>CM056736.1:2685000-5269166 GCA_029844215.1 Przewalskia tangutica | reverse complement strand
AATGAAAAAATAAGGTCAAACAAACAACAACAAAGGAAATTTCATTCCTCCATCCCTTTTTCCTTTTCTGTTTATCCCGAACCAAACGCATTCTTAATATAACTTAAATAATACATGCAAAATCGGGGAGCTAGTACCATTTTTTTTTTGCGCGGGTTACCTTCAAACGCACTGGTCTTCAGTTTTTGCACCTTATAGCTGTGTTTTAATTTTTGTCGTTGCTACTTGTTTAATGAAAATATCACATGTTTCGCTAGACATTATTTCTGTAATATTTTTATCTTCGAAACCGAATGTTTGCCTCACTCGGCATAAATTCTATAGAAATTAAATTATGTGGCATAAGTTTTATCGTATTTTTCAGATTATGTCGAGTGTTGAAAGTGTTTGCCTTGTCCGGCATAATTTATGTGGATGTTAAGATTCATATGTCGAAGTGAAACGTAAACTATGTCGAGCGAAATCTAAAATTATGTCGTTTTCAGATTATGTTGAGTGTTGAAAGTTTTGCCTTGTCCGGCGTAATTTGTGTGAATGTTATGATACATATGCTGAAGTTAAACATAAAATATGTCGTTCGAAAGTTAAATTATACCGCGCTAAAATTTTTGAAGGACAGAAATTAAAAGATTACAAATTTAAGGCACAAAAATTAAAGATCATCCCAAAATAGGAACATTTGGGCGAATGACCGACTGGTGCAAATCCTATCCTGAGTTGCATCTTGAGTCTTAAGAATTGACTTCTTTTACTTGACTTTTGTTTTGGAGAGAGCATTGTGGAGCAGCAAAAGGCATAAATAGGGGAGCCCAACTTAGAACATAATTGTAATATGGGCCAAGGCCCAAGGGCTAAGGTCCAAGGTTGAAATAGTGACAGTCACAGTTTGCCTCAATTTGGACATATATTTGCGACCGGAGTTGGAAGAATTTTAAGATAGTCTCTAAAAATATGTTCTAAAGCATTTTCAAACCCAAATTTTATCCAAAAAAAAAAAAAAGAAGAACCAAATAGACAAATGGAACCAAAGCGAAAATGACACGACATCTTCATGAAAAAAGAACTATGTTTAGGTCAAATAACTAGTGAATTTGCCTACCGTTAAAGGATGTGGTGTAATGGATAAGATTGTTTCTCTCTTAACCGTTAGGTCATGTTCGAATCATGGATATGAATTTTTTTTGGTAGAGAGCGATTTCCTCAAAAATGGGCTATACCCTGTGCGAATCCGAATATAGTAAGATTTTAATGCGGGTCTCGGACACCGACGGAAAACAAAAAAAACTAATGAATATGCCTAACTACAAAAAATGAAACAATTGTAACATAAAGACACATCTCATCGTAAATGAACTTCACCAATAGTTAATATTTACGTGTACAAAGTTTATGAACTTTAGAAAAAGTTAATATTTACGTGCACCCTATAAGTTCCCTTCCCCTCTTTAAAGCTCATTAAACCACATGTCAAAGCATATCCACTACAATATACCAAAATTTCATCTGATATAAGTTCATATATACGCACACTAAAAACATGTGAAACTTGAGATGGAGTTTTCCTTGGAAATTCACTTGTCGTAAACGTATTTCCGTCTAAAACATCTATCAAATTTCATACTTTTTTTTCTAGCGACAGAAATAATTTAATTTTAAACTTTTTATTTTACGTTTAATGACATGACGGAAATTTCATAAAATGTTATGATTGAATAGGCAAGGAAATTTCATAGCATGCTATTAAGGCGGAAAAAAATTCTAAAGTCATTTTTTATTTCTTAAACTTAATGCCCCGATAAAATAATTTATGTAAGATAGTATGAGGGAGTATTATAGTTGTTTGAAGTATACCGTCAGATTTAATTTTCTATTTAAATTTTAATTTTTGGTATGGTTTTAGAAGAATTAATCTTAACAGTAATAAAATAATTACTAGAGTATCTAAAATTGGGTTCTCCAAAAATGTTAAGAGAATGGCTATTTCCGATATTATACCACTATAATTACTCAAATTAAAATAAGACATGAGATTACCTTGGGAGGACGTCATGTGTGACATTGCCCCGGAGTCCATGTACCAATTTGAATCCGGTGGATTGAATCCAAGAGTGTGCATGACAGACTCAATATCTGTTGGATGGGCAAAGGTTGAGTGGGCCTCGTATCTGGTCGGAGGCCAGTCCACCGCCTTCGGGCTGAAGTAAAATACACATGCTGGGCCTGGCCGAAATGAGGCACATTCTGCCGGCTGCGAGAAGGCCGCCATCGCTAAACCCATTTAGGCGTTGTTGTTGCACTACGGAGTTCGCATCGTTGGCGCCACTCGCCCGATTCGGCTGACCGACGATGACTTCCGCCACTGTCCGCCCTTCCACCGCCGATTCTGCCACCATTACATCGCCCGCATCGGAGTTGGTGGTGCCGCCATTTCCGCCGTCACCGGAATTTCGATGTCCTCCTCCTTTGTTATTCCACGATTTCCACCCTTATTTTTGTTATTATTACGTCATTTTTGCCCCTTATTTTGATGAGAGAGATCAAAAAAATTACCATCATTCGAAGGGGTGGCAAGGAAGGCGGAATTTGACGTAGTTGAGGCCTTTTTCATCAAGCCCGCTTCTTCAAGTACAAACATGGATCTTGTTTGATAGAATTGTGGTAAAGAATTACTCTGACGGATGAGAGTTCCCACTCTGCTATACGCTTCTGTGAGACCATCAACCAATTGCAACACTAGTCGGTTATCAGTAACTGGTGAATCGAAGTTCCTTAACTGATCTGCCAACACTTTGAGGCGTTGACAATATGCCGAAACATTGGGAAAATTTGTCATGTCAACGGTGGAGACTTCATGTTCCAGTGTAACAGCGCGAGAGTTTTGATTATCTTGAAATATATCTCTCAAGCGGTCCCACGCCGCCATGACTGTTGAATCCGACTCCATTATGGTGTGCAACAAGTCCGTGGTAATTGTTGCATAAATCCAACTGAGGATTGTGGCATCAAGCGTATCCCACAAGTATTTGTCTGCATCTGTGGGTTCCTTTCCCTTCCATCTTTTGGTGGAATGATATGATTAAGGACTTTGTGAGCCCTACAACATATTTTAAACAATTTTGCCCATGAAGCATAGTGCACGATTTCCATCTCCAGTTTAACAGAAATATGTGTCTTAATATTTGAAATGGCTAGAGCAGGATGAAAAGAGGATTTTGATTCAGACATATTTTGGTTGAGATGAAGGTTGTTCAATAATGGAGGGATAAGAGTATAAAAGAAAACTAAAAAATTGAAGGACAAATTTCGGCCAAGGAGTAGAGTTGGTCGAAAAAATTTGGAGAGAAAATTGGATCTTTTTCTTAAACTCTTGATACCATGTAAGACTTTGAGATTATTTTCCTGAAGTATTCTTCTTACATTAGGTAAGAATATATACATTAATTACAATGACTATGAAGAATAAGTCTTCCTTAGTATAATGCTAGGAATATTTCATATACAATAATTATCTATCATATATGAAGAGATACTACATTAATATAAGATATACACACAATTACCTACCGTATCGTTTGTGGTGATTTGATAATATTTTTACTGTTTAATTTAATTATATAATAATAATATATAAGTTTACTAAAATACCTTTATCCCTTAATTACAAATTAATTTCTATATATTAATAAAATTAAGGTAAAGGATGAAAAAGAAACTTTAAAAGATAAGTAGGTGGTGTGGGGTGGATGCATGTTGGAAATTGAGTGCTAATTCCCATTTTGGGGTGGTTGGGTGGTGGAGTGGTAGGTTGATTGGGGTGGATGGCAGGGTGGGGGTTGGGTGGTTTTGGATGTGATTGAGGGGATGGGTGGAGTGGAGTATAATGGATAAATGAAATACTACGTTACCACGTAAAAATCATCAAATTCATGATTTAAAATTTTGAATTTTTTTAAGATTATATAACCACGGAATTACAACAGATTTACAACACCATAAAATATAATTTGAAGAACAATAGAAACAAACATGATTTCATAAAAAATAATATGATAATGAACCACGGGAAACAACCATCCAAACCGGGGCTAGAGTTGCAATTGACGGTAACCTTACAAGCAACCCAAGAGTCCTTTGGGTAAGGTAATAGATGGATACTTAAGCCACTTAATTAGTGAATAATATGAAGTATCAATGGAGCTGTTAAATTGTACGTTGCTAATAATTTAACGACATTAAAATGAAACGATTGACTGAATTGAACTTTTAATCCACTCCAATAAAATCGTTAAATTAAACATTTAGTACAAACCTGCCTAGTCATTATTTTTATTCGACTTCATATTCAATCTCTATATCCATAATTAATCACCAATAATTCAACAATTTAGCCAAAACTATAGAATAAAACTTCAGTATAGGGTAACCTAGTGCACTAAGCTTCTGCTATGCGAGAAGTCTGAGAAAGGATCGGATCAAAAGTGCATTATGCGATCGTATTCTGCGTTCTGAGGATTATTTTCACGATATGTGATGTGTGCTCCTCACACGACAACTTTTCAAATTAGGTCAAGATAATAAAAGTGGAAATGAAAGAAGTTAGGAGCAAAGATAAATAAAAGTGCTATTAATAAAAGGGATAAAAAGACAAAAAGTCACTATTTAAAAAGGAGAAAATGACAAGAAAAAGAAACAAAAATAGTTAAGAATTTACTTGAAGGAAAGAATAGGGAATCCGGAATACTTTGTTATGTCACTATTCACGAGACGGCTAAACATGAACCAATATTAAAAAAGGGAATCAATTTATGTAATGTAGCAAAGCTTGGGTGGCATGTAATTTAAAAAAGAAAAGAGATATTTTGAAAATCATGGTCATAACTCATAAACTTGTCATAAAATTTATGTGTTAATTGTTGAAAATTTATTAACGTAAAATAATGTTAATTCTATTATTTGTGACTCGTATAATTGGAGTCTCGCACGTCAGAAACGTCGTTTTCACACACATGCACACGTTGTATCAGGGATCGTAAATTTTCTAAGTGAAAGAGATATGGTACGTATAAAAAATGTTTGAGACATGAAATGATAGACGGTTATTGGTCAAATGACAAGTGTTTCACGTTGATAAAGGAAGGAACAAGTGTACGATGTGTAAAAGATGAAACAAGTCGGAAAAAAAGCAGTGAAGAAGCGCGGCGCTGACCGTCGGGAATGACTGGCTATCGAGAACGCGGCGCTTCGATGACAGAATGTTTGACGGGAGCTGAAGAGTTTCTGACTTTTGGGCTGATTTGGGGCATTGATTCCCCACGAATTGGCTCATGAATTCAGCCATTATTTGGCTGAATTACACCCCTCAGTTAGTGTCATTACATGACTATTGAAGGCCATTAATTGGCTAGTTGAGAAGTCATCTTACACACATTATAAATTGAGGTCTTATGCTCAATTGAAAAAACACACTTGAAATCTGAACACTTCTTCCTCTCTTGCTTTCTTTCATACACTCAAAAAGTTCTTCTTTTTTTAGTAAACTCTTGAGTCACCTTTGCTCAATTGTCTGTTGTTGTTTTATCTTGGGAGATAAATTGTCAAACACCGTTAAATGATTTATACGGGGCAATATTGTGTTAAGGACATGGTGTTAACACCCGACTTAACAAATCTTTGTAATAGTTCTTTATTGTTCTCATTTTCAGATTGAAATCAAAATTGTTATTGCTTACTTTCTCATTTTCTTGTAACCGCAATTGTAACTCACATTAATAAGACTTTATAAATTTATGATATTAAATAATCATAGTATTTGTGTGATTATAAAAGCTTTTCATTAAGAGTAAAATAAAAAATTAAATTAGTTTATTTACAAATTTAATAACCGCCATTCTTTAAACAAATAAAAAAAAACATTACTTACCACATAAATTGAAACATGAGAGTAAGAAATAAGATAATTGCAAGAGGCCAAAAAGTACAAGAAAAAGAAGCTCATTTCACTCTGTCTCATAAATAAAATCATGATGTTATAGTCTTATAGAGGTACTACTAAAAGTCAAGAAACCAAAAAGAATATTAGAGTTGGTACAATAATTGGTTAAATTACCTAAATATGTTTTTTTAAATGTTGGTAAAATAATTGGTTAAATGACTCCAATATGTTTTTTGATGTGATATGATTTTCTTGTTAGTTCATTTAAAAATGAATAGTATTAATTTTATATTTGAACCCTTAATGACATACTTTTATAGCTATAAAAATTTATGTCATTATTGAAATGAGATAATATTTAAACTCTCAAATTTAAACTTTAGTCAACGTGCTCACCCAATTCTAACTAATGAAATTGTCAAAGATTTAATCTTCTTTGGAATAGGTCATCACTATTTTGACATAATATATAGTTTTTGACGACCCCTTCATGTATTTAATAGTTTAATAATTTGCCTAAGCCTAAGTTATACAACATAAACCATGAGTCAGGGGTTTGAGTGGCATCCATCACTATAGCTCCACTCATAACTACGGCTGCACAAAATTTGATCCGGATCGAAAAAAAGGACTGGACCAACTCTGTTCAGATCGAATCGGATCGATAAATTCGGTCCTAGTTTTTTAAAAATTCGATCCTCGGTCCGGTCTAGTCCGGGTCGGTCCGATCCGGATTTACCCTGTTGCGCAGCTAAAATTCGGCCCAGCCCGATAAATCAGTCCTAATTTTCTGAAAATTCGATCCTCGGTCCGGTCCGATTTTATCTTGTTATGCGTTTGAGTGATTTTTAGTTATAAAATATTATTAAGTAGTAATTTTACATGATACTTAAATAAAGTTGAGTGACTATTTTGTTATAAAAATTGTTAACTACTTTTAATACAATAAGGAAAAAATACATGGGTTTGCCTTCTAGTGTTATTTAATCATAACCTAAATTGCTACATCAAATTACTTATAAGATGATTATAAGTAAATCTATACTCTAAATATTAATTGATAACCTAATAAAAATGATAATTAAAATACATTGATAAAATAAGAAAATATTCGATAACATAAATCTTCTGAATAATAAATATTTCACCGATTCAATTTATGTTACAAAGTTTGAGAGAAGATGTAATTTAGAAGTTTTTTTTTTTTTTGAGTAATGGTTATAAATATGCCATCACATATAGTATATGCTTATAAGACTTTTGAAATTTATGATATTAAGTATTTCATAGTAATATTTATGTGGCTATAAAAAAATCATTAATAATATAAAAAATTTAGATTAAATTATTTCTAAATTAGTAAATTATTTATGTGAAATGAACTTAAAAAGGAAATATTATCAAGTAAACGGAAAATAAAATCTAAGATAATTAGTAGATATATGTGTAAGTTGATCCAGACAACACTGTTATTTAAAAATAATAATAATTGAGGCCTTAAAGTTAATACTAGGAAGAAAGAAGATAAGTAGCGGAGGCCAAAAAGAAATTTAGGTAATCTACCAGAAAAAGAAGCTCAATTCACTGTTACAATTATAAATGTAATCATGATGTAATGGAAGTACTAAACGTAGGTAAAAGGAAACCAAAAGAATGTTAAAGCTGGTAATTATAATAGGTAGTACTTTTTTTTTTGATATCTAGGTTCCGACTTGCGTCAGATTCCGGTTTTTCAACACTACAACCAGTAAATCGCGGGATATGCTCCAATAATCAGGGTTTGAGAACAGACAACCGATAGCACCTACAAGGATCAACTCCAGAAGAAAGCAGAATGTTCTCACTAGGAATTGATTCACGCTGCAAGTGTCTAGAGCGCCTTAAATCCCTCCTTTGTCATTGGATTGTGCCCCGGGAGATTTACTATTTTCTTTTGTTTTATCTGTATAATATATGTAGTTACACGATAAAGTATATTTGCAGGATGATTAATAAAATATTGTGCTTGTAAATATTTTCATTGGTGATTAATAAAAGTTCATGTTAGTTGTTTTCTGTTGTTAGAATGTGCTATCGTTGCGTATTTGATTTTTACTATCTGCATGTCCATATTGCTTTAATTTCTCATCTGATCATTTCTCATACTTTGTTTTGCTTTGCTTGCTTTGCCTGATTATGCTTTGTCTTGAGCTGAAGATCTCCCGAAAACAGTCGATCTACCTATCAATGCGGATGTGAGGTCTGTGTACATTCTACCCTCCTCAGACCCCATATTATAAAATTTTACTGGGTATGTTGTTGTTGTTGCACTTAATTATAAAAAAATAATATAAATACTTTATGATATATTTTTTGTGACCTGTTTGAAATGAGACAATATTGAAACCCTCAAAATTTAACCCAGTCAACGTGCTCACCCCTTTCTAACTAATGAAAAATGAAATTGTCAAAGCATTAATCTTTTATGGAATAGATCTTGAACTAACATATACTAGTTCTTGAAGACCCCTTCTTGTATTTAATATTTAGCCAGAGCTTAAAGGGGTGTATTTAATTAGGATTTTAAAAGTTTTTTTGGGATAAAAAGGTCACGTGGTATTCAATTAAGATTTTTAAACAATCTAAAAAGGTCTTGTAGTATTCAATCAAGACTATTAGGATTTTTTAACATAGTGTTCAAATCTAGTGGTATTTAATTAGGATTTTAAAAGACTAACAAAAAGTCTTTTGATATTCAAAATTTTGAGATTTCGAAAGATTTTTTAAAAATATGGATTTTGGAGGACTTTTTAGTGGAAGGTATAACTAACAAATCCTATAAACAATCTCAGTCTAACCTATCAGACTTTTTCTCATTCTCAAATTTCTATTTCATTTTTTTTTTTTACTTTTATAAAAATATGGATTTGTTTCTTACCTCCCCCTACCGGCCTAACCCCACCTACCCCGACTCCCGCACCCCATCCTCAAATTTCTATTTCATATTTTTTGTTACTTTTATAAAAAAAAATATTAAAAATATAAAATTTTATCTAATTAAGAATGAAAAAATACTTATTATTTCATCACAATTTTTATCGGCAACACTTATATATTAGTAACTCTTTTGATGTAAACCGTCCCTTCAAGTATTTAATATTTAGCCAAAGCCTAATTCATGCATGCAACATGAATGCGTCATGATCCATGGCTAATAAAACACTACTGCCACTACTGTTGAAGCATATATGGCTTTGCCGGCCTAATAAAATAATTCAGATCTAAACTTTTATTTTGATGAACTCAACCGTTGATTTCGTAATTTTATTTTTATATTTTTAATCAAATATAAATATTTATGTTTGCCCATCTTCTTTTTTAAATTCTTTAACATTATATAATGTGTGCGTGTAAGTGTGAACTTCGATTCACCTACTCGAATCTTGTGCGATATGCCGGAAAAGCTCTAAGTATAGGTAAGAATTATGTTTATTCGTGAGAAAGAATTCCTCGTCAAGAAAGTTTGGGGAGGAGGAGGGAAGATATTGATTTTTATGGTCCATATTAAATGTTCTTTTACTTATACCTTGATTTTCATATAAAGGAGACATGTAAAATAACACGAGATGCTTGTAAGTTCATTCTTTTCCAAATTGTAAGTAGTCATAAAGATCATATTTCTTATATTAGTAACACTCCATAGAAAAGTAGGGAGAGATACTGTCTTGTGGTCCACTCACTGACAAAATTAAAAAAAATTACTTAAAGGTTTAATATATACGAATAAAAACAAATATATATATATATATATATATGAACTTCATTAACCGGTCATTCTTTACTCTACGTGACTATATCAATGAATTAACTATAAATAATACAACATACTCAGTGTAATTTCATAAGTGAGATTTAGTGAGTGTAGAATGTACGCATACCTTTGTTCCCATCCAAAATGTCTGATGTGTAATCGGCTAACGAAGTCGAATAACAAATTGAATCCTTAACTAAGCGATTTCGACTGAAAGCGGAACTCTAACTTCCAGCAATGAGTTTCCCAACTACTCCAGAAAGCGTTGAGATGGTGATTGAGTAAACTAAGTGGTAAGAAACTAAAATACAGCTAGAGTACAATGAAGGCGATAAAGGCAAAATGAAGATATGTAAAATCAGTTGTTTGATTGATTGATTGTTCATTCCGTACAAACGATTCCTATATTTATAGTACAAGAAAGATAAATGTGACCCCCTATGTTAGCCACTGAACTACACACTAAATCCACTAGCCAACTATGAGGAGGTTGTGCCAATTTTTTCGCATGGACCTCTAGCATGATCAACGCCACTCCCTTATGGTTGTTGCTGGTTGCTACCTTTTCTAGAAGGTCTTTGGACTTGGTCTTCGAGACATCGGAGTATTTGTGGGTCTCAGTCATTCCCCAAAATTATGACTCGGTCATACTACTGTAATAGCCGATGATGTTTTTCTAGCCGAGGGTAAGGACTAACGAATTCGGCTATGATTCCGCTCAATTACCGACTTAGAATCTTTTTCCACCTTCGACTGTCACTCCATTCGGCTAAATACTTTTGAGTGTTAATAATTGCCTCATGTATTAACTCGAGTGCGACTGTGTTGATGTATTCCAAAATGACCGTCATTTCGTGTGGCAGTCGTATGTGTCATTTCAATCACCTTTTCCTTAAATGCATGCAATGATGGTCTTTAAAAAATTATTTTTCCTTCCACAGAAACGTCTCAGCTTCCACAATTAATTTGAGCCAAATCGAAGGGAATTAGTTCATCCTGTGTGGCTAGGCAACCGGTCACTTGTTATTTACTCATGCATACCCCAAATCGAATGGTAGTATCTCTTTAAGTATTTGCCATTTATATTTCTGTCAAGCTCTTCATCATGCATGTCTATCAGTCGATACATGTTGCCAGCAATCCATTGGCTCACTACGAAGGGTTCTCCCAAGTTTGGCGAACATTTGCCGAATTTATGATCTTTCATTCAAAGTGGAAACACGGTTTTCCAAACCATGTCACCTTCACCGAACCTCTTAGGCTTAATATGATTGTTGTATGCTTTGAGCATTTTTCATTTATCGGCCTCGATTCTTTCTAGGGCCATCACTCGATCTTCATCTAGCTGGTCTAATTTCATTAGCATGGCATGTTGATACTCTTCAAAGCTTAAAGAATTTTGTTTGACCACCCGTAATGACTTAACATTAATCTCCAAAGGTAACACTATATCCTAGTCATAGGTTAGCCGATAAGGTGTTGTCCCAGTAGTTGTAGATTTAGTGTTTCTGATCGCCCAGACAGCTTCATCCAACGTGAGATGCCACATTGCCGGTTTATCCTCCAAAGTTGTACTGATAATGTCTATAATAAGTAAGTTTGTTAGCTGCATCGGCTTGTCCATTCGCCCGTGCATAATAAGGCGAGAATGTGATCATCTTGATCCTAAATTTTTCAGCGAAGACTGCCACCTTAGAACCAGTGAACAACGTCCCTTGATCGGTTGTAATCGTCTCAGCTATACCATATATGTATATGATCTAATGTTGGATGAACTGAATGATATCTGCCTAATGAACCCTTTTCATTGGCTGAGTCTCTACCCATTTAGTGAAGTAATCGATAGCCACAATAATGAAATTATGGCCTTTAGCCGATTGCGGGTGGATTTTACCGATGAGGTTAATAGCCCTTCCTCTTAAAGGCCAGGGCTTTATGATTGGGTGCAATAACTCGGCTGGTACCCGTTGGACTGGTCCATATTTCTGACATTTTTCACACCCTTTTACGTACTGAAAGCAATCGGCTGTGATGATAGGACAATAATAGTCATGGCGATAAACCAGTTATTTCATCATTGGACCGGCTCTGTGCGATCCACAAATTCCTTCGTGGACTTCTCTCATAACCCTTAAGGCCTCTGGTTTCTCAATGCACTTGAGTAGCACCCCGGTTACACTCATTTTGTATAGATGATGATCAATGAGCACATACTTCAAGGCTCTCCTCTTAACCTTAAGGTCCTTTCAAGTGGAAGGATCTTTTAAGTAGTCGATTAATACCTGCTTTCATGAGTCGGTCTGGTCCACGGCTAGCGCTTCGACTGGTAGCTCATCATACTCTAAAGTGATTAGAGAATTCCTAAAGCCAGAAGCTTCTTGTGCTAAGTCGTTAGCCTCAACATTCATGCCCCTAGGAACATAACTTAATATAGACGGCGCGAACCCGCTAAGTAATTTTTTAGTTGTCCTGTAATGGGCCAACAAATTTGGATCTTCTGATCGTATTCCCCTAAATTTGTTTATAACCATTGAGAATCTCCATGACATCGATGCCTTTCGCGCCCATGAGGTTAGTTGTTTGAGTCACATGATAAGAACATCATATTCAGCTTGGTTATTTGTTAATTCAGAATCCAGCCGATAAGAGAACCTCCGTGTTTCATCTCTAGGACTGGTTATTGTTATTTTGGCTCAGACTTTTTTTGGGTTCTCGATCCATCAAAAGTTAGCGTCTAAGGGACGATGTCCATACATGCAGTGGAGGGGGCGCATGGGTCCTCCATATCCAGACAAGGGTGGTCTGCCAAGAAATTGTCTAACGTTTGACCTTTGACAGCCTCGAGTGACTTATACTCGAGATATAAAGCAGTGAGCTTGATTGCCCATTTCATTTATCGTCTTTGCAAAACAATCATATTCAGTAGGTACTAGACGATCTCAATTTTGCACAAAACATGAACTACATGTGGCATTAGATAATGTTTGACTTTTGTACATGCATAGAATAGAATAAGAACAAACAAAGCTTCTCTATAGGGTATATCTAGTTTCAGCCTCATTGAGCATTCGACTAAGGTAGTAAATTGCCCTTTCAGTTCCATCATCGGCATCCTGTGCTAACAGGCAGCCGATAGACGTATTTGCAGCCGAGATGTACAACTTCAATGGTTTCCCTGGTCTGGGAGTCACTAGCACACGAGGAGTTGCTAAAGCCTTTTTAATTTGGTCAAATGCATCTTACTGTTCTAAGTCACACACTAGCTCTTCTGACCCTTTAAGCTTAAGCAGAGGTGAGAAAGTCTTCATTTTGTCGGCTAAATTGGCTATGAATCTCCTCAGGAAGTTGATCTTCCCTAAAAGGCTTTGTAACTCTTTCTTCATTATGGGTGGTGGATATTCCATAACAGCCCGGGCTTTGTTATGATATATCTCAATACCTTTCTTATGTACCAAGAAGCCAATGAAGTTGCCAGCCGATACCCCGAACATGCCCTTTGCTGGATTCATTTTAAGGTTATGAATCCTCAATCTTTTAAGTATCTATTCCAGATTGGATAAATGGTCTTTGAAGTCATCAGACCTTACTACCACATCGTCAATGTAGAACTCCACAATCTTGTCGATCAAGTCATGGAAGATGGTGTTCATTGCCCTCTGATTAGTGGCACTAGCATTCTTCAGACCAAATGGCATAACTAACCACTCGTAAATGCTCAATGCTACTGGATACCTAAAAACAGTCTTGTGAATGTCCTCTTCATCCACTGCTATTTGATTATAGCCGAAGTATCCATCCATGAACATCAACACGCCATTAGCAGCTGCCGAATCGACTAGCATATCGACTATAGGTATGACATATTCATATTTGGGAGTGGCTAGATTTAGGTTCCTATAATCAATACATACCCGAATCTTACTATTCTTCTTCTTGACTGGCACAACATTTGCCACCTAGCCATTCTGATGAACCCAGCCTTCAGCAGCCGTTCAATCTAAGCTTTAATTTGAGGCATCAGTTGGGATGATATCTTCTGGGCGGCTACTATGAGGTGTGAAACCCTCTTTAATCGGCAATATATGCTCTACCATAGTGCGTGTCAGCCCAAGAATCTCATGCGAATCAGTCTTTATACTGCAGTAGAAGAGCCGTTATGCTTTTCTTATCCTCATACTTTAGCAAACCACTAATTTGTGATAGCTGAGGGACTTCCTCAATGCCCAAGTTGAAATCTTCCAAAAGGTCCTGAGATTCAAAGCAGGTATATCTCTTCTTATGGGCGATTCAAATTCCATCGGCAACTCAACGCCATCGGCTGCCGATATTGGTTTTTTGTTGTAGTCCTCCATCTGTAATGTCTCGGCTATCCTTTCTTCAGAACTTAAAGCAGTCAGTCGATGGCACATATCACATATGATTTGTGTCTCCTCAATTATTTAACTCCTCCAAGGTAAGTCGTGGTTCGACTAATTATTTTATCTCAAAACCTCGTGAAGTAAGATTGCAGGATTCCCAAGGTCTTTCTTCGTATTTCTCCGCAACATTTGTGGGAGCCACATAAGGTGAGTATAAGATGGCCTCCAAGCTCTTAACCCTTGCTTGAAATGGGTTACCATCAGACGAGACAACCTCTATCTTGTCTTCTTCCCATAAAATGAGCTTTTGGTGCATGGTGGAAAGGAGGCATCGACTAGTGTGAATCCAGTATCTACCCAATAAAACAGCGTAAGACGGCTTGCCATCTATTACAAAGAAGGCATATCAGACAATTTTAGGACTCTGACGATTTACGCTACTAATATCCTCGAGGCTTGAGGTCTCCCATAAAGCTAGTCATTTTCATGTTAGTTGGGATGAGTTCCTCCCTGGTCTTGTTGAGATTTTTTAAAGTCAGCATTGGCATCACATTTAGCACAGCCTCGTTGTCGATGAACACTCGGCTGATAGCTTTATCGTTAATGCAGGCTTTAACATAAAGGGGTTTGAGGTGTTTAACCATCTCTTCCATCGGTGCACCAAATACAATGCTCAAAGCATCCCTAGAGAAACGGGGAATAATTGCAGCTTGTGATACTCATTTTGGCCAACCTTTCCGCATTGGGCAGTAAATCTACCAATGTGCTCAATGGTAGACTTGCCGTCATCACCCGAGAAAGTAGTGAAATTGGTTATTTTGAAGCATCTTAGCAGTGGCGCTATCCGATCTACCCAATCAGGGTAGGGCTTCATATAAACGGACATGTCGAAGGGTTTCAGTTGGATGCCAAAGTACCTCTTCATGGTATTCACGATAGTTTCAGGGTTTATCAGCTGTGAAGTCTCCTGCCAATTCTCAGTTGGAACCGACTGGTAGGCATTCTGAACTGTAGGCCTCCATTATGTACCTTGTTGAGCAGGGTTATGAAAGTTGTAGGTATTCTGCTGGCCATTACCAATAGGTGGAGTATATCCACATTGCTACTATTGGGCATAGCCACCAAAGCCTGCAACTTGAGCTACTGGAATAGCCGAAAAAATATGAGGATAAGGTGGAACAATGTTCCATGTCTGCTCTCCCCGGACATTAGCCGTTCTTAGAAAGTTTGTGCTTCCTGGATGTTATGGATTGGGTAGTGGCTGCGACAGCTGGAATGGTGTCCCGTTGTAGACACTGTCACCAGATAGCCGAGTGGGGTCATAGCGTGGCTCACGCGGCCGATTCGATTGGCGACATTGGTCGCTGCACTGTAGGGCCATTTTGCGAGGCGTCACGACATAACGGCGGCAATCAGGTGTCGGATCGTGAAATGGTCTCTTAGCCATATTGATCTATCCATACTACAGACTCGTTTGGTCAAATGACACAGTTTGCCCCTAGTATTTGGTGGCAATCATCATCTGATGGCCCGGTTACAGTGGCCCGGGCTTGTGCTCCTAGGTGTGCTATCGGATGTACCTGAGTAGGTACCGACTGATGCACATTCGGCTAAGGAACAACACTTGGAGTCACCGTTGCATGTTGCACAACACCATTCGTCAGAGGGATGGCAGAACTAGCCGAACCTTCTCTTGGATGTAGTCGATTGGCTTCCAATTCCCTCGTCTGCTGAACCTCATTATGCACCATTGACTTGACAATGTCAGCCAACTGTTTGGAAATATGGTACATAATGTCGCGGATGTCTAAGCATAACGGCCCCTTACTATTCTTCTTCTTGACTGGCACAACATTTGCCACCTAGCCATTCTGATGAACCCAGCCTTCAGCAGCCGTTCAATCTAAGCTTTAATTTGAGGCATCAGTTGGGATGATATCTTCTGGGCGGCTACTATGAGGTGTGAAACCCTCTTTAATCGGCAATATATGCTCTACCATAGTGCGTGTCAGCCCAAGAATCTCATGCGAATCAGTCTTTATACTGCAGTAGAAGAGCCGTTATGCTTTTCTTATCCTCATACTTTAGCAAACCACTAATTTGTGATAGCTGAGGGACTTCCTCAATGCCCAAGTTGAAATCTTCCAAAAGGTCCTGAGATTCAAAGCAGGTATATCTCTTCTTATGGGCGATTCAAATTCCATCGGCAACTCAACGCCATCGGCTGCCGATATTGGTTTTTTGTTGTAGTCCTCCATCTGTAATGTCTCGGCTATCCTTTCTTCAGAACTTAAAGCAGTCAGTCGATGGCACATATCACATATGATTTGTGTCTCCTCAATTATTTAACTCCTCCAAGGTAAGTCGTGGTTCGACTAATTATTTTATCTCAAAACCTCGTGAAGTAAGATTGCAGGATTCCCAAGGTCTTTCTTCGTATTTCTCCGCAACATTTGTGGGAGCCACATAAGGTGAGTATAAGATGGCCTCCAAGCTCTTAACCCTTGCTTGAAATGGGTTACCATCAGACGAGACAACCTCTATCTTGTCTTCTTCCCATAAAATGAGCTTTTGGTGCATGGTGGAAAGGAGGCATCGACTAGTGTGAATCCAGTATCTACCCAATAAAACAGCGTAAGACGGCTTGCCATCTATTACAAAGAAGGCATATCAGACAATTTTAGGACCTACAACGATTTCTGCTACTAATATCCTCAAGGCTTCAGAGGTCTCTCCCATAAAGCTAGTCATTTTCATGTTAGTTGGGATGAGTTCCTCCCTGGTCTTGTTGAGATTTTTTAAAGTCAGCATTGGCATCACATTTAGCACAGCCTCGTTGTCGATGAACACTCGGCTGATAGCTTTATCGTTAATGCAGGCTTTAACATAAAGGGGTTTGAGGTGTTTAACCATCTCTTCCATCGGTGCACCAAATACAGTGCTCAAAGCATCCCTAGAGAAACGGGGAATAATTGCAGCTTGTGATACTCATTTTGGCCAACCTTTCCGCATTGGGCAGTAAATCTACCAATGTGCTCAATGGTAGACTTGCCGTCATCACCCGAGAAAGTTGTGAAATTGGTTATTTTGAAGCATCTTAGCAGTGGTGCTATCCGATCTACCCAATCAGGGCAGGGCTTCATATAAACGGACATGTCGAAGGGTTTCAGTTGGATGCCAAAGTACCTCTTCATGGTATTCACGATAGTTTCAGGGTTTATCAGCTGTGAAGTCTCCTGCCAATTCTCAGTTGGAACCGACTGGTAGGCGTTCTGAACTGTAGGCCTCCATTATGTACCTTGTTGAGCAGGGTTATGAAAGTTGTAGGTATTCTGCTTGCAATTACCAATAGGTGGAGTATATCCACATTGCTACTATTGGGCATAGCCACCAAAGCCTGCAACTTGAGCTCATGGAATAGCCGAAAGAATATGAGGATAAGGTGGAACAATGTTCCATGTCTGCTCTCCCCGGACATTAGTCGTTCTTAGAAAGTTTGTGCTTCCTGGATGTTATGGATTGGGTAGTGGCTGCGGCGATACCGGAATGGTGTCCGTTGTGAACAGACATCGCTACCGATAGTCGAGTGGGGTCATAGCGTGGCTCGCGTGCCCGATTCGGTTGGCCAACATTGGTCTCCTGCACCGTAGGGCCATTTTGCAGGAGCGTACGACATAATAGGCGGCAATCCAAGGTGTCCAGATGCATGAAATGGTCTCTTAGCCATATTGATCTATCCATACTACAGACTCGTTTGGTCAAATGACACCGTTTGCCCCTAGTATTTGGTGGCAATTATACAGTAGACTGGTTACCAAGTGACTGGGCTTGTGCTCCTAGGTGTGCAATCGGATGTACCTGAGTAGGTACCGACTGATGCACATTCGGCTAAGGAACAACACTTGGAGTCACCGTTGCATGTTGCACAACACCACTCGTCAGAGGGATGGCATAACTAGCCGAACCTTCTCTTGGATGTAGTCGATTGGCTTCCAATTCCCTCGTCTGCTGAACCTCATTATGCACTATTGACTTGACAATGTCAGCCAACTGTTTGGAAATATGGTACATAATGTCGCGGATGTCTAAGTCAATCTGTTGTCTAATGAACGACGTGATCATGACAGTTGGACATTCAGGTTGGCTAAGTTCACCCACAACTTGGGTTGATGGAGGAAGTGGAGGGGTATCAACCGATGTAGGCATACCCGAAGAAAAAGGTGACTCGTTGTTCCTTCTAGGAGGATTCTGTTCAGGATGTGGACTGGACTCTGGGTTCATTTTCTTACCAGACCTTAGGCGCATACGCCAAGCGTGATCCTAAAATAGATAATCAAACTTCGTTATGAGGTCACCTATGGTCCCATTGGGCGTGCCAAATTTGTTCCCCTCCGAAATATCTGTCGTGTAATCGGTTAATGAAGTCAGATGTCAAATTGATTTCTTAACTAAGCGATTTCGACTGAAAGCAGAACTCTAACTTCCAGCAATGGGTTCCCCAACTATTTCAGAAAACATTGAGATGGTGATTGAGTAAACTAAGTGGTAAAAAACATAAATACATCTATAGTGCAATGAAGGCAATAAAGATAAAATGAAGATATATAAAATTAGTTGTTTGATTGATTGATTGTTCATTCTGTACAAATGATTCCTATATTTATAGTACGAGAAAGATAAACGTGACCCCCTATGTTAGCCACCGAACTACCCACTAAATCCATTAGCTAACTATGAGGAGGTGGTGCCGATTTTTTTCGGCTGGACCTCTAGCATGATTGATGGCACTCCCTTCTGGTTGTTGTTGGTTGCTACCTTTTCTAGAAGGTCCTTTGACTTGATATTCGAGGCTTCTGAGTATGTGTGGGTCTCAGCCGTTTTCTAGAATTATGACTCGGTCAGACTACTGTAATAACCGATGATGTTTTTCTAGCCGAGGGTAAGGACTAACGGATTCAACTATGATTCCGCTCAGTTACCTGCTTAGAATTTTTTTCCACCTTCAGCTGTCACTCGATTCGGCTAAACACTTGTTAACAACCTTATCCCAACCTTAATAGATAGAGAGTCTGTTTCCGATACTATAAACAATATTTTAACTTTATGAATATTGTTCACCGTAAATCAACAAGTAAATAATATTAGAGTAAATAAATAAAATGCAGATCTTTATTAATATCGTATTATTCTATCGAAATTGTAAGTTGAGTAATATATTATTATTTTACCCCAAAGATATTGAGTTAAGTCGAATCAATTGGTTCATTTGTAGCTGTTTCTAACACACTGCGTAAAGAAGGAAAAAAAAAACATAACGACGTGTTTGTTTGATATATTCATCAGAGAAAAATAGAATGCTCCTATCTGAAGCAAACACAGCAAATTGTAGGTACCGTTATTCCCTACCCACACCACCGCCCCACCCAACCCTTCCTTTCCTTCTCACCATCACCAAGATAAAGAGATGAAAACATTAAAGTAATTATAAGTATAGGGTAGGTAGATACGGAGTCAGAATTTTAAAACGGTGATTTTAAGTGATAATTAATTGGATCTTAAATTTATATTTTTACATATTAAACTAATATTTTAAATATAAATATAAATTTGATTCAAAATTATTGAAATTCGTAATCACTATTGTGCCTCAGCTCATGTATATCGTAAATATTAAATCTCATTTATGAAAATTTAATTTTTTACTCGTAATAAATACTCGTCAATTTCAAACAAGATAAGATCAATATATCCAAATAAGATAGTAATGCCTAATGTCACCAAAAACGAGTTGATAGAAAAGTCTAAAATCTTAAGAGTAGATAAAAGAAATCCTGATGATTCGGTAGCATTCCTCATGCTGAATAGGTTATGTGATCTGGATATAGTCTTTCGATTGACACCGCGAAGTTTATTATAAATTAATTGATTCTACACTATTCATCAATTTATTGTAATCACTTTTATTCAAATTTGAAATTGATAATATGAGCAACTATATACCGGTCAAACTGGCGAAATTGATGAATTAAAAAACATTGATAGATTTAGATTATAATTTTAATTAGTTACTAATAAAGAATATAATCACATTCTTTTTATGAGGAGTTCACAAATTTGTTCCAAGTTCCAACCACTGTCAAAATCTTTCATATGCCAATGGTAGGGAGACAGCATAAGCATATTAGTATCAAATATCAATGATTTCCTTTGGGTACCGTCACAATCGTCTTCGAACACGTTTGAGGTTTGCTACCGCACAGAGCTTCCGAAAAATAAAAAAAATTAAGGCAATTTTTTTTTTCTTATTAAGTAGTATTAACTATAATTTACTGTAAAAACTCATAATTCGCAGGTCTTAGTCCAATTAAGAATCCACTTTTATGAATTAGAATAGGACCCCCAAAAATATTTGAGATGACCCTGCATTCATAGATGCTCCATTTTTTATATTGAGTGTAGTACTAGTACAATATAAATTCCAAGAAAAGTATTATAATTGTACTATTGACTATAGAATAGTAACTCATAGTACCATTAGATATACTATTAGGGCACGTTTGGTATACTATATTAAACTGCATTGTACTGAACAAAAAAATAATACAGCGTTTGGTGGACGTTTTAGCCGTACTGGACTGTATTATTTTAGAAATAGTACAGTCCAACTGCTATTTTTAGACCCATCTAGCAGGTGGTCTCCCCTGGACTGTACTAAAAATAAAAAATATAATTCATTATATATTAATACTCTAATATCGTACATTCTATATTAATACAGTCCAGTATAATACAATGAAATTAGCACTGTCCAGTGCAACGTACCAAATGAGCCCTAAACAGGACTTATTGGGAAAGAGTTAAATTATTTATATTATCAATATAATATTTTTGTATTATTAGATCAGTTTACTATAGGACTGGACAGTGGGTCGGGCCGACCCTGCCTTGGTCCAGACCCGACCCCGTCTTAAAAAAAAAAAAAAGGGACCGGGGCTCGAACAGGGACGGGACAGGGTATGGTCCCGCCCGACCCGACCCCGCCAGGTCCCGATCCCGCTCCAGTCCCGCCATTTGCCAAAAATAGTCGTTGTCTAACGACCATTTTACATTTTGACCGTTAGACAACGACCATTTTTGGCTTCCCCCACTCCCCCAACCCCCCTACCCCCTTTATATTTATTTTTAACCCCTAAGTTATTATATTTACACTTTAACCCAATTTTCCAACTATAAATACCTCATTTTCTCTTCTTATTTCTCACAAATCTTCCTACATTTTCTCTAATTTCTATATACAATATTGTCTACTACATATTCACTCTATTTATTAATTTGAGAATTGAGAGTGAAGTTGACAACTAGCTTGAGGATTAATCTATCGAGCAAAGTTTCAATTTTCAACCTCTCGATTACACATCGACTCTACGTCGGCGTTTGGTACATTCGTTCCCTCATTAAATTATTATTTTGTTTTTATTTCATTTAGCACATTTAATTTCATTATCTTTAAGACTTTAATTATTTATTATCATAATTAAAATGAAAAGAACAAAAAGTCTTTTCGACAAGGGTACTTCTTCTAGTAGGGCGGGTAACAAGGGCAAGGGTACTTCTTCTAGTATTCCTAGACAAGATGATTTTATAGATCCTGAACTGTTTCCTGAAATACCATATGATCTTGACACAAACGTTTATCCTCAAAATGAAGAAAATTTTAATTTAGATGACATTCTAGATGATGATACACCTACTAATGAAGATGATGATACACCCACTAGTGAAATGCCTCTTATCCCCCCTAGTATGAGACGAGGTCCGATAAAACGACCATTAAAATCAGTTGTATGGAAATATTTTGACAGGGACGTACCGAATCAAGTAGTTATATGTAAAACTTGTAAAAATGTTTATTCTTTTAAAACTGGACAAGGTCATGGTGGGACGGGGGGTTTAGGAAGACACCTATTGCAAAAACACAAAGCCTTGCATGCCCAATACATTATTGAAAAAGATGGCGAGCAGACGTCCTCTCAATCGGGACAAGGTTCACATATTGTCCCGGATAAAGTACACGGTCAAATTAACCCTATGACGGGGAGAGTTGTAAGCCCTAAATACGATAAACATAAAGATAGGGAAGCACTAGCAAAATTAGTTGTTGTGGAGGGTTTGGCTTTTTCATTTCCTGAATCGCCTGGTTTTATTCATTATATTAGAGATATGTATAATCCTGCTTATAAAAGTTTTCCTAGATCAACGGTTAAGAGAGACGTGTTTAAATTTGCACACGAATATCAACAATATTTGCGTTATTCATTATATCATTTAAATTGCAAAGTCGCTCTAACTTCTGATATAGGTCGTAGTACTAACGACCATGATTATTTAACGGTAACCTGTCATTGGATAGATTATAAATGGTCTATGCAAAAACGTATTTTAGCATATAGATATATAGATAGTAGGCACACTGGTGAGTTTATTTCAGAAAATATTTATTCAGTTTGCGATTATTACGGAATAACTGATAAAGTTATGAGTATTACATTAGATAATGCATCTTCTAACAATGTTGCTACTTGTATTTTAAAAGAAGTTTTAACTCCGCCTTTTCCAAAATATTTTCATATCAAATGTGCGTGTCATATTTATAACTTAGTTGTAAAGGATGGTCTTTCACTTTTTCAAGATATTCTTGAAAAAATACAATTTGCTATACACTTTATTTTTAAAAATAATAGAATTCAACAGAGAAAAGAATATAAAAAAACTTGTCACGATTGTGGACTATCTTACAGAAAAATTCCCGAAGAAGTACCAACTAGGTGAAATTTTTTATATGACCAACTAGTTGTTGCTTATGACTATAGAAAACCTATCACTTTATTTTTTAACGTCCATAATCAAAATCCAAATGATATGATTGTGGATAATGATTGGGACAAAATTAAAGAACTTATTGTATTTCTAGAGAATTTTCAACGAGCAACAAAAGAATTTTCTATTTTATATTATCCTACTATTTCAACTATGTTGTTTTATATAGCTATAATATTTTTACTTCTTAAAGAATATATGGAAAAACCTGCTTATAAGGCAGCTATTAAAAAATATTTATGAAATTAAAGAAATATTTTATTCCTATTCCCCCTATTTATATTATTGGTGTTGTATTAAACCCGACTATTAAAGTAGAGGGTTGTAAAAGTCTTATTGAAAATATTTATAACTGTATGGACGTACTACCACCTCCAACTCCCAAAAATTTAAATGTTGAGCCACCTATTGAACAAACGCTAGAAGAAGTGTTGAATAGCGTAGAAGATGAATGCAAAAAAGTATATCGGCATTACCAGCAAGAAAGTGCTAGTAACCAACCTGGCTGTACCATCTTCTTCTTCAACACAAACCTAAAAAGACATGTTGTTTCGCGCTAATATTGATTCTATTGAAAGCCTCGTAAATAGAATGTCGATAATGCGATGCTAACTAAATTAGCGAGTTCGATGTTTTTGTTTTGCAGAGTAATTTACCTTACCAAGCAGTTATCAATGAAGAAGGAAAGAAAGACTTGCTGAAATATTGGATGCAAAATGAGAAGACATTTCCGACACTTTCAATGATGACCCGAGATATTTTGAACATTGGCGTCGTGATCGCTTCTGAAAGCGCTTTTTCTGCAGGCAGATTTCAAATAGGAGAGCACAGACACTCATTAGCCGGAGACAGCTTGGAGATGACGGTACTATTCAGAAATTGGATACGAGCGGAGCGAAGGAGGTGCGGTCAACGAGAGATTAACGAAGAAGAAGACGACATATCATTCTCTCATCTCCCTTTGTTAGGATTTGCCTTGAATTTTCTACCTTATTCAAATTTTATCATAATTGTGTTTTACTTCAAAAATGTTTTCTTGGTGGAAAAGGATTCTACCATATTTCTTTTTTTTTTTTGGAGGAAAAGTTTTGCACTTCTATAAATAAGAGATTATTTCTTCTTGTAAACAACACAATAACATTCACAATGTAGTCGTTTAGAGAGTTTTGTTTATGGGGAGATTATTCTCCCAATAGTTTTAATTTTTTGTATTAGTTTTTTTCATATGTAGATTACTTGATCAAATCATATAGAATATTTATGCCCTTTTAATATAATTTCTCTGTCGCCATGATTATTTCGATCCCAACAAATGATATCAGAGCAAACGATTCAATAGGTGAAGACATGCTTAATGCGACAAGTTTAAATCAGCTGCAATCAATATCGCGATAATGAAAAATTTATCGAGCTGGCTACATGTGGAGATGAATTTTCAACCATATTTTCAGCATCCCTGCTGCTGCGTCTTTATAAATAAAGCAAAATATTTTTAAACCAATTTTTAACCAGAATATTTTTAACCTTATTTTAAACATGATGAAAACTATGTGAATAAGAAGAATCAAGATTAATTGTCAGAAAATTCAGGTCAAGGAGAGATTTGCTAGGGTTTGCCCTTATTTCCTACCTTATTCAAATTTTAACATAATTGTGTTTTACTTCAAAAAGTTTTTTTAGTAGAAAAAGATTCTACTATGTTTCTATTTTTCTTGGAGAAGAATTTTTGGACTGTTTGTCTTGAATTTCCTATCTTATTCGAATTTTACCATAATTATATTTTAATTCAAAAATGTTTTCTTAGTAAAAAAGGATTCTACCATTTTTTTAAGGAGAATTTTTGGACTTCTATAAATAGAATATCATTTCTTTTCATAAACCACACAAATAGTGTTTAGAGAGTTTTATTTAGGGGAGATTATTTTTCCAATAGTTTTAATGTTTTATATATATATTTTTCATATGTAGATCAATTGATCAAATCATATTATAGTATTATGTATCTTTTAAAATAATATTTTGTATTGTCTGATTTATCGCCGTTAAGATTTATAATTATAAACTTCCGCACAAGACATTTATTTTTTCGAACCACCCTTTCCCCTCCCCCCTCTCTCTCTATATATATATATACCCACCCACCAAGGAAAAAATATTGCAAGAACCAGCACAAAAAAATAACAGCACCAGAGGACAATAATAATGTAGGTATATATATGTTTGTGTCTACTTATTATTACACACGTAAATATTCGTATATATGTGTGTCTACTTATTATTACACACGTAAATATTCGTACCACCATTTGGTTTTTAAAGGGTTGAGAAAAATAAATACCTACATTATTATTGTCCTCTGGTGCTGTTTTTTTTTGGTGCTGGTTCTTGCAATATTTTTTCCTTGGTGGGTTCTTGATTTATCAATTTCTTTCTTCTTCTGCTTATTTTTCACATACCCATTATGCATTTTTGTTGTTATCTGTTATCCTCATTTTTTTCCATTTAATTTTGTAAATCAAATTCCATTTTTTCAGTGCCAAAAAGGGTTCTTGATTTAGTATCATTTTCTTCCTTCTGAGGATACCCATTATGCATTTTTGATGTTATTATCTGTTATCTTCATTATATTTTAATAGAAACACTTGATCTTTTGTAAATAAAAAAAATCGATTTTCAGTGCCAAAAAGGGTTCTTGATTTATTATGCATTATCCATTTTTATTGTTATCTGTTATCTTAATTATTTTTAGAAACAAATTTAACATCTGATCTTTTGTAAATAAAAAACAAAATCCTTTTATTTCAGTGCCAAAAAGGGTTCTTGATTCATTATGCATTATCCGTTTTTGTTGTTATATGTTATTTTCATTATTATTTATAGAAACAAATTTAACATCTGATCTCTTGTAAATAATTTTTTTCCATTTTTTGCAGTGCCAAAAAAGGTGAAGATTTATTCTGCAAGAATTGGCACCATTAAAGATTGATTCTTTACAAGTGGATGTGCCTCAAAATGGTGTAAAAATTAGGAATTTGGGTATAAAGAGATAAAGGGTGTAAGCATTTGCAATAATCTTGAAAAAATGGGATCTTATCAATTAATCAGAGAGAAGAAGGGTACTAATGATGCAAGATTAAGGTTGGATCCACAACAACGAGGGGATGTACAAATTCAAGGAGAAACCAAGAATTTGTTGTCACCTAGGATTGATGTTATTACAAGTGAATCAACAAAGGATAATGATTTAGAGATGTCTTTTCAGGAATTTGTTGCATCACCAACATCTCCTTTGTCTACATTGCCTAAATCAAGTGGGGATCATATTGGTGGACACCATTTTCGTAGGTCTAATAAGAATGGTGGTTCTAATGGTCGACTTCTTTCTCTAGACATTTTTCGCGGCATCACTGTTGCGGTAGTTTCTCATCTACCCTTTTTAAACAAGTTTAATTTTTGTTAACTTGCATATTACTAGGTAGATTTCCAGATTAATATAGCCATGAGAACTAGTTTGGCATTGAGTGTGTGTTTGGTATGATGGAAAATGTTTGGTGGAAATAAGTTGGTTTCCTACTTATTTTCTAGTGTTTGATAGTGTGAGGGTCTATCGGAAACAACCTCTTTACCCCACAAAGGTAGAGTAAGGTATGCGTACATCCTACCCTCCCCATACCCCACTTGTGGGACTACACGGGGTATATTGTTGTTGTTGATAAAATAAGTAAAACACTATGGGGTGGGGTTCCGGGGTGGGATGGTCAAGGGGGCATTGGATGGGTGGAAGGGAGACAATGAACTTGAAAATGCTTTCCACAACATTTTGACCAACCAAATATGTGAAAATTTGAAATGATTTTCTGGAAAATGTTTTCCTCCGTACCAAACACACTCTAAGTCTTAGTTGAATGATTGAATGTGTATATTGTTGTTTCTCTCTCATTGGATTTGCTGATTCTGAAAATTTTCTTGTTTGGTGTTTTTTCTTCTTCTTTTCCTTTTGTTGAGTGTTGTTGACTCTCTATTTTTTGGTTTCTTTTTTACTTTTTGTTCAACTGCCTATTATTACCAGGTATAGAGGATTCATATAGCTATAAGAACTAGTTTGGACTTGCGTTTTAGTTGAATGATTCAATCTATGTGTCGACTCTTCTCTGTTTTTGGTATCTTTCTTTTGGCGTTTTCTTGTGGTGGAATTCTTTGCATCTTAGTAAAGTTCACAGCATTTTTGCTTGGTTCACCCAATTTTCTCATATATTACGACATAGATACGTTTTACAACTGGATCATTATTCTTTGACTTGGGGGGGGGGTGTGGTGGGGTGGGGTGGGGGGGTGTGTGGTCTAAGTTGTTCTGACTTGTAAAAAGATGAACATGAGTTGGAAAGAAGTTAGGGCTTGAGTGGTGCTTAAGACTTAATATGATTGGTAAGAAGATAAGGGTGTTTGGACTTGTAAATTTTTAATCTGAAACACACTCCATTTTTCTGAATAAGGAACAATTTCGGTATGTCTTATTTCAAACTTGAAAAGTATGTGCATAAATTGTATTAAAATCTAAAGATATTGTGATGGTTTAAACCGAATCGCTTCAAGAAAAAGCCTTATGTTTTAATCAAATCTTCCTGCTTTGGTGGAAAATAGTTGTGAAATTGGGGAAAATGAGCATAATTGACCATTTGGGGAATACGGGACAGGGATGAGAAAATTGCATTAAAAGGAGATGGAACTGAACAAGTGTACCAGGGATGAGAAAATTGCATTACAAGGTTGCTAGTATTATATAGGTTTACAAGTGTCTTATCATGTTAAATTTTACTTTATTCCAAAAAAGGGAAATATGACAACATGTAGTTTTTATTTGTGCGTGTATGAGCAATTCAGTTATTTTCTTTGAATCTTATCATCTTATTCTCTCTTGCTTCTGGTACATGTTATGCAGTTAATGATATTTGTGGAATACGCCGGTGGACTTTATCCTGCTATCAATCATTCACCATGGGATGGTATAACCCTCGCAGATTTTGTCATGCCATTTTTCCTCTTCATTGTTGGAGTGTCACTTGCACTTGCATACAAGGTAGATATGTTTCAGCCAAATTTCAGATTATCAAAGTATGTATTATAGCTGGATTTATTCATTTGCGGTTGTCTAAGTGGAAGAGAGCTTTTTCTGTATTAGCCACAACAAAATGTAGATATTGATTTTATATAAAAAATTATCGTTAATATCTGAAGGGGAGCCTTGGAGTACCTGGTAAAGTTGTTGCGATGTGATCAGGAGGTCATGTGTGTGGAAACAGCCTCTTGCAGAAATGTGAGGTAAAGTTGCGTACAATAGACTCTTGTTGTCCGGCCCTTCCCTGGACCCCGCGTATAGCGGGAGCTTAGTGCACCGGGCTGCCCTTTTTTATCTTTAATATCTATACATTTTGAATGTGCGCAACCAGGGGAGGCATATTATCCGTCGGGTTAATCCATTTTTTATCCGTGTTAAATATTGCCGGGCCGGTAATTGATCCGTTTTTGTTTAATCCATTTTGACCCAACCATATCTGACCCGACCCGCCCGTTTTCCACCCCTAGTTCGGCGCAACTGTGAATCAAGATGTGAAAGACACTTTTTATGATTTTATATTAGGAGTTATTTTTGTAATCCATTGTATGTTTTTGCTTCTTATGCTTATATACATTGTTTTGGTTTATACAGAACTTGCCCTGCAGACTGACTGCGACTGGAAAAGCAGTGCACCGCGCACTTAAGCTTCTCATTCTTGGACTCTTTCTTCAAGGTGCTCTTCTTTTAGTCACATGTCTAACTTACGGCCCGTTTGTCCATGATTTAATATGAAATCATTGATTTGAAGTTGAAATCTTGTTTGGACATGCAATATGAATCTCAAAAGTTTTACTTTTTCTTATAAACATGAAAACCCTACACTTTGTGAAAACTATCAAAACTTTTCCAACTCTTATATAATCTTACCAAATGTGCAAATCGTAGTTCATAAACAAGATATCGAAATATCCTAAGGTGTTGCATTAATAAATCACATATCTCTATATTCCTTTTTATAAATAAATACCTGCGATTATGTGTTATTACAAACTTTCAAATACACATACTTTTACAAATATCCACTTATTCAATAAATCAACAATAGTAGGAACTAGCTATTCTTTAATATAATCCTCCACATCGTACGGAAAATCTCTTCACGTCAAGCATGGTTTTTTTCTGCAAAATTTAAAATTATGGATTTTTTTTTGCAAGATATAAACTTATGGGTCAAGTTTTAAATTTTAAAAAAATTGAAATCACAAACTTGGAATTGAAATCCTACCTATTAGGTGCATTTGGGATTTGAAATCAAAATTTCAAATTGAAGTTGAAGTTTTGTTCAAATATCATAAACAAACACTGATTTCAAATCAAAACTTCAAATTTGAGCTCCAAATTGCATGGCCAAACGCCTACTTAATATCTTCCGACTGATGTTTATAAGTTTGTCACGCAATGCTAAAATATTAGTTGGATCTATCAGATTCATTGCTTGCAAGTATGCCACTTACATGCTTTTCTCCCTCTCTAAACAGGAGGCTATTTTCATGGTATCAAAAATCTAACTTATGGTGTGGACGTTGAGAGAATCAGATGGACGGGTATATTGCAGGTATGAAGCCACCATATTCTTTTTGGTTTCGTCAGCTGGCGGTGGTAAAATAAAGGATAATTATAATATTTGAGCTATGTTTTATATTATGTTGTTATTTCTCTTGTTCTTCAAGTGGATAAAATATTTTTAACTTTTTTTCTTTTCTCCCCAGAGAATTGCAATATCATTTTTGTTGGCAGCAATGTGTGAAATCTGGCTTAAGGGTGATAGTAAAGTCAATTCAGGACAATCTTTGCTGAAGAGATACCATCAACAATGGTGAGTTCCGAGTCTTTTGACCATTCATTCCGATAAAGATTATCTAAACTATTCGTCACGTAGCGGTAATCGTTATCAACTTCTTCGATCAATTTGTCTTGCTTAGCTTGAGCATAACATATTATTGACAAAAACTAAAAATTCGGACAAGATCAGTTTGATCCGAAGTTGAAACTCTGGTTGTGTTCAAAAGACAGTCCTCGATCTGAAATGATTTGAAGTCTAGTATTAAAGTAACTATATTGCAACTCTGTAGAAGGTACAGGACTCTATATTTGTCTTAAAAATTTCATTAAATATGTATAGATTATTATTTTAGAACCCAGTAACTCAAAAGGATTAGATTATTAATCTCGAACCCATAAGCTTCAAATTTTGGATCGCCTCTGCTGAGTGCAAATGCTCCTATATATAGTAATAGCTTAAGATAGTTTCATCAAATCTAAATAGGAGAGACTACCTGCTGTTACTTGAATGAAATTTACAGTGCTGAGAAGCCATCCAGATTATAGTAAAAAAGAGTGTCGGGAGAAGTTGAAAACACTGTTGTACATACTAGTGGAACTTTCTGTTTTCTAAACATTTTTTGGAGCATATTCCCATATTAACGATGGTTCCTGGAGAGAATCCTTTTTTGATAGAATTCTGAATTCTCTACTATGTTATACATCTTCTATGCACATCTTTATCACACTTTGATAAAGAACAAAGTTAGCATAGCCGATCTGACTTGGACATTATTTGAACTTAGCTAGTTATGAATTGTAGATTTTAATGCCTACTAATGCCACATTATATGTACTGATGTGTAGTCATCTCAGGTGAGATGTTAGTGTCTATATGTCAAGGGTATGGTCGGCTTGTCTAATAACTTAAGTAGTTAAAATAGATAAATAAGTGAGATGTTAGTGTCTATATGTCAAGGGTATGGTCGGCTTGTCTAATAACTTAAGTAGTTAAAATAGATAAATAAATACGAATAGATTGCTGAATGAAAAAGCACCCAAGTTTGTGGCCTAGTCGTCAATGAAGTGGGTTAAGAACCATCTCGTCAGAGTAAAAAACACTAGGATCTCTTCCCATAGAAGCAACCACTAATGCTTGCAATAGGGTAGGCTGTCTACATCAATACCCCTTTGAGGTGCGGACCTTTCCCGGACCCTGCTAATGTGGGGTGATTTGTGCACGTGGCTAACCTTTGCCTGTCTTAGCCTGGGTGAACAGAGTCACACCTGGTACCTTGTTGGTGAGAGGTGGAATTTGTCGAGTAGTGCACAAGTGGCCCCGACACCGTAGTTATCAAAAGATTGTTAAATCGGCAAAGAGCCATCTTATTAAATCTGCACTTTCAAGAGTTATATTATTGACGAAGAATGTGAGTCCAAGTAACTTCATGGGAAGCTTTATATTATCAGATAGAGGTGCAAGCTAGTAACTTTGTTTCCTTGAAAAGGAAGACAAACAATAGTGATGAATAGTGGAAGATTCTAGTTTGGAATCGTCGCCGAGGTTTCATGGTGTAAGAATGGACTTAATTCACCTGAGAGAGTTGTGCTTTTCTTTTTGAAACTAGGGTCAATGGTGAGAAGGCCGAGAAAGTGGTTAAAACCGTCACCAACTGCACCTTCAACATCTACTGGATCTCACAAGTCTTGTTGACTCAGCCAGGAGTGGATGATGATTCGACGTTCTCTAGAGTCAGTATCCGTAGCGGGGAGTCATAGGGGACATCCATGGACGAACAAAACACTGCAATTTGTCTTCTTATTGTTTGTGTCTTATATATTAGCTGCAAATGAGGTGCATTTTGAACTTTTTCTAAAGCTCTATGAATAGAAGCACACCGCTCTATGTGCAACATAAAGTTTCTTCTAAAAATATATGAAAATTAATTTGTTAAGAGCGGACAGACATTTTGTTACTACATTGAGCTTCTGTCAATTCTTTAATGTTAGAGAATACTTGATCTCCATTATTCTCAAAGTAAGAAAAAAAGAATGCTTAATCATTTAATATCCACTCTCCTGTTTGATCATTTCCTTTTTCTCCCTCCATTTTGGTTTCTCCAGGGCCATGGCTATAATAGTTACTGCTTTATATCTTTCTTTGTTCTACGGTTTATATGTTCCTGACTGGGAGTATCAGATGCCAATGGACGTATCTTCTTCGGAAGCAAAGATATTCACAGTAAGTTGTTCACTGCACCTTAGCTGTCTATTTTAGTTTTCCTTAAAGGTCTGGGATCACATATCGTTGTAAGAATGAAAGTGATGGATTATGTTTCTTTTGAAGGTGAAATGTGGTGTACGGGGAGACACTGGGCCAGCATGTAATGCTGTTGGAATGATTGATCGAAAAATATTGGGTATTCAACACTTATATACAAGAGCCATTTATGGACGATCAAAAGTATTCTTCCTCTTTAATTTTCAGTTTTGTCCCTCTCTGATTCCTTAGTATTTCAAAGTTTCTCTTCCATTTCTTTCTGTTTTCAAGTATTTGATTGTTTTCCTGACAGGAATGTAGTGTCAACTCCCCTAACTACGGTCCCCTTCCTCTAGATGCTCCATCATGGTGTCAAGCCCCTTTCGACCCAGAAGGACTTTTGAGGTTTGCTACCAATACCTCATCGCCTTTGTTATTTTTCGTGATACTCCCTCCGATTCTATTTGTTTGACTGGGCACGGAGTTTAAGATAGTAAAGAAGACTTTTGAATTTTGCGTTCTTAAACTAAAGATATGTATAATCTTGTGGTCTTAAACATGCCATTAGAGATGTTGAAATTAAAGAGTTTCTAAATTAGGAAAGAGGCAATTGTTTTTAAGTAAGCCAAACAAATTGAAACAGAGGGAGTACTTGCTTATGTTGTGCCGCTCCGTCAAGGCACTTCCTTTATCACTTTCTTCTTCTGTTTTTGGTTGCATTTTTGTGACTTTTCCTCATTTGACTTTTCTGTAGCTCATTAATGGCTATTGTAACTTGCTTCATTGGTTTGCATTACGGGCACATCATTGTCCATTTCAAGGTAAACATTTTCTGCTTTCTCTTGATATCTAATATTTCGTTTTTTCTTTGGATGAGAAATTCACTTTTTTGTTTTGTTTATCCTAATGCGTTTCCAGGATCATAAAGTTAGAATTCAGCAATGGCTGATACCATCCTCTTGTCTCGTACTGTTGGGTGTAATATGTGATTGCCTCGGTAAGCTTTATTCTTTTAAAATTCTGTTCCTTTTCTTTTCATGCTACAAGTCTTAGAGTTTTGTTTTTCCGAAGAGAAAATTTACAGTATTAACTTCTCTATTTCTATTACTTCATTTAGGGATGCATGTAAACAAGGTTTTGTACTCCTTCAGTTATATGTGTGTTACTGCTGGTGCTGCTGGCTTTCTCTTCACTGCAGTCTATATGATGGTTAGAACATTATACATCTCTTTTAGTCTCTTTCCTTGTGTATTTTCTGAACATGTTATCTGTCTATAAGGCAAAGCTTCGGCGTTTTGTTTTGGTCATTAAAAATTGGCTTGCTTCTCCTAGTACATCTGACCAAAAAAAAACTATCAGCTACTCCCTGGGCTTTAGCTAGTGGTAAGAGCGAAGAGCGCAACAAGTGATATGTAGGTTAGGCACACGTCACTGGTTCGAACTTTCCCGCAGGCAAAACCCTGATCTATAAGTGAAGACGGGTAGAGGGGCGAACCCATTATCCATCGTGTTTCGAACCTTGCGCCACTGGCCCTCGGGGATTTCTTGGTTATCAAAGAAAAAAAGATAGAATGACACCTTTCTCTTTTCCGAAAAACATTTAATCTTAGGGTTTGTTTGGCGTGGTTCTAATTTTCTCATGTTTAGTTGTTCAAAATGCTTTGGAAAATATTTTCTCTAGGAACACAAGTACCTTAAAATGAGGAAAATGATTTCCCTAATGGAAGTAGGGAAAAACAAGTTCCAACTTCCGTAAGTAACATTCCTAAAAACATTTTCTTAGGAAATGTTTTTCCATGGAAAACATTTTCCTTCATACCAAACACACCCTTGGCATCCTCATATTTTCCTTAATGACATACTTGTTGAGACCCACCTGATATAAAAGTTCACTCTTTTATAATGAGAGAAAATGAAAAGACTTGTGGAACCCTCACCACCACCACACATTTGAAGGATAATTTTTGGTACTTTGCTGCATATATTTGGCTTACATATCAAAACTCTTCTTTAATTTCACATTCCGCGTCTAGTCAAACACCTTCACATAAATTGGGAAGGAGGGAGTATTTGTTAGGAGTCAATGTTTAATAAAAGAAGTTCCTTTGTCCGAAAACTTTAGATATACAAGCAACTATGTGAATTTTGAGGCACTATTTTGATCTTTTTCGCTTCCTAGTTTACCTTTTTTAAAGGCTTAGTTTCTTCTGTCAAAAACTGCAGTCATGCTAGGGCTGGTAAATATATCGTTCTCTAGTTACATAGCTAAGTTATTATTCTTTCTATAGGTTGATGTGTGGGGCTATAGACACTGGACCACAGTACTGAAATGGATGGGAACGAACGCATTGCTGATTTACATTCTTGTATCGTGCAACATCCTGCCGGTTATTTTGCAGGGATTCTATTGGAGTCGGCCTGATAATAATATTGTCAGTAATATTTAGAATCTTATGCATTATCCATTCGATGAATTTCCAATCTTTCAATAGTTCCCTCTATCTAAATATTCCATTATTTCGCAGCTCACAATGATTGGTATTGGACCTAAGAAGTAAGCAGACAAATAACCGGCATGCTGAGGCGCTAAAGCATTTATCACCAATTGTTGAGATAATTTTTTGCGGAAGTGAACGTCAAAGACAGTACGAGGCAAATCTTTCCAACTTACGTGTCACTCTCTATATGTAAATTTATGTATATGTATAATTGACTACGAGTGCACAAAACACACACACATCATATTTTATTAGCTCGATCAATCGACAGAAACGCGGTTTTATGAAATGAGAAATCTGCTCATACAAGCAGCAGAGGTATTACATCAGGACAATGGAGATATTCTCTACGGAAACTGCACTAGTTAGGTGTAGGTCGACCAATGATATTGGCTCTCATTATACTAGTTGTATTGATGGCCATAATCTTTTAATCCCAGACTAGTTGGGGTCGGTTATATGAATATTTCTATCATATAATTTTCTCTGTTCAGGAGATTCATAGTGGGTATTACTAGTTTCATGTTGGTCATCAAGATTAGATCACAACTTTCAATTTTGTTTTTAAATAGACTGTCTACGTGTTGTCACACTTATTAAGAATGAGGACATACAACATCATCCTTTTAGTGCTATTATTGAAGAATATAGATATTTATAGAATGTCAACGAAGTCTTTGTTAAACACATTTGGAGAAAGGAGAACCAATACGCAGACTTCCTCGTAAACGAAGGACACAAGTACGATGAAGATTTCATAATAATAGAGACCGAAACTGGTTAATTATTGAAATGTTATAGTAGACTTGCTACACATACAATATTATAACTCTTCATGCATAAACTCATAATTAAACATTATTACAAATTTTATAAGGGACTTAATTTTTCTTTGATGATTTTCTTGGAACATCTCTGTCCCTACTGCACTCTGGTGGCATTGTAGGGTACCTCTTTCTAATCCAAACCACTGGCCAGGTTAGTGCTTGAAGCGAAGGGTATCACCGTTGGGTGGTGTGAGAGAGGCAGTCATGAGTTAACCTGAAATAACGCTGACATGCCTTCGCCTCTTGAAGTCATTGCAGAACTGCCAAGTGTGGTTTAGCGGTGACAGGATTTGCGAGTTATTACGTCGGTCATGGTTTTCTGGTCTGCACCTTCGGATAGCGGCTCGGGTTTTATGTTAAACATGGGGTACCTCTTTCTATCAGTACAATAGTTATAAATAGTGTACTTGTCTCTAACTCTTCTCAAAAGTCTCCATTGAGTTTTGTCCAAATCTTGAAATTCTTTTTGATCCCACCAACTTTTGCCTTGCGTGGCACAATACTTGGCATTGGCAGAGGATTCACAGCCATCAATGTGAAAGCCTCTGTAAGAGGCAACAAAGGGTGCATTGGACCAATCAATTTTCTCTAATCCACCTCTTGTTGCCCAATCATCTGCTTCCCACAGGCTTGAGTATATCTTCATTGGTTGGTCAAATGGAAATTTGACACTTAAGTCCTTGCTGTTCTTGAATACTCTTATGGGCTACTCATCCACAAAGAACCTGCATATGGAGATGTCAAATGGACGGATTGGATCAAATTAAAATATATTAAAATTTATAAAAACAAAATCACGAATAATCACATTTTTATCCCTGTAGTTGAGAAATAGTCATTGTCATAGCGTTTCAAAATCCACAAGAAAAACACTAGGATGATGACTTAAGAGTTTCACTTGTGAAATTTGAAACTTCACGATAATGACTATTTCTCGAAGATGTAGCCGAATAGGGACCAATGAGCAATATTTTTACGTCAAAACATGTCAAACTAATAAATTGTCATGACTCAACGTGTCTAAAATTCGCTTGGGTTAAAGCAGATTGAATCAAAATGGATCAAATAACGGATCACAATTTAACCGGCCCAACATGACCTAACTTCACCTCCTTTTCTGTATTGTCCTTTTTGAGAGAAAAAAGAGTGAAACTAATGCTTTTTCTTAAATTGTTAGCTTAATTTTGTTTCTTCAAATTTTACATAATTCCCATTCTTCAAATTGAGTTTGCAAACATGGGTTTGGGTTACATTTTGACTCGTTTGACCCAATAGTTTGATGAGTCAATTCGGTTCGACCCATTTTATCAAATTAACAAACATATCATATCCAATCCGTTTAAACTTGAGTAAGTTCGAGCCCTGTACCGGAGAAACCCTGATAAAGAGAAGTCCCCCCTTAAATAGGGTTTATACGACATGAATATGGATTAATCAGACCAGTAAATTTCGGATATCAGATGATTATAAAAATAAAATAAAATAAAATAAAATAAGAGTTACTTACACAATCTGGTGAAGATTCCACAAGACAGAGTAGGTGTGATAATCTTTGGTTGGATCAAACCATAAGTAAATCCATTGTTCCTTGTCACCTTTCCCTCCAGTGTATACATTTGTTTGTAAAATGTATGGTTCACCTGTTTTGTTCCCCAAGAACTCAAAGTCTATTTCATCATGCTCATTTTTTTTTTGATAATTCAGGTCTCGGGGTGGCCTTAGTACCCATATCGCTAGTACCTGCACAAGTACTGGTACTAGGCTCCTGGAGGCGATGGAACCTGCCCTTAGCCGCCATCGCCGGGTAAATCGCGGGATGTGCACCCCGCATTAAGCTACCAGGCTTTAATACGAGGCATATGCCCCGAAGAACGTATCCGGAGGGGATCGAACTTGCAACCTAAAGGCTGCAAACTCGATCTTCAGCCAACAGCCAACCAGCAACCATCTTTATTTGCATGGCAAAGTGGTCAAATAGGTAAGATCCTTTTGACTGGGAAGCCAGTACCTATATATGTCCCAAACACAAATCCAAAATCAGAACTTCGGGTATTAACATCAATGCCAAAATATAACTTACAACATGGAGCATAATAGTAGAATATAGTGGGGGGTGAATTCAGAATCTGAAATTTATGAATTTTGAGTTATTAGGTTTTAAGTTAGTAATAATTTGTACATATGAAATGAATATTTTAAAACAAATACGAAATTTGGACCATTTATGCAGAACATGTACCTTCTACTCTACCAACGCCTATAAATGTAGAGCTAATATTTCAAGAATGCGTCTGGTATAACATAAATCATTTTCCAGTGCGGTTGTCAAGGTAGAGCTGGATCTCAGAACCACCATTGAGGTATTTGATGTGATCCAAAGCCCTACTAGGCTCATAGTTTTTTCCAAATGGGACATTCACTGGCTTCTTGGGCTTAACCCCCATTGCTCCTCCTATGAATAATAGCACACACACCAACAACATCATCATCCATTTGAAGCCCATGATGTTTCTATTCTATGTTGCTCTTTACTCTTTTTACAGAGCAAAAACCACACAGAGAAACTTATTGGGACTTGGTTTGTGGATGAGAAAATGCACTTGTTCTAGGCCATTAATTATAATAGTCTCTTAACGTGTTAAATAAACTGTAACTTGAACAGTTAATAGCCCCAGTTTAGTAAATTGGTTAAACAGTCACTGGATTCAAGAAGCAGAATTTAATGAGGAGTGTCAATCTAGAACTTCAATGTATAAATCACTATAATATACAAATAATTCAAGTGAATTGAAATCGACAATAATAATGTTCAGCAAAATATAAACACATACTAACTTGTTTGTAGATAGAGGTCTGCTCAACGCAGTGACCTAAGACAAAAATTTGCCTCCGCTTGTGCTGCAGTTTAACGGACGACTGCCTTGAGGATACAACTATCATAGTTCTAGCACAAGAACTCCACTCCTGGCGAATCTACTTTATGTGTTCTTCAGAAATTTCTTGAAGAGGAAGCAACAATGATCATCAAATGATTTGATTCTTAAATCATAAGATTAGATGTTGTTAATTGTATTGTGTATGTTAAACAAGCGATCTACATCCTTTATATAGCATGAATTTTGACCAGATGCAGCCATTAGTCCAAATGTTATGACTCTATGTGAAGAGATGCAACTTTTGGTTCAAAACTGGAAAATCCCGTCAAAAGCACCGCGGTGACTCTACATGGCACCTAGGTGCAAATTCGATTTTTTCTTTCCAGTGACTTACTGCCATCCAGGCACCCCGGTGCCTCCACCAGGCACCCGATGCCTCCACCAGGCACCTAGGTGCAAATTCGTCGAAAATTCCAGTGACTTACTGGAGCGCAAGTACCTCGGTCCTTTCATCAGGAACCGCGGTCCTTTGGCAAAAATTCCAAAAAATGAATTTTAATCATTTGTTTTCTTCTTCAATCCACACAAGTTCCAAAAATACCCACATTTTCTATTCACACATCAACAATACTCTACATGTGGATAGAAAATAAGATAAAAGGAACTTATCATTATTTCTGTCAAACGAGATATGACATGCATCAGAAAATGTGTCTTTTGGACTTGAACCTTTCGTAGTGAATACCTATCGGGTCTACTTGTGAAGTAGTGGACGAAGTGCCTTAAACTATTCACGTTTATAGTAAGCCGAGACAACAAGTATCACACATATCATATTTCAATTCTTACGGTTGTGTTCTTTTCGGTCATGAACAACTCATTCTTCATGAGAATTTCTAGAGAACGTAGCCATCTCAATTCTCCCAGATACGACCCCACATCAATCTCACATATGTAATATTAATCAAGAATAGTCCGTACTATCCCACCATAATGGCTATTAATATTATTAAGAACCAAGGTTCTGCCCTATATCGTCAACGGATTAACACACTTGGTACATCATAGGAACGAGCATATGTGTGTTTTACGCTCCTTGAGTCTTCCCCAGCTAGTTTGCCTATTGAACCTAAACCATGGGATCTCCAATTATAATAGGTTAGGTTTCCACCACTTCACAACTCATTGTATTAGCTCATTCCCCTCGATGTAAATACGACTTGCTCTCGTGTTAGGCCTTTTGTCAAAGGATCCGCTATATTGTCCTTTGACTTTACATAATCAATGAAATTATTCCATTCTTCAGCAAGCTTCGTATTGTATTATGACGTCGCCTTATATGTCTTGATTTGCCATTATATATTTGATTCTTTGTCCTCATCAGGGCAGCCATACTATCACAATGTATGCAAATGGCGGTCACTGGCTTCGTTCACAACGGAATACCTTCTAGGAAGTTTTTTAGCCATTCTGCCTCTTCGGCAACTTTATCCAAGGCTACAAACTCTGCTTCCATAGTTGATCTCGTATTTACCGTTTGCTTTGATGATTTTCAAGATACTGACGCTCCACCAAGTGTAAATACATACCCACTTGTGGACTTACTTTCTGAATGGTTGGAAATCCAATTAGCATCACAATAGCATCACAATATCCTTCTAACACGGAAGGATATTTTGTATAATGCAACCCATAGTTCATTGTATGTTTTAGATATCGTAGTGCCTTTATTAGCGCTACCCAATGATCATTTCCAGAATTATGTGAGTACCGACTCAGTCGACTCACTGTATATGTTAAATACGGTCTCGTACAATTCATTATGTACATTAAGCTTCCAAGAACTTGTGTATACTCCAATTGAGACACACTATCACCGTCATTCTTCTTAAGGTGACTAGCAGGATCAAATAGGGTAACAATCGATCTATCATCATAGTGTCCAAATTTTCTAAGGACCTTCTCAACATAATGGGATTGAGTTAATATATAACCCTCAGAATTCCTTTGAATTCTAATACCAAGAATGACATCCGCTATTCTCATATCTTTCATATCGAAAACGGCATGCAACATCTTCTTAGTTTGATTAATGACATCTTTATTCGTTCTCATAATTAGCATATCATCCACATATAAGCATATAATGACACATGCATTCTTACATTCATTAATGTAGACACATTTGTCACATTCGTTTATTTGAAAACCATTTGATAATAATGTATTATCAAACTTCTCATGTCATTGCTTTGGCGCTTGTTTAAGTCCATATAACGACTTAACCAATTTACAGACTTTCTGCTCTTGACCTTTAACAACAAACCCTTCGGGTTGTTCCATGTATATTTCTTCCTCTAGTTCACCATTCAAGAATGCAATCTTCACATCCATTTGGTGAATTTCCAAATTGTGAATCGCTGCTATAACAATTAGCGTCCTTATAGACGTAATTCTAGACACTGGTGAGTATGTATCTAAGAAATCTACACCTTTTTTTTGTCGGAATCCTTTGGCTACTATTCGGGCTTTGTATTTTTCTATAGTACCATCCGGTCTTAACTTCCGTTTAAAGATCCATTTATGGCACATTGGTTTTTATTCCGGAGGAAGATCAACCAATATCCATGTATTATTTTGTACAATGGATTCTACTTCACTTTGGATGGCCTCCTTCCAATAAGGTGCTTCAGATGATTCCATTGCAGTCTTATACGTTTGAGGTTCTCCTTAAACGGAAAAGGTCATAAAGTCTGGTCCAAAATCTTTGGCAATTTTTCCACGTTTACTTCTTATTTCAGAATTATTTTCTTGAATGGAAGAAGTAAGATTCTCAACATTTAGAGTGTCTTGGTTTGACTCATTTTGAGGCAGTGTCATCTTCTTGTAATTAGGAACACTTTTATCCTTGTCTTTATAAGGAAATATATCCTCAAAAAATTCTGCTTCAGCAGATTCCATTAGTGTGTTCTTGTGAATACCTTCAACATCAGAATGATACATCAAAAACTTATATGTTGCACTATTATTGACATGACCAATATATATGCAATCCACAATTTTTTATCCAAGTTTTAGTTCTCTTTGGTAAAGAAACTTGAACTTTCGCTAGGCAACCCCACACTTTCATCCTTTTGAAAGTAGACAATCTTCCATTCCATAATTCGTATGAAGATTGATCATTTTTTTTAGGAATTCTATTCAATATCATATTGACAGTAATTAATGTCTCGCCTCATAAACTAAGAGGTGCACCCGAACTAATCAACATTGAATTTATCATATTCTTCAATGTTCTATTATTTCGTTCGGCAACTTCATTTTGTTGTGTAGTATATGACGCAGTGGTTTGATGAACTATACCATGAGTAGAACCGAATTTTTTAAACTCATTTGACGTATATTCACCACCTCGGTCTGACCTTAGAATCTTAATTCTTTTGTCAAGATGGTTATCCACTTCTGCTTTGTATGTATTAAACATGTTCAAAGCATCATCTTTGGTATGTATTAAGTATACATAACAAAATTTACTGCAATCATCAATAAATGATATATAATAATTCTTTCTTCCACGAGAGGGGGTTGTTTGGTAGTCACACAAATCACTATGAATTAAATCAAGCACTTCATTTGATTTCACAACAGATTTATGAGGATGACTTGCATATTTTGATTCTATGCAAACTCCACATTTAGTCATTTTGTTCATGGAACATTTTATGTATAAGCATTGACCGATTCATCAGTTTGATATGAAGAATGTGTTTTTATATGGGGATTTGAAAGAAATTGTTTACATGCACCAGCCTGGTTTTGTTCATCCAGCAACCTTTCAACATGTATGTCGTCTCTGTAAGTCACTGTATGATTTGATACAGGCCCCTAGATCGTGGTATGATCGCATTGCAGAGTACATTATGCGAATTAGGTTTGTATGCAATAAATGTGATAATTCTCTATTTATTTCATATAGGTAATAGCATTTCTTATTTGTTATTATATGTGGATGACATTGTGTTTACTGCCTCATATGATTTGTTGAAAAATAAAATCATTGCATTGCTTAAAACCGAATTTGCTATGACTGACTTGAAAAAGTTGAGTTATTTTTTGGGGATATGAGTTACTAGATATGCCAATACTATATTTTGTGTCAGCGCAAGTATGTAGAAGAGATGGTATACATGGCTAAAATGGCGAATTGCAAGATCATGTCCACTCCGGTTGATTCTAAATCAAAGCTTAGTGTTGTTGATGGTGATCCAGTGTCCGGTCCCACTTTTTATAGGAACATTGCAGGTGCACTTAAGTATCTTACTTTCACCAGGCCTAGTATTGTTTATGTTGTTCATCAGGTGTGCTTATTCATGCATGCCTCCAGAGAGCCTCATTTTATTGCTCTTAAATGTATCATTCGATATGTTAAGACCACACTTGATTATGGATTGCATCTATAACCCTCTGCACCGACCATATTGTTCTCATATACGGATGCTGATTGGGCAGGCTGTCCGGACACGCGATGCTCCACCTCCGGCTACTGTGTGTTCTTAGGGGATAATCTCATTTCTTGGTCTGGCAAGAGGCAAGCCACTCTATCCCGTTTGAGTGTATAAGCAAAGTATAGAGGAGTTGCAAATGTTGTTGCTGAGATCTGTTGGCTCCAAAATCTTCTTTTGGAGCTTCAGTATTCCTTGTGTAAGACGTATTTGGTTTAATGTGATAACATATCCGCCATATATTTATCTCATAATCCGGTTCAGCATCAACGAACCAAACATATTGAGATGGATATGCACTTTGTTCATGAGAAGGTTGCTCTCGGTCATGTTAAGGTGTTGCATATACCGTTTTCGTATCAGTATGCGGATATCTTCACGAAAGTCCTTCCTAGACATCTATTCCTCGACTTCAGATCCAGCCTTAGCGTCCGGCCTCCTCCCGCTCCGACTGAGGAGGTGTATTAACGTATATTATGAAATATGCTTCATATATTTTGTAATATTTGGTGTTGTATAATTATGGTAGATATAAGATCCTTATTGTATTAGGATTCCATATTGTACACACTATATATATTTATATTAATGAAAAAGACTCCACAAGGGAGATTAATACAATTCTACACGTTGTCTATATATTGACCTAGGCGTGAACGTATTTATTGCTTTTATTCGAATTATGTACACAATAATAGAAAAACGTCAAAGTACAAACAATGTAATAGTAAAATAAATTGCAATCAATGTCACAAAAATAGTAGTGCCAGAGAGGAAATAGGGTAACTAAGAGGGTTCAATTGAATTTTTTCCATTGAAAAATTATATTGCATTAATAGAGTAAAACTGATTCTTGTGTATAGTCTATACATTGTTAAATCTTCTTGATAAGTGGTAAATGTTGCATTTTACTCCCTCTTTCTCATTTTAATGGTTGCTTTATCTCATTTCATGTCATTAAGAAAATAATAAATATAAGAAATAGTTTACTAAGTTATCATTTTTTAATAAAAGCAGATCGATTGTTTCCTCTTAAGTACCATGCATTTTTCTTTAATATTAAGGGTACAATTGAAAATAATAAACCACTATTTTTGAATTCCTAAAGTGACTATTATTTTGTGAAGACAATTGAATCGGATCATTCATGTGGGTCAATCCGAATTCATATTAAAGAGATATATTAGTAAATATATATATATATTGTGTGTGTGCGCGCACATTTAATAAATATTAGATTCTGAACACATAAAAACAAAAGTGCATTTAGTACAATAATATATTAATTGAACTCATTAAACTTTAAATTTTGAACCCGACTTTATCCCGACATATTTGCCAAAACAAATACTTGCTTCATCAAACCAAAAAGCAAAAGCACAAGGGCAGACGTGCAATAAGATAGCAGCTGATTATAGCACATGACATGTGCAAGTGCCAAGTCTGTCAACAGTTGTATTAACCGTTGTAACCAAGTCACATGATCGATATATCATGCAACTAAATAACTATAGTACCTTTGCAAGATCGTCAGATCAATTATTACAACTTGACACAGTTATAATTGTCACATAAGTGCCCAGTAAGGGCGTATCTAGGCGGGGTTCCTAGGGTCACATGAACTCATGCTCCCTTCCTCACAGCCGTTTCTATACTTTTAAGAATTCGGTGCGAGAAACAAAAATAATTAAAATTAACTAATTAATCAATATCAAAAAAAATTATTGATCAAAACATCAAATAAATATATAGTAAACACTATATTCGATTCAATGTTTTCAATTTCAGTATAATAATACTATGAAAGAGATACCTTAATGTCAATACATGAAAGATTTAAAAGAAAAACTATCATTACATTAGTCATAGAAAATTGATCTCCTTACATGAAAGAGTTTTGTTTTAGATTAAAAAGAACGAAACCCTAAGGAATCAAAAAATAATATAGATAAAAATTATGTTAATTAAGGATGGCAATTGGGGCACGGCAGGACAGGGCGGGGCAGGACAAAATTAATTTTGTTAAAAATTGAAATGGGACAGGGCATGTGGTGGATTTTGAAGTGGTTAATGCAAAAAGTGAAAACAAAATATATTTTGTTAGAAATTCACCAAATTTTGCTAAAATTTTCATGATATATTTTCCATTATACATGGTCAAAATACTCTTCACACGAGACACATTTTTAACAGATAAAAAAATATTATCCACTATCAGTATACTTAATAGAGATAGAAAATGAATTAGCCTTAACATAAGTATGGAACAAAGTGTTTATTGTTCTTGCCAAGTGTGGTTTCACGGTGGCGTGGTTTCTGTTTCTGCGTCGATCAGGGTTTACCTGTCTTGTATTTCGAAAGAGTAGCGGCTGCGGGTTCTTTCGTCAACAAAAAAAAAAAAAGTGTTTATTGTTCATTTCACTTTTAATTGTCTTTGCAATTTAGTCAGAGAGACTCAACTTCCTTACGTCACTCTTTGTAAATGTGATGAAATACTCTGTGTATACACATTTAGCCCCAAAAATAGTGACTGTCTAGGAATCAAAGAAGATGTTTCATTCTTCTTTATCTTAAAGAATAGTACACCCAAAAATAAAATAATTCGCTTTATAAAAGCTTTCCAGGGAAATTCATCTAATAAAATAAATATCAAGTTGAAAGTGAAAAATAAAAAATAACATAAACAGGGCGGGGCAGGGTTTAACTGAGCAGGACAGGGCAAATTTTTAAAAAATGCTAAACGGGGCAGGGCGGGTTAACATCTTAGCAGGTCAAGGCTTGTCTCACCCTAACCTGCCCCATTGTCACCCCTAATGTTAATGGTGATAATTCAACAAATATATCTTAAATATTCAAAAAGAAATTAAAAAAGAACCCTAAATTAAATATAATATTGAGATTTGAGAAAATTTGAAACCCTAAGCAAAATGGAATAAACATTGATGCAATCAATCTATGTTAATGGTGAATTAGAACAACTAAATCAAAATAATTTCAAAATAATAACTTACCAAAAAGATTTTTACTTGGAAGTTGAGATTTCTACAATAATTAATGGGGAATTTTTTTTGGGGGAATTATATTTGTGGTGTTTTTAATGATCTATGTTTTTTGAAACCTAATGGTTGTTTGTTTTTTTGTTTAAAGAGGGAGGGGGCCCTACTGGTTGGGACTTGGAACTTACGGCAAAAAAAGTTTGCTTTTTGTTTAAAGAGGAGGGGGGATTGTTTGAGACTTGGGCCGACTGGTTGGGACTTGGGGTCAAATCTGATTTTGTATTTTAAAAAAAATCTTTCGCTACTCATTGGATTCAAACACGTGACCTCTCACTAGGGAATGACTTTTGAGGGGAGTCCTCAACCGCTAGGCTACAACTCTTACTGATAAGATTGGAGTCAATTGTAATATATATCTTAATATTTGAAATCAATAAAATAAAAATAAAAAATCTGAGGTGGAGGCCCTGCCGGTCGGGGGCTTGTGCGGCGGCGCCTCCTCGACCACCCAGGGACAACTCTGCCCTCCCTAAATCACATATATTAGTGTTATATATTTCTTTAATATTGTAAAGAATAGATCTTGGGCCTAACTCAACCCAAAAAGATAGCTTGTAAGGTAAGGATTTTTCTAATCCATATAAGGAGTTCATGTTCCCATTTCATATCCGATGTGGGACTCTTAACACTCCCTCACACGCCAGATCTCGTTAACTGGAGCGTTGATAATATAATTTGGGGGCCCAACATCGGTGAACAAAGAATTAGAATGGTCTAGCTCTAATACCATGTAAAGAATGGATCTTGTGCCTAACTCAACCCCAAAAGCTAGTTTGTAAGGTGAGTGTTGTCCAAGTCCATATAAGGAGTCCATGATTTCATTTTATATCCAATGTGGAACTATTAACAAATACATATGTATGCACCCAAGCTCAATGTATCATATAATGCAATGATTATTGAGTGCACCTTTTTTAGTGAGTTTAGAAGTTCAAATCTTATGTCTATCTTGTTGAATTGGTTAAATTTATATATTGGATCCTGATACATAACAGTGCACTCATCTTCTCGAAATCCTGAATTTTTAAATTGAGTAACATATACTCCATCCGTCCATGTTTGACTTGACACACCCCTTAAGAAGTAATAAATAAATTATAAGTTTACTGGACAAATAAAAGTGAACGGAGGAAGTAAATTATCTCTTAGTTTTTCAAACTAAACAAGTAAAAATAGACATTTATTTTTAGTATAGTAAATAAGTAAGAGTGAATGGAGGGAATAGCATCTGTTAAGTAACTCATAATTGTCTCCAAACACAATCAATCATATAGTGTAATTGTAAATCAGTATCATAGAATTAGGTTTGATTATATCAATTAGGATTGATTAGATCAATTACATTAATTAGTATATTCTTAGAGTTAGCAAGTCTTAATTGTTAGAGTTGTATATATTGTAAACTTGGGAATGAAATAAACTCATGGAATAAACTTCCTCCATGATATCCGAGCTTTGTATCTCACAAAGGAGCCATCAGAATTCTTTTTTTATGACAAAACACCCACATAAACCGAATAATGTTGACATTAGATGGACGGGGTACTAACTCTCACGTCTTATTTTTAATAAGAGCGTCAATTTCGTCTAACATGACAACTTTTCAATTCGGGTCTGATAGGACTGCTTTGGGATTTTTTGAAAGAGGTGATGGTTGGACTGAAGATGTCAGGTTTAAACAGGGCTGGCCAGTGGCGGGGCAGCCCAGAGTCGGGTTTAGCGGGGTCGGGCGGAGAAAGGCGGCGGTCGAGTGGGGCGGGCCTGGAGAGTCGGGTCGGGCGGGACCATACCATGTCGTCGATCCGATCCCCGATCCCGAGTGGGTCGGGGCCAGTCGGGGCGGGTCGGGGACGGACGGGTTGGCGGTTTTTTTTTTCACTAAATTAAAAATAATAAATTACTAAGTACTAACAAAGTAACATTAATGTAATATACATATACTATAATATTATAGACTTATATTATTATAATTTATAATTATAGTATTATAGTATTATACTCATATAGTCATATATATAATATATTTATAAAGTATAAAGTATAAACTATAAACTATAAAGTATAAACTATAAAGTATAAAGTTATAAACTAAATAATTAAACAAAGACAAGAATAGTGTAAAAACATCCCAAATTTGTTTTTGTGCCTTTTATATTATTAATTTCATTGAAATATGAAATATCAAATATACAAGATTCAAAATTACATTGTAAGTGTCTTGTTGTTGAAAAAATTGCAAAAGAGTGAAAGACATAGAAAAATTTAAAAATTGCAATGAAATAAATTACCAATTTGAAAATATTTTTCTAATTTCTTTATAATTTCTTGTGGTTCTTGGTTGGAATTGGTATATTTTGATCAAATTGTTCCACGTCGCTACTCATGCCTTGAGATAAAATGTCGTTGTAGTTATCGTCATCTTCTTCGTTAATTTCGTTGATCACGCCTCCTTCGCCTCGCTCGTATCCAATCTCTGAATAATCTACCGCCATCTCCAAGTATCTCCGCTAATGAGTGTCTGTGCTCTCTATTTGAAATCTGCTGCAGAAAAAGCGCTTTCGAGCGATGGCGCAGAATGTTCAAAATATCTCGGGCCATCATTGAAAGTGTCGAAATGTCTTCTCATTCGCTCGATATTTCAAGTCTTCCTTCCTTCTTCATTGATAAGCGCTTGGTAAGGTAAATTACCTGCAAAACAAAAACATCGAACTCACTAATTTGGTTAGCATCGCTACCACCGCACATTTTATTTACGAGGCTTTCAATAGAATTAATATTAGGCCTAGCCACGATCGCTTGTCTTTTTTAGGTTGTGTTGAAGAAGAAGATGATACAAAAGTCGGTTGGTTACTAGCACTTTCTTCTTTGGTAATGCCGATATACTTTTTGCATTCATCTTCTACGCTATTCAACACTTCTTCTAGCGTTAGTTCAATAGGTGGTTCAACATTTAAATTTTTGGGAGTTGGAGGTGGTAATGCGTCCATACAGATTATATATATTTTCAATAAGACTTTTACAACCTCTACTTTAATAGTCGGGTTTAATACTGACCAATAATATAAATAGGAATAGGAATAAAATATTTTTAATTTCATAAACATTTTTAATAAATGCAGATATAAGCGAGTTTTTCCATATATTCTTTAAGAAGTAAAAATATTATAGCTATATAAAACAACATAGTTGAAATAGTAGGATAATATAAAGTAGAAAATTCTTTTGTTGCTCGTTGAAAATTTTCTAAAAATACAATAAGTTCTCTAATTTTCTCCCAATCGGTATCACAATCATATCATTTGGATTTTGATTATGGGCGTTAAAAAATAAAGTAATAGGTTTTCTATAGTCATAAGCAACAACTAGTTGGTCATATAAAGAATTCCACCTAGTTGGTACTTCTGAATTTTTACGTAAGATAGTCCACAATCGTGACAAGTTTTTATATTCTTTTCTTTGTTGAATTCTATTATTTTTAAAAATAAAGTGTATAGCAAATTGTATTTTTCAAGAATATCTTGAAAAAGTGAAAGACCATCCTTTACAACTAAGTTATAAATATGCACGCACATTTGATATGAAAATGTGTTGGAAAAAGAGTTAAAACATTTCTTAAAATACTAATAGCGTAATTGTTAGAAGATGCATTATCTAATGTAATACTCATAACTTTATCGGTTATTCCGTAATAATCGTATTGAATAAATATTTTAAAATAAACTCACCGATGTGCCTACTATCTATATATCTATATGCTAAAATACGTTTTTGCATAGACCATTTATAATCTATCCAATGACAGTTCTGCGTTAAATAATCATGGCCAGTTAGTACTACGACTATATCGAAGTTAAAGCGACTTTGCAATTTAAATGATATAATGCATAACGTAAATCTCATTGATATTCATGTGCAAATTTAAATACATCTCTTTTAACATGATCTAGGAAAACCTTTATAAGCGAGGATTATACATATCTCTAATATAATGAATAAAACCGGAGATTCGAGAAATGAAAAGGCAAACCCTCCACGTGACTAATTTTGCTAGTGCTTGCCTATCTTTATGTTTATCGTATTTAGGGCCTACAACTCCCCCCGTCATAGGGTTAATTTGACCCTGTACTTTCTCCGGGACAGTAGTATCAGTATGTGAACCTTGTCCCGATTGAGAGGACGACTTCTCGCGTTCTTTTTCAAAAATGTATTGAGCGTACAAGGCTTTGTGTTTTTGCAATAGGTGTCTTCCTAAACCCCGTCCCACCATGACCTTGTCCAGTTTAAAAGAATAAACATTTTTACAAGTTTTACATCTGACTACTTGATTAGCTACGTCCTGTCAAAATATTTCCATACTGGTGATTTTAATGGTCGTTTTCTGGGACCTCGTCTCATAGTAGGGGATAGGAGACATTTCACTAGTGTGTATCATCATCATCTTCATTAATAGGTGTATCATCAACTAGAGTGTCATCTAAATTAAAATCTTCTTCAATTTCGGGATAATCATTTGTGTCAAGATCATATGGTATTTCAGAAACATTTGGGATCTATAAAATCATCTTGTCTAGGAATAAGCTGGAGCAGAATACTAGAAGAAGTACCACTTGCCCTTGTTACCACCCCTACTAGAAGAAGCGACCACTTACCCACGTACCTCTTAGTCCTTTCATTTTAATTATGCTAATAAATAGTTAAAGATAATGAAATTAAATGTGCTAAATGAAATAAAAACAAAATAATAATTTAATGAGAGAGCGAATGTACCAACGCCGACGTAAGTCGACGTGTAATCGAAGGTTGAAAATTGAAACTTTGCTCGATAGATAATCCTCAAGCTAGTTGCCAACTTCTCCCGATTCTCAAATTAATAAATAGATTGAATATGTAGACAATGTTGTATAGAGAATTAGAGATTGATTGAGAGATTAGAGTAGAAAGATTTGTGAAAATAATAAGAAGAGGAATGAGGTATTTATAGGGGTTAAAAATGAATATAAAGGGGGTAGGGGTTGGGGAGGAGGCCTAAAATGGCGTTGTCAACGACGAAAATGTAAAATGGCCGTTGGACAACGCTATTTTGTCTGAGTCGGCAGGGGCGGGATTTGGGGCGGGGTCGGGCGGGTCGGGGCGGGATCGGGGCACAGCGGGGTCGGGCTGGCGGGACCATACTGCATCGCCGGTTCGAGCTCCGTCCATTTTTTTTTATAGCAGGTGTCGTGTCGGGTCGGGGTCGGTCGGGTCGGGGCCGGGGCGAGTCGCGACCAGCATTTTAGGTTTAAATGATGTTTGGGCCGAAAGATCTCATGCATGACAAGAGTTTCAATGGTCCGGAATTGGGTTAACCCCATTGGCTGGGTAATAGGGGTCTCACCACGCCGAGTTGTTAAAAAGGACCTATTAATATAAGATCGAAGTTGTTCAGGGGGGTAATAGGACCCCCACAAAGTTTCAGTGTTTTTTAAAAAATATGGTTCAAGTTCCGGAAGGTAATGATGTATTTTCTCTTCATTATATTTTTTTCTTTGTGAAAATTCTTGTTCTACTATTGTGCGGGCATGTTCCAAAAGTTTAGCATTTAAAGAATATCTTAACTGAATACTTTCAGCGAAAAATATAAATTTATATATAAAGATTCATTAAAATTGCAATACATGTAATAGGTCTAAACTCACAATTTAAGAAATAATGTGGATTCAATATTAACTACTTTGAAGGTTGAACACATAGAATTTAAATTTTGAATTCCCCTTTACGTCATAATTATAGTATTATATTTATACTGGTCGTCACTCTATAGTATCGTTCCTCCTTTAACCTTACTTGTAACTAACCAGTTGCTCTTTGAAACAGTCACATATGATTAATATCAGGGTCGTCTCAAATATTTTTGGGACCCTGTTCTAATTCGTAAAAGTGGCCCTTAATTAGGCTAAAAACTGCGAATTTTGGACCTTTATAATAAATTCTGGTTAATATTAGTTAATAAAAAATGAAAAAAGAAGCTCTAAAAATTTTCATTTTTCGGAGGCCCTCGCACGGTCCAAAGTCGGCCCTGATTAACATTATAATAAAATGTCATAAATAAGTATTCCAGTCCATCTAATATGTGACTAAATATGTAAGCACTTCAGCCGAAGAAGTTTAAAGGGTGTCAGGTTTCGCATTCTGTTCTAATTATAACCAAATTTAATAGATGGATCAAAAAAGAAAAATAAAAAGAGCCCCCGGACTTGGTTAAAGTAATAAAGATTGAGGGACTTGTGAGTTATGACTAACATCGCAATTGGTTTGAGCTTTACATTATGCCAACTAAGTCTGATATTTAAATAAAGAAAGATCGAAATGAGCTCAATATCTCCAAATTCAAAGGTTGCGATCATGGGCGGAATTAGAGGGGCATGAGGGGTTCATTCGGTCCCCTTTGTCGGAATCACATTTTATATATAAGGTCAATTTTTTTAACGTATATATATTAGATCGATGATGAATCCTTTTAGTAAAAATTTTGACGCCGTCACTTATTGCGATGGATTTCTCGATCATTTAAAAAGTATTCCCTATGTCTCAATTTGTGTGATATTTTTCGCTTCTCGAGATTCAAACTGTATGAACTTTGAACAACATTTTAAAATGTAATTTTTCAACAACTTATACTACTTTTCATGTAGTTTTCAAATATATAAAATTTAATCTTAAAATGTTAAACTAATCTAATTTAATTTATCTTCAAAATTTAATCAAAGTTAAGAACTGATGCTTCTCTAACTACATGCAGTATAATTTATGTTGCCAGAAATTACTTTAAAAGGGTCCCAAACAAATTAAGCGAAAATATCGAGTAGTCAATCCACCCCTGCTATTTCTACACTAGACATTTTAGTTGTCTCTATTATTGTTGTTCTTTGTTTTGCATCGAATTAAACCACATGCAACCTACTCACAATCCCTAGCCGCAAGGATTGAAAAAAAGTAATGTATCAGTAGTTGAGCGTACCTTCCGCATAGGAACAAGAAATAGAGTTATAAAGTTAAGGTGTCTCTTTTCTTTTTCTAGCTCTTCTTTAGGTTCCTTATCGAGGCAGGTATGCCTTCTCAAAAGCGAAAGGAGGGGAATCACAAGATATTTTCTTACACTTAGACCTAATTTCATCAATAAATCATTCGAGAACAAAATTTAGCGAAACTAATCTAATCTTATTTAACCTTAGACGATAATTAGGGTGAAGCATGAGGCGTGCCACACCATACAACTTTACTTTAAGCCACTAACTAGCCCTGCTCAACTCGCAACATCTTTCTCTTGAGCGCTTCATTGCTTATAATTAGGGCTGATTCTATGCTTCTATCCAACTCGGCTAACCTCAGCAGTCACCAGATAACAGTAGTTCTTTCACAACTCAACAACAAAACTTTATCATTTCTGTTTGTTGGAGATAACTGATGCAGGAAAAGAGAAAAGAAATAGCAAACAAAAGAATTGTCCTTAGACAAAAAAACAGCCCGGTGCACTAAGCTTCCGCTATGCGCGGGGGCCGGACCACAAGGGTCTATTGTACGCAACCTTACCTCACATTTCTGCAAGAGGTTGTTTCCACAAAAGAATTGTCCTTAGACACAAATAGAAAATTATATGCTACTTCATTTCCTATTATCATAAACTGCTTTAAACATGGTGAACCAAAATGCATATTTGGGGAGAATAGAAAGCATTTATCTATTAAGCTTAACTAGAAATTCTCTTTTCAATGTCAGTCAACAGTATCTCTTTGCGTTTCAAGAATTGATTTTGTCCATAACACATAGGGAAGGTGGCTATAAGCTTTACCGAAATTGGCTGAAACATCAGCCAGCATAAAAACAGAACATTTTTCGTCCTCTAGAAGAGGAGCCAAAAGATTGTCAACTTCTTTCTTGTAAAAAATCATCATGATCTCATCCCAATTCACTTTCTTTCTTTTACATTAGCTGCAACGGGAGCACAGACTTTGTCAGCCGGCTCGATACATCCCTCCCTTTCAACCACCATCAGAGGGAAATTAAAGAGGGAAGAAGGAACGCAAAACCTGTAGATGATATTACTGTTTCTTTGAGCCTTTTCCTATTTTCCTTTCAGACAATCTATTGTTATCATTATCCTCCGTAGGAACTGCTTCAGCGACCGATATATCATTGGAGTACTTTTTCACCCGCAAAGATATGAGGATACTCGCTAAGATCCCAAGAAGAGGAAAAATGTATGACCATAAATTGGATGATTTAGATCCAGATCCAGAGGATACAGCAGCACCGGCAAGACTGCCGATAGATGTATTCTGCAAAATCATGGGCAGGCAACCGACTGCTGTTGGAAGAAGAAAATCCAGGAAGAACCTAACTTTGGTGGCTGCCAAGGCATAGTTGATGACATAAGAAGGTATAGGTGAGAAACGGGCAAGAAGTACAAATTTCCATCCATCTCGTTCAACACCCCTTGAAAGCACATGAAAGTATTTGTTGTTTTGCGCCCACCCTATAGCAGAGCTGGAACTCCGAAACACAAACCTGGAAAAATACAATATTAGAATTGCAACGGCAGGGTGAAATGTTTAAAAGTGCACCTCCTGAGATACTATGCACTTATTTCGGTTAAGCAGTAGAAGGACATGGCGAAATGAGGGGAAAGGGGAACAGATAGACAATCTCGTCACCTGTTATCCTGAAATCCAACCACTAGAATATATTTTCCTATGTCTGTAGGAGTGAGAGATGAAAGAAAAGGCTGAGCTCTCCAGTTTAACTGTATGTTATGTTTTCAGTTGATGGAAATAAAAGTAGTCAAACTGGCAATAACCTCTTCTCATTCCAATAGCACCTCCAACTAGTTGTTTATAAGCTGATCGTATTAAAAACATCCCTCTCCCCACTTTTATTTGCTGTCTCATTTTATACATCCTCAAACAAATGTAGTCCATATTCCTTCCAGCTACATTCTGCCTTCTTCACTTTTTTATTTCATGGTCTAATCTAGTGTGCCAATTCTAAGAATCAAGCTACAAATCTGCCACTGCCATATTTTTTCTTTCTTTTTACTTTGATAACAGTAGTGATTGGACCAGCTTGTGCACCCCTCAAATATTCTACTGGGTACCTGCTACCTCCCACTAGCATAGGTATTGGATACCTCTGCTCACCAAGGATCAAGCAGATGGAAATACCAAATGAAGTTTCCAAATCAGTTCACATGAAGATTCAAAAGCTTAAACAATCAAAAGACTACTTGAGTGGCTTATATGCTATTTTCCTGAAAGTTCTATTACTTCCAAACAGTTTTTTCTCAAATTGTTCCATTTTTGATGAATTTAATCAAATAACTAAAAAAGGGGGCAGCCCTGTGCACTAAGCTCTGCTATGTGTGGGGTCCGTTTTGACATCATGACTGTTTTTAGTATTGGTATATCCTTCAGGTTACAAGCTTTAAACAAGTCTATAATGGAGAATTCCAATAACTTTTTTTGATAAATCAGAAACCAAATATTCCATGGTTCAAAGAGAAAAAAAAGAATCTATAAAAGAAACTAACATATGATATAGTGATAGAGTGGCCTTTCCTTCGACATGCTAAGACTTGTTTCAACTTTGTATTCAAACAACATATATCAACTAATAAGAACATGCAAGTGCCACGAGATATAAATCACCTCCATAGGGTTAACTTTAGCTCCGGGGTGAGAATACCTTTGAGTCACTAGACTTAACACCTTCTGTCAGAGAAAGGAGTTGGCTTCTAAAAGAGAAGATTACAAGTATATAAAGACAGTAAAATTTCGTAACCTTGGGCAAACAAGAAGATGATTCTCAACTAAAAATTCATATTCAACCATTTATAAACAGCTTTACCCTTTATCATATTTTCCCAGGTACCATCATTGGAATGACATATTTGGGGAAAATGAAGATCTCTCAAAGTGAACAATCATCATCTTATAAGGCATCATTCCTACAATAACTTTTTCCTCCCTTTTAGGTACTTTCATTATATTGTCGCATCAGATGCGGGTTAAATTTACATTTTACCCAAAATTCAACTACAAGTGTTAGGACTTCAGGTAATATCTTAAGGATACAAGAGCAATGAAGAATTCTAGAAACTAACTGTTACCGTGCAAAAATATAGAAATGTCGCAAGGCAACTATGACTTCTGGTGTCCAACAGAATTAGCAGCAGCAGACAATGACCCATTATGCTATAACCAGAATCTGAATGATGGTGCTCAAGATAGAAGAAAAAGTGCGAGAAGTTCAATATCTAAAAAGAATGAGACCTTGAGAGTCAGATACACGGAACTGTAAGTAGCAAATCATTTAAGAAAGTATTACAAGCACATCAGATAGGTCCAAGCAAAAAGACATAGATTGACATCTGTTTGTATCTTCAAATGATAGCTAAGAGGGTATTGATTCTTACATGCTTTCGTCACCTTCCGTAATTTGTATATTCATCTATGATATTAGTTACCTTTTTTGCCCTGTAAAGAAAAGAACAATAAAAAGAGATTCTTTTCTTTATAGGTCAAACTAAGAGATTATTAGATATAATACCATTTCACAAACCTAACTTCTCCGAGCTTTTAGAGGATTTTTTTTAGCTAAGCAAGTATTATTCACAAATAGCTACTGCTGGAAGTTTTTACTCAGAAATGTTATCAGCCCTATATTTAACTGCAAAGCCTAACGAGAAGAAACCTTGTTAGACTTATTTCAATTTTCAAATGTAAAGACAAAATGTACTATTCCGGTCCACTGAAAGATAATGAGGGTGAAAAATTACTCTGAAATAAACTTATCCTCCAAAGAAATTAAAATTAAAGGGCGTTTCACAATCTCCTCATTTTGACTCACGAGAAGAATATGATATGATTTCTTTTAGACAAACATACAATTTGGTCAAATGAAATTGGGAAAAATAGACAGGTTTGATGAATTTGAAACAACAAGCTCATGAGTAATGAGTATCTAGTCTCCTACATCAAACAATCGCCCTTAATCACGAATCACCTATGATTTCTAGGAGACTAGATATACAACTCAGCTGTCAACTAAAATTCAAAAAACCAGACAGTCTTTATGAATTAACTATTACTCAAGTATCTACTTTGTTAGATCAATCAGTAATTATACCTCGACCCCAAGTTCCCTATATTAATCCTCTATATCCTTTTTGTTCTATTTGAGTCCATTTCATTCCCAAACTAAAGAAAAATTTACTAGCTTTTTAAGGCAAATTAAGGATTATCTAAACCTCACACCTAATCCTACAAAGAACTTCACTCCATATAATATATGTATCAGGCTGGATGGGCTTGATGAATACGAAACAACAAGATCATGAAACCAAATAATCACCCCTAATCACAAATCATCTATGATTTCTAGTAGACAAAAATATACAATTCAGTAGGGATGGCAAATAGGCGGGTTAGGGCGGGATAAGCTTTGACCTATTAAGATTTTGACCCGCCCTGCCCTGCCCCGTTTAGCTTTGTCCAAAAAAATGCCCTGCCCTGCCCTACCCCGCCCCGCTAAGTCCTGCCCTGCCCCGCCCCGTTTGTGATTAACTCTATACATACCTCTACAAATGTTACAGAACATGTATTGCTATTCAGAATTAACTTCTGAACCCAAAGGCAGACCACTTCTTTGACGAGGTATCCTTTTTCGTCGTCCTTTTAGAGTTCGGATCAATAAGATTTTCTAAGGATTTCATGTTTTTGTTGCGAGATCTGCCTGTTTCTTTCAACAGTTCAGCTAGCCTTGTTTTTTTCATCGTCGAAATCAGGATTTGCAGTTCCGAGTTTTTCTTCTCTCAATTTAAGAATGTACTCCAGTATAGCCCCTCCACAAGAACTCCATCTTTGGCAAAACGTCCACATTTCTCATAGGACCTGGTTTAAAATTCACAAACCCACTACTTGCCCTACCCTATTTCAATTTTTAACAAAACTAATTTTGCCCTTTAAGTCTTTCCCTGTCCTGCCCCGTTAAGAGTTTGTCCTGCCCCGCCCCGCCCCAATTGCCATCCCTACAATTCAGCTGTCAAATGAAATTTGATAACCCATACGGTCTTTATGTATTCAAGCAAACCAATTGTCAAGTATCTACTTCGTTAAATCAATCAAGCAACTAAATCCATTCTGTTCTATTCAGTGGCAGAGCCACCGTTTTAGCTACGGGTTCGGCCAGTACCTTTTGCTCAAACCCTGTATTTGTGTTAAAAAAATGCATATGATATGCAATTAAAAATCTTCCCAGAACCCAATAAGCAAAAATAATTGTTTTTCAGAACCCATAAACTAAAAATTCTGGCTCCGCCTATGGTTCTATTCGATCCATTTCATCATGCAAACTAAAACAAGTTATCTTCTTAAGGCAAAACATATAATTTGGCAGTCAAATGAACTTAGGAAACCCCAAGCTTGATGAATTTAAAGAAACAAGTTCAAATCAAACAACCACCCCTAATCACAAATCACATATGATTTCTAACGGACAAAATATATAATTTAGTTGTCAAATGGAATTCGAAGACCCAGACAGTCTTTGTTAATGTAGCAAACAGATTCACGAGTATCTATTCCCTTAAACCAATGAAAAAACTACACCTCAATCCCAAATCAGTTCAGTCAGCTATACTAAACCTCCATATCCACTTCCACTCTATTTGAGTCCATTCCATTGTCAAACCAAAAAAAAATCATCTTCCAAAGGCAAATCTCTAAATTTCAAACCAATCACACATGACCAATTTACTCAATGTTCGTTTCAAGCTAAACAAAACTACATAGGCGCACTAATAGATACTCCTCTGTCCCAATTTATATGTCACCTTTCAGATTTCGAGAGAATCCAGAAATGGAATTAAATTTTTTTGAAAATAAAATTTACATATTTGGTAACTAGGTAAAAAGTACAATACAACAACATACCCAAATTAAACACACAAGTGGGCTCTGGGAGGGTAAGATGTACACAGATTAAACCCTACCTAGACAGTTTGTTTCCCATAGACCCTCGACATGACCACGTATTATACATGTAAAAAGTACTATAAGTCTTACTCCCTCAGTCCCAATGTATACGAGGGTTGACCAGTTTTGAGAGTCAAACAAATCTGTGGTTTACTCAATTTCAAACATAACATAAATTCTTCGAATATTTTATAATAAAATTTACATATTTGAAAACTATTGTATAAAAAGTATTATAGGTCTGCATAATTAATAATTCACAATATCTGAAAAAAGTTAGACAAAATGCAAGAAAGAGTTGTTTGACTCTCCAAACTGGGGAGAGAGTAATAAATTGACAATTCAAAATATTTATAAGAGTCGAAAGGCTACACATACCTGCCGATCCAGAAAGAGAGAGAGGCGCCAAGAATTTTAGCACAAAAGACAGAGAAAACAGCAGGGAAGAATCCAAATAGTAGAGAAGCACCAGCTTCGAAGAACACAGCGTAAGGAAGACAAAGCGTTAATGTAACTGTATGAAGACCTACATATGCAGGTATCGCCCAATTTCCTAACCGATCCGACATTTGTTTCAACCATTCAATTGCTGCCTCTTTTTCAAAACCTAATTGGCTACTTAATCCTTTCATCGTTGCCATTATCGCTACCACTACTGTTATCGTTACCCATTTCATCATCCCCATAATTTCAGTCAACTCAGCTGATTTGCCTCTCTTAAGACTTTTCGTGCGCTACTAATTTAGGTAAAATGAAATGAGAAACTTGGGACTTTGTTAACTTGTATTCAGTTGGATTGAACGGCACAAAAAAATAATACAAACGGCTGGTGTATGTTTTCAGCTGGATTGGACATCACTTCAAATGTCATTTTTGAGACTCTTCTCTAAGCTGTACTAAAAAAAATACAATTTATTATATATTAGTACTCTAATATCGTCTATTATATATTAATACAGTTCAGTCTATTATAATACAGTACAGTCCATGCAAAATTATACAGTCCAGTGCGACGTATCAAACGAGCCCTGAGTGTTTATCGGGCGGGACGGGATAAAAGTTGGGATATTTCGAAATTAAATTTGACTTTAACCAAATAAGGTATAAATTTTATCTTAAATTTAGTTTTAGATAATTTGTCTTGTTGTATTAAGATTGATATTATTTTATCTCATAGTTTAAGATTATATTTTAGATTTATAATATATAGTCAGCGTATCAAACGATAATTCGTGCACAACTATTATTATTAACTTTTAGGGCGTGCTTCATCAGATAAATAATTTTTATAATATTGTATAAAATTAATATTTTCTCTGCTACTCTTTGATATAACATGTAAAGTAATAATTTTTGAAATTCTATTTATTATTTTTTAAAATATAAAGATAAATTATGAGAAACCAGACAAAGGTTATATATGTATCCAAATTAAGATGTCTTTATCTTGATAAAAACAAACGGAACCTAAAACATATTTGGATAATTGTAATATTTTATGTTTTGTGAATATTGCCAAAATATTGCTTTTGAAAGTGCCTCATTTTTCAACCAAAAAATATCTAGAAAAACTTGACCCAACAAGTTTTTGGCTCAATTATCAATCATTTTTTCCATTTGACCAATTAATATTTCAATCAGACTCTTTTTTAGTTGGACTGAAGTTACAATCCATTTCAGTTCCAGGAACCACATTTTTGTAATGCGTTAACTTTCTAAAGTTGTGTTCAATTCAAAATTAAGATGACATTTTGACTATAAAGGATCTTTTCACGATAAAAAAAATTTGATTTTACGAAATCAAATAGAGTTCTCAGGTACGAGTGAAAACAAACACATTCCTTGTGGAAGCCCACAAGGCTACAACTGAATTCCATGTTTTGGGCGCTCAACAGATAATGTAAAGACATCATAGTTCTGCATTCATTTCAGGTCATTGTATACAATGTTACAGATAGATCATGCCCCCATCATCGAGCTGCAAGGCGATGCCTTATTATACCCCGTTCTTCATCCAACTCAAAGTTTGCTTTAGTAAATTCATTGCTTGTGAAAAATGCTTTGAGATCAGTCATGCCATAATCAAGTGCCTGCACGGATTTTAGAATGGGAGAAGTTCATTAGCAACTGTTGGCACAGAGTTGGGAGGTAACAGATAAAGATCCTGATTAAAAATCATATGCAGAACAGGGATTTCAGGTATAAATTACCTTGCTTTGTAGCTCATCAATTTTGACATCAATATGGTCTAGGTTGGCAACAGAACCCGAAACAATTTCCTCAAACTGCAATGCATCTTTTACAAGCCCACGTAGGAGGTGAAGAATGATAGCATTGAAATCTTTTTTGTATGTCATGTATTTTTTGAAGCTCTGCATGAAAATTAAAACCAACTTCAACTGTATACAGAGAACTATTAATGGGGCATATGAATGTATCAGCAACATCCACATCTAGCATGAGAAGACATGGACAGCTTTACATTGTATCTCACACAACCACTAAAACTTACAGAACAGCCTTACCATTCTCGAAAAAAACTTGGCATTCTTCATTTGACTTGTAGAAAGAGGGTGTCTATTGTTGCACTCTATATTGAACCAAATACATGAAGAAAGAAAAATGTAGTAAAGGACTGCATATGGCCTTTGCGTAAGCCCAAAGCAGACCACCTACTCGCCACATCTCTAATTGAACCCACCACCTAACTAAATTTAGAGAGGAAACTAACTAATTTCGAGAAGCACCTGGCTTAAAATTCAAAAAGAAATTGTTGTCTTGATAAAACGTTGAACTCATTTTTATACGACTCAGCTACATCAGTTTCTTCCTTTTATTTGGAATACCAACATTTGGGAGTAATATCATTCATTTCTTCCTTGTGCAATTGATCGACATTTTCTTAGTTTATTTTCTTTCATTTGGAAAAATATATACAATTGAGACCCACAGTCCACATGTCCAAAAAGGTGTAATATAAATTTTGTTGGTAGTGTGAGATACAATCTAAAATCTCTCAAGAAAAAATATATCTGTTCACAGTTGTTTTGGTCAAAGAGACACTCACTACATTTAGAACACTATCCTACTACAATCAGGGAAACTTTAAATATTTGGCTTTGGGAGGGGTTTTGCTGGAGAGATTGTCATCCCACCCTACTCCAAATTAAAATGGTTAACAGATATATAATCATTACCAAAAGTAAGGAATGCGGAAAAAATAACATACACTGAACATTTTGTAGTAACATACTAATATGTCAAGTGATCATGTCTTCCGTAGGTCTAACATGAGAGATAAAGAGGTAGAGTGGTGATATTGTTACCTTTTGCAAAGCTTTTTGCACCCCAAATTTCTGAGTTGATATAAATGAATCCAGAAGGACACGAATTGCCATGTCGACATCTTCTTGAGTAACATGTTGTCTAAGATGCATTCTTGCATGGGCTTCAGACATCCTTATCATGGATTCGATGTGTCTCACTGCTATGGGAATACCTTGTCCATGCTGTACATGCACATGGAATACACGAGAGAATGTGTCATTGCTAAAAAGTTTAAACTAACATACTTTAAATCATTCAGGAATGAAGCTCCCATGAATGGAAATCTCACCGAAGATTCTCTCCTTAATTCAGCATAAACCTGTGTGAGCTTGTCCAAGTCAGCATCGTGTAATTTCGGGAATACATTCAACTTTGCATAAGTTAAGTACTTCTTTAGAATCTCTTGAGGAATTATCTGTGGGAAAAAGAAACTTGTATAGGTTTATAAAAAAACATAATGTTCGAACAAATGGTGAAAAAATGAGCTGCAAGGACAACCTCAGGATCAATTGCAGCCATATTGGCACGGGCACCATCGCGTGAATCGGTAAAGGACTTCTCATCTATAGTAGCACCTTTTGCTTGTGACCTGAAATGACTATCAACAACGAACTTTGCAAGCATCTCATCAGTGACTGGATCAACTACATCCTGCACATAATTAATTTCCTTCAGTTTAAAAGTTGCTGAAAGAAATGCTAAACCATATTGACGTGGCTTTAACAGAATAAGACATAACCTTGACCACACAGAGTACATCAAACCGAGAAATGATTGGATCTGTCAATTCCACATTTTGCGTGAAATTCTTCGAGGAATCATATCTACAAGGAAGAATTTAAGAGAACAAAGTCACTCAACTGAAACGGGAAAGAAATGTCAGGAAAAGACAACTTTCAGAGCATAAACTGCTCAGAGATAAATAATGACTTCCATAAAGAAGAATACTTGATTCTACCAAATTGTATTTGCACATTAGAACAACTTCACAAGCATGGATTGCCGCGTTGGTATTGGGTACTGTGAATGTGTGGTAGCAATCTAAAGTGAGGAAATGTTATGAACTTGCAATATAGCAAAAGAAAATGGAAACCTAAACCTAACACGTGGATTAAGAAAATTGAGGAATCCAAGATCTGGCGACCATCAAAGATGTAGGGAAACCACAGCTATAATACAGGGATTAAGCTAGACTACCAAGATAGAGCTGGTAGCTGACAAATAGTAAAATCAACTTAGAAGGAAATGTCTACTGTTAGGACCATATGTTTCTCCAAACATCAAGATTCAATTCTCTTATACCTTCCTCCAATAGGATTTGCAGCAGCAATAACAGAACAGCGGGCCTGGAGAGATGTGACAATGCCAGCCTTTGATATGCTAATACTCTGCTGTTCCATTGCTTCATGAATACTCACTCTAAACAAAAAATACATCAATAAAGAGAGGCAAAAGAAAAATACAAGAATGTTATAATCAGCAAACAATGTAGGGAAGACCAGCTAAAAGTGAAGCTATCAGATTTGCATACCTATCCTGATCATTCATCTTATCAAACTCATCAATCAAACATATTCCTCTATCAGCCAAAACTAGTGCTCCTCCTTCGAGGGTCCATTCCCGAGTGACAGGGTCCTTGTGTACTGCTGCTGTAAGCCCTACAGCAGAAGCTCCTTTTCCAGTTGTATAGACAGCTCGCTGTCCCGTCTTCTCGACGTACCTGATAGGTTTGTATGGTGATTACAGTACTCAATGATTCAAAATCAGGTCATTCTAGATTTATACTTACTTGAGAAACTGTGATTTTGCAGTGCCCGGATCACCTAGCAGGAGAATATTTAAGTCTCCTCTCAGTCTGTGTTTTCCTTCAACATTTTTCTCTTGGCCACCAAACATTGCAAGAGCTATGGCAGTCTTTATGTCTTCATGACCATAAATTGACGGGGCAATGGACTTAAATATCTGTGTTCAGTAAAAATACATGAGAAAAGAGATTGCTAAGATAATCTACAATTCGAAAGGACCGATCAATTATCAAGATAGAATTCACATAAGGAACATGGGCATACACGTTCTGCAATCCGGGGGTCTTTGGCCAGCTTTTCAATTTCTTCCTTGTCCTCCTGAGTTAGCTTGTAAGCTGAAAAGAGGTCATGTTTTTTTGTAACATAATTTGCTTCAATCACGGTAGAAAATACAGGAAACCCATTCTTGGTATTCAGGGACAAGTCAAAGTTGTTTGTGTAGACTCCTGTGACTTCCTGACATTAGAAAGAGATAGTGCCTCTCTTTAGCAAAAAGGTCGGAGAAATCATACAAGTTTAAGAGACGTTAAGTGATGCACATGCCAAAATATTCTTTTAACTTGGATTAAGTTATCATAACAAGACAAAAAAGTTGGAATTTTACTATCTCTTCTCCTGGTCGGGCACAATCAATAAGATCATTCAACAGTATCACTTCCTTGTATCTAGGGAGCCGACCAGCTGGCACAATTCCTGGGCTTTCTTGTAGTGTCAGTTTCTGGTAGTTTCTGTATATCGTCTGCAGCAGATTGAGAAAGGGAATTAGGTTATCGACTTTGTAGTTCTCTTTCTACAGGAAACATACAAAACAATGTTTACCTGCTCAACATTGACACTGAATGGTCCTTTGGATTGGCACTCTGGGCAAGAACCAACCTTGACTTCTGAGTATGAGTTCTGGAAAAAAGGACCCAATATTGCTCCACATTTGTTGCAATCAAATTTGACTTGTTGCAGTTGGGGAAAGACGCCAGAACGTCGGGTGACAACTCCACCAATACGAATCATGGTATTCAAATGGATCTGCCTGCAAAGAATAACAAATTCAAGTAATGTTTAGTTTACACTAGAAGTAGTCAACCAAAGTAAGCAAGTAACTTATGTTACCTTATATTGCGAATCTGATCATAAACTGGCAAGTTGGTAATCCTAACATAAACTTTCTGATGAATTTGCTTATAGTTGGGATGAAGATCAAAGACAACTTTGTTAGCAACTTCTTCCATCACTTCAAGGACGGATTGAGGTGCATCTGCCAGCCAGATAGCAATATTGGGATGGACATATATGAATTGTTTGTAATCAATCTCAAGGCTACATTTATTAACTGCAGATAAAGGATGAACAATTTAGAGAAGAGCTAAATTGATAAAAGATCTCAGTTAGAATCTTGACAAGGTCAACAATGACTTGACAGGTTATGAGCATCGAAAGATATATTTACCTGATACCATTTCATTAATCTGTCGAAGATATTCAAAGTCCCCATGTTCACTTTTCGGATTTATATATGTGAGTAAGAATTCCTTAAACTTCTTCGCAATGAAACGCCGGACTTCATCTCTAGTTACCCATTCCCTAAGTGTTCCCTGAACCCTGTACATCTCAAACTCTCCTTCATCATTTTCATCATCCTACATGGAAAATCCAAAACAAAAGAGATATTCAGGAAATTCTATTATGATTAGCCTTAGCAGAAAGGTTAACTGTGGAAGTACAAACCTCATAGGGATCATCATCAGTTTGATCAGTCATTGGTACATCCTGGCTAGCTGGTAGTGATGCACCTGGTGAACTCGGATCAGAGTCATCAAAATTCCTTGTGGGCCTGAAATCAGCTCTAGTCCTTTTTGATGGCCTATAGTTGTCATCATCAGTATCTGTACCCAAATACTTGAATGTTAGCTGCTGTGATTTCAGTCTGCTCTATAGTCAATCAAACTAACAGCAGTCCCATATAAACGTAATTATAAACAAGTTAAAATCCACATATTAGCGGCAAAAAAACTTAAAGTACCTTATCTTTAGGGTTGAGTTTATACTTGTCCTTTAAATATGGCTATGAACACAAAATATCATTTATCTTTACAAAAACTGGACAACTTTGGTCTCAGTTGGTCAAACCTTAATGGTTAGGAGTTCATGAAAATGTAAATGTTCAGTGGCAGAGCCACCAAATGATTTGAGGGGGCAATGGCATACACCTATTTACAAATTTGAAAATATTACTTGGCCACTTCTTTTGGAACCCCTTGGCTTTATGCACCAAAATGTTCATGTTGAGGCTAGTTTAGCCTAGCCCCAAAACTTTTTGTAGTGCATCTGTATGAACTGGCCATCATAAAACTTACTTAAGACATTGTAACCCTATCATCTAATACATGGACTGCATGATAATGAGGAGGGCCTTTAATCATCTGACAAAATTCTAAACATATAAGAAATATTCAATCTGGAGCCATAGGAATAGAATACTAGAAATGATGCAGGAGACATCAAACCCAAATAACTGGGGAGTACTATCCTACCAGGACACTTGAAGGAAGACACAAAGAATGACATAGAGTAATAACAACAAAGGAAGAAACATTTTCCTAAAAATGTTTTCCAATTTTCTCATGTTCGTTTGGTTAAAAAATTTAGAAAATATTTTCTTTAGGAAAACAAGTTCCTTAACAATGAGTAAATAACTTCCTGAATGAAAGTAGGGATAAAAAGTCCCACAAGTGTCATTCCACCAACCACCCAACCCCCCCCCCCCCAATCCTTCCCCCTCCCCCCTATGTGGGGGTGGGTGTGGTATGTGGTGGTGGGGCTTGGGTGGGCTTTCGAACAATATTCTATACTAACCAACTAAACATGAGAAAATAAGTAAGAAACATGAGAAAATATGTAAGAAGTCCACTTATTTACCAAGATCACATTTCTCAAGAAAAGATTTTCCTCGAAATACTTTAGCAAGTAGTTGAGAAATGCACTGAGAAATTAAAAAAAATGTATTCAGCGTGTAAATAAGCACAATCCAGCCATGAAAAGCAGGTCAATGAGTCTCATAACAAATTAAAGGAAAATTACTAAAGATGGAAGAAAGAAGGTAAAGAAAAAACAAACCTTGATCATGCAGAAGTTGAGGAAGCTTGCGGTTAGTGACGTGTACATCTCTATTGTCAAGTTCAACTTCAGCAGCCTGACGATCTGCAAAGATTTGATCCAGATCTCTGTCATCCTCCAACGAATCATCCAATCCCACGGACTCATACTGGTCCGCCACATCCATCCTCTGATAGTCACTGTAAATTCAGTAACAACTAAAAAATCAATACAAAATAAACTGTGTAATCCATAATTACACCTTATAATAGCAATATAAAATTGTCACAACAGAAACATAGAAATAGGAACTCAAGATAATTCATAGTTATAACTTATACCTTAATCAACACAAAATCAATGATATAAGTCATAATTACACCTTATTTTAGCAATAAAAAGTGTCACAACGGAAACATAAAATACAAACTCGAGATAATCCATAGTTACACCTGAACCAACACAAAATCAACGATATAATTCATAATTACACCTTATTCTAACAATAAAAAAGTGTCACAACAGAAACATAGAAATAGGACACAATATAATTCATGATTATACCTCATTTTAACAATTAAAAAGTGTGAAACATAGAAATACTAACTCGAGATAATTCATATTTACACCTTAATCAACACAAAATCAATGGAATCATTCATAATTACGCCTTATTTTAACAATAAAAAGGTGTCACAACGGAAATATATAAATACGAACTCGATATAATTCATAATTAGACCTTATTTTAACAATAAAAAAGTGTCGCAAACGGAAAAATAGAAATACAAACTCGAGTAAATTGTCGCCGAAAAGGTCCTCTCCGTCTTCATCCTCGGAATTGGCATCTTCTGGCTCATCTCTGATGATATCAGGATCTACAGAGGCCTCATCCTCTTCGGAGTAATTTTGGCTAGTATTGAAAGGAAGCTGATCGGTGTTGAATCCTACTGACGTCGGAGAATCAGGAGTAGAGACCGGATTTCCATTCCGGTGATCGGAAGATGACGGAGATTCCACCGGACGATTAGCACTATCGCCGTTAGATTCTTCACCGGCCATTTTCTCTCTGTTTCTAGGGTTTCCGGAGAGGAAGAGAGATTGAGCGGCTAATTTATATGTGTTGTTTTGGCGGGAGAACTTGGCGCCAAAAGGCACGAGTGGGCCTAAGCCCGGTGGATCATAAGTTGGAAGCTGATTTCAGTAGCGTCATTCGCACAAATGGTCCTATTTTGGGACCTTCATTATTTTTTAGCCCGATATAATTAGAATTTTACAAGACATAATTAACGTTTAACTTCAATATATGTATCATAATATCCACATAAATTATATCGAATAATACATAATTTTCAACATTCAACATAATATGAAAAAAAACATAATTTCATATTTCGACAGCATAATTAGTGTTTAACTTCAACATATATATCGTAACATTCACACAAACTAGCCAAAATAAATCATAATTTTCATAATACATGTTGTGTCTGATTTCTTAAACAACCTATGCTTCAATAGACATAAGCTCCATTTAAGGAGCAAAAAATAAAGAACATCACAAAAGTGCAAATGAACATTTTTGGCTGGACTACTAACCAAAAAATCATTCTAAATATATATATATTGAAAATAATATTTAATTATAAATTGATTTGTTTTGTTAATTTATGAAGATGTTGACATTTTGTTTGAAGTTGAGTTTTGACAATGGTATAGTGTATAAATAATATAAATAAAAATAGTTACTCTATTACTTTTGTTATTAAAATATACTCTATTACTTTTGTTATTAAAATAAACGAAGGCAAATACATATGAGCTATTAAACAATTAGAAAAATATATATATAATTCAATTTAAGAATTCATGTCAATCCTCACGGGGTAAACTTTTGATATATATAGAGTTTTAAAAAAATACTTAATTTATGATGATTATATTCATTTTTGGAATCAGAATTCTAGAATATTTTCATTGTTGTTGTCTTACCTATACGGTATAACACTAAGGAGACATTAGGGTGATGAGATAAAGGTGTAATATTTCAAGATTAGGTTTTGAATTAAATTTATGCAAAAGACATAGATTGATCTCTAAATTATACATGAAATTTCGATATCACACTCAAATTATTAAGACGGTCTATTACCCTTATATACATTTAAGAAGTAAATTTATTTACCCCTGATACACATATTTACGCACTCGTCCGTCAGTACCATGTCAGCGCCACGTCAGAAATTATTTAAATTTAAAATTTTATATTCTTTTTCTTTTCTTTTCCTTATTCATTTGGTTTTTTACACTAATTAATCATTAAAATCTTTCAATAATTATATCTTCTTCGTCACAAACCATTTCACTCCACCATCTCACCGAAAACACCATATTCGCTATCACCATCGCCATCAATTTCACCACCACCATCGCTAAATTAACTCCACTATTATTGCACAAAATCTCCCGACTCTCCGCCTGAATTTTGAACAATTTCTCCAGCAAATGCATAGTAAGAAACTAATGTTTTAGCTAACGAATCTTTAAGAATTTTTACTGTTGGGTCCCGGAGATTATACTATGGAATAATCAAAAGCAAACAGTAAGTAAAATTGTTTGTACGTTGAAACAGTTTGCAAATGTCGTTAACAATGTCGTCTGACAGAACTGACGACACTTAGATAAAAACAGAAAAAACTTTGAGTTAAATTGTAGCGGAAATAATAAAGACACAAAAGTTTAAATTTGCATAGGTTATATATTAATATAACTCATGATGGTCAATGACCAAAAGTATTGTATATATATATTCCTTCCCTTACAATATTTACAAAATAATACAAAGGAATAAAAATGGTGAAGTCGCAGATGACTTACATGCCTGAAAAATCTAATTAAGTAGATATAGACAACATCTCATTATAATTGCTTCAATAAAGAAATAATCTAGAATCTAGGCAACAACTATAATGTTGGACAGAATGTCGTCGAAACGCTCAGGCAACACAGTGATCCAGTTTCAGATCGTGATTTTTTTTTAGAGTTCTCTCTTGATCTTTTTATTTTGTAATTTATGGATATTGATTCCTTGATGTAGCCTCTCTATTTAGAGTAGAGAGTCTTCCTTGAAATTCTCAATGAATCGTTGTGGAAGTTGAGCAAAAGGTGGGCAGTTTGATGAGGTTTGTTGGAGACGAATCTATAGCAAAATCCTCCAACCACTTGGAATTGTTCCCCCAAGTTTAGCAACGTCTTTGGACTTGGTATTCCCACGTGTATAATCAGTTCAACAAGTTCCTTGTCAGCTCACTTTACCATCGTGATAAAAATCTCACGAGATAAGCTTCAGTCCGTGAAGAAGGACAAAACTGTTATCACAATGTTGGTCCGAATGTCAAAGACATTTGTTCCAACATTTTGGTTTTTAATTTAGTACTGAAAATGTTATGTTAGGAAAAATGTCATAACATAAAACTCAACATTAACATTCTCCCCTTTTTTGCCTTTTTTCACAAAACAAAACCTTTTTAGTGTGAGTGACTTATGTCAACTATTAATGCTCCCCCTTAACATGTGATAACATACAATAAAAACATATACAAAACAATAAATATGTTATTCATACATAGGATTAGATGAACCCAAAAATATACAAAATTATTTTGTCCAATCATTACAACCCAAAATAAAAATAGTCATTAGATTATCTTTACAAACCAATTCAAAAGTAACTAAATTACGCATTCATTAGTAGCACAGTAACATCAACATCAACCAGTAATCATTACAGCAAGATAACAACAGTCATTCATCATTCACCACCACCAGCAATATCTCCTCTGCAACTTCAGCACTCTGCATCACTGCACTCCCCTACATCAGTATCAGGTCCACGAGTAGCAGCATTGCTAGTTTCTCCTTTCTCCCTCTGCATATCATTTTTCCCTTTATGGGAAGAAAACAATAATAAGAAATGGTCTCTAGCTGCAACTAAGGCACTTTTCGCACGATCAATCTCTTCAATTTGGGAGTTGATCTTGGAAATCTGTTTGACAAGCCAGTTGACTGACAATTCAAACTGTCGGAGACCAATGTCGTTCTGAATGTTGAAAACATTATGGGCAACATTCTTACTTTGTGCTTCCTTTTTCCAAGAAATATCTATTACTCTGTCTTTGCTCTTGAGAATTGTCTTGTTTACTGCATATACCTCTGGTAGTCTTCCTAACCTCTCATTTTTTGAAGGCTTAAAGCCTTGGTCAACTAATATCTTGTAAATTAGAGATGGATAAGGGAGTACCAAGGTGGATTCTTTTTCTGCAAGATTGACAACTTGATAGAAAATTATACAGTCTAGATCAATTCTCAAGCCTTTACCAATCTTATATAGCAATGACGTTTGTTCTGCAGTCACAATTGACTCATTCAAAGAGGGGAGCCAATTATGGATGGCAATCTTATGCAAGGTTGAAAATAGTGTTGTTAATTTGGAAGCAGGGCATCGAGATGTCCATTTTATGAGCACACCTCATGTGAGGTATTCAATAATCTTGTCCCTGTTCTCACTCACTTTTTCCACATTGCTGCTCTTTGTTTCACACACAGTACCCAAATAATTATTGATAATCAGAGGATTAAAGTTGTACATTTTGTTATATAGATAGACTTTTTCAAAGCTTTTGGATGAAGTTTTGTCTATTCCAACATTCAAATTCGCATAGAACAACCTTATCACCTTATCAATATATGGTTCCTTGTCTGTTACTGATTTTAAAAGCATACGATATTTCAGAAATTCTATCAAGGCATACTCTGAGTAAGAAGATACATCTACCATCTTTTCAGCTCTAATCATCCTATTCTTATACCAACTTCATTTATCATGCTTTGATTGAGAGTAAAACTTATTTGAGAAAGCATTTACCTCATTCTCTGGCTCGGATTATGTGGATTCTGAAGAGGATGAGGAGGATATTGCTTTTTTAGGGTTTGACAGAGATGTTGCTGGAGATGCTGTGACATCTTGGGCAACATTTGGGGCATCTAAACAGTTTCAGCTCTTGTTCTTCGAGGAAATCCTCTTGGCCAATACCTCTTTAATGGAGTATCGTCATGTATTTCTTCATCTGACGACTTTTCAGCAGCCGAAACAAATGGCTCAGAAGGAGATGGAGAGGTTGTGGATGGTTCAACTAGCTTTTCAGAAGGAGTGTTCTTTTCATCATCTTCGGTTGAGAAATAGAAGTCCGAATCATCCAGTCACTGCTAGAACACGCAGGGACTTGCTCATCGAGCTTGGACTTCTTCGTTGCTGGCTGGGCTTCAACATTTGTCTCATAAACTCTTGTCAACCTCTGTATTGGAAATTTAGAGGTGCTTTCCCTTTTGCCTAGAATAAATACATCTGTAGTTGTGTCTAGGTCTATTGGATTGTCATTGTCTCCAGGGTAGCTTATATCGAGGTGTTCTTAGAAAATGCTTAGTATAATGGTTGTGCTTTGAGGAGGGCTTGTACTCATTGGGGTTGTTTCTGAAATGTTGGACGACATTTTGTTTGACATATGGGATCTATCCATGAGAGAGTAGTGTGGAGAAGATGGTGAAGAGTTAGGGTTTTTGGAATGTGAAGGGTTTGAGTGCTACATCAGTAGTAGTAGCCTGAGGTGATGTGATCTTTCCATTTTTTTTTTTTTTTGAATTTTCGGAAAGAACAAAAGATAACAAGAATGAAGAACAAGTGAAAAAAATATTTATAACCTTGGCAGAATAACTAATTTCCTGATTTTGGGAGATTGTATTGTATTTCAATACTTGTTCCTAGATTTTTTTTTAAAAAAAACTAGACATCAAGATTTGATTTTATAAAAAAAAATAGAAAACAACGGCACAAAAAAAATAGGGAAAATAACTGAATTTTCAAAAATCAGTTACAAACAGTATTCCAACAAATATCATTATCTGAGAATGTCAACCGTAATGTTGACAACATTTTGGATGACACGTGTATTATGATCCTACAATAACTCTTTTGATTTTGGCAACAAATCAAGACACGTTTTATATGTGATTTTATGAGTTTAACCTTCAGATCAATGTAACATTTTCTCATTGTCTTTGATCTAATCATAAACCACATACAAAATTTAATTTTTGTGTCAAAAAATAAGAATACTTATTTAGCATCCTCATAATTTATTTGTTTAAGCATTTGATACTCCTATAGAATATGAACGGTATCATTTTGCAAAGAGTTTTGCTCATTCGCACAGTTGTCAATCAATTCACAAAAGGCTTTGTCTTATTTTGATACTCTTTTTTTATGATATCTAATATCATCGCAGAGAACAGTATCGCTTTTTGAAAACATTTTCTTATTTTAGGATCATACATGATTGAATACAAAATTAAAACCATCAAAAACATAAAACATAATTAGATTATGATATTACAGAGGCAAATGTCACCCAAAATGTTAGAGACATTTTAACCGACATTCACCAATCAGTGCCGATTCAGAGATTACAGAGACCAAGAGAGTTCTTCAAACTTGAAAATCTCTCATGATCCAAAGCTTTTGTAAAAATATCAGCTAGTTGATGAATAGTATCAACATGTTCAATTTGAACTAGCTGTTTTTCAACCAAATTTCTTAAACAATGATGTCTAATATCTATATGTTTTGTACGAGAGTGCTGAACATGATTTTTGAAAATATTTATTGCACTCAAGTTATCACAATACAAAACTAAGATATTATTTGAAAAATTATAGTCGTCTAACATGTGTCTTAACCATATCAATTGAGAACAACAACTTCCAGCTGCTACATATTCAGATTCAGCAGTTGAAAGTGAGACACAGTTTTATTTGCGACTATACCAAGATACTAGATTATTGCCAATGTAAAAAATTTCCTCCACTCGTACTCTTTCTGTCATCCAAATCACCAACTCAATCCGAGTCACTATACCCTATTAGATTAGGATTAGTGTCTTCGGAATACCAAATTTTCAACCCACATGTGTCAACAACATATCTGATGACACGTTTTAAGGCATTTAAGTGGAGATTTTGGAATAGGCTTGGAATCGAGCACAAACACAAACACTAAACATTAGACCAGGACGACTAGCAGTGAAATACAAAAGACTACCTATCATAGATCGATACAATGTTGGGTCGACATTTTCGCCAATATCGTCTTTGCATATCTTATGTGTTGATCTCATTGGAGTCCTCATCTGTTTAGCATTCTCCAAACTAAACTTCTTAACCAAATTATTGGCGTACTTACTCTGGAAGATGAAGATTTCATCTTCATTTTGCTTTATCTGCAAGCCTAATAAAAAGGTTAATTCCCCTATCATGCCCATCTCAAATGTGGAGGACATAACTTCGACAAATGTCTCAAGGTGGGACTGTGAAGTCGAACCAAAGACTATGTCATCAACATAGATTTGAGCAATGACCATATCTACTCCATGATGTTTTATAAACAAAGTACAATCAGCTTCACCACGTTTAAAACCAAATTCAAGAAGAAACTGAGTTAAACGATCATACCATGCTCGAGGTGCTTGTTTCAATCCATACAAGGTTTTTTTGAGCCTGTATACAAACTGAGGATGATGAGGATCTTCAAATCCTTTGGGTTGTTCAACATAGACTTCTTTGTCAAGATTGTTATACCCCGTATTTCCGGAGTATGTACGTGAGGACGTACGTACGAAAGTTTGGCCTTAAAAGTTTAGGCATGGCACGTTTTTTGGGCACAACTCACTCAAGGAATCGTTTTCCGACGAAACGTTTTACAAGACTCGCAGGATAAATTCCGCTATGCCATTTCTAATTTTTATGCGGATTTTCCGAGAGACGAACATTTGGACCAACGAGAGGGCGACACTTGTCACCCTCTCATTGGTGGACTTGAGGCGGAAATGGGACGAATTGGATGACCAATTTTGTCAAGTAGTTGGTAGGATATTTTGTGTGCAAGTTGGCTAGGTACACTTGCCCTAATCTTGGTCTTACACTTGCCTAGCACTTGGCTAAATCTTGGCCATTGGTTGGCCATCCCTTGACCTATAAATACCCCCCTTAAGATGAAGAGTTCTTCATCCACAAATTACTTTCCAAGTCTTGAAAATCCTCCCTTCTCCCTTGTTAGCCATTTCGTCCAAGCCTTCTCCCCCTCTAGCCTAAGTGGCCCTTGGCCGAGGCAACCCCCCCTAGCCTAGCCGAAATCTACCCCCCCTCCCTTGGTAGAAAAGTTGTCTTCTAGTATTGTTATAATGTCCAAAATACCCTAGCCCTAATCCCTTAGTTCTTAGTTGAAGTTGTGAAGAACTTCTAAGGGTTCTCGAGCTATCTGAGCGTTCGGACTAGGAGCTAAACCTCGCTCGTGATCGACTTATATCTAGGATATTATTGGGCTTACCGAGGTAAATAAACTTATCCTTCCTTTGTAATTAGAGAATACATACTGTAGAAGTATAAGAATAAGTATAAATACTTAGAAGAATATTACAGAATAGAATTGAACTGTTATCACAGTAGAAGGATATAAAAGAAGAATAATTGAACTATACTTACATGCGATCGTTTCACAATGAGACTTATATAGCTCACCTGCAGTAGGAAGTCTTGCCGACTTTCCGTAATTGTGAACCCTCCGCTTAGAATGACCTTGAGTAGTCTAGACTTTGATAGATATGCCCGTGACTATTATAGTCGATTCTCTCGCGACATATTCAACTTGGCGAGGTTTTCGAGAAGGTATGTGATTCTTCCTAAAGCATGATATTTTAAAATATATATATAGTACTAGACGCATACGTGTTAATCGAATAATAACTACGGCAATGTCTTTTGACTTAAGCTGAATAATACTTACTACAGAACATTTATTCTACAGAACAAAGAAGAACACGCCCGGATAACGACGTTATCGGCGATTATGTCCAGGCGACATATATCCGACTCAATTTCATACCAAAATCGGGACAATTTTTAAGGACTTCGCCACGAAAGGACATTGACAAATGATCCCATACGCTTGAAAGATCGACATAAATCGGGACAATTTTAAGGACTTTACTACAAATGACATCAATGGACATACGGTCAATTTACGCTGAAGGTTCCATGTCCCAAAACTGGGACAAAATTTTAAAAGAAAGCCTGACGGCAGCGTAGCACCGAGATTATGGGAGAATATACCGCCGATTTCGGATAAGGATGTGCAAAAATCAACATAATTTCCTACTAGTATATTTTCTCAAGATAGAATATTTTCAACAAATGTTTTCACCGAGACTCAAATCGCATAGGGTTACATGGTCCAGACAAGACAACGCATGCAAATATCAAGAGCCAACACAAATCGGCCGACCCCCCTCCCTGAACTAACAATTTTCTTTGAGTGAATTTTGCAGGTCAACAGGAACAAGGAGGATAATAACTTTCCAATACAACATCTACATTTCGTCCATACAACATTTAACATCTACATTTCGGCCCATACAACGACGAACATCTACATTTCGTCCATACAACGATTTAACATCTACATTTCGTCCATACAACGATTTAACATCTACATTTCGCCCATACAACGACGTTAACGCTCGTGATATCGCTCCATACAACGAACATCGCATTTCGTCCATACAACGATTTAACATCGGCATTTCGTCCATACAACGCATTTAACATCTCGTGATTTCGCCCATACAACGACGAACATCTGCATTTCGCCCATACAACGATTTAACATCTACATTTCGCCCATACAACGATTAACATCTACATTTCGCCCATACAACGACGAACATCTGCATTTCGCCCATACAACGATTTAACATCGCATTTCGTCCAAAACGACGCCAAGTCCAAAACGACACCAAGTCCAAAACGACACCACGCCCAAAAACGGCGCCGAGTCCAAACGACACCACGTCAAAAACGACGCTAAGTCCAAAACGACACCACGCCCAAAAACGACGCCGGTCCAAACGACTTCGAAGTCCGAAACGACTCTGCCCAAAACGACGCCAAGTCCGAAACGACACCAAGTCCAAAACGCGACACCACGCCCAAAAAAACGACGCCGAGTCCAAACGACTCGGTCCGAAACGACTCGCCCAAAACGACGCCACGCCCAAAACGACACCACGCCCAAAAACGACGCCGAGTCCAAACGACTCGGTCCGAAACGACTCGTCAAAACGACGCCACGTCCGAAAACGACGCTAAGTCCGAAAACGACACCACGTCCGAAAACGACGCTAAGTCCGAAAACGACCCCACGTCCCAAAACGACGCCGGTCCGAAACGACTCAAGTCCGAAACGACTCGCCCAAAACGGCGCCAAGTCCGAAACGACACCACGTCCAAAAAAAAAAAAAACGACGTCGAGTCCGAAAACGACTCCGAGTCCGAAAACGACTCCGCGTCCGAAAACGACGCCACGTCCGAAAACGACGCTAAGTCCGAAAACGACACCACGTCCAAAAACGACGCCACGTCCGAAAACGACGCTAAGTCCGAAAACGACGCCAAGTCCAAAACGACGCCAAGTTTGAAAAACGACGCCAAGTCCGAAAACGACGCCATCATCAACATATCACATCTACGCAGGGACGATTTTTTCTGTTCTCAAAACTGCATTTTTCTCATTTCATGCTTTATTATTATTCTGTCTTAGCAGTTATGCACTAACTCCTTCTTGAGCTTTAGTCTATGCGGCAAGAAGAACACAACGACGTCATCAACACAACAAGTTCAAAAACGACGACAAGTCCAAAACGACGCCAAGTCCGAAAACGACGCCAATAGCAACATTCCAATACAACAGATTCGCTCACAAAGTCAAACTGCAACAAGTCTACATCAAATACATCTTGCAAAAACCACAGGCTACATCATTTACACTTTAATTATTTCATCTGGTTTTGATTACGCATGAATTGCGACACAACTCCACACATAGAATAATTTTTATCTAAACCTTAGGAGACATCATTTGCATTTCGTCCATACAAGACGAGAACGCCCATACAAGGCGTTTTATGCATTTCGCCCATACAAGGCGTCATGTGCATCTCGTCCATACAAGACAAGAACGCCCATACAAGGCGTTTTATGCATAACGTCCATACAAGACGATAACGCCCATACAAGGCGTCATTTGCATCTTGTCCATACAAGACGAGAACGCCCATACAAGGCGTCATTTGCATTTCGTCCATACAAGATGATTCCGCCCATACAAGGCGACATGTGCATTTCGTCCATACAAGACGATAACGCCCACAAGGCGCCATCTGCGATCTCATCTATACAAGATTGCCAGATCATCACATCATTTCATATACGATTTGACTACAACCACAACACAAAATTTACATTCTTACATTATTTTGTTTTAACAGTTATGCACTAACTGTTTGTTCAAGTCTTAGCATGCAGGAGCAGGAGCACAACGTGGATTTTCTCTACAAATAACCGGCAATTTGTTGGGGCCAACCTTCCCAACGAATGGCGGCGGCCTCAGCGTCGGTCCACTCGCCCACATCACCATAAAACCCAAAGACCATAAGCCATAGCAGACACCCTGTGTTCAAGCCGCCATTACTTTTATTTTTATTTTTACCATAGCCCAAAGGTCGCCATAACTCGACATCGACAAATTTTGAGTCCGCGTTATCCCGCCTTGGTATTTTGACCATGGTAGCCCAAAGGTCGCCATAACTCGACATCGGGACAATTTAAATTTTGCATCAGCCTTGTCTTTTTCCCAAACCTTTCAATTCTGAGGATCGAGACAAAATTGGCTATGAGTCAACGTCTTTGTCCGAAGATTCTTCCATCATCTCCATACAAAGAGGGACAACTGTTGACACCCAATTTTGACCCTCCCGTCCAGTCATTAGCTATAAAATTACACTAATTTTCAATAATTCTTAAATAATAAAATGCAGCAATAAAACATTAATACAGGCACAAATAAATAAATAATTTAATAACGGCACCGCATTTTACGTAGAGTATTAAGTACTTAGAGTCCCGCGCCCGCATTAATTAAAGCCCTGTCATGATTCTTAATTAATAATAAATACATAAAATAAATAATTTAGCAACAACGTCGTGTCAAGTAGCATAACCGCATTTATTAATACTCAAGAGAATTTCATAATCATTTGTAATTTTAAGATCAATTTTAATCTAATACATGCATTTAATAGCGTCACATTTATAAAAGTTTTAAAACAATTCTTAAATATCATACTTACATTTAGCATTTAAATAATTTAATCTAAACTCAATTCATTTTTTTAATTTAACTTCGCAATAATGCACAATAATAAGATTTTAAATAATAGCACCGCATTCTAAAGTATTAAGCATTAATTAAGTAGAGCGCCCGTCTTTATTTTTATCTCAAACATAGATTAATGAAGCACCTAAATAATTTAATCAATTAACTTATCACTAATTAACTAAGCTTAAAACTAATTAAAGGCCTAACATTTATAACACTACCCTTATTAATATCACCGCAGCCCACTCCTCTTCAAATTTCAACACCATGAGGCCCAGTCCCTTTTCCCTTATCAGAAACCCGCAAGGCCCAGTCCCTTCATTTTATCAACAGCCCACGCCCCAGCCGCCCACATACCTTCATTTCCCTTTACCTTCCTCGTCTTCCCGACACCCTCAAAAGAAAACGAAACCTAAAGAAGCCTAAACCTAAAATCGCCAATACCTTACCTGCTCGACCCGGATTTCGCCGAGAATCGGGACTTTCTTACCCATGCACGGCCACCCTTCTTACCATAGATAAACCGAATCCCTACACAAATCTCGTCAACAAATCGTAAGAATCAATACGAAATCGGGACAAAATCAGCTCGAATCCCTTACGAATCAGCCCTAAGGTTTACCTAATTGGGAACCGACATTGAGGCTATATAAACCCATCTCCATACACTCGAAAAGGCATTCGAAAAATAGAGGAGAAGAAGAGGAGACCCATAACATCGACAAGGACACTCCTCAGCGGCAGTCGAACATCAGTCAGGCTCAGGGGGGATTCGATCAGGAAACAAATAGTAAATACTAGGGTAATACAGCACCTACCCCTTTTAGTTTCCTAAGAACATGAACTCTCTGCCCTTTTTATTCGCATCGCAAAAACCAAGCCCCGAGCGGACCGACGACTTGATACGCTGCCTCGGTCATTTGTCCTAGAAGTAAACACATCCCTTTAATTTTATCTTTATGTGATTATCAATCATGTTTTAGTTAGAACTAGTTATCGCTTAAGCTTGTTAGGTTAATCGTTAAGCATGTTTAGCTAAATCATATGTTTGTTTGTGTTCATCGACCAATGATCGGTGTATTCGAACCATCGTTTGTGGTGATTTTTATGTGATTAATTAGATAAATGACTATCATGTTAGTTTAAGGTTAGTTTGAACCATGTATTAAGTCCCGAATTTATGTAATTTTATTAAGTCGCTCATTGATTAATATAGTATATTTTAGTTGATTGAAATCATTGGTTGGTGTTCACCATCGCAAGCTACAAGCGTGATTAGATAGAAGTGTCCACCATGATAGTTTAAGGTTTCGTTTAATCATATTTGGATTGTTTTAGTTGTGTTAATTCTATATCTTGTTAGTTTAAGTTCTCAAGCATGTATTCCTGTTTATGATGGTTTTTTTTCATAACTTAAATAAAAGCTTAGGAGCTTACTTTGGTAATATATGATATGTAGTTGATTTGGATTCCAGAACATGCCATCTTTGCTTATTTTCTAAACCTTTGGACAGGTTGTACATACTTAACTCCTATACATGAGGTTTAATCTGCCGCATTCCTTCTTAAACCACGAGAGGCATTAGGATATGTTGTCACTATGAATCTTGACTAGCGCATGTGAAATCTGTTACCTTGTGAGTATGGGATAGTAAAATGTGGCTAGCGATATAGACGTGTGTAGTTTCGGATTTTTTATATGATCACGAGAGATTCAATAAATACTAAAATATGTATATCTAGTTTAATTTCTATGACGGTTCAGCTTTTAAAGGACAACAAGGGTTTGATCAATCGTGATTTGTTAGTCAATCAACTTGTCAATATATATTTGGGGATCATGTATGGTCCGTGGTGTTTTGTTTACTGATGATAGTCCCGCTATATTTAATAAAAGATATATAGTTCTTATATGCTTAGGGCAACTCCAACTACCTTCTATGTTTGAAATAAAAATGCTATTTATTTGGTCATTTGGGTCATCTATGATGTCCTCATAAATCTGTTGATACTTATTGGGTATGTCGAGATGTGAAATGTATCCATGTTAGACTGTCATATTTTTAGGTCATTTAGTAACACGCCTCTCTCCGAACATACTATGTTGTTTGAGCCATTTGTGTCATTCCTAGTGTCAAGTTATTAAAATGACATTTGTTTAACATATTGTGAATCGTTCGGGAGAGGCTCTGGGTCCATAAGTCCTGCTTTGAATGTGTCTAGTTCTGTGTGTCGATATTGACTGTTACAAGTTGCTTTGCCTTCGCTTTGATAATCAAGTATAGGATATGCACGTATAGGCCATCGCCTTCTAAGTGCCTCACCAGTAAATTCGCGGTATCATAAGCTCACTATTACTTAGTTTAAGTGTAAGAAGCCACATAATCGCATTTTCGTGTTTTCTTTATTTCAATATTTTAAGTGATTCAAAATTGATCTCTAAAGTCCCATTTGGGCCTAATATGCATCCAGTAGTGTCACGCTTGTATGGATTGTGAACCGTCAGATGGTCAATATGGTCAGTGTATTAAATGGCTTAGTTATTCGGTCCATCATGCCTATGTATGCCTTGTTTCCATATTTAATCTGGTCTGTCCGTATATTCTGCCCATGTGTATCCTAAGGCCCATTCTTTATTTTGTATTTATTTGGGATCTATATTTTGCTCTATTTGTCCCTCGACTAGTAAAAACTGAAAGTTGATCTATGTGTATTTCCTTCCCTATTCGCATCTAGATTTTCTCTTCACTTTTGGCTTAATTGGTTAGCTATTATTGCCTTTACATTTGAGTTGTTACTAATCCTTTTCTTTCTTATTTTTTACATGGCATGACGGAGAATAATTAAGAGTCTCGGTATGAGACTCACAATGGTCCCCGTATCACCAACCGCATTTCCGCCGCAGGGCTTCCAAACAACTATAAAAATAGATGGTGTCGCCATCCTTCCTAGACGCTACAACTACTCCAGTCTCATTCCTCTCTTTGTTTATTTACGCATTTATTTATTTGTTTATTTATTATTGCCATTAACCTTGTAATTAATAGGATAACTAACTCTATTAGTCTTGAATACATGAGAAGGGTAGTTTAAAATTCATCCCTTATTTATCCTAGATTCGTCATATAAGTCTAAATCTAAAATAATTAATCCTAGCTATGCCTTAGCCATGTAGTTAATATATTCCTCCATGTTTAATTCTTAAACTTTTTCATAAACTCTTCATAAATATCATAGGAAGTAATTTTCGCATACACGTATAAAAAAATAATTTCATAATTAACTTTTATATAAGAGTCTTAAACCTATTAATAGGAGTAACGTATCATTTTCTTACTTTGTTAAATAAAATAATTTCATGTCTTATAATTGTATAATCAACTTTGTATATTTTTGTGAGTCTAATAAAGCCCTTTTAGTTATCAATATATATTCTTTAGATACTTACCATATCCCTTGTTACTTAAATAAACTTTTCTAAAACATACATTCCTTAGCCGAATAAATCAACCTATGTTTGAACGGACAACCGCAAGTTAGCGGATCCTTTAGGATGCCTAATCCCTTCCCTTTAGGATAATAAAGAACCCTTACCTAGAATCTCACATAGTTTCAAAGACCTTTAAATGGAGATCACTAATTGCAATATTTATTGCAATAAATCAAGTGTCCTAATTCACTATAATAATTAGGTGGCGACTCCTTAAAAACACATTTAGGAATCAACCATACGTAGTACTCCCGTTTTCGACTCCGGTTTAAAATGGGGTGTTACAATGTTATGTGTTAGTATCTTGTAACGTTTGTGTAAAGAGGTCAGTCTTACTTATGCTTATGTTGTTTAAACTATAAGCTGTTGTGTTAGTACTATATCACTCACCTCTTGAGATGATACCGGGGGTTAAGTCGCCTCCGACGCGGGTAGACTCAAAGTCAGGACCATGATTCGAGAATACCTCATGCGGGTCCAGGGCCTATGCGAGCTACGAGTTCCGTGTTAGTGTGCGGGTTATGCCTCACGCGGCCTATGCGCCATGCGACAACGAGTCGGGGCGATGCCGAGGAGTAGCTACCCTCGACGCGGGTTATACCTCATGCGCGCCTATGTGAGTGGCTATGCGGACTACGGAGTCCGTGATTAGGCTTGCGGAATGATAATATGGGCGGCGCCCGCTTCGATCATTCGCACTAGAAAAGACCTATTACGCTACCTATTGTTGCTCTTGTTTATGATGCGCACTATGTGCGATACATTAGTTGTTTCGTGCATATTTGTAAACTGGTTTTAAAATGATATGATTTCATTTAAGTATTTTACGCTTCACATACTTAGTATCTCAGATCGACCTCCTTCGGGCCGCTCACGGCGCAGTGGCAAGCAGTGCTAGATCCACATCCTAGGATCTTTGTTTTGGTGTCGTGAGCTCCATCTTCTCCGAGGCTCTACTTTGGGTATGATCTCCGTATTGTAGATAGTTTTGTACATTCAGGTATGGCCCTGTCCCGCCATAGTGGTTTACTTCTTTAGAGGTCTGTAGTCCTATTGTACATTTGGGATGTAACTGCAACTTGGTTTATATATATTATGCCGAAAGGCGACTTTTCTCATATAAACTGTGTCTAAATTTTCATTTGATTCATGTCTTGTTTTATATTCCGCTGATTTTCTCTGATGTATGACTACTGGGTGCCGGGTAGGCACCACTGCCCCGAACGGGTCGTGACAAAAGTGGTATCGAAGCGCTTAATCATCTGAAAGTTGCTCTGCATCGTATCTAGTAGTCTTGATTATCGGTGTGTTGTGCACTACACCAATAATCGTGAGGCTATAGGATATTTAGGATTGGTTTCCATTCTTCTCACTCGAGATCGTGGTTTGTAGTCAGGTTATAGGTCGACCTCTAACGTATTCCTTTCTCAGAATAGCTATGCCTCCACGTAAGGCAACCCGCCCGTGGCGGCAAGACAATGGCGGAGTCGCTAGCATGACACCGAGTCACGGAGGCTCGTGCCCGCCTATACCCGATGGCGAGTTCCACGACGCCGACCCTGCGAGGTTTAGGCCGCAGCAGGCCGGCGAGACCACAAGACCTACACCTCCACCCCACACCGGAGCATGAGACGGGTTACGAGAGATGGCCCGCCATCGCCGTGATCGTGGGCTGCATACGAGACAGCCGACGCGCAGCTCAGCTCCACCTCGCCGCACTGTAGTGCACCCGAGGCGTATAGTTTGAGGCTACGAGATTTCCGAGTCAGAGCCCGCCGCAGTTTTACTGGTCGAGGCCGAGGATGATCCGCAGGAGTTCATCCGTCGCCTACAGAGATCACGCGTGATCAAGGCCTCAGAGACAGTCTGTGACGCTTCGGCAGACGGCCGCGTGATACCGCAATGATCGGGTTTGATTCGCGGAGCTTTCAGGAGAGCATGCACCTCCCGCAGAGATGGGACGAAGTTTTCGAGGCCTTTCTCACTCATTTCTTGCCTCCACGCACGGCGAGGAGGCACGCCGATAGATTCTTTGGCCGAGGCGCAGAGGACGCACCGTTAGTGAGTACAACGCCAGTTTGATTCGTTGGCTCGATATGTCCCCTCGCATCGCAGCGTATACGGAGGATGTGGTGCATCGTTACGCCACGGCTAGATGATTATATGGCCGAAGTTCATTGCGCGTGTGCTCTTCACCGTAATGGATATTACCCAGATGCAGCTCACGCCTGACGCGGCGAGCGCAGAGCCGACGAGTGGACAGACAGCAGCAGGTTAAGGCCGTGACGAGGGTCTTTTGGTGGCTATCGTGGCGGCCTCAGCTAGCCTAGATTTGCACCACGCCACCAGAGCACTCGCACTGGCCCTCAAGACACCAGAGTATTCGAGGCGCACTGGCCCTGTGGCTTCGACGCCCGCAGAAAGAGAGTATCGCCGACGGACCACCCCAGCCGTGGCCGATGCAGATCCCATTACGGAAGTGTGGTACTACTACGGAGCTTGTTACGCCAGGGCCAGCAGGTCACTTTGGCAGGATCGTCCGACCGGGGCAAGTGTTGGTAGGCTCACCTTTCCGTCCGCTGCCGCTCATCATCTCCTACGCTACTCCCGAGGCGTGGTACTCGGGTCGCCAGGTCGCGCAGAGGTCGTGGGCGCGTCCTAGTTCTACCGGCCTCGAACCGCATTTATGCCTTGTCCACCGGCAGATCGTGAGGCCTCACCGATGTCGCCACGTACCTTATCGCTCGGGTTTGATGGTATGCCTTGATAGATCCCGGTTCTACTGGCCCTATATATCTCCCTTATCGCTAGTAGGATAGGGATAGAGCCCGAGTCCATGGACCCTTTCGAGGTAGCTACGCCACTGGTGATCTCGGTAGCTCTACGGTATATGGCTTGTCGATGACCATATACGCCGACTAGCCGACTGATAGAGCGACATGACCGATTTCGACGTGATCACGGGCATGGATTGGCTAGCTTCGCTACGCCAATGTAGACCGCAGGAGAGAGTAGTACGGTTCCAGCTCGGCGAGCCATTGGTTGGAGCGAGGAGCACCAGATCGCCGGTGGTAGGTTTATTTCCTACCTCGGCTAGGAAGATGGTGCAAAAGGGTACATCTACCATCTCGTTCGGTGTTTGATAATCGAGGCCGCAGCATCGCATTTTCACCCAGAGTCGAGAGTTCCCGCACGTGTTTCCGCATCGACCTCCGTATCCTCCCGAGAGGAGATCGAGTTTTGTATAGATGTGTTGCGGACACTCGCCTATTTCCATTCCGCCATACGTAACGGCACCGCCGAAGTTGAGAGAGTTCAAGGACCACCGAGAGATTTGGCCGGAGGCGGCTTCATCGCCTAGTGTTTCCCCGGGAGCGCCAGATTGTTCGCGAAGAAGCAGGACGACGCCGCGCATACGTGTTGATTATAAGCGGTGAACAAGGTGACCATTAAGAACAGATACCCCTTCCTGTGATTGATGATTTGTTCGACTGGGCCAGGCGCGAGATGTTTCTCCAAGATTGATCCGCGATCGCTATCATCGTGTTCGAGTCGAGAGTGGATGTCCCTAGATCGCATTCCGACCGACGTATTATGAGTTCGTGGTCATGTCTTGGTTGACCAATGCCCGCCAGATTCATGGATTTGATGAACCGAGTGTTCAAACCATTTTGGACACGCTTGTGATAGTGTTCATCGATGATATCTTCGCTTATTCTCGCCGTAGCGAGCACGCGAGCATTCGGCGATCGTGGCCGACAGCTTCTCCGACCAGCAGCTATACGCCAAGTTTTCCAAATGTGAGTTTTGTTGACTTCGTGGCTTTTTCGGGCATATTGTCGGGCCGATGGCATTCGAGTGATACGCCAAGATCGAGGCCAGACTCGCCTAGACCTACTACTCCGACATAAGCGCGCAGCTGGGCCTTGCAGGATATTATCGGCGTTCGTAGAAGTTTGCTTATATCTCGCACCATTGACTAGCCGACTCGTAAGGCGCAGCTAAGTTTCATGGACCGATGCCTTGGAGCGTGGTTTCCAGCCGAAAAGAGATCGACGACGCCTCGCTTCTTACTCTTCCGCAGGTCCAGATGGTTATATCGTATTGTGATGCGTGCATCGGCCGACGTGTTGATGCAGCAGGTAGAGTTATAGCGCACGCATCCCGACAGCCTTAAGAAAACGGCAGGAACTACCCCACCCATGATTGGAGTCGCGGTGATTCACGCTTTGAAGATCCGAGGCATTATTTGTACGGGTTCACGTGGATATTTATATAGACCACAAGAGCCTCCAAGATATCTTCACCAGAGGAGTCGAACTTACGGCGAGACGGTGGTTGAGTTGCTTAAGGATTACGATGTTGATATCCCGTACCACCCGGAAGGCCAATGTCAGGCGTATGCCTAGTCGTAGGTCGATGGGAGCCTATCGATGCGCAGCAGAGAGAGGGGCATGGTTCGTGATTTGCATCGCTAGCGAACCTCGTGTCCGCTTGATTGATTCTCGATAGCAGATGGGTTAGAGTTCGCGAGGTTGCCGAGTCTTCCATCGCCGGCGAGCGTGAAGAGGCAACAGCTGAGGATCCAGCTCGACACGCTATTGTGATACGGCTCTTCGTGAGGAAGCGGTCCTTTGAGGTAGCACCACGGGTGCTAAGGTTTGAGGCGTGCAGCGTGTGTTCCAGACGTTTCATGACTTCGGCAGCAGGTTCTAGGGGAAGCACACAACGCACGTTACTCTATCCATCCAGGGTCGACCAAGATGTACCACGACCTTAGATCTGTGTATTGGTGGGATGGCTTGAAGAGGGACGTTGCAGAGTTTGTAGCTCAGTGCCCGTGTTGTCGCGCAGTGAATGTAGAGCACCGCAGGCCCGTGGTTTGTTACGCATTTAGAGATCCCGACTGGAAGCCGAGGTGATCAACACGACTTCATCACGTGATTGCTCGCACTCGGAGGAGACATGATTCTATATGGGTTATCGCCGACAGTCGATTTAAATCAGCCCACTTTCTTCCCGTTAGGACGACTTTTTCTACCGAGGATTATGCCGCACTTTACATCCGAGAGATCGCCGATCGCATGAGTCCCTATTTCGATCATATCGCATCGGAAGCCGCCACGGCTAACTTCTCGAGGTCCTTCCGGCGGTTTAGGGACGCGTGAGCTCGAGTAATCGCATTCCATCCACGCATGCAGACGACAGCCGAGCGCACTATTCGCACTTCGAGGATATGTCGCGAGCCCGTGTTATCGACTTCGTGGTAGCCGAGGATCATTTGCCTCTAGTTGAGTTCGCGATAATAATAGCTACCACTCCGATTCGGATGGCGCCTTATGAGGCCTTGTATGGGAGGAAGTGCAGATCACGATAGGCTGGTTCGATGTAGGCGAGGTGCGCTAGTGGGACCAGATTTGCGAGCAGTGGATAAGGCGGCTTATCCAGAGAGGTCACGACACTCGTAGTCGATGAAGTCATACGCAGATCACCGCCGCCGCAGATCCGGAGTTCGAGGTTGATGATTGGGTTTTCTCAAGGTGTCACCCATGGCGGTGTGATGAGATTCGGAAGAAAGGAAACTCACCAAGGTACATCGGGCCCTATCGATTGTCCGCAGGTAGGCAAGGTTGCCATGAGTTGGATCTGCCGTCCGATCCGGAGGCAAGATCCGGTGTTTCATGTTTCTACGCCGAGGAGATGTATCGGATCCATCTAAGGTGCATCCGATTGACGATGTCCAGTGACCGGGGGTTATCATACGAGGAGATTCCCATAGCGATAATCGATCGTCGTTAGGCGTCATGACCGCGGACGTGGCTTCCACAATGTTCGTGGCGAACGAGCTCGTGAGGAGATGACGCGGAAGTCGGCGAGGACACGGCGCAGAGGTATCCTCACTTATTCCCACACCTCCGTGTAACTTACTTTCCTATTTGCCGTTTTTAATTATCGCTTATGCCTAAGTGTTGTTTTCGGGTCGCGTGGCACTTGCAAACCGTTAAGTTGTGAGGTATCTTATCGTTAATCGCTTTGGAAGGAACATTCGGACGAATGTTTCTAGCGAGGGGAGAATGTTATACCCTCGTATTTCCGAGTATGTACGCGAGACGCATTTCACGAAAGTTTGGCCTTAAAAGTTTAGGCATGGCACGCTTTTTGGGCACAACTCACTCAAGGAATCGCTTTCCGACGTAACGCTTACAAGACTCGTAGGATAAATTCCGGCTATGCCATTTCTAATTTTTGCGGATTTTTCCGAGAGACGAAACACTTTGGACCAACGAGAGGTCGACACTTGTCACCCTCTCATTGGTGGACTTGAGGCGGAAATGGGACGAATTGGATGACCAATTTTGTCAAGTAGTTGGTAGGATATTTTGTGTGCAAGTTGGCTAGGTACACTTGCCCTAATCTTGGCCTTACACTTGCCTAGCACTTGGCTAAATCTTGGCCATTGGTTGGCCATCCCTTGACCTATAAATACCCCCCTTAAGATGAAGTGTTCTTCATCCACAAATTACTTTCCAAGTCTTGAAAATCCTCCCTTCTCCCTTGTTAGCCATTTCGTCCAAGCCTTCTCCCCCTCTAGCCTAAGTGGCCCTTGGCCGAGGCAACCCCCCCTAGCCTAGCCGAAATCTACCCCCCCTCCTTTGGTAGAAAAGTTGTCTTCTAGTATTGTTATAATGCCCAAAATACCCTAGCCCTAATCCCTTAGTTCTTAGTTGAAGTTGTGAAGAACTTCTAAGGGTTCTCGAGCTATCTGAGCGTTCGGACTATGAGCTAAACCTCGCTCGGGATCGACTTATATCTAGGATATTATTGGGCTTACCGAGGTAAATAAACTTATCCTTCCTTTGTAATTAGAGAATACATATCGTAGAAGTATAAGAATAAGTATAAATACTGTAAGAATATTACGTAATAGAATCAACCATATCACAGTAGGCGGCATAAAAGAAGAATAATTGAACTATACTTACATAGACTGCTTTCACAAGAGACTTATATAGCTCACCTGCAGGGAAGTGTCACGCCGACTTTCCGTAATTGTGAACCCTCTGCTTAGAATGACCTTCGAGTAGTCTAGACTTTGATAGATGCTCGTGACTATTATAGTCGATTCTCTCGCACACATATTCAACTCAAGCGAGGTTTTCGCGGTAGGTATGTGATTCTTCCTAAAGCATGATATTTTAAAATATATATATAGTACGGTAGACGCATACGTGTTAATCGAATAATAACTACGCAATGTCTTTTGACTTAAGCCCGAATAATACTTACGGCAATGTCTTGCGACTTAAGCCTAAATGATAAAGATCTTAAAAAGTCTTTCAAAAGAATTATAACACAGTTCGAAAGAAGAAGAATAGTTGTTTTTAAAACAAGAAGCTTAAGGGTTATACTAGCTTTATGGGAAGTTAAGTATAACGGCTTAAGTTTTATAAAAAGGAACAGTTTACTTATGTGTTTATAAAAGACTTGTATTGATTTCTGAAAGGTATAATAAGATGGTTTTGATGAGTAGACATATTGTGATGTTATGTGTTAGTATCTTGTAACGTTTGTGTAAAGAGGTCAGTCTTACTTATGCTTATGTTGTTTAAACTATAAGCTGTTGTGTTAGTACTATATCACTCACCTCTTGAGATGATACCGGGTTGTCGCCTCCGACGCGGGGTAGACTCGCGTCCAGGACCATGATTCGAGAATACCTCATGCGGGTCCAGGGGCCTATGCGAGCTACGAGAGTTCCGTGTTAGTGTGCGGGTTATGCCTCATGCGGCCATGCGCCACGCGACAACGAGTCCGGGGCGACGCCGAGGAGTAGCTACCTCGATGCGGGTTATACCTCACGCGCATGCGAAGTGGCTTTATGCGACTACGGAGTCCGAGATTAGGCTTGCGTAATGATAATATGGGCGGCGCCCCGCTTCGATCATTCGCAGCCTAGAAAAGACCTATTACGATTACCTATTATTGCTGCTTTGTTTATGATGTGGCACTATGCGCTACATTAGTTGTTTTTGCATATTTGTAAAGCGGTTTTAAAATGATATGATTTCATTTAAGTATTTTACGCTTTCACATACTTAGTATCTGTTGATCGACTCCTTCGGCCGCGTTCACGGCGCAGGTGGCAAGCAGTGTGCTAGATCCGCATCCTTAGGATCGTTGCTTTGGTGTCAGGAGCTCCATCTTCTCCGGAGGCTCTACTTTTGGGTATGATCTCCCTGTATTGTAGATAGTTTTGTACATTCAGGGTATGGCGGGGCCCTGTCCCGCCATAGTGGTTTACTTCTTTAGAGGTCTGTAGTCCTATTGTACATTTGGGATGTAACTGCAACTTGGTTTATATATATTATGCCGAAAGGCGACTTTTCTCATATAAACTGTGTCTAAATTTTCATTTGATTCATGTCTTGTTTTATATTCCGCTGATTTTCTCTGATGTATGACTACTTGGGTGCCCGGGTAAGGCACCAGTCACGGGCCCCGAAACGGGTCGTGACAAAGATAACCATTCAAGAAGGCACCTTTAACATCCATATGATGGAGAATAATCTTCAGACAACAAGCTACAACAAGTAATAGCCTAATCGACTCAATTCTGGCAACATGAGCAAAGATTTCATCATAATCTATTCCTTCGACCTGCGTGTATCCTTGAGCAACTAGTCTTGCCTAATTTCTTACAACAGTTTCTGATTCATCTGTCTTGTTTTTAAAGATCCATTTAGTTTCAATAACATTAGTATCATTGGACGAAGAACTAAATCCCAGACTTCATTTCTAGTGAACTGTTCAGGTTCTTCTTGCATAGCTTGTATCCAACAATTTCCCTTGAGTGTTTCTCCAACATTCTTTGGTTCTAGAGTAGATACATAACAAGAAGACTTACCTTTTGATACATGGTAGACATACACACATATCTGACCATATCTATGTAATTCCGAAGCTCTTTCCTTCTTGTTCTTAAACCTTCAAACACTTCTCCTATCACTTTACCTCTAGGATGGTTCTTTCTAATCCTAGATGAGAGATTCCTGCGTACTGGATCTTGCAATTCAGCATTTGATTCCTCATCTGCACCTTCTGTGTTCTCGGGTTCAGACTCAGGTGTTACTTCAGATATCGTGACATTTGGGGCAACATCTGAATCTTCTGCATTCTGCTCATTCTCCACTGTAATCACAACATTATTTTTAGGCATTTTTCCTGAAGATCAGAACAATCATAAAAAACAACGTTAACAGACTTTTGTATAATTTTGGTTCTAAGATTATACATACGGTAAGCATGGCTATTTTGTGAATAGCCGACAAAAACTCATTTGTCACCTTTAGAGTCAAACTTGGCTAGTTGTTCTCTATCATTTAAGATATAACACACACATACCCAAATACATGAAAGTAACGCATATTTGGTTTCTTTCCATTTAACAGCTCGTAGGGTGTCATTTTAGTTACAGACCTAAGATAGACTCTATTTGTTATGTGACTTGCATTATTCAAGGCTTCGGCCCAAAAATATTTTGACAATTTCTTAGAACTCAACATGACTCTAGCCATTTCTTGTAAAGTCATATTCTTTTTTTCGGCTACACCATTCTGCCGAGGGGTCTTGGGAGCAGAAAATTCATAGAAAATACCATTTTTCTCACAAAATGTTGAGAACGGATTATTCTCAAATTCTTTTTCATGATCTGACCTAATTCGAAAAATGGAAGAATGACACAGATTCCTTATCCTAGAGTGCAACACTTTGAACATGCCAAAAGTTTGAGACTTTTCTTTCAAAAAGAATATCCATGAGTATTTGGAAAAGTCATCTACAATCACATAAGAATACCTCATGCCTCCTAGGCTGTCTACCTCGATTGGACCCATAAGATCCATATGCAAAAGCTGAAAGCAGTGAGACGTACCTGAGTGTTGTCCGTCATTCTGGAAAACATTATGAGAGACACAAGTTTGCTTGCCTTTTAGACAATCTTCACAAACCACTGTTTTGTCTTTAGGACTTAATTTAGGGATGCCTCTTACTGTCTCATAAGAAATTAATCTTCAAGGTTACGGTAGTTGACATGTCCTAATTTTTTATGCAACAAGGTTGTGTCATCTGTCCTAGCACTATTGCATATCTCTTGTTCTCCAATAAGATATCAATTGTCGCATGTTCTTGTACCTGTCATTACACATTGGTTAGCTTCATTTGTAACTATACAAGTATACTTATTAAACTTTACCTCTAGATCATCATCACACAATTGACTTATACTGACTAGGTTAACCATTAATCCATCAACATGTAAGACATTTTCCAAGGCTAGAACACCAAGAACATTTAAGGTTCTTTTTCCTATGATTTTACTTTTGCTTCCACCTCCATAAGTAATATTTCCTCCACTGAGTGACTCGTAGTTCCTTAGGCAATCCTTTGTCCTTGTCATGTGACGAAAGCACCCACTGTCAAAGTACTATGAACCTGAAATGTTAGTCCTTAAAACAGTTATAGCAACATTACATCTCAGATCTCACATTCAACTTGGGCATCCAAACTTTCTTAAAATATTTTCCTTTTCTACTGTCGGGAATGTTGCTTCGAGTGTTGTCCAGAATGTTGGACAGTCGTCTCGACAACATTCTGCTCATGAAATTCTGAAGTTTGCGACAATATGGTCTTATATGCCCAGAGGAGTTACAAAAGTGGCACACAAACTTCATGTCATTTGACGCGACTGAAAGATTGTCTTCAGATCCTTTCTCTTTTATAAAACCTATTCTCCCAGATTTGTCAAATAAATTAGAGCATATTGCTTTAAGAGAGTTCTTGTACTCAATACCTGCATGTGGTGGTTGACTAACACTCAAAATCTCATCCAATTTGGAGGTACCTGTATTGAGCTTATGGAAGGTTGTTTCAGCTAAATCCAACTTTGCACTAATCTTACCAAATTCAAGATCCTTTTTTGTAAGTGTAACCTCTAAGCGGGTTATTGTGTCTTTTAAACCTGCATTCTCAAGAGTTAAAAATTTTAAATTTGAGTCAAGTTGTTTGGATTCTAGGATTAAGTCTTTACAAAGTTTTTGTAAATCTTTAATCATGTCATCATTGGGATCACCTTGATCGTCAAAGCTAGTCTCACTACAATAAATAGCACTAGTAAAACAATTAACATCAGGATAGTTAAAATATTCATACCTTTTGGATGTTTCTGGGCCTGCAGATGTCGTCACATATGTTGACACAAATGTGGTGACATTTGGGACAACACTGTCGATGACATTTTCATTGTCTGAGAGAGAGTGTTCGTAAACAGTGGCCAACATTACTTGTGACTCTATTTCTTGATCTCCTTCCTCTTCTTCTTCATCGGCACTAAGAGAAACCCACATACCTTTACCAAATTTTTCTTAAGGTATTTGCACATTCATTTGCATAATGACTCCATCCTGAACAAGCATGACATTGCAAAATATCTCGTTGTTTGGGATCAAATTTGGTTATGTCTGAATTTGTTCTCCTTAGTTGATTTCCTCTTTGTACTATAGAAATGGAGTAGTGTATTTTTAATTGAAGTCTTGGTTTTGGTGCTCTTTGAATTTAAATTTATTTTCATCATTGTTGAACTTCCTTACCATCAAATTTTATTTTTGAGTAAGGAGGGCAACCTTTGCACCATCACCAATTTCTTCAAGATTTTCATCCTCATCATCGACGTGACTCTCTAAGGATTTTGCTTGAAATGCTATATCTTTGCTTCTATACAATGTCCTTTGATTTTCTATATTCATCTCATAAGTTTTGAGAATACTCATTAACATATGGAGGTCCATTGTAGCAAGATTGTGAGCTTCTTCAATCACACATATCTTTATATTGAACTTTTCAGGGAGAGAACGAAGTGCTTTTTCCACAAGTTGATTGTTGGTTAACGGAGAACCAAGAACTTGTCATTCATTAGAGATGTCAATCAACTTTTCAAAATATGTTTTAATATCCTCTGTCTCTTCCATCCTTAAACGTTCATATTTACTCATGAGCATACGAAGCTTCGTTCGACAAACACTAGAGCTACCTTCACAATGGGTTTGCAAAGTATCCCAAACATCCTTGCCTGTAGAGCAATTTTGTATGAGCTTGAACATGTTGAGATCAACCCATGCAAAAATAACATTTAAGACTTTTTCATTGAAGCTTGCATAGTTGGTTTCTTCCACACTCCATTCAGATTCAGGCTTAACAAGAATGTCGCCTTCCTCATCTGGTGGTAACATTGAAACAATATATCCATTGGTAATACATCTCCATGCTCTAATATCAATAGATTTGATATAAGAGCGTAAGCGAATTTTCCAATAGACATAGTTTGATCCATCTAAAATAGAAAGTCTACCAATTGATGGATTAGCCGGATCCATAGTTTAAATAACAAGACCAAACACTTATTATGTCAAGTGTAGACTCTGATACCAATTGTTGGGTCCCGAAGGTTATACTATGGAATAATCAAAAGCAAACAGTAAGTCAAATTGCTTGTACGTTGAAACGGTTTGCAAATGTCGTTAACAATGTCGTCTGGCAGAACTGACGACACTTAGATAAAAACATAAAAACCTCTGAAGAGTTAAATTGCAGCGGAAATAATAAAGACATAAAGTTTTAAATTTACATAGGTTATATATTATATAACACATGATGGTCAATGACCAAAAATATATATATATATACAATTAAATATATTCCTTCTCTTACAAGATTTACAAAATAATACAAAGGAATAAAAATGATGAAGTCCCAAATGACTTACATGCCTGAAAAATCCAACTAAGTAGATATAGACAACATCTCATTATAATTACTTCAATAAAGAACTAATATAGAATCTAGGCAGCAACTATAATGTTGGACAGAATGTCGTCGAAACGCTCAGACAACATAGTGATCTAATTTCATATCGTGATCTTTTTTAGAGCTCTCTCTTGATATTTTTCTTTTGTAATTTCTGGATATCGATTCCTTGATGTAGCCTCTATTGATAGTAGAGATTCTTCATTGAAATGCTCAATGAATCGTTGTGGAAGTTGAGCAAAAGGTGGACAGTTTGATGAAGTTGTAGGAGACGAATCAAGAGCAAAATCCTCCAACCTCTTGGACTTTTCCCCCAAGTTTAGCAATGCCTTTGGACTTGGTCTTCCCACGTGTATAATAAGCTCAACAAGTTCCTTGTCAGGTCACTTTACCATCGTGGTAAAAATCCCACGAGATAAGCTTCAGTCCGTGAAGAAGGGCAAAATTATAAGACATTTGTTCCAACATTTTGATTTTAACTTAATACTGAAAATGTTATGTTAGGAAAAATGTCATCACATAAAATCCAACATTAACATTTACCATTGAATTAAATTCTAATTTTATTTTCTCCGAAATAATAGTGGGATTTAGATAGGAAAACATAACTCCACGTCCAATGGAAGCAAGAGTAAATCAGAATGGATAATGGTAGCCAATGTTCTTGCATTGGTATCATTGCTGCTACTACCTCAGTCTTGTTCACTTTTCTTTTCTTTTCTTTTTTCATAGAGCTCAAAAAATGATCTTCAAATTCTCATTTTCACTACTATTTCGACTTTTACTATCACAAATGGTCATATAAATGTAAATGTCACCGTAGCATTGATGTGCGTGGGATTGCCGGGAAAACATTCATAACATCTTTGACAACCTTTCTTTCACAGGTGGTAGAATTATAGACCATATAACCTTGCCAACTAAAGCGTCCTACTCTACCGCAGTAAGGGCTTAAGCGATCGAAGTGACCTAACCGTTCCAATAAAAATACTTGTATGCATCAACAACTCTAGGTTCCTCGGGATAAATGCATTAAAAATGCATTTTCATTCTTCGAATGCAGTTCCTTCTTGAGCCTTTTCTTTTTGACTCCTACCGAAGCAAGCGTCTCAAGTGCTGACCTTTCTTCCCACCTTTGAGCGAAACAAGATTTTTCGAATTTTTGTTTGTGAATTTGAAATGAAGAAGAAGAAAAATTTGGAGCTTTGGATGGGGGTGACATGAAGGTGGAGAAGAAGAAGGGGACGAGGAGGTGGAGGAGAAGAAGAGGGGGTGAAGGTGATGGTGGTGAAATAAGTTTTTTATTAAAATTAAAAATTACTTTGATTTTAATTTTGACATCACTCTCTTATTATTTAATTATAATTCTTTTTATGTCACATCAGCTCGTAAGGTAATATTAAATCCACTTTTAAGATTATCAGAGTTTTAATAGATCGTCTTAATAGTTTGGGTGTGATCAAGATTTTGAGTATAGTTTAAGGGTCAATCTATGTCTTTTATCTTAAATTTATATTTGTTTGATTAAATATTTAAATTTATCATGAGATACATATCCAAATAAAACTTTAATTTTTTCTAAATAAAATATATTCAAACACAAATTCAAATTTCAAAAACTATTTTATAATTTCACAAAATGAATGATAAAATGCTAGCTTAATAAAAACTATACACTCCAATACAATACCATAGGTCCAAACAAGCCTGAGACTAGAGCTGTTCAGGTGTAGTAACTAGGGGCAAACCTACATGGTGGGATGGGGGTGCATGTGCCCCGTTAACTTCAGGAAATATATTATATATATACCTACGATGTAGACTCCATCAGATACATATCGATTTCTTTCTGATGAATCATTGATTTATATATGCGACCCCTTCTATCATATATTTTAAGAGTATTCCTCAAACATATATGTTAAAGTGGGTCACTTAATTAGCGTGCCCCTTATCTCTTCTATGTAAGCGCGTAACCCAAATTTGAGTCTGGACTACAATATTTTTTGTAAGCGCGTAAACTAAGTTCGAGTCTGAATGCGTATTGCCGTCACCAGAATATATGTTGTGGTGGTTGAGAATATATAGCGAATGGTGGAGAGTAAATTCAGATAAAAGTGTTGCTTTATTTTATTCTCATATTGGAAATTAGCTTCTAACATTAATGGATTTTGCTTTTCCTTGCCTCTCTCCTTCAGCTTCATCTCTTACAAACAACATTAATAATTTAAATAATCATAGCAAAATCCCCAAATTTCCAGTTACATAAGGAGGAGGGAGTTCTAGCTATTTTCCTTTAATTTCTCACCCAATTTATTTTACATTAAAAAAAGAAAAGAAATTGGTGTGTCTTTAAATTTCCAAATTGGGTATCTTTGGTTTGTTTTGTTTCGTTTCACACCCACATTTCTGTAATTTATGTGTGCAATGGCAAGATTGTTGATTGAGGGTCATGTTTTGATATCAATATAAAGATTGGATACGAGACATATGCTTGATTTTGTAAGTGAGTGGGGATCTGTGAGATCTCCTTTAACTTATCAGGCAAAATGTATTCACCTCCATTGTCTTCAACTACCAACCGAAGCTATTCCAAGGAGAGAATCAACAACACTAATAGCTCTCAATTGCGACTTTATCAAATCTGGCAAGGAAGAAATGTAATGCTGATCTTTTTTCTTTGTGTTGAATTTATAGTTTGGTTTGCAAGCACCATGTGTTGTTCAATTATCATCCTTTAGCATTAAGTTTAACCATGTCGGGAAACGTTTATAAATTTAAGGCATAAAACATAAACAGGCCCTGAACTTGGCCTTAGCTGGCAAGTTTGCGCTCCAACTTTGGGTGTACACAAGTAGACATCTTAACTTGTATAAAGTTGAACACGTAAACACAAATGTTGACGTGTCACATAAATTTGGGAGGTGTCTAGATGATCATATTGTAAGTTAGAGTGTTTAACTGACAAAGTGGAGACAAGTTGAGGTACCTATTTGTGCATATTCAAAATTGGAGGGCATACTCCCCAGCTGAGTTCAAGTTTGAGGGCTTGTTTATGTATTATGCCTAAATTTAACCATGGCGGGCAAAGTTACATGGACCTGTGCTGGGTGGGAGATAGCAGGTACACGATGGAATAGTCAGGTGTATGTAAGCTAACACGAACACCACCAAAAAAATTTAACCACATAAGTCACCCAGAAAAATAATAGATCAAAATCAATCAACTACCCTTAATCCCAATTTATCAGCTATTTATCACGGTTTGACTATTTTTACATGTTTGTTAATCTATGACAACCATCCTCCTTTAACGGGACTTAGGCGAAGAATCATGATGTAACTTATACTATAGGGTAGAAATAAGCAAAGAGAGTGAAAAGTAAAACAATTTAAAATGTAAAGGCTTCAATATAGCGTGTCACCGTTTGAACTTTTCTTATTCCAATTTTTTACTCTATTATTTGTTAACTGAAGAGAGTCGTAACTGGTAAAGTTGTTGTCATGTGATCGGAGGTCACAGGTTCGAGCCGTGGAAATAGCCTCTTAAAGAAATGCAGGGTAAGACTGCGTACAATAGACCCTTATGGTCCGGCTCTTACCTAGACCCCGCGCATAGATGAAGCTCAGTGCACCGGACTGTTTTTTTTATTACTTGTTAACTGAAGCTGGTGAAAGTAAGTGATGTGAGTAAAAAAAAGAATTCATTCTAGACTATCATTTAAGATAAATTCCTACTATCTCATTATAATCTTTTGTATCTTTGCAGAGATTCTACCTTGGAGGCAGACTAGTATTTGGTCCAGATATTAGAGCAATGTTTCTTACGTTGTTCTTAATCCTAGTTCCAGTAGCATTATTTTGTGCTTTCGTTTCAAGAGGACTCGCCAATGCATTTACCCACCGATTTGGCTATATTATTGTGGCGATATCTCTTGTCTTCTCAGTCTTTGTGAGTATTCTTCTTCTTTTACTTGACTATTAATGATTTATCTGTTTTCCGCCATCTTTATCTTCTTTTACTTTTAGTCCCTTCAACGTTAGGATGCAAGATAAGAAATAAATCGGTTGAAAAAGGAATACATCCCTTGTCCACTTTCGTGTAAATGCCGTTCAAGCAAAGACATAAATTCGATCAAGCAAAGACATAAATTCGATCAAACTAGGTTATTATAATTTATGCTAAACAAAAGGAAGACAGCAAAAATGCCACTTCCCATTTTTTTGTTCTGTCTTTATCTGTCAAATATTAGTCATAGTTCATGCAAGCCAACCGCTCTCAGCATATTTAGTATGTGCCTTGTTTTTCCTTTTAGAATGTTGTATCAAATTGGAAATGTATAGTGAAAGGCATTTTATTCTGCTCATGCATTTTGTTCATTGGATATAGCTCTAAGAATTACTACTACTTGTGTTATTAGCAGTTACGATCTTCCTTGTTAATTGTTACGAATATTAACTATATGCTATGGATGCACCAAGAGGTGATCTTGTGTATTTCTTCTATTCTCTCTGTCTCTCTCAATTATTTTGGTGTTTGTTTGTGGTTAGAGTTGGTCCATGGTCGATGGGGGATCTTAATAGGTAATGTCTAATGTATTGATGTAATTTTTTTTCAGATTGTAGTTCTTCTCTTGCTTACTTCCGGAACAGATCCTGGAATTGTTCCACGAAATGCCCATCCTCCAGACGCTGGCGATGAATGTGAAACTTCTAGCATCTCGACGAGTTGTTTAGGAAGTCAGACTGGTCCTGTCAGTTTACCGCCTATGAAAAATGTTACAGTCAATGGAATAGTTGTCAAAGTAAAATACTGCAAAACATGTATGCTATATCGGCCACCACGCTGCTCTCATTGCTCCATATGCGACAATTGCATTGAGCGCTTTGACCATCATTGCCCATGGGTGGGACAGTGCATTGGGAAGGTAGGAGTGAGCTATGCTTGCATTTTATAAGGTTTTGTCATTTGGATATATTATGCTCTAGCTTCTGGTTAAAATATTGTCTTGTCTACCAAACGTACTTATTGACCTGTTTGGACAAGCTTCCAAAATTTGCTTATTTTGAAAAGTACTTTTGCCAGAAATGCTTTTTGGAAAAGTAATTTTGTCGAGTAGCAGTTTGTGTTTGACTAATTAATTTGAACACTTTTGTCAATATTAGAGTAGTACTTTTTGTTTGGCCAATGTTCCAAAAATGCTTATGGGGAAAAGCTACTTTTGTTAGCTCATGAAAAACAACTTCTGCTACAACTCAAAACACTTAATTTTTCTCTAAAAGCTTGTCCAAACACATTAACTTTCTAAATAAGCACTCTTAGCTTCCCATAAGCTTGACATAGTCTTGCACGATAAAGTATCGACATTATGGGAACTCTTGTTGCAGGATCTTGTTGACATACTTAGTCTTGCAAGGTAAACATACTTATTTCCTGTAGTTTGAATTATTGCCTTAAGGAATTTGCCTCTTTTAGACTCCGCTAAGATTTAATCTGAAGATACTTCACACAAAAACTCGTACTTATACATACTTGTCATGTTTAACTGAATGTGCGTCAGTGTAATGGATAAATTTTTTGAACAATCTCATCTGTGTATATGCTTTCTTTAATGTCTCATCCGTGATGTTTTTGCATTATTTCTTGCAGAGGAACTATCGTTACTTTTTCATGTTTGTTTCTTCCACAAACCTCTTGAGCCTCTATGTCTTTGCGTTCTGCTGGGTAAACATAAAGAAGATAATGGAAGCACATGATTGTAACATTTGCAGCGCATTTCTCAAATCACCTGCTTCAGGCATCCTTATTATGTATACATTCATAGTTTCTTGGTTTCTCGGAGGTCTCACAGCATTTCATTTGTACTTGATAATCACAAATCAGGTCCATTTTTCCCCATTCTCTTCATTTGAGTTAATTTTAGGGCCATTTTCATTTTTTGGCCCATCAGCCAAAATTAATTATAGGCGCTAGCCAAAAGATACAAAACATATACTGGTTATGCATATTATAATATGTATATTATATGTATAAATATACATAATGTATACATTTGATGGCTATCATTTTTTTTTGAGCGGTCCAAAAATGTAATTATCCTTTATTTTACCCGTTCCACTTCTCACCCTTCAGAATGTTGTATTTCATGCAGACCACATATGAAAATTACCGGTATCGTTATGAGAGGAAGATGAATCCTTTTAATCTTGGATGTGCTCGGAATTTCAAGGAGATATTTTTCACCAGCATGTCAAGTTCCAGGGTCAATTTCCGTGCACATGTGAAAGTTGATCGCTCTTCAAGCTTTAACACCTCATCTTAGTTGGGTGGGGCTACTACGAATTCAGATCTGCAAAAAATGAAGAACTTTGATGTGGAAGTTGGCAGAAGACAGGCTGTTGATGCTGATGAGTGTAAAGATATAGACAACCGGATAAAAAGCGTAGGTGGTGGGGTAGAGCGATGTGAGAGATGAAGGCTGGGACATAAAGCCATTGGGAAATAACATCATAGGGTGTACAGATATTGGCTGAAGAGTTTAGAACAGAACACGATATGAAGGACGGGGAAAAGTTGGTCTTCGTTTGAAATTTTCGTTCTTCCTGCATGGATGACATGGCGACACGGTATTGCCACAACATTTGAAATTGTAGGATCGCTGTGGTCGGAGGGTGGAGGACTGGATATGTTGTTATTGTGAATGATTAGCAGCTAGAAATAGAAGCTCAATTTTATTAATCTTTGATGACATAACCATTCAAATGAATGTTTTTCTGGTGAAGTTGTAAGATACTGCTGCTTGTTTATATTTCTAAGATTGGTGTTTCATATGGCCAGAGATTGAAGATGACTTGCATATCCAGGATAATTTGTTTAGTTTTGTGTCATGACTCATGAGTACTGGATTAGTTTAGTAAATAAAATAAAACAAGACTCAGTATCATCCTTTCAGGTAAATAATTTACCCGCACCTGATGACTGATGTTTAAAAGAATGAATACAAGATAAGTGTCTTTCATGCATACATTAATCGCTAAACCATGGTTAAGTGAAGTACATTCTAATTTTACCTTGCATTACCCAACATACGAGATATGGATTGCTTTTTGAAGTTGATAAAGGATGTCGCCTTCTCTCATCATTAAAGGTGTTCTGAGACACTTGAGGTGTTTTTCTCATTACAATAGCTAGGAGATACGATTACTTAAATTTCACAAAATTCGTAATGTCTGGAAATCCAAGAGGAGTGTCGATAGGCCGAAAAATAGTCAGTCAAAAATAATATATTTAAAGTTTTTATTTTACTTTGGGAATTGCTCAAACTAAATAAATTGTTGATATTAGCCGAAAGGAGTATTTCTTCATAATTTAACTTGTTTTGTTAGATACAAATAACAACATCAATATATGCAAGTAGAATATTGTATGAAAGTTTTCTCAAATAAAGACAAGGGCGAGGACTCTATTACTGACATAAGAAATTTACTAATCCTAATCGTTTTAGGAAAGAGTGCTAATAATTTCCAAATTAGTATTGAATTGTGTCAAACCGTATACAATTTTTTTCACCTCCTTTTCCTGATCAATTTAGGAATACTCTTCTACCTATATTATATATAGAGAGAGACTCTAGACCTCGTCCATCACATATATTTGCTTCTCTTCTCTCTTGTACTCTCATTCCATTCATATTACAATGACTCCACTTCCTTCTGAAATAATATTCGAGATACTAACACGAACATCATCTTTGAAAACACTAGACACTTGCAAGGCCGTTAACAAAGAATGGAACAACTTGATTTACGAATCAAATTTCATGTCACAATTCTTTCGAAAGAGGGGATATTTTGTTCAGACTCTATCAAGAAACAAGCATGTATCTGAATTTGTATTAATGGATGGGTGTTCAGGGAATAGTAAAGCCCCGTTCCATCTTCCTATTAATGATATAGTAAAGCCACGAGATATTTTTTTCAACGACGACTTTGACATGAAGATTGAGGCCTCCACAAAGAAAGGGATCTTATGTTGTGTTAGAAGAACGAAAAACGAGTATCGATATCACGTTTGCAAGCCGAGTACTAAGCAGTGGATGAAATTGCCCAATCCCAGAACGCGTTATTCTACTGTCAAAGTTTCTTTTATTGTGCTAAGATCAAATCCTCTGCACTTCAAGATCATAAGGTTGTCTTCTCCTCGGACTCCTTATCATCATTATAGGAAACTAGGGCTCGATTACTGTCGGTGTGAACTTTTTGATTCAGAATCTTGGGAGTGGAGTCAAGGAAAAGATTTGTTGGTACCTCAAGAATTGTACATTGACATGTCTACTCCAACAATTAATGCAAGTGGTTTAGTTTACGTCAAACTAAGAGATGATACAGTGATGGCTCTGAATTATAACGGCGAAGAGGCGTTTCCAAGATTCTCACTTCCAAAGCCTACTTTTGAGTACAAAGATTATCGATATAACCTGCAGCTCGTGGAGTATAATGGGAAGCTAGGGTTTACCTCATTGTCACCAAAAACGATGGAGCTTTGGGTTTTCGAGAATGGGAGACAAGTTTGGGAACTGAAAAAGGTAGTGGACATTGAAACTATAAAGAGGGTGACACAGTTTCCAACCCGAATTGAGTTCTATAATGCAGACATCGCTATGATGATGGATTACTATCAAGTTATCTTCTACAAACTGCACGACAATAGCTTTAACGCGGTGCAATTGGATAAATGTCCTACTGTTCAAGAAATTTTCCCTTTTCGATCAGATTTTGAGCCAATTGATCTGAGGATGCGAAGAGCCAACGTTGTTAATTCATCTACCAAACACCTCTATCTTCCCTTCTGGATTTCCTTAGTTGTTGTTTTCATCTTTCTTTTCGGTTTTTTGTTTTCTCATGCATGATGCATGAGACAGTTGTTGTAATGATCTGCCAATTCTGCCCAAATATATCTTATCTTTATGATGGGAAAATTTTTAGTTACCAACTTTTTGCTGGATATTCATTCTCTTATGAAAATTCATTCTCTCTTCGTGTTATAACTTAATTTGTTGTTACAAATAACCACCTCAATATATGTAATATATGCAAGTCTAATATAGTATGAACTATGAAGGTTCTTTCTTCCATTGGCATGGGTGAGGACCCTATTAAGACATAAGAATCTTCTATTCTTGGAGCTTATTTTGTTACAATATTAAGATTTTTTTAAAAACGATCTCTGCTATAGTTAAAACGGATATAATATGTGCAATAATTGCCAACAGGTATCACTAGAACTGTCACAAAAAAAAGAGAGATTAAAAATTAAAGATAAAATGATGAACTTGTTACACATTCATTCACTTCAATAAAAAAAAACAAGGTATGTATACAAGGATGATGAAATTGTGATCTACACAATGGATGTACGAGAATAGTATACAACTACTACTAGTACCTCGAAAGGATAAACAATAATGAATTACAATACAACAGACTTGAAGTCTAACAAGAGTTGTGACACCAACAACAAGTTTTGTGATCTTGATCTTCTTCTACAAATCCGTCTTGAATCTTACATCTTGGATCTTCGTTCCAATTACAACAATCTCCTTGATCTTGATAACCTGAAATCAAAAGACACTAAATCTCTACTTGTTACAACTGTGCTGAGTCGAGTGTTAGCACTCTATCATTATTGTCCCGTATATATATCCTTTTACGTTTATGAGCAACTGTCTCCCAAGATAAAAAAATATCAAACAATTGAGCAAATGAAACTCAAGTGTTTACTAAAATAAGAACATTTGAGTGTATGAAAGAATGCTCAGAGAGGAATAATTCAGAAAATCTGAATTATACAAGTGTGTAGTCTATTCTCCAATTGAGTCAAAGCCTCAATTTATAGTTGTGTAAGAATGTCTCTTCAAGTGCCCATGTAATGGCCCTTTAAGTGTCATCTGTCATGTAATGACCATTTAATTCACCAAGTAATGCAGCCAAATAATGGCTGATTTATGGAGGAGAAACTGACATCTTAATGCCCCAAAACGTCCCCACAATCAGCCAAACTTCTGGACTTTCGTTCGCACAGACACTGCCTCGTTAGAGCCGCGGCACCTCCGTGGCCAGAAGACCAACCAGCGTCGCGACTCACGACTTGGGCGCCGCGGCCCTTTTTCGATTTGTTTCGATCTTACACTTCGTACACTTCTTCCTTCATTTACAAACTGGAACACGTGTCATTTAACCAACGACCGTCCATCATTTCATATCTCAAACGTTTACTCACGTACCAATATCTCTTTCACTAATGAAATTTATGATACTTGGCACTACGTGTGCACGTGTGTGGAAACTACGTTTCCGACGTGCGAGATCTCAATTGTTCGAGTCATAAATAATGGGTTAAACTTAGTTTCACATTAGTAAATTTCCAACAGAAATTGCTGCATTAATTAGCAAGACCAAATTAAGAATACAAACAAGCACAAGGAGAAATTAACAAGAGTAGTAAAGCACCTCCATTTCAACTTATAAAAGAGATTAAGCTTTTCTTTTTACGGATTGAAGTGACAAAGGCTGAATCTCAATGAATCGTGTCATCAAGGTCATTCCGCCACTTACAAATTACAATACCTCTCACATATTTAAGCCGCAAAGGACAGTGATAACAATGATGATGAAGAGATATAACTGGGAAGCCCTTTGTTCAATTTATGAGAACCAATAACCCAAGCTGTTATTGTTGGATTCATCTTGTATGTTACTGCTGCTGCATTGCAGTGGCTGTAAACAATCATCAAAACCAAAATAGTTGAAACTCCCAGCTGTTGTTGTTGTACTATTTGTTGTAGTGATTGTACTTCCTCCTTCCATTGGCGTTATTATTTCATCCAAAAAGCTATTGCTGCTGCTGCTATATCCCATATGATCTGAAATTGCTGTTGGTGGACATTGAGTACTTTGATCACTGAAGTAGTAGCAGTTGCGGCTGCTTGTTATGTCTTCTGGCAATGGTGGCAGTTCTGTTGATGTTGTATTATTACTATGTTATAATTTGTTAAAAGTCTCACATCGAATATGTAATGGAAACATAGACTCCTTATATGGAGTTGGACAATTCTTACCCTACAAACTAACTTTTGGGTTGAGTTAGGTCCAAGATCCATTCTTTACATGGTATCAGAGTCAGGTCCATTCCAATTCGTTGTCCACCGATGTTGGGCCCCCAAATTATATTATCCACGCACCAGTTTTGTCCACCGATATTGGGCCCCCAAATTATATTATCTACGCTCCAGTTAACAAGGTCTGGGCGTGCTGTCCACCGATATTGGGCCCCCAAATTATATTATCCACGCTCCAGTTAACAAGGTCTGGGCGTGCGGGGGAGTATTAAGAGTCTCACATCGGATATGGAATGAGAACATAGACTTCTTATGTCTACTTTAAAATGAGATGGTTATGGCAGTCTACATCCAACGAAGGGTGGTCAGTTGAACACGCTTCGTAGATATGAAATAGGAACATGAACTCCTTATATGGTTCTTTCTAACCGCTTAAATTTTTAAATGAGATGGTTATGGCAGTCTACTGCCAACGAAAGGTGGTCAGTTGAACACGCTTCGTTGAAAAATGATATTGTAGTGAATATAAGTTGAACACGCTTCGTTGAAAAATGATACTGTAGTGAATATAAGTTGAATATTAGTAATTTTATACATATACATTGAATCTTGAACATCTTTAGCGAAATTCCAGATTTCATCACTAAAGATGATCATACAATTCAATATAATATCAGAGGAGGCATATGTCTCGGGTTCAAGACCTCTCTCCGCATATTTTTAACAAATTAAAGTTCACTTGTTTGGTCAAGGAAAAAAGTCCGGCCGCGTGTTAAAGATATTACTGTTGGTGTAATAATATGTATTCCAAAATACTGTTTAAACACTTAGTAAAAAGCAGATTACACAGTATAGAAATTACTTAACAGTAAATTAATCAAGAAAAACAGTAGACGAAACATAATCTGTTTTGGAAAATAATCAGAATATAATCGAGTCCACTTAGTTCAAAGTGTGTCCTTAAGAAAATTATTCCCCTCACAGTACTCGAGGTTAATGGAATATCGCCTCCCAGGATAGAACGATTATCTTACCAGAATAGTTGTACTCCAAATTCCGAGCGAATAACCACTCAACCGGCGATATCACACAGAATGAATAAGAATGAATTTTCGAATTGTAGAGAAATTCGTATTAGAATCAGTGAATAAATTCTTGGAACAAATCAAGAATTTATAGGTTTTGGAGGTACCATTTCTGAATGTTTTCAACCATTCAGAATAGTCACTAAATTTTTGGAGGGAAATTCGAAAAGAAAAATGACTTAAACCGGACGGGTCGGTCGCGGGTCTTGGGTCGATCCATTTGGATTTATTTTAATTAAATAATTAATTAATTAATTAATTAAAGAAAAGTTTGTCCAAAAAGATTATCAATCAATCTTTTTCCAAATCCAAATCCAAAGCCGAGCGAGCGACGACGACGGCGTGAGGGGTCCTTGCCCTCTCAACCCTTTTAGCAACTAGAGAAGGTGTAATGTAATATATACACCTCTCTTTCATTCTCTTTCTTAGATGTGGACAAAAGAGTCTTTTACTCCATTTAATTTTCATCCATCATTTCCATTCACCAATATCAAAACCCAACAATTACCTGCTCTAATTTTTATGTTCTTGATGTTAGAGAATGAGTGATTGGGCGAAGAGGTTTATCTGAACTCCCTTCACCGAAAGTTTACACAATAAATACAAGATTAAAATTATTATTTTCAAAAATAATAGAGGTTGAATAACCTTGACTTCTTTGTATATTTATTTCTTTATATTTTGAATTCTCCTAGCGTAAATTCTGAGTTTGCTAATGTGATATAATATTTCTAATTTTTAATTAATTTGATCAAATAAATATTTCTTTGCACACTTTTAGTGAATACATAACTTGAAACTTAAACTAAACCATAAAATAACTTGATTTGAGACCATAACATGATTAACATCAGATAGTCCTAAGACTTGCTAAATCACTTCAGGTAATCATGATTAGTGATTGACAGATTTCTATTACTACACTTAGATAGTTTAAGAAAATGTCATTTATGACTTCTCAATCTATATATATTTGTATGGAATAACCACTATTCAGTCAAGAAAAAAACATCTCAATCATCACTACTAAGTACACTAAATAAAGAAAAAAATTGTATCTCGTTTTCTCAATCTGACGTAGATACGAATTCATAATTTAAATTTTACTAAGAAAAAATTTCAAAATGGATTTCATCAAGTCATCCACTTCTTCAACTAATAAGAGCACAAAACCAAGAAAGAATATTGGTGATAGTACTCAAAAGTGGAAAACAAAAAGTAGAGGAACAGCCGAACAATTTTCGATATTGGGAGTGAGGCGAAGGCCATGGGGTCGATATGCTGCGGAGATAAGAGACCCGAATACGAAAGAAAGGCATTGGCTCGGAACTTCTGACACTGCTGAAGAAGCCGCATTGGCCTATGACATAGCTGCACATTCCATGCGCGCTAACAACAAATCCAACAAACCAACTCGGGCCATGTGTCACTCACACAATCAATTTTTTGGACTCCATGTGCCACTCACACAATCAATCTTATGTTTTAAGGAATTTGTAAGCTTCCTAATTTCAAGAATGTAATTTCAAAAGCAAAAAAAATTTACCGTTTTTATCTACTCTTATCATAAGACGTTGGCATTGATGAGAAAATGTACAAAGAGGGAGATAATACGGCCTGAAGTAACTAGATTTGTCACGACTTTCTTAACATTGCAAAGTTTAATTGAAAAAAAGAAAGAAGAGTTGAGGCAAATGGTAACCTCCAACGCATGGGAAGAGACCAAATGGTCTAGAAGCTTGAAGGGAAAAGCTGCATATGCTACCATAGTACAACCGACTTTTTGAAATGAGATTGCTCTTTGCTTGAAGGTATTTACATCTTTGGTGAAAGTCCTTAGACTTGTTGATGGAGATGTGAAGCCGGCCAAGGGCTTTGTTTATGGTGAAATTCTAAAAGCAAAAAATGAGATTAAAGAAGTTTTAAGGTATAAGGAAGACAAGTATAAGTCTATACTTGACATAGTGGATTCAAAAGAAAAGGGGCGCATTGATACTTCACTTCATTTGACGGCTTACTTGTTGAATCCGTACTACTTCTATAACAAATACTCTACATGATCACCGGAAGAACATGAAATTGTTATGGATGGGATCTTTACTTGTATTGAGCGATTCCATCCAGACTTGGATATGCAAGACAAAGTGATTAATGTGGATTTGGTGAAGTACAAGAATCGGGAAGGCGGATTTGGAAGACCTTTAGCGGTTAAAGGATGTCAAAACAATGATGATAAATATGATCCGGGTATGATTATGACTATCTCTCTTTTTAATTTTTTATAACTTTATAATTTATAAGTTTAAATGTTTAATGCTTCAATATTAATTATTAATAATGTTTTTTGTTTTTGAATTTATAGTTGGATGGTGGAATAACTATGACAATCATACACCTCATCTTCTAAAGATTGCGAAAAGATTCTTTCTTTGACAACAAGCTCATCCGGTTGTGAAAGAAATTGGAGTGTCTTTGAAGGGGTAATTCACATTCTAATTTCTAAGTCTTTTAAATTTATAATAAATTATTCTTTATGTGATAATGTGATTAATGTCAATTTATTAATAATGATTGTATATTATTATTAGTTACTAAGTCTTTATATTTTCTTTGTAGATTCACACAAAGAAGAGGAATAGACTAGATACCGATCGGATGAACAAACTAGTCTATGTTCAATTCAATGCAAGATTGATAAATAATAAGAAGAAGAGGGGTGACAAAATTGATGTGTTTCTAGCAAATGAGACTACTTATGCACAATCTTGGATTGTTGATGGAGTGTGTGAAGATGAAGGTGAAAATGAGGAGGTGGTACCCGGTTCGGGGATTACATGGGGCTTGTTGAGTGAAGCATCAGGAGCAAATTAAGAATTGCAACCAAGAAGGAGTGCTCGCAATGTTGAAGAAATTTTAGAAGTAAGAGAGTCCGAAAAAGATGATTTTGTATCTGATGGCACGGAGGATGAGGGAGATGATGAGGAGGAGTTTGACTTTGAGTCGGACAACGAAGAGCGTGATATTGGAGATCTTGGTAACGAAGACATGGAATTTTGATTTTTGCTCATGTTGTTCGTCTTAAAGGTACTTTAATGATTTATGAATTTATTAACTACTTAAGAATATATTAATTTTATGATTTATATATTTTATGCATATATTATATATATACAATTGATGTAAAATATTAAAAAAAAATACATCCGCCTATGCCCCCACCTAGGAATCCGTCTAGGCGTCCGTCTAGCCGTCTAGGCGGCCAGGCTCCGCCAAGCCTCCGCCTAGCGCCTTTTAGAACATTGATAGTAATAATACAACATCAATGGAGTTGCCACCATTGCCAGAGGATATAACAAGCAGTGGCAACTACTACTACTTCAATAATCAAAGTACTCAATTTCCAACAACAGCAATGTAGAGGTAAGGTCTGCGTACACTCTACCCTCTCCAGATCCACGTTGTGAAATTTCACCGGGTATGTTATTTGTTATGGGATATAGCAGCAGCAGCAGCAATAGCTTTTTGGATGAAATAATAACGCCAATGGAAGGAGGAAGTACAATCACTACAACAAATAGTACAACAACAACAGCAGGGAATTTTAACAAATTTTGGTTTTGATGATTGTTTACGGCCACTGCAATGCAGCAGCAGTAACATGCAAGATGAATCCAACAATAACAATTTGGGTTATTGGTTCTCATAAAATCAACAAAAGGCTTTCAAATTTTTTATTTTTCTTTCTTCATCATTATTTACAGCACTGGGATATCTGGCCTTGATTGAATTTTAATACTCTCAATCTCAATTTATATGACACGCTTTCCTTTTTAATCAGTACAAAAAAGAATGACACACTTCTTTATTTGTCAACAATTTAATTTTAAATTTTAGCATTACGCTTAATAAGATATTTACAACCACACAAATATCTTCAACTTATTTTCAACCACAAAATTCAAAAGACTTTCTTTATTTCTTTAACTTCGCGCTCAATCAAATTATATCACATAAATTAAAACGGAGGTAGTACATTATTTAGTGATTTCCCTAAACTTCTAACATAAACATATTGTTCAATCCTTTCTCGAAAAATGATATTGTTCAATGAGGATACAACATACCAAAGTACAATCCGACAAGTGAGGGTCTAGAGAAGATGGTGTGCACGCAAAATTCACACCTACCTTGTGCACGTAGAAATGCTGTTCAATGAGGATATTAAGAGAAAAAAACTTCCTTCAATTTCAAAATGGAGACAGTGTATCCCCCACCGTGCCTCCAAATAATAGCTACGTTAAACTTTTACCCAGAAACTAGTTGTAGTAAAAACACGACAAATTCCTTCCGTCTCAAACCAAGTGTAGGAAGAGGACAAATATTTCTTTAACATCTTTTCCAAGATTGTAAAAACGCACGGCAGTTCTAACACAAAATTAAGGGTAAACACTTCACATGACAAGGACGAGGATAAACGAAGCCAAATTCAACCATGCACGGTCGTTGAAGATCTAATTCAACAATTATGTGTCTCAAGTTCCTACTCTGTAGAGCTTGGGCTAGCATGAACTTGGACTTATTTAAAACAATCTTATTTCAGCTTTACTACCCAACCAAAGTAGATTTTTATATAAACATCTTCTGTTTAACTGGACAGCAAGTGCACAAACAAATCATATCAATAAAATCAACTTCGCTCCGAAACCAGTATGACTTATGAGTTTGGCCAAATATCATTAACATAAAAAGGAAACAGAACAAATAGCAGACTCATAATCCCCCATCATCTTCAGACCAGCCTAGTGTTGGAGATGAAGCACAAACTCATCCATTGAGTTCTAAATCCCGCTGAACATTTTATAAATCATGGAAAGCAAATGCAATTAACAGTAACAGCAACTGCTAAATACCTACGACACTTGTCAATCTTATCCCAAAATATTGAGAGGGTGCATCAACAACTAAAGGACAAGACAGCAACCAATTTCAACTTGTAAGAGTCCCCCCCCCCCAAAGTAAATGAATCAGCATAGCTCCTACTAGAATTAGATTGACTTCCGCACTACTTGGATTGAGAGGAAAAACATAGACCTAGGACTGGAACATGTAGCATTTCAATTCAAACGCAAGGACATAGAACTACTAAACAGAATAAGGAACCAAACAGGCTTCCCCGACAACAAAGGGAAAATTCCAATGTCTTATATCTGCTTAATTGGTGTGGGAACATGACAATCTCTGACGTTTAACACAACAAGGTCTAGCATACACTGACCACGTAGGCGAAAAGATATACTTGGACAAAAAAATCATGCATTTTGTTCAAGACAAATTTTCAAACACAACCACATCGAAATGTTGCCACGAAAAATATGACCACATATGTAAAAGAACAAATGAGTAATCTCAGGGAACCAACCACATAGCAAAACCATATAGTAACAACCAAATTCCAAAAGGGATAACAAAAATTAGAACCATAACATAATCAAATCATAGTAGACACAAAAATACTTGGGCCATAATCAAGTCTAAATATTAAATAACAAAATAGATTACTGCACCAAAATTCCCATTCAAAGGTTCAGTTCAATCTAAAGCAACTAATATTTTCTCTAGTCCCCCTTTCTCCTGAAAGAACATCCCTCGGTAAGTCTAGCACGACCACCAGTGGGCTGGCACAGCACAGTCTGGCAGTTTCCGCAAACAACCACGGTCTGAGAATGGCTGAACACAGTTGTTCTGCATGTTTTAAAAATAATATCAGAAATGGTGAACTCACAAGTGCTCCCTCTAATACATTTAATTGAAGGGTTATGTGGCGGGATTCAGAGCCATAAAAGCATCAAACTACTTATTTTTTATGTGAACTCAGGCAGTCCCTACTTAATTTTCATTGAGACGGATTCTGCAAGTTTATGGAATAAAAGTCACAACAGTAGGTTTCATTTTATATGGCGGGATTCAGAGTAAGAAGAACATACAAGCGTCAAACTAATTAATTCTTATTGTGAATTCAGGCATAATCCTACTAAATTTTCAGTGTGAATCCAAACATAAATTCTCCAAGTTTTTTGGAATGATGGTACTATAAGTTGCAACATTCAGTTCAATTTTATTTGGCAGCATTCAGAGTAACGTCAAAATACTTACTTTTTATTGAGAATTCAGGCATTGATTCTCCAAAATTTTGGAATAAAAGTAATACTCTTGTCTCAATTTATATGAGACACTTTCTTTTGTAGGAAGTCCCAAAAAGAAAAACACAAATATATTTGGCTTGTTTTAGAACACAAGATTAAAAAGTCTTTCTTCATTTTCCTAAACTCCGTGATCAGTCCAACTACATCATAAAACTTGGGACAGAGGGAGTACTATTCAACAGTTAATAATTCAAAGAAAAACCTCTCTGAATCCAAGAAATATTTAACCAAAAGAAGAGGATCTTACATGTTAAAGCAGCCTTGGCACTTGACATCCTACAAACATAACCAAATCACACATAAATTTCAAAATCGAATAACATATATAAACAGGAGAATCATTTTTACATTGGACGCACCATGAAGAAAGAGTTGGGAGATTGTACGAGACGTTTGAGCTTATGCTTCTTCTTTTCAATCTCTACTGGCGGGTTCAACAAATCAAAATCATTTGGAAGAACCTACAAATAATTTCAAATTATCATATACACATTAAACAATTAATAAGTAAATTGAATAACAGCATATTATCATATATACATGAAAACCAATTGATGCGTAACTTCAATAACTGTAAATTATCATATACACATTAAACAATTGATGCGTAACTTCAATAACTGTAGATCGATATGATAACTGACCATTTTCGCAAGGTGGCAGTCGCAGCGACTAATGGAGGTGAAGTGAGAGGTGTGTGGATTAGGGTTTTGTGGAATATATATGGTGTTGTGAATGTTGTTGACCGTTGATTTGGAGAAGATTAAATTTGGGCCGTCTGTTTAAGGTTTCTTACTATTTAAGGGCTCTGAGTTTAGGTGCGTTTGGTTTTTGGTAATAAAAAAGGAAAAGGGAATGAAATTTGTTTGCTTGACCTATTTTTATTTATTTATTTTATCCTCTTTTTCATTTTCTTTCGGTTAGATTGATTTCCCCACCACCCTAGGTATTTCCATTTTCTTTCTCCAATCCGAACCCCGGACCCCTGACCCCGAACCCTTGACCCTGGACCATCCAGAACCAAACATGTAGAACAATCAGAATAATTTCTTTTTTTTTCATTCACTTACTGAATTTCATTTCGTTTATTCTGCCCGAACCAAACGCATCGTTGAAGTTTTGTTCATTGGCCGACTTCCTATATTGCTACTTTCCTCTCCAGGCTTCCAGATATTCCCTTTTTCACCCCATAAATTTTCTTTTACAGTCAATTTTTTTTTAGTGTGAATTCAGATGTTAAATTTAAACTAGTTAAATATTATTATTTTTATGCACCTGTTGTCTACAAAAAAAATGTATTCATAACACATGTTTAAATTCATTTAATTATTATAAATATATATATATTGTCATCTTGATTTATGATTTAATCATAATAAATTATATGATTTAATGTAACACCGAACGTGAATAATTTTTATTCTCATATATTGAAACTCTTTATTATTGAGTCCAGTTTTGGATACAATTTCAAAGAAGGTTTTGTCTCGCAATGGAATTGAAACTCTTTTTAGGGATTAGTCTCAACTTGGATATGAATTGACTGCAAATTTTATATAAACGTATTTACTGCATGAAGGCGCATGACTTTCTCCTAGGGCTAGCAATGGGATGGAATGGGACGGAACGGGATCCAACGGGACTGGCAGGTCATGATAGGCGAAACGGGAAGATGTTCCATCACGTTCCACATCTCGCCAGAAGAGGGGCCGAGATTTAGGGGGACGGGTCGGTCAGGTTGCGGGATTTGAGGGATTTTTTTTAGACACTTAATTTAAAAAATATATATTTAAATATTTAACTAATTGAACAAGATAGTGAATAAAAATATCTCAAGACTGTTTTTGTGTCTCTTATATGATTTAATAGAAATATAATTTCAAAATTGTAACTTTATTTCGTAGTTCAAAAGTTGCAAATTACATAGTAAAATTGTCATTAAAGAAATTACATAGTCAACCATACTCTTTTTAATCTCCTCACAATCTCTTAAGAATTTTCTGTTGGAATTGGAATTTGTTGGTCAAATTGTTCAACGAGGGTTTCTGCTTCCTTTGATAAGATTTCGTTGTAGGCGTCTTCTTCGTTGATATCTGGTTGACCGCACATTCTACGTTCCGCTCTAATTCAGTCTCTGAATAAAACTGCAATCTTCAATATGTCTTCCGCCAATGTGTGTCTATGTTATCCTATTTGAAATCTTCGAACAGAAAAAACTCTTTCTGAAGTTGTTGATGACGCTTGAATATTCAACACATCTCGAGCCATCTTTGCTAGTGTCAGCAATGTTTCTCATTTTCCCTCCAGTATCTCAGCAAGTCTTCACGTCCATCTTCATTGACAATTATTTCGTACGGTACAACACCCTGCAAGACATAAACATCAAACTTGTTAATTTATGAATGAGTTGAACCACTATATATTTTATTTATAAGGCCTTGAATACTTGAGGCATAAACAACATGTTTTTAGTGTGTGACGTGACTTCTTCTTTAATTGGTTCTTTATTTTGGTCTGTTGGACTTGGAGGTGGAAGTATTTCTATACTTTTATAAATCGTTTCAACAAGGGCATTACAATCGTCTACTTTAATATTCAGATTTAATACAACACCAATAATATAAATAGTGGGAATAAGAAAATAGTTTTATTTTAAATTTTATAAATATTTTTTAATAGATGGAGCGTAAGATGACTTTTGCATATATTCACTATGTAAAAAAAATATTAGAGTTATATAAAATAACATAGTTGAAATATGTAATAGGATAATAAATACCAGAAAAAAATTAGTAGCTAGAAAAAATGATCTAAACATCCAATAAGTTCTAAAAAAATCCCAATCATTATCTACAAGCATGTCCCTTGGATTTTGATTACGGACGTTAAATAATAAAGTTATAGGTCTTTTATACTCGTGAGCAACAAGTAGTTGTTCATACATATAATTCCACCTAGTCGCTATTTCTTCGGAATATTTTTCTATAAGATAATCCACAATCATGACAAGTTTTTTATACTCTTTGCGTCTTTGTATTTTATTACCTTTAAAAATAAAGTTTATAACAAATTGTACACTATCAAAAAAAAATTCAAACAAAAATTAGGTCATTTTTTACAACTAAGTTGTAAATATGACATTCACATCTTATATGCACATCCGTTAAAAGCAGGATTATATGTTTCTTTAATGTAATGAATAAAACCAGGAGAGTAAGAAAATGAAAAGGCGAACCCTCCACCGCAACTAATTTTGCTAATTTTTTCCTATTTTTGTGTTTATCATATTTAGAATATATAATCCCCCCGTCATCAGGTTAATTTGACTTTGTAATGTGAACTTTGTCCCGACTCAGAAGGCATTGACACACCGATTTTTCAGCCAGATATTGATTGTACCTTGTTTTATGAGAGTTTTCTACATGTCTTATTAAACCTCTCGTCTCACCTTAACCTTTTCCGATTTTAAATTTATAAACTTCTCGACAATTTTTACATCTAGCTAGTTGATTATCAATGTCCCTATCAAAAAAAAATCTCATGCAAGTGATTTTAAATTTTCGTTGTTTTGGGCCTCAACTCATACTATGAGGAATATGAGGCATTCTAAATTGAGCTTTAGGCTGAGACTCAATTTGAGTCTGAGGTGGAGGTGCACTAGTAGGTGTGATATCTACCATTTCGTCTAATTCATTTTCAAAATTAAAGTCTGATCCATATGTAAAATATACCTCATGATCTAATGATATATTAATATCATTAAAAAAAAATAGTTTCATCTATATGAGTGAAATCATCGGGACTATAAATAAGATTACTAGAAGATGCACCATTACCCCTGTTATCCCTAGTACCTCTACCATAAATAAAACGTCTAATTCGTTCCATTATAATTATGCAAATAAATAATTAAAGATAATGAAATTAATCAAAAATTAAAATTAAGTAACAATAATGATTTAAAAAGGAACGATGGTACCAAACGTCGACGTGTAATCGAGGTTGAAAATTGAAACTTTGCTCGATGGATGATCCTCAAACTAGTTGCCAACTTCACTCCCAATTTTTGAACTTTGATATAAATAAGCAAATAAAATAAAATATTTAGTAGGCAATATAGATTTGTAGAGAGATAGATAGAGAGATGGTAGGAAGAGTTGTGAGAAAAATGAGATATTTATAGTTTAGAAATAGGATTAAAGTGTAAGTATATACTAACTTAGGGATTAAAAATAAATATTAAGGGGATAGGGGGTTTATAGGGTGGGCCCCAAAATGGTCGTTATAGACGTTGCACAACGACCAATTAAAATTTGACCGTTGCGCAACAGTTATTTTTGCAAAGGGGGATAGGGTGGGGCGGGACGAGCCCTAGTCCACACCCGTGTTCGAATCCCGCTATCATTTTTTTAAGGGGGACTGGGGCGGTAAGCGGGACGGTTCCGACCCGGCCCACTAGAGTCCTCTACTTTCTCCGCTACCATTAATTAATTATTTAATCTCAAAGTGCTAAATTATTAGATATTTAATTCTTCTCCATAGAGAGTACTCACTCTAAATCAAATTTGAAATGTGAAATGTGAAATTGATAGTACTTTTCTAGACACATTTTTCCCAATTCAAAATTTCATAATTTGAAATGTGAAATTGATAGTACTTTTGTAGGCTCGTTTTCCCCAATACAAATCAAAATTTCAGAATTTATATGCTCGTTTTCCCCAATTCGCTAGTACTTTTCTATTATCCTTGTTATATGAAGTGTGTAGAGAGTACTCACTCGATATTCATTCGACTTTGCAATGTGAAATTGATTCTCAGAAGTCTCATAAAATTGATTTAATTTTAAAAAGATACAAAAAAATATAAAAAAATCAAAATTTCTAGGCTCGTTTTCCCCAATTCATATTACTTTTCTATTATCCTTGTTATATGAAGTGTACATAGAGTACTCACTCTATATCGAATTTGAAATGTAAAATTGATTCTCAGAAATCTCATAAAACTGATTTAATTTCACAAAGACGCAAAAAAAATCATAATTTGTAGGCTTGTTTTCCCCAATTCACTAATACTTTTCTATTATCCTTATTATATGAAATGTATAGAGAGTACTCACTCGATATTCATTCGATTTTGCGATGTGAAATTGATTTTCAGAAGTCTCATAAAATTAATTTAATTTCACAAAGACAGAAATAATCATAATTTGTAGGCTCGTTTTCCCCAATTCGCTAGAACTTTTCTATTATCCTTGTTATATGAAGTGTATAGAGAGTACTCAGTCGATATTCATTCGACTTTGTGATGTGAAATTGCTTCTCAGAAGTCTCATAAAATTGATTTAATTCCACAAAGACGGGAAAAAAATCATAATTTATAGGCTTGTTTTCCCCAATTCGCTGACACTTTTCTATTATCCTTGTTATATGAAGTGTATACAGAGTACTCACTCGATATTCATTCGACTTTGCGATGTGAAATTGATTCTCAGAAGTCTCATAAAATTGATTTAATTCCACAAAGACGTAAAAAAAAACATAATTTGTAGGCTTGTTTTCCCCAATTCGGTGACACTTTTCTATTATCCTTGTTATATGAAGTGTATAGAGAGTACTCACTCGATATTCATTCGATTTTGCGATGTGAAATTGATTCTCAGAAGTCTCATAAAATTGATTTAATTCCACAAAGACGAAAAAAAATCATAATTTGTAGGCTTGTTTTCCCCAATTCGCTGACACTTTTCTATTATCCTTGTTATATGAAGTGTATAGAGAGTACTCACTCGATATTCATTCGATTTTGCAATGTGAAATTGATTCTCAGAAGTCTCATAAAATTGATTTAATTTCACAAAGACGCAAAAAAAAAAAACATAATTTGTAAGCTCGTTTTCCCCAATTCGCTAGTACTTTTCTATTATATTTGCTAAATTAAGTATCAACATAGATAATAGTAATAAACTATATAATAAAAACATATAATTCTTAATATACAATTAACATGAATAATTAAAATTATATTAGTTTGTGATGCTTATTAAAATTTATTAGTATATATATATGTTTTTTTTTAAATAACTCCATCTAAACTACATAGTTTAGAACAAAACTAGGTAGTTTTAATATGTTAAAGATAAGAACCCTAAAACCAAAACCAAAACCAAAACCATGTATATAATAAATCTAAAGCTCACAATTCACAATGCTGCGTGCAGCTCCCTCCACCTACATGTTCCTCCCAGAAAATCAGAAAGAGTAAAACAAATCGACTTGCTTATATTTTGTTACAATTTCTGGGGCTAACCATCGTGGGAAACTAATTATGGCTAAATATTGTAATGGTCTTCAGTTCGATGGCCAACTATGTTTTCCCCCTTTTATATAAGGTCAGTTGCCATAAATTTCTATATTTTTTCGTTTATAGAAGAACAATTTATGAGCCGCAAAAAAGAAGAGGAAATTTACAGAGTTTCAAATTGTGGCCATCGTTACTTCCATGAGAAAATGATGTCTGCCTCTCATAACAACCCTCTACTTTTTCTTTGAATGATACATTAGTTGTTTGGACAATTTTTTTCATGGAACTTTGATTATATTTGGTAATATATTTTCTGAAATTTGTAGAGTTTTTATTTTATTTGAGGAAGTGTACCAACACTCGAAAGGGGCAAATAAGGGTATACCCAGTGGGTATGGGTAGCACATTTGGGAGGTGGGTAGGGTACATTATCCCAAAATCCGCCCCAAACCCTACCCACTGGCATCCCTATCCATATTGGCCAATATGTGATTATGTGATGTTTTAAAAAGTATTTGGTCTAGCTTTTAACTTTCTTTTGTAGAAAAAGGGATAATTTTGAGATAAGAATGAAGTTGTTTCAATATGAAAAATATCTGGTACTACTGTTGTCAATGTTTTGTATAGGAGTTGACATTTCATTATATTTTCCACAGATACTACTGCTATAAGTAAAGGATTATTTTGAAGTTTCTCGTGCTTAAGGACTACTGCCACATGTATTATATTTTCCCCAAAATAATCACAATTCGAGCAAGAGAAACCCTAGGTTTCTGATGGATATACTGAAAGAGGAATTAGAGAAACGCCGGAAAAACCTAGCTCAAGATGTCGGCGGCCGGAAAATCTTCAAGCGCTCAGAAATCGAACAGAAACGCATCCAAAGAATCCGCGAAGAGGAAAAACGTGAAGCCGAAGCCAAATCCCTCCGTCAAAAACAATCACAATATCAACACAACAAATCCACAGATGATAACAACAATTCCACGTCATCATCATCATCAAAATCAATCTCCAAAACCGATATTCAACATGACTCATCAACACTTACCGATGAGCAAAAAATCGATGGATTAAACCTACCGCGACAAGAGGTAATTCGCCGACTTAGGTTTTTAAAACAACCGGTAACTATATTCGGTGAAGATGACGTGGCAAGGCTAGATCGATTAAAGTTTATATTAAAAGCTGGATTATTTGAAGTTGATGATAGTGATATGACTGAAGGACAAACGAATGATTTTTTAAGAGATATTATTGAATTAAAGAAGCGACAAAAATCGGGAATGATGAGTGAAAGGAAGAGGAAAGTTAGTGAGGATGTAGGTGAGGATAAAGATGGAGGAGGTGGTGATGAAGATTTGAGTGGTGATGGAGTGTCGTCGGGTGTGGATTATGATAAGGATTTGAAGAGAATGAAAATGGATTTTGGGGATTTGTGTGATGAAGATAAGATTTTGGTGTTTTTTAAGAAGTTGTTGAATGAGTGGAATCAAGAGCTTGATGAGATGACTGATTCGGAGAAGAGGACGGCGAAAGGGAAGTCAATGGTTGCTACTTTTAAACAGTGTGCTAGGTACTTGCATCCGTTGTTCAAGTTTTGCAGGAAAAAGGTATAATTGTTGCTTTTTTCTTTTGATTGATTTGTTTAGATATTATGTTTATAAAGTTGCAAGCTTTATGTTAATTTTATTTTTTCATCAATGCAATTGCTTGAAATTAAAGCTTAGTTAGAAGTTTACTCATATGAATTGAGTCTTAGGTGGTTATCCAATTTATGAAAGAATGAATTAGGCCACAACAAGTATAATCCCACCATCCCACCAGGTGAGCTATGGGGAGGGTAGAGTGTACGCAGAAAAGGAGGTTTTTCCGATAGACACCCGGATCAAGTAGAAACGAAAGCAACAATGATAATATGAAGTAATAGCAGCAACAGTGAATGAATTAGGCAATTGTTGCAAAATGAAATTTGAGCTAAAATCTACAACTAAAACTAAGCTAAGCTTAACTATATAGAGCAAAAATATAATTTTGATTGATAAAAATTCAGAAGGGTTACATGGAAGAATATAAAGGAGAAGCCCTAAGCCCCTATCTAGTTTATGGGACCTAAAAGAACTATCACAAGGGAAAATGGGGTATTTGCGTAGATAAAGAAACTAAACTTAAGGGGTTCAGGTACAACTGATGAAACTTGTGTCCTCCTTCCGTAAATCAACTCCCCACAGTTGTGAACTACACTACTTGCACTTGGTACAAACTTGAAAGAATCAGCCCATCTTTCTTACATAGCTCCTAAACTCATTCTGTATCAGCAATGTAATATGGAATATGGTTGTCTTTGTGGGAGTTCTAACTAGGGCTGCACAAAAGGTTAAAACCGGACCGACACGGACCGATTTTTCAGAAAATGAGGACAGACCGAATTTTGGCTGCACAACAGGGTAAAATCGGATCGGACCGAGGACCGAATTTTCAGAAAATGAGGACCGAAGACCGGACCGTAAAATTTGGTCCGGTCCGGTCCTTTTTTTGGTCCGGACCGAATTTTGTGCAGCCCTAGTTCTAACTGTGATATAAAAGATCACAGTCTCTTGTAGAAGACCGCGTTTGCATCTAGTGATGCTGTATTTTGATCTAATAAATAAACTCATCATAACTGGAGTCGGTTTCTTATGATTGTTTTGAAATTTGATTGAAATTGATCTTGCAGATTTATGATCTCTTGTTCTTCCAATGCCTTACTTGTTGGAGGTGAAATAGGAAGTAGTATAGAACATTGATGAAAAGATAGGTGCACATTCTTACTATAGATCCTGTTAGATCTTGCCTGCACAACATCTCATCTGACATAAAAGGGAACTGGAAAAACTTGGAAGAGAAGAATGGTGCCATTCTTCCTACAAGAGAACTTCTGATATCTACTTTAATCGTCTCATTGCCATCTGTGATTGAGTAGATGATGGGATAAACTAATGAATCTTTTGGCCCTTTCTCTTGCGAATAGGGATGTTATATTCTGAGGCAGTGGTATAATGACCTGTGGAAGGTGATTAGTTAAGTGTATCAGAGGATATTATTCTCTGTCTTATTATTATAATAGATAATAGATTATATGAGAAAAATGGAAAGATGCGCTACCGGATCCTTCTTCTTGTTAGCGCTACTAAGGACCTATAGGTTTGCCTACTTTACTTATTAAAGATAATGAGAATGGGTTATTCAAACAAAAAGGAAAACCCAGAGTTTCTAAGCTTTTGCATTTTGTACATTGAACTTTTCACTGAAAGCAATCAGACCTGTCTCTGTATGTCTTTATAAAAATAGGAAGTAGACCATTTTGCTAGCTTCACAAAGTGAAACTGAAAAGCCCACACACGATTAACTCGTCTTAACTCAAGGACTCCTTAGGAGAAGGGAAGGAAAACTGGATGATTGGAAAAAGGTAAGAGTAAAGCAAGCAGGCAAGTATGGTTGAAAGGGGTGAATACTTGGATTAGGAAGAGCTATCATGCATTGATAATTGAGAAAGTAAATTAGCACTATGTTGTTAATGACACAATGGAAGAAATACGGAGAGAACGGCAGGATTCTTACCCTAGCATAACTCACTCTTCTCGATGGTTGCGTAGAGGTTTTAGAGTTATAAACCAAAACAAATCTATTTTGATCAAATCTTAAAGGATCTACTTCCAAGATGAGCTTAAACAGAGTGACCTGTTCGTGAATTTTCATATAGTCAATCCGAACTTGCTCAGGATTGAGGTGTAGCATATAGTAGTTGTTGTTAAAGGATTTAGTTGTTCCTATAATGGATGCTAAGCCAGCACCTCCCATACTACCCCTTTACTGAATGGAGTCCACAAGTCTTGTAAATCCAAGTATATCACCAAGTGATGATTTGTCTCTCAGCCCAATCTTAAAGATTGATTATTACCCGAACTAATTTCTTATGGTAGGTTCTTGAGCCAACTCTGAACATAGGGGGTATATATGGTAAATATAGTTGGAAAGCTAATATATATATATGTAGCAGTGCTGCTGGTTTATCTACTAAAAAATCGCCCATCCATAGAATTTGGAACATGAGCTGAATATGCTGCTAGTAGAATGTTTTGTAACTTATTAATTCTGTTGAGGTCTTTGCTTGCTGTCGTTGTCTTTGAAGAAAAACATTAGGTTTGACCAATATGTTTCTTGTATCCTCCCTTTTAAGATTCTTATTCAAATTACTTCTTCGGCATGAGAAGCTTATCTTGTCATGGTGTACTTCTTGTGTATCCAGTTATTTCCTGATGACATTAGGAAAGCACTACTTGTGGTTGTTGAATGCTGCATGAAGAGGGACTATCTAGCTGCAATGGATCAGTACATTAAGATGGCAATTGGTAATGCTCCTTGGCCTATTGGTGTTACTATGGTTGGTATTCATGAACGGTCAGCTCGTGAGAAGATTTACACAAACAGTGTTGCTCATATCATGAATGACGAGACAACTAGGAAGTATCTGCAGTCAGTTAAAAGACTTATGACATTCTGCCAACGGAGGTATCCAGCAATGCCATCCAAAGCTGTGGAGTTCAATAGCCTTGCGAATGGTAGTGACTTGCAGTCCTTGCTGGCAGAGGAGGGCACTTCTGGCGGATCTCAAACAGAGGAAAGGCTTCGAATAATGCCTGCATAAGGAATATCCTGCAGACATCTTTAAATTGGTTTGCCTCTAGTACTGTTTTTATGTATGTTGATTCTCCATGATGTAGCTGAATTGTGGCACCTGAGTCAAGGCCTGCCCTGCAAAGCCTTGCACAAGGGGAGAAAAAGAAATTGGGTGTCCTGGTTTGTAACTCTTCTAAAATTGGATCCATATGTAGAGAAAACACGCCTTTAGTTCTGCAATGAGTAACTCTGTCTGAAGATTAAAAATATGTCATGTTTTAAGTGCATGATGATTGTTTCCTTTTCCTATGTTTCAGAATAAAGTTATTCTGATGTTTATATAATACGTAGTATGTACAACGAAGGATGGAGCACACAGGTGCGATTGGTCGCAGACCATTTTCTGCAAGGCATTGCTGCGAGACCTACTTTGGCTTCCCCATCAATAATCAAATCTATTTAGCAACCTTTGTCAATGGATGTAAATTTAGTATACCTATTAAAACTCTTAGGAGCCGTATGGACATGATTTGAAATTATGATAGATTGAAGTTGAAGTTTTGTTTGGACATGCAATTTGGATTTTTTAAGTTCGTATTTTTTTTATAAACATAAAAATTCAACAAGTTGTGAAAATTATAAAAAAAAATCAAATTCTTATATAATCTTACAAAATGATCAAGTCACCAAAATTAATACGCTACTAGAAAGACAATACAACATCAATTGATCAAATTTTAGTTCAATAAAAAAGAAAATTTAACATGAATAGTAACGTAACTACTTTTTAATATAACCCTCTCACATAATACGAACAATCTCTTCACGTCGAACATGCATTTCCTGATAAACATGATTGGTAAATATATCTATTAACTTATGGGTCTTTTCTTACAAAATATAAATTTATGGGTCGAATTTCATTGTCCAGCAATCATAGCTCATATGCTTGATGTTCACGAGTCTGGTAGGCAAGTGAGATGCAGATCAACAAATATTGTATCAAACTCGATTGTTTTTGCTGAGCAAAGACAGCCAAGCAACTTTGCTCTTAGCACTTGAGCTAAGAATTTATGTTATGGTGACAAACTACCCATATCATAGTGCTTTTATATCAGAGCAAATAGAAAGGAATTGAAGGCCAAAAGTTATATGCCCCACGGATCGAATTTCGTATTCCGGTATAATGGAACTACACTCATGTAGAAAATAAAGTAAAGAGGATGACAGAGTACGACATATGGAATAATCCTACTCCAGATATGATGCATCCTAGTATCTGTCCAAGTGGAACTCATACTCGCTTTCCAAAGACCGAGGGAAAGGCGTCGGCTAGGTGTAGACGGGGCAATGGCTTGGTTAAGGAGACTCACAAGAACGTTTACGGGCAAGAACGCCCAACCTTTGTTTATTTCTCACAAATAGGTACAAAGGACCCTCTTATATGCTCTCTTTGAAACAAAATAGAAAGGCAAATCTTGATAAAGTATGGACGTAAGTGTCATAGAAGATATACAAAGTAACAAATAATTAAAAGTTTGAATAACTAATTAGTAAAATAATCTAATTTTATTCTTCTTCACATTAGTAAATTTATTTTTAAATTAACAAAACTAATATAAATTTGTAAAATAAGAAAAATATTAGTGGTGAAGAAAATTATAAATAAAGCAAAATCGATTATAGTATAATATTAAAAATCAAATCGGTAAAAGAAAATTTTAAATTACACGAATGAAACAGTAGAAAAAATATATTCTAAATGAATTGTCATTTTTTTGTTAAAATATCTAACAAATGATACCTATCAATATTATTTATATATTAAGTTATTTCACTACTAAATAAATATTAAAATAGTGACAGAAAGTTAAACAGTAGAATTCATTGCTAATCCTATTTATCGATAAATTACTAACACAACAACAACAACATACCTAAATATAATCCACAAGGTGAGGTCTGAGGAGAGTAGGATGTACGCATACCTTACCTCGACCTTTATTGGGTAGAAAGACAATTTTCGATAGACTTTCGGCTCAAAAAAAAATGATCAGATGCAAAAGGAAAATGAGAAAATAAAATATCCAGTTATAAAGCTACCAACAGATTACTAATGAATTATAAAAAATATTGTTAGTTACAAGTTATTTAACAACGGATTAAAAGATGAAATTCGTAGATAAGTCTAATTTCATTTTCATATATTTTTGTCAAATAAGGTACACGTTTTGATCACGCACAAAACACGTACAACTAAACTAGTTTGTCATATGTATTGAAAGTGATCGTGAAATTGCAAACATGTTTTTGTGAATTTAATCGATATAGAAGTGTCATTATCTTTATTTCTATGTATAAAATATAATTATAAAAACAACAACACTTCTATATATCTCGACTACATCCATAAAAAAATGCAATTACACCGATCACTTTTATTAAGCACGACAAATTAACTGAATTATTGTAGAGAAGATTAGTGTGACACTGATAGCATCTATTATCTCCATGAACAACTTGATCAAGAATAATACTCTACTAGTCTACCTTATAGTATCATCCTCGTGAATCGTGTTAATACTACAAATGTTGAGCTGAGCTGAATTCATATCTTAATGATTAACAAATGTTACATATGAATCATGTCTCTTAGAGAAAATGTTTATGTTGTCAACAAGGTTGTAGAGATATTACGCAATCTGTTGATTGATGGTTACAAAGTATATTTCAAGTGTAAGAATGATTCCCCGAGGAACTGAGTTTATGGAATAAATGTGTTCTATACTTGCATAAATGGAAATAACTTTGAAAATAGGAGAAAACGTATGGAGATTGAAACAAATAAGGGAATCAATCTCCAAATAGGATGGATTCCTTAACCAAATTTCTATGAGGTTTGGAGCTCGAAGACAAGGGAAATTGGATCATCCCTACTCGTATGTAAAACACAATGGATGTACGAGAATAGTAAACAACTATTACGAGTGTTTTGAAAGAGTAAACAAAAGAAATTACAATAGTTAACAATTTTATAGCCAACAAGAGTTGTGGCTACAATAAACTTGTGAGTTCTTGAATCTTCTGTTCAATTGCAACAAGCTCATTGATCTTGATAACCTGAAACCAAGAGACACTAAATCACTACTTGTTATAACTGTGCTGAGTCGTGTGTTAGCACTCTGTCCTTAAGATATTAGTGCCCCATATATATCCTTTTACGTTGGCGGACAACTGTCTCCCAAGATAAAACAACATCAAACAAATGAGCAAAGGAAATTCAAGTGTTTCTAAAAGAAGAACTTTTGAGTGTGTGAAAGAATGTTTAGAGAGGAAGAAGATTTTCAGAAAATCTGATTATGTGTGTTGAACAATTGAGAAAAAGGCCTCAATTCTGCATTACTTGGTGAAATAATTGGCCACTACATGGCACTTATAGTAGTGTAAGAATGCCTCTTCAAGTGCCCATGTAATGGCCATTTAAGTGTCATGTAGTGGCCAATTATTTCACCAAGTAATGCAGTCAAATAATGACTGATTTATGGGAAAAACTGCAATTTGAATGCTCCAAAACGTCCTCATAATCAACCAAATTTTTGGACTTCCGTTCACACAGACACTGCCTCGTTAGCGCCGCGGATCCAATAGCCAAAAGACCACTTTAGCGCCGCCGCGGCATCGTGGCCCTTTTTTCGTCTCGTTTCAATCTTACAATTCGTACACTTCTTCCTTCATTTACCAACGTGGAACATGTGTCATTTAACCAACGATCGTCCAGTGTTTTATGTCTCAAACGTTTACTCATGTACCAATATCTCTTTCACTAATGAAATTTACGATACTTGACATTACGAGTGCACGTGTGTGGAAACGACGTGCGAGACTTTAATTATTCGAGTCATAAACAATGGGTTAAACTTAATTCCACATTAGTAAATTTTCAACAGGAAATACATTGATACTATTGTATTGACGCTAAAGAAAAAAAAAGCAGTCAGGTGCACTAAGCTCCCGCTATGCGCGAGGTTCGGAGAAGGGCCGAACTACAAGGTGTGAAGTTTTGGGGCAAATCTTATTGAAGGAGGTTGTGATTTTTTACTTATTTGAGCAAGGAGTTTTTCATGGTGAATTTCTTGTAATTTAAATTTCACACTTTACTTCTTGTTAAGTGACTGATCTTGTTCTTCAGTACATTAGCGGACAGCTGAAATAACAAGTATTATCACTTCAAATTAGCTAAAATTATCGTACAATTGTTTCAAATCGACAGATAATAGCACCTATTTTTGCGTATTTTCATAAGTTGGTAACAACAATGTTTAACTGAAATTGATTATGTAACTACCAAAAAAAATATCGAAGGGCTATAGAGGCTGCAACGGTTTAATTTGAATTAGAGGGTGTTTGACTGAATTTACAAGTTTATCAAACTAGCATATAAATATTTTTTGATTTATTTACGCATTTGATAAATATTGAAAATGTTTATAAGTCATAAGTTAGTCACCCTTAACTTATAGTTTTACAGCTCATAAGCACACCATTTACCATATTATATGTAATATCTTTTTTAATCTCCAAAATATTCTTTAAAACATAATTTTAATTATTTTATATTCTAATTCTGTTATTCGTCTTTTATACAACAAATACTTTTAAATGTATATTATTGTGATGTAACCATGATGCTGGCGTGGAAGTGACCTAAAAGAGAAAATTTTAAGTATATCGGGTCTATAATATAAAGAAATGAAAGATTGACGATAGTTTCACACATCATACTAGTGGGGTGGATGAAATGAAGACTCGCATTTGGAGTTTTATATGATAAGAATGTGCCACTAAACTTTAGAGGAAGATTCTATAAAGTGGTGGTTAAATCAACCATGTTGTACGTGATGAAGTGTTGGCCAATCAAGAACTCCCATGTTCAGAATATGAAAGTTGCAGAAATGAGGATGATGAGATGGATGTGTGGACATAGCGAAGCAAGTCTATGCGGAAAGGATAGAAAAACTCTATACGATACGTGAGTTGTCGGTGGAATATGAGTAAGGAATTTGTTTGCAAGGAGAGATAGAATTAGTGTTAGGATTTGAGTCTCAAATCCGACCTAATAACAAAATAATAAATAAACGAATAACAAATAATCCACACATATTTATAGTGGTTCACCCTCAATGCGAGAGCTACGTCCACTTTGTCACTGTAGATTTTCACTATTATCAAAGTAGGGAGTTTGTGTTTACATATCTCTCTTGCTCTCTCTCTTCCAAGAAAGAAAAACAGGCGCCCTATAATATATATAGCGAAAACTAGGGCGATCATAATACAAGCCTGAAATTTTGAAAATACCCTCCACTAAATAATCTTATATTATAAAAAAATTATCCGTGAGTGTCAGCGATGAATTAGGCTCCACAACTCAATAATTAGGAATGAAACTATGCGTGACAAGGTGAGAGTGACCCTCATGGTGGACAAGACGAAGAAAATGAGACTAAGATGGTCCATACATGTGAAGAGGAGAGACACAAATACCTTAGTGAGGAGGTATGAAAGGTTGATATTTGTGGGTTTAAGAAAAGGTAGAGGGAGGCAGAAGAAGTATTGAGAAGATGTAATTAGACAAGACATAACATATCTTCAGCTTACCGAGGATATGACCTTATAGGGGATATGTAGGGTAGACGGGTAATTGGTAGTTAAGCGTTGTCTGACTTTCTTGTGGAATAGGCTTGGTGATAGTCTGGATGTCACGCCCCAAATTTTCCTAAGTCTTTACTTAGGGCGTGATGGCACCTGGACAATTATTTTCCACCAGGAGCACCATTTAATTCTCTTTATTTAGAAATTTAAACTTATATTCAAATACGGAGCTATTAATAAAAATAACAATAAAGAAATTTGTTTATGACTTTATTGAAAATATAACGCGAGCCCATACTCGTGCAAATATTGTTTCTACATAGACATACTGACAAATATTATTCTAAGTTGGAAGGGAGATCATTCCACACGGGCATATCCCGAGACATTGAACCGACATTCGAACTCGACGAGTACCAAGCCCAAACAATGGACTTGGTATGAAAAGAGGTCATGGACGATCGCTAGCCTTGACGTGGAGCCTTTCCTCTATCACCCTTTCACGAAACATGTTAAATAAAGAGTCACTCTACCATCTGCAATGGTGAGAACCTTACCCTCGCAATTCAAAGTAACACCACAATATTCCAAGTGCAATCACATTATAACGTAATAAGCATATTGCAAAACATATCAGTTACAACATCTTTAAATATGCAACAACTCCTCATAGGAAATTCTTGGTTTAACTAACACTTCATTTTATCTCAGATATACGTTAAGACATTCCCCTGCATTTCCACATGTTTATTACATTTATATATTTGTGAACGCGTATTCACTTTTCATATTTATATATAGGTGAACATGTGTTCATCTTTCATATTTGTTGCGGCGTGCAACCCGATCCATTATATTTACGTATTTGTGAACACGTATTCACTTTACGTTTTGTTGCGCGTTCAACCAGATCCATTATGTTTACGTATTTGTGAATGTGTATTCACTTTAATTTTTGTTGCGGCGTGCAACCCGATCCATTATATTTACGTATTTGTGAACATATATTCACTTTACATTTTGTTGCGCGTGCAACCCGATCCATTATGTTTACGTATTTGTGAACGCGTATTCACTTTACGTTTTGTTGCGGCGCAACCCGATCCATTATATATTTATATATTTATGTGAACACGTATTCACTTTTCATATTTTTCGTAAGATCAAATAAATACTATTCTCTTTCTAACATTCATCATTCATACTTGTAACGATTATAACTTTTAACCATAACTCCAACTAAGGTGTTTCTCAGCGGAAACTAAGGTAAGACGGGATCTTTCATGTACCAAATTTCATTTAAAACTACTTTGGGTAACTAACACAAATTTATCCTCAAAACAGCCACATGAAATTTATTTCGGCAGAATATTTATTAAACAACACCCAATCTTAGAATAGTCATAACTCCTAATCTGTAAACCCGTTCAAGCCCCATAAAATCTCAAAACGACGAGAACAGAGAGCTACACGTCTCCATGTGAACCATCCTTTCATATTCTGTACCATTTGGTACAGTTTTACACTTTTATTCGCTGCCCTTCCTGGATCTCGATAGATCCGAGGCAGAAACTTTAAACAGCTATAACTCTCAATCCGTAAGTCGGATAGACCCCCGTAAGGTCTCAAAATGTCCACAACAAAGAGATCTAGAACTTTCATTTAGAAACAATTTTCATATTCCCCACAGATTAGTACAGTTTTACGTTTCAACGTCCTGCCCTTCTGGATTCCGACGAATCCGAGGCAGCAACTTCAAACTACAATAACTCTCAACTCGTAAGTCCGTTTTAATAAATATTTATATATATCTGTCCGTAACAGAGAGATTTATAACCATGTAAATTTTCATATAATTCTAATAAGTAAAACTCAATAAAAATAGTCCGTAATTATGCCTTTCCGAATTTCGACCAAATCTAAGGCAGGAACTTTGAACTATGATAACTTTCAAACCGTACGTCCATTTTACCTCATTTTTGGTTCTATATGATCATATTAGAGAGGTGTAAAATTCCTCCGAATTTCATCAAATTCTAACAATTATAACTCAGTGAGAACAGTTCGTAAAGTTCATGACGCAACTAGTTGTCTAAACAATCAAAAGTTCAATATTTCTTTTCAACACTCAATTTTATTCTAACATGTATTGAACTAAAAATAAAGGATGTTACCAAGAATTTCTGAGTGAGAAAAACTCACCTTGTAAGCGTAAAAATAATTATTGTTCGGTTGCTAAAAGTGACCCTTGCTCCCTAATATTTTTTTATTCTTGTTCTTCATGCCCTCTTGATATTTTTCCAGGTTTGTTTTCTTCTTGTTCACTTTTATTTTTTTCTGATTTTCTATCCTTTGTGGTAGGTACTTTGTTTGTGTATAAGTAAGGGTGTTTGTATAACTTATGGGAGGTAGAAGACCAAAACTTGAGGGGAGTTAAAGGGAGGGGAAATGAAAAGGGGGAGGAAGGGGGAAAGCAAAGGGGTTGGACGTGCTGCATGCCTTCCTTCCTTCTTCTTTTTTTTTTTTTTTTTTTTGTTTTTCTTTTGTTTTGTTTTTGTTTTCTTATTTTCATTTCATCTATCTATCCAACTTTAACACTAACTCTATCCCATGCAATTTATTCTTTGTTTTCTTATATAAATATATTTTTATTAACTCAACCACAACTATATATTATTTATTTATTTTCCGGATTTTACATTCTCTCCTCCTTAAGCAACATTCGTCCTCGAATGTGAATAAGGTCGTAACATAATCACATGGACCCAATAATAACATAATCACATAGACACAATAATGTTTATTGTTATTGTAACAAATTTGGGGCTTCACATTCTCCCTTCCTTAAGAAGCATTCGTCCTCGAATGAGAATAAGGTTGTAACACATGCATATAGGCACGCAAATGACACACATATGAAGTACTATGTAATGCATTTTTTTTATTACCTTAGTCAAATAGGAATGGATATTTGACTTTCATCGCCTCTTCCGCTTCCCAGGTGGCTTCCTCTGTGGAGTGATTCTTCCATATGACTTTCACGGAAGCAATATCTTTATTTCTAAGGCGTTGGACCTTTCTATCAAGTATTTCTACCGGAGCCTCTTCATATCAAGCTCTTTATTAAGAACTATCTCCCGGGAAGGATGACGTGACTTGGATCGTGCAAGTATTTTCGTAACATCGACATACGAAATCGGATGATCGCTTCCAACTCTTGTGGAAGTGCTAATTCGTAAGCCACATTCCCCACTCTTCTCAAGATCTCATATGGCCCAATAAACCTTGGGCTCAATTTCCCTTTCTTACCAAAACGCATCACTCCCTTCATTGGGGACACTTTTAAAAAATACTTTTTCCCCCTCTTGGAATTCAAGATCTCTTTTCTGATGATCCGCATAAGACTTATGACGACTATGAGCTATTTTGATCCGCCTCAATCATCTCATGCCTTATCATTTGTTTCTTGAATGACTTCAGTCCGAACGATTGCTCTCACCCACCTCGAACCATCCAAGTGGAGACCTACATTTTCGTCCATATAATGCTTCAAACGGCCATTTGTATGCTAGAGTGAAAACTATTGTTGTAAGTAACTCAATTAGACATAGATGGTCCAACCACTTCGAAAATATAACACACACGATCGCAACATGTCCTCGTGTTTGAATTGTTCGCTCGGCTTGCCCATCTGTTTCGGGTGGAAAGTCGTGCTTAACTTAACTTTTGTCCGAGACCCTGCTGAAACTTTGCCAAAAGTGTGAGGTGAATCGGGAACCCTATCTGAAATAATTTTTAAAGGAATCCTGTAATCGCACAATCTCCTTCAAATAAATCATGCGTCTTGGTGCGCGATACATAGTCTTGACCGGTAAGAAATGGGCTGACTTTGTAAGCCGATCAACAATCACCCAAATAGAATCATACCTTCTCGAGTTTTCTGGTAGACTGGGCCATACAAAATCCATATGAATCGCCTCCCATTTCCACACGGGACTCCGATGTCTGAAGTAATCCGTCAGTTTTGATGTTCGCTTTCACTGCCGACATATAAGACACCTCCCGACAAACTCCGCAACGTCCTTCTTCATCCCGTCCCACCAGTAATTTGCCTTGAGGTCCTGATACATTTTGTTGACCCTGAATGAATGGAATATCTTGTGTTGTGACCCTCATCTAAGATATTCCTCCTTAGATCCTTTACCTTAGGAACACATAACCTACCCTTATACCGAAGGGTTCCGTCATTATCTCCCAATGTAAACTGTGAAGGTTTTCCCTGTTGGATCCTCTCCCGAAATCCAACAAACTCCGTATCCTCAAACTGACTTTCTTTTATTTCTGAAGCTAAGGCAGACTGCGAGGTATCATGTACCACCACCCTACCTTCACCGATCTCAGTTAAGCTAACCCCGAGGTTTCCCAATCTTTGTACCTCCCGAACAATACCCCTATTTTGTATTACCAAATGGACCAAGCTGCCCATTGATCTCCCATCGAGCGCGTCCACCACGTTGATTTCCTGAGATGGTAAAGAATACAAAGGTCATAATCCTAAGCAACTCTAACCATCTTCTTTGTCGGAGATTCAAATCCTTCTGCGTGGTTATGTACTGCAAACTCTTATGATATGTAAATATGTCCACATGCACACCATACAAATAATGTCTCCATATTCGTAAGGCAAACACCACCGCAACTAATTCCAAGTCATGAGTTGGGTAATTCTTCTCATGTATCTTCAATTGTCTAGATGCATACGCAATAACCTTTCCAAATCGCATCAAGACACATCCTAACCCAACTCGAGGCATCGCAATAGGCGTGAACCCTTCTTGTCCCGGATGGTAAGGTTAGATCGTGCAGAGTCAACAATTCCTTTAGTTTCTGAAAACTTGCTTCACATGCTCCTGACCACTGGTACTTAACCGCTTTTTGAGTCAACCGGGTCAAAGGAGCAGCAAGACTAGAAAAACCTTTTACGAATCTTCTATAATACCTAGCCAAACCCAAGAAACTTCTAACCTCCGCTTGAGTGGTCGGTTTTTGGCCAGTTCTTCACTACTTCTATCTTCTGGGGGTCTACCATAATTCCATCCCTTGACACAACATGACCCAAAAGGCTATCTTTTCCAACCAAAATTCACAGTTTGAAAATTTAGCATATAATTTCTCCTGTTTCAAGACTTGAAGCACTACCTCGATGCTCTTCCCGTTTCTTCAACACACTTCAGTAAATTAGGATATCATCTATAAATACAATTACGAACAAATTCAAGAATGGTTTAAAGATTATGTTCATTAGATCCATAAAAGTCTTTGGGCATGGTTAATCCGAAAAACATGACCAAGAACTCATAATGGCCATATCAGTCCTAAAGGTCGCTTTTTGATATATCATTCGATTTATTTTCATCGATGATATCTCGAACGAAGATCAATCTTGGAAAAATAATTGGCTCCCTGAAGTTGGTCAAAAAGATCATCGATTCTTGGTAATGGGTATCGATTCTTGATCGTGACCTTATTGAGTTGTCGATAATCGATGCACATTCGGAGTGATCCATCTTTTTTTTTCTTCACAAAAGGATCAAGCGCCTGCGGGAAACACTAGGCCTTATAAATCCTTTATCCAGAAGATCCTTCAACTGTTCTTTTAACTCTCTCAATTTAGCTGGGGCCATTCGATATGGAAGATTAGAAATAGGTCTTGTACCCAGAATTAACTCTATAGCGAACTCCACCTCTCTATCCGGAGGAAGGCCTGAGAGATCTTCAGGAAAAAAAACCTTCAAAATTTTTCAAACAATAGGGACATCATGCACCTTGGGGACTCTTTTTGGGTATCTACTATATTAGCGGATATCGTAGTCCACTTTGTGACTCCTTAATAACTTTTGAGACCTAAGGTAGGAAATAAGTCGACGTGAGGATATTCTTCGTGATCATAGGTAGCAAATCCACGGAGCGTGGTATAACGTCTTGGGGATTTTCCCTCATTTATACTCTTACCACGGCGGGTGGTATGACGTCTTGGGGCTTTCCTCATTCATACTCTTACCCCGGAGAATGTGGTATGGCGCCTGGGCTTTCCCTAATTCATAATCTAACCCTGGAGAAGTTGGTATAACGTCTTGGTGCTTGCCACTCATTTATACTCTTACCCTAGAGAAGGTGGTATAACGTCTTGGGGGTTTACCCCTCATTTATACTCTTACCCTGGAGAAGGTGGTATAACGTCTTGGGGGTTTACCCCTCATTTATACTCTTACCCTGGAGAAGGTGGTATAACGTCTTGGGGGTTTACCCCTCATTTATACTCTTACCCTAGCTCAACCGGCTATCCTACATAACATAAGTAAGTCAAGAAATCCCCTAACTTCTTATTGACATTATTAATATATCCTCTCATTTTAGTTCACTTAAGGCACTAACATGTCTTAATAAAAGAATCCGGAAATTTAATCTCAAGTACTACATACTTATACTCTTTTAAAACGAATGACTCTTTTTTTTTTATATAAAACTTCCAAGATACTAATAACCATAGCATCAAGTCACTTGTCCTTACTTATCTTACTTAAAGTAAATCTCTCCTACCTTTTCGGTCGGTGGTGCAGTCACATCTGGTTATTTTATCGTTGTACACTCCCTTCCACAATCCTTTGAAGGAGGTAGTACGAGAACCAAGTCTTTGAAAAGACTCAAGATAGGCACGAGAAGAGTATGAAAGAAGTGAAACTTTAGGATGTTATTCCGTTTACTTACTACTAAGGTGGCGCGCACACCGTCGCAATAAGTAACCGTTCAAACACCCAACTCGAAGGAAACTTCCTAGAATCTCTTAACCTGGTTTAGCTTTGATACCAACTTGTCACGCCCCAAATTTTCCTAAGTCTTTACTTAGGGCGTGATGGCACCTGGACAATTATTTTCCACCAGGAGCACCATTTAATTCTCTTTATTTAGAAATTTAAACTTATATTCAAATACGGAGCTATTAATAAAAATAACAATAAAGAAATTTGTTTATGACTTTATTGAAAATATAACGCGAGCCCATACTCGTGCAAATATTGTTTCTACATAGACATACTGACAAATATTATTCTAAGTTGGAAGGGAGATCATTCCACACTGCATATCCCGAGACATTGAACCGACATTCGAACTCGACGAGTACCAAGCCCAAACAATGGACTTGGTATGAAAAGAGGTCATGGACGATCGCTAGCCTTGACGTGGAGCCTTTCCTCTATCACCCTTTCCAAACATGTTAAATAAAGAGTCACTTTACCATCTCAATGAGTGAGAACCTTACCTGCAATTCAAAGTAACACCACAATATTCCAAGTGCAATCACATTATAACGTAATAAGCATATTGCAAAAACATATCAAAGTTACAACATCTTTAAATATGCAACAACTCCTCATAGGAAATTCTTGGTTTAACTAACACTTCATTTTATCTCGTATTATACGTTAAGACATTCCCTGCATTTCCACATGTTTATTACATTTATATATTTGTGAACGCGTATTCACTTTTCATATTTATATATAGGTGAACATGTGTTCATCTTTCATATTTGTTGCGTGCAACCCGATCCATTATATTTACGTATTTGTGAACACGTATTCACTTTACGCTTTGTTGCGCGTGCAACCCGATCCATTATGTTTACGTATTTGTGAATGTGTATTCACTTTACGTTTTGTTGCGGCGCAACCCGATCCATTATATTTACGTATTTGTGAACATATATTCACTTTACGTTTTGTTGCGGCGCAACCCGATCCATTATGTTTACGTATTTGTGAACGCCGTATTCACTTTACGTTTTGTTGCGCGTGCAACCCGATCCATTATATATTTATATATTTATGTGAACACGTATTCACTTTTCATATTTTTCGTAAGATCAAATAAATACTATTCTCTTTTCTAACATTCTCATTCATTCATACTTGTAACAATTATAACTTTTTAACCATAACTCCAACTAAGGTGTTTCTCAAGCGGAAACTAAGGTAAGACGGGGATCTTTCACTGTACCAAATTTCATTTAAAACTACTTTGGGTAACTAACACAAATTTATCCTCAAAACAGCCACATGAAATTTATTTCGCAGAATATTTATTAAACAACACCCAATCTTAGAATAGTCATAACTCCTAATCAGAAACCCGTTCAAGCCCCATAAAATCTCAAAACGACGAGAACAGAGAGCTACACGTCTCCGTGTGAACCATCCTTTCATATTCTGTACCATTTGGTACAGTTTTACACTTTTATTCGCTGCCCTTCCTGGATCTCGATAGATCCGAGGCAGAAACTTTAAACAGCTATAACTCTCAATCCGTAAGTCGGATAGACCCCCGTAAGGTCTCAAAATGTCCACAACAAAGAGATCTAGAACTTTCATTTAGAAACAATTTTCATATTCCCCACAGATTAGTACAGTTTTACGTTTCAACGTCCTGCCCTTCTGGATTCCGACGAATCCGAGGCAGCAACTTCAAACTACAATAACTCTCAACTCGTAAGTCCGTTTTAATAAATCTTTATATATATCTGTCCGTAACAGAGAGATTTATAACCATGTAAATTTTCATATAATTCTAATAAGTAAAACTCAATAAAAACAGTCCGTAATTATGCCTTTCCGAATTTCGACCAAATCTAAGGCAGGAACTTTGAACTATGATAACTTTCAAACCGTACGTCCATTTTACCTCATTTTTGGTTCTATATGATAATATTAGAGAGGTGTAAAATTCCTCCGAATTTCATCAAATTCTAACAATTATAACTCAGTGAGAACAGTTCGTAAAGTTCATGACGCAACTAGTTGTCTAAACAATCAAAAGTTCAATATTTCTTTTCAACACTCAATTCTTATTCTAACATGTATTGAACTAAAAATAAAGGATGTTACCAAGAATTTCTGAGTGAGAAAAACTCACCTTGTAAGCGTAAAAATAATTATTGTTCGGTTGCTAAAAGTGACCCTTGCTCCCTAATATTTTTTTATTCTGCTTTCATGCCCTCGATATTTTTCCGTTTGTTTTCTTCTTGTTCACTTTTATTTTTTTCTGATTTTCTATCCTTTGTGGTAGGTACTTTGTTTGTGTATAAGTAAGGGTGTTTGTATAACATGGGAGGTAGGCACCAAAACTTGAGGGGAGTTAAAGGGAGGGGAAATGAAAAGGGGGGAGGAAGGGGGAAAGCAAAGGGGTTGGACGTGTTGCATGCCTTCCTTCCTTCTTCTTTTTTTTTTTTTTTTTTTCCTTTTCTTTTATTTTTCTTTTGTTTTGTTTTTGTTTTCTTATTTTCATTTCATCTATCTATCTATCCAACTTTAACACTAACTCTATCCCATGCAATTTATTCTTTGTTTTCTTATATAAATATATTTTTATTAACTCAACCACAACTATATATTATTTATTTATTTTCCGGATTTTACACTGGAGCACCATAATTATTTCTTCTTTCATACCAACAATATATATTAGTATTATTTTCGTAGTTTCTTGTTCTTCGCTTTATGTTACTATATGTTGTTTCTTGTACTTCGGTTACCATATTATTTAATTTTTAACATGCTATTTAATGCTTTCCTTAGTATTTGCCACAACTTTCTCACTTCCTTATTTTCTCTTTTCAAAGTTGCTTTGAAATGCTTTCTTTGAGCCGATGGTTTATCGAAAACATCTCTACCTTCACAAGGTAGAAGTAAGGTCTACATACATACTATTCTCCTATATCCGGCATGTAAAATTATATTGAGTATGTTATTATTGTTGGTGTATCTATTATTGTGACAAATCGTCATGATATCAGCCACAAATGCTAACAAAATCTAAGCGATTAGTCAAGATTGGTTAAATGTTGATTTGTAGTAGAGATAAATGGATTAAATAAAAATTGTTGGATAAGTACCTTTTTTCCTCGTGGCTTTAGGAAGTAATAAGATTAATGACTATTCATTTGTCGGGTTTGGTGTGTAAGATGATATTAATCTCCCTTGGGGAGTCTTTCATTAATATCAAGGTATATATAGAGTACAATATTCATCCCTTATACAATAGGAATCCTAAGCCTTTACAAAAGAGGAATCCTAGTCTTACCATAATTATATTTACACAATATATGGAAATATTCTAATTATGGGTAGGGAATATATTGTTTCTTATATTTACACGTTTACACACCCCCTCAGTCAGAGCGGGAGGAGGCCGGACGCTGAGACTGGATCTGAAGTCAAGAAACAACTGTCAGGGAAGTCCTTTGATAAATATGTCTGCATACTGATAGGATGATGGAACATGTAACACTCTGACATTGCCTAGAGCAACTTTCTCACGAACAAAGTGTAGGTCTATCTCAATGTGCTTGATTCGCTGATGCTGAACCGGATTATGAGACAAATAGATGGCAGAGATGTTATCACAATACACAATAGATGCCTGACGCAGCGACAAGTTCTAACGATAAGTTTCGAGGCGAAATCTCAGCTACTACATTTGCAACGCCTCTGTACTCAGCCTTGACACTGGATCTAGATAGGGTAGTCTGTCGCTTGGCAGACCAAGAAATCAGATTATCCCATATGAAAACACAAAAGCCGGAGGTGGAACGTCGCGTGTCCGGACACCCTGCCCAATCTGCATCCGTATATGAGAGCAACCTGTTTGGCGCAGAGGGGTATAGGTGCAAACCATAATGAATAGTACCCTTAATGTATCGAATGATACACTTAAGAGCAGTGAAATGAGACTCCCTGGGGGCATGCATGAATAAGCACACCTACTGAACATCATAAGCTATGTATGTCCTAGTAAATGTGAAATACTGAAGTGCACCTGCAAGGCTCCTATACAGAGTAGGATCAGAGACTGGAGCACCATCCATAGCACTGAGCTTAGATTTCGAATCGACTGGAGTAGGCATAACTTTGCAATTCACCATCTTAGCCCTGTACACTATCTCCTCTGCATACTTATACTGACACAAGAACATGTGATTGGCAGACCTGGTCACTGATATCCCCAAGAAATAACTAAGTTTTTCCAAATCAGTCATTGCAAATTCGGACTTAAGCAAGACAATAATCTCATTTTTCAATCTATCTGAGGAGGCAGTCAGAACACCACGTACAATAATAAGTAAGAAGTGCTACTACCTCAATGAAAAATGAAGAGTGATGTATCACTCTTGCTGCATACAAACCCAATATGCAAGATATACCTGGCAAAACGATCATACCACGCACGGGGAGCCTGTTTCAGGCCATATAGTGACTTGCGGAGACGACACACATAGTGAGGGACTGCTGGATGGGTGAGCCCAGACGGCTGATGCATGTACACTGTTTCTCTCAGGTCCCCATGTAAGAATGCATTCTTCACATCAAGTTAATGGATCGGCCAGTGTTTTCCCATGGCAATGCTCAAAACTATGCGAATAGTAGCCGGTATGACAACCGGGCTGAAGGTCTCTCCACAATCAATGCCCTCATGCTGATTTGTGCCATTAGCCACAAGACGAGCCTTATACCTCTCAAGATCCCCATTGTCTCTGAACTTGTGACGAAAAAGCCACATACATTGAATTACATTCATCCCCTCAGGTCTAGGTACTAGATCCCACATGTGTTGTTTAGTTAAAACATTGAATTCCTCATATATAGCCGCATTCCAATTAGGGTCTTGTTTGGATAATTTTGGGTTCTTTGAAAGTGGAGAGATGATTTGGGCAGACAAGTTGAAATGGACTTTGGGTTTGAAGATTCCATGCTTTGAACGAGTTTTCATTGGATGAGTAGGGACAGTGGGTGGCAGAGTGGTTTCTGAGACGGTGGGTAAAGTCGGATAAGGAGAAGGTGGGGGCGAAGCCGTCGGAGGAGCCGCAGATCCTGGATCGAGCGCCGCGGCACTAGAAGGTTGACATGCTTCTCTGAAGTTTGGGCACCGCGGAGCCTCGCATGCGGCGCGCTGTCGGCCGTATTCTGAATTGCTCATCGAAATCGGTGCGCCGCGCTACTCGGGCCGCGGCTCTGATGGTGGAACCGATGACGTGAGCTGTTCGAGGATGAGGGTAGAGATGGCAGGCTCGTCAAGAAATGAGTAGTCCAATTTTTGAAATTTCGGAAGATTCGAAAACGGGAATGTGATCTTGTCGAATGTGACGTGACGAGATATGTGGATTTGACGAGTCGACAAGTCATAACATAGATAGACCCTATGGTTTGACGGGAATCCTAGGAAGACACAGAGAGTAGACCTAGGAGCAAGCTTGTGAGGGGCGGTAGAACTGAGGTTGAGATAACACAGACAGACGAAAATCCGTAGATGATCATAGGAGGAGACTCTGTGGTAGATGATTTCGGTAGGGGTCATATTGTGAAGAGTGCTAGTAGGGAGAATAATTAGAATGTATTCTGACATTTTGGCAGCATATACACAGAAGGAAGGAGGGAGAGAGGCATGAATCATTAGGGTGCGAATCATATTGTTAATGGTACGTATGATTCTTTCAGCTTTACCGTTTTGTGGTGAGGTGTGAGGGCAGGAGAAGCGAAAAACCATGCCATTATTTGTATAAAATCGGTGAAACATATAGTTATTGAATTCACGACCATTATCGCACTGAAATGATTTTATACTTTTTCCAAATTGTGTGTGGATAAACTTGAGAAACTCAACAATTTGACAAACACTTCCGATTTAAATTTAAGATGATATAACCAAACATAGTGTGAAAAATCATCAAGCAACACAAGATAATATTTATGACCGACATAACTAGAGATAAGGAGATGTCCATAAATCGGCATGTATAATATCAAAAGGAGCAAGTGTAACACTAGTAGATGATTTAAACGGAAGACGAATATGTTTCCTAAAGAGCAAGAAACACAATTTTGGGCAAGTTTTCCATTACGATCAATGAAATTGTTGCCTTTAAGAAAATTAAAAATTGGGACTCCTAGATGACCAAGCATATTATGCCAAGTTGAAGAAGAAACAACTGCTAGAGTGACGGGAAAGCAAGATCTGGCAGCCGGATGAGGGCTGCAAAACCTGACCTTGCATGAAGTGGACTTGCTGCGAGGCTGGAGCGGGGCCCAACAAACCAGGGTAAGAATACGGATTGTAGGTCTGCTCGTACTAGAATGGACTCGGTGCCACGGCTCTGTACTGGGGCGCCGTGGCGCTGTGTGTGAATTGCTGAGGAGCCGCGACCCAGTTGTTCTGCGATCCCTGTTGCTGCTGCTGGTTCTGTTGACCTCAACCCTTGCCACGACCACAGCCTCCCCTGCCGCGGCCCCTGCCACCCTTTCCACCGCGTCCCTACTGCGGTTGAGAGTTTTCTGGCGGTGTTGGATCTTGAGGGCGCGTTTCGACCGCTAATGCCTTACGGCGTGCTCGTCACGCTTAGCCGAGTCTCTTCGAGCAACAACTGCGAGCTAGTTTTGTTAAAGCTGGGTAACAAATCTGCCTGTTGAATCATGGTGGCCAAATTATCATATTCGCCTTTAAGAAGACCAACAATCAATTGTAACACCAGTTTGATGTTAGTAACGGGCTCGTCGACAGCAACAAGTTGATCCGTCAGTAGCTTTAACTGTTTCCAGTACTCAGTCACATTGGAAAAGTTTTCAAGACGTGTATTGTTAAATTGCTCCTCTAAATACACAGCACGAGTGTGCTTATTGTCCTGAAAAATTTCCTCCAAACGATTCCATAACTCAAGGGTTGTGGCGCCATATTTCATGATAGTAAGAAGAAGGTCCTGAGAAATACTACCATAAATCCGCTTGACGCATCTGCGTCTAGGCACGCAGTAGACTCATCAACCTCGGGCGGCGGAATGGTGTTATCGATGTGATCAAGCACGTTATAGAGACATGCGTGATTACGAAAGCAGTTCAACCCGGGAGAATCTTGTTGTTTTCTTGATCAAGAAGAATGAGAATAGAGTTCTTGATGTTTGTAACAGTTAGGGCTGGATGAAAAGAGTATGACAACGTGGTGGTGGGATTTGTGGATGTAGAAGATTCAGAAAGTGTGGAAGATTATAGTCATTTAGAGAAGAGAGAAATAAAGAAGAAAACCTAGAATTTGTAGGAGGGGCCGCGGCGAGTTCCGAGAAGGGGGGGGGGGTCTCGGCGGCGGTAGGAAGAAAGAGTTCTAGGGTTTTGGGTGTTTGACTCTTGATACCATGTAAAATGATATTAATCTCCCTTGGGGAGTCTTTCATATAATATCAAGGTGTATATAGAGTATAATATTCATCCCTTATACAATAGGAATCCTAAGCCTATACAAAAGAGGAATCCTACTCTTACCATAATTATATTTACACAATATATGAAAATATTTTAATTATGAGTAGAGAATATATTGTTTTCTATATTTACACGTTTACATGGTGGCACCTCTAGGTGATGAATTATTATTATGTTGATTAACATGTATATGGTTGGACCTCACACCCACTAAATATAAGATTGTGATAGAGATACCAATTTAGTAGGGAAAAAGTTTGATAAGGAGATAGGCAGTAACTTTGTTTCATAGGGAAAGGTATGAAAATTCAGCAAATCTCATTCTAGAGGAATGACTGTACGCAGCAATATATATATATATATATATATATATATATATATGGGAGCAACCACATGATTATTTGTGGGAACCAACAATGTTTTTAATCCGATTTTAAGCGGATCGACGATTTCTTCAAAGTGAAGTAAAGTCGGAAGGGGTTGTTCTTGACAATTGAGCTTGAGGCATATAAGAACGATTTGTTTATGGTGGTCATCGAAGGATCTATGTTCAAGGTAGGTAAGATTTATCTTTTGAAATGACGACATGTAACTAAACGTCCGCAAAAAAGAGCTCTACTCTTAACTATTGAAGTTATGCCCGTTCTATACTCTTGAAAAAAGATTGTATGGCTCTTGTTTGTCCCTTGTCGGTAGTACTTTTTCGCATTTTATATTATCTATCATTATGTGATGTTCTATGCTTCTTATACGTAGTTACATAACTATAGTCGGAGGATAACGATCTTATGTCACTCTGACCCTAATCATAATGTTCTTCTGAGGTCATTCATGCATATATATATTATTACGCCGAGCCGCGCTATAGTCGGCCGGTTACGACACTTGTATGTGTACACCACTACAGTTGGGTATGATAACACTGAGTCCTATTAAGATGTGTATAATAATATCGAGTCCTATTAAGGCCTGATACGATAACACCGAGTCCTATTTAAGGCCTGGTACGATATGATATTGACATTGCCCCAAAGCGTGTTTAGGGTTTAGGGTTCAGTGATATTATGCATTTGCATACACCCCAGTGGCATTCCGATTTTCACGTTGATTCCTCCCTTTCTCTCTTTATCTTTAAATATGTTTCATATCTTCCTTACATACTCGGTACATTCATTTGTACTGGCGTCTCTTTGTTGGGGCACTGTGTTTCATGTCCGCAGGTTCAGTAAGACAAGTTAACAATCCTTCAGATTAGTCTATCTCCATATTGTATTGGTTGATTAGTGAGCTTCACTTCTTTCTAGAGTTAGCCGCGTCGAGTTGGTATGGTTATGTACATATTATATGGTATTGTCGGGGTCCTGTCCCGACAAGTACGATATCAGTTTTCTTGGAGGCTTCATAGACGTCTGTGATCATGTTCAATTATGTACATATGTATGTTTTAGTTATACAGACCGATTTCTTCAAGTATCTTATTATTTAGATTTTACATAACAGATTCATAGTAATTGCATATAGATCATGGTCCGCCTCATTCAAATTCAGAGCGTGATAATATATATATATTTTAACGCGATAAAAATTTAAACGATGACACTCAAGATCTTATTCGTGAAAATGCAAGTGAAATGATTTAGGAACCATTTTGGTTAAAAATAGATATTATTAGATTTTCTTTTTAATTAGATTAGATTAAAATTTAAACTGTGACACTCTAAGATCATATTTTAATTTTTTTTAATTAAATACTACAAAACTTATTTATCTCAAAATAATATTTTAAAATCCTAACCGAATACACCCGTAAGTGAAACGGTTTAGAAACCATTTTGGTTAAATCCCAACAATAACAAGTAGCCAGTCCTTTTCCTTCTTAACCAGTTGGATCGGGGCAAAGTCGGATCATGATGATTAACGGGTCGATCATTGTATCAGCCAATCAAATTCGAGAATAAAAGATCCAACGGTCCCGATAGTCTCAAACACGTCAACTCTCTCACTTTTTAGTCCTAACACGACTAGTTCGGGACCGTACCGACCCGGACCACTAGGCCAAGCATGACGGAATTCAGCTAAATCCCATATTACTACAGAGCAGATCACAACACAATAACTCGTCGGAGGTTCTAGAATATTCTTTACAATCGCCGGCCGGCCGATCGGATAACGAAAATGTTGCCGCCGGAGCTCTATCCTCGGACGTTCCGTCCGTATAAATCAGCTTCCACCAGTGCTCCTTCTCTATCCACTTCATTCGACGGCGTTTACAGTCCCGAACGGAACCCTAACGGCGGTAGCAGCACCTCCGTTAACACTAGATCTCTGAGGAATTCTCGATTCTCGCCGACGATGTTCGTTCACAACGCTAGAATCGCCGTCGCGTTGGTTCCAATCGCCGCTTTCTTAATTGACCTAGGCGGTACTCCTGTTATCGCTACACTTACGTTAGGGTTAATGATAGCTTATATACTCGATTCTCTGAGTTTCAAGTCCGGTTCATTTTTCGTCGTTTGGTTTTCCCTTATCGCTTCTCAATTTGCTTTCTTCTTCAGCTCGTCGATGTTTGCAACTTTCAATTCCGTCATGCTTGGCCTACTTGCTATATCTGTTTGTAGTCTCGCGAATTTCTTGATTGGTGTGTGGGTATCGCTTCAGTTCAAGTGGGTTCAAATTGAGTATCCAACAATTGTGCTTGCTTTAGAGCGGTTATTATTCGCTTGTTGTCCGATAATTGGTTCGACTATTTTTACATGGGCAACAGTATCTGCAGTTGGTATGGTTAATGCGGCTTATTATCTTATGGTGTTTAACTGCATTTTCTATTGGCTTTTCTCTGTTCCTCGATTATCGTCAATTAAAATGAAGCAAGAAGTGAGTTACCATGGCGGTCATGTACCGGATGATAATTTGATACTTGGGCAGCTTGAGGGTTGTGTTCATACGTTGAATCTGTTGTTTTTTCCTCTTTTGTTTCATATTGGGTCGCATTACTCGGTTATATTTGTCTCAGCGGCTTCTATTTGTGATTTGTTTCTGCTTTTCTTCATTCCATTTTTGTTTCAACTGTATGCCTCGACGAGAGGGGGATTATGGTGGGTGACTAAAAACGAGCATCAGTTGCAGAGCATTCGCGTGGTGAATGGAGCTATTGCTTTGTTTGTAGTTGTCATTTGCTTGGAGGTTAGGGTTGTGTTCCATTCATTTGGACGATATATTCAAGTGCCACCGCCATTGAATTACCTACTTGTCACTATAACAATGCTGGGAGGGTCAGCAGCAGCTGGTGCTTATGCTCTTGGTATGGTTTCAGATGCTTTTAGCTCAATAGGATTCACTGCTTCAGCTGTCATTGTAAGTGCTGCTGGAGCGATTGTGGTGGGGTTTCCTGTTCTGGTATGTGTTTTGCACAGTTTGTTCTTTTTAAAATTTACTCATCTGCTATTCATTCCATTTCCATGTTGCACTTTGTTATTTGACTTCCTCTGTTAATCACTAGTGAAGTTAGTTGGCTTAGATTTGCCCCTTTCAACATGGTGTGAATTAATTTTGGGTAAACAAAATTCTTTGTTGAAGGAATTCTATATTTGCTCATATTATGTTTGTACCTAAGGTGAATAGCGTGGTTAATTTGTATTAGCAGGAAAAGATGCTCATATATTCAATTTAGCTTAAATTCAGATTTAATGTGGTTGTTGACTATAAATTCTTCAACTTGGCTAACTCTTTTTGTTTTAGATCTTCATTTATATGGGAAAATGACATGTAATGTGAGATAAGCGTGAAATATCCAAAAAATTTCTAGAAGACAAAGTTCTCCTAAACGCTTAGTTGTACTTTGATTGAGGAGTCTCAAAGTTTAGTGATAGTAACGTGGAGAGTGTAACATGCCTTTAGATGAATGAGTGGCCCCTGGCTATAAATCTTCGCCCACATTGTATTCTTAGTCTTAAGCTATCAATATTAATTAATTCAAGTGCGTGCCAATATAAGATTAGCCGGGGTCGGATATGTGAATCTTCTTTATCTATTCCCTTTATATTCATGCCCATTTTATTCCAAGACCAAATAATTTTTTTTTTAAGACGATGTAGGGATCTGCATCTGCTAAAACTTAAGGTTCTCTACGTCTCGCACTAATTTCTACACCGGCGTAAAAAATTCTACATCGATACAAATCTCTAACCCTGACCAAAGACATACCAAACAAACACTAAACCTAATGTGAGTGTAAAAACAAATTAGTTTGGATCTCAATGAGTTGGTATTATCTAGATCGGATATGTGAATCTTCTGTATCTAGTCCCTTTTTACGAGCCCATCTTATTCTAATAAAAATAATTTTATTTTAAGACAGTGTGTATCTTCTAAAATGTAAGGTTCTATAAGTCAAACTTAGTGTCGTTTGTTATGATATTTTTTGGGTGCCATTGCAAAATGCAGTTATAGAGAACATATAATTTAAAATAACATGAAAATCAGTCCATAGAAAACATGGTTGTTATAGCGAAATGTTGTTATGGAGAGATTTGACGGTACATATCTCTACATTGACTTGAATCTCTAATATGACCAAGGAGATACCAAACCAACACTAAACATAATGTAAGCGTAAATACAGCTTAGTTTGTAATCTTAATGAGTTGGCAGTTTGCTTTGTTTGTAGGAGATACCAAACCAATTTTATCTAATTTTATCTAATCTTAAGGAGATACCAAACCAACACTAAACATCCAATCGTTTGCTTCCATCATGTAATATTCATAGTTTATTTATTGATTCCAAGAGATTGTAGGTTTACTGAAGCATCTTCATTTCTTTTTAGGGCGAACTTAAGATTGATGTGTTTGTACGTTTATGTAGAGCATGGCAAAAACCATCTCAGATGACTCTCTTTTATTCTACCTCCACAAGTGTTACTTATACCCTCAATCAGATATGAATTTTGCTAATTTTTCAAGCACATTCTCTCAAGAGAAGTTTGCCTAGCAGATTATTCTTTAACATCCATAGTTTTACGACACTCATTTTATGGATATATTTGACCTTTAAGGTACATGTACTCTCATAAAACATTGTTGTCATTCTACAGAAATTGCCTTTGTGCCTACTCTATTAGCACACATGTTGCACTCTGCTGTTTCAACCTAATCTTTTTCTTCGTTGCATCTCCATTTATCAAGATATTGTTTTGGAGCTAAGGTTGGATATTTGAAGTGTTCGTATTAGGCACCACAATTTTATCTAATTTCCGGTCACCCTTCTTATGGGGGGGGGGGGGAGGGGGCTAAACTTGTAGTGCATATATTCTGTCATACTTATTCAAGCCCCTTTGTGATAAAGTGCTTCTCTATTATTGTAGCTTTTTCTTGACTAACTCACTAGTTTCATCGAACATTAGCATTTGCAAATAGTTTGTAAATTGTACCATTGAGCCTCAACTTGTAAACTATAGGTTAGCTCATACATACTAGGTAAATAACTACAAGTTGTTCAGGACCAATGTATTTGTAGGTTTATGTAGGACATGGTCAAAATCATCTCAGGCGACTCTTATATTCTACCTCCATGTTTGTTACTTTACCCTTTATCAATTACAAATTTAAATATGAACCTACGGTTTTATTAAAAAAGACCTAAAACATTGGTCTGGTTCAGTCATTCCTTTTCTTTATCCCCCTTCAATTGTTGTGCCGGCATATCTGCTGGTCATTTTAAAACCAAGTTGATGAATGTAAGTGAACAAAAAAGTTAAAGAAGGATACGATCCAGTTCACTAATTAGTAGCAGATACAACTCTTTAAGGCATTACTGCACAAAATTGAACCCAAGGGTTAATCCTGTGAGCTTGAAATGAAAAGCTTAGCAATCATTTTGGTGAGTTCTTGGTGCACAGGATCAGTGTAAAAAAATGACGCTCCTAAAACATTGAAATAGCATAAAGATTGTTGCTTGAATGTGTCTGAGAAGCTCACAGGCATTAAACCACACTTTGTGATTCATACATTTGACTTTTTCTTAACCAATGAAAAACCAAAAAATTTGACATATGTCGATGATCTTTACTTCAATATGCAGTTTGTTCCACTCCCGGCAGTAGCTGGATTTTATTTGGCTCGCTTCTTCACGAAGAAAAGTGTCTCATCATACTTTGCTTTTGTTGTGCTTGGAAGCTTGATGGTTATATGGTTTGTGATGCACAATTACTGGGATCTAAATATTTGGATGTCAGGAATGCCTTTAAAATCCTTTTGCAAGCTCATTGTTGGTAGTGTTATCCTGGCAATGGCCGTTCCTGGTTTAGCTATCCTCCCAGCGCAATTTCGCTTTCTGACCGAGATTGGTTTGATTGGCCATGCTTTGCTGCTATGCTATATTGAAAATCGTTTCTTTAGTTACTCTAGCGTTTACTACTATGGGTTGGAGGATGATGTGATGTACCCAAGTTACATGGTAGTCATAACTACTTTTGTTGGTTTGGCGGTTGTGAGGAGACTTTCCGCGGACAACCGCATTGGATCAAAGGCTGTTTGGGTCCTAACTTGCTTATACTCCTCAAAGCTGGCTGTGCTTTTTATCACATCAAAGGGAGTTTTGTGGGTGTCAGCTGTCCTCCTGCTGGCTGTTTCTCCTCCCCTGTTTTTTTACAGGTATCTCCCTGATCCAGATTGATGTTGCCCTTGCCTCCCCTCAACCCCACTCCAAAAAAAAAAACAAATCCTACATATACTAAAAGGCTCGGTGCACTAAGCTCCAGTTATGTGCGGGGTCCGGGGAAGGGCTGGACCGCAAGGGTTCATTGGATGGTGTTCCTTTTTCAGATTCCTAATCTGTTTATCTTGCAGGGATAAGTCAAGAACTGCCTCAAAGATGAAACCTTGGCAAGGTTACACTCATGCTGCTGTTGTTGCTTTATCAGTTTGGTTCTGTCGTGAAACAGTATTTGAAGCTCTTCAATGGTGGCATGGTAGACCTCCTTCTGATGGTTTGCTTTTAGGGTCCTGCTTCCTCTTGACGGGATTGGCTTGTGTTCCGATTGTTGCACTTCACTTTTCACATGTTATGGTATTCCCTCCAATTAATTCGTTGTTGTGTTTGTTCTTTCTTTTTAAAAAATTATTGATGATTAGATCAGTGATTGTTATAGATAAAATCTATTACCCTGAAGGAAATGTGCTTAACATGTTGATTTTCTGGTCTGAACTGTCTTAAAGAGAGAATAATTTCTTTTACCATAGGTGCAGATATCCAGAACTTTAAGAGTGTTTATACACTGTGATTGGGATGGAATAATGTGAATCTTCAAATCGAGACTGTTTTTCTTACACATGCTCACTCTCTGTTGGTCTGCTACTCCTTATTTGGGTAGCCTAGTTAATGTTATTTGTTTGCTCTTAACTGTTCTTCAAACATTGGTCATAGAATAGGGATGCTTATATAACAAACACTTAGAAGTCAACAACCCGATAAATGTCCTCTTGTTTTGCGTAGAAGAACACTTTTTCTATTTGCTTTAGTTGTCTTGACCGGATTCAAGTAATTAAGAGATTTTTCTTTATATTGCAGTCTGCAAAGAGATGCTTGGTGCTGGTGGTTGCAACAGGTTTATTGTTTATTTTAATGCAGCCACCAATCCCCTTGTCATGGACTTACCACTCGGACGTAATCAAAGCTGCTCGTCAATCTGCTGATGACATTTCTATTTATGGCTTCTTCGCATCAAAGCCTACGTGGCCCTCGTGGTTGCTTATTGTTGCAATTCTGCTCACTCTGGCTTCTGTTACATCCACCATCCCCATTAAATACGTCGTTGAGTTAAGGACATTTTATGCCGTTGCTATAGGCATTTCTCTTGGAATTTACATATCAGCAGAATATTTTCTCCAGGCTGCAATCCTCCACGCTCTCATTGTTGTCACCATGGTCTGTACTTCAGTATTTGTTGTTTTCACTCACTTCCCATCTGCTTCTAGCACAAAGCTTCTGCCATGGGTATTTGCACTTCTTGTGGCTCTCTTTCCTGTGACATATTTGTTGGAGGGCCAAGTCAGAATAAATAAAAGCATCCTAGGCGATAATGCAGTGCAAGATATGGGTGAAGAAGACAGCAAACTGGCAACCCTTCTGGCCGTTGAAGGTGCAAGAACTTCTCTTCTTGGCCTATATGCTGCAATCTTTATGCTCATTGCGCTTGAAGTAAAGTTTGAGCTGGCTTCGCTGATGCGAGAAAAGGCAACAGATAGGGGTGCAGTTAGACACAGCCATTCAGGTCAAAGTAGCTCTACTATTGTTCCCCCAAGGTTAAGGTTCATGCAGCAACGCAAAGCCTCTGCTGTTCCATCCTTTACAATCAAGAGAATGGCTGCTGAGGGTGCCTGGATGCCTGCCGTTGGTAATGTTGCCACGATCATGGGCTTTGCTATATGCCTGATCTTAAATGTCAATCTCACTGGTGGCTCAAACCAGGCTATTTTCTTCTTGGCACCTATCTTGCTGCTGCTTAATCAAGATTCTGATTTTGTTGCGGGTTTCGGGGACAAGCAACGGTACTTCCCTGTTGTAGTTGTTATCTCCACCTACTTGGTATTAACTACCCTGTATAGCATATGGGAAAATATATGGCATGGGAATGCAGGGTGGGGATTAGATGTGGGAGGTCCAGATTGGTTTTTCGCGGTCAAGAATTTGGCACTTCTAATTCTAACATTTCCCAGTCACATCCTTTTTAATCGTTTTGTCTGGAGCTACACAAAACAGGCCGACTCTATGCCATTGCTGACAATACCTCTTAATTTGCCATCAGTTTTGATGACGGATATTATCAAGGTTAAGATATTGGGACTCCTTGGAGTTATATATTCTTTAGCCCAGTATCTGATCTCTAGACAACAATATATTTCCGGAATGAAGTATATTTAGACAGACATCAAAATTTTGTACTATATGTTTTTGAAATTTTCAAGTGAGGTATGGAAATTAAAGATTTTCTTGCCATTGAAAATTGTTCTGTTATTTATGGATTTTGTGTGTCCTGGGGTTCCCCATGTAGAGTTCGACCTCACATGTGATTAACCAGTTGATGGCATCAGAGAAAATCTTCTCGTGTTGTAGCTTCGATTGACTGGTGGAAGTCTTCGTGTTGTACAGTCAAGTTCTATTGACATACACTACTATATTTTTTTTTAGAGAGGAGAGAGATCGAGATCGAGATCCCCGGAGAGAGGAGAATTGAACCAATACCTATTTATGCTGGAGTGGGAGACTTCCTCTGACATCACTAGGCTATAAGCTTTGGTGCTATATACGTAGGAGTATTTGTTAATGTTGCTTATAGTCTTGTACATTTTATTTTTCAGTTTTTTTTTTTGCTTGTCGAAAAATTCCAAATTGTTAAATTTTCTTAGGTCTCTTGTAGTCGATAGTGGAAAATGTAACTCCCTCCGTCCCAATTTATATGAAGTAGTTTGACCGGACGATAAAGTTTAAAAAATAAAGAAAGAAATTTTAATTTTGTGACATAATACAATTTAAAGATATTTGTGTAGTCATAGATCATCTTCTGAAGCATAAAAAGTAAAATTTAAAGTTTAATTATTGTCAAATAAAAAAATATGTTCATTTTTTTTAATTGACTAAAAAGGAAATTATGTTGTATAAATTGAACAGAGGGAGTAATAAAGTATTTCACTGGACAACAAATTCTGCATTAAAAATTATACTCAATAGTAATCATGATATAATTGATCATTATAACATTTGGCATATCTAAACTATTACATGCATGTGCAAGATCATAATCCTCAAGTAATCATGCACTTAATCAATACAAAGTCATGCTAAGTTGGAGATACATTATTAGTTATCTTACGTCCACTAATTTGCTCAAATTTCAGGCAATTACATCCAATGACCTTGAAAATAGATGGTATTGAATTTTTTAGCCCGTTTAACAAAATTGTTTTAAAATAGCCTCCACTTCAAGAGAATTGCTAGGCAAAAGTTCCGAAAATTTCAACAAGTCAGAAATAATGAACCCGCTCAATCCAAAGTTGTCTTATACGCAAAAGTTATGTGTTAGCTCAATTATTTATAAATTATTACGAACGGTAAGACATGATAATATTCTTTCTACCTATCATGTAAAATTGGTCACAATCAGTAGCAGATCCAGACAACAAAATCTGATGGTGCAAACATACGAAGTAATATTCATCTCTTAGTGGGTAGAGTACAAAACGACGTCGTTTTGTATTAAAAAAAATCTGGAAATTCTGGTGGTGCAACTGCACCACCATGCTTTTAGTGGGTCCGCCACTGGTCACAATTTGTAGTTGCTTGTATTATTCAACTGTTCACAACTTTTTCCTTTACTTAATAAAGAGTCATTCCCGTAATTCACAAAATAATATTTTACACTTTTTAACTGAAAATGTGTGTTGCCAAATTATTGTTCAATAAATTACAATTAACTTTGATCATGACTAATTTAAAAATAAAGTAATTCAATCAACACAACTAAGACTCCTGCTCACAATAGAATTTATTGATAATTGAAGGTTCAAAAATGATATTATCCAATATTCTTTTATGATATGGGAACCCGCGTCCGCTACTTTTTGAGTGCGCACAGGGTAAACTCAGCTCATGTGCAATAGCTCGTAAACCATACAACAGAGGTAACTTGCATTAGGCAAGTCCCGTGTGACGAGCTCGATCCAAAAAACAAAATCACCTGCTGTCACAGGCTGAGAATTTCAAACCTGAGACATCCATGAAAGCCACCATTAGTGTTGAATAGATACATGAAATTCTTGGATCAATTTTCAGTGTTAAATTGGATATAGAAGTGTGAGACATTGATGTTATTTCCTTAGTATCAAATGTTGATACCACTGACAAATATTAGTGAAGCAGGTAATATGACTTAAGATCGGAAATTGGTGAAAGGAATTACTTCAGCTCATAGATAACATAAGTCATATTCACGGAGACACATGTCCTTCTGGTAGGGAGCAGTTTCCTCTTTAGTGACGATTAATCGGGTCAGTCAATATCATATACTCGCCTCCAGGGGCACAGGCGAGTTGGTAAGTGGCAAGGTGATTGGGATACAACCACCCCGATGTCGCGGGTTCGAACCCGTGTGGTAACAATACTTTGCTGAAATATTGCAAGAGTTGTTGCTGGGTTCGTGTCCCGTTGGTCCTCTCCCTTGCAGGGCTGCCACTCGCGCATATCCCTCGATTTACATCCCACCTGGCTAAGAGGCCTCTGGTACAGGTGGGGAGATTTCGCCTTCGGGACTTTCCCCTCATCAAAGTCAATATCATATACTCGATACATAAAGCAAAAATTATGTATTTAATTTGCACTAAAATGATTTAAACAGCTTGAAATCACTGAAAAATGATTTAGTTGAAAGCTGAAAATAACATGAACAATTTCAAGAATACTACTACAAGGTTAATAAAATCATGTAATGCATAGCCATATATCCTATCTCCAGTAACTGAGAGTATACTCTTCTCCCTTTCTCAAGTCTTGCCTTCATTTTCCTCCTACTATTACTATGTCATTTGCAAGAATAGAACTTGTCAAACACAATTGCTTCAAACAATGAGAGAATGGATTTTTCTTTCCTTTTTCCTCTTTGTTAAGTAACAACTAAAATATGGTCACGGATTTGTAGTGGTCGAGATAGTGGCAAAGGTAGGCTTATGCAACCCGAGGATTTTGTAGGGGTCACCGATCCTAGTACTACTCGCGCCCAAACAGGCTTAACTGCGGAGTTCTGATGGGATCCGCTGCGTTAGTGCTGGTACAATCGGATCCAGGTCCTCTCTCACTTAGTCGGTCGGTTGTCTGAATTCCAACCGTTGATCTGTACTGATAACAATGTGCTGCATAAAGAAAAGCAGCAAAGTTGATGAGACTCATGATAGTGAGGAGCCAATAGAAGTAGTCGAATCTCCCGGTGTTTATATTCTGGGAAAGCCAGGATTCTCGTCTTTCGCCTTTTCCCCCGGTGACAGACTTAACAATGCTGTTCAAAATTGTGGCTGCAAAGCAACCAAGTCCACCAGCCACAGCAGCATAAGCTGAACCAATACTTCTCATTGCATCAGGTGCCTCTTCATATAGAAATTCAAGTAATCCCACTATGCAGAAAACTTCAGCTATCCCAATTAGGCAGTACTGAATTAGTAACCAATAAGCACTAAGGTCAGACATAGGAGTCAAAAAGCTAGCCTCATAACCATGTTGTATCGCATAAGTTCTCCGATACCTGTTGGTTAAAAGATGGAAACAACAAAAAGTTTTAAAATGATTGAAATTTTCTCTTAACTTTATCAAGTATAGAGGGCTTTAAATAGCCAACTTAAAAACAGAAAATATGCAGAATAAAATTCAAAAACTTAAGATATCTCAACCACAGGGACGGAGCCAGGGGGTTCATTCGAACTCCTTTGATAAAAAAATTACATTGTATACACAAGGTTAAATTATTTGTGATGTATATATAGCAGCAGGGGAGAAACCAGTATTCCGGGCTAGGGAGAGCGAAAAATTGAGGACTCTATTGTAATATCATGAATATTACTAGTAGTATACTAGGAAAAATTTAAATTTGAGGGGGAGCCCACCCCCCCCCGGCCACTGTATAGTAGTTGTTGAATTCCCTTAGCTTCTTCGTGTGTTTACTTCTTAAAAATTTGAAACCCCTTAGGGAAAATCCTGGCTCCGCCACTGCTCAACTAGACTTATCTAACTGATTTAAATTTAAACAATGACTCCTACAACTAAGCTACTTACTATTCTAGTAAATCAACAGTAACAGAAGCAACTATTCAACAATACCTCTCGAAGACACCAGCCCACGCCACCGAGAGGATAGAGACCGCTAAGCCAATGCCGACCCTCTGGAGCTGAGAAGCACCGTGGGGGTTCCCGGTGATCCGTCTGGATATTGGAACGAACACGGAGTAGTAGAGGGAGAGCAGCAGAAATATGCTGAGACCGGGAAACACTGGCATGCAGGTGACAGGAAGTTTCAAATGTCCCATGTGAGTGTTCAACGTATATGCTTGTTGGACCGATAGAGTCAAATACTCCGTTAGGATCACGCTTAGCATTATAGTGCAGGATGGAATTGGAATAAGTTTCAGCAGGATTTTAACTTCTTCTACTTGAGTCACGGTGCAAAGCCGCCATGGATTGGCAATGTCATCTTCCTTAAGCTGCAGAGCTGCTTTGTCCAACCATCTGCATTGAGCATACATATATATAGTGGAAGAAATTAGGACTTGTCCAAGTGTCATATCACACGTGGTACTATGTGTTGAAGACATAATTAAGTAAATAAAGGTGTGTTCAATCTAACAGCTTAAGCTTTTACATTCACATGATGAGACGGTTATACAATCCAACAGTATGGAATGTTGACAATATGTCTCGGAATATTACAGAAATAAAACAGATAGCTGCATTATCTCTAAGAGAATTTGCAGAAAATCAGTTTATCAATAGCTAAGTTTTAGGATTTCAAGTTGTTTTCTGTTAGTCCTCTGTGGCTTGAATTTAGGAGTTAGTTTCCTCGTGATTTGGTTTTGCTGATACGTCAGTAGCATATTTTTCTATTTTCAGTTAGGAATCGAAGCTATAAATGTGTCTTTGAGTTATTAATAAAATAGTTACCTTTACCTGCATAGCCATTATTTTTTACTTAGCCTTTCTCTGTTATTTCTATGTTGAAAACCAACATGGAAGAAGTGAAAAAAGGAGCAGCCTTTGAAATTTACCTGAAATCATCGGTATGAGCTATCTTGTTGCTGCCCTTGATAGCAGATCTTTTACCAGGAAGTTCATACAACCCCACAAACTCACTGCTTTGGAACGAAACGTTCCTCTTGCGAAAGGCAGCAACTAGGACTTGGGCCACACGCGTGAGAGGACTGCCTCCAGGTAACCTATGCCTATACAATGGCGTACCAGCAAAGAACAACATGTTGGAAAGGCCCATAGCAATCGCCAAAGAACCAAAAGCAGCGCCCCATCCATGTTTCATTTGAATATACACTACAGCAGTGAATGCCACGATCGCCCCAACTGTGACGGATAGGTAAAAGAAGTTGAAAAACCTGTCCAAATGAGACCTATAGTTTCTGCTTCTCTCATCGAATTGATCAGCCCCGAACGATGAGACACATGGCCTTATCCCTGCTGCTCCGAACCCCGTTATGTATAACACTGTGTATAAGAACATCATTTGCCAAGATTTTGCTGGTTCGCAGTTGCCTAGAAGAAGGGCAATCTGATCACACTGATCTTGATTTGGCACAAATACCTTTATGGTTGCTAATAATGTTATTCCTGTTAATCCCTACATAACCATAAAGAAGTAGTGACTATTACTAGCTTTTATGATCTTCACTTGAATGAAGTGATCAAATTAGGGCGGAGCTAGGTTATAGCAAGGGATTCAACTAAATCCCATTTGCTCAAAAATGACATTGACAAAATAGGGCAATTTTTTTTTGTTGGTTTTACATATATACAGTCAAACCTCTCTATAACAATACGTCCACGATATGTTTTGGCTACTATAGTGAAATGTTGTTATAGAGGATGACTATTATAGAGAGGTCTGACTATATTGTTGAATCCCGTTGACATAACGTATATTCTAATATAGTGACAAAGGGGTTGAGATATTACTTTAGGCTCAGGTTCAAATCCTAAATATGACATTATAGTAAATTTTTTGAGTCACCTTAGTTATATGAATTCCTTGCTCGGCCACTAGATCAAATACTAAAGAATCAAATATTAAATCATTGATTATTACCGCAAGATAAATGGTGGTAAAGATAGCAATAGTCCAGTATCTACCAAGGTAAGCGTCAGCGATGAAACCACCCAACACGGAGGATGCTTGTGATATGCCCAAAAAATTGTTAACAGCATTTGCAGAGCTAGAGAAAGGCCGGTGCATAATGTAGAACATGAATGCCACCATGTTGACCGATAGGCCAAAATAAGCCATTCTTTCAGCAATTTCATTTCCAAATATGAACAATGCTGCTATCCAGCCACCCGTCTTGTTTATATCCGGAATAGGCTTCCCGTGGATGTTCACGGGAGTAGCTCCTCCTATTCCGCCACTATAACCACCTCCGAACGCTGTTTTCCTATCATCCGATTCGATGAAGTAGATCCCGAGTTTCTTTGAACCCCGTTTCGAATCAGAAGAATTCGCTCCTAATTGAACTTCAGGTGATTTGATTTCCCTTTCTTTACTTCCCATCCTTTCAACTATACAAGCTCTCTCCCCTGCCTTCTTTCTTTATCATATACACTTCATATATACCCACACTGAAACTAAAAAGGAGAAAGATGGTAAGGATTATTATGTCAAGATTCGGAGAGAGTTAGTTGAATAATATCCTACCAAGATTTCCTCCATTGCCTAGAGTCTAATGTATACATAAGCTAATTCGGGATCATGAGTCAGTGGATTCAGAATGAGTGCAACCTTTTATATATAAACATTTCAAAGTTGCAACGAGTTCAGTAAAAATCATCCCTGGTAATGATTATTATGTCAAGATTTGGAAAGAACTAGTTGAATAACATCCAGCCAAGATTTCCTCCAATGCCTATAGTTCAACGTGTGCATAAGCAAATTCAGGACCTAGAGTCAATGGATTCAGAATGAGTGTGATCTTACTCTATGTAAGGATTTCAAAGTTTTTTTTTCTGCATATTTGTATATAGTTCGAGCTTAAAGTAACGGGTTCAGTTGAATCATTTCGACCGTCCAAGATTTGCCTCTGAATGTATACATATATTACTGTTAAGGATTATCATGTCAAGATTTGGAAAGAATTAGTTGAATAACATCCTACTAAGATTTCCGCCATTGCCTAGAGTCCAACGTATGCATAAGCGAATGTGGATTCAGAATGATTGTGACCTTATTCTACATACACATTTCAAAGTTTTCCCCCCATATCTATATAGTTCGAGCTGGAAACAATGGGTTCAATTGAAAGACCTGATGTGAACATGTCACCTCTTACCTTTTTTTCATCTTATTAGAGGTTTAGGCTATGTTGCTCAAACTCTCCAAAAATATTGCCACACCCGTCGGATCCTCCAAAAAGACACTACTTTTGGAGGATCCGACATACGCCTGGAGACATTTTGAAGTGTCCAAGCAACATAAGATTGAGCCATAGTTGTTGTAGAAATTCAAAACTTACTTAGACAACTCTATAAATAGTGTCATATAGAGGAAAGTAAACAAAAATGGTTTGTTGAAGTTTGGTAGAGAAGTTTTAACACTTCCTTGTAACACACTTGAGTTACTTGATAAAAACACTAGAACAATGAAGATTGCATATTTTTTCCCCTAGAGCTCAATCTCTAAATAGATACTATTGAGACATGCATCACTTACATTACCACAAAAAAAAGATAATAAATCCTCAAACAAAGACTTTGAATATCACAAGTAACATACCTTGGAATAGCAACTAACACTGTTGAAGATATTGACCAACTTAGAGTTGGAGAAAAGTTCAAGTAGTGATGATTTAGGAAAGTTTGAGAGTACTAATAAAACCAAAGATTGTTAGGTCATCTTTTTCAGGACAGATAATAAATTAAAGCAGTGGAGGACTAATATGTATTGCCAGTTTGTTAGGTAGCTAGGAAGTAAATGTGCTTCTCCATCAATCCAGTTACTGAGGCTATTCAAGAAGGATTTATGAGTGAGCATTTACTATTTTCTATTCCACTATATAATTATAAGCCTTATAATGCAAATCCTATAAAAATAGTAAATATAAGTATGTCACCATGTGTATACACAATACATCACAGTGGTATGTATAAGCTTAACACTACACTTATTGTACTTTAAATTTTTGGTTAAAAATTTAATATTTATTGAAAATTTGTGATTTTTTACACATTTATCTTTCTTTGTGTCGAAAATACTGGTTTAAGTTGAACCCGTAGCGAAGGACTCCATGCTTCCATCGGCCATTGTGTATAAAAATAAAGTTTAAGTTCTGTGCATTAACACAATCAGCTTAAATTGATCGATAACAATAGATAACTTTTTATAATAAACCTGATGTTATAACTTTGAAATAGGGTTATAACTTATTATAGCCAGTTAAATTGCTGGTGTATACCTAACTATAACAGACATTCTCTAATCTCTATAACAATATTTCACTAAAACGGTCAATTTATTTTTTGAATCGATTTTCATGTTATGTTTTATAATATGTGTATTTTGTTATAGCAACAAAAAAATATTCAGACAACCGACACCGTTATAAAAAAGTTTGACTTTATAACTTAAGTTCAGAAGAATAAGAAGGCGAAAAAGTAGGAATGAAAATTAAATGAGGGGATCATCCATCCCCAACCAACACATGGATCATTTATTTGCACCATAAAAGAAGCCAAAAAATGTTAGTAAGCAGTAAGCAATTGTCACACTCATTTATTGCTGTTTTTTTCTTCTTCCAAATACAGATGGTAGTTCCCTGCTTCATCCTTCTATTGGATTGTTGGGCTTTCAGCCCAGTGCTAAAGGCCCACCCAAGTTGTAGACTGTAGGCCAACCTGGCAGCCTGACCTTAAGTAGAAATTTCACCATGTAGCCACTTTTATGACCGTTATTTAAGTTTTCCCACTACTTGTGCACTTTAAAAGGGAAAGATGTGCTTCTTATTCGAATTTTAGTACGATGCATTTTGAGGTTGCTTTCGGTCTAAAACTTTAGTGATTTGGTACGTCGCACTGGATTGTATAATTTTGCATGGACTGTATTGTATTGTAATGGGCTGAAATGTATTAATATATAATGAACGATATTATAGTATTAATATATAATGGACTGCATTTTTAGTCTGATTCGGGAGTAGGCGAGTTTCAAAATGGCGATACTCGGTCCGATTGCCACCAAACGTTTGTATTATTTTTGTCAACGTCGATCAGCGTAATATAAAACGTGTCCTATTAGGACACTATTTCTTAGTTCAAAATGTGTGAAGTTCGACTTTTCAATTCAAAACTTCAATATACTGTATCCTGAAGTTCAGTTTTTTCAGTTCAAAACCCAAATAGCTACTATGAATGAATTTCAAATTTCAGGTGATAGTCATCAAGTTTTACCTGTGAATTTAAAACTCCATGACAATGACTATTTTCAATTACAAGATTGAAAAGTGGAAGGGGTTTATTCGAACCGTTTCGCCGGAAAATCACATTGTGGCTTTTTTTTTAATGTATATATAGGAGATGATAAACCCCTTGAGTTGTAGTTGATCTTCCCGTTCCCAGAATGGCTGTTGGTTTCAAATGCAAAGCAATGATCACTACAGTTGTATAATTGTCTTATCTTTCATGTCCTCATAATCTCTGTTTCTCTTTACCATTAGTATAGTACTTTTCTTAAGAACTTCATTTGACAAGAAGAAAAAATTAAATCTCAATCCTATTTCTGTTCCCTTTTGCTGCACCAGCAGAGGAAGGAGGTGCATTGAAGAGATCAGTAGAGCCAATGCTGGAGAATCCTTATGTTCCTGGAACACCTCATACTTGATAAATAATCATGTATTCTTGCAATAATACTTGATAAAAAATTTAAAAGTCTGCAACTGTAAAATTTCGAAAGACCAGTCTCCAAAGTACACAGCAATCAACAAACTTATTGGGAAACCATAGAAGAAGATATTTTCACAAGAAATAGTCAAATCTATGAACATAAGGGATGTTGTTACATCAACAGCACCTAGACCTGATCGTCGTTATTACTGTAAAAAATGGATTTTGGGCCTAACTCACTTGAGCTTAACTCAACCCCAAAAGCTAGTTTGTAGTGTTAGGATTGTTCAAGTACATATAAGGAGTTCATGTTTTCATTCCATATTCGATGCGGAGATACAACGGTTAAGAGTGCACATCGAATATGAAATGAAAACATGAACTCCTTATATGGACTTAAACAATCCCCACCCTACGAATAATTAGATATTATTGTCAGCAAATTCAGCTGCTGCCCTTCCAGCATTACAAATGGATGCTGGTAAAAATCCCACGGACGACAGTAAAACATGCCTTCAATCTATTACTACTCGACAATCCAAGCTTTCAGCATAAGTTATTATTATTACTTTTTAAGCATAATAAGTAATTCAAATGTCCCAAAAAGGGGGCGAAATTGAATAGTAAACAAAATACATAGTAAAAGTGAAATAGTCCAAATTTATCTCCCATTAATAGTTGAGATTCAGATTTACATTGTTGTAACTCGACAGCTATCGTTTTTTTTTTGGCAAAAAAATATGTGTAGCACTTATTTTATTATTAATTATTTATATAGCATTCTTTTTTTTTAAAACACAAAAGTAGCACCCAATAATCATGTCAGGCGTCATTTCCATCCATTCCTACGTTACTTTTTATTTTTTTATTTTTTTAAACCCCACCACCACCCCCAAGTCCCAACTCCATATTTTCAATTAATAAAATAATTAATTTATTATAAAATAGTAAATTAAGTAGCAAATTAACTAATTACTTTATTTAAATTAATTAATTAATTATTTAATAAATTAAATATTCACATTAAAAATTATAAATACACACAACACAAATTTTCTAGTTTTGCTGAAGTGTAGTACGATTAGAGCACTGATTCTTGCTATGTCCCTCATTTCGACAGAGTCTGCATCTCTTGGGGCGCCTACTCTTTTATCTTTGATCCATCTCAGTCCGAATGAGAGTAGACTTTGGACGATCTTTTGGAGCTCTCCGCATGTTCAGATTGTGGCACAATTCAGTTCCAGTATATTCAGGCCAGTATGACTGAAGATGAATCGCTTGGAACTCTTCGAGGTAAGTGTTGAAAACATATTGCATTGTGTATTGTGGAGGCACATACATCATGCGGTCATGGCTAATATGAGAACAAGCAGCGATGACATGGGAACAAGGGTAATGTAATGCTTGAAATTCACCGCAGTCACACCATTGTTTTTCAAGGTCTACCACGAATGTCCCTGTTGGTCGGCCGCTTGGTAGGCGGACCAACTCTTTCACTCTAAAAATACTACGTTCTCTATTGTGAATGCGAACTTCTAGTTTCATGTTAGTCTTCACTTTGAGCAGCATTGTATCGATGCATTCAAAGACCACACCTTCTGTGTCTCTCCTTTCGACATGTCCATTGTAATAGAGAGAAAGAAAGCACTCTGTTGGAGGCATAATTTAGGAAGGAAATTGTGTAAAGAAGGTAAACATATCGAGTTTGTGAGAGCAGAAGGATGAGTTGTGTGTGAAGAATAAGTTGCCAAGTGTGTCTATTTATAGGGGTCTGAGTAACTTACTAATTAGTGTGATCTGAAGAGGAATCCATAGTGTGAATATTAGGTTATTAGAACAAGGCACATAGTGTCGGTTTCATCTCATCTGTTTATTGTATCGGTATGATCTCAGCCATTTAAATTGTAGGAGGATGCTCTGGTAAGTGTGAAGGAAAAGTAGTGGAGGAGAATGCACCGGACAATGTGTCTTTGATGTTTCTGTCTTTCTAGACAGAAAAATGAGTGGAGGAGGGTGCACCGACAAATGTGTGATTGATGTTTTTGTCTTTTTAGACAGGAAAACGAGTGGAGGGGATACACCGGACAGTGTGCTATTGATGTTTTTGTCCTTCTAGACAGAAAAAAGAGTGGAGAAGGGTGCACCGGACAATGTGCCATTAATTTCTATGAATTTTTAATTCATTAAATAATCAGTTAGCAATAGTCAAAAAAATAATCACTTTGATTATTTAATTAAAATAATTAGTAAACTTATAATTAAATTTAAATTATTTTAATTAATTAATTCAATTTTTGATTTTTTTTAAACAAAAAACAAAATAAGTTAACAAAAAAAAAATAGAAACTATTGAGACGTTGAAGAACTGATGGCATGAGATCACCATTTCTCACCTTTTATAGAAAAAGGTGCTACTTTTGTGTTTAATTTCAAATGGGTGCTACATCCGTAAGTAAATAAAAAAGTGATGCTAATGGCATTTTTTTGCCTTTTTTTTATCTCTCCACTCGCTCATCCTAAGTGGTTTTAATGATACGTGGACATATTTGTAATAGAAAATAATAAGCAATTAGCGACATGTAATCTAAAGTAAGCAATAAGTAAAGAAATGCTAGCCTTGGATTCGGATGAATCTTCCAAGCAAAATTGACCCGGACCAAACAATAATCCTTAGTAGAACGACTTCGGTTATAAATCAAGTATGAGAGCAAATAGTATGATTTCTGTCAATTAAGTGTGGGAGTACAAATAGTGAGAATTGGATGCTCTTTCAATATGAAGGGTTGACTCCTTTTATAGTTATCAATACAAGATATTGATGTCAGAGAATCATTCTTAAATTAAATACAATTAATGACAATAATCATCTCTTAATGAGCAAGGAGTAACGGTTGACGTCATATCCGGAATAGATATGTGATGGGCTCCTTTGGTTCTTCATCCTATGTCACCTGGTTCAATCGCTACCCGATCTCGAATCGACATCCGGACTAATCCGATGCTACCACATCTGGTCTAGAACTCAACCACCTACGTCGAAACCCATACTCAAATCTTGCCACATGTCGTGCTAGTTTTCGCCGTAAACAAAAATTTATATACATCAACTAATTTTGGATTGAGACAGTTAATTGTTTGACTCGAAATGTTTCAAAGTTATTGATCTTACATTTATAAAGTGTATACTATGATGAACTTATCAAAAAACACTTAACAAACGTAGTATATTTTAGAAGAATAATAGAAATATATACACACTAGCCGTAATTTCTAGTAATATTGTAATTTCACCCTATTATACGGACCATTCATACCCTTGCAAATTTGCATTTGACTTAACAAAGTTCCAATATAAATTGTGTAGATTCCATGTGTCAAAATACTTTAGAAAAAGGTCCAAATTTAGCCATTTAATTGTTTAACTGTTTAAAATCGCCCCTTGTTATACTTCCCCTTTGAATTCCATTAGTGTCCAGGGCAAATTCTGAATGATCTAGAGAAGGTATGAACAGCCACAAAGCATATAATAAAATAGAATAAAACTAAGATATTATAAAAACTATGATAATTTCATACAATATGGAAGAGTATTTTGATCCTTTTCCCAATTTTACATAATGAACTACGATACCAATTGGGATTTTCAAGTCCTGCAACTGGAGAAACCAAGAATGTTGACAACCACAAAATTCAAACCAATATCAAATTTCTTATCAAGAAAAGTATTACCACCAAATATCCTCAGATTATACATTACAATGCAGAAAACTCAGTCAACAAGACTTGACATTTATTCAGTCATTATCTCCTAGCAAATTGAACAAATTGTTTTACAGGCTCACTAACTTGAGGGTGTTTGCCTTCTCCTGCAGGCTGTCAATCAAGCTATCAAAAGCCTTCTTGAAGGAATCCACACCCTCCAATTCGAGCTGAGACCCTACAAAGCTCCAGTCGATTCCAACTTCTCGAGGGTGCTGTAGATACCTTCGGCCTCAGATACGTTTGCATCGATTGTCCGTGCAACAGAACCGTGATCGATAAATGCTTGAAGAGCTTGATCGGGCATTGTTGAGACCTAGCAGACAGTTAATTAGAGATCAACCATCATGCAAACAGAAGTAATATGGATTATTCGCACAGTATGGCCTTCTGATGAGGCCACTCTTTTAAGTTCTGTCCCATTAGCCCAAGGGGCTATATTCCCGTTTAAACGTAGTCGGGTAAATTACTCGGGTAAATTACTCTTTTTTGCAGATAAATATAGCCCGCTAGGCTAACGGGAGAGAAATTTAATTGTGGCCTCATAAAAGGCCATTTGTTCAGATTCCATAAGAATGATATTTCATTAGAGGCCATTTCAAAAAAGGTCATTTGATGTCTTCTACAAGGCATTGATCACAATCACCACCAACAAAAGGGTGAGAAGATGGATTATTCGCACCGTATGGTCTTTTCTGAGGCCACTCTTTAATTTTTGTCCCCATTAGCCCAGTGGGGTAATTCCCCCCCTTTAAAAGTAGTAGGATGAATTATGCTTTTCCCATATAAATATAGCCTGCTAGACTAACGGGAAACATAATTTAAATAACAACAACGTGAAATCCCACAAGGGAAACAGAATTTAAATAGTGGCCTCAAAAAGGATCATTTGTGCAAATTCCCTAGAATAATATTTCATTAGAAGCCAATTCAAGAAAAGTGATTTTGATGTCTTCTACAGGACCACAAATCAATCACCACAAACAAGAAGGTGAGAAGATTACTCACCGTGTCAGGTCCAATGAGAGGATCCACATATAAAGTATCGGGATACGCTGGGTTCTTAACACTAGTTGAGGCCCACAATAGCCTCTGCTTCTTGGCACCTTTCTTTACCAAAGCCTCCCATCTAGGACCAGAAAATTTCTTCTGGTAAAGCTTGTAAGCCAGAGCTGCCTGTGCATTTGCAGCCTGTAACGGAAGTAAAACAACATGAGGTTATCCGAAACTCGTATTTCTCAAGCAAGTTACGAAGGAAGCTTCGAGCTCATATTGGTCATGGGTCGGGGAAATCCGCTTGGGTGAAAAAGGCGGGTAAATCTAGCTAAAAGGAGTGGAAATATTCAAAGATGTAGTTGTACCTTCCCACGAAGATCAAGAGCCTCTGGAGTTCCAATTTTCTCAAGCATCTTGTCGACAAGTGTGTCTACTCGGCTAACAAAAAATGAAGCAACGCTTGTGACCCTGGAGAGATCACTTAGCCCAGAGGCCTCAAGGCCATCGAGGTAAGCATCAATGACTGTTTCATATCTCGCAAGAGAGAAGATAAGCTGTGCATACACATAGGATCTACTTAAGTATTCAAGAAACCGATAAAGTACAAAAAGGCAATGGAAGAAGAATCACATGAAACATAAAAAAAGAATAAAAAAAAAGAAAGTTGAATGAAGGTTCTTTACCCAACAAAAATATAATTCTCTTTATCAGCATTTACTAATCAAGTGCTATACAAATATCTCTCTTAAGCACCAAACAAGCAACCTTCAGGGTGTGTTTGGTAGGGAAAATGTTTTCCAATTTTCTCGTGTTTGGTTGATCAAAATGTTTTGAAAAATATTTTTTCTAAAACAAGTTCCTTAAAAATGAAGTGGAAGTAGGGAAAACAAGTTCCACGAGTTGCATTCCACATTGATTGTGTCCTCCCCACCCTCCTAACACACCTCATCTTCACCCCACCACTAGCCCCCCACCCCCGTGTCCCATTTGTCTAGATTATATACAAATATTTTTAGGATAATATTTTGTGCTTCCGTACCGAACACAAGAAATAAATAAGAAACACACTTATTTTTCAAGAAAACATTTTCCTTCATACTGAACACACCCATAATTCTCTTTATCAGCATTCACTAATCAAGTGCTACGCAAATATCTCTTTTAAGCACCAGAAGACAAGCAACCTTCAATCTCATGCATGAAGCGACAAGTTGTCAACAAAGGCAACAAGGAATCAACTTACCGTGACATTGACACTTATTCCAGGTGAAATGACTTCCTTGATGGAAGGAATGCATGGAGCAGTAGCAGGAATTTTTATATACACATTAGAACGTTCAACCTTCTTATGAAGCCACTTTGCAGCCTCTACAGTGCCTTCTGTATCATCAGCGAGTTTAGGTGAGACTTCAACAGAAACATACCCATCGCCACCATCTGTTTTATCGTAGATCGTCTCAAAGAGTTTGCATGCATCTTGGATGTCCTTTACCACAAGTTCCCAATACACTGTCTATATCTTTTCCAGCTTGTACAAGTTCCCTGTAAAGAGCAGTGAATGAAGATAGGCAGAGTGCAAAACAGGCAAAACGAACAGTGTAGACGCAATGTGAAGAAATCACACATTCATTTCCGGTAATATGTTATTAAAAGGAAAAACAAAAAAACATCCTACATAATTGAAGTCCATGAAACACTAATACAATGTGATTAACATAATGGCATTGATATAATACCCAGATGCCCATCATAATGCTCCAAGCATGAGCCAAAGGATGGAACACCCAATACCAAACCCAACCTTTGTATGGATATTTGACAAAACAGCATCCATTTGGACAAAAAGAAACATTTATCATACTTTTCCAAGATCCGACACTCTTAACTTTTCTCAATCCGTGTCTCGTCTCCTCCTTTGCTTTTCAATTTTGACATTCACATTAAATCAAACAAAATGGTTTCCAAACCCATTTGGCGTCATTCAACAACAAACTGTTACCAGAAAGCACAACCACTAATGAGAAACACTTCAAAGTCTAGATTACCTGAACTGATCATTGTAAGCAATTGATGTTGATATAGCTTTCTGGAAAATCTGCAATCATCAAGCCAACAGTTAGGTAAGTTCATGGAGTTGTAGAATAACAAGTAGAAACTGCAGAAATTTTATCCAAATAACTCTTCACCAGTCCCATATTGTATGTATAGGTTAACAAAATAATAGTGACAACAGGTTCCCTATCCCTAGAGAAAGAAGGATTCAACAAGGAATAGTTTACCGCAGGATTGCTAGTTACACCTCTGACACCACTCTCAAGTCTCAATCAATGGAATCAGATCGTGACGGGACGACAAAGATTATCATACCATGGGCTTTGGCCTTGCCTCTCATAGAGATCATGGAGAGTTGTTCTCTTCACTGAGCTTCCATTTCCATCAACTTGGGAGCATTTCACACTGTCAAACAAATGGATCATTAAATATTCCCAATTTTTGCCAGTAGAAATGTATAAATGTGTTAGAAATACAAACTGTGGAAGAAAAGTTGAATCCCCTGAAATTTGATCATTATATCCATGATACTATTAGTTGTTTCAAACACTTAGGTAATCCGCCAGATAAAATAAGGCAATTTCTCTCATGGTCTCTTCATTCAGTTAAAAAAATCCAAGCGGTAGAAACCTTTACCAACCATATTAAAGGAAAAAGAATTGCTACCAATAAATAAAGAAGTCAGTTTCACTATCTCCTACGCGTAAAAAATGACCACTGGAGCTAATCCTAACTTTCACTTACACAAAATATGGGCCACAAGTTTACAGAATTTAATCCCTTTTACATTAAACACTCCTAATCAGCTGCCAAATATTAGCTGATTATGAAGTTTTTAAAGCAAGACCAAACCCGATATACTACCTAGAACAGATTCCACGTAAACTTGATAGCTGGATTGGTGATTTTTTTTAATGGCATCGACAACTAATTCAAAAATCCAATCAACCACATCACAATCCCACAGGCTAGCTGTATGAATCCACTACCAGTTTGCTCTATTCGGGTCCATTTTGTGTAGAGAACTTATTAGCAAACAAATAATACTAAAATAAATTAGTTATCCTTTGACGCAGATCAAAGATTACTGTAACAACAAAAATTGCACATGTACAAAACCATGAATAGAAAAATTAATGTATATATATGGTCAAAATTACTTTTTATGTATACATAATAGATGTCAAAATTACTTTTTATGTATATATAATAGATGATAAATCCCCATGCTTTTTCCTGCAATTAATTTTTAATACCCTTTAATGAAATTTCAAGCTATATCACTGCAGCCAACCCCAACTTCAATCTAATTTGATTGATCCTGTAACAACAAAAACTGCACATGTACAAAACCAGGAATAGAAAAGTTACTTTGTATATAAGGTCAAAATTATCTTTTTACGTATATATATAATAGATGTTAAATCCCTTGACGTGGTTATTTTTTTATTTTTTGAATCCCCTTAATGAAATTTCTAGCTCCGTCAACTTCAATCTAATTTGATTGACCCTGTAACAACACAACAACAACAACAAAAACTGGACATGTATTATGTATAAAACACGTAATATAAATAGAAATTTTACCACAAGGATCCTCTGTCAGAAGGATTGATAACGAAGGACAACTTAGAACTAGCGAGTCTGTCACTGTTGCTAGTGCGAAGATCAATAAAAAACTTAGGTTCTGATGATGAAGATCTGGTACCAAATGAAGATGATGAAGAGTAGTTAAGGCATGGATTTGCGAGCTTACAAATGGTAGCCATGGTTGATTTGCGCTAGCCAGTCGGTGCGGTACACTAAGCTCGCTATATATTGTACGCATTAAGCATCACATTAGTTGAAATGAGTTGCTGCGGCTGATCATTAAAAAAGTTAGGGGTTGTTCGGTTGACAAGCTATTATAAGAGTTCATTTCAACTAATAAGTAGATCTTGTACATAACTCAACCCAAAAAGTTAGTTGATAGAGTTTATATAAGTAATCCATATTCTCATTTTATATCTGATGTGGGATTCTTAACCCTCCTCGCACCTCCAGATCTTATCAACTGGATCATTAATAATATAATTTGGGGTCCAACATCAGTGAACAAAGAATTGAAAGCGTTAATAATATAATTTAGGGATCCAACATCGGTGAACAAAAAATTGGATTGAGTCTGGCTCTGATACTAAGTAAGAATGTATTAATCTACCTTGAAAGTATTTCTCATTAATACATAATATATATACCCTACAAGTTAGGTGATGATTAAGTCCATATAAAGAATTTATGTTCTCATTTCATATTCAATGTGGCAATCTTAACAAAGACTATTTTCTCATAAAGTTTTACTAATTTTATTGAATGAAATTAAAATAAAGAAAAAATATATTTATTTTAGATAATAACTATTTGAAAATCAATTCATTAGGAATTTTTTATGTAATAAAATTATTATACGATAAATGATATTACTAGAGTAGAAGCTCTAGTAGCTAGTCATTTCTTTCACAAGGTCCTCGTACGACTCCGTCATATCATTCTTGATAATAATTAATAATAATTATCTCCAAAAAGACTTAGGTGGTGTTTGGCCAAGTTTTTAGAAGTGTTTCTGTTTTTCAAAAACACTTTTTTGGCCAAACATCAAAAAGCCAAAAAGTGTTTCTAAATGAGAAGAGAAGCAGAAACACCAATTTGGTGCTTCTCGAAAAGCCCTTTTTGCTCATTAAATGATTTTTTTGGACTCATTTATCATACTCTTTTCACAAAATTCATTTTAATCTCATATAATATCCCCATATAAAATAGAAATTTGGGAATGGGGCAGGGTGGGGGTAGGGAGTAAGGCGGGGGTAAGAAAAAAATTCATTTTTTAAAATAAAAGTAACAAAAAATATGAAATAGAAATTTGAGGATGGGTAGGGCAATGAGGTGGGGTGGGGGAAGGGGGTAGGGCGGGGTTCTCATTCCCCATGGGGGCCATGAACTACGTGATAGAACCAGTCTTTAGTAGCCAAGGAAGGCGGGTAAGAAAAAATTCATTTTTTTTTATAAAAGTAACAAAAAATATGAAATAGAATTTTGTGGATGAGTATGACAATGGGGTGGGGTGGGGTTATGGCGGGGTAAGGAAAAAATTCATATTTTTTAATATTTATTTTTATAAAAGTAACAAAAAATATGAAATAGAAATTTGAGGATGAGGTAGGGCAATGGGGATGGGGGGGGGGGGTAGGGGTAGGGCTGGGATAAAGAAAATCATTTTTTTTATAAAAGTAATAAAAAATATGAAATAGAAATTTGAGAAATGGGTAGGCAACAATGGCAAAGTGGGGTAGGCGGGGTGTAAGAAAAATCATATTTTTATAAATTGTTTATAAAAATGAGAATGTGGTAGTGGACCTGGAGTGGGACGGGGTAGGGCTCTGTAAGAATTTTTTTATATTTTCAATCATTTTTTATAAAAGTAACAAAAAATATGAAATAGAAATTTGAGGATAGGGTATGGGTATGGGATGTGGTGGGTAGTAGGGCGGGGGTAGGTGTGGGTAGGACGGGGGTAGGTTTGGACATATTTGAGTCATTGACTATCATATTGTCGTTACATTTCGTATGTACAATATAATATTATTTTTTTATTAAATGTTGCAATTAAATAATTTTAAAAAAAAATATTAAATTGTAAAGATATACTAATTTTTAAAAACATAGGATAGAAAATAATATTTTTAATAGTTTTAAATCTATTAGAAAGAATATTCTAGTAAATTTGCATAAATGTGAGTCAAACAGGAAACTGTTTCTGTTTCTCAGAAGTACTTCTATAACTATAAGCCAAACACCCTAACAGATTCTCCGTAAATGCTTTCATAACTACTTTTAAGAAATGTAAACACTCTTTCGTGCTTGGTTAAATGCACTTGCGTAAAAATAGTAGTACAAGCAATGTTCCGTAAAAATTATATACTTTAAGGATATTTTTATTTTATATTTTATCTTGTATAATATAATATATATATATATATATATATATATATATATATATATATATATATTATAATTCTAAATTATAACAAGTGCGTTTTTTTCAAACAAATTGAGACTAATCATATGAATATTTATATTTTCTATTTAAATTCATCTCAAATTAATAATATATAGAATAAACGTAAAAAATACTAGAAGGTTGTTAATCTCATAACTAAGTGACATAATCCGTGATATACACGATATTGTATATGTAAATATGTATATTATAGAAATAATTGTATCCCTACCCATAATTAGAATATTTTCATATATTGTGTAAATATAATTATGGTAAGAATATGATTCCTCTTTTGTATAGTCTTAGGATTTCTATTGTATAAGAGATGAATATTGTACTCTATATATGCTTTGACATTAATGAGAAGACTCCCTAAGGGAGATTAATATCATCTCACATGGTATCAAGAGCCTAAACTCCAAAAACCCTAGAAATTTTCTTCCCAACACGCACTACCCTCCCACTACCGCGACTTTTATTCTCTTCAAGAAATTGCTTGATTTTTTATTTTCTTCCTCTCTTCTCTAAATGGATACACAGTACCAACAGTCATTCAACCCTTATTCCCACCATGGGTTGTTAGGTCCAAAGAACACAAAGACGCCCACTTCACGCAGTGACGCCCAAAGAAATTCTCCTCCGCTACGACACCCATCGAAGTCATGCTTTCAAGACTCAACATGCAAATGTACCGCAACAATTGGTACATGGACTCCAGAGCCACATATCACATCACCCAGTCTGCAGGTACTATTTCCAATTGTGCAGTTTAAAGCAACCTCAATATGTTACAGTTGGTAGTGGACAACACATTCCAGTAAAGGTTATGGTACATCATACACACAACCTCCCCATCCACCATTCTCCCTTAAAAATACCTTATATGTCCCACACATGATTAAGAACCTAATCTATGTCCGCCAATTTACTCGTAATAATTTTGTCTCTGTTGACTTTGACCCTTTTGGTTTCACTATAAAGGATCTTCGTACGGGGACACCTCTTACGAGATGTAATAGCACGGGGGATCTCTATCCATTCACATCCACCTCCGCTGCCGGATATTGCTCTCCCAACTCTCTAGCGACTATTTCTTCTTCGACATGACATAATAGGCTTGGTGACCCAGGACTCCCAGTCTTTAATTTTCTTAGAGGCAATAATTTCATTACTTGTAATAGGAAGCTTGCCCAAAATTGTGTTTTTTGTTCTTTAGGCAAACATGCTCGTCTTCCGTTTAAATCATCTACTAGTGTTACCTTTGCACCCTTTGATATAATACATGTCGATTTATGGACATCATCTGTTGCTAGTTCTCTCGCTCATAAATATTATCTTGTCTTGATATATGATTTTTCTCACTATATCTGGTTGTACCATCTCAAATATAAATCGGAAGTGTTTATCAAATTTCTCGAGTTTCGACAATTCATCCAAACACAATTTGAAAAAGGTATCAAATCATTTCAGTGTGATAATAGTCGTGAATTCAATAACTCTTATGTTTCACCGTTTTTGTACCAATAATGACATGATTTTTCTCTTCTTCTGCCCTCACACCTCACCACAAAACGGTAAAGCTGAAAGAATCATCCGCACCATTAACAATATGATTCGCACCCTATTAATTCATGTCTTCCTCCCTCCATCCTTCTGGGTATATGCTGCTAAAATGTCAGAATACATTCTCAATATTCTCCCTACTAGCACTCTTCACAACATGACCCATCCGAAATCTTCTACCATAGAGTCCCCTCCCATGACCATCTACGAATTTTCAGTTGTCTGTGCTATCCCAACCTTAGCTCTACCGCCCCTAACAAGCTCGCTCCTAGGTCCACTCCATATGTCTTCCTAGGCTTCCCACTGAACCATACGGGCTATCTATGCTACGACCTGTCCACTTGTCAAATCCAAATCTCTCGTCACGCCACATTCGACGAGATCACATTCCCGTTTTTGAATTTTCAGAAATTGCAAAAACCGAATTACTCATTCTTTGACGAGCCTGCTATCTCTCCCATCATCCTTGATCAGCTTATCTCTTCTGACTCGTCGACAGCGCCGCGACCCAGTGTTGAGGCGCCACGACTCCAACTTTACAGAGAGGTTTGTTCTCCCAACCCGTCGACAACGCCGCGACCCAGTGACGAGGCATCGCGGCGCTAGATCCAGGCGTCGTGGCGCCTCCGACGGCTTCGGCCCCACCTTTTCCTTTTCTGACCCTACCATCAGTCTCAGCGCTCCCTACTCAGCCAACACCGCCTCCCACTGTCCCCACTCACCAAATGGAAACTCGTGTCAAGTATGAAATCTTCAAACCCAAAGTCCAATTTAACTTGTCTTCCCAAACCATTTCTCCAATTCCCAAAAACCTTATATTGGCTAAACAAGACCCTAATTGGAATACGACTATGTCTGAGGAATTCAATGCTTTAACTAAACAACACACATGAGATCTAGTACCTAGACCTGAGGGGGTGAATGTGATTCATTTTCTGTGGCTTTTTTGTCACAAATGCAGAGACAGTGAAGATCTTGAGATGTATAAGGCACGACTTATGGCTAATGGCACAAATCAGCAGGAAGGCATTGATTGTGGTGAGACCTTCAGCCCGATTGTCAAACCGACTACCATTCGCACATTTTTTAGCATTGTCATGGGCAAACACTGGCCGATTTATCAACTTGATGTGAAGAATGCATTCTTACATGGGGATTTGAGAGAAACAGTCTACATGCATCAGCCGCCAGGGTTCACCCATCCAGCAGTTCCTCAATATGTGTGTCATCTCCGTAAGTCACTATATGGCCTGAAACAGCCCTCTCATGCGTGGTATGATCGCTTTGCCAGATATATCTTGCAAATTGGGGTTTTATGCAGCAAGAGTGATATATCGCTATTCATTTTTCATCGAGGTAGTATCACTGCTTACTTATTACTTTACGTGGATGATATTGTTCTTACTGCCTCCTCCGACGGATTGAAAAATGAGATTATTGTCTTGCTTAAGTCAGAATTTGCAATGATTGATTTAAGGAAGCTGAGTTACTTTTTGGGGATATCAGTGACCAGGTCTGCCAATCATATGTTCTTGTGTCATCGTAAGTATGCAGAGGAGATTGTGTACAGGGCTAAGATGACGAACTGCAAAGAGATGCCTACTCCAGTTGATTCTAAATCTAAGCTCAGTGTCATGATGATGCTCCCGTCTCTGATACTACTATGTATAGGAGTCTTGCAGGTGCACTTCAATATCTCACCTTCACCAGACCAGACATAGCTTATGTTGTTCAACAGGTGTGCATATTCATGCATGCCCCCAGGGAGTCTTATTTCACTGCTCTTAAGCGTATCATTCGATACATTAAAGGCACTCTTGATTATGATTTGCACATATACCCCTCTGCAACAAACAAGTTGCTTTCATGTACGGATGCAGATTGGGCAGGGTGTCCGGACACGCGACGCTCCACCTCCGGCTTTTGTGTTTTTATGAAAATATTTTTAATTTTCTATTTAGTGGTAAAAAAATTGAGATACTAGATAATTATAATTTAAAAAGACATTGCCTTAACCTTAAATGTTCTTTAGAATATAATGGTCACTCATATATTGATGATTTAGACTTATTTTTCGAATTATAAGTGTTAAAGGAGATCGTACAAGTAGATGAGAATACTTTAATCGATATACTCAATCAGATAAATAGAGTTGATTCTTTTTCAAATGTCTATATTGTCTAAGAATAATGTTAACAGTTGCCTCTGCGGAAAGAAAATTTTCAAAACTAAAATTGATAAAATCTTACTTAAGATCAACCATGTTTCAGGAGAGATTGAATGAAATATGTATATTATTCATTGAAAAAGAATTATTAGAAAAAATTGATTATAAGACGATTATTCATAACATTGCAACTCAAAAGGCTAAAGAAATAAATTTTGTATTATATATATATATATATATATATATATATATATATACTCAGCCATCTCTCCCAATTGAAAAAGATAATTACTACATGAGATAACACATAAGATAAAGGAAAGAATCTTCTCTCTTTTCTTCTTTCTATATTATATAGAGATGTACAACTTTTATCATCAATTTTCTTTATCTCTTTATCTAAAGTAAAGGAAGGGCTCAGAAGAGCCAAGAATATCAAGAAAAATAAAGAAGACCTCTTTTCTTTGTCTTGATTTTGTTCGAAAGAACCCTCTTATTCTCATGGCCTGGTCTGGTCAGTACCCAGGCGGGCCTCTTTTGTTCCAACGAATTTGAAAATATATATATATTATATAACTTATTTTTCTTAAAAAAGAATACTAATGCCTCTCATTGAAGTTAGTTTTAGGCCATCAATAATGTTGAGCCTCTCCTGATCTTATGCTTATCCAACAGTGAACTTGATTGGATTATACATCAGAAATAATGAATGGGGTCCTACAGGGCATAGTCTAGTGGTAAAGTCTGGGCGCTATAAAGCGCTCTGGCATGGACAATGTGAGTTCGATTTCCCGCAGGCGCGAAGAAATTCTTCATGTTGGAGAATTTGACCTTGTCTCATTGATCAGTTGTACGCTCCCAGAAACTAGTCACTGGAGCACATCCCGCGATTTACTGGTGATGTTGTTGAAGGACCGGTGCCATCACCTCGAGGACGTCTGGGTAATACCAGTGAAGTAGTCAGGTGCAAGACTGAAAACCTCGACTATCAAAAAAAAGAAAAGAAATACTGAATGGGATTTTCTTGATATTTTTTTTGCACCCCTAGCTCTGGCCCTGCTTGCCGCAGATGTCTCGCGCAACAATATAGTTTGAGGGATAAATATGATATAATGTTTTTGCCCCTTAACTCCGCTTTTGCTTACCGTGAGTGCCTCACACAACATAGTATCTACTATCCAGGGATATTCACTAGGCAAGATGTAGGAATTTTGTTGGGTTCAAATATACAAGTATGATACAACGGAAGTTTAAAATTTTATTTACTTACCCAATAATTTCTTCTAGTATGGTTATATGACAATCGAAACATGTAAAGACTTAAATAAAAATACTTACAGGTTGTTTAATCTGGAATCTCTACTAAGGGCGAACACACGATTGTCCCCTTCGATTTAAGCACTTTGCTAAAGTGTATTCCTCTGTCAAGAAAGTCAGGAAATCTTGACAGAGGTTTGAGAGAGTTTTGTTCTATACTTTAAGTCTAGAATTATTCAATAGAATGAATTCGTGTATAATATCAATGAGGTTAGTGTTGTATATATAATCATTTTAGGTCAAAAACCGGATAAGGGTTGACTTCTAAGTCTGGCTTAAAATCGAGGTGTAGTGAGCCAATACGACTGGGGCCACCGCCTGGTAGGCGTCGCGACTCAACCTAGTAGGCACCGCGGCGCCTTACGTCCAGTGACGTTCCTCGTTTCAATATATATTCAGCACATTTAATTAAATCTAAAATTCAATTTTGACTTAATTAATTAAATTTCATCAAATAGAAATTATCCCATAGTTATTATCAATTTAAATATCTCGATTCCAAATCGAATATTTAATACACCCTTAGACCGAAGAGAAAATCGACATAGTGTGACCCTATAGGCTTTCATATATTGACACTAATCCAATTAACGTCCATACATAACTCCTAGACTGCGTCGTACTACGAACTCAATATATGAAGTACGCTTACATGAATCCATCAAACATAACCTTTATGTGAGATGATAAATTCATTTCATTCGCGACACACTCGATCAAGCTTAGGATTTGTCATGTGTCTATCCAAATGGCTTGATCACTTTATCTCATCTATATTAGTCGACAACTAGACCATATTCTAAATATGTTTCTTGCATTGGCCAATGACTTGGTCGATCTAATAAAACTGAGAAGTTGAGTGCTCTCTCGAATATCCAATCGAGGAATGAATCATATTCTTGTCTCAACTACCACCTTAGTTTACATCATAATGCACCCAACACAAGTCGTATCTTATCCTATAAGAAATTTAAGCTTAGAACAGGGTCAAAGTACATTACTCTGTAAACAAGGTACATATTGACCTCAAGTCAAATGACCTTTATCTCCCACACGCTGATAACACTCTAGACATGTATAACAAATAATTTATCAGCATAATATACCAATACTTTTCAAAAGTATCAATGTGTCCATCACTAGTAACTATTACTAGCATCATGTGAGACATACTACATTCTCCAAGAATGTGATGCAGACCACATGTCGACTTATAACATATCATCAATATCACATTCTCGATGAATATTAGTCGAAACTATTTTGAGAGTTACACTTTATCATCAATATCTCACTCTATTAATGACAACGTAAGCTCAAGGAATGCACATTAATGAATAATTATAAACAATCAAATAATAATTCAATAATTGTAAATGCCATAAATATATTAATATTATTAATAATACGAATGTGTTCAAGTACATTTGTATTTAATAATGACTGTCTCTAGGACATGCATACTTTCACAAGAATAGTTGACCAGATGAGAATCCTAAAACTTGCATGAGCAATTGAGTTTATATCACGACATTTTCATGTATCACTTTAAGGTTATTCAAAAATTCATTTAATAGCATTGACAACAAATATTATTTGATCATCAAAGAATATGATGTAGTGGATGAAGCTGCTTCTATCTTAATCAGAGGTCTCGAGTCCGAGCCCTTTGTATGAAAAATCATTGATAAAGAGCGTTTCTCCATAAATGGGTTCTACCCGGCGCGAATTCGGATATAGTTGGGCTCCAATATAGATAATGGACACCAAATGGAAAATAAAAAAAATGTAGACAAATATTATTTGACTAAATTGTTATTGTTTCTTCCTTAAACACTTTTACAAAGTGTGCAATTGAACATTTTTACAACTTATCACCCTCAGTCTGATGGGCAGACCGATGTCTTAAATAGATGCCTAAAACCTATTTGAGATGTTTTAATCTTGAAGATTGATTTTCTTGCTTGCCTATGGTTGAGTATTAGTATAACACATCCTACCATTCAACTATTAAAACAACTCTTTATGAAGCTCTATATTTATGGCCTCCACCCTCCATTTACCTTACTTGACTGGTGAATCAGCTTCAACTGAAGTTGATCAGACATTGATTCAAAGAGAGTTGAAGTTACAACTATTGAAACATCATTTGGGTAGAGCTCAACTCATAATGAAACAAGCAGCAGATAGTCATAGGAGTGACAAAATTTTTGATGTGGGAGATTGGGTCTTTCTTAAGGTGAAACCTTACAAGCAGTCTACCATCTCTAGGGCTGTTATCGGTCCGGTACGGGTATTGACATACTGAAACCGTACCGATAAGGTTACGGGTCCGGACCGAGACAAAACAGATAAGAATTCGATTCTAAAAATAGATTCGGGATCGGACCGATAAGGTTATCGGTCCGAACCGATAAGAGTTCTGGATACTATTTCCGGTCCGAAATATTAAAATCCTTGCTTTAATTAAAAATCTCTGCTTTACTTTTTTTTTTTTTTTATAAAAATCCTTGCTTTACTGCCTTTACTACTTTACATAATACATATTAACAAACTTAAAGCAATATATAATATCAATATTCCATATAAGTTATCGGGTATCAGACCGAGATTAATAACATATAAATTATCGGGTAATTAGACCGGGTTGTCGGACCGGATCCTTATCGGTCAGAATCCTTATGTCTGGAGGGTTAATATCAATTTTCCAAGGGCATTTTAGCTCAGACAATGCAATGTGAGGTAAGCATCTGAGCGAGAGGAATGGTAATCATAGTAATTGCAATAATCGGGTTCATTGATATTCCTGGTATAGTAGATGCTATCACACATACAATCATACTCAATTCGATGGAATTGGACAAAACTATCAGACCAAGAACAGAACTGCGGGAGGAACAACTACCTAAGGCTTAAAATGACATCGAATAAGTTGAATCTCATGCAAACTGTGAGGGAGGTGGTTAACCGGTGCTTAGAGAACTACCTGGGATGTTGGCCGTTGTTCCGGTTGAGCACTCTCTTTTCTTTGTCAAATTCCGTCTTACCAAACAAGACTGACTTCTTACCAACCCGCGAATGGTTTTAGAAGAACTGCTATGTCACTTAAGTAATATCTACAGGTCTTTCCTTATATAGAACTTAAACGCAACTCAACTAGAAACTCGAATTTCAGTTTGAACTATAAGGTACTTGATCCGTACCGTTAACTTTTCGGTCTGAGTATCGATCTGAGTATTTAGGTCCGATTCTCGAGTGTATCTGGACCGATAACAACCCTAACCCTCACTACTCAACCCTTTCACAAACTAGTTACTAGATACTACTAGGGATGTCAGTGAGGCAGGTTGATGTGAGTATCGCCCCGCATCCGTTTCAGTTGGGGCGGGTATGAGGGATGGTTTGGTGGGTGGTGGGGCGAGTATGGGTATCAAAAGTGCTACCCGCCATGGGTAGTGGGGCAGGGGTGAATTTCATATAAGACCCGCCCCGTACATGTTTGTGTTGAATTATTTAATTATGCTAATTTTCTGATATTTTTAACTAGACAAGGACTTGAAATATCTTATTCTTGTCAAGACTCTTAATTCTTGTCAAGTTATCAATCTATTATTATTATTGTTATTATTATTATTATTATTATTATTATTATTATTATTATTATTATTATTATTATTTAAAATAGAGTGTATGTTACTCTTCAATTTTTTTTAATGTTTTTGTGTGAAAATGTATAGTACAATGCAACAACTCTACATGTGCGTATGTGACAACTTTGGTAATGACATTGAAGTTTCTTTTTTCCTTTTTTTGCAATTATGATAATTTGAAAGGACTAGAAAATTTCTTGTCTTCTTCTATATAAATTTCACGCTTTATTTTAATCTTTTAATATTCCTAATATTTTAGTAAAGTTTCAGACTTTGATAAGCGATGGACCATAGTGAAAAAAGTTAATTTTTTCTATTTTCTTGTACTTTTTTTTACTTCCCGTGATGGGTATCCACCGGGTAAGTGAGTACCCGTCAGGATAAGTGGGGCGGAGGCAAGTGGAGGAATTACTATCCGTGATGGGTGGTGGGGCGGGGGCTGGAAATAGGTTTTAGATGACGGATACGTGTATGGGGTACCACTTCCTCCGCTCTGCCCCACCCGATTGACATCCCTAGATACTATGGTCCCTTCCAAATTCTTAAAAGGGTTGGTCCAGTTACATATATATTGATATTCCTACCATTATTTAAAATTCACCTCACTGTTCATTTGTCACTACTAAAAAAATGCCATACAGTTCCTGCTCATATTGTCTACCCTCCTGTTATTGACATAGCTAATCCCATTGTCCTCAGCCTGAGTCTATCTGCAGAGAAGAATGGTGAAGATGGGCGGCAAGGCTGTCACCCAGGTACTTGTCAATAGGACTGCACAAAATCCTAAAATCGGATCGGATTGAAGATCGAATTATCAGAAAAAATGAATCGAAGATCGAATTATCAGAAAAAATGGATCGAAGACCGAACCAAATTTATCGGTCCGGTCCTGTTCAAGCCCGGTCTAAAACCCAAAAATATATATTAATGTGATTGAGGACCGGATCGAAACCCAAAAATACAATTTAAAAGGACCGAAAACCGGACCGAATTTATCGATCCGGTCCGGTCCTATTTTTCGTGTAGCCCTACTTGTCAAATGGATGGGATTTACTGTATTGAAATAGAATATTATCATTGTTATAATATTTTCTTGTTTTGATTAATCTCTTTACGCGAAATTTGTTATCTAAGCTATAATCATTATAACAAAAATTTATAGTTAAATTATTATTAAGTATAAAAAAATATCAATTCTTATTTACTTTTTGCAACTTATGTCTAATTCATGTATACGCCAGCCAAAACAACCTTAAAATAAGTACTGAGCGAAGTGGGCTAATGCCGCATGCGTATAATTCGTGCTTTCAGTACGTGCGCACTTTCCGTTCGCCGCCACGTAATCTCCACTCATTTCCCTAAACCCTACATCGGAGCTCCTAATTCTACTATGTCCGCCGCCGCCGATGAAGACTCACTTCGGAGAGCTCTTGCTCAGAAACAATCGAGTATCGACGTTCAAGGGGGCGCCGTTCGTCAATTAAAGTCATCAGGTGCTACCAAGCCGGATATTGATGCTGCCATTAAAGCTTTAAACGCTTTGAAGCTCGAGAAAGCATCAATCGAAAGCCAGCTCCAAGCTTCTCTCGCTGGCGCCGGCGGCGGTTTGACGTCCGGCAACAGAGATGCGTTCCGTCAGGCTGTTGTTAACACTCTCGAACGACGGCTTTTTTTCATTCCGTCGTTCAAAATTTATCGAGGTGTTGCTGGCCTTTATGATTACGGTCCTCCTGGTTGTTCTGTCAAGTCTAATGTACTCGCCTTCTGGCGTCAGGTTAGCTCCCTTCTGTTAACTATACAGTTTCGTTTTGTTTGAAACAAGTTATGCTTGATCTTAGTTATGCCAGAATTAGTTATACTGGGATTAGTTATGTTAGGATTAATTATACTAGGATTAGTTATGCTAGGATTAATTATGCTAGAATTAGTTATACTATGATTAGTTATGCTAGTGCTGGAATTAGTTATAATGAGATTAGTTATGCTAGTGATGGAATTAGTTATAATGAGATTAGTTATGCTAGAATTAGTTATACTGAGATTAGTTCATGCTAGAATTCGTTATACTGAGATTAGTTATGCTAGAATTAGTTACATTGGGATTAGTTATGCAGAGTTATCATGTTACTCCCTCCATCCCAATTTATATTACGTAGTTTGTCTGGACACAGAGTTTAAGAAATAAATTAATACTTTTGAATCTTGTGGTCTAAAACACGTCAACGATATTTGTGTGGTTATAAATTATCTCATTAAATATAAAAGGTGAAGTTTAAAGTTAATTTGTTTCCAAATAAGTAAATGTGTCATTCTTTTTGGGACTGACTATAAAGGAAATTGTGTCATATAAATTGGGACAGAGGGAGTATTACTTCTTATTGACTGTTTGGTTTGTTATATTAAAACTAACATGCGTTGCATAATTTCTTCTTGAAGAAGTTTGGTTACAAAAATACCAACCACAAAAGGGTTTGAGAGACCTCAGGGGTACTTTTGATAGCTTATCCCGTTACTATTTCTAATCCTGTTTATAACTTATCCATGATTAGTAACAAAAAAGAAAAGAATAAAGCAGTATTAATTTTTTATCCTAAGACAAGTTATGCTTGTCCATCATACCAAACGACCCCTAAATTTCATTTCCATACACTCCGTGGAAGTGTTTCACTACCTATTAGATTGATCTGTCAATCAACTAGTTTGATGTAGGCTAGTGAATCATCTGTATGATTGTATCGCTTCTGCTCTATTCAGGAATAGAGTTTTGATAATGTTCTTACATAGTTGACATACCTCCAACTAGATCACTTAAATTCCACGCAGTTATAACTGGCGGATTGCAGTTTGATTCTCGCGAACATTTTGTATATGGTGAAATAATCTAGTTATTTCCTTATTTATTTCGTGTGTGTGCCTTAACCAATATTTAGAAAATTAACTTAAACAAGATAGGGTCTTAGGGTGCCTAACACCTTCTCAAATGAACTTCCTTACTTAGAATCACTGGGGTTAAGGCAGCTGAGTCAAATAAATTCGACGGTGCTAGTTTTATAAAACTTGAATCAAGGATTCAAAATAATCTGATCAGGTAATCTAACACACTATAGGTAAATAGGTGATTATAGTTCAGTAAGGGTCTTAGAGGTTCCTAACACCTTTCCACCAAACAAACCTACTTACTTCGAATCACTTGGATTAAGGCTAGTTGAGTCGAAGAAACTCAATGGGGTCGTTTTATATTACTTAATCAAGGATCTCAAAATAATCGGATCAGGTGATCTAACATACTATAAAGGGAAGAAAATGTTTTTTGGAATTTTAGAAAAACAAGTTGAAAGGGGTTAGAAAGACATACATGACTAAGAGACAGCAAGCAGTCGCACATACCTTAAACTGGCTAAATGACTACCAGCTCAAGTTTTTGAGCTGTTAGGCTTTGTATTCACTTTCTCATATTTTTTGACTTTGGTTTTCTTGTCATATTCCAGCATTTTGTTTTGGAGGAGAACATGTTGGAAGTTGATTGTCCATGTGTGACCCCCGAGGTTGTCCTAAAGGCATCGGGTCACGTTGAAAAGTTCACTGATCTTATGGTTAAGGACGAGAAGACTGGAACATGTTATCGAGCTGATCATTTGCTCAAGGATTATTGTAAAGAGAAACTTGAGAAGGACTTCAGCCTGTCTGCGGAAAAGGCTGCAGAATTGAAGCACATCCTTGCTGTCTTGGATGATCTCTCTGCTGAGCAGCTTGGTTCCAAGATAAAGGAATATGGTATAACTGCACCAGATACAAAGAATCCACTTTCTGATCCTTATCCTTTCAATCTAATGTTTCAGACATCCATTGGTCCATCTGGCGTGAGCCCAGGGTGAGAATCATGTTTCTGAATCTATCAGTTTAGTGAACGTATAAAAAGATCTATTGCTTTAGTGAAACTTTTGGTACGGTGGAGTTCATGTTTCAAATATTTCATAATATAAAAAGAACACCTTTTATGCAGATGAAACTTCCCTTGTTTTTTCCCTACTTAACAAAGTTCCATTTGAACTTAAGAGTGTCATATCGTAGGAGGTCTCTAAGAACTCCCTATGCTGGTTATTCTACACTTATTGTTCTTTTGAAGCTCGTTTCACTTAAGTGCTACTGTTTTCTTACGCTGCAGGTATATGCGTCCTGAAACAGCGCAAGGCATATTTGTAAATTTTAAAGATCTATACTATTATAATGGAAATAAGCTTCCTTTTGCTGCTGCTCAAATTGGTCAGGCATTTAGAAATGAGGTCATAGACCTTTCTTTTCAATTGAGAATTACAATGTCTTTCTGCACTTCCTTTGGGCCTATTGTTCTGGATATGGTTATGCTATGTGTGTTGGTTATCTTTATAACCAGATTATGCTCATTAAGACTCTTTTCCGCATCAGATATGTACATCACGTTGCAAAAGAAAGTAAAGCAGTAATTAATCGTTGTAGAATTTGATTGTGCAGATATCTCCCCGACAAGGTCTTCTCAGAGTCCGTGAGTTCACTCTGGCAGAAATCGAACATTTTGTTGATCCCCAGGACAAATCTCATCCAAAATTCTCAGATGTTGCAAAATTGGAGTTCCTAATGTTTCCTAGGGACGAGCAAGTTTCTGGACAGTCTGCAAAGAAACTACAGCTTGGTGAAGCTGTTTCTCAAGTGAGTTTCCTTGGTGTCTTCGTACTTGTTCCTCTTTCTTGCCCTTGTAAATGTAAGCCATAAAGTCACTATCTGAACCAATTTTGGGCAGGGAACCGTCAATAATGAAACACTTGGATACTTTATTGGGAGAGTTTATCTTTTCCTAACCCGACTTGGAATAGACAAAGACTGTTTGCGTTTCCGTCAGCATCTTGCAAATGAGATGGCTCACTATGCTGCAGATTGTTGGGATGCTGAAATTGAGAGTTCTTACGGTTGGATTGAATGTGTTGGGATTGCTGATAGATCTGCATATGATTTGCGTGCCCATTCGGTAAAAGTTTAACCTGTGTTTTAGCTTAAAAAAAGTTTTTGGGTAGTTGTGGTTTATCTGAAATTATGTGAATGAAAGAATTTTTGTTTGGGAAACACCCTCCAACCACTTCTTCAAAATTCAGTATTTTTCTAAGGCATTTTGCAAGGGCTTTAGAAAAACTTTAAAAGAAATGTTCTTGGAAATGTTTTTCCACGAGTCCGAAAAAGATATCTCAAATAAACGCAACCATAGATCCTTTTGTTAGTAATTTACTTGACAGAATTCATCTTAAAGGGAAATACGCAGTGTTTTTTGCTTCTTAAACACAAGATAAACGTCTAATGACATTATCCAGCTTTTGAATGAGGATAGGCGGCCAATGAATTATTGGTAATGCTTTGCATTGTCTCAAGTGGTCATTTTTTAATGCAGCAGGTGCCTTGAAAACTTGAGTGCATGTCTTCATAACTTAAAACGTAGAAATACTTTGAGAAATCAGTTATTGCCGTGGATAGTGTGGTGTATCTGGGTTTAAAGAACTTGTGCAGTTTTAGACTTTAGAGTCCTAACCCATTTTCTGTAGATTCTCAGCTCTCTCTATGTTTTATTCTTATTCATCTTTGTATATATTCCCTAGTGTTTCTTTAAATATGCATCACTCTTTACTGACATAACTGGTGTATACCATTTGGATTATCCATTTTGAATAAGAAGCATTAGTGATGACATCGATGACTTAGACCTTTTCAGAAATCCATTACAGTGTCACTAATCAGAATGAATTCTAAATGTCAGCATATATTTTAACTTCTTAAAATATTCTCCTCCTTGGTGATCTGGATATTATTTAGCATGTGCTGATAACATGTTGGACATTTTTGGGTGACAGGAAAAAAGTTCTGTAGCTCTTGTGGCTAGCGAGAAATTTTCAGAACCAAGAGAAGTAGAGGTAGCCATTTGTTTAAGCTAATTATCATTCATGAATATGATTGGTGTGCATTTTGGTGACCACCTGATTTTAATTGTTTGTGTAACATCAGAAACTGGTCATAACACCAATCAAAAAGGAGCTTGGACTTGCATTCAAAGGAAACCAAAAAATGGTGACTGAAGCCTTGGAGGTAGCTTGTGCATTCACTCCCTCACCCTATTTCAATTGAATTTAAACATCTGCTACATTTACCTCATTGAAGTATTTCATGAATATGCTATGTTGAAATGAAACTTTTATTGGAAATCGACATACAATTGATTGCTGGTTAACTTTTTCCCCCATGATTCATTTGAAGAGTTTTTGGGGACAAGAAGGAAGAGTACTAAAGGCATTGTCTTCTTCTATAGAAAGTAATGCAAGCATGATTAACATTTGTCTTCTCAATCAACGTGACTGTTCTTAGTTACTAACATATGTATCCATATGAAAGGAAAAGGTTCTGTCAAATTTAATGGACGATTTCACTGTGCTGGTCCATGTGCTGTAAGGTTATGTCATCATAAGCAAATTTATTTATTTGGATTTGCACTTAATATATAAAAACTTAAACAATCTATTTGGATTCACTGCTAGAAATTGGATTTTTTTTGTAGTATGGTGATGTTGCATTACGTTTGGGTGATATTAATTAGGTTCTGCTGTAATGGAACTTATTATTGATTGGATTAGCGGATAATCATCCAAAAAGTAGAATAAGATGCCAGTCTCTCTTCTAAGCTGAATTAGGCTTACTTAACCGGGACAAGCATGGGGTTTACCTCTTTTTTGAACAAAATTGAAATATACATGGTAGATCCTGAAAATGGGTCCTAAGAGTGATTATTATGAAATTTTAACTTTTAAGCTGAAAGGGATGCTAATAGGTAAATGTATGGAGCATAAAGAAACACAGAAACAGTTTTAATTTTTTTAGCTCTGCTTTGGGAAGAGTAAAATGTACTGGATCACAGTTGGTTGAATTTCTTCAGATACTCCTATTTTAGACTTACGGGTATGGATGAATAGTGGCTAGCAATCAAGAAGAAACTTCATTACTTCAGAATAAAGATTGGTTTTTTATACTTATCAAGAAAAAAATTGGAAAGTAATAATTGCAGAAATAGAGGAAAGATTGTTCTGGTTTCCGTCCTAGAGTTTTGAGGGGAATGCCCCTTGTGATAGTGGTGAACTTGCGAGTATCAGAAATCAGTTCCTCAAGCTAAGATGTGTTGCACTATAATTTTATTGTGCAAGCTCTATGATATGAATAATCTCAAATAGCAAATGTTGTTTTTATTTTGACTGGTGATATCACACCTTTCTGTTTTCCCAGTATGTACTATGTAGTACTTCACTTTCTTCTTATTTAGGTATTTAACTACCATTCTCTAGCATGGAACTGACTTATTTTCTTTTATGGATGGATGAAGAATGACAGCTGATTTGACAAGAAACTGATACGTCTTGGATTTAGATCAAATTATAACCAGGGCATTATGATGGTAGTGTACACTGTACGGCTGTCAGCCCAAATTCAACCTAGAGAAGCTCTCAATCTCTAACTGGAGTATAGACTTATTTGCCATTCTTGAATAAAGTCAAATTGGTTAAATGTTTACTCGACTCCATTGAGAAAAATTGCAATAATTTTTAGGAGCTAGTTTAAAAAAAGACACAGTAAATCAGAAATAAAGACTCCGCAACAATTATGCAAGTTGGGATCCGCTCTATGAATCCTCACTCCATTTCTCGTATCAAATTTAAGGTAACTTTGACTCAATTTTCAGGCTGCCACGAAGAATATCCGACTTTATCGATCTTTTTTCCTTCAGTATTTGATGAGCTACATTTTAAAAGAAAGTAGTGCTAAGTTGTTCTGCTTGCCTTTGTTTACACCAGGCAATGGAAGAAAAGGTAGCTATGGAGATGAAGGCTGATCTGGAATCCAAGGGGGAGGTAGAGTTCCATGTATGTACCCTCGGGAAGAATGTCACGATTAAGAAAAACATGGTCTCTATTTCCAAGGAAATAAAGAAAGAGCACCAGAGAGTGTTTACACCTTCTGTGATTGAGCCCTCGTTTGGAATTGGGCGGATAATATATTGTCTTTATGAGCATTCATTCTACACAAGGCCAAGTAAAGCTGGGGATGAACAGCTAAATGTCTTCCGCTTCCCACCCCTTGTGGCCCCCATCAAATGCACTGTTTTTCCACTGGTTCAGAATCAACAATATGAAGAAGTTGCCAAGTTAATCTCAAAGGCTTTGACTGTTGCTGGAATCTCTCATAAGATTGATATAACAGGTGTTGCTAAGAGTATTTAAATTGATTCCTTTTTGTGATGCTTCGGTTTGGAACTTAATGAAAATGGAATAGTGAGAAGAGGAGAGAGACCACTGTTAGTTTTAGTCCGTACGTGCTATGATACTCTGCCCTTCATTGTGCCCTGCTGTACTTGTCCCTTACCCCCGTGTAAGAGAGACATGGATACTGTCAGAATACCCAAAATATGAACAATACTTGCACTGAGTACATATTCGGTAGTCAAACTCCGAGTCCGGTACCATACCTTAATGTTGTTTCTCATTCCTCAATTGACTTGATAAATTTTTGGATCAATTTGCTTTCTCTTCTCTGCTCTAGATATATATATATATATATATTCAATGACACTGCTGCTACTCTTGTGATAAGTGTCCTATCCATATAGAGGTGTCAATAAAAGATGTTTTCTCATTGCGAGTGGGAAGCATATTAGCATTATCTGCTCTGATATGGAACTATTTCGTTATACTGATTAGACTTAGATGCTCTCTGTGTTATTTGAAGTTGATCAGTTGGTGGCATTTATAGTAAGAAAAGGTCCAATGGGTAATTCGACTGATCTTGGCTTGTGTTCTGTTGCATTTTTATCCATACTAATTGTCCTCACTTACGTTGCAGGTACTTCTATCGGGAAAAGATATGCAAGAACCGATGAACTTGGTGTTCCCTTTGCCATCACTGTCGATTCAACGTCGTCCGTGACAGTGCGAGAGAGGGATAGCAAAGATCAGGTCCGGGTGGATGTTGAGAAGGTGGCATCAGTTGTGAGGAACGTGACTGATGGGGTGAGCTCTTGGGCAGATGTTTTGAAGATGTATCCTCTACATTCTTCTGGAACTGCAGAAGAGTGATCATTTATACCATTTTTATCACTTTCAGAAATTATTATCCCTTGTCCCTGTCTTCAGGAATTTTTGTAGACCTATTTAACTGAGATAACTTCTTCTGGCCCAAGGCTGATTTGACTACTTTATATTTTACTCACTATTATAACCTATATTACTCAATGTACTATGAAATAAAGTGCAAGAATTGTGTGTGAGAAGTATTTATTCATTTTAATTGTGTATTTATAGGATGCAAAATCACTCAAAAAGTTGCAAAAATGAAGTAGCCACACGAATGTAGAGTTGGTCTCTGTCAAATTTAAACAATCAAGAATAAAGTTGGTCTCTGTCAAAGCCCAGGTGATGTTCAAATTTTAGACCTTCCGGTACGAATCTAGCTCAAATTTGAATTTGGCTTTTTAAACTTCAAATCTTGGGATATTAGAAGCTCATTTGCGCTCCAATTTAGACAAAAATGAGATTGTGATATTGAGATTTAGGGTAGAGATGTGTAATATTTTAATAGTTAATTAACACCCCAGGTCGTGAAAGAATCGTTACACTTTGAAAGGTATATTGTCACGAGTTATATTTGGTATTCACGCATTTGCTTCAATAAGAACTTATCTAAAACTATCTATAGGTTGCAAGGGTGAAACTATTTTGTTTGGTTTCCTTATTGACCTTTGTGATACTGAATATCATACTCCTTCCGTCTCAAAATATTTGTCATCTTTACTAATATATTCGTCTCAAATACTTGATATTTTTAAAAAAGTAAGATAAAATTAAGTTTTTTTTTATTTTGCCTTTTATATTAATTACAACAATTAAGAGAGAATTGTTATTGATATATAATAAATATTTATTGAGGAGATACGACATGGTGCAATATTTTAAAAGAGTAAAATAGTCAATTTCCTGACGTGTAAATAAGCAACATGATAACTATTTTGACACGGAGAAAGTAGTAAGTGTTAGAATATTAGTTAGAATATTCTAAAATTGTATTAATTGGTAATATTATATTTATGTAGAATCCTAATATATACGGTAGATAGTACAAAGAGTTATTAGGAAGATATTATTAGGTAGGGTTTCTTATTCATTATGAGGCATGATTTCCTCCTCACATTAATGTATATTACTTGTATATATTCTCCCTTATGAGATGAAGAATAATTGAGAAAAATATTCTTACATGGTATTAAGAAACTAAGGAAAGATCCAAACTTATTTTTTTCCCATTTTCGGTTTTTTCTCCTCCCTTGACCAAAAATTCTATTTCCTTTTTTGTATTTTTTTATTGTCTTCTTCAATTGTTCACTTCTCCATTGGTGAACACCTCTCATCTCAACCAATAATGTCTGAGTCAAAATCAACCTTTCACCCTGCCCTAACAATCTCGAATATCAAAACACATGTTTCTGCCAAACTTGAAATGGAAACAGTGCATTATGCAACGTGGGCGGAATTATTCAAATTTTTTTGTCGTGCTCACAAGGTTCTTCACCATATAATTCCACAAAAGGATGGGAAAGGGAAGGAGGTCACAACGGATGTGGACAAAGAACTGTGGGATACTCTTGATGCCACAATCCTTGGTTGGATTTATGCAACAATATCTAAGGATTTGTTGCATACAATAATGGAACCAGACTCCACAGCGATTGCGGCATGGGAACGTCTAAGAGATATTTTTCAAGACAACCAAAATTCTCGCGCTATTACATTGGAGCAGAAATTCTCCACCATTGACATGGCGTATTTCCCGAATGTTTCTACCTATTGTCAACGCCTCAAAGTGTTGGCAGATCAGTTAAGAAACGTTGGTTCACCGGTTATTGATAATCGGTTAGTCTTGCAATTGGTCTCCGGTCTCACCGATGCGTATAGCGGCGTTGGGACGTTAATCCGTCAAAGTAATCTTCTACCGAAATTTTATCAAGCGAGGTCCATGCTTGTTCTTGAAGAGTCGGGCTTCGTGAAAAAGACATCTACTACTTCAAACTCCGCCATGATTGTCACCCCTTCTAATGATGGTAATTATTTTGATTATTCTCAACAAAATAATGGAAAGAAAGGACGAAGTAATAATAAAAAGGGTGAAAATAGCGAAAACAATAAAGGCGGAGGTCACCGGAATTCTGGTGGCGGCGGAAATGGCGGCAACACAAACATCGACGGCGGATAGTTGTTAGGACCGTGTCCAATTGCTCACGCAAGTGTACGTATCGTTCACAAGTAATATAGTCTGTAAGACCGAGTTTATCGTCCACATAGACTGATTTCTAATTACCGAACATCTATTCTAGATTATCTATTTGACAAACGATATTTGATTTGAGTTTTTATCTAACTACTAGAATAATTGCGAGAAGTATTCTAAATTATTAAGGTTTAATCAGTTATGAAGGAATTAGGGCTTCCAAAATCCTCGAATATCCACTCTATTCAATCCTTAATGCAACTAGAATGACTTCTTCTTCTACGTTAAGATAGCGGTTAACTTGACTGTCTTATATTCTGGTTAGGATATATAATCGCTCAACCCCAGTGCAAAATCCTTCTATATTTCTATGATAGGATTTACCACATAGAGGATTAAGAACAGTAATCTATAATGCTACACAAGTATCGGGGTACTTTCGTCCGCGATTTTAACCTATGTCTATTCAATTACAACATATCCAAATCTCTCCTCTCGGTTCTTGATTTAAAATCATATAGGTTATGATAATTAGTGATCAATTAACTATCAAACATTCATACCAATTATTGAATAAATTTTAATCAAGTGAAGAAGGAATCAAACTAATGCATTAAGTCATGAAATAGAGTTTCAAGCGATTCAAAAGGAACGCTAAGAACTAATACAATTCCAAACATAAACTGAATTAAAAAGAAAGAAAGAAAAGTACTGCGAACTAAAGTCTCCAATTGTAGCTTCCAATCCTTGCCCTGTGATATGTTGTGTGTTAGAATGACCAACTCTCTTCAATAGACTAATACCTATGGCTTAAGTATGTTGCAAATTTCATGCCCTTGGCCAAATTCACCTCGGATCTGAAACTTCCCGCGTTGGCACCGCGGTCCTGAAGAGTGGAACCGCGGTGCCGAAAGTCCTGCTACCTCTCAGTAATTATGGCACCGCGGTCCTGCATGAACGGTACTGCGGTGCTGAAGTCTTTTGTCTTGAATTGCCAACTTTCATCCTTTTTGCCTCGGGACCCTCCTTTTGTGCCCACTTTTCGCTCCTTTTCACCATTTTGCCTATTTGAACCGTTGTGACTCAAAAGAAAGAAAAACGACCATAACACGACACTTATTTATACGAAAATGGGAAAAATACTAACTAAAAATGACTCAAAAAGCGTATACAAAATACGCATAACAAATACCCCCAAACTTAACCTTTGCTCGCCCTCGAGCAAAGATTAAAACAAAATAAAAAAGACTCAAAGACTCAAATCAAGCAGTTGCACAAAGTTACTTAGAAAAGCATGAACGTCAGTTGAGATAATATGTCGGAACATACATAGCATGAACTTAGCAATCTAGAATTTCAAGTAAGATATTTTTCGCAAATTCATTTCAATCATAATCAATGGAAGCATGAACACATACCCTATGCATGTCAATTTCATTTAGTTCATGGGCATGTTTACTTGCTATTCTCCACTAATCACAGACATACATTCTAGAGATCTTCAGGACTTTTCAGGGTTGTAATGTAGGCTTAGGCAGGGGTAGATAAAAGTAGGCATTTAGGCTCAATTTACGTACCATAAGCGTTTTTCTCATTCAACCATTTTGTCCTTATTTTTGGTATTCTTTTCAATTCATACTTATCATTCCCTCTTCTCTTTTTGAGAGCATGAAACAAATTCACATAGGCACCCCCAAACTTAAGCTTTTACACACACACACACACACACACACACACACACACACACACGCATATATATATATATATATATATATATATAATTTATTTTATTATTATTTATTTGGGGTGCATCACTTTTTTCACTCTCTTTTTGTATTTCTTTTTCATCTCTATTTTCAATTACTGCTTATGACACACAAGGGAATCATGGGGTCTCAAAGAAAATAACTTATTTTAGGCTTAAAGGGGCTGACTAGAGATACAATTTACTGTATGGTAGGTAATGAAAGGTACGAATGGCTAACAAAGAAATGTCTGAATCATCTCCCTAAACATTATGTCTTAACTATTTCGCCTCAAATAACAAGCAAGCAGACTTCATAGAATTTTTCACAATTGACAACACATAAGCTAAGCACAAGATATTCCGAATAATTAGATTTGCATGAATTTTTGGCATATCTAACTTAAGCACACAGATTTTAACTTCTAATTCCATTACATTATCCACTTAATTCACTAGGCGTTTCAAGCAACTACAACATGCATGATCATAAAAAAAAATCGACTCATATAGACACAATAAAAGACACAAAAACTCAATCAAAATGACTCAAAAATAGACATAGAAAAAAATAAAAATAAACCCCCCAAACTTAAACGACACATTGTCCCAAATGTGTAACGACTCAAAAATAATAAAGGGACGACTTACAGACAATGGCAGCTCAAAATGGTGGTGGTGGCGGCGGATACTGCATTGACCATTGGGTGAACATGGAACTTAAACCATCAACACGCTGGGTCAGGTGTTGATGACTTTGCATCATTTGCTGCTGATTCTGCATCATGTTCTCTTGGTTTTGCAGCATACTTTGTTGATTTAGGAGCAACTGCTCCATCATTGACATTGGAGGTTCCAAGGACATGGGAGGCTGGTGGCTGCTTTCGCCTGCTTCATCGGTGCAGCTGCCTCAGGCTCTTCTTCATCCATGGCTGATGCGTCTGCTGCTACTGGGCCCCTTCTCCCTGCTGCTGGTCTTGGAGTGGGGTCAAGAAAAGAGTGCACTAAACTGTAGGTCACATGAGGCTGACTCTTTACGAGAATATCCGTGGAGAATGTTGGGACTCCATGCGAAATATAGCCATCCTCTGGCTATTTTGTTAAATTGGCACCGGACAAGTCTTCTGGACCCGTTACGGGAAATGTTGAATTCGGCGCCTGGGTAGCATAAAACTGCTGCAACTGTGTCCCACATGATGTGGTTGACGTCTCTCGACCAACTTTTGAAATGGTGCGGGTTATAACCTTGGTCCTCAACATCATTGGTCCTCAGTAGCGCATTCACTGTTTCAGAACTTACGAGCACATATAGCCCTCTAACAAAGCATCTCGCATCCTCTTGCTTGGGATAATTAGCATATAATTCCCTCACAAGGCTAGCGTTCTGAAGTGGAATTCTTTCTGGATTGGTGAACCTTTTCCAACCATTCGCCTCGATCATGGCCCTAATGGGCTCGTAGTCATCATCATAGTCAAATGGCATGGTCTGGTAGTCCATGCCTCTCTCTGGTATCAATGCTCTAGTGTTTATTTTGTTATATCGATTTTCCTCTTGTTTGTTGGTAAATCGAGTAACATCATATTTTGGAGCTGATGGAGATGAGGAAGCTCTGGCGGTTCGTTTTCTAGAGGTCATTGTGCGAGTTATTGAAAAAATTTCAGCAGCGTTTCCTTTGTTTCTTTGAGGGTTTCCAACAACTATCACTCCACACTGCAATAATAACCAAGCAAAATCAGACCACAATAGTAATACACCGCGACTCAACACTACACAGTAACCCAAAAACACAACAAACACAGCGAACAACCAACGCATCACACACCCACAACTACACAACACCCTGCCTACAAAACCCGTACAACCCCCACAACCGCAAACTACTTTTCCCACTAACCTTGAAATTGCAAGAACAATGATGAAGATTATCTTTTTGAGTGGTTGTTCTTCACCGCTTTATTGATCCACGTAAAAGAATGATGTTGTGGAAAGCAGCTAGGAGTCTTGGGTGGTGATGGTATGTATGGGTTGGAAGGATTTGGGTGAATTTATGGGAAGTTTTAGGTGGGGGAGGAGGTGTTTTCGTTGTTATAGAGAGAGAGAATGGGTTGAGTTGATGTGGGAAGAGATTTGAGGATTTAGGGCTTTTTATTTTTCTGAAATTGCGCTTCGGCACCGCGGTCCTGCAGAATGGCACCATGGTGTCGAAAGTACTGTGATTTATTTTCTGAATTCGTGCCCAGGCACCGCGGTCCTGCAGAGTGGCACCGCGGTGCCTAAAGTACTGTGGTCTCTCTGAACATGCGGCACCGCGGTCCTGAAGAATGGCACCGCGATGCCGACCCGATTCCGTGTTTTCCACCCTTTCTTTCTGCTCATTCTTCGATTCCCGCACATGTCATCACATCACAATCAAAAAAATACCAAAAGTGAGACTATTCAATTTAAACTAATTGCAGAATTTAAACATTGGGTTACCTCCCAAGTAGCGATGTCTTTAACATCTTGTAGCCGGACGCAGGTTCCTTATCAAATCATTGGGATAAATTAACCCCACAACCTATCCACTTAAAAATCATTTTCCTCTTCCTCACTCTATTTTTCCTTTTCACATCATTGGGTTCAGTAAGATTTACTTGTTTGTCAGCTTTTATGTCATGGACTTTTGTTGCAGCTTTCAAACTAGCCTGTGGGTTCACAACTGTAGGAATGATCTCCCTAGTTTTGGTCTGTGCTTGTTGAACTGCTGTGTCAGTTGTGCTTACTGCGAAGCACTTGTTGCTGGCCTGGGACTCAATGGTGAATTTGAACACTTCGAATACCATCTCTTATTCCTTAACCCGTAGTCTCAATTCTCCCTTCTCCACATCGATTAGGGCTCTACCCGTTGCAAGGAATGGTCTCTCCAAAATTATGGGTATTTCATCATCATCCTCCATGTCAAGAATGAGGAAGTCTGCTGGGAAGAAGAACTTTCCCACCTTGACAAATACATCTTCCACTATGCCTCTGGGATGCACCACGGTTCGGTCAGCCAGCTGCATATTAACTGTGGTTGTGGTTGGTTTGGCTTCCCCCAAACTCAATCTCTTGAACACAGACAGAGGCATGAGATTGATACTAGCCCCTAAGTCACAAAGTTGTTATACCCCGTGGTTCGGTCCGACCATGATCGGTCTCCGCCGCCAGCGCAGCGTGGCCGGAAAACCCGGCGGTCCGCTGAGTTGCGCGGCGCCGGTGCCGGTCGCGGCGGCGGGAAATTTGGGCGGAAAAACTTAGAAAATCTGATTTTTGTTTTAAAAGAGGCCATGGGAGGGTGACAAGTGTCCCCCCCCCATCTGATTTTCAGATGCATGCAATATAATTGACCAAGGCTTGGTCACTTTTCCATCTTTCATCTTTACTCTCTCTCTCTCTCCAAAGCTTGAGCTCCCCCTTCTCTCTAAAACCTCAAGAGGTATTCTAGCCTAAGAAAATCTGAAAAGTTAAAGGCAAGAAGGAAGCTTGTGACTAGCTTAGAAGTGCTATTGTGGTGGTGTTCTTGGAGTAAAGGCTAGCAAGGTGTTGGAATAAGTTTGGCTAAAACTTAAGGTAACATTTCTTCTCTTGTAGTTAGTATTGGGTGTTGCATGTTTAATAGGAAGAACTTGTAGTTGGAAAAAAATGCACTTAGAGTAGTTGCATGTAAGAAATGAGGTTTGATTATGAAAGAATTGGTTAGGGAGATATTATGAGCATGTTGTTGCCTAAATACTACATTAGACTTGTTGGGTTAGTTGTTATAACTTGTGGGGCTGAATTTTACACACCAAAGTTTAGGTGTGTAATCCCCTTGGTGTTGGTTGGTTGTTGAGCCTTAAACATGGCATTTGAGCGTTAAAATCGACCTTGGAAAAGGTGGCAAAGTATGTAGAAACAAAGGAAACGCTGCCCAATTTTCCGTAGGAAATTGGTGACTTTAACTTGGAAAAATTCTGCATTGTAATTAGAGTTTGATAAACGTATTATGGTCATTTTAGGTTGACATACTACGTGTCTACGTGCGGTAAATTGGACTTAGCTTGTGGATTGACCGAAGAGGTATGTGGAGCTTTCCTATCTCTTGAGCATGATTAGTTGTACCCATGTAGTACGGTAGACGTACAAGATTTGAAAATCTTCGTTTGATTTAAGTATGTGATACTTGATTCGTTTTAAAAGAAAAGTATAAATCCCTTGGACTTAAGGGAATGTGTTTTACTATTGTTTAACTTTAATATAACGGCTTTATGGGGAGTTGGTTATATTAGTTTGTGAAAGCTTAATGGAGAAAGGTTTTGATGATTTGAACTTGTGGAAGGAAAATGGTTTTTCTAGGCATGAATTGCCTAAGGTTTTACAAGGAATGAAGTCACTTAATTTAGAAGCTTGAGATAGTTTTAAAAGGAAATGTGACTTGTTTTGAAAGGAAATCGTAACTTGATACTATGGTGACTAGTATCTTGGAATTTTTGTATAAAAAGAGTTATTTCTTAAAAGGTTAGAGGTACATGATACTTGGGTTAAATTCCCGGATTTTTATTAAAAGACATGATCGTGCCTTAGGTATACTAAAATGAGAGGATGTATTAATACTATTAATAAGAAGTTAGGTGATTCTTAACTTGCTTATGTTATGATAGGCCGGTAGTGCTTATGTTGTGATGTGATAGTAGAGTGCTTATGTTATGTTTAATAGCCGGATGAGCTATGTTATATATATTTATATTGTTACGTAAACCCCGGTTATTATTTATGCCATGGATTTGCTACCCATGACGCGAGCGAGCTTGTACTACGCGGATCCGACCATAGGATCCATGCGGGTGAAATAGTCCCACGCGAGTACGCGATGGTTTCATGCGGATCCACAGGATCCATGCGGGTGAAATAGTCCCATGCGGGTGAAATAGTCCTATGACGAGGCAGATGACCTCATGCGGGTCCACAGGACCCATGCGGGTGAAATAGTCCCAGGAGTAGGATTGCTTGATGATACTACGGGCGAGGTACCCTGTTTTGATCATGAGCCTCCTATTTTTATGCTATAAAACTTATACTTGTTACTCTCATTGTTAGTAAGGCACAGTGCAACATAAATTGATTTTATCTACAACTTCAGTATATTTTGGACTTATGATATTACTACGATTTTCCGCTTTATATACTGCACGTCAGGTAATCGACCTTCCTCGGGGGCTGCGTTCATGCCGCAGGTAAGGGAAAGCAGGTGGTAGATCCTCATTCCTAGGATCTTTACTCTGGTGTCAGGAGCTCCCTTTCTTCGGAGGCTCGATTTTTGGTATGGTTCTCCCTGGAGTTGTTGATATTTTGTACATTCAGGGGCATGACGGGGCCCTGTCCCGTCATAGTGTTATTCATTCTGTAGGCTGTAGTCTTGTCTAACTTGGTTCGTTAAGGATGTAACTGTTCGGTTTATGTACTTTTGGGTTAGCCATTTTGGGCTAGACTATTCTATATCTTAATGGTTGTTTATCTTGAGTTTATATTCCGCTGGTTTTCTCTGATGTTGTGTCACTAGGGTGCCCGGGTTAAGGCACCGGTCACGGATCCGGGTTCGGGTCGTGACAAAAGTGCCCTGTTGCATATTACTTTGCCAATAGTGCAGGACAGGGTGAAGCTTCCTGGATCTTTCAACTTAGGATGTATTATCTTTTGTAAGATGGCGCCGCACTCATCTGTCAGCGCTACTGTCTCATAATCCGCCAACCTTATTTTTTTTCCAAGTATTTTCTTCATGAATTTGTAGTATGCGGGCATTTATTCTAACGCCTCAATGAAGGGGATATTGATGTGAAACTTCTTAAATACCTCCAAGAATTTGAAAAACTGCTTGTCTATGGCCTTCTTTTGGAGCCTCTGAGGGTAAGGGATTCTATCAGTATTCCTCAAAGCGTGCCGTGGAGCTTTTCAATCAGGGTGGTCTCGTGACTTCTCATTTCTTCTCAATCGCTTTCACCTCTTTCTCATGAACCATCATGTTGGGAGCAACCTACTCCAACCGCTTCACTCTTAATAACATCGCTCGACATCGCTTCTCTTGATTGACCTCAGTATTTCGGGAGAGTACAATGTGGCTTGTTGGTTACCATCTTCGCCAGTTGCCCAACTCGCGTTTCGTGTTCCTGAGAGACATGGTTTCGCATATGAACCGATTCTCGCGACCGCGAGTGTAAGCAATGCACTTTCTCACCATCAAAGCCTCTGTTGTGTAGGTGGTCTAAACTACTGGGATGAGGTATCCTGATTCTGTGCTTGCTGGTTCTGGTAATTACCTTGATATGGTTGTTGCTGAGCCTGGTCGTTCCTCTACGAAAAGTTAGGGTGATTTCTCCACCCTGGATTGTATGTGTTGGAATTATAAGGTCGTTGAAAGTTCCCAACTGCTTGAACCTGCTCCATTGACACATTATTAGGGTCCACCGTTGTGCATCTGTCAAAGGAGTGCGGTCCACCACAAATCTCACAATTTACTGACATCTGGACTGCATTCACAGACATAGTGTTCTGCTGCAGTTGCTTCGTCAGAAGGGACACCTGTGCATTTAGGGTAGTGATAACATCTAATTCATGTATGTCCATAGTCTTTCTGCTACTCACAGACCTGTCATCTGTCCCTTGATGATTGTTGGAAGCCATGTCTTTCAGTAACTTATGTGCCTCATTGGCACTCTTCCTCATGAACGCTCCCCCTGCTGCAACATCAATTATGGTACGAGTAGTACCACTCAACCCATTATAAAAAATGTGGATCAACATCCACTTCTCTACGCCATGATGGGGATATTTTCTCTGTAAATCCTTAAATCGCTCTCATGCATTATACATCGACTCTCCATCTACCTGATAGAAATTGTTCAACTCTCCCCTTAATTTTGCTGCCTTTGAAGGAGGGAAGAACTTTGCGAAAAACTTTTGGGCTAAATCCTGCCAGGTGGTGACGGAGTTGGCAGGTAGTGAGTTCAACCAACTCTTGGCTCTGTCCCTAAGTGAGAACGGAAAGAGCCTCAATCTAATGGCGTCGCCGAACGCCATTGTACTTCGGGCGTGGCACAACTCGCAAAATTGGCAATGCGTACGCTGGGGTCTTCGACGACAATCCACCAAATGCATCGCGGTTCGACCATGCTCAGGATGGCTGGCTTGATCTCGAAGTTGTTTGCCTTATTGCGGGAGCCCGATGCATGCCTCGCACCAAGAATCGCGGCGTAACATAGTCTTCCAAGCTTCTTTCCGCTGGAACCTGAACTGGCTCCCCTGCATTTTCAGGACCCTCATTGTTCGCCGCATTCTGATTCGGTTGGTTTTCCATGGTCACGAATCAAATATCCTCTTGTTTCGCCTGCTCTGCTTGCAAGCTTTCTCAGTCTCAGGGTTAAAAGGAACAAGTGTGTCTGCTCCTCTTCTTCTCCGCATACACTAAATCCCTGAAATAGACCAAAATCAACAAACAAATCAAGGCAACATGGTTCTAACATTAAAAATAAAAATAAAGCCAAAGTAGAAATAAAAATAGATGGTTTAATATTAGAAGTACGTCAGTCCCCGACAACGACGCCAAAAACTTGTTAGGGTCGTGTCCAATTGCTCACGCAAGTGTACGTATCGTTCACAAGTAATATAGTCTGTAAGATCGAGTTTATCGTCCACAGAGACTGATTTCTAATTACCGAACATCTATTCTAGATTATCTATTTGGCAAACGATATTTGATTTGAGTTTTTATCTAACTACTAGAATAATTGCGAGAAGTATTCTAAATTATTAATGTTTAATCAGTTATGAAGGAATTAGGACTTCCAAAATCCTCGACTATCCGCTATATTCAATCCTTAATGCAACTAGAATGACTTCTTCTTCTACGTTAAAATAGCGGTTAACTAGACTGTCTTATATTTCGGTTAGGATATATAATCGCTCAACCCCAGTGCAGAACCCTTCTATATTTCTATGATAGGATTTACCACATAGGAGGATTAAAAACAGTAACCTATAATGCTACACAAGTATCGGGGTACTTTCATCCGCGATTTTAACCTATGTCTATTCAATTACATCATATCCAAATCTCTACTCTCGGTTCTTGATTCGAAATCATATAGGTTATGATAATTAGTGATCAATTAACTATCAAACATTCATACCAATTATTGAATAAATCTTAATCAATTGAAGAAGGAATCAAACTAATGCATTAAGTCATGAAATAGAGTTTCAAGCGATTCAAAAGGAAAGCCCTAATAAAGTGTTTAGATCCTAGCCATAGTCACGCTAAGAACTAATACAATTCCAAACATAAACTGAATTAAAAAGAAAGAAAGAAAAGTACTGCGAACTAAAGTCTCCAATTGTAGCTTCCAATCCTTGCCATGTGATGTGTTGTGTGTTAGAATGACCAACTCCCTTCAATAGACTAATCCCTAGGGCTTAAGTATGTTGCAAATTTCGTGCCCTATAGACCCTTCTGCCCTTGGCAAAATTCACCTCGGATCTAAAATTCCCCGCGTTGGCACTGCGGTCCTGTAGAGTGGCACCGCGGTGCCGAAAGTCCTGCTACCTCTCAGTAATTATGGCACCGCGGTCCTGTATAAACGGTAGCGCGGTGCTGAAGTCTTTTGTCCTGAATTGCCAACTTTCATCTTTTTTGCCTCGGGATCCTCCTTTTGTGCCCACTTTTCGCTCCTTTTCGCCATTTTGCCTTTTTGAACCGCATTGACTCAAAAGAAAGAAAAACGACCCTAACACGATACTTATTTAAACGAAAATGAGAAAAATACTAACTAAAAATGACTCAAAAAGCGTATACAAAATACGCCTAACAACAAGTGCAACAACCAAAGCGAAGAAATGTCATCGGCAAGAATCGGAGGTCCAAAGTTGGCTCGGGTAAAGTACATATACCGCCCGACCAGTCCCAACAGGCAATGGGCGAGCAATGGCCATCGACCACCTCAAAGAACTCCTCAATATTTTCAAGAATATTTCGACAGGCCCAACAGGCCCATTTTGCTAGGTCTATCTCGGCGAGCAGTCCTGGCAGTCAAGTTGGGCCTCAGCCGACCCAGTGGTGTGAGGCCCACTCCACAATGGCTCAACCCACGGATATTGAGTCCGCCATGCACATACTCGAACTCAACCCACTGGATTTAAATTGGTACATGGACTTCGGGACAACGTCCCATATGACGTATTCCCAATGTAATCTCAACTCCTATTTTAATTTGAGCAATGATAGTGGTATAGTTGTCGGAAATGGCCATTCAATTCCAATAATTTGGTATCTGTTAGGAAGTTTACAACTGATAAATGGGTATCTGTCCGTTTTGATCTGTTTGGTTTTTCCGTGCATGATTTTCAGACGGGGAAGCTTATCATGAGATGTGATAGCAAGGGGGAACTCTATCCAATTAGGTTACCTAGCCAACAGTCCAAGTTTCACTCTACTTTTGCAGCTTTGGCACCTTCTTTATGACATCAACGTTTGGGCCATCCAGGGGAGGCTATTTTGGCCTCTCTCAAACAAAATAAATTTATTTCTTGTACCCAAACTAGTATTCTCAATAAGTGTCATTCTTGTGCACTTGGTAAACATGTAAAATTATCATTTGTTGCTTATAATTCATGCACTTTTATGCCTTTTGATATCTTACATTGTGATATTTGGACATCACCCGTTTTGAGTTCGTCTGGTCATAGATATTATTTACTGATATTAGATGACTATTCTAATTATTTGTGGACATTTCTGTTATCTAAAAAATCACAAGTGTTTTCCACATTTCTTACTTTTAGAGCATTCATTCGAACTCACTTTGAACGAGATATCAAAAATATACAATGTGATAATGGGAGGAAATTTGACAACACACTCCTCCCACCGCTTTAGCTGCAATATCTCTGTCAACGTGGCATAGTAGACTCGGTCATCCGGGAGCCCATATTTTTGATTCCCTTAGAAACCGCAATTTAATCCAACGTAATAAAGGGAAACTCTCCCATAGTTGCTCCTCTTGTCATCTAGGGAAACATGTTAGACTTCCATTTACGTCTTCTTTAAGTATTACTTTATCTCCCTTTGATATTATTCATGCAGATTTATGGACATCTCCTATAACTAGCAACCTTGGCCATAAATACTATTTGGTATTTTTGGATGACTTCTCTCACTTCCTTTGGGTCTATCCGCTTAAACTCAAGTCTCAAGCGTTCTCCAAATTCCTTGAATTTCGTACATTGATTAAAACACAATTTGAAAAACACATCAAAATGTTTCAATGTGATAATGATCTTGAGTTCAATAACTCATTTTTCATAATTTTTGTGCGGCTAATGGCATGGTTTTTCATTTTTCCTTCCCCCATACTTCCCCACAAAATGGTAAAGTCGAAAGAATTTTCTACACCATTAATAATATGATTCATACTCTTCTTTTTCATGTGTCTCTCCCCTTACCTTTTGGGTATATGCATTAAAAATGGTAGAACACATTCTTAAAATCTTACCTACCCGTACGATTCAAAATAGGACACCCACCAAAATTATCTTCCGTCGGATCCCTTCCTATGATCACATTTGACTCCCTCGTACATGTCCTTAACTAAATAATTTTTTTTAAAAAAAAAAATCTATGTCCAAATGCTCCTAAGATGTATGATTGTCATTCAAAAGAAAAAAGACAAAAAGTAATGATTTTTTTTTCAAAAGTTTCATTGATAGATAATTTTCGTTATAAAATAAATACACCAGAAATATATATATATAGAGACTTGTATATTATTCAACTTCAAAATGATAGTAATTTATGTTGGAAATATTTATTAAACGTGAAATAAAGTAAATCCTATTAATTATGAATCGAACAATTGAGACCCCGCACGTAGGAAACCTTGTTTCCACACACGTAGTGCCAAATGCTCAAAATTTTCTTAATGAAAGAGATATTGGTACGTATACGAATTGTTTGAGACGTAAGGTAATAGGCGGTTATTGACCAAATGACGAATAATTTCACGTTGGTAAGTGAAGGAAGAAGTGTATAATGTGTAAAGATGAAATGAATCAGAAATCACCACGAACCGGCGGCCGCGCCTCCAAGTAAGCGCCGGCTCCTCGCCCGGCGGTCGCGGCCTAATTGACGTTTCAATTCCAGAACTCACCGAATTGAGGCCGCAACGCCCCGGCGGCCGCGACTCTAATTGACGCCCAGCGGTGAGTTACCGAATCGGTCGCTCTCGATCGCTTTCAACCGTTTGAGGTGAATTAAAAACTGATTCTTGGACTGACTTTGGAGTATTTACTCTCCATTGTTTTTCTCATGAATTCAGCCATTACTTGGCTGAATTGTAACTCCAAATTCAAGGCATTAACATGGCATTCATGGCCATTACTTAGCCATTTAGAGGGTCATCACCTACACACTATAAAATGAGACACAAGGCTCATTTGGAAACACACTTGACATCTTACACTCAATAATTCTCTGAAATTGTCTTCCTCTCTTGCAATCACAAACACTCAAAGATCTTTCTTCCAAAGCAAAACTTGAGTTCCCTTTTGCTCACTTATTTGATTGTTGTTTTATCTTGGGAGATAAATTGCTAACACAACCGTTGAAAGGACATACGGGGACAATATTATCTTAAGGAAAGATTAAAACTTCAATCGACTCAGCAAGACCTTTTACTTATTTAATTTCCAGATTGATTATTTACTTGTTGTTGTTGTTATTTTTCCGTTCTACAAATTACTACTCACAAGCTTAAGATAATATTTTATGCCTTCAACAACAACAATGTCTGCTGAAGATCAAATTAATGCTGGAAATTCGAACACCACTCAAGGTATTCCCTGTGCCTTCAATCTCGCTGCTCAAGATGTTCTAAATATCTTTGCTTCTATGTTATTCTTCCTGACAGTTATGGGAATATCAAATTTCCTAACCAAAGACCCTCCACTAGTTGGAGAAGACGCAGACTCTCATCCTAGTAATATGGCGGGAGGGAACCGAGGTATCCATGTCTATAACGACGTGAAGGTGGTCCGTAAGGATAACAATCACTGTGGTAAAGTTGGTCACATGGCCAAAGACTGCCGCAAGCTCAAACAAGAGAATGCCAAAGGCAAGATTAAGGCAAACATCATCGAAGACACGCTCTTAGACGATATGATTGATGAATTCTCAGCGGTGGTTCTTGAAGCTAACCTCGTTGAGAATCCGATGCAATGGTGACTAGATACGGGTGCTACCCGTTACATATGTTCCAATAAAGATGTTTTTCCATATATACACCAGTCATAGATAAGAAATTATTCATGGGCAACAATTCTTTTTCAGAGGTGCTGGGGGTAGGAAAGGTGATCCTAAAGATGACGTCCGGGAAGGAGCTGACTCTGAAGGAAGTGATGCATGTCCCAGAAATTCAAAGAAATTTAATTTCTGGACCTTTGTTAGTAAATGCTGATTTTAGGCTAGTGTTAGAGGCTAACAAATTTGTAATCACTAAAAATGGAACCTTTGTAGGAAGGGGTTTCGTCTATGAAGGCCTCTTTAAGTTGAATGTTGCACGTGTAATGTCTTATGTTTCATCTATCAATAGAATTACGTCTTCTACTTACTTGATTGAGTCATCTAATTTATGGCATCATAGATTAGGACATGTTAACTATCAATCTATCCAAAGATTGGTAAAGCTAGAATTATTGCCAACTATCGACATAAACCCTCAACGTAAGCGTGAGGTGTGCGTAGAGGCTAAACTTTCTAAGAATCCCTTTAGATCCGTCGAAAGGGATCCGCTCCTCTAGAACTTATACACACAGATATATGTGATTTGAAGTTCGCTCAAACTAGAGGGAGGAACAAGTACTTTGTGACTTTCATAGATGATGGCACAAAGTTTTGTTACATTTACTTACTAAAAAGTAAAGATGAAGCCTTTGAAGCATTCAAACGCTACAAAGCAGAAGTTGAGAATCAACTAGGTGGACGGATTAAAACAATCCGTAGCGATAGAGGGGAAGAATAAGTAGCACCTTTTGAAGAATTTTGTACCCAGTCGGGTATAGTTCATCAAACAACGGCTCCCTATTCACCTCAATCAAACGATGTGGCTGAACGCAAGAACAGAACACTAAAGGAAATGATGAATGCTTTACTCATCAATTCAGGCCTTCCCCAACACATGTGGAGAGAAGATGTCCTTACCGCAAATAAGATTCTTAATAGAGTCTCACACAAAGGTAAGGACAAGACTCCATATGAATTATGGAAAGGAAAGAAACCTACCTACAAGTATTTGAAGGTACGGGGTTGTCTGGCCAAGGTAAAAGTACCAATGCCAAAGCAGGTCAAAATTGGATCTAAGACTGTGGATTGCATATTCATCAGATATGCCAATAACAGTAGTGCTTATTGTTTCATAGTGCATAAATCGGATCATCTGGACATTTATGAAGGTACGATCATGGAATCAAGGAACGTGTGGTTCTTTGAAGCTATGTTTCCATACAAGGAAAATAACATAGCCTCTCACAAATGGAGTTATGATCGAATCTCTGAGGATCTAGGGGTAGATGACTGCCTAGATCCGAAAGGTTCAGATCTCGTAAATTCTAAAGTGGTTGACGTTCAGGAATTCAGTATTCCAGATTATCAAGACTTGGAAGAATCATAGATGGAACCAAGACGAAGCAGGTCCGGAAGGACAAGTTTTTCGGTCCTAACTATGAAGCTTATCTGGTTCAGGATGATCCACGGACAATCACTGAAGCATTGTCAACTCCAGAAGCACTGCTCTGGAAGGAAGCTATAGAAAATGAATTAGAATCCATCATGCAGAACCACACCTGGGAGTTGGTTGACCTTCCTCCAGGATACAAACCTTTGGGTTGTAAATGGATCCTCAAAAGGAAGTTAAAAGCAGATGGTTCTATCGACAAATACAAAGCTAGGTTGGTAGTGAAGGGCTATCGCCAAAAGGAGGGCCTTGACTACTTCGACACATATGCTCCAATGTCTAGAATGACATCCATACGTTTGTTCATAGCCATCGCCGTCTTGAGGGATCTTAAAATACATCAAATGTATGTCAAGTGTTATACCCCGTAGTTCTGACCTTACGCGTGAGAGCGTACGAAAACATATAAGACTTAAATTTTTCGAAAGATAGGTTGACGGATTGTTCCGGATGGGTTTTAGTCAACTTTGAAGCGGGTTATGACCCGCTACATTGAGAGTTCCTAAGTGTTTCAAAGGCCTAGCGCGTAGTTCGTTGAGTCTAGTTTCCAACGCAACCAACCGTTCGTCGATAGGACATCGGAGTAGAAAGTTATGGGAGTTACAAGTTCGGTCGCAGATGCATGTGTTTCGGATCGGCGATAGGCCGCGGATCCGGATGCAGCGCGGATATTCGAGGATCGCTGAAGTTGCAGCGCCGGGAAGCAGGTCCGCTGCGCCGGAAGTCCTGTGAGGTGGCGGAAGTCTCGCCACAGATACTGTCAACCGTCCGGTTGACTTAACCGACCGGTTGACCCGGTAGTTTAACCGGACCGGTAAGGGCATACCGGGTTGGGGTTTGGGTTGGCCCCCAACCCCAACCCGCGCGGGTTATTAAAAAACCCGGTAAGGCCCGGACTGGTTAGGCCCGGTAACGGAAAACCGGTTCCATTACCGGTAACAAAAAAAAAAAAAAAAATTAAAAATTATGCCCAACGGTTTGGGAGTGGCAAGTGGGCATGGCTAACGGTAACGACCGGACCGGTTGGTCCAGAGTCCTGAACTGACCAGAACCTGTTAAACCCGTAGCGGGTACCGGCCCGACCGGTCACCGTTAGCCACCTTTAGCGCCGGGCGCAGCCGCAGGCCGCGGCCAAGCGGATTCCTGGCGGAAAAACTTAGGAAAATCAGATTTTTTCTTCTAAAAAGGCCATGGGAGGGTGACAAGTGTTCCCCCCCATCTGATTTTTGCATGTCCCTTATATTGACCAAGTCTTCAATCTTTCAAATCCCTCTCTCTATCTAAGCTAAAGCTCTCACTTCTCTCTAAAATTCCAAGAGAAATTCAAAGCCTAAGGAAAATCTGAAAAGTTAAGGACAAGAAGGAAGCTTGTGGCTACCAGGAGTTATCATGTGGTGTTCTTGGAAAAGAGGCTAGCAAAGTTGTTGGAATAGTTTTGGCTAAAGCTTTAAGGTAACATTTCTTCTCTTGTGGTTAGTTATTAATGTTGCATGTGAAGAAGAAGGAACTTGTAGTAGTAAATAATGCTCTTAGAGTCTTTGCATGTAAGAAATGTGGTTTGGATATGAAAAGATTGGTTAAGAAGATATTATGAGCATGTTGTAGCCTAGAAACTATCTTAAACTTGTTGAGTTAATTGTTGTACCTTTTGGGGCAGATTTTTACACACCCAAGTTTAGGTGTGTAATCCCCTTTGAAATGTTTAGATTGTTGAGCCTTAAATGTGGCGTTTGGATGTTGAAATCGGCCTTGAGAAAGGTGGCAAAGTGTGTAGAAACAAAGGAAATGCTGCCCAATTTTCCATAGAATTTTGTGGCTTTGAACTTAGATTATTCTACATTGAAATTAGAGGTTAATAAACGTATCATGGTTATTTTTAGGTTGACATACTACTTGCGGTAGTTTGGACTTAGCAAGTGGATTGGCCGAAGAGGTATGTAGAGCTTTCCTATCTCTTGAGCATGAGTAGTTGCATCTATGTAGTACGGTAGACGTACAAGATTTGGTATTTTACTTGTTTTAAGTGTATAAAGACTTGTTTCGTTTTAAGAAGTATAAGTCCCTTGGTTAGGGGAAAAGTATAATTTTACTAAAGTATAGGGTTAATATAACAACTTTATGGTAAGTTGGTTTATTAGCTTTATAAAAGGTTAATAAGAAGAGATTTACTCTAAGTAAGATAAGTAAGGACAAATGACTTGATTTACGAAAGACAAATTGATTTTTAGGCATCAATTGCCCAAATGTTTTATATGAAAAAGGGTCATTTTTCAAGAATATAAGTATGTGATACTTTGGGTTAAATTCCCGGATTTTCTTTTATTAAGAATGTTAGTGCCTTAAGTAAACTAAAATGAGAGGGTATATGAACAAGACTAATAATAAGTTATAAGTTTTCTTAACTTATTTATGATTATGATATGATGACTGATTGAGCTAGGGTAAGAGTATATCTGAGGGGCAAGCCCCAAGATCGTTATACCACCTTCTCCAGGGTAAGAGTATGAATGAGGGGCAAGCCACAAGATCGTCATACCACCTTCTTCAGGGTAAGAGTATATCTGAGGGGTACTTCCCCAAGATCGTTATACCACCTTCTTCAGGGTAAGAGTATATCTGAGGGGTACATCCCCAAGATCGTTATACCACCGCCTGTGGTAAGAGTATATCTGAGGGGTAAATCCCCAAGATCGTTATACCACCTGTTCCGTGGATTTGCTACCCACAATGCGAGGAATACCTCATGCGAGTCCTATGGGCTTATGCGGGTGAAATAGTCCCATGCGGGCAGGTATAACCTATGCGAGGAGTACCTCATGCGGGTCCACATGACCCATGCGGGTGAAATAGTCTCAGGAGTAGGATTGCTTATTGATACTACGGGCGAGGTACCCTGTTTTGATCATGAGCCTCCTATTTTTATGCAGTATTATATATATACTTGTTACTCTCATTGTTAGGAAGGCACAATGTACTGTATTTTGATTGTCTTCCATGACTCCAGCTTACTTTTAGACTTATGATATCATTATTACAGTATTTTCCAGTTTTACATACTTGGTACATATTGTGTAATCGACCCTTCCTGGGCCGCGTTCATGCCGCAGGTAAGGGTAAGCAGGTGGTGGATCCTCGTTCTTAGGATCACTGTTCCGTGTCAGAAACTCCATTCCTCCGGAAGCTTGTTTTGTTGGTACGGTTTTTCCCTGATGCTATAGGTATTGTGTTCAGGGGTATGGCGGGGCCCTGTTCCGCCACAATTGTTATCCTTAGAGGTCTGTGGTCACGTATGTGTTTTGGGCTGTAAGAACAAGTTGTACTGCTATACTTTTGACTAAGTATGTTTTTATGGAAGGCAGCCTTATCGGTTGGCCAATGATGTTTACCTTTTTATAAGTTATGTGTTATGTATGTTCCGCTGCTATTCTCTGATGTATACCTGACAGGGTACCCCGGTAGGGTACCAATCGCGGCCCCGGGGTCGGGTCGTGACAAAAGTGGTATCAGAGCAGTTAGTCCTCGGAAAGTGTCTACGCCGCGTTCAGTAGTCTTGATTATCGCGTGTGTCGCACCACATCTATAATCGTGAGGTCGCAGGACATTTAGGATTGGTTTCATTCCTTCACTCTAAGATCGCATAATGAGCCGAGTTATAGGTTGAACCTCCTCCGATGTTTTCCTTTATGTATCGCTTATGCCACGCAAGGCAACCGCGCCCGTGGCGGCAAGGCACCGAGGTGCTGCTAGTGGGACGCGGAGGGTCACGAGGGCACAGGCCCAGTCTTTACCAGAGATGATGTTTCGAGCGGCGAGTTCCACGACGCCGCCACTCAATGAGTTCGAGGCGCAGAACGGCCATCGAGATCACAGATCAGAGCCTCCATCCCACAATGTGGCCGAGTATAGAGATTACGGGGAACAGATCCGCTTATCGACCAAAGATAGTGGCAGCGGCGACAGAGAGCAGTACCAACCCTAGAGCCGATTTACTTGATTCGGATTTCCTAGGTTGTCATCTGTCACACCGAACCCGGGCTCGGATCGTGCCCTACGGGCACCCTTCTACCTTAACAACTAAGTACATTCATGAAATTAGTAACAGCTCATTTTTTTTTCTTTTAAAATAAACGTACGTGCAAGGGCAAAGCCGACATGGCTGCCATATATACATAAACAACAGACACAACACTGTACAAGAGTCCAATCCCACATATGAATACATGCACTTAAGAGTTAAATCGAACTATGACGGACAAGGCCCCAGCACTCCAAAACTGCATAAAGCCTGCATCAAGGATATATACCAAAAGATAAACTCCGAACAGAGGAGCTATCCAAAACCCCGAGCAGATCCTACGCCGCGATCACCGAACAACAGACTAAACTCGCGCATTTAACGCAAATTGACGCGTTTAGATGCACACACTTTCAACGCCATTGCAAGTTATAGGATCAAGTTGTATAGTCTTAGATAAGACCGAATATCGTCCTCTAGGATTAGGGTTCAAGTACCAACTATCTATTTTATAGTATCTATTTGGCGAATTAATACTTGATTGGTTGTTTATAACTAAGAATTTCAAAAGCTATTTAAATGTAAAGAATTACTTCAGATGTGATGAGAATAGGGCTTCTATGTATCCTTACTATCCGCTTATGTTACTTGTTAATGCATTACTTATGGTGTTCTTCTTTTGGAGAAAGCAGGTTTACGAAATCGTTTTATACTCCAGTTAGGGTTATATAAACACTCAACCCCAGTATTGTTCCTTACCTAACTTTCGCTGATAAGGGTAACTCTATAGGAGGATTAAGCACAAAAACCTAGTTGACCGTCACGCACAATGCGCAAAATTAGGTTGTTAAGCCTCTCATCAACGCTTACAAATCTAATTGAGGTATTTTCATCCCCAATTCAAGACCGTCTACCCAACTTACAAGATATTCACAATCCTCCTTTCGTAATCGATTAGAAATCATATAGTGATAACTAGTTGTCAATTAGCTACCAAGAATTCAACTCAATTATTGGATAGATCTCTCAATAAGAATAATAACCATAAGCATGCATTACTTTATAACATAAGGTTCAAGAATTCAACATAAAGCCTTATAAGAGAATTAGTTCCTAGCCATGAATATGACAAGAACTAATTCAAAGTTCATCATGCAAAACCGAAATAAATAAAGGAAAGGAAAAGAAATTACTAAGCTAATGGTATCCAAACTCCAAGTCAAGAATCTTGAGTTGTGCAAGAAAGGGAACCTCAAAACCGCCTAGGGTTCTCCTTATATAGTTTTAAAACGCTCCCTTCTTTTCCTTCCAGTTGGCCCAAAAATTCAAAAGACCTAATTTTTCCGCGCCAGCTTCGCTGGCCATGGCGGCTAAAGTTCTGCAATACTGGTGTTTTGGCGCCATGCCGATATTCGCTGCTCGGTAGCCATGGCCGCAACTCCCGTGGCTTCTGATGTTTAGGCGCCGCGCTCGCTTTCGTCTTCGGTATGCCGCGCACAATCTTCTCGCAGCTCAATAGCCATGCGCCGCTTGCTCTGCCAGGAGCCGCGCGCAGTCCGATTTCACTCGTTTGCCACTTTCTCCGCTTTCACTCTAAGACTCCTCTTTTCCCTCTTTTCGCCTCCTTTTCCGCCATTTGGCCACTTTAACCATTTTTACTCAAAAGAAAGAAAAACTATCCTAAGACGACACTTTGTATGTACAAAACGGGACAAAAGACTAACTAGACTGACTCAAAAGGTGTATATAAAATACACCGATCAAATACCCCCAAACTTAACCTTTGCTCGCCCTCGAGCAAAGATAGAAAGAAAGAAAGTAAAAGACTCAAAGAATGAAAGAATAACAGACTCACCGCCATTGATCACTTTTGCTGCATAGATGTTAACTAGAAAAACATGAAGGTTAGCAGAATAATATGCAGGAACATATAGCATGGAATTTCAACACATTGAGCTAGATATTTCGCAAACTCATACTTATCATGCTTAAATGGAAGTCGTGTACTCAAGTATGCATATAAATTCAAAAATTCCTATGGCATGCTTACTTGCTATTCTCCACTAATTCGATATACATAAAAGAGATCTTCGACTTTGGGGGTTGTAATGTAGGCTTAGGTAGGGGTTGGTAAAGATAGGCATTTAGGCTCATTTTTCTGTACCATAAGCTCTTTGGCTTTTCAATTTTCCCCTTTTTCTTTTGATTCTTTACTTCACTTCAATTCTATCCTTCCCCTCTTTTGTTTTGGGAGAATGAAGTATATAATAATGACAAGCACCCCCAAACTTAGGCTTTTGCCTATTTCTTATTACTTTTGTATCATGCAACATACTTTATTCATTCTTTTGTTTTCTTTTTAACACAATGTACTCCTACTGTTTCATAATTTCACTTATGGTACACTTTGTGGGAATATAGAGTGTCAAAGAAGAAGTTTCAAATTTTAGGCTCAATGGGGCTAACTAGTGATATTTTTAAAGTACGGGATAGAAAGGAAGTAAGAATTGGCTATCAAAGAAATGCCTGAGTCATCTCCCTAGCATGCATATCCTAATTATTTCGCCTCAAATAGCAAACAATCGTACACATAGGTTTTCAATCATTTAGTATGCACAATTCAAGCATGAAACTCCAAATAGACAGATTTTGTGAGTTTTTGGCATATCTAACCTAGGTGTTTAAATAGTTGCTACAATTCCGTTACATTATTTTACCTTACTTCACTAGGTGTTTCTAGCAACTACAGCATACATGATCTTTGACAGGCAATTATGACTCAAAAACGAAAAAAAAAAAATTGTGGTGACTCAAAATAAACAAAAAAAATCAAAAAGAAGACTCGAATAAAACATAAAAATGAAACACATAAAAAAAACACCCCCAAACTTAAATTACACATTGTCCCCAATGTGTAGACTCAAAGGAAAAACTAAAAGACAAAAAGACTTACAGTTTTTGGCTAAAATGGTGGTGGTGGCGGTGGATAGTGCTTCTAATTTCGTGAGGGGAGGAGAGCCCTTGGTGTTTGATTTGGCGGTAGGGCTTTTGGATCAAAGTATTTTCCAGAATTCTCTGCAACTGGACACCGCGGCGCTTAAACTTCCGCACCTCTTCAGATCTTTCGGCGCCGCGGTGCTTAAACTCCTGCGCTCCATCGGGATTTCATGCGCCGCGGCCCTGTTACGGGGCGCCGCGCGCTATCTTCGCCCATTTTTCTCGATTTCACGCTGCCTCGCTTCTGCCGCGCGCTACCCGCTTTTCTGGAAATCCTCGCTTTTCTTCAGTTTATTTCCCTGTACCTGTCAATCACATCACAAAACACAAGACTCCAAGACCGTGAGACTGTTCTGAGACAAAAATACAATAAACTTAAAGACATAAATTAAAATAACATAATTGAAAACGTTGGGTTGCCTCCCAACAAGCTACGTTTTTAACGCCTTTTTAGCCGTACGCAAGTTCCTTATTCTTTCAGGGATTGAGAAGTCACCAAGTTCATGTATTCCATTTCATCGATTAGGTAGGGTTTTAACCTCTGTCCGTTTACTTTGAAGGCGGCTCCCTCTCTCCCTTTTATTTCAATTGCTCGCATGGGAATACTCTTACCATCGTATGGTCCTGCCCAACGTGATTTTAATTTGCACGAAACAATCTCAACCTTGAGTTGAATAGCAGACTTGTTGTCCTTCTTGAAAATCTTTTGGTATCAAATTCTTATCGTGTCATGCTTTCGTTCGTTCTTGTAGATCTTTGCATTCTCATAGGCATTGTGTCGAATTCATCCATTCGCCACCGTAGTAGCCTCCTTTGTCCAGCGCGTGGTATCCATGTTCAACTTCTTCATTGCCCAATATGCTCGTGTTCCAACTCTATCGGCAAATGACAAGCTTTACCAAAAACTAATTTATAAGGTGACATACCAATTGGTGTTTTGAATGCTGTCCCAGATGCCCATAATGCGTCATCTAATTTGATCGACCGCCTTTCCTCGAGCCGTTCACGCCTTTTCCAATATGCTTTTCACTTTTCTATTTGACACTTCCGCTTGCCCATTAGCTTGAGGATGGTACGCCCAGTAGTCGCGATGGTAAACTCCATATCGGAAAGCAATGACTTCACCGCTTATTGCGTAAATGGCTCCTTCATCACCGATAAGAGCTCTTGGTGTGCCGAACCTTGTGAAAATATTCTTCCGAGAAATTTTTGCACGCTTATCGTCGTTTTCTTTGGTGCCATCGCTTCTACCTATTTGGACACGTAGTTCATCGCCGTAAGGATATATTGATATCCAAAAGATGGCGGAATGGTCCCATGAAATCAACTCCCACACATCGAATAGTTCTACTTCCAATATCCCGCGAAGGCATCTCGTTTCGCCTTGAGATGTTCCTGTTCTTTGACAATTATCACATCTCTCGCACAGCGTGGGCATCCTTGAAGAGAGTTGCCAATAGAATCCGCATTGCAATACCTTTGCCGTTCTTGATGCCCCAAAGTGTCCACCACATGCTAAGGTGTGGCGTGGGTGAGAACTCGTGCATCTCTTCCTCCGTACACATCGCTGATGACTGGTCGGCACAAATGTTTGTATAGCATCGTTCTTCCCAATAGTAATGTTTTATCTCAGAATAAAACCTCTTCATTTGCTGTCTTGACAAGCCTGGGGGTAGAACTTTAGCTGCAAGAAAGTTAACAAAATCAGCGTACCAAGGTAAATTAGAATTCATACTTACTCGAAACAGTTGTTCGTCTGGAAAGTGATCATTTATTTGCACATCCTCGTATTCGCTTTCTGTGTTCTCCAATCGACAAGTGGTTCAAGAATCAATTCTCTGCCTTTCTTATCACGAATCTCTACGCCAAATTCTTGTAGAAGTAGGACCCATCGAATGAGACGAGGCTTTGCATCCTTCTTTGTCATTAAGTACTTTATAGCGAGTGGTCGTGTATACTATCACTTTATTTCCAATCAAGTATGGCTGAATTTCTCAAACGCATATACTATAGCTAGTAGTTCTTTTTCCGTGGTTGCATAATTTAATTGTGCGTCATTTAGAGTTTTACTAGCATAGTAAATGGATCTAAATACCTTGTCGATTCTCTGTCCAAGTACTGCTCCAACTGCATAGTCGCCAGATCGCATACGAGTTCAAACGGAGCTCCCAATTTGGGCGCAGTGACTATAGGTCGAGGTAAGCTTCTCTCGAGCGCTTGAAATGCGGATAAGCATTCTTTATTGAAGTCAAGGCTACCCCGTCATTAACAATGTGGAGAGGGCTTTGAGACCTTTGAAAAGTCCTTGATGAATCTTCTATGAAGCCGCATGCCCAAGGAAACTTCGACTTTTTGTTGACATCGAGGTGGTAGATTTTCGACATCAAATCTGTGCTTTGTCTACCTCAATACCTTGGTTTGATATTTTATGCCCCAAGACGATTCCTTCTGTTACCATGAAGTGACACTTCTCCCAATTTAGCACAAGGTTAGATTCTTCGCACCGGCTCAACACTGCTTCTAGATGCCTTAAACATTCATCAAATGATGCTCCAAAGACCAAAAGTCATCCATAAAGATCTCTATAGTCCTCTACCATATCCGAGAAAATTGCCATCATACATCTTTGAAAAGTAGCAGTGCATCAGAGTCCAAATGGCATTCTTCTAAATGCAAATGTGCTAAAGCGGCAAGTAAATGTCGTCTTTTCCACGATCTTCCGGGCTATTGCAATCTGTGATACCACGAGTATCCATCAAAAGCAATAGTAGTTGTGCCGCGAGTCATCCAAAGATTTGATCTAGGAATGGCAACGGAAGTGATCTTTTCTCGCTTTATTCAACTTGCGATAATCAATGCATATTCTCCAACCAAATGATCGTTTCTCGAGGAATGAGTTCGCTTCTTTCGTTAGCCACCACCGTTATTCCACCCTTTTTCGACCACTTGTATCGACTTACCCACGCTATCGATACGGGTAAATCACTCCTCGTCGAGCCATTTTAGGATTTCTTTCCTTACTACCTCTTTCATATTTGGGTTCGCCGCCTGGCTTCGATGGATGGTCCGCTTCTCTCATCTAGGCGGATCTTATGCATCATTGATGGACTTATTCCTTTTATGTCCGCTAATGTCCATCCAATAGCCCGCTTGTGATTCTTTAGTACTCTTAGCGCTTTATCAATTTCTTCGTGGGCGGTGGCGTGAAATGATCACCGCGTGGTTTTCTTCACCTGGTATTGGTATTGTAGATGATTAGGTAAGATTTTTAACTCTAACTCGGGCCTTCTCGTGGATGGTAATGATCTTTCTCGTACTGGCCCCACTCCTCATATTTCTTTGTCCTTGTATCCCATTTTTCATAAGCATTCATCCAATTTGCATACTCCATCGATCCGATCGTTTTACTATCATCATCCCACGCGTCGTGATTTTTCAAGCGTATCCTCATATTCGAACTCTTTGTTTGACATTGTCTCTTCGATAAGATCAATGGTCGAGCGATTATCTTTGGCCTCGAAAACTTGTTGTTTGAAGAACGTTAAAAGTTACCTCTTCTTCATCTACTCAAGCTTCAATTTTGAACATCAATGAGAGCCTGTCCTGTGGCTAAGAAGGGTCTGCCCAGTATGATAGGTATTCCATCGTTATCTTGTATATCTAAGATAATGAAATCGGCGGGGAGGATGAATGTCACGACCCGAACCCGGACCCGTGACCGGTGCCTTAACCCGGGCACCCTAGTGACACAACATCAGAGAAAACCAGCGGAATGTAAACTCAAGATAAACAACCATTAAGATATAGAATAGTCTAGCCCAAATCAAGCTAACCTAAAAGTACATAAACCGAACAGCTACATCCTTAACGAACCAAGTTCGACAAGACTACAGCCTCTAAGAATGAATAACACTATGACGGACAGGCCCCGCCATACCCCGAATGTACAAAAGTCTACAACCTCGTGAAATCGTACTAAAAGACGAGGCCTCCGAGAAATGGAGCCTTCCGAGAACCGAACCGTGATCCTAAGAGTGCGGATCAGCAAGCTATGAACCTCAACTCGCGGATGAACGCACTTCGGCGAGGTCGATAACATGTACCAAATATGCGAATCGAAAATACCGTAATAATATCATAAGTCAAAATATAAGTTTGAGTTATAGACGAAAATCGCTTTACCTCAGACCGTGCCTTACTAATAATGAGAGTAACAAGTATAAGTTTTATAGCATAAAAATAGGAGGATCACGATCAAAACAGGGTACCTCGCCCGTAGTATCATTAAGCAATCCTACTCCTGGGACTATTTCACCCGCATAGGTCCTGTGGACCCGCATGAGGTCATCCGCCTCGTCATAGGACTATTTCACCCGCATGGGACTATTTCACCCGCATGGATCCTGTGGATCCGCATGAGTACCATCGCGTACTCGCATGGGACTATTTCACCCGCATGGATCCTATGGTCCAGATCCGCATGAGTACAAGCGCCGCACTCGCATCATGGGTAGCAAATCCATGGCATAAATAATAACCCGGGGTTTACCCGTAATAATATATATATAACATAGCTCATCCGGCTATTAAACATAACATAAGCACTACCGGCCTATCACATCACAACATAAGCACTACCGGCCTATCCTAACTTAAGCAAGTTAAGAATCACCTAACTTCTTATTAATAGTATTAATTCATCCTCTCATTTTAGTATACCTAAGGCACGATCATGTCTTTTAATAAAAATCCGGGAATTTAACCCAAGTATCATGTACCCCTAACCTTTTAAGAAATAACTCTTTTTATACAAAAATTCCAAGATACTAATCACCATAGTATCAAGTTACGATTTCTTTTCAAAGCAAGTCACATTTCCTTTTAAAACTATCTCAAGCTTCTAAATTAAGTGAATTCATTTCTTGTAAAACCTTAGGCAATTCATGCCTTAAAACCATTTTCCTTCCACAAGTTCAAATCATCAAAACCTTTCTCCATTAAACTTTCACAAACTAATATAACCAACTACCCATAAAGCCGTTATATTAGAGTTAAACAATAGTAAAACACATTCCCTTAAGTCCAAGGGATTTTTATACTTTTCTTTTAAAACGGCAAGTATCAAATATTCATAACAAACGAAGATTTCCAAATCATGACGCTTCACCGTACTACATAGGTACAACTAATCATGCTCAAGAGATAGGAAAGCTCCACATACCTCTTCGGTCAATCCACAAGCTAAGTCCAATTTACCGCACGTAGTATGTCAACCTAAAATGACCACAATACGTTTATCAAGCTCTAATTACAATGCAGAATTTTTCCAAGTTAAAGTCACCAATTTCCTACGGAAAATTGGGCAGCACTTCCTTTGTTTCTACGTACTTTTCCACCTTTTTCAAGGTCGATTTATAACGCTCAAATGCCATGTTTAAGGCTCAACAACCAACCAACACCAAGGGGATTACACACCTAAACTTTGGTGTGTAAAATTCAGCCCCACAAGTTATAACAACTAACCCAACAAGTCTAATGTAGTATTTAGGCAACAACACGCTCATAATATCCCCCTAACCAATTCTTTCATAATCAACCCCATTTCTTACATGCAACTACTCTAAGTGCATTTTTCCAACTACAAGTTCTTCCTATTAAACATGCAACACCCAATACCAACTACAAGAGAAGAAATGTTACCTTAAGTTTTTGCCAAACTTATTCCAACACCTTGCTAGCCTTTTTTCTCCAAGAACACCACCACAATAGTCTTCACAAGCTTGTAATAACCTTTCCTTCCTATTACACTTTTCAGATTTTTCCCTTAGGCTAGAATTCCTCTTGGGAATTTAGAGAGAAGGATGAGCTCTTTAATTTAGAGAGAGATGGAGTGTAAAGATGAAAAGTTGAATGAAATGACCAAGCCTTGGTCAATATAATGCATGTAGCAGAAAATCAGATGGGGGGGGACACTTGTCACCCTCCCATGGCCTCTTTTAAAACAAAATCGACTTTCTAAGTTTTTCCGCCTAAAATTCCACGCGCGCTGCTTCCGCTTCAAGGGCGGCCAGAACTCTCGCGACTCGGACTCGGAACTTTAGGCGCCATGTTCGATTTCACAAGGCCATGAATTCTCGCTTGGCGCTACGTTCGCCCGGCGCTGAGGCCCTCGACCAAGTTTTCGATTCGAGTCCTAACTCCTTCCGCATGGCCCCATACGCACGGCCTGAACCACGAGGTATAACATTCTCCCCCCCTTAGAAACATTCGTCCCGAATGTTCCTTCTAGCCTTACACCAAACACAATATAAACATATCTTCTTAACTATTCCTTAGCAAATAAGAATGCTCCCCGAGCCACAACATTACTCAAGCATAATCAACCAAATTAACACCAATCAGTAGGAAAGGGGGGTTATCCTCCTCCGCTTCCCACGTCATCTTCTCACTGTTCTCGTTCCGCCATAAAACCTTGACGGAAGCCACCTCCTTCGTCCGGAGTCGTCTAACTTGACGATCGAGTATCGCTATGGGACTCTCCTCATACGACAACTCCTCCACACCGGATATCCCGAATCGGGTGCACTCTAGATGGATTTCCAACGATTTCCGTAACATAGACACGCGAAAATCGGATGTACGCCTCAAGATCGGACGGCAGATCCAACTCATAGGCAACCTTGCCCACTCTTCTGACAATCGATACGCCCAATGTACCTTGGTGAGTTTCTTTCCTCCCAAATCTCATCACACCCTTCATGGGTGACACTTTCGAAAGACCCAATCCTGACCTCAAACTCTAAGTGTCGACGCCGATGATCTGCGTATGATTTCTGCCGATTCTGGCTGCTAATAACCGCTCCCGGATAAGCTTCACCTTATCCATCGCTCACGAACCAAATCCGCCCGATTAATCGCACTTCTCCCACTTCAAACCAACCTATCGGTGACTGCACTTCCTCCCGTATAAGGCCTCATAAGGCGCCATCCGAACACTAGAATGGTAGCCGTTGTTATAAGCAAACTCCACAAGAGGTAAATGATCCTCCCAAATACCCGAAATCAATAACACAAGCCCGCAAAGATATCCTCGTTGCGGATAGTGCGCTCGGCCGTCCGTCCGTCACGAGGATGAAACGCCGTCTTGAGACTCACTGTGTCCCTAATCCCTTCCGAAAGACCTCCGGGTTAGCCGTGAACCGCTCTCTATCTCGATATAATCGACACCGACTCGTGCAATCTCACAATCTCTCTAATATATAATCGGCATAGTCCTCGGCAAAAACGCCGTCGATCGGAAGAAAGTGGGCTGATTTCGTCAGCCCGTCAACAATAACCCAAATGGAATCATGTATCCTCTGGGTGCGAGGTAACCCTGTAATAAAGTCCATGTTGACCACCTCCCACTCCCACATCTAATATCAATACTGTAATAGCCACCGCTTCGTGCTCAACCTTAACTCGCCGATAATTAGGACATCGGGCAACAAAACCGCCACGCCCTCTTCAAACCATCCACCAATACATGCACTGAGGTCATGGTACATCTTAGTCGACCGGATGAATCGAATAACGAGCACCGCGCTGTGCCTCCCGAGAATCTGGCCGACGAAGTCCTGTCACATCGGAACACACAACCGCTCGAATCTTAGCACCCCATCCGGCTACTCAAATAGACTCTTCTCTTCCTGGAGAGCTGCATCTCGATACCGTACCAAAATCGGATCCTCATACTGTCGCCTCTTCACCTCCTCGACGATGGAAGACTCGGCGACCTCTCGAACCCGAATTCCGTTACTAACGGAATCAACCAAACGAACCCCAAGGCTTGCTAACTGGTGTAACTCGCGGACCATGTCCTTCTTCCCTGGCTGCACCCCCGACAGACTACCCATCAATCTGCGACTAAGGACATCTGCAACTACATTGGCCTTCCCCGTGGTATAGATATCAATATCACAATCCTTGAGTAACCCTAGCCACCGCCTCTGCCGCAAATTCACCGCCTCGATCAAGATATACCGAGTTTCCTGTGGTCTACGCAAATATCCACATGAAATCTATATAAGGAAATTGCCTCTAAATCTTCAAGGTACGATTAACTGCCGCCGACTCTAAATCGTGAGTAACGTAATTCCTTTCTTGCTTCCCTAACCACCGGGAAACATAAGCTCTAACCTTATCGTGTTGCGTCAGCACACAACCTAGCCCAACACCCAACGTGTTACAATAATACCCTAACCTCTAGTCTCTCAAGAGGTTAGAATCAGTAGTCGTGGTCAACTTCTCTTCCAATAACTGGAAGCCTTTCTTGTACTTGCAAAATATTCGAGCATCCTTAATCTCGATTATGGTTCTGTTTCCCTTTCTCTCATTGCAACCAAACTTGGTTACTATACTTGGATCTGATTCCTTTGCTTGCGCATGGCTAAGACTTCTGTCAATCATAATTTGGGGAAGACTTCCTGATCTTGTCAAGTAGTAATCCTATTATTCTCTCCTCGTAGAGCTTATAGTCCGATGTTCAACCTCAATTCACCGGTATTACATAATCCAATGACTTGTCAAGATTTCTTATCGCTCGAGTGTCTACTCGCCTTTCCTTTATAAGTTAATTCAAGTTGTCCCGGGTCCCCTACCTCCGTATTCTCTTACTATCTTTATCGCCGATCTGGATGCTACTACCTTTCCTCGAGGTGTTCCTACGCCCATTACCTACTAATGGTCTTACACTAGTCCGGTAATCAGATCTCGTGAAACTTACATAACCATAGTTGTATTCTCTTTTATCCTTCCGGTCATAACCTACCTTATGCTTATTAATAGTAAAGTGTTTCTAATCGATCTATAATCGCATAGCTTCAAATATGTGTACTACTGCATTTTTCTTACGACACTTCGACCGCTTCGTAACGTCGTTCTTAATTACCCCAACATAATATTTTTTTTCCCACGGTTATCTAACATCAGTAACTTATGGCATGACGATATCAAGACCTACGGTCACATTCTTCGCCTAACTACATGGGTACACATAACCCCATAATACGTAGACTATCCTTTTATGTATGGGAACTTATCTCCCTTCAATAAACTTTCTTTGGTGTCACAGCCCTAATCACCGGGTCCTCTCATGGTCCTGTAAATATCTAATCATTACGCACCGCCTTAAAAATCGTGTAGATTTTCAAAACCTACCAAAGATGCCTCGACTTTCCGTCAGCGCCGTACTTATTTTATTCTTGCCTTGCACATTTCCTTGAAGTTATCCGGAAGGTCGTGGCCCTGACCGCCACACCAAACCAACTCCAAGTACCTCCAAGAGCACTTAACATAAATTTCTTCAAATTCAAGTATTACTTACTTTCAAGTCAATTTTTCCCAATGGACAAGTCACACAGACTTATTAAAAACAATGATGCCAAAGAAGGAAGGATAATTCACTGGTTACTACTACTTCACTTCCTTTCCCCTTCAATAACCGACTTACCGAAACTGCGAATCAATCTCTTCTTACGTAGTCCACGCTGGCATAACGAGGCCAACTAGTCCGTACTCATAATGACCTCAACGTCTGTCATAACTTCGCTAGGTTTGCTAGGGTCCCACGACTGTATCGCCTCCGGCAATTAGTATACACCCGCTCAGCTACCACCCATCACTCACGGGTGTAGTTACCTCCTAAAGGTTCTCATGGATTCTGGCTTCATTTCTTTCACACTTGGTTGCTCACTTCCTACGGCCGTACTCTTTCCGTGCATTTCCAAACTTATTCTAGCTTACGTACATAACTTCAATAATATATCTGTACCCCAATCTTGGAGTTACTAAGTCAAACAATATCAGGCCTTTTCCGGCTCTGACAACCTGGTTCCGGTGGAATGCGTCCACGAACCTGTACAACGATTAACGGACTCGCTTGTTCCTCGTGACCTGTTACGTGGCGGGACTACTATCAACCGATCCCCCATAAACGGTACCCTAACTTCTCATAATACCATGACCGTGTCGCCTTGATCACAACAACCATTACTTACTCCACACGGATCTCATCCGTACTACCTCTTAAGCATACCACGTAGCTTAATTTACAAACATAGCCTCATTGGGCCCTTAATTAAGCTTCTTAAGGTTCCATTACTTTTTCCGACAACTCATCATCTCCTAATTATCTCAAACTAGCACGTAAAACCTCGATGAGAGTTCCTTAACTGCTCACACCTTCCCAGATCTATTTAGTCCTTACCAAATCCTCGTAATCTAAAATCATTCTAGCAACACATACGTGACCTCACGTAAATCCGTATAGCCGTATGTCACAATACCAACTATACTACAAGTATTACCAACCCGATACGCAATCCACATAATCTTCCCGAGTCACTTCGCCGTCAGCAAACACACCATAACCTGTTAGGAGAGACGACTCCTAACCACACAAATCTATCGCACGATCTTAGAGTGAGAAGAATGGAAACTAATCCTAAATATCCTGCAGCCTCACGATTATAGATGTGGTGCACAACACACCGATAATCAAGACTCTACTAGATACGGCTCAGACTCTTTCCGAGGATTAATCGCTCGATACCACTTTTGTCACGACCGAACCGGACCGTGGACCTGCCTTAACCCGCACCCTAGTGACACAACATCGAGAAAACCAAATGAATGTAAACTCAAGATAAACAACCATTAAGATATAGAATAGTCTAGCCCAAATCAAGCTAACCCAAAAGTACATAAACCGAGCTACATCCTTAACGAACCAAGTTCGACAAGACTACAGCCTAAGAATGAATAACACTATGACGGACAGGCCCCGCCATACCCCGAATGTACAAAAGTCTACAACCTCGGAAATCGTACTAAAAGACGAGGCCTCCGAGAAATGGAGCCTTCCGAGAACCGAACCGTGATCCTAAGAGTGCGGATCGCCAGTTATGAACCTCAACTGCGGCATGAACGCAGCCCGAAGGAGGTCGATAAATACGTACCAAATATGCGAACCGGAAAATACCGTAATAATATCATAAGTCAAAATATAAGCCGGAGTTATAGGCGAAAATCGGTTTACCTTGCCGTGCCTTACTAACAATGAGAGTAACAAGTATAAGTTTTATAGCATAAAAATAGGAGGCTCACGATCAAAGCAGGTACCTCGCCTAGTATCATTAAGCAATCCTACTCGGGACTATTTCACCCGCATAGGTCCTGTGGACCCGCATGAGGTCATCCGCCTCGTCATAGGACTATTTCACCCGCACGGGACTATTTCACCGCACGGATCCGTGGATCCGCATGAGTACCATCGCAGCGTACTCGCGTGGGACTATTTCACCCGCACGGATCCTATGGTCGGATCCGCACGAGTACAAGCGCCGCACTCGCATCATGGGTAGCAAATCCATGGCATAAATAATAACCCGGGGTTTACCCGTAATAATATATATATAACATAGCTCATCCGGCTATTAAACATAACATAAGCACTACCGGCCTATCACATCACAACATAAGCACTACCGGCCTATCCTAACTTAAGCAAGTTAAGAATCACCTAACTTCTTATTAATAGTATTAATTCATCCTCTCATTTTAGTATACCTAAGGCACGATCATGTCTTTTAATAAAAATCCGGGAATTTAACCCAAGTATCATGTACCCCTAACCTTTTAAGAAATAACTCTTTTTATACAAAAATTCCAAGATACTAATCACCATAGTATCAAGTTACGATTTCTTTTCAAAGCAAGTCACATTTCCTTTTAAAACTATCTCAAGCTTCTAAATTAAGTGAATTCATTTCTTGTAAAACCTTAGGCAATTCATGCCTTAAAACCATTTTCCTTCCACAAGTTCAAATCATCAAAACCTTTCTCCATTAAACTTTCACAAACTAATATAACCAACTCCCCATAAAGCCGTTATATTAGAGTTAAACAATAGTAAAACACATTCCCTTAAGTCCAAGGGATTTTTATACTTTTCTTTTAAAACGAAGCAAGTATCAAATATTCATAACAAACGAAGATTTCCAAATCATGTACGTCTACCGTACTACATAGGTACAACTAATCATGCTCAAGAGATAGGAAAGCTCCACATACCTCTTCGGTCAATCCACAAGCTAAGTCCAATTTACCGCACGTAGTATGTCAACCTAAAATGACCACAATACGTTTATCAAGCTCTAATTACAATGCAGAATTTTTCCAAGTTAAAGTCACCAATTTCCTACGGAAAATTGGGCAGCGTTTCCTTTGTTTCTACATACTTTGCCACCTTTTCCAAGGTCGATTTATAACGCTCAAATGCCATGTTTAAGGCTCAACAACCAACCAACACCAAGGGGATTACACACCTAAACTTTGGTGTGTAAAATTCAGCCCCACAAGTTATAACAACTAACCCAACAAGTCTAATGTAGTATTTAGGCAACAACACGCTCATAATATCCCCCTAACCAATTCTTTCATAATCAACCCCATTTCTTACATGCAACTACTCTAAGTGCATTTTTCCAACTACAAGTTCTTCCTATTAAACATGCAACACCCAATACCAACTACAAGAGAAGAAATGTTACCTTAAGTTTTTGCCAAACTTATTCCAACACCTTGCTAGCCTTTTTTCTCCAAGAACACCACCACAATAGTCTTCACAAGCTTGTAATAACCTTTCCTTCCTATTACACTTTTCAGATTTTTCCCTTAGGCTAGAATTCCTCTTGGGAATTTAGAGAGAAGGATGAGCTCTTTAATTTAGAGAGAGATGGAGTGTAAAGATGAAAAGTTGAATGAAATGACCAAGCCTTGGTCAATATAATGCATGTAGCAGAAAATCAGATGGGGGGGGACACTTGTCACCCTCCCATGGCCTCTTTTAAAACAAAAATCAGACTTTCTAAGTTTTTCCGCCCAAAATTCCCGCCTCGGCGCCGCGGCCCTGCTTCCCGGCGCCGCGGCGCCGCAACTCCTGCGGACTCTCGGAACTTTAGGCGCGGCCGATTTCCGCGCGCGACGTGAATTCTGCCTTGGCGCGCGCGGCCGCCTCGGCCGCTGGCCAGCCACGGCCGAAGTTTTCGATTTGAGTCCTAACTCCTTCGCGTAGCCCCATACGGCACGAACCACGAGGTATAACAATGAACTTGTCCACTTTTACTAGTATATCCTCGATGACTCTCCGGATGAACAATTGAAGCGGTCGCCTAGGCTGAGTGATGTTTGTAGGTTTGATTTCTCCATTTCTAGTTTGCGAGAAAACTAGATAGGGCATCGATTTATGTCTGCTCCCATGTCGCACAGTGCCTTTTGACATTCAAACTTTCCAATAGTGCATGGGATGGTAAAGCTCCCAGGGTCTTGTAACTTCTGAGGCAGTTGTCTCTGTAGGATGGCACTACATTCTTCAGTTAGCATCACCGCTTCGTAATCCTCATCTTCCTCTTTTGCTAAGCACATCCTTCATGAACTCGACGTAGCTCGGCATTTGTTCTAGTGCTTCCGCAAACGGGATATTGAGTTGCAATTGTTTGAGAACCTCTACGAATCTGGAGAATTGCTTGTCAAGAGTGCATTTTTTTAACTTCTGGGGATATGGTATCATCACCGGGTGCGATTACCAGCCGTGCTATTTTCTCAATTTCGATACGGCGCCGCGGCTCGATCTTAGCGCGCGGCCACTTTCTGCAAGCTTGTTTGGAGACCGTAACTTGCTGTACTATCTCTGCCGCTCGAATCCTCGACGCCGCGGCCCTGATCAGAGGCGCCGCGGCTCTGCAGCTGCTGTGAACTTTCTCTTTCTCCTGATTCGGCCTCGCCCAGTCAATTATTCGACATTGTGTGTCCTCATTGCTTAGCTCAGATGCAGATTGCTCTTCTTGCGGTTCGCTGTTGAATATGACCGCGAGTTCTGCTATTTCTGTTTCCAACCTCTTTATGCCCGACCTCATTTCGTCCATGAACTGAGCTTGGCGCCTCGTGAGACTAAGTAGGGTTTCTCGTAATTCCTCCCTCTGTTCCTCTATGGTTGGCTCTCTATCATATGGACAGTAAAAATCCATATCTAAAGTGTTCCTGAACGAATCAAAACCAACAAAGAAATCACGGCACCTCGAATTTTCGTAAAAAAAAAAAAAATACAAAAATAAAATAAAAAAAATTAAAATAAAAATTAAAACCAAATTAGAATTTAAAAATAGATAAAATTGATATTGAACTATTGCCTAATCCCCGGCAACGGCGCCAAAAACTTGATGCGCGTTTAGATGCACACACTTTAAACGCAAGTGCACGTTATTGTATCAAGTAGTATAGTCTTAGATAAGACCGAATATCGTCCTCTAGGATTAGGGTTCAAGTACCAACTATCTATTTTATAGTATCTATTTGGCGAATTAATACTTGATTGGTTGTTTATAACTAAGAATTTCAAAAGCTATTTAAATGTAAAGAATTACTTGGATGTGATGAGAATAGGCTTCTATGTATCCTTACTATCCGCTTATGTTACTTGTTAATGCATTACTTATGGTGTTCTTCTTGGAGAAAAAGGTTTACGAAATCGCTTTATACTCCCGTTAGGGTTATATAAACACTCAACCCCAGATTGTTCCTTACCTAACTTTCACGATAAGGGTAACTCTATAGGAGGATTAAGCACAAAACCTAGTTGACCGTCACGCACAATGCGCAAAATTAGGGTTGTTAAGCCTCTCATCAACGCTTACAAATCTAATTGAGGTATTTTCATCCCCAATTCAAGACCGTCTACCCAACTTACAAGATATTCACAATCCCTCCTTTTCGTAACTGATTAGAAATCATATAGTGATAACTAGTTGTCAATTAGCTACCAAGAATTCAACTCAATTATTGGATAGATCTCTCAATAAGAATAATAACCATAAGCATGCATTACTTTATAACATAAGGTTCAAGAATTCAACATGTAAAGCCTTATAAGAGAATTAGTTCCTAGCCATGAATATGACAAGAACTAATTCAAAGTTCATCATGCAAAACCAAATAAATAAAGGAAAGGAAAAAGAAATTACTAAGCTAATGGTATCCAAACTCCAAGTCAAGAATCTTGAGTTGCAAGAAAGTGGAACCTCAAAACCGCTGTGGTTCTCCTTATATAGTTTTAAAATGCCTCCTTCTTTCCTTCCGTGCCCGCCCAAAAATCCAAAAGACCTAATTTTTTCCGGCGTCGCGGCCACAGCTGGGCGCCTAAAGTTCGCAATACTGGTGTTTTGGCGCCGCGCCTCGATATTCGCTGCTCGAGCGCGCCTGCAACTCCCGTGGGCTTCTGATGTTTAGGCGCCGCGCTTTCGTCTTCGAGCGCCATACACAATCTTCGCAGCTTCGACACAGCCAAGCGCTGCTCGTCTGCGAGGCCGCGCGCAGTCCGATTTCACCTCTTTTCCTCTTTTTCGCCTCTTTTCCGCCATTTGGCCACTTTAACCATTTTGACTAAAAGAAAGAAAACTATCCTAATACGACACTTTGTATGTACAAAACGGACAAAAGATTAACTAGATCGACTAAAAGGTGTATATAAAATACACTGACAAGAAATTTCAAGGAGGTCGAGACGAAGAATGTACCAAGTATGTGAATGTAAAGCATCAGAATAAAATCATAACAATCTAAACAAAGCAGAGACATGTATGATAGCCAACCTACGATATAATACATAAGCGATACATCAAGTCGTGGACGCAGCCCTCGTAGTCATTACCCAAATATAACCACGGGTCTCACGCCCATAACATCAATCATGCCCGTGGAATCTTTCCTCACCGCCATCCATGATATAGTACAACACCAATAGCATACATGAGCACCAAGTCCCACCTGGTGGTATAGATCTGGGGGTTTACCCTCACTTATACTCTTACCCCGGAGTATGAAAGCGGTGGTATAAGATCTTGGGGTGCACTTCACATATACTCTACCTGGAGAATGGTAAACAGGTGGTATAGCATCTTGGGGTGCACTTCACATATACTCTACCCGAGAAGGTGGTAAACAGTGGTATAACATCTTGGGGTGCACTTCACATATACTCTACCCGGAGAAGGTGGTAAACAGTGGTATAAAGATCTCGGGTTTACCCTCACATATACTCTACCTGGAGATGGTAAAGCAGTGGTATAGCATCTGGGGTTTACCCTCACATATACTCTACCCCATCTCGACCGACCATCAAACAAGACATAAGCACTACCATGTCTTCTATAAAAATCCGAATTTAACCTAAGTACTACAATTAACTAAGCATACCCGTGGAATCCCACATCACCGCTTGACGTCCCAAGAACTTACAACAAGACAAACCACCTTCAACCGAGAGTCGCGGAACTTAATAAAACATAATACTTGCACTCAAAGGCTATTACCAGACATATAGGCAAGTTCTCAATTAACTAAGCCAAAGTACTTATCAGGCACAAAATAGAATAAATTCTCATTTAACAAGCCAAAGTACTTATCCGCACAAATAGAATAAATTCTCATTTAACAAGCCAAAGTACTTATCCGCACAAATAGAATAAATTCTCATTTAACAAGCCAAAGTACTTATCCGCACAAATAGAATAAATTCTCATTTAACAAGCCAAAGTACTTATCCGCACAAATAAAATAAATTCTCATTTAACAAGCCAAAGTACTTATCCGCACAAATAGAATAAATTCTCATTTAACAAGCCAAAGTACTAATCAAGGCATACATAGAATAATTCTCTTTAACTAGTCAAAGTACTTATCAAGGCACACTTTAGACAAATTCTCAATTTATCAAGCCAAAGTACTACATACATATTCTTTTATAAAAGACTCCTTTCTATGTAAAGCCCCAAGATACTAACACCCGTAGTATCAAGGCGTGTCTATTTTTCAAAGTAAGTTACTACACTTTTAGAAAACTCATTTCAAAGCTTGAAATCAAGTAACTCCAAATTTTCACAATCTAGGCAACTTATGCCGATTTAATCAAAATAGACAACTTCCTAAACCTTCCATAAAGCCGTTATAACCAACTTCCCATAAAGCCGTTATAACCCTTTATGGTTTTAGACGATCCATTCCTTCAATAACCAAGAGACTTATACTATTAAAACCAAGTATCACATACTTACAAATCAAGTTCTTAACTTTCAAAATACTTCAAGTCTCTTACTAGTTAGAAAACAAGTTTCTTCTACTTTTTAAACCTCAAGTAACTTCACCCTTAACGCAAGTTACTTCTCTTAAATCTTGTCATTTCTCCTCTTTAAATCAAATAAGTAAATCACTTTGACTCCCTAAAGTCATTATAATGACCTTTAGGTTTTAGAACTAAGGCACTAGCCAAAAGATTTGGAAATCACTTCCTTTTCAAGTTTCTATGTACTTTAAGAAAAATACCTTCACTTTTAAGAATCCAAACTTCCTAAGGAAATGGATTATACTACTTACAATTTAAACATCAAAGTACACTCAAGGAAGTACATAGAACAAATTCTATTTTAGGCAATCCAAATACAAGCAAGGAATGGATCATTCAGAGTAGAACTTACTTTCTTTATTCTAAGGAATCATGCTGTAAGAGAGATAGTTCACATACCTTTCGCTAAATCCACAAGCTAAGCCGAATACACCGTGCGTAGAAGTGTCAACCTATAATGGTCACAACAAGGCTATCAACTTCTAGTCTCTATGTAGAATAATACTAAGTATTTAGTCTCTAATTCTACGGAAAATCTAAAAGACTTCCTTTGTTTCTACTCACTTTGCCACCTTTTTCAAGGCCGAATACAATAACCAACAAGCCACATTTAAGGCTCCAAACAACAACCAAACAAAAGGGACTACACACCTTACAATACGTAAAATTCCGCCCACAATTCATAATGAAGTAGTTCGATACTTACTAGTCATTCTCTACCAACAATGACTCAACACAAGCCCTTTTCAATCCTTCTTAAAATTCCAAGTTCTAAGGTCTAACATGTTATATAGTCTAAACAACTTCAACAACTACAATTTCCTTCTTTATACAACATGACGCTTAGACTAATAATCGATTAGAATTGAAATCTTAAAGTTAAACATGCTAGATTTCGATTAGGGTTCCAATAGCCAATATCCTTATCAATACTCATACTATATATCTCATGCTTGCTAATAACCATAGCTACAATCATAAGTAAGCCTTAACTATTAAAACGACAAAATTATACCTTTATAAGTCCTTAAAATTTCCAAGATCCAAAGTCGCGCTTTAGCAATTCTTAGCTCCTTTCCTTAAGTTCCAATCCGCCCAAGCACTCCTGAGGCCTATGAAGAACCCATCTTCAAGTTCCAACTTCAAAGTGAAGAACTCACTTAGTTCCGCCATGACTAACGTAAAAATACGTTTTCCAAATCTTTCTATTGAGATTACCTTACAATACCCTAAGGACCATTGGGTTAAAGTCTTGTGGCTAATGGATCAAAATCACAAATTTTTGTGTGTGTGGGAGCAACCCGAGAGCACAATCGCTAAGCTCAAAGTTTCTTGAAAAATTTTCTAAGTATAGAATGCTCAAGTCTTGCTACTAGTAGTATACTTATAACACAATGGAGGGCTTGGATAAAAACACTTGTTAAAATGGAGGAAGAGATCAAGCCAAACGGCTCGACTGGTCAACTTTGTCAAGCTTCAGCAAGACTAATCTTCTACATAGGTCAAATGACCATAACACCCTTGCAATTTTCGTCCAACACCACACGTGGGAGTGCCACGTGTCGCCTCTCATTCGTCCATAAAATTCAGAACCCTCGGGCCCCACAAAAATGTAAAATTCCTCGGGTGGGCCCCACGTGACCAAATCCGTAAAAATAAATTTCCATAGTGTTAATAAGTTCTATACTTTACAAATAATACATTTTGAGAATTCAATTCTCAACAACGAACATTTTTCCTTTCCGACGTCCGGAAGACTTTCCGTCGGAAAAACAATCCTTCCTTTCGTACTAATTTCCAAGTCTGTGTTCCTTACGTACATTCACTTACACAAGTCCTGAACTTACGGGGTGTAACATCATCCACCCGAGTTCTATGGTTCGAGATTCGAGGAGGATCCGCAGGAGTTTCATGCGCAGCGATTCTGACTACGCAGTGCTTGAGGCCCTGAGATCGAGTCTGTTATACTAGCTTCCTACCGGTTACGCGACATTGCGTTGAACTGGTTTGAGTCATGGGTTTTGTTGAGGGGTGAGGTTGCTCTTCCAGCTGTTTGGGAGGAGTTCACAGAGGCTTTCCTGGATCACTTCTTACCTCCTGAGATGAGGAGAGCCCGCGTAGATAGATTTTTGACTTTGAGGCAGGACGGGAGGACTATCAGAGAGTACAACCTGGAGTTTGACTCCTTGGCCAAGTATGCGCACACCATTGTAGCTGACATGGCGGCGCATGTGGTTCATCGATATGTGACGGGTTAGATCGTCATATGACATCGTGACGCTTGGGGTGGCTCTTCACCGTGGATGGATATTGCTGAGACGCAGCGCTTGCGCAGGGATCGAGGACAGAGAGACAGGATCGCCTAGATTTAAGCCACCAAGAGGCCGGGACAAAGGTCTCGTGGCGCTTTTGAGGCGAGTAGCCTCGCAGCAGACCAGTCCACATTTCACCAAAGACAGAGTGCTCCTTCTCGCCGGCGAGGTCCGATCACCGTTATTCGTGAGCAGTCGTGCTCGTGGCTTCGGGTTTCCGAGGCAGAGACCGTCACCAATCGAGACCACCCACATCTCTGCGCGCTTGATGCGGTAGGTCTCATCCGGCGAGCCGCCAGATGTTCGGAGCTTGTTACTCTTGTGATGCAGGCCATCCGGTCAAGGATTGTCCGCCCCAGCGGCGGGTGTTATGGTTCACCGACGGCCGGGCCATTCTTTGGATCGCCGCTTTCGGTGGTCGCGCCCGAGGCGTGGTGTTCATGGGCCAAAGGCCGCGCCGCGTAGGGTCCCGCCCAGCCGTCCTCGTAACCGCATCTATGCGGCCCACCGCCAGACCAGGAGGCGTCACCAGATGTCGTCACAGGTACATTGTTGGTTTCTTGCTGTGATGTATATGCTTTGATAGATCCAGGTTCTACCTTGTCCTATATATCTCCCCATATTGCTGATAGAATAGGGATAGAGCCCGAGTCCATAAGACCTTTGAGGTGGCTACGCCAGTAGGTGATTCGGTGGTAGCCGAGCGGATATATAGAGCTTGTCCGGTGATCGCGATACCGCCGACTTCAGCCGACTTGATAGAGTTGGATATGACAGACTTTGATGTGATTATGGGTATGGATTGGCTAGCGTCTTGCTATGCCAATGTAGATCGTAGAGAGATTAGTTCGTTCCAGCTTCGCGAGCCGGCATCGAGTGGAAGGGGATTACCGTGATCGCCGGCGGGTAAGTTTATTTCTTACCTCAAGGCTAGGAAGATGGTGCGAAAGGGTATATCTACCATATGGTTCGGGTATTCGACATCGAGGTCGAAATACCGCACCTTCACCGGCCCGGCCGTTAGAGAGTTTCCGACGTATTCCCGCACGAAGCTTCCGTATCCTCCCGAGGAGGTTGAGTTTTGCATTGATTTGGCGCCGATACTCGACCGATATCTATTCCGCCATACGTGATGACACCCGCCGAGTTGAAGGAATTGAAAGACCACCAAGGACTTGTTGGAGAAGCGGCTTTATCGTGCCAAGTGTTTCTCCCCGGGAGCGCCGGTGTTATTTGTAAAGAAGAAAGATGGACGCCGCGCACGTGTATTGACATGTGCAACAACAAGGTAACTATCAAGAACAGATATCCCCTCCCCAGGATTGACGATTTGTTTGACCAGTTGCAGGGTGCAAGGTATTTTTCCAAGATAGATATGCGGTCTGGTTATCATCAGGTGCGAGTTAGAGAGACAGACATCCCAAAGACTGCATTCAGGACCCGGTATGGGCACTATGAGTTCAGGGTGATGTCTTTCGGGTTGACCAACGCCCCAAAGTGATTCATGGATTTGATGAGCGCGTGTTCAAGCCATTCTTGGATATGTTCGTTATAGTTTTCATTGATGATATTCGTGTATTCACGCAGCGAGCGAGCATACGATCATTCGGCGACGGTACGAGTCCTCCCGACCGGAAATTGTATGCCAAGTTCTCAAACGCGAGTTTTGGTTAGCTTCAGTGGCTTTCTTAGGCATGTTATCTGGGCCATGGTATTCGGGTTGATACAAACAAGATTGAGGTAGTCAAGAGTTGCCTGCACTCCACTACACCGACGGAGTCGCAGCTTTTGGGCCTCATGTTATTATCTGAGGTTTGTGGAGAAGTTTGCTTCCATATCGGGCCTTTGACTAAGCCGACTAAAACAACTATGTTCGGTGGGCGGATACTTGTGAGGGAAGTTTCCAGTTGCTAAAGGAGAAATTGACGACCGCCCAGCCTTACTCTTCCGGAGGGTTTAGATGGATACGTGGTTTATCGTGACGCCAGTGTCAAGCTTGGGCGCGTCACGCAAAGACGGCAAGCGTTATAGCTACGCCTCTCGACACCTTAGGAAGCATGAGAAGAACTATCCCACACATGACTTGAGTCGCGCAGTGATTCATGCCTCAAGATCAAGACACTATTTATACGGAGTTCATGCGACATTTACACGCACCACAAGAGTCTCCGTGATATCTTCACCAAAGGAACCGAACTCATGATGCAGAGGCGTGGTCGAGCCGCAAGGATTACGATGTTGATATTCTATACCACCCAGGAAGGCCAATGTGGTTGCAGATGCCCTTAGTCGCAGATCGACGGGTAGTCCGTCTGATGTTCACGCAGAAAAGAGATATGGTCCGAGAGTTACATCGCCAGCAAGCCTTGGGGTTCGCTTGGTTGGTTCTCGATAGTGATGGAGTTCGTTCGGAGAGGTTGCCGAGTCTTCTATCATCGGCGAGGTGAAGAGGCGGCAGATGAGGATCCGACATGGTACGATATCGAGATGCCGCTTTTCGAAAGAGAAGAGCCTATTCGGAGGTAGCGCCGACGGGTGCTAAGATTTGAGGCCGGCCAGGTTCCCGATGTGACAGACTTCGCCGCAGATTCTCGTGAGGCACACAACGCTCGTTATTCTATCCATCCGGTCGACTAAGATGTATCATGACCTCGGCATGTATTGGTGGATGGCCCGAAGGGACGCCATGGAGTTCGTAGCGCAGCGCCCGAATCACGCAGGTCAAAGTTGAGCACCGTTCCGGTGGGTCATTGCAGCTATTGATATTCGACTGGAAGTGAGGTGGTAAATATGGATTTTATTACGTGGTTACCTTCCACTCGTATAAGCATGATTCCATTTGGGTTATCGTCGACAGTCGATTTAAATCACCATTTTCTTCCAACAGACGACTTTTTCGCCGAGGATTATGCTAGATCAGATATCGTGAGATTGTGAGATCGCACGGAGTGCTCAGACGATTATTTCGCATGCAGGAGCCCGCCACGGCTAACTTCAAGGTCTTTCCGTAGGGATTAGGGACCCAGTGAGTCTCAAGACGACGCTTCATCCTCGTGACCGACGGACAAGCCGAGCGCACTATCCGCACACTCGAGGATATGTCGGGCTTCGTTATTGATTTCGTGGTAGCGGGAGGATCATCCGCCTCTCGTGGAGTTTGTTTATAACAACAAATACCATTCTAGTATTCGACGACGCCATGAGGCCTTATACGAGGAAGTACAGTCACCGATAGGCTGGTTCGAGGTGGAGAAGTTCGATTAGTCGGGCCGACTTGGTTCAAGAGTGCCGATAAGGTGAATCTTATCCAGAGCGGTTATTGTCACCGTAGTCGCATGTAAGTCGTATGCGGATCATCGGCGTCGACACTTGGAGTTTGAGGTTGATGATTGGGTCTTTCTGAAGGTGTCACCCATGAAGGGCGTGATGAGATTTGGGAAGAAGGGGAAACTTAGCCCAAGGTACATTGGTCCGTATCAGATTGTCCGTAGGGTGGGAAAGGTTGCCTATGAGTTAGATCTGCCGTCCGATTTGGAGGCGGTACATCCAGTTTTCCATGTGTCTATGTTGCGGAAATGTATTGGAGACCCATCTAGAGTGCACCCGATTCATGATGTCCAGGTGACAGAGGAGTTATCGTATTAGAAGAGTCCCATAGCGATACTCGATCGTCAGGTTAGGCGGCTTCGGACGAAGGACGTGGCTTCCGTCAAAGTCTTATGGCGGAACGAGAACAGGGAGGAGATGACGTGGGAAGCAGAGGATGAAATGATGAAGAAGTATCCTCACTTATTTCCTATACCTCCAGGTAACCTACTTTCTTGCTTATTGGTTTGATTTGGCAATTACGCTTAAGTATGTTGTGGCTCGTGGAGCGTCTTTAATTGCAGAAAGAATAGTTAAGAGAGTCTATATCGATATTGTGTTTTGAGTAAGCCTAGAAGGAACATTCGGGACTAATGTTTCTAAGGGGGGGAGAATGTTATACCCCGTAGTTCTGACCTTACGTGTGAGAGCGTACGAAAGCATGTAAGACTTAAAATTTTCGAAAGATAGGTTGACGGATTGTTCCGGACAGGTTTTAGTCAACTTTGAAGCGGGTTATGACCCGCTACATTGAGAGTTCCTAAGTGTTTCAATGGCCTAGCGCGTAGTTCGTTGAGTCTAGTTTCCAACGCAACCAACCGTTCGTCGATAGGACATCGGAGTAGAAAGTTATGGGAGTTACAAGTTCAGTGCGCAGACGGACAGAAATGTGTTTCGGACGGAAGCGACAGGGCCGCGGCGCCGGATGCAGGGCCGCGACGCCGGATATTCTGAGGGGTCGCTGAAGTTGCAGCGCGCCGAAGCTGGGCCGCGCACAAGTCCCGCGAGGTGGCGGAAGTCTCAGGCCGCGCGCCGGCCGCAGGCCGCGCGCCAAGCGCGGATTCCTGACGGAAAAACTTAGGAAAATCAGATTTTTTCTTCTAAAAAGGCCATGGGAGGGTGACAAGTGTTCCCCCCCATCTGATTTTTGCACGTCCCTTATATTGACCAAGTCTTCAAGTCCCTCTCTCTCTCTAAGCTAAAACTCTCACTTCTCTCTAAAATTCCAAGAGAAATTCAAAGCCTAAGAAAAATCTGAAAAGTTAAGGACAAGAAGGAAGCTTGTGGCTAGCTTGTAGGAGTTATTGTGGTGGTGTTCTTGGAAAAGAGGCTAGCAAAGTTGTTGGAATAGTTTTGGCTAAAACTTTAAGGTAACATTTCTTCTCTTGTGGTTAGTTATTAATGTTGCATGTGAAGAAGAATGAACTTGTAGTAGTAAATAATGCTCTTAGAGTCTTTGCATGTAAGAAATGTGGTTTGGATATGAAAAGATTGGTTAAGAAGATATTATGAGCATGTTGTAGCCTAGAAACTACCTTAAACTTGTTGAGTTAATTGTTGTACCTTTTGGGGCAGATTTTTACACACCCAAGTTTAGGTGTGTAATCCCCTTTAAAATGTTTGGATTGTTGAGCCTAAAATGTGGCGTTTGGATGTTGAAATCGGCCTTGAGAAAGGTGGCAAAGTGTGTAGAAACAAAGGAAATGCTGCCCAATTTTCCATAGAATTTTGTGGCTTTGAACTTAGATTATTCTACATTGAAATTAGAGGTTAATAAACGTATCATGGTTATTTTTAGGTTGACATACTACTTGCGGTAGTTTGGACTTAGTTGGATCGTCAAGAGGTATGTAGAGCTTTCCTATCTCTTGAGCATGAGTAGTTGCATCTATGTAGTACGGTAGACGTACAAGATTTGGTATTTTTATTTGTTTTAAGTGTATAAAGACTTGTTTCGTTTTAAGAAGTATAAGTCCCTTGGTTAGGGGAAAAGTATAATTTTACTAAAGTATAGGGTTAATATAACAACTGTTACACCCCGTATTTACAGGACATGTTTTAAGAACGTACGTAAGAACTCATAAGTGTTAAGATTTGAGACTTGAATTTTTTTTAGTATTTTTTTATGGAATTGTCGGAAAACGTTTTATCAGGATTTAATGGGGGCGACACGTGTCACCCCCTTAGCATTGCTCGACGAAATGGCATGGCCATTTTGGTCATTTACCTTAAGTCTTGGATGACTAGTCTTGCAACTTGTATAGCTTGAGAAGGTTGACTAGTCTTGGTCAATAAGTCTTGATCTTTTGTAAGACCACATCCAAGCCTCACATTTGTGTTTATCTTGACCATCCAAATTCTCTTTATTATACTAGTAGCAAGAGAGAGTTAACACTTAGAATTTTTTTCACAAATCAAGACCACACTAAGAGGCTCCGGTTTTCACTACTGGAAGAAGAAAAATTTTGTTTCTTGCTCATTCAACTCCCACTTTAAAACCAAGGGCCTTAGGTGTATCAGAACGATCTCAATAGAAAAATCTTGGAAAAGATTGTTTTCTGTTAGTCGCAAACTAAAAACCTAAAGGGGTCTTTCTAGGTTTTGCTTGGAGTTTTGAAAGACAATTGTTGGTATTGTTCTATGGTCTCAAATGCGGATTGAGGTGTCTTGAGAGGCTCTAAGCTACTAAGGAGCGACTTGGATCGAGTCGATTAAGAATCGTTAAGGTATAATCTTATCTTTTAAGGTGTTACAAGATTACATATTTTTTATCATTGTTGTTAGCTCTACTTGTTGCTAGCATGATGTTGATAGTCGAAGTTATAAGTATTATGGATTTCTTGTAGTTTAATCCAAATGTTATACAAGCCACTTGGAAATCGATTACTAATCGTCGTTTTTAGAAATCGTCGCATGTTACTTACTTAAAGATTATGGTTGTTATAATCAAACGCGACTTGATATCATGTTATGCTACCAATATGGATTGAAATGGAAGTTGGGTAAGAATTGGTTTTGTTGAACTCAAGGTGCCGATTTTGGACTCAGAGTTTGTATTAGTTAGTTAGTCATTTGTATCGACTACCTTCTATATAATTGTGAGCCAATCGGGGCTGTTTAGTTAGTCATTTGTATCGACTACCTTCTATATAATTGTGAGCCAATTGGGGTCGTTTAGTTAGTCATTTGTATCGACTACCTTCTATATAATCGTGAGCCAATCGGGGTCATTTAGTTAGTCATTTGTATCGACTACCTTCTATATAATTGTGAGCCAATCGGGGCTGTTTGGTTATTGTATTCGGCCTTGAAAAAGGTGGCAAAGTTAGTAGAAACAAAGGAGGTTCTCATCCGATTTTCCGTAGAATCGTGACTTAGCACTTAGAATAATTCTACGATGAAGTGAGAGGTTAATGGACGACGTGACCATTATAGTCAAGTACTAAGTATAGCGTATCCTACTGGAGAGTGGAATAGCTATCAAGATTGAAGTACTGGGAGCATTTTGCTACTTGTCGACAATCGTCATGAGGTATGTGAACCTCTTCCTTCCTTTGGCATGATTCTATGTATGGAATATACTGTGGTATCATTTCATGTTTCCTTCTACTCTGAAGTTAAGAGGTAGTTATGTGATTTACTCTATGTAGAACTTTTCCTATCTTTTGAGCATGACTAGTCAGACGTATGTAGTACGTAGACGTCAAGACTATGACATTCTTTACTTGTTTTATGAAATGCCAAGTCAGCGGTTAGAGATTAACTCACTTCTTTGAAAATAGTAAGGATGTCTTAGGTTGATTTTAAAGTTAAGGGACTTGAAGAGTTTTAAAGTATGTGATACTTGTTCGCTTTAAACGTATAAGTCCTCGATAGGAAATTGTTTATGGCTAAGGTATAAAGTGAATATAACGCTTTATGGGAAGTTAGTTATATTTGCCTTATGAAAAGATAAATGACTTGACTTTAGTGAAAAGCGCAACTTGATTTTTACGATCGCTTGCCTAAGGTTTTATAAGAAAAGAAGTCACTTGTTTTGTGTTCAGAATCGTATTTCTAAAAATGTATTGTGACTTGTCTTGAAAGACGGATAGGACTTGATACTATAGTCAAGATCCGGGAAGTTGTAATTGAAAAAGTGTCATTCTTTTGTACGCTTATGACCGCTTATCAGACGTTATTTCGCTCCATATTCTGCACTGTTGCATCGACTTCTTCGGGCCGCTCATGCCCGCAGGTTTTAGGTACCAGTGTCGTGATCCTCGCTTAGGATCTCGTCATTGTTGGGAAAAAGCTCCATTTGCTCCGAGGCTTTATCTCTTGGTATGGTTTTCCCAAGTAGTAGATTCATGTATATTCGTGGTATGGCGGGCCCCGTCCGCCACGCTTGTTATGTTAAAAACTCTGTGAGGTCCTGTAGTTACATTTTGTGGGTCGCTTTGTAAAGAAAGGAGGTAATCGCTTTGGCCAGATATATGTATGTCCGTGAAGGTAGCCCTATCGGCTAACTCTGTTGTTTCACTTCGTTGTTTTATTTTATAAAGTTTCATGTATGTTCATTGATTATCTCTCGATGTATACTGTAGGGTGCCCTGTAGGGCACTGCCATGATCCCGGTCGGGTCGTGACAACAACTTTATGGGAAGTTGGTTTATTAGCTTTATAAAAGGTTAATAAGAAGAGATTTACTCTAAGTAAGATAAGTAAGGACAAATGACTTGATTTACGAAAGACAAATTGATTTTTAGACATCAATTGCCCAAAGGTTTTATATGAAAAAGGGTCATTTTTCAAGAATATAAGTATGTGATACTTTGGGTTAAATTCCCGGATTTTCTTTTATTAAGAATGTTAGTGCCTTAAGTAAACTAAAATGAGAGGGTATATGAACAAGACTAATAATAAGTTATAAGTTTTCTTAACTTATTTATGATTATGATATTATGACTGATTGAGCTAGGGTAAGAGTATATCTGAGGGGCAAGCCCCAAGATCGTTATACCACCTTCTCCAGGGTAAGAGTATGAATGAGGGACAAGCCCCAAGATCGTCATACCACCTTCTTCAGGGTAAGAGTATATCTGAGGGGTACATCCCCAAGATCGTTATACCACCTTCTTCAGGGTAAGAGTATATCTGAGGGGTACATCCCCAAGATCGTTATACCACCTGCTTCAGGGTAAGAGTATATCTGAGGGGTAAATCCCCAAGATCGTTATACCACATGTTCCGTGGATTTGCTACCCACGATGCGAGGAATACCTCATGTGAGTCCTATGGGCTTATGCGGGTGAAATAGTCCCATGCGCAGGTGTATAGCCTACGCGAGGAGTACCTCACGCGGTTCACAGACCCACGCGTGAAATAGTCTCGTGAGTAGGATTGCTTATTGATACTACTGCGCGAGGTACCTGCTTTGATCACGAGCCTCCTATTTTTACGCAGATTATATATATACTTGTTACTCTATGTTAGTAAGGCACATCAGATCAGATTTTGATTGTCTTCCATGACTCCAACTTACTTTTAGACTTATGATATCATTATTACGGATTTTCCGCTTTACATACTTGGTACATATCAGGTAATCGACCCTTCCTGGGGCCGATTCATGCCGCAGTAAGTGGTAAAGAGCGGGTGGATCCTCGTTCTGGATCACCGCTCCTGTCGAAGCTCCATTCCTCGGAAGCTTGTTTTGTTGGTACGGTTTTTCCTCGATGCCATAGGTATTGTGTACATTCGTGGTATGGCAGGCCCGCCCCGCCACGCTTGTTATCCTTAGAGGCCGTGGTCACGTATGTGTTTTGGGATGTAAGAACAAGTTTGTACCGCTATACTTTGACTAAGTATGTTTTTATTGGGCGATTTTATCTACCGACCAAATGATGTTTACCTTTTATAAGTTATGTGTTATGATGTTCCATTGTTATTCTCTCGATGTATACTGACAGTACCTTTGCAGGTACGCCATGCCCCGGCCGGGTCGTGACATCAAGACAGCCTTCCTAAATGGTGATTTGGAAGAAGAAATATATATGGATCAACCTGAAGGGTATGGGGTTCCAGGACAAGAGACAAAAGTGTGTTGGCTTGTCAAATCGTTGTACGGGCTGAAACAAACCCCTAAATAATGGCACGAGAAATTTGATATTACCCTACTATCAAAAGGGTTCACTATTAATAAGTGTGACAAATGTGTTTACGTGAAAGGAAATGCCGATTCATTCGTCATAATATGCTTTTATGTAGATGACTTGTTGATCACAGGTAGCAGTCCTAGGACAATTCTAGAGACTAAGAACATGTTAAAATAATGTTTCGACATGAAAGATATGGGCATTGCAGATGTCATCTTAGGGATCAAGATCTCTAAGATATCTAATGGACTGGTCTTGTCTCAATCTCACTACATCAAAGATGTGCTGAAGAAATTTAAGATGTTCTACAGTTCACCTATAACGACACCATTGGATAAAAGTCAAAAGATTGACAAGCATCTTGGTGCACCAGTACGCCATGAGCGATAAGCACAGGTGATTGGGAGTCTGATGTATATCACAAACTGCACTCGACCTGATATTGCTCATGCAGTCAATAAATTGGCTAGATTCACCCGTAATCCAAGTGAGGATCACCGAAAGCACCGAATGTGGTACTACAGCCTCGGTTCACTGAAAATTTTGGGTTACACTATTCGAGATATCCACCGCATTTGCAGGGTACATGATGCAAACTTGATATCCGAGCGATGACATCCACCACCGCAGGATATGTTTTTACACCTGAGCGGAGTCAGGTTCTTGGAAATCCTCTAAGCAAACCCTTATTGCCCGATTCACGATGGAGTCGGAATTTACCGCTTTGGACAAATCGGGAGAAGGAGCCGAATGACTTCATGGTTTCTTAGAGGATGTCCCATGTTGGGATAAATCTGTGTCTTCTATAATGATCCATCAGGATACTACGGCTTCTGGAAGAGCACGAAGTTCAATATACAACGACAAGTCTCGTTAAATTCGACGGAGACATGAGTCTGTTAGGCAACTGATCACCTCGGGTGTTATTTCCATTGATTACATAAAATCTAAGAAAAATATCGCAGATCCTCGACGGCGGAATACCTGCAGATCGATGAATCGCATGTTCAGGAAACGGGCTTAAAACCCAATCAATAAGAATCAATATAGTGACACCCAACCTTACGGACGCGAGATCCTGTGGATAAGGTTCAATGAGAAAACTAAAGCAGAATGGTTCGATAAGCGCTTTAGAGCAAGAGCACTTCAGATAATGATTTCTTCTTAAGAAACATAATCCAAAGGCCATTTCCGCGATAGACAAAAAGTGCTACCTGTAAGAGGGGTAAAATGATAAGTTTCCAAGCCTTTAATTATCCTCAAAAGTTGAGGTTAGGTTGGTGAAAATTTTAATGGTTCCTAACGCCAGGTAATGGGGTATTACAGATACCTCAGAGGAGACCACCTATCTAATCATGAGGACGCATCACTCAAATGAACGCACTTAAGAATCCAAGGGTGTCCACGGCCCACGATGGACAAAACACTAGAAAGATTGAGTAGAAAAGTGTTGTGTTGGCACCATTGTCTTGGCATATACTAAACACTGACGGTTTAAGACATCACGTTCACCGCGCAGTAAATATGTCCGATGGTATTATACTATGGAAGGTTCAAAGCTTCGACTACCTCTCCGGATGCAACATCGTTCCGCCAAGTGATTGCTAGAAATGCACTATGTGCGTGCACCAAAATCTCTTCCAAGAGGGGATTGTTGAAAATATTTATTAAACGTGAAATAAAGTAAATCCTATTAATTATGAATCGAACAATTGGGGCCCGCATGTAGGAAACCTTGTTTCCACACACGTAGTGTCAAGGATCAAAATTTCCTTAATGGAAGAGATATTGGTACGTATACGAATTGTTTGAGACGTAAAGTAATAGACGGTTATTGGTCAAATGACGAATAATTTTACGTTGGTAAATGAAGGAAGAAGTGTATAATGTGTAAAGATGAAATGAATCAGAAATCACCACGAAACCGGTAGCGGCCGCGCCTCCAAGTAAGCGGTCGCGGCGTTAGCGGCCGCGACTCTCCTCCGGCGGTCGCGGCTCTAATTGACGCTTTCAATTCCGAGAACTCACCGGAATTGAATGGCCGCAGCTTCATCGACGCTCCAGCCCGGTGAGTTACCGAATCGCGGTCGCGCTCCGATCGCTTTCAACTGGTTGGAGGTGAATTAAAAACCGATTCTTGGGCTGACTTTGGAGTATTTACTCTCCATTATTTTGCTCATGAATTCAACCATTACTTGGCTGAATTGTAACTCCAAATTCAAGGCATTAACATGACATTCATGGTCATTACTTAGCCATTTAGAGGGTCATCACCTACACACTATAAAATGAGACACAAGACTCATTTGGAAACACACTTGACATCTTACACTCAATAATTTTCTGAAATTGTCTTCTTCTCTTGCAATCACAAACACTCAAAGTTATTTCTTCCAAAGCAAATACTTGAGTTCCCTTTGCTCACTTGTTTGATTGTCGTTTAATCTTGACAGATAAATTGCTAATACAACCGTTGAAAGGACATGCGAGGACAATATTATCTTAAGGAAAGATTGAAACTTCAATGACTCAGCAAAATCTTTTATTTATTTAATTTTCAAATTTATTATTTATTTATTATTATTATTATTTTCCCGTTCTATACATTACTTATTCAACTTCAATATATATAGTGGCCATCCAATTTATTTACAACAGTTTTATAGTTGTTGAGTGATATATTATTATATTTAACAAAAACCGATTTCAATTTTTTCATAAGCAAATATTTATTCAATCAAATCAAAGTGAGCCAAACAAACATCTCTAACTTTATTTTAAAAAGAAAAGGGAACAAGAAGTTTATCTCTTCTGAATCAAAGAGAAAAAAACAAGTCTTCATCATCATCGAAACCCTAATTAACAACAGAGATGCTTCGAGTAGCAGGTAGAAAGCTCTCTTCTTCTTCAGCCGTTCGATCTTCATCAAGCTTTTTCACCCGAACCTCTTTCAGTTTTTCCGATGATTCATCTCCGGCCAGATCTCCTTCTCCTTCACTCGCCTCTTCGTTTCTAGATCAAATTAGAGGTCAGCTACCTCATTTTCATTTCTTAATCATCATTTAATTTGATTTTTTATGCTATTCTGATTATATATTTATTTGGTACTGAATTATCGGAGATACGAATTGTAGATCTAAGTTTTAATGCGTTCGCACTCCTAAGTATGTCCGATATCGAGAACTTAAAAGTAGAGGGAATTTGGAATCGAAAAGCTGTTGTGAGTGTTAGTTTTTTTTTTTGGGTTAAAAGGTCAGGTTTTTATTGTTCTGTATTGATTTGGTATTGAATTATCGGAGCTGGGAATTTTAGATCTATGTTTCAAGGCATTTGCAGTCCTAAGGATGTCTCATATCGAGAACTTAAGAGGGAATTGGGAATCGAAAAGTTGTTGAGATGTTGTGGTTATTAATTTTTTTTGGTTAAAAGTTCATTTTTTTGTTAGTTATGCATTTATTCGGTGCTGAATTATTGGAGATGGAATCACAGATCTAAGTTTCAATGCATTTGCACTCCTAAGGATGTTTAATATTGAGACTTAAGTAGAGGGAATTGGTAACCGAAAAGCTGTTGTGATGTCATGATTATTGTTTTCTTTTCTTTTTGTTAGAAGATCGTTTTTTTTTTTGTTATGTATTTATTTGGTGCTGAACTATTGGAGATGGGAATTTTAGATCTAAGTTTCAATGCCTTTGCACTTCTAAGAATGTTCGATATCGAGAACTTAAATTGAGGGAATTGGGAATCGAAAAGCTGTTGAGATGGTGTGGTTATTATTTTCTTTGGTTAAAAGTTCTTTTTTTTGTTATGCATTTACTGAATTATCGGAGATGGGAATTGTACATTTAGGTTTCAATGTATTTGCAGTCCTAAGGATGTTCAATATGGAAAGCTTAAGTTGGGGGAATTGGGAATAGGAAAAGCTGTTGTGATAATTTATTGTTCAATCTGTAGATCCGGTAGCTGTAGATGGAAAATGATTGATCGTTTCCTCGGTAAGGGGATAAAAGAGGGGCGGCAGTGGAGTTGTGGACTATAGTAACTCCGTTGAATTAACTTATATAGGGGTATTTGGAATCCACTTATTATACCACTGATTTTTGGGGTTCCATCCAACACCGTTTGATTGGGAATTGCATCTTGGAGCGCAGTTTATGCCTTTCTTATGGTCTCATTTTAATTATTTGTTTTCATTAAGTTACACAATAATGGTAAATGAGCTTAAATGAAGAAGTGGAGATTCATATAGCCGACCCCAACTTGTTTGGGACTGAGGCGTACTTGTTGTTGTTGTATAAAGTTTCGAAATGTGGTTGTTGTGCCAAGACTGGATTTGGCTTCGAGTGTATGTGCTTTTCTAGACCACAAGGTAGATTAGGGTAAGAGGGAGGTGAATGTAATGAAACTTGACTTCTCTTTCATAGTTTTGAATGACTGAGAATTGTCAACTGGACTTTTATGGCTGTAAATTAAAAAATGTGTTGACATGTGGCCACTGCATAGCTTCTAATCTCCACCATATATCTGCCTGCGTAATTCTAGCCCTAGATATGAACTTATACTTGTATATAGTAATTGAGAATTATGAAATTTGGCGCTGAAATATGTATATATTCCCTCAGTTTCATTTTGTATGACACTTCTCCTTTTTAGTCTATTCCAAAGAAATGACACCTATATTTGACTACTCTTTAACTAAAAACTTTCCATTTACCATTAATGACATGATCTTATAGCCATAGAAATGTTGTGGCATATGTAAGACAACATGTTCTAACGATACATTTTGTATGTGGCAGTCTTTCTTTCTTTCTTTCTTGAACTTGGTGCACCGTTGAACACCACCATATAGAATGAAATGGAGAGAGTAACATTATTATAGAAGTTGTGCCAATACGTTGTCCAGTGGTATTAAGTAATGTGGAATGTTGATTGTGTGGACAGCTAATACAAGAGGACCAAAAATGCGCACCAGATTGTTGATAGAACCTTATAAAAAAATTGTTATTAAGACATCGGATTAATAATACAGCTCCTAGTACGACATAACCTTTAGTTATGCTTTTCAAACTGAAAGAAAACTGAAGTGCAATGCTTAAACTGTTTTATTCATGAGTAAAGCTAAGTTTCTCCACGTTTGCAGTCCCACTGATTATCTCACTGTAGGAAGGAGGACGGCTCAACAACAACTACGCCTCAATCCCCAACAATACTCATTGACCATGTTCCCCATTTAAATTCATCTCAGGCCTACATCATAAAACATAAAGATAACTATGAGAGAAGTATTGGCAGGAAAGATGGGTAACAAAGAAAAAGAGTGTGTGTGTGTTTTACCTCCGAGTCTGGGAGGAGCTTTGAGTCTTAAATCAGTTACCCCGTAAGATTTGGGATGAAATTGCTTATGATAGTACTTCATGAGAACTTGTTCTAGATTGTTGTCAAAAGGAGAAATTGCTTATGATAGTACTTCATGAGAACTTGTTCTAGATTGTTGTCAAAAGGAGAAATTCTTGGAAACAGAACTAGTTTCTGCTAGTATATAGCTATTATAATAACCTACTGATAAAAAGGTGTAGCCATTTGTGTCTAACCTATTGGTCAGTTACAACAATTTGTTTTGTTTCCAGAGAACAACCAAAAGGCTGCTCTTGTAAAAAAAAAATCCAACTTGTACATAATCATTTTATTATCTGGTAAAGTAAATTGTACTAAACCACTCTCTCTATAACTAGTCAGTAACACACATTTTTTACTAAGAATAAATTCAAAATAAAACAAACCAAATCTAAATCAAAATCAATCTAAAACCGAACTGTTTTCTAATGCAAACAATCGAACATGGAAAATCTCATTGTGCTGTTGCTGTTCTTTGGTTTTATTTGGGTTATTGATAAATTCTGGAATGTGGTTGCAGTTCTTCGGATAGTAGTTCATATTGTAGCAAACTTCCAACAATTTTCAAATGTTTCAGGTTTCTCATCTAATTCAGTTTCTCCCGCACATCAGATGGGTTTAGTCTCAGATCTCCCAGCGACAGTGGCTGCTATTAAGAACCCCAGTTCAAAAATTGTATACGATGAGCACAACCATGAGCGTTATCCACCTGGTGACCCGAGCAAACGTGCCTTTGCTTACTTTGTCTTGACAGGAGGCAGGTTCGTCTATGCCTCGTTGATTCGCCTCTTGATTCTTAAGTTTGTTCTGAGTATGTCTGCTAGTAAAGATGTCCTTGCACTTGCTTCTCTTGAGGTGGATCTTTCAAGCATTGAACCAGGGTCAACTGTTACTGTTAAGTGGCGTGGGAAGCCCGTTTTCATCAGACGCCGCACTGACGACGACATCAAATTGGCTAACAGTGTTGATCTTGGCTCCCTCCGTGACCCGCAACAAGATGCTGAGAGGGTCAAAAATCCAGAATGGCTTGTGGTTGTTGGGGTATGTACTCATTTAGGGTGCATCCCTTTACCAAATGCTGGTGATTTTGGTGGTTGGTTTTGCCCGTGCCATGGTTCACACTACGACATCTCTGGTAGAATTCGCAAAGGACCTGCGCCATATAATCTGGAGGTGCCTACCTACAGTTTCTTGGAAGAGAACAAGTTACTTGTTGGTTGAGAAATTGTAAGTTGCAGGACAACTTGTAGTTGCTGGACCAAAAATGGATCTTGCGTTTAGCTTTCTTGAGTTATACACGGATTGTATTTACTGACCAGTACTGGTAGCACACTATTTTAGCCAATAATTCTACTGGCCGCTTGTTAAGATATTTTCTTATGCTTCAAAATTTATTTTGAATAAACTTTTCAAAGATTTATATATTTATTCGTCCAAATATGTGATTGTAAGGTGCATTAACCTTTTCTTTTGCATTGAAATCTCTTCTTTCTTCACCCATCCGTTCTTGAATCCCTCTCTCACACACACACACACAAACACGCTTGCGCGAAGTTCCTGTAGAGCAATCTTCAGCTGAAATCAACCACAGAACAGTTCAACCAAAGTTATGAACTATTGAAAAGGAAAAATAATTTCCTAAGATTCATCTGAACAAACTTTTGTACTGTGCATTGGTGTCTGGTCCAACATGACATGGTAAAATTTCTTGATTGGTGACAGCATTTTGCTGCAAGTTGAAGGTTGTAAGCAGCAACCGTAAAGGCTTGTTTACTCTGCCCAAGTGAATAGACAGTTTTGTGCAATCGACCAATATTGTTGTTCAAGTGATGCCTTGCGTTTACTTGATTCGAAAATGGAAATTTCAACACGGTGACTGTAGAAGAAACAGACTGAGGATACATTAAATAATGAAAGGTAAAAAACCCTTTACAAAGAAATTGAACAGATTATATGTGCATAATCTAAATGTGGACGTCGCTTATAAATATCTGCATACACCACTGTCCAATATACACTTTAATCACTAGTTCCTAGTAATACAAGCAATAGATCCTAGCTTAGTCTTCATAGTATCCTCGTTAGTGTCCACAGGTACCAAATATAATTGCTTAAGGTTTCTGAAAATTTCACTGTGGTCATCACACAAAAATATGTTTTCATTTTTAGTCACGTCAAAGTCATTCAACTTTGATCAAGTTAACCAATCACATAAATTTGTATATCTTCTACCGGAAATATGACATGACACTCCAAAAGAAGACATTTGATTTCTGATTCATTAATGATGAATAATGTAGTGGATGAAACTTGGGAACCACCATGGTCCATATTAGTTGAGGTGGAGAAGATCATGAGGCTGATGAGCATTGGGAATGTGCTTATTCAACATGTATTCAGGGAGGGTAACACTGACAGATTTTTTAATTTTACAGGTGAAATTATTTTCAATTCATTCTTTGATTTGCCCACTGCAGGAAGAAGACTATTTGTAAAGAATGGATCTTAAACCTAACTTAACCGTAAAAGCTACCTTGTAGGGTGAGGATTGTTCAAGTCCATATAAGGAGCTCATGTTTCCATTCCATTTTCAATGTGAGACTTTTAACACTCCCCGCACGCCCAGACTTTGTTAACTAAAACGTGAATAATATAATTTGAGGGCCCAACATCGGTGAACAAAGAATTGAAATGAGTTTGATTCTGCTTGGACCTAACTCAACCATAAAAGCTAGCTTATAGGGTAAGAATTGTCCAAATCCATATAAATAGTTTATGTTCTCATTCTATTTTCGATGCTATTGAAACTTGACAAAGCACAAATTCTTAATCTAAGGAATAGGAACATAGAAATACAAAGGACGCCTCCAAACACTATCTGGGTAGCATTATGATGTATATTGACAGAGATCCAATGTGTGGTATTAGCTTATCTCAACATACTGGATAACTATCAATATATGGCAAGGCTAACTGGATAGTCATCCTTGCAGTAGCAATATGGGGACCCATTTTTATAGTAATGTTAGAAAAATTGGAAATATCATTTCACAAGTCTTTTTGAGTACTACAAATTTTCGTTAATTTGAATAGTGACATATGTAAGATGATATTAATCTCCCTTGAAGACTTTTTCTTATTAATATCAATATATATAGTGTACAATATTCATTTCTTATACAATAGAAATCTTTGTCTTACCATAATTATTTGGAAACTCATTGATTTTAGTTCACTGTTTGACCTTTTCAATTAATTTAAAAAGTTATATTATTTCCGTTTTCAGTGATATAAAGAATATAGTAAATTACACAAATTTTCGTATTAGTAAATAAAGTTTCTACAATAAGATCCAATGTAATGTAATGCAAACACATGATTAACATCTTATTAATTTGTCTGATGACTCGAGCATATTCGTTGATTCCCCATTGAACACCCCAACTGTTCTTTATGGCGGTATAGGGATCATCCTTCGATGAAACCCACCACAGATACGGTGTGCAAATAATCTTTAATTGAGTCTTCATCCCGGGTAGGGGAACAAAGTACAAACACTCATTATGTCAATTGCTGAGTTACATAGAGGAAAAAATGAGTTGAAACTCTCATAAACTTGGATGCAATCGGTAATGAGGTAACCACGAAGAAAACATCATCGTCAAAATAATTTTGGGTACCCCGTAGCTCAAGACATATGCACCAATTTTCGTAAGTACCCAAATATGGATATACTTCTTCCCCATGCAAATACCCAAATATGGATATACTCTTGGGTTTTGATATTGGTGAATGAAAAATGAAGGGAATGTAAAAGGTTCATTTTGCTTTGGTTAAAACAATTGTCCCACATCGAAAAGAGAGAGAAAAAGAAAAGTGTATATATTACATTACACATTCTCTAGTCACTGAAAACACTGTTGGTCCCTCCACATTCGATTGCCTGGAAGTCCACCATCTCTTGCTTGGGTGCAACCGATACAACACTACACTCTATAACTATCAAAGCACCAACCACTGCTCTAAATACATGTGAGATGCACGAATCCAATTTTAATTGGCTAGCCATGAGACTCATTGCCCGAACAAGACCGTAGAAAACTCAACAGAAACAAGCTCCCCCGGTCTTCCACTCCCAATCCACAAAACCCTCTATCCATATCAATTTCCATACGTCTGTCCGTTGATCCTCCATCCATATCCATTTTTATTGCAATTAGTTGGTTGATTTATGAAAGGAAAAGAGAGAAGTAATTGTTAGTACCAAAATAGTTTTACATAAAGTGAAAAAGGATAGAAATGCTAAATTGTGTTTTATAATTTAAAATTTTATGTTGTGAAATAGTCTAAGGTGAAATTTTCTTCCTTCTAAGTATGATTCAGAAAATTATAGACAAACCCGCAAGGTAGCCAAGTTGGTGTAGCAGTAGAGCGCGGGACCGCAAGGTCACGAGTCCCCTGCATAAACCTTCTTGGTTGAGTCTGTCACACATGGTTTGCCAAGTGTGGTTAATCGGCTGACATGGTTTGCAGGCTATTGCGTCAGCCCGGGGTTTACCCTGTGCGCACTCGAAAGAGTAGCGGCTGCGGGTTCCTTCGTCAACAAAAAAAAAGAAAATTATAGACAACACCCGCAAGGGTAGTCAAGTTGGTGTAGCAGTAGAGCGCGAGACCGCAATGTCACGAGTTCGATCCCCTGCATAATCATTCTTGGTTGAGTCTGTCACAGCTTGCCAAGTGTGGTTAATCGGCTGACGTGGTTTGCAGGCTATTGCGTCAGCCCGAGGTTTACCCGTACTCAAAAGAGTAGCGGCTGCGGGTTCCCTAGTAAAAAAAAAAAATTATAGACAAAATTGAATATGATTAATCAAATATTTCAAGACAATGAATTGTAACATTTTACCTCCCATGGAGATTATGAATTCTTTTAGGTAGGAATGAAAATCAAGCAGTAATAATTACTGAATAAAAAGATGATTATGGGATTAATGATAGTAATATAGAAATTACTATAGACTTACCTTGTTATAACTTCTTCCCTAGTCTAAATGAAGTAAGTCAAATAAAACTCTCCTTTTATTTGATGAGTTTAGCCATTACATTATTGAAATTACTCGTGTGAAGACAATATAATTTTAAAAATAATTTAAACGTTACATATTTCTTATATAAAAGGATTAAAATACTTATTTAATTAATTAAAAATTAAATATGCTCATATATTATAAAAACAACGCTAAATTTTTATATTTCCTCAGTCCCAAAGTAATTATTATGTTTCACTTTTTGAAAGTTAATTTGACTCATCTTAAAAACTTAATTAGATTAGATTAGCTCAATCTTTTATAATTATAATTTAGTTATTCAAAAACTTTAGCAAAACTATTAAAAATTTCCTTATTTTGACCTGTCCAAATATAAGGAGGTTATGTCACCCTACTTCCAATGTGTTGAGGATTTAGCAGCAGTACGATGAAATTGACTTTCAAAGAAAAAAAAGTGTTATCAGATTCTAATATACATTAATACATATAATTACAAGTTGCATTAACGATTAAGCTTTATCATTAACACAGTTGTTGTGTTCTGCGTCTTCCTTAATTCTTATGCAGTTGTTTCTCTATGTTTTTAACCATGGTATGTTTTTAAGTGCTTCCTCAGTATTAATTCTCTTTTGATTTTTGATTTATGGCTAGTTATAAATATCGTTCGACTGTCATTGTGTTCTCAATGTAGTTAATTCCTATTTAGTTGCAAGAATCCCAATATGGTGGTTATATTTTCTACTTGTTTTAGAATCTTGGTGTTTGGGCCAGCTTGAACTTATTCCACAGGTACCTGCAGGGAGCCTTGGACTACTGGTAAAGTTACTATCATGTGACCAAAAGGTCATGGTTTCAAGCCGTGGAAATAACATCTTGCAGGAATGCAAGGTAAGACTGTGTACAATAGACTCTTGTGGTCTGACCTTCTCCGGATCCCGTGCATAGCGGGAGCGGCTGCCATTTTTTTACATGCTACTAGTAGCAGAGCCATGATTTTCATTATTCAAGGCATAACAAAGTAAGCATTGGAAGAAGCCAAGGAGATTCATCTACTATATGCACAAACCGTTATTTTAACCTTATATATATAGTGTAATTTATCGACAAAGGGAGTTCGGGTTCCTGGACTAATTCCACAAGTTCCTGCTATAGTGGCGGAGCCAGGATCTTCAGTATTCAAAATATAACGAAGTGAAGATAGGAAGAAGCCAAGGGGACTCATCTACTATATGCATAAAACATAATTTTGAACCTGTATATATAGTGTAGTTTTTCGACAAAGGGGGTTCGGGTTGGGGTATCCTAGCTCTGTCCATGCATGCTACCTCTACCAACACAAGTACCAGGTAACTCTCTCCGTCAAGGCTTGGGAAATGGAAAGAAATCACCTACCGTTTTTGCCTCCGTTGAGGTTCGAACAGGAGACCTCGTAGTTTTCAACCCGCTTCATTGACCACTAGGTCACATCCTTGGATGCAATATGGTGGATATATTTATTTATTACCATTTTTGGGCTTTCAGGAATGTATTTAGTTTTATATGACCAGGTCCACGGTGTGTTACTGAAGGCGAGCGCCTTGTTGCCTATGGCGAGAGGCGAGGCGATGGAGTATCGCCTTTTTCCAGCAAGGCGACCAGTCAACAAAAAGGTGAGAAGAGGCGATGAGGCGAAAAGGAGGTGACGAGGCGAGAAAGGCGTCTCCATTTTATAAAAAAAGAGGCCGAATAAATAAAACATAAAACTCGGAGTTAGGGTTTTACGAGACTTATCTCTTTCGGTCACTGGAATTCTGGAAGATCTTGAAGAAGAATTAGAATAGACTTTTAGTATTGCTTGTCTTATGAATTATTGAGTCATTCAAGTTCTAAACTTTTAGTATTTACTTTTAATTTTTTAATTGAAATATTTGCTAATATGTTATTGCTATCGAGATTTCGATTATTTATATATGCAATTAAATATTTTATTTTTTGGTATAAATTGGCGCCTCACTTCAAAAAGGCGAGCGCCTCACCTCTTGCCTCTCAAAAACGCGAGGCAGACCCTTGTCGCCGCACGCCTTCCAAAACACCGGACCACCATAGAGAGGGAAAATGTGTATCCTATTCAGTCTGCATTGACAGCTGTGAAAGAACTTCTTACTTGTGGATTTGTTGTTTCGCCATATGCTGTTTGTTACGGTTGAGCTACCAGTTTATTTTGCTTGTTATAGTTTGTGGATTGTGAAATTATTTGGACAAAATAAGAAATTTCATGTGTAGATGTGGTTTTATTGTGTATGAGTTGTTTTACTTCAACGTCATTAACCTGGTTATAATTGCATAAATCCAGCATAGCACAAGCTTGGCTGGATTGACTTACTAGAAAAACCAAGTGTCTTAAATTCTCCTTCAAATAAAAATAATTTTGACCTTAATATATACTGTGTAGTTTTTCGGCGAAGTCCCCCCTCCCCCAACTCCCCAAGCTCTGCCCCGGGTGGCAATAAAGAAAGACTATATGCCAGGTGAACTTAGCCTACTCAATTTCGAGCTAGAAGCAACTCGCACAATACAAACTAAGAAAAAAATAATAGCTAGGTGCAAGGTACTCATTAGTTGATTTGTCATATTACAACCCTAAATGGCTGAATCTGAGTCTGCGACATCTGCTTCTTAATATAGTTTTTCCCCTTTAACAAGAATATCTGGAGAAAAAGTTGACTTTCAGCAGTAATGCGTAGAGTAAGGTAAAATTTTAATGAGCTTGCTAGGCTAGCGAGTAGCGAGTATGAACTTAGCTTACTTAATTCAAGCTAGATGCACATTTGGCGCAGCTCAAATTCAGCAAAGTTAATTTGACTCATTACATCCCCTAAACGTGGAGTCTAAGACTTCTGCTTTCTTGCTATAACTTCTTCCCCATTAATTAGAGTACCTGGATCTTTGGCATCATATGTGTTGCTTTGCATATAACTGTGTTTTTAAAACTTATTTCACCATGTTGTGCAGGTGACAGTTTGTCTACAATGTGGTGATAAAGGATTCTCTAACGCCTTTGTTTTTTGTGTAAAATGTCTGGAAGTTGCTGTGCATCGGTAAGTTGGATTGTTACTAAATGTCAGTGATGAAGTTCAGTCATTTTACTGTCTCGGATTAGCTTTTGTTTTTTCCATTTTTGCTCTCTTGCATGAAAATTTCTTCTTTGCTGTTTGCATGAATGTGAAAAGAATCACTTATCACTTGGCTGGAACATGTATATAGTACCTCCGTCCCAAAAAGATTGTCCTAGTTTGACTTGACACGGAGTTTAAGAAATAAAAGAAAACTTTTGAAATGTGTGGCCTAAAACAAGCCTAAGATATTTGTGTGATTGTAAATCATCTCATAAAGTTAAATTATTTCTAAATATAGAAATGTGTCAATCTTTTTGTGACAAACTAATAAGGAAAGTATGACAATCTTTTTAGGATGGAGGGAGTAGTTGATGATGGAACTAAGATGATTCGCTGCAAAATCATCAGAACATGTTCTTGGTATTTGTTAACTGTAATTATGAAATGAAAATATTTTAGACCGGTTTGTAATTCCTGTTTTGGTTTGGACTAGTGATATGCTTATGCTCAAATCTTCTGATGAAGGTTAAGTCGAGATGAACATTTCAGTAGGCAGAAGTTTTTATTGGAACCATATTGTTTGTAGCAGTATTTTTGAGAGTGAGAAGTGCAAAAAAGCGACAAGCGCCCGCGTTGTTTAAAGCGTGAAGTGAGAAGCGAAGCGCTGCAATTTTTAAAAAATTACCAAAATAAACCCCGCACAGATAAGTAAAAATTACCCTTTAATTAAGTTTTTGGTCTGGCAGTTAAGTTACATGCTTACACTAGTCAAAGGTCGTTATTATTGAATATGATGAGGAGATTGACAAATTTGGTTGGAACCTGCCAAGACATGATTTACAATTGCTCTCTTGACCTTGCAAAGGATTCACAAGCAAAAGAACGTGAGAAAGATGTTCACTTTTTTTTTACAACAATGGTAAATTTGCATTGGAAGTTATGGGGAAACAAGCTACAAAAATTGTGTTGATGACTGCTTTTTGGAACAATGTTGTTCATTCACTTAAAGTTAGTGATCCGTTGATTAAAGTACTTCATTTGGTGGATGGGGAGTAAAATCCATCAATGGACTACCTTTCTGAAGTTATGGATAGAGTTAAGGAAGTTATTCAAGTGACATTTAGTATCCAGGAGAAATATAAGAGAGTTTTTGAGACCATTAATCAAAGGTGGTCGGATCAATCGACCTTTGCATGCAGCTGGAAATATTTTGAACTCGTCATTCTTTTATGATAATTCTGAGTTGGAAGAAGTAGGTGGAGAATTGTGGGAGAGATTCTTTGAATATCTTGGTAAATTGACTAGTCAACTGCCCCCACAACAGTGTAATAGGGCCAAAATTCAAATTAGCTTGTCATGTGGTTGCACAACTAGTCCGTCAATCCACACACAGAAGAACTTAAGTTACACCACGCTCTCGACGGGAATATCAACTGTTGTGTAGTCGCTCAAACAGCATATCAGCGTACACAAACAGGCCAAAGCTGGAGAGAATGTATTGTTCTGTGGTTGCCACTAGATTGCCAACTGCACTGCACGCACTAGAGGCTGAATTTGGACTCTCAAGATTTCTTAGTTATGTGGAATCATACACCCTAGAAGACAGCCACATATCACCCTATTAAGTTAGAGTTTTCATTTCAGTTGTTCTTAAAGCCCAACTCGGTTTTTTGTGATGGGCCCCTTCTCCCCTTAAGCCTAAGCTATAAGTAGATCATTTGTAGTTCTAAGGCCGATTATGCTGATTTTGGCTAATCTAGTTTATCCCATGGTAATCCATCTATGGTTCTTTGAATATCTAGTTTGGTATACTGATGGAGGTAACTAGTAGCTTATGCTTAATTGTTGCCTTGATTATTCAAATTTGTGTCTTAGTCTCTCTATTTCTATTTATGTCTTTTATTTCTTTCTCTTTTCCTTTTTCTTTTTCTTTTTCTTTGTCTTGATCATCAATTGATGTGGTTTTACTGGTCATAGTCGAAATGTATCATTTGTCAACTTCTTTCATTTCCTTTTTGTAATTTTCGTTTTCTATGGCATGATTGTCTTTAAATACTGATAAGGTTTCTGGTTAACCTTTTACATGTCTTTCTTTAGTTTGTTAATCTTCTGTTTTCTAATCTCTTCAGTTACTGCCTTGATAAAATTCCCAGTACATTTGATGAATATGTCTATTGGGTCTGTGATGATTGTGAGGTGAAGGTGCCAAATGAACTCACTATCAGGAATTCTGATGCCATCCCACCTGAAAATTGCACTAGTTCAAGACATCTTAAAACAAGTTCTGAAGCAAAACTTGATGTTCCTCCATTGATAGCTGAGGTTGAAGTAAGGACGGTTCAAAGTAAGTCTTCCGAGAAAGATGTTCAGAAACATCCTGGAATTAATTTTGTAGAGCATAGTCAGTTAGGAGGTGATAGTGGAGGTAGGAAGATGAGCAAGAAGAAGAAATCTAACCCTACGTCTGTGATAGATAAGAAAGATGTTATTCATGCTGTCCTGGAACAAGCACAACCTGTTTATGATCCTATTTGGAGGTGAGGAGATATCTCACAGATTATTCTCTTGGGTGATAATTTATCAATATGGACCTGTTGTATTGTTCTCTCTTTTTTGTGGGAGAGCATGGTTCTAGTTTAGAGCACCTTATCTGCTTCATCTTCTTCTTACAAGTATTATTTTTATTATTATTGTTCTATCATTATCTTATTCTTCAATTCAATTTTATTACTATTATTGTTTCTTTTACTTTGGTTATCTTTACTATTTTTGTTGTCAATACTTTTCTTTTTTTCAATATTTTCATCATAGCTTCTTTACTCTTGTATTTTTGAAAAACACTTTTCTTGAGCCGAGGGCCTATTACAAACAGCCTTTCTACCTCCACCAAATGTAGGGGTAAGGGTTGCGTACATCCCACCCTCTTCAGACCTCATTTGTGGGATCACACTTGATATGTTGTTGTTGGACTTGTTGTATTGTGAATGAAAATTTATGTTCTCTTGCACTTTGTCTGGCAGGGGTAGTTTTAACATATGGAACAAAGAGTATAAGACAGCTGGTGGACTTGTAGCTCACCTATCAGTCAAAGCATGCAAAAAGGTTTTTGAAGAAGCAAAGTTATTCCCACATTTGCTTCACTTGGAAATGCTTCCGAAATCTGATGTATGGCCTAGGAGTTTCAATACGTCGGAGCCTAGCGATGATAACATTGCGTTGTATTTCTTTCCTTTGGATGCAAGGTAATTACTTTATATTTTCACCATTACGCTTAGGGTGTGTTTGGTATTAGAGAATGTTTTCAAGAAAAATAAGTGGGTTTCTTACTTATTTTCTTGTGTTCGGTACATAAGTAAAAAATATTATTCCTAAAAGCCTTTGTATATAATATATTCAAATACTATGGGAGGTGGGGTGGAGGGTAGGGGGTGGGATGGCAAGGATGGGGCTACGGGAGTGGGGATGGAGATAAGGTGTGTTTCGGGTGGGGAGAACACAATCAATGTGGAATACCACTTGTGAAACTTATTTTTCAGGAAAAGAAGTGGGTTTCTTATTTTCTTGTGTTCGGTACGTAAGCAAAAAATATATCCTAAAAACATTTGTATATAATCTTAGACAAAATATTATGGGAGGTGGGGTTAGGGGTGTGGGTTGAAGATGAGATGTGTTGGAGGTGGGGAGGATACACTTAATGTGGAATGCCCACTTGTGGAACTTGTTTTCCCTATTTACAATAGAGAAGTCATTTTCCTTATTTTTAAGTAACTTCTTTTTGTAGAGAAAATATTTTTTGACCAATGAACATTGGAAAATTGAAAAATAACACCCTTAAATTCGCCAAATTTGCTTTGTTGTCATTTTATTTTCCTCGGTACAGATACGAGCAAGATTATGATCATTTGGTTGAGGAGATGATCCGTGAAGAACTTGCTTTCCGAGCAATTATGGCAAATGCGGAGCTGTTGGTTTTCACATCCACCGAACTGCCCCTGCTTCACTGGAGTAAGTCTTTAATTGATATTGGATAAAAGATTAACCGCAAACAGCTGAGATCTTGGTTTCCATTAGATTTTGTATTTAGGGTTTGTTGTTAAGTTGCTTGAGAAAACTGGTTGGCAGGATTCCAAGACAAACACTACTTATGGGGCGTTTTTAGAGCGAAGCAGGATTCTAGTAGTTGTCAAATGGTATCCGACGGGATTAAATCTGTGATACTTCAAACTCCCGGGAATGTTTTGGCTGCCAGGGATCAGATAAACCTTGTGAAAGCCAAAACTTGGCATGCAGAGAATCCTATTAGCCCTTTAAGCAATACTGCAAGCTTTGGGTCCGGCATTTCCTGAAGCATCTGTACTCTACTTTTCATGTTGAATCTCAATTATGAGCTTGTTTCTGTACCATTAACCTGAACTGAAAATTTCAAGGCCTCACGAATGCATTTGTGGGCTGTTGGTAAATAACCTGGTGAAAAATGATCTGTAAGAGCGCAACACATGATGAGAGAGTTAGGACTCAGGTGCACATGACTGGTTCGACCCTTGCGTTGGATCTTGCGTTGCTGTCTCAGGGATTTTGCGGTTATCAACAGATAAAAACAGAGTTTTTTCTTCAATTGAAGAATCTGATGTCATGTGAAAGGCAACCATATGTAACATGTTATCTGTTTAGCTGTATATTGGTAGATTAAGGGTGGTTGTTTTGGAAACCATGGTAGATGGTAGGAAGCAGGCATTACAGTCACATTAGGGAATCTGATATGTGGATTGTGATTGTGCTAGGTCAATTTAGTCCTAATGTATATTAAATCTGATAAGTGGGTATTTGGACGTTTACTCATAGGGACATAGTTTAATTCTTTATAATTTATTATCCCTCCGGACCATTTTACTTGCCATGTTTTTCTTTTGCACGTTCCCTTAAGAAAACATTAACTAATTAAATCTCTTAATTGAAAACATTTTACTTATTTATTATACTACTTATTTTGTTTCAATTTAATACTATTCTTTTTTCATCATATTAATCTCTCTTCACATCTGTTGAGTAAGAATAAAGGTAAAAAGTAATTAATTATATCTTTATTTTTGCTAAATTCTTAAATTTAGTATGAACTAGATATTTTTAGTAAGCACGACAAATAAAATGAATCGGATGGAGTATTTATTTTGGTACAAGAGTGAAAATATGAAAAGTTATGGAAAATACCTAAAATATTTTGTCCCGCCTACCTATACCAATCACAAGTTGCCTCTTGTTCGGCTTTATGACCAACCATGAGCTGCTTTGGGGTGATAATAACAACAATAACATATTCGGCGTAATTTCACAAGTTGAGTTCAGCTACGTTGTGAAGGTAGATAGGTTGCCACATGAGACCCTCGACTCAAGTAAATCATAATAAAATCAAGTATGAAAATGAAGAGTAGTATTAAAGCAGTCAAACAATATATAATACGATAACTAAAGCAAACAAAATAACATATAACGATAAAAATTGAAGAACATGATAGTATGTGAGTAATAATAACAATACCGATAAGGGAGATTATACAACGCTTGACTACCTACTAATATTCTACTCTAATCCTTGACCTTCGTATCTTTCTATCTAGGGACATGTCCTCGGTAAGCTGCAACTATGTCATGTCCTGTCTAATCACCTCTCCCCAATACTTATACAATATACCTCTACTTTCCCTTATACCTGTCATAACCAACCTTTCGGCCCTCTTCACTAGGGCATCTGTGCATCTCCTCGCAGTCTCTCATCCCTCGTAATATCCACTACAGTGGCCACTCCCACCTTATCTCGAATATCTTCGTTCCTAATCCTATCTCTTCTATTATACTCACACATTCATCTCAATAACCTCATTTCTGTTGCTTTCATCTTCTAGATGTGCGAGTTCTTAATAGGCCAACACTTTGCCCCATACAATATAGTTGGTCTGACAATCACTTTATAAAATCTACCTTTAAATCTTGGTGACACATTCTTATTACACAAGATACCGGATGTGAGCCTCCATTTCATCCAGCCCGCTAACAACATCATCATTTCTCCATTTCTTGGATTATTGACCCAAGATACTTGAAACTTTCTTGTTTGGAGATGACTCGTGTGTCGATCCTCACTTTCGCATATGCCTCGTGACTTGCACTTCATGTACTCTGTCTTGCTCAACCTGAAACTTTTAGACTCCAGGGCCTGTCTTCAAACCTCCAGTCTATCGTTAACTCCCTGTCGCGCCCGATTTCGACCGCGACTTTATTTTCTAAACTCCTGCTCAAATAAAAGGTTAGAAAATAAAATAAATAAAATGCTAAAAAGATACTAAAATGTAAAAGGGTGCTAAAATGCTAAAGTGCTAAAGGGTTGCTAGAATGCTAAGGGTTCGCGGAGTCGCCACCTAATTAGTTGGGTGAATTAGGACACCTAAATGTTTAACTAGTTTGAAGTAAAACATTAACTCCATTTTAATGGTCTGCTAAACTTAATGAGATTCTGGGTAAGGGTTCTTTATTAATCTAGAGGGAAGGGGTTAGGCACCCTAAAGGATCCGCTAACTTGCGGTTGTCCGTTCAGACCTAGGGAATTATTATTCTAAAAGTGCGTGTTTGAAAGTGTTTAAATAAAGAAATAAAATTATGAGATTTATTTAGAATATAAAATTAGCTTTGGATAAAACTTGCACTCATAACGTATTAAATAAGATACATGTATTGTAGAATCTTATTATGACAAAATGTGTACTTTATAATGTAGAATATCTATTATGCAAGAACTAACAACAATAATTTTTTTTTAATTATGAATGTTAGTAAGAGTTTATGAAAAGATCGATTTATTATGCTAAGGATTTAATAACGAGCGACGCTTTAGCTACGCGAATTTTTATGTCATTTTGGTATGGCTTAGGCAATGTATAACTAGTCATAAGAATAACTAATTTAAGAAAAGTGAATTTCTAGCGTCAAGCCCAAAGTTTAATTATTCTAAATGTATTACTAATAGTGTAATGTTAGACAAATAATTATAACAAATAATAGGGGGAGGATATGAATTAATAAATGACTCGAGGAAACGGCGACGCCATCTCGCCTATGATTTTGGAGTTTGTGGTGCGGAGGTAAATGCATGTAGATGTAGGTCTTCACGTTTGCCACGATGAGTCCCGCTATGAGACTCTTTATTGCTCCGGTGCATTTCATGTAAAAAGGGAAAGATAAGGATTACTAAAATATTCCAAGGGTATAAATGAATATGTGCATATCTTAGCTAACATTTAATTAAGTCGATCCTGTGATAACATGTGTAGCGATAACATGTAAACAGAATGCAAAGACATTGGGCAAATTAATTAGCAATTCCGCTAGCTCAACTACATTTCTATATGCTTGCATAAAATGAAAACGACTTCATGAACACATGTTCGAAAGAGGCAAAACAGAATGCAAATAGAGACTTGATGCCGATATGTTTAGACATCTGTAATGTATAACTCTTGGTTTTCTATTTACTCCTTTAAAGGAGGACAAAGTAGAAGCCACATAACAGGGATTAATACCCATACTAACAAGGAACTGCAGGTATACAGTTTAGAGATAGACAAAACATATATGTAGCATAACTAAAAGACTGCCATAATATATGGACTCCTACATATGCTTAGAGCAAATATACATGGTGATAGGTAAGGAATTAGATGCAGTGGTTCCACAAATGCTACATATTGCTATGAGGACATTTCACATTTAGACAATGGAGGAAATTTGTGATGAATTTACAGGACATGATTTAACATGATACGGATCAGATTCAACATGCTTAATCAGACATCATTTAGACGAGCGAGAGATACTTCTTTTTGGGGTTAGTATCTATTTCAAGTTTCTTTGTTCGGTTTAAAACACACAAAACTTTATCATATTAGCTAAGGACATTTCACACTTAGATGTAGACTTAAGCGTATGAAGAAAAACTCAGTATGATATACCATTTAAAAAGATCAAATTGGTCAATGACAACATGCCAAGGGAAATGAAGAAAGGATCCGTAGACATAGACATTTAATTGTTTCAGACAAGTATGATTAACAAAGCACAGACACAATGTCCATTAAGTAACACAAGCTGGTGCCAGCCCCCCTTTTGTTTACAGAAAGCAAGTTGTTAATCCACATCAAAAGGCTATGATACCATATTTAATTAAATTATAGCATTTATAACAATCAGTTAACCTATACATGTTACCACAAGGTCTAAGTTATACAAAAGAGGTTGAATTCATCAAAGGGGGTACAACTTGACACATGATTATATAAACCAGTAAAAGCAAGCTTAAGATTTTGTAAACAATCTAATTCTGGACAATAACACTCAGCAGACTGAGAAAATCAATTAAAACCAACAATATAATAAACCGAATTTAAAGGCGAAGGGGATTGATTTTACCTTCTCCGACAATGACCGGGCGTATCAAGTCGTCGATCCGCTCGGGTTTTGGTTTTGCGATGCGAGTAAAATGTAAAGTTTGTTATTGAGAATGCTTACTGATTTGAGGCTGATCTCCGCGACTAATAAGAAAAGGTTTCGAATCGGTAATTCTTACTGTTTCCCTAATGAGCTCTAGATTCGACTCCCCCTCTGTTGCTGTTCGACTGATGCCTTTCGACTCTAATTTTTAGATTTTTTGCCAGTTTTTGGATAACAGATTTTCCTCTGTTTTCCTCGATGCATGCACTGTTTTTCCTCTCTAAGGTCGATTCTCTGTCCTCCTTTCAAGTGTATAGAGGTTGGTTTATATAACTCTCGTTGGGTTCTAATGTTGGTAAGTTATCGGTACCATTCAGGACTGATTTTGTGCGATTCGTAAGTGATTTCGATTTGAAGGGATTTGGTTAGTTATGGTAAGAAATCGTTGGCTGAAAAGAGGAAGATTTGGGTTTGATTTGCCGGATTCTCAGGCGAGAATCACGGCAAGGAAGGTGCGGCGATGGGGCGAGGTAAGGGAGGCGGCGGATGTCTTTAGGTTTAGGTTTTCTTGTTGTGCGTTTGAGGGAGACGATGAAAGGCTGAAGTGTATTTAGGCAAAGGGCTGCTGGGCTATTATCCTGTGGGCCGCTGGTAAGTGGAAGGTATAAAGGGGTGTTGGGCCTGCGGGTGATTGGGCTGGTAATGGTAGAGGTGTGTTATTAATTTTAGGCTTAGTTAATTTAATTAGGTATTTATTTGGGTAGAGTTTTAAGGGTGTTAGTTTTAATTAGGTATTTAATTAGTAAATTAATAAATTGTGCTTAAATTGTTTAGGTGCTTTATTAAAATTATTACAAGAATAAAATGGGCGTACTATTTAATTAATGCTCAATACTTTAGACCGCGGCGCTTTTATTTAAAAAATGTTTATTTGTGCCTGTATTTATGTTTTATCGCTGTATTTTATTATAAAAATTACTAAAAAATTATTTTACAAAATTAGTCTAATTTTATAGTTGATGACTGGACGGGAGGGTCAAAATTGGGTGTCAACAGCTGTCCCTCTTTGTATGGAGATGATAGAAGAATCTTCGGACAAAGACGTTGACTCATAGCCAATTTTGTCTCGATCTTCAAAATTGCAAAAATCTTTGGCGGGTAGACAAAGTGACGCAAAAATCAAAATCTGTCCCGATGTCGAGTTATGGCGACCTTTGAGTTACCATGGTCGAAACACCGCGGGCTAATGCGGACTCAAAGGCCCCAATGTCGAGTTATGGCGACCTTTGGGTTACCGTGGTCAAAACACCAGCGGGCTAACGCGGACTTAAAGATGTCGGTGTCGAGTTATGATGACCTTTGGGCTATATGTCTAAAGTAAAAAATAAAAATAAGCGGCTTGAACACAGGGTGTACTGCTATGGCTTATGGTCTTTGGGTTACATGGTGATGTGGAGCGAGTGGGCCAATGACGCTGAGGCCGCTACGCCGTTCATTGGGAAGGTTGGCCCCAACAAATTGCCGGTTATTTGTAAGAGAAAATCCACGTTGTGCTCCTGCTCCTGCATGCTAAGACTTGAACAAACGGTTAGTGCATAACTGTTAAGGCAAAATGATGATGCATAATTTTAAAAACAATGTAACTGTGAGTAGAAAAAGTTATCCTGCAAAAATGTGATGCCTGCTGTGTTGATGCGATGTTGCGAATGCTGTGATTTTCGTCCTTGTACAGACGTGTTGCGATTGTGAACGCGGATATGTTGTCCTTGCTGCAACTGCCCCTGTAGACTAAAGCTCCAGAAAGAGTTAGTGCACAACTGCTAAGACAGAATAATAAAGCATAAATGAGAAAAATGCAACTTTGAGAACTGAGAAATCGTCCCTGCGTAGATGTGATATGCTGATGATGGCGTCGTTTGGCGTCGTTTTTCGGACTTGGCGTCGTTTTCGGACTTGTCGTCGTTTTCGGACTTGGCGTCGTTTTCGGACTCGGCGTCGTTTTCGGATTTGTCGTCGTTTTCGGATTTGTCGTCGTTTTCGGACTTGGCGTCGTTTTCGGACTTGGCGTCGTTTTCGGACTTGGCGTCGTTTTCGGACTTGGCGTCGTTTTCGGACTTGGCGTCGTTTTCGGACTTGGCGTCGTTTCGGACTTGGCGTCGTTTTCGGACTTGGCGTCGTTTTCGGACTTGTCGTCGTTTTGGTTGGCGTCGTTTTGGACTTGTTACTCTTGCTCGCGTAGACTAAAGCTCAAGAAAGAGTTAGTGCATGCTTCTAAGACGAGAATAATAAAGCATGAATGAGAAAAAATGCAATTTTGAGAACGAGAAAATCGTCCTGTGTAGATGTGATATCTTGATGATGGCGTCGTTTCGGACTTCTTTGTCTTTGATAACCTCGTTACTGGGCGTGTTCTTTGTTGGCGTCATTCGTAGTCTTCTTTGTCTTTGAAGCGTCGTTATGCGGGCGTTCTTCTTTGGCGTCATTCGCGTGAACTCTTTGTCTTGATAACGTCGTTATGCGGGCGTGTTCTTCTTTGGCGTCGTTGCGTGGACTTCGCGATCACGTCGTTATGCGGGCGTGTTCTTCTTTGGCGTCGTTGCGTGAACTTCTTTGTCGATAACGTCGTTGATTGGGCGTATTCTTTCTTTGGCGTCGTTGCGTGGACTTGCTAATCACGCCGTTATGCGGGCGTGTTCTTCTTTGGCGTCGTTGCGTGGACTTCTTGATCACGTCGTTATGCGGGCGTGTTCTTCTTTGCGTCGTTGCGTGGACTTCGATCACGTCGTTGTGCGGGCGTGTTCTTTCTTTGTCGTTGCGTGGACTTCTTTGTCGCGATAACGTCGTTGTGCGGGCGTGTTCTTTCTTACGTAGAATAAATGCTCGCAAGCTAAGCTTGAGAAAAGCGTTAGTGTATACCGTTTAAATGAAATGATAAATACATATGAAGTGCAATTTTATGGGTAGAGATGTCGTCACGATATGCGAGATAGTGCGAGGTGTTGTCCTTGCGGACGTCTGCAAATGATGAATTGTCATGATGTCTTTGTGGTGTGCGATCGTGGGTTGCCAATTTGGCTTGATGCGAGTTGAGCGCTAGGTTTTGTTGCGAACTCGAACTTTTATTGCCGATTGTTGATGCCCTTTCTGCTGCTTTGCCGCTTTGCGGACTTTGGATTGTTGTCATCCTCTGCCTTTCTTTGCTCTTTCTTTATACGCTATCTGAAGAGACCTTTCGTAGTATTTTACGCCGATTATTGCACTTTACTTCATTAATATGAAAAACACAGCTCAAAGAAAATTTGTGAGTTTTGGTCGATTCGTATTTGACTTCGCCGCCTTGTTCCTTGACATCTGCGTGCCTGGCCTGTTTGGACTTGCAATTCCTGTCCGGTTTCCTACATTGTCCCAGTTTTGAAAGGGTGTCTGGCCTAAAATGGGTCTCAATGTAGTTGCTTGCATTTTATGTTTCTGGGCCTTCTGATTCCGCCCTGTATGGTTGCCATTTGCTGTGGTAGCTGGGCGAGCTGCTCGATCGGATCTCTTTTTTTTTGAGACCTCTGCTTTGCCTATAGGAACGAGGCGAGTTCAGGCTCGTTACTGCTCAAATGCCCAGAATCGGTCGTATCATTTGGGACCGTGCCTTTGATCTTGTGGAATATCGATGCTCTGTCATTGCTTAGTCAAATACAAATCGACCTTTGGGGGAGATGATAAATCTTTCTAAAAATGCAACAAACGGTGTTAGCATAAAGTACATAATTTGCGGGTATGTAGCAGATATATTGCACATAGCACATTCAAACGTTTCCTAACATGCAGGGGGGCCTCTTTATGCCAGAGGGAAGCCTAAACGTCACTTATGCGAGATTATGACGGATTTGTCCAAGTCGTCCAACTATAATGCCTTTGTTGGAAATGGCGACCAAATGACGGTGCACTTTTTTCCAATTTCAGCATGTCATGATTGGGCTTGGATTTGTCTGTCATTGTCACGCTACACATAATATGCTGGTTGGTCGTTGGGTTGAGAAACCCGTCGACAAGTTTGGTGTCTTCTTAATTGTGGTGTCAATGTCAAGGCCAGGCCACCTAAGGTAAATGTATGCATGCCCTAAAATAAGGGTGGTATAGCTCATCTTAAGTTTCTAAGATTTGGATTTTCTAGGCCTTGAGTTCCCGCGGACAACTCGAGTGAGAAGGCTACGCGGTGATCGAACCGATCTAACTCAGCAGCGCCAACTCTCCTAAAATTTGGATATTTTTTGAAAGAAATTTGCGGGTGCGCGGAGCACACCAGCGCGTGAGTGTGTGATTTGTGTGAATTTTTCAGAATGGAAGAAATATGAGCGGAATGCCAGTTTAGGGAAAGTAGTAAAGCAAGTAGCAAAAAATAAACAAAATACAATACACAAAAAATTAAATGCAAAATAATTGCCAAATAATAGCCCTAGGTCTGTTGTGGTTAAAAACCTAAAATCCCAATGATGCGTCGTTTACTGTCGCCCGATTTAAAGCGACTTTATTTTCTAAACTCCTGCTCAAATAAAAGGTTAGAAAATAAAATAAATAAAATGCTAAAAAGATACTAAAATGTAAAAGGGTGATAAAAATGCTAAAGTGCTAAAGGGTTGCTAGAATGCTAAGGGTTCGCGGAGTCGCCACCTAATTAGTTGGGTGAATTAGGACACCTAAATGTTTAACTAGTTTGAAGTAAAACATTAACTCCATTTTAATGGTCTGCTAAACTTAATGAGATTCTGGGTAAGGGTTCTTTATTAATCTAGAGGGAAGGGTTAGGCACTTAAAGGATCCGCTAACTTGCGGTTGTCCGTTCAGACCTAGGGAATTATTATTCTAAAAGTGCGTGTTTGAAAGTGTTTAAATAAAGAAATAAAATTATGAGATTTATTTAGAATATAAAATTAGCTTTGGATAAAACTTGCACTCATAACGTATTAAATAAGATACATGTATTGTAGAATCTTATTATGACAAAATGTGTACTTTATAATGTAGAATATCTATTATGCAAGAACTAACAACAATAATTTTTTTAATTATGAATGTTAGTAAGAGTTTATGAAAAGATCGATTTATTATGCTAAGGATTTAATAACGAGCGACGCTTTAGCTACGCGAATTTTTATGTCATTTTGGTATGGCTTAGGCAATGTATAACTAGTCATAAGAATAACTAATTTAAGAAAAGTGAATTTCTAGCGTCAAGCCCAAAGTTTAATTATTCTAAATGTATTACTAATAGTGTAATGTTAGACAAATAATTATAACAAATAATAGGGGGGAGGATATGAATTAATAAATGACTCGAGGAAACGGCGACGCCATCTCGCCTATGATTTTGGAGTTTGTGGTGCGGAGGTAAATGCATGTAGATGTAGGTCTTCGCGTTTGCCACGATGAGTCCCGCTATGAGACTCTTTATTGCTCCGGTGCATTTCATGTAAAAAGGGAAAGATAAGGATTAGTAAAATATTCCAAGGGTATAAATGAATATGTGCATATCTTAGCTAACATTTAATTAAGTCATCCTAACAAGAACATGTAGACAGTAACATGTAAACATAATGCAAAGACATTGGGCAAATTAATTAGCAATTCCGGCTAGCTCAACCTACATTTCTATATGCTTGCATAAAATGAAAACGACTCGCAGACACATGTTCTGAAAGAGGCAAACAGAATGCAAATAGAGACGCAATGCCGATATGTTTAGACATCTGTAATGTATAACTCTTGGTTTTCTATTTACTCCTTTAAAGGAGGACAAAGTAGAAGCCACATAACAGGGATTAATACCCATACTAACAAGGAACTGCAGGTATACAGTTTAGAGATAGACAAAACATATATGTAGCATAACTAAAAGACTGCCATAATATATGGACTCCTACATATGCTTAGAGCAAATATACATGGTGATAGGTAAGGAATTAGATGCCTAAGTGGTTCCACAAATGCTACATATTGCTATGAGGACATTTCACATTTAGACAAGCAGAGGGAAATTTGTGATGAATTTACAGGGGACATGATTTAACATGATACGGATCAGATTCAACATGCTTAATGCAGACATCATTTAGACAGAGCAGTAGATACTTCTTTTTGGGGTTAGTATCTATTTCAAGTTTCTTTGTTCAGTTTTAAAACACACAAAACTTTATCATATTAGCCTAAGGACATTTCACACTTAGATGTAGACTTAAGCATGTAAGAAGAAAAACTCAGTATGATATACCATTTAAGAAGATCAAATTGGTCAATGACAACACGAGGAAATGAAGAAAGGATCCGTAGACATAGACATTTAATTGTTTTGCATAAGTATGATTAACAAAGCACGCATACACGATGTCCATTAAGTAACACAGTTGGTGCCACCCTTTTGTTTACGTGAAGCAAGTTGTTAATCCACATCAAAAGGCCTATCATACCATATTTAATTAAATTATAGCATTTATAACAATCAGTTAACCTATACATGGTACCACAAGGTCTAAGTTATACAAAAGAGGTTGAATTCATCAAAGGGGGTACAACTTGACACATGATTATATAAACCAAGAAAAGCAAGCTTAAGATTTTCTAAACAATCTAATTCTGGACAATAACACTCAGCAGACTGAGAAAATCAATTCAAACCAACAAGATAATAAACCGAATTTAAAGGCGAAGGGGATTGATTTTACCTTCTCCTGACAATGACCGGGCGGCGTATCAAGTCGTCGATCCGCTCGGTTTTGGTTTTGCGATGCGAGTAAAATGTAAAGTTTGTTATCGAGAATGCCATCGATTTGAGGTGATCTCCGCGACTAATAAGAAAAGGTTTGAATCGGTAATTCTTCTTGCTTTCCTCATCGAGCTCTAGATTCGACTCCTCTGTCATTGCTCGACCGATGCCTTTCGACTCTAATTTTCGATTTTTGCCGCTTTGGATATGATTTTCCTCTGCTTTCCTCGACGACATCGCTTTTTCCTCTCTAAGGTATTCTCTGTCCTCCTTTCAATTGTATAGAGGTTGGTTTATATAGCTCTCGTTGGGTTCTAATGTTGTTAAGTTATCGGTACCATTCAGGACTGATTTTGTGCGATTCGTAAGTGATTTCGATTTGAAGGGATTTGGTTAGTTATGGTAAGAAATCGTTGGTGAAAGAGGAAGATTTGGGTTCGATTTGGATTCTCGGCGAGAATCACACGGCGAGAGGCGCGATGGGCGAGGTAAGGGAGGCGGCGGATGTCTTTAGGTTTAGGTTTTCTTGTTGTGCGTTTGAGAGACGATGAAAGGTCAAGTGTATTTAGGCAAAGCGGTCAGCTGGCTATTATCCCGCATTTGGTAAGTGGAATGTATAAAGGTGAGTTGGGACTGCGGGTGATTGGGCTGGTAGTGGTATAGGTGTTTTATTAATTTTAGGCTTAGTTAATTTAATTAGGTATTTATTTGGGTAGAGTTTTAAGGGTGTTAGTTTTAATTAGGTATTTAATTAGTAAATTAATAAATTGTGCTTAAATTGTTTAGGTGCTTTATTAAAATTATTACAAGAATAAAATGGGCGTACTATTTAATTAATGCTCAATACTTAGATCATGCGCTTTTATTTAAAAAATGTTTATTTGTGCCTGTATTTATGTTTTATCGCTGTATTTTATTATAAAAATTACTAAAAAATTATTTTACAAAATTAGTCTAATTTTATAGTTGATGACTGGACGGGAGGGTCAAAATTGGGTGTCAACACTCCCCCGCAAGTCTCATTATATTATATACTCCTTCATTTTCAAAATATTTGTCTGGTTTATCTTGTGAGTTAAAAAAGTAAAAAAGACTTTTGAATCTTATGGTCTTAAACTAAAGATATGTAAAATGTACCAAAATGAACTTTAATCTTGTGGTCTTAGACTAAAGATATGTAAAAAGTACCAAAATGAACTTTAATGTTGTGATCTTAAATATGTATGTGGAAAGATAAAAAAAGAGTTGTCAAAAAGGAAAGATGCATTCATTTTGAAAAGGACCAAAAAGCAAAATAAGACGTATGGAGTATTAGTATAAATTTTACACCATCAAGTCATATTTACTTGTTGTAACTTGTAGTAGGTAATATGTCCTTAGTTTTAAGATTACAAAACTCACATTTTATTGAGACTTGTCTTTAGATATTCTTTTAATGATTTGATAAAATAAATACACTAACAAGGTATATAACTTAAGCCTTATAAAGTAGTTATACTTAGGGTGCTATTAGTATGAAGAAAACATTTTTTAAAATGGTCGCATTTGGTATGAAAGAAAATGTTTTTTCTAGAGAATGAGTGGGTTACTTGTCTTTTTCTTAAGTTTGGTAAATAAGAAAGGAAATATTATTCGAAAAATATTTATATATAATATAGGCAAATACTCTGGAATAGGGTGTAGGGGTAGTGTGAATGAGCGTTGTGGGTTTGGGGCGGAAATAAGGAGACAATAAGGGTGGAAAGTGGAAGTAGGAAAAATATTTGCCAAATACAAACTAATATTCCATCTCAAAATATTTATCACTTTATGCTTCTAAAAATCAAATTAACTAATCTTCGAAGTTAATTAGATTAGATTAATCTATATTTAAAATGAAATTTAGATATTTAAAAAGTATTAAAAATATATTATAACTTACACTTTTGCTTATATCAATATGGAAAAATTATCTTAAATTATTAATCAAAGTTTCATATAATTAGAATATCAAAGAGCAAAAAAATGATAAATATTTTAAAACGAAGGAAATAACAAAAAAACTTTTTAAATGATTAATCACCACATATTGCTATTTAAAAAATATTTTTGATAAGAAACACCTCTCGAAATAAGTCTTTAGGGATAAGTTGGGATATCCAGGATTAAATTTTGCTATATAAAATTATATTTTATTTGATCGAAGATATAAATTTATTTCATGATAATTTATACCTTTCACCAAGCAAAATGTAAATTTAATCTCTAACTTGATCAGAATATCCCATCAAATTTAGTATATTTTTATCCATCTCCATATGAGATAAATTAGTCCAAAAATTATAATCTCAGAACTATAATATGAGAGGTGGGATAATATAATACCAAACTTGATGGGATAAGATGGATTATCCAAGACTAAGTTTGGGATAAAATTTATACCTTGTTTGGTTGAAGGTATAAATTAAGGGGTCGTTTGGTACGCGAGATAAGTGAGATATCCCGGGATAACGTTTGAGATAAAATTTATACCTTGTTTGGTTAAAGGTAAATTTATCCAGTGATAACCCACTTATCCCGCGTACTAGGGGTGTCAATGGTTCGATTCTGACGGTTATTTTAAAAAATTTGTACCATACTGTTTTTTCGATTACTCTAAAATGTATAACCAAAATTTGAATTTTCAAAAATATCCCTATCATTTCGGTTACTCTTCGATTTCGGTAAGGTTTGGTTAATTTTTGATATTTTTTAAAACGTCATCTAAAACTATGTACTCGACAAACTATTTAGAGACTTGTTTTTGACATACAAAACATATAAGGAAGAAAATATATTACTTTCATTATAAAACTCATAAACTTGGCAATGGGTTCCTAAAACCGTTCACGAGCAATGAAACAAGTAAAACACTTTGAAATTGCAAAATCTCAAAATAATATTATCGAACAGGTGGCAAGTGTAAGAATTATGGAATACTTTCCTCATCATTTTCTTTTATAAGATGTGGTACATATACCAATATTACAAGAGTAAATTACAGTAATGAATAGGATATGATATGCTAAAATTACAAGATTAAAATATATTTTGGTGTGTACTTCATATTTTTAATTTAAGATCACAAGAATAAAAAATCTTCTTTAATTTCTTAAACCGTATGTCATATTAAAATCAGATAAATATTTTAAAATAAAGGGAGTATTACATTCTACAATAGAGCAAGTTGAAGTCTTACATGTGTACTATTGGTTCCACCCAAGACCCAATGCTACTATTATTAGAAAAGTTAATATATAAGATATAATATATACATACGATTGGTTTGAGATATTTTCAGTTACTTCTTATAAAAATAAAAATTTAATTTATTATTTGGGACGGTTATATCAATACATTGAAATTTATGATTTTTTTTAAATAAATCTACTAATCAATTCAGTTAGGTTTGGTTATAGTCGATTTTCAAAAAATCATTAACACCCTACGCTATTACCAAACGACCCTTTAGTAGGGCTGCACAAAAGTCGGTCCGGACCGAAAAATTGGACCGGACCGGATCGAGAAATTGGATCGGACCGAACTTGTTCGGACCGAACCGAACCGGACCGAGAAATTCGCGATCTTGATCTAGTGATCCGAGTTTTCGATTTTCATCCATTCAGTCCTGGTCGAGTTCATCGGTCGCACCGATTTTTTTATAATACATATAATTCCTAATATATATTGAATTATATAATTCCTAATTTGATATAATTTATATAATTTCTAATATATATTGAATTATATAATTCCTAATTTTCTAAATTCCTAATATATAATATATATATATAATTCCGGGTCGGGTTCCGGGGCCCGGTTTGTTTTTTAAAATTGAATTTTTAATACTGAAATTGACATTCTCGGACACATTACCACGAAATTTGTACGTTGAAAGCTATTGTATATCGCGAGATATTTAGATTTGAAAAGGGAAAAACGTAACGATTTGGGGAAAAAGTGAAATTGAGGGGCAAGACGGACATTTTTGGAGAAATCGGCTGAATCAAACCGCTTTGCTAGTTTGCTCACCCCGTATCGAAAAAATACGCGAAATAAAAAAGAAGAAGGTAAAATGAACGTCCGAGCGCAAAGTTATGACGATATAGACCTATATTTGATATGTCAATACGTCTAGGGGCTGGGGGACTGGCTGGGGAAATGCATTCGATCCGATCTTCGGTCCTAGTGATCTGAATTTTCAGTCTTCGGTCCGGTCCGATCCGATCCGATTTTAAGCTTTTGTGCACCCCTGCCCCTTACACCCTCAGATGGGCCAAAGAAAGTTTAAACCTATACAAAAAGAAAAAAAAATGAAAATGAGAAAAGTTGCAAAATTCATCAACATAAAATCTTGCAATCGAAGTGTTCTCCAAACAGATTAGCAAAAGCAAAGTTGAGTCTCCAATGTCGGTAAGTTATTGTTTCCTCACAGTTGTAACCCTAGATCGAATATTATTAAATCTAAAAATATCAATTTTATGAACAGATCTTCGAGTATAATGGAAGTGCTTTGGTTGCGATGGTGGGGAAAAACTGTTTCGCCATTGCTAGTGACCGTCGTCTTGGTGTACAGTTGCAGACAATCGCTACTGATTTCCAAAGGATTTATAAAATACATGAGAAGCTTTTCATTGGTCTTTCTGGCTTGGCTACTGATACACAAACCCTGTAATTTCTAACTTTCTCTACTACTTTTCATAGCTGAAGATAAGGCATAATGGAGGAAAAAGATTTATAGATGATATCTACTAGTTAAGAAGAAGTTTTAGACATGTTAGAGAGCTTCAACTATCATATTATTATTATTATGATTATATATATATGTGCGTGCAACTTATTTCTCACTTTTATTTATCTAGTATAGTAATTATATGTAATGAGCTCAGGGCGGATCTAGGGCCCGCCGAGGGTGTTCACCCATACACCCTCGGTAAAAAATTGCACTGTATAGATGAGGTATTTTTTTATGTTTTATGTAAATATATAGATTTTGAATACCCTAAACATGGGAGAAGAGGTTGGTTCAGTGGTTTAAGGGGTTCAAAATTTACCTTGAGGTTTCAAGTTTAAATCTCAGCCACTACATTTTTACCTTTCGAATACCCTCAGTGAAAATTCTGAATCCACCGCTGAATGAGCTTAAGTGAATATGTGGGGATTTATAGAGCCGACGCCAACTTGTTTGAGATTTAGGCGTTGTTATTACTATTCTTCCTATCTAAAGACAGGGCATAATGGAAGACAAAGATAAATATATAGGTGATATCTACTAGTTGACGCTAGTTTTTAGACTTGTTAGGGTACTTTTAATATTATTATGATTATATAGTCATATACATTCAACTTATTTTTCACTTTTATTTTATCTAGTATAACGATATGAAATGAGCTTAATAGTTTGAAAGGAAAATGGTATGAAATGAGCTTAAATGAAGAAGTGGAGATTCATATAGCTGATTCCAACTTGTTGGGACCGGGGCATAGTAGTAGTAGTTGTTGTTAATACTATTTTTCCTGCTGGCAATTGTATTGGGCATTTTAAGCTTTTTTATAGAAATTACAATCATTTATTAATGAATCCATTATCTTATTTTTGAAAGATTTGTAGAGCACGTTAGTTAGAAAAGTATTTTATTGTGCTTCATCAAAATAAAAAATAAAAATATATTGTTGTAGAGTTGTTGGTAGCTGAATGGGTTCAAGTCGTGGAAACAACCTCTTGCAGAAATGTGAGGTAAGGCTGCGTACAATAGACCCTTGTGGTCCGGCCTTTCCCTGACCCCGCGCATAGCGAAAGCTTAGTGCACCGGGCTGCCATTTATTGCTGTAGAAATTTTGTGTGTGGAATTTTGAGTGGGAGTTTGGAGTTAGTGATTACTGACTAAGATTCTTCCTGTGGGTTGGGGGAGTGGGAGTGGACAATAAAGGGTGAAACTAGTGTTTTCTTTTATTTATTTGGTGCTGCCTTCTTGTTGATTGTGGAATGGGGAGGGTGTATCACAATCGGTCTATTAGTAGTTTGATTTGTTTGGATTATGCACACTTCTGATGTGTTCTTTTGGTAACGGTTTCTTTAGGCATCAACGCCTTGTCTTCCGTCACAAGCTATATGAGCTTAGAGAAGAGAGGGATATGAAGCCTGAAACTTTTGCCAGCCTTGTATCTGCTATCCTTTATGAGAAAAGGTTGGTAACTAGTATATGCTCTTTGACAGTGTTAATGTTTATTTCCTGAAGATTACATGGTATCACTTCATAATTGCATGATCTTGATTCTGAATAACGTTTTCTGAGAGTTGAGAGATAGTTTTTACTTGAGTATAAAGTGATTAAATAACTGCCTTCAAAGAGAAAAGTAAGAACTTTGCTGAGTGAAGCTTATTGAAATCTTTTTATACATATACAAGCATCAAAAATTTAAAATCTGTTTTTTTCATCCATTATACCTGGACCTTCACCCCATGCAGACTTGTTTTAAACATCACACACATTGTCGAACATCTACTGTTAATTATTTAAACTCAAAAACTAATCAAACATAACTTTAGCATTTGAACATAATGAACTGAACAACAATTGACACTCCAAATAGCTATTTCGTTGGATAAAATCAATTAAATCAAGTCTGAGTTGTTTGTCTTGTCATCCATGATTGATGCTTCTTCAACTTGTTATTAATCATTATCCTTTTTTTGTCTAGGTTTGGTCCATACTTGTGCCAACCTGTTATTGCTGGATTAGGAGATGATGACAAGCCTTTTATTTGCACAATGGACTCTATTGGAGCAAAGTATGTTGAGTTTCTTTCTACTTCTTCAAGTTCTAAATTTTGGAGACTTATGTACTGTCCCCATGGCATTGCATGCTTACAGTATTGCTACTAAGATGTAATGCTTGTCGTGCAGGGAGCTCGCAAAAGATTTTGTTGTTTCTGGCACTGCATCTGAATCACTATACGGTGCCTGTGAGGCCATGTTCAAACCTGACATGGTTTGTTACTATTACTTTCATTTTTGTTTTATAATTACACAATCCCTCTCAAGTTGAATGACATATATCACATGTCTAGTTTTTCTTGTTTATTGGAGATAATCATCCTAGAGTTGCTGAAGTGCTGCTTAGTTTGATGCTTCAGCTGGCAGTTGGGGATTACTCTATATGGTAGACGTGTGCTTAGAGAAAAAACGTGGAGTCCCCATAGTAACTGTTCTCTGTTTTGATTTAAAAAAACTCACGGCAGATTTGACGAATTGATTTTTTAGCAGACACTGCTTGATGGGTGAAAGATCAACAGATCTGCGTAATACAAACATTTTCAAATTTACTGCCCTAGAGTAACTGAATATAATGGCTAGAACTGATTTTGGTGAAACGTGATTCTCAAACAAAAAATAAGTTTGTGAAACATGTCATGCAATGGTTGGATTGTGTTATACGAGATTGTAAGAATGGTTCTTGAGAAAAGATGGATAACGTGGATTAAGCATTATGATGGTGGTTTTTGGGCAATGTGAGTGGTATTAGACAGCGGAACCTGTACCTTTAGGAGACTGGTGGATAGTATTTGGCAGTGATATTCATGGAGGGATTCGAAGTGGGAGATGAGTGCCTAGGAAGAATTATCATATCTTATTTGCTATTCATTGATGATACAAAACTATTCCGTAGGCCATATAATAGAAAATTACAGTACTTGTTTAGGATATTGATTTGGTTTGAGGTCGTATCAGGAATATATATTGCCGTAGTCGTACAAAAGTTTGAATTGGTATCGATGACAGGTGTGCAGAACATTCATATATTGGACAAGTATTTGAGATTGTAACACCATGCATTACCGATTAGGCGATTACATATTTGGGATTACAGAATTTGTGGCAGTGGTAATCGATGAATTTGAGAAGAAATTGAGTGATAAAAGAGACATATTTGTCTACAAGGGGAAAATCCCTGTTGAAACCTTCTCTATCAAATATCCCACATATTGTATGTCCATGTTTGTTTGTTTAGGATAGTGTCTGATATATTTCAAGAAGTTGATGAGGGACTTCTTATTGGAAAAAAGGGGAGGAGAAAAAATATTACTTAGTATTATAGGAGCCTATGGATACGAGGATATCAACCTTCAATGTGGCATTATTGAGTAAATGTCTGAAGATTTGCAAAGAAGGAAAATGTTTTATGGAGAAAAGTGATTACAGCTAAAATGGACGTGACAGAGAATGAAAGGTTCTCAGAGGAAGTTACAAGTCATTATGTTAGTTTTTGGGAGGATACAATATTTAGATTTGCAGTTGGATATGGACTAAGAAGTCTTTGAAGGATAGTGGTGTTGAGATGTTATTCTAGAGGAAGTATCTCCATAAGCATATTATGTGGTGACCAATAAAGGTGTTATGGGTTTGAGTAGTAGAGAAGGGAAAAACACAGCATCAGACGGGACATAACTTGTTGGACAGATATATAGAACTGGTTGTGAGGGAGATCATGGATTTTGTTCACAAGATATATGAATGGACTAATGAGGATGAAGGAGAAGATGTGATGGTGTTTTTGGGTGGGGAGTATTTTACCATGAACTCATATGAGGAAAGATTTTGCTAAGTTAGGGATATCAGAGAGGTCCGGAGTAACATGCAGGACTTCAATGCACCCTAAGAAAGTAGCTATTTTAGTAGTGCCTATGCAATTTAACAGTAGATAATATGAGGAGAGGACAGTGGTGGTGGTGAGTCAGTGCTGTTTGTGTAAGGAGTGGATAGATGATACAAATCATATCTTACTTTATAGTAGGTGCTGAACACAGTTGTGGTATCTTGTATATGGGCAGAATGCAATTTAACATAGATAATATGAGGAAGAAGAGGGAGGTGGGGTGAGTTTTTTTTTAATCGTTAAAGGTATTTTATTTGCTATCTAGCAACAGAAGTGGTGGTGAGTTGGCGTTGTCTGTGCAAGGAGCAGGTGATTAAATCACATCTTATTACATTGTCGGTTCACAACACAGTTGTAGCATGTTGCACTTTTTTACTTGACGTGCCTTTGATGATGTTGAGGAGGGGCAGAGATTATCACATGTTAGAAACACAGAGGGATTGGCTAGGAGAACTTGGCAGCACGGGAAAGTATACCACTATGCATTTTTTGGACTATTCAGAATGAGAGTAAAGGATTAAGCCGTAATAGTGCAAAGAAACAACAACAACATACCCAGTGTAATCCACAAGTGGGGTCTAGGGAAGTATTTAAAAATATTTTTATCACATTCTTTTGGTTGTAGACATAGAATACCAGTGTGTACAGATGATTGGGATAGCCAGATAAAGTATGGTGGTTGAGCCACTCCCTTTGAAATTTGTTTTTGACACCATCTTTGTGTGATAACACCCAAATGATTTTTGACCAACAAACAAAATGAGTAAGATGAATTTTATTCATGTTAAGTGTTAACTGTAAGAGCAAGTATTTAAGTTTCTCTCGAGGTTCAGATCTTTCCAATATTGCATGTACGTGCTTCAGAATTTCTCTCTCAGTTCTTTGCAATGCCTCTATTGTTTATCATGCATTTTTTCTTATTTTTATTGGCTTTTTGGCTTATAGCACGCTAACATTTCAGGGACCTGAAGAATTGTTCGAGACCATCTCTCAGGCGCTTTTGTCATCCGTAGACCGTGACTGTTTAAGTGGTTGGGGAGGACATGTTTATGTTGTGTAAGTTTTCAGATGCTTATTCTCTTAATAATCTCTCCTTAGTAAATATCCACCAGTCTCTGAAAGGAAAATAATTATTATTTGATCCTCAAATCGTGTATCATCTATTATGTTCAAGATGGTGGTCCTTAAGCAAAAAAGAAACCACGTGTGCCCCAACATGTTTAGAGGGTTAGGTAATATGGGGGAAAACAGTTTAAAAAAAATCCAGTTTCAAAATTTTGGGGAAAATGCTGTCCTAAAACAGAAATGGAAAAAGAAGAGCCTGAAGTACAAAGAAGTTATGGCATTGTTGGGCATGGGGAGATGGTTGGGTGGGATTGATCAAGGGATCGGGTTTCAAATGTTGGAGATATGGATTCTTACTTAGGGCTTGGTGAACAACGGGAACTGGTTTCGGTAGACGATTAGCCTTGAGGCCTTGGCAGAAAGGAGAGAAGGGGGCCCGACAAACTATGTTGCTCGGATCCTCCAATAATGCCGCCGCATCTGTATCTGATCCTCCAAATATGAATAATTTCGGGAGGATTCGACACGGCATTTTGTAAGGATCCCAGCAACATAGCTGGCAGAAGGGTGGTTTGTTGCAGACAATGGTTATTAATTTTTGTAGTTTGATGCATGTTGTGGTTTGTTGCACTTCTATTTAGAAAAATCAAGGACTTCGGTTGCCTTTTACTCTTTATCTGAGGCATTTTCCAGCTCCAGTGGAGCACTAAACTTTAACATACTCTCTTTATGCATCTCCCTCACATTCTTCCTTTTTAAACTTTTGGTCCTCAGCGAGGGAGGGAATGAGAGGGGGTATAATTCATGATATCATATTTAGTTAAAGCGGGTTATGTTTCAGTTTTTCAGTACTTCATCTTATTTGTTCCGATCTATGTGTGGTTGCAGGACACCAACTGAAGTGACAGAGAGGATCTTGAAGGGAAGGATGGACTAAACACTTGTGGGTGCTATAGTTGTTCACCATTGCATTCACTGGGAGGGCATTTCACTTGTTTTGATGAATACTCCACATTTCATGTTTGATATTATCGTATCGACTTCTCTCCAAGATTGTTATTTATAGATTCAGTTGTCGGTCACTGATGAACGTTAACATTCTAGTTAGTTTACAATCAGCCATTTGAGCTCCCCAACAAATTTCCACCACAACCTAACTGCCATCAATATCACACACTAGACAATCTTGGCATTAGGCTAGACAACCTAATGCCTAGATTTTCAAAATATACTAAATGCAAAAAAAGTAAGTGTGATCATTTTGTTGATGATGTAAATACTCAAGGTAGTATAGTCTTGAGCATCTACGTGGATCATATTGTCATCACTAGGGTAACTTTGAAGTAACTGTGTTTCTTAAGAAGACTTCGAGTTTTTTAAGTGTTCAGACGTTGAAGTTAGGATGGGTAAAGAAATATTCTCAAAGGAAGCATTTGATATTTGCAAAATAATAGTATTTGATATTTGAAAGTTGAAGTTGTATTTGAAAATGAATACGGAGTTAAAGTTTTATTAGTGAAAACTTAAGAAATGGCCAACATATGTTTTTCGAAGTTTTAAATTTTATATTTCTAGTTTGAAGTTGAAATATTGGGTTAATTTGATTGACATTGTGTTTGAAAATGAAAACAAAGTTGAAGGTTTCTTGAGAATTAAGACTGAACTCACACTGTTTACAATTCCATGAGTACAATTTATATTCATAGTTGCACCACATTCGTCAAAGTAAATCCATATTTTTCTCAACACGAGCTCAACAGAGGCCTGCCAGGCAGACATGTCAACTATGCAATTATGGTTTCAACCAGTGTTTTAAGAGACGGGGCGAGAGGTGAGGTGAGACGTTTTACGCAGCATGGGGCGAGGCATAATTTTCGAGACACGCGTATGTCTCATGTACGTTTAATTTTATAATTTTATCACAAAAAATAAGTAAAAGTAAAATTTTCATTAAAATTCTTCAGATAAATTCAAATAAATCATCATTAATATACAAAAAATTATTATAATTATTATTTGAGAAAGGTAATAACACAAAAAATGATAACAGTCTAGATAATCTTTAATATGAAATCTTCATTCACTTTATCATCAATCTCTAGATCTAGTGGTCCTTCCACCCTCAACTAATATTTGCAGTGACTTTATTTCTATATTCAATGAAAGAGAAGGGCAAAAAATGAATAAAGTTGCATTAGGAACATAGTGCTATGAAATCTCTATCATATCAATGTCAGAAATAATCATCTAAAAAGCTTTTTATAACAAAGTTATTTTCTATGAGAGTTGCTTTATTTATTTATTTATTTATTTATTTATTTATATATTTTAGAAAAAATCACTACAAAATTAAAAGATGATAACATAAAGTATAAATATCATTACACCAATAATAAAAATCATAATCTATAGCAAAAATACTTTTAAAACAATAAAAATCAAATTTAATGCTCGGAGCGTACTCCTTTACGCTTGAGGCTTACGCTATTGCGCCCGGAGCTTATGCCCCAAATTATAAGGCGTACGCCCTATGAATCTACGCCTTTCATTTGTGCACCAGAGCTTTTTTGGTACGCCTAGCCCCAAGACTCGGCCTGAAAATGCCTTTGAAAACACTGGTTTCAACAATTAGTCCTCCAATTCAGAACCAAATATTATATGTGACTCTTACTATCCAAGATTAAAGCCAAGGGCTTTAAACCAACTTCCTTTCTGAACTAAGAAAGCTTGCTCAATCTCCTCTGCGGCCCTTAGGAAGTTCTTCCCAAGGCATAAGACGACAATGATAATAACAAATATGCCTCAATTTCAAACAATATAGAGTCGACTACATGAATCCTCACTAAATTGTGTCGCCAATTTAAGCTCATATCAGACCAACATAATACAGAACTAAAAAAAAACAAAAACAAGTTCCTTTTAGCCAACTCTCCATCATCTCAGGATATCATAACCTCACTGATACTTCGCCCTTTCCTCAAGTTGGCAACCGGCAGCACTGTCGCATTATCACGTTAACACCATTTGGTCAAGTACTCAAGCATCACTCAATAGTGGCTGACTTAACAGTGACATTTCCCTGGAGAACTGATCACATTACAAGGAATGAATAGTCTATGGACTGCTAGAAAACTGAAATAAAGTTTATCCTATTATTTATGACTCAAACAATTGGGGCTCCGCACGTCGGAAACGTCGTTTCCAGTGCACACGTTGTACCAAGGATCGTAAATTTCCTTAATGAAAGAGATATTGGTACGTAAACAAAATATTTGAGACATGAAATGATAGACGGTTGTTAGTTGATGAGTGTTTCACGTTGGTAAACGAAGGATGAAGCGTACGACGTGTAAAAGATGAAACGAGTCGAAAATCGCCGCGGAGCCGCGAAGGGCCGCGGCGCTTCGGAGGCAGAATGCTCGACGGGAAGCTGAAAAGTTTCTGACTTTTGGGCTGGTTTGAGGCATTGATTCTCCATTACTTGGCACATGAATTCAACCATTATTTGGTTGAATGAAACCTCTCAATAAGTGTCATTACATGGATATTGATTGTCATTAGTTGGCTAGATGAGAGGTCATCTTTCTCACAGTAATTGAGACCCTTGGCTCAATTGAAGAACACACTTGCAATAAGAAATTTCTGAGTACTTCTTCATCTTTAAGCTTTTTTTCACACACTCAAAAGGTTCTTCTTTGGTAAACATTTGAGTTTCCTTTGCTCATTTATTCATTGTTGTTTTATCTTAGGAGACAAATTGTCAATCACCGTAAAAAGATATATACGGGACAATATTGTCTTAAGGACAGAGTGAATATCACCCGACTCAGCAAACTTCTTGTTCTTTGTTCTCATTTCCAGATTGTAATCTTTGTAATAGTCATTTACTTTTCGTTCATCCAATTGTTGTTGTAATCGTGTATTCACAATATTACTCACAAATTCTAAAAACGGGAACAAAGAATTTTAAGTAGAGATTACTTCAACATTGAGTGGGAGAGTAATAGCAAACCTGAACACAGTAAAACTGAAAAAAGAATATGGAGTTAGTAACAAGTCCCTTTCTTTACTAGGTAAAGACGGGTTACAATGTTCCTTATAATGCTAAAACTGCATTAATCAAGATAAGATACTACCAATGACTTTTGCAAGCTGATATTCATGTGTGTATATACATTGCAAATGTGTATCTGTGTGTACTTGTATATATCAGTTTGGTTGCCTAGGACAACCAGTTAGCAAAGTACCCAATTTTTGTTCACCAGAGACTTTCAACTACAGATTAAAAAAAGGACAAGTGTGAGGGTTAGAGAACCTCTAGTTTTAAAGAACCCCTACTTTGCCTTGAGGACATATATTTAGTATTAGAATGAAATGGACCTAAATAAAACAGAATGGATACAAAGGTTATATAGCCACACCAACTATTCAGAATTCAGGAGTACTTGATTGATTGAAATACTCTTCCAGCTCAATAAAAACTAAGACTTAGATGAGTTCCAAAGATTTGGTCATATGTCTGCCCTAAAACTTTGGCTAGACTTTAAAACATAAGTCATTGAGATCAGTAAGATAACATTACGGGCACGTTTGGTACGATGTATTAAGCTGGACTGTACTGGACAAAAAAATAATATGGTGGCGTTTTCAGCCGCACTGGACTGTACTATTTCTACTGCCATTTTTGAAACCCATCTAGCAGGTGGGTCTCCCCTGGACTGTACTAAAAATAAAAAAAATAAAAAAATACAAGCCATTATATATTAATACTCTAATACCGTCCATTATATATTAATACAGTCCTCCAGTCCAGTCCAGTCCAATGAAATTAGTACAGTCCAGTGCGACGTACCAAACGAGCCCGTATAAGTTGACAAATAGCATGACATGATCTATTCGCAGATTGATTGATGGCAAAAGTTTTAAGTTTGAGTACTTGACGTGGCTGGCCAAGAAGGAATCACTAATCAACACCCTCTACTAGAGCTCAAGAACCAGCCAATTTTGCTTACAGGAGTTTACTACCTTTATTCATGGGAACTTCCAAGTAAAACAGAAAGTAATTAGACATGTAGACTCTCTCTCGTTACACACAACTCGACGCATGTGAAGCTGGCATTTGAGATAAACAGGTTAATCACTTCTAAGTAAGAGAATTACAACACATGACTCAAAATACAAAACCTGGGGGCATACCTTTGGTTTTGATCCTAGCAGAAGGCATGCGGGACAAAGCCAATGAGGAAAAAAAGAGCTTATGTCGATTCAAGTTGAAGGAGCAACATCAAAGGAATGTAGAATCTGTTCCAGCGTATCTCTTCTATCTGGGTCAATAAGACTTTCTAACCCATCAGAGTGAGCAATGTTTAACAGATAGAGCTTGCCAGACGCCACAAATGCAGCAGAAAGTATCTTCTTCAACCCTCCCCTTGTGCTATCAACCTTGTACTCGAACTCGTACACTTGAAGACCTCCTTCTCCCGTTCTCTCTGATACTGAAACCCCTCCTTTGCACTTTCCTAAGAGTAAAAAGACATTGTACTATTAGTTGCTAATAATGCTTGGTCACGAAAGCTAAATCTGCCAACACTCGACAACGATAACTATACCCTAGTCCCAAACAAGTTGGGTACAGCTATATGAATTCTCACAGAGCATGTTCTCCATTTAAAATCATCTCGGGTCAATACTATAAAATGAAAAGTACTAAAAGTTATCTATAGTTCCTACTAGCAAAAGAATCTCTAATAGGGCTAAAAGATTCCTACAAAGCATACTGCCTAAAGAAACAAACTAATATGACGAAAACATATTCCCAACTAATTGGTATCGCATATATAGATTTTTTCCCTCCATTTTGTCCTATCTTTCGCTAAGTTTGCATTGATTCCAAGAGATTCTAGATCTTTTGAGACATTTTTCTATGTGATTTTAGGTCTATCTCGTCTTATTTTAACACCTTAACTTACCATGGTTTCACCTACATACCGTTGTGCATGTGCATCTGCATTTAAAAGTTGTCATAGGACATAGCAAAACCATCTCAAATGGCTTTATGTAATTCTAGCTGCAACAACTGACGTTGATAGTGATCGGTGATGATATTTGTAGCTTGTAAGTCAGTAGCTAGGGGTGTCAATGGAGCAGGGCACGGCAGATTAGGGCTTAACAGGACAAGGCAGTAGAGTACTTAAACGGAGCGGGGCAAAGCGAGTCAAAACACATTTTCAGAAAGTTATAATAGGGCAGGGTAGATAATAGGGCAAAACATAGTTTCATATAATTAAAAGTGAATGACACATTTATTCTTTAACTCCACTACCTATTTAGGGATGACAACGGGTAGGATCTGGACCGGATCCTACTAGATCCAGATCCAGATCCGTTTTACATACATGTATCCATATTCAGATCCATAGGGTCCATAAAATCATATCCAAATCCAGATCCATCGGATCGGATCTGGATTCAAATCAAAGTGACTGATTATTAGGTTATACCTTCTAATCAGTCCAAATTTTCTAGAAAAAGAGTCAATTTAATTTAACGAAATCATGGGGAATGCATCCGTAAATTAAGACTAAATGACATTGTTGACAATTGTTATGCTTATTGACTATTGCTGTAGTGAGAAACAATCCTCTCAATACCTAAGCTACTACATAAGTACCACATAAATGATTAATATAATGATTAAAGAATAACACGCAAAACGTATCTCAATTAAAAAAATAATGGCCTTCGGCCCTTTGAATATAAAATAAAATTAAGATTACAATGGATTCGGTGCCATGATGTATAAATAATAAATGTATAATTAATTTAATAAAAAATGGATTCACGGGTCGGATCTGGACCGGATACGGATCTCAAAGACAAGATCCAGATCCAGATCCGATCCATCATAAACGGATCCGGGTCCGGTCTTGATCCGTCGGGTCCAAACTTTGAATATCCATATCCTATAAAACGGATCTGGATCCGCCGGATCCGGATCGGGTCCAGGATCCATTGACATCTCTACCTATTGGCAGATTTAAAACGGATAAAGAAAGATAAATTATGATTATTTTTTTTTAGCATAAAACAAATCAATTTTTACAATGAAGCAGTTGGTGGCAAAGAGTAGTGAAACAAAAAATAGAATATTAATCAACTCCATTCTTGAAATAAAGTGGTGTTTATATTAGTGTTTGTTGAGTCAGTTGGTATTGCATTTCATTAAAGCAGTTGGTATTGCATTTCATTTTCCAATTTCATAAATTTGCAATGTCACATGTCCATATACATTTATTAAATCCGATAACAAAAAGTGTCATAAAAAATTTCTTAAATTATAGTGAATTTCATGTTGAAAAGTAAAAAAAAAAAAACATAATGGTGCAGGATAGGATTGTTTTTTTACAAAACTAAATAGGGCAAGACAAGACGGATCAAAATCTGAGTAGGTGAAAGTTTATCCCGCCTAACCCACCCTATTTTCATCTCTACAAGTAGCTAGTGGTTCCTAGAGAATTGACAATATTAATTAAATTATTTCACACATATCAACAAATTAATAAATATAAATTATTAAATATGTTATTTGTTGCTTTATTATTCATGTTTATCTTGCTATTTTATTGTTTTAGGTACTATGTATGGAAGGTCAATAAAAAATAATCTCTATCTTATAAACATATAATTTTACGGGTTAAGTCTGTGTACATTATATTCTTTCCGGATTTAAAGTATTAATTTTTGACAAATTTAAAAAGTTAAAACTGTTATGTGCAAAAAAAATTCCCTTTTTCAGTTGTGTTGTGAGCGGTGGAGAATTGTGCGACGTGGAAGACGATAGGTTGAATGGCTGTACAATACAGAGCCTAATTATAGGGAATTGAGAGAGCAAATCTCAAATCTAAGGAAATTATAGTCCATGTCCATGCTACTTTATTGCCGACCTTCAATTTCTGTAAGTTACAATAATCTTCATTCTCAAATCTCTATGTCATTTGCTTAATTATGTCTTGTTTTTTCTTTTAGGTAATTCCGATGATCCTTGACAATGCTAAAATTGTATTCGTTATTCCAATTTATGTGATACTTTTGACTTTTCGAGATTCAAACGTTTGACTAACATGGTAAGATAGCTTTTGGCCAATTTTGGATTAGATTTTGAAAATTTATCTTCAAATATCTGTTTTGCTATAGATTATGAAAATGTCTAGTTTTTGGATAACACAACTTCAAATTCCAAAAATCACAACTCTCATAAACTCAAATTTTCAAATTTCAAGTTTCTAACATCAAAAATGCCAAACGAGAGCTAAGATAGTATATTTTTACCAAATGATATGGTAAAAGTGTTAATGTAATCCAATTTAGCTTCAAAGTTTAGTCAAATTGACTCTGGAAAATATCACATAAATTGGACGGAGTGAGTAATACAGTTTGTGAATATCAGTAGCAAATTCTATCTGATTGTTGACTTTGTTGATGTTTTATGTTTTATGCCAAATAGACGTAAGTGTTTGATTGGAAGTGTTTTCCTTTTTTGTTCTCTTTTGTTTTTGCTTTTGAAGAAGGATCTAATCAAATGCTAGGACTAAGTATTCCTTTGAAGTGGCTGAGCCAGGTGTTTATACAGGGGATATAAAAAAGTACCCCCTTTGTCCCAATTTATGTCATACTCCTCGTTTTTCGAGAGTGAAATAAGAAAAATATTACTACGATTTATTCGTATGCCCTTTAAATATTTTAAATTGTTAATTATTGTGATTTATAGAATTTTTATGTAGTTTTTAAATATATAAATTATTTTATCAAAAACTTAAAGATTGTATGTCCGAATTCAATCAAAATAAAGAATTTTGACCCTCGATATCCGAAACATCACATAAATTGGGACAGAGGGAAACTAGAATATCAGAATTGGAAATTAAAACTGACTTAAAGCAAATTTTTGAACTTCCTTTATCACTACACTGGAATCTTCCATTGAGATTCAACAATTTATACAACAACAATTATGCCCACCGGCGGAACCAGGATATAAATAAGTAAATATAGGAAGAAGCCAAGTGAATTCAACATCTACTAGTTCCGCCCATGACTACGCCTCATAAATGTATAAGAAAAAAAGTTCGTTTCCCCCTATTTGCACAGTATAATTTACGGTGAAGGGGATTCAATTGAACCCCCTTGCCTCCACTTAGCTTGGCCACTATTCTTTTGGATATTAGAGTTGTGGTGCCTTTAACATATAAAGTTTTGGTGATACTGATAAAAGTATAGTGATAATGTGCGAACTAAATGGGCAGGGCTTCAAGAATAAAAGAGATTTATTGGGCTTAGAATTGGCAGGTAAGTCTTTGTTCACGAATAACAAGTTTCCAATATATTGTACCTATTAGTTGACCCTGGTTTCTGAACAATTTATTTCTTGTTTACAGCTTATCAATCAAGTAACCCAATGGGGAAATGGTTTAGTGGAGTGAAGAAGTTCATTCCCTTTGGGGGATATGTTAAGCTTGTGCAAACAACAGCAAGAATATCATTTCCAAAGATCTCATCAGATATTAAAGATAAAGCACCTTCAGATCCTTTGAGTCACAAGAAGATGGTTCCTTATTCGGATCCCCCTAGCATGGAAGATGTAGACAGTTTGTATGAATTCTTTGATAGGAGGTAGTACTTCTTGTTTTTTGTTTTTTGAGATTAAGAAAAACAGAATTGGATATTTAGCTACTTTTATTGTGCCGGAGAATACTCGGTTGTCCTTGGACAAAATTTGCTTTATTAGTTGTTTGTTGTTTCTCTTTTTAGTTCTGCAGTCATATTCTGTTGTTTTGTTTATAAAACAAATGCTAACTGTTTCATGTATTTCCACATATTCATTTAAAGGACCCTCGTTCTCTCTCCCCTATTTTTTCAGGTAGGACATTCTTTGCTGTTGTTGTCGTCGTTGTCTCTTTAATCATGTTGCTAGAAGAACTTATGAACAAATTCAACTGTTTCATCTGTTTATATCTTCTTAAATTAGTGCAATAATGTTCTGTGTACATCAATTATGTAGTATAGAGATCCTATTTCACAATCACGTGGCAACTAAATCGTAAAAAGAAGGTCAAAATCAAGGCAAAAACGAGATGGATGGAGGAAAAGAAGGGCTAAGTTTTTTTTGTTTTTTATTAAGGGCTGAGGTTATGTAAATTGTCGAATGTGTTTTACCACAAAACAGAGTGTAACTGAAATGGTGTTTATGAAGGAGATAATCCAAGATATAGAATAAATAAAGAACTAATATTCTGTCGTATTGGCATTAGAAAATGAAACTTATAATATCCATTTACGTCGAAGCCCTTGATTTATTTATTGCATTGGTAGGTTTTTAACAATAACAAGGCCCTTGATTCCAACTATAATTTCTCTTTACTGCTATTAAGTTCAAGTCCTTCGAAGAGCGAAGAAACTATTTCAAAGTCATTCAGCTAACTGTGTGAGGTTTAAGTGTCCAAGGAACAAAAGTTTTTGTGATATAATTCACATAGTATATATGTATTTTATTTCTGTTATCTGAATTTACTACCATCTGATATGGCTACATGCAATTTCTGTTAGGGATACTATGTTTGTAACTTCCCTATCGTAACTAGAATTTCACTGGTGGTTCCTTTAATCATTCTTTCATTAGAGGTCAACTTCGGTGTCCCTTTAGATGCACTTTATTTTTAACACACTTATTTTCTTATGTGTTTCCTCTACACAAGATAGCATATACTACATTATGGCATCAATTGCTGACGAGTTTTATTCCTGTTTTGTAGTACCGAGCTTGTTGTATTGACGGGAGCAGGCATGAGCACAGAGAGTGGAATTCCGGATTACAGGAGGTTGGTTTAAAATTAGATGAGCAGGCTCAACGTGCTTAACATCTTTGTGCTGCTTCTAGATTTTATATTTGGCCCTGAACTTTTCTGTATGAATTAGTTAAGTAATATATTTTAGGCAAATGGTAATGCTTTTTCCTCTTTTCTTGGCAGCCCAAATGGAGCTTATAGTACAGGTTTCAAACCAATTACCCATCAGGTGATTTTAAGGCATATGCTGTGATTCTTGGTTCCATTAAAGTGTTACTATTGACTTATAAATACCATTTCTCCCATATCTCACAGAGGAAAAAGAATGCAGCAGTCTGAAGGTAGAACCAAAAATTGCTATAATTACGCAAGAGAAGCTGTTCAAATAACATGTTTTCACCAAAAGCATGAAAATAACTTAGCATCATCAGGAAATAAATTCTACTATGGATTTAGTTCTGTTCATCTCTTGACATATCTACACATATTTCTTCTAGACAATAAATCCTACATGAATTTAGTTTTGGTCATCTGTAGGCATACATACAACATCAGTCTAACCATGTTTCTCCATTTAAGCTCAATTCGTGTCATCATTATACAAATAAAAATAAAAAATAAGTTAAATATATAAATATAGTGATAATCTATTATAAGGTCAAAAAACTCTTTGAAAAGTAATATGTTACATATCAAACGCACTAACAAGATTAAAACCTATTCCCAACTAGTAGATCTCACCAATATGGACCTTTTTCTTCTGCTGTGTCCAATTCAGCTAAGTGTGCATTGATTCCAAGAAATTGTAGGTTTTTTGAGACAACCAACTTATTGTGATTTCTACCTCGTTCCTTTTTAACACCTTCACTCACCATAGTTGCACATCTATACCCCAATTGCATCTGTAGGTCGATACACGACGTGAGCAGACCATCTCAAGTGACCTTCTCCCATTTTATTCTCTATGCATACTACTTGCACCTTCTGGCGAATGTGGTCATTGTTTAATATTATCTAATCTTGTATGGCAGCGCATCCATTTGATATTTACAATGTCAGCTTCTTTTTGATATGTTCCTTAAACTAATTCTTTCTCATGTTTGCACTTGTTTATCTACACTGCCTACGTTCAAATTTTCTGATTTATTTTCCCTTTGTTTCCAATTGTAGGAGTTTCTCCGATCAGTCAAGGCACGAAGGCGTTATTGGGCACGGAGCTATGCTGGCTGGAGACGTTTCACTGCCGCTCAACCTAGTACAGGTCATATAGCTCTATCATCTCTTGAGAAAGCAGGCCATATAAGTTTTATTATTACACAGAATGTGGACAGGTGGTTGGCTCGTCTTTTCATAATATCATTGATTTTATGAGCTTTTTGACAGTAATTTGTTACTTTTTCCTCTCAGGCTGCATCATCGAGCTGGAAGCAATCCACTTGAATTGCATGGGACTGTCTACACTGTTGCCTGTACAAATTGTGATTTTACTCTACCTCGAGATCTGTTTCAAGATCAAGTGAAGGCTCATAATCCCAAGGTTATCTTTATTCAATTATTCTTTTAATGTAGTAATGTTCAAATATGTTCATTCATGGCATTGAAATCTCTGCCTAATTATTGATTGTGTTATGTGAATTTAACTTCATGAAAGATGAGAGATAAATTTATTTCAGCACTGTTCGACAGAACACCCAAGTTTATAGGTATATCCTTTCATAGGTATTTCCAAGTCATGTATGTCCTATAAACACCCACTATGCTTTTCCTATACTTGTCTGGCAAGAAAAAGGAGGGATACTCTGGCGCATAGAATGTTATTGATTCCATTGTCACCTTTACTTACGCAGAAAAAAAAGGATTCATTGTCATGTTAAAAAATTGTTTCATGTATCAGGGCACGTTGGTGAATCTAGTGATTTAGTGCTCATTTTTTGAGGCTTTGTTAGGTATTTCTTTCTGTTTTATTCATACTTTGATTGATTGGGCATGTTTTAATATTTTAAATTGTTTGAGCATTCATACTTAATCCATTATGCGTATGAGACATCTAAGGGATGTTACAATAGCCAACCCGAAATTAGAAACTTGAATAACAACAAGTCATGCTTTCTTCTTAGTCAACTTAATCTATTCACCCGTTTTGTTCCGTTGGCATAAACTGAAATGGAGAAATTATAGTACTGCAGTGGGCAGAAGCTATAGAAAGTTTGGACTATGACAGTCGATCAGACAAGAGCTTTGGAATGAAGCAAAGGCCTGATGGGGATATTGAGATTGATGAGAAATTCTGGGAGGAGGATTTCTTCATTCCTGATTGTCAGAGATGCGAAGGAGTTCTGAAACCTGATGTAAGCAATTTTTCTATTTATTAGATCAACTAGTTTATATAAACTTGGAGCAGCTTCTCTTTTTTCTTTCTTTATGGTTTTTTCTTTTACTACGGGTTAAAATTGGTCTAGGAGGATTTTCAGGAAGAATCTATGTTGCTCGGACTCTTCAAAAATGTTAACGGGTGCGTGTCGGATTCTCCAAAAGTAGTGTATTTTTAGAGAATCCGACACGGGTGCGACATCGAAAATGAAGAGTCTGCACAACTTAGGGAAGAATGATTAATAGTAAATGCAAGAAATTTTCCAAGAATTGAGTTAGATGAAAACTTTCCCCTGTTATCACACATATGTCGAGAGTAATCTGGAATCTGAAAACGAGCCTTGCACCATGGAGAATAAGAATAGCCTATATGTGGAAATGACTTTAAGTAGGCGTTTGGCCATAGATTCCAAATATTTTACATTTTATTTGGAATTTATGGAATAGGAGTTGGAGTTGTCTTTGGTCATACTTTTCACAAAAAATATTTGGAATAATATTCATGTTTGAATGTACTTAAATACAACTTCAAATGTGAAAAGTGAGTTGGACAGGTTATAAGTGGTTTCCAAATTTGAAATACAACTTCAAGTTGGATTTGAAAAAGTCATGGTTAAAACACTGATTTTCAAATAAAGTGAATAATGATTGCGGAAAAAAGTGAATAATTTTTATGGCCAACCGGGTCCTTAAAAATTCTTCTTTTTGCATACTTATGCACATAATACCATGGGAAGAAGTTCATATGAAAAGAGTTTGCCCATTATTACCATGGGGAAAAATCTTAAAAGGAAGAGTTCATTAGTTTGATCATTTGCCTAGCAATTTTACATAATGATTGTTAGATTATTCATTGTTTGGTTAAATTTATTGTACCGGCAGTAATGTATTGGTATAGTCATTGATCTAAGTACAAGTACAGGTTGTCTTCTTTGGGGATAATGTTCCAAAAGCTAGGGCGGATGCTGCCATGGAAGCCGCAAAAGGATGTGATGCCTTTCTTGTACTTGGTTCATCTTTGATGACCATGTCCGCTTTCCGTCTTATCAAGTGAGAATTGTGTTTGTTCTCTCTTCCATTTTTATTTAAAAGAAACTCTGATCTTCTTGGAAAGGTCTCCCTTGTTTGTTCATTTGGTTCTTGTTTAAGTGCATCATTAATGAATTTGTCTCAGAGCAAGCATAAAATTTTGTACTGGGATTTCAATTACATGACCTGAAGGTTCATTTACGAGAGTGGTCGCTTTTGGTTTACTTTCTTTTTTCCTTTTGAAAAGGGTTTCTGTCGGTTTAAGAAATGTAACATTGTTTCTCTCTTTTCATAAGCCTGTTAGACTTTTAACATCATATTTCCTTCTTTATGATAGTTTTTTTCCCGTTGTTCTCCCCTTTTTTGATAACTCACATCAACACCAGGACAATAAACCATTAAATTGCTTTGCAACAGAGCTGCGCGTGAGGCAGGTGCTGCTACCGCAATTGTAAATATTGGTGCTACACGAGCTGATGATCTTGTACCTTTGAAAATTAATGCTCGAGTTGGAGAGGTTAGTTTTTTTATTAATACAAGAATTACAAGATGGCGAGCTCGAACTTCCAAATGCCATAATGTGGGAAATATACTAGTTTGATTTACAAAATATAATCTACATATTGCTAAAAGAAAGGATAAACGGGCATTTGAATTCCCCAGTATGAAATATCGGAAGTCCTAGTTTTCTCTTTAGCCATTATCACATCTGTCTTTGCAGTTTCTCTTGCTGCGACGTTACTGGAACTGTAGCTTATACAATTATATATGATGCAGATACTTCCAAGATTGCTTAATGTTGGATCCTTGAGTATCCCTGCTCTGTAGTTCCAGATTCAGAACAGTGTTAATAAATAGACCAGATTCTTTTTCATCAGTTGTTGCAATGGATTGTACACTTGTTCGGAACGTGCATGTTTGCTGCATTTCTCGTGTTTTAAAATCACTAAATCCATCCTGATGTTGTTTGTAATTCTTAAAAATGCACTGCTCAAGTACCACAGAATCTAGTGTGTGCACCTCTGTAAAAACACAACTCGGCTATTTAGAATTTCTGATTAGTGAGTTGAAGCTGAAATGGCACGAAGTACAAAGTATATTGCTTGGAATTTGCGACTCTTATGATGGCCCCTTGCATTTTTTAAGATTGTTGTTTGTATAAAATTCTGGGGTGGGTGGGGGGGGGGGGGGGGGATTACCCCTCTACGATACAAATTGCTCATTTTACCTACTATATTTTATACTTTGGGTGCATTCACATCTCTGCAGTTAGAAAATCATCTTATTTTTGCTCTTGATCCGAAAACAGAGCGACAACATGAAGCATAGGAGAGGGTAATCTTAAATCATAGTAAAAAAATAGATTGGTATATTTGGATCTTATTTTCACATGTGCAGTTCATCCTGTCCACTTGGAGCTTTGTTAAACAACAACATACCCAGTGAAGTTCTTACAACGTGGGTTGTAAGGGTAAATTATACGTAGACCTCTACCTTGATAAGTAAAGAGGTTTCTGAAAGGCAATCGGCTCAAGACAAAGAATGGAGCTTTGTTAAGGTATGAAATGGACCGAAAGTATAATTAAGAGTTTAAAACTAGCAACTTTCTAAAAATAGAGTCAAATTTGAATCTTTTTCCGAGATTCTACGCGAATTGAGTTGAATGTGATTCTTTTACTCGCTCATGTCCATTACTCGTCGTATTCACCTTTGCACGCTCCTTAAAAAAATATGAACTTAAATAATTTAATTAATTATTCATATTTAATTTTATATTTTAACTTAATACTAGTACTCCTTCTTTCACGATTGATCTCTCTTTACATTTATTTAGACTCGCCCATCGAATTGGGGACTGCCCGACTGAAACCAGGCTGTGGTCCAGATTTGTGACCCGTGAGCCACCTGACCCGAAAAAGCGGGGACCTGATCTTAAGTAGGGTCGGGCCAAGGTCATAATTTTTACCCTAGACCGACCCGACGTCGATCCGCCACATAATCTTTTTAATATAATTTATATTATTTTCCTTTATTAATATTTACACATTTTTAGAATATATGTGATGTAAATTTTATCTTTTAATGTGAAGCATAATATAGGGAGAGAAGAAAATAGTTGTAGATTGACGCAATTTTAAATGGTCATAATTCTGCGCTCGGATGTCCGTTTTACCCCCAAAAAATACGCGTTTATCGAGACGTGGCCTTGCAAACTGCCGCAAGGCGGTTTGGCACAGTCAATTTCAGGAAAAACGTCCGTCTTCCCAATCGATTTGACGTTTCCCCCAAATCGGTTTCTAATTTTTCATTTTCTTTAAGCTGAGATCTCACGATATACAACAGATTTCAACGTCCAAATTTCGTGGTAATGTTTATGAGAATGTCAATTTCAGTATTGGAAATTCAATTTTTTTAAAAAAAAATAAAAAATCTGTCGGGCCCCCGACCGACACGTCCAAAATTCCCCGTTTTTTGTTTTGTATTGCGGGTCAGGGCTTACCCGAGGCCCGTAGGGTCCCCGAAGGGTCAGGGCCAGGGTCGGAGATTTTTTTAAAAAAATAGGGCCACGATCGGGCAAGTAGGAAAAAAATGTCACTCGACCCGACCCGAGCTTTGAACATGTCTACATTTATTAGAATAAGGGTAAATGTGAAAAAGAGAATTAATTTTATGTTTTTTTTTTGCAACTATTCATCTTAGTTTTAAGAATAAGAATATTTTAAATCAATTTTAATAATCATGATAAGTTGATCCGACCCGACGTCGATCCGCCACATAATCTTTTTAATATAATTTATATTATTTTCCTTTATTAATATTTACACGTTTTAAGAATATATATGATGTAAACTTTATCTTTTAATGTGAAGCATAATATAGGGAGAGAAGAAAATAGTTGTAGATTGACGCAACTTTAAATTGCCAGGGTCGGGGAATTTTTAAAAAAAATAGGGCCACGGTCGGGCAAGTAGAAAAAAAATGTCACTCGACCCGATCCGAGCTTTGAACATGTCTACATTTATTAGAATAAGGGTAAAGTGAAAAAGAGAATTAATTTTATGTTTTTTTTTTGCAACTATTCATCTTAGTTTTAAGAATAAGAATATTTTAAATCAATTTTAATAATCATGATAAGTAAAATGGATCCGATGGAGTTGTCTGCAGCAGGGGCGAAGCTAGAGCTTCACTACGTGTCAGCAGAATTTGGTGGCTTTAAAGCGGGTTCGGTAAAATCTAATAGTTTTTACTCAAACTCTATATTTTTATTTAAATATTCACTTAAATAGTACTCCCTTCATCCCAATTTATTTTCTTTTTTGATTTGTCCAAAAAAGAGTATTTTTTTTTATATTTAATAAGTTGATAATTCAAAATTTTCAACTTTTTATGAAACATTCACCACTTTAGCTGTCCTATGAAAAATTCACCACTTTTTATATTTTTTGTTTCTAAAATTTCTTGTTTTGGTGGCCTATAGTGCTTAAATTTCTAGTCAAAAGGCTGTGAAATTAACCCGCATGAGTGTAGCTCAGTTGGTTTCAGGGTGACAGATTGCTCCCAAAAGGCTGTGAAATTAATCTGTATTTTTTTCCTTTATAAAAATTTCTTGTTTTGGCGGCCTAAAAGTGCTTAAATTTCTAGTCAAAGGGCTGTGAACTCTATCTGTTAACCTTTTGGATTCAGAGTCCTTTGCCAGTTTTTAGCACCTTCTATGTTCTAACTCTTTTTTTAAAATTGGCCAATTACATCGAATTTAATTGGCTGTGGCATTTGTTTTTTCTGGATTGGGCGTATCTGGTGAGTGGCTTTATATTTATCTAGAAACTTCAAACCTCGTTCTTTAGTGTAGAATAGTGTAATTTTCTTTAGTCGGAAGATTCACATTAATACAATATATATAAGTGTTTATAATTACAAAACTTAATTGGAGAAGGATCTTTAAATCTAATTGGAGAAGGATCTCTACTTTACATAATTACATTAGAATAATAATTACAGAATATATGAAGAATATTAATATATCTCTATTACACCCCCTCAGTCGAAGCGGGAGGAGGTCGAACACTGAGATTAGATCTGAAGTCAAGGAACAGCTCCCGAAGAAGTCCCTTAGTGAATATATATGTGTACTTGTAGAAAGAGGAAACATGTAACACCCGAACATGGCTCATGACAACCTTCTTCGGAACAAAATGAATATTCATCTCAATATGTTTGGTTCGTTGATACTGAACCGGGTTATGAGACAAGTAAACAACAAATGTGTTATCCCAGTAGACAAGAGATGTCTTACATAAGGGACAATGAAGCTCTAGAAGGAGGTTTCTAAGCCAACAAATTTCGGCAACAACGTTCGCAACGCCTTTATATTATGCACTAGAATGGGAAAGTGTGGCTTGTCGTTTTGCAGACCATGTGATGAGGTTATCACCCAAAAATACACAATAGCCGGAAGTAGATCGACGTGTGTCTGGACAGCCACCTCAATCTGCGTCTATATATGATATCAGCCTAGTCAGTGCATATGGATAAAGTTGTAACCATAGTCAAGAGTGCCCTTAACATACTGAATGATACGTTTAAGGGTTGTGAAGTGAGGCACTCTGGGATCATGCATGAACAAACACACTTGCTGAACCGCATAGGTAATAACGGGTCTAGTGAAAGTGAGAAACTGAAGTGCATCAGCGACACTCCTATATAGAGATGGATCAAGCATCGGATCTCCGTCATCCACGCTAAGCTTCGACTTTGAGTCTATTGGAGTGGGCATGATTTTGCAGTTTGTCATTTTAGCCTTATAAACAATCTCTTCGGCATACTTACGCTGACATAGAAACATTGCATTATTAGATCTGGTCACGGAAATCCCCAAGAAATAACTTAACTTACCCAAGTCTGTCATGACAAATTCAAATTTGAGTGTGGTAATGATCTCATTTTTCATCACATCAGAGAAGGCAGTCAGGACAATATCATCGACGTAGAGCAAAAGGTGTACAGTTTCACTACCTCGATGAAAAATAAAAATTGATTTATCACTTTTGTTGTACATGAACCCAATCTGCAAGATGTAAGTGGCAAAACGGTCATACCAAGCCTTAGGGGCTTGTTTCAAGCCATAAAGTGACTTTCGAAGCCGATAGACATAGTGAGGAGACAAATGATGCACAAAGTCACGTGGTTGATGCATGTATACGACTTCTTTCAAATCCCCATGTAAGAATGCATTTTTCACATCAAGCTGATGAATCGGTCAATTCTTTCCCATAGTTATGCTCAAAACAGTGTGAATGGCGGTTGATTTAACCATTGGACTGAATGTCTCACCACAATCAACTCCTCTTATTGCCCCGTGACATTAGCCACAAGTATCGTCTTATGACATTCAAGATCACCATTGTCTCTGAATTTGTGACGATATAGTCATATACAATGAATCACATTCACCCCTCTGGTCTCAGGACAAGATCCCAAGTGTGTTGTGTGGTGAGCGCATTAAATTTCTCACGCGGGTCAAGCTTGGTTAATTTTATATTTTTAGGTATAAGTGAGATGGTTTGAGTGGATAGGTTAAAGTGGACTTTCAATTTAAAAATTACGTGCTAAGCATGAGTTTTCATATGGTGGGTCGAAAGTAGGACTTCTGGGCTGACGGGGGGTTGTGGAGCCATTGGGGGTAGATGGGTGCTGCTGGGATATCGGCGGGGGTTTGGGGAAGTGAGGCAGGGGACTGGTCGACGGAGGCAGAGGGTTGAGGTAGTGAGGTAGGGGACTGGTCGACGGAGGCGGGTGGTTGGGGCAGTGAGGCAGGGGACTAGTCGACAAAGATAGTGAGGTCGTGACTGGAGCAGTAAGTGGGGGTGTTTGACGGGACTTGGGAAAGTGAGGGGACAGCAGGGGGAATCGTGACGGAACAACTGAAATATTAGCACTATGTATGACGTTTAGCATGAGAGGGGAAGTGTTCGGGTCATTAAAGAAGCTGTAATCAGTGACTTGAAGTTGTTGGACGTTTGCAAATGGAAAAATGTTTTCCTCGAATGTGACATGGCGAGAGAGTGAGAGAGAGAGACTAGGATTTTATGCGTGGACAAATCATAGCGTAAGTACCCTTATGGTTCGACGGGAAACCTAAGAAGACGCAAGGAGATGTGCGAGGTGCTAATTTGTGAGGGGCTGTGGAAGCAAGATTTGGGTAGCATAGACAATCAAAAATCCGAAGGTGATCATATGAAGGGATCCGACGGAATAGAATTTCGGTAGAGGTTTTATTTTGAAGGATACGGGTAGGTAATATATTAAGAAGGCATTCTGTCATTTTAAACGTGTATACCCAAAATGGAGGGGGAAGAGGGGCATGAAATAGCATTGTAATGATCATATTATTAATGGTGCGGAGTATTCTTTCGGCTTTACCATTTTGAGGTAAGGTATGGGGACACGAGAATAGAAATACCATGCCATTATTCGCATAAAATTTATTAGAGGGGAAATTGTTAACTCATGACCATTGTCACATTGAAATAATTTTATGGTCTTTTCAAACTGTGTTTTAACATATGTTCGAAATTCAAGAAACGTGGAGTAAACTTGAGACTTATATTTGAGCGGATAAACCCAAAAAAAGTGAGAGAAGTCATCTAATAATACCAAATAATATTTATGACCCAATTTACTAGTAATGTGAGTTGTCCATAAATCCACATGTATGATGTCAAAAGGAGAAAAAAAGTAACACTTAAAGATGACGTAAACGGAAGTCTAACATGCTTTTCCAGAGGACAAGAATAACAATTTTGGGCAAATTTCCCTTTATTACATTGAATTAAATTGTGACTTCTAAGAAAGTTAAAAAATGGTGTTGCCGGGTGTTTAAGTCTACTGTGTCAAGTTGATGGAGAGATTGCAGCTATGGAGGTAGGTGGATTGACACTTGCAGCGGAATTGGATGAGAAATGATATAGGTCCCCCACACTATTACATCTCATAAGAGTTGTCCCCATACGTAGGTCTTTCACAGAAAAACCAAAAGGGTCAAACTCAATAGATACAGAATTATCGCTAGTAAATTTTCTAACAGAGATTAAGTTTTTAATGATGTTAGGAGCATATAAGACATGTTTTAGGGTAAAGGGTGGGTGAGGTGGTTGTGTTTGAGTGGTGTCGTAGCCTTGAATTGGAATGCGATTGCCGACCAAATAAATTGAGGATTGTTCAAATTAGATATGTGAGGGAGATTACCAGAGTCGCGAGTGAGGTGGGATGTGGCACCTAGAGTCATCCAGCTGGCCTGAAATCGGGCCTGGATCTGCGCGCCCGGGTAGGTCGGGTCGGGTCCGCTGGCCGGGCAGGGTGCCGCCCCGCCCCGATCCGTAGTCGGGTTGGTCGGGCCTGGACGGCCTGGGCCGTAGATCGGGTCGTGATCTCGCCGGGCAGGGTGTGTCGCCGCCCCGTCCCGATCCAGAGGGGGTCTGGTTGGGGTCGGGATGGGGTCGGGTGGAGTCATTTTTTTATTTGCTTTTAAATTAAATAAATAACACACAATACACATACACAACAAGATAGTTTAATAAAAACATCACAAGACTGTTTTTGTGCCTTATATTATTCGACTAGAAGTATGATTTTTTTTTTTGTAATACAATTTCAAAATTGCAACTTCGTGATATTGAAAGTTGCAAATAAATAGCATAGTAAAATTACAATTAAAAGAAACACATTTTCTAGTTTCTTTATAATGTCTTGTGGTTCTTCGGTTGGAATTGGTATATCTTGGTCAAATCGACGACGCCGCCAGACATCCGCTCGGATAAGATTTCGCCAGTAGTTGTAGTCTTCTTCTTCGCCGATCTCCGGTTGGCGCACCTCCTACGCTCCGCATTGAATCCGATCTCGAATATAATCGCAATCTTAATGAGTCTCCCGCCAACGAACGTCAGGCTCTATTTGAAATCTTCCCGCAGAAAATGCGCTTTCGGACTCTGTTGACTTGAATGTTCAACATATCTCGGGCCATCTTTGCTAGTGTTGGAAAATTCATCTCATTCTGCATCCAATATTTTAGCAAGTCTTCACGTCTCTCTTCATTTTCAATTGTTTCATACGGTACAACACTCTGCAAAATAAAAACATCTAACTCGCTATCTTTGTTAGAAACGGTACCACTATACATTCTCTGTCTGAGGTTTTGAATACTAGCCGCAGAAACATCATGTCGTTTTTGGGTTGTGTTGAAGAAGAAGAAGATGACATAGAAGCCGGTTGGTTGCTAGCACTTTCTTGTTAGTAATGCATATATATTTTTTTACATTCAAGATGAATGCTAGACAACACTTCTTCTCTACTTATTTCAACAAGTGGTGGGTCATTTGGATTTTTAGGAGTTGGAGGTGGAAGTGTATCTATGCAATCGTAAATAGTTTCAACAAGATTTTTACAACCGTCTATTTTAATAGACGGATTTAATACATCACTAATCAAAAATATTGGGGGAATAGGAATAAAATATTTTTTCATTTTTTAAAACATTTTTTTAATAGGTTCTTTATAAACTGGTTTTGCCATATATTCACTAAGTAATATAAATATTAGAGCTATATAAAATAACATTGATGAAATAGTAGGATAATAAATCTCGGAAAATTCTTTAGTAGCTAGATAAAATTTCTCTAAAAATATATTAAGGTCTAAAATTGTATCCCAATCGGAATCTATAAGCATATCACTAGGATTTCGATTACGAGCGTTAAAAAATTGGGTTATAGGTTGTCTATACTCATAAGCAACACGTAGTTGGTTGTATAAAGAATTTCATCTAGTGCATACTTCATCGGGAACTTTTCTGTAAGCTAGACCACAATCATGACACATTTTTTTATATTCTTTTAGTCGTTGTATTCTATTATTTTTAAAAATATAGTTTATAGCAAATTGAATTTTTGCAAGAATGTCTTCAAAAAGTTTTATATTATCCTTTACAACTAAGTTATAAATATGACATGTACATTTTATATAAAAATGATCTGAAAAAGATGGAGTTAAGATAGCGATACGTTTTTCAGGGTGATGAAAAATTGCTTGAATCCGTTGATTGGAGAGAGAAAGGTGTTGTTGAAGGAATAAATCAAATTGTAACTAGGGAATTAATTTCCATGTCAGAGTAAGAAAAAGAATATTTTAATAGATAAAGTAAAAAAATCGTCGGATAAAGCTTTTAGTTGTTATTTGGTGGTTGCCATCCTTTTTTATATTCCTATAGCATGGCCTTATTTCTGAGAGATTTTAAGAGGAGGAGAGATAGATGAAGAAGACGGATATTGCTAGAGAGGATATTTTATCAGAACAAGTTTGTCGGTGTATACTCAAATTTGATTTAGCTTTTGATACCATGTAAAATAATATAATTTTTATTGATCGGAGGCTTTTCATTAATGTAATATATATAGGTGTTTACAATTACAAAATCTAATTGGAGAATGATATTTACTTTACATAATTATACTACAATAATAATTACATAATATATGGAGAATATTAATATATCTCTATCAAATAGGACTTTTGTCGTGTATTTAATTACCGTGGATTCGAGTTTTTACGTGATGTGTAGTTGTTTTAGCCCAATCAATTTGCTAATACTAAGTGGACGTTCGGTAGAGTATATTAGAGAAAATAATGTATGTCATTTCTAATACATCAAATCAAACGGTGGATAAAAAATAATCCTGCATAATTAATATCAGCATTATTAGTACACCATATTCAACATTCTTCTTATACACTATACCGAACGACCCCTAGGGTCTGTTTGGAACGCCACCTTGTTGGCTTGTAATTAGAATTGATGTAATTACTAGAGTAGTAATTACACATCCTAGTAATTACGCAATATAATAATTACAAAGACCTATTTGTTTGTCATAACGTAATTATAGTGTTTTACATGTGTATTGTTTGGTTGCACAAATATAATTACATAATTTGATTAAACTTAAAAAATAAAATTTAATATTTGATTAATACGTGCCTTTATAAATGATACTCCCTCTTTTTCACAATACATGATTGTCTAGGAATAAAGTGTTTTATTAAGGGATGTGATAGTTTACTAATATACCCTACAATCATTAAAAGCAATCAATCATTAGGGGTAAAAGGTCCTAGTCTGCCAATATTAATTAGAGGTAAAATGGAGAAAATACTATTAAAACTACATTGAAATTGCAAACAATCAACTATTGTGAAAAAGTAAAAATTTCCTAGACAATCATGTATTTTGGAACGGAGGTAGTATTAAATTAGGCATTTAAGATATATATTATTTAAAAAAATTATATTAATTAATAATTATATATTTTAACTAATATTGTAAATAAAAAATTATATATTTCTCAAGTTAATAATATTTTAATTTAATTAATAATAAAAACTAAAATCATGCATTTTGTAAAAATATTCGGACAGCATGTTTGAGAAAAATATTAATATTTATAAATATAATGTCATAACATTATTCAAATATTTAACAAAAAATATCTGTCAATTTTAATTGAAAAAGGAACGGCAAACAATGTGAAATAATAAGTCAATATCAAAAACCAAATAAATTATAATACTAGCAAGTCAATGTGATAATATACATTAATTTAAAATATATTTTTAATGAGCAATTACATGGAATAACAAGAAGTAACGGTTGAAAATGAGAAGAACGAAAATGAAAGATAAATAATGAGAATATATATATATATTAAAAATAAAATAATTTAAGTAAAAAATATATAAGAAATTATAATTAAAAGAAATTTAAAAAAAAAAGAAAAAGAAATAACCATGTAATTACATTCAATTTTAAACTCCCAAATGGTGGCCATGTAAACATGCCCTAATAGTTATGGACTTGAACAATTCTCCTATCGTAAGCTAGTTTTTAAAATAATTTATGTACACATAAGTATTTATAATATATATCAAATCGTATACTACACATCAATTGGTAAACGTTTTGAGTAAACAGTACTAGTACTGGTTACAATTTGAACATGAACAAATAAGTCTATTACTACTAATTATATTAACAATATACATTGAAATCTCATAACGTGAAGTATGGGAAAGAGCCGATCTGATTATACTAAGAATATGCTTTGACTATTAGGGTTGGTGGGCATCATCATACGAGTGAGTGGTCTCCTTTCTCGTGACTCACGTGCCGTTAAAATCCTTCTTTTTCTTTATTGGACTTTTATTTTATTACTTTAACAACCGATTTCTTTCTTTTTCTTTTTCATTTTACTCCTTCGGTTCAAGCTTATGTGATATAATTTGAATTGACATAAAAAAATATTCAGATTTATAAATTGGCTCAACAATAACATACTCAATGAAAATTTATCAACTGGCTATTTTTACTAAATTATTAAAATGAAAGTGTTTCACGTGAATCTGAATAAGGAAAGTGTTATATCCTCTATCGTAGCTTATGCAACACTTTTTTTTAATCAGTTCAAAAAAATGATATATTTTATATTTAATAATAAATAACTTTAAAATATAATATATTTTATTCATAATACAATACTCCCTTAGAATAAAAAAGAGTGTCTATTTAGTCTTGAGGTGTGATTCTTTCAGAAGTTCGAGCTCTGCATGATGTGGAGTTCATTTCTCCTTTGAGGATGACTCCTTGTGGGCATCGTGCCTCCCACCTAGTGAAGACTACGATTTACCTTCCTTCACCAATCTCTGCCGGCCTGTGGGCGCCACGTGGCGAGAATTCGCTTTGCTCCCAAAAAAGAGTGTCTATTTAGTCTTCATTTTTTAATTCAAAAGGAGTGTTCACCTATTAAATCAAGAAAGAATTAATTTTACTTTTTAGATTTGTTCTTATTAAATGTTATGTGACCAAATTTCAATACATATTTAATTAAAAAAAATTTAGTCAAATTATCTATTTTACCTAAAAATTAATATTTTCTTAAGGAGCATGTAAACGGCTAAATGAATATTTTTTTGATTAGGAGGGAGTAATTTATAACTACACTAATATTTATTTGAAATTATTAAAATTTTCTTTGTTTGTTAAATTTTAATTGAGCACCATCACATAAGTAGTCTGAAGACTCTGAAGGAGTAAGTTTTAACAGCCGACGACTGGACGATGGATCCCATGGGATGAGAAAGCGGTCCATAGCGGGTGACGAGAGCAGTGACGAAATCATAGCCACACGTGGGGGACAGCTTTCCACGTTGCATCTTCAATTGGACAGTACTCTTCTTTCTGGTCTATGGCTGCGGTAAGCGTTTAAAATACAAAAACCCCACACCCAACGAGCATAGACCCTTGCTCACCAAGCAACGCCACACCATTTTTAATACTTAAAAAGTAGGTAAATTTGTTAGAGACAATCTTTTATATATCACATTTTGCGAGATATAACCTTTTAATTTTATTTTTGAAATGTCAGACCTTAAAATATTTTTTTTGCGAAAGACAACCTTATAACGGAAAATCAAATTTTCTGTTAAAAAATTAACATTCCTTATTTTAAATTCCAAAAATACCCCTTCTTTTATTCTTTTAATATTGACTTCATCTGCAATACTCTTCTATTCCTTTCATACTTCATCCTCTTCGATTTCTACTTCTTCATCTTCTTCATCGATTCGTTCAACTATATATTCAAGCAAGTTTTTTCATTGTTTTTGTTTTGCTATTGTTGAATTAGGCCATTGATTTCTCTGAAAATAACTTGCAATTCGCCACATAAAAATTAAGGTTTTTTATCCAATCCTCTAATTGCGTTCGGTTAGAAATTTCTTAACTTTATGTGTTAATTTGATTGTTATATGGTTCTAAGTCAACCGTCGACATAGAAATTTTTAATCGATAGTGAACTCAATCGTCGACATATAATTTTTTTTGACCCGAGTGTAAGGTTCTAAGTATCAATTTTTTCCAATTTCATAAAAAAAAAATCACCCCATTACAAACTCAGAATTTCGACGAAGGCTGCAAGATCTTCAACAAAGGTAATATGAAGTGTCTGTTGAATGTGATTGTGTGGTTATATATTGTTAATTATATAGCAATGACTAGTAATAACTAATGTTGTTTTATATCTTGTGACAACATAATTTCAAGGTTCACATGGAAGCTATGAAGACTTTAAATGTTCATGCCTACAACTACTTGGAAGACATACCCATATGCCACTGGTCAAGGCATGGTTTCAGTACTTCATCCAAATCAGACATGCTTTTAAACAACTGTTGTGAATGTTTCAGTAATGTGTTGAGAGAGGCAAGAACAAAACCAATTCTGCAACTCATGGAATGGATTAGGAGGTATGTAATGCAAAGGTCTTTGGCAAAAAGAGAGGGATTAAAGAAATTTGATGGATTGATTATGTCATCTAATACTCCGATGTCTGATGCAGAAAAGAAAGGACATGTACAAAAGAAATTTTCATCCAAAACAAAGAAGGCTGGAACTGAATCATGCATTCTTCATCTAAGTAATTCTATTCAAGCTTCACAAGATTCAACATCAGCATCCACACCACCACCGATGACACAAACTCATAATTCAAGTAAAGGATAATTTTTAGTGTATTAGGTCATTAATTTTTGTAGTACGATGACACTATGTGTAGTAGTATGCAATCAATTTTTGTATGGAAATATTTGCAACCCACTTATTTTAGATACTTTTGTATGAACTCACTGTTGTTGCTACAATTTGATGGCGTATTTTCTTTAGTCCGTGTCTGAGACAGTTTACTTCCATGTGTTTGTTATGCTTGTTGTTGCTTATGGCTACTGTTTTGGTAGACTACTTATTGCTAGTATTGTTACACTCCGTAATTCCATAGCTACTAAGTGAGAACATGATTATGGAAATTATATTTGATTGTTGGAAGGAAAGAATTTTTACATTTTCTTATATGGAAAATTCTCGAGATTATTGTGATGACAAGAATTAATCCTAGTAAGTGAATTCTTTCTAATAGAATTATGGACTAAGTGTTAAATTATTAAGTCTTGGTATTGTGAAGGGTGACCATCGAAAATGTTGAAAAATATGGCTAAGTGTGGAGATATTTTATGAGAAGGGAAGACAAGTGGACAAGTGGGGCTTCATGGGTCCCCCTCCACTTGTGCTACTACACTTGTATTAATCCAAGTCTTGCAAGACTTTAGCACACAAAGATATTCATCCTTCAAACCCTCATACCTCTCTCTTGTTCTTGAGATTTTCGAATACACCCTAGAAAAAGAGAAGAACAAGATCAACTTATTTCATTTCCAAGATTAAGCACCTAGACTAAGTTCTAAGTCAAGTTAACCTTGCAATATAGGGGGTCGCGGTTTTTGACAAGAAAGTTGTCTTGAAACCCTAAGCTTGTTGATGAACTTATTGGAAGAATAACATGAAAGAAAGATGGTTACAAGCTTGTAGAGGATACATGTGTGTGATTGTAACGTGAAGAAGTGGTGCAAAAGTGAAGCAGGGTCACGATATTGCCGAGAGTTGTGGACTGTTTTTGGCTAAGATTAAGGTAAGATTTCTTCTTACTCTTGAAGTGAATTAGAAGTTACATGATGTTGTAATTGATGGATGAACTTGTGTTAAGTAAAATGGAGAATAAGAAGTGCATGTCACAATTCTGGCATGTTAGCTGAATTGGGACAGTTTTGGTGTTGATTGTATTCGTTGGTTATTGTTGATATTATCGTCACTACTCGCATGTTAAAATGAAGTAAATCATGTTGTTACAAGTTGTTATGGTCTATATAAACATGTTGGAATGTGAGTTGAATTATAAGGAATTGTAAAAAGGGCTTTAGTTGTGGTGTTGGCCGAAAACTGCCTAAAACTGTTGGATATTGTTGTGCAGTTTCAGAGACTGTTTTGTGGTGTTATAATGCTGAAAATTCAGTTATCATTATACATGTTTAATGTGGTAAATCGCTAACGTAAGTCCTAAAGGATTAAGGGTACATAAAGGTGTTGTAAGCTTCACATTTTACCCTCATTGTCGTAGAAGTATGAACTGTTTTTATGGGCTATTTTTATATGGATTAAGAGGCCGGATTTACATAAGAAATAGGTGTGTGAATCACTTTGGTTGCTGTTTTGGTTATGCCCTTAAGTGGTGCTTGGTTATTGATGTTTTGGCCTTATTTATAAGGTGGAAAAGTATGTATAAATAGGGGAAGTGCTGCCCGAATTTTTATACGAAAGAAGAGTCATTATGTAGTATAAGTGTATACTAGTATCATGGAATTGATAGACGTGTTGTTGTCATTATAGGTTGAAGTACTACTTATGACGTATTCTAGTTGTCAAGTTGGTATAGCCTATAAGGTATGTGAAACTATCATTTCTTCTTTGGCATGATTTTTATATGAAATGAATGTACGGCGGACGTACATAGTTTTAAGGAATCCTAATTCCTAATTGATGTATTAAGGTGCTACATGATATATAGTGTCTTAGCTTTTCAAATGATGTTTTAAAGTGATACATGATATCTAATGCCTTGATTTTCCAAAGGATGGATTTAAAATGAAAGTTAATTATATGTGATTGGTACATGATATGTTAGTACCTTGGTGTTTTATAAAATGTAAGATGTGATAGTGCCTTGGTTTTTCTAAAATGGAAATTCATTTTAAAGATGATGTTATTGAAAGTCAAAAGATGATTTAAATTGTGCAAGATTGACCATGATAGTGATATGTATATTTATTGGGACGGGTTGCACGATCCGCAACACTTATATATATTTATTGGGACGGGTTGCACGATCCGCAACACTTATATACATATATTAGGACGGGTTGCACGATCCGCACCACTTACATATATTGGTCTTATATAGCAGTAAAATAACCAAAAGTGCAGCAGTTCACGACATGTTACTTTATTATAGTCTATTGTCAATTCTAGTCTTATGCATAAATGTGCAGCACTGCAGTTTGTAGTCTACTGCCAATTCTAGTCTTATGCACAATTTCAGCAAAAAATGCAGCAGCTCTGTGCTGCGCTGTTGCTGCTTCTTTATTAAAGAAAAACTTCTTGTTCTCCTTCTGGAACAACAAGTTTCAGGCAACAATAGCAACAACAACAACAGGGCAAAGTAAATGTTACTGCTGCATAAAGAAAGACTGCTACTGCTGAAATGTTTAGGGCAAAATAAAATATGGGCATCCTTTGCAACACATTAAAAGTTACATAACTGAGTACATCAATTACATTACATTAACTGAGTACAACAATTACATTACATTAACTGAGTACATCAATTACATCATTTGCAACACTACAACTACTAGTTCCTAAACATAACATTAAAAGTTCTTATTCAACTACAAATACATAATCATTTCATAATCGATGTCGCAACAAATCCAACCAATAACGCACATGAAATCATCATAAACACGCGCATCTTCAAAACTTTGTTCATTTCAACTTCATTTATACCCTTCAACACACCGATTTCGACTTTCAACATATCTCTTTCACTCTTCAAATCTGCTATTACATTCTTAAACACATCCAATGACGACACTAATTCACCGACGAAACTTTCAATATATTCTTCATCCTCCCATTGCCAATATCCACACGAACTTCTCTATAAGTAAAAAATGAAGAAAGAATCAAAAACAAAAACAAAAACAAACAAACAAAGACTATCGTCAAAGTATTACATTAATATTACTTACCTTAGGCTTGGGGCATTTGAAGAATTTCCTTCCAAGATTTGAAGTAGTCGTCGAAATAAATTGATTCGTAGTCATACCACAATGACACCTCCTTTGTGAAGAACAACTCACTTGAGACATTGCATAGTTGGTGAACATAAACTCAGTTGTATTAACTTATAATCTAAAACAAACATTGTCGATTATAACAGAATACTTTTTTCTAAAACAAACTCAGTAGCATACAACATAGAAAAAATTGTCGATTATAACAGAACACAATTTTTCAAAACAGATTAGAAGTATGCTCTAACTCAATCGTCGTCGACATCGTCGAAATATAAATTCGAACAAATAGAACAAACAACAACTAACAACAAAACAAATAAAGTCGTCTCAATCGTCGAAATTCTGGGTTTGTAATGGGGTGATTCTTTTTTTAAGAAATTGGAAAAATCGATACTTAGAACCTTACACTCCGGTCAAAAAATAAATTCTATGTCGACGATTGAGTTCACTGTCGATTAAAAATTTCTATGTCGACGATTGACTTAGAACCCTATAACTATCGATTAACACATAAAGTTAAGAAATTTCTAACCTTCTTGAACGCGATTAGAGGATTGGATAAAAAGCCCTCATTTTTATGCAGCGAATTGCAAGTTATTTTCAGAGAAAGCAATGGCCTAATTCAACAATGGCAAAACGAAAACAATGAAAAAACTTACTTAAATATATAGTTGAACGAATCGATGAAGAAGATGAAGAAGATGAAGAAGCAGAAATCGATAATGTCGCAGAAGACGATGATAAAAAATGAAATGGGGGGAGGGGGGGGATTGGTTCTTGAAGAGGATGAAGAAGTTTATTGTGAAAGGAATAGAAGAGTATTGCAGATGAAGTCGATATTAAAGGAATAGAAGAAGGGGTATTTCTGGAATTTAAAATAAGTGGTGTTAATTTTTTAACAGAAAATTTGATTTTTCGTTATAAGGTTGTCTCTCGCAAAATGTGATATATAAAAGATTGTCTCTGACAAATTTGCCTAAAAAATATTACTCCGTTATTTTCCATTTTAATTTATGTGATTGTTATTTTAGTGGATGTAAATTTTAGAAAGAAAAAAAAATTGTGAGGTTGTGTGATTTTTTATATATAAAATATATAGTAGGATAGTATCTGAGTCAATTTATATGCACCTCAATTAAAGATATTAACCATCTCTCACTAGTACATATATCAGATAACTTTGTCCACCAGAACAGAACAAAAAAGATCTCATAATGATCTTGCTTCTACTTGATTTTGAACTTGAGATATCATGATTCCTGAACTCATCTAATTGACCACTAGGCCAAATCTTTTGGTGCATTATAAGAATTTTAAAACTTGTGATCCTCAAGGGCGGACACCATTTATCGGTATCAATTCATATGAACTCAATATTTTCAACACGGAGTATAAATACGTATAATTATATATAAATTCAGTAAATCTATAATAACAAATAGATGTGAACCCATAATTTAGCTGTTTCAGCTCCATATCAAAGGCCACGATCGATATCGTCACTATCATCAAGATTGTCACTATCATCAACATCGTCATTATCAAGAAGAAAATCTTTAGGCTTCTCTTTCGGATTCATGAAATAACTTTCAAAAATCTTTTTTTCTTTGGGAAGATATATGAGCGAAACAATCAACCTATGAATATTGAAAGACCCAACAGATTCTTCCAATGTATCATTTCTGGATCCAATAAAAGTATAATAGAATCAATATTAACATATAATACCCTTAAAAGTGGAACTCATAAAATTTAAACCGTAAACCAACCTTTGGTGATGTTGAACATATCATAGTATTTATATGATATAAAAGCTACTTATATTTGAGAGACAAAATTAACCAAGTCATTTGAAAAGTTAAAACACATTCGTATAAAGTAACAGTGAAGGATTAATATTTGAGAGACAAAATTAACCAAGTCATTTAATTCGGATATAAAAATTCTAAAAGTATTTTATGATATTTTAAGATTTCTCTTTAATGAATAATCAGATTCAAACATATTGTAGCATACATATACAAAAAATAATAATACTCGTCGACATAATATTAATATGAGTGGTCCTGCTCCTGTCTGGCATCTGTCCACCACTCCCGATCAAAAAGATTATCAGCTTAGTTATTTGCCCACTTTTTTAAAAAAAAATTAGACAAAAATAAATAATTTAATTAAAATATCTCTAATTAAATAGATATTGAGATTTGGTCGCCTAACATTTAATAAGGGCAAATTTGAAAAGTAAAATTAACTCGTTCTTGATTTAGTAAGTGAATATTCTTTTTTATTCAATAAATAAAATATAAGTGAACAGTCTATTTCATCTGGAAAAGTATTAGACATACGACTAGTCTCAATCCACCACGTGCAATTCCCACCCCCATCCCCCCTTTTTCCTTATATATACACTTGAACACCCACAAATACTTTGTAGTCAAAGCAACTGAAACAACCAAAGCAAAAAAGAAAACAGCAGAGGAAAATTAAACGAGGATCGAATCGAAGAGAAAGCAACGCAAAGGAAAAGGAGTGAAATCGAAGGAAATGATCAAAGGAGTGACCGGAAATCAGCAATTGGAGTTACCGGCGGGATTCAGATTTCATCCGACGGATGAGGAATTGGTTGAGCATTATTTATGCCGGAAATGCGCCGGACATTCGATCTCTGTTTCAATTATAGCTGAAATTGATCTTTACAAATTTGATCCTTGGCAGTTGCCTGGTAATTTTGCCTCTTCAATTCAAATTCTATGTGGTTGGATTTTTTAATGTTATCATTCACAAATTTTAGGTTAAGGTGTTTATTTAGGTGCCTAAATATTATTTTTGAATATTTAGTGAAAGTTGAATGATTTTTACCATAATAGTCAAGCTTTGGAAAAGTTAAAAAGTGTTTATTATTTTTAAAAATACTAATTTTAGGTATAGCAGAAACTATATTTTTAAAGCAGATAAAATAACTTTACTTTTATAATTTTAGACCAAATATAAATTGTTGCTCAAAACTATTATTCAATATAAACTGCTGCTCTAATACTCGCAAAATTGTTATTCAAACTTAAACTGTGCTCTTCAAAGACACGTGTGCGAAAGTAAAAGGGTAGTGTATCGGTGCACTAAATTTTCGCTATGGGCGAGATCTAGGGAAGTACTTTTCACAAAAATCACTTTTCAAAATAGGCTGATTCTAAAAGTTCAGTTACACAAACTATTAATGTTCTTTTAAAGAAATCAGCATTTTTTCCTAATTATTTTAATAATAGTGATTCTTTTTTCAGACCTCACGGCTTATGTTGTTGTTGTAATATTCTATTTTTGAGAATCTACTGCTCTTTTTGCTAAACATTTTATTTAATAAATGCAGAGAAATCTTTGTACAGAGAAAAGGAGTGGTATTTTTTCTCACCAAGAGACAGAAAATACCCGAACGGTTCACGGCCGAACAGAGCAGCGGGAACCGGTTACTGGAAGGCAACCGGAGCTGATAAACCGGTGGGAAAGCCTAAGACATTAGGAATAAAGAAGGCACTCGTTTTCTATGCTGGGAAAGCACCTAGAGGAATAAAGACCAATTGGATAATGCACGAGTATCGACTCGCTAATGTGGATCGATCAGCTGCCAAGACCAATAACTTGAGGGTACTTACTTCCTCTTAATCTGAATTATCCTATAATTATTTACTCCAATAGACTCAACATTAAGTGATTTAATATAGTAGAAGATAAGTTTTTTACTGAATTACTCTCTCTGTTCACGGTTTCCTTTTTAATATGTCCTAAAAATAAAAATAAAGTCATAATTTTTAATTTAAAAACAAATCAACTTATAATTTTCCTATTTAGCCTTTAATGAGATGATTTATGGTCACACAATGTCTAAAAAGTTGCTTCTTTTTTAAATTACGTTCCTATTCAAACATTGGCACGACCATATATATTTGATTGTAAATATATCTATAGTTTTTATAAGTTATATAAGAGTATTTTTATTAGAGATAAAGTAAGAAGTTTAAGATTGAGAAGAGTTTCTAAATATACAAATGTGTGTTTATTTTTAAAACATATTAAAAAAAAGACATATGAAATGGAGCCGATTGAGTATTTTTTAAGGTCTATTAAAAATACTTATTTCTTTTATGTCAGCTTGTCAAATGAATAATTAGTAGTAAGTTTTTCCTTTAAACATTAACAAGGTGTGGCACCAGTTACAGTATAACTAAAATAAAACGGCTATTATTTTCTGTAAAAATAATAAGTGCAAAATACAATTGTAAATTGTTTATTAATTATGTAATTGACATACTTTGCAGCTTGATGACTGGGTATTGTGTCGAATATACAACAAGAAGGGCACACTTGAGAAGCATTACAATGTGGAGAACAAGGAGAATGCGAGTTTTGGGGAATTTGAGGAAGAGATAAAACCTAAAATTTCACCCTTTTCACAAAGTAACGAGATGATCACACAATTAGCACCGGCGCCGATGCCACCACGGCCACAATGGACGCCTGCAAGTGACTACTTTCACTTCGAAACATCCGAGTCAGTGACTAGGATGCACACGACAAACTCGAGCTCAGGCTCGGAGCATGTTTTGTCGTCGTGTGACAAGGAGGTTCAGAGCGCACCCAAATGGGACGACCTCGGAAACACCCTTGATTTCCAGCTAAACCATTTGGATGGTTTACTAAATGACCCTTTTGAACCCCAAACGCAACAGCAAAATTGCAACATTGACCAGTTCAACACTTTCCAGGACATGTTCCTATACATGGCAAAACCCTACTAAAACTGTATAAATCATTGGATCTAAATTGATTGTGATCCATGACTTTTTAATTAGTTCTTTGGTGTAGGTCAACTTTTTATTAATTAGGTTAGAGAAGTACAAAATACAAGTCAAATTTGGTAGGCTATAGCTCAATTGAGCTTTGACTAGCATAGCCAAAGGACTGGCTTTTGGTAAGGTACATGTAAAACAAATGAAAATTTGTTAATATCAAGTTATCATTCTTCAAATCTCAGTGATTGCGATTTTTCTGCACAAGTTTAAACATAAATCATCTCCCCAAGTCTTAACCAAGGTGTGAAAAATGTCAATTAATTTATAGAAAATATTCACTGCAATGTAAAGAAAATTTGTCAGAATACAAAATGAATGATACAAATTACTGGATTAGGCTAATGGCTAAACATGAAGGTGTGATCGAAGAAATATCAGGCACTAGCGGCATACATCAAGTACAATGGCTCAAATTGTCCAAAAATTGCAGTCTCTCTTAAATAAGGTGCTTGTGATCAAGCAAGTCCTCATTTCTAGTAGGGATAAAAGATATTTCTAATTCTCATAATCCTTCAAAGTCCAAACCACAAGTCCCGTGCTTTATTGCTCATAATTATATAGCAGACAATCACTTCAATTCAATAATCAATAGTAGCACATATTTCAATGTCTTGATCATATAGACCAGATTTTTCGAGCTCTCATGAGTTAGGAGTTAAAACAATTCTCACCCCAAGGTATGTCACCAAATTTAGTTGATAACACTAAATAGTGACGAAGACTCTTGTCTACATACAAAATAGACTTAACGTAACAAATAATAAGACAAGACATCTTAAACCTAATGATTACTAAGATTTCGATTCTTTTTTTCATACAAAACTACCTCATACATATGAAATTTCCATGGTCCTTAGTACATAATGGAAGAGTAAGGAATGAAAAAAAATTCCTTATGTAAGGAGGAGTCCGGCCACATACCTGGAATTGCTCTATGTTGTCCCTTAATGAAGTGTTAATAGCCTCAATTTGTCGAACATTGCATCATTGTATGCTCATCGTAGTCTCGAGACGATCCAACCACTAAGTTGTAGTCAAGTTGCTGGTTATTGTCTCTCCTGTTGATCGTGCCCCTCTTGCCTTCCAAACATGTGCAGTATAATCTTTTGAATCAGGATGTCCTCCTCCTCCTCAAATGACAGGGCCTTAAAAAAACCAAAATGGCACACACAATAACCATGGCAATTTGTAACAGGCTTAAACTCATTCCAAATTGTACCATAATGCAAGAATTGCTTGAAGATGGATTTTTGACGAAAAAAATACTGAATAGAGGATCAATTGAACAACCACCTATCATAAAGTTACAAATTTCAACTCAAAATATTGGGTGGTTCAAATTATGGGTACATAGGATCAAACATAAAGCAGTGCCTGCTGTCTTGCAGGGTAAACAATGGGTCTACAGCACAAGTTTATTTTACAAAATATGGCCTTCTTTCAGCTCATTTGCAGCTGCATTAACTGAGGAAGCGGAGTTTTGAGTCCAGTTATAGGCCTCTTTGAACAAATCAGATTGCAAAATGTGGTCCCTTTGAGTCTTTGATCCAGTTTCACACTGTTCTTCCTCTGGCACATCGAAGGACATTACAAATACGCAATTTGGTATGTATGACTTACCTTGCAAAACAAGTCAACATTTTTAGAGTCAGGATTGAAATTTGTATATTATGCTGATTTTGTGCCCTGGACATTAGACATTACACATGAGGTTTGTTTAGAAGATTCTAAACAACTTATGGGTTCGTTAAAACATGAGGTGAATCTAGGATTTCTACAACATGCGTACACTACTAGAAAAATGAGAAAAAAATGTATTAAGTAGGAATTGATCCTTGTTCCTCCTAATAAATAACTAACCTTTTAAGCAAGTGCACCATTAAGCCTGTCACCAGGTAATATTAGATAACAACAACATAAAATATCTAGTTTTGTGGAAAGATCATGGGTTCAGTGCCCCAAAAATTTATACATAACTTCACCCCTAATTGGATGCCTCTTTAACAGGTTAAAGATTATCCAAGCATACCTGCTTTTTCTTGACATGGTTTTTTCTCAATTTATCCATGTTATGCCATTCAACACCAAGTAAGGGACTTTTATCATGGAAAGGTATCTCCCTAATAAAGGGTTTTTTGCCATGATCAGCTTTGCTTCTTTCAGCAGCAGCAGCAGCATTTGTGTTAGTCAAATATGAGCTTTGCGCTTTGATCACTGAGCTTGGCATTTCATCAAGCACGTGGTGTGCAGAAGCAGAGGATTCACTACAACCTGATTAAGCTGAGCAAATTCACATTGCTTCACCAAATAAGCATCAGAAGCTTCTTCAGCAGTGTTAAATGTACCGAACCAACCCCATTTTTTCTTAATCGGGTTAGTCGAATTTGAGCTTGGCCTTTCATCAAACACGTGGTGTGCAGAATCAGGAGATTGACTACAAGCTTAATTAAGTTGAGCAAATTCACGTTGCTTCGCCAAATAAACCTCAGTAGCTTCTTCAGCAGTGCTAAACATACCCAACCAAACCCGTTTTTTCTTAATTGGATCCCATTTTTCAGCAATAGTGAGATCCTCTGTACAGTGCAGAGTAGTATGGTGGAACTACAGTGACACTTGTCCCTAAGAACGACACATTTGAAAATCAGAGGACAAATGTTAAATTTTTAACCTATAGTTAATTGATAACAAACATGGAGGAAAATTCAATCCTAAGTTTATACTCAGGTTGTCCACTTTTACCTGTTACCTTTTACTTTTTGAGGTCAACTTGAATAATTTTTAAAGATTAATTTAATTTAAAATTAAATTATAAATATACGAAAACTATACAAAAATTATAATAAATTATAATTTATTTTATATTAATATGATAAAAAATACATCTTAAAATATTAATCAAATTTCATATAATTTTTAATCATAGCCTATTTTTATTATACGTTCTGACGCGACATATTTAAAGGGAGATGATATGGTGAATGTTATTTGTATATGATATAGTATTGATCGCGAGACGAAGTTAACATGATGCTGGAGGTTTGGAGACAGACCCTGGAGTCAAAAGGTTTTAAGTTGAGCTGGACCAAAATCGAATACTTGTAGTATTAAATTAGTGACGTATCACATGAGACAGATGTGGAAGTGAGGCTTGATACTCAGGTCATCCCCAAGAGAGGAAATTTCAAGTATCTCAGAGTATTAACTCAAGAAAATGGAGAGATTGACGAGGATGTCACACATCGTATTGGGGCGGGGTGGATGAAACGATGGTTGACATCCAGTATTATGTGTGATAAGAATTTACCACCAAGATTAAATGTAAGTTCTACAGATTGGTGGTTAGACCGACTATGTTATATAGAACATAGTGTTGACCAGTCAAGAATGCCCCATAAGATAAGAGTGGCAGAGATAATGATGTTAAGATGGATGTGTGGGTATACCAGGAAAGATAAGATTAAAAATGAAGATATTCGAGATAAGGTGGGAGTAGCTCTCGTGGAGGACAAGAAGCGAAAAGCGAGATTGAGATGGTTCGGTCATGTGAAGATGAGCTGTGCAAATGTCCTGGTAAAGAGACGCGGGAGGTTGATCGTAGGGAGCATGATGAGGGGTAAAAGTAGGCCGAAAAAATATTGGAATGAGGTGATTATGCAAGACATGATTCACTTTCAGCTCCCTGATGACATGACCCTTGATAGGAAAGTGTAGAGGTTGAGAATTGAGGTTGAAGGTTAGTATGTACTATAGCATAGCTCTTTCTTAGAGTATTAGTTTTATTCTTGTATCTCCTTAATTTTAGATTACAAGTAATTACATGTTATTTCTTTAGCCTCAATTATCTTATTATTGTTATGTTTTTTGTTACTTCCTCCTTTCAATGTTCTTTGAGTCGAGGATCTATCAGAAATAATACATCTGCCTTCTCAAGGTAGGGTTAAGGTCTGTTTATACAATATCCTCCTCAGACATCACCTTACATATGAAATTATACTGAATTTATTGTGATTGTTATTACCTCTCAAGAAGCGAAACATAACAAGTAAAAGTAAACTGAGATAGTATCTATATTAACGTAGGTATTAGGATGTGACTTGAAATTGAATAGGATAGGTGTTGAACCTTAAAAATGACGTTTGAACAAAAATGGATAAGACAACATAAATTTATGTATAAAAAATCATGCTAAGACTTTATATTTTTGAGACCCAGTTTGGTTTTATGTTGGGGAGTTCGACCAAAAAAGGCATCCTTCTTATTAGGAGGTTGGTGGAGCAGTTTAGAGAGAGGAAGAAAGACTTACGTATGGTTTTCATTGACCTCGAGAAGATATACGACAAAGTTTCTATGGAGGTTCTGTGGAGATTTGGAGGTTAGAGGGGTACTAAAGGCGTACACTAAGGCGATCAAGGATATGTATGATGGAGCAAAGACAAGAGTACGAACAGTAGGAGGAGACTCGGGGCATTTTTCAGTGATGATGGGGCTGCACCAGAGATCATCTCTTAGCCCATTCCAAAAATGGGATCATGTTTATCCCATTTTAAACGTGATATATTTTGCTTATACTCGTACCCTTCAACTTAATATTGTACCCTAATAACTACCCGACCTACTAATCCGACTTAAAAACCCAAACCACCAAAGCAAGAACGATGAAGAACAATGTATATAATTAATCAGGAAAAAATAAATTACTAGTTTGATTAAAATCCAAAAACACAACCCCAAAACTCATCAATTTCTAAATTATAAACTAATTAGAAAATCTAATAACACAAACTTACATTAAATCCTGTAAGTTGAAGTCACAACTTAAACATGACCATAAAAAAACAGAGGATCCATGATCCATCTAACCCCCAAAACTTTTTTTTGAAAAACAATTAACCCATTAATCCAGTAAAATGACCCAAAAAAAATGAAGCAACTGTTGTTCTGGCTAAATACTCATGTGATGAAATTTTAGTTTCATCATTATTATCGTCTCTCAAAACTGCCCGTCAGTCCGGTATATTCACCGACAATGACGTCGCCGAAATTAGGGGGCATAGTTTGGATAAATCCGAAATCCGAATCGAAATTCGAATATTTTGGACTTGTATTTTGAAAATTTTGGATTTTGGATTGAGTTTCGGATTTAATTTTTAATTTTTTTGAATTTTGGATCTCGGATTAGGAACTTCTAATTTTTTAATATCCGAAAACCAAATTTCTTATATCTTATGTTTAGGCCATCTCACTATCCATAATATATTAGTGTATTACTTAAATCAAATACAACCTACTCATTACATATTAACCTCTATATTAAAAAAATTACAATGTTTAATATGTTTGAATTTGTTAATTGTAAAGATGACTATTTTTTAGATTTTCATTTTGTTTTCAAATTATATAATCTATGTATATGATGATTTTACTGAATTAGAGTTGTTCATTCCTAGACTAGTATTGCTTTCGTTGCATCTTTGACAATAATTTTATTACTTGTATGAGTATTTTATTTATATGATTGTGATAGCAACGAAAAACTATATATTAAGGCAATTTGATATAAATATTTTATTTGATTGTTCATTTTGTAAGAAGGAGAAGAAACACTTCAACTTATAAGCCGACAGAAAATATGAATTATTCAAGCCAATTTATTTGAAACCAAACTTAAAAGATTCGATCCAATCCGAACGTGTTTGAATCGAATTCAGATTACATGTAGCGAAATTCGAAAATCAAAATTATAATATGAAATGTGCTAAACCCGATCCAAACTGATCGATAAACAGGCCTAGCTGAAATCACCCTTCTTTCGCTGATTGTTTCGAAAATCATGAACTGGGTATATATAATTTGGGTTCGGAAATATGAAGAACGTTAATATCTTCTGAATTTACTCCACATTTTAGCTTCATCAAACTGGAAGTTTGCGTTTTCGGATAGTCGGGATTCGATGTTGATTTTTGAGACTTTCGAGAAGATTAAGACCTATCTTTTTTATTCTACAACGTTTTTGTTGTTACTGAATATCGTGCTACGGAATGAATCTAGTCACCATCCGATTTAGCTCTTTTAGTGTGGACATGGCTTAAGGAAGCGAGTGACTCGAGTTCAAGTAGTTCTGCTAAGTCGGCAAGAGAGATGAAACGAGCAGATCAATCTCCTACTTCCCATGTCTTGACTTACTAAAGATCGGAATGAATCATGAAATTGAGTTGAAATGAGATTCAATATCTACTCTATGACCGTGCAGATTAGATGAGTCATTTTTTTAAAGCAAAAGTGTTATACCACCTTGCGTACAAAATTTATATGTGACCCCTCACATCAAATTTTTGAGAAAACAGAAATAAGAATTGATTTTTACTTCCTATCGGTCCTCTCTGAGATAAACCAAATGTTCTAGGAATGAACTCCTTTCACCCAAATTGTTGGGCATATAATGATGGAGCGTAAGAACTGAGTACTGATAATTAGGGAAGAATCTAACCCAAAATGTGGATTGGAAAACAGAACCATTTTAGATGAAAAGAGAAGCCGAAGAAGAAAGGGGAAACAAGGATGGGGTTCGGGGTTCTCATTGGAGAAAGTGTTCTGCTAGTGAAATTGGTCCATTAACACCTATAATTATTTCAACGAAGGCCGAGCACTTTTTTAGAATTTATGAGTCGGATAGTTACCCAAATGAGTTTTCGTTAGTGAAGGGCACGAGTATTAGCAAAACATAACATTAAGGACATCAGTGAAATATGTTTAAAATAAGAGCAAATATGCGTAATATCGTATAGTGTACGGCCATATCTGGCCCTTTATAGTTAACATAAAATAAAAAAGTAGAGGAGGTCTTAGAAAAAATAGTAATAATACTATATGTGTTATTATTTTGCATCATGTTTAGTTAATATTTTGAGACATGTTTTGAAAATAAATAAATAAATAAATAAATAGTCAAATGATATCTTTTTGTATTCAATTTTAATAGGATAATTTGTCAGAGACAACTTTTTATATATCATTTTTGCGAGAGACAACCTTTTAAAAAAAAATTGGGCAATGTCAGACCTTAATAATTTTTTTTATTGCGAGAAACAACCTTTTAACGGAAATGCCTATTTTCCGTTCATTAATTAACTCTCCTTCTATTAAAAGGTTGTTTCTCGCAACAAAAAAAATTATTAAGGTCTGAACATTGCCCATTTTTTTTTAAAAGGTTTTCTTTGACATTTTTTTAATTGATCATTTAACTTGTCATGTGTCACTTTACTTAGATTAAGGGGTATTTCTAATAACTTTGCTAATGACAAAAATATATATGGCCGCAAAATATAACGAATGATAAATATGATTAGTATTTAATAATAAAGAGGTATATTTGACATTTTTTCCTTTATATTATTATTATAGTCGCCTGGATGGGGATAGCTATCAGACACTGCATCAGGCACATGACTTGGACACTTTGCCTGAGTTGCATTGGCCCTGTTATTAAAAAAAATGATTAATTTATCAAGCACACGAAGCACGAGATGAGCAGAATATTATTTCAAACTATTGATTAATTAGATTAAAATACTATGAAATCGGATATTTGAACACCTCTCAGACAATATTTTTGAACTAATATGATATAAAGTACTACTATTAATTATATTAAAAGGTATAAGAAATGAGAAAGAGAAATAGAATGAGAGAGTTTCTTTTACTTCACTAGTGCAATCTTACATCAACTAAAGGGTGATATTTATACTACAAAAGCTATCACTATTACATGCATGAAATAGTATAAATTACTATTTTAAGTTGACATGTTAAATAGATATTTCAACACATATTAAAACATTTGACACATTAGCATGCTTCTAGAATTCACTTGAGGTGAATTTGACTTTCTCATAATACTCCCCCTTTGAAATATCTATCATGATGCTTCTTTTGAAGTCTTGTTGAAGAGAATCTGACGAAAACACATGTTGCCTCGTTAAAAACCATATAAGAAAAAATTCAGTGGATAAAAACCTTACAAGGGAAAAAGAGTACAAGCTCCCCCTTAATCAAACATGGGTAAAGCTTCTTCAAAGGTCTCGAAGTTGGCGCATTCCGATACTTTGTACATATTTTTTGAAAACTGATGTTGGTAGCGCCTTTGTGAATAGATCTGCCACATTTTCACTCGAACGAACATATTAGATGTCAAGCTCTTTGTTTCTTTCAAGTTCCTGAGTGAATGAGAAGAACTTTGGAGAAATGTGCTTGATTCTGTCACTTTTGATATAACCTTCTTTCATCTAAGTAACACATGCAGTATTGTCTTCAAATAATATTGTTGGATCCTTATTGACTGGTAGTCCAGATGTTTCTTGAATATGTTGTGTTACAGACCTCAACCATCTACACTCTTTACTAGCTTCATGAAGGGATATAATTTCAGCATGATTTGAAGAAGTGGCCACAAGTGTCTGCTTTTGTGATCTCCAAGATATTGCAGTGTTTCCATATGTAAACACATATCCAGCCTGTAACTTAGCATTATGTGGATCTGATAATAATCTGCATCTGCATAACTAAGCAAAACTGGTTCTATATTGTTAGGATAAAACAAACCAAGATCATACGTACCTCGTAGATATCTGAATATATGTTTTAACCCTTTCCAATGTCTCTTTGTAGGACATGAACAAAATCTTGCTAGTAGATTTACAACAAATGCTATATCAGGCCTTGTATAATTAGCAAGATACATGAGGACTCCAATGGCACTAAGGTACGGTACTTCAGAGCTAAGGTACTCATCATTTTCTTCTTTTGATCGGAATGTATCATTTTCAACATTAAGAGGTCTACCCATCATTGGGGTACACAAAGGATTTGCTTTATCCATACTAAACCTTTTTAGTACCCTTTATGTATAATTAGATTGATGTACCATTATTTCATTTTTAGTATACTCAATTTGCAAACCAAGGCAGAACTTTTTTTCCCCAGATCTTTCATCTCAAATTCATTGCTTCTTGAATATCTTTATTAGTCCCAATGATATTTAAATCATCAACATAGACAACAATGATTACAAATTCAGATGTTGTTTTTCTTATGAATACACAAGGGCAAATAAGGTTATTCATATAGTCTTCTTTAAGTAAATATTCACTTAACCTATGCGTCAGGATTGTTTCAACCCATATAGGGATCTTTGCAATTTAATTGCATACATTTCTTTGGGGTTTTGATATTTTAGGCATTTTAAATCCTTTCGGAACTTTCATATATATGTCACTATTGAGTGATCCATATAAATATGATGTAACATAATCCATAAGATGAATATCCAGATTATTAGATACTGATAGACCAATTAAATAACGAAAAGTAATGACATCCATAACGGGAGAGTATGTTACCTCATAATCAATTCCGGGTCTTTGAGAAAAAAATTGTGCAACAAGGCGAGCCTTGTATCTTACAACCTCATTTTTCTCATTTCGTTTTCTTACAAAGACCCACTTGTACCCAACAAGTTTCACATCTTCAGGTATAATGACAATGGGTCAAAACACATTTCGTTTTCTTAGAGACTTTAACTGAGTATCCATTGCATCTTTTCAACTCAGCCAATCGGGTCTACGTAGACATTCGATGACAGATCTGGGTTCAGGATCATCATTTTCATTCATCATTTTACATGCAATTGAGAATGAAAATACTTCATCAATGTCCTTACATTTTCGGTTCCATAAATTTCCCGTATTAACATAGTTGATAAAGATTTTAAGATCGTTGTTACTTTCAGTTCATTTTCAACGATCTCACTATCTTTATCATCTTTTTCTTCTTCAGGAGCACTCTCATTTATATTCATATTTTCTGCTTCTTTTTTTTCGGGGATTTTTATCTTTGGAACCAACAGGTCGGCCACGTTTTAGGCGTGCCTTTGTACTTGCCACATCATTTTGCTTCGGAATTTCAATTCGAGCAGGAGCATTAACAGCTGGTATATGTGACTTTGTCACCCTTTTCACATCAGTAAATGCATCTGACAGTTGATTAGCTAAACTTTGTAAGTGAACAATTTTTCTTACATTTTCTTCCCACAATTTAGTATGTGGGCCCATATATAATAAGGAAGGTACATACCATTTTATATTCTTTTTCAACTGTTTATTTTCTCCTCCTAAGGTTGAGAAATTTTTCTCATCAAAATGACAATCCGCAAATTTTGCCTGAAAGACATCACCCGTTAAAGGTTCAAGATATCTGATAATAGAGGGTGTTTCATATCCAACATATATTCTCAATCTTCTTCGAGGTCCCATCTTTGTTCTATGTGGTGTAGCAATTGGGACATACACAACACAACCAAAAATCTTTAGATGGGAAATGTCTGGCACTTGACCAAGTGCAAGTTGATGAGGGGTATGCTTATGATTATCACTTGGTCTTAAACGAATCAATGATGCAACATGTAATATTGCATGACCCCAAACTGTAACTGGTAATTTAGTTCTCATTATCAATGGTCTAGCAATATATTGGAGATATTTAATTAATGATTCAGCTAAACCATTTTGAGTATGCACATGTGGAACAGGATGTTCAACTGTAATTCCAATTGACATGTAATAATCATTAAATGTGTCACGACCCGAAACTGGGCCCGTGACTGGTGCCTTACCCCGGGCACCCTAGTGACACAACATCAGAGTAATCAGCGGAACATAAAACAACAACATGAGATAACAGAAATATAAAACAATAATCTGTGAAAACTTGCCTTTCGGCATATATATAACCATCAACTCTTTTACAAATGAATGACAATCCTTTTTACCAACCCAAATCACAACGATTTACGGACTTCAAGAATGATACGACCGCGATGGCGGGACGGGGCCCCAAACCCACGAATGTAAACACTTACTACGACGGACTATACCACCGATAAGCCTCGAGAAACGGAGCTTCCCAACGCCGAACTGTGACCACGAGAGCTAGGATCAACGGCGATGTACCTCAACTGCGGCGTAACGCACTTCGGCCGAGGTCGCATCTAACAGTGCAAGTATGTGAAACTAAAAATAAATCGTAAATGAAATCATAGTAGTCTATACAAAGCGGGAGACATGTATGATAACCAAACTACGCTTCACCGTAAATAAGCCATGTCAAGTCGGGGACTCACACCTCAAGTCATCACTCAATTTAACAATGGGTCTCACGCCCACAACATCAATCGTGCGTGGAATACCTTCCTCACCGCTGGCGATCTATGATATACAAGCACAAGGAATACATATGAACACGTGTCCCACCGTGTCCTAATAAAGCATGCAGGGTAAGTCTGAAGGCATAGCCGACTACTAACACCTACGCACCAACAAGGTCATAAATCAGATCATAAGATCTGTCTGATCATTACATGATCAAAGCCGCCACTTGCCCGCAGATCTAATGTCGCGCGTCTAGTCACGAACTTTCCGCACTCGCGATAGGCCAATCTCATCGGCCCGCATGAGGTATTCCCGCGTCGGTAGCTACTCCGGCGTCGCCCCGACTTTCGAGTCGCGCACGCAAGGACGCGTGCCCATAAAGGACGCACACTAACACGGAACTCTCGTAGCTCGCGATAGGCCCCGGGACCCGCATGAGGTATTCTCGAATCACGGTCCTGCATCACCGAGTCTACCCGCGTCGGAGGCGACAACCCGGAATCATCTCAAGAGATGAATGCCACAATACTATCATAACGACGATAGTTAATAAGCACAATCAAGAAACCCACACAAACATCACAAGATACTAACACACGTAGCATCCTAACACGTTTACTTATCAAAGCAACAAGAAAGTATTACAAGGCTATCACAAACCAATACAATCAAGTTATTCACACAAGGTACTTTCTACTAACAAGTTCGTATCTATCCCCAAAGTACTTCACACATTAAAATCTTAAAAAAAAAAGATGCTTTCTTTCACATAAGTCACACAATACCCGTAGTATAAAATAGAGTATCGTCCTTTTAAGAAAACTAAAACTCTTACCTTTGTAAAATCAAGTAACAACATTATTTTCCAAACGCCCAAGTTTGCCTAATTTCAAATGTTCACGTTTCTTATTTTAGAAAGGTTTAAAGTTCATAGTCTTATTCATTTAAGAATATAATTCTCTTTTAAACAATCGAGAAACATAAGCCTTATGTGTGTGAGTAGGATATTCTTGTTTATAACAATCTTATTACAATGACCGTGATCTAGGAAATATCATTTTGTCTCATCTTAGCTTCTATGCAGATGGAAGTTTCTCGGTTTTAATAATACTTAATTATTCAAAACATTTCCTTTTATTAACGCCGGTGGTTTGTCGATACATTCGATTTCCAAATCAAGAAAGCATTCTTAAGCGTTATACCTAACTTCCCATAAAGCTAGTATAACTCTTAAGTTTTCAAACACCAAGTATTACTTCTCCTTTCAAAATGATTCAAAAATCTTTTGAAATACTTCAAGTTCTTTCTTATCATATAACAAGCGCTTATAGTTCAAATCGATTACCTTTTAAAAACCACATGTATTTTCTTACTAACATAAAGTCGTTATAACCAACTTCCCATAAAGCCGTTATAACACTTTATGTTTTAAACCACCCAAACACATTTAGCACGTATGCGTCTCTGCGTACTACATAGTTCACACATATCATGCTAGAAGAGATAGGAAGAGGTTCACATACCTCGCGACGAGTATCGACTCATAGCAAACGCTCAAGTACTTCCAAACGTCGGCTACCCCTTAAGCCACGTAGATCGCGCCACACGTAGTACATCAACCTATAAGGCCACGCGCTTTATTAACATTTAGATCTTATCGTAGAACATTCTACAGAAAATTCGGCAGCACCTCCCCCCCCCGCAACAGCGTAAATCTCCTCCTCTAGCGGGGCCGGCTACCAAGCCAACCAGGGGGGGGGTTATACATCTAACCCGAACGGGTACAATTCTACTCCACAGTACTACTACACAAGTCTCATGTCTGATTCGATTCGATTCTTGGGCTTAAGTCAAAAGACATTGCCAACTAACCACGTTCAGTTCTAAATATATAGTATACTTTAACTATATTTTCCTACAACATGTAATATCCAATTACAAAAGGGGGACAAGATAGTTACCTCGATAAGCCCATAATTATCCGAGTTTAATGTCGATCCTTAGCAAAGTTTTAGCTCGACTCCGAGCGCTCAACCCGCTCTAAACCACCCTTAGAAGTTCTAACCAACTTCTACACAATACTCCAACAATTTATGGAGATTTTCCTGGGTTTCGGTTTTGTGGATCGGGAAGTATAATAGTATTTTCTGGCCTTTTGTAGAAGTTTAACCTTGGGCATACTCCAAGGTATTTGGGCCAAGGGATGTGGACATTATAACAATACTAGGAGAGTATTTATATCCCACCACAAGGGTATTATCTGAAAACAACCTAGGCAGTGGGTACCCACTAGCAACTCTGGAGGGGGCACTACTCTCGGCTAGCACCCCAGAGGGGGTGCTCTCGACACAGGGGAGGCCTGGCCGAACTCAACACAAGGAGGAGAGGATTTTACACTTAGAAACATTTAGGAAAGGATGAAGAATTCATCAAAGGGAGAGGGTATTTATAGCACAAGCCAAGGCCAACCAATGGCCAAGATTGAGCCAAGTGCTACACAAGTGTAGGGCAAGATATGCCCAAGTGCCCCTAGTCCCTACTCCTTAAAACCTCACAAATATCTACCAAAATATCTACCACTGACCTCCCAATTCGTCCCACGTATGCGCCACTTGCCACCATGAGAGGGTGCCAAGTGCCCTCTCGTTGGTCCAAAACGTTCGCCTCTCGGAAAAATCCATAAAAATGAGAAAAGACATAGCCGAATTTTCCTTCGCAAGTTATGTAAAGCGTTTAGTCGAAACGACTCTAACCGGTGTTGTGCACAAATGCCATTCGGCTAAGCCACTGGCGGGGTGACACGTGTCACCCTCCTATTGGTCCAAAATAAAACATCTTCGAAAATATCCATAATGGCCAAAATCTCAAAACAAAGTGGGCCCACAAACAGTAAATTTCTCGTGGGCCACGTGACCATTTTCGAAAATAAAATTCCATAATTCTCTAATATTCCAGAAGTCCGAATACCAAATCTGGGAATCCAATTCCCATTAACGAACCTTTTTCCTTCACAAAACCGGAAACTTTTCCGTGGAAAAAATCGCCTCTTTCTTCCTTTCCAATCTTTACTGCGTGATTCTCGCGTCGTCCTCGCATACATACCGGGAACTACGGTATAACATTCTTCCCCAGAAACATTCGTCCGAATGTTCCTTCTAAGTCTCAAAAGCGAACGTGCGAGATAGTCTTCACTACTATACTTACGAAACAATCCCGCACACGGTGGCGAAATACCCACGCAAAATACCTACATCCAAGTCCACGAGGAAACACCTCTAACATCACCACAAATAATACTACTTTTGTCACTTTGTCGCGAGCCTTGCTCCAACGACCCAACAAATGGTGCCGTGCGTCGATCATCAAGCCGTTGCACTCGAATTCTTACCATATTTACGATCTCGCTTTAGTATCAAAACTCGGTTACTATCTCTAACGTGGTCATCATTAATCGGGAACATTCGGATGGATCTTCGATACTTTCCGATCATAACAATACGAAAGGCCGGCATCGCCTCCTAAGTCGGACGGCAAAGCTAACATATAGGCAACCCGCCTATTCTTCACATGAACTAAAAAGGGCCCCGTAACTCGGGCTAAGTTCCCTTTGTTTCCAAAACTCGTCACACCTAACCGGTGGTACTTTCAAGAAGACCGACCGTCGGCACTGAACTCTAAGTCGTCGCCGATTATCCGCCACGATTTCTCCGAGCGTAACATCTTCTAGACAAGCTTCAGCTATCCATCTGTGGAACAAGCTGAACAACTAATCGAACCTTGCCAACATCGAACCAATCGACCGGCACTTACACTTCCGCCCTACAAGGCTTCAAAAGCGACATCCGAACACCGAAATGGTAGCTCAAACGCTCCTCCACAGAGACAACAATCCTCAACTACCTCGAAATCCACGCATGGCCCGGCGGCGAATGCGATCCCGAGACTCACCTGAGTTCTTAACACATGCTTGGTAAAACTTCCGGAAACAAAAACAGCGTAACTGGCTCCACTGCGTCATAAGGTGAAGGTAGGCACCGTGCAGCCTTACAACCTTTACGATAAATCAACATCGCCAGTGAACGGTCCGACAGAAGAACACGATGGGCTGCCCCATCGGCCCGACCACCGGCCGACGCATCCACGAACTCGTCGTTGGTTAACTAAACTTGGGCCTAGCACCCTCGTGACCTACCACAAGGCGGGACCACCACAACCGCACCCCACCGCCATACATGCCGCGGGTTGACCCGCAACGTGGCCTCAACCCGACCCTAACGCCGCACAATACTAGCTCCGATCGAACAATCTCACTAATCACGTTACGAAAACCTGGCGGTCTTCTTAGCTCGACTACCCTCTTCCAAATCACGCTACTCTGGGACTTATCCCACGAACATAGCTTACGTGCACTATGCACTCCTATAAGGGTCAAACATAACACTACACCTTTCTCGAGATGGCCTTACCTCTAAGGTCTGCGTATAAAGCTCTAAGGCTCACACTTTCTCTATCCTCCAAAATCTTACTCGGTTAACCCACCATGATTTCTAATCACAACTAACACACCGCTATCGTAACATAGCACTTAAGGTATACTCACCTTGAAAGTTACCGAAGGACCTTCACGCTCGCCCTCTTCTCGCCCTTGGTTAACCCGCCGATCTCTACGTTTCTCGGCTGCTTGCGTAAGCGTGCACGTGCCATGCTCGAGCCTAATCAAGGATTACTCTTGCACAACCTTCTTAGGTAGTCATCAAGACTCGCGATACATCGGTATACTCTGCGGTAGCCAAATCCATAGCTAGTAACAAGGTTGTCTCTTGCAATCTATATTCTCGGTTCTGGCCGCGAAGGTTGTTCACATATCATGGCCGCGATGAATCGCCGCCGCCATGCTTAAACTCTCGGGCTAGTAACGCCGCAGAAATCCCGAATGAAGCACTACCCTAGGTAATGATTGGGCTGCGCCTCACAACCCTCTGATTCTACTCGCACTCCTGGCCGCCTTGCCTCCCGGGCGGGTTGCCTACGCGGAGGCATAGCGGTGAGGAAAGAAATACGTTTAGAGGTCCAACTTAAAACACACTCTAAGGCACGACCTCGAGTGAGAAGAATAGAAACCAATCCTAAATATCCTATAGCCTCACGATTATTGGCGTGGTGCACAACACACCGATAATCAAGACTCTCGATACGGTGCTCAGACACTTTCCGAGGATTAATCGCTCGATACCACTTTTGTCACGACCGGCGGGCGTGATCGTGCCTTACCCGGGCACCCTAGTGACACAACATCGAGTAATCGGTGAACATAAAACAACAACATGAGATAACGTAAATATAAAACAATAATCAGCGAAAACTTGCCTTTCGGCATATATATAACCATCAACTCTTTTACAAATGAACGGCTTAATCCTTTTTACCAACCCGACCAGCGATTACTACGGACCTCTAAGAATGATACGACCACAATGGCGGGACGGGGCCCGCCAAACCCCGAATGTAAACACTTACTACGACGGACTATACCACCGATAAGCCTCCGAGAAACGGAGCTTCCCAATGAGCGTGACCACGAGCTAGGATCGGCGATGTACCTCAACTGCGGCGTGAACGCGGCCCGCGAGGTCGATCTGGCCAGTGCAGAGTATGTGAAACTAAAAATAAATCGTAAATGAAATCATAGTAGTCTATACAAAGCGGGAGACATGTATGATAACCAAACTACGCTTCACCGTAAATAGCGATCATGTAAAGTCGTGACTCACACCTCAAGTCATCACTCAATTTAACAATGGGTCTCACGCCCACAACATCAATCGTGCGTGGAATACCTTCCTCACGCTGGCGATCTATGATATACAAGCACCAAGGAATACATATGAACACGTGTCCCACGTGTCCTAATAAAAGCGCATGCGGTAAGCGAAGGCATAGCCGACTACTAACACCCACGCACTAACAAGGTCATAAATCGTATCATAAGATCTGTCTGCATCCGTCATGATCAAAGCGGCCACTTGCCCGCAGATCTAATGTCGCGCGTCTAGTCCTGGAACTTCCCGCACTCGCGTAGGCAATCTCATCGCCCGCATGAGGTATTCCCCGCGTCGGGTAGCTACTCCGGCATCGCCCCGACTTTCGAGTCGCGTAGCGCGCGACCGCGTACCCGTAAAAGGACACTAACACCGAACTCTCGTAGCTCCGCATAGGCCCCAGACCCGCGTGAGGTATTCTCGAATCACGGTCCTGCATCACCGAGTCTACCGCGTCGGAGGGCTTAACCCGGAATCATCTCAAGAGATGAATGCCACAATACTATCATAACGATCGATAGTTAATAAGCACAATCGCGGAAACCCGCACACAAACATCACAAGATACTAACACACGCGTCATCCTAACACGTTTACTTATCAAAGCAACAAGAAAGTATTACAAGGCTATCACAAACCAATACAATCAAGTTATTCACACAAGGTACTTTCTACTAACAAGTTCGTATCTATCCCCAAAGTACTTCACACATTAAAATCTTAAAAAAAGATCTGCTTCTTTCACATAAGTCACACAATACCGTAGTATAAAATAGAGTGATCGCCCTTTTAAGAAAACTAAAACTCTTACCTTTGTAAAATCAAGTAACAACATTATTTTCCAAACGCCCAAGTTTGCCTAATTTCAAATGTTCACGTTTCTTATTTTAGAAAGGTTTCGTAGTTCATAGTCTTATTCATTTAAGAATATAATTCTCTTTTAAACAATCTGAGAAACATAAGCCTTATGTGTGAGTAGGATATTCTTGTTTATAACAATCTTATTACAGCAGCCATGATCTAGGAAATATCATTTTGTCTCATCTTAGCTTCTATGCAGATGGAAGTTTCTCTGGTTTTAATAATACTTAATTATTCAAAACATTTCCTTTTATTAACGCCGATGGTTTGTCGATACACATTCTGATTTCCGAAATCAGTAAAGCATTCTTAAGCCGTTATACCTAACTTCCCATAAAGCTAGTATAACTCTTAAGTTTTCAAACACCAAGTATTACTTCTCCTTTCAAAATGATTCAAAAATCTTTTGAAATACTTCAAGTTCTTTCTTATCATATAACAAGCCAGTTATAGTTCAAATCAGTTACCTTTTAAAAACCACATGTATTTTCTTACTAACATAAAGCTGTTATAACCAACTTCCCATAAAGCCGTTATAACACTTTATGTTTTAAACCACCCAAACACATTTAGCACGTATGACGTCTCACCGTCTACATAGTTCACACATATCATGCTAGAAGAGATAGGAAGAGGTTCACATACCTCGCGACGAGTATCGACTCATGTAACGCTCAAGTACTTCCAAACGTCGGCTACCCTTAAGCCACGTGGATCGCGCCACACGTAGTACATCAACCTATAAGGCCACGGCGCTTATTAACATTTAGATCTTATCGTAGAACATTCTCTACGAAAATTCGCAAGACCTCCCATGACAGCGTAAATCTCCTCTGGCGGGCGGCTACCAAGCCAACCAAGGGGTTATACATCTAACCCGACGGGTACAATTCTACTCCACGGTACTACTACACAAGTCTCAGTAATGTCTGATTCGATTCGATTCTTGGGCTTAAGTCAAAAGACATTGCCAACTAACCACGTTCAGTTCTAAATATATAGTATACTTTAACTATATTTTCCTACAATACGTAATATCCAATTACAAAAGGGGACAAGATAGTTACCTCGATAAGCCCATAATTATCCGAAGTTTAATGTCGATCCTTAGCAAAGTTTTAGCTCAACTCAGCGCTCCAACCCGCTCTAAACCACCCTTAGAAGTTCTAACCAACTTCACACAATACTCCAACTGACTATGGAGATTTTCCTAGGGTTTCGGTTTTGTAGTGACTGGAAGTATAATAGTATTTTCCGGGCTTTGTATAAGTGTAACCTTGGGAATACTACAAGGTATTTGGGCGAGGTATTTGGACATTATAACAATACTAGGAGAGTATTTCTATACCACAAAGCGGTATTATACTGAAAACAACCTAATTTGGGGTACCCCACTGCTGACTCTGGGAGGGGGCACTACTCTCGCTAGCACCCCAGAGGGGGTGCTCTCGGCCACAAGGGAGGCCCTGGCCGAACTCAACACTGAGGGAGGAAGAGGATTTTACACTTAGAAACATTTAGGAAAGGATGAAGAATTCATCAAAGGGAGAGGGTATTTATAGCCTGAGCCAAGGCCAACCAATGGCCAAGATTGAGCCAAGTGCTACACAAGTGTAGGGCCAAGATATGCCCAAGTGCCCCCTAGTCCCTACTCCTTAAAACCCTCACAAATATCTACCAAAATATCTACCACTTGACCTCCCCAATTCGTCCCACGCGCCGCTTGCCCACCATGAGAGGTGCCAAGTGCGCCTCTCGTTGGTCCAAACGGTCCCTTCTCTCGTAAAAATCCGCAAAATTGCCAAAAGACCTAGCCTTAATTTTCCCTTCGCAAGTTATGTAAAACGTTTCGTCGAAAAACGACTCTAACCGGGTGTTGTGCACAAATGCCATTCGGCCAAGCCACCTAGGCGGGGGTGACACGTGTCACCCTCCTATTGGCCCAAAATAAAACATCTTCCGAAAATATCCATAATGGCCAAAATCTCGAAAACAAAGTGGGCCCCACAAAACCGTAAATTTCTCCCGTGGGCCCCACGTGACCATTTTCGAAAATAAAATTCCATAATTCTCTAATATTCCAGGAAGTCCGAATACCAAATCTGGGAATCCAATTCCCATTAACGAACCTTTTTCCTTCACAAAAACCGGAAACTTTTCCGTGGAAAAAAATCGCCTCTTTCTTCCTTTCCAATCTTTCTGTCGTATTCTCGTACGTACGTCCTCGCATACATACCCAGGAACTACGGGGTATAACAAAATGCTTCAGATGTAAATTCACCAGCATTGTCAAGTCTAACTTTCTTTATGATATAATCCGAAAAATGTGCCCTTAGTTTAATTATTTGTGCAAGAAACCTTGCAAATGTCATATCACGACTTGACAATAAACAAACATGTGACCATCTACTAGATGCATCAATTAATACCATGAAATACCTGAAAGGTCTGGATGACAGATGAATAGGTCCACATATGTCCCCTTGAATTCTTTCCAGGAATGCGGGTGATTCGATTTGAAGTTTGTATGGTGAATGCCTTGTTATTAGTTTTCCAAGAGAACATGTTTCACATGGTCTATCAACCTTTTCAATCTTTAAACCTTTCAACGGATGATCCTGTGTACTTTCAATTATTTTTCTCATTAATGTGGAACCAGGATGACCTAGACGGTCATGTCATAGAGACAAAATTTTGAGGTCTTCTTTTACTACCAAGTTACATTCAATTTCATGAATGTATGTATAATGTAATCCCGAAGGCATTTTTGATAATTTTTCTAATATTTGTTCCTTCCCCATATTACTATTAGTAATATACATATATTTCATATTACCTTCAGTTACCGTTTTAGTATCATACCCTTGGTTGTATATGTCATTAAAACTCAACAAGTTTTTTTTTATTTCGGAGAGAACAAAGCATTATTGATGACAAATTTTGTCCCTTTTGGTAATACAAACTCAGCATTACCTGTCCCTTCAATCAAGTCTGCGGGATCTGAAATTGTATTTATTACTACTTTAGTAGGCTTTAAAACAGTAAGATATTTCTTACTTTTGAGGATCGTATGGGTTGTTGCACTGTCTGGAATACAAATATCTCCAACACGTTTCATATTGAACCTTCAAAAATAAGAGACTTAAAAGAGAGTAAATCAACACAACATATAATTAGCATTATTATTACATAAGGTAAGATAGTTGTTACACCTCGTAAGTTAAGACAAGGATTAAGAACGTCATTAAGATTAAGATTCAGATAATGGATATAAGCTATATTTACATAAGCTATGAGCGCGTCAATGAAAATTTAATATGATAAGTTATATATATTTCCATTAAGGATTATTACATATATAAGAATTACGACATGGGGAATGCAAGACCTTATGGAATTCCCGGGAAATTAACGGAAAAGGGAATCAAGATTGGAAGAATTGGGATTAAGATTTATTACTTGGGGGATTAAGTTAGTTATATAGACACTTAGAGGGTTAAAGTGTAATTGCAAGGGGACCAAAGTGTATTTATTAGAAATCTGAAAATATTAAATTAGACATAACTACTTCATTCTTTCACTTAGACAAAATCAAAAAACAATTCCTCCTCTTTCTTTCCCCATGGCCGAAATTTTCACCCCATTTGTAGCAAGAAAAATCTAGTTTTTATTCCATTTTCTTAGACTAATTATCCTACACAATTGAAGCCTAGAATTAGAGGATTTTTGTAGCCCATAACAGTGGGTTTCGGTACCCACTGGACCGAGACTTGGGGCAGTGATTCTTTCAAGTTTTGAACAAGATTTTTGGAAGGAAAACATGTATAAATGATGGGTTGATATTATGTAATAATTGCATGTTGAATTGGAGTGGAAGAAGTGAAAAAGTGGGCAAGAAGAGGGGCAAAAAAATGGGCAGAAAATTGGGATTTTGGGCAGACTTTTAGTCAACTTTGGAGGGGTATATCTCCTCATATATTATGGGTTTTTGGGTGTTTCAAAAGCCTAAAATGAAGTTCTTCGAGTCTAGTTTCCAAATAAACAAAGCTCTCATCGATAGGACACCGGAGTAGGGAGTTGTGGACGTTACAAGTTCATCTGACAAAGTAGTGGCTAAAAATCGGGACTGTTTTGGGGATTAAATTAAGGTATGAAAAATCTTCTTTATATGCTATAATTGAAGTTGCATATTGTTGTAGTTGAAGTAATGGACTTGTGTTAGGAAGAAATCTTGAATTTAGACAATGCATGTGTCAATTTTGGGTGTGAGCCGAATTGGGCTGTTTCGGACATATGTTGGATTAGTGTGTTGTATTGTAAATTTCATCACTAATTGCGTATTAAAAATGGATGAAATTGTGAAGATTAAATATGGATTCGTTATATGGGATTGTTGGAAAGATAAGTTGGTTTAATAGTTAAGAAAAGAGTTAAAATGGTCACATGTTAATGACCTAAAATTCATGGATAACTCTCGGACATTGTGTGACATTTACGGGTTGTTTTTGTGCAAATTAATTGTTAGTATTATTATTAGTATCGTCTCTAATCGTATGTTAAGAATTGAAAGAAGCATTGGTACTTGGTATTGTAATTAGTTATATAAAGAGACGCGAGATGAAATGGATTTAAGAAACCAAGAAAGGAGTTACATAATTTTTTAGACATTATGGTAACATTTTAAGAATTTCATGAATATGGTAAATAGGTGCGATAATCACCTTGATGGTTAAAATTATTGTCTTTCATGAGTAAGGAGAAATGATGAGGTATGATGGCGTATATGTAGTGTATGAAGCCTAATTAGATTACATATTGAAATGGTTGTGATTGTTGGTTGATTTGGATTGTTGGTTAATTATGGATACGCACATAAACAGAGGAAATGCTACCCAATTTTTTATAGAATAACTTACGTTAGGAGTCCTACAATTAATGGTCTCATTATTATGATTATAGGCTGACGTACTAGACGAGGCGCATCCTAGTTTTACATTGCTTGAGCGACTAAGAGGTATTTGAGACTATCCTTCTTTCTTTTGGCATGACTTTGTGAAAGAACTTTCATTTGACATGATTTTAATAAAAGTACGGCGGACGTACATGATTTTCTACAAAGTTAGTTTTAAAGGAAAATTGTTATGACAAGTGCCTATGATTTTCAGTAAAGAACTTATTATGATGATATTATCGAAAGTCAAAGATGATTTCTAATTGCATATAGTTGCTCATGATATCTACTCGTGCCAAGTCTTATTACACATTCACCGAGTCTATCACATAGAGGGTCGGCACTATATTGTATGTTCCGGGTTCGAGTCCCGGCTATTATTATTATATTACTTGGGTTCGAGTCCCAAGAGGGTTCAACTCCCGGATTACTATTATTCCATGGATTACTCTCCATAATGCGGGTTCGAGTCCCATGACATTATATTATTTCATATACTTACGTGGGTTCGAGTCCCACGATATATATACTTACTTGGGTTCGAGTCCCACGATATATATACTTACTTGGGTTCGAGTCCCATGATATATACATACTTACTTGGGTTCGAGTCCTATGATATATATGTACCTAGACGGGTTCGAGTCCCGTGCCATTATATCCCGAGGATAGGAGTTCATGACTTTGGCATGATTTGCATATTTTGAAAAAGGTAAGAACTGATTTTCATTACTCTCATTTGGTAAGGCACAACTATATTGTTAAGTTGATTTCATACTTGCCTCTTGTTATACGTTGAACTGTTATGATTTCAATTACAATATTATTTTTTTCAGTTTCACATAGTTGGTACATCTATCGTACTGACCCCCTTTTCCCCGGATGGCTGCGTTCATGCCCGCTGGTACATGTGATCGGTTAGGTGACCCTCCAGTTTAGGACATATACCGCTGCTAAAGAGCTCCTTTTTTTCGGAGCCAGTTATTTTGGTACAGATCTTTACATTCCAGACTTATGTATATTTTGGGCACGACGGGGCCCTGTCCCGTCATATGTCAGTATTGTACTCTTAGAGGTCTGTAGACAGTTGTGGGTGATAGATGTGTTTTGGACTTGTGTAGAACGTTTATGCGGTTGAGCTAGCTATATTGTTGCACTTGTTTTGAGATGTTCCCGTATATAGTGGCAGCCTTGCCGGTTTGCCTATTGTGATTACTCCTTTTCTTATGTGATGCTATTTGGTGGCAGCCTAGTCGGCTAACCTGTTGTGATGGTTGGATAGTTGTGTAAGGCAGTCTTGTCGGCTCGCCTATTTTGGGTATATGTTATAGATACAGCGTTGTGCTGCCGAAATTTTCTATTACCCTTAAAGGTCAATTGATTACGTGATAGGTTAGTGTAATGTCGTCCAATTAGGGCGTCGGGTCGCGGCCCGTCGAGTCGGATCGTGACAAAAGCATACATCATCATACAAAAGGAAAATACAAGCATATCAAACTGCAAACCGATCACACAAACTTTATTTGTAATACAAATAGTTATCACATATTTCTAGTCCACGTTCATATCAGATGAACCTTCAATGAAATCCGCGGAGGTAAACTGAATCGTCCTCAGGTTCATGTTCATTAAAATTTGCTTCTTTCCCCTTTCCCTTTACAGGTGCCTTATAGTTTTTGCACAAGTGGTAAGGCGTTCTGCATGCCTTTGACCAATGTCTCTTTTTTCCACACCTATATCACGAATCCTCAGAATCTTTAGAGATCCTTCTTGGACAGATTTACCTTTGTCATGTCGGCTCATATTATTTATATCAAGTTTGGCAGGCCTATAGTAATTTCCAAAACCACATCCACGACCTTGATCACGAAAGTGGCCACGACCGCAGCCTCGACCTTTGCCTTGACCTCGTCCTCTAAACTGACTATAGCCACCACGTCTTTGGTTAATATTTATGGCATTTGCTTCTGGAAATGCCATTGCCCCCGTAGGGCGGGACTGGTGATTTTTAATAAGGAGATCATTGTTTTTTTTAGCAAGTAGAAGGGCTGCAATTAATTCAGAGTACTTGGTGTACCCCCGCATCCTGTACTACTCTTGCAATACTAAATGTGATGCATGGAACGTGACATACATTTTTTCCAACTTCTCACCTTCATATATAATTTTTTCACAAAATTCCAGTTGTGATATAATCTTGTACATAGAAGAATTATAGTCACTCACACTCTTAAAGTCCTGAAACCTCAATTTGTTTCATTCATCAATTAGCGCGGGTAATAACACTTAATTTTGGTATCCAAATATTTCTTTAAGGTTATCCCATAGATTTTTGGGATCATGTGCATTCATGTACTCTAATTTTAAACCCTCGTCCAGGTGTTGCTTCATTAACTTTAAGGCCTTCACTCTTTTTATTGGCAAATCATTTGATGCTTCTCCATTATTGACTCCTGATAGAATCTTTTCGAGTCCTTCGCACATGAGATTCATCAGGATATCATTGGCCCAAGACATATAGTTATCTCCATTTAGACTTAAGGGGGCGAATTCGAGCTTTAAGTTTGATATTGTCATATCTATAACAACAACAAAATAAAATAACAAAGATGACATAATTTACTCATCATATAATCATAATGAATAAAACTTAAACAAAGAAAAGATAAGAGTTTTAATACATCATTTATCAAGTCTAAGTGTTATAGCCCAGGCTAAAATTTAAAAAGGTAGGGTGACTATCATCATCAGTTTGCTAGTTTCTCTAGATTCTTCATCTAAAGTATAACCGATAAAGAAGTTAATAATAGTAACCAGAGTGAGGATTGCAAGAAAAAATTTGTCTTTATTAGTGTGAATAAGTATTTTTTAAGAAAGATGTAATAGAATAAGAATAAGAATGGAGTATTTATAGAGTGAAATTTTATAAAAATGACAGTTTATAACCGTTGGGTGAGAGGAGGGAAAGTGTTAATATTACTGTTCATAACCGTTAGAATTAGGGGAAAATATTTTAGTATCATCTAACCGTTGAAATAAAAGAAAATGAGATTATACAGAAATATTAAGTATCACTACTCGATTAAAATCTTTCGTGAGATAATAATATAAGTGGGGATTTAGTACCTCCACAAATTAAATAATAATTTAATTTCACTACTCGATATTATCTTTCGTGAGATAGTGATATAAGTGGGAAATTTGTACCTCCACATAGTAATTAAATAAATAAACACAAGATGGAAGATTTAACCCTCCGCACAAATAATAAGCAATAAATGAAGATTTTTACACTTCACAAAGTAATAGACAACAAATGAAGATTTTTACTCTTCACTGAAACAATAAGCAATAGGTGAAGATTTTTACTCTTCACACGAATAATAAACAATAGTAATTAAATAAATAAACACAATATGAAGATTTAACTCTCCACACAAATAATAATCAATAGGTGAAGATTTTTACTCTTCACTCAAATAATAAAGAAGAGATGAAGATTTTACTCTTCACGCAAATAATAGTCAATAGGTGAAGATTTTTTACACTTCACACAAGTTAGTGTCAAATTTTATTTAGGTCCTTAATATAATCCATGGTCCAAAATGTATCGTCAAGGTATTAGAATATAGTCCAATAGTACATGGGTAACCACAAGTCCAAAAATCTTGTCAAATAATGAAGTATGGTCCATCAATAGTTTATAGTCCAAAATGTCATTAAATAAGAAAAAATATCGGTCTATATTTTGATGATAATCATAATATATCATGCGCATTTAATGAGTCAAGTAATACTTTCATGCAATTAGTAAGTTCATTCATTCTCCTTTATATATAGACATTAAACAAGTACGTAGGTAGCAAAAAGTCCGAGAGTATATTGTGCATGGCATTCACATAGTTTTAGAAATTACAAAATACATCCCATAACTTAAATTATTAACATTAAGGATATACATTTTTAGATGGTTATGTAGCATACCTTAATTTGGAGATGTTGCTAATAAACCGATTATGGAATGCAATTGAGCCGGTAGAGTCTCTCGTGTTGATAACGTGTTATGGAATCGGGTATTTGAACACCTCTATGACAATATTTTTGAACTATTATGATGATATAAAGTACTACTATAATTATATTAAAAGGTATAAGAAATGAGAAAGAGAAATAGAATGAGAGAGTTTCTTTTACTTCACTAGTGCAATCTTACATCCAAAGAGTGATATTTATACTACAAAAGCTATCACTATTACATGCATGAAATAGTAGAAATTACTATTTTAAGTTGATATGTTAAATAGATATTTCAACATATATTAAAGCATTTGACACATTAACATGCTTCTAGAATTCACTTGAGGTGAATTTGACTTTCTCGTAATACTACTAACATTTTTAGCCTATAAGGTAAAAAAGAATTATGCTTACATCATTTGGTTCTCTCTTATAGGGATGACAATTGGGGGCAGGGCAGGGCGAACTCTTAACGGGGCAGGACAGGAAAAAACTTAAACGGGGTAGGACAGGACGGGGCAGGACAAAATTAATTTTGTTAAAAATTGAAATAGTGCATGGCAGGTGATGGATTTTGAAGAAAATTTTGGATCTTAATGAAAAATCTCAACTTTCACATCTGGACTTTATATGACTAAGCAGGAGTACGCTATCATAATCCAAGTGTAATGACGGAATGCACTTGTCGCTATGATGTTAATCTTGATTAACTTCTATTAATGTTGTTGTATATGCCAAAGTTGGTTGCATTATTTAACACAACATAGGACTCCATTACTATTAAATAATTCGCTTGATTTGTCATTTCCAGACTACTAGCGTGACTTTTGTGATTATCTCGAGAATGTCTTAGTAGTAATTAATTTTTTTATCAGCAGTTCTAGAAAGCTAATAATTCATTTCCAGACTACTAGGCTCTCTGCTAGTAGCAATTCATTTTAATTTTGGATTGTGTATTTATTTGTTAATAATAACTCATCCTTACGAATTATTTGTCTATACTCGTGGTCAACATTTTTGTAGAAAGAACAAAAAAGCTAAACGGGGCAGGGCAGAGCATTATTTTGGACAAAACTAAACGGGGTAGGACAGAGCAGGGAAAAATCTAAATAGGTAAAAGTTTGTCCCGCCCTAACCCGCATATTTACCATCCCTACTCTCTTACAATAATGCAAAAAGTTTTTTGTCTTCATTTCATTATGGAGTATCCTTTTAAGAATTTGAAAATTATTGGCAAACTTTTCTTATAATGATTTTAGCGCTTCCTATTAAAAGTTTTCTTATTACGTGGTTCGAATTTGAAATCTCTAATTAATTATGATAGGCTTTCATCCATCTTACCACACTCCATAATGATATTTGAGTTTTAATCTTATTAGAATTTGGTCATGTTAATAATTGTACAAGTCTGAAATTCAGTTCTTTCTGTTGAATTGCATTAGTTATCCTGTATTAAGTTGATTAAACAAAAAATTAAGGAATCAATATTGTTAGAATGTAAGATACAGTAACTTATACTCTCTCTATTTCATTTTACTTGACCCTTGTTGACTTGACACTCCCTTTAAGAAATTATTTATCAGAATTTATTTCACTAAATTATCCTTATTAATTATGTTTTGAAAATATAATTAAGTTTGACTGTTATTATATATATATATATATATACTTAATGATAAATATAGTATTATTGAAAGAAAATAATAAACCTCTTTTAATTAGATCATATCATATCCCTTTGGAACTTTTCACAAAGTTGGCTTTTGCATGTGAAAGTGAAAGCCACCACTTAGTCAAAGATGTGATGATACTAAGACTGTCCAACGGGGCGGGTATATCGAACCCCCCCCTCCCCCACCGATATACCAATATCGGTACGGTAGATGAAAAATCGACCGACCAGCCACCGACCAGGCCCGACACCGACTCTTCCCCACCCATCCGAACTGGCCTTCTACAACCACAGCACAACCATACCACTCGTCAGCAACCACCAATACCCCTCCCCCAACCCCCCAACCCCCCAATATTTATTTTTAACCCTTACGTTATTATATTTACACTTTAACCCAATTTTTTAAACTATAAATACTTCATTTTTCTTCATTCTTTCTCACAAATCTTCCTACAATTACAATCTCTCTAATAATCTCTCATTCTCTTTACATTGTCTTCTAAATATTCAATTTAATTTATTCATTTGGGAATTGACAACTAGCTTGAGGATCATCCGTTGAACAAAGTTTCAATTTTCAACATCTCTCGATTACACGTCGACGTTACTTCGGCGTTTGGTACATTCGTTCATATATTAAATTATTATTCTTTCTTTATTTTAATTAGCGCACTTAATTTCATTATCTTTAACTATTTATTAGCATAAATTATAATGAAAGGATTAAGAGGTATGTTGGGTATGTCTGGTTCTAGTAGGGGTGACAAGGGCAAGAGTCCTTCTTCTAGTCATCATATTCCTCCTATACAGGATGATTTTATTGATACTCAAAATTTCCCCGAAGTACCGATAGATTTAGACGATGAGTTATTTTCTGAAAATCAACAAGAGTTTAATTTAGAACATCTAGATGACACACCAACTAATCTAGATGACACGCCAACTAATGCACCTCAAACTGGAACGCCTCCTATTCCCCCTAGTATGAGACGAGGTCCACCAGAACGAAAATTAACATCACTTGTATGTTTTTTTTATAGAGACGTACAAAATGAAGCTGCTAGATGCACAATTTGTAAAAAAATTATAAATTCAAAATAGGAAGAGGTCATGGCGGGACAGGAGGTTTAACTACGCATTTGAATACCAAACACAAAGCTAGGTGGGAAGAATATAAGGCTCAAGTGAAGGGTGAGTCAGCAATGGCCTCTGAGTCGGGACAAGCTTCACATACTGTTCTGCACCAGGTACATGGTCAAATTGACCCTGTGACAGGGGCAGTTGTAGGCCCTAAATACGATAAAATGAAAGATAGGGAAAAATTATCAAAATTAGTTGCAGTGGAGGGTTTGCCTTTTTCATTTCCTGATTCTCCTGGTTTTATTCATTATATAAGATCAATGTACAATCCTGCTTATAACGGTTTTCCTAGATCAACTGTTAGAAGAGATGTTTTTAAATTTGCACACGAATATCAACAATATTTACGTTATTATTTATATCATTATCCTGGAAAAGTATCTATCACATCTGATATAGGTCGTAGTACTAACGGTCATGATTATTTAACTATAACATGTCATTTGATAGATTATAAATGGTCTATGCAAAAACGTATTTTAGCATATAGATATATTGATGAAAGGCACACTGGTATTTTTATTCAAGAAAATATTTTTCTGTTTGCGTTTATTATGGCATAAGTGATAAAGTCATGACTATTACATTAGATAACGTTTCTTCTAATATTTCTGCTGTTAGAATATTAAAAATTGTCTTAACTCCATCTTTTCTAGATCATTTTCATATAAAATGTGCATGTCATATTTATAACTTAGTTGTAAAGGATGGTATAAAACTTTTTGAAGATATTCTTGCAAAAATTCAATTTGCTATAAACTATATTTTTAAAAATAATAGAATACAACGACTAAAAGAATATAAAAAAACTTGTCACGATTGTGGTCTAGCTTACAGAAAAGTTCCTGAAGAAGTATGCACTAAATGGAATTCTTTATACAACCAACTACGTGTTGCTTATGAGTATAGACAGCCTATAACCCAATTTTTTAACGTCCGTAATCGAAATCCTATTGATATGCTTATAGATTCCGATTGGGATACAATTTTAGAACTTAATATATTTTTAGAGAAATTTTATCTAGCTACTAAAGAATTTTTTGGGATTTATTATCCTACTATTTCATCAATGTTATTTTATATAGCTCTAATATTTATATTACTTAGTGAATATATGGCAAACCCAGCTTATAAGGAACCTATTAAAAATGTTTAAAAAATGAAAAAAAATGTATTCCTATTCCCCCAATATTTTTTATTAGTGTTGTATTAAATCCGTCTATTAAACTAGACGGTTGTAAAAATCTTGTTGAAACTATTTACGATTGCATAGCTACACTTTCACCTCCAACTCCTACAAATCCAAATGACCCACCACCTGTTGAAATAAGTAGAGAAGAAGTGTTGTCTAGCATTCAAGATGAATGTAAAGAAGTATATACGCATTATCAACAAGAAAATGCTAGCAATCAACCGGCTTCCATGCCATCTTCTTCTTCAACACAACCCCAAAAACGACATGTTGTTTCTGCGGCTAGTATTCAAAGCCTCAGACAGAGAATGAATAGTGGTACCGTTTCTAACCAAATTAGCGAGTTATATGTTTTTGTTTTGCGGTGTTATGCAAATGCGAAACAATTGAAAATGAAGAGGACGTGAAGACTTGCTAAAATCTCGAAGCGAGAATGAGAAGAATTTTCCAACACTAGCAAAGATGGCGAGATGTGTTGAACATTCTGCGTCATCAACAAGTCCAAAGTGCATTTTCTGCGGGAAGATTTCAAATAGGGGAGCACAGACATTCATTGGCAGGAGACTCATTAGAGATTGCAGTTCTATTCAGAGACTGTATTCATGCGGAGCCTAGGAGGTGCGGCCAACCGGAGATCGACGAAGAAGACTACAACTACAACGAAATCTTATCCGACGGATGTGCAAACGACGTCGTCCAATTTGATCAAAATAGACCAATTCCAACCGAAGAACCACAAGACATTATAAAGAAACTAGAAAATGTGTTTCTTAAAATGTAATTCTTTTAATTGTAATTTTACTATGCTATTTATTTGCAACTTTCAATATCACGAAGTTGCAATTTTGAAATTGTATTACAAAAAAAAAAAAAATACTTCTAGTCGATTAATATAAGAGGCACAAAAACAGTCTTGGGATATTTTTATTAAACTATCTTATTGTGTATGTGTGTTATCTATTTATTTAATTTAAATACAAATTAAACCCCCCACCCTGACCCAACCCCGACTGGATCGACGGGCGAGGCACACCGCCAACCCCGACCCCAACCCCGACTGCGGAAGAGGACGGGCGAGGAACACGCCACTCCGACAGATCCCGACTGGCCACTGCCCGCCTGGGATGACCACTAGATGATCCACAACTTTCCTTTACTTTGATGAGGAAAGTCCCGGCGCGAAACCTCCCCTACCAGAGGCCCTTGGCCAGGTGGAATGTAAATCGAGGAATATGCGCGAGTGACAGCCTTGCAAGGGAGAGGACCAACGAGACACGAATCCCGCAACAACCCTTACAATATTTCAGCAAAGGCTGTCACCACACGAGTTCGAACCCGTGACGCCTGTGCCCCTAGAGGCATGATGGTTAATTCTACTTCATCTAAAACTAAAATGTATAGTTTGAAATAGGATAATTTATGAGACACATCCTTTTATATATGATTTTTTTTGCAAGAGACAACATTTTTAAAAAAATTGGGCAAAGTCAGACCTTAATAATTTTTTGTTGCGAAAACATACTTTTAACGAAAATGTATATTTTTCGTTTATTAATTAACTCCTCTTCTGTTAAAAGGTTGTTTCTCACGACAACAAAAAACTATTAAGGTCACATTGCTCAATTTTTTTTAAAAGATGTTCTCCCAAAAAATCATCCATTTTAATATAATAAACTGAACACCCAACAAACAATAATCATCAATATATAATATTACTAATTCTTATATAACTAGGCTTTAAAGTTAAACCAAACGACCCATAGCCATAAGTCTATACAAGGATTGTTTTGTTTTGTTTTTCTTTGATCGGAAGCTATAAAACTGATATTCGATCGGAAAGGAGGTATCGATGGATGTGGATTATCGGATGACTCGGGCTCGGGCATGGGCTCAGGCTGAAGGTACCGCCAACGCCGGATTTGTTGCCGGAGTTTATGCCGGAACTATAGACTATGCTGATTGGCGGACTCAACTTACACCCGATGGTCGTCAAAGGATTGTCAACAAGATGTGAAGTTTTTTCTTTTTTTTTCTTTCTCTGTGTGGCAATTTGCACTTGTTTTTCTTTTTTAAAGGAGCAACGGTAAACTTATGTCTGTTTGACTTATAGTCATCGGGTTCGAGCCGTGTAAATAGACACTAATACTTGCATTAGGTAGACTGTCTACGTCACATCTAAAGAGGTGCAGCCCTTCTCCAAACCTGCTTTATGCACCGGGCGCATATTTGTGTTAGGGATAAATACATACTTATATATACATATGTATGTATGTGTATATATATGTACGCCTCTTTCTTTTTTCTTTTGTTACAGGAGCGACGTTAAACTTATCTCGGTGTGACTTATAGGTCGCGGGTTCGAATTGTGTAAGCAGCCACTAATACGTATGTTATCATGTTATATGCTTAGGTGTAATGCTAAATGGTTGTGTTTTATATTTCATTATAGACAGAGTCGTCTCAAACATTTTGGGTGTTCTGTTCTAATTCGGGAAAGTAGACACTTAATTGGGCTAAGACCTGCGAATTACGGGTCTTCACAGTAAATTCTGGCTAATACTACTTAATAAAAAATGAAAAAAAGGGGGCAATTTTTTTTCATTTTTCGGGGCCTTGTGCAGTAGCACACCTCGCACGGGTCCAAAGACAACCATGATTATAGAGTATAGATATATGTATTTAAGGAATAAATTAAATTTTAAGATTACGCGTTTTATTAGGGCTTAATCCATATGAGTTAATGTGGAAAAGGAAAATTCTTGGCATAGGAGGAGGATAGACTGTCTACGTCACACCTCTTAGGGAGGTGCAACCCTTCTCCGGACCTGCTAATGCGGGATGTTTTATGCACCGGGCACATATGTATGTATGCCTTTTTTTTTCTTTTGTTAAAGATTTTTGGATTTCGAATTTAGGGTTCCTTTGTGTTTATTATAGCTTTCTGAAAATAACCACTTAGGCAGAAGTATGACAAGTCAATTGCGGACCTGTGTTTTTTTAAGCTTTTTTTTTTTTGTAAACCCAGGTGACTTGAATTCATGATTTGAAGTTTATGGATTTACTTGAGTTAATATATACCATAATAACCAGGTTGACGATCAAATTAATATATTTAATAAATTTCTCAATACAATACAAGGTCATACTATTCTAACCAATGGAGTTAGATCCGTTGGTAGAAGAATCTTTACATCGAAACTTTAGAAAGAAAAAGAATGAAGTGAAGGATAAACGTATATACATACATATTGAATACTATATCAAATGATTAATGACAACCTGAATCCGTATTTTTTCTAATAAAAAATAGACGAATTGATGTTCCCATTGTTTGGCTGATTAATTGAATTTCTAGCAAGAGTTGTGTGTATGCCCTAGATTTCCATTTTTTTGGTGATCACTCAAGGAACTAGTTCAAGTGGAAAACCTACTTTTGCAATTCTACTCTATGTGCCTTACCTTTTGTTTTAGATCTTTCGCGATGACAGGTTGCTGCTCGAGCTTATTGATTATAACTACGGATATTGTTTTGATATAACAAGTTTTAGTCTTTGATGGACTCAGTGGCGGAACCAAGATTTTCACTAAGGGGATTCAAAAATATAAAGGAGTAAACAAGCGAAGAAGCCATGGGATTCAATCTACTATATATAGATTTAAAAAATTACCTTGTATATACAGGGAAAATTTTCGCCAAAGGGACCCCTGGACACCACCTGGCTCCACCCCTGTTTATAGTGATTTAAAAAAAAAGTTTTAGTCATTAACAGCAGGGCGTAATGTCAAATTATTTTTAATATTTAAAAAACATTTATCTAGATTGTGCTCTTATTAATACTTTAAGCTGAACTTTTTGTTGATATGACTGTTTAGATTGGAGACCATAAGGAGGCATCTTCCTGTCTCTGGGCAAGAAGCAAAACAGGAGCTTAGGAAAATTGGAGTGAGGTTTGAGGAAAAGATGTATACTACTGCGACAAGTCGGGTATGCAGTCTAAACTCCTTTCTATTTATTTGATGAATGATGCAATTTGTTCTCCATTTCAGTTGACGTTGTTATTCCTGCTTGTGTAAACGTGCATTCATTTTTCCAGTCATCTAGACATGTTGTATGCATGTTAACTTAATTTTATCTAATATTGCAGTCCAATTATCTGCGGCAAATATCTTTAAAGATGCTGACCATGGAGACAAAATATGCTATGACCAACTCTCTACATCCCATTGCTGCAAGTAGTGGTCCGAATGCCCATGGCCCAGGTGAGCAATGAAAATTCATGTTTTTAATGTTCTTTTTCATTTGTTTGTTTTCAAATTTCTTATGTGGCATCGTACATAGCAACAGGGAAGCCTATTATTGCAAAAGTATATTTAAACGGGACTTGTTTCAGTTGTTTGTAAAAGGAAACTAGAAATTAAATCTTGAATGTAAGAGTTCTGTTGGAAGCAAACTTTCCCTTAGAAATCCCCCTTTTCCCTTGTCGTTTTACTCGTTTCTAAAACCCCGCTTTAATATTGAAATTTTGAACCTAAGTGATGACGATGGAACCTACTACCTATGAAACTACTTCTGGGCCGGAGGCGAGTGACAAGGAGCAATCAACAGAAGAGGACTATGGGGACGTGTCAAAGGAGGATAGTGTAGAGGAGGTGGTTGTTACAAAGGAACAAAACTATGTTATTGGACACAAAGAGAATGTCAAAGTTGAGGAAAATGAGGTAAGTTTATTTATGTTGTTCTGCTTTCCCATTTATTTTCTTTCTTGGAAGCCTTTTCTCTATGAAAAATGGAAGAGAAGAATTGGGACTATACCACTGATTTATCTGTTGTTAATGATACGACTTGAATATTTGCAATTGCTAAGTTGACTAGCTAGCAGAAGAACACAAGGCCACTGATTTATATTTTGTTGTTCGACTCTCCCATTATTATCTACACTCTAGAATCCACATACCTCACAAAGGTAGGGGTAAGATCTGCGTACATCCTACCTTTCTCAAACCTAATCTATGGAATTACTCTGTGTATGTTGTTGTTTGTACTCTAGAATCCACATAATCGCATGTACCAAACCTTGTCATGGAGTAATCCGAATTAAAGAGATTGTTTTTTATGGTGGTGGGATGGGGGTCGGGGGTGTGTAGGTGGTGCTAACTTTGTACTTGTGACTATTCTCCCAGTATAAATCTCTTAAGTTACTAATTGGTCTCTCGTGTTTTATATAAATGATCTATTATGTTTTGATTTAGATCTCCTGTGTTTTCCTTCATAAAAAAAGGTCTCCTGTTTTTGAAGTTAGTGGTCTCTTACAATTTATAAACCTCTTTACGTTACTAATAGCTGCTCGTGTGTTTTGTTCTAAGATCTCTTGTGGATTGAGTTCTGGTGCTAAACTTGGTGAGCGTTTAAAGCAAGTTGAGGAACGATTAGAGAAAATGGAGGCTCATTCAGAAAAGGTGGAGACATTGTTGGTTGATATTAACGAAAAATTGAATTATTTAGTGAAGATGCAGGATGTTAAAGTTTCTAGGGACACTAAACGTCCAGCTAACTACATGAGCTCCTCATGGACTGGTAATGGTCGACAAAAGAGGAAACATAGAGTAGCTGAAATGATAAGGCAGTCGTGCAAGCATCGACGATTGGGAAAAGGTGCAATATCTAAGTAGTTTCTCCAGTTGCTTTGCATGATGATTGTGTCGAAAATGACCAAAGTTAGATGATGAAGAACAACTAAATTGATGATATTTACTTATGTTTTTTTTCTTTCTAGACTCTTAAGATTGTTATGACTAGCACAATCTGTAATATAAATCTGTCTCTCATGTTTTATTTAAGTGATCTCTTTTGCATTGTCAAAGATCTCCTAGATGACTGAGGACATGACCTTAGATAGGAAGATCGAGGATTAGAATAGAAGATTAGTAGGTGCGGGAGAGAGGTGGGGGCGCTAGGCTTTCCATCCGTTATTCTCTTTTCTTATTTTTTGTTGTCCTATTTTCCCTGCAATCCTTCAATGACTTACGTTCCTTTAAGCCGAAGGTCTATCGGAAACAATATCTTTACCCCGTAAAAATAAATGTAAGATCTGCGTACATTTTATCTTCCCTAGACCCCACTTGTGGAATTACACTAAGTATCTTGTTATTATTCCTTTTTCTTCCTGTTCGGATGAGTTTTGAAGGAGCGAGGGACACGAAATGAGAGATGTATATTTCAAGTCTAGCGGAGGTACAGAATTTTAAAGAGATACTCCTACGGCTATGGTGTCCGAATTTATGGTCGAAATTTTAAATTTTAAATCTCAAAATTCCAACTGTCATATAAATTGAGACTAAGGGAGTAATTTCTAAGCGGAGACAGGAAATACACCTGTATTTTGTAGCTTGTTTTAAAATCCAAACTAAATGTAGTTGATGCAAATAATCAACAATGGATCTAGTTAGTCTTTTAGATAATATTTGGTTGGTGAAAAACTAATACATTTGCAGTTTTGCACCTAGTCATGTTTGCATCAAAATCATGTTAGAATATGTTTTAATTACAATTCGGTCAAGAATAGTATATATAAAGACAAACATTATCTCTTTATTGAATTAGTATAAATATTAGGAGCAAGATTTTTTATTAACTGAAAAACACAAGAGAAAAGAATTTCTTAGATTGAGGTACATTGTCTGGAACCTTAATATGGGTTATTTATATACTCCAACCAATAAAACTTTTTTTTTTATATTCAGGTTCCCGACTTGCGTCAGACTAGTCTTGGAGGTAGTAGTATTGGTCCTTCAACACTATTACCAGTAAATCGCGGGATGTGCTCCAATAACCAAGGTTTGAGAACGGACAACTGATAGCACCTACTAGGATCAACCCCAGAAGAGAGCAGAATGCTTTCACTGGGAATCGATTTCACACTGCAAGTGTCCAGAGCGTCTAAAAACCCCTCTTTTGACATTGGACTGTGTCCGGGGATCCAATAAAACCTTCTTAAATGAGTTAAATTGTGTTTCCGGTTTGTCATAATATTTTCAAATGATATTTAAATATTTTGAATTGTCAACTATTATGATTTATAATACTTTTTATGTAACTTTTAAATACGCAAATTTTATTTTTGAAAAATTAAAATATTATTTCCAAATTTACATAAAAAAATAATTAATTTGAGCCTCTGAATCATGTCACGTAAAGTCAAAAGGTGGGATTATTTGCATCTTCTTTCTTTTTGTATCATAACGTGCTCATATTTTTAGGATCGCTCTCTTTTCACATATTCAATTAGGTGCGTCATGCGTGTAGTAGGAGAAAACAAAAAGAGAGTATAGGAAAAGCTGCAATGTACTATTAGCATGATATCACACCCACAAGGCCACAAGTCATTTGATACATTTGGCTCACATGAAAAGGTGGTGCAAGTGTTGGAAAATTTAGCTAGTGAATTGAGTTTATCCCGTTCTTGATGATTTGAACATATGAGGTCTCGCATGTCGGAAATATATTTTTCATACACATACATACGTCGTACAACGTCTAGCTAAATTTTACGTTGTGAAAGAGATGTTGGTACACATGTTAAGTGTTCTTAAGTTATGTAAGGATGAACGTTTAATTGACCAAATTAATGTGTCTCCCACGACGGTATAAGTAAAGAAGAAATGTGTAAAATACGAAAATGGGGAAGGGTCGCGGCGCCGTAACATGACCGCGGTACCGAGCCACGACTGACCGACGCCGCGGCGCCAAAAGTCCAGAGGCTACTGTCGATTTAGCGCCGCGATGCCGCCAGTTCAGGGCCGCAGCGCTGACGCTACAGTGAACGAAAAATTCAGAAAGTTTTTCTGAATGTACATTCCTTGGAAAGGCCAAAGTTCAGCCAACTCTTGGCATGAACTAAGTGACTTTTGAAGATATCAATGTACCTCATTTAAAGCATTCACATGGCATGTGAATCACAGTTTTGCAACTATAATAGGAGTCTCAATTTCAGATTTAGATCATCCATTCTCAATACAAAATCTGAAATTATTGAGAGCCTTGCTTCTTCTTCTAGCAATCTCTTGTTCTTGTTTCTTCTACAAGGATTCTCAAGTATTTGGCTTGTGCTTGAGAAAGTATTGTCGTTTTATCTTGGGAGGCTATTACCCATCTACCGTAAGCCAATATATACAGGGGTAATTTTACCTTAAGGAGAGAGTGTCAAACATTCGACTCGACAAACATTGCACTAAGCTTTCTTTTGTCCATCCTTTCAGTTCTTCCATCCCTGTTTGTATACACAAAAATTACAACAACTTAAGGTAAAATTATTATTGTGAAGAACTAATGATGGCGAATGGAAAGGAACAAGTCACTGCTTCCAATCATGCCACACCTTCTGGCACTGCTACTGCCGCTGATATCACTTTCGGTACCATTGGGAATACTATGATTCCTCCCAACTTCCAAGCCAAAAGAACCGAAAAGTTTTTCGGGCACTAATTTCAAAAGATAAAGTATCAAAAGCTTGCAACAGTTGACATTGCAAATGACAGTTTAAAGAAGCATGAAGTTGTTGAATCTACAGACACTACATCACGAGACTTGATGGTGGTTGACACAGAGAATCAAGAACCTAGATACATAATGATTGTAACTAGATGATATTATTGTAAGATGTTGTAATGATCTCCTTAGTATAGCCTTTAGATCACTTGTAATAGTTAGTTTAACTACTCCCCCGATGTACATGTGCGTACAATATCCAACAAATTTAAGATAATATTATAAAGATGATCAAAAGATGATTTCATAAACGTGTGTTCAAAACACGACGAGAAAGATGCCGTAAAGAGATTCGTGTGTCAGACTACGACTACATATATCTAGGCTACAGATCCGGAAGATCTGGAATATGATGGACTGGAAGAAACAATGTTGAATTAAGGTGAGCATTTCTTCTTTGTCAATTATGAGTTAAAAAAGTTTCTGATTAAAAGCAAGAAATAGAATATGAAAAGGTTTACTAAACAAATCATATTTCATAAGTCTTCTAAATCAGAATATCAACTTCACACCCTTCTCACCTAGTGATTGGATTATAGAAATCAAATTTTATATGCTCCAGTCTAATGGTATAAGGAGAAGAAGATTAAAAACAAGTTAAACATGTCACCGTTTCCGACAGAAGATCCTTCGTCTGATAGGATGGTAAGAGATTAACCTGTCACACTATCAGAAGATCATTCATAGGATAGAATTGGACACCCGATGAGGTGGGTCAAAATAGACATTCATTCATACAAAACCTACGGGTGATTGGAGTGAGCCAGAATATTCAAGTCTTAAATGACCAGAAGGTTAAGGCTATCGTTGGGCAAGACAAGGATAAAACCTTTGGATCTTGACAACAAGCTTGTGGATAAAAGGATCCAATACATCGGCGTGCAAACCGTTAAGAAATGGCCTGATTTCAAGAAGGGACCGCGACACCTGAACTAGGGCCGCGACGTTTCCCGACCAGAAGGGCAGCCGAAGCTACTGCCACCTCAGCGCCGCGACGCTAATTCCCAGAATCAGTAGACAGAAAACCTAGAGTTCCGGGTTTTGAGATCCAAGAGTCTTGTGACTTTTGAGATGAGTTTTGGTGAGTTGAACCAACATTCAATCTCCATTACACAGCCACATGTTGGATTACTAATTCTCCATTAACCGAAAGCATTCTCTGATTGAGCCCTATTCACGGGCAAGAAGTTGTTCACATGAACTAATGTAGTGTATTATACATTTGTAATCCGTGTGTCAATGTCATCATAGATCAAGACACATTTGATCAAGTTAATATTGTTGTCGTCTGTCGACATAAACCCTCAGAATAATTGTGAGGCAGTCGAAGAGGTAAAATCACCTTTCTACACCGTTAACGGAATAACGAAAGAAGAACCGCCCCTCTAGAACTTAGTCACACCTACGTTGGGTGATTTACAGAGTTGTACGAAATAGAGGCGGAGACAAGTATTTTGTGACCTTCAGTGACGATGGTACAAAGTGTTGGTTCCTTTGTTTATTGGAAAGCAAAGATGAAGTTCTGAAGCAGATGAACGCTACAAAGTGAAAGTTAAAAAGCCTACGGATTGAGGAATTCATAGAGACAGAGGGGGAGAATGTGGAGCATCGTTAGCTGAACGTCCACTCCCTACTTATCTTAGTATGAACGGTACGTTCAAATTGTATGTGAAGAAGCACATTCACATTACAAGTGAAGAGTCTCGTTCACACTGCAATTGAAGAGTCACGTTCATATTGCAAGTGAAGAGTCTCGTTCACACTGCAAGTGAAGAGACATGTTCCCACTACAAGTGAAAAGACATGTTCCCACTACAAGTGAAAAGACATGTTCCCACTATAAGTGAAGAGGCACATTCATATTGTAAGTGAAGAGTCACATTTATATTATAAGTGAAGAAGCACATTCACATTACAAGTGAAAAGTCATTCAAGTAAAGAGACATGTTCCCACTACAAGTGAAGAAGTACATTCACATTGTAAGTGAAGAAGTATGCTCACATTGCAAGTGAAGAGGCACATTCACATTGCAATTGAAAAGTCACGTTCAATATTGACTAGAGGTTGAACCGAAACAGGTCAACTTAGACCTAAGACTGTAGATTGCATATCCACCGGATCTGTAGATTACAATAGTGATTATCGCCTCTTGGTATCAAAGAATTCCGAATTCTTTGAAGTTATCTTCCCTTGAGAAGGGAAAAAAAGTATTTGCTCGAGGTTAACAAGAACTAGTGAGGGCCTGATAACCTGGAACTAGTGTTCCAAATCCACAAGACTCGGGGCTCTAGAGGTTGAACCGATACGGAGCAAAGAGGGGGTTGAACTTGGCCTAGGCCTTCTAGCCTATCTGGTTAAGAATTTGTCTATTCCAGAAGCGCAACTCTGGAAAGGAAAATAATAGGATCCATCTTATAGAACCATACTAATGGTTGACCTTCCTCCGGAAAAAAACTTTTGGGTTGTAAAAATGGATACTCAAACTGAGTACAAAGTGGATGGATCTTTTATCAAGTATAAAGCCTCGGCTACTTGGACATGCGCTTCTATGTGAGTAGCTTAACCTCCAGGTCACCACAACATTGGGCGACATAGATGTTGAGACAGACTTCCTAACCGGAGAGTTGATTTTGTAGAATTGTTGGGCTCTTTCCTTAACTTCCTTACAGTCTCTGAAATGTCTACATTTTGGCTGGAAGTTTTAGATAAAATAGAAATAATTAATCTGACTACAGAAACATTGACTCTGAAGCTAGAAAGCCAACAGTTGGAAAACCAAATAAGAAAGTAATACGGAACAACCCGAGGGGTATGTGGTTTCAGGAAATAGAAGAACGTCTGTCGACTTGTCAAATCTTTGTGTAGGCTAAAACCAACCCTGAAGCAACGGTACAAAAACTTTGATAGTACTTAACTATCGAAGGGTTTCTCCATTAATAAGTATGACAAATGTGTCTACATAAAAGGCAATTCTGACTCGCTCGTCATGATGTACCTTTACATAGACGACATGTTGGTCACATGGAGAAGTCCTGGGTTAACCCTAGAGACTAAGAGTATGTTGAAACAATGTTTCTATATGAAGGATATGGGTATTACAGATGACTTCTTAGGAATTGGAATTTCTAAGACATCTAACAGACTGTTCTAATTCCAAACTCATCAGTGAGGTGTTTGGCAGTCTCGTTGAAGTCACCAATAGATAGAAGTCATAAAATTGACTAGAATCATGATGCACCCATATACCAGGAGCGATATGCGCAGGTCTCGGATAGTTCAAAGTATACTACACACTACAATCGACCTGATATCGTTTGTGAAATCAACCAGTTGAACCAGGTTCACTTGTGCTCTTGGAAACAATCACTGGTTGTCACTAAGACATATATGACGATATCTGAGATGTTCACTAATCTACGGAATAAGATATCCCAGGTGTCCGGCTATTCTGGGAGAACACAGCGATGTAACTGGACATCGGGTATGAAGAACGCCATAGCCACAAGAGAATGTGTATGGTGTATCATATACAAACCTCTAAGCAAATGTACATCAGCCAATTCGTGATGGAATTAGAGTCTTCCGCTTTATACAAAGTGTGAAAAAAAGTTGGGTAACTTCGCTACATCTTAGAGGAAGTCCCTTATCGGGAGAAACCCATGTCTTCGGCAGTTTCACACTGTGGCTAGCAAGTCGGCTTCTGGAAGGGCACGGATGACATCGTCTTGACATAATCGTCAAAGACATAATAATGTTAGGCAATTTATCTCCACGGGTATTATATCCATCGATTGTATAAAATCAAAGGAGAATATAGCTGACCTTTTGAATAAGGGCCTACCCAAAAGATCAAGAGTTCTGCTTGTCTAGGGGAATGTGTTGAAAACCTAATATATATGAAACTTTGCGGTGGTAACCCAACCATATTGACTGGAGATCCCAAGAATTTGGTTAAATGGAAAAACTAAGCTATAAGGTTCAGTTGAGCACTTCAGTGAAAGAAAAAGCACTTCGGATTATAAATCCTACACGGAAATATATATCATAGCCTTCCCGCGATAGACATTAAAGTGCTATATGCATAATTGGTACATGTTAAGTATCAAAGTCTTAACATAACACTCGAGAGTCGAGGTTAAGATAATAATGCTTTTAATGGCTCCTAACACTGACATAGTGGGGTACTGCAGGGTACCTTGTAGGAGGTTACCTATTTAAGTGCGAGGACAGGCCTCATCAGTTGTACACACTTAAGAATCCAAGTGTGTCCATGGCCACAACGAACAAAACAATAAGAAGAAACGAGATATTGGACATTTATTTGTGTCTCTATTATTGTCTTGGCATTTACTAAACACTGTCGGTTCAAGACATCACGTTCACAACTCAGTAAATATATCCGATAGTAGTTGACTAGGAAAGATTCAAAGCTGCAGGCAACCTATTCCGATGCAATATACTTCCGCTACTAGATTGCCATTGGTTGGCACTCCACGTGCACCAACACCTCTTTCAAGAGGGGATTGTTGGAAAATTTACCTAGTGGGATTGAGTTTATCCCGTTCTTAATGAATTGAACACATGGGACCCCGCATGTCGGAAATATGTTTTCCATACACATGCATACGTCGTACAACGTCTAGTTAAATTTCATGTTGTGAAAGAGATGTTGGTACACATGTTAAGTGTTCTTAAGTTATGTAAGGATGGACGTTTAATTGACCAAATTAATGTGTCTCCCACGACGATATAAGTAAAGAAGAAATGTGCAAAATACAGAAAATGGAGAAGAGTCGCGGCGCCGTAACAGGGCCGCGATACCGAGCCACGACGGGCCGGCTTCGGAGCCAGGAGCCGCGGCGCCAAAAGTCCAGAGGCTACTGTCGATTTAGTCGCGCGCCGCTAGCCTGTGTCAGCTACACGACGATGATGAATGAAAAATTCAAAAAGTTTTTCTGAATGTACACTCCTTGGAAAGGTCAAAGTTCAGCCAACTATTGGCATGAACTATGTGACTTTTGAAGAGATCAATGTACCCCATTTAAAGCATTCACATGGCATGTGAATCACAATTTTACAACTATAAATAGGAGTCTCAATTTCAGATTTAGATCATCCATTCTCAATACAAAATTTGAAATTATTGAGAGCATTGCTTCTTCTTCTAGTTGTTCTTGTTTCTTCTACAAGGATTTTCAAGTATTTGGCTTGTGCTTGAGAAAATATTGTCGTTTTATCTTGGGAGACTATTACCCATCTACCGTAAGCCAATATATACGGGGTAATTTTGCCTTAAGGAGAGAGTGCCAAACATTCGACTCGACAAATATTGCACTAAACTTTCTTTGTCAATCCTTTCAGTTATTCCATCCTGTATACACAAAAATTACAACAGTAAGAAGGTGGGGGCAGGAAGAAGGTGGGTTGTGGGCGGGGGAAAGGGGGGTGGAGGGCAGGAAGAGGAAAGTTTGGTTGTTTGGTTGGGCGTGGGGTGGGGTGGAGGGGGGCTGGGGTTATGAAGAAGAAGGGATGTAGTTGGAACTTTTTAAAAAGAAAAAAGATAAATGAAAATATAAAAAATAGAAAAAAAAAGTAAAAATTTAAAATTTAATTGATTGTTGACGTGGTGTTAATGTGACGGAGAGTGTTCTACACAGTCCATTGTAAGATTGGTCTTGGCAATGTAAGGTTGAACTTAATTCACGTTTAAGTTATTCAGGGAATAAATAATCACAAATAAAATTTAAGTGCTAACGTTATGTCGGTCTTATCCACCATATATAATAATAAAGTTTGTCCAACACCATTAAACATGATAGAGCAACGCTTAACTTGCCGTTGACACAATGAAGCATCTTAGACAAGAGTTTTCACTAAAAATTTAGAGGCAAAAAAATTATTTTCTCCGATTAGATACACTAATTTTCCAGAAATGTGTCCCCTAAACATCTTTGTGACAAATGAAAGCCACTCGGCGCTGATGTGTCCAAGAAACAAATCAATTTACTAGTAAAACTTGTTTAAAAATTCGACACGTGTAATTATATTAATTTCCTATTTTATAATAAATGATATTTTAAATTTTTTATTTTATTTCAATAAGTAATGCTTTAGAATTTCAAGAAGAAATTAATCTTATTCTTTTAAAATAATTTTTATTTATATAATAAAAAATTATTAAATAATTTTTATAATAAAAACGCTCATAATTTTTGATGAATAACCGAAACTATGTGGTATATAAAAGTAAAAAAGAAATGCTTCATAATTGACCTTCTCCCTCCAATCATCTCCGGTAACCTCCACCCCTACTGAACTTCTTCTCTGCCAGCTACCTTCAACATCTCTAGCCTTCATTACAATGCATACAACCAGCTACAGTGTCGCAAAATTGAAAGAGAAAATACTCATGTGTTGAGTGCTGCAAGGTTAGATATTTTAAAATTACCAATTTGCTGAGTACAAACTTTGATTTTGACGATATATGTGTAATCATGTTTCATTGGTTTCTTTTAAATAAATTTTCTTTTTGATTTACTTGATTATTTATGATTAATAATTTAATTGCGGAGATGAGGAGGGTGGTTAGACCGACTATGTTGTATGAGGCAGAGTGTTGGCCAGTTCCAAAAGATGAAAGTTGCGGAGATGAGAATGTTGAGATTGATGTGTGAGCAGACAAGGAGAGATATATGATTAGAAATGAAGATATCCGGGAAAGAGTGGGAGTGGCCTCGGTGGAGGATAACATGCGAGAATCGAGGTTGAGATGGTTCAGACATGTGCAGAGAAGTGACCCAGTGCGGAGGTGTGAGAAGTTGAATATGGACGGGTTCAGGAGGGAGAGAGGTAGGCCGAAAAAATATTGGGGAGAGGTGATTAGACGGGATATGAGTGAAACTTACCGAGGACATGACCTTAGATAGGGGTTGTGGAGGACACAGATTAGGGTAGAAAGGTAGTAGGTAATCAAGCGTAGTTCTACTTACGCTTACAAAACGATAGTTGCAATGCTATTACCGTAGATCCGATTAGCCTATCACACTCATAGGAGCAGTATTGCTTTGTAGTCCCTTGTAGTTTGATTTCTATTGCTATGTGTTCTTTAGTGTACTTTGTAAGGTCTGCGTACATTCTACCCTCCCCAGACCCCACGTTGTGGGATTTCATTGGGTATGTTGTTGTGGTTGTTGTTGTAGCTATTACTTCCTTTTGTCAGAATGCGCTATCATGGCGTATTCGATTTTGTGGTTCTTATCTGGGTCTGACCGTTTCTATTGCTTTGCTTGTTTTGCGTGTGATTATGCATTGTTTTGAGTCGAGGGTCTCCCGGAAACAGCCGCTCTACCTATCAAGGTACAGGTAAGGTCTGCGTACACTCTACCCTCCTCAGACTCCACGTTGTGGGATTTCGCTGGGTATGTTGTTGTTGTTGTTGTAGAGTAATAATTTAATTATGTGATAAATGCTTGCAAAAATGGAGGAAAGGTCTCACGGATGAAGGCACAGAAGAATCTGAGAAAAAGGGAGGAGGAAGAAGGTGTAATTGTGGGGCCCATATCTGGAAATGTAAAAACCATTGATATGTTAGATTGTTTTTAGGAAAAAGAACAAGAAAATTCCTAATTTAAGCTATTCATGCGCTAATATGAAGGGGAAAAAACACAATTTCTGCCAAGTTGAAGTGTCTATCTGGTCATTTTATTAAGTTTAAGTGTCTAACACTCTAACTTACAAATCGTGCCAAGTTTAAGTTACTATCTAGGTATTTTCCTACTATATTCTAATAAATCTTCGAGTGCTCGGGCTCAAGGTGTAATTGTGGGGCTCGTATGTGGAAATGTAAAAACCACTAATATGTTGAAATCTTTTAGTGAAGAAAACAAAAAAATGCCTAATTTAAGCTATTCACGAGCCAATATGAAGTGCTAAAACACAATTTGCCGTATCAGCATGGAGTAATTATGAGACACATTTCTGCCAAGTTGAAGTGTCTATTTGGTCATTTATTAAGTTTAAATGTCTAACTTACAAATCGTGCCAAGTTTAAAGGACTATCTAGGTATTTAGCCTACTATATACTAATCAATGTTCGAGGGCTCAGGCTTAGGCTCAAGGTGTAATTGTGGGGCATGTATGTGGAAATTTAAAAAAAAACACTAATATGTTGATATCTTTTAGGGAAAAAAACAAGAAAATGCCTAATTTAAGCTATTCGCGCGCCAATATGAAGTGCAAAACACACAATTTGCCGTGTCAGCATGGAGTAATTACGAGACACATTTCTGCCAAGTTGAAGTGTCTATGTGGTCATTTGTTAAGTTTAAGTGTCTAACTTACAAGTCGTGACAAGTTTAGGGGTTATTTAGTTATTTAGCCTACTATATAATCTTAGAAGGCTCAGGCTCAAAGGGGAAAGGGTTGATCATAATAGAATTGAGATGGATATTGATACTCAGGTTGGTGAAGGTATCGCCCCAGCCGTTGTTGTCGCCGAAGATTTGGCCGGAGGATCGTCAACAAGACGTAATTTCCTTTTCCGCTTGCAACCTTTACTTCGTTTTTTTTCTTTTGTCAAATGATTTTACACTACTACTACATATTCGTAGAATTGAATCTTCAAATTAAATACAAAATTTCGATACAGTTCACGGATTCTATGAAAATAATAAAGTCCCGAAGGCCTTAGATCTAGTGGTAAGAGCGAATTTGTGATGCGTAGGTTAGACGCACACCATTGGCCTCAGGGATTTCTCGGCTATAAAAAGGGTAAGAAAATAATGAAGTTTATAAAAATTAATTGTAATTATAGTATTATTCAACACAGAATGCACTTATGAGTGGTAATCAAAATATCGTGTTGGAGGTTCGTACTTTTATAATAGTATAGATCAAAAGATGGAAATGTTAGTATATTACCAAATACCCAAACAATACCCTAGTGTAAAGGAGGAAATTTAACTTTCTTAGACAAGTACATTTAGAGGGAAATTAAAATGTCTTAATTTGCCTGAAATTTTAATGCTGGAAGGAATCAAGTTCTTTAATTATTTGTGCTATTTTATTTGTAGCACATATAGATTTTACAGCTCAAACGGGAAATGCAAATGCAACTGATTGGCAGGAGGAGGTTTACGAAAAGGTATTATTTACAATGGTCTATATATTTTTCTTGGTAACTAACAAATTGTATTACCAAAGTAAGAGTTGAAAGTATCACAGTGTTGGACAAGTCCCAAACACTGGAAGCAAAAGAACCAAATTACATAAAAAAACTATCTAGTATAGCCTAAAGGACAGCCCGGTGCACTAAGCTTCCGCTATGCACGAGGTCCGGGGAAGAGTCGGACCACAATGGTCTATTGTACGCAGCCTTGACCTGCATTTCTGCAAGAGACTGTTTCCACGGCTTGAACTCGGGACCTCCCGGTCACATGGCAACAACTTTACCAGGTTCCTCCTTCATTCTAGTATAGCCTATGGATATGAATTAAGTTCAGCCAGTCTTCCATTCAATCTAGGGAATAAGGAGCCCTGCAGTGAATTGCCTGAGCAGCTATCCTCGGTAACACATTAGGGTCCCTTCTCTTCTGTTGAAACAACCTCTGATTCCTTTCTTGCCACAGCAAATAGAGACAGCATGCTAGAGACAATCTGTATAGTATTGCTTGCACTGACTTGCCTTTAGCATGTCTAACAGCCCATTCAACCTCTTCATGCCACTCCAAAGACCTCCTCTGAAAATCTAACCAGAGTAGCATCCTATCCCAAACAACAGCTGAGTATTGGCACATGAAGAACAGGTGGTCCAAACTCTCAGCAGTTGTATTGCATAGAGCACAGGACATATCAGGCAGGGTTCTCCAGTTTGCTAATCTGTCCTTATTCAAGAGCCTTCTCCATATAGCCAGGTATAAGATAAACTTCCATCTAGGTGACCCATGGTTGTTGCATTGTATCTTCCTCCTTTCCACTTTGGTATGATCACCTCTCAGTTTGTAATAGACAGTTTGTGTACTCAATTTGTTCAACTGGTAGACATCATGCTCCTCATAGCCAGCTTCTTCCGATGTTCTTTTGGCATTGAGGGCTCGTTTGGTTGGGGAACAAGTTATCCGGGGAGTAGTTATCCCACCCTCAATGTGGGATAAAAATAACACTACAATCCCAGGATCATTAATCCCGGGATTTTAACCCTACCAAACGTGGGATGAACTCATCCCAAATTTAATCCCCGGATTAATTATCCCATATCCTCGTGAGCCCAGAGGATCTTCTTGATCATCGATGAGACTTGGTTACCTTGTACATCCCATACACTGCCTTACTTATGTAGTAAGTATGAACCCACTGAATCCATAATCTGTCCTTTTTCAAATGAAGGTAATGTTTACAAATGGCTGCTCTGTTCCAATCAGACATGTCAAGGAATCCCAGTCCACGAATAGTCTTTGGGCTACATAAATTTTCCAAGGCAATCAAAGCCTTTTTTGAGGCCTCAGCACCACCAGTCCACAAGAATACAAAGGAATTCTGCTAAATGAATTACTTTCTTGGGAATATAAGGACTTGACACCAAATGAGTTGGACAGAAATAAGACAATTTTGCTTAATTGTACTCTACCAGCATAGGAGAGAAATCTAGAACTCCATGGCTTTATCTTGTCTAGCATCTTATCTAGGAGAGGCTTGTATTGAATCACCTTAGTCTTTTTTGAGGTAAGGGGTATACCTAGATATCTGAAAGGAAGCTCACCCTGTGTAAAGCCAAGAACCTACAGGGTAGCAGTTTGATCAGTTATTTATTTTTGTGCACCCATATAGTTCCGTATTGTATAGAGGATTGGGTGACTTTTGTAGAGAACCATATCTTTTTGTAGGTTCTTTACTTTTTGGTATACTCTTGTATACGGCCGACTTTGCTCTTGTGATTAATGAAATATTTACCTGGTAAAAAAAAAAGTCACACAACACCTCCAAAGTATATGGAGCTGTTCCAGTTGCTGCTTGATCTCTCTTTCCTGTGTGAACAGATCAATGTTGTGGTCGGGTTGTCTCACTATGGCCTGTATGCTCTCCAATCGTTGCCTCGAGAATTTAATTGGGACTCAACGCCCACAAAGGCTTTAGTGTTAAAAATCTGTTTAAGCCCTGGCTTCACCAGCTTCAGCTTCTGCCAAATAGCTCCCATAAGGTCCCCTCTTTTAGGTTGATGCCACCTCTAGGAATTCTTCATGGTTAGCAATGCAATTAAGGAATCTGAAAGGTTTAGGGCCTTCCGTTAAATCTACAGCAAGTTTGACTCTCTAAGGGGGAATGATCAGAGAAGTTTGGATCCATGACATGTACTTCCAACTGAGGAAACATAAGCATACATTCCCCATTAACTATTGCTCTGTCAATTCTAACTAGAAACATGACTATTGTCCATGTAAACTGTCTATGTAAACTACCTCCTAAATGGCTTTATTTCTGTCATACCACTGTCCAGTAGGAACTCATTAACGTCCCTAGTCCCCATTTCCTGAATAGGGTTTCCACCTACTCTACCATCAGGTTCCAGCACTTCATTGTAGTCTCCTATATCAGGCCAGGATCCTTGGTGTTTCAGATGTATCATTCTGAGGTCATCCCATAATTTCTTCCTGTCGTTAACTGTATGTAGGCTATATACTGCAGTTAAGTTGAATTCGATCTGAGAACCGTGGATACACACACTTCCATGGATGTGTTCAACAGAAATGTTCTCTACTGTATAGTTAAGTTAATTAGGATCCCAAAGGATCCATATTCTGTTTCTGTTACTAGAGGTGTAGTTATGGCACCACATTTAGCTACTATTCTCCTTGCATTAGTCTCCTTTACTCTATGTTCATAAATAGCGATGATTGCTATGTTATTCTGCCCCAAAAACACGTTAAACTCCATTTGCTTGTAGGATTTAATCCTCTCGGAATTCCAGCTAACCAGATCCATGGGTGTTTGTTTGATTGTGATTCGCTCCTCTACCCACCCCCAGCATACAATGTTCTATGTTGGCAACTAAAGCTGCTTTGGTTCATTCTGTTGGCCAGAGCTTTCAACTAGGGGGCTGAAACCATTCCTGACATTAACTTCCTGTTGTCCAGGCTGATGAGCCCCTTTGCTGGCTGACTTCCCTGTGGATATCTTCCATTGCTCCTTCTGAGTTGTAGGTTGTGTCCCATTTGAACCTGCTGACCTGCAGGATCTTTCTCAGGCTGTGAGGTTTCAACCTGTGGCACTTCCACAGGTCTTTTTCGCCATATCTTCTTTGTGATGACCTTCTCTTTGGACTCTGTTTGAACCTGCTCTTTGAGCTCTGTAGCAACTAGCAATGGTATTTTTATTTGCACAGGATTTTGAAAAACTGAGGAAATTACAGATGGCTTGCTTGAAATTTTGGCAATTGGGAAGTGATGTGGATTTTGATAAACTAGCTGGTTGTGACAATATAAGAATTAGCTGAATGTTCTGAAATATTTCCTGTGATTGATGGAGTAATAGAGGAGGTTTACCATAATAAGTACAGCTAAATTCATGGTTGTCCCCTCCCTGCTAGGTGCTTTATGTATTCCAGTGCTTACACGAAATAGAAAATTGAGCATGTTAGCAGGTAACTTGTTAGAAACTGATATATTCTCAATTGAGAAGTATTACTACAAGACTACGTCTCAATAGTCAATTCCAAGAAAGTTGGGGTTCTGTTATATGAATCCTCACTGTCCATGATGCTCTGTTTAAGCCTGTCTCAGTCCAATATTATTACCACAACAACAACGTACCCGTGTAATCCCACAAGTGGAGTCTCGGTCCAATATTATTATTTTTAATAAAAACTAGTTTCACAAGAACTGACATAATTGAGAAGTGAAGTATTTTTATGATTAAATTAATTGGTTAAAAAAATTTAGTAGTTGAATGCTGTAATTATTTGAGGTAATATGTCTGTAAGTTCCAGTCGAAGTCTTCATGGCATGTCACCAATTTCCTTTATTTCCCCGCAACTAAAATCTTATTAATAGTGTAATATAAGAGGTAGCTCTGTATAATCCATACCTCATTTTTTACTTGTGAAGCCAACTACATTGTTGTTATTCCATTGTTTACCCTCGTTTTGCTTCATTGATGATAGAGGTGTAAAGTGGAAAAAATGATGATTTCCATTAAACCATATTATATCTCCCAAACTAACTGTAAAAAGTATATTCTAATTCATCCTGGTTGGGGTGGTCTATGATCACATTATGGAAGTTGTACTCTTGATGTGAGCAGAAATGTGCACCAAGAAGCTAAAGGAAGCAAAGCTCATTTGCTTATTTTACCATTCACATGTTAATCAGTTGTAGTCTTCCTCTTCTACTTCTCTTTTAACCTTTTTATCTGGAAGATTCTTTCATGAAGATTCTCTAGTTTGTTCTCTACTGCATCGTACAGTTGATCTAATTAACACATATCCACAGGGAATGCAGTCTTGACATTTGCCTAATTGACTTAATGAAAATTTGTAATGCAGATCAAGTCTATGAGGGATATGTATTTATCAGAGCTCAATAAGCTATACCAGAAAATTGCTTCTATGGTGCAGCAGGTATGTTTTTTAGCTAAGTTTGCATTGATGCCAAGAGAACTTAGGTCCTTGATATAATTACTTCTAATGGATTTAATTCTTAACTCATCTCTGTTACTACCTTCAATCCTCATAATGTCCCACCTATCAATGCTTCCGGACGTCTTCTTAGTATACCATCTTAGGTGAGAGCCATCTTAGGCGACGTCTCATTCTAACCTTTATGGTTCGCTGTGTTATAGATGTGATTTTGATTCTAGTCTCTTTTCCTTCACTGAAAGGGATCACGGCCTCCCTAATTCTTTGGGAAAGGGCTTGATATATATGAGTCTAAAACAGCACTTATGTCAACATTTTGTTGAAACGTAGAGTAATTGCTAGTTTCTTTTCAAAAAGAAAGGTAACATATGTATTCACTTTTAAACTATGTTATTTGTCTCTTTATGCCATTTCTTAAGTTTTCCTCCCTTTTTCTTGGCTGTGAGAGGTACTTAAAGCATGACTATTAAAAGTGCAAAGGGCAAAAAAAGAGGACTGTGAATAAACTGATTTCTTTCTAATTTTGAGCATGACTCTCTTCCTCAGCGTCCTCAACATGAGCAAATTGAAAAGCTCAAGATGTTCAAGATGACGCTGGAACGCATTGCGCTTTTCTTGCGGCTTAACAAGCATGAGATTCAACCTATTCACAAGGAGAATCTGCTTTCGGTTGAGAAGCACATAAGTTTCTTTCTTAGTTCCAATAGGCCGCTCGAGCCTGATTCTTCTCCACTGCAGGGGCAACTTCCTCAGTCTTCCATGCATACAAGTCAGGTATGCAGTCTGAACTTGTTTCAAGCTGTTTGGATAATTCAATTGTTTTCCACCATGTTGAAGTTTTCTTCCTTTTTGTGGTAACATGAATCTACATTCCAGTAATTGCTTGTTTCATACCTTGTAATGCAGTAATCTGAAATTAACGAGAGTTAGTTTTTTTGGGAGATGGTGTAGGGGTTTGTTAACTTCGGACTTGTGATTATTATCCCATTATATAATCTCTTAAGTTATGAATGATATAAATCTCTCAAGGTACTAATGATCTCTCATGTTTTGTATAAATGATCTCCTTGGTTTTGTTCTAAGATTTTCTATGCGTAAAGTTAATGATCTCTTTCAATTTACCCTTAAGTTTCTAATGATCTCCTTGATTTTGTTCTAAGATTTTCTATGTGTAAAATTAATGATCTCTTTCAATTTACTCTTAAGTTACTAATGATCTCCTTCAATTTACTCTTAAGTTACTAATGATCTCCTTGGTTTTGTTCTAAGGTTTTCTGTGTAAAGTTAATGATCTCTTTCAATTTACTCTTAAGTTACTGATTATGTCTTGCACGTTATATAATGGCCTACTGTCACGACCCAATTCACAAGTCGTGATGGCACCTACCCTATTCCCCGAGTAGGCGAACCACGTTCTCATTAACAAGTTAAATCGGCGGAAAATAAATAAAGAAAAGAAGTTATAAGGTCTTAAATACTTAATTCCCCAAAATTTGGTCAAAAGGGTACAAGAGCGCTAAACATGGTCTGAAAAATACCCGAAGGCTACATACTGTCTGTCAATAACCAAAGAAAAATGAAATTAACTAAGAAGCCCTTCAGGGGCCACGGACGACCAAGTAGCTCACCCTGAATGACCGGATCCACCTCGCGGATCAGCCACGGGGCGTAAAACTGGAACCTGGATCGTACTCTGCACTCAACAAAAGTGCAGCAAGAGTAGTATCAGTACAACACTAGTACCGGTAAGCATCATAGGCCGACAATGATTAGATAACGCATGAAGAAGTTGAAACCAACAAGTAGCACATGTGAGCAAACAGTATGGTCACATATCATATACAAGTAGAATGTAAAGAAATCATGAAACAAACAGATGTATAAAATTCACCGGATGATCACCAAATATACGAGCAAACGACGCAATGCAATACAATACAATAGTCACCTCTCTCACTCCCCTCTCGTACACACATGCTAAGGCAGCGCCTCAAGCCAAGACCCATGGGGGACCCGCGAAATCCATGTACACTCGTGCTCTCCGGCATAAACCTCGGAGGCTATCAATCGCTCTCAATCTCCGGCAAAGACCTCGGAGTCACTCAATCACTCTCAATCTCCGGCAAAGACCTCAGAGTCACTCAATCACTCTCAATCTCCGGCAAAGACCTCGGAGTCACTCAATCACTCTCAATCTCCGGCAAAGACCAGGGAGTCACTCAATCACTCCCCTCACCATCATCACAAAATAATATAGAAAGTATGTCAGGCATGATATCAGTCAACACATATCTCTAATATACAATCGACAAGTACAAGTCATATCACTGTCCTATGTCCAATTATCAAGATTACAATTTCTTTATTTTCACGTGACAAATGAGCTAGTATGCGACGGAGATACAATCAGGTGACAATCACAGAAAAATAACGCATATAGCGACAAACCCCTTCTGCATCGCGGTCCTGTCGCCCTGTCACTTCCTACAACTACATACGATTCTCTAATCAGAGTCTAACTAAAGTAGACCGTAACCTACCTCAATGCCGAGCGGGTGCCACGAACAATCAAACTAATGTCTTCCCTTTGCGTAGAGCCTCTGAACGCTTAAAATCTAGAAAATATGCGAACTACGTTAGAATACGAATCTAAGGACACCCATATTGCTATATTTATATTAACAAGATTTTTACCATTTCAATTGTATGACTAAACTCATACTCATATAAAAATATTAGCATAACTTCAGGAAATTCAAATAATTTTTCTTCCTTTCAACTTTCTCGTATCTCCCGCTTGTAAAGGATGTAATCATTAAATTCATAACTCCAAATAGGGTATTTATTGTACCACACCGAAGGCAACACTAGGATCTCTTATTATGCCGAATCCCATATGACAGTACTTAGTGTAGCTGGTGAAAATTTAGGAAAGAAACAATCCTATGAAATCTGTGTCGCCAATTTTTTTGTAAAATAAGGCAGAAACTTTAAACAGTCATAACTTTCAAACCATGAGTCGGATTTATCTCCGTAAGGTCTCAAACTGACGGAAACAGAGAACTCTACAACTCTTATTTAACACATAATTTTATATTCTTTACGGATTTGTACAGTTTTCACGTTTTACATGCTGCTCGTCTGGATTTCGGTTGATTCGAGGCAGAAACTTTAAACAGTCATAACTTTCAAACCATAAGTCGGATTTATCTTCGTAAGGTACTGACGGGAACAAAGTAATCTACAACTTTTGTTCAGCACATACTTTTATATTCCTTACGGATTTGTACAGTTTTCATGTTTTATATGCTGCTGTAATCATTATGCCATGATAAATCCCTCAAGTTCTCTATTCAAGTCTATTGTGGAATTTCCGTGTAGTGACCTCTTTGAAATTTGATTTCGTTCTACCACACATTATTATAAGGATCATGAATAGATTAACTCAACCATATAATATAGAATCTAACCTGAACTTAATTGAGCACTTCCTCCTCGTCTAGTTACTAGCGTTTTCTTTCTTTTCTTTCCTTCTCCTCTCCTCTGCGTGATGCTGCGTCCCTCTCCCCCTTTTTCGCTCCTGCGTTTTCTCTTCTCCCTCTCCTTTCTTTTCCCTGGCTTCTGCTGCGTTCCCCCTCCCCTTTCTCCCTTTTGTTCTCGCCGTGCCCTACCAAGGGTAGTGGGCTTGGCCCACTTTATTTACTTAACTAAAATTCTGCACCATGTGTATATTAAAAAGTCATATAATTTACTACCCTATAGTCCCACACCCTTTTCGTAGTTTTAAATTGCTAAACGACCAAACGGGTCGTTACACCTACACAGGCAAAAAGTACATATGCACGTCAGACACCTATGATGGGTTTCATTTTGCAAGATATTGGTTTGATAGATTAGATGGTAGTTCTGATCGATTGGGTTATATACGGAATAGTTTTGGTAGTTTGGTATTACTACTTCTGGTATTGATAGGTTGGGTTCTAGTTTTTTGATGGATTGAGTTCTGGTTCTAATGATGAGCGTTTAGCGCATGGTTGAGGAACGGTTAGGCATGGTTGAGGAACGATTAGTGAAAATTGAGGCTCATTTGAAAAAGGCGGAGACATTATTGGCTGATATTAACAAAAAATGACTTATTCTGTGAAGATACAGAATTTTAAAGTTTCTAGGGACATTAGACGTCCAGCTAAGTACATGAACTCCTAGTGGACAGGTGATGGTTGACCAAAGAGGAAAGATAGATTATTTGGTACGTATTGGTTATCAACTCCTAATTTCATGCGACAACGGTTTATGTTAGTCAAATACAGTAATTGAAGACTAATTTTAGACGAAATTCAAGAAAACCCTAAATTCAATAAACAAACTTCAAAAATTAATGTAGTCATTCATGGATTCTTTATATTTAAAAGGATTTCTGCATTGACCAAACAAGAGAATCTAAAAATCTGATTTTTGTTAGATAAAATTGTTTGTAAAACCTATAAAGTTGGCTTCATTTTTAACACTATTGGGATATTACCAGTGTATTACTTTCATGCATCATCACAAAACTTCAAAGGAGATAGATGAAATTGTCCACCAAATGCTATAGAGAGTGGAACCACATTTAGTTCACAAAAGATGGTTTTAATAAGAACTAACTACTCGGGAACATTACTTGGTTCAACAAGAAAAATATATAACTTCATATAATCAATCACTAAAAGTCAAGACAGTGTAAAAGACTGAAAACTCTTGTAAGTTGTTGGGTCAAGTATTGTGTAAGCATAGATTTTTTTAGAATCAAACTTCTGTGTTCTTTCTAAGTCTTCATCTTACAAAAAGAATGTAACCGTCGCAAAAATCTTGTATTTAAGTAGTAGGAAGCAATCCTTAACTTTTGAGTTGGCGAAATTATTATGTTTTGTTCTTCTCTACTGGTGATCCAAGAATGTTCTATTAATTTTTCAGCTAAAATTTCAATATATTACATGTGATACATACATTGTATAAATTTCTTGAATCTTGTAGGGAACGGGACTAAAAGCTGTGTTGATTATCTTTACATATGATTTTCTTGAAAAGGAAGTTAATTTCGACAAGCAATTTTGCGAGGTTGCACTTGTATTTTGAAACGCATAACAAATACATATTACTTATTGGTATATTATATGATTATATTTGAAAGTTTTGTGCTTGATATATATACATTAAAATCTAAAAAATGGGGTTTAAATATTTGAAAAATGAGTTGATAGTGTTATACCAAAGAACGTATAAACATAAAGTTTGTCGATGGTACATGTCTTCATATACGCTTTTATCACAATTAGTTATACACATCCTTACCTAAATTTATGACTTAACCATGGTAAATTAGTATTTTGTATAAACACCTATGTGGATAAGCCTTTAGCCTCAACGAGAGCCGTGTTTGACATTACAAATTAGAGATGTTAGAGATGTGCTATTATACGAACTTTTGTATATTTTACTTCTCATTTTTTCCCTTTTCCTCTCATTTCTTTATTAATATATGTTTTTAATTATTTTTCTTTTACGTCAGTGGAGGGAGACGAGAAAAGGGGACGGGGATGCTACGCTGCCGATGGAGTTTGAACCCTACACCTCAACTGTGGAAGGTATAGATCTCACCAACTGAGCTAAACCTTCAACCCCTATTAATATATTTTCTCTTCTTTCCAAAAGGAAAAATTGAAACAGTTGTAATAATGAAAACAGTGGTGCAATTACAATTGCCACAAGTATTTTGCTGAATATCAGCTAATGAAACGGTTGCAGAAAATTAGTTGTTTTGCTGAATATAGCTAAGAGAGTTTGTTGTTGTTCAGAAAATTAGGAGGAAGGAAGAAAGAAAGAAGAAATGTGTAGGTGGGGAGGAAATTAAAAATTACTCCCTCTGTCCCAATTCAATTTATATGACACTTTCTTTTTTAGTCAGTCCCAAAAAGAATGACACATTTTCTTATTTGACAACAATTTAGCTTTAAACTTTACCTTTTACGCTTAACGGGATGATCTATAACTACACAAATATTTTTGGCTTGTTTTAAACCACAAAATTCAAAAGTCTTTCTTTATTTCTTAAACTTCGTGCCCAGTCAAACTACATCATATAAATTTTATATGATTGGGACAGAGGGAGTATTAGAAGAAAGTTTAATTTTTTTAATTTTATCTTTTCTTTCAAAATTTGTATTTTTAAAAATAAGTTCGTAAATTCAATATTATTTATATAGAAATACTAGAATATCAAAATACAAGAGGGAAAGAGTTGATTGGATCAAAATTGAGATGGATATTAATACTCGGGCTTAGGGTGGTGACTACCGCCGCCGGAGCCTCGGCCGGAGGTTTCTCAACGAGACGTAATCTCTTTTTTCGCTTGCAATTTGTACTTGTTTTTCTTTTGTCAATGATTTTACTCTATTACATATTGTCGTATGCCTTTGAGAAAGAAGATATTCGTAGAACAACAACAACATACCCAGTGAAATCCGACAATGTGGGATCTAGGAAGGGTAAAATGTACGACACGCAGACTTTACCTCTACCTTGGAAGGTAGAGAGGTTGTTTTCGAAAGACCCCCGGCTCAAGAGAACGCTTGACAAAAAAAAGAGGTTAGTACGGATAAGTAGATCAAAGCATCATTAAAATGGACATAACGAGAGCGAAAAAACCATGATAAAGCAGCCTGAAAAAGGAGGCAGTAGCTAACACATATAAATAAGGTAAAAGACATGATATAGTATTATGAAAAAAAAGGCGGTACGAGAAATAACAGAATGTAACAAAAGTCGAAGGGCAAGAAACTATACACGTAATACTACGACTACTGCTATGGACCTATGAAATAAGACAACACACGACTAACTACTACCCTTCTACCTTAATATGTGTCCTCCATATCCCCCTATCTAAGGTCATGTCCTTAGTAAGCTGAACCTTTGCCATGTCCTGTCTAATCACCTCTCCCCAATACTTCTTCAGTCTACCTCTACCTCTTCTGAAACTGTCCACTGACCAACACTACGCCCCATTCAACATAGTTGGTCTAACCACCGCTCTGTAGAACTTGCCTTTAAATTTTGGAAGCACCTTCTTGTCGCCGCACAAGACTCCGGATATTAACTTCCATTTCATCCACCCTGCCCCAATACGATGTGTGACACCATCATCAATCTCACTATTCCCTTGGATTATAGATCCAAGATACTTGAAACTTCCTTTCTTTCGAATGACCTGGGTACCAAGCCTCACTTCTACGCAACCTCATGTGTTGCGTCGCTGAACTTGCACTCCAAATATTCCGTCTTGGTCCTACTCAACCTGAATCGACTCCAGGGTTTCTCGCCAAACCTCCAGCTTATCGTTAACTCCGCTATGAGTCTCGTCATTCAGAACTATGTCATCCGCGAATAACATACACCATGACACCTCACCTTGAATTTGGCGCATCAATCCATCTATCACCAAGGCAAATAGAAAGGGACTAAGAGTTGATCCCTGGTGCAACCCCATCATCACTGGAAAGTGCTCCGAGTCTCCTCCCACTGTCCTTACTCTGGTCTTATCTCCATGATACATGTCCTTGATCGCCCTAGTGTACACCACCGGTACCCTGATATTTGTAGAATTCAATTTTAAAATTAAAAAAATCAATTTTAATACAGTAGTTTCACTCTTTCTAACCGATCCAAAATAAAGTCAGTTCCTAGGATTGTATGAAAATGATAAATCCCCCAAGGCCTTGGTCTAGTGGTAAGAGCGGATTTGTGACATGTGGGTTAGAAGCACGTTACAACTTGAATCTTGTCGTGGACAAAAACTTGAAAATTAAGTTGAGAAGGGTAGAGAGGTGGGCCCATTATCCATGCCATTAGCCTCGGGATTTATCGGTTACAAAAAGGGTAAGGAAATAATGAAAATTCTAAAATTAATTCTAACTACGATTTTATCCAACATAGAATACACTTGTGAAGGGTAATCAAAATTTCGTGGTAGAAGTGCGGGATTTTATTAAAATATAGATTAAAAAGATGGAAATATTAGTACATAGTTAAATTTATGGAATATTAGTATATACCAGTCAATACCCTAGTTTAAAATGGGAAACTTAATTTTCTTAGACAAGTACATATAGATGGCAATTAAAATGTATTAATATACCTGAAATATCTAACATTGTCCCAAAATTGGCCTGAAATTTTAATGCTCTAAGGAATCAAATTCTTTAATATTTGTGCTATCCTCAATTTTTGCTGTTTGTAGCACCTTTCGATTCTACCACTCAGACGGGAAATGCAGATGGAGCTGATTGGCAGGAAGATGTTTACCAAAAGGTATTGTTTGCAATGGTATTTCTATTTGCTCGAGACGTTGAAAGCTGAGGAAATCACAGACAATTCGCTGGAAATTGAAATTTTGGCAATTGAGTAGTGAAGTGCATTTTGATAAACTGGCTGGTTATAACAATATAAGAAATAGGTGAATGTTCCGAAATATTTCCTGTGATTAATGGAGTATTAAAGGATGTTTACCAAAATAATTATTCAGCTAAATTCATGGTCGTACTCCTCACCCCAAGGTACTTTATGTAGTCCAGTTCGTTGAGGAAATTAAAAAATTGAGCATGTTCACAGGTAACTTGTTAGAGACTGATATATTCTGAAGAACTGGCATGATTGAGAAGTGAAGTATTTTTTGATAAATTAATTGGTTGCAAAAAACTTAGTAGTTGAATGCTGTAATTATTTGAGGTATTATGTCTGTAACTTCGGTTCAAAGTCTTCATGGCATGTCACCAATTTGCTTTATTTCCCTGCAACTAAAATCCTTGATTGCTAGTTTGAAGGATAAACCTATTCGTGCAAGAAGTATATACCTGAATATATGGCTATAAGAAGATGTTCTCTGTGAAAAGACATCCATTCATCTGTAGTAGTTGGTATACTTTTTCTGTTTCTTTTTTTTTCGTAATAGAGAAAGTCGATGCTTTCGTCTTCTAAACTCGGTGGATAACAGGCCCGCCCCTCTTATCCTTCTCTACTTACATCGCCGACTTGGTTTAATAGCTAGGAATAAGTTGGAATACTTTGAGTTCTCAACGTGCTCTAAATACTCCATTCCGTCGCTTTTTACTTGTGAAGCCAACTACATTGTTATTATTTCATTGTTTACCCTTGTTTTGCTTCATTGATGATTAAGGTGTTGAAGTGAAAAAAATAAAAAATGATGATTGCCATTAAACCATATTATATCTCCCAAACAAACTGTATAAAAAGTATGTCCTAATTCATCCTGGTGGGCTGGTCTATGATCACATTATGGAAGTTGTACTCTTCATGTGAGCAGAAATGTGTACCAAGAAGCTAAAGGAAGCAAAGCTCAGTTTGTTCTCTAGTGCATCGTACAGTTGATCTAATTAACACATGCAGTCTGGACATTTGCGTAATTAACTTAATGAAAATTTGTAATGCAGATCAAGTCTCTGAGGGATATGTATTTATCAGAGCTCAATGAGCTATACCAGAGAATTGCTTCTATAGTGCAGCAGGTATGTGTTTTTAGCTAAGTTTGCATTGATGCCAAGAGAACTTAGTTCCTTGATATAATTACTTCTAATGGGTTCTAAGTCTTAACTCATCACTGCTTACTACCTTCAATCATCAAATGTCCCACCTATCAATGCTTTTGGACGTCTTCTTAGGACATGTTTATACCATCTTAGGTGAGAGCCATCTCAGGCGACGTGTCATTTTAACCTTTATGTGTCGCTGTGTTATAGATGTGATTTTGATGTTAGCCTCTTTTCCTTTACTGAAAGGGATCACGGCCTCCCTAATTCTTTGGGCAAGGGCTTGATAAATATGAGTTTAAAAAAGCACTTAGGTCAACATTTTGTTGAAACGTAGAGTAATGGCTAGTTCTTTTAAAAAAAAGAAAGGTAACATATGTATTCATTTTTAAACTATGTTATTTATCTCTTTATGCCATTTCTTGAGTTTTCCTCCCTTTTTCTTAGCTGTGAGAGGTACTTAAAGCATGAGTATTAAAAGTTTGAGAAGGCAAGAAATACGACTGTGAATAAACTGATTTCTTACTGATTTTGAGCATAACTCTCTTCCTCAGCAACCTCAACATGAGAAAATAGAAAAGCTGAAGATGTTCAAGATGACGCTGGAACACATTGTGCTTTTCTTGCGGTTTAACAAGCATGAGATTCAACCTATTCACAAGGAGAATCTGCTTTCGGTTGAGAAGCACATAAGTTTCTTTCTTCGTCCACTGCAGAGGCCACTTCCTCAGCCTTCCATGCATACAAGTCAGGTATGCAGTCTGAACTTGTTTCAAGTTGTTTGGATAATTCAATTGTTTTCCACCTTGTTGACGTTGTTTTCCCTGCTTGTGTCAACATGCATCTACATTCCAGTAATTGCTTGTACCAGACCTTGTCATGTAGTAATTTGAAAGTAAGGAGAGCTGGTTGTTGTTTCTTTTTTTGGGGGGAGGTGGGGAGGGGGAGGGGGAGGGGGGGGGGGTTTGTTAACTTTGCACTTGTGATTATTCTCCCTTTATAGTTCTGTTGAGTTATGAATGATCTCTCGTGTTTCTTCTGCTTTTGTTCTATAATCTCATGTGTTTAAAGTTAATGATCTCTTGCAATTTTATAAATCTCTGAAGTTACTAATGGTCTCGTGTTTTAGATATGATCTCCTTGGTCTTGTTCTAAGATTTTCTATGTGTAAAGTTAATGATCTCTTGCAATTTACTCTTTAAGTTACTAATTATGTCTTGCGTCCTATACAGGCACAAAATACATATGCACGCCAGACACCTATGATGGGCTCCGATCAGCAAGATTTAGCTTCCGAGTTTGATAGACTTCTGAGTTTGATAGATTAGATGATAGTTATGATGGACTGAATTATGTACAGAATTATTTTGATAGTTTTGGTATCGCTACTTATGGTATTGATAAGTGTAAAAAATTATTACTCCCTCCGTTTCAATTCAAGTGTCTTACTTTCTTTTTTGATATCTTACAATAAGATTAACTCTTTCTATATAGTAAGTTGACAATATCCTACTCCATTCATTTCAAATTTACAAGAACTTATTTGCTTGGATACGAAATTTAAGAAAGAAGTGAAAAAAATTAAAGTTATGTTTTTAAATAAATCACATATATTTTGTTTGACTATAAATTATTGGGTACATATAAATTATTTTAAATATAGAATGAAGGAAATTGGTTTAGAATATATAGCAAATTTATAATCATAAGATTTAAATTATACTTCTTCCGTCACAATTTATCTGACATAGTTTAATTGGATACAAACTTTAGAAAATAAAGAAAGAATTTTGAACATTGTGGTCTAAAAAGGAATTTGATTGATCGAAAATTGAAAATTGATGGGAATAATTGGAGAGTCGCTCAGGCTCAAGGAGGTGAAGGTGTCGGAGATCCCAACCGAGCAACTGCCGGAGCTATGGAATCCGGTGATGGAAATTGGCGGACTTAACTTCTACCTGATTCTCGTCAAAGGATTGTTAACAAGATGTAAACTTTCGTTAATTTGTTATTTGCATTTGGAAATTTAGGGTTCCTTTGTGTTTATTAGAAGTAGGGGTGGCCAACGGGCCGGGTCAACCCGGTCACACCTCTGTCACGACCCGATCCCGGGCCCGTGACTGGTGCCTTACCCCGGGCACCCTAGTGATACTACATCAGAGAAAACCAGCGGAAATAAAAACTTAAACATGAACATGAGACAAGATAATAAAACAGGCCAACCAAACGGTTACCTTCCAATAAAATATATATAAACAACTCTTTCAAAACGAACAGTTTAATCCTTTTTACAAAACCACCGCCACACTCTGCACTTAAGATTTACAACAACTATGACGGACGGGGCCCGCCAAACCACAGAATGTACAAGAACCTACAACTCAGTGAACACATACCAAAAGATAAGCCTCCGAAGGAACGGAGCTTCCCAACGCTAAAGGTGATCCTAAGAGCGGGGATCGACAACAACGATGTACTTACTGCGGCGTGAACGGCCCGAAGGAGGTCGATAACAGTACCAAGTATGTGAAATCAGAATAAATCAGAATGAAATCATAATAGTCTATATAAAGCGGAGACATGTATGATGACCAAGCTACGATATAACATATAACTAGTTACATCAAGTCGTGACTCACGCCTCCAAATTATCACTCGTGCGTGGAATTTCTTCCTCATCCGGCCGGTTTATGATATGACAATACCAAGGAGTATACATGAACACGTGTCCCACTGTGTCATAAAAACCGTATAGACAAGTATAACTACGATCCGACCGTACCAATAATATAATGCAACGAAACACGGCCGTCTGGGGCAAGTCGAGAGTGACTCACGGATACCAAGGCCGAATCGGTCGTGACGGCAAGTACGGTGACCACTGGGGACCAAGGTCAGATCACGAGACTTCGTCACTACTGGCCGAACGGGCAAGTCACGGTGACTACCGGATACCAGGCGAATCGGTCGTGAGACGGGGCAAGTAGAGCCGACCACCGGGACCAAGGCGACAAGAAGAAACCTCATGGAGAGCTAGTCCATAAAAATAACAATTCTTGCACAACCAAGGCTATCACCACAAGCATAAGCAAGTTACGCAACAACAAGCATAGCGAGTTACACAACACAAGCATAGGCAAGTTACACAACCTGCTCAAGTTACTTTCATTTTATGCCAAAGTCGGGTTTTAACCTAAAGTACTACGTACGTTAAATTCCTTTTAAAGAGATCCATTCCTTTTATAAAAGTCACCCGATGTCCGTAGTATAAAAATAGAGTGACGAACATTGTTAAGTAAACAAAAATACTTTCCTTTGTAAAAATCAAGTAACAACCTTATTTTCCAAACGCTCAAGTTTGCCTAATTTCAAATGCTCAAGTTTCTCATTTTTAGAAAAGGTCTCGTAGTTCATAGTTTTAATCCTTTAAAACATAATTCTCCTTTAATGATTTGAGAAACATATGCCTTATATGTGAGTAGGTTATTCTTGTTTATAATCGATCTTATTAAGCAGCCATGATCTAGATATGTAATATCATTTTGTCTCATCTTAGCTTCTATGCGGATGGAGGTTTCTCTTGGTTTTAATACGATACATCATTATTCAATACATTTTCCTTTATTACGCTGCAGTGGTGCGTCGATACACATTCGATTTCCAAATCAAGAAACATTATCCCTTTAAATAAAACCAAGTACTCATTACTCACGAATGAGGTTTCACACAAACATTCACATTAAACAAATAAGTTAAGTCTCTTATCTTATAAGATCAAGTCTCTTAACTTCTAACATCAAGAAACCATTTTCTTTACCTCTCTTAAGACATTATACCTAACTCCCATAAAGCTAGTATAACTCTTTTTAAAACCTTTAAAACCAAGTGTTACTCTCCTTCAAAACGATTTATAAATCTTTTGAAATACATCAAGTTCTTTATTATAACTAGCGCTTATAATTCACATCATTACCTTTTAAAACCACAAAGTATTTTCTTACCTACATAAAGTCGTTATAACCAACTTCCCATAAAGCCGTTATAACACTTTATGTTTTAAAACAATCAAACGCATTAACACACGTCGCCTACCGTCTACATAGTTCACACATATCATGCTATAAGAGATAGGAAGAGGTTCACATACCTCGCGACGAGTGTCGACTAATAGCAAAACGCTCCAAGTACTTCAAACCGTCGGCTACTCTTAAGCCACGTAGATCGCACCACGTAGTACTTCAACCTATAAGGCCACGCGCTTATTAACATCGCTCCATATTCTACGTAAAATTCGGCAACTCGCCACGCAGCGGCGTTAATCTCTCGCTTTACCGAGGCTACCAAGCCAACTGCGGGGTTTGCACGCCTAACCGGCGTGTACAATTTTACTCGAGAATACAACACAAGTCTCGTAATACGATCTATGTAATTACGATTCGATTCTCTTATTTAAATTCGGGCTTAAGTCGCAAGACATTGCGTAAGTATTATTCGAGCTTAAGTCAAAGACATTGCCACGGTATGTTCAATTCTATATATAGTATACTTTAACTATATACTCCTACAACATGTAATTTCCAATTACAATGTAAGGTCAAGAATGTTTACCTCGATAAGCCCAAAATTATCCGAGTTTATATGTCGATCTGAGCAAGGTTTAGCTCCTACTCCGAGTGCTCGTCCGCTCCAAACAACCCTTAGAAGTTCTAACCAACTTCTACTTATAACTTTCAACTACGGTGAAGATTTACTTAGGGTTTCGTTTTTAGCGAGGAAAGTATAATGGTATTTTAGGCTAGTATAAGTGTAACCTTGGGAATACTACAAGGTATTTGGGCCAAGGTATTTGGACATTATAACAATACTAGAGAGTATTTCTATACCACTACAAGGGTATTTATACGAGACAACTAGGCTAGTGGGGTACCCCGCTAACCACTACAAGGGGAGGGAAACTCTCGGCCAAAGGCCACTAGGAGGAGGAGAGGCTTTGGACGAGAACTACAAGAGGGAGGGAGTATTTTGAGACTTGTAGATTGCTCAATTTTTGGATGAAGAAAGTTCATCAACTAAGGGGTATTTATAGGTCAAGTGAAGGCCAACCAATGGCCAAGATGGTGCCAAGTGCAAGGCAAGTGTAAGGCCAAGATTAAGCCACGTGCAACCTTATCCATCTACACAAAAATATCCTACCTAACCTGACCAAAATTGGGCAACAAAAAGCGTGCCAAGAATGGCCAATTGCCGTCCAACCTCTTCCAATGTGAGGGTGACACATGCCACCCTCCGTTGGTCCAAAATGTTACGCCTCTCGGAAAAATCCGCAAAATTATAAATGACATAGCCGGAATTTTCCTACGAAAGTCGTGGAAACGTTTCGTCGAAAAACGACTCTAACCAAGGTGTTGTGTACAAATTTCGAATCTATGCCTACTTTAAGGCTCAAATTGTATCGTGCACGCCTCACGCATATACTCCGAAATACGGTATAACATTCTCCCCTCCTTAGAAACATTCGTCCCGAATGTTCCTTCTCGAGACAGATAACGATAGAGTTCTTCTACAAAGTTGCCAACGCCACAACTGGCCACGAAACACCCGCGTAAATACTTACATCCAAGTCTACGAGGAAACACCTCTAACATCACAAACTTTTGTCACCTTGCCGCGAGGTTCTAGTGTCACTCGGCGACCAACAAATGGTACCGATCGCACGCGATTCACGAGGTCTAAAATATACATCCTTCGCACCTTCTCCCGCTACAAGAAATGATCATATCTATGCTCGCAATACATGCTCGCCTTTACCGCCTTACTCGTCGTACTCTTCTCGAACACTTGAACTCTTCTAGTATCGTACCACACTTTAGTCAACGCTTGTTTCCAACCTCGAGCCACTACTCCAAACTTGGTCATCTTACTAGCTTCACTTCTTTACTAAGGCCATTCCCGCCTTCACGAACCGATTCTGGTCGAACATACCCACGAACTCATACGATGGTCATCTAAACTGGGCCTAGCACCTCGTGACCTACCACTGGCGGGACCACCCAGTGACCCCACTTTGAAACCGGCGCGGGTTGGCCTCAACAGCCCCAACCCGATCCACTAACGCATCACGCCTTGTTCCCGGGCGGAACAATCTTACCTCAACAGTCATGAAAGCTACCACTTCCATTTAACACTACTCAAGGAAATTATCACACAACACATTCTAGGCATAAAATGTATTCCGACAAGGATCACTTGCAAAATCGGTACTCAAGACGACGCTACATCTAAGGTCTCAACATGAAATATTCTAAAGTTCACACTTTCCATGCCCCCATACAAAACCTTTCAACTAGCAAGCTTTCTAACTCATAACCATCATAACGCTTATCCGAACGTAGCACACAATAATAAGGTCATCATATCATGCATACAAATCTTTAAAGGGTTAAGGATATACACGAAAATAGGCGGTTCAAAGGATCGCTAAATCGGAACTTCCACCGCGACCTCTGGGGCTGCGGTGTACGAACATCTGCTGGCATGGAAGGTGAAGAACCATGCAATCTAGTAGTCCATGCTATCTGCCAGTCTACCCCAGTGGACGATCTCTTGCTAGATGGCCTGTTGGCGCAAAATAACAATCCCCGAGTTAGTACGACACTCTCCTTTATGAAGCTTTCCACAACGCGGCTGAGACAAGGGCAACCTCATCCGCGAGCATTCTGCTCGCGAAAATCTGAAACACAGGAGCCACGACTGCTCCCGAATATCTCGAAGGTCCCGGCGTGGAGGACCACTCAGACTTGGAGGCGCATCGCGGCTTTCTTCTTGGGCGGTCCGCCTCGAAAGTCACCAAAGGACCTGCTTTGCGCCTCTTCTGCGACCACAGTCATTCCGTCGATTTATCCTCTCACATCCGGTCGTAAGCTGCGGCGAGCGATGTCGTGCCCGGTGAAGAGCTACACCGAACAACTCTCGGCTAGGTGATCATCGAGCCTCAGAACAAATCGGTGCACTCGATCCTCCATACTAGCTACCAACGCGGCGTCACGCCGATGAGTCGAACTCACATTGTACTCCCGGCATGCGCGGATTGCAGAACACCAAAAATCATGCGCGAGCCCTCGCCGTGATGGAGGCAAGAAATGTGCAAGAAAGGCCTCGAGAACTCGTCCATAAAGTGGAAGTGCATGCTCTCCCGGGACAGCTCCGCGAATCAAACGATCATTGCGGTATCACGCGGTGATGCGAACCTAGGACCACCGACTCGGTCTCCGATGCCTTGATCACTCTACGATCCGTGAATCGCTTCGGATGAACTCCTGCGGATCATCCTCGTGCCTCGACCCATAAAACTCGCGGCTCTGACTCGGAAAATCCGTAGCCTCGAACTATCGATCTAGGGTGAACCATGGTGCATCGAACTGCTGCGTCGGCTATCCTCTCAGTCCTGACCACAACCCCGCCATTAATCGCTCCACTTGTAACTCATCTCCTCTGCTCCGGTGCGGATCGAGGCTCAGTATCTTGTGGTCTCTGCCATTTGCTCTACTCGCGACTCCTGCCGCTTTGCCCTTCGGGCGGGTTGCCTTACGCGGAGGCATAATCGGTAAAAACGCACGTCGGAGGGTCAATCTTATCACACGGCTCTAAGGCACGATCTCGTAATGAGAAGAATGGAAACCAATCCTAAATGTCCTGCGACCTCACGATTATAGATGTGGTGCACAACACATCGATAATCAAGACTTACTGTACACGATGCAGACACTTTCCGAGGACTAATCGCTCGATACCACTTTTGTCACGACCGATCCGGGCGTGATCGTGCCTTACCGGGCACCTGGTGATACTACATCGAGAAAACCAATGAAATAAAAACTTAAACATGAACATGAGACAAGATAATAAAACAAAGCAACCAAACGGTTACGCTTCCAATAAAATATATATAAACAACTCTTTCAAAACGAGCGGTTTAATCCTTTTACAAAACCACCTTGCGCGATCTCTACACTCTAAGATTTACAACAACTATGACGGACAGGGGCCCGCCATACCCCGAATGCAAGAACCTACAACTCGGGAACACATACAAAAGATAAGCCTCAGAAGGCAGAGCTTCCCAATGCGAAAGGTGATCCAAGAGCGGGGATCGACAACGATTGTACTTACACCGGCGTGACGCGGCCACGAAGGCGAGTCGATAACAGTACCAAGTATGTGAAATCAGAAAATCGTAAATGAAATCATAATAGTCTATATAAAGCGGAGACATGTATGATGACCAAGCTACGATCATAACATATAACTAGTTACATCAAGTCGTGACTCACGCTCAAATTATCACTCGTGCGTGGAATTTCTTCCTCATCACTAGCGGTTTATGATATGACAATACCAAGGAGTATACATGAACACGAGTCCCACCTGTCATAAAAACCGTATAGACAAGTATAACTACCAGATCCGACCGTACAATAATATAATGCAACAAAACACGGCCGTCACGGGGCAAGTCAGAGTGACTCACGGATACAAGGCCGAATCGGTCGTGAGGCGGGGCAAAGTCGGTGACCACCGGGGACGGCGTATCACGAGACTTCGTCACTACACCGAACAGGGGCAAGTCACGGTGACTCCGGATACAAGGCCGAATCGGTCATGAGGCGGGGCAATCGAGAGCCGACCACCGGGGACCAAGGCGAACGAAGAAACCTCATGGAGAGCTAGTCCATAAAAATAACAATTCTTGCACAACCAAGGCTATCACCACAAGTAAGCAAGTTACGCAACAACAAGCATAAGTGTTACACAACACAAGCATAGGCAAGTTACACAACTCAAGTTACTTTCATTTTATGCCAAAGTCCTGTTTTTAACCCTAAAGTACTACGTACGTTAAATTCCTTTTAAAGAGATCCATTCCTTTTATAAAAGTCACCCGATGTCCGTAGTATAAAAATAGAGTGACGAACATTGTTAAGTAAACAAAAATACTTTCCTTTGTAAAAATCAAGTAACAACCTTATTTTCCAAACGTTCAAGTTTGCCTAATTTCAAATGCTCAAGTTTCTCATTTTTAGAAAAGGTCTCGTAGTTCATAGTTTTAATCCTTTAAAACATAATTCTCCTTTAATGATTTGAGAAACATATGCCTTATATGTGAGTAGGTTATTCTTGTTTATAAACGATCTTATTAAGCGACCATGATCTAGGATATGTAATATCATTTTGTCTCATCTTAGCTTCATGCGGATGGAGGTTTCTACCGGTTTTAATACGATACATCATTATTCAATACATTTTCCTTTATTACGCTGCGTGATGTCTGTCGATACACATTACGATTTCAAATCAAGAAACATTATCCCTTTAAATAAAACCAAGTACTCATTACTCACGAATGAGGTTTCACACAAACATTCACATTAAACAAATAAGTTAAGTCTCTTATCTTATAAGATCAAGTCTCTTAACTTCTAACATCAAGAAACCATTTTCTTTACCTCTCTTAAGACATTATACCTAACTCCCATAAAGCTAGTATAACTCTTTTTAAAACCTTTAAAACCAAGTGTTACTCTCCTTCAAAACGATTTATAAATCTTTTGAAATACATCAAGTTCTTTATTATAACTAGCGATTATAATTCACATCGATTACCTTTTAAAACCACAAAGTATTTTCTTACTACATAAAGTCGTTATAACCAACTTCCCATAAAGCCGTTATAACACTTTATGTTTTAAAAACAATCAAACGCATTAACACGTATGCGTCTACCGTACTACATAGTTCACACATATCATGCTATAAGAGATAGGAAGAGGTTCACATACCTCGCGACGAGTGTCGACTAATAGCAAAACGCTCAAGTACTTCAAACCGCTGCTACTCCTTAAGCCACGTAGATCGCACCACACGTAGTACTTCAACCTATAAGGCCACGCGCTTATTAACATCGTTCCATATTCTACGTAAAATTCGGCATTTTCGCAATCGTTAATCTCTCTTTACCGGTAGCTACCAAGCCAACCGTGGGTTTGCACGCCTAACCTGACGTGTACAATTTTACTCGAGAATCACAACATGAAGTCTATGTCTGATCGCAGTAATTCTGATTCGATTCTCTTATTTAAATTCGGGCTTAAGTCGCAAGACATTCGTAAGTATTATTCAGCTAGTCAAAAGACATTGCCGCATTCATGTTCTATATATAGTATACTTTAACTATATACTCTACAACATGTAATTTCCAATTACAAATGTAGGTCAAGAATGTTTACCTCGATAAGCCCCAAAATTATCCGAGTTTATATGTCGATCCCTGAGCAAGGTTTAGCTCCTACTCCGAGTGCTCGTCCGCTCCAAACAACCCTTAGAAGTTCTAACCAACTTCTACTTATAACTTTCAACTACGGTGAAGATTTACTTAGGGTTTCGTTTTAGCGATGAGGAAAGTATAATGGTATTTTTAGGCTAGTATAAGTGTAACCTTGGGAATACTACAAGGTATTTGGGCTGGTATTTGGACATTATAACAATACTAGAGAGTATTTCTATACCACTACAAGGGTATTTATACGAGACAACTAGGCTAGTGGGGTACCCACCGCTAACCACTGAGGGAGGGAAACTCTCGGCCAAAGGCCACTAGGAGGAGGAGAGGCTTTGGGCGAGAACTACAAGAGGAGGAGTATTTTGAGACTTAGGTAGATTGCTCAATTTTTGGATGAAGAAAGTTCATCAACTAAGGGGTATTTATAGGTCAGTGAAGGCCAACCAACGCCAAGATGGTGCAAGTGCAAGGCAAGTGTAAGGCAAGATTAAGCCACGTGCAACCTTATCCATCTACACAAAAATATCCTACCTAACCGCCGACCAAAATTGGGCAACAAAACGTGCCAAGAATGGCCAATTGCCGTCGACCTCTTCCCGATGTGAGGTGACACGCCACCCTCCCGTTGGTCCAAAATGTTACGTCTCGGAAAAATCCATAAAATTATAAATGACATAGCCGGAATTTTCCCTACGAAAGCTGTGGAAACGTTTCGTCGAAAAACGACTCTAACCGGGTGTTGTGTACAAATTTCGAATCTATGCCTACTTTAAGGCTCAAATTGTATACGTACGCCCTCACGTACATACTCTGGAAATACGGGGTATAACAACCTCGATCCCGAAATAAAAAATATATAAAATAATGGTATCGACTCGGCGAGACGGGACATGGTCTCGCCCTCGGGCGGCCCGTCCAGTCCACTAAGACTCGGCCGTCCGATCCCGCTCGTCTCTCTCCCCTTTGCACAAAATAGTCGTTGCACCTAGGGGTGAGTGGGTCCGGGTACCCTAACTTTTTTGAACTACCCGGATCCTATCCAGTAAAAGATCGGTTCCTAAATGTACTACCCGGAACCTATCCGTAGCAATCATTACTCGGAACCTACCCGGATCCTGCGGTTCCGGGTAGGTTCCCGAATACCCTATACATTTTTGTGTTGCTTAAAGAGATCAGAGGTTTTGTTTAGTGATGATGCCTGGTTTGTTCAGGAGGTTTGGTAAAACAATATAATCGGAGGTTTTGTTTAGCATAAGATGTTCGGTGCTTGATGTTAATGAATATTCCACCTTTATAGCTACAATATTTGCTTGTTGTTCCTGTTACTCATGGATATGAACATCTTGTTTGCACAAGCTGTAGGTCGTGGAGAACCTGATCGAGGTGGTGTGCCTCTTGTAAGAAGATAATCTCCCCGCATTGATTGGTATCTGGTTTTTGAGTTCGTAAATTCATTATAATAGTGCACGAGTAGTTGATGGTCTTATAATTGAGAAATGTGTAATCCGAGAAGCGCACAATGTAGAATGTTAGACTTTGTATTCCATACATGACTTGATAAAATTGGAAAGTAAGTGATTTTCAGATTGCGACAACATCCAAGAGGTGTTTACCAGTCTTTCTTGCATTGAGAATTGTTCAAGTTTCTCATTATTACTGAGCTACTGTGTAGCACGGAATGGCTATTCTGAGAGATACTAAAGCAAATGGTTTGTTTAGAAAGCTATAAGAAAGCTACTATAAATGGTCAGTTTCAGATCCGGGCACCCTGTCTCTATTTGTCGGAACCGGACCCGACATTGATCGGTTTCTAATTTTACTACTCGGAACCTACCCGTTATTATATATCTATCCGGAACCTACCCGTTAGTGTCAGTTCCGGTCGGATATCTGGGTACCCTGTACCCGTGCTCACCCCTACTTGCACCAATGGCCATTTTATATTTTGGTCGTTGTGCAATGACCATTTTGGCTTCCCCCCTCCCTCAACCCCCTTACCCCTTAATATTTATTTTTAACTACTAAGTTATTATATTTATACTTTATCTCAATTTCTCAACTATAAATATCTCATTTTCTCTTCATATTTCTCACAAATCTTCCTACAATCTCTCTAATATCTCAATCTATATTCTACAAATCTACATTGTCTAATAAATATTCATTTTTATTTATTTATTTGGGAGTGAAGTTCGGAAATAGCTTAAGGATCTTCCATCGAGCAAAGTTTCAATTTTCAACCTCTCGATTACACGTCAACGTTACGTCGGCGTTTGGTACATTCGTTCTTTCATTAAATTATTATTGTGTCTTTATTTTATTTAGCGCACATAATTTCATTATCTTTAAGTCTTTAACTATTTATTATCATAATTAAAATGAAAAGATTTTGAGATATATTCAAGGGTAAGAGTCAGGCTTCTGCTAGTAGGAGTAACAAGGGCAGGGGTAATTCTTCTAGTATTCCTAGTCTTACTCCTTGACATGATGATTTTGTTGATACTGAACATTTTTCTGAAATACCATATGATTTAGAAGAGAATATATTTTCTGAAATTGAACAAGACTTTAATTTAGAAGATGCTCTAGATGATGACAGACCGCTAATGTAGATGACACCCACTAGTGAACCTCCAACTGAACGTCTTCTATTCCCCCTAGTATGAGACAGGGTCCAACAAAATGACCATTAAAATCAGATGCATAGAAAGTTTTTGATAGGGACGTATATAATCAAGTAGCTATATGTAAAATTTGTAAAAGTGTTTATAGATTAAAAACTGGAAAAGGTCATGGTGGGACGGGGGGTTTAATGAGACACATTGCAAATGCTCACCCAACTAGGTATTCCCAATACAAGGCTGAAAAAGATGGTGCGCAAGCGCCCTCTCCATCGGGACAAGGTTCACATATAGTCCCGGATCTAGTACATGGTCAAATTAACCCTATGATGGGGGAATTGATGACCCTAAATACGATAAACATAAAGATAGGGAAACATTATCAAAATTAGTTGTTGTGGAGGGTTTGCCATTTTCATTTCCTTCATCTCCTGATTTTATTCATTATATTAGAGAAATGTATAATCCCGCTTTTAAAGATTATCCTAGATCAACTGTTAAAAGAAATGTATTTAAATTGGCACATGAATATCAACAATATTTACATTATTCATTTTATAAAGTGGCTCTCACTTCTGATATAGCTGTAGTACTAACGGCCATGATTATATAACGGTAAACTGTCACTTGATAGATTATAAATGGTCTATGTAAAAATGTATAAGATAATAATTATTTAATTTGAGAAATATAATGTATAAAATAAAAATTATTCTATAAATTAATAACCTCATATAAAAGATAATAATTTTTTAGATTCCAATGATATTCATTTACTTAAAGCTCTTTTCCGAATCATGCTGAATGTTTAGTGCACTGACCTTTTTAATGTTCATTTGGTACACTTTTTTAAAGGCCAAAAGTGTTTTTGAAATGTCTTTTTTTTAGTGTTTAGTGGAAGTTGCCAAAAGTGCTTTTGGGTTCCAAAAACACTTTTGGAAGAAAGCTAAAAGTTTTTGTCTTATAACTTTTTTGTCTTTTATATAAAAGTATTTTTTTTATTGACAATCAAACACCTAACAATTTTTTGATAAAAAACTCAACTCCTAAAAATTCGAATTCTAAAAGCTTTTTTTAATAAGCGGTACCAAACGGGCCTTAATCACTTTATAATTGCAAAACTACACATGGACTGACTCAAAGGCGGCTGGACAACATCAGAGACAGACACTTTGGTATTAGTCAAATATTTTTTTGTTCCATATATAAGGCCAAAATAACACGCAAGTTTCGACCCAGTCTACAAATAAAATAATATTGCGATTTTAGGAATTTCGTTACTTGTAAGCTATCTTTGATTCGTTATTCACATTCAAAATTTCTCTTTAATCGAACCAATAAACTTTAATTTCTCAATTGAAAGGAATTTGATTGATCAGAAATTGAAATGGATGGGAATAATTGGAGAGCCGCTCAGGCTCAGGGAGGTGAAGGTGCCGGAGATCCAGCCGGAGCAGCTTCCGGAGCTATGGAATCCGGTGATGGAAATTGGCGGACCCAACTTCTACCGGATTCTCGTCAAAGGATTGTTAACAAGATGTAAACTTTCGTTAATTTGTTAAAGATTTTGCATTTGGAAATTTAGGGCTCCTTTGTGTTTATTAGAAGTATTGATTAGTCAATTTGAGACCTGTTTTTATAGCTTTCAATTCCTATTACTGGTATTGGGTGGGTGAATTGGAAGTTTTATGCCCTAGATATTTCCAATTTTGGTAATCAGTGAAGGAATTAGTTCAATTGTAATCCTACTTTTACAGTTTTACTTTCAGTGCCTTACATTTTGTTTTAGATATGTCGAAATGATTGGTTTCTCGCTACTCGAGTTAATTGGACGGATACTTACTACTGATATTGTTTAGAGAAAACAAGTTTTAGTCTTTTGCAGCAGGGCGTAATGTCGAATTGTTTTTAGTATGTTTAACAAACATTTATCTAGAGTGTGTTCTTATTAATACTTTATGGTGATCTTTTGTTGATATGGTTGTATAGAATGGAGACCTTAAAGAGGCATCTTCCTGTCTCTGGTCAAGAAGGAGTACATGAGCTTAAGAAAATTGCAGTGAGGTTTGAGGAGAAAATCTATAGTGCTGCTACAAGTCAGGTATGTAGTCTAAACTCGTTTCTATTTGTTTGAATTCATGAGGGGGCGATTGACCAAGACCATATAAGGAAACCACCAATCCCTTTTTCATCCGATGTGGGACTCTTCGACATGAATGATGAATTTGTTCTCCACTTCATTGATGTTGTTATTCCTGCTTGTATAAACTTGCATTCTTCTTTCCAGTCATCTAGACATGTTGTATTAGGGATGGCAAGCGGAGCGGTTGTGATGCAAACCTGCATAAACCCGTGAAGATTTCAACCCGCCCTGCTCCGCATTGCATATTTTGTCGTTTTGAACCCACACCACCCCGCCTCGCATAAAACTGCCCCTCTTAGATTCTCAAGTGCGAGAAAAATCTTTCAATTAATATCCCAGACTGTCTTATAGTATCATATTAGTTATAATTCCCCAAGCTCTTCAATGCTCGCTATATATTGTCAACACAAAATGAAAATAGTCAACAGTTACCAATTTCAAAAAAATGAAAATAGGCAAGTTATATGGAATTAAATTAAATAAATTTCAGATTTAAGTAACCAAAATAGATTCATAAAATTTACTTGTTACACTAATTTTTAGAACTAACCAGCACATAAAATAATTTAGATCTAATTGCTAATGCCTTCGCACGCCTAAGGAATCGAGGGTCTCTCGGAAACAACCTCTCTACTCTACGAGGTAGGGTTAAGATCTGCGTACAGTCTATCCTCCCCAGATCCGTATGTTGTTGTTTGCACGTTGATACCAACTTATATCTTCTTTTTGCTTAGATTTTCGTTATGTTTAATCGAGAAAATAGTGCATTTGCTATGTATATTTTACATGTTTATGTGATTGACAAATGATCGGGTAGAAGTGAAAACTTGCTTTTGTTGTAATTAAATGCTTTCTGTTTATGAATGGGTTTTAGTTTATCTAATTAATCTTGTGCATTTATTGTTTTCCTAAGGGAGTGCCTAATCCTAGGACATCCCCTATTATCTTTAATTAAACTCGAGAGAGGAAATTATGGATTGGGCTAGATTAATTAGCGCGATTTGGGGCTTTAAACATCATCTAATGGGTTTAACCTAGGGATAGGAAGAACCTAAGTGTGGCCCAAAATTGGAATGTGATTAATGTTTCTTAGCTTGATTCGAGAGAACTAGCTAAGATAAACTCACTAAATAGTCGAGAGTCATTAGTGGGTTATTAAAATTCCAAGGCTAATTGCTTGGCCCATGATTAATTAGTGTTAGATAATTACTCACAATGGATTGTTTCATGATATTAATCATTTCACTATTTTCCATATATCTTGTTTCTACTTGTGAAGGTCATTGATCACTTTACCCTCTTTCTAGTTAGTTCTTGTCTTTATTAGTTTTTAAACAAAAATCAAATATTGTAAAATTGTTTGCTTTGCTTAATTGGTGAGAAATCCTTTATTTTCTTAATCGCCTTTATATTGTTCTGTGGGATCCGACCACGGCTCATAGTTGAGTAAATTATATTGCGACGACCGTGTACACTTTCTCATTTGTGGGGTGGATTTGGACGTCATCACATGCCTAAGGAAGTTCAATATTAAGAACTTATTTTTAGTTTTTTTTTTGTATAAACCCGCCCACATAGTTTCCGCCCCGCGTCAATTTTGTAAAAAATTATTTGAACCTGCCCTGCCCCGCATAACCTACCCCCGTTTTCCATATTATGTTGTATGCATTTTAACTTAAGTTTATCTAATATTGCAGCAAGATTATCTGCGGAAAATATCTTTAAAGATGCTGACCATGGAGACAAAATCTCAAAATCCTATGACCAATTCTATTCAGCCCAATCCTGCAACTAGTGGTCAGAATGCCCTTGGCCCAGGTGAACAATGAATCTCATGTGTTGTATTTCAAATAGGCAAATCTTGTCTGACAGGACGCTTTATAAACCTAATTACTTCGTTCTGCTGATGAGAAGTTTGCTCTTTGTAGCTACTAAGTAGGGGTGTTCATGGTTTGGTTATAAATCGATCCGAACCGAAAATCAAATCAAACCGATTAAGGAAACCGATGTTTGTTTGGGTTTGGTTTGATTTGGTGTTAAGTTTCTAAAAACCGATAATATTTGATTTGGTTTGGTTTGGTTTTATTAAAATAAAACCGAAGGAAAAACCAAAACAAACTGATTTTTTTTATATACAAATATTCATAATTATATATATACAATAATAATAACATACCTAGTGAAATTCCACAACGAGGGATATGGGGAGGGTAGATTGTACGCAGGCCTTACCTCTACCTTGGCAGGTAGAGCGGTGTTTCCGAGAGACACTCGGCTCAAGACAAAGCACAAGTAAAGTAAGACAAACAAAGCGAATAAGTCATGATATTGCATTCTGAAAAAGAAGCAATAACTAATGCAGGTAAATAAGACGAACAAGGTACATTAGAAAACACATATCAGCATAAATCAAACGACAATATTGCGCCTACTAGTATGATAGGCTAAGCGGACCTACAATAATAACACTACAACTACCAGTTTGTAAGCATAGGTAGGAATACACTGGACTACCTACTACCCTAATCTATGTCCTCCATACCCCCGATCTAAGGTCATGTCCTCAATGAGTTTCACTTGCATCATATTTTGTCTAATCACATCTCCCCAATACTTCTTCGGCCTACCTCTACCCCTCATAAACCCATCCATAGCCAACCTCTCACACCTCCGCACTGGGGCACTTGTGTCTCTCATCTGCACATGCCCGAACCATCTCAATCTCTCTTCCTGCATCTTATCCTCCACCGATGCTACTCCCATTCTGTTCCGGATATCATCATTTCTAATTTTATTCCTCCTTGTATGCCCACACATCCATCTTAACATCCTCATCTCCGCAATTTTCATTTTGTGGGTGTGCGACGTCTTGACCGACCAATACTCTGCCCCATACAATATAGCCGGTCTGACCACCACCCTATAGAACTTGCCTTTAAGTTTTGGTGACACATTTTTATCGCACAAGACTCCAGATACGAGCTTCCATTTCATCCACCCTGCCCCAATACGATGTGTGACATTGTCATCAATCTCTCAATTCCCTTGGATAATAGACCCGAGGTACTTGAAGCTTCTTTTCTTTGAAATGACCTGAGTATCAAGTCTCACCTCCACGCCTGTATCAAGGTCGGTCCCGTTGCAATCTCTCAATTCCCTTGGATAATAGACCTGAGGTACTTGAAGCTTCTTTTCTTTGAAATGACCTGAGTATCAAGCCTCACCTCCACGCCTGTATCAAGGTCGGTCCCGTTACTGAACTTGCACTTCAAGTATTCTGTCTTGGTCCTACTCAGCCTGAACCGCTTAGACTGCAGAATCTGTCTCCAAACCTCCAGCTTAACGTTCACTCCGGTGCGAGTCTCATCAATCAGGACTATGTCGTCTGCGAATAACATACTCCATGACACCTCTCCTTGAATTTGTCGCGTCAGTCCATCAATCAACAATGCAAATAAGAATGGGTGAAAAGCTGATCTCTGGTGCAGCCCCATCATGTGAAATGCTCCGAGTCTTCTCCTGTTGTCTGTACCATGGTCTTAACTCCATCATACATATCCTTGGTCGCCCTAGTGTACGCCACAGGTACACCTCTAACCTCCAAACATCTTCATAGAACCTCCCTTAGAACCTCCCTAGGGACTTTGTCGTATGACTTCTCGAGATCGATGAAAATCATATGTAAGTCTCTCTTCCTCTCCCTATACTGCTCCACCAACCTCCTAATAAAATGAATGACTTCTGTAGTCGAGCGCCCCGACATGAATCCAAACTGGTTCTCGAAAATAGATACACATCTTCTCACCCTCATCTCCACGACCCTTTCCCAAACTTTCATAGGGTGGCATAGCAATTTGATACCCCTATAGTTGTTGCAACTATGAATATCACCTTTCTTCTTGTACAAAAGAATCATTGTACTCCCCCTTCATTTTTCGGGCATTCTCGCCGTCCTAAAAATGACGTTAAACAGCTCAGTCAGCCACTCCAAACTTGCCCTGTTTGCGCTCTTCTAAAATTCAACTGAAATCTCATCGGGCCCGGTTGCTCGTCCCCTGCACATCCTGCGCACCACCCCTTAACCTCCTCAACCTTAATGCTTCTACGATACTCAAAATCTTGGTACCTACCTGATTGCTCCAAATCTCACCGCACAATATCTCTGTCTCCTTTTTCATTCAAGAGTTTATGGAAGTAAGATTGTCACCTCCGTCTAATATGCGCGTCCTCCACAAGTACTTTGTCGTCCTCGTCCTTGATGCACCTCACGTGATCCAAGTCACGGGCCATTCTCTCCCTCGTCTTGGCTAGTCTGTATAACTTTTTCTCTCCGCCTTTCTCCTCTAATTCCACATACAGACGTTCAAAAGTCGTCGCTTTCGCCGCCCTGACCGCTAGGTTTGCCTCATTCCTCGCCATCTTATATAATCCCTATTATATATATACATTATATTAATTTTTATAAATAATTTCAACTACTTTGTATACTGCTTCGTCAAAATTTTATTTATATCTAATAATCTAATGAACTTACACCTTAATAACCCATCCCTTAAAAGAAAGCTATGAATCCAAACCCATTTATTCAAAGAAATAACTACGAAGTTTACCTAAAATTCTTTTATATTTCTTATAAACTATATTCACTTGATTAAAATTAAAACTTATTTTCTACATTATCCAAGAAAATTATAGCCACCACAATAGAAGGGTAATAACGAATTATAAGTTGGAAAAGGATGAAAAATTCTTTCCTAATTCGTAGAAAAAAATACAACAACAACATACCCAGCAAAATCCCTCAACATGGGTCTGGGGAGGGTAGAGTGTACGCATACCTTACCTCTACCTTGGTAGGTAGAGCGGCTGTTTCCGAAAAATCCTCGGTTCAAGACAAAGCATAGGTACAAGCAAAGCAAGAGAAACGGTCAGACCCAGACAAAAAATTTAAAGCAAAAAATGATGGTAACAAAAGCGAATAAGCCATGATAGCGCAATCTGAAAAAAAGAAGCAGTAACTAACGCAGGTACACAAAAGACACATAGTTGAAGAAATCAAACGGCAGGGGACTATAAAGCAATACTGTGCCTACTAGTATGATAGACTAAGAATTCATAGAAAAAAACCCTATTAATTTTCTTTAAAAAAACCCGAAAAACCAAATCAAACGAATCAAACCGACTACAACCAAACCAATTGTTGTGGTATTTGATTTGGTTTGGTCTTGGATTTAACTCAAAACCGACCCAAACAGAATACACCCTACTACTAAGTGTACAGGAAATTTTAGATGCTTGAACCATTGTATTAATCTTTGAGTGATCTATAGTATTTTAGGTTACTACCCCTAATAAGTATTGTTTGTGCTCTAGGTCAGAGTCGTAGCCCTGCTCTTTCTCTACATTCTGACTATTTTTTTTATTAGCTATCCAAAATAAGGGACAGATGCTGATGTTTATTGGTCTAATAAGTAACTTAGTCGAAGTTCTCTTATATCTATGTATAATTAATACAAGCGTTAGTTATACATCATATTTGGTATTATCCTATGCATAGCTAATACCTAGAAAATCATGGTATTAGCAATGCGATGGATTTTAATGCATGCATAAGCATGGTTAAAGACACAATTGCCCCTAAAATCTCCAAAAACCTCTTCCCTACATTAAATTATCCAAATATGAAACAAATATTTTTCTTTCTTTGTTAGTATTTTCTGTGGAGTCTGTTTGTTGGTGCTTTATATTAAAGAATTATTTAATGCATTTTACTGCTTTTCCATTTTATCCAGACAACTTTGGATTCTCTTCTTGAAACAAGAAGGAATGTATTATCATAAATCACGCCCTAATAAACATTTCAAGGTGGATATTTTCTATCTAAAAAATTGCACAAATGTGAAGCTACCCTATAATTAATAATTATAAGAGTCAAATATAAATGAGAACGTGGCTCGTCGTAACAAGAAGAACAAATTTTCAATGAATCTACAAGTGGGTGTGAGGAAGTATGAGAAACTAGAAAAGCTCCTTGCTCTATTGCATATGGCAATGTTTTTCCACATTTCAATCATAAGATGATTTTCTTATGCTAATCAAAAGTTGATATTTTTATTAATTTAAATTTCTATCTCTGCAGTATACAACAACACATAATTGAAATGTTTTTATTGGTACAATAATAAGTAGTTATAAGATGAAATTTATGTCATTTCAATTTTACATTTTTATTATTAATACTCTTTGAATCCTTTATTAATAATCTAAATGTTAGCATTAGTGTGTGAATTAATCCAAATGCATGATGTTCATATGCGTTTACCGTCTCATAAGAAAAAAAAGAAGAGAAATTGTAGTTTAAATTCATGAACAACAAACAAAGAAAGTGTACAAAGCTAAAGAATGTGGAGGGTATTTTTGTAAACAACAAATATATTTTTTTAGAAATTGTGCAATGCATGTTGTTTAACACACCAAACCAAACAGTGGATAAGAAATAGTCCTAGCATATGCCAGCATTACTAATACACCCTATTCAACATTATTTTTATACACCCTACCAAACGACCCCTTAGTATTTTGGAATGTTTAATTGTCTAATAAGTAACTTCGTCAAAGTTCTCTTTTGTATTTCCGAACCAGTTTTCACAAAGCAATGACTTCTGTTTATTGTATCTTAAACTACAAAATATGTGTGCACATTTGCTGCTTGTTTGTATTTTCTTCTAATGTTATTATGTTTGTCAGTTATTTGAAAGCATCTCGACTGTGTTTTTTCTTTTGGTTCATTTCTGTAGGATCCCACAGCATGCAGTCCCAAGTTAACAGCCAAGCACAACAACTTCCTGTACCTATGTTGACCAATCAAACTCAAACGCGACAACCACTGTTGCAGCAAAACATTCCGAACAACATGGCATCAACCGGGCAGCAAAATTCTGCTAGTTTGACTCCCGCACTTCCTCCTGTGAATAATTTGACGCAGGCTTCCATGCCAAGTGTCGTGGGTCAGAATTCAAATTTGCAAACCATGCCAAATGTTGGTCAAAACTCAGTAGGAAATGCCATTGTGCAAGGCATGCCTCCCAATATGGTTGCTAATTCTCAGAGGCAGATGCAGGGAAGACAACAACAGGTTGTTTCTCAACAGCAACAGCAGCAGTCTCAGACAACACAGCAATATCTTTACCAGCAGCAGCTGCATCATCAAATGATGAAGCAGAAATTTCAGCCGGGAAACACATCGCAGTCCTTGATGCAATCTCACTTGCAGCAACAGCAGCAGCAGCAACAGCCGCAGGAGCAGCAGCAGCAGCAACAAAAGCCGCAACAGCAACAAAACCTTCTACAGCCTAATCAAACACAACCTTCTCAGCAAGCTATGATGCAGCCTTCTTCAATGCAATCAACTTCTTTGTCCAACCTTCAGCAGAATCAACAGTCTACCGTTCAACAGTCAACTCAATCTGTACTTCACCAACGGCAACAATCAGTTATGAGACAGCAGCAGGCACAGCAGGCTCCCATGCTGCATCAACAACAATCATCAATGCTACAGCACCAACAACAACAACAGCACCAACAACAGCAACATCAGCTGATTGCACAACAGACAAATGTTGCAAATCTCCAGCAGAACCAACTGATGGGCCAACAGAACAACTATAACAGTCTGCAGCAGCAGCAGCAGTTATTTAATCAGCAAAGCAACTTTCAAAATATGCATCAGCAGCAGTTGGGCTCTCAAAGTAATATTGCTGGGGTCCAGCAGCAACAGTTGTCTGGAAGTCAACAACCTGGTAACTCTGGCTTGACGTCTAATCAGCACCCTACCAATATGTTGCAACAATCAAAAGTTCCTGTACAACAACAAATGCTGCAGAGTACTACAACCTTGTTACCAAGTCAAGGTCAACAATTGCAGTCGCAGCCAGCTCAACAGCAAATGATGTCTCAGGGTCAATCACAATCAGGACAGTTGCAACCTCCTTTGGGTTTGCAGCAGACGAATCAATTGCAAAGGGAAATGCAACAGAGGCTTCAAACATCAGCCCCATTGCTTCAACAGCAGAATGTAATGGAACAGCAGAAACAGCTATATCAATCACAAGGAGCTGCACCAGAAGCCTCATCAAGTATGTATTTTTCTTAATTAAAGCTTTCAATTAGGTCTTATAAATCATTCTTTAGCAGTTTGACATTCTTAAATATTTCCACCTTTCATGCCTTATTTGTGAAGGTATAGTACTTCCTACACTATTTTAACCACTGGTTTACATTTTTTCCAAGTAAAAATGACTAGTCTTTGAGTGGTGGAATGTCACCAAGTGATCTTGCTTTTTTAATCAGCTTAACCATACTATCATGGAAACTCAGAAAGAATGAGATCTGAAAGAAGCATTTGATTTTTAATTAACATATGGAAATCTTAGTATATGTTAAATTTATTGAATATTAGTATACTACCAAATACCCAGTCATCCTGGTCTAAAGGGCAGCCCGGTGCACTAAGCTCCCGCTATACGCGGGGTCCGGGAAAGGGCCGGACCACAAGGACATTTGGATGACAACAAAAGTGTATGATTATAGTTTCTCAAAAAAAATGTATGAATTTACCTGTAATATCCAACAATGTTTATGTCCCAAAACTTGCCTGAAATTTTAATGTTGTAAGGAGTCAAGTCCTTCAATATTTGTGCTATCCTCAACCTTCGGTTTATTTGTAGCATCTTTAGATTCTACATCTCAGACGGGAAATGCAAATCCAGCTGATTGGCAGGAGGAGGTTTACCAAAAGGTATTGTATTTTCAATGCTATTTTTATCTGCACAGGATGTTGAAAACTGAGGAAATTACTGATAAATTGCTGAAAATTGATGTTTTGGCAATTGACAAGTGAAGTGGATTTTGATAAACTGACTGGTTACAACAATATAAGAAGTAGCTGAATGATGTGAAGTATTTAATGTGGTTAATGGAGGAATAGAGGAGGTTTACCAAAATAAGCATTCAACAAAATTCATGGGCATACCCCTTGCAGCAAGGCACTTCTACGGTATTCCAATTCGTAGAAGAATAGAAAGTTAAGCATATTTCTCAACTGAGAAGTGAAGTACAGCAACAACAATGCCTCAATGTCAATCAAGTTAGGGTCGGCTATATGAATTCTTGTTGTCTATGTCGCTTCATTTGATCCCCTCCCAATCCAATATTATAGCACTAGAAATTATTTATATTTTCTACTGGCATAATTGAGAAGTGAAGTAGATTTGATAAATTGATTGGTTACAAATTCTTTTTCATGAAGTGATAATAAATAGTTAAATGTTGTTATGTGGATTGTTTGGAGATAGAGAAATTGGAGAGCTTTTGGAGGAGTAGAGTCGAGCTTTTCTCAGCTTAGGATTAGTCTCCGATCTCTTATTTTCTTTTGGTGCGCCCATAGAGTTCCTAGTTGTATAGATGATTGGTGGAGTTTGTAGGGAATCATATCGTTTTGTAGATATTTTACTTTTTGTTATATGTATACGGCCAATTTTTAGCTATGTTTATGAATGAAAATACACACTTGATTAAAAAAAAGTTAAATGTTGTTATGTATTATTAAATTCATGAGATAATATCTCTGTAAGTTCGGGTCAGGGTCCTCATGGTATGTCCCTAATTTACTTTATTTCCTGGAGACTAATTTTATTGCTAGTTTCAAGGGTAAACCTATTCATGCAAGAAGTATGAACCTGAATATATGGCTATAAGAAAACGTTGTTCTGTCTGAAAAGACACCCATTCATCTGTATTAGTTGGTATACTTTGTTACTCCCTCCTTCCCAAAAAGATTGTCCTAGTTTGACTTGGCACGCAGTTTAAGAAATAAAGGAAGACTTGATGTGGTCCAAAACAAGCCTTAGATATTTGTGTGGTTGTAAATCTATCTCATAAAGTTAAATTGTTTCTAAATATAGAAAGGTGTCAATCTTTTTGGGACAAACTAATAAGGAAAGTAGGACAATCTTTTTGGGACAGGGGGAGTATAATTTTTTGGGATAACCGAGAAACTCGTCGTTTCCTGCTTCGAAACGTTGTCGATAATGGGTCCGCCCCTCTACTCTCTTCTACTTAAATACCTGGCTTGGTTTACTAGCTAGGAGTAAGTTGGAATACTTTAAGTTCTCCAAGGATAAGCATATAATACCAACATGTTTTTTTTGGTGAAGCCAACTACATTGTTATTATTCCATTGTTTACCCTCGTTTTGCTTCATTGATAATAAAGGTGTAAAATGAAAAAAAAATGATGATTTCCGTTAAACCATATCCTATCTCCCAAGCAACTGTAGAAAAGTATATTCTAATTCCTCCTAGCTGGTCTGGCCTATGATCACATCTTGAAATTGACCGTTGATTGAGCAGAAATGTGTACCAAGAAGCTAAAGGAAGCAAAGTTCAGTTGCTTATTTTATCATTCACATGTCGTGCAAAATGGATTCTTTAATGAGTTGTAGTCTTCCTTTTCCACTTCACTTTATCTGGAAGGTTCTTTCATGAAGATTCTCTAGTTTGTTCTCTACTGCATCGGGCAGTTGATCTAATTATCACCTATCCTCATGAGAATGCAGTCTTGACATTTGCGCTATTGACTTAATGATAATTTTTAATGCAGATAAAATCTATGAAGGAGATGTATTTATCAGAGCTCAATGATCTACACCAGAAAATTGCTTCTAAAGTGCAGCAGGTATGTCATAAACATTTTATTTCATTATTATCATTTCTGGAGCAATTCTACCAGCTGTATGGTGCAGCATGCTGGATTTACTAGATTTTGGTAGTTTGAGATGTTAATAGTTCTCAGAAATCATTCTCTTATGGGGACAATAATTGCAATCATATATTTTTATTCTACTTATCCTAAACCATTGCCCTCTAAGTGCTTCGTCATTTTTCCAAATTTTGGTTGACTTTTTTGAAAGTTTCGTCATTTGGCACACCATCATTTACATATAGCATGCACCAAGGTGTACTGCATTTTGTATTCTATTGTTTAGGTCATCATTAACTAGGTAAACAAGTACTGGTATCAGATTGAATTTATAAACCTACGGTTATTGGAAACTCCTCTTATCTCTTTGCATGTCTCTCACACTTATTATAGCTCCTTACATATATTCTTTGGCATTTATAGTTGATACAAACTCCTTGATATGCCCATAGGTAATCCTAAAATATCATCTAACTGAGAACTGATGCAGAAAGCTCAAAACTCTAAATTTTCATTTTTTGCATCTTTGGTTCCTTCCTGTCATCTTGAAAAACAGTTGTGTCATAGCAGGAATATATTGTAGTGCGGTAAATTCCTTTTCATTTCTTGCATCTGCATCATTTTGTCTGTGTTAAAGCATTGTGTATGATTTTGAAGTAGAGGTATTGATGGACACCATAAAAGGAGTTATTTACACATATCTAGGTAGACACTGTGATATAGATGTCATTTTTATGTTAGTCTGTTTCCCTTCAGGGAAGGAATCAACGCCTCCCTAATTCTTTGGCAAGGGCATGATTAATCTGAATTTAAAAAGCACTTAAAGTCCTTATAAAAAAAGAGCAGTTTAATCAACACTGTTGAATTGTTTGCACCTGGATAGCTATGTTATTTGTCTCTTTATGCTCTTTCTCAAGTTTTGCTCCCTTTTTCTTTGCCGTGGGAGGTACTTGAAGCATGACTTTTAAAGTTTGCAAAGGGCAAGAAACAGGACTGTGACTAAACTGATTGTTTTCTGATTTTAAGCATGATTCTCTTCCTCAGCGTCCTCAAAACGAGCAAATTGAAAAGCTCAAGATGTTCAAGATGACGCTGGAACGCATTGTGCTTTTCTTGCGGCTTAACAAGCATGAAATTCAACTTTCTCACAAGGAGAAACTGCTTTCGGTTGAGAAGCATATAAGTTTCTTTCTTAGTTCCAATAGGCCGCGCAAGCCTGCTTCTTCTCCACTGCAGGGGCAACTTCCTCAGTCTTCCATGCAGCTTCAGCAACCACAGTCTCTTGATGGTCAAAATAATCCATCGATGCAACCCGTACAGGGTTCCATGGCGGCAATGCAACAGAACAATCTCACCAACTTGCAACATAATTCCTTGTCTGGCGTATCGACACTTTCCAACTCTCAGCAACATATGATAAATACAGTACAGCCTGGTTCCGGTGTGGATTTGGGACAGGGTAATTCATTGAACTCACTGCAGCAGGTGGCTACTGGCTCTTTACAACAGAATCCTGTTAACAGTCCTCAACAAGTTAACATAAGCTCATTCAGTTCACAAAGTGGATCGAACCCTGTGCAGGCCAACCTCGGTTCCCTACAGCAAAATGCAAACGCCTTGCAACAGTCACTTCCTAAACAGCACGAGCAGCAAATATTGCAGAACCAGCAGCAATTAAGACAGCAGTACCACCAGAGGCAGATGCAGCAGCAACTTTTTCATAGACAGCAGTTAATGCAACAACAGCAAGCAAAGCAACAACAGACTGCACAATTGCCAGCCCTCCAGATGTCACAGCTTCACCAGATAACTGATGCTAATGACCTAAAGATGAGGCAGCAAATGGGAATGAAAGCAGGAGTTTTACAGCAACAGCAGTCAGTTGGCCAGCGTATTGGATCTCATCATCCACAATTGAAGTCAGGAATATCTTCACCTCAAGTCCATCAGGCACTATCTCCTCAGGTTACCCAACATCCTTCTCCGCAAATTGACCAACAAAATATGTTGGCATCTCTTACCAAAGCTGGGACTCCCCTCCAATCCGCCGGCTCACCATTTGTTGTCCCATCTCCTTCAACTCCCTTGGCTCCATCTCCAATGCCAGGGGATTCTGAAAAAGTTAGTGCTGGCCTTGCATCACAAACCATAGCTGGAAATATAATGCATCAGCAAGCTACTGCTGCTTCTGCACCTGCCCAATCCCTTGCAATTGGTACTCCTGGGATATCAGCCTCACCTTTGCTTGCAGAATTTACTCCTCTAGATGGTACACATGCCAATGTCTCAGCTGCTGTTTCTGGCAAGTCAAGTGTTGAACAACCATTGGAACGCTTGATGAAAGCGGTTTGTATAATACCATTCTACTTAATTTATATTTTCACTTATCCAAATAGATCTGTCTTCGCTCCTTTCCTTTTGATTTGACATATTTATTATATTCAGGTTAAAAATATGTCCACCAAAGCATTGAATTCGTCGGTTAGTGAAATCAGTTCGGTGGTCAGTATGATTGATAGAATAGCAGGATCTGCACCAGGAAATGGATCAAGAGCAGCTGTTGGTGAAGATTTGGTTGCCATGACCAAATGTCGTCTCCAAGCGAGAAACTACTTTACGCAGGATGGACCTACAGGAACAAAGAAAATGAAGCGATATACGACTTCCAACGTTGTTTCATCAAACGGCAGTGTAAATGATAGTTTCTGGCAGTTGAATTGTTCTGAAGCATCTGAGTTAGAGTCAACAGCAACATCCAATGTCAAAAGACCTAGACCAGAGGTAATCTTTTGCGGCCTACTTACAGGATAAAAGTACAAAATCGCACATCCAAACATGAGACCCGTCGTAGATTATTTTGGTTCTTAAAAGGAAAAGGAGGTCCATTCGGGTGCACTTCGGAATTAAAATAAAAACTGGTCTTTGGCCATGACCATTAGAGAGAGTAAAACGACCAAATGCAATACAGTGGAATATTTCCTGAAATTTCAGCTTGCATGCAAACTGAAACTCAAATCCAAGTGGTGTTTAACTATCATTCCGTGTGCCTGCTCTTTCATTTAATTGATTATATTTCTGCAACTGGACCTTCAACCCCAAACTACCACTTTTAGGTCTGTTCTGAAAACTTATACCTGCGGTAGAATACCATATATGGAAAATTAAACATTACTTTACGTGAATCAGACATAAGTTTTACTTCTTTAGTACTTCTGCAGCTTGTGAGAATGTCCAAATAATCTGAACCAAGTATAAGATGACTGTCTAGAATCATACAAACCCAGTATATTGAATGTTGTCTGCAACCTGAGACTTTCAGCTGGCCGCACGGTGTGACCAATATTCGAGTGTCTTTGTACCAGACTGTCATTCGCAGTGCCTACTTCAAATTATGATATTACAACAACTAATATCCAATCTCTACCACAAACTTCCCAGCTCTTAAATGTCCCTCAACCCTACTGTGCCAGAGCTGCACAGGATACAGATCTGTATGGAAACAAATATATGCCTTCCATCTATTTATGATTTCAATGTTATCCCTTTTGTAGCAATTAGTGTGTGAATATATTCTAGTGGTGAACTAAGTATGAGGTGGAAGTTGTATTCAGATGTCTAGTTATTGCCTATTTATGAATTATTTTGACTTGAATCCCCAACGGCACCTCATATCGTTGCTAGGCTCTCTGGAATCACAAAGCCACTTGGTCCTTGCATTTTCATATTGGGTTTCTTTATGCCTGGTCACCCTAACTTTTTGTGTTATTATAAATAATGTGAATCTCTTGAACCCCACCTAGCGATTTGTTAGAGTAACTGGATTTTCAAACGAATAATTTTTTCAACAGAAAAAACAGAAATGCAAATTGAAACATTCCAAGCTCAGGATTCAGGGCAATAGGTATTTTAATTTATAAGACTCAAGAATATTAAAGCATCTTTGCCTCTAGGCAAGCATGTGAACCAACATTTTGGGACGGTGTTTTTATTCCGTAAACCTTTGCATTTATGGGAAAATGAGTTACTTTTGCTATTTCGTTTATCTCATGATTGCTTTTCATCCATTGTTTTTTATGGTTGGACATTCAATGTTTGATCACAAAAATGTTACTTTTTCAGATGCTGATTTTCCTTGATCTTGCATTCATATTGATGTATTGATCTTTGACAGGGAAATTACTTTATTGTCAATGTTTGTGTTCTCCAGCTGTATCTACAGTACTAACAATGATTAGTAATCTATTGCAGGTTAATCATGCATTGGTTGAAGAGATACATAATATCAATCGGCAACTTATCGACACTGTTGTAGAAATTAGTGACGAAGGTGTTGATCCAAGTGCTCTTGCTGCTGCAACAGAGGGTGGTGAAGGCACTACTGTTAGGTGTTCCTTCACTACCGTTTCTTTGAGTCCAAGCTTAAAAGCACAGTATGCTTCAGCGCAGATGGTGAGATTTTGATCTTCATATACTGAACTTCAGTCATCAACTCTTTTACATTTTTTGTTTCTATGGTTGATTAATGGTCTTTTACTTCTGTGCAGTCTCCAATTCAGCCCTTGAGATTGCTCGTTCCAGTTAATTATCCAAACTGCTCTCCGATTTTGTTGGACAAGTTTCCAGTTGAAGTCAGGTGAGGAAAGTCTGGCAGTCTTCTTGATTTAGTACCAGAAAGAGATGAGAGAAAGGGAAGGAGAGAACTGATAAGAGCAATTATAACCCTTATAAAAAAATTAAGAACAATTATAACATATGAAGTAAAAAAAGCATTGATATATCTGATTTTATGCCGTATTCATTATACTATAAAAGGTCTTAAGATGATGAACAAAAAGTCCTTGTGATTAATCACTCATTTGAATCCTCTAATGATTAATCTGGCAAGAGGCCAGGGTTTAATAGAGAAGTAAAAGAAGAGAGGGATGACACTAATTACTCAAGAAATTAAATTGTTTAGTGTTGGACCATGCTAATTACTCGAATGGGATTAGCATAGATTTGGGAAATATACTGACCATCAGATGAGAGATAGATCAGCCTAATCTGGGAAATCATAAAAGATTTTGTACATGTGCCTTTTGATCTGCGTTAAGATTATCAACTAAGTTTTGAAGATCACCCTTATCCAGTCTTATATTCTCCACTTTTTACTCCTAAGTGAATCATTTTAAAACTGGATTTTAACTATTTTCTGCTGCAGTAAAGAGTATGAAGATCTATCCATGAAGGCCAAATCAAGGTTTAGTGTCTCTCTGCGAAGTCTTTCACAGCCAATGTCTTTAAAAGACATAGTCAGGACTTGGGATGTTTGTGCTCGTGCTATAATTTGTGAGTATGCACAGCAAAATGGTGGAGGAACCTTCAGCTCGATGTACGGGTCTTGGGAGAATTGTTCGAGTGCAGCATGATCAAACATTAAATTATGGAGATTTTCTTGATCCAGCTTCAGCGTTGCTTTTCTGCTGCTGCAGCATGATCAAACATTAAATTATGAGATTTTCTTGATCCATCTTCGGCGTTGCTCTTCTGCTGCTGCCCCTCCCTATTCACCGGTGGTGACTGCAGATATCCTTTGTATATGCTGTGGTTGTTGCTGAATAGAATTTCGCACTCCATTGAATTTTTGCTTGTTGAGGTGTTTGTCCTCTAACTTAAATGACAATTCTGTGCAGTGTATTACTGCATTTATGAACTTAGTGAAATTTAAAGGTTTTAAATCATCTGATTTCTGATGGCTTGTTAATAGGGGAGGTCGGTCTTGATCCAATTGGAAGTTTATGAGGTTTATAAATGGGGCTCTTACATGATTACCGGGAGGAGTAAAATTATTATCTGCTTGTATTCAACAACATACTCAGTGTAATCTCACAAGTACATCTAAGGATGATAGAATATACACAGGTCTTACCTCTACCGTCCTTTAAAAAATTACACCCATACAGGTTTTATGTTTTTATTCTTCTGTCATAATAATAATAACTTTTCGTTGAAGTTAAACAAGTAAAGTTGTTCTTAATCTCCATATATCGAAAGATTCAGAAGATTGCAAAATAAGAGCGGTAGAAAGAAAAAGGGCCAAATGGTTTGATTGAGCTCGTTTAAATTAGCAACTTATATACACAAGAAGTTTTAAGTCAAATAAAAAACCTTCATATAAAATGGGATGGAGAGAGTACTAAATAATTCGTAAATGATTTTGTGAAGCAATCAATAGATTAAGGTCTAGGCTGTAAAAATAAAATAACTGTGTAAATATATACATCAAGGTTATAAAATGCAAAAAACTTGAATTTTCCATCAAATTCATAAAGCAAATTTAATAAATTATAATTGTGAATAAGGTTTGATAATGTAAAGGGCGAAATAGACTTAAATATAGTAGAGGACGAGTGAAGTTTCATGATCTAAAATCAGAGAGAAAATTTAATATTTTAAATCATTAATATTACAGAGGCAATAGAGTAAACAAGATGAAAGTCACCACTTTAATTATCTACAATTAAGCTAAACCAACTAATTGGTTACTTAAATTGTATTTAATGACATCAACATCAATGCAATTCAATTCTAAACTCTTCTTTTTGGATACTCAGAAAAATTATCGGGGGATAATCACCAGGACCGTCTCAAACATTTTGGGGCCTTGTTCTGATTCGTAAAAGTGAGTCTTTAATTGTGCTAAGACCTGCGAATTATGAGTCTTTACAGTAAATTCTGGCTAATACGATTTAATAAAAAATGAAAAAAGGAACCCTAAATTTTTTCATTTTTCGGGACCCCTGTGCGGTAGCATACCTCGCACGTGTTCAAAGACAACCATGATAATCACGTATGATTCAAAATTTATTAGTAGATAATAAACTCATTTTCCTATCCATCTCTCTTTAAATATCAAGCTTTTATAGGTGACAATGTTTCTCGACATTCCCTCTCTTAATCCAACTTCTGCTTAACTAACTTCTTTTATTATAAACATCTTAGTACAAATAATTTAAAGCACAAAAGTAGATTTGACAATTTGTGCTCTCTTGGAATTAATAAAATATTTTTTCTAGGTTCCCACTTAATATTCGATATCCACCTAGATGAAATTCGAATTCATATCATTTCTTTAAGTTAAAGGTTAAAATATTCTCTAGTAAATGGGACTTCGTATTCAAATTTTGAACCCAAAACCTTGAAATAAATTAATAATTTCTCATTTGATATTCAGTATCCGCATTGGAACTCGATTAAACTTGAATTTATGCAAAAAAACATTCACATTGACGGATAAACAGTCCTTAATAAATACGACTTCATATTTAGTCTCGAAACCTTAGAGTAGATTAACTACTACTTCATCTTTGTTATCCTTATTAAAAATATTTGTTTCAAAATAATTGTCATTTTAAAAAATCAAGAAAAAATCAAATAGGTTTTTTCCTTTTACTCTTTGTATTAATTACTAACATTTAAAAGGTACATTACTGATAGAGTTGACATAGATATAATAGTAATAAATACTTATTAAAGAGACATTGGATGATGCAATACTTTAGGGGGTAAAATAGTCAAAATACTTCCTTTATTAATGTTTTTTTAAAAGACGTGTAAAAGAAAAACCCGATAATTATTTTAGGATGAGGGAGTATAACATTCTAGGAGCTTTAGCGTCTTTTTATGTTTGTTTATTCTGCTACTTGTTTGTTTCTTTTGCGGCGTCTTATCATGTAGCTATTGTTATGACTTATTAGTACTGTTGTTTTTCCATCTCTTCTTAAGCCGAGGATCTTTAGGAAATAATGTATCGTCACAAGATAGGAATAAAGTATGTCATGGTCGGAGCTACCTTAGACGGGGCGGTTAGATGCACACTCTTTATCAAAAACTTGTGTGGTGTACATATGTTAAATATTAGCTATTATGAATATACATTTAATTTTACACAATCTTAACACAAGTGAGAATAAAATTTACATATTATTCGCCTAATTAATGGCTCCATGTATGCATACACTTTACTCTTCTCATATCTCACACTATGGAATGAAACTATAATGAATAAGGTAGTGTTATTGGAGTATAACATTCAAATTTGGATAATAGAAAATCTTTCATTAATTGTCTATTTTCGCCCTCTACTCTCCCTCCTCTGATCGGGTTCTCTTATTTAGTTTTTTTAAAAAAAATTATTGTGTGGCTTTCAATCCTTTGCTGCGTACTTTCTCCCCAGTTGTTTTTTCGTGTCGCTCTCTTTCTGCTTTTCTATTCAACAACAATAACATATCCTGTGCAATTTCACGACGTTTTAGTTAGAGTGTACGCACACCTTTAACTCTATTAACTAGCTAGGTTGGTAGACATTGGCTTTCTCTCCATCAATCAATAAAGTTTCACTGTAAGTTTGTTTCTCTGCAAATCCGATATTTTCATTCAAAACCCTAACTTTGGAACAATTCAACATTTTTCCCGAAATGTATGTGAAAATGTTGTTTTTTCTTCATTTTTGTTGTGTTGCGGTGAAGCGAATGATTATATGAATGTACATGTATAGTTTTGTATGCGTATATGTGAATCAAATCACCGGATTTATCAATTGAAAGCGTTGAATCTCTGTTTTTATTTCTCGAATAGGCAATGTGTTACAAAATTCTCATATGTGGTGAAAATGTTGTTACAAAAAGTTCAGTGTAAGTTTTCTGCAATTTAGAGATTTTCAAAACTCTTAACTTTGAAGAATTCCACATTTTCCCGAAATGTATGTGAAAATGTGGTTTTTTATTTCATTTTTGTTGCGTTTGCGGAGAGGCGAATGATTATATGAATGTACATGTGTAATTTTTTCTAATGAATCACTGGATTAGTGAATTGAATGCATTGAATATCTGCTTTTAGTCCCGAATAGGTTAATTTTTTTTAAAATTTTCTGATCTGTTGTGGAAATGTTTACTGTAAGTTTGTTTCTCTTTTTTCTGCAATTTAGAGATTTTCAAAACCCTAATTTTTGAAGAATTCTCACATTTCTTCCGAAATGTATGTGAAAATGCGGGTTTCCCCTTCATTTTTGTTGTCTTGCAGTAAAGGGAATGATTATATGAATGCATTTTTAGTAATGAATGTGGATTTGTCAATTGAATGCATTGAGTCTCTGTTTTTATTGCTCGAAGGCTATTTTTTTTTAAAATTCTATGGTCTGTTGTTGAAATGTTGATATCTTACCTGTAGAATAGGGTTTTGAAGATTTTTTTTGTTCTGTATGTCTGTTTTTAAATAAATGTACTAAATAAACCCTAACTTTTGAAGAATTCCACATTTTTTCGAAATGTATGTTAAAATGTGATAATTTTTGTTGTGTTTGCGGGACAGCGAATGATTATATGAATGTACATGTATAAATTTTTTTCTAATGAATGTGAATTGAATGCATTGAATCTTTGTTTTTATTGCTCGAATTGTCAATGTGTTTCGAACTTTCTGATCTGTTGTGGAAATGTTCACTGTAAGTTTGTTTCTCTTTTTTTTCCTGCAATTCAGAGATTTTCAAAACCCTAACTTGAAGAATTCTCACATTTCTTCCTAAATGTATGTGAAAATGTGTTTTTTTGTGTTTGCGGAAAAGCGAATGATTATATGAATGTACATGTATGATTTTTTGTAATGAATGTGCATTTTCATGCGTATGTGTGAATCAATTCACCGGATTTGTCAATTGAATGCAGCGAATCTTTGTTTTTATTGCTCGAATAGCTATGTTTTTCTCTCCATCACATAGTTGACTGTAAGTGTGTTTCTCTTTTTTCTGCAAATCCGAGATTTTCAAAACCGTAATTTTTGAAGAATTCTTCATTTTTTTCCGAAATGTATGTGAAATGTGATTTTTTTGTTCTTTTTTGTGTTTGCGGAACAGCGTATGATTATATGAATGTACATGTATAGTTTTTTTAGATGAATGTATGTGACTCGCATTACCCGATTTGTTTTTATTTCTCGAATGATTATATGAATCTGTTTTTATTTCTCGAGTAAGCTATGTTTTTTTTAATTCTCTGATCTGTTGTGGAAATGTTGGCAGCCTACCAGTGTTGTCAAAGGTGCACTTAAGCCCTGAAGCGAGGCTCAAAACATGTTGAGCGCTTCACCTCGCTTTACGTGCGCTCTAGTGTCACCATCAAGGCTCTAAAACATACTTTTCCTTGCCAATGAGCCTCTCTTGAAGGGGTGACACCAGATAATTGTTATTTCACTTTATCGTAATGTTTTTACAATTTCTTTGTCCATATATTTGTTATTCATGCTTATTATTACTAGTCTTGGACTAAACATATATATATATATATATATATATTTGCACCATTGCGCCTTTTTTCATTAAAACCCACACTTTATTTGCGATTTGCACTTAAAGCCCCAACTGACCTTAGAGCTTTTTTGCTTTTGATAACACTGATCCTACCTGTAGATTAGGGTTTTGAAGAATCTGTTTTTGTTTTTTCTTTATTTTGTACATCTGTTTTTTTAAATAAATATACTAGGTTGGAGGAAATGTAGGTGAGTGTAATTAATGTGTTCAGATTTCATTGTTGTAGAAATTACTGAATTTATGGTTTATGTAAAATTTATATCTGTAATGATGACAGGGCAATCATGCACAACGAAGAAGAGAAAAGGTGTCCTCTTTGCGCTGAAGAGATGGACTGGACAGATCAGCAGTTTAAGCCTTGCAAATGTGGTTATCAGGTATAATTTTTTTAGCTTTTCTCGTTGTTTCAAATTTCCTATCTTTTATTCTGGTTGAACTGAAAATAGGGAATAAGATAAGGCCTATTTTATGTTTTTTTTGGTAGATAGTGCTACTGGAATTGAATATCTGTTACAATTAAACTGGAGATAAGCTGAAATATCATTCAGATTTCATGTATATAGCATGCGTCTGTATTTGTATTTATTCATTAGAAATTTTTCTTGGCTCTATCCTAGTTACCTTTTTCATTGCTGTTTTTGGTCCAAAACTTTTTTTACTTTAATGGGCTGATGACAGAATAGATAACTTTATTAGGAGGTCTATTTTGATGTAAACTATTGCTTTAGCTAATAGATGAGGTTAACTATAAGACAGCTCACTTGATAATATGATATTTAAGGAAGGAATGCTAAAATTAGACTTTCAAATACATCAATCGTTTTCTTTTTGTGGCTTCTATTTTACTTTTATTACTACAGGTGTGTCTTTGGTGTTGGCACCACATAATGGACATGGCAGAAAAAGATGAGTCAGAGGGACGATGTCCTGCATGTCGAACAACATACGAAAAGGAGAAAGTTGTTAGAATGCAAGAAAATATTGAGAGGTTTTTTCCCTTGTGACTAATTTACTTTCTGTGGTGCATGGAGACAGAATGTTCAGAATGTAACACACAGTTAGTTTCAAACAGGGCTGGGAACAATAATGCCAATAGGAAAAGCAAACAACAACTAAAGGCAAAGCCAAAAACTAATGAAGTCAAGAAGGATCTCACGAATGTTCGGGTCATTCAACGTAAAATGGCATATGTGATTGGACTGCCTCTTAGTCTTGCAGATGAAGATGTATGGAGTTATTTTCCATGTTACGCGTTGCTATTTTTATTTTTGGGTGAAGCAATTGGTTTTGTTAATTATAAGTTTTCTTGATCCTGTGATTATAGGAGCAATTCGTCTTGTCCATTTCTCTACTGATGATTAGTATTTATTAAGCAGATTTTACAGCGGAAGGAATATTTTGGGCAATATGGAAAAGTTACTAAAGTTTCTCTGTCTCGGACAACTGGTGGTGCCATCCAGAAATTTGTTAATGATACTTGTAGTGTGTGAGTAAATGATACATGTCTTGGTTATCTTGGTTGTGAAGGTGTTTTTTACTGAGATTTGCTCTTATTGACTCTTTGTTTCCTTAGATTCAACTAGTCCAAGTTTTGTCCCAAAGGGCGGAGCTTCATTTTTATTTTTCTCTGATGTTATTACCTTAATATGTACCCATTACTTCATCCTGATTGGCCCTTGTTTGGATCTTATTGCTATGTTAAGGTCAATATTAAATATCTTATGTTGCAATGGTCTAATGTCTTGGGTTTCTTCCTATTTGTCTTGCGGACAATCATTTTTTTGTTGCTGAAATTTGGGTTATTCAGCATAATCTTAGTGCTGCTTCATCAATAAATTATACCTTTACCTATCAAATTTCTTTTTACTGAAATTGCCACTGTAACATTATCCTTGCAAATATTAATACCAACATAAGGTTCTAGATTCTAGAATTTCTATTGTAGGCGTTGAAACCCTCAGCTGCCTTATTGTCCAGTTAATCTTTGGGTTAACAATTATACTCTGGATATGTTTGTTGTTTCTTTTCTTAGTGGTTTTAGCTTGGGATATTATTTCTAAGCTCCTGTAGTATAGAAACTCAAATCACTCCATAAAGGAAATTTCAAATTTGAGGTTAAAAGGTGAACCAGTTCATCACAGCTTTGAATTATGTTTGGGTTGTTGGATATTACTAAAGCTCATAATGGTTAACTTGTTATTCCTTTTTTAATGATTTCAAAAAAAAATAATCAATTATGATATTGCTAGATGATAACTTTTGATTGTATCAGTAGTTGAGAGAGATGAAACTGGTGGTGCTTAATTGAAAGGTGGCCTGCCATGATACGTGATCAGTAAGAGGCTAGAACTATAGAAATTATTAAAATACTTAGTTGCCAAAACTGCAAGTGGGGAAAATGGAAGTTTGATGATGTCTCTGTTTGGATTTTATTCAGTATTATGGAAGTAAGAACTGTTGGACTCTTGGTGTATTCAGATAATCTTCACAGTTTCATATAGTTGTGCATTTCTAGAGTGCATAATTTGCTGTTTAATTTTGGTTTGATTACATTTTTTCCCTCAGGATTGTCGTTCTCATATTCGATGGCTTCCTGCTTGTTTTTTGCAGATATATTACGTATTCAAAAGAAGAGGAGGTCGTGCGGTGTATTCAGTATGTACATGGTTTTGTCTTGGAAGGTAGGTATTTGAGGTAAGCATCTATCCCTTTCTTTGGTTTCCTTGGTCAATGATGCATAATTTCTTTTTCTTACACTCTGAAAATGGCCAATGCAGAGCATCATTTGGGACTGCAAAATACTGCCACGCGTGGTTGAGAAACACGGTATGGACCGTGGTCTGTTGGTGATCACTGTTCTTCCTGTCACTCCATTTGTGATAGCATGTTATAGCTTACCAAAAAAAATTAATAACCAGTATTGACATGCTGCTTTTTTTTTGCGCAGCCTTGCAGTAATCCTTCTTGTCTATATTTGCATAGCATTGGTGCTGACGAAGATAGCTTTGGTAAAGATGATCTAGCTGCAATTCATACAAGGTATTAAAGATACATCATCCCTCCAATATAGATGTGCTATCTCCCTTTGATGTGCATGTGTGATCTGAGGTTAAAATTGAGAGAGCAGTATATGACTGTGTCACCCGTAATAAACTATAGCTGTCTTATTTTTCTAGCTTCCTCTTTTGGGTGGGATGGAAAATAGTGCATAAAAGAAAAATCAGTTTCTCGGTATTGCAGTACTAACTAAATCGGCTTCAATCCAATTGGTGTTCTGCATGCATTACATGCAGAAACTGGTATTTGCAAGTATTTGATTTTGATACTTGGTTGATAAGAATGATGTTCCTGTTGCACCCAAGTAGATATCATTTTGGTCAAATTCGTGGTGCTGAAGGTCTCTTGGATGTCACTCTGCACGTGCTAATATCCAGTGGCACATGCAAATTGTTGCCTTTTACCGTAACATGAATACATTATCTTCCCTGAGAATTGATGAATGCCACCTGTTTATTTTCTGGGTGAGATCATGAAAATATTTGCTATCATGGATAAATAAGGCAGTTCGCAATTGGCCCCATTTCCTATTTATTAATATATATAACTGCCTTATCTTGGAAGTTGACAAGCTTTATTTCTTGCTCTAATTGAATGTTGACACTTCAGATCTTCAATGATCCCTTCTTGAAGGAATGTCCTGCTGATTTATTCTAGTGGACCTCAGAGGTTCCTGAAGTTGATATTAATTGAATGTTGACACTTCAGATTTTCAATGATCCCTTCTTGAAGGAATGTCCTGCGGATTTATTCTAGTGGACTTCAGAGGTTCCTGAAGTTGATATATTTTTATAGTTGACCTAACTGAAGGGTTTTATGTAATTGTTGCTTTGCATAATAAATTTCTCCTGGGTATAGTATAAGCATTGATTTCATTTTGTTGGTTATACAGGAATAGAGTTCAACAAATAGTTGGTGACACCAGTAATATGATGACCCGCTCAGGAGATGTCCTACCACCTCCACTTGATGAATTATCTACTACTGGCTTTACATCGACGGAGACATCTAGCATTAGAAATGCAGTAAATGTAAGAAACCTTGGTGTTTAGTTCTGCTTGTGAGTTAATTCCTTTAGCAAAGTATCTGAACATTTAGTTTCTGTTTCAGCACAAAAGTTGCTGTAGTTCTCTTTTATAGACTATACGGATTCTTTGGTTTGAACTGCAAACATGTTCATCGAATGATTTTATGTGATTTAGGATGCAGTAAATGATACAGTGAATTACAGTAGCTACATGACTCGTGTAATTCCTCATGATAAGGATGGAGACGCTGGTGGACCAAACAGAATGACAACTTTTGTCGATATAGTTGGAAGGTCTAATACTTCTGGTGCAGAGAGAGATGGAAATAGCACTGAAGATTGTAGGATTTTGAATTTATCTTCTGACCTATCTTCAGTAACCATTAGCAAAGATAATCATGGTGATGAAACATATCCTGATAAAACTTTGTTCAAAGTTCCATCTTCGAATCACGTTCTCAATGATCTGCGAGGCAACCAAAATTCTGTTGAATTTTCAGATGAACCTTTCAGGGAAGATTATACATCTTTTGATGGCCAAGGACCGAAGAATTTTAATAATATGGATCAAAAGGCTTTTCTTATGTCCCATTCTGCTCAATCCACAGAGAACTCTGGTGGTCGTTTATTAATACATAGGTCATGTAGTCCCAGTAGCAATGGAACGGATTTTGGAGCTTTACATAATGAAGTGGATGAAGCTTCTCTGCCACTTTCATGTGTAACTGCGGTATTAAATGAAGGATTTCATGACTTGAAATTCCAAAATTCTGTCAAATCCGATAGGGTTTACAGAAGTTCTTCCTCATTCTCCAATGAAGAAATAGTGGAGCACCTACGGAGGATTGATGGTGATAACTTGACGAACTATCAAGATTCTTCATTCAATGCCGTAGAAAGCACCATTATCTCAAATATTATGGCAATGGACTTGGATTCATGTGATGATTCAACGGCCTTGCGTCGTAGTTTTGCTGTCTCATATGGTGAATCTGTGGGGAAGCATGGTGCTTCCTGGAACTCTTTGCACAGCAACCAATCAGGGTTCTCTTTTGTGAAGCAAGATGACTTTTCCAGGCAAGGAGGTGATTTAGAGTCGTCTTTTGGAAAAATTGGTCATATGTCAAAGAATTCATCCAGCCTTCAGGATTTCAGAGAGAACAAGGAGCAGTATGTGCACAAGGGTCCGTATCAAAGTAAGTGTTGGCAGGACTTTTCCTTATTTTATCTAGTAAAACAGTTTGACGCTTTCTTTGATCACAGATCGACAGGTGATCCGTCCATCGCTGGATTGGGTAGTGGCTTCTCCCTTAGAACAAAATCGACTAACAGATTTAGCTACCTGTGTTCATCTTTCATTGATTTTCTTTCAAGTGGATTTCCAATTTTATATTCTTATATCTAAAAAAAATTAAGTACATAGGCATACGACAAAGTTACTAGGGAGGTTTTATGGAGATGTTTGAAGGTTAGAGGTGTGCCAGTGGCGTACACTAGGGCGATCAAGGATATATATGATGGAGCCAACATCAGGGTACAGACAGTAGGAGGAGACTCGGAGCGCTTTCTGGTGATGATGGGGCTGCACCAGGGATCAGCTCTTGCCCATTTTTATTTTTCTTGGTGATGGATGGACTGACGCGACAAATCTTAGGGGAGGTGCCATGATGTATGTTATTCGCAGACGACATAGTCCTGATTGATGAGACTCGCAGCGGAGTGAATGCTAAGCTGGAGGTTTGGAGACAAACTCTATAGTCTAAAGAGTTCAGGCTGAGTAGGACCAAGACAGAATACTTGGAGTGCAAAGTATTAACGGGAGCGACCTTGAGACAGGCGTGGAGGTGAGACTTGGTACTCAGGTCATTCTAAAGAAAGGAAGCTTCAAGTACATCGGGTCTATTACCCAAGGGGATGGGGAGATTGATAACGATGTCACACATCGTATTGGGGCAGGGTGGATAAAATGGAGGCTCGCATCTGGAGTCTTATGCGATAAAAAAGTGTCACCAAAACTTAAAGGCAAGTTTTATAGCGTTGTGGTTAGACCGACTATGTTGTATGGGGTGGAGTGTTGACCAGTCAAGACTTCGCACATCCAAAAGATGAAAGTTGCGGAGATGAGGATGCTGAAATGAATGTGTGGACATACAAGGAGGGAGATGATTAGAAATGATGATATCCGGGACAGAGTGGGAGTGACCTCGGTGGAGAATAAGATGCGGGAAGTGAGGTGGAGATGGTTTGAGCATGTGCAAAGAGACACGCAAATGCCCCAGTGCGGAGGTGTGAGGTTGGCTATGGACTGGTTCAGGAAGGGTAGAGGTAGGCCGAAGAAGTATTTGGAGAGGTGATTAGACGGGATATGACACAGGTGCAACTTACTGAGGATTGACCTTAGATAGGGGGCTGTGGAGGACACGGATTAGGGTAGAAGAGTAGTAGGTAGTCGAGCGTTGTCCTACTTATGTTTGCAAACTGGTAGTTGTAGTGTTATTATTGTAGGCCCACTTAGCTTATCTTACTAATAGACGCAGTATTGCTTTATAGTCCCCTGTAGTTTGATTTCTGCGGCTATGTGTCCTTTAGTGTACTTTGTTTATCTTATTTACTTGCGCTAGTTACTGCTGACCGGGTCTGACCGTTTCTTTGCTTTTGTTTTTGCTTTACTTGTGCTTATGCTTTGTTTTGAGCCGAGAGTATCTCGGAAACAGCCGCTCTACCTACCAAGGTAGAGGTAAGGTCTGCGTACACTCTACCCTCCCCAGACCCACGTTGTGGGATTTCACTTGGTATGTTGTTGCGGTTGTTATTATTATTAGATAGGAATTCAGTGAAGAATATTTTAAAATTGGGATCTTCTAAAATGTTTGGTTTCACTGCGGTATGCACCTTATTTTCTGGAATTTTAAATCTAATTTTTATTGGAATCAGTTTGCCCTTGCTTATCTATAGGTGCTCCATTCTTTGATTATTAGAAAAAACCATGACAATAGCTTCAATTACTAGCTTTGCTTTGTGTTACTGCGTTAGTTGCTTTCAATGAATATATATACAAAAGGTATTTTGTCAAAGTTAACAAGCTTTCTGGCTTATGTTTGATTGCTACTCCATCACTCAAATAAATAAATACCTAATAGCACAAAAATAGTTTGAAAAATGGTATAATCATCCTTGCTTTGTATGGTAATGCTCTCACGGGTGAAGAAAAGATGAGTTTGCCAGGCTTCAAATGTATACCAATGAGGAAATATAAAGGGATTATGTGTACATGTGCATTTTCTCCGACCTCTATAATTTAACCTTCCCTGTTGCTGCACCATACTGTTCTGTTTCATACTTCTGAGTATCTTTATGGTAGAATGGTACATTATTGAAAATTGCAGTCGATTGGTTCATATAGTGATATCTCTGAGCTGTCTAACAGTCACCAGACCAAAAGTTTCGGCTCCACCTGGGTTCTCAATGCCACCTAGGGACCCACTTCACGGTTTTGCCTCATCGGATGAAATAGGAGGAATCCCTCGTGCTCTCTCTGGTAACACTCACAATTCAGTTTCTCACAGTTGCATGATAAGCTGTGTTTTGTTGTGAATGAAGTTAGTATATAGTTCTTATACTGCTATTTCTACAGGAAATCGTTTAGTAAATAGTTCTTCATCAAGTTTGCTTCACACACCATCAACCGGAAGCATTAGCAGTGCATGTGATATCGATTTTGTTGACCCTGCCACACCAGGCTTTGGAAACGGAAAGCCAACAAATGGTTTTGATATCTCATCCCTGGAAATCGGGTCAGCTTGTGTGCCACAGAGGAGAGGCTTTGAAGATGAGGCAAGAATCTGGCATCTTATGCAACAAAAATCTTTAGATCAAGGGAATTTCTCTCAACTAATTGCTTCTCAAACACCATCTGTGCATCAGCCACGAAGGTTTCCTAGTCATGGTGGGGATGAATATTTTGGCCTGGATGATATATATGGCTTCTCGTCAAGGGTGGTGGATCAACACCAAAGTTTCGATCCATCTTCCTATCCACAACACAAAAGTTTTGATCCATCTTCCTATTCACAATTTCCACAGCAAAAGCTTGCGATAAATGACCACATCTTTAATGGCTTCCAGCACAATGGTTTGGACAATATCCACCGTAGTAAAGAAGTGGACAGCATGACACAACTCCAGACAAATGGGACATTAGGTTTCAAAAATTTCTATGCTGGTTATGGAGATCTGATGTTCCAGGCGCCCCGGTCTGGTGATGTATACACCAGAGTATTTGGGATGTAACTCACTGATTCTTTAAAAAATGAAATTGTCCCTAATTACTTTGTTTCCTATGTTGTCTGCAGAAAATTATAAATGTTACTAGTAATTACTACTTGCCTGATATTGTCTGTTTCGGATTGAGTGGAAGAATTGAGCCAAATATTTGTTTCTCATTTTCCTATCATCCGTTAGCAGATTAAAAGCTATTTTGTCACATGTTAATTTTGATCTTTGGTTAAGTGATAAAAGTTCCAAGTAAAAGAAAATGACATGGAATTCATGAATTGATTGGTGCATATATTATCCTAACCTGTTCCATTTTCTTCGTTTGGATTATAGTTATGCACTCGCATTAGCCAAACATAAATTGCGTATTTTCGATAAAAAATATTTTTTTGGAAGCACACACTGCTAACAAGATAAATTTCAATATTTATGGAAATAAGTTTTTTAACAATTTTCATAGCATGTACTACGTTAAACGCATATACATTATCTTAAATGGTACTACAAGAATAGTACTCCTAGTACTAGTACATACTAGTTCTTTTAAATATACATTTTGATCAAGACACCGACAACATAACCCCTACTAGTAATCACCAGGGCATTAAATTGACTCTCAACATAAATGACTAACCAAACATACGTAAATGATGTTAAAATTTTGTGGGTTGACCACTTTTTAATGTTCGGTCCACGTTTCAAAACTATAGTCAAGTTTTAGTTACAAAGATCCTTTTACCCTTATATTTCTTCATTTCAATAGAGATCCACTCCCTTCATCTTCTTTATTTTTTTCGAACTCCAGGATCCTATCAATTACGATGACGTTTCAACTCCTATATGTAAAATTCCAGCTTATTGTATTGCATTTTATTTTTACAACTGAAACTACAATATATTTGCCAATATTGTTAGGTGTCATGCCAAATATTTTATACTTCATTTTAACAACTCAAACTATACATATATTATATATAGGTTGTCATGACCCCTTTTTGGGAATCGTGGTGCTACACATTCTCACCGGTAGGCGAATCACTTTCCATATAAACAAAACAATATAGAAGAAATGCAGAAATATAATCAAATCATCAATACACCTCCAAAATCTGGTCTGCGATACAAGAGCACTAATACAGAATACAAGCCTAATGTAAAGACATAATAAGCATCCAAAGCATGTCAGAAGAAGCATCCTCACCCTGAAACGCCGAAATCTACCTGCCCGAACTCAACTCGAGCTCGTAAACTAGTAGAGGGACATGTATCTGCATAAGAAAAGATGCAACAAGCATATCATGAGTACACAACGTACCTCCGTAGACAGAAAATGCGTAACATAGATAAATATCAAGTTGACACCAGATAAGCATATACTAGACAATTGAGTAGCCCATATAGGTCACGTTGTACATATCAATACACTGGTTCAACAAGTCACAATGTTCACATAACGTTCTATTCGCAGTCAAGTACAATCAATTCATTCACATATAAAAGAACATTACTATCATAGTACCCACCGACTAGTACTCTCGTCCAAGTCATATTCAAAATTAACCCCCTTTACCCAACCTTAACACATCAATAAACAAGTCAACACTTAGATCACAACGATCATTTTTGAACGCTTTACAGGAATATTACACTTAAGCTAACCGTAATGACATTAACTTCTCTATTATTCTTAGTCTTGGATTTAGCTAAGTCTTTATACAGTAACAGTCTAACACACATAGATCATGCAACGTTTACCTTCCCAATGGCAACACTTATCACAAGTTCCTTACTGGACTCGGTACCCAATCACACAATCAATTAACAGATAACACATAATGCACATATTTTTCCTGGGTCTAAACAATAATCCTGACATATTGACACTCCCGACATAGCAGCAATAGGCATCGAAGACTTAGACTTATAAATTATAACCCCAAAATACATGCATAAGAAATCAAGTCACATATGACAACTAATTCAATATTTATCCAGGTGTTCACATATCTAATTATTCAGGTATCCACAGAGACAAGCTCAATCATGACAATCAACCGATCCATGTTACCAACAACAGATAATTAATGTATAGATGTATGCATGATATGAATGCAAATATAAATTCTAGGTACCTTTATCAACCTGGTATACAGTACGTCAAAGTTTTATATAATTCGTACACCCATAAGAGATTCGCAAAGTACATATACCCCGTCCAAATGTCCCATCGAAGTCCAACTCTTGGCTGTAATAATATATGTTACAAGTGTGCAACCCCGATCCCTCGTGTATCATCATACCCGTTGCGGCGTGTAACCCGAGACATCCGTATCATCATCATCTCAATGTTTCCATAATCTCATAGTGTTCTTACCTTTTTCGGTCTCTTGGACCCACAATATTTTCATACCACTCTCATATTAATATCATCAGAACTATGAGTGTATGAATATAAATGACATACAAGGCAAGAAACCAGAATGTATGAGACACAACCAAGTATAGGAGACGGATAACACATGCTTTCAGAATTCAACAACAAGTAGCCCAAGTACAATCTGAATATTTGATCAAACAGTCCAACCACAATAATTCAAGTACAATCAGGATATCATAACAAACAGTCCAACCACAATAATCCAAGTATAATCAGGATATCATATCAAAACATGTGTGATGAATAAATATAGCAATATCAAATATGGCGACGAGCCTACATAACAGGAGTCGGAATCAGCTTAAGGCTGATTTCCTAAATCATCCATCAACACAGTTCAACGTCGATATCCACTCAACTGTTCATCACAATTTACCAAATCAAATTCTGAAAGTTCCTACAAGTCACAAATAATCATACGAAGCTGCTCGAACTCTCAAAATACCTAAATGGATCCGTCTTGACCCAATTTTGACCGCGGTCAACTATAAATCATCTCAAAAGCTAATTTCTCAACCAACCACCTTAATCACATTTGAACCTCTCAGGAATCGAACCAATCGCCTCGACTAAGCTATAAATCATGTTCCGGAGCTAATGAAATCGACAAAACTTCCAAAAAGATGCATTTGCCCCTGATGTTGACTTTGGTCAAACTTCTTCATTTTTTAACTTAAGGATTTTCAAAATATCTTTTGCCTTATCCGAAGCTCCTCCGAACGTCTCGGTAATCGCTCCACCCATCCCCACTAGTCGAATACACTCTAACGATGTCAAGGGGAAGGATCAACAAGGGTAAAAGGGTAAAATGCATATACGATCAAACGGGTCGTTGTGAAAACTAAAAAGCTAATGGTTTTGTTTTATATTTTTATGAGGTGGAAGGGATATTCTAGAAAATTAAAAGGTGGATAAAATACGAATAAAATCCCGTCATATTACTCTTTTTCCTATATTATTCCAATTTCCTTCCATTATGAGGATTAAGGAGTTACGGTATTTTCATCTAACTTAAAGTTAAAATATAATAAATATTTTTAATTTTTGTTATTATAGTCGAATATTCAGAAATATTTTGTTCCACAAGTTCAATGAGTTTTTTTTATGACGTCGGCATGAACAAATTCTCTAGTTATGTAAATGTTCGGTAAATACTTACCTGTATTTGATATTTTCATCAGATCAATTTAACTTATTATGCTTAAGTAATTTAATAAAGTAAAAATATAAATTAATTAATCATGATGGAAGTTTATATATAGATACATGACAAATCAATAGATATGAAGTAATATAAAATAAACTAAATTTGATATCTGAATATTCAATTTGATACCCTGCTATAAATTCTTCTTCCGCTTCTGATAAATCAAAAAGGTAATTATTCACACTCGATTAGAGAATACATTAGAAAAACGATACACCCGATGGGTTAGACGCCACAAATTTCACCTCAAAAACTCATATTTTGATTGAGTTTCTACTATATCAACTGTACTTAAACAGTTAGATAATCATAATCAATAATATCATCACTTTATCATCGCTTGTTAGAATCTGTAGATAATTGAACCGAGAAGAGTAGCGCAAGACAGAGACGAAGAGATTTGAGAAGGAGAAGAGGAAGCGTAGAACGAGAGAGATGTTTGGGAGCCAATGCGCTCTTCTGTGTATTCAATATAACTCTCTAATTGTAAAATACAAAATGTACCCTCTATTTATACTACTAGCTTTTGCTAGCCTATAGCCACTCTTGAAAATATGACCACTAGACTACAAGTAACTAAAGTTAAAGACTAAGTAGTAAAAGTAAACTGTAAACTACACTTGTATACTGACAATATACTACTAATGAACATTCATATCTTCAACACGCCCCCTCAAGCTAGGCACTGAAAACAGAGATTTCGGTCCTAGCTTGGAAGAAATGTCCATAAGAATTTCCTGAAGCTCTGAATCAGCATCCAGCAATACATCACTTTTTGCACGAGTTTCTTGCCTCGACATCAGTAGCATCACCTGCTGCACTCTTGCACAGCAAAATTCCAGCAGCTTCATCACAAAATAACCTTCTTGATAAAGGAACTCCACTGGCTTCATTACATCTTCTTTGATAATGTACCAACATTTCTGGAAAAAATGCAAATTGAAACCATCTGGCCAAAGAGCCTTATCTCAATTAAACAATTTCACTTTTCTTCTACCTCTTCCATGGTGAAAGGCCTTTGCAACCATTCACTCTTTGACAATTTAGCCAAATCTTCATCAAAACACTTTGGCCTCCATTCCTCTTTTTCAGTGAAAACATCATAAATTTTTACAATATGCTCCCTGATTAAATTTTCATCTTCAACCAATCTTCCATTAATCAATATCTTAATCAATACAATTATATCTCTATCGAAATTTGCTTGTTTATGAAAGAAACTAGTATTCTTATCCCCCTACTTTAACCAAAGACATCTACATTTCTGTCTCTGAGATTTCTTCAGCTTTTACAATTTCTTCCAGTTCTTTGCTGATTGAACTCCTTTCAACCTGAATTTGTTCTTCATTTTCTATTTCTTTGCCACCATGATCAAGAGCTTCCAGTTTCTCCATTGCCTTTTTTTCTCTTTCTTTTAGATTCCAAAAAACACTCTGTTACACTCCTTGAAGTCATTTTCAACATAGACAATTTATTAGCAAGTGCCACATCTGGTCTATCAGCTACAACATAAGAATTCCACCATTCATCCACCTTTTATTCTACAAATATTCATCCACCTTATCAACAAAACCAGCATGTTCAGACCATTTTTTTTTCAAACTTAAAGTAACCCTTGATCCTTCTCCAATCACCACATCCAACATAAAAATCAGTCGCAAAAAAAACATCCTGCGAGAAAATACCAAAGAAAGAACAAATGTTGCTTCAACGTTAAACAAGAATGCAACACAATCGCAAATACGCTTGTCCAGATCCTTAACACCAGTGGCTTCTAAGGTCAGCAGTTCACTGACTTTGCAGAAGAATCCATGAGCATCATCATAAAAGACCACTATAACAACAGCAACTCAATAGTAGTGAGCAACAACACAGCCCTTACAACTGCATCATTAATATTTTCCAAGCAGGATCTTCAACTCACACAACATTGAGTCGACTTCTGAACCAGCACCGACACCAACAGAACTACAATTTCCGAATGTTAATTATCACAGATTGCATGCGAATCCATTAATGAAGGAAACATAAGAGAGTAGGAATAGGAAGAACGAGAGAAGACGAAGTATTTGGGAGCAAAACAGAATGCTCTTCTGCGAATTTTCTATTATAAAGCTCAAGTGAAATATTACAAAATAGTCCCTATTTATAGGTGACTAATTGACTAATTAACCCCTAATGACAAAATATCTAACTAATACAAAGTATCTAACTAATTTAAAATATCTAATTAACAACTAACTAACCACATATATATACAGTGTATATATGTGGTATATCTCAACACATGAGTTACGAGACCAACAACATCTGTAACGTTAACAACATTGTCATTAGCAGTTGTGATAACAACATCAAACTTCTTTTCCTGCAAAAAAGGCTTCTTGGTCTTCTCAACATTACCAACAAAATAGATGGTGTAATAGCAACGTCCAAATCGTGTCCCATATATGCATAAGCATTGAACAAACTAGCATGTGTAGATGCATCATCAACAACTCAATACCCAAATATCTTCTCTTTTCTGTAGTTGTGAAGGCAGCAACCACATGATCTCTGCCATGTTGCAAAGTACACCACCAGGTCTTAATGCCCTGACAATTGTAGCAAAGAATGGTTTTTTCACAAGCTCTATCGCAACAACAATATTTTCATGTATTTCTTAAAATTTCAAAGAATGTGTCCTAGCTTTCATTTTCGAATCCATAATAGTCGCGCAGAAAGAACATCGATTTACACTCGCGCGAAGACATTGAAACAAAATCAAGAATAACATTAGTGACTCATCGCACTGATCGCAAAGAATACTAATATCAGCAACAATATCATCAGATGATACAGAGTCGCCACTGAACCACTTGGATAAATTCCAGCAGCAGTAGCTTCAGCAAAACAGCTGCAGTACTAATATTTTCAAGCAGGAGCTACAACTCCCACAACATTGAGTCGACTTCTGAACCAGCACCGGCACCAGCAGAACTACAATTTCTGAACCAGCACCAGTCGAACTTCTGAACCAGCACCAGCAGAACTTAATAAGAGGCAAGAACCCCTCGTTCTCTAGTCTCGCTTGGACTAGAGAATCTCTCGATTATCATCACGCAAGCTATTTTGATAAGCGGCAAGAGCCCCTCATTCTTTAGTCTCGCTTGGACTAGAGAATCTCTCGATTCTCATCACGCAAGCTACACATATAAAAACAGGCAATCTACAACTTGTGAATAGTTTTTTTTTTTGAATCTTTGAATTGAGCTTCAACTCAATCCATATTGTCGTCGACGAAGTATCCCTCGGTTCTCAGTCTGTTTGTCGCTAAGAACTCTTCAATCCTTCAATCGATCTATTGAATATGCAACATAACCACAATTTCTTTGAACTGAAATTCCACTGATCCACAGTTTCTTTGAACTGGAGTTCTATTGTTCTAGCAACAATATATTTTCTTTCATTTTCAGAACTGCATATTAATTCCAGCACAACAGGTTTTAACAATAACATCAGAACAACAGCTAAGAATTTCAGCCACTGCAGCGGCAAGAGACTTTCATATTGCCAATCCATAACCATTATCATCTTCTATGCCAACAATAAATCCCAAAAGCAAGTACTACCAATATATAACCAACACAATAATGACGAACTCGACACTTTTCTCCAATTCGTCAATTCTCAACATATGCAACTCTCAGCAGTATCAACACACCAACACGAGCAGTTGTTTCTCAACATATGCAACTCTCAACAGTATCAACACACCAACACGAGCATTTGCTGCTTTATGAACAACATTAATAGACACAATGAAGCAGTAGCAAAAATCCAACATTCACTAATACAAATACAACTTTAACCAACACGCCAACACAAAACAGTAACAACTATCACAGTATTCACAAGACACATATTTGTATGTAACTTCAAAATATATTCTCTTCGATTTCATCCAATTTAGTAAAGACTGGAACTCCGGCGATCGTCGTCGCCGCAATGACAGCCAAAGACGGAGTGTATCCGCAGAAAACAATAACATCTCCATCTGACTAAATCGACAAATGCGATAATCGAAAACGATAAACAAAATAGGATTAATTGACTTTGATTCTCTGTCGATTATGTTGTCACTCGCAACAAAATCGATCGATACTATAGATATTACCTCAATATTGGAAAGATATGTGATGCAATTTCATTTTCAGCGATTTTTTATTTTTCTTCAATTTCAAAGTATAATCCAACTGAATCGTCAAATCTCCGATATCTATTGTATCGATTCTTCGATACTCACTCGACTTTGAATCACGAACAACTCAGAAGGATGAATTCGAAGTTTCGATCTTCAATTGTGATTTTCAGACGAAAACGCGATTTCGATCGCATCGCGATTTTGATTTTCAGGTTTCAATTGCTTCTGATTTTCTTCTGTTCCTTCAATTCCGCTCCTCTATAATCAGTTCCTTCACAATTTTGATATTTCAGAATGATCGATCAAATTTCAGTTTCGATCGAGAGACTTAATCGCAGCAATCGTCTCATCTCGGATCTGTTAATTCGGCTTTGATACCATGTTAGAATCTGTAGATAATTGAACCGAGAAGAGGAGCGCAAGCCAGAGACGAAAAAATTTGAGAAGAAAAAAAGGAAGCGTAGAACGAGAGAGATGTTTGGGAGCCAATGCGCTCTTCTATGTATTCAATATAACTCTCTAATTATAAAATACAAAATGTACCCTCTATTTATACTACTAGCTTTTGCTACCCTATAACCACTCTTGCAAATATGACCACTAGACTACAAGTAACTAAAGTCCAAAGACTAAGTAGTAAAAGTAAATTGTAAACTACACTTGTATACTGATAATATACTACTAATGAACATCCATATCTTCAACATCGTTGTTACTGAACCATGAGATTTTCACTTTATATAGACTCACCGGGATTCACGAATAAATCTTTAAGGTAAATGTTCTTAAGACATTGTAACATTATCAATAACAAATAGGGATAAAAAGATGCAATAACTCTCGCTATATATAAGATTCAAAAAAACCCGAATCATAAAAATTTATTATACGTTACCATTACCCTGCAATTTTTCTAAAAACTATTTTCACAGCTTGAAAACTTAACCTTGCACTGACATGAAAATAACTTTACGGGTTATTACAAAACCAAATAGGATACGCAAGTACGCAACACAAATTAGATATAGCCCTATTTTACAGCGTAGGTTCAGTTTCTTCCTCATCTCTCTCTGCCGTTGGATCTCACTGTCAAACACCAAAGTTGAAGCCATCACAAAGCGCGCCAATTACAAATATTAAACCTTATTTTCTTCTTCTCTACTGATCGACAACGCAAACGAACGAAAATCCAACAAAAACAGATAAAATTTCTGATCCGTGATCCGTCTGTAAGATCAACTGTTAGGTATCTAAGGTTAGGTAATATTTTTAATTTTTTTTTTGCTTAATTGTAGTGTTTTTTGTGTTTTAGGGTTTCGATAGTAGTATGGCGGAAGGTCCGGCGAGTCCAGGAGGTGGTGGAAGCCATGAGAGTACTGATGACCGGTTCCCTCAATCGAACGTGAGGGAACAGGACAGGTACCTTCCAATTGCGAACATCGGTCGCATAATGAAAAAGGCACTGCCTGCTAACGCGAAGATCGCTAAGGAGGCGAAAGATACTGTTCAGGAATGTGTTTCGGAGTTCATCAGTTTCATCACCAGCGAGTAAGTGGTTAATATATTGGTAGAATGTTAAATTTCCAGAATTTGAACTTTATGGGTTCTAAATTTAGGATAGTGACATCAGGTGTTAGTAATTGTGTTCTATATTTATTTTGTGTACATATTTAGTGAGTTTCGTAATACAAATACGACATTGAACTAAAGCTACAGGATTCTAAATGTTGCCAGGATTTGATGTTTATGTGTTTTAAGTGTTAATAATTGGGTTCTGGATTTAATTTTTGTACATGTTTTAGTGATTATGTTGTTGTTGTGGGATTACACTGGGTATGTTGTTGTATTTAGTGAGTAAGTGGTTACTATATTGGTAAAATGTTATATTAGGAAAATCGACATGCTTCTATATCCCTAGGATTGATAATGGTTGGAATTTCCTATAGTTAGAGCACATCCAAGTGTTCCAGTGAAGAGAAATAACAAAATAGTTAAAGAGTGACAGTAGACCACAATTGATAGTTTGATACTGGTGAAAATTTTGAAGACCTTGATAAACATAAGGATTTATGTGAAATTTGTTGTATTGTTCATTGCTATGTAGCACGGACACGTGAGAGGTGTCCGATAGGACACGGACACGTGAGAGGTGTCCGATAGGACACATACACGGACACGCGGAAACGACAATTTTGAAAAATAGGGGACACGACACGGCAGGGACACGCGTGTAAAAATAAATAAATAAATATTTTTATATATATAATATAATATATAAAATACTAAAATTAATATTTTTAAAGCTTCACATTCATAAATAAATTATAAAATCTAATTCAAATTTGTTATATACCAAATAACTAAAATACCAAATTAAATACGTACCAAATTAAAAAGAAACATTCATAACAAATTAACAATCAATCAAATATTCAATACATAATTCATAAGACCATAGTCCATAAATTAATACATAAGTATGTCCCAAGACCCAAATTCAAATAAATATAAAACATGATTTTGTCTCTAACAAATATCCATAAATGAGTTTGGCTCTATTACATCGTCTCTCTCTTTGTCCGGGTCTTCTGAATGCAATAGTCTTTCTTCTAACTCAGGCTCGTCAAGAGACAATTCAGCAAACTCAAGAACACCTGTATCCTCCAAAGATCCAAAAGTATCCCCACCAACATCCCAAAATTTAGTTTTACCCTCTATATATTGGGAGGAACTCCTAGATAACAAACGGAGATTGTTGTGGACAAAGACTAGATCTTCAGCACGCTTTGGAGTTAACTTATTCCATTTCACTGAGTGAATAAAAGAATAAGTACTCCAATTTCGCTCACAACAAGAAGAAGAGGCAGGCTGTCCAAGCACTTTAAAAGCCAACCTCAAGTAGGGACAAGCGGCACCATAATTAGCCCACCAATTGCAAGGATCCAGTGTACTACTCATTGAGGCATACTCAATATCATCAAAAGGGCCAATTTTAAGAGAAAATTTACCAAACTCATCTGTAACCTTCCTGTAATCATCGGCATTTGGAAATAACCGACGAAAACAATTCTTTCTTTCCGTAGAGAGTTCATTATCCCTATGAGGAGGATTTCTTGTTGGGTCTTCTTGAAGTCATTCATCACTATAGAACCTTCAAAAATAAATAATAATTTTGCTAAGTATTAGAATTTATCAATCTCAATTCTCAAACTCAAATTAAAATAAAAAAGTGCATAAGTAAAATAATAAAGAAATATAATACCTTGGATTTAGGAAGTGAGATAAACAATGAAGAGGGGTGTTGTTCTTACCCCAACGAGCTAGGAGAATTTGGTTGACCACATCAAAGAATCTTGATTGTTCATCTACATTATTACCTTCATGTTTATAAATTGCAGTCTTAACCTTTTCAATCATGGTGTCCCACATCTCATACACCAAGTGGAGGCAAGGTTTTTCTGTGTCACAATATCTAATCATATCATGAATGAGAGCGGTAAACTCAAGAATATATTCGTGTCCCACCAATCGTCATTTAACACCAATTCTCTTACATACCTTGCTTTGGTTTGGTCATCTTCCTTGTATGAAGTCCATTGTTCACTTGTGACCATTGCCACCAAAGCACGTCTAATAAGCTTCATTCTCCAAAGCATAATAATCATAGAAGCAAAACGAGTGTTGGCAACAGAAAACAACTTAAGAGCACTAAAACGATTGTAAATTGTCAACCTCATTGAATGATTCATGATAAAATTCTTTATTTGCAAAGCATCTTCATGGACATCCATGATCCAAGAGCACTCAACATATGTTTGTTGATTGTTTTCCACATTCTTTGGTTCACAAATATTTTTTAAAGCAAGATTAAGAGTGTGCACAACACATGGAGTCCAATAAATATGTGGGTACATACCTTCAATTAGTTCTCCTGCACCCTTGCAATTTTTAGCATTATCTGTTATAACTTGGACCACATTTTGATGGCCCACTTCATCAATTTCCTCTTTCATCAACGATAAAAAATTTATCCTTCTTCTCACCCTCACAATTCACAGATTTAATAAACATAGGACCCTTGTTAGAAACAATCATAAAATTAATCAAAGGTCTCCTTTGGGGATCACTCCACCCATCAGTCACAATACTAACTCCATTCCCTGTCCAAGATTTTCTAATTGGCTGCAACAACGTATCAACATAATTTTTTTCTTGTTGAAGAAGGGTAGTTCTCAATTTATTATATCTTGGAGCTACATAACCACTCAAATTATGATTTGCTGCAAAGGTAAATGCACCCATAAAGTAGGGATTTCGTGCGAGATTAAAAGGTAATCCACCCGTAAAAAACATCCTTGCAATTTCACAATCTAGTTGAGCCCTAGCTTGCATGTCAAAAGCTTTATCTACAGTGTTTGCATTACCTTTTTTTTAAAAAAAGGTTAGCAAATTCAGTATACTATCAGATTGGGAGGGGATTGATCCAGAAAGAAGTGGAACTTTTTTTATCGCCGCTAAAGCTTTTTGTCTATCAAATTCTTCCTCCTCTTTTTCCATTTTTTCCCTATCATGCCTTGACACTTTTTTACAACCAGCGATGCCTTTTCCAGTAATGTTCATCAAATGTGCTTTTACCCTAGTATATGTTCCTTGTTTTTGTAATCCACAAAAATCACATGTAAACGAGTAATTACCTCCTCCTCTACTACGTTTTTCAAGTCTAGTTACATATTTCCATAAAGGACGATCCTCGATGTCATCACATGAAGATGAAGATATCGATGGCACACTAGCACTAGCACTACCGCTACCGCTACCACTTTGGTAAATATTAGAAGCCATAATAAGAACCTGAAAAATACATAATATACAAGTTTACTTATAAAATTTAAAAATTTAAAATATTAATTGTTAAAGTCCATCTTCCCAAGAGGCAGTGCTGATGTTGCTAATATGGGCAAGAGTCAAGACATACTTGGGATTTGGGAAGGGGAAGTCGAACTGAGTCGCCGGAGTCGCGGGAGAAGTCGCACAGAGTCGCCGGACAGGGATGGACTTCGCAGATTCGCCGGAATCGCGGGAAGGGGAAGTCGCCGGACCGGGATGGACTTCGCAGAGTGCGCCGTACCGGGAGGGACACGAGATGGACTTCGCAGTCGCCGGAGTCGATTTCGCAGGTCACCTTCGATTTCTGAAAATGAAAGTCGTGATGGCAATCTAGGTTTTTTTTAGTTTTTAGTCTTTTTACCCTTTTTTTAATTCCCGTGTCCCGTACGTGTCCATCCCGTGTCCCCACCGTGTCCCCCCGTGTCCGAGCAATTTCTTTTTTTATTTGGGTTGGGCCCACTCGGACACGTCCCGGACACGTCCGAGGCGTGTCCGACGCGTTTCGTGTCCCCCCAGTGTCCGACACGGACACCTCACCCTAAATGAGGTGTCCGTGCTTCATAGGTTCATTGTGAATATTCTCTATAGTGAGAGCTCATCCAAGTGCTTCAATGAAGAGAAAAGAACAAAATAGTTAGTGTAACAGTATACCCTAGTCATTACGAGTCGAGATTTAAGAGCTTCATATACATAAGGATTTATTGGAAATTTGATATATTGTTCATTGTATTTGCAAATGTTTCAATTTGAAGTGGTATTCTTGAATGTCTGAGTTTATATTGCCAGGATTTGAACTTTATGGGTTCTAAGTTTTAGGATAGCGACATCCTGGGTTAATAGTTAGGTTCTACATTTAATTTTTGTACATATCTAGTGAATTTCTTAATACAAATACAATATTTGAACTAAAGCTACTGTGTTTTGAACCCATATGTCGGCTTCTAGCTCCGTCCTTGTATATTAGTAAAATCGACATGCTTCCATACCCATATGGGTGGGAATTAGGTATAGTGAGAGCACATCCAAGTGTTTAAATTGAAGAGAAAAGAACAAAATAGTTAAAGAGTGACAGGATACACTAGTCCATACTAGTCAAGAGATTTAAGAGCTTCATATACATAAATTTGAACTGGTATTATTGGATCTTGTGGGATTGCACTGCGTAATGTTATTGTTGTATTATTGGATCTTGGAGTTTATTTTCTAGAGCACTTCACTTGTCCTTAGAAAATTTCTTGGAGTCTCTTTTAGGCTTAAAATATGGTGGGATTCTAGAATTTTTCGTACCGTATTCTTAGCACATGTTTTCTATGCTTATGGATACGACTTAAATGATTTGGTATATTTGTTGAAATTTTTTATGCTACCATGTTCTCTGCACATGTTTTCTATGCTTATGGATACAACTTCAATGGTTTGCTATATTTGTTAAACATATCACGTGTTGTAAATTTAGTTTTGCTTCTCCATTTATGAGTTCCAAAACTTTGCAAACAATAACAAGACAGTGTTTGTAACTGTTTTGAGCATTTCGGAAACATTTGCCAAACAACCTACTCTTCTGAAACACTAGAGTTTTTTTTTTTTACATATTGTTAAATAAAAGAGATGCAAAGAAGCCTCCAGCCTTTTATTGGACGAATTATCCGAAGATGATCATTTACTCGTAGCAAGAGCGCGGAAAATTGAGTGTATCTTATCTCAATCATTTTCGTAGCAGAAGTATTTACTGATTCTCCAGGGAAATATGTTGGTCTAGCAGAAACAATTCGAGGATTGCAATTGATCCTTTCCGGAGAATTAGATGGTCTTCGTGAACACTGGACATGCCTTTTATTTGGTAGGTAATATTGATGAAGCTACCGCGAAGGCTATGAACTTAGAAATGGAGAACTGTTCATGCATTTATGCCCTTTGTTAATGAAAGTTATTACCTTATAAAAGAATTGGAGAACTGTTCTTCAATAAAATCTGGCTATCAACAATTCAACATTCTAACTTCTAAGGAAGCAAGTTAAGAGCTTTAGTGACTAGTGAGTCGCCAAACCGTGAAACATACAGCTCCCTGTGGCCAATCCCCAGCATCATCTATTTTGATGATGCTGTTGATAGAAACCGAGACAAAAGAGGGAACAGGAGAGCAATAAGGGCTGCTGTTCTGTCCTCCGTAATTACATAGTTTACAATTACTCCAAAAGTCAAAATTCTGCTATTTTTGTTCAATGGGTCTTGAAATTTCCACTTTTTTTTTTGAATTATTATTATTATTGTTGTTGATTTGCTTGTGCTTATGCTCTGTGGAGGGTAAACAATCGCTCTTCCTACCAAGGTAGAGGTAAGGTCTGCTTACACTCTACCCTCCCCAGACCCCACGTTGTGGGATTTCACTGGGCATGTTGTTGTTGTTGTATTATTATTATTGTTGTTCTTCTTCTTGCTCTTCTTGTTCATGGTACTATTGATAATTCATGGGTTACAACTTTCAATTGCAGCGTTCTTGCTCTTAGCTTCTATAATGGTCTCTACTTCCCTTTTCTTTGTTGAATTATTCGGCAATTTTATTCAATTGGGCCTTGGAATTTTGCGTCTTTTTGGGTTTTTGTTTATGGTACAATTGATAATGCGTGAAATACAACTTTCTATTGCTATGAGCTTGCTCTTACCTTCTCGGTATTCAGAACTTTTATTCGATAGTGAATTGAATTTCACATATTTCTCCTCATTAATTGATTCTTGGCATCATAAAATTGCTAATGTGTGGGTTAGAGTTTCTAGTGCTATGCACTTTCTCTTAGCTTCTACATTGGTCTACTTTTCCTTTTCTTTTCGAAGTATCCTCAATTTTCATCTCTTGGTCTTTAAATGTTCTATGGTTCCTGTTGATTGTACAATTGATGATACATACGCCCAATCTTCTATTGCTATTAGCTTCTTCATTGTTTTCCTTTGTCCTTTATTGTTTCAAAGCATCCAACAAGTTAATTCAATTTGGTCTTCAGATATTGCTACTTTTTTCTCATTCGTTGCATTTTTGTTTTATCCACAATTGGCAATATGTGGAGCGCAACATTCCATTGCTACTCAATTGCTCTGAGCTTCTATATTTGTCTCCCTTTACGGCTTTACCTTTTATTTACCAAATTAATTAACCATGTTGGAATTTGAAAGAGTGGAAGTATTGTTGGTAAGGGAATGTGAGGAAGCGAGGCTGCATGAAGGATGGAAGAAAAGAATATCCGGAGGCATTTGGGGGAGGGAAGAAGAGAAAACAAAAGAGAAGGAAAGAAAAGGGAATTATTGGGCCCAATATGGGTGATGGAGGAACTTGGAGAAATGTACATCCACGTGTAAGTCCACATCGCTTAAAGAATAGCACCAGCTGAGATTGAATGGTCTAGGATGAGGCCAGTTAGCAAAGAAGGGCAAATATGATACGAAAGGGTAACAATGTCAACAAGGGTATTTTTGTTGTCAACTTTCAAGGGGGGTCAAAGTTAAACATTATCAAATAGTAGAGGGGGAAATTTGGACCTTTTCGCTAGTTCTTATTGATGTATAACATAGTAAAAAGTGCCCCTTATAACAAAATTGTTTGTCTATTTCTATTCACTAGTGTGTGTTTTTACTGTATTATTTCTTTAGATCAGAGATTTTTTTGTGTGAAATCTTACTCTTTCTATGGATATATTGCTGTTTTAATGGTTAAGGTGTGAACTCCAATCCATGTTAATTGATGATTCCAAATCGAAATGATGTAGATGTATTATGGACTTATGGTTCTAAGATAGTAGCTTTCTTTGAACTTAGACATTGACATTTATTAATCGACATGGAAGTTGTAGTTTGTGGTGTTGAATGTGATTTTAAACGCGTTTTCTGTTCTTTTACAGGGCAAGTGACAAGTGTCAGAAAGAGAAGAGAAAGACTATTAATGGAGATGATTTGATATGGGCACTGACCACCTTAGGATTTGAGGACTATATTGAGCCACTAAAGGCCTATTTGATTAGGTACAGAGAGGTAATTGCAGTTCCTCCTCATTTACCGATGCTAAATAAGCTTGATTACATGAAGAGATCTTGATGTTCTTGCATGCATGTTTATCATCGACAACTAAAGAGACGGTAGTTCTTTTCCGCTCATCTGGAAGATTTGCTGTGTATCGGTGGTCTATATGAACTTCCTCTGTAGTTTCGAAGAACTTCTAATTTGACGCCAATGTTATTTCCACTTATCAACTGATCAATGTCTCTTTTTCTGGTGATTGAATTATTCTTTATGCTGGGGCTGTGGATTAATCATGGTATTGCAGATGGAGGTATGCATTGCTTCCCCGCATCAATGATATCGAGTTGCTTATTGTCTATTTGTCTTTACCTCTGATATGTCACTAGCTATGCCCCGGGATTGTTTCTAATGTCAGGGAGACACCAAGGGATCTGCTAGGGGTGGAGATACTTCGGCTAGTAAAGATATAGTTGGAGGTCAACTCGGACAATGTACACAAGTAAGAGGGTACCAAACTCTGTATTCACCATGCTCTGGTACTCTTAACCTTTATAGAATTAAGTGAAAGGTGTTATTATTTTGACTCCTATTTTTTGTGGAAAATGGCAGTTTGTCTATGACGGGTCTTTTACACAAGGCTTAGACTACGGGAACTCCCAAATGTGAATTTCTGAGTAAGTGCTTCATTCTCTCCCTCTTGTTGTAAGTGTGTAGATAAATAAGAACGACTTCTGTCGAGTAAGTTGTCATACAAACCTTGCTTCTCACTTTATTTTCATTTAGTCTTTATCTATAACATATTTTGAGTGAAGAAAATCATTTGTTTTTTAATCCTTATATTAGTTTTGATTTTCCATTTGAGGCTGATTAGTTCCTATATGTACCCTATGATGGCCCCCCTTTTCTTCTCCACTATTATTTTATATATGAGGTGCACATGGAAAGATTTAAATAAGAGATATTTGCGTTTTACATTGTTTTGAAGGACAATTTGCTTGAAGTAAAAAAACACTTTTTGCTGACTTAAAACCTTTTTTCTTCCCTTCCTCCTACAGTAGTGTTGGAGGTTTTGGATGTCCCCTTTAAAAGTTACTTTGGATCTAAGAGCTAGATAAATGCATCTTAAAATATTTTAATTTAGTGTCCACACTGTTTTATGGGCAGACATAAGCAATAAAGGATAGTGAAGTAAAAGAAACAATAGATATGTAAGGGTGTTAATTTCCAGTTTGTTATGCTTACGATTTTTTCATAAAAGAGGTACCTGGGCTCTTCTTTATTCAGTTTGCTCTGCACTTATTTTTCTTTAAATAAGTAAACAAGCAATAAAAGACTCGAAGTTAAAGTGCTGGCTATGTACAGTCAAGCTACAAAAGTATATTTGTTCCTTATGAATCTGGTAAGGAGTTGAACAAGTCGTGTAAAATGTCTATGTAGTATCTTGTAGTAAACATCTTTAATATACACCAAAAAGCTAATATTTGCAAGCAGTTCTAATTTGAAGAGATGTACTGTACAAATACTAGGTTCAATTGATTGCAGAGAAGACTATAGTTCGGACAATGGGTAGGCGAAAATTTGCGTTCATCGAGTTTGCTAACCCATCAAAGGGGGGGGGGGGGGGGATTTCTACCTCTCAAAAGTCAAAAGCATGTATTATTGTCAGACAAGGTTGAAGCCATATTTTTGGGGAACTACAATTGAAAACTATAGAATAGCACAGAATGAAGAAGATACCATTTTCTTTGCTGAATAGTACTGTCTTGAAGAACATGTATGCATTAATAGTTTAAGTGCGGATTGTTTTTTTTGTCGATTTGCAGAATAGCAATTGTGCAGATGCGAGTATCTTCTGTCTTCTGATATTGCTGATCTACGTACCAAACCATTCAATGGTTATGCTGATATTTGTTTGAAAGCTCTAGGAACCGAAAGTCTCCTGCCAATCTTGAATTAAGCCATACAAACACTTTGTTTTCTGAACTTCTCTTTAAGTACTTTATGTAAATGCTATTTGGCTTTTATTGTTATGACCTGATAACAATCTTCTTATTCTGCAACTTCGCTAGGTTCCAAACTTGAGCGACCTTAGCTTTTTGTATGAACTTAATTTTTTAAGATATTGCTTTTGGAAATGAGCAGAATCGTTCTAGGTAATATTTTTCTGACCAGAAACAGTCATCCTGCAGCTGTATTCTTATGAGGGTACTGAGACTGAATTTTTTGGTAATACTGAACTTAACCAAATTAGTCACTCATCAAACTGTATGTAGAGGTAAAGTCTGTGTACATCCTACCCTCTTCAGACACTACTTGTGGGATTACACTGAGTATGTTGTATCAAACTTTATATAGATGGGAGCACCTAGAAATTATGTAGGTACCGTTTCCACTCTGTGAACCTTCATAGATAGAGTTCATGGATTTTGTAATTGCCACCAATTCCAAAGCTCATTTTAGTTACTGGATTTGCAATTAAATATTTATACATAATTGATGAATTTTCTATTACAAATATAGGGTATAAACAATAGCCACTTATTTCGTTCGAACTCATACCTACCACTATAGCTCTTAACATTCAAAGGTGAGCGCGGTCTAAAACAGCTAGTAGAATTTATCATCTAATTGCCTAATTGTGGAAAGATAGATCCTAATTTATTGTAGTGAGGAAGAAGCTGACTAACTTGAGCTAAGTTACTGAACCTGGAAAATGGTCTAGACAAGTTTGGTCGATATGGGTAAGCAAACTGAATGTCGTTGGCCGGCTTGTTATTCATGAATTACTTGCTTTAAAAGAGCAGTTTTTGTTTTTAAATTGTTTAATCCCCCCCATTGCTAATACAAACATTCTTATTTCATAAGAATATCTCTCATAAAATAATACATAGATTTTCATAACTGCATGGGGTATTACTTAATAATGCCAACCAAATGCTACATTAGTTATACAACACTGTATTATCTTATGCAGGATTTCATTCTAATACAATTAACCAAACAACCCCTTCACATATAAACTGTTCAGCAGTAATCTTTGCATAATTGCGGATGCTGCGTAATGGCAGAGCTCAGAGCTAAGACTGCAAAAAAGAAAGAAAAGGTGGTGAATATGGGTATAAAGCAACTTTTGAATGATGAAATTTCGAAATAAAGGCAGTAGACAAGCGATATACCGAGAAACGTCTTTTGTAGTTTTCCAGATGCTCCTTTGGGTCACGTTTAGTTACTGTATAAGCCTCAATTTGGTTCATCTCCTGCAGTAAATACACTACTAGATCAAGTAATGTTCTGCAAAGTCACAATGTCTATACTAATGTAATCTACACAAATACAGAAATATTAGATATTAGGATGGTAATAGTTGTGTGCGAAGGGGAGCCTTGATGTAATTGGTAACGTTGCTGCTTTGTGACCAGTCACGGGTTCAAGACGTGGAAACAATCTCTTGCAGGAATGCAGGGCAAGACTGCGTACAATAGACCCTTGCGGTCTGACCCTACTCCGAACCCCGCGCATAGCGGGAGCTTAGTGCACCGGGTTGCCCTTTTAGGATGGTAATAGTTGTAATCTGCATACAATGAAGAAAGGACAGCTCGGTGCACGAAGCATCCAGTGTTTACTCAGGGGCCTCATCCCAAGGGGGTATAATATAGAGCAGCCTACCAGGGTCCACAGAGGGGCCTCATCCCAAGGGGGTATAATATAGAGCAGCCTACCAGATGCAAGTGTTCCACGGCTCGAACCCGTGACCTATAGGTCACACGGTTTATTGTTGTTTCAAGGCTCCCCTTCGCGCACAATGAACAAAGATAGCATTTGAACAACTTTCACATAAAGTGATTTGGAAATGAATGAACAAAAAGGTATAGCTACATATTTTTAGGGTACTTAGTAAGAGTAAATGTACATCACACAACTGATACACCATGACTGATTGGATGATTCTGAACTTAATACATGCTTCTATTGTAGAATGAGCACTATTTAAGTTATCTAAAGAAGCTATGTGGTGGTATACACTCCCAATACCTTTGACACAAAATTATAGGTTGACCTATAGATTCTCCTACTGTATGCTGAGCGTGAAGATCTAAATGGCACTACATAACTCAGGTACAACTTCTATATAAGCTTGAAAGAAGAAAACTCTTGTAAAAGCGACCATGTTCTAGTATTAAATTGACTATATTTGGGTGTGTGCCTATAATTAAAATTTACTTCTGGTTGTCAAACCAGAAAGCATCCAAGAAAAGGTAATTATGTGGTACCTTGATCCATGCTGCAAGTTTTGTCCTGCCTGTTGTAATATCGTAGTTCTTTACCTCGAGCAAAAAGGGCTGGAGTCTTTCAATGAATGGCGCGTAAGCTATATCCACCTGTACGTCACATATATAACGTAGTAAATAATGGGATACACAGCATAATTTTGCTTCATTCGCAGAAAATAATTCTTATGGTGAATGTTAAATTTCACCTTTTCACTTACTAATCCATGTCTACAGATAGTTTTCCTACAACTGAATTTTGGAATAACCAAAAGTAAGAGACGGACACTCACCAGACTGAATGTACCAAGGAAGAAAGACCCATCAACAAACTTGGAAAGAGCAGTCTCAATGGGATCAAATGCTGCAACTGCACCAACTCATCTGACTTCAAACTTCTATGTTAGAGCTTGTATGTAGTTGTATAGGAGTTAAGACTTACTGGAATCATTTACTCTATCTTCCTTCAAAGACGAAATTACAGCTTTGTAGAAGGAGTCAAAGTAGGTGAACAGTTCTTCTGCGAATTCTCTCTTGGATGGATCCTATATTAGTGAGCACACAACTGATTTACGCAAATGCCTCTTTTTAGGCCACCATTAGATTGTCTCTATTCTTAAAAATTGTGCAAATAGATTGTTAGTTTACGTTTACAAAATTTTAGACCTTGGTCCAGGGGCGGATTTAGTGGGGGCCAAGGGTGTTCACCCAAACACAACATACCCAGTGAAATCCCACAACGTGAGTCTGGTTCAGTGTATATATAGGCCTTGGTCAACATTTTCTCATAAGATTTTCAGTTTGTTCAAAAGGATCTTTAGACCATTGTCTAAAAAGTCCATAAGAGAAATAAAAAGAGGGTCATTTATTAAACAGATGGGACAATGGGAGAACTGGCGAAAATTTCTGTGAACGTGTTGTAGATGGAAAAACTAGGAAAATCTCAAAGAAAATCCTATCAAGAACTTACATCAGGGAAAAGTGAAGGTCCTTCGAAGTTACTATCAATATATCTTATGAGATCCATACTCTCTCCCTTAACTTCATTGTTGTGTTCCAATGATGGTACCTGTGCACGAAAAGACTTAAAGTTCTTGGAGCTGTCTTGGGACGGAAATGGCAACATGAATCAGCACAACTAAGTGACAGTAAAATGTAATGCAATGAACTAGTGTGTATATTTTGCCACCTAGACCTGTTAGTTAGAAGACCCAAAATCTACTCATTTACCTTTGATCTATAAATCAGTCAGAGATAAGCTTTTCTTTCTTTTTCACTAAATTTCAGAGTTCATGATAACAACAACAATAACAACGTGTAAGTCCCAAATAAGTTGGGGTCGACTATATAAATCTTCACTTCTTCATTTAAGCTCAACTTATTATCATGATCATATCAAATAGAATAAAAGTCAAAAGTAAGTTAAATAATAGTAATAGTTAATAATAATAGTAGAAGTCCTTTAATAAGTCTAAAACCTATTCTCAATTAGTAGATATCACCTACATGGATCTTTTTTTTCCATTGTGCCCTATCTTTAGCTAAGTTTGCATTGTAGGTCTTTCAAGACACTTCCTTCCATGTGAATTTAGGTTTATAGCGTCCTCTTTTAACACCTCACTTCACATAGTTTCACACCTACAGAGCGGTGCACTGCAGGTCGATGCAGGACATGTCCAAAACCATCTCAAGTGACTTTCTCACATTTTATTCTCAATGCTTGCTATTTGCTCCTGCCGGCGAATGTGGCTATTTTTAATCTTATCTAATCTTGTATGACCGCGTCGCCGTAGTATATAGGAGACAAAATCGAATTTAATTCTTCGTTTTTACAAAACTTCACAAAAAATAAATAGGAGTAAGCTTGTGACACGTTCACTAAAACAAAACCCTTTGTAGCCAATCATTTATTAAAAAAATTGATAAGTTTAACACAAAAGCAGAAAAGAAATAACAGTAACTTGGTCCCGGGCATCTACCCTTATACCCACAATGATCGGTCATACTATTGCTATCCATAGTGGAAAAGAGCCCGGATGTGAATCTAAAGGTTAGAACTAATAATCTAGCTCTTTGCAATAAGGGCTTTTTTCAGGACAAATGCCAAATGCAAAGAAAGCAGAAGATGCGGCTTAGCCAGCTCGCTCTAGGCCCTACGATAAGGATGAGAAAAGGCTACCCATCTTAGCATCTGCATCTCTGCAACACTCATCTTGTGGATATGTTGGACTTTAGTAGCCCAACATTCACTACCATATTTCAAAATTCATGACATGTAAGAAAGTTGATTGATGGGCACTTAGGTAACAGATTAAAATATCTAACAAGTGAACCTCATATACAAATACACACACACAGAGACATCATTTGGTTTCAACTTATCATTTAAAAATCGATAAATTAGGTCTATTGTCGATTTACTATGCTAAAACAACAAGAGTACAAGGGTGCAGGTATTAAATAACATGTGGGTTCAGCATAATCCAATAGCTTTGGTGAAACTCTATATATGTGTTAAGAGAATCACTAATAAGTACAAGAATTAAATTCAGAGCCCAATTACTAACACTTCATTTCCTAGAATCCGAAATCCGTTAAGGTTCAAATCCTGACTCCGTCTCTGCAAGCATACCAACTTAATTCTACTACGGTCATTATGGACTGGGGAAACTTCAAAGAAAGGAGAGACTATAAACCATTTGAATAATTGTCACCATTTATTTGAAACAAAAATGTAACTTTCACCTTATTTGTTGGATAAACCTTCTCCTTATACCAATCTGGCCTGTTCTTTAGATCAATAGGAACCAACTTAATTTGTTCCTGCAATCCCTGATTCACATAAAAGAATATACATCACTATATTTATAGGTAAGTAGAAGGGATTCAAATACACACTAAAAAGCGTTTAAAGCAAATTCTAGATCAACAGGTGCTCCATTACAGACCTTACAATTTCGAGCAATCCACGCACGCTGAGCATATGGGCATGAGTAAGAGATATAAAACCTTCAACCAAAAAAAATGAAGTAAAATATATAAAATTGACTATCACAAGAGAGACAAATAATATATCGAGTTAATTTTACGTATGGTCACTGAATATTACTTACTATAATATTTAAGTTACAAAACTAAGTTTTATCACAGCTTTACCTACTATAAGAATAAAAATCACAAAACTTTACCCGCTATAACAGTAAAGTCACCTTGATTGGTAGGTTTTAGTTTATAGTGATTATAATATAGTGAATGTTATAGCGGGTAAGGTTCAGCCGTTTAGTTACTTTAATGCGGCAAAGGAATAGTAGAGTAACATTATTATTATAATTTATAAAGTTCAGTAACCATATCTGGAGTAACCATATTATATCCTACAAAGAAGAAGAAGAAAAAGGCACAACAATCATATTTGAGCCAAAATTGAAAAGAAAGAGCAGTAAAGTAAAAAAGCAACTAACTTTGGAGTTCCATCAAAGATTGCTGGTGGCTGTGAAGAGGAATCAAGGGCAGGAGGAAGCACCTCTGTGGAACTTCTGATTCAAACATGGAATTGTTAGAACTAATAAAAAGATCTAAACACAATTGAAACCGCATAAATCTGGAATTGGCACAATATCGCGAAGTGGCCGCCCTTGCTCAATTTGGCTCAGACTTGTTCCTGCTTTAGCCTGTGAGGTATTGATCTTAAAAGCCAGAACTAAAGATCGAAGTTTCAAGACAAGGGAGTAACCAAATAGAAGAAATTACGGATGTGTTTGGTATGGGGAAAAACATTTTTTCTAGAAAAACAAGTTCCTTAAAAATTTAAAAAACGACTTTTCTCGTAGGAGTAGAAAAAACAAGTTTCATAACTAGCATTCTAAGCTCATTGTCCCCACCCCATCCTCAATGCTCCCAATTCCCACCCTTGACCACTCCACCACTGCCACCCCCTCACCCCCACTCCTCACCCCCACTAAGAACCCCTGATACAATCTTTTTGTATGTCGATTTAGCAAACCACTGCCTTAAGCCAGGACTAGGCTCCGCTCCCCGCTCGATCTATACTCATTAGGGTCTCCTAAAACAATCTAATAAGTTAATCGAGTTGTTCAAAAGGATCAAAACGAACATTTATTAATGAAATTCCTTGTCTGCTCTTTATAATATATTCATTTAGCCGAGGGCTTCCGAACACATCCTAAGCTAAAACATAGTTGACAAAGAACCAACCCGCAATGAATAGGGAAGGTATAGTAATATTTCCAATTCCACCCCTTCCCCATAGTTTTTCTTAGATTACACATAAATGCTCTTGAGATAATATTTTTTTTGTTTAATTACCAAATATTCTCTCCGTCTTAATTTATGTGGCACATTTCGTTTGTCGAGAGACAATTTGACTAATCTTTAAAGCTAAATTTGATTAGATCATCCCACTATTTTAAAACTAAATATTTAATATTATACGAAAAATACTAGAAGTTGCAATTCTCTTTACGTCAATATGAAAAAAAAAACACATTTTAAAATATTGGTCAAAATTTACATAGTTTAAATCTCGAGAAGCGAAAAGTACCACATAAATTAGTACCAGAAAATAACTACTTACTTTTGCCGGTAAATATATTACATGACAAACATTTTGCTTCTTACCAAACACACACAACAATAACAACATGACCAGTGTAATCGGGTCCGGGAGGACCCCTAATACGTTATTTCCGAAAGACCCTCGTCTCAAGAGAACAAACACACGCTACAAGAATACGAAAATTCGGGAAAACTTAGCAAAATAATGGGAAAAGGAAAGTACCCGAAAGCCACTACTGAAACAGCTGGTAGAGCACAGATTCCAATGTGAAGCTTGTGATGCCATTTTAATGTGTGTGTAGCATAAGAGAAAGAACTGAATTTGGTCCTTGAAGGAGGAACATTAGGAGTATTAAAATTAATATGAATTTGATAACCAATGCTTAAAGCCGCCATTTCTCCTTTGAGTTCTGTTCTGGAGAGGAGATTCGTTAGTCGTTAGCAGTACGTTATATTCCTTATCTGTTTTTTTAAATTGAGTAGAGAAAAAGACAAAAGTAGTTTATTTATATTGGAGTCCGTTTATATTCGGATTCTCAGAATTATTTCATACTCAACGCTCGACTCTAAAACCTTTTGATTAAAGGAGTAGCAGTCTCATCCACTACACCACATTACAAAAATAGTTAATATTATGGTTAGGCTCAAAATGGTTTCTTAAATATTTTGGAGCCATTTAATCCTTTAAGATTGTCAAATATGAATATTTTTTATCTCCCACAAATAACAAATTCCAGTGATAACATTTAGCAAGAATTGAAAAAAAAAGTTTAACATGACTTCTTACGTCATGTTATACCAAAAATACTAGAAATTACAATTTTTCTTACGTCAATATAATGTAAAAAATCTATTTTGAAATATTGTTCAAAGTTGATGTAGTTTAAATTTCGAAAAATAAAAAACATATCACATAAATTGAGACATAACGAGTACCGGAAAATAATTATTGTTGGAAATTTAATAATGTAGAATTAAGTTTATCCCATTATTTATGACTCGAACAATTGGGGTCCCCGCACGTCGAAAACGTCATTTCCACACACGTGCACACGTGGTGCCAAGTATCGTAAATTTCATTAGTGAAAGAGATATTGATACGTAAGTAAAATGTTTGAGACATAGAATGATGGACGGCCATTGACTAAATGACGAGTGTTCCACGTTGGTAAATGAAGGAAGAAGTGTGCATAGTGTAAAAGATTGGAATGGATCGGAAAAGGGGCGCGGAGCCGGAAAGGACCGCGGCGCCACCTCGGAGCCGGGAGCGCTGCGGCACCACCCCCTTAAGGGTCGCGGCGCCTCCGAGGCGATCTTCGGCGCTAATTATGTCCCGAGTTACTGGAGTCGCGGCGCCTCCGAGGCCCAACCGCGACGCTTTCGAGACAGTGTATGTGCGACGGAAGTCCAAAAGTTTGGCTGATTGTGGAGACGTTTTGGGCATTAAGATGTCAGTTTTTCCTCCATAAATCAACCATTATTTGGGTGCATTACTTGGTGGATTAAGTGACCATTACATGACATTTAAATGGCCACTACATGAACACTTGAAGAGGCTCCTCTTACACTAATATAAATTGAGAATTTGGCTCAATTGTTCATCACTTGAAATACTTGCAACATTCAGAAATTTCTGAACTTATTCCTCTCTAGTATACTTCAAACACTCAAAGTTTTTCTATAGAAACACTTGAATTTCCTTTGTTCATTTGTTAGTTGTTGTTTTATCTTGGGAGACTATTGACCATTAACGTAAAAGGATATATACGGGGCAATCTTTTCTTAAGGACAGAGTACTAACACTCGACTCAACACAGTTGTAACACTCCTAGATTTAGTGTCTCTTGATTTCAGGTCATCAAGATTCAAGGAGCTTGCTGCAGTTGGAACAAAGATTCAAGAACTCACAAGCTTGTTGTGGTCACAATTCTTGTTTGCTACAAGTTTGTTGCTATTGCAACCTTTAGTATTTATCCTTTGAAAGCACTTGTAATAGTTATTTACTAATCATGTACTGCATTATTTTCCAACAATTATTCCCTCAGTTTCAATTTATATGATGTAGTTTGACCTGACACGGAGTTTAAGAAATAAGAGAACTTTTGAATTTTGTGGTCTAAAATAAGCCAAAGATATTTGTGTGGTTATAGATCATCTCGTTAAACGTAAAAGGTAAAGTTTAAAGTTAAATTATTATTAAATAAGAAAATGTGTCATTCTTTTTTGGACTGACTAAAAAAAATGTAATATAAATTGGGATAGAGGTACTACTTACTTTTGCCGGTTAATATTTTACATGTAAGAAATTTTACTTTTTTACCAAACACACCTAATAGTCGACTGGGCAGACACTTATATGTGCATACCACTGATCAGTTGGGCAGATATTTTTGCGTTCTACATGGCCGGGTAGTACAACTTCCATATAATATTCATGGCTTAAAAATCTCGTTCACAATCTGTGTATAAAAACTATATTGAAAATTTCGCTCACATATACATTTTTCATACACGAAAATTTGAGTTAATTTTGTAAGCCTCAAACAAAAAAAAAACTTTTAAGTTATTTAATAATATTATTTTTAAAAACTAATTTTCTTATTTTTTTAAATATTTTTTAAGAGTCGTGTAAATAAAAAAAAACGACATATAATTTGAGACGATGAAAATAGTATTTTTTAAGAAATGTACAAATGACTAAGTGAATACTCTTTTTGATCCGTCGAGACCATCTGAGGTAAAAAAAATATTTTTTTAAAAGAGAGAGAGAAAGTACTCCGGATAAAAAAAACCAATTAGCAATTTACACACCTTTTAAAAAAATAATAACACTCATATAAAACTAGTTAACTTAACTGAAATGTGATTTGATCACCTAATAATTAATAACGATAAATCTAAAAAATGTGAGATTAATTCTTTCTTTGTTTGGTACCTAAGGAAGTATTAGTATTACATTAAATATTTTGTTATGTCAATCTTGCTAAAATTCTATGAGAGCAACAAAAGATAAGGTAACAAACATTTTACATCATCCCTCATCTCTCTCTCTCTCTGTCAAGCCATCATCAATGGAGGCTACTTTATTCTCCTCTTCCTCTCAGTCCTACCCATTTTCCCTCAAATCCCACTTCAACAATCCCTTCATAATCCCAGGCCACACACATTCCCATCTCAAATCCAAACCAACAACTCTAACCATCCGTTCAGCAATTAGTAGAACAAAGAAAGAAGAAACAGTCGAAACGGTTAAACAACAGTTAGAAGATTGTTACCTCTTAGCTGGAATTAGTTACAAGGGTTTAACTGTTAAGCAATTTCAACAACTTCGATCACAACTCCCTGAAACCACCAAGCTTCTTGTTGCTAAGAATACTTTGGTACTTAAAGCTATTGAAGGGACTAAATGGGAAGCATTGAAACCTTGTATGAAAGGTATAAACTAATACTCCCTCCGTTCCCGTCCCAGTTTATGTGATACTTTTTGCTAACTCTGAAGCTAAATTAGATTAGATTAACCGTATATTTTAAGATTAAAATTTATATATTTGAAAACAAAAGTAGTATAAGATACCAATTTTGTGAAAAAGTACATCTTAAATGTTGATTAAAGTTGTTTGAATTCTCGAAAGCGAAAAGTATCTCATAAATTGGTATAGAGAAAGTAAATCTTTTGAATGCTCACTACAATTGTCCAATACTTCTATTTATAATAGTACGAAAGCTACTTTAACTCTAATCAGGAAAACCTAATTCTATATTATTCTGATTTACACATGAATTAAAATATCGAATCCTAAGCAATTTTGATTTCCTATAACTTTGAATTATTTTTTCCAACAGGTATGAATGCTTGGCTTTTTGTTCATAGTGAGGAGATTCCGGCGGCCTTAAAGCCTTATAGGGCTTTTCAGAAGGAGAAGAAATTGGAGGAAAATGATTTTACTGGTGGGGTTTTTGAAGGGAAGTTTTATGGGCCTGATGAGTTCAAGACGCTTGAGAATTTGCCTACAAGAGCAGAGATTTATGCACAGCTTCTTGGGTCTTTGAAAGGACCGGCTTCGGCTGTTGTTGGAACTATTCAGGCTCCGGCGAGGAACTTGGTTATGGTGCTTCAGGCTTACGTAAAGAAATTGGAAGAGGAACAAGGTGGAAGTCAATAGTTTGTTGTAATTCTTGGAAATGGTATGTTTATGTTTTTGTCAATTTTTGAATGATTCAAAATTTGGAATTTTGTAAATTTATGTTTTGGTAGAGTGGTATTTAATTACTGGAATTTCTCCTCATTCATGTCCTTGTATTAGGTGGATAAATTTGGTTACTTTAAAACTCTGGCATGTAGTTTCTGCTCTTTCCGTTATCATTTATGCAAGCAAAAAGTTTGGTCTTCCTGCCCCAGCTCACTATATTTGTCAAACGCAAAAAGGGCAGCTCGGTGCCTAAGCTCTCGCTATTTATCAAACACAAAAAGGACAGTTCACACTTATTATTGAATCGAACTCTCCCCTTCCTATATAGTTAAATAGAAGTGTCAAATATTTTTACAAAAAAAAGAAGAAGACACAGCAATCCTACCTATTATGAGACACATCTTCTACTTTGTAATTGAAAGGGCTGAATCCTTTGGCTTTGTCGTTCACTCCTTTACCTCCTCTTTTCCCTTCCAGCATTTCAAAAGTTACTACTTTACTTTTGTGTGGCTGTAATCGGGTGGATGATTTCTCTTAAAAAATAAGTTTAGTGCCTTTTGGTTGAGGGAAGGACAGATTGGTTGCTGTAGTAGATGAAGAAATTCAGTTACTAAAAATGTTGTTTTCGGGAATTAGTTGAAGACCTCTGAGTTTGATATATTATTAGGACAAGGGAGCGATGATGTTTATCTGGTGTATTAAGCCATCTGGTTTTGAATGGGAGAACAAGATTTGAGTTTTATTCTATGTCAAAGAAAAAGCATGCCTATCTATGTCCTGCTTTCTTAAGAAGAAAAAAAATGCTATGTCTTTTGGTGGCGCCAGGGATTTGGACTATCTAGATGGTTAAGCAAATGTTGTAAGCTAAATGGTTTTCAATAAAGGAAGGAACTTTTAGTTGAATTCTCTGTTAGAGCATACCCGATCATTGTTTAGAAAAACCTCTGCCGGTTCAAAGCTTTTGAAAGTTGGATTCTGCTAAATGGTTGTACATAGGCATCAGGTTAGTATTGCAGACAATTATTTGAGATAAGTGAGCCTTATTTATAAGTTTAGACATGACAAAGTAGTAGGTGTTCGAGGATAATCTACCATTCTTGATGATGCCAAAAATTTACTTCCGCGCTGCAATTGGACTTTTTGCTCTATGAGATGCACAGTTGTACTGATGGAGCCCAGTTAAAATAGGGCAAGATTATTCAGTCAAAATGTGAAGACAAGGGACTAATCACAAGTTATGGTTATTAGTTATTACTTTGAACATTCTGATGTTGGTATGAGAAATCAGCATAAGTAAAGGCCTAGTCTAAAATGGTTTTTGTGGAGAAATATTACTTTTGCACCATGCTGCTTGTTGTTTTAGCTAATAGTTGAAAAACCAGAACATGTTGATGACCACTATATGAGTTCCTTAACATACAGTAGACTAGCTTTATCTCTTCTTTTCGTTCAGTAAGTTATAAAGATCTTTAGTTTAGGTATGCAAAAAAGACTTGTATTTTCTATCAAATTCCTTTCAATTGCTGAAATAATAGTTTCATTGGATATCAGAGAACAAAGAGTATTTATCATCGTCAAGATCTTCTCAAATACTAATAAAGTTATAGCCACGGCAACTCAGATCTGGACGAAAACCATCTTAACCAAACACAACATGGATTGCTTTTATGGTTTTAGGAAATGATTGACAGTCGTCTTCTACTTTTTTGGTTTCTTTTCCAGAGAAGAGGGGATGGGGTGATTGGTTACTTTGTACTATTTCTTGCTTAACTAAATCAACTTATAGCCTCTTTGGCCAAGATTCTAAAAGTAGAGTATTTTGAAAAGTGTTTTTTCCAAAAGTGCTTTTGGTGAAAAACAGTTTGTGTTTGACCAATTCATTTAAAAAACACTTGGAGCAGCAATTAGTGTTTGACCAAACGTTTAAAAAGTATTTCTAAGTGTATTTTTCTCAAAAGTGTTTTACTTTTAAAAAAAAAAAGTACTTTTGGAGGAAAATAAGCATGACCAGACAGGCTATTAGTTCTTTTAAGATATTAATTATGGCTGACCTTCCGAACAGTAAAAAATACACTGAATTGTAGTATTGCTCCTAATAAAGAATCAATTACACTTCCACATACTCCAGCCAATGCAGAAAGTGGTATAACAAAAAGTTGCTTTACAGTCACATCAGATGTGCACTTTGTAGTGAAAAATCCCAGGACTACAAATGTGAATCCAATGACAGTGCCTGCTGCTGCTGCAGCTAAAAGTCCTGCTTTTGTCACTCCACCGTTTGTACCCCTTCAAACTGGCTGATTTTTAAGTATAAGGAAATAATGAGAAACATAATGTCTTAATCTTGCACCTTCTGATAATAGTTCAAGTAGGTCCGAGTTAAAGATAATAAATTGAGTATCATGAGAATTTAAGGTGGTTATCATGTTTCCAGGCTTAAGTAGAGAGTAGGGATCTAGTAGCTCAGTTGGTTGACTATATGAACTTTCACCTTGTTGGTGGGGGTTCGAATTCCTACCTTGTAATCCCCTCCCTATTTCCCCTTCCCTTACTCCCTACGTTATAAATTTATTTTTATTTTTTAAAAAGAGGCTAAAGTAGGGAAGAACTCAGCTTATCATTAGCTTAGCTCATAGTTGACTCTCAATAAACTAATCAAAATTTGTAAGGACGAAAAAGATAAAGGGAAAGCTTTATCAGCTCTTTTGATTCCTAACGAACACTGAAGATAAAAGACATTTTTACATTGTTTTCTCCTATATGTGAGGTGTCAGACTAAATGAAACTTGGAATTTAGCAGATGTCAAAGGTTTAAATTCACACCTTGAAGGTTGTAATTAGCCGAGGCTCCTCATTACTAAGTATCCCAAGCTATGAAACCATGTGTCCCCATTGCAGCAGCAATACTGACCAATCACCTTTCATGCAGTCAGGACCACAAGGATCGCGATTCCACTGTTGAATAGGACTTGAATCCTGTAAACGCAAATTAAAATGCTAATGAGGAAAGCTAAGAACTCTCTCACATTACCTGTGGCCTTTACACTCGTATCCAATCACAAATTACAAAATACATTCTGCTGAAATTACAATCGTCTTGAATAAAGCGTAACAATGGTAAAACAAACATGTCTAGACACATGTTCTGCCTCCAGAAGAATTGCTCTTCCTCGTTATTCCTATCCATAATGACTAGGTGAAGTTGTAAATTTACGTTGTCAGGATATCATTTCTTTTTGGCAAATATAAGGGCTACAATGAAACTCCGCCGGTGTGAACTCCATTGCCGGTCCCAAGCCCGGATAAAGGAGGTGAGTTGCTGAGGGTCAATCGGAAACGGCCTCTCCACCTCATAAAGGTAGGGGTAAGGCTACTTCCCTTTTACTGCTCTTCTGCAACAAAAGAAATTTCATGTCTCAGCATATATATTTGATGTTGAGATTCCTCCTTCACTACTATTATCTCAGCTGAAGTTTTCATTCAGCATATATTGGTGTTATGAACATAATTTTGACGACTTCTCCAGAGTTCTGGTCCCCAAGTGTTAGTTACCTTTCAAGCATGTTGCATGAAATCTTCTGTATCTCATGAACATTTATATGTGCAGAAGGATTGAAATACCTTCTGCTTATCTAACATTTCTCTGATGCACGGCGGACTCTTTCATAACGCCTCACTATAACGGCTGGATATTTTTTGTTGCTATAGGGAAAGGTTGTTATAGAGAACATACAATGTGACATAACATGAAAGATTGATCCGTTATTATAGTGAAATATTGTTATAGAGATGTGTACATATTAATAAGGAGCTTACATCAAGAATTTGAGAGGATATGTAACTGTAAGTAATCTTGATTTGCTTGTGTTTATGCTCTGTCTTGAGCCGAGGGTCTCTCGGAAACAGCCGCTCTACCTACCAAGGTAGAGATAAGGTCTGCATACACTATACCCTCCCCAGACCCCACGTTGTGGGATTTCACTGGGTATGTTGTTGTATGTAACTGAAAGTAATTTTGAAGCCCTAAACAGGGTGTGTAGAGGCAATTTACAAACTATTCTTGATGCATCATCATCAGGAGAGGGTAGTTCAGTTTCATTAGATTGTATCATAAGAATTGACCAGTCTTGACTGGAGTATGAAACACAGAATTTGAAGTTGCAAGTTCAACTCATAGGTCTGTACAAATATCAAGAAATTGAGCAACTAGGAAGTCTATTACTGCCTCTTTATGTCTTTTTCCAGTATGGAGACAGTGTACACTGCTCGCAGCCATGCACATGATATGTAAACAATAGTGAATCAGTTGTTTTTTTGTCATAAAGGGCTTATATTATATAAACTTTCAAACATACAGCCTACAGGAGTGTCTCCTTGTACTATATTTACATTAGTTGGGGAGGAGAGACTCGTACTACGAGTACTTAACCTTCTATTACTACTGCATAGTCTACATGGAACATTAAAATCCAGATGAGAGCAGAAACTATTACAATGGGGTACATTTATAAGTTTCCCATAGTGGGTTCTTGGTTTGCAAAAACTTGCCCAGTGACAGAACGAACAGATGCATGTCCTTCCAAGTCCAGTTGGTATATGGAGAGTACATCTGCTGGTGGGTTGTCAAAAAGAAACAGTTGAGATCCAAGATTCAGCTTCGTACCATTCTTTGCAAGTATATCTGCCACAGAATTTTGTTCCCTGTAGATCTTTGTGATGGCCGGACTACTCAGCTGGGACATGAAGTACCTGCAATCACTGAGAATGTGCGAGTACAATTCATTATCAGTGTTAATCATTCGAAGAACCTCGGACGAGTCCACTTCTATTTCTAGCGCCACTGAGCTAAATTGCTGAGCAACAATTAATCCTTGTAGTAAACCTGTAATTCAACAAGAACAACCAATGCAGGTAAAACTTTCTTTGTAAATACCATAATTCACTTTCCATGGTGATCCCTAATAACTCCTCCTATACCAGCGGAAGAATTATTTTTAGAAAGGTATCCATCCACATTTAGCTTGAAGGAACCCAGTTTTGGAGGATTCCACTTTAGGTAAAGAGGAAATGAAGGTTTTTTGCTAGATTGAGGATTGGTTAAGAAGAAGAAAATTTGTAACTTGATGAAGGATGAAGTTGTGATTAAGACAGTTTGATTTTTTGTCTCAGTCATTTGTATTCCTGTTTATCCAGAGGTTCCAAAGGCAAAAAGGGGATGATGGTAAAGGAAGGAATGCTGAATGGGCCAACACAAGATGTATATTCAATAATATCCTTAAGCCAGACATTTAGGAGAAAGAGAAGGATATGATTGATGTTCTGAATAGCATTGAAAAGACTGCCACAGTGGAGCAGCTTTTGTACAATGAAAAAGGATATGGGGAACTGTTTCAGATTGATTTCCTGGTTAATAAGAACAAGCAGAATTGTCTAAGTTATTCAAATGGCGTAGGAAGGATCTAGTGGGGAGACGATTATGATTACACAACCAAAGGAAGTGTTGGATCTTTGGTAATGTCTTGATTTTCCAGATCCATGAAAAAGAAAGATCAGAGGGAGAGGGAACCGGCGCAAGAGCTTCATAAGCTGATTTGACCGAGAAAATGCCGTTTGCAACTTTTCCCCATACTATCCTATCAAAAGAAGTAGTGTATTGTGGAAAATAAATGATCTGAATCTTAGTTTTAATAGATTCATGAAGCTCGAAAGATAGTGCCCCCAAAATTCCAGAAGCGATGGTGTCGAAAATCAGATATGTGAGCTTTTGCTTCATAAGAAGTGAGGGGACCCTCAATCAAATTTCTGGGAGCTAAATGAGGTCCTATCCAATGATCATTCCAAAAATTAATGAACTCTCCTGATGCAGGAACCCATTGAAGTCCCATTTGACAATATGACCAGCCCTTTGAAAGATGTCTCCAAGTAAAGAGAACCTGAGTGAGATTGTTTGTATTTGTTGTTGGCTCCCGGGGCTACGGATTAGTAAAAAGCGTAAGATTAAAATCGCAAAAGCTAGAACAACAAAATGGATGTTGTCTTCAATGTTGTGTCAACATCGGAGGCAACATTGTGATAAAACAGTATAAACCTTAGTAGAGTAAATGCAGCGGAAAAAGTAAAGAGACACAAGGTTTATATTTTCAAGGGTATATATAAATATATCCCTTGATGGTCAATGACCAAAAGAATTGTATAAATTATATACAATTACAAATGAATTTCTTTTTACAAATTGAGAAATACATACGAAAAAAAAATTACAAAAAATGAAGTCGCAGATGACTTCGCCTAAAGTTAAAAAAGTCTAAAAAGACAAATACAACATCTTCATTACAATCGCTTGAACAGTAAGCTTAATCTAGAATAAAGATAGCAATTGTAATGTGAGACTAGATGTTGTTATACTACTTTAGGCTAAATGTGTTGATCCAGTTTTCTAAGGTAAAATTCGAGAGCTCTCTTGAAAAATCTTCTCGTTTAATTCTGAATATCGATACTGTGAAGCTCCCCTTTATTTATAGTGTAGAGCTTCCCTTGAAATCTTCACTGATTGGTTGTGGAGGTTGAGTAAAAGAAGGCAGTTGCTTGGACCGATTCTTTCTCCTGAAATATCTCAGCGTCTTGGACTTGATCTTCACGCTGCTTTTTCTCCAAGTCTTTGACTGTTTCTTTTACCACATTTTAAACACAACAACATTGTAAGCTTGTCTAGGTCATTTTTTACTCACAGTAACACGCCATGTTTTGACCGGAAGAATAGACAAAATTGTTATAGATATGTTGTCACAACATCGCAGACAACATCCTAAGATGTTGTCCTGAGCATTTACAGATGTTGTCACAACATCAACAATCTCCCCCTTTTTGTCTTTCTTCACAAAACTCCATACGATGTGAAAATGACTAGGATACTGATTCTCGATGTAGCCCTTACATTCCAAGATTCAGTAGGATCAGTGCTACCCCCTGAACCTGCAGTGGAAAATCTCAAGCAGTGTAGTACCGATGTTATGGTTAGGAGTTATGTTATGGTTAGGAGTTATGTTATGTCCGTCGTGACTTACATACAGCAGATGTGTAATCAGTCTACATTCATAACAATCCACGTCAGACAAACATATATAAACAGTTTAGAAAATAATTACACAAATATATCTGCCAGAACAGACCTAAATATTCTATCGTTAAATATTACAAACCAAATAAAATCCAAATGTCTGTATCTTCCGCATTCAAACAAAAAAACATATTAACAGATTATCAGCCTTCAACAATTCATCATTCCAATCCATCCATCGATCAACAACACCATCAACATCTTTATCTCCACGAAAATAGCAGTCAGCATCATCATCATCATCATCATCATCTCAACTCTTCTCCCCCTGCATCATAGCTCGCCCCGCACTCCTCGCAGCTCCTCGGCCGCTCGCTCAAAGCAGATCATCTCCCCCTTTTTGTGAAGAAAGTAATCCCTCATAGTAGTGTCTGGTTCGCACTAGATCTTGTATTTGCCTGTCAATTTCAGCAATGTGCTTTCGAAGCCAGTCTGTGGACATTGAGACCTTTCCATGATCAATGTTGTCAGGAATGTTGGCAACATCCTTCGATGTATCACAGTCTCATTCTTCTCTCTTCCAGGGCAGATCAATCACCATGTCCCTACTGTTTACAACTGCTCTCTGTACTGAGTAAACCTCTAAGGTTGGACTCGACTTTTCTCCTTTCGGAGTCTTAAGACTTTGGTTGAGCAGGATTTGGAAGATTAAGGAGGGGTATGGAAGGACATAGTTGCTTTGTCTTTCTACCAAATTGGCAACATGATTGAAAATGAGAGTTCCTAAGTCAACCTGCTGGTTCCTTCCAAGTTTGTAAAACAGTGATGCTTGATCAAGGGTTGCAACTGTCTCGTTGAGAGAGGGTAGCCAGTTGTATATAGCCAGTTTGTGCATAGTGGCAAACAAGGCAGTGATCTTAGAGACAGGACTGTGAGGGGCCCAAACAGTGATCAGATTCCCCATAAGGTATTTGATCATCATATTGAGTTCTTCGACAGTGGGGTTCGGTTGAGACTCTCTTTCATTAATACTTATCCCAAGTGTGGAGTTGATAATATCGGGTGTAAAATTGTATACTTTGTTGTAGAGATACACTTTCCCGAATTTCTTCGAGTTGGTGTCCCTCACAGCAAGTTGCAGATTAGCATAGAAAATCCTAATTACCTTCTCACAATAAGGCTTCTTTCCAAAAACAGAGCGCAATACTTTGCGACTACTCAAGAATTCGACTAAATTATTGGTGGAAAATGAAGTATGGTCAATCACCTTTTCTCCTCTATTCTTAAACCAAATCCATCTACCAGAGCTTGATTTATTTTGAAACATAGGGGAGTAAGGCATTACCTCAGATTATGTGTGCTCCTGTCCTGATGAGGTGGGTGCTGGTGTTGCCTCGGATGTTGGGGCAACATAGTCAGGGTCCTTCTCCTCGGTTGTTGCCTTTGATGTTGAGGCAACATTTTCAGTAAAATTCTAGAAAGTTCATCGGACCCCTTTAGGAATGAAGTTCCTTAAGGGTATATCTTCTGACATTTCAGCTTCTTCTTCCTTTTCAGTTGCATCTTATGGAATGGAATCTGATGGAATTCTGGAGGAACTAGGCATACTGAAATCAGAGTAAGTGTCACTGCTAATGGAAGTATCAACAGGGAAAGTCGACTCTTCCCTGGATCTTTTAGCAGGCTGGTTGTCTCCGAACTGGTTTTCGAAAACCCTTTTCAATCTTCTCGTTGGCATTGTCGTGTTGACTGTCGCGAAGCAAGGTTCGAAAAGTCTGATGTTGTTTCAACATAGATGGGGTTCCCGAAGTCACCAGGATAGCTCACATGTAGTGGTTCTTCCGAACCAAACATGATCATAGCTTGTGTGCAGTCCTCCTCTATCGGCTTCAAATCATTGATTGAAGTGTAATGCTTGTACACCTTATTGATGTTCGATGGGCTCGTCGACATTGGAGAGTATTCTTTGGTTTCTGTGGATTTTGGAGATATGGACATGGGAGAGGGTTTCGACGAGTTAGGCGTGTTAGAGAAGCTTTGGCTTTGGAAGTGTGACGGTGTTTGGGCTTCCATTTGATGGATTGATAGGCGGATGACTGATGTGATAAGTCCAAGACACAATTGGGGGTTTTCATCATGGCAACATTTAATTACACTCAAACTCTTTTCCTTAAATTTATGTAGTAGAGAATAATTGGAACTCTTCACATACCTAAAACAAAGGGTTTTACATAGCACAAAACATCATTAAAAATTTAAAAAGAAACGGTTTTCCAGAATTTTGAATTTTTGTTATTTAGAGAGACGTGTTACATACCACAACCCAGAATAAAATAAGAAAAACAAGATTGATCAATGTACTGGAACACGATGTTGTGAATGATGTTGGCAACATTTCAAAGTTCATCAAGCATTATGAGACTTCAAGGATTTTCTTATTTGGTAAAAAATTATTCTGTATATGTTCCCTATGAGACTGATCGTTGGACTAATGTGACATTTTACCATTGTCCTTAATCAACTTAGTTGAACACATACAAAAAACAAAAAAAATTAGGAATTTTCAACCTTCTTGAAGCACATGGTACTCCTATAGAATAGGAACGGTATCAATCTTAGAGCTTTGCTCTTTTTGTGTACAACCAAATCTTTAGTAGAGACTTTGCCTTCTTATGATACTCTCTTTTTATGATATACACAATTGATTTATATATCATCGCAGAGAACGGTATCGCATTCAAACCTTGTCCTTGTGAAGTCATGCTTGATTCTTTTTAAAAACAATGCAACATTACTACAACACATATCCTATACATTGACTCAAACAATAAATGTTACCCAGAATGTTAGAACAATATTTCGGACAACATCTACCTAGTCTATCTTATTTTCAAAGAAAACAGAGACCAAGAGATTTTTTCAGGCTCAAAAATCTCTCATGATCTAGGGGTTTGATAAAAATGTCAGCTAGTTGAGAAAGCGTATCAACATGTTAGATTCGAACTAGCTGTTTTTTCACTAAGTCTCTTAAAAATGATGTCTTATGTCTATGTGTTTTGTACGCGAATGCTGAACAAGGTTTTTAGAAATATTAATAGCACTCAGATTATCACAGTACAAAATCATGAAGTTGTTAGAAATGTCATAGTTATCAAGCATATGTCGTAACCAAATCAGTTGAGCACAACAACTTTCGGCTGTCACATATTCTGATTCGGCCGTCGAGAGTGATACGCAATTTTTTTTACGACTGTACCATGAGACTAGATTATTGCCAAGTGTTTTTCCTATCGTCTACATCACCGGCCCAATCTGAGTCATTATATCCTATTAGATTAGGAGTGTTTTTGGAGTACCAAATTCCCAAGTCACTTGTACCGGCAACATATCGAATGATACGTTTCACGACATTAAGATGAGATACATTGGGACTGGCTTGGAACCTGACGCAAACACACACGCTAAACATGATATCAGGGTGACTGGCAATAAGGTATAAAAGGTTACCTATCATAGATCGGTACAATGTTGGGTCAATATCTTGTCCAACATCGTCTTTACACACCTGTTGCGTAGAGCCCATTGGAGTCTTCATGTGTTTAGCATTTTTCAGACCAAATTTCCTAATAAGATTCTTGGCGTACTTGCTTTGAGATACAAATATCCCTTCTTCATTCTGTTTAATTTGCAAGCCTAAGAAAAATGTTAGTTCTCCAATCATGCTCATCTCAAATGTTGTCGACATCGCTTCGACAAATGACTTCAAGAAGGATTCTGTAGTCGAGCCAAATACAATATCATCAACATAGATTTGAGCGATTATTACATCTACACCGTGTCTTTTAATGAATAAAGTTATGTCAGCTTCTCCACGGGTAAAATCAAACTCAACAAGGAAGTTACTTAAACGACCATACCATGCACGTGGTGCCTGTTTTAGACCATACAAAGCTTTCTTGAGCTTGTACACGTGATGTGGATGGTGAGGGTCTTGAAAGCCCTTTGGTTGTTCAACATATACTTCTTTGTCCAAGTATCCATTGAGGAAGACACCTTTAACGTCCATTTGGTGCAAGGTAATTTTCAAGTAGCAAGCAATAGCAAGAAGCAGTCTTATTGACTCAAGTCTAGCCACAGGTGTGAAGGTCTCGTCATAGTCGATACATTCTACTTGTGTATATCCTTGAGCAATAAGTCAAGCTTTGTTCCTAATAATTTTTCCTAACAATTTTTCCTAACTCATCTGATTTGTTTTTGAATATCCACTTGGTATCAATAACATTTGTGTTGTTGGGTCGTGGTACCAAATCTCAAACCTCATTTCGGGTAAATTGTTCAAGCTCCTCTTGCATGACTTGTATCCAAAAAATATTTTTCAATGCTTCCCTAATATTTTTAGGTTCCAAAGTAGATGTAAGACAAGAAAGACTAACCTAATGATATATGGTGGACATACACACATACCTAACCATTTCTCGGTAGTTCACTGACTCTTTCTCTCTTGTTCGTCTCTTCTCAAAAACTTCCCCTATCACTTGGTCGGGTGGATGGTTCCTCATAATCCTCAATGGAGGGTTTATTCTCATTTGGTCATTCAGCTCAGTAGCAGACTCCTCCTCTACTCGTCCTCTGTGTTCTCTCTTTGAGGTTCAAATGTGTCTTCTGATGTTGGAACAACATATGGGACAACATATGTTGCTTCAGTGAGTTGCTCCTCTTCAACTGCAACCACAATGTTGTTTTCTGAAGATCTGCCAGATATATCCAGCAGGTCATCAAAAATAACATTAATAGACTCCTGGATGGTCTTTGTCCGAAGATTGTATATTCGGTAAGCATGGCTATTCTGAGAGTAGCCGACGAATATCCCCTTGTCACTCTTAGAGTCAAATTTAGTCAGTTTATCCCTGTCATTAAGAATATAGCACGCACACCCAAAGACATGAAAGTACCTCACTGTAGGTTTCTTTCCATTTAACAGCTCATATGGTGTCATCTTGGACCCTGGCCTTAGATAAACTCTATTACTTATGTGGCATGATGTTTTCAAGGCTTCTTCCCAAAACCTCTTTGATAACTGCTTAGAACTCAACATTACTCTTGCCATTTCTTGTAAAATTTTGTTCTTTCTCTCGGCAACCCCATTTTGTTGAGGTATTTTTGGTGCCGAAAATTCATGGAATATGTCTTTCTTTTCACAAAATTTTGCAAAGGTTTAATTTTCAAACTCCTTTTCATGATCAGATCTAATTCTGAAAATCAAAGAACAACACGGATTCTTTATTCTAGAGTAAAGTGTTCTAAACATCTCAAAGGTTTGTGATTTTTCCTTTAAAAATAAATCCAAGTAAATCTGAAAAAATCATCAACAATCACATAAGAGTATCTCATCCCTCCTAGGTTATCTACCTCAATTAGCCCCATAAGATACATATGTAACAATTGGAAACAATGAGACGTACCTGAATGTTGTCCGTTATGTTGGACAACATTATGAGAGACTCGGGTCTGCTTTCCCTTCAAGCAATTTTCACACAGTGTTTTATCTTTTGGATCCAATCTGGGAATGCCTTTTCACATCTTCAAACGAAATCAACTTCTCTAAGGTGCCGTAGTTGACATGTCCCAACTTCTGGTGCCAAAGTGTCAAGTCACCTACCTTTGCGGAGTTGCAAAACTCTTGTCTACCTACTAGATAACAGTTATCTCCGATTCGGGTTCCTGACATGACACACTTGTTTGCAGAATTTGTAACCTTGCATCCAAGCTTGTTGAATTTCATCTCGAGATCATCATCACATAGTTGGCTTATGCTAAGACGATTAGCAACTAAACCTTCTACATGAAACACGTTCTTCAAGGCTGGTACATTTGGAACATTAAGAGTTCTTCTACCAATAATCTTACTCTTACTTCCTCTTCCAAAAGTCACGTACCCTCCATTGAATGTTATATACTCCTTCAAAAGACTTTTGGTACCCGTCATATGATGTGAGCAGCCACTATCGAAGTACCAAGAACCTGTAATGTTGGTTCGCAAGGCAATTATGCACACATTACATCTCAAATTCAGTTTGGGTACCCATCCTTTTCAAACTTTTTCTTCCTTCTACTCTCAGGCTTGTTGCTTTGAATGTTGTCAGTGATGTTGGGCAACATTGGTGACAACACTTTAGGCAACAGTTTGAGTGCAGAGTTTTGAAATTTGTAGCAGTAGGGCATAAGATGTCCTGACATTTTACAGAAGCTACATACAAACTTCGATCCAATCATAGTGATCTGAGAGTTACTCGCATTTTCTTTGACAAATTTTATCCTCTCAGTTTGATTATGGATTCTGGAAGTATTGGTTCTGCTAGGAGATTGGTAACCAAGCCAGTACTTGTAGGATTACTGAAGTTCAGTATTTCATCTAGTTTGGAGGTTCCCATTTGAATCTTTGAAACGTGGTCTCAGCTGTATTCAATCGTGCACGAATATTACCAAGCTCTAGATCCTTCTTGAGGTACCCTCACAATGGGTTTGTATGGTTTCCCAAGCATCCTTGGCCATTGTGCAATTCTGGATAAGTTTGAACATATAGAGATCTACCCATCCAAATATTGCATTTAGAACCTTTTCATTAAAGCTTGCACTGTTGATCTCTTCCTTGGTCCATTCAGACTCGGGTTTGTAAGGACATCACCATCCTCGTCTACTGGGTACTTGGGGATTACATAGACTTCGGAAACTGATCTCCATGCTCGAACATCAATGGATTTGATGTGCAAATGTAGTCGAATTTTTCAGTAGGCATAGTTAGATCCGTCAAGTATTGGAAGTCTACCAACGTTTTGTATAGCTGTGTCAATAGCCGTAATATTCAGAATCAAACACTTATTGTATCAAGTGCAGACTCTGATACCACTTGTTGGCTCCCGGGCTACGGATTAGTAAAAAACGTAAGATTAAAATCGCAAAAGCTAGAACAACAAAAACAGTCACTGAATGTTGCCTTCAATGTTGTGTCAACATCTGAGGCAATATTGTGATAAAATAGTATAAACCTTTGTAGAGTAAATGCAGCGGAAAAAGTAAAGAGACACAAGGTTTATATTTTCAAGGGTATATATAAATATATCCCTTGATGGTCAATGACCAAAAGAATTGTATAAATTTTATACAATTACAAATGATTTTCTTTTTACAAATTGAGCAATACATACGAAAAAGAAATTACAAAAAATGAAGTCGCAGATGACTTCGCCTAAAATTAAAAAAGTCTAAAAAGACAAATACAACATCTTCATTACAATCGCTTGAGCAGTAAGCTTAATCTAGAATAAAGATAACAATTGTAATGTGGGACTAAATGTTGTTATACTACTTTAGGCTAAATGTGTTGATCCAGTTTTTAAGGTAAAATTCGAGAGCTCTCTTGAAAAATCTTCTCGTTTAATTCTGGATATTGATACTGTGAAGCTCCCATCTATTTATAGTGTAGAGCTTCCTTGAAATCCTCACTGATTGGTTGTGGAGGTTGAGTAAAAGAAGGCAGCTGCTTTGACCGATTCTTTCTCCTGAAATATCTCAGCGTCTTGGACTTGTCTTCACACTGCTTCTTCTCCAAGTCTTTGACTGTTTCTTTTACCACATTTTAAACACAACAACATTGTAAGCTTACATATGTCATTTTTTACTCACAGTAACACGTCATGTTTTGGCCGGAAGAATAGGCAAAATCGTTATAGAGATGTTGTCAGGAATGTTGTCACAATATCGCAGGCAATATTTACAGATGTTGTCATGAGCATTTACAGATGTTGTCACAACATTCATCCAACATCAACATTTGTTTAGGAGTGTGGATGCCCAAAGAGAGTTGGGAGATTTAAACATTCTCCAAGCAATTCTTGCTAGAAGAGCCTTGTTTTTTGTCCTTAGATTTTGTATGCCTAGACCACCTTCACTATATATATATATATATATAAAGGACAGTCCGGTGCACAAAGTATTCCGCGTTAGCAAAGTCCGGAGAAGGTTCGCATCCTCATAGGTGTGATGTAAGACAATCTATCCTAATACAAATATTAGTGATTGCTTCCACGGCTCGTATAAGAAGAGGCCAATTAAGCGGATGGATTTTTTTTTATGAATCAGTTGTACCCAAAGGAAATTACGCTCACATCTCTCAAGCCTTTTAGTAATGTAACAAGGAAAATGAATAAGTTGCATGTCATGATTAGGAAGACGGTTGAGAGTACTTTTGATAAGAGAGGTTCTACCTGCCTGATTAAGTAAATGAGTTCCAACCTGCTAATTTAGATTTGATATTATCATCTGCAAAAAAAAATGGCGAGAGATAGAAGGGCCATTACGAGAGATTTTAATAGGTATCCAACTTAGCTGATCAACAGATATGGTAATTCGTCTAGACAACATTTCCATTCAAATAATAAAAAGCTAAGGTGGCAATGGATCTCCTTGTCGAAGTCCTTTGGTTGGAATGAAGAAATCTGTAGGAGTTCTATTTATAAGTATTGAGATTGAAGAGGTTGACACACAAGACATAATTAAGGAGATTTTCCTTACGAAAGTAGTGAAAACAAGTTTTACAAGTGACATTTTACACTTTTTTCATCCTTCAACATACTCTATCCCACCCTTACTCCCATTGCACCTACCAGCCGCCGTCAAAGGCCAGCCATGCCACAAGACAGTGGCTCTCACGGGCCTTCGCCTCAGAATTTTTCTTTTTCTTTTATTGATTTCAAATATTAAGATATGTATTTAAAATTACTTCAAACTTATCAATGAGAGTTGTAATCTAGTGGTTGAGGGCTCTCTTCAAAAGTTATTTCCTAGTTAGAGGTTGCGTGTTTGAATTCAATGACCAAGCGAATTTTTTTTTTTTTAAAACACAAAATCAGATTTGACTCCAACTTCCAACCAGTCGGCCCACCTCTTTAAACAATTAGTTAAGTTTAATTTTTCATGTGAATAAAAAAGGACATCTTTTTGTTTCCATACTGCTATTTATTTAATTTGTTTGTATTTCTCACTCAATGTTTCATATCCACATTAAATACCAATTAACAATTAATGTAAAATGTAAATCATCACCCTATCAAGGATTCACTTTTAAAGAACTATTGCCTAAAAGGGTCTCTTCAACCTTAATTAGATAAAAAAAAATGATATCGTAAGTATTGCCCCACAAAGTGCGTGTTATAATGCACAATTTGAATTTAGTCAGATCCGAATATGAATGTCACATACCAAATTTTAATAATGAAAAATATTTGAATTTAGTCAAATCCAAATATGAATATCACATACCAAATCTTAATAATGAAAAAATCCTATTGTACGAGTTGCCCCGACAAAATATGTCAATTTAGTCGGACCCGAATACGATAGGAACCCCACAGGAGGAAAAAAAAAACTATTGCCCCCCCAAAAAAAAAAGCCAAATACTCGTAATTTCACTCAAATACGAAACAGGGCAAAACGAAATTGCCTCTTTCTCTTTGGCTTCTCCAAGAAGAGAAGAAAGCAAAGAGCTAACATTTAGCACACTGTAAAGCCTCAAAATATATAGTAGTAGAAGAAAAATCATTCGAAATGGATGATTATACAAGAGAAATGATGGACCTCAAAACCCTAGTTACACGAACCCTAGAGAAGAAAGGCGTCCTCGCTAAGATCCGAGTAATAATCCCTTTTCTCCTCAGCAATTTCATTTTCTTTAATGTATTCGCTTCTAATTTCTTCGTTATTTGTCGTAAAATGATCTTAGGATCCGATCTGTTACTGTTAGTTATGTATCTACCAGAATGAAGCTGTAATGGCCTAGTTTGACTATGCACGAAGTTTAGGAAAAGACGTTTGAATTTTGTGATCTAAAATAAGCAAATGATATTTGTGTGGTTATAAGTATCTCATTAAGCGTAAAAGCTTAAGTTTAAAGTTAAATTATTGTCAAATAAGAAAACAGTGTCATTCTTTTTAGGACTGATTAAAAAAGTAAAGTGTATCATATCAATTGGGATAGAGGGAGTATTTTTGTGGGTTATTATATGTGATAGTTTGGTTTTAGTATACTACCTCTTTACTTTCTCAATTTATATGATACTTTTTAGTCACGGAAAGAATGACACATTTAGCTTGAAACTTTCTGTTTTACCCTTAATGAAATAATTTACAGCCACACAAATATTTATTACTTGTTTTAGATCACAAAATTTCAAAAGTCTTTCTTTTTTTCTTAAACTTCGTGCCTAGTCAAACTATATTACATAAATTACGCAGGAAGTATAATTTTAGCTGCTTCATTGCTGAATAGGTAGGTTTTTTTTTGGATTTGAGTTGGCTGATTTTGAAACACTATGATTACAACACAACAACAACATACTCGGTATATTTTCACAAGTGAGGTCTGTGAAGGGTAGGATGTACGCAGACCTTACCTCTACGTTTGTGGGGTAGATAGGCGGTTTCCGATAGACCCTCGGCTCAAAAGGAAAGTAGTTGATACAAGACGAAACACTATGATTGTAGTAGCTTAATTTTTTAGTTTGTAATCCGTTTATGAAGCTGTAATTTGATAGTCGTATGGGTTATTGTATGTGATAGTTTAGTTTTGATATATGTATTTTTAGCTGCCTTAATATTTATAACTGGATAGGAATTTTTTATTTGATTTGAGTTAGCTGATTCTACGGTGTGAACATTTACAAATTTGACATATTTTACTGTGTGACTTTTTGTAGGCAGAACTTAGAGCAAGCGTTTTTGAGGCAATTGAAGACGAGGATAAGGTAATTGAGAAGGATGAAAGCTTGCCCCCTGCACTACTGGGTAGCTGCAATGATCAGGCAAAACAACTCCATAATTCACCTTCAGGTCATTTTAATGTTTATGTCCTTTTTGTTAGTCTTCTGCTTATAAATCCTTGCCAATATTTGTGTTAATATGGAAGAAGACATACTTATCTTGTCTAGAACATTTTTATCAGACTTTGGAGATATATATCAGAAAGCTGAGTTGTTTTTATTTACTGCAGCAGACCGTCTATTGAAAGTCTCAATCTATTGTATGGATTGACGTTTGGTCGCATAACCTCTATCAGTACTTAGGACCTAGGAGTTCAATCTAAATATCTTTTTTAGGATCTGATTCTGTGAACCTCCGGCCTGATAAACCTAAGTCTAACTAGTGTTAAAATTTAATACATCCTCCTAGAGTAGATCACTTTGTTTATATATTTTAACCATTTGTTTTGTTCCCTCTCTTTCTTGTGTGTGCAGGAAGGCTACTAACTGCACTTATATGTGAATATTTGGATTGGGCTCAATTAAACCATACACTTAAGGTGTATTTGCCGGAGTGTAACTTGGTAAGCATGTAAAGTGCTCACCGGTTTGAATTTATAATGTTCTTCACAAAATCTTGTCAGTATCTAGTTCTAATTACAAAGAACCCATTGTGTGATTGTGCAGCCAAAAGATTCATGGAAATCTGAGCTAAAAGAATTTAGCAGCAAGAATGGGTATGATCTTAAAAGGAATGGTGACAGTGCTCCCTTGCTTTTGGATGTTCTTGAAGGATTCTTGAAATACGAGGTTTGATAAAACCTTTTGTTTTAGATGCATTATAGTCTGACAAATGCTTTATTTTTAAAATACTTTATTTTAGGTAAGTATTGTCTTTATGATAGTAACTACGAGAATAAGATAAAGGAGAGCGAGGAGAATGAATATTAGGAATCGTTATATAGGAACATATATATATTGGAGAGTTGAAGTTATTCACCTAAGAAGGTGAGAGATGAAGAAAATAACATGTATAAAATGGCGGAATCATATTAATAAATTAAAAATGTAAAATGGGTAGAAGCTATAGTTGTTAAGAGTAGGAGTTTTGGAATCCCAACGCAGTCGTGGCACTATTGCACTGCGGTATTTAAGTTTTCTTTACAAGCTATAGTGTAGATTGATAAACTGTTCGGCAAGTCCAGAGCTCTTGCAAAATGCAGTTCTGAGATCAGAAAAGCATCTTCCCAGTAGGGATTTAAACAGGGCGGGTAGGGAAAGCCTGCTAAGATTATGACCCGCCCTGCCCCCGTTTATGTATTTTCTATTTTTTTTTCTTTATTTTCATTTTGCAGTATTCTAAGTAAAAGAAATTGAACTTTTTCGATTTTTCCCATTTTTACATTACTATCTAGGTGCAGATTTTTCAATATTAGCATTTAACTGCTCATGAAACTCGTGTTCATATCTGTTTAATTCTGTCATTTATCTAGGAGTAAACAGTTTCTATTTATCTCATTTGTGGTAGTAGTATGAGTTCTAAGTTGAACACATTTTTTTGGTTAAAATAATATCAGAAATAATGGCTGAATAATAAAGAAGTGTGATCAAACTTTAATGGGTTAGGACTTCACAAGAATTTGGACAATAAGACAACAGATAATTATAAGAAAATGATTTGGTTATAAATAAAAGAAGGGCAATTCATATTTTGATACTCCCTCTGTTCCAAAAAGAATGACTCATTTTCCTTTTTAGTCCGTCCCAAAAAGAATGACATCTTTATTTGGCAACAATTTAACTTTAAACTTTACCTTTACGCAAAACGAAATGATCTATAACCACACAAATATCTTTGGCTTATTTTAGATCATAAGATTCAAAAGTCTTCCTTTATTTCTTAAAGTGCGTACCAAATGAAAATACACCACATAAATTGGGACGGAGAGAGTATAACAAATATAAGATAACTAAGAATAACAATCACAACAACAAAAGGACTCATTAATGAGTTGCTAACAACAAAAGATATACAGTAATATCTATACTTCATAGTCAAGAAAATTAATGGTTTTGAATCTTTTTCCACGTGAAGACACCAGAATATCCAGGAGTATAATATTACTTTTCAAATTTTGAACAAATAGCTTATAGCCAAATACAAGGCACTGAACACCCCTCCTTTGACATTTGGGTCGCCTTTTTTAATCCAACCCACCTTTTAATTCGGATTTTTGACCTGCCTTGCGCAGCCCCATTTAAAAAAAAATCAAAAATTAAGATCTGCCCTCCCGCCCCGCCCCATTTAAATGTTCCCCTGTTTCGTCCCATTAAGAGTTTGTCCGTTGCGCCCGGCCCTACCCTGCTCCAATTGCCATCCCTACATCTCAACCAACAACATACCCAGTATAATCCCACAAGGTGAGGTTTGGGGAGAGTAGAGTGTATGCAGACTTTACCCCTACCTTTTTTATAGTCCCTCAGCTCAAGGAGAGATAAAAAAGGAAGCAGTAATAAAAAGCAGTAACAACAGGAAAATAAGATAAACGAAGTGAAGGAAACAATCAGGTAGTACTGGAGCTATAAGAATAGGCAAATAGGCAAACATAGAAAATATACTAATACTCCCGGGGCAGAAAAGAAAAGCGCCTGACAATCTACTATCCTATCCATCTACTCTAATACTCGACCTCCACACCCTCTCATCAAGGGTCATGCTCAGTAAGCTAAAGATGTATCATGTCCTGCCTCTCTTTATTTCTTGAGCCTACCTCTCCCCCTCCTCAGACCCACCACGGTCAACCTCTCACATCTCCTCACTGGGGCATCAACGCCTTTCCTTTGCACATGTGCGAACCATCTCAACCTCCCTTCCCATATCTTGTCCAACGCAAGGGCCACTCTCACATTGGCCCGAATATCTTCATTCCTAATCTTATTCCTCATGGTATGCCTACATATCCATCTCAGCATCCTCATTTCTGCCAATATTCTAAAAAACGCTAGGCGGGACCAGGGCGGGGAGTGGCCGCCTCCGCCTAGGCGGTTTTTTTTTTAATATTTTACATCAATTGTATATATATATATATACAAAATAGCATCACATTTTTTATTTTATTAAGCATCAAGTATTTCTTAATATTATATTTTTATTATTATTACATTGTCATTATTTTATTTTGTTATTATCATTATTCGTATAATTTTTAATATCATAATCATATTTTTCTAAATATTCTATGAAAATAGGCATCACATTTTAATTTAATTAAGAATTATACATTCCACAAATATTAAATATTTTTTATCACATTGTTATTTTTATAATTTACATTTTTTATCTTCAAACATTTTCTAATAAACCCTTTTTTATATTTTTAAACCCATTTTCTATTTTCCTAAACATTCTACCCAACCCAAAATAATAAAAGCCTAAAACAACCCCCTTTAAATTTCCGGACCACCCCATCAGCCCAACTCCCCTTGGCCCAAAACCCTTTCATCTCATTAATCCCCCTCTCTTTAACCTAAACCTACAAAAAAAATATAAACATAAAAAACCTAGCCTCTTTTCACTCTCAACTCCCCACACCCCCACCTGCGCCGCATCCCCTGCCCCACACCCCCACCTGCGCCGCAAAAAAAATGGGGACTGGCCGCCTAGCCCTAGCGCCAGGGGTAAAATCGGGTCAGCCTAGGGCCGCCTAGGCCGTTTTGTAGAACACTGAATTTTCTGCTACTATTATCTTCTTGACATAGCTTTTTAACTGGCCAATACGCCACCCCATACAACATATTATGTCTAACTACCACTCTGTTGAATTTACCTTTAAGTCTCAACGACACATTAATATCACACAAAACACCAGATGCGAGCCTCCACTTCATCCATCTTGCTCCAATACGGTATCGTCAATCTCCCCATTACTTTGGATTATTGATCCAGGTACTTGAAATTTCCTTTCTTGGGGATGACTTGTGTGTCAAGCCTCACGTCCTCGTCCGCTTCGTGGTATCACATCAATGAACTTGCACTCCAGGTCCTGCTAAGCTTGAAACCCTCGACTCTCGGGTTCTGTTCTCCAAACCTTGATCTTTGCGTTCGTCAATATATCATCTGCAAATAACATGCATCATGGCAGCTATCCTTGAATATGATGCGTTAGTGCGTCCATCGCTAAGGCAAAAAGAAACGGGCTAAGAGTGGTGCAAACCCATCACGACTGGAAAGTGTTTTGAATCACCTCTCACTATCCTTACCCGAGTCTTGACTCCATCATACATGTCCTTAATTATTGTAATTTACGCTATAGGAACACCTCTCACCTCTAGAGTCTAGACATCTCCATAGAACCTCCCTTAGTACTTTCTCGTATGCTTTTTCCAGGTCAATGAACACCATGTGCAAGTCCTTCCTCCTCTCCCTATACCGCTCCACCAGCCTCCTCACAAGGTGAATGAATTATGTGGTCAATTGCCCCATCATAAATCCGAACTGGTTCTTGGAAATAAACACCTTCCTCCACATCCTCTCTTCCACCACTCTCTCCCAAACTTTCATAGCATGGGTCAACAGTTTGATACCCCTATAATTGTTGCAAATGCAGAATGTTAAGGAAAGATCTGATCATGAAACAGATCATAGAAGAGGACGAAGATAAATATTTTGTGGTTTTCAGCTCCTGCATACAGCGAGAGTGGATTTAATACTAACTAGCTGGCCACACATTGTGGAGGTGAGGTCTGTGTACATGCTACCCTCCCCAGACCCCCACATTGTGGGATTTCACTGGGTATGTTGTTGTTGTAGCTGGCCACACATTCATAAGTGTCGAGATCTAACTAGGATATGAGATAATTTTGAAACTCACTAGAGATGCTCTACGACATAGGACTATGGATCATCCCTGAGCATAATCTTATCAGCGCAAGTTGTTAAATAAAGTATCACCACTTGTGTAAGCAATAGCAGGAGCTAGCTTGTATTGGGTGCATTGGAATTTGGAATGATTAAAATACTAAAGGATCTACGTGTTTATTAATTGACATATAAAAGTTACTGGTTATTGATTGACATGTGTAAAGAAGTGTGTCAAATGTAAGAATTGATATAAAAAAAACTTTAATTGGTAGTAACTGATTGTTGTTCTGCTTTTGGGATCTCCAATGTTCTGGCTGATATGCTATTATTCCAGATGGTTGTAGGTGTTAATATGCGTAAATGATTTTATTATAGTTCTTGTAAATAACAGCTTCCTGTACTATGTGGGTTAGTATGCAAGTGTGTCCAGTAGGAATTATAGTAAGATTGTTTCTATTTTTTTTTTTTTTTGCAGAACTTTTCTCAAGCAAGGGGTGCTGGAAGGAGATTGGTAACACCAGATGCTGAATCTCTGTCCAACACTGAAGCTAGGAATATGAGGAGACCTTCTTCATCTTCGGTTGCCGGGGGCTTACCTCCATTGGGAAGGTTAACATATAAAATATTATCACTTCTTCTTTTACCCTCTTGTTTGGATTTAAAATTGACTTGGAACCATTTTACACCACAGGCCAGGTCCTGCTGCCCAGTCATCTGGTAAGTAACCTTGCTGCGCCCCCCCCCCCCCCCCTTTTTTTTTCTCCTTCTGGTAGTTAATTCCCGGATAAGTGCATGAATTTCTGATATTGTTGAGTTTCTAGACAGAAGGGCAGGTTCATCTATTTCTGGATATAGGAAAGATGAATACAACTGGAGATATGAAAACGAGGAGCTTCCGCAGGATGTAATGCTTGCCTCATCTGCCTTAGAAAACCTTCAATTGGACAGAAAAGCTTGGAACCTTTCCACTTCATGGCGGTCAGTGTTTAAACTCTCAGTGGACTTTAATTCACGTTTGGTTTTAATGTAATTATCTGTTGGCATGTAGTAAGTCCCCAAGTTTTTGTGAATTTTAGTACTAAAAAATTCATGTGTTTTTAAGTGCTCCACCCAAAAAAAGACATTACCATGCTTGAAAATGCTCCCATTTTGTTAGATCGAGTAGAAGTTTGTTACATGAGCCTTGGAAAGTTCAAGTATCATCGTGATAAGCGATGACCAAGTAAGCTGCTGAAGTTCTTGAAAAACATGCATAGTGTAGTTTTTCCTTTGGTTGATATCTCGGTCATTTGTCATCCTTCCTAAATTACTGTCCAGTAAATTGAGTGGTATCTCAACTTGTGCTGAATTTTCCAGGCACAGAGGTGATGGCAATTCCGAGGATGATGGCAGGGTAGAATAGAGGAGATATATCTTCTCCAAATCACTAATATGGGCATTGATGATATCCTTCTAGTACTTAGAAATGCAATGTGCTGATGTATGTTGTGTCTGATTTATACACTATATTGCTTGTAGTAATTGGTTTGCGCTTCTTATTTTCTTTACTTTTTTGGTTCTTCCCTTATCACAATGTTCCTTCTTTGGCTAAACAGCAGTGCTTTTAACACAATGATTGCTCGAGTTAGATGCCTGGCATGATTACTGGAACTGGTTCTGTAGTATTACTGTTTGCAGCAATGAATATAGACCTTTATTTGTGCTAGCACTTCATTGACACGTTAACAGTAGGTAAACTGAAACTGGTAAGAGAAAGTTCAGTTACTGAGCTGTGAGTAGCCTAATAAACAGTGCAAAAGTTTTACTTTAAAGAATGCAGTTTTGCTTACTGCCTTGTAGAAAAAATATAAAAGGTAACCGTTTTCTCGTTATTGTTTGTTCAGATTACTGGTTAGTTCTCTTCTTTTTTTAATGGAAATATGTGTTCACAAGGACTTTGACACCTTAGTGGGCTATTCACCATAGACACATTTTCAAATTCCAGAAGTGAATCCGAGAATATCCTGGAAGTTTAAACTCTAGGAAAATGACTAGTTTTGAAAGATAAGGTCAAAAACCTCTATTTTTACAAATTAATAAAAACAAGTGCTTTAGATAAGGCCAAATCTAACTGAAACTATCCAGAGGCAAAACTTGAAGGTGCCTTTAGGATTTTTGGTATTAACGTTATTGTGCTTTTATAATTATGGCTTCAGATTTTTATATTTGTTGAAACTCTAATGATTTTTTACATATATATCTATGTTTCACATAGTAAATATTAAGTTCAAATGAACAAGTTGTGGGCGAGCTGCATCAAGCCACATGCAATGGATTCTCTTTCTTCAGAAAGTTATATAAATCTAGAAAAATAAATATCTCTGTACATAAATATTTTTTTGAATACCGTAACATTAGAGTACATGTTCAAATCTCAATTGTAGCATTTCTGTATATTTTTGTTTAAATCCCCTTATTTGAATTTCTTCCTCCTTGCACTCATGTGAACACCAGTGGGTGTGCCGCAACAAATATAACGTAGACGGGAGAATTGATTGGTTTAGTGCTCTCTTCAGCAGTGAAACAACGTTGGTTCATGCATCAACTTAACGTGTCATGATGAACTTAATGATAAAGTGGTTTATATGTGACAACAAAAATGATTTGAGCGTCTTGAGCTCCCATATCATATTTGCTAACTCGAACTCTTTATTTACGTTGACGTATTACAATTACAATTATAACCCATCTCTGTAAGGTGCTTTAGCTGCACGAGCCCTTCCCGCGTGCCACATTGAATAATCCTAAGTTTGAAAAGATTGAAAATCAGTCATTCGCAATTCGCAACCACAGATGAAGGATTCTTCTTGAAATTGATTAAACTTTTCCGACCCGAAGTGTTTCACGCAGTCCAGTCGCTAGGATTCTTTCAAGAAATCACAAAAAGGGTATGTTGCTGCCATTTTGAAAGGATTAAAAAGCACCAAAATAGTGTCTAAACCCAACGGTTTATTACAATTGAGAATAATTTTACAAATACAGTGACCAAAAGCTATTTTGCTTTACACCATTCTACTGATTATTGTCACATTTAATGAAGAAGCAACTGATTATACAATATAAATGCCCGGAAGGGAGGAAGGGAGAAAGGGAAGAAAAGAATGCAAAAATTATCACCTCTACCATAGTGACCAATATTGAGGGCATCCCACATCTGGTTTCTCATATGAATCTGCATCTTCAGGCCTCTTGCACTTTCTGCTCCAACTGATGGCCATTCATTTCCTTCTGCTCCTCATTCACAGTGTTGGTGTCACTAACCTCCTCGGCCGGCTTCCCCTGTTTCACTCAATTATTTTTATATTCCATCTATTTTGTTTTAGATGTCTTAGTTTGACTGTACTCAGGATTTAAGAAAGTAAGAATGAGACTTTTCAATCTTGTGGTTTTATATAATGCACTAATATGTGCTTTTTGGATTGTGTGGTCCTAAGTGTGCAATGTGAGAAGTTGGAATTGAGTTGCTAAATAGAAAGTGGCATTCTTTCTGAAACAAACTAAAAAAAAAAGTATGAAGGGAATATTAGATATTAGAACCAACCATAGTTTGGCTGTTAGAGGAAGAAAGAAACAAGGCTGATATATTTTTCAGACAGAAGCTATACTACTACTACAACTTCAACCACCTACCAAAGATGTAATATATATATACGAAAATTTCATATTAGTAATTTATCTTATGATAAATCATGAAGGCTGGAGTCTGGCAATCTTACTAGTGCCATATGTGATGTCTAATAACTACCAAAAAGGTGATAACCCAATCAACTAGATTTCATCCCTAAATTGGAGAAACTGTAGGACTTACCTTGCTGCTGTCACGCCAAAGTCCAAACGGTCTTGAGAGCAAGCTGATTTTTCTAACAGGTATCTCTAGTGATGATTCGTGGTTGCCATCTACAGGAGATGAAACTTGCTGTGTGGATCTATAAAAGAACGTGTACTTCCATGTTAAAGAAAGTACGAGATAGGCATTAACTAAGGTAGTATGCTTTTTCATATTACTCTTGACATGGGCATGGTATTGTCCTTTGGCAACCAATGAAGCAGTTGCAGTGGCAAGTAAATGACCAAGTATGAAATAGCGTCAGTAAAGAACACCGTGACTACCAGGGCATATGATAGTATGTTTAATAATTTGAAAAAAGTAACATTTAAGCATGGGTGTATACCTCGGAGAAGGTAGTACTTTATCTTGACCAGATTGGTACTGCAAGGTAGCCTCCAACATTGATTCTGCCATAACCACCCTCTTTTCTGTCTCAGCGAGGGAAGCAATGGCTTCTTCATACTTTTCCTGCAGGTCGTCGCAATGACACACAAGATGTTCAACATATCAGCCAACTAATGTCATAAACCAAATTTAAGTTCCCCTATCATGCATGAAATCATGAACTAGATAAGTTCAGGTAGAGAATCACAAAGAATCTGATGGAGTAAGAATTCCCAGATAAAGAATTAGAAATCAAAATGTTTCACCAAGAAATTCAATCAAAAAGGAAACCTGTAACACTTGAGAGGCATGTCTTTGAGCTGCTGCATCTTGTTCAGCGAATATACGAGCATCTTCTGTTACCCTCTGTTCTTGCTCCACCCTCATCAAAACCTGCAATAAATAAATAAATAAACCCAGAATTGAAAGAAAGGGAGGATTAGGAGATAATGTTCCGATGCATCATCAAACAAGTAATGAAAAATGTCACCTGAAGCATGGCATTCTCTTGTTCTTGCTTAGCAACAAGGGCCCCTCGAAGCTCAGCAACCTGTCTTTCTAATTTCTCAACCTAAGTCCAATGGAAAATGTCAATGTTCAGATGTAATTGTGATAAATTCAATTTATTCAAGGAAAAGGAAGATCATATATGCCAAAAAGAAATCATCATTTTGTGGAGCAGAAAACGAGGAAAAAAGACGATAAAGGAAATAAAAGCTCTAAATTCAAATGCACGGCAGGTAATTGTTATGGAATTTATTGTGCTAACCATCTAGAAATTCCCAAAGTCTTCCATCCATACTGAAATAGATGTATGGAAGCACAGTCACAGTAATCCAAAAGGATTAGTGGCACATTGCATAATTTATTGATGAATGTGGTTCAGGTGTATATTCGGGAATGAAAGTAGCATTTATTTTTCGGAATCAAGTTCAATCTGGGATACTGCTCTAGGCAAGAGTATACATATAAAACCACCATTTTCTTCCTTAGACCAATGTAAGCAGGAGCAGATTATACATGTTAGAAGAGATAGACATGGAATACAGACTAATATTAATTAGATTATTTTGGTGGTTCCGCTTATACCGGCTCCATGAATAGGAGATGCACATGAATGCAAGCTGGAAGAAATAAACTGGAAGCCGGATTGTTCTTCTTCCTTTGATTTGGGAGTTTGGGAGGAGGTGAGCTGGGGATATGATTCCTTATATATATATATATATATGATTCCTACATTTATAAAGCAGCTTCTTAGTTACCTTTGCGCTCAACTGCTGCCTGTTATCCTGCTTGACCATCTCCATCAATGCTGTTTCCAACTCCTCAGCTCTGTGGACACAGGGAAAAATAGGAAAAGGATATCAGTCCCCTACCAATATGAGATCCAGTTCCCTTAGATTCCTAGCTACTGCACACACTAAAAAGTACAATATTTCTTCATTCTGAAAGCTCTCAAATAAGATTTGCAGCAGAAATTGAGAATTATTCAACTTCAATGAGACCTTTTACAGTTCCTTTCCTAAATGGACAATTGAACTGCCACTCCGCAAACATCATAATTTTCCATTTCTTTGATAAGAGTTTTTGCAACTTTTTCAGTGAGCTTGAAGGCTGGCAGGGATGAGATCAACTTTCCCTTTCAGAAGCTTCCCTCGCCCTTAAAACAATTGATCATAGCTGCACCCAATTAGACTTTGAATAGTTAAATTTGCACCAGCACTACTTTCCCATGTTATAATGTGGTCTCTCTGCCCCAAACCTGAATCTTGACAATGCTGCGGGAAGGACAAGAATAAGGAGAAAAGGTGTTAAAAAATCACAAGAGGCAGGGTTGGACTGGCAGAAAGGGGAGAGTATGTGGCCTCAGTTCTTCTTTCACTTTTGCCTTTTTCTTAAATTAGGAAAAAGAGGTCCTCGTCAATGGCTAGTGCACAGGAGATGGAGAAGAGGTTGATGGCCAGAGGGGCTTGGGGGGAGTAGTGGGGATGCGACGGTATGTGGGATAGGACGGCCAATTGCATTCGGGAGGTAGCTAGAGAAGTGCTAGGGGTCTCGCGGGGTAGCCGTAGTGGGCATCGAGGGGACTAGGGGTGGAATGGTAAAGTTCAAGAGAAGGTGGAAGCAAAGAAAATGGCGTATGCGAAATTGGTAGAAAGAAAGGACGAGGTGGAGAAGTGGACGAATAGGGAATTATAAAAGATGGTGAGGAAGGAGGCAAAGCTAGCGGTTACGACAGCGAAAATGGTGGCTTTTGAACGCCTAAATGTGGAATTAGAGGAAAAGGGCAGGGATAAGAAGTTGTACAGACTAGCCAAGGCGAGGAAAAAGAGGACTCGTGACTTGGATCACATGAGGTGCATCAAGGACGCGAACGGCAAAGTACTGGTGGAGGACGCGCTTATTAGACGGAGGTGACAGTCTTACTTCCATAATTCTTGAACGAAGAAGGAGATAAAGACATTATGTTGGGAGATCTGGAGCAATCCGGAAGATAACGGGATTTTAGGTATTGTAGAAGTATTAAGGTTGAGAAGGTCAAGGGTATTGTTCGCAGGATGCGCAGGGGACGAGCGACCAGGCCTGATGAGATCCCAATGGAATTTTGGAAGAGCGCGGGTAGGGCAGGTTTGGAGTGGCTGACTGAGTTGTTTAATGTCATTTTAAAATGACAAGAATGCCCGACAAATGGAGGTGGAGTACAATGATTCCTTTGTACAAGAACAAAGGTGACATCCAGAGTTGCAACAACTATAGAGGTATTCAAATTGCTAAGCCACACGATGAAAGTCTGGAAAAGGGTCATGGAAATGAGAGTGAGAAGAGGCGTGTCTACTTTCGAGAATCAGTTTGGATTTATGTTGGGGCATTCGACTACAGAAATCATTCATCTTATTAGGAGGTTGGTGGAGCAGTACAGACAGGGAGAGGAAGAGGGACTTACATAGGTTTTCATCGACCTCGAGAAGACATACGACAAAGTCTCTAGGGAGGTTCTATGGAGATGTTTGGAGGTTAGAGGTGTACTTGTGGCATACACTAGGGCGGTCAAAGATATGTACGATAGATCAGGGTACGAACAGTAGGAGACTCTGAGCACTTTTCAATGATGATGGGGTTGCACCAGGGATTAACTCTTAGCCTATTCTTATTTGTCTTGGTGATGGATGGACTGACGCGACAAATTCAAGGGGAGGTGTCATGGTATATGTTATTCGCAGATGACAGTCCTGATTGATGAGACTCGCAACGGAATGAACGCTAAGTTGGAGGTTTGGATACAGACTCTGGAGTCTAAAGGATTCAGGCTGTGTACGACCAAGACGAAATACTTGGAGTGCAAGTTTAGTACCGGGAGCGACCATTAGATAGGCGTGGAGGTGAGGATGAGTACTCAGGTCATTCCAATGAAAGGAAATTTCAAGTATCTCTATTATCCAAGGGAATGGAGAAATTGATGACGATGTCACACATCGTATTGGTGCAAGATGGATGAAATGGAGGCTCGCATCTGGAGTCCTATGTGATAAAAGGTGCCACCAAAACTTAAAGACGAGTTCTATAAGGTGGTGGTTAGACCGACTATGTTGTATGGGGCGGAGTGTTGGTCAGTCAAGACTTCGCACATCCAAAAGATTAAAGTTGCGGAGATGAGGATGCTAAGATGGATGTGTGGGCATACAATGAGGGATAGGATTAAAAATGGTGATATCTGGAACAGAGTGGGAGTGGCCCCGGACCCCGGTGGAAGATAAGATGCGGGAAGCGAGGTTGAGATGGTTCGGGCATGTGCAGAGGAGAGGCACAAATGCCCCAGTGCTGAGGTGTGAGAGATTGGCTATGGATGAGGTCAAGAGAGGTAGAGATAGGCTGAAGAAGTATTGGGGAGGGGTGATTAGACGAGATATGGTGTAGGTGCAACTTACTGAGTACATGACCTTAGATAGAGGGTTGTGGAGGATATGGATTAGGGTAGAAGGGTAGTAGGTAGTTGAGTGTCCTACTTACGCTTACATACTGGTAGTTGTAGTGTTATTATTGTAGCCCTACTTAGCCTATCATACTAGTAGGCGCAGTATTGTTTTATAGCTCCCTATCCTTTAGTTTATGTTGTTATATGTTCCTTCGTGTACTTTGTTTATCTTATTTACATGTGTACTGCTTTTTTTTTCCAGAATGTTTTATCATGGCGTATTCACTTTTGTTACTCTCATCATACTGCTTTAAATTTTTGTCTGGGCCTGACAGTTTCTCTTGCTTTTGCTTTTGCTTGTGCTTTTGCTTTTTCTTGAGCCGATGATCTTTCAGAAACAATCTCTCTACTTACCAAGGTAGAGGTAAGGTATGCGTACACTCTACCCTCCTCATACCTCACGTTGTGGGATTTCACTGGGTATGTTGTTGTTTTTGTAGGCCCTCGTCAATGCAGCCAAAGAACAAATTTGGGCTTCAGATATAGGTTACAGCTTGATCATAGCATAAAGCATAATTTTTTTAAATTTACCCAAAAATATATTAGTCAGCTGTTTCAAATAGTACATTCATAAGGACTGGAACTCCCTCCAAAGAATAGTTTAGAAAAAAGTACTGCACAATATTGTGCTCGGTAGATAAAGCAGCATGAACACATGAAATATGCACCTGAGTTCAGCAGATTTTTTCTCCCCCAGCAACTTGGACAACTCAACCTTCAGCCAGACCACCTGATTAAGGTCATGTAGTAATGTATGCAAAATAAATGCAAGTCAGAATTGTGGATGACCAACTCAAATAATAGGTAATGATATTGGGAATATTACTTTGAGGATATCCCGAACAACTGATCACTTATTCCCACAAACTTCTATAAATTCAGAACGAAATGAAACAAAAAGGATAGGAAGGAAGAAATTGGAGTTGAAATAGGAAAATAAAATAACAGAGAAAGGAAGCAGAGTTCTCAGTTAATAAATGTCAGGAATCTTGGGTTACTAATTGGTGGAATACTGGGAAATCCAATTTTTTTTAATAATATTCAAGAAAAGGCTGCGTACAATAGACCCTTCCCCGGACTCCGCACATAGCGGGAGCTTAGTGCACGAGGCTGCCCTTTAATATTCAAGAAAAGAGTCTTCCAGAAAAATTCATAGAATTAGAGGGAAAGAAGAATGAAAAAAATGAAGGAGAAAACTGGTGAGTGCTTTATCTTTAAAAATTAAATCAATATTCATTTTCTTAAAGGTCTAGTTTAGCCAACTAAAATATGTGTCGCTTCTATTTCTCGAGAGGTGGGGTTTTCATATTGTACATGGATTATGTCAGCGGATGACATCAATGGAATTCTCTTGTTTTGTATATCCCATACGGTTTGACCTTACACTATAATAAAAGTTATTTTGGAAAAAAGGTAGAACATTAAAAATCACCTAACGCAGTGCTGCTTTGTCAATACTTATAAGACCATACTCCAGCCAATGGCTATTTCACCACTCATTAGGTAAGTTGATGTGAACTTGACCTAATCACCACATGATTCTTCAGGGTGAACTTCAAGGACACTCCTTAGTCCTAATAAAAGTTCCTAAACAGGGAGAAGTTCACTTCAAACTGAGGCATCAAGCTCACTGCCCTGCTTTATCAGGCAATTCCTTCTAAGTTGCCCATTTTGAAGCACACAGTACTAACTTAAAGAGAGTAGTATCTTTCTCCGAAATCCTTACTTTATTAATGACCACTCAAATTTCATAAGCACGTTTTCTATATGAATAACACTATTGAGCTGGAAAGAAGAACTAATTTCAGTACATTCTGCCATTCCAAATAATCGTATGAAACAAATTCTGAAGTCCCATTTAAGCAACAAGAAGATAAAGCAGGTAAACCAGGATTAATAAAACACAATCAGGTAAAGGGGTGCAAGTTGAAAAGACAGACTTTAATGGAATATGTACGGGATATATGAAGAAAGCTACCTGTTCTTGGAGATCTGGAGCAGAATCTATTTCCACATTGCCATTAAGGCTCACGTAAAGTTCATCCACATTAGCAGATACAGAATCTGCCTGAGATGCATCACTATTCGTCACTTCATCAGCTTTATCATCTGTTTCAGTGGTTCCAACAGTTACAGATCCAGGATCATGCTTAAAACTGCAGAGTTTAGGAGCTAAACCTTGATAGTCTCTCCAAACTTGAAGTCCTTTGAACCTCTCTTCAACTGCAGCCTTCACAGCCGGTCTATGCTCATTTCTTAGTTCTTCTAATCGAGCTTCATTAACATTTTGATAGCCCATGCAGGCTGTCAGCACCAGTTGACTGCTATCGAATGTGGAGCCAGCAAGTGACTGCAGCAGGGTAACTGCATCCCCTGCATCTTTTGTGGTAACTAATGCAGGCCCTGAACAAACCCAATAAGTACGTCACATTTGAGCTCCATAAACAAGAAATAAACTTGCATTAACACAATGTTTGGGAACTTTCTAACTCTCGTGTTTGAGAAATTACCATAAAGCTCCATCAAAGCAAGTGCAGTATGGAATAACATCACTCGATTTCCTTCAAACAGAAGTACATCCCAGACTCTAAGGACTAAAACCAAAAAAAACAATCATGAGAGGGGTAAACAACCAGTAAGACAATACAAGAGCCAAGAAGAAGGTTCAGACAATTGACCTCAAATTGAACATCAACTGAAAGCAAGTAAATATATAGTATCAGCCATACAGATACTACAGAATTTTCATGACCAGACAAACCAACTGACCAGTTTCCCATGGAAGCATATTCATAAATATGGAGAGGAACCATGGTCCAGTAACCCATGCTACCTGTACTCCCAAGTAATCAAGATGATTAACTGCAGAAATGCATCAATGGGGTAAGAAGTCAAAACATGTGGCAAGAAATATAATCAATTGAATTAACAAAGCGGGAACAAGAGATATACCCAACTTTGGAAATTTCTCCCGCACCAACACCTCAAGAACAAGTTGGTCAACCTGACAAGAGACAATGTAGCATATAAAACTGTGTGATATGATATCTTCATTTTTCTCACAATACAATCTATTTGTGTCCAACAAATGAAGAGGGAAAGTAATTGTCTGCAGATGAAATAGTGAACTACAGCTAGTAGAAGCAAAACTTGTTTCGTTACCTGACACTCTATCATCTCTTCTGAGTAATAGCCATCAAAATAGTCATCTAGAATCCCCACTAAAGTCCTGTAAGTTTATCAACATTTTCATTCCACAGGAGTGACCAAATATATAAAAACACAATTTGCACTTCAGACCAAACAAAACTCTTAAAGTGCAAGGTATCAAAGAACACAAAAGTTGTTCCAACTCTGAATTGCAATTATAAACCTCTTTCTCCTTTTGAAAGTGGAAAACTATTGAGAAGCACCTCTGTTTTAGAACATAATTGAATACATATCCATCTGGGAGAACGAGATATAGATGAAGTTCAAAACATACCAAAATGCATTTTCCTCAGGCATTAGAAGCAATAGCAGACCAGCAAAAAAATTCATGGCCTGCATTATTAGACGAGCAAAACTGAGCAACACCGAAGGAAAATGATACGATCCTGAGAAAATCTAATCCACTTAGAAAGAACAGCTTGTGTAATGCCCAGACGGGACCACAAGTTGAAAGAATCAGACCCTTATATGGAACTGAAAATATATCACCGTGTTTACAATCATTTTAGAAGTAATAGAGGAAAACTAATACTTGGTGAAATTCCCAAGAAATGAAACTCAACGAAATATTATTTTAACACTGAAGAGGAACAAGAACACCGTGTCAACAACACTTCTTATGACCGACAGAAAAAAAAATAGGAGAAATACTTGATGGACAACTTGAAGATTAAAATTAAAATCTCAACTATTTTTTTTTTCTGAAAAAGGTAACTTTAACTTGTAGGAAATGAATATAATCATTCACTCATCCTAAATTTCAATTTTTTCTTCATTTCCAACTCCAAAAAGTTTACCCCTTTATATCTTTTTATTCTATCTTACTCATCCGAAAATTTTCAAAAAAAGTTCTCATCCAGATTTTCTTTTACGATCTTCTCGTTCCTTGTTAGGTAATAATGATAGGCATTCAAAAGAATGTGCAACACATTTCTTTCAGGCTACAATTATTACTAGCTCCTAGAAGCTCCAATTCGGGAGTGAATGTATTTGAAACTTAATCCAGTAACACTATTAAAAAGAACCATTAATGTGGTGCTTTCCAAAACACATTTTAATTTTTCTAATGATCGCAAACAAATTTGCAAGCAGATTTCAAAGAAGAACATAAACGACACAGTAAAACATAAATTTCAATCACAAACTGGAAGCTGTGATGTAGCAACTGAAGACAAGGATGCTTTGGGCAGTATTACAAACTTCAGCAGCTACAATTATCTCCTTTCTAAAGATATCTTACGCCACATGGTCCATCCAAATGTCAAACATCAAAGCAAACATAATTAGGCCACCACCCCCAACCCAAAAAAGAGTAAGAGGCCACTAGCAACAGAATTACCTGACAGTAGCCGACACAGGGATTATGCCGAGCATAGGCAGTAAGTAAACGCCTTAAAGCATTTCTTCCATCCTCATCTAGAGCCGGATGTCCAGGAAATGTTCGGGGTAGATCCTGCATCGAAAATGCAAGGTGGGATTGAAGCCAAAATGGATACTGACTCAACAGCTATAAAAAAATGTCGTGGGTACTGAAAAAAGGGGTCGATAAGTAGCATGTTAGAAAGAGAAGAAAAGTAGCACATTCAATGACCTTCTCAATTTGCCCTCTCCAGTTTTCAGGTAGACATACAGTATCTATGCTTGGGTCCGCACAACTTCCATTACCCTTTGATACAGTACTTTTATCATCTGCATTATTACCAGATTTAGTGCCTAAAGCAAGCAAATCCTGGTAATAGGTTTCCACTCTGCGTGCCTTCACGCCCACAAAGGCTTGCCAAAGCTGCGATGCAAGTATCAAAATTACACAAATAAATCTGATGCGTGAACTAAGATGACTCAAGGAGCAACAACATAAGAAGATTTTGAACACTATATCTAACCTCTCCTCTGAGAGCCATGGGTACTCCACCTTGAACAAGACATTCCAATTCTTCCTTAGCCAAATGACTAATACTTTCATTTAGAGAAACATCTCGCATGGAACCCAGTTCATATCTGTCCATAGATTCTGATCTTTCTAAATCATAAAACTCGTCTTCTGAGTCCTCTTCAGATTCTGCTTTTGTGGCACTAGCCTCTTCAACTGCAGGAAGATGCTCCTGCAGACCACGATCTTGCTCATTTTTTGCCATATTTACCTTCTTTTTAACACGAATGCTCATCATATCCTCAATGGCACGTAATGTTGGTCTGATCTCCGACCATATTTGGGCCTGATGAGTTTTCCTCTCAGCTGAGGTTGTATCGTCTTTCTCTGTTGCACCTTCAGGATGACCCTCAGAATCACGCTTTTCAACAGTTTGATCATTGTCTTCATCTCCATTCTGCGAAAAGGAGCTTGCCTCCTCCAACAATGGTTCAGTATCAGGTTTGCTGGAGTTGTCGTCTGTAGACACCCCATTTATGGTCAATTGAGCAGGCTCTGCCTGCCGTTCCAAAAAGTCCTTCCACCTATCTGACCTCTCTTCCTCTTCTTCCTAAAAACAACGCAAACGGTTCACGACAATCAGAGAGATTTCTTTCTTAATTCACGATAATCAAAGAAAGGTTTTGACATGGTTGCTGAGAACTGTGGTAGAAGTACAATGGACGGAAGCTGTTCTCAACATCATTCAGCTGGTCTTTTATGATTCTTATGTAGCTAACTAGTTGGATAAAAATTCTTTTAGTTGAATGCTCTTCTTTTTTCTGTCCCTTCTCTCTTCTTTTCACAAATTGTGACCAATAAACAGGACATTAATTAGCAAACCTATAATCATGACAAGATAATACCTTGTAGATATTAGCATATTCACGATATCTTTGTACATGCTGAGGCCGTACAGAGAATCCATAAGCATCCCTGTTCATATTGATAGTTATTGGTCAAAAAAAATTTAAGAGAAAGCTTTATTGAAACAAAAATCTTGATGGGCAGAAGTTCCTAAAAACCACATTAAATTAGATATTTTCTCATGACTGAGCATTATATTTGAGAAGGAAATTGTTTTTTCAGAATGTTTATGACAGCATTATAAAATCTAAATAAGGCACTGCAAGCTAAAACTGACTGTTAGAGCAGTAGATTTTAGAGGAGTATTTCTCTTTTAAACAATGCTTTTTAAATCGGATTTTTTAAAATAATTCTTCCAAAGAGGTACTTCTAAAGATTTCAAACATCATTTCATCAAGGCTTCAGTATAATTATTTTATAAGGTACTTTTTAGGGTTTAAGATTAAAAAATTAACCTCATACAAAAATGGTATGCTTTGATTTGATGGTGGAACAAGTCATATTAGTCCATTCCAAAAAGAACAACACATTTTTATATTTGGAAACAATTTAACTTTAAAATTTTCATTTTACGCTTAATGGCATACTTTCATGGCCACATAAATCTCAAGGCATGTTTAAGACCACAAGTTCCAAAAGTCTTTCTTGCTTTCTTGAACTCACTCTCAGTCAAACTATGCCGCATAAATTGATACATATGGAGTATCAAGGAACAAAAACCAATAGAAACCAAGTTTGAAGCACATTCTAATCTTACTGCTTTCATTTTGTTTTTTGTTTTTCCAACTTCCAAAAGTGGTGTCTCAACCACCTTATGCACTCCTATGTACATGCATCCTCCATACAGGTACCGGGTAACTCTACTCACTTTACTCCTTTAATTGTTTACCAACCGGTAGCTTCTGAAATAGCTACTAAAATTAGAAAATATATCTTCGAGAAATCACTTAGTTCTTAGTATTTGATGAGACTCGTGATGGAGTTAGCACTAGGCTAGAGGTTTGGAGACTACTCTGGAGTCTAAAGGGTTCGGATTGAGCATGACCGAAACAAAATATTTTGAGTGCAAATTCAGTGATGCAACGCAAGAGGCAGGCGTGGAAGTGAAGTTTGGTACATTGGTCATTCCGATAAAGTTTCAAGTATCTTGGGTCTTTAATCCGAGGAAATGGGGAGATCGATGATGATGTTACATATCGTATTGGCGCGGGAGGATGAAATGGAGGCTCGCCTCTGGAGTCCTGTGTGATAGAAAGGTACCACCAAAACGTAAAGTTAAGTTTTACAAAGTGGTGGTTAGACCGACTTTGTTGTATGATGCAGAGTGTTGTCCAGTCAAAAATTCTCATGTTCAGAAGATGCAAATTGCGGAAATGAGGATGTTGAAATGGATGTGTGTGCATACTAGAAGAGATAAGATTAGAAATGAGGATATTCGGGACAAGGTGGGAGTGGCCTCTATGGTGGACAAGATGAGGGAAACAAGGCCGAGATGATTTGTGCATGTGAAGAGAAGATGCGTAGATGCCCCAGTGAGAAGGTGCGAGAGGTTGATTGTGGGGGGTATAAGGAGAGGTAAAGGCAGGTCGAAGAAGTATTGGGGAGAGGTGATTAGACAGGACATGGCGCATCTTCAGCTAACCAAGGACATGACTTTAGATATGAGGGTTTGGAGGTCGTGGATTATGATAGAAGATTAGCAGTTAGTTGAGCATTGTCTCACTTTTTGACATGATTAGGCTTGGTGGTGGTCCGGAGCACCGTGTCGGTCGTATTAGCCCTTTTAATGTAGTTTCTTGATTTTTGATATATGTTAACATCTGTAGTTTACTGTGTTTTGGTTATCACACTATTTCTTTGTCGTTACTATTCTTTTTCTAAATGTGCAGTATTGCTTTCCTTATTAGTTGTAATATTTTCTTTACTGCCGTCTAAGTTGCTTGGACTTGGGTACGGGTGTCCGGTACGGGTGCGGATCTAGAGGTTGGATCCTTCATTATATAAATTTTAAGATTCGGGGATATGGATCCAGGTATGGATACGGGTACGGGATTCGGCTAAAATAATCCAAATATCTAAAAATAGAATTATAAAACCTAAATTATGAGATATTATGTGAAAAACTTGATGAGAAAATATCGAACAAGAGGAGAAACCTCGAAGGATATAAAAGGAAAAGGAGTACATAAAAATTTCTATATACAAGGTATTCCATTTTCTTCAATTTCTCCTTAACTTTTGTTTTGATTAAAGAAATTATTGAATCCGTCCGAATTTTCTCTGTCGATTTTGGTCAAAGTACCCAAAATCGGTTGACCAGATCGGGTACGGATCCCACACCCACACCTACACCCATGTCATGTCGAAACGGGTGCTGCACTGAAAGTGAAGCCGAGAAACATAGACTGTCGTAGTTCCTCTTTCATAACTTCTTTGCTATGCAAAACTTGAGCCGATGATCTTTCTCTCTGCCTCCACGAGGTAGGAGTAAAATAGAAATAAGTTCATATAAACATTAGAGCACTAGAACATATCTTCACTTCAATACTCCAGCAGGCATGGATCAAACAGAGAGAAACGATTCACAAAATGGACTAAATGTGAAATGTAGAGAAACAACTGACTTTAAACGTCACACAAATATCTAAAGCTTGTTTTGTATATATAGAGAAGTGACGGACGGTACCTCTTGTGGTCGAAAGAGATAATGCAAGGATTCAACACAGTTGTTTCTGCATTCTCCTTCATTGTCGGTAGACACTATTATCAACAACAAATTCGCCAAACAATTCACTAATTCAATTTGATAAAGTGAAGTAGTAAGTAACTACCATTCTACTCACATTCACATGGATACATCGAGTTTAGCGTCACGTTATGAACATGTGAAGAGTTGAGAGAGAGATATCAGGGATGCTGGATCAGGTTCACTAGGCCCCCATTGGGTGGCCCATATATAGCCTTTCTTTATTTTGTCTACTTATCGATGACACCGAGGGGCCCGGAATGTTACCATTTCAGTAGGGAGTCGGCAACTTAAATGATTCAAAAAGTTGACTTTTCATCCAAAATACTCAAAAAAAAATATGGTAGATTAATGTCTTTTGAGGAATTTGTTACGCAATTGGACTTAACAGTAACGGCATCATTAAGTTCTATTGCGCAGAAATTTATTGCGCAATAGATACTTTTCATAAACTCATCGGTCGCCCTAATGCCCCATTTATGAAATACAAAAACGTCATTAGAGGCCAAGATCTGATGTTCCGCATACCAAAAATATTATTTTTGGTTTTTATTTCAATTCGAAAGTTAAGATTCTCAGTATATTCAAGTCAAAAAACAATAATCGAAGCTCGGATTTCGGAATAAAGCGAGGTAGATGTCGATTCCAAATCTCAAAAAACAAACTTTAATCTTGGTGTTACTATGAACTTTCGAATTACATTGTCAAAATATATTATTATCCTAAGCATGATTAATGTTTATAGTCTCGAATTTTGAAAATTCGCCAAAATTTTATGTGCAACAAGGGTTAGTTAATTGTAGTTAGTATAATGATTAATTAGAAATAGTTAATCCTTAGTCTAAAATTAAACAACATTAGTTTATGATTAAAAATATCATTAATATTATATTAGTTAGTTTTTCGATAAAGGATCACATAATTAATATTACATGTTAATGATCAATTTTAAAATTATTAATACAGATACGACACCTCCATGCTGGGGCCTTCGATCCATCATACTTCATCTACATGTTAATCATAGGTTTCAGCTATTATGACATGGGGTGATAGGTATGAGTACGTTGTTTTGTTCCCGTAGAGTGTTACATGCATGGAATCTTTAATGGGTTTGGCCCCCACATTCTCCCGTCTTAAATATACTTTATCGGGGCAGTTTTACCATTGAGTCATTGTGGGGCGGGTACACCATGATAGGGATCTTGGGACGGTCATGGTTAAGCGATGGCGACCGGAGACCCGTACATTTTATCTCCGCACTGATGAGGCTACTATCACACCTCAGGATGTGGAGGTCATGTATGGACTACAGGTAGATGAACGTTTGTTATACATTGAGAAGCCTCAGTCGTCGTCGTCGTATCGGGAGGAGTTGACTAGGCTCACTCATTACGTGCCTCAGCCAGGTGATATCCATGGACATACTAGCATGTCGATGAATGCCATATATACTCACTTACGCCTCTTAGACTTGGATCATCCTATTACAGATGACACACCTCAGGTGGATGTCGATCGTCGTGCCCGTCTATACTTACTCATCATATTCGGGGGCATTCTGTTCTTGAACACATCGAATTCCTATATGAGCTTAAATTATTTGTTATTTTGGGAGGATTTGGGCGAGTTGGGATGTTATAGTTGGGGCGATGTTGTTCTAGCTTACGTGTATCGATTATTATGTCGAGCGGATATGGGTGATGAGACGGATGTCTCTGGATTTCATGCGCTCTTCCATGTAATATATTTAAGTGTGCATAATTTTATTCTAAATATAGATTTTTGAAACGATGACTAATAAAATATTTTTTAATTACCCTTTCAGATATGGGTGTGGTCTAGGATGAGACTTTTTCAGCCGTAGTTGTGCACCCTTAGCCTGACTTTATTGCTAATGGCATGTCCTACGCGCGGAGATGTACGGGAGATGTAATTCGAGATGTGGATACGCACCACAGGCTTCTTCCTTTCAGGGATCAGCTAGATCGTATGACGACATACATGGTAAGTTTGTTTGATTTTACATTATTATCTTATTTTTTTACTATTTTCGTCTTTTATTGTCTACTAATTCATTTTTATATCTTTTATATGGAGGTCGTATGATTATATTTTGGATCAGTTGATGTGGTTTTGTAGGGTTGGTGAGCCATGTGAAGGTTGCAGTGTTCGTTGATACACATGGATATCGTTAAGAATACATATGGAGCCAGTTTTTTTGGGAGCACGGCCACTATACACTGAACGAGCGTGCAACCGACACTTCTGCATACCGGGCCTTTTGTAGGACCAAATCCATTGTTAGGATAAGAGGCTGGGGACACTAGCGGTGGTCGATTATACGACTCCGATCCTATATTACATAGAGTGGTACCCGGAGATCACACATAGCTTAATTGGCAACCATGAGACACGTCATCCAGATAGCCGAGGATATGCAGCACTCGCGGGACAATATGAGGTGTTGGTAAGTTTACCCCAGTTAAACTTAATTAATCATCTTATATATTACGTTACAAATTTATTCAATAATTAATATTTACAAACAAATGCAGCTACATACCGTACATACGATGTGTTGGGTGGGCATGTACCATATGACTTCTACCAAGACAGCGGGATTTGCAGCCAGGATCATTGAGCTAGCCGATAATGATATACGATAATCACAAGAGCTCGGACGTATCCATGAGCTGGTTCCAGAGGTCTCATATCAAGCAACGGGTGGTTGTGGTCATGTTCATGGATACGTTGGTGGTGGCAGAAAATGAGGGTGTCATAGGGGGTCGGGTCAGAGGGGCTAGTGATATAGGGGGTGGGGCTAAAGGGGTTATTGGCCGAGGTGGTGGCAGTGGAGGCATCCGTCTAGTAGATGAGCATGTCGATCATGCTATTGTTCTCGCTCCAGCCCAACAACATCAAATCGACTTCATATCTTCTGTCGACTTTAGAGCACCCGACAACTTTTTACGTGACCGTCAACACCTGTATATACGTTGGTGTAACTATATTCAGATCTCATAGACTGACTATCAGTAAAGGCATCAGTGTATGTGCAACCGTCGGTTCGTGATCCACATGGTGAGCAGTCAGTTCGTGATCTACAGGGTGGCAAGCAGTTGGAGTACGATGATGCATTCATGGACTTCGACTTGTTTTAGAGCCTTGAGGTAAATGTTTAAATTAATTATTTTAACAAATTAAAATACTTATAGACTGATTATTTAATAATTTTTCATATCTTAGGATCCAGCTCTAGCGCTATCTACAACTCCGACTTCGGGACCCGCTCAGGAGCCCATTCAGGAGACCGCTGAGGAGCCAGCTCAGAAACTCTCTAGGATCCCTCTCATGAGTCCGTCGACACGCATGCTTGATTTTTTACCAAAAGTTAATATATTAAATAAATCTAAATTAAAATTAGGGAAAAGGGGCATATTTGCCCTCCAACTTTGAGAAAAAGGGCATATTTGCCCTCCGTCAAAGTTGGGGGACAAATATACCCCATCTGTTAATAAACTTCCACCATGTGCCCCTTTTTCCATAACCATAACTGTGGCGCACAGGTGGCGTCCACGTGGATTCCACCTGTGCGCCACATGGATGACCGACCCGTAACCCGACCCGAAGGTAATTAAAAGCCAACATTCTACCCAGCGATTTCTAATAGATTCAATGCCAAAATTCAGCCCTTCTCCAAAGAATTCTTCTCCAAGGTACGAAATTTATACAAAGCACATTCAAACCGCGAATTCCATCGATTCCATGCCCTAAAGCACATTCAAACCTCGAATTTATCTTCCCCAACATAATTTCATCTATTCGAATCTGACAAGGTACGAAATTTCATCAATTCCAATCTACTAATCACTTTCAAGAAGGTTAGAAATTTCTTAATTTATGTCTTACTCGAATTGGTATATGCTTCTAAGTTACCATCGGAACTGAAAATTCCAATCTTCTTCTTATTCTACTTAGAAAGTTTAGAAATCTTTATTGTCGATAGTGTTTGTTTAAGTTTATTAGTTAATACAATTGTGTCATCGACATATAAATGTCTAATCGACACTTGAATTTCTGCAAATTTTTGTTGTTTGAAGTTTATGTGTTAATCGATACAATCGACACTTGAATTTCTAATCGACACTTGAATTTCTAGTCGACTGGTTTTAAATGGGTAGTTGATTTTATTAGATTTGGTTGTAGAATAACCTACTAATCGCGTACAAGAAGGTTAGAAATTCTTGAACTTTATGTCGACTGGTTTGTTTTTTACTGATGTGCTAACATAGTTAATAGGAATTTCCTACTGGTAAGGTGCTGTTTAGTCGACATATATTACCTAATCGGCACTTGAATTTCTGCAAATTTTTGTTGTTTGAAGTTTATGTGTTAATCGATACATGCTGCTCTTAACTAAATTTCTGTGAATTTCTGCAAATTTCTGCAAAATGAAGTTTATGTGTCGTCGACAATGATAACAATGATAACAGGTCCAAAACAAAGTCTCTGAGATACATGCTGCTCTTAACTAAAGTTACCATTGTTCTTTGTTTGATGAGATTCTTTTCTGCCTGTTATCTTGCTTTTGCTTCTTTGAACCTCTGAAGGTGCTGAGCTTTTGAATGGTCCTTTTATTCGGGTTAATTGATGAATTCAAAGCGATATGTTTTGTTACTTTGTGAACATTTTGTGTTGAAAGAATATAACAAGAATAAAGAATGCTGATGATTGCTAGCTAGTCGAGGCGATTTGGTTAGATCATGACTGCAAAGCTACTCTCTTTTATATTATAAAGTCTATATCTTCTATTTGTTAAAACATCCTTGAATTGGACCTTTTCTGGGCCATGCAAAGTGATGAACAAACAACAACTTATCTAAATTGGACTTCATTTGTGCTGCGACTAACTCTAGGAAGAACTAATGAGTTTCTTTACCCCAGATTTGTTATCCTCTATGTAGTAATGAGCTTTCCTGTTATTAATATGCCTAATACTTGAAAGTTTCGAAATTGTCGGGTAACTGTTACGTGCATACTTGAAAGTTTCGAAATTTTTATTGTTTGAAGATTGAAGTTCTATGCTTCTTATTCTACTTCGAAAGTGTAAATTTGGTTCGTCGATGAGTTTTGACAGTCTTTGTTTCGATTAAGTTATAGTCGATAGTGTTTGTTTAAGTTTATTAGTTAATACAATTGTGTTTATGTTCAACAAGTAAGAAATGTCTCAAGTTAGTTGTTCTTCACAAAGGAGGTGTCATTGTGGTATGACTGCGAATCAATTTATTTCGAGGACTACTTCAAATCCCGGAAGGAAATTCTTCAAATGCCCGAAACCTAAGGTAAGTAATTTCAATCTAATACTTTGTGACATTTTTGTTTGTTTGATTTTGTTTTTTCTTCATTTTTGCTTATAGAGAAGTTTTTGTGGATATTGGCAATGGGAGGATGAGGAACATATTGAAAGTTTCTCTGGCGAATTAATGTCGTCATTGGATGTGTTTAAGAATGTAATAGCAGATTTGAAGAGTGAAAGAGATATGTTGAAAGCAGAAATCGTTGCGTTGAAGAGTATAAATCAAGCTGAAATGAACAAAGTTTTGAAGATGCGCGTGTTTATGATGATTTCATGGGCGTTATTTGTTGGATTTGTTGCGGCATCAATTATGAAATGATTATGTATTTGTAGTTGAGTAAGAACTTTTAATTTTATGTTTAGGAATTAATATTTGTAGTTGTGTATTGAAGTTTAATGGCAGTTAAATGTTATTGAAGAATCATTCTCATTTCTTATAGAATTTTTCCTTACTTTTTCATTCTTTGTTGTTCTTTTCATTTGATAACCAGCTGCAAATCAAAAGGTTCAAGATTATGACCTCATTTAATATCTAAGTATAACCATTAATTGAGGTCAAATCCTCCATTTTTGTGTTGATTTTAAGATAATCAAAACAAGAATTTAAAAATGAATCTTGAAGAAGAGGAGTTCTTATCTTGTGAACTTACATTATACATGCGTTTGACCCCACTTATAGGTGTTAAACTAGTCAATTATACAAAAAAGTCGGACTGCCTATTTCTCTGGTCAATTATACAAAAAAAGAGGAGTTCCACAAGAACCTGCCTATACTATCTCATGCCATCTTTTACACACACAACCTGCCCTAAGCTACAAAAAAAAGTGCAGCAACCTCTAAGCTATATAAGAGCCTTGTTTCGTGGTTGATGTTTTCGTCATGTGTCGGACTGCCTATTTCTCTTCCATGTCTTCAATTTCTCTCTTATAACAAGAGCCTTGTTTCGTGGTTGATAAGGCAAGTTGGTTGGCTCACTCATTGAAGTAGAATCACCAACGATGGATATTTTTCTTGTTGGTGTAGCTAATCTTTGTTTCATCCTTTCAAGTATTCTAGTATTTGCCTCCGAAAATGACCTTGGCCTTAATGATGGTTCTGCTTCTATCATAGCGGTGGTCTCTTTGCATTGAGTTAGACGTTCTTCAGTTACGATGCTACAAAACTTTCTTACGGTTAGTTCTGCTCAGGGGTAAATATGTCTTCTTTGTTGCCTTTACTTTGTCTTCCAAAGAAGACTTTCATCCCTACCTCTTCCCTTCCTCGCCCATTCGCACCGTGGTTTTCTATCTGCAAAAGGAATTAACAATATACTAGTTGTGAATGTTCTCAAACTAATTCTAGGCTAGTAAGGAAGATTTGTCTGATGAACAAACCCCAATTGATCAATAGCTAAAATAGAAGTGGTTACAGCACTTCATGAATATTACTAGTCCAAAGTAGTACCTTGCCGTCTTTTTGTTTCTTCTTGAACTTTATAAATCACATGGAAAAGAACACAAATAGTATAGTTAACAAAGCTTTCAGAATTTATAAAATACATTGAACTCGATCTCAACACGATGATAAAAATGAACTATTTAAACCAGTAAACACAACACAAGTAGGTATGTCCATGTGGAATATATACACACAAAAAAATCTACAAATAACCTCTCAGCAGCTAAACAGACCACCAACAACAGCTAAAATAGAACACACTTGCAACAACTAAAAGTTTAAAAAACAGGACACAAAACAAAGAAAAGCGAACCAACAAAGAAATAAGCGGACCAAGCGGCTAAAGCGGAACACACTGCAGAACTAAAGGTTTAAAAAACAGGACACAACAAGAAAAAAGCGAACACAACAAAGAACTAAGCGGACCACGGCGGCTAAAGCGAACACACTTGCAGCAACTAAAAGTTTAAAAAGCGAGGACCTGACAAAGAAGAAAAGCGAACAGCTGGCTAAACACAGAACACAAAATTGCAGCTGACTGAGATGTGTAGAGTGTTACCTTATCACATCCCCTTGCATTGTGTCCACTGTGATGGCATGTAGAACATGTCATAGGTTTTCATTTCCTTGAAGCGGACCATTCACCTTGTCTTTTCAAGTTTTCGTTCCTCACTCTTCCTCTCTTAACTTTGGGTCGACCCACCATCTTACACATTTCTGGTGGTTCCATATCATGACTCTTTTCGTATTTCCAGAATTTAGACCCTCTAACTGGTTGAAGTTTGTGTGAATAGATTGACAAGTAGGTTGACTTATTAAAATATGGGTGAATGGCTCCCTCGGCAATAGGATCGCGTATACATGCCAGATGCTCTTATAGCATGAGGACATGGGATACCACTAAGTTCCCATGTCCTACAACTACATTTCTTTGTCATTCCTCAATTCATTAGCACAACTCTCTATGTTAGGTAATATATGCCTCAGGAATAGGTAATATATGTCGACTAAACAACACCTTACCAGTAGGAAATTCCTATTAACTATGTTAGCACATCAGTAAAAAACAAACCAGTCGACATAAAGTTCAAGAATTTCTAACCTTCTTGTACGCGATTAGTAGGTTATTCTACAACCAAATCTAATAAAATCAACTACCCATTTAAAACCAGTCGACTAGAAATTCAAGTGTCGATTGTATCAATTAACACATAAACTTCAAACAACAAAAATTTACAGAAATTCAAGTGTCGATTAGACATTTATATGTCGACGACACAATTGTATTAACTAATAAACTTAAACAAACATTATCGACAATAAAAATTTCTAAACTTTCGAAGTAGAATAAGAAGAATATTGGAATTTTCAGTTCCGATGGTAACTTAGAAGCATATACCAATTCGAGTAAGACATAAATTAAGAAATTTCTAACCTTCTTGAAAGTGATTAGTAGATTGGAATTGATTAAATTTCGTACCTTGTCAGATTCGAATAGATGAAATTATGTTGGGGAAGATAAATTCGCGGTTTGAATGTGCTTTAGGGCATGGAATCGATGGAATTCGCGGTTTGAATGTGCTTTGTATAAATTTCGTACCTTTGCTGGAGAAGAATGTTGCTGGAGAAGGGGCTGAATTTTAGGGCATTGAATCTATTAGAAATCGCTGGGTAGAATGTTGGCTTTTAATTAGCTTCGGGTCGGGTTACGGGTCGGGTTACGGGTCGGGTCATCCATGTGGCGCACAGGTGGAATCCACGTGGACGCCACCTGTGCGCCACAATTATGGTTATGAAAAAAGGGTCACATGGTGGAATTTTATTAACAGATGGGGTATATTTGTCCCCCAACTTTGACGGAGGACAAATATGCCCATTTTCTCAAAGTTGGAGGGCAAATATGCCCCTTTTCCCTTAAAATTAATACTAATTGTTTATATATTATTTCATGTACATCCTCCAGTGCATGTGGATCTGTCTTCACATGATCCACCGTTTGTGTCAGTTAGAGACGGTCATGTGCACGCCATAGTCCGGACACCGAAGAAGGGAGGCAAAGAAAAAAGAGTGGCAGCTGATCCCGTATCATGCATTGGGTGGTCGTGCTTGTGGAGGTGATGTTGATAGAGGTGATGGTGGCAGAAATGGGGTGTTATAGAGGGTGGTGACAGTGGTGGTGGGGCTAGAGGGTTTTGTGGCCAAGGGACCGGTGGTCGAGGTAGTGGAGGCATTCAACTAGTAGATGAGCATGTCGAGCATGCTACTATTACCGCTCCAGCCCAGTAGCGTCCATTGACTTCAGAGCTCTCGTCGACCTCAGAGCGTCTGACGGGTTGGTACTTCTTACCAATCGTCGACACTTATATATACGCTGGCGCAGCTATATTCATATCACATAGACTGGCTATCAGTAGAGGCATCAGTGTCTGTGCAACCGCCAGTTCGTGATCCACAGGGTGAGCGGCCTGTTCGTGATCTACAGGGTGGCAAGCAGTTGGAGTATGACTACACATTCATAAACTTGACTTCTTTCAGAGCCTAGAAGTAAGTGTTTAAAATAATTATTTTAACAAATTAAAATACTTATATACTAATTATTTAATATTTTTTTATATCTTAGGATCCAGCTCCGACGCCATTTACAGCTCCGAAGTCCGTCGACATACAAGTTTGATTTTTTTATCAAAAGATAATGTATTAATTAAATCTAAATTAAAATTAACACTGATTGTTTATTTATTATTTTAGGTTCAATCCTTCGGCGCTTGTGGATCTATCTTCACATGAGGATGATGTTAATGATTTTAATCCTACTGATCAGGACAGATTGGTACCAATCGTGCTAGTTAGAGGCGTTCATGTGCACACCATAGTTCGGACACCGAAGAAAGGCGATAAAGAAAAACGAGTGGTAGATGATCATGGCTTGGAGTGCCCTGCGATTAGGAGGATAGGGGATTGAGATGATGATGGTGATGGGAATCGCCTTAGGCCTAAGGTTACTCTAAAGGCACCCACACGTAGGACCCGTTAGAGCTTGTGTATATGTAAATATATTGTACAATTTATGTTAATATTATATATTTTTTGTATTATTTTCTTAATGATAATTAGTTATCGTAGTCTTTATTATCGTTTAAAATTAATTATGAAATAAATCTAGACATATTCAAAATAAAGTAATGCCTTGACTAAATAATAAAACGCTTAAATCAAAATCTTATAAAATAAAACACTTAAACGTTAAACCTAACGATAACAAGTTTCCAAACAAAACTTACTTCGTGACACTTTACAACCCCTAAAACGACGATCCAAATATTTAGGTATGCTTGATGTATTGAGCCTATATTATTGTTCGGAGAAAAAGATATTAGATTCTAGATAAAATATTGATATTTCAGAGTTTTGAGACATGACTAATCTTTAGTCAAAATATGGAAAAAACGTGAACTTTTTGAAATTTACAAAGTGGGAAAAACCCTTATTGCGCAGGAAATTCTTGCGTAATAGAACTTAACTGTAACGACTATAATTAAGTCCTATTGCGCAGTAATTTTTTGCGCAAAAGGCAATATATAACAAATTTTTTGGGGAGTTATTTTGGATCAAAAGCCCACTTTTGAGGTCATTTAAGATGCAGACTCTTTCAGTAGTAGTAGAGACTCTTTAACCGAAAGGACTGCATATAAGGATCTACCTTTCCTTTTTCTACATCTTTTTGTTTTCACTTAATTTTATGACGAATATTCGTGTTATTTTCACCAATGGTTAATTTTTAGGTCAAATTCATCGTCAGCCATCTGTGGTCGTCCAGATTTGTTACTTAAATACCTAAGTAACGCTTGTTCCATCTACACACTTCAGGTGGACCTCCACTTATTTAGACACTTTTCTCTAACTTGATAACTTGCGTGATTTTCACAGAAATAAGATGAGAAATAAGACGCGTGAAAAGCTAAAAATAGATTTTTCTTTTTATGTCTTCTTCATTTATTTCTTTTTCAAAATGTTTCGACGAAACTCCATTATTTCCGATCTGATTTTTTTTCATGATATGAGTGTCAGATCTAGCAACTCCATTTTGTCTCTTTGGATTATTTTGAATTAATTGGATCTAAACATCATTAACGTGGTCTTTAAAAAACTTGAAGGTTTAAAATGGGTTACTTGATCATATGAAAATTTTAAGAAATTAATGTTGGGGTTGTCTACGGGTCTTTGTGGGGAATCTTTAGCTGAAGTTATAACAAATGTGGAGGAGTTTCTTTTAAAATTTTGGATTAAAATCGTGGTTGAAACAAGAACACATATGAAGATGGTGAAGAACACCAAGAACATGCTTTCTTTTCTTTTTTGAAATATTATTTTTTTCTCGAAATTTATTTTTATAATATTATTATTTTATCAAACGCCACATATCCTAGTTTAATTTATCATTTTTTCACACCATCAGCGGGGCTATCCTGAAGTGTCTAGATGGAACAAGCGTTACTTGAGGTGTTCAAGTGACAAATTTGGACGATCACAAGTAGTTGACGATGAGTTTGACCTAATTTTTACCGTGCGATATAAATGATGGAGTATTTAGTAGGCGATTGCTCGTACTATTTAGGGCTTAATTTTTTTTATTTATTTGAAATCAGCTTTTATTTATGAAATGTGAATAAAACTTCAACTTCAATTTCAAATCATGATTTATAATTCAAATTCTCTAAAAATAGGATTTCAAATTAAATATAAAATTTGACCCAGAAGTATATATTTTACAAAAACAGACCCATAATTTTAAATTTTGAGAAAAAAGACACATGCTCGACGTGAAGAGATTATTAATACCGTTGGAAATATCATTAAGTAATAAAAGTGTGCTGTCTCTAAAAACTTGAGTTTTTAGATGAGATTGTTACATATTTTAATATGGTACCAGAGCAGGCAAAAATTCTAGATCGAAAAAAGAATTTCGACATGCTTAGTCCATGAAAAAAATCGGGCTTGCACATGAGGGGCTTTGGGGATATGCCCGAACTCTTCTAAGCTAGAGTGTGGCATACACCCCCTCTTATGGAGTTAACATCCTTGCTGAGGTTTGCCCCACCATATGGATACATGAGTGGTTCTGATACCATATGCAATAGCCCAGCCTCCTAGTGACATTTTTCACTTTGAGCCTAGGCCCGCACGGTTTTAACAACGCGTCACTATAGTCTAAACCATGCTTCTTATATATTAACATCTCTCTTATGATTTTGCCGATGTGGACTCTTCTAAGCTAGGATGTCATAGAGTTACAATTTATTACTAATGTGAAATCATAGGATATTTCAATATCTTGTTTATGAATTATGATTCGCTCATTTGGTAAGATTGTACCATAAGAATTGAGGAAGTTTTGATAGTTTTTATAAATTGTATGATTTTTGTGTTCATGAGAAAAAAACAACTTAATAAATCTAAATTGCATGTTCAAGCAAAATTTTAATTTTAAATCGACCTAATATCCTATCATATCTAAATGAGCCCTTAATTTTTTGTAATTATTTAACTGATGACTTGTATAAAAGTATTGTTGCTCTTTCCTCCCCGTACTCCTCCGCCTACTCTATTTTAGTTGTTGTATAATAATAGTATACAATTTCGTATCCATTATACAAAAGCTAAAGTATAATGCTTGAATTAAAACCTAATACGGTTATTATAAAAATAATTCTAGCAACTCCTATAAATAAGATTTCGTAGAGTAAACTACCTTCATTCTTTGATGAGGGAAAAGTCGCGAAGATGAAACCTCCACCTGCATCAGAGGCCCCTTGGCCAGATGTGATGTAAATCGAGAGATATGCGCGAGTGGCAGTCCTGCAATGGAGATGACCAACGAGACACGAACCCAGCAACAACCCTTACAATATTTCAGCAAAGACTGTCACCACACAAATTTAAACCCCGACGTCAGGATAGTGGTACCCCAATCACTTTACCACTTACCAACTCGCACACAACATTAGCTATCATATGATTAATGGAAATGAAAATTGCATTACACCTCGTCAAAGAAATTGAGTGATCCTCGCACTCTCGCAGCATGCTGTCAAAGAGGACAACATGTGGTAAAAGGGTGTGCTTGGAGAAGGAAAGAAATTATTAGAAAATAATGATTTGCTTATTTATTTATTGTTATTGATAAGTAAGTAAAAACTATTATTCTAAAATATTTATATATAATTTAGATAAATACTACGGGATAGAATTGAAGGCAAAGGTACAAGGGTGGTGTGGTTTGAGGGGACAAGGCGAATTCAAAATTTATAGTTTACGGCGGTTACCTCTAATTTATGATACTACAATAAATAAATAGGTTTACAATCAAATATTTATAAATATTTAATAGATTTATTAATATATAAAGCTACTAAATTTCCATGAACACATATATAGTTATCTAGATCTGTCATTGTATTTGGGATTTACGGGGTGAGGTAGAGGTTCGGTGTGTTGGAGGGTAGAGAAGAGACAATTAATAATTTAATATGAAATGTTACTTAGAGCCTGTTTGGATTAGCTAAAAAAAATAGCTTAAAAGCATAAGTGCATAAGGATAATTTTGACGGTTCTTTTGCAAGACATAAGGCTCGACTTGTAGGTGATGGTAAGACTCAGCGGGTTGATGTAGTTTGTGGTGAGACATTTAGCCCGGTGGTCAAGTCGGCTACCATTCGCACTGTGCTCAGCTTGGCTCTGTCAAAATCATGGCACATTCATCAGCTAGACGTGAAGAATGCATTCCTACATGGTGATCTCGAGAGCGATCTATATCGATCACCGGGATTTAGAGATACTAGATATCTTCATCATATCCGCTTGTTGAAGAAGTTCAGATGAGCCAGCGATCTCACGAGCTTGATATAAGAGGTTTGCTGACTATGTTTCGACTATTGGGTTCTCTCACAGCAGATCTGATAATTCATTATTCATATATCGTCGGGGTTCTTCCATGGCTTATATACTATTATATATGGATGATATTATCTTGACTGCCTCTTCTTATGCTTTGCGAAAGTCTATCATGACAATGCTCAGTTCTGAGTTTGCTATGAAAGACTTGGGGCCATTGAGTTATTTTTTGGGGATTGTTGTTGCTCGTCATGCATGTGGACTGTTCTTATCACATATGAAGTATCCAACAGATCATTGAGAGGGCTGAGATGTCATCCTGTAAGTCCACTTCTACTCCAGTTGATACTAAACTCAAGTTGGGTGCTGCATCCGGCTCTCCCTATGAGGATCCGACCCGTTATCGTAGTCTTGCAGACGCCCTTCAGTATCTTACGTTCACGCGACCTGATATTACATATGTCGTACAACACGTGTGTTTGTTTATGCATGATCCCAAGATTGAACATATGAATGCGCTCAAACGCATTATTAGGTACATTCAAGGAACACTTGATTATGGCTTGCATTTGTATCCTTCGTCGACGTCTACGCTTGTCTCCTACATAAATGCTGATTGGGTGGTTGTCCGGATAACAAACGATCTACGTCTGGCTATTGTATGTTTTTAGGTAATAACTTGGTCTCATGGTCTGTCAAGCGTCAATCCACGCTTTCACGTTCAAGTGCAGAGACCGAGTATCGAGAGCCTTAGCCAATGTGATTTCTGAGTCATGTTGGTTACACAATCTTCTTTTAGAGCTCCATTGTCCTATTCGGAAGGCTACCTTGATGTATTGTGATAATAGAAGTGTCATCTACCTTTCTGGCAATCCAGTTCAACACCAACGCACTAAACATATAGAGATGAATATTCACTTTGTTCGAGAAAAGATAGCTAAAGGACAAGTACGCGTCTGTCATGTCCCTTTCAGATATCAAATTGCAGACATCTTTACAAAGGGTCTTCCTTCGGTCATTTTTGAAGATTTTAGAGACAGTCTCAGCGTACGAAGACCACCCACTATGATTGCGGGTGTGTTAAATATACATACAATATACATATAAGATACATGTATATTGTATGTATATTTAGAATATGACCAAGGCCCAAAGCAAAGCAGTGAGGCCACTGCCAGCCCAGTCCGACAAGGCCAACCCAGTCCGAGAAGGCCCAGTCCGTGAGGCTGCAGCCATGTATATTAATTTATGATAGTTTTGTATATTAATCTTATACCTTAATTAGTATTGTAATATTACCATAATTATATAGTTAGTCTCCAAATAGAATAGAATTTTAGATGTAAAATAAGAAAAAGATTTTACTATTGTAATTTATATATATTTCTTTCATCAATAAAAAAAATGAAGAGATTAATTTTTTCACTTTTCATCGTAAATTAAAAGCATTGGTTCCAGTCTCGTTAATGAAGAGTTTCTTCACTGGAAACACTTTAATTTTATACTCCCTCCAATTCAAATTATCTATCATTTTTTACACGCTCCTTAAAAGAACATCAATTATGAAAGTTATTTTTTGATTATTTTACCTTTATTTATATTTTAAGATATATTCTAGGGAAAAGAGTCATATTTGCCCTCCACGTTTTAAAAAAGGTTCATATTTGACTTTCGTTAACATTTGGAGTTAAATATGTCATTCGTTAGTCTAAACTTGTTGTATTTGCTCTTATTTAACAGATCTGTCACGTGTACGCCACGTGTCCTTTATCAGATCCGTCACATCGGAGGCACGTGGAGGACACGTGGCAAAGTGGGATCCATACATTCACCCCAAAACTTCTACTCCCCCTGTTTCAGTTAAGTCGACGGTTGGGACTCATATGTGTATTATACAATAAAAAATTTTGATTTTGATTTTTTTCTCATCATCTTCCTCAAAGCCTCAAAGCCGATGGACTTCTGCGTTCTTGCCAACTCCGGCGAATTCCCTCTCTCTCTCCGTTATTGCCAACTCCGGTGAGCTTTGAACTGCTCGCTCCCCTTCCTCGTTGTCACATTGTACTTTTCCTCTCTTCATGGACCAAAATAAAAGGAGAAATGTTGTCTCCTTCTCTTAGATTTGTTACACCAAAAAATATGAATAGGGCCGGAAGAAATTAATTAAGGAAGAAGACAAAAAAAAACTAACCAGAAGCATATCTTAAATATCCAAGTTAGTCAACATTAATAGAGGAAACAAACCCGTAAAAGCATTTTCACTATGCTTGGCAAGATTACAGAAGATGCTCGCAAGTCAAAAGCTTTGGGGGTAGAAGTTTTGGGGGTGAAGGTGTGGGTCCCACTTTGCCACGTGTCCTCCACATAGCTCCAACGTGGCGTACACGTAACGTATTTGTTAAATAAGGGTAAATACAACAAGTTTAGATTAACGGATGACATATTTGATCTCAAACATTAACGGAAGACAAATATGAACCTTTTCCCAAACGTGGTCAAATATGACCCTTTTCCCTATATTCTATCTTCACTAAATATTTAATCCAAGTGTTTACAGTTCTCAAGAGATACTATGTGGATGATGAGAAAATATATAATTTTTACATCCTACAGGGGTTATAATTGGAGACTAATCTTTCTGGTACAAAAGTTTCTATAAAAATAAAAAATGATCTACTTTTATTGTGGTTTGAAGTATTGATTTACGTAATAGAAAATAACCAATTATATTTACGATCGAGAATTGAAGAAGAGAGATGGAAGAAAGGGCTCGAGATGGATTTAGGAGTCTTTGTTTGAGTCATATTCAGAGAGATTCACACATTCAATAATGAGGGATGACATAAAAAAGTGCTGAATTGGCAGCTTTAGAAAAAGTGCTTGAATTTTGATTGAATACCATTTTTCTCTGTTACAGGTACACGTGAAGTTGAATTTACAAAAGAGAATTCAATATTAGAAGGATAAAATAGAAAGAAAAAAATTAATTTTATTTGAATTTTTGATAAATAATTTGAGATAATTATTTTTTAAAATTAAATAATTATTTTTAAAAATTAAATAATTATTTTTAAAAATTATGACAGATAATTTGAAATGGAGGGAGTAGTACATTTTCATCTCAAATCTTTAGATTAATCGAGCCTAAAAAGTTTGGATTACGTTAAACCATTAAAAAAAATAAAGTGGATCCCAAATTTACTATCATGATAATTCCTTCTAAAATAAGCATTTACATGTCCCCGGGCATAGCTGAACCAGAAGCCTCTTGACGGGAGCACTTTACTCTTTTTTGAGATAGAAATTTAAGTTATATCAATTACTACATACGTACTGACAGTAGTGTTGAGTGACCGCTATTTACTATCTACAGAAATAGTTTGGCAGTAGTGTTGAGCGACTGTTATTTACTATCTACAGAAATAGTTTGACGTAAGCAGAAAGCTGGATATACAAAAATAAAATAATAAGCCTCTACACCAACTACCTGGGCTAACCTAAGCCTTTGTGCGTATTATTACAACAATTACACGATGCTCGTGGGGCTCAAACTCAAAGCTGCGGCCTCTATTTATGGCCACATGCCCTACAATTTCTACCGCACTTTCACCTCCACCACGGCCGCGCTAAGGACAAACTATCCTGTGGTGCCGACACACATCTACTGTTGTCGGAGGATCTCAACTCCGGCGCCGGCGAGCGGGAAAATCTCAATTTTCACCTTTCAGGATTATGCCCCTTTTTCAGTGAGGAGTATTTCTAACACTGGTATGGGCTATACACCCGGTAACAAGGAGGATCATCACCGCGAGAAGACATTGAGGTCGTCAAAGTCTGCTAAGTTGCTTACATTGCCTACAATTTTGACAATCGGCCGTGTAGCCGCTATTCCGGTTCTCGTTACCAGTAAGTTCGGAATTAAATTGTTTGTTCAAACCCTAGATAATTGGGAGTTGTGCAATGCGGTAAATTTAGTTGTGATTATCTGAAATTGCTGTATAATTGAAGTTGATTTTGGTGAGTTTTAATGTTCTTAAGTTGATTAGTAGAATTGATGCATTTAGATTGATTCTTCTTCAATGGCATGTGTATGCTTCTAGTACTAAAGTTACTCAATTTGACTTATCCAAGGAAAAAAAGTTACTCAATTTGGTGTGAGATGATCGCGGTGTAGTAACTTGTAGAATCTAGTATTTAGTTGTACTGTACTGAGTGGTGGAGAGGATGGAGGCGCTGATTTCCTGCCAAAATTCCAAGCACTATGAAAAACTAATGATTTGTTTGTGCAATGGAACAATGGTCTTGGAGCTGGAACTAGGAAAACAGATTCTTTTTTGTCATTTTCCTTTTGTTTGTTGAGCTGCTAACTCGAGGAACATGATGCATACTGACTAGAGGCAAGAGTAGATTATATGTTATGAGGAAAACTGTCCCTGATCCTCGTCCTAAGAATCTGAAGGCTGTATAGAACTTCTGAGTATTTGAATAAGGAGAGTAAGACTTTCAGACATCTGACCATTTAACATAATTGTCTTGTTATTAGTCTATTGTATGCTTTTTATATAAGTTTTTCTAATGAGTTGGCATATGAGTTTGCTGATCCCTCTTATTACTTAATCACAGAAATTATTGAATTTTAGTTTCACTTGTTACCCTTTACACAGCCATATCAGGATGAGAGCATAAGTTTGCCAGAATTATGTCATAACATTCTCTGGTTTTTTGTCGGAAAGCATTCTTTGTTTTCAGATGATAGTCTGTAAAAGAAAACTGATTTTGTAGCCTTTTTATTATAGCATTCTATGTTGATAGCTGGTGGGGACCAACCGCTACAACAGGTATATTTATTGCTGCAGCAATAACTGATTGGCTTGATGGATACCTTGCTCGCAAGGTATATGCTTCTGCTGTTTAATAGAATCATCTCTCTTGAATTATAATTGCTTATATCTCAACTCACAAAGTTGGATGGTTTGACACATCCAGATGAACTTAGGAACTGCCTTCGGTGCATTTTTAGATCCAGTGGCTGATAAGGTATTTTCTATATATACTTCAATTCACATGCATTTTCTTGCAATCATGCATTGACTACATTCTTTTTGAGCCGAGGGCCTATCAGAAACAACATCACAACATCTCTGCCCCACAAAGGTAGATGTAAGATCTGCGTATATCCTACCCTCCCTAGACCACACTTTGTGGGATTACACTGGGTATGTTGTTGTTGTACTTCAATTCACATGCATATTGCCTGGAATTATGGCCAGTTTGCTAGCATTATCGATAATGTCTGAGACCATTCAGCAAAATTGTCCGTAAAGAAGATGCAATCGTTTTTGACACAATTCTTCTTGACTTCAACAGCTAATGGTTGCTGCCACCTTGATCTTGTTGTGCACCAGACCTTTAGAGGCTAGTGTGTTTGGACAACTGCCATGGTTACTAACTGTACCTTCAATTGCTATAATTGGCAGGGAGGTGAGTGATTAACTGTACTTTTGTTCATAATCACATTTCCTTTCACATGGTATTTTTTTCAGAAAGAAAACTTTGTTTGTGATACTAATGTCATGAGATTAGGAACTTACATGACTACATTAGCCTAGTTCTTTTCTCTTGTAGGAGTGTTAACACCATAGTTGACTTGCATTTTTCATTTTTGACATGGTTTTTATTGTTGCAATACACCAGAGAAACATTTTGGATAATGAGATTCTGGAAGAGTTTAAATCCTCCAGAAGGTGTTACTAAAATTATGTTTCTGCTAAATTTTAAGGTACACTGGCCTTTAGGGAAATAAAAGATGTTAGATGGGCCACAAAAACTGTAATCATTGTTGTGAAGACTTTTGATCCAATTAGTATTCTATACACCCTATCTGTATCCAATTATGCCGCATGGAAGCATGTCTCTCGGTGGTCATTGGCTCATTGCCCGCTGCACATTTAAGTTTTCATTTACTTACTTTTTTTGGTGATGGGGGGAGGCTGGGGCGGAGTTGCAGGGGCCTGGAAGAATAAGAGGTAGCTTAGACAAAAAGTTCAAGGCATATAGTAATTGGATCCATCTTACAAGTTAAACTTTGATTAGCAATTTGAGCTTCTCGTATATTAGTAAGAAACTACAAATCCGTGTTATAAGGGAAAGAAAAATGATGATTATCATGAGGTAAATTGTGTTAAGCAGTTAATAGTACTTTTGAAATTTAACTTATTCTCACACGTTGATTTGCCACATAAGTTTTAGTTGTTCAAAAGATAATATCTTTTCTATAGTTTCCCACATAGTTTGGGATCACAATCTAGTATTTTTTCAAGCGTTCCCTGAAGCTATTATTCATATCCTTCTGCTAAATGAAATTTTAGTTAGAACTGTCCTTTTCATTTGTGTCAAGTAAACTATCAAGTATGAATATCTCAAGTAATGCCGTGAGTGATAAGCTTCTCTGAAGCACGCAAGCACAGATCAGCTTAGACTGAAAAGAAAGAGGCCTTTGAGAGCTCTTGAAAACATGGGTACTCTTGATGTACCTTATTAATAGTTCACTAGATATATATTCACCAAGACATTGTTAACTGGATTTTAGATTATTAAGTTTTGCATGCAATCTTTCTGATACTCTTTGAGATATCTTAGTCCATATTTAGCCTGGGAGTCGCTTCTGCTCAAGGTGCAATTTCCCATATGATATAATATATCATATGATGCTCTTTTATTACCTTTCTCAAAAATTTATCATATGATGCTCTTCCATGCAGTGCCGGTCCTTAATTTTTCAGGTCCCAGGACGTAGGTCCTATATATATTTAAACTTAGTGATGAACTCACTCTTATTTTTCAACAAAAATCTAACCTGTTCAAATTAACTAAAAATTTAACATTCAAGCCAATAAATTGTATCGATTCAAACTTCACTATATTAAAATTTAGAATAAAAAGTTATAATATATAAACAAGATAAATACTTATAACAATTCAATAAGTTCTTTTTCATCCAGCAACAAGCAACCAGCCAAAAGAAAAATGTATTTTCTTCCTCAATAGCCAAAGCAGCAGGAACAATATTCATGGAAAGTCAATGCAATTTTAATTCTTCAAAGAATAAACAAAAAACAACATAACCTGAAATTTGAGAAACCCCATTCGAGAAATCCCTCTCCACAGAAACAAATTTGATATTTCCAAGAAGAAGAAGGAAAAGCGACCTAGAGTAGTGGAACAGATGCACAAAAGCGTTCTTCTTTTTGAGGAGTGGAAGTGGAACAGACCATCGTTGGTTTAGGGTTAATAGTTATAATAAATCTAATATAATACTTACTAAAAAAAAAAATTGGGCCCCTCTAAATTTTGGGCCCAGGCAATTGCCCTGTTTGCCCCGCTCAGGGCCGGCACTGCTTCCATGTTCCTCAAAAATCTTTTTTACTTCATCTTTGTTTATTTTTCGTCGTGGATTCAACACTGGTATTTGATTCATTTTGCAAATCTTTTTGTAGATAACAATGTCTGCAGTTAGAGAATGGGCGGCTTCTCAGGGTGGTAAACTTTCAGAGGTTCACAATCAACCTATAATTGTTTACTGTAGAATAATCCACTCATGGTTTAGTTATCCCAGTATTAAGTGATGAATTTTCCAGGCTGTTGCTGTGAATAATCTGGGGAAGTGGAAAACAGCCACTCAGATGACTGCATTGACCATCCTTCTCCTTACCAGAGATAGCAGGTAACTTTTCTCTTCTAAACTCATGCTAATGTTTGAAAAGAGGGGATGCTGATTGAAGATTCATGTGATTGTGCTTTGACCTCTTAACAAGTCTTCTCTGCAGTTTATCAGGGGCCGGAACTGTTGTAGCTTCCGGTGTGATCTTGCTATATGTTTCAGCATGGCTTGCTCTCTGGTCTCTGGTCGTGTATATGAGAAAGATATCAAAAGTATTATTGTTGTAGAAATCATGGTCAATGATTACATTTTGGCTAATCTTTGGAAGAGCAGGTTATACGCAAGCAGATACATGCTTGTGCAACAGGAACCCGTCTTCTGAAGCCTTTTGCACTCGCATCTTGAGTATGAGTGAAGTTGCCAACTCAATTCTGACATCCCCCGCTCCATACTTATCCGGTGCATTTTGGTTGTGACAGAAAGAGAAACAAAAATGTTGGCTGTGTTCAATGTTTGGTTTCCCACTTCATTCTTTAACCATATTCTTTAGCGAAATTGGAGGCTCAATAGGATTTATATCATCAAATACGTGAAATTTGCTATATTTATTGTAATCTATTCTGACAGGAAAAAATTATAGTCATTATTCCGGTTGAACCGGAGTTTCACTGATCTTTCTGGGAATGCTGAGGTTGGGTTCTTATGGGTCATGGCTCCTCTGGATCAATATGCCAATGTCGTAAAGCATGTAAATTGACTGTATATCATGCAATAGATTATCCTCGAGGTGTTTGTTTAGATACGGTGTGCAGTGTCATTTGAAGTTCGATATATTTCTCCTTTTTTAGGTCATTATCTGTCTTAATAGGAGAGGAAACATACATGAAGAATCACCTGGCTGAATTATAGGCAGTTGTGGAAGTTGAATTCACCATACAATGATTTTAAATTTGTTTAAAGTGGTCATAAGAAGGGAACTCTTCTCGACTATGGCTTCGTCTTAACATTTTGCCGAAGGTTTTAGTAGTCAAAGTTACTACCACTATTATTTTTGTATGAGCATTCGAAGTTTATGACTATAACAGACTAAGCTAAAGTATGCATAAATGTAAGATAGCTTTAAAAAAAGGAGGTAGATGCTTGAATGTTAAAAGTGAAAGTAGTAAAAGAAATGAATCGAATTGATAAAAAGGAAAGGTAATAATAGCAAGGTATACTGATTTGGTGGGCTCTATACCTGTTTTCTTGTCTCTCAGTTTTTTGGTTCCCACTTGGTGTTGGGTACTCTGCTTTCACTTGCTAGCCTTGAGCTGAGGCTCTATTGGGAAAATCTTTTTACCTTCCAAGGTAGGATAAAGTATGTATACACTCTATCCTCTTCAAAATTTAATAGTGAGATTATATTGAGTTTGTTGTTGTATTCACTGGCCGGTACTAATTTTGGGATTTGAGTAGTTTGAATTCGTGCAGGAATATCCCATTTTAAAGGTAAAATGCTTTTTACTAAAGATGATTTCATTCTCAAAACTCAAATACGAAAACTCTGGTTAAGGTGGAGAAATATTTATCACCCAACAACTCACTACAACTTTTGATGATGTCCTTATCTCACATTCAATTGATGTTCATTGTATTTATATACCAGTTACCACGCAATTAGCTATTGGTATCAGTCTAACCAACATTCATCGATAGTGCGAACACACGTATAAATATTTTACTGATTTGACAACTCAATATGCTAAAGACAGAACACTTCAATTGCAGTGTCGTGTATTTTCAAATTACTTGTGGTTCCCACCAATAAACAGTACAAAAACACGGTGTTTTGCATTGGTCACCAAAACTCTCAAATATATGTTATCCCAGGAAATAATGAACTTGACATTATATGTCTTTACTGTAAAATTGATGTAAAAACAACCAACCTCTCTACACGAGAAAGATGCTCTCCTTAATCATCGGTTTCGATTTCAAGTCTTAGATATTTTTTTTTGGTAGGGAGCGCTTCCTCCAAATTGGTCTTACGCAACGCGGTTCAAATTAGTCAGGTTAAAATGGGTCCACAAAAAAAAAGAAGTAATTTTATGGTACTATTATAGTCATGTGTCGAGTATTGGAGTGTTTTATAAAGGGATTGATTAAATTCTATAGTTTTGCCAATCAAAGTTCTTGTATTGAAGTATAGTAAGATTTACTCTTGATATAATGACTTGTTTATTACTGAGTTGACGAATATACAAAATGGAGTTGATTTCATCAATGGTTACTAAATATTTTTTTTGTAACACAAAAATTACAAAACTAATTTTTGTAATATATTAAAGTCACTAAATTAACCATTTATAATGCTAAAGTCACAAAATTAGTTTTTTTGTAACACACAATCATTAAACTAAAGGTTGCTCAGAAAATACAAAAGTGCTGGAAATTTGATTTTTCAATGATTTTGTTTTGGAAACTAACATATAGTTTTTGTGACTTTACTGTTACAAAAACAAATTTTATGACTTTAGTGTTAGAAATAATTAGCGTAGTGATTTTAGTGTTACAAAAAATATATTTTATTACAAAGAATAAGTTCAGTAATCAATTAATCATTGATAAGATTAACCCTATAAAAGGTTATTATGAACAGTGGTGCCCAATGGCTAAGATTCCAAAAAATAGAAGAAAAAAAAGAGGAGGAAATAAAGTAAGAATAGAAACTGTATTTTTTTTTGATATCTAGTTTGGTCCTTCAACACTATTACTAGTAAATCGCGGGATGTGTCTGAATTATCAGTGTTTGAGAACAGAGACAACTGATATCACCTGCAAGGTCATATCTCAGAAGAGACCAAAGTGCTCCCACCAGGATTCGAACCCACACTGCAGATCTGCAACTAAATTTTAAGTTCACCTCCTTTGTCATTCAACTATGTCCGGGGACAAGAATATAGTGTAATCTTGATACAATTATTTATGGCAGACAACCGAAACAAGAGGCAAAAAGTGCATAGAGGGGCCTCCATAGGCTTTCCCAGTGAAGTTTGATCTTTTATATCTTCATCTTAATCTTCACTTTTTATTTTGCAGGTATAATACTTTGTGAAAGAATTAATTCCTTGATTATTCTTATTGATGAAAGACATATATATACAAGTTACAGTAGAAAATTCCTATTCTATATGAAGATTAATACAATTATGGTAATATTACAATATTAATTATGATACAAGACTAATTCTAATATATACCAAATATACAAATCATAATCTGTCCGTGATGGGCCTGGGCCACTGGTTCCGTGATGGTCGAATGTTGGACTGGGCCGTGACTTCATCTTCTCAATAAACACATAATATACTATGTGTATATTTAACACACTACGCAAATATACGGTCATGTTCGTATTAATCGGCATCGCCTAAAATTTTCAAAAAGGACCGAGGGAAGACCATTTGTAAAGATGTCTGTAATTTGATATCTGGAAGGTACATGACAGACGCGTACTTGTCCATTAGCTATCTCTTCTCGAACAAAGTGAATATTCATCTCTATATGTTTAGTGCGCTGGTGCTGAACTGGATTACCAGAAAGGTAGATGACAATTATATTATCACAATACACCAAGGTAGCCTTCTGAATAGGACAATGGAGCTCTAAAAGAAGATTGTGTAACCAACATAACTCAGAAATCACATTGTCTACCCCTCGATACTCAGTCTCTGCGCTTGAACGTGAAAGTGTGGATTGACGCTTGGCAGACCATGAGACCAAGTTATTACCTAAAAACATACAATAGCCAGTCGTAGAACGTCTGGTATCCGGACAACCACCCCAATCAACATATGTGTAGGAGACAAGCGTAGACATTGACGAAGGATACAAATGCAAGTCATAATCAAGTGTTCCCTGAATGTACCTAAGAATACGTTTGAGAGCATTCATATGTTCAAGTCTGAGATTATGCATAAACAAACACACCTGCTATACTACATATGTAATATCAGGCTGCGTGAACGTAAGATACTGTAGGGTCCCTTCAAGACTACGAAGCGGGTGTGATCCTTATAGAGGGAGCCAACTGCAGCACCCAGTTTGGGTTTAGTATCAACTGGAGTAGAAGTGGACTTACAAGATGACATCCCAGCCTTCTCAATGATCTCAGCGGCATACTTCCTCTGTGATAAGAACATTCCTCCTGCATGACGAGTGTCATCAATCCCCAAAAAATAACTCAATGGCCCTAAGTCTTTCATGACAAACTCAGAACTGAGCATTGTCATGATGGACTTTCGCAAAGCATCAGAAGAGACAGTCAAAATAATATCATCCACATATAGTAGTGTATAAGCCATGTAAGACCCCCGACTATAAATGAATAATGAATTATCAGACCTGATGTGAGAGAACTCAATAGTCGAAACATAGTCAACATGTTACACCTCGTAAGTTAAGAGGATAATTAAGAACGTCATTAAGGAAGTAAGATTCGGATATTGAATATAAAGGATACTTACAAATGTTAATACGAAAAATTAGTGTATAAACGGATATTATCCCGGAATAGTTTTTGAGTACTATACATGTGACGACAAGAATTAATACTCAGTAGTCGAATTTGTTCCACTGGAGTTATGAAATAGTATTGTATTATAAAATTATCACATTAAGGATACGAAGGTCTTATGAGTTAGTAGGATTTAAATGAAGTGAGGTGGAATTGATTAATTATGGGGTTGATTAATTATTAATGGAGGGGACAAAATTCGTATGGGCGTGTAACATGTAGAGTTAATTTTAATGGACTAAGCCTAAGTAATGAAATGGTAGCAGCAAATGAAAATCACAAAAAGGGTGTGGGGAACACAATGATGAGGAGCATTTAATGACAATTGGTGACTAAGGCAAAGAGACAAAGTGGAGTGGAGGTTTCACGTGTAAGTAGGGAGCAAATAGTTAGTCTTTACAAAAAAAATCCCCCAACCTTTTTTTTCGTTAATAAAACAAAACCAAAGCAGTACATGTTAGGTTTTATTAAGAAAACAAGAAAAGTACAAGTACTAGTTGAACCCTTTCATTTGCTTTGAGAACTTCTTAAAGACTAAGTGAAACAATACCCTTTTTGTTGTGTTGCAACGTCCTAAACACAAAAAAAAAAAACAGTAACTTGTATTCCTTTTCGTTACCAAAAGAAAACCTTCAACATTTCATTTAGACAAATTGCAAGATTTTGAGACAATTTGTGAAAGGAAAACATGTATAAATGATGGGTTATCATAGTGGAGGTGTTGCATGTTGAATTAGAGTTGAAGAAGTGTGAAATTGAAGCCAAAATTGGCCCAAAACAGTGAGCAAATCGGCTGGGCAGTGAGCAGATTTTTTCGGGACTGCTGGACAGATTTTTAGTCAAATTTGGAAGGGAATATATCCTAGCATATTAGGAGTTTTTTGGTGTTTCAAAAGCCTAAAATGAAGTTCGCCGAGTCTAGTTTCCAAATCAACAAACCACTCGTCGATAGGACACCGGAGTAGAGAGTTATCAACGTTACAAGTTCAGCTGACGAAGCAGTGGCTAAAAATCTGGACAGTCACGTTTTTGGGGACTGTTTTGGTAAAATTTTAAGGTATGAAATTCTTCTTCTAGTGGTGAAAATGTATCTCTTTTACTTGATATTTGATAGATTAATTGATTATATAGTTAGGAGAATTATCCATGTCAAAGAAGAAAGGGAAAGAAGACAATGCATGTGAATGATAGAGGTCGAAACCAATTTAGAACCTATTCTTGACGTACGTTGGAATTGAGTAATTGTGTTGGTATGTTATTACTAATTGCATGTGAAAATTTAGATGAAACCTTGATGTTTAAAGTTAAAGTTGTTAATTGAAGTTGTTGGGAGATTAATTGGAAAGTAAGGAATTTTGAAAAAAAAGCTTTGGAATTGTAAAATGTTGATATGGCCGGAAAGTTGATAAAAATTGTTGAAAATTTCGATAATGTATTACAGACTGAATTAGGGTGTGAATATAAGTTACTACATGCATATTTATTGAGGTAATTATCTATACATGTCTCGAAAGGATTAAAGTATAGAAAAGTGTTAAATTCACATTCTTGAATTGACGATGTCGTTAAGAGATTGGATTGCCCCATGATAGTTCTAACGTGACTAAATGATTGACTAACATGAGAGGTAAGTGTATAAATTCCCTTGGTTATTGAAGTTGATAAATTGAATGTTTAGATAATTTTGACTACATATGGAAATGGTAGTGGTTATTAGTTTAATTTGGATCATTGGGTTGGTTTAGATTGTCGGTTGATTTGGATTATTGGTAAAATTGTGGATACGCACATAAACAAAGAAAGTGCTGCCCAAATTTTTATAGAAATAAGAAGCCGTTATCTGAATAAATTACGTTAGAGACCGTAGAATTGACGAACGTATTGTCATTATTATAGGTTGACATACTGGACGAGGCATATCTTAGCATTTAGTTGATTTGCTCGCTTAAAAGGTATGTGAGACCTTTCCTTCTTTCTTTTGGCATGATTTTTATGAAAGTACAGCGGGCGTACTTAACTCCTACCAGTTCAGTTTTAAAAATGATTATTTACTAGTGATTATGATTTCAGTAACAGAGTTTATGATAATAATTTTATTGAGAGTCACATAATGATTTTAATTGCATACAGTTGCTCATGATATCTACTCGTGCTAAATGTTACTATTTCATTCCACTGAGTCCCGGGCCAGATCATGTTCGTGCACAACCATGCATCATTCATCGAGTCCCTCACTAGAGGGCCGAGACACGTTATATATATATACATATTACATCGAGTCCCTCCTTAGAGGGCCGAGACACGTTACGCGCGCAGATACAGATTCCATCGAGTCCTCGCAGAGGCCGAGACATGTTATCTGATTTTATATCTGACGAGCATGATGATTTATGATTCAAGATACATGATATGATTTTCGCATGATTCTCGATTTTATGAAATTTGATGACTCTGCTTTACTCGTACATTGTTATTGATTTTGATATTTTATGTTTTACATACTCAAGACATTATCTCTCGACCCCTTTTCTCGAAGTGCGTCATGCCCGCAGTTGAGATGTTCGATAGGTGACCCTCCGCCTAGGATTTCATACTGATTGGAAAGCTCCTTTGTTCCGGAGCCAGCTATTTTTGGTACAGACCTTTATTTTTCAGACTTATGCATATTTTGGGCACGACGGGGTCCTGTCCTGTTATATGTCAGTATTACACTCTTAGAGGTCTGTAGACAGTTGTGGGTTGGACGTTTGTACCTCATTTTGGGTTTTGATGTTGTTATCTAGTGACAGCCTTGCCGGCTTGCGTATTTTGATTTATGTCTTTGTGCGCGTGATGTTGGTTGGTGGCAGCCTAGTCGGCTAGCCTATTATGACTGTTGTTTTGTTGTTATTTTGGCAGCTTTGTCGGCTCGCCCATTTTAGGGATATGTTGTAAAAGCAGTGTTGTGTTGCCGAAATTTCTGTAGATATCTGTATTAAATGGATTAAGAGTGACAGGTCAGTAATGACGTCCAATTAGGACGTTAGTCGCGGCCTGTCGGGTCGGGTCGTGACACAACAAACCTCTTATACCAAGCTTGTGGAGACTGCTTAAGCCAATACAATAACTTTTTCAACAAACAAACATGATGAAGATATCTAGTATCTCTAAACCCCAAGGGCTGATGCATATAGACTGTCTCTTTGAGATCACCATGTAGGAATGCATTCTTCACGTCTAGCTAATGAATGGGCCATGATTTCGACAGAGCTAAGCTGAGCACAATGCGAATGGTAGCCGATTTGAACATCGGGCTAAATGTCTCCCCACAATCTACACTAATCTGCTGAGTCTTACCATCACCTACAAGTCGAGCCTTATGTCTTACAAAAGAACCGTCAGAATTATCCTTATGAGAAAAAATCCACATAGACCGAATAATATTAACACCAGATGAACGGGGTACCAACTCTCACGTCTTATTATCAATAAGAGCCTTATATTCATCGATCATGACAATCTTCTAATTTGGGTCAATTAAGGCAGACAAAGAATTATGGGGTAAGAGTGATTTAAGAACATTAAAATTAAAATGTATTTTTGGTTTAAAAATACTCCGTTGTCTTCGGGTGACTGAACCATGACTCGGGGCTGAATTGGGTGAATTTTAGAAAGTGTCAGGGGACGAGACGGGATGGCAAGTGAAATGGGCTCGGGCCTAATTCGAAATCGAACCTGTCCGCTGGGCCGAGACAACACCGATAGGGCGAGAGAGAATGGGCGAATCGGTGAAGGGAAGGCCCAGTTGCTGGTCCCTTCTCGGCATTAGAGGCAGTGACGTTTGGGCCAGCGGGTAGTGGGCTCGCTGGTGGATTCGGGGCTCGGGATGTGTCTGAAAAATGATGAATTAAATACGGTGATATGTCATCATCCAAAACATTATATGAACTAGGCACATGACTATTGACCTTATTAAATGAAAATTAGGACTCATAAAAAATAATATGACGACTGATAATGATTCGTTTAGAAGACAAATCAAAGCATTTATAACCACAGTGATTTGACAGATAACCCAAAAACACACAAGGGGTAGAACGTGCATGAAGTTTGTTAATTGTGGTGGATGAAAAGAGTAGATAACATAAGCATCCAAAGACCCTAAGATGTGAATATTAAGGAGTCTTATTATATAAAATTTGAAGAGGGGACGAATATGTCAAACCTTTAGAAGGAAGAATATTAAGCAAATATGTAGCCATTTGTAGAGCATGATGCCAAAACAACGGAGGGATGGAGGAATAAACGAATAAGGTTCGGATAATGTTATTAATGGTATGAATTTTACATTCAGCTTTCCCATTTTGTGACGACATATGAGGACAAGAAAAATGAAATTTATCTCATTGTTAGCACAAAACTCCCGAAACTCCCCATTGTCATATTCTTTGTCATTATCACATTGAATATTTTTTTTCCTTTCAAATTGAGTTCTAATGAAAGCTCTATTACGAAGATGGAAAAAACTTGGGATTTTTTCGCTATTGAAAACGTCCATAAAAATTTAGAATAATCATCAAAGAATAAAACATAATTACGATGACCCATAGAACTGAGAACGGGAGATGTCCATAAATCGCTATGAATAATATCAGATGACATTTAAGTATGACAATTCGAGGCTACAAATGTCAACTTAATAGTTTTTCCTAGAGAACAAGATTGACAATTTGGAGTACTACGCGTACCCTTACAGAAAATAAACTTATTTATATCTAAAATAGATAAAATAGATGACTCCGGATGACCTAGACGAGCATGCCACAAGGAAGGAGCAAGAGCTGCAAAAGTGGATGTCATGGCTTGACGCGAGAAGCTGAGACTTGGTGTGATTGGATAAAGATCTCCCCAACTGTCACACCTCATGAGAGGACTCCCCGTCTTGAAATCCTTCACAGAAAACCCACACGGATCAAAATCAATAGAAACCCAATTATCAGTGGTGAATTTACGGACATACACCAAAATTTTAATTAGTTTTGGAGCATGAAGGGTATTTTTTAAGACAAGTGGTGGATGAGAGGAGATAAAATTTTATGACCATAACCCTTAATTGGAATCGAATTACCATTACCAACAATTATACAACGATTACAGCTCAAATTGGAATAAGACGAGAGAGTACCTTGGTCGGACGTTATGTGGGTAGTGGCACCTGCTTTAATGTCGGTTTGTGTGAGTCCCGCTGCATGATGGGTTGAAGTCCGGCCCAAGGACCGATCGCCGCTCAACCACACCGACCGAAACCCGCCGCCGACCCGAGAAATTGAAATGGCCCCGCGCTCGAGTAAATTGAAGGCCCAATGTTTGGCCCATTGGACTACGCTGGAACTGGGGCCCACTGACACTGCATTGGGGCCCATCGTGGGCCCCATGACTGCTGCCACTGCTGATTGGGTCGAGAACTGCCGCTGCCACCGCCACTGTTTCGGTTGCCGCTGATGTCGCTGCGATTCTTGCCATTATTTTTCTGATTTTGACCCTTTTTACCACCGCCGTTGTTGTGATTTTGGCTTGAGTTGGTGGAGCCGGAAGACCGAAAATTGGACTCAGTCATCATGACGACGGGACTAGTCTATATAGCCGTATTTTTAGCCAAACCCACTTCTTTCAATGTGAGCATGGAACGGGCTTGATAGAATTCCGGAAGTGGGTTACTTTGACGAAGGATCGAAGCAATACCGTTATAGGCCTCAGATAGCCTACAACTATTTGTAGAACGAGGCGACTATTAGTAACCAGATCACCCACGTTGCGAAGTTGATCCGCCAAGTCCTTGAGTCATTTACATTAAGATGAAACGTTAGGAAAATTCGCCATAACAACTTGAGAAAATTCCTGTTCAAGGGTAACAATGCGGGAATGACTGTTATCTTGAAAGATATCACACAATCGATTCGACGCCTCCATAGTTGTGGAGTTGGGTTCCATAATCGACTGTAAAAGATCCATGTATATTGTGACATAAATCCATTGAAGAACCTTTGCGTCAAGCGTGACCCATAATTTTGGATTGTCCGCTTTGGTGGGTATATCATCATCTTCGGTGGTCTCATCCCCCGTTTTAGGAGTCAGAGGGATGATATGGTGAAAAACTTGATGTGCCATTGCATGAATCTTGAATAACTCCGCCCACGTCCCATATTGGACGTTTTATAGATCAAGAACAATAGGAAGGACGCTCTTGATGCTAGAAACTGTGAGGGCAGAATGAAAAGTGTTCTTATCAGTCATGGTGAATATAACGAACTTTGGACAAGATTTTTAGGGGGGAGAGGTCTTGGATTTTGCAGAAACCGAGGGGGGGGGGGGATTTTTGTCACGGAATTCAAGAGAAGAAATTCGAGAAAGAAGTGAGTAGCGGAAGTAAGGAAAATAACCTAGACTCTTGATACCATGAAAGAATTAATCCCTTGATTATTCTTATTGATGAAAGACATATATATACAAGTTACAATAGGAAAATTCTTTTCCTATTCTACATCTAAATCCTTATTCTATATGGAGATTAACTATACAATTATGATAATATTATAATACTAATTATGGTACAAGACTAGTTCTAATATATACCAAATATACAAATCCTAATCTGTCCGTAATGGGCCTGGGCCACTGGTTCCGTGATGGTCGAATGCTGGACTGGGTCGTGACTTCATCTTCTTAATATAATTGTATATTATGTGTATATTTAACACTTTCTATGAAAAGATGTGAATATATTAAAATATCAGCTGATGGAATGTGAACACTAGACCTGTTAGGAATATGGTACCAAACTTGGGAGGGATAGAGAATATGATTAAAAAAAATAATCCGATGCATTAAGATTTAGTTATGAGCGGGATCCAGAGACATGGAATATGATTCTTTTCACTAAGACACTTATAAAAGTGGGAAAGTTCACATATAGTAACTAAAAATAATCATTGTCAGGTATTCCCTATCCCTCAAAGTTTCAAATTTCACATCTGAAACTTTATGATAATCACTGCTTTTCAAAAATTGAGCAGTAAAGTGGCCAGTGGGTGTGTTAGTGTGAGAAATCGTAAACTTGCATGTTTGATCCAGTGACTATGGATCAAACTGCTGAGATGATCGAGAGTGAAGAGAAAGGAGAAGAGAAGAAAATCCGTTTGTGGAAGCTTTTCATGTTATTCAATACCAAAGGCTACAAGCCTATTTATACAACCACTAATGACTAACATTAAGAGAAGCTACTAGAAACATAATTAACTAAAATGTAGGTGGGCTTTATAACTAAGTGTAAGTGGTAAGTGGGCTTTAACTAAGCGGGCTTCATATCAGTGGGCTTCATCTCATCATCCCCCCGCAAGCTAGGTACTAAGATCAAATTTTTGACACCTAGCTTGGACAACAAATGAGTGTGTTGCCCCTGCAATAATCCTTTTGTAAGTAAATCCGCGGGCTGGTCTTCTGTATTGATGTGCAGTGGTGATACCAAACCTCGTTGGACTCTTTCCCGAATGAAATGACAATCTATATCGATATGTTTCGTGCGCTCGTGGAAGACTGGATTTGACGCAATTTGGATGACCGATTTGCTATCACTATATATAGGAATAGGCAGATGCACCTTTGTATTTAGTTCATCAAACAGCCCAGAAATCCACACAATCTCAGAAACCACAGATGTCATGCTCATGTATTCTGCCTCAGCCGAGCTTCGCAAAATGGTATGATGCTTCTTCGACTTTCAAGAGATAAGGGAAGCACCAAAGAATACCAAATACCCTGTAACTGACCTCCTCGTGTTGAGACACGAAACCCAATCTGCATCGCAATAAGCAGACATGACCCCAGAATCTGCAGCTGGCATAAAAATTCCCAACCATGGTGCTTGTTTTACGTATCTGACCACCCTTTCAGCTGCTATCATATGTGAAGTCTTGGGTGCTTGCATAAATTGGCTAAGACTTTGAACTGCAAATGCTATATCTGGTCTCGTGTTGGTCAAATATAACAGCCTTCCAACCAGTCTTTGATACTCATAGGGATTAGTCAGAAGAAGATCTGAGTTTCGTTTTCCAGGAGGACATGGACCATCTGCTTTATCTTGCAAATGCTTATCATATACATAAGATGTTAATTTGGAATTCCACTCCATAGGAGATCCTGCTGGCTTGGCTCCTGCCAGCCCCATGTCAGCAACCAGCTCCATAGAATACTTACGTTGATGCATTACTATTTCACTTTTGTTCCTGGCAAACTCAAATCCTATGAAGTACCTTAATTCACCCGGGTCTTTGATTTTGAAATGTTGCGGCAGTGTGGCCTTGGTCTCTGTGATCAACATATCATCATCTCCTGTGATGAACAAGTCATTCACATACACTAAGATCACTACTATCTTTCCATTCACCTTCTTTGTGAGAAGAGAGTGATCCAAAGGACTTTGATGAAAACCAGCAGACACCAATGCAGTGACAAGTTTTATGTTCCATTGCCTTGAGGCCTGTTTCAAGCCTTAGAGTGATCTGACAAACTTACAAACCTTTCCTTTCTTATGCACCAACCTCTGTGGAATGCACATGTAGACCTCCTCATGTAAATCTCCTTGCAAAAATGCATTAAATACATCCATCTGTTGTATACTCCATCCCTTTGCTGCATCAATTGAGATAACAGCTCTCACAGTGACCATTTTCACCACCGGTGAAAATGTATCTTGATAGTCTATTCCTTCCCTTTGGTTATATCCTTTGGCAACCAATATTGCCTTAAACATTTCTATCTCTCCATTGGCTCTATACTTGATCTTTTACACCCACTTGCAGCCAATAGCCTTCTTGCCAGTGGGAAAATATACTATTTTCCAAGTATTGTTATCCTTCAGGGCTTTAATCTATGCCTTCATTGCATCTACCCGCCTCTTGTCTCCTGCTGCCTCAGAATAGCTTTGTGGTTCATAATCCTCAGACAACTTTGCTACACAACTTTGGTAAGACATTGATAAGCATGCATAACTTAGATAATTAGACAATGGATACTTGACAATGTCTGAGTGTGAGACAAAGTCTTTCATCCATGTTGGTGGTCTTCTAAGTCTAGATGATCTCCTTGCTGTAATATGTGACTGATCAGTATCCTCGCCGCATCTTCATTACGTGGATCAAGTCGAGCGAAGAAGGATTGTGAGATCCTCCTGATGTCTGAATATTTTCACCTGCATCAGATCCTCCTGGTGTCTGAATATTTTCACCTGCATCAACATCAACAAATTCTACAACAGGGTTAATTGTATTAGACTGCCTTGAACCATCTCCAAGAACCTCAGTTGAGGAATCTCCAGAACCACCAGACAATCCAGAATAGAAATCAGAACCAGAATTGTCTAGCTGTGAGCCATCATTCCTTTTAGCTGCCTTGAATGTCTCAAATGGAAATATATCTTCATGAAAGTTAACATCTCTGCTTATAAAGATATTCATACTGTCCAATGCCAACAACCTATAATCTTTCTGAGTAGTAGCATATCCAAGCATAACTGCCTTGGTCACTCTACTATCAAACTTGTCCTTCCTCATTAGATTAGTTGCATAACACAAACACCCTATAACTCTCATGTGAGCTAAGGATGGTGGTTTGTTGAATAATCTCTCATAAGGTGAGATGTTCCCAACCACCACAGATGGTATTCTATTAATTACATATACTGCTGCCTTGATACATTCACCCCAGAACTCTGCTGGTAAGTGCCCCTGGAACTTGATTGCTCTTGCAATCTCTAATATATGTTTGTGCCTTCTTTCAACCACCCCATTTTGCTAAGGAGTATAGACACATGAACTCTGATGTATGATGCCTAATCGACTAAACAACTCAGAACAGGCAGAATTAAAGAATTTTGTCCTATTATCAGTCCTTACACATTTAACAATCTTGTCAAATTGAGTTTTTATTTCTGTAAACAGGTTCTTGAGGATAGTAGACACATCAGACTTGACACACATCAAAAAAACCAAAGTCCATCTGGAAAAATCATCTACAACAGTTAAGAAGTATCTCATACCACTATGAGTGGGAACCTTATAAGCCCCCCATACATCAAGATGCATGTAGTGAAAGGGATACTCGATTACTTTACACTAATAGGGAATGACTTCCTAGTCTGTCTAGCCCTAGGACATATATCACAGTGTCTTATTGTAAATCTGAACTTATTATGAAACTCATCTATTTTTCTGAGCATAGACATTGGAACATGTCCCATCCTTTTGTGCCATAATTCTACTTGTATCTCCTCCATTGTGTGTGTAATAGCTGAATGAACATGTCATGTCACCCCTATTCTAGATTGCAGCATGTAGAGGCCATCTATTTCTTTACCAATCTCCTTCACCTTCCCAGTGAGGAGATCCTGTAAAACAAAGAAATCAGGGAAGAACTTTGCACTACAATGTAATTCTCTGGTCAACTTCGAAACATACAATAAGTTGAAGTTGAAACTTGGTACACATAGAACATTCTTAATTAGATCACATCCATTTAACCTGCAACTACCAGTCTGTGTAATTGTTGCCTTGTCACATGTAGGCAGCTGTACATAACATGTGTTATCTGTAATCTCATGTTTATCAATCAACCTCTTATCAGTAACCATATGGTTAGTTGCCCCAGAATCAACAATCCAACTATAAGTATCCTCAGTAATAGGAATACCTGCCATATGAGCTTTAGGAGTTGAAGTATTACCATGAGGTCCACCATGATTGAGCAGTGTAATCACCTGCTGATATTTCTCTGGAGAACAGGATCTCAACATACTGTGAAGCTGATCACGCTGCTCCTGAGACAATTGTGTCATCCCTGTCTGAGAGTATTTTAGTTCTGTCTGCTTGCCAAGCTGAAAATCTCTGTCTTGTGTTTGCCCAGCCATAGCCACATTTGCTGTCTTCATGTTCCTATTGTTGTTGTCATCTGGATAACCATTGAGTTTATAACACTTTTCTTTAACGTGACCATTCTTCTTGCAATAATCATAGTAGTATAGTAGCTTGTAACATATCTCTCGATGATGTCCCTTCATTTTACATAAATCATAATAATACTTCGATTTATAATTCTGTGAAGTGGAAGCCTTACTGAGCATAGCTGAATATTCAGAAATTTCACTCCATGTATATTTCCCATTGAGTAACCTTTGACTTTCATCTTGTGCGACCATCGCATAGGCCTGGTTCACAATTGGAACAAGTGCCCAGGATATGACTCCTAACCTGATTATATCCGTCATTTAGTCCCATTAAAAACTTCAGCAATCTTTGATATCCTAGGTGAGCTACATACTCTTTAGGATTTGTGCAATCACAGATTGGAACTGGAATTATGGAGTCGACTTCATCCCATATGTCCTGCATTCTAGAGTAGTAACTCGCCACATGAGATACACCTTGATGAAGCATAGCTAACTCTTTTCGCAACTGATAGACGCGAGATAGATTTATTTTATCAGATCGTTCACGCAGATCTTTCAAAATTGCAGATGCAGAAGACTTGTATAGAATTCCACTAAGCAGATTTTTGTTTACATTTCGTATTATCCATGACATAACCATCACATCACATCGATCCCATTGCTGAGTCAAATCAGCACCGTAAGTACCTCGTTTAATCGATCCATCAATGAATCCAATTTTATTCTTAGTCAATAAGTTCAATCGCATCATTCTACTCCACAAAGTGTAATTCTCCATGCCTATCAATTGTATTTCAATTTGTAATCCACCAGCTGAATCAGATCCACTTAAAAACAGTGGATGATTATGATCCACTGGAATTGAAATCGAATTTAAAGTTTCCTCCACATTTACTGTCGCGACAGGATCCATATGAAGAGAAGAAGGAAGAAAAAATGATTACTGCAACAGAACTCGAAATCGATAAGATCGAGAACTCAAAAAAAAACTAATCGCGAAACCAGAAATTGCGATTCAATTCACCACGCAAGGCTTTAATACCATGTTAGTGTGAGCAATCGTAAACTTGCATGTTTGATCCAGTGACTATGGATCAAACTGCTGAGATGATCGAGAGTGAATAGAAAGGAGAAGAGAAGAAAATCCGTTTGTGGAAGCTTTTCATGTTATTCAATATCAAAGGTTACAAGCCTATTTATACAATCGAGAAGCTACTAGAAACATAATTAACTAAAATGTAGGTGGGCTTTATATCTAAATGTAAGCGGTAAGTGGGCTTTAACTAAGTGGGCTTCATTTTAGTGGGCTTCATCTCATCAGGGTGGGTGCTATTTTTACTATACAAGTCCCTCATATTGTAGTATTTTAGGATGGTTATTTACAATATAATTGAGATTTACAATATATGTATTTAAAGTTTAGCCGTATTAGAATTAAATTTCAAACTTTCGGGTCAAAATCTTCAAACCCGAGCCTAAGTTAGGCTCTGTCAATTCAAAAAGGAGGAGGAGGAACGGGTTCCCTAGTGCTATTTCTATCCTTTTGACAGGTTGGGTTACATTATAGAGAAATGGGAAAAGGGATAAATATTTATATAATCATGTTAAGTTGTCTCATACTTCGTCTATCTTAATTTATGTGAGACACGTTCATTTTTAATTTTTTTTAAAAAAGAAAGACATATTTTTATATTTGAAAATAATTAACTTTACACTTTTTTTATCGTTAATAAGAAATTTTTATAATCATACAAACGCTATGACATGTTTTAATCCTAAATTCAAAAACCTTCATTTTTTATTCAATATTGTATTAATTCAAAGACACATAAATTAAGACAAAAAATAAGATTATAACTTAGAACAACAATAAGTATCCTATTAACACATTAAATTTATTATTGATGCATACAATTGTTTATATTTTGCATTCTTACCGATAATCCGAAAATAATCTCTCTACCCATAAAGATAGAGATACAATTTGCTTAGATTCTATCACTTCATTTATGAAATTACAGTTATTACAATTTCTTATATTTGGCATTGCATGTAACTTAAATATCCCTCTATAATATCCCACCACCAACCCAAAGATCTTGTTTGATTTCCGGGTCAGAACCGTACATGCATGCACTTCCATCTTTGGAATGAACGCATTATTGACACCCAATTTTGATCCTCCCGTCCAGCCATTAACTATAAAATTAGACTAATTTTGTAAAATAATTTTTTATGATTTTTTATAATAAAATGCAGCGATAAAACATAAATACAACATAAATAAGTAATTTAATAATGGCACCGCGTCTTACGTAGAGTTTCAAGCACTTAGAGTCTCGCGCCCGCATTAATTAACTTTAAGCTTTGTCGTAATTCTTAAATAATTAATAAATGCATAAAATAAATAATTTAGCGATAACGTCGTGTCAAGTAGCATAGTTGCATTTATTAATACGCAAGAGAATGTCATAATCATTTGTAATTTAAAATCAATTTTTTTATTTAATAGCGTCGCATTTATAAGGCTTTAAACAATTCTTAAATATCGTACTTGCATTCAGCATTTAAGTAATTTAATATAAACTCAATGCAATTTTGATTTAACTTCGCAATAATGCACAATAATAAGATTTTAAATAATAGCGTCGCATTCTAAAATATTAAGCACTAAATAAATAACACGCCCGCATTTATTATGGTAATTAGACTGATTTAGCACCTAAATAATTTAACTAAATCAAATAATCTAATCCTAATTAATTAAGCACCTAAAATTAATACCTAGAATTAACTAACATTAATTAACTAGCCTAAAACTAACACTTAATTAAACCCCTAATTGATTCTACCTAGCCCAACACCCCTTAAAAAATTCGCCCAGCCCAAACCCAATCTAAATTACCCGCGGCCCAACACCTCTTTATTTTCCTTCACCGCATGCCCACGCCCACTATATCCTCACTCTATCACTTCCCTTGCCCATCGCCTATCTCCCTCGACGAACCCTAAACCTAAAAACCTCAATCGCCGCCACGCCCGGATTTCTCGCCGGAGAATCCGGGGACCTTCCTTACCCATGCAAACGCAGCCAGCTCACCCTTGCCATAACAAAGGAATCTTCGAAGATCTTCACCACAATCGCAACCAAATCGTCCAGAAATCGCAACAAATCAACCTCAAATCACATACCATAACAAGAATGAGACAAGAATCAATCCTTTAATATCAAGTTACCATAACCGAAATACACCATAAATCGTTCTAAAATCGATGCAATCGCACGAATCGTACTAAATCGAGATTGAAAGCCTTACCAAATTCGAACACGATTTGGGGCTATAAATACGTGTTTTTTCACCGTACAAGGGAGAACATCGAGAAGGAGAGAGCGAGGTGGCGGCCAATCCAGACATCCTTTCCCTTTCAATTAACGAAAGCCGACCGACAGTCATGCAAGACAGGAGAAGAAGCAGCGTCGACTAACTCCTGGAATCGATCGAGAATCCAACAGTGAGGTTTCTTACCAGCAAAATCAGGAATCCGAAATACAAAGCCAAAACCTTTCTGCAATAATAGCCTAGAATTCCCCCCCCTCTAAACCACATTGCTTTCAATCGCATCGCAATAACCTGTCGAGCGAACCGACGACTTGATACGCTGCCTCGGTTCGCTGCCCGGAGAAGGTAAATTCAAATCACCCTCAGTCTTCATTTTTTTATGTACGCTTGTTTGATTATCTGGTATTGATCTATGGTGGTTTGAATGTGTAATTTGGATTTATTCTGTTCAGTAGACATAAGGTCCTGCGAGTATATATGTTTGTTGGGCTCTCAATAAAAACTATATATAAATATGTATATGATGGAGACTTGAATTAGATTAGTTAGGTAGCTAATCTCGACATTTGAATCAGTCTGTTAGCAATTAACTTAAGCAGTCTAGGGTCGCTAAATTACTGATTGGGATATCAAAATATGGTATATCGCTAACTGATATGTTTAAAAAGGTTTGTGATCAAATCAGACGCTTTGTGTTTATTTCGTTGGTAGATCGACTATGTTTGGTATTTTCTTCTAGTTTTTGTATCGCTTAATTTCTTGTCAAGATGTTAAGATCTGGGACCAGTCCAAAGTCGGGTTGTAGACATAGTCTAATCTTTTACATAATTAAGATCGTCTGGTGACAAAGCTCAGATTTCCGTGAAGATTCAAATTATGTGGTTATACAACATGTTTACGTGTCCCCTGTGATTTAGGAATAGCTGAAGCTTAAATTCATTTTAAACAAATACCAGCAACTGTGGTTCTATGTGTTCGTCTTGGCCAAAGTGGTCCTGCATAGCAAAGCAGTCTCTCTGAATAATTGTGTATCATCCTTGTTTGTCTAACATCCTACTGAATTAGTTCTGCCCCTGTCCTACCTGCTCAATTGTTGAAAGTCCCCCATAATCAACTTGTAAATTCTTCTAAGTCATCTTGTAACATGTCTAACTCCCATAATTATGACTAGTATACAGAAGAGATTCTATCATTTAATTAGACCTGCACATGTGAAGAATGATCATGACAAGATATCATGTCTTGAGATTATTTGAAGTATAAATATTAGTTTGAGTTATTGTGTGCATTTCAAAGGTATTGGTTTAATTTCTGTGTTATTTGATTACAATTGTTGAATGAGATTTACGAAAAAAAATCTTTCTTTTTTTTATGCAAATTAGGGATACAAGGAAACTGTCAAATGCTTTTTTTTGTAGAGTAAAAACGTGTAGAGTGGCTTTGTAGGATTATTTGTGTTATGTAGTGTGAATCCGTACACTGCATAATATTTTTTATTTGGCACATCAAGTAAGAGCGGTTGATAAGGCTGGAATATATACTAATCCTTTTCCTCTCTTATTTTTTACATGAAATGCATCGGAGCAAAACGAAGAGTCTCACGGCGAGACTCATCTCGAGCTACTTCAAATGAGGGCCCGCATTTATGTGCATCTCTCTATCCGCATCGGAATTCCAAAGCCGCAGGCGAAAGACATCGCCATTCCTCGAGTCCTTTAAATTATTTTCTACCCCGCCCCCCATTCATTTATTTATTGTAAATTAATTGTTTAACATTACTCTAGTCAATAGAACAGTTAGAACAATTAAACCTGGAATTAATTAATTAGCTAGTAGCTTGGCATTAGTTTAGCTCGCCATACATTGTTTAAGTCTTATCATTTAATATTTCCACTCCTATAATTGTTTAGGTAGCTACGATATATATTACTAAATCCTAGCATAAGAAACCTATTTTATACTAACTTTCTTATTAATATTCATATAGGAGAAATAGTAATAAACCCCTTGTATTCTAGGTATACTCCATAAACGTATCTTTTGCCATAATCAATATTTTTGCACTATAATCAGGTTATGCAATATATATACCTTATTAAAGTATTTTATGAATAGATATTCTCATCTGAAACTAACCTTGGCTTTTGCAGATAAATCTTCTGACTTTCTTTTATTAAGAACACATCTTTTTTCTTACAAAGATCTTTTCTTAAATACCCTTCAAAACATGCATTTTCTTAGTATAATAATTAACCCTAGGTTTGGCAGGACAACCGCAAGTTAGCGGATCTTAGAGGGTGCCTAACCCCTTCCCTCTAGATTAATAAAGAACCCTTACCCAGAATTTCATTAAGTTTAGCAGACCATTAAAATGGAGTTAATGTTTTACTTTAAACTAGTTAAACATTTAGGTGTCCTAATTCACCCAATTAATTAGGTGGCGACTCCGCGAACCCTTAGCATTCTAGCAACCCTTTAGCATTTTTTTTTTTAATCTTTTAGCACCCTTTTAAACTTTAGCATCTTTTCCACTTTTAATACTTTTAAGCTTTTAAGCCTTTTAAACTTATTAGCTTTTATTATTTATTTTCTAACATTTTTACATTTGCATTTCTGAAGGGCTCGCTATTTAGAATGCCGCGGCCGAAAATGGGCGCGACACGCATTAAGCTTGAAAACATGAAATTCAGTTGTTAGTTAGACTGACTATCTTTTTTTGATCATTTTTTTTAATAATCCAGTGTCTCGCGTACTTAGTACTGCATATCGCTAGTATCGCATGCATCGATACTATGCTCCTGGAGGCAAATGGAATCCGTTCTTAGCCGTCACTGCCAGGTAAATCGCGGGATGTGCACCCCGCATTCAATGTCTGATCGCCACCAACGGATCAATGCTACAAGGTCCGACCCCCCAACAGGAATTGTCTGAGGGAGTATCAAACCCACACTGTAACATGCCCGCGCGGTTAAGCTACCAGACTTTAATACAAGACATATGCCCCGGAGAACGTATCCGTCGAGAATCGAACTTGTGACTCTAAGGCCACAAATTTAATTAATGAACACTGGACCACTATCTTTGGATCTAACATTTTTAATCTTAACCTATGTCGGAGCTTTCATTAAGTTAATGCTTACATTGGCGCTGTCACGTGATTCCTCCTCGGCACACTTAAACTCTTAGTCAGCCAGTCAGACAATGTGTTTAAATAACTTTTTTTTTATCAACCAATGTTTGGCCCGTATTCATATTAAAGTTCAATTACATTTGAATTCGAACACGTAGAAATTATTGAGAAAACCTCTTTTACTAAAGATTTTTTATATCCAGAACTGAAATCCGAAACCTTTGATTAAGGAAGGAACAATCATATCCACTGCACCATATCCTTCGATATTTTTCAAATAACATTGTTGGGTCTTGCAAAAAATACAAAAAAATAAATAAACAACGATAATTCAGTGTCATACGAGTTTTATTTTATCGCATCAAATTTGTAAAAAAGAATTATAACAAAAAATCTATTTTATAGTATCACAAAAAGTCATTAAATAATTCTTTTATAACCAAAAAGTCACATAGCTTAACGTAAATCATAAAAACATTTCACTTAGGAATAGTGATGAAATGCAACCCGGCCATAGGATTCGAGCCAAGCGATACTTTCGAGCTCTACTAATAAAATTTTGAATTCCAGCTTGTTCATAGTTAGGTGACTTTTTCATTATTAATAACAAGTGATTTAATGATTTTTGTGATATTTAAGTAAAATTAAATAATCTAAGGAGTAAATTTGTAATCTTTTTTCACTTCTACTACACGAGGACAGTAACACTATGGCACTGGTGTCAGAGTCATCTCAAACATTTTGAGGATTCTGTTTTAATTCGTAAAAGCTGACCTTTAATTGGGCTAAGACATGCGAATTATGAGCATTTACAGTAAATTCTAGCTAATACTACTTAATAAAAAATGAAAAAAAAGGCCCTAAATATTTTTATTTTTCGGGGGCCCTGTGCGGTAACACATCTCACACGAATCCAAAAACGACCCTGACTGGGGTTATTTTTCTATTTATATATTTATGGGAGTCACATCCCAATACTTCGAAGACATCAGTGTGAGTTAGAGAGAGTGTGAATAAAAAAGTTAACTAAAGAAAATATGGAGAGGAAAACTTCTAGTGTTTCGTTTCTCCTCCTCATCTTGTTCGTTGCACGTAAGTAATTCTTTTTTATTTTTATTTTCTCTTCCGGGAACATATATCATATACATTGTTAGTAAATTATTTTTATGCAATCAGATTATTTTAAAAAATATTTATAGAAAAGTCTTCATAAAATATTTATAATAAAATAATTCTTATACAGACAAGGTATATACATAATTTAATTAAACTCTATTTAGAATATATAGATTTAGAAACATCTTACATTAAATTGGTTCTTACACAATCTTTTGCTGCTACTATTATTTTTCAATTGTTTCATAATGTAATTCCTATAATCCTATTGTCTGTTTTGCTAGCTCGTTCCTCATAGGTGTTGAGGATTAGTTCAGTATATAGTTCTTATATCTTTGATATACACAATATACCATTCTAGATAGATAATGTGGTTGTTTGTGTAATAATGACTATAGGCTAAAGTAGTGCTAGTTGTTGCAAATGTAAACACTATAAATAGATAATGTGGCTACAGATTAATACAGAGAAAAGATTTCACAAAACCTAATCCTCTTCTCCTCACTTCAGTTCTCTCTCTCGCCCACTCTCCCCATTCATTGTTCCATTGATGGAACTCACATGCATGCTCGATTAGGCTTAAATCTAGAATTATAACATGGTATCAAAGACAACGGAGATGAATCGATCCATAAACTGTTGATAGACAACAAAATTTGAGGAATCTGATTCACGAGGGTTTGGCAATTTACACAGTTTCTACAGTTTTTTTTTATACTTGTGTCGAGATCTGTTGCTGTTATTCGAGCGTTATTACAAAATTGATCGATTTACTTAATCGATCATATCTTCTCTGAACGTCTGAGTTTTCAATTTTGATTTGGCAATCATTTCATTATCTACTGCTGTGTTGATTTGAAATTATGGAAAATACAACAACACTGCCTTCTACAGTGTTGGAGGAAAGCTCGAATTATACTTCCGATATAATCGATCATAATCATCCCTTATTTTTAAGTGCATCAGATACAACAGGTGCATTGCAAGTTGATATTCAACTAGTTGGAATGGAGAATTACACATTGTGGAGTAGAGTCATGCAATTATCGTTGTTAACAAGGAATAAAATTGGTTTCATCGATGGTTCTGTGAAGCGTGATACTTATGGTCATGTACACATAAGGCAATGGGATCGATGTAACGCATTAGTCATGTCATGGATCATGAGAAATGTTGATTAAAAATCTCCTTAGTGGAATCTTATACAGGACAAGTGATGCTGCTGTTTGGAAGGATTTGAAGGAGAGATTCGATAAAATCAATCTCTCGCGAGTTTATCAACTGAAGAAGGAATTGTCGATGTTGAATTAGGGAGTCTCACCAGTAGCACATTATTATTCCAGATTGAAAGACCTATGGGACGAGATAGACTCAATAGTACCACCACCTACATGTGAATGCTCAAGTCCGAGAGAGTAAATAGCTCATCTGGGGAATCAGAGACTGTTAGAGTTCCTTATGGGACTAAATGATGGCTACAATCAAGCTAGGAGCCATATCTTGTTAACACCAACACCTAGTGTGAATCAGGCCTATGCCATGGTCGCACTGGATGAGAGTCAGAAACATATCTCCTCTCTGGGAAATTCTATCGAAAGTATGACACTAACAGGAAAGGCTGCATTCAACAACAATAAGAAGTATAGTGTGTATACCTACTGTGATCATTGTCGTATGAAGGGACACAACAGGGAAGGATGTCACAAGCTATTATACTATTGTGATTATTGCAAGAAGTAGGGACACACTATGGATAAATGCTATAGACTAGTAGGATATCCTGCTGATCCTAAGGGAAAGAAGAAGGTTAATGCAGTTATGACTCCACAGCTGGAAGGAACTGATTCATTTCAGCAAAATGTTAAGCAGGGATATGGAATGCAGATAGGTGGATATTCAGATGGTGAGTTCAGTAGCAGCAACCACCAACTATCTACATATCAACATGAACAACTTCAACACATGATAAGGACTTGCACACCAGACAAGTTACAAAAATTGATGGTTGCAATGCATCAGGAAGGAAGAACAGACACAGACCATGCCATTGCAGCTAGAGTGCATATGGCAGGTAAGTGTGCTTCTAGTAAAGGCAACAGTAGTAGTTCTTGGATAGTATATTCAGGTGCTACTAATCATATGGTTAAGGATAAAAGTATGATAGACAAACCTGATTTGTCAGACAAGTCTGGACATTCTGGACATGTACAACTACCTAATGGAGGTATGACTTCCATCACACAGACTGGGGAGTGTAGACTAACATGAGGTGATTTTATTAAACATGTGTTATGTGTGCCCAGTTTTAAGTTTAACTTACTTTCAGTGTCCAAGTTAACCAAAGAATTGAATTGTAGTGCGAGATTCTTCCTTGATTTCTTTGTGCTGCAGGATCTCTTCACTGGGAAGGTGAAGGAGATTGGTAGAGAAGTGGATGGGCTCTATATGTTGGAGTCTACAGGAAATGCTGGGGTGAAGAACAGGCTGATGGTGGCACAGGCACACATGTCCAAAATCAGTTCAGAAGAGTTGAAGGCTGATTTGTGGCATAAGAGATTAGGACATGTTCCAATGAGTGTACTTAGAAAAATAAGTGCTTTCAATAATAATAAGTTCAGTTACACAATTCAACATTGCGATGTATGCCCTATGGCAAGACAAACAAGATTACCTTTCCCAGTTAGTAAAAGTATGACACCACATCCTTTTGATCTAGTACATGTTGATGTTTGGGGACCATATAAAGTTCCTACCTATACTGGAATGAGATACTTCTTAACTATAGTTGATAATTGTACTAGGTGGACATGGGTGTTTCTCTTACACATTAAATCTGATGTTACCACCATGCTTAAATAATTATGTTTGATGATTAAAGCTCAGTTTGGTACACAGATTAAATGTGTTAGATCTGATAATGGATCAGAGTTTATTAACAGTTCTTGCAAGGAGTTGTTTACAAAGCTAGGGATTATACATCAAACATCTCGTCCCTATAGTCCACAACAGAATGGTGTAGTAGAAAGAAGACATAGACACATTCTGGAATTGGCTAGAGCCATCAAATTTCAAAGTGGTTTACCTGCTAGGTTTTGGGGAGATTGTGTAGAGGCTGCTGTGTATATTATGAACAGGCTGCCTACTGTGGTGTTGGGTAATATGTCTTCTTATGAAAGACTTTATAAGAATGCTCCAATCTTAGCTCACTTAAGGGTTATTGATTGTCTTTGCTATGCTACAAATTTGGTGAAGACTGATAAGTTTGATACTCGAGCCATCAAGGCAGTGCTGCTTGGATATTCTTCTAAGCAGAAAGGATATAATTGTTAAATTTGTCTAACAATATTCTGTTTGTGAGCAGTGATGTCACATTTATGAGGACATATTTCCTTTCCAACAGGAGCATATATCTGGTGTTCTTTGTTACTCAAATTCGGACAATCACCGCGATGGCGGGAGGCTGCTGCAGATATTTTGATGTGGCACGAGTGATGCAATATCAGCTCAACCCCAACATGATGTAGTAGCTGAGGACAGGGTCCAGGTAGGAGATCATGTTCAATCCACACACCAGCCAGCGGATGACCCTAATCCTTAGTCTGAGCCACGGTGAGAAGGTCGACCAGGAAAGCAGCGCGGCGTGGATGAAGGACTTTGTCGGACATCACACAAAAGTCTTTGCGGCCAGTCGACATGATTGCTTATATCCCATGACCAATAACCTTAGTTATGCTGGGTTGAGTGCAACATACAAGAGCTATATTGCTAAAATCGAAGCTGAAGAGGAGCCAACATCCTATTCTGTAGCTATAAAGGATCCGAGATGGGTAGATGCCATGAAGCTTGAAATGGAGGCTTTGGAGAATAATAATACTTGGGTAGTAACTGATCTTCCCAAGCTCAAGAAGGCAATTGGTTATAAGTGGGTTTACAAGATAAAATATAACGCAAATGGTGAAGTGGAAAGGTTTAAAGCAAGACTAGTAGCAAAGGGCTACAATCAGAAAGAATGAGTGAAGTACCTTGATACTTTCTCACCAGTGGCAAAGATGGTGACTGCACGAGCTGTAATTTCAGTTGCTGCTTCTAAGGAGTGGCCTATATATAAAATGCATTCTTGCAAGGTGATCTACATGAAGAAGTGTATATGACAATGCCTCCAGGATTTGATAACAAGCAAGGGAAGGTGTGCAGACTAGTGAAGTCATTGTATGGTTTGAAACAAGCTTCACGGCAATGGAATATCAAGCTTGTCACTGCCTTACAGGATTCTAGTTTTGTGCAAAGCTAACTGGATCATTCCCTTCTTACAAAGAGTGTTGGTGACAAGATTGTGGTGCTCATTTATGTAGATGATCCTCTTATTACTAGTAATGATGAGGCTCTTATTCAGGAGACAAAAGCTGTTTTGCAACTGAACTTTAAGATCAAAGATTTGGGTAATTTGAGATACTTCTTGGGTTTTGAATTTGCAAGGAACAACAGTGGAATTGTAATGCATCAGAGGAAATATACTTTAGAGCTAATTTCTGATCTTGGTTTATCTGGTGGTAAACCAGCTCGATCACCTGTGGAACTCAATGTTAAGCTAACCTCTGTTGTGTATGATAAACATGTTCAGGAGACTACGCAACTTCAGGATGATGTAGCCAGGAATGATGATCCTCTGCTGGAAGATCCCACTGGTTATCAAAGGCTAATAGGAAGGCTATTGTATCTGACAAATTCGAGACCTGATATAGCTTTGTTGTTCAGTGTTTGAGTCAGTTCATGCAGGGTCCAAAGACATCACATCTTGTTGCTGCGCATAGAGTAGTCAGATATCTCAAACAGGCACCGGGCTTAGGGCTCTTCATGCCAACTGGTGATATCAACAGCCTCACTACATACTGTGATGCTGATTGGGGTTCCTGTCTTACCACGAGAAGATCCGTTACTGGTTACTTAGTATTTTTTGGGTCTTCTCTTATCTCATGGAAGTCTAAAAAACAGCCTACCGTCTCGCGCAGTTCAACAGAGGCTGAATACAGGAGTTTGGCTTCGATTCTTTGAAGTGGTCCGCTTAGTGGATTATTTCTTTGAGCCATACGCCTCGCATTACTCTTCCAAGATTCATGCGATGATAGTAAGTCTGCGTTGCAAATAGCAGCCAATCCTGTTTTTCATGAGCGGACCAAGCATATCGATATTGACTGTCACTTTGTCCGCGAGAAGATATTGCAAGCGAGTTCACACTTGCATGTTCCCACCGGCGAGCGGTGGTGATGTTCTTACAAAGGGATTGACGCAAGGTCGACATGAATATCTATTGTCCAAGCTAGGACTAAGAAACTTGTTTTTAGTTCCTAGCTTGAGGGGCGTGTTGAGGATTAGTTCAGTATACAATTCTTATATCTTTGATATACACAATATACCATCCTAGATAGATAATGAGGCTGTTTGTGTAATAATAACTATAGACTAAAGTAGTGCTAGTTGTTGCAAATGTAAACACTATAAATAGATAATGTGGCTACAGATTAATACAGAGAAAAGATTTCACAAAATCTAATCCTCTTCTCCTCACTTCAGTTCTCTCTCTCGCCCACTCTCCCCATTCATTGTTCCATTGATGGAACTCACATGCATGCTCGATTAGGCTTAAATCTAGAATTATAACAATAGGCTACATGGTTATTTATTCTCTATACTAACACTTACATACACTCGCGTTACTCAAACCTAATCTATTACTACTACTATTATACATGGTTCAAGATCTTTCGATTTATCTAATTTTGGTAACAACGTAATTTTAAGTTTAAGTTTTCCATAATGATGATTTCTTAGAGAGTCATGTTAAGTTGACACACGACAATATGCATGTAACTCTTCATAACAATCTTGTTATAGCGTATCACTAAAAGGTGTAGTGAAATGGATAAGTATCCTATCCGTCGTTAATCAGAGATTTTCAGGTTGTATCAAACATTTTGGGGGTCATGTTCTAATTCGTAAAAGTGGATTCTTAAAATAAGTAAATATACGATTTCAATGATTAGAAATTATTTTAAATTATAAATAACAACCTGTAAGATGATATTAATCTCCCTTAGGTGTTCTTATCTTTGGAGGTCAGAAGTAAGATAAACAGACATGTAATTTCGCTTGCTTGTAATTTCATTTTTTTTCCCTATGTACAAGACAGATTTATGTTTTTTCATTGGTATTGATTGGCATTCATTTGACTTTCACTCCCATCAAATGCATACACCTCTTTCACTCTAGTGAATTTTCTAACAAAGCTAGTCTGCTATTGACAATTGGTACATTTTAATTCTCATTCTGCTGAGCGGTTTATTGTCACGACCTAAGACAATGACATGTATTGTCCTCTTGGGCCTAGGCCTGTGCGTATTTGTATTTCAGGCTATGCTAAATCGAGCTCATAAGCGTGCGTACCATGTGAACTTGAGTTATGCCTTATAAAACTCTTTAATTTCCCCTCATCAGCTCTCTTTCTCCGTCAGGAGCGTCACATTTATCCCCTGATAGCTTTAGCTAAATACCATTGCATCATTCTGGAGATGTGCAATGATACATAATAGTATCTCTGGCATTGAATTTACATATGTTCAGTCAGGTCAAAAAGTAGGTGCAACATGTCTCAAAGCTAGTCTTTAATAGGAATTATTTGAATGTAGAAGAAAAAACACTTTATATTAAGGGAAGACCATTTGATCCAACTTTCACTTGTCGAAAGCTAAATTGAGCTTCATCACCTATAATATGAAAAATATTAGTTTAAGTTATATGTACCGATCAAGTTACTTATAAGTTAACTATATGTTTACTATTATTAATTGGTAATCTGATAAAAAATGGTAATTAACTAACTATAATAGGTTAATCTACGTTTGTAGTGTAATTATTTTTTACTTGTGTATGTATATAACTAACTCTTAGTAATAATAACAATTACTAAACATGGGGCTACTAATTACTAAAACTGTCCTATTATGATCTACTATCACCAAGCCCCAAGTATTCCAATTTCAGCACACACCATAATCCTAATTAGTTTCCCAAATTAGATGCTATAAGTAGATGTAGCATCAGAGTATATATAGAAGTGAGTTTGCAGTCAAATTGTTTAAATGAAGGTTTAGGTTGAGGTGGTGATAAAAAAAACAGAGTTTAAATTTTATGCAAGGGATCTTTTAATATGAAGCTTCTATTTTAATTATTAAAGATTGTGTTAAGATAAATAATATCTCTTCATTTTAATTAGAAGTTTCGAATTCGAGCCCTGAACTAAAAATAACTTAGTATGACACAATTTTTCTTTAATGAATTTTAGGCATCACGAACTCAAATTAATTGATGTCTCAAAACGAATACCAAATATCGAGTGAGAAATCAGAAAAGAGAAACCTCTACTTTACTAATTTAAAGGACAAGATTTTTTTAGTCTCTGCCTATTTTTGAAGGCAGGCTCCAGACCTGAACTACTTTATTTGTAATAATTATAATTTTAAGTCTAATACGGTGATTAACACATCTTCTTGAATCCTCTAATTTCAGTCCACATTTTGCATTTGCCATTGGTAAGCTAGCTACCCAAATTTGGCAATTGATAGTGATATTGCCGTATCTTTTTTGGCAGTCTGCTAAGCTCTGGCCCCGTGTTCTTCCTTTCTATTCCTCGGTAGGCGGACCGTGGGAGCATGGGTTTATCAACTTAAAATGGTAAAATACTCCAATTAAAAATGACCCCGTTCTCACGAACTTCCACCCAAGACCTCTAATTAAAGATGAAAAGATAACTGGCTTATCACCTCACCACGACCTAACTATTGTTAAGCGTTTTTGTACCCCATTGTACAACTACCATATATCATCATCTACTTATAATTTAGATAATGTTCTCCATAGAAGATATTTTATATATAAAATATGTAAGATGATATTAATCTTCCTTAGGGAGTCTTTCATTAATATCAAGGTATATATAGAGTACAATATTCATCCCTTATACAATATGAATCCTAAGCCTATACAAAAGAGGATTCTAGTCTTATCATAATTATATTTACACAATATATGGAAATATTCTAATTATGGATAGGGAATATATTGTTTCCTATATTTACACGTTTACACATCTCCTCAGTCGGAGCGGGAGGAGGTCGGACGCTGAGACTGGGTCTGAAGTTAAGAAACAACTGTCTGGAAAGTCCTTTGGTAAATATGTCTGTGTACTGATAGGATGATGGAACATGTAATAATCTGACATGACCTAGAGCAACTTTCTCACGAACAAAGTGTAGGTCTATCTCAATCTGCTTGGTTCACTGATGCTGAACCGGATTATGAGACAAATAGATGACAGAGATGTTATCACAGTACACAATAGATGTCGACCTGAAAGGACATCAAGTTCTAACGATAAGTTTACGAGCCAACAAATCTCGGCTACTACATTTGCAACGCCTCACTTACTCAACATCGATCTAGATAGGGTAGCTTGTCGCCGCGGACAAGAAATCGATTATCCCTAAGAAAACACAAAAGCGGAGGTGGGCGTCGGCGTGTCCGACACTCGCCAATCTGCATCCGTATATGAGAGCAACCTGTTTGGCGCAGAGGGGTATAGGTGCAAACCATAATCAAGAGTACCCTTAATGTATCGAATGATATGCTTAAGAGCAGTGAAATGAGACTCCCTGAGGGCATGCATGAATAAACACACCTGCTGAACAACATAAGCTATGTTTGGCATGGTAAATGTGAGATACTGAAGTGCACCTGCAAGGCTCCTATAAAGAGTAGGATCAGAGACTGAAGCACCATCCATAGCACTGATCTTAGATTTCGAATCGACTGGAGTAGGCATAACTTTGCAATTCGCCATCTTAGCCCTGTACACTATCTCCTCTGCATACTTACGCTGACACAAGAACATGTGATTGGCAGACCTGGTCACTGATATCCCCAAGAAATAACTCAGCTTTCCCAAATCAGTCATTGCAAATTCGGACTTAAGCAAGGCAATAATCTCATTTTTCAATCTATCTGAGGAGACAGTCAAAATAATATCATCCACGTACATTAATAAGTAAGCAGTGCTACTACCTCGATGAAAAATGAAGAGTGATGTATCACTCTTACTGCATACAAATCCAATCTGCAAGATATACCTGGAAAAATGATCATACCACGCACGGGGAGCCTGTTTCAGGCCATATAGTGACTTACGGAGACGACACACATAGTGATGGACTGCTGGATGGGTGAACCCATGCGGCTGGTGCATGTACACTATTTCTCTCAGGTCCCCATGTAAGAATGCATTCTTCACATTAAGTTGATGGATCGGCTAGTGTTTGCCCATGGCAATGCTCAAAACTGTGCGAATAGTAGCCGGTTTGACAACCGGGCTGAATGTCTCTCCACAATCAATGCCCTCCTGCTGATTTGTGTTATTAGCCACAAGACGGGCCTTATACCTCTCAAGATCCCCATTGTCTCTGAACTTGTGATGAAAAAGCCACATACATCGAATTACATTCACCCCCTCAGGTATAGGTACTAGATCCCACGTGTGCTGTTTAGTTAAATCATTGAATTCCTCATACATAGCCGCATTCCAATTAGGGTATTGTTTGGCCAATTTTGGGTTCTTTGGAAGTGGAAAGATGGTTTGGACAGACAAGTTGAAATGGACTTTGGGTTTGAAGATTTCATGCTTTGAACGAGTTTCCATTGGATGAGTAGGGACAGTGGGTGGCGGAGTGATGTCTGAGACGGTGGGTAAATTTGGATAAGGAGAAGGTGGGGACGAAGCCGTCGGAGGAGCCGCGACTCCTGGATCGAGCGCCGCGGCGCTAGATGGTTGACAGGCTTCTTTGAAGTTTGGGCGCCATGGCCTCGGCCGCAGCCATTGGCCGGACGGTATTCACGAAGATTGCTCATCGAAATCGGCGCGGCTCCTCGAGTCGCGACTCTGACGACGGAACAAAGGACGTGAGTTGTTCGAGGATGAGGGGAGAGATGGCAGGCTCGTCAAGAAATGAGTAGTCCGGTTTTTGGAATTTTGGAAGATTCAAAAATGGGAATGTGGTCTCGTCGAATGTGACGTGACGAGATATGTGGATTTGATTAGTCGACAAGTCATAACATAGATAGCCCCCATGGTTTGGCGGAAATCCTAGGAAGACACAGGGAGTAGACCTAGAAGCAAGCTTGTGAGGGGTGGTAGAACTGAGGTTGGGATAACACAGACAACCGAAAATCCGTAGATGATCATAGGAGGGGACTCTATGGTAGAGGATTTCGGTAGGGGTCATATTGTGAAGAGTGCTAGTAGGGAGAATATTTAGAATGTATTCTGACATTTTAGCAGAATATACCCAGAAGGAAGGAGGGAGGGAGACATGAATAATGGTATGCATGATTCTTTCAGCTTTACCGTTTTGTGGTGAGGTGTGAGGGCAGGAGAAGCGAAAAACCATGCCATTATTTGTACAAAATCGATGAAACATAGAGTTATTGAATTCACGACCATTATCGCACTGAAATGATTTTATACTTTTTCCAAATTGTGTGTGGATAAACTTGCGAAACTCAAGAAATTTGGCAAACACTTCCGATTTAAATTTAAGAGGATATAACCAAAACATAGTGTGAAAAATCATCAAGCAACACAAGATAGTGTTTATGACAGAGAGAACTAGAGATATGAGATGTCCATAAATCGGCATGTATAATATCAAAAGGAGCAAGTGTACACTAGTAGATGATTTAAACGGAAGACGAATATGTTTGCCTAAAGAGCAAGAGACACAATTTTGGGCAAGTTTTCCATTACAAGCAATGAAATTATTGCCTTTAAGAAAATTTAAAACTGGGACTCCTGGATGACCAAGCCTATTATGCCAAGTTGAAGAAGAAACATCCGCTAGAGTGACGGGAGAGAAAGATCTGACAGCGGAGGTGGAAGTGAATGTATAGAGACCCCCGTATGAAGATCCTTCACAGTAAAACCAAAAGGGTCAAAATCCACGAAGACAGAATTATTACGAGTAAATTGGCGGACAAATATGAGGTTCTAAATCATGTGTGGGGCATATAGGGTGTTTTTTTAGGGAGAATGGTGGATGAGGAGGTTGTGTGTATGAGGTACCATACACTTTAACTGGAATGCGTTGTCCACTACCAACTGTAACATATTGAGGATGCTTTAAACTAAACAGTTTAGGGATAGTACCTGCAGATTGGGTGACGTGAGATGTTGCTCCTGAGTCCATGTACCAAGTATTGTCGGTACATTGCATGGAGGAGTCTTTGAATGTCTGTCGATGGGTGTTATCTTGGGATGAGGGCTGCAAAACCTGACCTTGCATGAAGTGGACCTGCTGCGAGGCTGGAGCGGGGCCCAAAAAACCAGGGTAAGAATACGGATTGTAGGGATGCTGGTACTGGAATGGACTCGGAGTCGCGGCTCTGAAGTGGGGCGCCGCGGCTCTGTACTGGAGCGACACGGCGCTGTGTGCGAACCGAGGAGCCGCGGCCCAGTTGTTCTGCGATCCCTGTTGATGGTTCTGTTGACCGCGACCTTTGCCACGACCACGACCTCCCCTGCCGCGGCCCCTGCCACCCTTTCCACCGCGTCCCTGTTGCGATTGAGAGTTTTCTGACGGTGTTGGATCTTGAGGGCGCGTTTCGACCGCTAATACATTCTGACTATGCTCATCCTGCTTAGCACGTCGAGTCTCTTCGAGAAACAACTGCGAGCGAGCTTTGTTAAAGATGGGTAACGGATCTGCCTGTTGAATCATGGTGGCTAAAGTATCATATTCGTCTTTAGGAAGACCAACAGTCAATTGTAACACCAGTTTGGTGTCGATGTGAGCTCGTCGGCGTGAAGTTGATCCGTCAGTAGCTTTAACTGTTTGCAGTACTCAGTCACATTGGAAAAGTTTTCAAGACGTGTATTATTAAATTGCTCCTCTAAATACACAGCACGTGTGTGCTTATTGTCCTGAAAAATGTCCTTCAAACGATTCCATAGCTCAAGGGTTGTGGCGACATATTTCATGATAGTAAGAAGAAGGTTCTGAGAAATACTACCATAAATCCACTGTTTGACGCCGGCGTCTAGACGACGCCAAGTAGACTCATCAACCTCCGGAGGGCGCGGAATGGTGTCATCGATGTGATACCCGAGGGTGGGGGTGGGTGGTCGGCGGCGGCTTGCTCATGAAAGAGGGAAGAAAAAAAAATTCTAGGGTTTTGTGTTTAGGCTCTTGATACCATGTAAGATGATATTAATCTCCCTTGGGGAGTCTTTCATTAATATCAAGGTATATATAGAGTACAATATTCATCCCTTATATAATATGAATCCTAAGCCTATACAAAAGAGGAATCATAGTCTTACCATAATTATATTTACACAATATATGAAAATATTCTAATTATGGGTAGAGAATATATTTGTAAACGTGTAAATATAGGAAACAATATATTTCCTACCCATAATTAGAATATTTTCATATATTGTGTAAATATAATTATGGTAAGATTAGGATTCCTCTTTTGTATAAGCTTAGAATTTCTATTGTATAATAGATGAATATTATACTCTATATATACCTTGATATTAATGAAAGACTCCCCCAAGGAAGATTAATATCATCTTACAAAATACATGTTACTTTATAGAGTTAATATCACATGAAGTCACAACAGACTTGCAATGCAATTACAAAAGTCATCAACTAATTATCTAATCATAAATATTCAAAATTTACTAATATTTTGAGACTTGAAAAGGCTACCATCCAAAAAACTACTCATGACCTGATTCGACCTAATCCAATTTTTATAAGTAGTAACTTTTTTACGATCCCGGAAACAGTCGCTCTACTTGTCAAGGTAGAGTAAGGTCTGTGTATGCTCTACCCTCTCCAGACCTTACGTTGTGGGATTTCACTGAATATATTATTGTTGTAGTAACTTTTTTACGAACTGTTAAAAGTTTAAAATTGATCATTGAGCGCTTGCTCTTTTAACGGGGTCTTATGTACATCCAAATTAGTCTAACTAGTAAATTCCGGACATAAGCAGCTTGAAGTTAATGGATGCAAAGGGGTTCTACCGGAAAAATACGCGATATTTATATAAGATAAACTTATTGTTAGGTATATAATTGACTTCAATTTGTTTGAAACTAAACAGTAATACTAATTATTTATATATATCTAATTATTTTATATGTTTACATCCCTATATCTTTAATGAAAATTCTAACACTGCTCTTCATAAACATGAGGGAAATGCAACACTTTGAAGTATAACCAGTACATGACTCCAAGTAGTACAGACAGCTTTATTAAAGAAACCAGGTAAACAAAAAGCAACATATTAACTTACAACTCAGAAAAAACACCATCGAAAGAGATGCTAACTTCTATGTTTCCGAAAATGTGTTCTTAATTTTGTTAAGCCTCTTGACTACATCTTTCATGGTTATCCTTGATTCTGGTGTTTCCTTTGTGCAATCTAAAGCCAATTCTATCATGGAAATTATGCAAATTTCACTTTTGGAAGTGATTTGTTCTTCCTCGTGAAAAATATTGGCATCCACAACTTCCATCGTAGTTTTTGGAAATGCTCGCCTTATCCACTCCCTCAAGCCAAGATTTTTATTGAATATCTCTTCATCTGTTGGCCTTCTTTTTGCCAAAACCTCCATCAACATGATTCCATAACTGTAAACATCACCACTAGCGGACACTATTCCGTCTGAGCCATATTCTTAAAAGAACGAAAATGAAAAGAATTACTCATCCGATATAACAACAATTGTGTACTAAAAGACATTTGCGCGTTTTATTTAGTTCTAGATTTTTGAAGGGCTTAATTATGATTTGTGAAAATAAAAAAGAAAGGTCTTCGATATATAAGTGAAATAGAAAGTGACTAGTACTATACCTGGTGCAATATATCCAAGAGTTCCCAATGTCTGTGTATGTGCCATGGACTTGCTTACAGCTAAAATCTTAGAGATGCCAAAATCACCAACATGAGCCACCATATCTTCATCCAAAAGAACATTAGCTGGCTTTAGGTCACAATGAACTATCGGGGTGTCATTACCATGATGTAGATATTCAATTGCCGTAGCCGCATCAAGCATTATGGTGACTCTTTGAAGAAGGTTTAAGTGGCGATCTTCTTTGTACAACCAATTGTCAAGACTTCCGTTGGGCATATATTGCAGAACAAAGGCTCTTATGTGTTCGCTAGAGCAAGTAGTGATCACCGAAATAAGATTTTTGTGCCTAACATTTCTCATCACTTCACATTCAGTATCAAACCTTTTGCATACTTCCTCATTTTGCAAATCCAGAACCTTTATTGCAACCACAATTCCACTAGGTAATGTCCCTTTGTACACAGAGCCAGAACCTCCCACGCCAACTAAATTGGATCTATCAAAATTATTTGTTGCTTGTTGAATCTCGTGATAGGAAATCAATTGATAAGTCCTGATCTCCGGAACCTTTTCAACATCTTTGGACTTTCCTTTTTTCTTTCGTTTCATTATCCAAATTGAGACCAACAAGAATATCAGAAAAAATGAAATAACCACTGGAGTAACAATTTTTAGGACAAGCTCCTTAGATTTTGATTGTTGTTCAGGAGTAGTGATAGCACAATCTGGAACCCCCAATATGTGCATTCCACATAGATCACTGTTCCCAAGAAATGATTGCAGAGTGGAATTTGCAAACACACCACCACTGGGTATTTCACCTTCTAAATTATTAAATGAAACATTGATGGCTTTAAGGTACAAGAGTTTTTCCAAAGACTTAGGGATGGTACCTGACAAGGCATTTACAGACAAATCCAAGATTTCTAAGCTTATCAAGTTTGAAAGGGATAATGGAATTGGACCTGAAAACGAATTGTTCGATATGGAAAGTAACTTCAAGTTTTGGAGGTCCCCCAAATTGCTTGGTATCATCCCCGAAAAGTGGTTACCAGAAATATTTATTTCTACAATAGCTTTCAGTTCTCCAATATCTGATGGAACTTCTCCCTCTATAGAATTTTGTGACACGTCTAGATAGAGAAGACCTCTCATTTTCCAAAGGATATAGGGAATTTTTGATGAAAATTTATTAGAACCCAAAAAAAGTTGTTGTAGCATGCTAAGATTCCCTATACATTTTGGAATCACCCCAGAGAGCTCATTATCAGTCAGAGTTAATCGAACCAAATTAGATAAATGGCATACCTCTGTAATATTCCCTTGTAATTTATTGTTAATTAGAAATAGACCTTGGAGTTGTTCAAGCTTACCAATCTCAGGAGGAATATTTCCCGTCAAGTTGTTATCTTGAAAGACTAGTGTTGTAAGACCGCTCATGTTGCCTGTACTAGTGGGAATGGATCCACTGATTTGTGCATCTCCTATATGAATTACTTCAGTAGTAGATGAAAGATTTCCAATAGAATTGGGCAAAACGCCATTCAATGGATTCGAACCTACTAGTAGATATCTCAGCATCCTACAGTTCGCCAAAGAATCGAAGAATCTCAACTCAGTAAGTTGATTATGATGTAGGAACAATGCTTGCAGCTCGCGAAGATTTCCTAAATTGTTAGGAATAGTTCCTGTGAGAAGGTTATTTGATAGATCCAACAACTCAAGCTTGGAAGCATTAGTGATGTACCGAGGAATTTCCCCTTCGAGCTGATTGTTTGCCAAGAGAAGTTGTATAAGGTTTGGAAGATGAATATCTGGAATTCTACCCGAGAGGTTGTTCAAATTGAAAGCAATCAATTCCAAAGTAGATATGTTGAAAAAATCATTTGGAATCTCACCTATAAGATTATAATTTTCTTCAAAATTTATCTGTCTTAAATTTGATAGCTTGCCTAATTCCGGAGGAATTTCTCCCACTATGCGATTGTTTCCACAATGAAGTTTTTGCAGAGTGGAAATATTGCCTAATGAAGTAGGAATTGTCCCATTTATTGAATTATAACCAATATAAAACTCCTCTAGCTTGGCTAAACAACCAATATTTTTTGGTATTTCTCCAGTTATCTTGTTGTAAGATATGGCCAAAACTTTGAGCTCTTTGAGTTGGCATATGTTGGAAGGAACGCGACCAGAAATTTGATTGTAAGCCATACCTAAATGCTCTAGATTTGATAAAATATTCCCTTCATCAAGCAAGAGAGGACCTGAAAGGCTATTGAATGCCATAGATGCAACAAGAAGCAAGGAGATATTAAACAGTGTCGTGGGAATGGAACCTGTTAACTGGTTACGGGACAAGTACAACTCTGCAAGTTGGCTCAGATTACCTATCTCCTTTGGAATGTTGCCGTTGATTCTATTCCCATGCAAACTGAAGTTCATCAATTTTGTGGCATTACCAATCGAAGGAGGGATTATACCTGTGAGGCTATTGTTCCTAAGATTTAAGACTCTGAGTTCCTGTACGTACCATGCACCTTTCCACATTTCACCACTTAGTTTATTGAAAGCCAATGTAATGCTTTCAACTCTCCTGTGTTGAAATAGACTTGTCGGAATACTTCCTTGGAGTTGATTGTTCTGAATATCAATCACTCGCAAGCGAGGCAAGTGGCCAAGGCCATAAGGGATGCCACCATGGAACAAGTTGTTCTCGAGATTAAGCTCTCTGAGAAATGACAAATTGGCCAAAGACGGCGAAATTGTCCCTTGAAGTTGCAAATTAGGAAGAGCCAAGGACACAACCCTTTGCCTTTTTTCACTGCAAATGACACCAAACCAAGAGCAAAAAGAAGTATTTTTTGTCCAATTATTGGCCAAAAAATTACTAGGACTTGTAATATGATTTTGGAAAGCTAGTAGAGCTTCTTGGTCTGTCTCATTTGAGGAAGTAGCTGATATAGAAACAGAGTAAAATTGAACTTGAAAGAGAAGTATCAATAAGAAAATGTCTTTCTCCATGTTCTTACTATGCATTGGAAACACACTGCTTTGAAGGGATTTATATTGGATAAAAAGAAAATGAATGTCGTCCACTTGAATTATTTCACAAACAGACGAAAGTTGTCGTCTTGTATTAGAAGAAAAATTCTACGCTCTGTTTCAATTTGTATGACATAATTTGACTCGACACAACATAAAATTTAGACAAATATATGATTATAAAAATTTCTCATTAAAGATAGAATGAAATGTTTAAAGTTAAATTATTTTTTTAGTATACACAAAAATTATAAGTAATACATTTTTGAACGTATTAATAAAGTTAAATGGTTGTGATTTACACAACCTTTTATGTGGTGTATTACACATTGAGTGGCCAACTTTATAAAGAAAAGAACACGAGAAGACAGGTGAGTTATGTACAGAAATGAGAAAAGTCAATCAACTTGCATTATTAAGAAAGAAAGAAAAGAACATATTTATATTTTATATGGTCCAGAACCAAGTGATCTTTATTTTTTGCCGCTTATATTATGATCTTTATTTTTTGTTCCGGCTACTTATTTAGTGAAAATATCCCGATCTGGTTTTGCTGTGCATAAATTCTGTAGGAATTAAGTTATGCAGCATAATTTTATAATATTTTTGCAGATTATGTTGAGTGTTGAAATTATGTCTTATCCAGCATAATTTGTGCAACATATGTCGAAATTAAACATAAACAATTCCGAGCGAAATATCAAATTATGTCATTTTTCAGTGTTGAAAGTTCTGCCTTGTCCGTATAATTTGTATTGATGTTATGATACATATGTCGAAGTTAAACATAAACTATGCATTGTGAAATCTAAATTATGCAGGCCCAAAAAATGTTGAAGGGTAAAATTAAAGATCACAAATGTGAAGGGTAAAAATGAAAAGACAAATGACCCATCAATATTCAATACTGAAAGACTAACCCAAATGTCTTCCTCTGTCCAGCTATGTACCACAAGAATAGTCTAACATCACCACACAATGCAATAACTCATCAACATAAATTTAGGAGAAACTCACATTTTCTCGGAAAGGGATGTATATTTCAACTTTTTTTGTTGCTTCAATCATATTAAGGGGTTGTTTGGTTGTGAATAAGTTGTAAAGAATTATAGTAGAAGGTAGAATTAAGTTAGTTTGTAATATTTAGAGGTCTTAAATTGAACATACATCTGCTCGCGATTTCTGAAGTAGCTAATTTCGCCTTTGTATTTCTGAGCTAGAACTTTATCCTTAATTTCTGGAGGCGGAGGCAATGCTTCGATATCCTTTATATCCTGAATTCCGGCATCCTTCAGTATTGATTTATCACCTATGACATAGCTGGACAGAGTAAGAAATAGTGAATGTGATTGCTACTGATAATTACCATATGGTCCAGAAATATTTTATCCTATGGAAGAACTACCAAAATTTTGATAGTGAACGTACCTGTTTAGATCAGTTTCTGAATTTGGAGGGAAGTGGAAGAGCAACCTCTGAAGTAGAAGAGCAGCAGATGTTCTGTTACGTGCAATTAGGACTGCATTTGGCCCTGCATCAAAAGTGTATGCAGCCTGGCAACATTTTTTATGCTTAGAGAATTATTCATGAATGAACAAATAATGCAAGTATGCACTACGAAAAGAGTTGTAAAGTAAAAACATGCGGAGTTCCTTCTGAACGGTTCCATTTCTCAACACAGCTGATTATCCTGAAAATTTAACACTCCGTTAAGACTTATTTTCTCCTATTCTTGACAAAAGTAAGAAATCATCAAGTTTAGTACTTCTTAAGAATAAGAAGTTCCGTGCACTTCATGTTAGTAGCTTGAAGTTAAGAGAACTTGCCTATGAGAAGTGTCATTCATGTAGAATATAGGAGGGCAAGTATCCAGGCAGACCGCATGAAACTGATTGCTATCTGCACAAGTCAATTGAGTGAAAGTTGCAAAATCACGTTTTTGTATGGCTTCTTCCATCTGAATTATTCGCTTTGGCACTACTTCCTGAAAAAATCGAATACAAGAATGAAAAGACATACTTCTAATACAACTTTCACCAATCGAACAGAGGTTAAATAAAAAACCAAGTGAAAATGTGCTGGAAGATTTCGAGGACACTAATTGGAGATGCAGAATCCAAATGTAATTAATAGTCCAGATGAACTACCTTTGCCCTGTGTTCTATAAGTGCACTGTTTCAACAGTCTCACGCATTCCGGAGGTGCTACTTGTTTCCTTCTGCCGTGAGCACACCTGAATATACAGCCATTCAAAAAGAATCAAATCTTGTTGATATGTGTTTTGAAAAGAAAAAATAAGTGTCCCAATGTTCAATATTTGTGTGATTGACTTAGTGAATTTCATCAATCCGTCGTGAAGAATGTGCACATGAGCTAAGGACTCTAGTATAAAATTTTGAGGAAATGACATGAAAGTGACGAAACTATAAGATGGCTTCTTGTACATAAAAGAAAATAAATTAAGGAGCAGGTAAAAGTAAATTATTAGATTATACCAATTGGTGAACCTCAGAGTTTCGTTAGTTGTCATGAAAATAAGGGCAGAATACTAGCACGATATTAATTGCTCAATTTTTTGGAGAAACAATGAAAATATGGATGGACGAGTACATACCACGGCAATGATGATAACAAGCTCATCCCAGTGTTTCTCATCTACAAGTGGAACAGCAATGCTGTCGCTCCCATTTTCCTCCTACACGTATCCAGGGAAATGAATTACAACAATACTGAGAGGATAAGATATTTGTTGACAGAAGCAAAAGACAAGAAAACATGAAGCAGACGTACTTTTCCCATTACCCACTTAACAAATCCTTCATATAAGCTTCGACAAACACTTCCTGAACCTTGGCTGAATTGAATAAACAAATTTGTCATTTTGACTATTTTTCTGAGCTGTTGAATCTCAGTTATGATAGGGTAACCTAATAACAACACCAATGGAATAGAGAAAGTAAAAAAAAAATATCAGTAGAATTTACTGTACTCCTATCTAAGTTTATTGAACTTTACAGGACCAACAAGCTAAATGAATTACTTATGACTGATATTATTTACCTTGCTATGGCAGAAAGCTTCCCATTGTCCTCTTGCACATTCATTAACTTTGCAAGGGAATAAACTACATAGACGAAACAGAAATTAATTGTGCTCGTCTCAGAAGAAAAAGATTATAGAGAGCATAGATTCATGAAAGAAGCGAGAATTAGGTCCCCAAAAAAAGCAATTGAAAACAGAACTTGAAGAAAAAAGTAATTCGGCATAATTGTTATATTGTAAGCTATATACTTATCAACACAAAAATCATAAGATGGGCTCACTTAGATACATCGTTTACTCATTGTCGTCGAAATCATTATATATTTAAACAAGGATTTAAATTGACAATATGTTAACAAAAGATTAAATGAAATATAGATGAATCTTTACCTACTTGTGGATACAAATATGTAGCATACATGGAAACAGAGGAAATCCATTACCACTAACTCATTCAATACGTGAACTAAAAAGGAGGTTGGAACTTGGAACCTGAAGAAGCTCAAATGCACAGTAGAATGCAGGTACTTTATCACAGAGATAAAGAATTTATAAGTAAGCGAAAACTATTCTATTAGAAATAAGCAGGTACTCTATAGTTCCACTAGCAAGTCCATTCTCTAATGACCACTTACAAGTTACAAGATATGCCAGTTAGTCATCCTATATGCACTGTTACAAGCTAGAAAAAGTACTTGAACTTTCTGGAAAACTGTAGAAAGATACAATGAACCAATTTTTATTTGTTTTGAAGTCAAATCACGATTGAGATACAGGCAAGCGTTAAAAAGATCCATTTCATACAATATCAGCTCATACTATAACAAACAAGGTAAAATCAGACAACTCATAAAGCTGTGCACGTATGCACAAGTCGTGCATCATTTATGCAAGTGCTCGTCAGAAAAGGTCAATATTTTCATCTCATGCTGTCATGCAGCTGCTGATTTCATAGAGGACTAAATTCTAAGAAAAAAAAAGTAATCATTTCTTTTCAAGATTCATCATGATCCTTATTATTTAAAATTAACCGCCACTAGAATATCAAACAAACAAAGTAGTGAAGTTACAAATGAATTAGAATTCGAGTATAAAGAAATAGTTAACAGTACCTAGGCAGGCAAAACCAGAAGCCGAGGAAGCCAAACCCGCAGCAGTAGGAAAATTATTATAAGAAGCAATGCACGTGCAGGTTCTCCAAATCCTTTTTCGCGATCTTGATACCCCTCTTCTCATCCTCAACATCACTAGCACGAGCTCGAATTTCCCTAAGACAGTTCTGGTATCTGCCTCCAGAGTGAGATATTTCCTAAATCAACCAGCAAAAGTAAAATTAGAAAGGATCAAAGAGTTCCGATGAGGTCAGATTCCTAAAACCGTGCAAGTATGAGTCACACTCTCTAGGATCTCACATTTACCTCATTGCTATGTCTACTGTTTTGAGGCAAAAACAGAGACGTTTATCAAAGTTCTGAGTGATGATGGAACTAAAAGAGGCATATTGGATTACTAAAGCTGAAAAAACGTAAATTAGCTAACGAATTCCAGCAAGAATGAAGACTTAGTATGACATGGAGAGCCCAGTTACGTATTCCTTATTTACACCTCCTTGATTCTACTACATGTAGTCAATTGTATGCTAAAAGACACTCAAAATGTTGCACTATTACAGCATGACAGCCTACAATCTTGTAGATAGCAACTAAAACTAAAGGCCAAATCCACATGGATCTTCCACTCTTAAAGAACTGGTCTTTCCAATATCACAAAATTAATCAATCCTCATTTAAAAGGCATATTGGATTACTAAAGCTGCACATAGTAAAAAAACTCTCTCAATCCCAAATGGGAAAAAAAGGTAAATTAGTTAATGGCTCTAACCCAATTTATTTGACACACTTTCCTTTTTAGTTAGTCTAGAAAAATGACAACAACAACAACATACCTAGTGAAATCCCACAACGTGGATCTGGGAGGGTAGAGTGTACACAGACCTTACCTCCACCTTGATAGGTAGAGCGGCTATTTCCGGGAGACCCTCGGCTCAAGACAGAGCATAATCACAGGCAAAGCAGTCAAAGCAAAGCAAAACAAACGGTCAGACTCAGACGAGAAATTAAAGCATTATGAACATACAGATAATAAATCAAATACGTCATGGTAGTGCATTCTAACAACATGAAAAAGTATTAACACAACTAAATAAGATAAACAAATTACACTAAAGAACACATAGTAGCATGAATCAAACTACAAGGGACTATAAAGCACTAATGCGCCTATAAGTGTGATATGCTAATCGGGCCTACAGTAATAGTACTACACTACCATTTTGTAAGCGTAAATAGGACTATGCTCGACTACCTACTACCCTTCTATCCTAATCCGTATCCTCCACGACCTCCTATCTAAGGTCATTTCCTCAGTAAGTTGCACATGCGTCATATCCCATCTAATCACTTCTCCCCAATACTTCTTCGGCCTACCTCTACCCCTCCTGAACCCGTCCATAGCCAACCTCTCACACCTCCTCACTGGGGCATCCGTGTCTCTCATCTGCACATGCCCGAACCATCAACCTCGCTTCCCGCATCTTATCCTCCACCGAGGTCACTCCCACTTTATCCCGGATATCCCCATTTCTAATCTTATCTCTCCTTGTATACTCATACATCCATCTCAGCATGGTCATCTCCGCAACTCTAATTTTTTGTATGTGCGAAGTCTTGACTGGCCAACACTCCGCCCCATACAACATAATCGGTCTAACCACCGTCCTATAGAACTTGCCCTTTTTGGTGGCACATTTTTGTCGCACAAGACTCTAGATGCGAGCCTCAATTTCATCCACCCTGCTCCAATAAGATGTGTGACATCGTCATCAATCTCTCCATTCCCTTGGATAATAGACCCTAGGTACTTAAAACTTCCTTTCTTTGGAATAACCTGAGTACCAAGACTCACCTTCACGCCTGTCTCAAGGTCTCTCCCGTTGCTGAACTTGCACTCCAAATATTCTTAGTCCATAAAAATGACATCTTTCTATATTTAATACTAACAATTTAACTTTAAACTTTTACAGCCTACATTCTTACAGGTAGCAGCTAAAACATTTACACTCTTAAAGAACTGATCTTTTCCAATATCACAAAAATTAATCAAACCCCATTAAACAACTAGAACAAACAGTGGCTAAAATCATAAAATTACACTTAAAAAGAAAAAAATTATCTTGCCATTAAGCCACATTCGACACCACAGTTAACAACAATATACCCAGTGTAAACCCACAAGTGGAGTCTGCAAACCTTACCCCTACCTTTCAGGGGTATAGAGGCAGGCTCGAACACCACAGTTATTAAAAAAACACCTTTTGACTTTCAAACTTGGCCAAACAGGTTAGTAGTCACATACAGCTAAAAGACACTCAAAATGTTGCACAATTAAAGCATATTACCCTAACAATCCTGCAGGTAGTAGCTAAAACTAAAACCCAAATATTTACACTCTTAAAAAACTAATCCCTCCGTCCCAATTTATACGACACACTTTCATTTTTAGTCCGTCCAAAAAAGAATGACACATTTTTTATTCGACAACAATTAGCTTGTTTTATACCACAAGGTTAAAAAGTCTTTCATTATTTCTTAAACTCCGTGTCCATCAAACCAGATGATATAAATTGGGATGGAGGGAGTAACATTTTTCCAATATCACAAAAATTAATCATACCCCATTAACTCACTACAACAAACATTGATCAAAATCATAAAATTACAGTTAAAAAAGAAAAAAATATTTACCTTGCCATTAAGCCACATTTGATCTTGATTAAAAGCAGGACTAACAGCAACAGTGGTAGTAGTACAAAGATGTGAAGGATCAAGAGTTACACTAATACTATCATTAATTGCAAGAATTAAGTTTTCATCTCCTTTTCCCCAATATTTTATCACTGCTATATTAGTTGGTGTTTGTGCTGTTACCATCAATACCCATTTTTGGGATTCTTGAGCCATAGCCAAGAAATTGAAGAATTAATTTTAAAGAGATAGAGAAAGAAAGTAATTTGGATTGGATCAAATATTAAGGGGGAATGTGGGGGATTTGTGTAATATTTTTTTATAATATCTATGTTTTTTGCTACATATCATATTTATACATATATATCCTGCTCCGCGCACAACGTGAGCTTAGTGCACGATTATTATTTTTTATTTATACATCAATGAAGTGTATATGTATGTGTTGAATGAAAATAATATTATTTTATTTTTTGGCGGCACTTTGGGTGTTGGGGTCCACCTTTTGAATAGGCTATTTATTTTGTATTTTATGTATTAGTCCGATTAATTCAAATGCGCGTAGTAACGGAGCCAAAAACTCATAGGAGATGATTCAAAATTTCTAAAAAAGAAAAAATTACGCTATTCTACACTAATAATTGTCTTTGTGTATTTGCATGTGGAGCATAAGTTAAGGTATATAGAAGAATATATCACTTATGAATACAAGAACTAAACAAATAAAGGAATAAACTAAAGGATTTAAGTTGTACAATGATAGTATAAATATGATTTTATACTATTAATTTGGATGGCAGATTAGTTATAGTTTTTATCAGAATTAGCAAATAACATGATTATATAAAAATGTATGTTGTTGGTGCATATATTTAATAAAAAAAAATTGTTAAAGATGTCCACTCTCTTGGATGTACTCCAATTTCACCGGTTTGACATCCACATAAGCCTTTTGACATTTATTTTTTAGACAAAACATATATAACAGTTCTTAAAACATGCCTATGTAATGAGCTAAGATGATATTTGGCCAAGCTTCTGGAAGTGTTTCTATTTCTCAGAAATATTTTTTTGACCAAATACCATTTTTTCAAAAATAGAAACATTTTTTTCAGAAGCCAAAAAGTGTTTCTAGATGGAAAGAGAACAGAAACACCAATTTGGTGCTTTTGGAGAAGTGTTTCTGGAGAAACCCTTTTTGCTCATTCATTGAATTTTTTTTGGATCTATTTACCATTTTCTTTTCATAAAATTCATTTTAATCTCATATAATATCTCCATATAAAATAGAAATTTGTGAATATAGGTAGGGTGGGGGTAGAGATAGGGTGGGGGTAAGAAAAAAATCATTTTTTAAAATTAAAGTAACAAAAAATATGAAATAGAAATTTGAGGATGGGTAGAGCAATGGGGTGGGGTGGGGGTAGGGGTAGGACGGGTTTTTTTTTCTATAAAAGTAACAAAAAATATGAAATAGAAATTTGAGGATGGGTAGGCCAATGGGGTGGGGTGGGGGTAGTGGTAGGGCGGGGGTAAGAAAAAAATTCATTTTTTTTTATAAAAGTAACAAAAAATATGAAATAGAAATTTGAGGATGGGTAGGGCAATGAGGTGGGGTGGGGTTTAGGGGGTAAGAAAAAAATTCATATTTTTTAATATTTTTTTTTATAAAAGTAACAAAAAATATGAAATAGAAATTTGAGGAAGGGGTGGGGGATAGGAAAATTTTCATATTTTCAATCATATTTTATAAAAATAACAAAAAATATGAAATAGAAATTTGAGGATGTGGTAGGTGTGAGTAGGGCGGGGTGTAGGTTTGGACATATTTGAGTCATTGACTATCATATTATCGTTACATTTTTTATGTACAATATAATATTATTTTTTGATTAAATGCTGCAATTAAATAGTAAAGATATACTAATTTTTAGAAACATATGATAGAATAGAATATTTTAAATAGTTATAAATCTATTAAGAAGAATATTCTAGTAAATTTGCATAAATGTTGGCCAAACAGGAAACTGTTTCTGTTTCTCAAAAGCACTTCTATAATTATAGGCCAAACACCCTAACTGATTCTCTAGAATGAGCTTCTGAACTACTTTTGAAAGCAAACACCTTTCAGGAAGGCTACCAAACAGACCCTCCTAAGTATCCTGTCAAAACTCTTAAAAGTCAATATTACTCCCCTTGAGCTCCTTGGCAAAAATTTCTACCAATATGTGTGTATCAAAAAAGGAAAAAAAACTGCCTCTTGGTTTTGATATACTCCCTCCAATTTAATATATATGAATTTATTTGACTGATCATAAATCGGAGATTAAGAAAGAAATGAAAACTTTAAAATTTGCGATTTTAAACACGCCGTAATATTTGCGTGACTATAATTAAGACTTCTGAAACTTGTATTTTTAACTATGTCATAACATTTGTGTGATCGTAAAAAGCTAATCACTAAGAGTAAAATCAGAAATTCACTTAAACTGTTTCAAGATTAAGGAAGAGCTCTTTCTTTTCGGAACAAATTATATAACAAGAATCAAACCTTCAAACCAAATACAAGTCATATACTATATTATTTGATCTATTTCTCACATGGTACAATAACACACTAGATAATGGAAAAGAAACATTACAAGGCTAGTTGCCTGCCCTTAACTTATTCAAACAATTTTTTTTAAATAGAGATACTATATATGAGGAGTAGCTATCAAGTAAAGATCTTTGTCTCTTCTAGCAGTCATCCCATTTGCCTCTGTCATGTCCAAAACTTTTGGGTCCATGCCATTGGGAAGTGTCCAATCAAAGTTGAAAAGTAAATGGGCTAAAGGGAGAGTAACAAGAGCTAAACCAAATAGTCTTCCTGGACAAGTCCTTCTTCCAGCACCAAAGGGAAGAAATTGGAAGTGATTTCCGCCAAAGTCAACTGAGCTGTTCTCGAATCTCTCTGGTATAAAACTTTCAGGATCTTTCCAGCTTTCGGGATCTCTTCCTATTGCCCATACATTTACCAGGACTTTACTTTTGTATGGTATTGTGAATCCGTCTACCTCAGTTTCCTCCCTGCACTCTCTCGGGACCAGCAGAGGAGTTGGAGGATGTAATCTTAGTGTTTCTTTGATCACCAACTTAAGGTAATTCAACTTCTCAAGGTCATCATCGTCAAACGTTTTCTTTCCCTGAAAGACTTCTCTCACTTCAGCTTGTGCTTTGGCCATGACACTAGGACTCTTCATCATTTCTGACAATGCCCATATAACCGTTGAAGATGATGTATCAGATCCTGCTACAAACATGTCCTACACCATATATGTTGGTCAGATTTAATCAACCAAGTCAAAAAATTCCTAGCTCTTCTAATCTAAAAGACTATATATTATAATATGATTGTATGTTAAGAATGTGAGTACAATGATGGTTACAAGGAAATGAGAAGTAAGTAACAATTATAAAGATTAGGAATAAGAATAAAATGAAAACTACAATAAGGTATTTGCTGAGTCGAGTGTTAGCACTCTGTCCTTAAGACAATATTGTCCCGTATAAATCTTTTTACGGTGATTGAAAACTTAAAACAACAACTAACAAATGAGCAAATGAAACTCAAATGTTTACTAAAAGAAGAACCTTTTGAGTGTGTGAGAGATTGCTTAGAGAGAAAGAAGTACTCAGAATTTTTTAATTGCAAGTGTGTTCTTCAAATGAGCCAAGAGTCTCAATTTATAGTGTGATAATAAATGACCTCTCATCTAGCCAACTAATGACAATCAATAGCCATTTAATGACACTTATTGAGAGGTTTCATTCAGCCAAATCATGGCTGAATTCATGTGTCAAGTAATGGAGAATCAATGCCCCAAACCAACCCAAAAGACAGAAACTTTTCAGCTTCCCGTCGAGCATTCTGCCTCCGAAGTGTCGCGGCTCTGCTTGGGAGGCGCCGCGGCGCCTCAACTCCAATGACACTTCTTCCTTCATTTACCAATATGAAACACTCGTTATTTGGCCAACAACCGTCTATCATTTCATGTCTCAAACATTTTGTTTACGTACCAATATCTCTTTTACTAAGAAAATTTACGATCCTTGGTACAACGTGTGCACGTGTGTGGAAACGACGTTTCCGACGTGCGAGGCCGCAATAATTCGAGTCATAAATAATAAGATAATTTTTTTTTCACGTTAATAAATTTTCAACAAAGAACGGATACTATATGATTGTATTCTATTCATTACCATTGCAAAAAAAAAGTGTTTTTACCTCTTTAAAATTGTCATATTATAATGATTGACTGTTACATACAAAAATTAATGATTGACTGTTACATTCATTACATTCTTTATAACACTTTCTTTTATCCGAACCTTGGTTTGCATATTATAATGATTGACTGTTACATACAAAAATTAATGAATAAAAAGAGTTCCAGATTCAGCTTTTAATTTCTCTTATTCCAAGTTCACCAAGAAAGCTTGTTTGTTATATCAATATTATTACAGAGATTGACAATTATTAGAGCGGAACCTAGGAATGAAATTCGATAAAAGAAAGTGATAGGGATGCCGAGTGAATATAGCACGTTATAGATAGGTCTTAATATATAATAAAAAAGACAAGAGATAGTGAACTTACGAGAATAACAGCTTTGATGTTGTCGTTTGTTAGAGTAAATGGAAGTTCCCCTGTCTCCCTGACTCTAAAGAAAACATCAATCATATCTTCATCAGTTCCACATTCAGCATTGCATGTTTTCCCATTTGCCCGATTTTCTCTATGCACATCGATAACTTTGTCCAGTACTGCATCAACCTTATTACGTGCCTCCATTAATTTAGACTCCATTCCACTGATCCCACTAAGAAACTTTTTCGATGGGAACAAATCAGCCAGCTCGAAACCTCCAGCTAAGGATAATACCTCGTGAATCAAATTTATCATCGCCTCATTTTGATCTTTACACGCTTTTCCAAATGATGACCTACATGTCACAGAATTCATAAACCAAAATAGTTTTTCTGACATATTGATGGGCAAATTCTCCATCGATTTAATACACGAAATGAGGCTCGATAGCTCATCTTGTCTAATGGGGCTAAACGACTTTACCATCTTGGCACTGAGGAGCTCCATGATGCACAATTTACGCATATGTCTCCAATAATCACCATACGGAGAAAATGCAATGTCAGTACAGTCATAACAAAAGATCTTTCCCAACATGGTTTGTGACCTCGACGCAAAGGCAAGGTCATGAGTTTTCATGAACTTTTGTGCCATGTGTGGTGAGGATACAACTATGGTGGGAACTTCTCCAAGCTGTAAGTACATAATGGGGCCAAATTTTTGTGACAAGTTTTTGAGAACATGGTGTGGTATTCCTTTTGTCAAGTGGTGCACACTACCAATAATTGGTAGCCTCCAAGGTCCTGGGGGCAATATTTTCTTGATGTTACTATTTTTTGTTTTAATCCTCAATTTCTGAATTAGAAAAAAGAAGAAGGAGATGAAAAGCAAGAATGAAATAATTTGTTGGATCTCCATTTTTTTCACAACACAATTAAGAGAGATTGAATTGGTTTAGAGTTAGCTGCTAGTAGTTAACTTATATAGAGGGTGCACCTCAACTTAATTAGAGTTTTTTTTTTATAATTAACAATAATTAAGTTAAAATTAATCAACATCTTTGTCCACATGTTTTGCTAATGCAATATATGTTAATATATATTATTGGTATCTAAACACATGAAGTTGGTATAACAGAAAATTAATATTTTAAGATGTTCACACACAATAAAAAACCTTGTTTGTCTCGTTAAGTTTTAGGATTAGTCTTTAATTAATTGTACCTTCTTTTTTTATTATTTTATAAAATAAAAACAAGGAAGGGTAAGTAAGTTGACATTTTTAAGTATAGACTATGTGTTGGCAAAATAAGAATGGAAAATAGAACTGTAGCAAACACGGCTTACTTAAAATATATCTGAGTCTATAAAGTAATAACATATAATTTACATGATATGATCAATACTTTAATTATAAGTCAAGGAAAGACTGCTATCTTTTTATTTATTTTTTGTTAATAAAAGGGATGATATTCTAATAGTGATTAACTACTTTTGTTTGAAATAGAAGCATGAGCTAATAAATTAGAAAAATGTGCACATGGAGAACTATAGAATAAAGAAATGTACTTGAAAATGTGATGTGCACTTTGTATTTTCCTTTTTTTTTACTAGGAAACCCGCAATCACTAACTCTTTCAAGTGCGTGCAAGATAAACCCCGGACTGACGCAATAGCCTGCAAAGCACGTCAACCGATTAATCACACTTGACAAGCCGTGTGTGAGAGACTCAACTAAGAAGGTTTATGCAGGGTATCGAACTCGTGACATTACAGTTCTACGCTCTACTGCTACACCAACTTGACTACCCGAAGGATATGCACTTTCTTATTATTAATATGGGATTTAAAAATTATAAAAGGTATGCTAGTAGTTCGACGAAATGTTTGAACCTACGGACATGGGAAGGGCCAAAAGTGTATTCGTATTTATATCAAGAAGCTAATAGGTGCAAGATATGTGTTTGCACAAACTTTTTATATTTAATCGTGATTAATAAATATGTATTTTTATTTTATTAAATCAATTAACTATAGTAAGCGAGTAAGTATTTATTCTTACGGAAGTAAGTGGCAAGGCTTTGCTTTGCTTACTTGCACTTTGTTTGACTTAGCGTGCTATGGTGTGAAACTCCGAAGATGTTTGATTAAGCATATAAGTATATACATTTTGGTCTATATGTTTGGTAAATATCTGACAGAAGATATACACGGTATACACACTGTGTATATCATTGTATTTTTTAATAACTTTTGTATATAATTAGAATTGTATACTTACCATAATTATTGTACAAATAGAATAAGGATTTTGGAAATAGAATAGAAATATGATTTTCCTATTATGGAAATTGTAAATTATATATATACTCTTTCATTAATAAAAATAATCAAGAGATTATTTCTTTCATGGTATCAGAAGTCTAGGTCTCATATTTTCTCTCAAACTACGCATCGGTTTTCGAGCCATTCTTCTCGGTTTCTGTGCCCGGTGTTACCTTTTCTCTTCCCAAATTTTATTCTAAATTCCCAAATCACGTCTTTCGTTGTTGTTATGGCTAAGAACATGTTTCACCCCACCCTTATTGTTTCTAACATTAAGAATCACATTCCTATCATTCTTGAAATAGAAAACGTCCAATACGTGACGTGGGTCAAACTATTCAAAGTTCACGCACGCTCGCATCAAGTCTTCCATCACATTATCCCCGCGGCTCCTGATGATACGAAGGTGCCTAAACCCGAGGATGATCCAAAATTATGGATGACCTTTGATGATGCCGTTCTTTAGTGGATTTACTCCACTATCTCTACCGACCTATTGCAAACGATTATTGAGCCAGACGCTACGGAAAAGGCTACTTGGGATAGAATACGTAATATATTCCAGGACAATCGAAATTCTCGCGTTGTTACCCTTGAGCAAGAATTCTCTCACGTCAACATGGAAGATTTTCCAAGCGTTTCATCTTACTACAAAATGTTGAAAGAATTAGCGGACCAACTCCGCAACGTTGACGCCGTTACCAATGATTGTCTTGTCCTTCAAATGGTTGAAGGCCTATAATGGCGTTGGCACACTTCTTCGTCAGAGCAGTCCTATTCCACAGTTCTGCCAGGCTTGTTTCATGCTCCCACTCGAAGAAGCCGACTTGGCTAAGAAGGCGGCCACTGGGGCTCATTTTATCGCAATGATGACCACGTCCAAATATTCTCACTCTATCAGTCTATCTCCGACAATTCCGGCCAAAACCACAACAATGGTGCCCGCAAGAAGGGTCAGAATTGAAAAATAACGGTAAAACCGTGGTGGAAATAAAGGTGGAAACAACGGGGGTGCTAACCGGGCAAATGACAATGGGCCCCAGGAAAGTGGGCCGCAACCCATCTGGCCACAACCCTGAGCTCATTGGCCGTGTAATTGGGCCAGTGGGCTTGGGCCCAACAACCTCTATTATCAGTCGTATACTCACCCGCCACACTGGGCTCAGTTGCATTCGACGAGCAGGCCCAATTTTTCTGGAGCACAGTGGAATCGGAGAGGCAGCAAGTCGGCGTGTTTGGGCCTCGGCCTCACCAGGCCCACCAGGCTACGGGCCACATCCCTACCGACATTGAATTCGCAATGCACACTATTGGATTGAATCCTTCGGACACCAATTGGTACATGGACACCAGAGCCACTACTCACATGACGTCTGATCAAGGTACTCTCTCGTCTTATTCCAATTTGAGTAACAGTCGTGGCATACTTGTTGGTAATGGCAACTTAATTACAATTTGTGGTTAAGGTCATAAAACTTTATCTCCTCCCCATCGACCTCTTGTCTTGAAAATCACCCTTCATCCCCCTAACTTAATAAAAAATTGGCGTCTCTCCGTAAATTCAACACTGATAATTGGGTTTATGTCGATTTTGATCCTTTTGGGTTTTTTGTGAAGAATTTCAAGACGAGGATTCCACTCATGAGATGTGATCGTAGGGGAGATCTTTATCATATCACGCCAAGTCCAGTCTCTCGAGTCAAGTCTTGCCATCTACTTTTGCAGCTCTAGCAACTTTCTTATGGCATGCACGTTTGGGTCACCCTGGGTCGTCCATTATTTTTTATTTACATAATAACAATTTTATTGTTTGTCAGTGTACGCGTAGTACTCTAATTTGTCATTCATGTCCTTTAGAAAAACATGTTAGATTACCATTTATAGCCTCTACTTTTCATACTTTAATGTCGTTTGATATTAATCATAGCGACTTATGCACATCTTTCATATTAAGTTATGCGGGCCATCGTTATTATGTTCTATTTTTTTATTGACTATTTTAATTTTTATGGACCTTTCCGTTAGCGGAAAAATCACACGTTTTTTCAACCTTCTTAAAATTTAGACCATTCGTCCGCACCCAATTCGAATGGTAAATTAAAATATAAAATGTGATAATGGCAAAGAATATGATAATGGGTTGTTTTGGGATTTGTGTGACACTAATGACATAATTTTTCATTTTTCTTGTCCTCATACTTCCTCACAAAATGGGAAAACCGAACAAAAAATTTATACCATTAATAATATTGTCCAAACTTTATTGGACCATGATTTCGTACCCCCTCCTTTTGACATCATGCTCTACAAATGACTACTTATCTTCTTAACATACTTCCTACCAAAGGTTTGTCATATTCCTCCCCTCTTCATCTCTTTTATAACAAGACTCTTTCGTATTCACATTTTAGGGTCTTTGGATGCTTATGTTATCCACTCTTTCTGTTAACTACAATTAACAAACTTCAAACCCGATCTTACTCCTTATGTGTTTTTGAGTTATCTATCTAATCATCGTGGTTACAAGTGTTTTAATTTAACATCTAATAAAATCATTATTAGTGACCATGTTATTTTCGATGAAATCTAATTTCCGTTTGCAAAAGTAAGTAGTCTCGGGCCTAGTTCGTATAATTTTTCAGATGACGATGTCTCCCCGTATATTATCCACCATTTATCAGACTTATCCCGCACCCAAAATCTGCCAATGGGCCCACTGCCCGTTGGACCATTGTTCTGCCACACCCCACTGTTTCCAGTATTGTTTCTGCCCCAGTTTCGGCTGTTGGACCGATTGCCCAGCCCAACACTGTTCCTGCTACAGTTCCTGTTTCTTCCCTGGCTATTGTTTCTCATATTGGGCCAGCAGGTCCACTTCCTGCTAGCCAGCCCGTCTCCCATCCAAATTTCTCCCAAAATCCACTCAATTCTCCCTCGAGTCATAGAGCGGTTACTCGTAGACAACGTGGTATTTCTAAACCAAAAAGACATTTTAATCTACATTTTAATATTCTTAAATTCCCCTACCCCATAACCAAGTGTCCGCATTAAATAACCCTAATTGAAAATTGGATATGACCGACGAATATGATACTTTTATTGAAAATAAGACGTGGTAATTGGTACCCCGTCCTTCTGGTGTTAATATTATTCGAGCTATGTCGATATTTACTCATAAGGATAATTCTAATGGTTCTTTTGCGTGGCATAAATCATGTATTCTAGGTGGTGGTAAGACTCAGCATGTTGGCGTAGATTGTGGTGAGACGTTTAGTCTGGTGGTCAAACTGGCTACCAAGCACATTGTTCTCAGTCTGGCTCTTTCGAAAGCTTGGCACTTTCATCAGTTAGATGTGAAAAATGCTTTCTTACATGGTGATCTTAAGGAGACCGTTTACATGCATCGTCCCTTGTATTTTTGAGACCCTAAATATCCTCATCATGTCTGTTTATTGAAGAATTCCTTGTATGGGCTTACGCAGGCTCCACGGGCTTGGTATACGAGATTTGCAGACTATGTTTCATCTATTGAGTTTTCATACAACAGGTATGATAATTCATTATTCATATATCGTCGTGGTACTTCCCTGGCTTATATACTATTATATGTGGATGATATTATCTTGACTGCTTCTTTTGATGCTTTGTGCAAGTCGATTATGACAATGCTCAGTTATGAGTTTGTCATTAAAGACTTGGGGCCCTTGAGTTACTTTTTGGGATTGTTGTCACTCGTCATGCAGGTGGGTTATTCTTATCACAACGAAAGTATGCATCTGAGATCATTGAGCGAGCTGGTATGTCCTCGTGTATGTCTACTTCCATTCTAGTTGATACTAAACCCAAGCTGAGTGATGCGGCTGGCTCACCTTACATAGATCTGATCCACTATCGCAGTCTCGCATGGGCTCTTCAATATCTTACTTTCACGAGACCAGATATTACGTATATCGTACAACATGTGTGTTTGTTTATGCGTGATCCCAGGGTTGAGCACATGAATGCGCTCAAACGCACTATTCGATACACCCATGGGACTGTCACGACCCGACGGTCCACGACTAAACGTCCTAAATGGACGTCATTACTGACTTGTCACTTTTAATCCATCTAATACAGAGATCTACAGAAATTTCAGCAGCACAACGTTGCTTTTACCACATCTCCCTAAAATGAGCGAGCCGACAAGACTGCTAAATCAACAACAAGACAACAATCATAATAGTCTAGCCGACTAGGCTACCACCAACCAACATTATGTACACAAAGGAATACTCAAGATAAGCAAGCCGACAAGGCTGCCACTAGATAACAACAAGTATAACCGGGAACACCCCAACACAGGGTATAACAACATCAAAAGCCAAAACAAGGTACAAACGTCCAACCCACAATTGTCTACAGACCTCTAAGAGTACGATACTGACATATGACGGGACAGGGCCCCGTCGTGCCCAAAATATGCATAAGTCCGAAAGATGAAGATCTGTGCCAAAATAGCTGGCTCCAGAACAAAGGAGCTCTCCAACTGCTGTACAGAAGTCCTAAACTGGAGGGTCACCGTTCAACACACGAACTCGCGGCATGAACGCACCAGCGAAAGAGGGGGTCGACGCGAATAATGTATTGAGTATGTAAAACATGAACTATCAGAAGGGATTAGAATCGCCGTAAGATACATGAAACATATATGAAAAATCAGAGATACCAATGCAATTGTACCATATGAAAAGAAAGGCGTGCATGTCTAACAATCATCATAATCAAGATCATCTCCGTACATATAACTACCCGGCCCATCCTAGGACTCAGTTCTCATACTTTATACATATAACTACCCGGCCCATTCTGGGACTCGGTCCTCATACTGCGCACATATAACTACTCGGCCCATTTTGGGACTCGGTCCTCATTTTCCGTGAATATAGCTACCCGGCCCATTCTGGGACTCGGTCCTCATAACATACTATCACAACTTACACAAATAGAATATCATGAGAAACCATATGCAATACAAATCATCATCTGAGACCCCATGTAATAATCATGTGCATTTCAAATCATCATATAAGACTGAATGGAATAATCATATGCCTTTTTAAATCATCATATAAGACTCAATGGAATAAGTAAAATAAACTATCCTTAAGAAAATCAAGACACGATCTCCTGAATCATTTTAAACATCTTTTGGGGAGTCAAAGCACTTATCATATCATATATCATTTTATTAAAACTAGACTTTGAAGAAATCACGTATGTTCGCCGTACTTTCATTAAAATCATGCCAAAGGAAGGAATAAAGATTTTCATAAAATCATACCAAAGAAGGAAATGATAGTCTCACATACCTTATAGTCGAGCTGACCAACTCACTATTAGAATATGTTCCGTCTAATACTTCAACCTATAATAATAGCAATAGGTCTGTCAACTCTATGATTCCTAACGTAAGTTAAATTGAAAGACGACTCTCTTATTCTATAAAAATTCGGGCAGCACTTCCCCTGTTTATATGCACATCCATAATTTCAAACCAAGCCAACAATACCAACAACAAGTCATAACTCAAAATATAACCACGTTCAATAATTCCATCAACCTTTCGGCCAACACATTATTCAATTCCAACACCTTTTCTTAATTCTTTAGAATCTAATTTCATATAATACTCCCACATTACCAATTACAACTTAACTTCAAGATTTCTTTTTAATTCTCAATATGCATTTAGTGATAAGAATAACATCTCAACGCTCCATTCCAATGTACATAAAATAGTCTTCAAGTATATCCAACAACATACTTCCATAACTCATTTCTTTACTCCTTAACATTCAACTTCATATTTCAACATTCTTATATAAACAACTACAACTTAAATCTCCATGTTTTCTCCAGATTTGTAAGATGCAATTAGCAACAATAACAACAATACTTGACTTCAATTTTACACCAAATCAGTCCCACAATCGGCTACAATCAATGTCACTACAACACATGCAAATTTCACTCCCATTCTCCCTTAATCTTAGTTTAGTTCAACACACAAGTTCCATCCTAATATTTACAACATCATGCAACTTAAACTATACCAAAAGAAGAAGAATTTCATACCTCAACGAAGCCAAAACAGTCCCTAACACGCGCCTACTGCCCACTGTCGAATTGCCCACTGTTTCGTTGATTTTTGCCCCAATTTCTCACTTCATTCAACTCCAAATTAACATGCAATCCTTCTACAATGTTACCCAGCATTTATACATGTTTTCCTTTCACAATTTGTCTCAAAATCTTGGAATTTTTGGGCCTAAAAATCGAAAAAGATCAAGGCAGTTTTCCGGTCAAAACAGTGGCGAAATGCCCACTGTTTTTGGGCTATATTTTGGCTTCAAATTTGGTGGATGAACAATGTAATCTAGGGAGAGAAAATAAGCTCCAATTTTCATAGGGGAGGGAGGGGTTCTCGGCTGGGGTGGGTGAGGAAGAGAAGAGAGGGAAATGGAGATTTTTGTTCTTGAAAATGGTATGAAATGAAGAAGATGAGAAGTTTATTTAATTAACCCAAAATCTGAAAATATAAATAAACACTTTGGTCCCTTAACATTACACTTAGGTCCATGCTTGTATAATTTACTTAGTCCCTCACATTTTAATTAAAGCTCAAATCCCTCTTCCTCCAATTTTCCGAGAATTTCATAAAGTCTCGTATTCCCCATGTCGTAATTCTCATAATATGTTACTAATCCATAACGGAAATATATATATATATATATATAAACACCATTTTTAAATTTCCATTGTTCCGCTCGTTGTAACCAAAATTTTCCGGAATCTTATCCTTAAGTATGCAAATTTTCGTATTAACATATGAAATTATTCTTTTATTCTAAAATTGAATCTTAATTCTTAACGACGTTCTTAATTACCGTCTTAAACTTACGAGGCGTAACAGGGACACTTGACTATGGCTTACATTTATATCATTCATCGACATCTACATTTGTCTCATATACAGATGTTAATTGGGGTGGGTGTCCAGATACCAGACGCTCCACGTCTGGCTATTGTATGTTTCTTGGAAATAACTTGGTATCATGGTCTGCGAAGCATCAGTCTACATTATCCCGCTCTAGTACAGAGGCCGAGTATCGCGGGATAACCAATGTGGTCTCTGAATTTTGTTGGTTACGTAATCTCCTCTTACGCCATTCTTCCATTCAGAAAGCTACCTTTATTTATTGTGACAATATTAGTATCGTCTATCTTTCTGTTAATCCGGTTCAACACCAGCGCACTAAACACATCGAGATAGATATTCACTTTGTTTGCGAAAAGGTAGCTCGTGGACAAGTACGCGTCTGTCATATCCCTTTCAGGTATCAAATTGCAGACATCTTTACTAAGGGTCTTCCATCGGTCCGTTTTAAAGATTTTCGAGACAGTCTCAGCGTACGACGACCGACCACTACGTCTTCGGGGGTGTGACAGAAGATATACACGGTATACTATCTTGTGTATACCGTGTATATCACGAAAATCCAAGGCAATTGGGAGACCGTGATATACACGGTATACACTATTTTTGGTAATAAATTTTGTATATAATTAGAATTATACATTTACCATAATTATATAGTTATTATACAAGTAGAACAAGATTTTGGGAGCCTTAAAGAAATGTACATGAAAATGTGATGTGCACGTCTTATTACTATCATATTACTACTACATATGGGACTTAAAAATTTAAAAGCGTGCAAATTGTTAGACGAAATGTTTCAATACAACTTAAACAATGAACCATAGCACCATCAAGTTGAATTTCCACCTCTATCCAAAACTTAATCGACACAACTCCTTCATCAATTCTTCTCAGATCGTCTGATGCCAATGATCCACATCAACCTCTCGTAATGCTAAAACAAACTTGGGTACATAATCTTGTGGCGTTCAGGGTTGATAGTAAAATGATAGACTGTTTAACTATGGTGGTTTTTGTGAGAAATTTTTGTGTATTCAATTTATGAGTGTTGTTAAAACCTACAAGGAACAACTCTAGAAGAGAACAGAATGCTCCCACGCTGCAAGTGTCCAGAGCGATTTAAGTCTCCATCTTTTGTCATTAGACTGTGCTCGGGGACAAGAAGATTCCTTATTGTATTAGGCATGACAGGCGCTCGACTAAATGCAGATCATGGAAAATCTTATGGAAAAATAGAGATTACTTAATTCCATATCCATGTGATTGGAACAACTATTAGTCCCAAGGGAGTTGTTGAATCGATAAAAGATAGGGAACTCAAAATTAATAGAAAATATAAAGGATCAAAATTTCAGCTCTTATACGTTTGTTGAAAAATGGACCTTGTGTAAAACAAGAAAATATCTTTTTTTATTTTCATAATACATGAACTATCGTAGTTCTTAAAATAGGAAGGTTAATATATTAGTCTTAGATACATGATGTTCTGTCTTCCGCCGATGGTCTCTCGAAAATTGTCGCTCTACGTAAAGGTAAGGTCTGCGTACACTCGACTCTTTTTAGATCCACGTTGTGATATTTTACTAGTGTTGTTGTTGTTGTATGCATGCTTGTTTTTATTCATGAACTAGGGAATAAGAAAAATTTAAAATTAAATTATGACACATGTACTAGAATGGGTAGAGTACAAAGACAATTAAACAAGCTGCCAGGAATTTATTAGTGTGTATGTGGGGGTTGGGGTGGAGGAATGGGGAAGATTTTGAAATCTTGAATTTTGCTGAAATACTTATATCAGAGAAGGAAGCCCGTTTAAATGTAAAATTTATTTTTAGAAAAAATAATATAGCAAATTTATTGTGCAATTCTGAATTTCAACTTATCTTTAAATTTGCACAAAGAAAGATTTGTCCTATTACAGTATTACCTGCCATATTTAGTATTTTCTAAAAATGTATTTTAACTCATCTCGCCATGCCCTGTCCCGTTTAAGCATTGCTCTGTCATACCCGCCCTACCCCATTTGCCATCCCTATTCACGAACATACATTTTTTTACAAGACGATATTATCTAGTGTAGCTAATCAAATCTCAAGTCCACAATTAAATTATTCAATAATAGTACTTATTAAGTGCTAACTTCTTTTAGTACACCCAAGCAAAACTTAATAACTTTTGATATGGCAAGCAATGGAAAAAAAGAAGCTCTTTTCTAGTGTAATCTTATATTTCAGTGCTCACTAATATCTAATATTTCATTGCTCAGCCATAAATATCCTCTTCTTGTTATTCTTAATTCCCTAATGCTTTTTAATTTTTATAATTTTAAATTAATATTTTTTAATTTGGCCCATGGGCCGGTCCAAGTCAAGCCTCAAGGCCGGGCTCAAAAGCTTCATTATTAAATGCGCTTCAAAATCTTAGTACCGCCCTATTACAAAATGTCCTTTGCTACATCTAGGACTGTTAGAGGTCCGGATACTTTCGGTAATTACTCGAGAATCGGACCGATAAGGAGCCGGACCGATAACCCGGTAACACCCCTAACCCCTCACCCCCACCCCCCACCCAACCCCACCCACACCCACCCTCCACCAACCCCCAGCCTCCTCCTGCCAGCTCTAATTAGTTGTAAATTAATGAAACTTTAAATGGTCATAACTTTGCGCTCGGATGTCTGTTTGACCTAATGATTTTTTGATTTCGCGTATTTTTTCGAGATAGGGCCGGACAAACAGCTTAAGTAGTTTGGAGCAGCCGATTTCTCAAAAAACATCTGTCTTGCCAATCAATTTCACTTTTACCCCAAATTGTTACCAATTGTCCATTTTCAAATCTAAATATCTCGCGCTATACAATATATTTCAACGTAAAAATTTGGTGGTAATGTGTCCGAGAATGTCAATTTCAGTATTGAAAATTCAATTTAAAAAAAAAATCGACCCGACCCGGAAAATTCTTACCGGTCCGGACCGAGAACCGGACCGATAAGCTTATCAGATCGGTTCCGATAAGTGAATACCCAGACCGATCCAGACCGATAACAGCACTAGCTACATCCAATAGCCTTTCGGTTATTAACATTAACGTGAGTTGATAGCATACAAGACAAGATATGGGAAAAAGACCTTCTTAAGAACATAACTGCAGTGACTCGTGAGTCAATATATTCTATAAACATCTAGTTGAGTGATTCTAGTGTTAGAACCAGATCCCAACAGTAAATCGAATCAAATCGATAGTTGTTTAGGTTTGGTTTGATTTTGTTTTAAATTTTTAAAAATCGATAATATTTAATTTACTTTGTTTTATTAAAATCAAATCGAAGAAAATATCGAACCGAACCGATATATCATGTACATAATTTATATATATATATATATATATATATATATATATATATATATATTAATATATATATATATATATATATATATATATATATGATATATTAATTTTTACAAGTAATTTTAAATATTTTGTTTAATTTTTTATCAAATTTTCTTTATCTCTAATATGTTAACTAAAAGAGATCCATGAAATCCAATCACACTAATTCAAAGAAACATTTATCAGATTTACCTAAAAAATTGTGTTTTTTATAAACTTTATTCACTTCATTAAAGCTTATAGATCTTAAGATTTTTTTTCATAATCCAAGAAAATTATAGCTCCCACAATAAAAAAAGAAGTAATAATAACAAATTTTAAGTTGAAAAAGAATGAAAAAATCTTTCTTAATTATAGGAAAAAATGAAAGAGGGAAATACAATTAAATTTCTTATAAATCGAAAAACCGAACCAAACCAACCCAAACCTATAACAACCAAACCGATGGATATGTATATTATTTGGTTTGGTTTGGTTTTAATAATTAAAAAATCGACTACATTGCTTTGATTTTGATTTTAATCAAAAACCGACCCATGAACACCCCTACTAGGGTCTTTGCACCAAATTAGGTGTGACATTTAACTCAGTCAGAGCGAAAGCGCTCAAACAAGGTTATCTAAGTTTGTCAAAATTAAATACTTTTGGTCTCCTTAAAAAAATTAGATTTAGACTACTTTGACCAACTAATTGCAGCTCAAGTAATCGGCCCGCTCGTTCATTTTGACCCATTCAAATTTAGCACAACCGGCTCATATGATACCCCTAAATGAGAGTAGCAAATTGGAGGAGGTCCTTGTCATTCTGGAAGACAGACATGTCCTGTTCATTCAAGTTCACAAATGCTTCTACTCCTTTATGATGATCAGATTCAGGTGCATTCCTTAAGATAAAAATGTTGCTAGATGGACCACTTCCTTGGCTTGCTCGAGCAGGTTTCCCAAATCCAAAATCTAATTTTCCGAATTCGAATGCTAATGTACTAGTAATAGTGTACACATCACAATTCCTTTGATAATATGGCATTTCCCCTGTTCTATATGCATCCAACATCTCTAAAACCAATTCATTTTCTTGTTGAGAGGTTGTGTTTGGACTTTCTTATATCGGTTACTAATTTTGGCAGTTTGAGGTCTCGTTCGTAGTTGTCATATATCGGTGTAGAAAAGATAGTGAAAATATTCCCTATGGTAGTTGGTGGTAGTGATGGTTGTGAAATTGCCTGGCTTCGCAGGTTTGAGGTCTGGACCAACTGAGATCGCCTGAATGCCAATCTCGAGTTGTTGGCAGAAGCACGAGCAGCACATTTGTAGAGTAGCGCGTTCACAACCTCGTTCCTCGTTGGATCTTGTACGCGGGATTCTGCAACAACCAAGGCTTTGAGGGCGTTTAACTTGGAGGCGGAGAAAACGAACCTCTTTTGGATACATCCTTCATTTTTTGGTTCGATAACAGGGGACCATCAAATGGTGATGGCATTAGTGAATCCTTAGCAAGTATGGAGGAGATAATACTAATTTCGGATCTCGACTTAACGTAGCCCAATCCCTCAAGAAATAGTAAGCGCTGCATGCGTCTCCCACCTTGTGCGACTGGAAAAGACTAAGCGCGATTCCTCCACACTCGAAATGGCTTAATTGTGCAAAAGTTAAGGCACTAGATGTCGACGATGAATACCCCCAAGATAAACCTTGAGGGAATGTCAAATCTCTCATATTTGAATCAGGGTGATGAATAACTTTGTCCATGGGAGAGTTGATATCAACTTCCAAGAACTCAGCACCATGATCATCACAATCAATTGTGGCATTGTCTTTTAGACTTCCTGCCCATGGATAGTAAGATGTTAAAGTTTTTGACAAAGAGTTTGCTAAATGTTTTGATAATTGTTGTTTTGGGATGGTGGCAATTTGAATTTTTGGGTAGAAAAACACAAAGGGCATGTAAATGTTACTAGCAACTTGATCAAGAAGGGAAAAATTGTGCCATCTTTGTGTAGATGGGGTGGGAGAGAAAGGCTTAATAATCTTCTTGGAAATAGTTGATAGCATTCTTGATAAATGATAATAAATGACCCTATCTTCTTTTAGCCTTGTTCCACTTAACTACATCTATATATATACAAAGTCTTTAAGCTTTTCCAGTTTGAAGAAATGAATGATTGTTCAACATTAGACTGCTAGACATATAATTCATATTCATCTAGTTGCAGTAGTGTGTCTTATTTGTATCGAGTATTTATACTAAATCAATTCAATTTACTATGATTAATTGATTTACGGGAACTTATGCGAGGTGGCCCTTTGAAAGACACGTGTTTAGTTTTTTACTCCGTTAAAAAATGTTATGGAAATATATACATCCATTAAGAATTTCTCCTCCTCCTCCTCCTCGATGTTCTTCATATGTGTAGTAGAAAATTGAAAATTCATTGTTTATAACTTTATATATGATTATTTTGTATTGATTTTTCATTGAAGAAACTTAACGAACGCATTGTTGGTTTTTATTGAGCTTGTTAATAAAAGAAGACAAAATGAGTAAGGGTTTAGTTGAACTAACAATTGAAAATTGTTGGGGCTAGCATTAGAAGGCTGAATATATATCAAATTTAGAGTCATTTGTAGTTGAGTTGAAACAATTTGAATCAATTTGGAAGCAAAAACGTGCTGCTAAAATTTCTAAATAATAAGTAATGGAGATCGTCATGATCTCTAGCCATATCGTGACTAGTTGCCAGGTTAACCACAAATGTTGACAAATTCTAACGATCACCATAACTTGTTGTTAAGGCAAGTCTTGCCCAACATAATAAGAAATCTCGACTACAAATTCTAACGAACACCATAACTTGTTGTTAAGGCAAGTCTTGCCCAAAACTTGTTGTTAAAGTTTGTGGGGGTTATTTGAATACAATTTTGGAAAACTAATGGGGAAGAAATAATTCATTCAACCGCCTAGAAATATCTAAGTCATGTTGTGTCAACTTGGACTATTTCTAGATTGACTTTTAAACTCAACTCATCAATAGTTTCAAACCAGTGTTCCTGTTGATTCTAACAGGTTGTTGTTCACTTTCCTACCACAACTTATATTTCCTTCTAACATTCATTTTGAACTAATTATTTATAAAGTGCAGTCCGGTGCATTAAGCTCCCGTTATGTATGGAGTCCGAAAAATGGTCGAACCGTAAAGGTCTATATTACGCAGTCTTACCAATGGTAGAAGTAGGATCAGGGGTGGACCCATGTGTTAAATTTTGGTGCTCAAACACTCATTAACCGTGACGGATCCTCTAATATAGAAAATATGAAAGTTTTGATATAAAATAATAAATAGCATCCAAGAGTAATAAAAGATGTTTGTGCTCTGGTTAAAAGGTTGTATGCTTTAGGCTAAGTTATGGAGAAGCCAAGATTGAATCCTACTCAAAGCAATATTTTTTTGTTAATTTAAGGTGAGCATCTTTAAGGTGAGCATTCAGGACCATTGAATTCTAATTCCGCCATTGTGTAGGATATTTGGCAAACAATAAACACTTAATATTACAATTCAAATAGTTAGGCAATCAAGACGTATTTGACAAACAATAAACACTTAATATTACAATTCAAATAGTTAGGCAATCAAGACAAGTCAAATAATATTTGGCAAACAATAAACACTTAATATTACAATTCAAATAGTTAGGCAATCAAGACAAGTCAAATAATATTTGGCAAACAATAAACACTTAATATTACAATTCAAATAGTTAGGCAATCAAGACAAGTCGAATAAATATTTGGCAAACAATAAACACTTAATATTACAATTCAAATAGTTAGGCAATCAAGACAAGTCGAATAAAGTCAGTTCTAGGGTGAAAATTGTAGGATGGAAAAAATGATTGAGTTAGCTAATCATTTAATAACCCGGTGTAGAAGGAAAATAGAGAATTGCTCCTATAAACAAATGAATGAAACTCCTAGCTAGTCCTAATTGATCAAAAGATTTTGACAACCCGCTATAGTTGTTCCTAACTCACAAACCATTTCGCCCGAAATTAAAATTTCTTCGAATATGTTCTTGAACCCATTCAAGATGTGAGTAAAACACAAATTGGAGAAGAATATAGGCCTAGGTTCCTTTTATAAAACTTTCAAAATTTACTAAGTTAACGCCGACTCCCCATTAGAGATTTCTGACGGCTAACCGACGTTGGCTTGTCGGAGATTCTATAAATTTTGGAGAAGTGATATATACGATGGTTTAGCCGTCAAAAAATAATTTCTCCGTAAAAAGAAAAAATTTACTCACATCGGGTGTTTAAACCTAATATAGTTAATTAATCATAAATGACAAACTAAAGTCTAAAAGGAATCCTTCTTTTAATAAATAATGTTTTTTTAAAAGGAACTAAAATCATACAAATTTAGGAAAGCTCAGGATTGTCGTCAGCATTATTATCTCTCTTCTATTTCTAATCATTCTTTTAATTCTCTGGCTTAATTTCGAAATTTGCGCCATTCTTTTATTTTTCCATTGACATATATCAGGTTGATTAACTTTGTATTTTTATATTTACATGTGCTTGAAAGAATTACTATAAAACTAATTAAGGACCATATCTTGTTCATTTTGAAAAGAAAATCTTGCATGACGAAAAGGTCAAGTGCAATTTTGTGAAGGTTAATTATTCGTATGAGTCTCTTGATATTTTGGTGTGTATTTAGGGTATATAAGACAAGGATTTTCTTTTGTTAATGAAAGGACCGACGCTACGGATAAGCAATTAATAGTAGGAAAACTAAAGATTCGAATGTTTGAAAAGCTAAACAGTTTCTTATGTTGTCTTCGGTGTTGTGTCAATACTTGAGGCAACACCCGATAAAACAATAATAAATCTTAACGAGTAAATGCAGCGGAAAAAGTAAAAGAAATGTTTATATTTTCAAGAGTATATATTAATATAGCACTTGATGGTCAATGACGAAATATTGTATATATCATATACAAATACAAGTGATTTTTTTTATAATTTGTAGAAATAAAATAAAAAGAAATTACAAACAAAACGAAGTCGCAGATGACTTCAGCCTAAAGATAAAACATCTATAAAGAAACATACAACATCTTCATTACAATTGCTTCAACAATGAGCTTAATCTAGAATCTGAGTAGCAACTGAAATGTGGACTAGATGTTGTTATACTACTTTAGACAATGTTGTTTGATCCAGTTTCTATAGTGAATTTCCGAGAGCTCTCTTGGTGATTCTTTCCGTTGTAATCTGGATATCGATACAATGAAGTTCCTCCTCTATTTATAGTGTGAAACTTCCTTGAAATTCTCACTGGTTGGTTGTGTAAGTTGAGAGAAAATAGGCAGTAACTTAGACCGATTCAGCCTCCATGAAATCCTCAACTACATTGATTTGGTCTTCACGTTGCTTTCCTTCCAAGCTTAACTTATTCTTTTCTCATGTTTTAAACACGACTTCCTGGTTAACTTGCCTAAGGCAGTTTTACCTCACAGTAATAATCACTATTTTGGTCGGAAGAATAGGCAAAATCGTTTATAGAGATGTTGTCTGTGATGTTGTCACAACACTGTAGTCAACATCCTTATATTCATAAACAATGTTGTCCTGACTTATTACTCATGTTGTCACAACACTCATCCAATATCAACAGTTAAGTTTAAAATTGTTTAAACTACTGATTTTTTTTTTATTTTGTAATGGCCAGTGATGAGGGGAAGAAAATGGTGGGTGATGGCCTCTTAAAGTTTGAAATGTGGTTAGCGGCATAGAAAGGACAAGAAAATACCGTCCTACTTAATTGATGTTACCATTAAGAGGATAAGTGAGAATAGCCAGATATTAAAGATTTTTATATTACTAATTAAGATTATGTGCAAAAAAACGTAGTTAACTATGATTAAATATTAATAATTGTAGTTAACTAAAATGATACATGTTAGTTGTTTATTGGGCGGACGTAAACACCCGATGCGGATAAGGATAACCAAAGAACAAAAGGAGAAAAGGATATAGAACGATAACACTTATTTGAATTTATGATAAGATTTTCTTTTTAATTGCAATGAGAAAAATCATACTATCGGTGACTAATATCTTATATAAATTAAATTAAATAAAAGCCACATTAACAATTTAATAGTATTAACCAGTAAAACATGTAATTAAAAAACGGGCAACTAACAAAAATTATTGGATGAATGCATGATAATCCATTTGTCTCAAATTATTTGTCGCTTTTTTATTTTATATTTTCCTTAAAATATTAATTCAGAGGAGTATTTGACTAACTTTATCATTGGATGAATGCATGATAATCTATCCGTCTCAAATTATTTGTCGTTTTTTGTTCTGTTTTATACGTTCCTTAAAAAAAAATTAATTCAGAGGAGTGTTTGACTAACTTTATCCTTATTTATGTGTAAGTTATAATCTCTCAATTAAATGTTTACTTTATTTATGTGTCATCATCATTAATAACAAAGTTCATACTAAAAATAAAATGGAAAAAAATAATTATCTGTGCCTTAAACTTCTAAAAGATAAATAATTTGAATTAACTATTTTTAATAATCACGATAAATAATTTGAGACAGAGGAAGTATATTAATTTTTTTAGTGTCATAGACATTTTTGTTCCCTATTCGATAGCCACTTCAAAAAATACATGTTATATAGAAACAAGATATATATTAAATATTTTGTTAAAATAATATGATCTAATGTACTCTAACAAACGACCCCTTAAAAGTAAATGGTTTTTCCCATCTCATTAAGCGACTTGCTTTCTTTGTCTTCTCTATATTCCCTCTTTGTATTTGCCCTTAAATTTTGAAGATCCTTAAGAATTTTTACTTCTACTTTCAATTTCTTGATTTGGGTATTACCCATTAACATTCTTGAACCTTTAATTCTAATCTTTTTGCCTCAAAAATCAATTTTTTAAGTCAAGAAAAGAAATGGGTGTTGGAATATCAGTTCTTATAGGCTTAAAATCAGTAACTTTATTCATATTATTTGCAACACTCAAGAATAATGGATACCCATTATTGTCAATACCATGTTTATATGCATCAGTAATATCATTCTTGATATCACTTGCTTCTAATCCATCAATTAATCTTCCAATTCTATTAGGTAAAAACTCAGATGGGACATTTCCAATATGGTCACTTGTTATGTTTAGTCCATACTTATATTTTGTTAGAGGATTTTCAGCATTAAGAAGAATGTTTAGTGGTGAACCTCCATATAGTGAGATTTGTGAAGGGATATATGTTGGGGGTTGGCCTTGTTCACTTGATAAATTGCCACCTGGCAACCCTGCTATTATTGATTGTACTTGTGAGATGCCTAGGATGTTGGAGTTTACTGGAAATCATGCATTTTTGTGTGTTCCAACTTGGGATACTAGGGCACCTCAGCCATCTGATATTGAAGTTGCTGTTAAGTGGGCTTGTAGAAAAAGGGCTCAGAATATACCTGTTTTCATCCATTGTGCATATGGTATGATTCTGAACTTCAAAACTTTTGTTTTAGATAAATGGTAAAGTTGCTGCCATGACGTGCTTTGATATGTTTTCTCTTGAACCGAGGGTCTAATGCAAACAACCTTTCTACCTCCCAATGTGGTAAGGTCCGCATACACTATCTTCCCCAGACCCCACTTATGTGATTACACTGGTATGTTGTTGTTGTTGGTAAAGTTGCTGTCATGTGACCAGGACAGGAGGTCACAAGTTCAAGCCGTGGAAATAACCTCTTGTAGAAATGCAGGTAAGACTGCGCACAATAGACCCTTAGCCGTGGAAATAGTCTCTTGCAGAAATGCGGGGTAAGATTGCGTACAATAGATCCTTGTGTTACGCCCCTTTTCCGGACCCCGCACATACGAGAACTTAATGCACCAGCCTTTTTCTTTTTTTTAATATTTGTAGCCATGAAGTGGTGTCATGTTTTGATGTCTCCTTTAGGGGTGTGTTTGGTAGGAAGGAAAATGTTTTCTTGGAAAATAAATGTATGTCTTACTTATTTTCTAGTGTTTGGGAAGTAAGCAAAAAATATGTTATTCCAAGAGCATGTGTATGTAATCTAGCAAAACATTATGGGGGTGGGATGTGGCGGGAAGTGGAGGTTCGCCAGTGGTGGGGATTGGGTGCGTTGGATGGATGGGGAGGAAACAATACAACAACAACAACATACCCAGTGAAATCCCACAATGTGGTGTCTGAGGAGGGTAGAGTGTACGCTGACCGTACCCCTACCAGTTAGAGAAGTTGTTTCCGAAAGACCCCCGGCTCAAGAGAAACAATGAACTTGGAATATCATTTATGGAACTTGTTTTCCCTGCTTCTATTGTGCATATGGTATGATTTTATGAATTGTAGAACTTTGTTTTGATCAAATTTTTGTGCTTACAAAGTAATAACATGTTCCCTTAGAAATTATAATTGTTGTTAACTTGCTTCACTTTCATTAGTGTCTGGATACATTCTTGAATGCTTCCTTATTGGGTTTGTGTTTTGTGTGACCTATTGGATTTGTTACTATGGAAATTGTAGGACATCTGAACTGACATTTATTAGAGAGAAAGCTAAGAACCAATTGATAGGAGATACTGCCTATTGGTACCACCCTTATTTTACACGATCCAGGAGTTTCCGTTCCGTTGGCATGAATTGGTTTGAGCAATGTCTCCTTACATGATGTCTTTGTTATGAAATTAGAATAAAAGATATGAGTTATCTCCGGCCTGATTGACCAACTTAACTCACTGTTCAGGAGGCTTATCAATAGATGGGTGCTCCAAATGTGCTTTACAAATGCTAGATTTTCTTTGGTAATATCCAAAACAAATGAAAAGAGACATGCTTTTTTGCTTTTTCATTTCTTTTCCTGTTTGATTAAAACTTATGGTAGTCATGAGTGATCACCTTTTTTCTTGAGAAGGTAGTGATCACGTTCTTTGAATCCTAGAAAATATTGGTTTGACTGACTTGCTTAGATTTTTTAAACTGTTTCCTCATTACATAAATGCTAAACTACTTTGAGGTACTTGTGTAATATGGACCCTGTTATGTTGTAAGTGAAAATGGGAAATTCTTGCAATATGTCCGATATAAATCCCAGAATTACGTGTGTACGCTTCTGGGCATCTTGTGTCAAAAACTTTTTTTCCCCGATACAAGGACATGACGTTTTCGTTAGTCTTTCTTAACGTACTCCTTTTTCCGGTTTTATAGTCACTTAAGGTACTGCAATATGAAGAACTTTTGGAACTTCAAATGTTGCTAAAATGTGGAGGTAAGGTCTGTGTACACTCTACCCTCCCCAAACCCCACGTTGTGGGATTTCACTGGGTATGTTGTTGTAATGTTGCTAAATTTCCATAGGGGGTGAAAATTGGCATGATCCTATGTAATAGGCTTTCATTTCTGGTCTCATACTCTGGAAAGCCAAAGTACAATCCTCCTCCGGGGGTTGATCAGTTCATTTATCAATCACTCTATTTCAGTTTTCTCATCGAATTTCTCCTCCATCCATGTTAACCTCGAAATACAGACATTCTTCTAATATGATATATTTATGGTGTATTATGTAAGTAGGGTTGTTAATTCAGGTCTCGTCTCTACATCATGTTTACTTTTTTTTTTATGACATGGGAACCCGCAGCAGCTACCCTTGTGGGTGCGCACAGGGTAAACCCAGCTCCTGTGCAATAGCTCACAAACCACACAGGAGAGGTAACCCGCACTAGGCAAGCCCCGTGCGATGAGCTCGACCCAGTAGGCAAAATCCCCTGCTATTGTAGGCGTGGGATTCGAACCTGAGACCTCCATTATGAAAGCCCCATGCTCAACCAACTGAGGATTTATTACTTGTGTCTTTGTGTTTCTTCTACCACTGCCCATCTACATGGGATTCCTCTACTAAATGAGCTAGGCTCTAAGCGAGGCTACTATGGTGCTTCACTTTGGACATAGAAATGGCGAGGAGAACATGGGAGATTACTTTTATAAGGACTTCTGAATTGGATGATTTCTCTCCTTTAAAGCAAGTGATAGGAAAGTGCCTATCAACTTGTCTTTGTAATGCGAGGAGTAACAAATTTTCCTTCTGGAAGAGACTAGAGGTCTGGATGAGACGACGTGCAACTTTTTCTAAAAGAAGGGGCATAAATGATTATTTATGAGGATCCAAGAATATATAATACGTACTCTAGCACATTAAGAATTTATAAGTACCTTAAACATATCTCCTCTATATGCCTCTTCTAGTCGAGAGAGTGCATTGTTCTAATTCTGTTGGTGGTCGTACGATCTTCGAGACCCTATCTCCATCTTTTTTAATAAAACCCAGCTGGTACTTACCAAAGACAACTATGCATTAGCTTGGATACCCCGGTTCATCAGAGCGAGTCAGTGCCCATCCCATTGCACAAGTCAGTATGATCATTGAGTGTTAGTTGAAACAACTTAAAGAAGAGGAAATGAAATAAGTAAAGAGTAATGAACGATCTCACAATACTCCATCTGATCCATGCAAATATATGGAGAATATAGGGGTTGTGGTCCAAGTCAAATACTCCGAGCATACATATCTCCTCTGATCGGGGTTTTCCTCTTCATGCATTTGCGAATATATGTAGATCTACCTAAGATTAAGATCCAATTATTCAACTCCTCCTCCATATGTTGCGTAACTCTGACTCTTAATACTCCTTTTTGCTCTTATCTCACCTCTCTCTTATATCAGTTTGTTGTTGCTGAGAAGGGCTTTTTTAGGTTTACGGGTTTACATTGTCCTATTCTACATGTTTTATGCTCTTTTCTTCCTTCATGCTATTTGTTGCTTATTCAACTTTCCTTCTCTTTTCTTCTCCTTTTCTCACATTATCTCCCTCCCCTGAGTTGTTTTGCAAGAAGGATGAGGCTCTTAATATAGCCTGCCTTACTACTTAATAGTATCTCCAAATAATAGTAGATAATAGAATCTCCAAGTCAGCCAGTTTGAATGGCGCTTTACCGTTATGCATGTGGATGTAGTTCTTCTTCGGAAGTAGTGGATGTAGTAGTTCTTCTTCGGAAGTAGTGATGCTCAACCGTTCATTTCATTTGCGATGACTGGCTGCCATTTGACATAGATAAGATTTCTAGTACTAGAAAGTAGCAGTTAGAGAAGATAGCCTTGCATGGATCAGGCAGTGAGGAAGTCCTTGCTGCATGCGTCCTTCGATGGCTCATCCTACTGATGACATGTTCCTTTCCTGTCTTGGCTGCACATTGTATACTCTCTTGGTATGAGTTTTCTTTCTGGTTCCCCTCATTCGTTGATCACCGATCATTGTTAGTTGATTTTTTTTAATCTCTGTCCTTCCCCTGGGTTCTTTGAATCTGCTGGCCATGTGAATCCTGGGCCTCGTCATCCCATATGTCACACATTTATTTCATCATCTTAGGGTGCTTCTAGATATCTTGAGCTGGTTCATTGGGTGTCCTTGAGACTACCTATATAATACTATTTCAATGATAGATTCCTGGATTTTGAGCAAAAAAATTTATTATATAAGATTTCCTGGAAAATAGGACTACTGCTAGCCACACGTTCATGGTGGATACTTGATTGGCGTGCAAGGACTTCTGCCTATCAAATTTATAGACATCGGATGTGCTCGTCATTTTTTAGTGTTTTAAAAAGATGGGTTCAACTTCTTGAGAAGTCTTGAATTCCTATTGTGAGATTTGCGAAATGAAATAAGCGACTGATCCAACGTGGCAGGCTCTCTTTTAAATCGTTCAGTAAGTCGTCATTTCAAGATCAAGAATTGTAAAAGGAAATGTGTTCTCTTGCATCTAGTGACTACTTATGTACTTAAACTGCACCAATTAACAGCAATGCCTGTCGGAGACTGTTCTGAAGCTTAACTTCTTTATTGGTTTCTTTGATGCTTCAATAGATCATTGCAATGAACTAACAACTTGTCACTGATTTTTTATTGTATTTCTTGAACTGTTTGTTTCCTCTAGGTCATGGAAGGAGTGTCGCAGTCATGTGTGCACTGTTAGTAGCTCTTGGTCTAGCAGAAGACTGGAAAAATGCTGAGAAGTTGATCAAAGAAAAGCGGCCATATATACGAATGAATGCTTTGCACCGTAAAGCCTTGGAGGAATGGTCGAAGGATCGGCTCTCTTCTCCTAAAAGTGGAGTTAGTTTGTGATTCTGTCGAGTGCTAACGATCGCTCCTGATCAATCGACTGCATTTGCAAGGACAAGTGACCTTTTCTTCAATTGTCAACTATAGATGATTGGCTGTTTGTCTAACTTCTGTTTACACAGCTTATTGATTGAGATTTTTTGTTCTCTTAATAGTAGAAGGATGCTTTCCTGATGTACTTTTAGAATGGCTGATGTCAAGAATAGCAAGCACTAGCTGTTGTGTTTCCCCCCCCTGTTGTTTAAGGTCTCAAATATTCAACTATAGAAGATTATTACATGCATTTTTAGCCTTGACTCTACCTTAAGTATTCGTAAAAAGCAGCTATTATTCTGTAAATTAGAGATTCGGAGTGCAAATATTATCCGTTGTTGATCTTCCTGTGTTGCAAATTTGCAATGGAATAATGACGCAGCTCGATGCACTAAATTCTCCGGACCTAAGTGAGTCTATGGTAGGCAATTGAACTTTGCATTCGTGTAAGAAGGTAATCTCAACGAGTTAAACATGTGACCTAGACCACTAGGTTACACAAGGACAAGTTTTACCATTGCATGGAAGTTCCTACAAAGTAGATATCTAAGCATTCACAAGCTACTAATGCTCCATTAGCTAATAATGTTGGTCACATTAATACTAGCTTTTATGTTGTATCACACGACAACTTTTATCGATATATCAAGAGTTCGTTCCACTTTTTTTTTACTGGGAACCCGCGGCGCTTACTCTTTTCGAGTGCACAGAGTAAACCCGGATGTATGATAGCACGCAAATCACGTCGGTCACGCCACCGATTAACCACACTTGTGTGATGCAACCAAGAAGGTTTATGCAGAGGATCGAACTCGTGACTTTGCGGTCCCGCGCTCTACTGCTACACCAACTTGACTACCCCGAAGGGTGAGTTCGTTCCACTTTGTGACCATGTTCTTAGAGCAGATTGCTACCATAATGTTAATATTTTGGAAAATACATTTTTAAGAAAATAAATTTCTCAAAAATAAGAAAAATGACTTCATAAAAATAGAAAAATTAAGTTTCATAAATGATATTTTAAGCTCATTGTCCCTTGTCTACTTTGCAATAACTGATAAAGTTGTTGTCATGTGACCAGGAGGTCATTGGTTCAAGTCGTGAAAACAGCCTCTTGCAAAAATGTGACGTAAGGTTGCGTACAATAGACCTTTGTGGTCCGGTCCAGCTTCCCCGGATCACGCGCATAGCGAGAGTTTAGTGCACCGGGTTGTTCTTGTCCCTTGTCTACTTTAACGCCCCAACCCCAACCCTTGACCATCTCATCCCCTTCGTCCTGACTCCGCACTCTCCCCTCCACCTCATAGTATTTTTCTAAATTATATTTAAATATTAATGCGTTAATATTTTCTGCTTGCTCACCGGACATTAGTAGAAGATAAATAAAAAAATCACTTGTAAAAAAACATTTCTATACCAACCACCCCCCGTCAAGAATCTTCTTTTTCTCTCAAAATCTTTTAAAGTCGAAAGAAATTTTCATAATTTTCTGTTAAATAATCAAAGCTTATTTCTACATTTTATTAGAACATTCTTGTTGCTTCTTCGTATTAGACAACAAAGATGACGTGGTCACGGCAGCTTATTTGTTTTCTTTCCCTGCTTCTTTGCCACCTCAACATCTAGACTGAATAAGCTTTCTTTCTTTCTATATATATAATAATCGAAGTTTTAATGTCTTGATTTGTTGTTGAATTGATTATCATCTTCAACAAAGTTCAGATTTTCTACTCCTGTATGTAAGCTCTTCTTCTCTCTTGCTGCTTTATGTATGTACTCATCAGTATATGTATTGTGATATGTTTATGCGATCATCTTTTTAGTATACAAAGAAAACAAATATATTCTGGTGCTTATCAATTCCTATTAAGTAGAAACTCCTAAAGATAGCATAAACAACCCGGTCTTAAGAATCTTAAAGTTTGAATATTTAGTAATATGACTTTTATAGTCATGAATAGCATTAAATTCGAACCTAGTGAAAAATAAAAGTTACATTCAAAGACAAAAAAAGAAGAGTAAACTATTTGAGTCGTAATCAAGGAGCTATGTGTATAGCACTCATGAGGCTTAGTGAAAAACTAAACAAGAGAGGAGTTGAAAGAAGAAGGAAATAAAGACCCTTTTAGCCTAGAGCTTAAAGGGTTCGTCGCTGGTTGTTTTGTTGAAAGGTATCCCTAAGAGAGTGAAATTTATTTGTTACTATCTAATACTGTAATTGAAAGAAATAATTTTTTTGATTATTCTTATTAATAAAAGGTGTATATATACATGTTACAATAGGAAAATATTTTTCCTATTCTACATCTAAATTCCTATTCTATATGGAGACTAACTATACACTTATAGTAATATTACAATACTAATTAAGGTACAAGACTAATACCTAATATATACCAAATATACAATAATATAATCTGCCCTATAAGACGTGATGGGCTGCTGGATCACGGACTGATTCGTGATGTTCATTGGGATGGGCCATGATGCTTCATTGTTCTGAATATACACATAATATACATTTGTATATTGTATATTATGTGTATATTTAACACCCCGCAGTCATAGCGGGCGGTCTTCGTACGCTGAGACTGTCTCTAAAATTTTCAAAAAGGACCGAGGGAAGATCTTTTGTAAAGATGTCAGCAATTTGATATCTGAAAGGGACATGGAAGATGCGTACTTGTCCTCGAGCTACCTTTTCTCGAACAAAGTGAATGTTCATCTCTATATGTTTAGTGCGCTGGTGCTGAACTGGATTACCAGAAAGGTAGATGACACTAGTATTATCAAAATACACCAAGGTAGCTTTCTGAATAGGACAATGGAGCTCTACGTAACCAACATGACTCAGAGACCACATTGGCTACCCCCTCGATACTCGACCTCTGCACTCGAACGTGAAAGCGTGGATTGACGTTTGGCAGACCATGAGACCAAGTTATTTTCAAGAAACATACAATAGCCAGACGTAGACCGTCTGGTGTCAGGACAACCACCCCAATGAGCATCTGTATATGAGACAAGTGTAGACGTCGACGAAGGATACAAATTCAAGTCATAATCAGGTGTTCCCTGAATGTACCTAAGATGCGTTTGAGCGCATTCATATGTTCAATCCGGGGATCATGCATAACAAACATACCTACTGTATGACATATGTAATATCAGGTCGCGTGAACGTAAGATACTGAAGGGCGCCTGCAAGACCACGATAGCGGGTCGTATCCTCATAGGGAGAGCCAACTGCAGCACCAACTTGGGTTTAGTATCAACTAGAGTAGAAGTGTACTTACAGGATGATATCTCAGTCCTCTCAATGATCTCTGTTGCATACTTTCTCTGTGATAAGAATAATCCACCTGCATGACGAGTGACAACAATCCCCAAAAAATAATTCAATGACCCCAAGTCTTTCATGACAAACTCAGAACTAAGCATTGTCATAATAGACTGACGTAATGCATCAGAAAAGACAGTCAAGATAATATCATCCACATATAATAGTATATAAGCCATGGAAGAACCCCGACGATATATGAATAATGAATTATCAGACCTGCTGTGAGAGAACCCAATAGTCGAAACATAGTCAGCAAACCTCTTATACCAAGCCCGTGGAGACTGCTTAAGCCCATACAAGGACTTCTTCAACAAACAGACATGATGAGGATATCGAGTATCCCTAAACCCCACGGGCTGATGCATGTATAATGTCTCTTTGAGATCACCATATAGGAAAATATTCTTCACGTCTAGCTGATTAATGGGTCATGCTTTCGAAAGAGCCAAGCGGAGCACAGTGCGAATGGTAGCTGGTTTGACCACCGGACTAAATGTCTCACCACAATCAAGACCAACCTGCTGAGTCTTACCATCACCTACAAGACGAGCCTTATGCCTTGCAAATGAACAATCAGAATTGTTCTTGTGAGCAAAAATCCACATAGACCGAATAATATTAACACTAGATGGACGGGGCTCTAACTCCCACGTCTTATTATCAATAAGAGCATTATATTCATCAGTCATTGCAATTTTCCAATTCGGGTCATTTAAAGCAGACACATGATTACGGGGCAGTGGTGATTTAAGAACATTTGAATGTAAATTAAAATGTCTTTTTGGTTTTAAAATACCTCGTTGACTTCGGGTGACTAGACCATGACTCGGGGCAGGATTAGGTAAATTTTGGGAATTTTTGGGACCTGGGACAGGCTGGCCAGCAGGCCCAAATCTGGAAATAGAACCCGTTATTGCTGGGCCAAAAATTCCACTAGATTCGGCAAAGGGAACTGGGCTGGAGAGAAGGCCCAGTTTCTGGACCTAGAACGGGAGTAAGAGCAGTGATGTTAGGATCAGCGGACACTGCCCGCTAGTGGATTCGGGGCGTGAGATATGTCCGAAAAATGGTGAATTAAATATGGGGATATATCATCATCCAAAAAATTATACGAACTAGGCACGAGATTATTGACCTTAGTAAACGAAAATTGAGACTCATCAAATATTACATGACGACTAATAATGATTCGATTAGATGATAAATATTTATAATCACGGTGATTTGATGGATATCCCAAAAACACACAATGGGTAGAACGGGCCTGAAGTTTGTTAATTGTAGTGGATGGAAAAAGTGGATAACACAAGCACCCAAAGACCCTAATATGTGAATACGAATGAGTCTTATTATATAAAATTTGAAGAGGGGACGAATATGTCAAACATTTGGAAGGAAGAATGTTAAGGATATCAGTAGTCATTTGTAGAGCATGATGCCAAAAATACTGGGGTACGAAGCATGAACCAAGAATGTTCGGATAATGTTTTTAATTGTACGAATTTTGCGTTCGACTTTCCCATTTTGTGAAGATGTACGAGGACAAGAAAAATGAAAATTGATTCCATTTTAGCACAAAATTTCCGAAACTCCCCATTGTCATACTCTTTGTCATTATCACATTGAATATTTTTTATTTCTCGTTCGAATTGAGTCTTAATGAAAACTCTAAATTTTTGGAAGATGGAAAAAACTTGAGATTTCTTTGCTATTGGAAACGTCCATAAAAATTTAGAATAATCATCTAAAAATAGTACATAGTAACGATGATCAATGAACTAAGAACATGATATGTCCATAAATCGCTATGAATAATATCAAATGACATTGAAGTAGTAGAATTAGAATACATAAATGGCAACTTAATAATTTTTCCTAAGGAACAAGATTGAGAATTCGGAGTACTATGCGTACCCTTACAAGAAATAAGTTTATTTTTATCTAAGACATACAAAATAGACGACTCCGGATGACCCAGACGAGCATGCCACATGGAAGGAGCAAGAGCTGCAAAAGTGGAAGACATGGCTTGACGCGAGGAACCAAGACTTGGTGTGATTGGATAAAGATCCCTCATATTGTCACACCTTATGAGAGGATTCCCCGTCTTGAAATCATTCACAGAAAACTCAAAAGGATCAAAATCAATAGAAACTCTATTATCAGTGGTGAATTTACGAATAGACGCCAAATTTTTAATTAGTTTTGGGGCATGAAGGGTATTTTTCAAAACAAGTGGTGGATGGGGACTGGGGAGGAGACAGTTTTATGACCATAACCCTTAATTGGAATTGAATTGTCATTACCAATTATTATACCACGATTAATGCTCAAATTGGAATAAGACGAGAGAGTACCTTGGTCGGATGTCATGTGGGTAATGGCGTCGGTGTCCATATACCAATTCGGGTCTGGTTGAGTTAATCTGAGTGTGTGCATTGCAGCTTCAATGTAGGTCTGTGTGGGTCCCGCTGCGTGATGGACTTGAGGGGGCCGAGGTCTAAGTATTCCGGACTGCTACCCCGGTCCATAGTTGGGTCTAAAACCCGAGACAGGACCCGAGAAACTGGGCCTGGATTGGGCTGAAATTGGGGCCCAGTTTCCCGGGTAACTAACTGCCCCGAGGGACACCACCGCCACTGCCACTGATCCGATTGTCGCCGCGATTCTTGCCATTATTTTTTTGATTTTGACCCTTTTTACCACCACCGTTGTTGCGATTTTGGCTCAAGTTGGTGGAATCAGAAGGAGGAAAATTGGACTCAGTCATCATGACGACGAGACTAGCCCCTATAGCTGCATTTTTAGCCAAACCCGCTTCTTCCAATGTGAGCATGGAGTGGGCTTGATAGAATTCCGAAAGGGGTTACTTTGACGAAGGATTGAAGCAACTCGCTATAGGCCTCGAAGGCTGCAACCATCTATGGGGCGAGGCGACTATTGCTCGCGGGAGCCTCGCGTTGCGGTTGGTCCGCGAGTCTCGAGTCGTTCTGATAAGATGAAACGTTAGGAAAATTCACCGTAGCAACTTGAGAAAATTCATGTTCAAGGGTGACAACGTGAATGACTGTTATTCTGAAAGATATCACGCAATCGATTCCAAGCAGCCATAGTTGTGGAGTTGGGTTCCATAATCGTCTGTAGAGGTCAAGAGAGATAGTTGCATAAATTCATTGGAGAACTTTTGCGTCAAGAGTGACCCATGATTTTGGATCATCTTCTTTGGTGGACACAACCTCCTCCGTATTACCCTCCGTATTAGCAGTCGGAGGGAATATGTGGTGGAGGACTTGATGTGCCATCGCATGAATCTTGAATAATTTCGCCCACGTCCCATAGTGGACGTTTTCTAGGTCAAGAACAATAGGAAGGACGCTCTTGATGTTAGAAAGGGAAGGATGAAACGTGTTCTTATCAGTCATATTGAATAGAACAACAAGATTCAGAGAAGGGAAATTTAGAATGGAGGTTTCAGATTTAGGTCTCGGGTTCAGTGAAATCCGAGGGGGTTATCACGGAAATCGAGAGAAAAGAGAGGAGCGGAAGCAAGATAAAAATAACCTAGACTTTTGATATCATGAAAGAAATAATCCCTTTTGATTATTCTTATTGATGAAAGGTGTATATATACAAGTTACAATAGGAAGATTCTTTTCATATTCTACATCTAAATCCCTATTCTATATGGAGACTAATTATACACGTATGGTAATATTACAATACTAATTAAGGTACAAGACTAATACCTAATATACAAATAATAGAATCTGCTCTATAAGACGTGATGGGCTGTTGGATCACGGACTGATCCGTGATGGGCTGTTGGATCACGGACTGATCCGTGATGTTCATTGGGCTGGGCCGTGATGCTTCATTGTTCTAAATATACACATAATATAGATTTGCATATTGTATATTATGTGTATATTTAACAGTAATATTAGTATGCACTTTGGAACACATGAATGAGTTGAAAGTTGTATTGCTTGGACTCTTCAAACTTGTTGACATATGCATGTCGGATCGTCCAACACAATTTCGATTATTTGGACAGTCCTAGCAACATAGGTTGAAAGTCTTCATTTCATTTTGGCGATATCCTTCCATATAGCACATGCTCTTTCTTTACTTGGTTTGAAGATTCTACATTATATCTTGGTTTATAATATTAGAGACTATAATTTAGCTTAAATTGGTCAGATCATTCTATGTATCCCAGGGAGAAGATCCTGTCGGTAGTACGCAAAATTACGTGTTAGTTGTTATAGTGGGGAAAGTTCAGTTATGTTAAAGTAACAAAAAATAGTTTTATAACTTTATTGTTAACCTGGCCAGGTGTAACATGTCGACCGTTGGCGTTCCTTCGTCTTGCTTGCTCAAAGGTGTACCATCAGCAAAATCCTCTGCTTTCACTAGGCCTCAACTAAGTTCGATAAAGAGTATTTCGAAAGCATTTGGCTTTAAGTCTTTCTCCAAGTTCAAAGTCTCAGCAATGGCAGCATACAAGGTGAAACTGATAGGGCCTGATGGTAACGATAACGAGATCGAAGTACCCGAGGATCTGTACATTCTTGATACTGCAGAAGATGCTGGAATGGAATTGCCCTATTCATGCAGGGCTGGTACTTGTGGAACATGTGCAGGGTATTTGAGTTCGGGATCAGTAGACCAATCCGAAGGTTCATTCCTTGATGAGAGTCTAATCGAGAAAGGCTACATATTGACTTGCATTTCGTACCCGAGAGCAGATTGTGTTATTCATACACACAAGCAAGAAGAACTCATGAACTGAGAAACGTTTGGCGTGTAAAAGGTTCCCTATGAAGGAGGGTGTGCAATAGGGATTCGGCTACAAGCTCGGGGTAAACTGTGTTACGCCTTTAAACTTTATACCATATTAATGCATAAAGCATTATCAAGTCATATAACAATGTCTAGTCATGCATGTGGTTCATAGAAGCTATATAAAGATAGATCCATGTTTTGAATTATTGTGGGAAATACAGTACTATGAGGACCAAGACTATTTTAGAAAAACAACCTTATTGTTCTTAAGTTATTGACATTTTCACATATGTACATAGCATAACTGCTAGTAGTACTAGAGCTTGGATCCAACACTTAATACTATGTCTTTAACTATGTTGCTCGGACTCTTAAAAAATGTTGATAAGTGTGTATTGATCCTCCAAAAGTGACTTGTGGCAACCGAAGGCGGATCCAGGATTTGAAATTTGTGAATTCCTAGCTACGGCAACCTCTAATTAATATATGATAATAATTGATTCACGTGAACCATAAGCTAGATCCGCGCAACATAGGTCTTTAGCTAGTAACCAAAGGCTTAAATTCAAGGTTTGGAAAATCCTGCTTAGATCTTCTCAATGGTGCCAACATCAGTCTCAAATGCCTAGGCAAGTGTTATACCATCAATGTCAGTGCCAAAAATTGACAATGGCAGTGACAGTGCGAGCACTCACGCTACCAAAAACAGAGAAGGCCACGACTTGTTTATGATGGTTCCGATTATATGGCTAGTGGACTAGTCCTTCAGGGAAAACAAACGTGTCTCTGGATCGTAGCTTCTGTGTATACAGAAGTTCTTTTTGTCGATATATCCAACTTCTAGAACACTTTGTGCGAGGAACAAGAGCTCAAAGGCGCGAAGGTGTGTGTGAGGTGGGTTAATTTTACACGGAGGGAATTGTAACATGGCAAGTGACACACTGTTCAATTTAGAGCTGGCAATTCTGCCAAGCTAGCTTTTGTCACAGTAAAGGTTTATGGGGCTTTGTGAACGATGCCCAGCATGCCAGTGTAGGTAAATAAGTCTCCACACATTCACTGACGGAGCTAGAATTTTCAGGGAGGGGATCCAGAATCTAAAGAAGCAAACACACTAATAAACAAAGGGATTCAAACATCTTTATATACGGTAAAAAATAATTTTGACCGGCGAAATGGATTTGGATGAACCCCTTGTGCGCTCCCCTAGCTTCGGCCCTATACTGATGTTTCATTTGTTGGGAGAATCAAATATGAAAGAATGTTTCGGTCACTTGCATTTGCAATTCTTGATATGCCAATGACAGAGTGAAAAGAGTAACAATGTACTAAGTGAAGTCCATTGTCATAGGCATAGTTGAACCAACAGAAGATATGATAACAATGTAGAAATGTTGCTGAATTTATACAAAGAAGATCTTCCTCGGATTAATTGATGAAAACAAGAGCTAATAGTTGAGCAGTAAATCATACTATGCTATGAAAAACAAAAACAAACATGAAGCTCATATGCTAGCCTTTGTTTTATCATGATTTCCAGGTGATTTACAAGAATGGCCTTGGAATTGGGCGGTCTTGAACCTTTACCCCACTTGTCGCATGGGCAAAATTTCAACTTTTAACAAGATTTGACTTTTGACGTTGAAGTTTTACTTGTGCGGCAAGCGAGGTTCAAAAGTTCATGACCACTCATTTCCAAGGTCATTGGAGGTAGTTTCTGTGAGTTACAATGTATGTACGAGAATAGTATACAACTATTACTAGTGCTTTGAAAGGGTAAACAATATGATTACAATACAACAAACTTGAAGCCAACAAGAGTTGTGGCAACAATAAGCTTTCGAGGTCTTGATCTTCGTTCTTGAATCAATCTTGGAGTCTTGGATCTTCGTTCCAATTGCAGCAAGCTCCTTGATCTTGATAGCCTGAAACCAATAGACACTAAATCTGGTAGAGTTACAATTGCGTTGCTAAGTCGAGTGGTATTCACTCTGTCCTTAAGACATTATTGCCCCGTATATATCCTTTTACGATATGGGCAACTGTCTCCCAAGATAAAAAAATAACTAAACAAATGAGCAAAGAAAATTCAAGTGTTTCTCAAGAAGAACCTTTGAGTGTGTGAGAGATATGCTAGAGAGGAAGTTCAGAAAATCTGAACTATACAAGAGTGATGTGTTCATGTGTTTTCTACAATTGAGCCTAAGGCCTCAATTTATAGTAGTGTAAGAATGTCTCTTCAAGTGCCCATGTAATGGTCATTCAAGTGCCATGTAATGGTCACTTAATACACCAAGTAATGCAGCCAAATAATGACTGGTTTATGGAGGAAAAACTGCAATGTGAATGCTCCAAAACGTCCGCATAATCAGCCAAACTTTTGGACTTCCGTTTGTCTACTCGAGAAGCGTCGCGGCTCCAGTAGCCAAAGTCCATTCAAGCGCCGCGGCTCCAGTAGCCAAAGTCCATTCAAGCGCCGCGGCCCTACCCTTGTGGTGGTGGAGCCGCGGTCCTTTTCCGTCCCGTTTCGATCTTACACTTCGTACACTTCTCTGCATTTACCAACATGGAATACGTGTCATTTAACCAACGACCGTCCATCATTTCATGTCTCAAACGTTTACTCACGTACCAATATCTCTTTAAATTTACAATACTTGGCACTACGTGTGCACGTGTGTGGAAACGACGTTTCCGACGTGCGAGATCCCAATTGTTCGAGTCATAAATAATGGGATAATCTTAATTTCACATTAGTAAATTTCCAACAGTTTCGTGAAATTTTATATCAACAAGATGATTTAGGAGCACTAATTACATTTTCTACAGATGCTTTCAAACAATTACCCTACTTAATATTTCTCATTTTGACGCAATTTGAGAAAACTATTGTATCCTTACACTTTCAATATTTCCAATTTTCTCTTTCCCTCCAAGTCCTAAAAATTAAGTTATTGAAGTTTTAATCAAGTTGAATTCTAAAATCCTAGTGATAACTGAAAACATTTCTTATTTGTATATCCGAATTCAAAGAAGATCTTTTGAGAATTCTCCGTTCATTTGAAACCAAAAATATTCGTGTTCTTCATTGTTTCAAATATGAAATTTAGAGATCGTTGAAACTTGGTGGATTGAGTGGTTGATTGTTGTTACTAGAGAGATGCAAAAATCGAGTTGCAGCTATAGATTGGAAATGAATCTTACTAGTAAAATTACTTTTCGCCCTCAATAAATCACAAATATATCATCACTGCAATGGACAATTTTAATAAATTGGAGAAGATGTAGCTTATTGTGTCAATTAAACAAGCGAAAGTGATAAAGAGTTATCAAAAGACTCACATTCGCGAGTGATAACTGCTGAGTGGTCTTCAAATTGCGCTACCTTACTGTCTCTTTGTGTCGAACACAAAATCTTAGCCTTGGAGGATGCTTTGGTGGAACACTCCAACTCTTTGTCTATGGATGTGGTATCCCTTTGTTTCCAGTCTTCTGCGTATTCAATTTGCATCCTAGTTCAAGGAGAATGATAGCTTCAATATCAGCCATTTCTGTGAGCCCCATCTCATTCGTTGTGTCAGTCTAATTATTTTATGATATTATATTTTATTAGCGGAGGTATGCTAGGGCTTTGTCCTGATAAACAGTTTTGTAAACTCATGTTTTAGAGGTTTCATAGACTAGTCCAGAATCATGTCGTGTCAGTCATATCAGCAATATTTTTAGACTTATCATGTTTTACTCAGATGATTTCGTATATTTCCCAAGTGTTATTTCAATATCATGTTATAAATGTTTTAAATCATTTCCTGAGCATGTTTTGATGCCCATGTTGACAAGCAAGCCATGTGGTTTGCTCGGTCACATGCAACAAGACACCGAGTGTCGTGTTTCGCCCAGGCCATGGTTCGGGCCGTGACACTTTCCACACATTTTATATACTTCATGTCACTTTTATCTGTCGTTTAAAATTTTGACACACCTATTAAGAATTCGATAACATTTACCATTGGATGTATTTCATTAAATCACCCATTCTACTTCCGCAAATAAACAATTAATTACTATACGCATTCTTGGAGTAGAAAAGATGTAATTGAAAATACGAAATTAATGCCACATTTGTTTTTAAAGTAACAGCTTTTTCCCCACTAAAGTGACAAATAAAAAGGGCCAAAGGGAGTTCTTTAAAAAAAAAAATTGTCTTTGAGTTGGTCCCTTTCCCACACAAAATGATAATACGTACACGGATGATAAGCAGTGCGAAGGCCTAAGCTTATGTTGGTTAATATGATGTATACAACAACAACATACCCAGTAAAATTCCACAATGTGGGTCTGGAGAGGGTAGAATGTACACAGACCTCACCTTCACCTTGGTAGGTAGAGCGATTGTTTCAGGGAGACTCTCGGCTCAAAACAAAGCATAATCAGGCAAAGCAAAATAAAGTATGAGAAATGGTCAGACTCAATTGATTAATATGATGTATGATTATTAAAAAACTATTTTTTTTAGTAACATGTGTACTTTAAGCATTATGTTGTTCCAAGTGATTTCCCCACATTTATTCAAGTCTTGGTGAAAAACCTACTCGGTATTTGTGTTGTTGGAAGTAATAAATCTTTCTAAAATTAATAAAGGCGCGCACAAGCTGACCTGAACATCACGATTATCCTCAGAAGAATAAAAGCATAATGTTGGCCTCTTTATTCTTGTAATGGTTGGCGTTTTCCAACTCTATTTGTTCTAACGCTTGATGAAATTCGGTATTCATCTAACATCACGAACATCGGTATTCATCTAACGCTTGATGAAATTCAAATGCGAGTTCTTTCAACAAAGCAAACACGCAAATTTACCATTTCAACAAGCAAATTTGCACAATTATGTCATTTTAAAGGAAATTGTGTGTGTATGTTTTACACTGTCCATGCATAGAACTTAAACTCATCATTGAATTGTGGAGTTAAAATACACAAATATCAAAGAAAATCTGTGAACATTAATACCAAAAAGAAGCTCTTAAGAGCAAATATCAAAAGGTCTTGCTATACAAAAAAAAAATACAAGATACGTTGACTACTAGACAACCTTTAATACAAGCTCCATATTCAAATACAAGTGTACTGCTCTATACAACTTGCTCTTTTTCTTTCTTTTCTTTTTTACTTTTTATTGCATCCTGTAGATTCTGAGCATATCGATAGTGAATGGAGACGAACCAGAAGGCTACCATCAACTAGGTGTAGGAACTCAATATATGTAGAAACTATATCAGCAATCGCAGAGAAGATGATAATGCACATAGCATGGCCGACCTCAAAAGCTGCAGCTGAGGTTCACCGTTTGGGCTCATTCAACGTCTTACCCTCAAAGAATTCACCAAGCATACGGTCAAGATCTTCGGCTGAATATCTGATGTACTTTTGGGCATTTTTACCACTTTCAACTAAAGGCCTGTCACGGAGGAAAAGAAGGCATTTTACATCATCTCAACTTTCCTATGGAAAGCACTCCTTATGTTTCATTTTATCTAACTATTTCAGAGTCAAACAGTCTGATCAGTTTAAACGATTTTGTGATCTATATTGCTTTATGTACCTTCTACGTAAACTCTATTCGGGAAAGAGCAAAGAATGGACTTTACACCGGATATTAAAATGTTATATTCTTCTACTAATGCAACTTATTTAAGGAATGAAACAAACCAACTGTCTCTGCTTCACATATTTGAAACATGTCAAGCGACCAACAACTTTCTAGCTGCACCGTGTTGTACTCAAAATACAAGCATGCAAGAGAAAAATGATAGCAAAATCAAACTAGACATACCCAAAGCGTTTAATGAAAGATCTGTATGCAGGCAGCAAAATTTCAGCAACCGCAAGCCTCAATGACTCTCGCAACTCAGTATCTGGAACAGCCCATTGAGTTTGCCTTTGATGAAGCTCTTCAAACTGCACATTGAAAATCTTCAACCTGATAGAGAGTAATAAAAAAGTTTCACATCAGAACCAAGATTAGATCATGACTGTTAACAAATAACAATAGTTAATAAAATTAGAAACCTGAGAACCTACCTATCTTTTACAATCGATCTTGAAACTCCACTACTATTTTGTCCATCTACACTGCCAGAGTTACTGCCTCCAGATGATGTTAGCCCTTGAATCGATAGGCATTGAAGGATCTACTCAAGAATAAAGCAAGGTATTGATTAGGACAATCGTATAAGAATTCCAATTTTTTTGTAAACGATCGTGCTCATGGCATCACGTAATTCCACCATCCGGAAAAAAATAGATAGTTCAGAAAATCAGGAAATTTGCACGAAATTGAGATTAAAGCGGAGGCAACTTTAATTTCTTTAACAAGTAAAAGCAAGGCAATTATCAGTCTAACTGAGACCATAATCATAGACAAGAAATGAAGCAGTGAAAACAGCAAAATCAGAAAGATTAATGCCCATTCATATTATCAGTAGAAAAAACAATCCTTTATGGTACTGAAATTAACTTAACCGGTATTTGGAGAAGCTCTAATATGGCTAGCTTAGTTCAAAATTTTCATAATTGAATTGGTCCCCCCCCCCCCCCCCAAATTTTCCCATTTTCTTGAGGCAGAGAATCGGAAGGAGGGAAAAGCGAGATGAGCAATACCTTCGCCCAAGCTGTTCTTTTATATTGGTTTGCATGTTGCTGTACAACTCTCCGGTGTCTTTGAACCCAGTCATCCCCTAATAAATCTTTGGCTTCAGACCTAGAACCAACAAAGGATAAACACCCAACCGTAAAGCAATAGAACAATCATTGAGGTCGCCATCCCGATGTAAAATTAATTTAACAAACCTGCGCACAGATCTGACCATATAGTGAATATTGTTCATAAGGAACAAGTGAGTCAGAGCAGTATCCTTATACTGCTTAGATTTCCCATCCAAATTGGTTTGAAGAGCCTGCATTATACGCATTGTAACAGCAGCTAGCTGAGAATTTGAATCTCCTCCTTCAAATTCTTGGAATAGCTGTTTCAATGTTGATTGATAGCTGAAAAAACATTAATCGTCAAGGAAATTATGTCAACAAAGACTGACAGCTAATCTACAGGCAGTTACCTTTCCTTAAAAACCAAAAAGAATCCATTTCCTATGTGCTCTATATGTTGAAACAATTGAATGAATAAAATGTGGTGGTGGTGGGGGGGGGGGGGGGTGATCTGTGAGTGAATGAAAAATGTTGAAACCATATTCTACTTAACCACTAACCTCCTAGAACCACCTAACTTCTTAATATAGCAAGGACTACTTGCTGCTATATACAATGCATCGCAAGCATAGGTACAAGCAGACTACAACTGGCCGTACTAAAGCATTCCTTGTCTGCAATAATAAAGATCCCAACAGCTTCCTGTTCCTTAAATTCGCGGCATCACAAAATTCTGACCAAACAAAGCAAAAAATCATTCTGCAACCTTGCAGTCAAGCGAAATTTGATTAAGGTATTTCCTAAAATATAGGCTAAACCAGTTGGTATGTGAATCCTCAAAACCTTAAAGACTCTCCGTGTTAACCCTTATGCCCAAATTTGTGGTTAGTGTTTTACAATTCTCTATATATGAATCTTGAGGCCCAACATATAGCTTCCACAGTTCTTAGTCTAAAAAGTTGCAACTAACCAGTTCCTTTGTGTGATTCTATATTGTATCATGAATAACTTATTCATCCACCCTTGAAGCTGAAAAAACCAAAGAAATTCAGAGCTTATCCAGAAACCATGGAAATTAGAGCCCCCCCACCACCACCACCACCACGAAAGTTCTCATACAATTTAGTGAGGACCACATGGTAAACCAGTAATATCCCCTTGGAAGAAGGAAGGTATTACTGGCTTTGAGTCCATGCATACAAGTAAAAAAGAATGTGTAATGTATCTGAGTGAACTTACTCAAACAGGAACTTCACATAATTAATCACATAGCTGGTCAAGGGATGGACAGTTCCATCTGAGACAGCAGTTTTAGTTGCATCTTTCTCAACTGCTTCTTCAAAATCACTAAAGGTTTCTTGGGCTGTCTGGGCAAGTTGCTTCGTTAAACCAAAGGCAGATTCCCTAATTTTATTGCAAGCTTTACCTCTGAAAAGTGATTCAATCTGCACAAGACGCAATATCTTCATCATAAATGCACAATAGGCAGGCCAAAGGGATAGAGAAAGATTCTGAAGTTAACAACGAAAGGGGCATAGTCATGAAAAAATTGAGGATGGACTAAGATCTAGAAGGGGATTTGGATGTAAAAATAAGAAAAGACATGGGATGCAGTGGGGTAGACTGACAGAGGGGGCTATCTATGTTTAAAACTTAATTATGAAACTTATCTGTGGTACTAAAAAATTATGAGTTACGAAAGATCATTAAAGATTGTTGGTTGTATAACAGATAAGGGTCTATCATAACTCACAGTTAGTATGTCAAAAAACAAGAACAAGTAGCAAAGAGAGGCTGCATGGACACTATATCTAGGTTTTAGTAAAACCATATGCATGTTAAGACTCTACAATATGTACCTGTTTTCTTCTTTTAGACTAGGATATGAAATCCATATATTTATATTTCTCAACGTTTACATGTCCTTGTTAACTTAACAAATTTTCCGTACTGAGAATCCACTGTTTGTTTCTTTTTGTGCTATTTTTTGGGGGCGATAAGTAAAGTGACTGCTATTTAGTTACAGAAAAGTGTTAAAGCATTCTTCCAACTATGGAGAAAAAGTCGACCATGTCATCTAACTCTTACAATTTTCAGTTTACAGTAGAAAGCTATCATGCATCACCCTGTTTTGTCCATACCTTTTGAAACTTGCATGACTGTGATAATTATTTCTCTTGATAAAACAGAAATTTTCATGATTAACACACTAAGATGACGTCAAATAGGTCTGGTGATATTATTCTTATGATTTCTAATTGATAATCGGGGTCTTTCAGTATAAGCAAGCCTAACTTGAGATTAGTAGATTACACATGAACCAGCTTGCTAGATGGCAATTTTTTATGTCAGTGGAAATAATTAGTCAAACTTGGATAATGATTTTAAGATTAGCACAAAAGCTTATTAGTAGCTGAAAAAGAAGCAGATCAATTTTGGCCTATCTATGTCAAAGGACTTCTCGACATAATATACAACACAACTGATCCCTCAGTTAACAAGCATCATCCAGAATCCAGGATCTACGAACTCCTTAGTTTTTATTTTTTGGGTAGGTTTACGAGCTCCTTAGTTGTAGAGCTCAAACTATACATCGTTAGTATATAAACCATGAAATTTGTTTATTGGTTGAGTGTTTGCCCTTGTCCTGTATTCCATGTAGGTATACCATAATGAATTAAATGCTTGTTTGCTAGTATGTCTCATACCTCTGAATGAAGCTCCCGCATTATTTCATACATATCTAGAAGCACAAATAACTTCTCAGGTGATCTTTTGCTTTTTGCAATTGCATCACCAAAACTAAGCAGCACTGCAACACTCGCAGTAGTAACTTCAGCAAAACATTGATCATTGAGTGAATCAAATCCTTCGAGAATTTGATCACACACCTTACGTTCCCCAGCAAATAACAGTTTGACCTGTTCAATTAACCATAGCAAAGTCAAAGGCAAGCTTTTAACAACTTCCAGGGGTATTAGAGAAAACTTACAGCAATTCGCATAAAATGAATCCAATTTCCAATTTTAGCTTCCAGAACTTCCCATTGCATCTTCTGAACATCATCTTTGCTAAGTTTTTCTACTCCCAAATTGCGAAGACTTTCTTCCAGTACGGGAGAACGTGTTTCCCTATTGAAACATTTATAAATTAAAAAATAAGATAATGAACGAAATGAAGAAAGGAATCTATAGCACTTACTTCAAAACATATTGTAGCAATGTGCATGTAAAAATTACCAAGAAATTACTACTTATGTCCAACCATAAGAGCACAGACAAGAAACTTGTCCTGAAGTCACAGCTTTCAACTCCTCTTCTCTCTATATGTAACACTATTCTTTAGTATCCAATACAACTGGTACCCGATAAAATAGCAGAAGTCAGATCATAAAGGAGTTCATCGGATGAAAAGGTACTTAAACCACAACTACTTATTTCTTTCTACTCTTCTATTTTCAGGAGGGTTTCAATATGAACAAAGTTGAGGTAACTAAAAGGTCTTCCATCTATCAAGAAAAGGGCATTATAGTATTTCACCTTTGAACTCCAAGTTAAAGGTGGAATGTGTTATATTTATAGAAATTGAGGTCGTAACTACACAGATTTACCAACTAGACTATTGGAGTTTTTGAGCAATGGGACGTTTATCTTGGACTGTTAAAGTTCTAAGGCGTGAGTTTAGCAGTTTCTAGTCAGGTCCAGGATTATTTGGCTTTGACAAGACAATGCACAGCCCTAAAATATCCCGAATAGGAATGAGAATGAAAAGAGGCATATATCTACATGTTTTTTTTAGAATGGTAACAAGTGTATTAAAATATATAGCAAGGCAGTGCAAAGCCATATTTACAACAGGAGAATAAAGCTAGATCCTTTTTGCTAATCTACATGGTAATATATTCTAAATATAATGAGAAAAAGAGCATCTCTACTGCTCTTGTTCTTGTTACTCCGACTTAAGAATCAAAGCCATAATAACCACTTTGATGTGCAACCCATATTTACTATATTGGATATTTAAACTTCTGCAACAAGCAGAAACTGTGTCAACTGTTTGTGAGTCAACTCCAGAAACTGACAAAGCATGTAAGGCAGTTATCCCATCTTAAGCTTCACCTATTTCTCCGAACGAACTGCTTAATCGAGAGAGTTTTCAGCTTGTAGGCCTGTAGATCTTTTCTCCAGGATATTAGAAAATAAATATTGTCTGTACAAGACCACATAGTTCATGGTTTAAAACAGATATTTACCTGTATATTTTTAGAAATTGCTGTTGGTGACCAGCTTGAACCATATGTTGGGCTAAATCATGCAGTAAAGGCAGGATTCTTGGAGGTATAAGGGTTGGGGGTGTGTAGACAGCATTTTCTGCACCATTTTGTTCAGCATTACTATGACGATTCTTGCCACTAGAGTCCTGGTGTCCAGGTGATGACGATGGTCGCATTGAATTCGGGAGACACTCAAACAGCCGATCAGGTTCAACGGGTTGACTGAAAATGTAAAATTCAGATTTAGTCAAAAAGTTCAATTGGAAGGTCAAGTAGCAGAATTTGGGTGCATTTCTACTTCAATTTTGAAGCCTCCTCTGGAGTACTAAAGGTTAAGAACATGGGCAAGACCTAGGATTTTAGAACTGATAGCAACACAAGGACATTCCTCACAAAATGCCTCGAAAATTGAACCCAAAAATGGTAGTAGGGCATAATCACAACCCAAATAAAAGTAAAAGAATACTGAAACAACCATTTTAACTTCCTTATATACTTCAATCTTTGCATGAAAGATATGAGAAAACCACAATTCTTATCAATATTGATACCTGAATATCAAACTAATCATAAGCCTACAAATAGGTATTCATGGAACTTTTGCTGCGAAACAATTTACATGCAGAGTATATAGAAAATAAGATCAGAATGAAGTGTAGAACAAGGATTCAAGTCAACAGATATAAAACGTTGAAAAGAGTAAAAAAGTCAGCTAACCTATAAGATAACAAGAGCTGCTTGAACTCCTCTTCGAGCTTTGAAATAGCCTTGGATAGCAAACTATTAGCATGATTGAGCACTCCATCGCTACTCTTGAAGCTTTTGTTATTGCTGAAGAAGCGAATATTGCTTCTCAGTTGTTCAATTGCTTGAAGATAACTTTCTAGGTCCTCATGTGGCCCTTTAAGTATTTTAACTTCCGCCTAAAATGAAGGTACCATTAGTTAAGAAGTTCTAAGTAGAAAAGTTGCATCTAAGAAAGACAAGCTTATCTGATAAAATCATCACAAAGAAAACAAGGATTCTTTGTGCCTGATAAATACAAAAAAGAACTACAATTTTGCAACGGATTTTTTTTTCACTTTCTCTGGTCACTTTTCTGGCAAATTCAAATTCAACCCGGTCACTTCTCCGGCAAATTCAAACAAAGACAATTTGGTAGCACAAGCAATGAAAATAACTAACAATGGGAGAATTCAAATTCAAACCCATGTGCTACCAAATTGTCTTTGGTTGGGTGGCCTAGTGCCTCTACCTTTTGACTGTTCTCTTCAATTAAAGAAGTTTCCATGAGTCGTTCCCCTTGAACCTTGAGATTTTGGGGCTACAAATGCCATTGTACAGGTGTGTTAGTCCAATTTGCTCATCATTGTCCTCTCTCATCTCAAAGCTTTTTAAAGCATTTACAAACTGTGTGAATGAAGGGTAAGGAATTATGCCTAACATCACAACAAAGAGTCATGTACTAACTCCCATATCCTCTAGCAAAGTTAGTGACTTTGCGATCCTCATCCAGTAGTTTTCCTATAGCCATGAGGCTACCACAAATCCCTTTTGAATTCCTTTATATATGCATTTACCGTCTTTGATCCTGGTGTTATGGTTTGAAGCTATTGCTTTAATTGAAACTCCTTCTTTCTTAGTCGTAGCCTCGTAGGTAAGTGTACTCGTGACAAAGCCACATTTGTCTCGTCGTGAAGCACCCTCAAATGAGGAACATTGACACTTCAATCATTCTTCCAACGAGCCAACTTCTAACAAGCATGTCATGTTCTTCCCATTATGTGAACTTGGGGTTTAGGATTTGTTTCTCCTTTCTCATTCTCTAGGGTTGCGGATAGAGGATCAACATTTACAATTTGTTTGTCCTTTAAAGTTCGCATGAGTTGGAAGATTTGTGTGCTGACAATTTGAGCTTGATCGGTGAGTTGGTGAGTGAAGAGGTTAGAGTGTGAGGTTGGAGTTTGAAGGAGTGGTCATTTCTGGACGGTTTTACGAAGAGCTTCAAGATCGTGCTTCAAGTTTGAGAGCATAAACTCTACTACCATGAGGAAATTCAAAAAGGAAATGGATACTGGAAATTAGGCTTTTCTTTTTTGTCCTACATTCATGTAGAAGGTGTATATTATACACTACACAAATATTATCCCTGTCACCCTTCTAGGAAGATTATGCTCGTCTATATCCATTGGTATACATCTTAAACTTATCACATAGATATTGAAGGAGAGTTTCGATCTTGAAAACTAATTCAAGTCATTAGGTAGGTTGGATTTTATATCTCTAACAAAGATCACCAAAACTCCTTTTCTGCTAAATACAAGTCCTCTTAACTACTAAATTCAGGTTCAATTAAGTGTACTAAAAGGAGTATCTCTATCATATCTAACCAAATCAATGACTATTGACAGAACAAACATTAGGGGTTAAAACAAACCTGACGAGAAATATCAAACTGTGACAGTATAACCTCAGCAGCCTTTAAAGTCTTATCAATGTTTCCATGAGCCATCCTAATAGCATGAGTCCTTATCTGCAGATAGCAAATTGAATACCAGTCAAGAAATGAACCACAACTGAAAAGATAAAAAAATGTAAATGCAAAAAATTAGCAAGTACTGACCAAAACTGGATCAGGAAAAAGTACTATCAAAAAAGGAAAAACAGTTCGCCTAAAACAGAAACAAGAAATTAAACAAATCCAGAATTGGATCACTTCAACATTCAGATCCGCTCAAACAAAAATCACCACTATTCCTTTTTTTCTTTTATCCAATAAGCTCTTTAAATACAACAACAACATACCCAATTTAATCTCACCCGTGGGGTCTAGGGAGGGTAGAGTGTACGCTGACCTTACCCCTACCTTGGGAGGTAGAGAGGTTATTTTCAATAGACCATTGGCTCAGGATAAAGTAAAAATGAAGCAGGTCAAAAAGGAAAAAGGAACAGTAACTACATAGTATGCTAAGCAAATAACAAAAGATAGTAGATAGTAACAGAAATCAAAAGATAAGAAACTACACGAGAAAGGAATCCTATTTTCGACTCTGACTCTCCCACTCCCCCACTCCCGTCGTTGCTTTTTTACTTCGAAAGTAGCTGCTTCAGCTTCAGCCACTCGAATTTTCGATATTCTTTTTTAAGGAAAGAAAAGTAAGACAATGCTCTACTACCTACTAACCTTCTACCCTAAACCGTGTCCTCCGCAACCTCCTATCTAAGGTCATGTCCTAATAAGCTCTTTAAATATAAACTAAAATTACCCCTTCCTTCCCTTTCACTTTTCTCCCACATAAATGCTAACCACAGGCAGAGCCATAATTTTTGTTTATGGGTTATGGACTATAATGTTTCTCCAAGTTCTGAATATATATATATACATATCAAATGAATTTTGAACACAAATACAAGATTTGAGCTAAAACTACTGGGTCTGCCAAACCAGTAGTTAAAGTGACCATTTGAGTTATTGGATTTGAAATTTAATATACATATTTAGTAGATTTCTTAACACATATACATGGTTTGAGAAGAAACAATTGGGTTAGGCCGAACCTGTAACTTCTACTGTGCATCCGCCTTTGATGCTAACATGGTGTGCTAGCTTTCTCACACTAGGGGGTGGCAGATCTAGAAGTTCGATTACGGTTCACGTAAACCCAGTAGCTTTTGCCCATACCGATATATATATTAAGAAATCTACTAAATATTTGAACATGAACCCCTTTTGTTTTTGTATTATTATTAACTTGAGGTCATTATTGGAACACATAAACTTCAAATCATTAATCCTCCTCTAGCTCAAAACTCAACTCGAATAATCTATCGAGCAATCTGCTACATTGTCAGGTAAACCTATAACTGGATTAAAACCTAAGATCTTCAGGTTGTTACTCTATGCCTCAACAACTCAGCCTTGAAAACACTTGCCACCAAACTCTTAAATCAAATGGAAACAAAATCAATACTCCGTCTTTCCCAATTTATACGACACACTTTCCTTTTTAGTCAATCCAAAAAGAATGACATATTTTCTTATTTGGCAACAATTTAACTTTAAACTTTACACGTTTAATGAGATCTTTTCCTTGTTTTAGAACACAAGATTCAAAAATCTTCATCTATTTCTTAAACTTCGTGACCAATCAAACTAAATCACATAAATTGAGACGGATGGAGTAGTAAAATTGGAGAAGATTAGGGTCGGACCTGAGTGGGACGCATAGCAGTTTCTAGAGCCGAAAGACGGTGATCAAATGAACCCAAAATGTTCACCACATTATCAGTTATAGACTGACTCTTCAGCAATGCATCTCTCATTATTGTTGCTCTTTCACTCAGCATATCAACTCCTTCACCACCACCTGTGTTTCTTGGTATACCCATATTCCACAATTGAGTTTAGTTATTGTAAATTAATGAGATAACTGGGAATAAAAGCAATAATGAATGAATGAAAGAGACATATAAGGGAGACTAGTGTTGAAAGAGGGTCCAATATTAGTTGACACATGTTTTTGTTTACTCAAAGTGTATCTTTCTCTCTCTTTTTCTTGTTTATCTTCTTTGGTTTTTCTAGACCTTTCATTCCTCGGACCTGCGTATAGCGGGATTTTAGTGAAAGCAAATGTTTTTTTTACTAGTCAATTTTAGTGAAAATGTTATAGGGGAATGTTTCTTCTAATTTTTTTCTTGATAGCAAAATGTTCTTGAGTGGTTTCTATTATTTTGTTTGCTTTGCGTGTGATTATGCGTTGTCTTGAGTTGAGTTGTGATTATGTAATTGTAATTTTAGGTATTTTTATCAATTCACAACAACAAAATCCTTTCTATTTATCAATTTTGCCTCTCGCTCAAGCATATATTCTATCCGAACAATTATGTTGGATAAGACCTCATTTGTTTTCATTAAGATTAAGACGTCTGATCTGAATGCACGTCTCTCTAGGTCTGAACAATGAATGATTAAAATTGTTTGTTTTTCAACATCTGAATATGCATAATATATTTATTTAAACATAAGAAATGTACAATTCAAATAAAAAATAACTAAATATTAGAAAATAAATATAAATTTAATAAAATAAAATTATTATTTGATTAAAATGAAACATTTACGTTCGCCAGTGAGTGGAGATGCTTTGTAGTTGTGGTATTGATGAAGGTTGGTGTTAGTGGCTAGTAATGGTGGTGGTGGAAATTGTGAAGTGGATATGATTGTTGTTGTAGTGACTGGCACGATGGTGTCAGTTGGTAGTGGTGGTTGTAATGGAGGAGTTTATTGATGTTAGTAATTGACAATGTTGGTGGTGGTGGCTAAAGAATATGTGATGGTTGACGATGGTATTGATAGTAGTTGGCGGTGGTGTTAGATATGATGGTAGAGTTGATTAGTAGTGAGGATTAGCCGCAACGGTGGTAGTGATTGATAGTGGGGGCGGCGATAGAGGTGGCAACGATGACTGTTGATATAATTATAATGATGGAGATGGTAGATGTGGTAGAGATCGAAAGTACTGATTGTCAATTGTGATGGTTGTGATCACAGAGATGATTGGTGGTTGGCGACGGTGGTGCTGGTTGACTATAGCTTGGTGGTTTGTAACACCCTGCAAATTTGGATTAGGTGTGAATGTGTTAAATGAGTGTTAGTGTGATATTTTAACCATATGAAGTCTCATCGGAATGATTTTGGGTGAAAATAGTTGGTTTAAAATCAAGACGAATAGTGAGGTGCATAAGGTTCGATAGAATCAATAAAGTTTATGATAGGTCTGCCTTCCAACCCTATTTCGTGAAACTCCGTTGGGAATTTGAGAAAACTTAAAACGTGAAAGTTATAGATTTTAAAAATATATTTTCAACTATATATGGTGGAGCTTTATCGGAGCTCTGCTCTAGGAGTAATGACCATATTACTGAATGTTGACACTCAATTTTATCCCTCCCGTTCAGTCATTAATCATAAAATTACACTAATTTTTAGAATAATCTTAATAATTTTAACAATAATAATACATGCATAAACACATAAATAAATAATTCAATAATGACGTCCCAAGCATTAAGCACTCCATAAAAATTATGTCCGCATTTAGCATTTTTATAATAATAAATACATAAATAATTTAATAATAGCACTGCATCAGGCGTTCCTCAAAATTATATCTACATTTATTAATACTCAAACAATTCTATAGCAATTATTCGCAATTTAAATTCATATTAAACTAAGTTTAATTTAATACGTGCATCTTTTAATAATAGCGTCGCATTTATAAAAGGATTAAGCAATCCTTAAATATCATACCCAACATTTGTCATTTTTAATAATATTTAAAGCAACTCTAAAATAATTTAATTTAAACTCATTCTTACTAAAATTAATTTAATACCCAAAGTAATCTCGTAATAATTATTTGCAGTTAAACCCCCATTAATCAACGTTAATTTAACATCGCAAAGTATGCATAATAATAACGACATCGCATTATAAAACATTTAGCACTAATTAAATAGCACGCCCGCATTTGTTATTGTAATAATTTAAACTCCATTTATTTACCACTAATTAAAATCTAACATTAATAACTATACCTGTCTAACGAGCAACCTAGCCCTACCGAAGTTTAACCTGCCCGATCGGTACTGCACGGTCCTGCTTCAATTCGACTACGCCAACCGATCCGATTCATTACCGAATTTCGGATCGCCCGCGTGGTCCGGTTCGACCTAGCTCTGGGTCCATTTTTTTTTGTAATTTCTAGTATTTATTTTCTATAATGTAAACTAAATTCAATTTAAATATGTAATATAATAATATAATATATAATATAGTTTTATATATTAAAATTAAAACTTTAAAGTTAACTTTCTATTTTATAGTTTATAACTTTATACTTTATAGTTTATAACTTTATACTTTATAGTTTATAGTTTATAACTTTATACTTTATCTTTATTTTATAGTTTACTTTATAATACTGTTATAGTTATACTTTATAGTTTATAACTTTATATTATAATTATACTTTTATTGTTATACCCCGTAGTTCAGGCCGTGCGTAGGGGGACGTACAAAAGGAGTTAAGACTTAAAAAGATAGGAAAATTTCGACTGTGGCCTCAAGACCGCGCGCCAAGCGTGGTGGCTGTGGTCGCGGCCAGAGAATGTCGCGGCGCGGAAGTTCCGAGTGTCCGCAGGGAGCCTGGCATGCCACACGCCGCAGGCCGCGGCCGAGGCGGTTCGCGAGGGTCGATGGACATTTCTGACCGCTTTGTTTTAAAAGAGACCGTGGGTGAGTGATGTTGTCCCACCCCATCCGATTTCAGATGCGTTTATATTGACCAAGTCTTGAAGACTTGGTCATCTTTCAAAGCGCTTTCTCTCTCTCTAAGCAAAAGCTCTCACTTCTCTCTAGAAAATCAAGAAGAACACAAGGCTTAAGGAAAATCAGAAGACAAGGAGGAAACTTATTTGCAAGCTTGTGGTAGTTGTTGTGGTGGTATTGTGGAGGAGGAGGCTAGCAAATTTTCTTGGATAATTTGGCTAAAGCTCTAAGGTAACATTTCTTCCCTTGTAGTTAGTTATTGGTGTTGCATGTGTAGAAAAAAGAACTTGTTGTGGAAAATATTGCTCTTAGAATCATTGCATGTAAGAAACATGGGTTGGATATGAAGGGATTAGTTAAGAAGGTTGTGTAAGCATGTAGTAGCCTAAAAACTACCTTAAACTTGTTAAGTTAATTGTTGTACATTGTGGGGCAGAATTTTACACCTCCAAGTTTAGGAGTGTAATCCCCTTTGAAGTGTTGGATTGTTGGGCCTTAAATGTGGCGTTTGGATGAGGAATTCGGCCTTGAAAAAGGTGGCAAAGTATGTAGAAACAAAGGAAATCTTTGATTTTCCATAGAATTTAGTAACTTACACTTGGAATAATTCTATGTTGAAACTAGAGGTTGATAAACGTATTATGGTCATTATAGGTTGACATATTACTTGCGGTATTTTGGACTTGGCAAGTGGATTAACCGAAGAGGTATGTGGAGCTTTCCTATCTCTTGAGCATGAGTAGTTGTATCTATGTAGTACGGTAGACGTACAAGATTTGATATCTTTCACTTGTTTTAAGTATGTGATATTTGTTTCATCTTAAAAGTATAAAACCCTTGGATTTAGGGAAAAATGTATTTGACTAATGTATAAAGCGAATATAATGACTTTATGGGAAGTTGATTATATTAGCTTTATGGAAGGTTAACAAAAGGAGATTTACTCTAAGTAAAGTAAGCACGAAAAAATGTTTTGAGTTGGGAAAAGGGTAAACTGATTTTGAGGCATTGATTGCCTAAGGTTTTAAAGGAAATGAAATCACTTGATTTAGAAGCCTACTATATTTCTAAAAGGAAAGGTGACTTGTTTTGAAAGGAAATCTTAACTTGATGCTATGGCTATTAGTATCTTGGGAATTTTATATAAAAAGTGTCATTTCTTAAAAAGGTTAGAAGTACGTGGTACTTGGGTTAAATTCCCGAATTTTTCTCTTAAAAGACATGTTGGTATCTTAGGTAAACTAAAATGAGAGGATATATTGGTAAATGTTAATAAGAAGTTAAGGGATTTCTTAACTTGCTTGTGTCATGATAGGCCGGTAGTGCTTATGTTATGTATGATAAGCCGGTAGTGCTTATGTTATGTATGATAGGCCGGTAGTGCTTATGTTATGTGTGATAAGCCGGTAGTGCTTATATTATGTATGATAGCCGGATGAGCTATGTTATATAAATATTATTACGGGTAAACCCAGGGTTATTCTTGTTATTTTCCTTTGGACATACTGACACGATGGGTGGTCCACGGGTATGCTCCAATAGGATGGTTTACTACTTATGCCATGGATTTGCTACCCATGATGCGAGTGCGGCGCTTGTACTCATGCGGATCCGGTCCACAGGATCCATGCGGGTGAAATAGTCCCATGCGAGTACGGCGATGGTACTCATGCGGGTCCACAGGATTCATGCGGGTGAAATAGTCTCATGCGGGTGAAATAGTCCCATGACGAGGCGGATGACCTCATGCGGATCCACAGGACCTATGCGGGTGAAATATTCCCAGGAGTAGGATTGCTTAATGATACTACGGGCGAGGTACCCTGTTTTGATCATGAGCCTCCTATTTTTATGCAGTATATATATATACACTTGTTACTCTCATTGTTAGTAAGGCACAATGCAAGGAAATTGGTTTTTATCTATGATTCCGGCTTATATTTTGACTTATGATATTATCACAGTATTTTCCAGTTTTACATACTTAGTACATATCAGGTAATCGACCCACTTCTCCGGGGCTGCGTTAAATCTGCGGTAAGGGTAGCGGTGGTGGATCCTCATTCTTAGGATCTTTGCTCAGGTGTCAGAAGCTCCATTTCTCCGGAGGCTTGTCTTGACTTTTGGTACGGTTCTCCCTGATGTTGTAGGTTTTGTGTACATTCAGGAGTATGACGGGGCCCTGTCCCGTCATGGTTGTTACAAACTCTTAGAGGCCTGTAGTCCGGTTATAAATTGGGTTATTAAGGATGTAATTGTTCAGTTCTGTTTTATTTATGTTACGAAAAGGTAGCCATTTTTTGGTTAGCCTATTTTATCTTATATGGTTCTTGTTTGTGAGTTTATTTCCGCTTGTTTTCTCTGATGTTGTATCACAAGGGTGCCCGGGGGAAGGCACCAGTCGCGGATCCGAGGTCGGGTCGTGACATTTATTAATTTATTAGATTAGTAGATATAAGTTAACAAATAAGTAATAACAGATTAACAACTAAATAGATAGTAAAATTAAAACTAATGATAAGATGTAAACTTTTGAACTTTCATAATGTTAATAAGAGTACATAATGAAGTAATAATAATTTTATTTACATATTATGCATCATTCTTGCAAGTTCTTCGTAATATATAGGTTGATTGAATTGGTTATGCTCTATAGCCTCTAAATTTGGAGTATTAATTTCAGTCCCGTCTCCACTCCCGCCTTTCAAAATATTGTCTATTTCTTCATCTTCTGGAGAATTAACGTCTCCACATCTTTGATTTCTTCTCTCTGATATGATTCAATCCCTTAAGCAGACTAACACTTCTAATGTGCTTCCACCCAATGAGTGACGTGTGTCTCCTATTTGATCTCGTGCTTGGCTAAATGTACTTTCAGAAGCCACTGTTGAGATCGACACATTAAGAACATCTCGGGCCATCGCTGCAAGTACCGGGAATTGCCTTTTGTTATCCTGCCACCATTGTAAAGGGTCAAAACTTTTCTTCTCACTGGCTTTTGCAAATAAAATTGCATCTCATCGCAAGATCGACTTGTGGTTGCTTGTGTTGTAAAATGCTCCATATGTCTAAAGATTATTCTTCATCGCCATCTTCATCAATCACGAAGGTGTAGACACATAAGCAGAACTAGAAGGAATATTAGTAGCAGAGTTGTTGTTATCATGTAATGTAGCATAATATTCATATAATGTAGCTAAATTAGTATCAAGTGTACTTATGCAATCAAATGAAGATGGAGTTTCTGTTGCACCTACTTCCATATAAGTATATAAACTACATATTAAATTATGACAATCTACTTTTTTAATAGAAGGATTTAAGACTGCACCAATACAATAAATATCAGGAATAAGAAAAAAATATTTTTAAAATTTTTCAAACATAAGTGTAACTGCATCTTTATATTTCACATTTGATTTTAAACCATAAAGTAAATATGAAATTTCAGCTATATGAGCTAAAGCATTACAAACTGTTGGGTAATAAGATCCTGAAAATTCAACAGTAGCAGTGTAAAATTTACGTAATTTTTTTTAAAAGTTCACCAATTGATTTCCAATGTTCGTCGGTTAACATATACATCACGTTCTTACAATGCGCATTTGCAACATGTGTTATGAGGTCTTTATACTTATAACATTCTTTTAACAATAAATAAGTATAATTCCACCGTATAATAATCTCTTCTGACATGAATTTAGGTCTCAAATTAAATTGTTTACATTTTTCTTTAAATTCTATAATTCTATTTTTCCTATTATTACCATAAATAACTCCAACAGCTCTTTTGACAAGTTTTATTTCAGGTGAAAATAAATCAATACCACTTTTAACAATTAAATTATAAATATGACAAGCACAACGAACATGAAATATATGAGGAAGTGGTGGTTGTACTTCCGCTTTTAAAATATCTACAACAGCAGTATTATTAGATGCATTATCGAATGATACACAGTATTTTATTATAAAAATTATATTTTTGGGCATAAGAACAAATAGTTTCGCTTATATATTTTCCAGTATGACTTTGATCCTCGTCATACGCAAAAGCAATAATACGTTTTTCCATTCTAAAATTTTCATCAATCCAATGACAAGTAATTGTTAAATAATCATAACCGTTTAAAGCATGTTCAATGTCTGAAGTAAAACTAACTAGGCATGGAAGGTTAGCAAACAAATATTGCAAAAAAATAACATAATCATTGTGAAGTCTAAAAATATCGGCTCTAGTAGTACTACGAGGAACACCTTTAAAAAAAGGATTATACTCTTTGAATATATGTAATTAAATATGAAGAAGAAGCAAAAGAAAAAGGTAAACAACTTCCGACAATCATTTTTGCTAATTCAATGCGATCCTTTTTTGGATCGTACTTAGCCACCCCCAGTTAATGGATTAAGTTATTGTTGACCGGGTTCTAAATCAGAGACAGCATTCCATTGTGTCGTATGATCGTGTTTTATATGTCTACCTATAGTGCCCGTCCCCCGTCACCACCAACCCGGTAAGCCCTTAACGGTCCGGTCCGCAGATTTTAGCATATCTGTTTTCATTAAAAGGTTGTGGAATGAATAGTATCTCTTCAATTCTCACATTCAAATTTTGAAAATAAAAAAAATCTTATGTTAACTTCTATGCTATATGATGCTCTCTTTAAACATTTTCTTCTATGCTAACTCTGGAGTCACCCTATCAGCTGCTTTCTTTGCCTGCAAAAAGGACAGATAAGACTTGCATTATTTATAAGAAGACAAACAAATAAAAAAAGTAGAGCTGATAAATGAGCGGGTTGAGTTAAATATGTGCTGATTTTGCATTTTCATCCATTTTTTACTGAATAGTTTGATTGGTCATTCCGAGTTCAACTCGTTAGGTCAGATTAACAAACTGTCATAACGTAACTCGTTAAAACTCGGACGGATATGACGAGTTACTAAAAATGGGTTAATTTTGCCGCCTCTAAAGAAACCTTGAGGAAATCAAATCTTATGAACACTTGAAATTGAAATGAGCTTTAAAAGGAGGTACAAAAATAGATTTACCTCTTTGTCCTCAAGAGTAATTACTAAATAAATCAGGGCTTGAGCAAAAAGGGATAGAGTGAGCCCCAACCAAAGACCCTTTTAACAACATCAAAAAAGTATAAATATCATCAGTTTTGTCATAATATATTAAAGAACTATGTTGCACGGACTCTCCAGAAATAGAAATGCTCCCCTGCTCCTGTTGAATCCTCAAAAAATGCACTATTTTTTAAGGAGACATTTTTGGAGAGTTTGTTATCATAATAAAATAAAGAACTATATATCTTGCGCGGACTCTCCCTAAATGCTCCCACACACGTGTCAAATCCTCAAAAGATGCACCGTTTTTGGAGGATCGGACATGCATCATGTGACATTTTTGGGGAGTTCGTTATCATAATATAATAAATAACTATGTTGTACAGACTCTCTAGAAATGCTCGTGTCAGATCCTAAAAAGATGCGGTACTTCTGGAGGATTCGGCACGCACCATACGACATTTTTAGAGAGTTCGAGCAACATAATTAAATAATTTTAAAAAAATGCAAATAAAAGGAAATTTATGAAGAAGTGTACCTTTCCTCCAACATGGTAGAAAAAAACTAATACAATACCAGCAGGTATTCCCCAAAGATAATAAGCTCCCAAATTAACAGCTGCACCTATCTTTTGCCAACCACAACCTCTTGCAATGCCTAAAATTTTGCAATATAAGACTTTGCATTATTGGAAATATAAGATTTTTTGCAAAAATGACCAAAAAAAACTGTCTTTTTAAGGATTTGAACAAACCTGAAAGTACAGATTGATTTGCATCTATGAAGTGAGATCCTGCTATAAACATCAACATTTCCCCTACATATGTTACTACTTCTTCCTCATTGCTGTAACATTGCCCCCACATTTTACGAACCTAAATAATGAACATTGCTACTAGAATTCCTTCTGTGGTAGCTAAGAACAGCGCAGTATAAGCTGCTACACGAGCTGCTTTTGGTCGTCCAGCGCCTAATTCATTCGAAACTCTTATGCTGTTGAGGAAAAAGGACAAAATGTGAGAAATAGTTATAAATAGTGTTGAAAGGAGCTTGAGAAGAAAAATGTGCAAGTACGAAAATTCACCTAGTGGCACCACTTAGTCCAAAAGGCAACATATATATCATTGTAGATGTATTAAGGCTGGAAATTACATATAACAGCAAGTTAACATGGGCGAAATATGATAGAAACATGATGTTGAATGTGATAGTACTAATGTATTCAAGAACTAACCTGATCGAAAGAACCGAGGTTTCTAGTTTTGGATTCGGAAGAAGACCGGATAACAGAACCATCATTTCAAACGATCAACACTCCAAGCTTAGTCCATAGAAATAAAAAAAAAGGTGATGATTTATTCAAACGGAATCATATGTCTATGCATTCTTTAGTACTAGAAGTGACCGATGGATTACCAGACCATAACGGCTGAAGGAATAGCTAGTCTAAGATATCTTGGGATATCGTAGAATGCTGCGACTGAAAATCCGGTCCAAGTACTTTTGCAAGAAGGCGATATCCTAATATATGCAGCAAGCAAGAACATATTAATCCAATAAGACACAGTGTTAGCCAGAGCAGCCCCTTTGTTGCCAAGACCGGTTTTGAGCACGAGAATCCAACAAACGAATAAATGTAGCAAAGTAGTGGCTCCTGCAGTAAGCATCATAGGGAGGACGTTGTTTTGAGTTTGTAGAAACCGAATCTGACATTGTAGTAGTCCATAGGCAAATGCGCTTGGGATCATGAATCGTGCATAATTTCCTGCTTCGGCTGCTATTTCCGGATTTTGTGCCAAGATTACAAGAATGTGTCCTGCATTTGCCCAAATATAGGCTATGGGAATGCTGACTAAAAGAAGAACTATCATGGCCCTTTGCATATGGATACTAAGCATATGATATTGCTTTGCACCGTATGATTGCCCAAAAATTGTGTCCAATGCACTTCCCATTCCTATCTGATCAAGAAAAACATGTTTCCAAAATTCAAAGATCAATAAGTAGATGTTAAACAAGTGAGCAATATAAAGAAGCAAACTGATATAACCTCTACCAAATTCCTTTACTACAGGTCTAATTTCATTTTATGTGACTTTCTTCCTTATTAGTTTGTTTAAAAAAGACTGATGTCTTTCTGTATTTTGGAATAATTCAATTTTACCCTTACTGACATTCTTTTGTAGTCACAAAAATGTCATAGTATTAAGTTTCAAAATTCTTTCTTTCTTTCATTCATAAACTCTGCGCTCAGTCAACGCAGGGGTCGTCAAATGCATGTTAGTATGTCACATAAATTGAAATAGAGGGATAGCTTAAAAACTTAATTATCATGCTTGTTAGTTTCAATGCAAGTTCTTTAGCTAATTTTGGCAGAGTAATGTAATCCTATAGAACAGTTCATGAACTCCCTTTGAAACATTTAAAGTCTTATACAGTGTTATCAAAGGTGAAAAATGCAAAGAGTTCTAAGGTCCGTTGGGCTTTAAGCGTAAAGCGCAAATTAAGTCTGACCTGTAATGAAAAGAAATGGAGAAAAAAATAAATGTGTAGTTGAAGACTAATAATTATGAGCATGAATAACAAATATGTGGACAAAGAAACTGGAAAAAAAATACAATAAAGTGAAATATCAACAATTTAGAGTCGCCTCTTCAGTATTACGCTCACTGGCAAGGAAAAGTATAACTTAGATCCTTAATGGCAACACTAAAGCGCCCGCTAAGGAAGGTGAAGCACTCAACATGTTTTGCGCCTCACTTCAGTGCTTAACCGCGTCTTTGACAACACTGGACTCTCATCTACATGTAAAAAGGGGACAGAAAAGTTGTGAAGTGAAAAAAGACTTACCAACAAGCTGAAACCAGTGACAGTGGCAAAGGAAGTAGCCATTGAAGCACCAGAAAGAGCTAACTCTCCAAGATGACCAACAAACATCACAGAAATCACTTGTAAGCAATATAGCAGAAAATTAACTGACATTAAAGGCCCTGTTAATGCCAAAATCTTCTTCACTTCTTCAAGAAAATCATCACATTTTCTCTTGTTCTTGGATGCCTCATTTCTTGTATTTGATATCAGTGGACTCTCAAGGTCTATCTCTCTTTCTTGAATATCCATTGTCCCTCCTCAAAATTTGCCTTCACAAAGCACAAAATGGCTTAAAAGTATTTAAGTTTAGAGCTTTAGCCTAAACAGAAAAGAAAAAAACAGGATATATATAAAGGAAGATATTTTGCATATGACTCTATATGATAAAACAAACATTTGGAATCTGTCAGTAAGGATGAATAGGATTAGGACTTTTTGTAACCTCTAATGTTCCAAAACAAGGAGATGGTACAAAACAGACTTTTCAAATCCTAGATCCAATGAATGGAAAAAATATGGATAGTTTTTTATAGTCTATTTATCAAGTTTTTAGGAAGCTAAATTGCCTATTATTTAATTTATTTTTTCAAAAAAATGCTTATTTTAGTTGAAGTGTTTGACTAAATTTTTAGAGAAAAAAGTGTTTGTAAGACTTTGAAAATGTTTTCCTCAATTGTATTCATCTCATAAGGGAACAATATATACACACAATATACATACATTAATACAATATTACTAATATTAATTAGTAATATTCTAACACTCCCCCGCAGTCGAAGCTGGAGGGCGGCGAATGCTGAGACTGTCCCTAAATTCTTCAAATAATATTAGCGGAAGCCCTTTCGTGAAGATATATGCGATCTAATGACGCGTCGGGACATGTAACACTCACACTTGTCCGCGAGCCACTTTTTCACGGACAAAATGAATATCTAACTCAATATGTTTAGTGCGTTGATGATGGATTGAATGATTGCACTAATATTATCACAGTATACCAGGCTGTCGGAATGGGGCAATGGAGCTCAAGTAACAAATTTCGAGTCCATGAGTCAGACAAAACATTGTCAACAACACGGTATTCAGTTTCGGCACTTGAGCGTGATACTGTGGCTTGCCTTTTGGAGGACCATGAGATTAATTGTCACCGAGGAAGACTCGTGACTTATAACTGACACGTAGACAACTTTACCATTGCTCCAATCATGTAGAAAATGATTCTCCCAATGTTACATACAATGTGATGTGCAGTGTAATTTCTTATTACTTATTAGAAGAAAATCATTGAGTGTGAAGGGGAAGATTAACAGAAGAACTCCCACTTTGCTTGTGTTTGCTCAATTACATTTTTATTGTATAAGAGCTATACCAGAAACATCATTATTATCGTTAGGATTTTGTCTCTCAAGTCTGTTCATACATTTACTCCAAATTTTCACAAACATAATTTGCCACTATGGTTCACTTGGCTAAATTCAAAGCAACAACCTTCAACTAATGTGATGCTTTTCAAATAAAAGTAACCTAAAATGAACATTAATCAAGAGCAATATGGAGTTCATATATTTCATTTATGCCAACTTCCCTCTTCGAGAGAATGAAAAAAGATTACACTTGAGCAGTTCCATAGTCATTTACATTATCATTCCCCGTGCACGAGGAAGAAAAGACAGGCGTACTGAGGCAGTTACAGTTATATAGAAAGAAAACAAAGAAGAGATCCTTCACCAGGGAACACCAAACAACAATTAGCTTTTCAAAATTCCTAAACGATAAGTAGAACAAAAAGGATTAGCATTATGTATATACTCGTAAAACTTTATTACTCGTTGCTTACTCTGCTGCTGCCGATGGTAGTAAGGCCAAACTGTTAAACGGTCAGTTCTTCTGAAGATTACTCAAACTTAGCGCCAAAGTTCATTGTATAATGGAATTCAATTTGTAGCCGCTGATGAAGGGGTGTCGATGCCATCAATCCCTTCTTCACATCAACTTGTAACTCCCTGATCGGGATTGCTGCCAAAAAACTCTTAATATACTCTTTACATGCCTCTTTACCTCTGTACATAATGTTTTCAGATCCTATGTCTTCCTGCATCATGTTGCTGCCATTAGCGCTAATGACAATTTTGCCCTCATCAGCAACCTCTTTCATATCAGTTTTCTCTTTTCTATTGCTAGCTGGCTTATCATCTGATTGTTGCGTCTCATTAGGTACCCGCAACATTGTTGTGTCTTTGTCGAATTTGAGGATATAAGCCTGATTACAACCCTCAAAAAGCCTCTCCCCCAGTGTGTCAATGATATAGTACGCGTCTTTTTCAACTTTAAGGATAAAGAAGTGGTCATTCCAACTCACAATGTAAACAAAGCCATTGCCATGACAGGGAGTTTCTTGAGCGGATTTAGAAATCTCATCCCAAATGTTGTCGAAAGACATGACACCATGAAGGAAGTCGAACCCTTCCACTTCTTCGATTCCTTCAGGATGAAAGAACCCAATGAACGATTTTTCCGAGACTACTGAGAGTGGACGGACTTTAGCCTCGAGAACTGTCTCGAGGTCAAAATGCTTATCTGGGAAACGTTCTCGATAGGTCTCGTTTTCACAAAGATTTCTCCACTGCAGTGAACCTTCACGGATAAGACAATCGAGTTGGGACTTGACGGGCATATCTTCGGGATTGCAGTGGAACCAATCAGCTATCACAGCAACCAAGGCTGTACAAGCGCTTTCACCTGCAGCTCGTTCACTTCGTTGATCAATCGAAGCAAAGAAAATCTGAGTCTCCAGCTTCATTTGTCCATCACGGCTTATTATGTCTTTCTGCTCCCAACTACCCACAGCAAAACTGTCATCTCCAAACTCGGAGACTGCAAATCGATTTGCAAAAGCTTCCTCAGATTTGCACCTCTGCAAGAATTACACACATTGGTAAGAAGAGTAGTTATGACTTATACATGTTACATGTTCAATCATAAACATGAAAATCTCAACAGTCAGAAATTTGATACAACTATACAAGTACAGAGAGAAAATGACAAACATAATCCCTTGTTTGAGGATAGGTTCATAATAGCCCCTTAAGTGCAATTAACAATTTTGGTCCTTTAAGTTTTCTGAAACAACAACAACATACCCAGTGAAATCCCACAACGTGGCGTCTGGGGAGGGTAGAGTGTACGCAGACCTTAACTCTACTTTGGTAGGTAGAGCGCCTGTTTCCGAGAGACCCTCGGCTCAAGACAAAGCATAAGCACGAGCAAATCAAGGCAAGAAAAGAGAAACAGTCCGACCCGGACAAGAAATTTAAAGCAATACGAAAATGCTGGTATCAAAAGCGAATAAGCCATGATAGCGCAATAAAATCAGCAACTTTAAGTTTGCTGAAAGTTTAACACTTTTAGTCTCCGTCAAATATTTAACGAACTTTGACGGTTAGATTTGATGGGAACAATAGAAAAAAAGATTTAACTATAAACACCAAGAAATTAATCAAATCCTAAAATATGCAACACAAGAATCTACACTAGACACTAAAAGATATTAAAAAAATAGCATAAATTACACATCAAAAAGCAACTTTCCAAATAAATCAAAGATAGCAGAAACTACAAAAATCATGTAATGACGATAATAAATGAGACCATGCATATACCAATTGGATACTGGGTAATCAAACACGAAAAAGAAAGCACGAAAAAGAAAGCATGTACCCCTGAAGAAGATTCATCCGATGAGCAAAGCTGTCGGCGATCAAAGTCTATATCGTCCCCACCATCCTCTCCATAATGTTTCTTCAACAACGGCTCCCCCTTGGTTTTAGGAGATCTGAAACTCAACTTCCTCTTCCTCCAGGGGAGAATTCTGCGTTTTGAATTCTGCTCTGCAGATTGATTTTGTAGTGCTGCAGTGTTATCCGCTGGTACATCTGAAATACGATGGCTATAGTGGACTAAGTCCTCGTCTTTGCTGCTACTTGTGTTTGAGTAAAATGATCCACCAGCATGGTTCGCATGGACAAGTGATTCATAACTGAATGACTTCTGAACACTTGTATCCTCTTTTCCTTCCGCTGAATCTCCTTCTTCCGAATCATCATCAAGTGAATCTGTATCCACTCGGTAAACATAATCGGGATCCTCGCTTCTCACTGAGTTCCTTCCATCACTGCTGTCTTCCTCTTCATGATATGTTTTCTTGTGTCGCCTAACAGATAATCCCTTGAAAAATTTAACTTTCCGTAGACCTGCTTTTAAAGAAGAAAACTCATTTCTGTCTGTCAACAAAACGTTTCCAGGGTTTGGAGATACTGGAGCAGACATGATAAACTTCGGAATGGTCTCTGAAGGTTCGTTTGCATTCCTCATTTCCACAAGGTTGAGCGATAGCTGTCAAATATATGAAAATATCTTTAGGAAACAGCCGCAGATATATAAAGGGGGATTTTCATAAATAGCATTGTTTATGCCCCTAATAACAAATTATAGCGATATTATTGAGTTTTCAAAACATAGCAACAGTTTTTTTTTAAAACATACTATGCATACACACAAACTAGCGGGCATACATACATGCACTAGACATCATACACCAAATGAAAATCTAGCTATTAGTTGTAATGATTTAAAAGTATTATTAAAACAGTTCATTAGTGGGTTTAAGTCTTTATATCACGCAATTATATATATATATATAAGTAGATGGGAGAGATACTGATTAAATAATATATTCACGTAACTGCAGTAGTACGATAGAGCAAGCAAAAAGTATGCTTTGGTTTATCTTACACAGAGTGAAAGGCAGCTTTTGAAGCTGCCAATAGAGGCTTCCAAGGGAATGAAAATTTCGATGTCATCTTCTTTTCCTCCAGCTACTGAAGCAAAGTCTGCAAGGTTCAATGTTGCGGCAGCAAGTATGGGTACCTTCTGATCTGTCCCTTTGCGTGTGCCCTGATTCAGTAGAAGTACGAATAAGTACTATAAACAGCTCACAGAGAACCACAAGGAAGGGAGTAAACGAACAGCGAAATTGAACACAAACACGAGGTGTTCAATTGAGAAATTAGTGCACATGAAAGATAAAACTGAAAATAAAGGATTAGCAACAGGAAGTAATACACATATGGATTGAAAGACACAATTATGAACGAAAAGATAGGTTCAAAGCAGTCAAAGAAACATGCAGCTAAGGCCAACGTTGAGCCTCTGAATAATTCACTATTCCATTTAAGCTTAACTCATGTCATCATCGACCAAATAAAATTAAAAGTGAAAATAAGCTAAATATAGGTAAAGAATAATGATGTTGATAATAATAATAATAATAATAATAATAATCCTCCACTGTATCCTAACTTTCGCCAAGTCTGCATTGATTTCAAGAACTTGTAGGTCTTTCGAGACAATTTCTTTATATCTATGGTTCCACATCTACTAGCCGGTGCATCTCGACGCAAAACGTTGCACCTATGAAAGATTTAGCCATAAAAAATTTCTTACCATTTATCATTAAGACTTCCTCCTATTGTTTTTTTCCCTGGAAGAAATAATTGTTCGATGCATAAGACAAACAACTATGGAAAGACATATTCTCCAAGGTGCTTAATAAAATGCTACAATTTTTAATTTAATAATAGACTATTGCAGTAATGTTTTCTTGTTTCTTTCCAAAGAGCACAGTTGTATACCTAAAGAAATGATTTTGGGACTAATTCAACCCAAAAGCTAGCTTTTAGGGTCAAAATTGTCCAAGTCTATATAAGGAGTCTTAACCCTCCCCGCACGCCCAGACCTCGTTAACTGGAGCGTGGACAATAAAATTTGGGGGCCAATATCGGTGAACAAAGAATTGGAGTATACCATGTAAATAATGGATTTCGGGTCTAACTCAATCCAAAAAGCTAGCTTAAAGGGAGGAGGATTGCTCAAGTCATATAAGAAGACCAAGGACCACTTATCCCACCGATGTGGAAGAACTCAACACCCCACCTCACGCCCAAGGCTGGACATCTGGAGCGTGAACAATATAATTTGAGGGTACAACATCGGTGAACACCAGAAAATCCGAATGAATACAGTAGGTCTCATCATCCACCATATAATATCAAAATAAATGACCCCCACAAGCTCAAAAAGTGGATCCATTGAAAGGTAATCATTACATTCCAGAAGGCTTAAAAAGCTTTTGACTTCCCGTGCATGTCTGGAATAGTATCTCCATTGTTCAAAATTTATACAGCAATATAACAAAGTTAAAACTCACTTTAAGTCTGTGGCAAAAAATTATACTGTGTATATAGAAAATTATATATAGTATATTGGACACCTTTAGCGAAATTACCGGTTTTGCCACCGTTAAATCCACTAAATTACTAGAAGTATTAAAGCTCAATAAAAAACATATTTTATCAAGCATCTCTTGTTGATAACATGTCTTCTGAAGAGGCTCATATAGATGATACTGCAATATACTGAATCACCATAATCAAAACCAAGCATTAATTCAACCAATAAAAGAAAAGAAAAAGTATCCTAATTTGAGGAAATTCAAGAAATATTCATCCCAAAAAGTTGTATTTTCCCTGTTCCAATTTATGTGATGAAATTTAAGAGAGAGAAAAGACTTTTGAAACCTATAGCATAAAAAAAAGTGAGAAATTTCTGCGGCTATAAATCAATTCATTAATTGTAAAATCGAAATTTTAAATTACTAAATACAGAAAGATATCACTTTTTTAGACTGACTAAAAAGAAAAAAAAAGTATCACGTAAATTAGGACGGATGGAGTATGTCATAATCAAGATTCATAACACAGTACAACTATTAAGAAAAGCTTACCCCTTACTTTACAACAACACCAACATATCAGTGTAGTCTCACTAATGGAGTCTAGGAGGTACGAGACCATATCTCTACCTTTGTGGGGTAGATATGTTTCCGATAGAAACTCTGGCTCTCTGCCAAATTTTAGACAACAAAGGTACAAGCACCAGATAGTCAAGATATTTGATCCAGTTCAGTAACATACAGTTCTCTCAATAACTATACAACAACACAATAACACGCGTCCCAAACAAGTTGTATCAAAAAAAGGTTTGAGAGAAAAAACCACGTAGTTTCAATAACAGTGGAAGTAATCAAATTCCCTAGAATTGGATTCAAAATTCTAATAGCATAAGAAAATCCAAAGTTAATTTTTTCTATTTCACTCAACAGCCAAAAACTCAAAAAACCAAAAGGATGAGAAGTAAATAAATCAAGAACTCACATTGAACACAGTAAAAGCAACTTCCCAAGGATGAAATACACCACCATCTTTACAACCTGAAAAGTTACAAACACACTGAAATTCTTCATTCCACACAACAATCCCTTCATCTTCCTTTAAACACTCATCTTTTGTACAATTTTTCTTCACACTTCTCCTTGTTAAAGAGCTCAAATTCAAAGAACTACCCTTTGATAAACCTTTCCACTTAATTTCAACTCTTAATCTATCAAAATCTTGGACCCCCACTTGCTTATTTAACAAAAAGTTGAAACCTTTAAGGTAATTAACACTAATTTTGGCCTCAAATTTCTTTGATGATAATAGTGGTGGCCATGGCCTCCACTTCATCATTTTCACAACCATCTTATAAGATCACTTTTTGTCCTTAAGACTAAAGTGATACAAGATTACTATAAGCCCAAATCAAGAAAATACAATAAAGATCAGTCTTTGGTGATTCTATAGAGATAAACAAGTTATGTTTTTCTTGGATAATTGAGAGATTAAGAGTGGATAAAATGGGATTTAGAGGAGATTAGGTGTTAGTTAAAGAGGGATTATGGAAGTTGTTTGGAAACAAACGGCAGAGAGATAAAAGGGAGAGAAATTGTAGGATACAAGTGGAAAAATAAACACAAGTTGTCTATTTGTACGAGGAGAGTGCTTGTAAACATAATTTTTAATTGCTTTTTTATTTTGGTTTTTTTTTTTTTTTTTTTTGATTTTGGTGGATTAATTTACCTTTAAGAAAAAAAAAGACTAATGCTATATTCAAGATTACTAAAATTTGTTAAAATAAGATTATATCATTCAATAATAAGATATAAATATTTCATCTTTAATTAAAGGTCTTAGATTCAAGTTACGGAAATAAAAAAGATCTACTATACATTTACTAGAGAGCACTTCACAATGTAGAATTTTCCATCGCAAATTCACATTAATCAAATCCCAAAACAGGTATAAGCACCCCAAAAAAAGACATTATTTTTGTATAGTGGTTCTTTTTTTTGTTTTGTTTTTTTCTATTTTGGTGGATTAATTTACATTTAAGGGGAAAAAAATCAAGTGTTACATTCAAGATAAATAAAATTTGTGAAAGATAAGATCTTAGAATAAGAATAGTTAATAGAATATAAATACTTCATTCTTAATTAGAGATCTCGATTTTGAGTTCTAAAAATAGATCTCCTTTAGTAGGGAACTTTTTGCCCTTAAGGCGGAATTTTCCAATATGAATACGCATTAGTGTCAAAGCGGGAACCAGACACCAAACGTAAAAAATAGTAATTTTGTATCATTATTATTTTTCTTTTTTTGGTGTTTTATTCTCTTTCTATTTTGGTGAATAATTTACATTTAAGGGGGGGGGGGGGGGGTAATCGAGCTACATTCAAGATTATTAAAATTTGTTAAATATTAGATCTTATTCTTTTAAAATAAGAAAGAAAGCGCAACTTAGTGCATTAAGCTCCTACGATGCGCAGTCATAAAATTTGGGACTACAAAGGTGTATTATGCATGCGTTGAGATTGCGTTTCACTTATGATATTTCTAGTCAAACGACAACACCTAAGACTCCCCTTCTATAAGACTTATTGATAAAATATAACTCCATCTCTGATTAGAGGTTTCAATGTCTCCTGTGACAAGGAGTGATTTACCCCAAAAGTGGGACTTTGCAACGTAATTTCGTATTAGTTGCGCACTAAAGGGGCACCAGAAACGACGCCCGAAACAATAAAGGACAATTATTTGTATAGTGATACTGGAAATAATACAAGCTAAGCAACGCCTTAAAAGGGAAAATTCCAGTCTTAATAAAAACTTTGTAATGAAAAGGAAAGCATTTATAAACAAATGTTACACCACCAAAGGATATGGTGCAACGGATGAGGCTTTTCTTCTTTGATCAAAACTCGAGTTCGCCCTGAATACGAAAGTTTTTTTGTTGGGGCTCTTTCCTCCTAATGGGCTCTATGCGGCGTGAATTTGCATATAATCAGGTTCCAATGGGGTATCGAACATCCGGTGGAAAACTAAAAAAAAATGTGATTAAAAGTTTGGAAATGAAAACAAAAGTAGGAATGAAGCAGGATTCCATTTCCTATAAGGATTGCATTAAGCAAATTAAATTTTTAATTGAGTGTATTTTAGAGTTTTTGACAATTTCGACAATACGTATCTTTTAGGTTAGGAAGTTGTTTTTTCATTCAAAAAGTAAAAGGGTGTTGTTTTTTTAAACTCAAAAGATTGAAGGGACCAGCTAGAATTACTTAATTAATTTGTTCATAAAACATTTTGTAGGTTGGTTAAGGTGACTTTATAAACCTTGGGGTAATCTACCACCCTGTAACCAACTGAGCTACGCTCATTCGGGCAGGTGACTTTATAAACCTAACAAAATGTTGGAAATATTTATTAAACGTGAAATAAAGTTAATCCTATTTAATTATGACTCGAACAATTGGGGCCCCGCACGTGGAAAACCTTGTTTCCACACACGTGCACACGTAATGTCAATGATCATATTTCCTCAATGGAAGAGATATTGGTACAAATATGAATTGTTTGAGACGTAAGGTAATAGACGATTATTGGCTAAATGACGTTGATTTCACATTGGTAAATGAAGGAAGAAGTATACAATATGTTTAAAGATGAAACGAGTCATGAATATCGGGTCGCAGCGCCAACTCTCTGAAGTTTTGGCGTCGCGGTGCCTCCCTGCAGGGCCGCGGCACTGGTTGTCCAGAGGCTGCGACGGGAGACGAAAAGACATGACTCTTGGGCTGGTTTTGAGGCATTAAACCTCCATTACATCCCAAATGAATTCAACCATTATTTGGCTGAATTAACACTCCATAATCAAGGTCATTACATGGGCAATTGAAAAGTCATCTTCTCAACACTATAAAATGAGGTCTTTGGCTCATTTGCAAAATACTACACACTTAACACATTCTCTAGACAATTTCCTAGAATTGTTCTTCATCTTTAGCAATCAAACACTCTAAGATCTTTCTTCCTATAGCGAACTCTTGAGTCTCTTTTGCTCATTAGTTTGGTTGATGGTTTATCTTGGGAGATAAGTTGTCATTACTCCGTTGAAAGGAATATACGGGGCAATATTATCTTAAAGAAAGATTGATCATCAATCGACTCAGCGAGACAAATTTCCTTATTTACATTGGTTGTTGTTGTGACTTTCCCGTTCCTTGTTATTACCCATATATTCCAACACAAAATTACTCGTCTTTTTCTCGAGAATTTATGTGTTCATAACATGAATTAAGCAGTAAATTTTGAGATTTTAAAATCATTTTATGTTAATTTCTTGCAAAAGCTACAATTAAGGAATCATTTCGTTGTGGTATTGAAACAATTACTCCCAACACAAAATTTCAGCATAAAATAATATAGTGTCTGATTAGCCACATAAGAAAGAATAACTGTGGCATAATTAATGTAATATTTGATTGACAACATTAAATAATACTTGCATTAAGTCATGCAAAACCTATGCATATCTTGTGCAGAATAGAATATATATTAGTTTTAAAGTAAGTAATTTATGTATAACGATCCACAGACGTCATTTATGAATAGATTTGGTTTGCAAGTTAAACCAAAATGCTTTTAGAAATCAAAAGCTAAGTTTTCACGAAAAAATAGTACTATAAATATTCCACAAAAGCATATTTTTGAAAACCTATTCCAATATTCACACGACTTCTCTAAAAATTAACAAAACTAATTTTCCAAAAATAATCAAAACATAACTCAAAACGTCACATGTTATGAAATAAATATCCTTTGTATGGATGCTCATACACATTTACTAACCTTTTGTATGTTACATGTACATATTAATTTGAATACTTAGTATTTGTAACCTCCATTTAGTGGTTTCATCCTATAAATTGAAATGTTATTCACCTTTAAAGGTAGACTAACATACACTTGAAATAAGAAGAAAGTTTCCTCCTCCTCTCTACTTTTTTTTTTACATCTCTTGTCTTATATTACTATCATTTTATAACACGTTATCAGCACGAGTCTCTAATTTTATTTTGAAGTTTATTTCAAATTATTCTATCCTCCCCAGACCCACGTTGTGAGATTTCCCTGAGTATGTTGTTGTTGTTGTAGTTTATTTTAAATTAATACTAACATCTTCGGATGCCTAATGGTACTAGCCGTCGCTTACTGGAAATCAACGAGAATGTTTCACTGTATGTGATAGAGATGGCCAATACACAGGTTATGTAAATTAAGTCTTTTGCTTACTATTGATTTTATATTTTTATCAATACTTGTTAAGTTGATATATGTATAACGTATTAGTATGAAGTATCCAAATATTTTCATAAAGAATTGTTTTGCTGCAAACTCCTAATACCTTATATAGATAATATTGTTTGGATGTTGCTTATAAATTATATTTGAAAATTTTATGCTACAACAATTTTATAAATTGAAAATCTCACATTAGAAGATATATTAAACTCTTGTAGAGTTTGAAAGCAGTATGTAGCCACTAATACTGGCAATATCTCATAAATTTTGTTATGACTAAATTTTGTATGTCTATAATCGCCAGAAGTGACAATATTTCTGTAGATCTATTGTGATTAGTGCTGTTACCGGTCCGGTCCGGTCCGGGTATCAGCTTACCGGGATCGGACCGATAAGCTTACCGGTCCGGACCGGGACCGGACCGGTAAGGTTTCGGTCCTGGGACGAGATCCGGTCCCGGACCGAAACCTTATCGGTCCGGTTCTCGGTCCGGACCGGTAAGAATTTCCGGGTCGGGCCATTTTTTAAAAAAAAAAAAAATTGAATTTCCAATACTGAAATTGACATTCTCGGACGCGGTGCCACGCAATTTTTACGTTGAAATCAATTGTACATCGCGAGATATTTAGATTTGAAAATGGGAAAAACGTAACGATTTGGGGGAAAAGAGAAATTGAGGGGCAATATGGACGGTTTTGGAGAAATCCGGTGAAGCAGTCCGTTTGGGATTATTCGTCTCGAAAAAATACGCGAAATCAAAAAATAATTTAGGTAAAACGGACGTCCGAGCGCAAAGTTATGACCATATAAAGTTTGATCAATTTACAACTAATTAGAGCTGACGGGAGAAATTGGGGGCTTCTTTGGTGAAATTTGTGGGGACCGGTTAACGGGTATTTTACCGGGTTACCGGTCCGGTTCCTTTAACGGTCCGGATATTTTTTAGATACTCGTATCCGAACCGTTAAGGTTTCGGTCCGGTTTCGGTCCGGGTTTACCGGTCCGGTTCTCGAGTATATCCGAACCACTAACAGCCCTAATTGTGATTACAATTGAAAATGTGTTAGAGAAAAATTCTCTACATCATATGTATACCTCGATTTTCTCCTGAAGTAGCAAGATCTTTAAGAAGTTCTAAGTTATCATTATTTGATATGTTTAAGGCACGTTGAGATATGTATACCAGAAGAATGAGAACTTTTGATAAATGTTATGAGTACAAATTCATTCCCTGAAGTGAATGTGACGATATGTAGTAAAGCTTTATATATATGAACATGCATTTGGTTGTGAAGTTATCACGAAATTTGCGCAAATTTCGATCGGGCCAGAAAAATCGACCGACCGAACACATTGGACGGACGAACCGACCGAAAAATTCGGTCCGGTCTTCGGTCCGAGTTTTTTAACAATTCGGTTTTCGGTCCGGTCCGGTCGAGTTCGATCGTCCTAATTTAATATTTTTATTTTTTTATTTTTATAATATATATAATATATATAATTCCTAATATATATAATATATATAATTCCTAATATATATAATATATATAATTCCTAATATATATAATATATATAATTTATAATTTTCTAAATTCCTAATATATATAATTCCTAATTTTCTAAATTTCTAATATATAATATTATATAATTTCGGGTCGGGTTCCGGGGCCCGGTTTTTTTTTTAAAATTGAATTTCCAATACTGAAATTGACATTCTCGGACGCGGTGCCACAAATTTTTTACGTTGAAATCTATTGTACATCGCGAGATATTTAGATTTGCAAATGGGAAAAAAGTAACGATTTGGGAAAAAGAGAAATTGAGGGGCAAGATGGACGTTTTTGGAGAAATCGGAGGAATCAAACCGCGTGGCAGTTTGGCCACCCCCGTATCGAAAAAATACGCGAAATCAAAAAAAAATTTAGGTAAAACGGACGTCCGAGCGCAAAGTTATGACCGTATAAAGTTTGATCAATTTACAACCTATATTTCATATGTCAATACGTCCGGGGGCTGGCGGGGAGGGGGGCTGGCGGAGGACTGGGGCCTGGGGGGTTGGTTGGGGGGGCTGGGGGGGAATCAAATTCGGTCCAATCGGTCCGAAAACCCGGACCGGACCGAAATTGACCCGGACCGGACCGGACCGGACCGAGAAATTCGGTCCGGTCTTCGGTCCGGATAATCCCGGCGTTCGGTCCTCGGTCCGGTCCGGTTCGGTCCGGTCCGGTCCGGTCCTGACCCTTTGTGCACCCCTAATCACGACTCACCTCCAGAAGAGGTATAATAATTGAGAAAAAAAATATTCTAAATATTTTATGCTTTACTCTCGGAGTAGTAAATTCAGAATTCTGCTCCCGAAGTAGCAAACTCAGAAATCTGCTCCCGGTTACTTGCGGATAGTGTTGGTCGTGTGATGTGTGTGTATGAGTAATGGACGATTACTTGCGGGTGTGTGTTACTACACCCACTCGCTTAACACGTCTCCTTTTGTAAGGCATGATATGTCATTCCCCCTCCCCTATAAGTAGAATAAGTTAGAAGAACTTATTCAAGATTCAACAACCTGAAAATCCTTATTTTCGAGAGTGAGCTAGTGTTGAGCTGAAGTGTTCAAAGCTTAAGAACTGTAAGATAATATTAATCTCCCTTAGGGAGTCTTCTCATTAATATCAAAGTATATATATAGTACGATTTTCATCCCTTATACAATAGGAATCTTAAGCCTATACAAAAGAGGAATCCTAGTCTTACCATAATTATATTTACACAATATATGGAAATATACTAATTATGGGTAGGGATACAATTGTTTCTATAATATACACGTTTACACAACCCCTCAGTCGGAGCGGGAGGAGGCGGGCGAGGCGGATCTCAAGTCAAGAAATAAGCATGCAGGAAGTCCTTTGGTAAATATACCTGCATACTGATAGGATGATGAAACATGTAACACTCTGACATGGCCTAGCGCAACTTTCTCACGGACGAAGTGTAGGTCTATCTCAATATGCTTGATTGGCTGATGTTGAACCGAATTATGAGAAAGATAGATGGCAGAGATGTTATCACAATACATAATAGATGTCTGACGCGAAGAACACTGAATTTCAAACAATAAATTTATGAGCCAACAAATCTCAGCTACCACATTTGCAACGCCTCTGTACTCAGCCTCGGAACTCGATCGAGATAGGATAGCATGTCGCTTGGCAGACCAAGAAATCAGAGCCGGAGGTGGAGCGTCGCGTGTCCGGACACCCTATCCAATCTGCATCCGTATAAGAGAGCAACCTGTTTGGTGCAGATGGGTATAGGTGCAAACCATAATCAAGTGTGCCCTTAATGTATCAAATGATACGCTTAAGAGCAGTGAAATGAGACTCTCTGGGGGCATGCATGAATAAGCATACCTGCTGAACATCATAAGCAATGTCTGGCATTGTGAATGTAAGATACTGAAGTGCACCTGCAAGGCTCCTATACAGAGTAGGATCGGAGACTGGAGCACCATCCATAGCACTGAGCTTAGATTTTGAATCAACAGGAGTAGGTGAAACTTTGCAATTTGCCATCTTAGCTCTGTACACAATCTCCTCTGCATACTTACGCTAACACAAGAACATGTGGTTGGCAGACCTGGTCACTGATATCCCCAAAAAGTAACTCAGCTTTCCTAAATCAGTCATTGCAAATTCAGACTTAAGCAAGACAATAATCTCATTTTTCAATCCGTCGGAGGAGGCAATAAGAACGATATCATCCACGTAAAGTAATAAGTAAGCAGTGCTACTACCTCGATGAAAAATGAAGAGTGATGTATCACTCTTGCTACATACAAACCCAATATGCAAGATATACCTGACAATCATACCACGCACGGGGGGCCTGTTTCAGGCCATATAGTGACTTACGGAGATGACACACATAGTGAGGAACTACTGGATGGGTGAACTCTAGTGGCTGATGCATGTAGACTGTCTCTCTCAGATCCTCATGTAAGAATGCATTTTTCATATCAAGTTGATGGATCGGCCAGTGTTTGCCCATGACAATGCTAAAAAATGTGCGGATAGTAGTCGGTTTGACAACCGGGCTGAATGTCTCACCACAATCAATGCACTTCCGTTGATTTGTGTCATTAGCCACAAGTCGTGTCTTATACCTCTCAAGATCCCTATTGTCTCTGAATTTATGATGAAATAGCCACAGACAACGAATCACATTCACCCCCTCAGGTCTAGGTACTAGATCTCATGTGTGCTGTTTAGTTAAAGCATTGAATTCCTCAGACATAGTCGCATTCCAATTAGGGTCTTGTTTGGCAAATATAGGGTTCTTGGGAATTGGTGAAATGGTATAGGCACACAAGTTAAATTGGACTTTGGGTTTGAAGATTCCATGCTTTTCACGAGTTTCCATTTGCTGAGTGGGATAGTGGGAGGCTCCAAGACGGAGGTATTTGTTGGATATGGAGAAGGAGGGGCTGACGCCGTAGGAGGCACCGCGGTGCTGTGATCAAGGACCGCGGTGCTGGAAGGAGCCGTCGGCGGCGCCGTGATCAAGGGCCGCGGCGCTGGAGGACTGACAGACCTCTCTGAAGTTTTGGCGCCGCGACGCCTCAGCACTGGGCCGCGGCGCTGTCGACGGTGAAGTAGGAACCTGTTCGCAGGAGTTTTGGCGCCGCGTCGCTGATGTAGATTCTGCGGCAGTGCTATGCTCTAGTTGACTGAGGATGATGGGAGAGATGTCAGGCTTGTCAAGAAAAGAGTAATTCGGTTTTTGGAACTGTTTAAGATTCGAAAACGGGAATATGGTCTCGTCGAATGTGACGTGACGAGAGATGTGGATCTGACGAGTGGACAAGTAATAACATAGATAGACCATATGGTTCGGCGGAAAGCCTAGGTAGACACATGGAGTGGACCGGGGGCTAGTTTGTGAGAGGCGGTAGAGGCAAGGTTAGGATAGCATAGACAACCGAATATCCGGAGATGATCATAAGAGAGGACTCTATGATAGAGGATTTCGGTAGGGGTCATATTGTGAAGGGTGCTAGTTGGGAGAATATTGAGAAAATATTTTGACATTTTAGCAGCATAGACCCAGAATGACGGAGGTAGGGAGACATGAATCAATAGAGTGTGAATCATATTGTTAATGGTGCAGATGATTCTCTCAGCTTTACCATTTTGTGGGGAGGTGTGAGGGCAGGAGAAGTGAAAGACCATGCCATTATTGGTACAAAACTGGTGAAATATAAAGTTATTGAATTCACGATCATTATCACACTGAAAAGATTTTATACCTTTTTCAAACTGTGTTTGAATAAATGTTCGAAACTCAAGGAATTTGGCAAACACTTTCGATTTAAATTTGAGAGGATACAACCAAACAAAGTGAGAACAATCATCTAGTAAGATAAGATAGTATTTATGACCGAGAGAACTAGCAACATGTGATGTCCATAAATCGGCATGTATAATATCAAAAGATGCAAAAGTAACACTAGTAGATGATTTAAATGGAAGACGAGTATGTTTGTCTAAAGAACAAGAAACGCAGTTTTGGGCAAGCTTCCCATTATAAGTAATTAAATTATTGCCTCTAAGAAAACTAAAAACTGGAGCTCCTGGATAACCAATCCTATTATGCCACGTTGAAGAAGAAATGACCGCTAGAGAGACGGGAGAGCTAGATCTGGCAGCGGAGGTGGGAGTGAATGGATATAGATCCCCCGTGCTAATGTATCTCGTAAGAGATGTCCCCGTATGAAGATCCTTCATAGTGAAACCAAAAGGGTCAAAATCAACAGAGACATAATTATTACGAGTGAATTTGCGGATAGAGATTAGATTCTTAATGACATGTGGGGCATATAGGGTATTTTGAAGTGGGAATGGATTAGGAGGTGGTGTGTATGATGTACCAAAGCCTTTTACTGGAATGCGGTGGCCACTACCAACTGTCACATATTGAGGATGCTTTAAACCAAACAGTTTGAGATTATTACCTACAGTCCTGGTGAGGTGAGAAGTGGCTCCGGAGTCCATGTATCAGTTGTTGTATATTGAGACTGCTGAAGGTCTGACCTAACTTAGTGGGTGTCATGCTGGACGAGGGCTGCTGGAACTGGCCGTGCATGAAATGGGCTTGCTGCGGATACTGGACTTGCCGAGGGGCCAGAGCAGGGCCCAACACACCTTGGTGGGAGAACTGGTGGAAGGGTTGTTGGTACTGGAATTGCGGCGGCAACGCGACGCTATATGGGTACTGTTGAGGAGCCGCGGCGCTGAACTAATTCTGCGGGCCCTGTTGTTGCTGCTACTGATTATGATGTCTACGACCACGACCTCCTCTGCCGCGGCCCTTGCCAAGCTTTCCACAGCATCCTTGCTGCGGTTGAGAGTTCTGGCAGTGTTGGATCTTGAGGGCGCGATTCGACAACTAATGCCTTCTGATTGTGCTCATCCTGCTTAGCACGTCGAGTCTCTTCGAGCAACAACTGCGAGCGAGCTTTGTTAAAACTGGGAAGTGGATCTGCCTGTTGAATCATAGTGGCTAACATATCATAGTCACCTTTGGGAAGGCATGCAATCAATTGCAACACCATCTTAGTGTCTGAGACAGGCGTATCGACGTTGGAGAGTTGATCCGCCAGTAGTTTCAACTGTCTGCAGTATTCAGTCATGTTGGAGAAGTTTTCAAGGCGTATATTGTTAAATTCCTCTAAATACACCGCAGGCATGTGCTTGTTATCTTGAAAGATTTACTCCAAGCAGTTCCATAAATCACGGGTTGTGGTGCCAGATTTCATGATAGTAAGAAGAAGATCCTGAGAAATACTACCATAAATCCATTATTTGACGCCGGCGTCTAGACGACGCCAAATATACTCATCAACCTCCGGAGGGCGCAGAATAGTGTCGTCGATGTGATCAAGCACGCTATAGAGACATGCGTGATTACGAAATAGTTCAACCCAATGAGAATACTGACTGTTTTCTTGATCAAGAAGAATGATAATATAATTCTTGATGTTGGAAACAGTTAGGGCGGGATGAAAAGAAGATGACGACGTGGTTGTGGGATTTGTGGAGGTAGAAGCGTCAGAATCAGAAGAGTAATCATGAGTATCCATTTAGAGAAGAGATGAAGAAAAGAAAACCCAAGAAATTTCTTGAAGAGAAGAAGGGAACCGCGACGCCGTGGGAGAGGGGGTGGTGCCGGCGGTTTGGAAGAATTTTTTTAGGGTTTTGGAGTTTAGGCTCTTGATACCATGTTAGATGATATTAATCTCTCTTAGAGAGTCTTCTCATTAATATCAAAGTATATATATAGTACAATATTTATTCCTTATACAATAGGAATCTTTAGCCTATACAAAAGAGGAATCCTAGTCTTACCATAATTATATTTACACAATATATGAAAATATTCTAATTATGGGTAGGGATACAATTGTTTCTATAATATACACGTTTACAAGAACAGAGATTGTTCTTGTGAGTGTGTTTCCGAGAGCTTAAACTAAATAGTGAGTGAAACTAGTTTAGTTTGAGAGTTCAAGTGTTAGACTCACAGTTCTACCACTTCATTGTATATGCCGAGAGGCGTTCCTTTATTTATTATTTGAGTTGAAATAAAAGTAAAGGTTGGGCTGTTTTAGCCCGTAAATTCTTGGTGTGTTGTGTTGTGATTATTCTTGTTATTTTAAACCTCCTCTTAGTGTGTGTAATAGCTTTCGCAATGCTACGTTCTTTTGATCTTGAAAGGACGAAGTGTTTGGCTGAAGTTGACAAGAATTGTTGCCGACTATCATCACGCCTTTTGTGTGCAAAAAATTTAAATAGCATACCGGGGATGTGACAGGACCCATGGTGAATGAGTCGATGTGTATAATATCACACTAGCCAACAAAAAAACGTGGAATATCAAACTAATGGTTGTAAACATTCCAATATCACCCATGCGTTTTAAATGTTAAATGGTTGGTGCAAGTTTTATTTATTTACTCTTTGACTAAGTAATCATCACCATTATTAAAATTTGAACGGTATGGAAAGTCCAACTTTTTTCTGAAATGAAGTTTTCCTATTGCTACTTCTACTTGAATATTAAGTGTTGGCTTAGCACTAATTTTTTGTTTAATCATCTTATCGAGACTTTTTTAGTTCTTAAGATGCGAATATGAAATCTCTAATTAAAAGTGAATGAGTTTTATGCAATATTATTCTATCACATTTCTCGAAAAAGAAACTACAATTAAGAAAAAGATCTCTAGATATTTGTAAAACTTGTCATTTGTATGCCAAGAATGTTTTCCTCTTGGTTGATTATCCAGTTCGACAATATAAATAATCTTAAATAAGTGAGACGTGTAAAAATCCCATTAAGCAACCATTATTAATAATAAGTAGAAAGTGGTAAACAAATTTCCTCAAGAATTGAAGTAATAGATTGGTGTGGCCAATAACATATTTTTCTTTAACTTTGATTTAATAAATTAGTCTTAGGATGCCATCATTGAACTTGTCAAATTTCCATATATTCCTCAAATAATTAATCCCTTCATTATTCTTATTGATGAAAGACATATATATACAAATTAAAATAAGAGAATCATATTCCTACTTTACATCTAAATCCATATTCTATAAGGAGATTAACTATACAATTATGGTAATCTTACAATAGTAATTAAGGTACAAAACTACTTCTAATATTTACCAAATATCTGATAATTCGGCGGCATTGTCGTCACGGACCGTGGCGCGCTATGGACTTTGGGCGCGGCAGACGTCTTGTTGCTCTTTAACATGGCGAGCGGTTTCATAATGTTGCGCATCGTCTTTAAAATCTTCAAAAAGGACTGAGGGAAGACCCTTTGTAAAGATGTCTACAATTTGATATCTTGAAGGGACATGACAGACGCGTACTTGTCCTTTAGCTATCTTCTCCCGAACAAAGTAAATATCCATCTCTATGTGTTTAGTACGCTGATGCTGAACTGGATTACCAGAAATGTAGATGACCCTTATATTATCACAATACACCAAGGTAGCCTTCTCAATAGGACAATGAAGCTCTAAAAGTAGATTTCGTAACCAACATGACTCATAAACCACATTGGCTACCCCTCGATACTCGGCCTCTGCACTTGAACGTGAAAGTGTGGATTGACGCTTGGCAGACCATGAGACTAAGTTATTACCTAAAAACATGCAATAGCCAGACGTATACTGTCTTGTGTCAGGAAAACCACCCCAATCAGCATCTGCATAAGAGACTAGTGTAGACGTCGACGAAGGATACAAATGCAAGTCATACTCAAGTGTTCCCTGAATGTACCTAAGAATGCGCTCAATGCGTTTGAGCGTATTCATATGTTCAATTCTGGGATCATGCATAAACAAACACACCTGCTGTAAGACATATGTAATATCAGGTCGCGTGAGCGCCGATATCGGAAGGCGTCTGCAAGACTACGGAATGGCCGGATCCTCATGGGAGACAATCGCGGCGCCAACTTAGGTTTAGTATCAATTAGAGTAGAAGTGAACTTACAGGATGACATCCCAGTCATCTCAATGATCTCTGCTGCATACTTCTTTTGTGATAAGAACAATCCACCTGCATGACGAGTTACAGCAATCCCCAAAAAGTAACTCAATTGGCTCAAGTCCTTCATGACAAACTGAGAACTGAGCATTGTCATAATGGACTTTCGCAAAGATCGTGAAGAAGCGATCGATAATATCATCAACATATAATAGAATATAAGTCATGGAATATCCCTGACAGTATATGAATAATGAGTTATCAGACCTGCTGTGAGAGAAATCATAGCTCTGATAACAATTCCCATTAGGAAATGGCTAATGGACTTGCAAATTGTAGTCTATATATTGTTCATTATTCGAGCACTCAATCGAACAAGGGAGTTTATTAAATTTGTAATATTCTAGCATGTGGTTCACTTACAATTGAACATAACCACAAACAAAAAGTAAATCGAATTTCCACATATTGATGATGGCACAGCTTTGTTGCACACGAACCACAAGATAGCAAAGTAAAATTGACAGTTCACTCATCTTCTTTGATCCATCATTCTTTGGACTCTTGTGTTGAAGAGTCTTGAGTCTTTGCGACACCGTCAAAAGTTATGGTGGGGTGATAATCATTCTCGCATTTCTAGCTAGAAATTTCGAGTTCAAGTTAAGAAAATTGAATTATGATCGATAATAATTATTTTTTATCTTCTAAAATTAGACCTTTTGGTAGAAATTTAAATTAATCAGTGAAAACAAAAATAAATCTGAAACTCCTAATCTTTCATGTAAAGCTACTTCACTTTATCTGATGACCCGTCGAACATAGAGCAAGTCAATGGCACTGGAAACATAAAGAGACCCCATTTGATTGATCGTATCAGATCCAGTCACTGCTAATAAAAATAAGAATTAACATCCGATAAATTTTATAGCTAAATAATAAAATTCGTCGCTAATTTTATTTAGCGATAGATTATCAAAAAAAGTTATTTATCTATAAATAACATATTAGCGATGAAGTTGATAGCTAATTTCAGTTTTCTTTTGACTAATGCACTAGGGAATAATTTACACGTGATGTTTGTTGATGTTGTGTGAGTGTTGTGACAACATCAGGTTTTATGCCTGGACAACATCTTGCAGTGTTCTGCAGATGTTGCCCGCAATGTTGCGCAACATCCGCAGTGTCCTGCAGATGTTGTCTCCGATGTTGCCGCAACATTTCACCCGACATCTTTGAAAACGATTTTGTCTATTTTTCCGGCCAAAACAATATTTGTTACTGTGAGTTAAAAATGTCCTAGGCAGGCTGAATATGGAGTTGTGTTTAAAACGTGGGAATTGAAAGAGTCAAGCTTGGAATCGAAGGTACTTGAAGACCAAGCAACTTGGATACCAAGTCAAAGCTGTTGAGAAATTCAAGGAGCTGGAATATGTCCAAGCTGCAACCTTCTTTCTTTCAACTTCCACAACCAACCAGCGAGAGTTTCAAGGAAGTTTCACACTATAAATAGAGGAGGAACTTCAGAGTATTGGTATCCGGAATCAAAATGTAAAAATACCAAGAGAACTCTCGGGATTTCGCTTCAGGATCAAAACCTTTTAGCCTAAGTCTTTTAGCAACATCTGTCTCACACTATAATTGCTATCTCTATTATAGATTAAGTCTATTGTAAAGCAATTGTGGCGATGATGTTGCATTTGTCTTTTTAGACTTTTTAACTTAGGCGAAGTCATATGCGCCTCATTTTATTTTGTAATTTCTTTTTCGTTCTTTCATTGCAAAATTGTAAAAAAAAAATCATTTGTAATTGTATATAATATATACAATTCTTTTGGTCATTGACCATCAAGAGATATATTAATATATACCCTTGAAAATATAAACTTTTGTGTCTTTTACTTTTCCGCTGCAATTACTCTTTAAAGGTTTATTCTGTTTTTTGTCAGATGTTGCCACCAATGTTGAGGCAACATCCAGAAACTGTTTCAGCTATTCTTGTTGTTTCGATTTTAATCTTACGTATCCATAGCCCGGGACCCAACAAGTGGTATCAGAGCCAACACTTGACACAATAAGTGACTGGTCCTGTTATTCTAAGTTATGGATCCGGCAAATTCAAAATATTGGTAGACTTCCCGTTGGTTCAAATTATGCATATTGGATCGTCTATGTTCTCATATCAAATTAATTGATGTTAGGACATGGATATCTATAATCCATGAGTATGTTGTATCAATGTAGCCGTCGGATGAGGAATGTGACATTCTTGTTACACCCAAATCCAAATGGACGGAGGAAGAAACCAATAATGCGAGCTACAATGGAAAATGGAACTTTTGAGGATAGAAGAAACAGAAGACGTAAATTCCTATTTTGAAAAGTTGAATGACGTTTTTATATTGATAATGTTGAAATTAATGTCGGAACATTTGTGACAACATATTACATGTATGTGAAATTGTTGGGATAAATGTTGGACAGCATTCTGCCCAACATATCATCTAATAAATGTCAAGTGTTTGGTGTTCCTTTAACCAACACCCAACTTGTGATAAAGACTCTCTGTTCTCTTTCTGAGAAGTTCAATATAAAGATTTGTGCGATTGAAGAAGTTTGTGATGGTGTTAATGTTGTCTTGCTCTCTCGAAAATTTATTTCAATGGTGAGAAAGATCAACAATGATAGGTTTATGTCTAAATCCAAAGAGTACCAAAGTCAAACATTTAGTCATCAGTCCACTAGATTTTTTCCAAATACACAAAAAGGTAACTAAGGAAATTCAATTCGGATCATACCAAATTTGATCTTAACAGCTTGGGTCCGGACATGCATGCTCAAGATGAGGTCATTATGCTAATAAATGTACAAACACTCTTAGAAATTTGGTAAGAGTCGGAGAGTTTTTCTTAGTGATGATGAAGAAGGAGATCCAGAACCAGAATCACAAGCAATGATGACTGTTGTTTTCGAACAGTTTATGTCCGATAATAAAGATGTCATCGACAATGTTGTCTCAACATCTGTGGCAACATCAGCAACAACATCTGCGAAAACATCTCTAAGGTATGAATATTTTAACTTTTCAGATGTAAATTATTTTAGTGATTTTGTTTCAACTAGTGTGGCTCTATGATTGGATCAAGTTGACTCTCAAGATGACATGAATAAGCATGTACAAAATCTTTGTAAAGCTTTAATTATTGAATCTGAGCAACATGACTCAAAAGTTAAATCTTTAACTCATGAGAATCATGTTTTAAAAGGCACAATTACTCATTTAGAGGTAGCACTTACCAAAAAGGATCCCTAATTTGGTAAGATTCGTGTAAAATTTGGATTCTGCCGTAGACACTTTCCAGAAGCTCAACACGAGGATCTTAAAATTGGATGAAATTCTTTACTTTAGTAAGTCTTCATATGCAGGTATTGAGTATCAAAAATCTCATAAAATTGTTTATCCTAGTTTCGTTGATAAAAATGAGAAAATCTTTTTGTAAAGAAAAAATTGTCTTGTCTAAATCAAAGAATAATCTGAAGTATGTGGGCAGTTACTTAAACTTCCTTGGAAAGATAAGGACATACTACTTCAAACTTCAAAATTCTGTGAACAAAGTGTTGCCTAAAATGTCATCTAAAATGTTGTCCAAACATTTCAGCCAACATTCGAAGCTACATTTCTAAACAGACAAGGAGAAAATATTTTAAGAGAGATTGGGTTCCCAAAATGGTCTTAACTGGTAATATCTACATTACAGCATTAAAGAACTAACATTACAGGTTCTTAGTACTTTGATTATGAGCATTCATGCCACATGACAAGTACGAAAGGTTTTATGAAGAACTAAGAGTCATTCAATAGAGTTTACGTGACTTTTTGGAGGTGGGAGTAAGATCAAGATTATTGGTAAAGGAACGTTGAATGGTTCTGATGTACCAGCCTTGAAGATTGTACTTCATATTTATGGCTTAGTTGCTAACCTTCTTAGCATAAGTCAGCTATGTGATGATGATCTCAAGGTAAAACAGTCTCTGAAGTTTGTATGAAAGGTAAGCAAGCACATGTTGCCCTTAATGTTTCCCAACACGACAGACAACATTCAGGTATGTCTCTCTATTTTCAGTTATTACATGTGGATCTAATGGATCCAATTGAAGGAGACAACCTACGGGCATGAGATATTCCTTTGTTATTGTGGATGATTTTTCTAGGTACACAAGGAGATATTTCTTTAAATGAAAAATCATGAACCTTTGATATGTTTAAAACTTTACACTCTAGAGTTATGAATATGTTTTGTTCTCCTATTATTTTTGGATTAGGTCCAATCATGGAAAAGATTTTAAAAACTCATTCTTTTGCAAAAGTTTGTGAAAAGAAAGAGATTTTCCATGAATTTTATGCTCCCAAAACTCCTTAGTATAATGGGGTAGCAGAAAGAACGAACAAAATCTTGCAAGAAAGGGAAGAGTAATGTTAAGTTCTAAACAAATGTCAAATAGTTTTTTTTGCAGAATCCTTAAATACCATATCTCTAATAGAGTCTACTTAAGGTCAAGTACTAATGACACCCTTTGAAATAATAATTGAGTTTCTTTTATATCTCTTTTGGGTGCATTTGTTACATCTTAAATGACAGGTATCATTTGGCGAAGTTTGACTCTAAGAATGAGAAAAGAATTTTTATTGGATAGTCATGCTTATTGTTTGTACAATCCGAGGACCAAGACCGTACAAGAGTTGGTCAATGTTATTTTTGGTGATCTTACTGATGTGATAGGTAAGACATCAGAAAACAACATTATAGTTACAGCAGAAAAAGAGCAAACTGTAGAATCAGATGTTGTCCCAAATGTTGTCACAACATCAGAGGCAACATCTGAACCACAAGAAGAGATCACAAGGGTCGAAGTGGAGGAGGAGTCCAGAACTGAAATGCTAGATCAAGTATGAAGATACCCTCCATCAAGGATAAGTAAGAACCATCCCTCAGACCAGGTGATAGGGGGAGTTTGTGAAGGAATTATAACAAGAGAGAAAGAGTCAATCAACTACCGAAAGATGGTAAGGTATGTGTGTGTGTCTACCATATACCAACAGGTTAGTCTTTCTTGTTCCATATCTACTTTATAACCAAAAATATTTTGGAAGCACTAAAAGATGATTTTTGTATTCAAGAAATACAAGAAGAGCTTGAGCAACATTCTCGAAATGATGTCTGAGATCCGGTTCCAAGTCTTAACAATTCAAATGTTATTGAAACTAAATGGATCTTTAAAAATATGTCAGACTAATCGAGAACTATAGTTCAAAATAAAGCTCGTCTAGTGGCTCAAGGCTATACCCAGGCTAAATGTATGGACTATGACGAAATCTTTGCACCTGTGGATAGAATTGAATCAATTAGACTTACCCTTGCTATTGATTGTTGTCAAAAAATTATCTTGTACCAAATGGATGTTAAAAGTGTCTTCCTAAATGGTTTTTCTTGATAAGGAAGTCTATGTTTTGAGAATCCTCACCACCACATTATGTATACAAGCAAAAAAAATGTTTCGTATAGGGTGAAAACAAGCTCCTTGTGTGTGGTATGATCGTTTGATTAGACTTCTACTTGATTTTTATTTTAGCCGTGATGAATATGATAGAACTTTATTTACAAAACGTCATGGTGTAGATATTATAATTGCTCAAATTTATGGAAATGACATAGTTTTTGGCTCGACCTCACAGTCGTACCTTAAGACTTTTTTGTCGAGGCTATGTGATCAACATTTGAGATGAGCATGATTGGGGAACTAACTTATTTCTTAGGCCTGCAGATAAAGCAAAGTGAAGATGGAACCTTCATCTCACAAACCAAATACGCCAAGAATCTAGTTAGAAGATTTGGATTGGAGAATGCTAAACTAACTCCAATGGACTTCTCGCAAAAAGGTATGTAAAGACGATGTTGGCGAAGATGTTGACCCAATATTGTACCAATTTATGATAGGCAGTCTTTTGTATCTTATTGCTAGTCGTCCAACATTATGTTTAGTGTATTTGAGTGTGTATGTGTTCAAGCCTGTCCCAAAATATTCCACTTAAATGCTGTGAAACATATTAATCGATATGTTGTTGGCACATATGAGTTGGGAATTTTGGTATTCCGATGACACTTATCCTAACTTAATAGGATTTAGTGACATGGATTAGGCCGGAGATGTGAATGATAGAAGAATACAAGTAGAGGATATTGTTTACCTTGGCAACAATCTTATTTATATGATATACGATATTTTTACCAAGACTCTAGATCATGAGAGATTTTCTAGTTTAAACCGGAAAAAAACTTAGTATGTGTTTTAAATAAGGCTGTTTTTGGTAGATGTTGCTTGAAATGTTGCACAACATTCTGGAGAACATTTATTGTTTTGTCAATATACTTTGGCGATGTAACAGTATTGTGCATGCATTTGGTCATTCAAGTATGATGCTCTGAAACAAGGCGAGAGATGATATTGTTCTCTGCGATGGTGTATATAAATTATTTATATATATCATAAAAAGGGAGTATCAAAGGTAGGCAAAGCCTTGACTAAAGATTTGGCAATGTTGAAAATAAAAAAAATAAAAGAGCAAAACTCTAAATTGGTACCGTTCCTATTGTATAGGAGTAACATGTGCTTAAAAGAAGGTTGAAAATACTTCAAAGATTATTTTCATTTTTTTTAAGACATAGAGTATTCTGCATATGTTCAACTAAGTTTGATTAAAGACACGATGGAAAATGTTACATTGGTCGAGGGATCAAACTCATAGAGAATATATACAGAATGTGTCTAATGTTAATGTCAAATCTAGAAGTTTATGTGGTGTCATAATACTTGTGTTGCCCTAACATTACTGACAACATCACGATCCAATATATTGATTGTTCCTTCAGAAAATTAATTTTCTGTAGTTTATTATGCCTTATTTATTCCTATTAATTTTTGAAATTAAAATCATTAACCTCAAATCCCGTTTAATACTGGACAATTTTTGTTTTTAAATTCAAAAATCAGTTTTATGTCGTTAATGTCTTAATTTGAGGAGTGTAGAATCCTAATCTACACTGCCTACTTTTTGGAAAATATTGTTGTGAGTTGCTTAAAGAAATGTTGTCTTGTATATAATATTCCTCTTGTTTGTTATTTTTCATGTCATTTCAAGATTTTTCCCGAGAAACAAAATATTTTTTATTATTTAAAAAAAAAAGGAAAAAATCATCTCCTCGGGTTGTTTTCTATCTATCCGATGAACTCATCACCATGTCACACTCCAATCATGGATGGTTGTTATATATATATATATAGTATGTGAGATGTTACATTGCTCCAAATGTCAAATCTATACAATATCTATATATAAACGTATTCGAATTAATTCCCAAAATCCTCTCCTACATATTCACCAATAGAATACTTCTCCAATGTCTACCCAACTGTAAAACACCACTCCATCCAATGAACATTAGTCATTTATCTAATACGAAGAACTCAAGCTCAATACCTCTCAGCAGATTGGACAATCGTCTTCCTCTAGGATAGAAACATTTACTTGACCTGGAAGAAGGAAGCAGGAAATGTTGATGTTGCCAGGAATGTTATCAACAATCTAGGCAAAGTCATTTATAGAGATGTTGTCACAACATCGTAGGCAACATCCAGAGTTCATTTCATGATACTGCTTTCTCCACAAAAAGGGGGAGAAAATGTTGTTATCTATGCAGGGGGAGGAAACTGAAATGCAGGGGGAGGAAGCTGAAATGCAGGGGAGGAAGCTGAAGTTGTACAAGCTCTACTACACAGGGGAGACTACTACGACAATGCTGCAAGCTGAAATGTAGGGGGAGGAAGCTGAAGTTGTACAAACTCTACTACACATGGGAGACTGCTACGACGGTGTTGCTTCTCGATGATGTTGTTGTTGAATAAAGATCAAGGGGGATATTGATGATGCTGAACCTGAACTGTTCATGTTTGGTTAATGTGTGGGTTTTGTGAAGAAAGACAAAAAGAGGGAGATTGTTAATGTTGGAATTAGTGTTGTAACATTTGTAACAACATATCTACATACATGTATGGAGATATGTTGGGACAAATGTTATGCAACACTTTGACCAACATTTCGTATTTCTTCTAAACTGGTTTTGTCTTACTTCACGCTGATGGATATTGATATGTGTGGACAATGAGACAATTCTATTTTTGGCCTGTAAATATATTTGTATATATTTTATTTGTGAATGATGTATGGATATTAGTCTTTGATACTTACAACAATGTTGTATGTATGTTGTGACTGACAAACATATGTTCTTGCTAACCCAATTTACAATACAATACTTGAAACTTATAACTGCATGTTGAGGGGGAGCATGACTACAATCTTGCTGAGTTTGGAATGTTATGGGAAACATTTACAATCAGTCGTATCCTTGACATTTGTAGGTTTGTATGGAGTTTTGTGAAGAAAGGCAAAAAGGGGGAGATTGTTGATGTTGTGTGAGTGTGGTGACAACATCAGGTTTTATGCCTGGACAACATCTTTTTGCAATGTTGCGCAAAATCTGCAGTGTCCTGCAGATGTTGTCTCCGATGTTGTCACAACATTTCACCCGACATCTTTGGAAACGATTTTGCCTATTCTTCCGGCCAAAACAGTATTTGTTACTGTGAGTTAAAAATACCCTAGGCAGACTGAATATGAAGTTGTGTTTAAAACATGGGAATTGAAAGAGTCAAGTTTGGAATCGAAGCTACTTGAAGGCCAAGAAACTTGGGGACCAAGTCAAAGCTATTGAGAAATTTAAGGAGTTGGAATATGTCCAAGCTGCAGCCTTCTTTCTCTCAACTTCCACAACCAACCAGCGAGAGTTTCAAAGAAGTTCCACACTATAAATAGAGGAGGAACTTCAGAGTATTGATATCCAGAATTAAAATGTAAAAATACCAAGAGAGCTCTCGAGATTTCGCTTTAGAAATCTGGATCAAAACCTTTTAGCCTAAGTCTTTTAGCAACATCTGTCCCACACTACAATTGTTATCTCTATTCTAGATTAAGCTTATTGTAAAGCAATTGTGGTGATGATCTTGCATTTGTCTTTTTAGACTTTTTAACTTAGGCGAGTCATCTGCGACTTCATTTTATTTTGTAATTTCTTTTTCGTTCTTTCATTGCAAAATTATAAAAAGAAATTCATTTGTAATTGTATATAATAAATACAATTCTTTTGGTCATTGACCATCAAGAGATATATTAATATATACCCTTGAAAATATAAACATTTGTGTCTTTTACTTTTTCGCTGCAATTACTCTTTAAAGGTTTATTCTGTTTTTTGTCAGATGTTGCCACCAATATTGAGGCAACATCCAAAAATTGTTTCAGTTATTCTTGTTGTTCCGATTTTAATCTTACTTATCCATAGCCCAAAACTCAGGAATATCCAATATTTATTTAATGTTTACATCAAATCAATAAACAAAAGATATTTATCTTTTATATATGATTAAATTATGTATGTCTGGTAATGTTAACATCCTGTCTATAATAACAAGGTCCAAGAGATGAGTCCACGCGGGAATACTCATGATCGAATATGTCATTTGCTTAATGGATTTGATCAATATTGCACTTTTATTATCAGCTATAAATTTTAACATGAGGGTAAGTATTTGATTTAAGTTATTATTTAAAATTTAATTAATTTTAGGTAAACATCATAATCAGGATTGTTTGCAATAGGACCTATTGTGACAAAAAAACGGACCAATTCTTATTAACAAGGTTCTCCTTTCCATAAAACTTCTCGTAAAAGCCATTACGTGGAGTTCATAATAATCACTCTCTTCAAAAGTCATTCTCTAATAAGAGGTCGCGTGTTCGAATTGATGAGCAATGAAAGGTTTTATTTAAACACAAAATCATTGTACTGAAATTGAAAATATTGAATCGAATATAGTATTTACTATACATTTATTTGAGGTTTTGATCAATTTTTTTAATACTGATTAATTAGTTAATTTTAATTTTTCATGTGAATAAAAAATATTTTTTTGTTTCTCGCACCGGACCCTTAAAAGTATAGAAACGGCCCTGCCGCCATTATGTGGACTTATTATTATAAACATACCTATGCAGGGCTGTCCCAGGGAGGTCAAGGTGGCGCCGCCGCACAGGGGCCCCGGCCGGTGAGGCCTCCGCCCCAGAATTTTTATTTTTCTTTTATATGTTTCAAATATTAAGATATGTATTAAAAATGTATCTAATATTATTAGTGAATCTGTAGCTTAGCGGTTGAGGGCTCCTTTCAAAAGTTGTTCCCTAGTGAGAGGTTGCGTGTTCGAATTCAATGAGCAGCGCATCAAAGACTTTTTTTATAAACGCAACCCCGCCCCCTCCTCTTTAAATAAATTTAGGCTCAAGTTACAAGTCTTGACTTGTTGCCTCGGCTCCTCTTTAAAAACACCACAAATACAATCCAAAAAAATGTTCCCCATTAATTATTGTAGAAATCTCAACTTTCAAATAAAAACTTTTGTTAAGTTATTATTTTGAGAATTATTTTGCTCTAATTCACCATTAACATGGATTGATTTGCATCAATGTTTATTCCATTTTGCTTAAAATTTCAAATTTCTCAAATCTCAATATTATATTTAATTTAGGGTTCTCAATATTACATTAAATTAATTGTGTTTAGCTTTAGATTTTATATTACTTTTATTGCTAATGTAAGTAATTGATGACTTGTATTTTACATGATTACATTAAATTTGGTTTGTCTTTTTGTTTCAATAGGAGAATTTTAAATGCCTCCTACCCGAAAATATCCGTCTGAACATGAAAAACGTAAAAAAAAAAAAAAACACGAAGAAGAGTTCATCAAACCTCAAAGAGAGACATTAGATAGATTTGTCCAACCATTTTTTATTATGAAGATTGCTTTGATTACTTTGCAGATAAAAATGCAAGGAGATCAATTTTCTATGATTAATGTAATGATAGTTTTGCTTTGATACTTACAACAATGTTGTATGTATGTTGTGACTGACAAACATATGTTCTTGCTAACCCAATTTACAATACAATACTTGAAACTTATAACTGCATGTTGAGGGGGAGCATGGCTACAATCTTGCTGAGTTTGGAATGTTATGGGAAACATTTACAATCAGTCGTATCCTTGGCATTTGTAGGTTTGTATGGAGTTTTGTGAAGAAAGGCAAAAAGGGGAAGATTGTTGATGTTGTGTGAGTGTTGTGACAACATCAGGTTTTATGCCTGGACAACATCTTTTTGCAATGTTGCGCAAAATCTGCAGTGTCCTGCAGATGTTGTCTCCGATGTTGCTACAACATTTCACCCGACATCTTTGGAAACGATTTTGCCTATTCTTCTGGCCAAAACAGTATTTGTTACTGTGAGTTAAAAATGCCCTAGGCAGACTGAATATGAAGTTGTGTTTAAAACATGGGAATTGAAAGAGTCAAGCTTGGAATCGAAGCTACTTGAAGGCCAAGAAACTTGGGGACCAAGTCAAAGCTGTTGAGAAATTTAAGGACCTGGAATATGTCCAAGCTGCAACCTTCTTTCTCTCAACTTCCACAACCAACCAGCGAGAGTTTCAAAGAAGTTCCACACTATAAATAGAGGAAGAACTTCAGAGTATTGATATCCAGAATTAAAATGTAAAAATACCAAGAGAGCTCTCGGGATTTCGCTTTAGAAATCTGGATCAAAACATTTTAGCCTAAGTCTTTTAGCAACATCTGTCCCACACTACAATTGTTATCTCTATTCTAGATTAAGCTTATTGTAAAGCAATTGTGGTGATGATGTTTCATTTGTCTTTTTAGACTTTTTAACTTAGGCGAGTCATCTGCGACTTCATTTTATTTTGTAATTTCTTTTCGTTCTTTCATTGCAAATTGTAAAAAGAAATTCATTTGTAATTGTATATAATATATACAATTCTTTTGGTCATTGACCATCAAGAGATATATTAATATATACCCTTGAAAATATAAACATTTGTGTCTTTTACTTTTCCGCTGCAATTACTCTTTAAAGGTTTATTTTGTGTTTTGTCAGATGTTGCCACCAATGTTGAGGCAACATCCAAAAACTGTTTCAGTTATTCTTGTTGTTTCGATTTTAATCTTACTTATCCATAGCTCAAAACCCAACAATATCCAATATTTGTTTAGTGTTTACATCAAATCAATAAACAAAAAATATTTATCTTTTATATATGATTAAATTATGTATGTCTGGTAATGTTAACATCCTGTCTATAACAAGGTCCAAGAGATGAGTCCACGCGGGAATACTCATGATCGAATATGTCATTTGCTTAATGGATTTGATCAATATTGCGCTTTTATTATCAGCTATAAATTTTAACATGAGGGTAAGTATTTGATTTAAGTTATTATTTAAAATTTAATTAATTTTAGGTAAACATCATAATGAGGATTGTTTGCAATAGGACCTATTGTGACATAAAAAACGGACAAATTCTTATTAACAAGGTTCTCCTTTCCATAAAACTTCTCGTAAAAGCCATTACGTGGAGTTCATAATAATCACTCTCTTCAAAAGTCATTCTCTAATAAGAGGTCGCGTGTTCGAATTCAATGAACAGCGAAAGGTTTTTATTTAAACACAAAATCATTGTACTGAAATTGAAAATATTGAATCGAATATAGTATTTACTATACATTTATTTGAGGTTTTGATCAATTTTTTTAATACTGATTAATTAGTTAATTTTAATTTTTCATGTGAATAAAAAATATTTTTTTTGTTTCTCGCACCGGACCCTTAAAAGTATAGAAACGGCCCTGCCGCCATTATGTGGACTTATTATTATAAACATACCTATGCAGGGCTGTCCCAGGGAGGTCAAGGTGGCGCCACAGAGGGCCCCGTGAGGCCTCCGCCTGCAATTTTATTTTCTTTATATGTTTCAAATATTAAGATATGTATTAAAAATATATCTAATTTTATCAGTGAGATATGTAGCTTAGCAGTTGAGAGCTTCTTTCAAAAGTTGTTCCCTAGTGAGACATTGCGTGTTCGAATCCAATGAGCAGCGCATCAAAGACTTTTTTTTTTATAAAACGCCACCCCCGCCCCCCCCCCCCCCCTCCCTCTTTAAATAAATTTAGGCTCAAGTTACAAGTCTTCGGCCCGACTGCCCCCCTCCGGCTCCCTCCCTCTTTAAAACACCACAAATAAAATCCAAAAAAAGTCCCCATTAATTATTGTAGAAATCTCAACTTCCAAGTAAAGATCTTTTTGGTAAGTTATTATTTTGAGAATTATTTTGCTCTAATTCACCATTAACATGGATTGATTGCATCAATGTTTATTCCATTTTGCTTAGGGTTTCAAATTTCTCAAATCTCAATATTACATTTAATTTAGGTTCTCAATATTACATTAAATTAATTGTGTTTAGCTTTAGATTTTATATTACTTTTATTGCTAATGTAAGTAATTGATGACTTGTATTTTACATGATTACATTAAATTTGGTTTGTCTTTTTGTTTCAATAGGAGAATTTTAAATGCCTCCTACCCGAAAATATCCGTCTGAACATGAAAAACGTAAAAAAAAAAAAAACACGAAGAAGAGTTCATCAAATCTCAAAGAGAGACATTAGATAGATTTGTCCAACCATTTTTTATTATGAAGATTGCTTTGATTACTTTGCAGATAAAAATGCAAGGAGATCAATTTTCTATGATTAATGTAATGATAGTTTTTCTTATAAATCTTTCATGTAATGACATTAAGGTATCTCTTTCGTAGCATTATAATTTATTATACTGAAATTGAAAACATTGAATCGAATATAGTATTTACTATACATTTATTTGATGTTTTGATCAATAATTTTTTTAATATTGATTAATTAATTAATTTTAATTTTTCATGTGAATAAAAAAGGGCTTCTTTTTATCTCTCGTACCGGATCCTTAAAAGTATAGGAACGGCCCCCCGTACCTATGCATGTATAAGTAAGTATATATTATAGTGTGTAGTAATTCATTATTAAATAATAAGTAAATTTATTTAGTAAGTTTGAAAGAATTAAATGAATTGTTTCAAGACCGATTGAAATTACTTTTTCCTTTTATTGAATTCCAATTATAGAGCTTAGGGGCGAAGAAAATGATATATTCGATCAAAAGTTGGAATTGAAGCAATGGGAAAACAGTCATGACCCATTGTTCCCCGTTGCTTTGCTGAATTTGGAACATTTCCAAACACACATGAATTTTCATTAATATTCTTAGTTTGTGAAGAAGCAACTTATCCCCACCCCGATCAACACCGGCTAGGTTTTCCCATTTCTTATAAACTTTCCCGGTCTTCAACCTGAATTGTATGAGGCAAAAACTCATCAAACTTATTATGATTAAGTGATTTAATAAATTCAGTGTGGGTAAGCTTTTACCCGAAGGAATAGGAGTAATATACATGTGATTATGTTAAAAAAAAATTGCATTCCGTTAACTTTTGAGCTCAAATACGCCCTCCATTAGTCCAAACCTTTTAAATTTACCCTTTTTTAACGTATCTGCCACGTGGCAGATACGTGGACGACACATAATGTCGTCGGCAACTGGACAAAAATTGGTGATTCGTCGAAAAAGTAACAGTTGAACTTTGGGGGTGGGTGTAGATTGAAGAGAATGACGAGACGAACACAATGGTACCACCCAATGTCGTCGTCGATACCTTAAATGACCGAAAAATGCAAACAACCAGTCGGGTTTTCCGATTTGGTCGACCGGAAAAATGGGTAAGAACTGAAGGTGGTGGATGGGTGCAGCATGTCGGCGAGGTGATGGTCAGTCTATTGGTACCCCTGTCGACCGTCGATTGTAGTCCAGGTGGCCGGAAAATCGATCGGCGGCGGCTAGGGTTTATGAACTTCGATTTGTGCTAAGTTGATGTAGAGGTTGAATCGAACTGCGGCGTGGGTATGTAAATGACGGGGAGATGATGGTGGTCACAAAGGTGTGAGCCACTGCCGTCAATTCGATCGAAGTACGCCGGAAAATTCAAATCTCTGTCAGGGTATATACGTCCAGAACTTCGATCACCAAATTGACAAAGAAATGATAAAATTGACGGTAATGGGTAGTATAAAATTGAAGAGGATGAAGAGACGAATATTTCGGTATATGACACGTCGCTGGATCTACCGTGGTTTGGCCAGAATTTCAAATTTCCGGCGAAGGGTAAGAATAAAATTTTAGGGAAATTGCAATGTGTCGTCCACGTATCTGCCACGTGGCAGAACCGTTAAAAATGGGTAAATTTAAAAGGTTTTGACTAACGGAGGGCATATTTGACCCCAAACGTTAACGGAGGGCAAATACAAATCTTTTCCTAAACGTTGAGGCAAATATGACCATTTTACCTAAAAAAAAAAAGAGTTGTACTAGGTTACCATCTCAAAAAAAAACAAGCTAAGCGAGGATTATTACTAGCTACTCCATTATACTTTTGTAAACCTTAAAGAACATATCAACACAAAATGGAACTTTACATTGAATAGTAGTTCTATAGTCTATGGTTAACTCCCGGATCCCGCGCATAGTGAGAGCTTAGTGCACTGGGCTGTCCTTTTTAGTCTATGGTTAACTAAACTACATTGTGTGTGTTTACGTGTGGGTAAGTTTTAAGAACAGAAAAGGCTCAAATATGCCATCAAACTATTGGGAATGACTCATTTATGCCACTCGTAGATAGTTTGGCTCATTTATGCTATCACCGTTACAAAAATGGCTGATCATATCATTTTTCATTAACGCTGATTTTACAATATCAGATATGACACGTCGCCTCCAATTAGAGGTCCACGTCGTTTAATAAACCAACCCAATTTTAAATCCCAAATTAATAAAAAAAATAGCCGACCCGACCCACCCACAACCATAATCTAGTTGGAGGCCACGTGTCATATTTAGCATTGTAAAATCGACGTTAATGAAAAATGGTATGGATGAACCAGTTTGGTAACGATGATGGCATAAATGAACCAAACTATTGACGAGTGACATAAATGAGTCATTTATGATAGTTCGATGACATATTTGAGTCTTTTCCATTTTAAGAATAGCAAGTGGCTAAACATAGTTATACGTCATAGTCTTCAATCGGGCACTCAATCACACAAAAGAGTTTGTTTTTGTTTCAATTTAAGTCCTTCTAAATGACATTTTTTAGTTTGTAGCATGCCGTTGATTTACAATTGAACATACACACAAGTCAAATTCTACAGGTTGATGATGGCACAGCTTGATCCACAAGAACCACAAGCAAAGTGAAATGGACATTCCACTATCTTTCTTGATCCATCATTCTGTTGATTGTGTGTTTAAATCCCATCCCACAACCCCTGATCTTTTTTTTTCTCAATCTATATTATTTTATATCTGAAATTTACTAGTCCCATTAATTCGAATTCACGTCGGATTGATCTAGTAGGAGACATAAAACACTATCTCTGAGAGGTTCTGCATTGTTACTGCTGCTCAATAGAGACTTGTGATTAAAAGCGAAGGAATTCCAACCATCTCACCATACTCCTCCGGAGTAAACCTATGACCTAACCTTTCTTGTAAAACTTATTTAATTTACTACTTCATTTGATGACCCTCAACAACCTAGAGCAAGTCAATAGCACAGGGGACACTATGGGGGGCCATTCGTCTATTCTTATAATAGTCCATTAATGTATAGTAGAGCTTGTGAGACACAAAACACTGACCAATTAATCCATATGAGCATGCTTTTGATCCTTTCCGCAAACTTCTCTTTTTATCAAAGCCACTATGTGGGGTTGATCATGCATGAATTAACATTTGCTTCTTTTTTCTTACTTCTTATTTTATAGGGGTTTGGATGGGAGTTATATTAACTTTGCAAGAGAGAAATGTTAAGAGTCTCAAATCGGATATGGAATGAAAACATGAACTCCTTATATGGACTTGGACAATCCTCATCATACAAGCTAGTTTTTGGGGTTGAGTTAAACCCAAGATCCATTTTACATGGTATCAAAACAAGGCTCATTCCAATTATTCGTTCACCGATGTTGGGCCTCCAAATTATATTATTCACGCTCCAGTTAACAAGGTCTGAGCATGCGGGAAGTGTTAAGTGTCCCACATCGGATATGAAATGGAAATATAGACTCCTTATATGGACTTAGACTATCCTCAACCTACAAGCTAGTTTTTGGAGTTGAGTTAGACCAAGATCATTCTTTACGAGAAAGGCAAAGAAAAAGATTTAGGAATTGGAATATTGAATCATGGGAACACTCTTGGCCCATTGTTTCCCCACTCTGCTGCTGGATTTGAAACTAGTAATTACACATATTATGAGGTCCACTTCAAACAATGTCTTTACTACCAATAATTATCTTTTTGTACTGAGTTACTTCGGAAATAGCCTCTATCTTGTTGCTGTAATGATCTTTTTGTAGTTTTAATTAACATCCATTATATAATTGTCGAATTATCATCACATGACAAAAGAGTTCTCACAGAAATTTACCAGCTCTTTTCATGTCCATTCGACCAACCTTCAAAATAACATGATAAATTCAATTATAGCATGGATCGAGTACAATTGTAGCCCAACGATACTAGCCTTGATCACCATATACAATTAATCGCGATCTAAAATAAGTGACTTAAAAAACAAGAATCGAGTTGTAACTCATCTATACATCCTATATATACTTGGCTTTCTAGAAGTGCAAAGTTTGGACGCGAAATTATGTGATACAAGCTTCTTGCTATGCAACATATATTGACAGTACCGTTAAACACTAGTATTACAGAAGCAAATGAACTCTATCCAGAAAAATATGAGCTAAACAAAGATTACAAAAAGGTGGATTTTGATCTCCTTACCTCCAGAGTTATACTCAATTACAGCAAGTTCACTGCCAGAGTTGGGGAGGGAAAAAAAAGATGAAAATGTTGCAAAACTGGAAAAAAATAGTGAAGTGCATTGGAAAAGGAAGGTTGTTGCTTGGCAAGCACTAGTTTCTTCTATACAATCCTAAAAACAAAAACTTTTCCGCAAAGGAAATGAAGACCTTGAAAGACAGACTCTAAAGTCTTAGAGCATCTCTAAATCCGGTGCTTAAACTGTGCTCTAGACCTTTCTTGCCACCACCATTCACTGGATGTCCCTTTTGCATCATAGCGACAAACTCATTGTAATCAATGCGCCCATCCTGAAAAATTTTCAGAAGAGAAAACTCACTATATTGCCATGAATGAAATTACACTCAAGAATCTTATCTTGCTCGTATAAACATCATCAACCTTCAAATTTAAGTGATGATTTTGATTAAGACCCTGACATATGTCAATCAATACTACCTTTGAACATTTTTAGTAGGTCAGAAACCAAAAGAGCTAAGGAAGTAGTAACATGATTTACTCCCTCTGTCCCGGTTTATGTGACATTTTTTTTTTTAATCAGTCCCAAAAAGAATGACACATTTTTATAAATAGTAACAAATTAACTTTAAACTTCTCATTTATCCTTAATGACTTGTAGCCACAAATATCTGACTTGTTTTAGACCACACCAACAACATACCCAGTGTAATTCTACTAAGTGGGGTCTGGGAAGGGTAGTGTGTACACAAACCTTACCCCTACCTTGGGAGGTAGAGAGGTTGTTTCCGAAAGACTCTCGGCTCAAGTAAAAGCATTTCAAAGTAGTCCGAAAAAAGAAAAAAAACGGGAGTGAAGAAGCCATGACAACTTGTTTTAGACCACAAGTTTCAAAAGTCCTCCTTCATACCCAATTAAACACCATCACATAAATTTTGATGGTAGGAGTATGAAATATCTAGAGAAGAAACAAAGAAACTTTAGATTCTTGAAATAAACTAGCTGAACTTTTAGAAAAGGAAGCCTTTTTAATTCCATGAAAAGAGCCTTCTCAGAGGATCGAACTGTAGAAAGGCAAACTGATTGTCAGCGGCAATCACTTGTTAAACTCCCTACTCAGTCCCATTTCAAATATTAAAATTAAGGAGAGCAAAAGTAAGACTTACATTGTCCTGATCAGCGTCTCTTATCATATCTTCCAGATGGACATCCCCAATGCCAAATTCCTCACAAGCTTGTTGAAGCTCGTCTGCAGTGATGTAGCCACTTCCGTCTTTATCGAAGTAAGAGAAAGCAGCAAACAGATGATCTTCTCTTTCAATTTTGTTAAAATGTAATGTTGCAGCTATAAATTCCCCATAATCAATTGTGCCACTGTTATCAACATCTGCCTGCAATTTCAGACAATATGGGGAGTTACTTGAGGTTACTATCATTTAGTTGTTGGTTGAACATGTGATGTAAGGATGTCATGAGGCTAAATGAGTCTTAAGATTTGATGATGAGCTGATGAAATATTGTATCAATAGGAACCAACACACGGAAATGAGGGTATCAGAGGCCAAATCATTCTAACTTCTCCTAGCTCATATCGACTTAGATCACATGTAAGATCACGAGCATTTCCAATTTACTAATATTAGCTTCATACAGTCCCCTTCACCTTTTGGTAATTAAACTATTCCCATGAGGTGAAATTTTCACCTTTTATCAAGTACTTTTTACATAATTGAACTTCAGCCTTCTCTATCTTTCGATTAAAGCTTTATGTGTTTGTTCTCTTTAAGACATGGCCTAGATAGTTAAGTTAGTTGGTTATGTCAGACGAGAGTTGGCCACATTAGCCACGTGTGCATGTGTCAGTGCCCATATTTGACGCACATCGTGCTATTGAGTTTGATACATGTAAATAGGTATCTTTTTTTATTCATGAAAGGAACTTTTATGGATTTGCACTAAAAATGGTGTCAAGCTTTATCTGGCAGAATTCTCTGTTTGGAAAAAGGCGAGATACGAAAGGATCATGCAATTTTACCAATTAAATTAATGCAATAATGTACCAATAAAAATCTTGGATATCTTCACAGAACAGAATTTAAGTACAGCTAATAAAGAAATTTGTTTTTGAAAGAAGTGAATAAGAAGTTCGATGAAGGAAACGACGGTGCAGATGGTGTCCAACCTCTGCTATCTCTATTTGTATCATAGATACCAGACTTATTGCTTGAATTAGATCATAGATTTGGAAAGAAAAAACTACATTAAGAATTATTTCTGATACTTACTGCCTGCATAAGATCATAGATCTCGGACTCCTTGAGATTAGCGCCAACTCTTTTTAATCCAACTTTGAGCTCCTCAAAAGTAATTTGACCACTATTGTCTGTATCTATCATCTTGAACATTTCTTTCAGACCAGCAATTTCTTCTTCAGATAGGCTTTCAGCAATGACCTGCAAGAGACGTGTAATTCATAATATTTAGTGGACTAGTTTCAATCCACAGTTCGTATGATTCTTGGACGTGTTTGTGAATCTACAAACTCACTCTTAAAGCCATCTTCTTGAGCTTGTTCATTGCAGAAAATTGTTTCATTCGACTCAGAACTGCAGAATCCAGAGGCTTATCTGGAGCCACACCGTCAACTTGAACCCAACGATGGCCTACAGTGGTATCAAATCACTCATAAATTTCGTACAAATTCATCATCTTGAAAGAGATGAAAAACCATGTCCACTACTAAAATTTAATCTACAATCATTTGTATAGGTAGACATGTTAAACTCAAATATCAGATAAGACAAACTGTTGAGAATACTTACACAAGACTTCGTGAGCAGTTAAACGTTTTTTGGGATCTCGAACAAGCATTCTCCTGACCAAGTCTTTTGCATCTTCTGAAATACTAGGCCATGGATCTGATGAGAAGTCGAGATCACCATGCAGGACTTGTTCGAATATTCCTTGCTCATTTTCTGTAAGAAGTACGTATTAGTAAGGAGAAATCATACAAAAAGATAAGACATCATTGAAAGAGCAGTATTTGCTTTCTATAAACCTTTTCCATTTTCATTTTTCATACTTCCCTTGCTGACAAAACTGGTATAAGTTTATGAAAAGATAAGATATTATTTTGAATACGCCCATATTTTCTTTTAATTGAAGTGTAAGCATATAAAGGAAGTTCCCAATTTTCTAGCAATTTCCCTCGACTCCTTGAAGGGCAGTAGCAGAAATCTACACAAACTAAGACAGCAAGAACTATGGGAATTTTAGCTGATCTCTCGTAAACAGTGGGAAAAGAGATTGAGAGGTAGTAAGATGAGCGAAAGAAAATGGATAAGAAGAGTGGGAGAGAGATGCTATGTGTTAGGTGCGCAAACAAAGTCGCACATTGGTAGTTGAAAAGATTGGAAAGCTACATATAAGGTGTATGGATACTCTTAAAGGAGTGATGCCTATTGGGGAAAATCGTACGGTTTTGGCCCAAGAAGACAATATCACACTATATTAAGTGTGTCATTGGTTTGACTTAGTCCAACAACTGGTTACAGAGCCAATGGTTCAATGAGACGAGTACGGAGATGGTGGCATGATGGCGTGGGGCTCGATTTAATACCCAAATCGTGCCAAAGTTAGCTTGGAGACGCACATGCACAAGAAAAAGCTAGCTTCAGGCTTCGGTAGCCATAAATGCTCGGTCATGTGGGTGGCACACAATGAATCTCGGAAATTGACATGTCGATTGTGGTAATGGGCCACATGGAACTTAGTTCGAGGAAGAGACCCGTGGATCGTGGTGATTGGCCACGCGGAACTTAGTTCAAAGAGGAGATTGTTGGGTACGCGAACAAAGTCCCACATTGGTAGTGAAGGATTGGGAAGCAACATTAAAGTATAGGGATACTCTTAATGGAGTGAGACCTTACGGAAAAACCGTGCGAGCCCAAAGCGTACAACATCACACCATGTTAAGAGTATCATGACTTAGCCCAACACTATGCATGAACAGAATCCTGTGACACCATCCTATTGACTAAATGGCAATATGGTTATGGTAGCACTAGCAACATGATTCGATGTCCAAGGAAATGGAGTATTCAAACTAGGAGTTCTTAAATCCTTCTCCTATCCTGGAGAAAGTTTCCCTGAGCTGTGAGAACATTATATCAGCTTTTCCGAAAAAAAATATAGACGGATTTTCCTCTAGGATATTAAAGTGGCAACGTAAAGAACAACTGAACAGCGCGAAGTGCAGAGTAAAGTAAAGAAGACTAATATCCTCATTTTTTATGACTTTGGAATCTCACCTGCCCAGAAAGGAGGCACTCCACTTAATAAAATGTACACAATCACACCAGCACTCCAGACATCAGCTTCCGGACCATACCGTTTTTTGAGAACTTCTGGTGCAACATAATAAGGACTGCCAACAACATCATTAAATCTCTCACCTGAAAAAGGATACATCAATTAATAGGCTATTTCAGGAGATTAAACATTACATCTAATGAACAACATAGAATAGAGGAAAAAGAGATTCAAATTGCATCAGATGGTTATACATGAGGTTTATCAAGAGAGTTCAGTACAATATGAATGCCAGTGAATTGGAACAGAATGCATCTAAATCAAGATAATGCCTTGGACAGAGTTCAATAGAATCGGCATCATGAATACCGAAAACTAACATGCAGAATTCATGAATAAACTTGCCCGTGAATTTCATTTAGATACTCGAACTAAGGCTTGTTCCAATTGAGTTGAACACATGATAAAGTGTTTCTAGTAGACATTTCCAGATCATATTTTTGAAAAGTTGATGCACGTGTTCTTAAACGCCCATTACGTAGATAAATTAATCAGATAAAATATACCTCCTTTAATTATACACATTGGAGGATGCATGAGGTTTTACTGTTTATTGATGTAAATACATATAGTTAAAGGAGGTGACATATTTTAAGTATGGACGCTTGAGAACACGCGTAAAAGATTTTTTTTTATTTTTTAGTGAAAGTGTCTAATAGGAAAACTTCATCATATGTTCAGGTGCTCAACCGAGACATGTTGTAGTTCGAGTGTCTAAATGAAATTTACTTACAAGTATAAGGGGCTATCGATGTATTCTGCCTTTCTATATTATAGATTACATGCTCATTGCACTCATTAATGGAGAAGGCATCTTAAAGTAGCTTCCACCAAGGTAAACTACAAAATAATCAATTTAAGTACCTGGTTTGAAGAAAACTGACAATCCAAAATCAATTGTTTTGAGAAGTGAATCCTCCTTCTTATCAACGAAAAGAAAATTTTCAGGCTTAAGATCACGATGCATGACGCCGAGAGAATGACAAGCTTCTACAACTCCAAAAATAGTCCTTGTGAGCTCTGCTGCTTTTCTTTCCGTATAATGCCCCCGCTGAATAATCCTATCGAAAAGTTCACCTCCAGCACAGTGTTCCATAACTACATGAACGGCTACAGCATCCTCGTAAGCCCCTGTTATCGATATAACATTGGGATGCCCTTCCAAGTGGTGCATTATCTGAATTTCCCTTCTAACATCTTCCACATCATCATCTGTTAACAACTTCCTCTTGGCGATCGACTTGCAAGCATACTCCTTCCCCGTCGCTTTTTCGATACATTTAAACGTAGTTCCGAATTGTCCTTGTCCTACTTTCTTTCCTATACTGAAAAACTCCTTTAAGTTGCCAGTTTTCTTTTGTAATACAGAATCAGTCCTAAGGCCTGCACTACCTACCCTTTTCATCTGTACCGGCTTCTTGGGCTTCACGGGCCCCACTTCCTTCTTCGCCATTTCCTCTTCCTTCTGTTCAGACTTAGGCATTGTCATCTGTTCCGGCGCCCTACTTTGGACAGGTAAATCAGGGTCTTTTCTGTCTTTAACAGATTCTGCTGTTTCGCCTCGGGCACTATCACCATTAGTGGTGGTGGAAGCAGAGTCATCCGGTACACGACCCGGCCACATTGCAGCTGAAACTGACTGCAAGAATCTATTCCTAGATATGCTTGGTCCAACACAAGTATTCCCCATTTTGTCCTAAATTCACTCCCTCAGTTCAACATTAAGATATTAACAACAACAACAACATATACAGTGTATCCCACAAGTGGGGCTTGGGAGGGTAGGATGTAAGCAGACCTTATCTCTAACATTAATATCTTATATTTGTAAAAATAGCTCTATAATAGCCCTCAAAATCCAATCTTGATTACTTCAACCAAATAATCCAACACCCAAATAAAGTCAAACCCTCTTTTACCAAACTCAAAAGTAGTCAACAAAAAGTACTAAAATCAAGAACTTGTTCAACTTCAATATTAGCAAAATAAGGATACTAGATGAACCCCAAAATATTATCTAAGTAGCTGGAACTACTAAACTTGAAATAAATTCAAATACCAATCAAATGTTACCTTTCAAGAAGAACTGAGTAACCATGTATAAAAGATTGAACAGTCAATATAAGTATAGATAAATAAATCAAGAAAAGGACAAAGCAAATGCTAAAGTAACCCCAGAAAGAGAAAAAGATTTGAACTTTGATATAAATTTAGAAAAAAAAAAAATTGGCTAGGGCATTGAGAAGGTCAAAGAACAGCTTAGTGATTAAGATACATACAAGGGAAAAAAGTTGAGATCTTGATTATAACATAGTACTAACAATTTTTTAGAGCATAACAAATGAGAATTGGCCTGTAACCCTTAATGGGTTTACATTTATTTAGTGGAAAAAATCTAGTATGGTTTATATATTTTCCATAAAAATGTTGAGTTGCCATAAATATATATCCACTATGTGGACATGTATGATAATTCGGACAGACCCACAAGAAAAACGCGTTTTGATCGGATATTCCAAACAGACTTAAGTTTTTCATGCATTATCATTTTTGTCTTTAAGTGAGGTAAGACGGCGTACAATAGATGTTTGAAGTCCGATTCTTTCTTGGATCTCGTGCATAGTGAAAGGTTAATACACCGGACGATTCTTTATCATTTTTGTTCTTAATTGAAAGATTTACGAGAATGGTCTTGAATTATTTTTATCTCGTTTTCCCAATGGGTCAACTTTAACAAGCTTTGCTCATGAGCAAATATTTTGATTTTTAATCTTAAAAGTTTGCCCACGAGGTAAGCCGAGGTCAAAAGTTCAATCTCAATTTCAAGGTCATTAGGTGTAATTTTCTGTTTTTAATTTGTAAAAATTGAATGGCTTAGATTGAAGCATACATTTAATAGATTAGAAAAAAAATACTCCGGGCTAAAGTACGAAAAAAATTAGAAAATTTTATTATCGATTAAATCTTAATCGGTTCAAATTCGATGAAAAAAATATCGGGCAACTCCATGAAAATTCTCAAAGTTCTTTTGCGTTTTAGCTAAAAGAATTTTTATCTAAATTTTATTCCACATTAAAATGTGATTAAATGTTGAATAGTTTTAAATAATAATTAGTAGATGTTAATTAGTGGTCCAAGTCGTGGCTATTTGTCCATGTCTTTTCAAGCTTGCGTCAACTTTGGTTGGTTTGGCCCAGCTTTACTTTAGTTGTAATCTTCCATTTGTTTGCCAAACTATTTTGATCTTTTATTTTAATATGTATTAAGGTAATAGCTGAAAAGTAAGAGTAATATTCAAAATTGGAGTAGAGTCCGATAATCTTAGTTTGAATTGAAACTACTAGAACAACAACAATATGTCAGTAAAATCTCACAACGTGAGATCTGGGGAGGTTAGAATGTACACAGACTTTACTTTCATCTTGATAGATGAAGCGAAACTCTGAAATATTAATACACAATCATTTAAGTACTCACTTTTTTCATCAATTAAATTAACTAGAAGTTTGTTACATTCAATTTTGTCGTACCTTCAAGATTTTCATTAAAGGAAGCCGAAATATAATTTATATCTTTTAAGGGATTAAATATATACTATAAATGAGTAAAAAATATTTGATATATTTATACACTATAATTTTCCATAAAGAAGTATCAATTGACTCCTCTTGAACAAGAATAGCTACGCCACTAGCTGTAATTTTAAGTTGTTGAAAAGGACAAAAATATCTAGAGACTATAATATGGACAGTGTTCTCAGATGCGTTTTCGGAGCGAGATCTGGGGCGAGCCTCGGGGTGGGGCGTATCAAAAACGCTTCGGGGCGCAAATGAAATGCATAGATTCATATGGCGTATGTCCTAGAATTTGGGGCATAAGTCCCAACAGTGAAAGCGCAAGCCTCAGGCGTAAAAGTGTATGCCCCGAGCGTTTCAAAATTAAAAGTATTTTTGCTATAGATTATAACTTTTATTATTGGTGTAATGATATTTGTACTTTATGTTATCATGTTTTCACGTTGTAGTAATTTTTTCTAAAATATATAAATAACACTGCCATAAATAAAAATTTAAAATGTTTATGTCTAAAATTAGTAGGATAGAGATTTCATAGCACTGTGTTGTTGAAGCATCGTTTGTCATTTTTGTCGTTTCTATTACACTTTTCATCCTCCTCCTTCTCTGAAATATTAAATAAAAATCGGTGCAAATATTAGTTGAAGATAGAAAGAACTAATAGATGTGGAAATTAATGACGAAGTGGATCAAGATTTTATTTTAAAGATTATCTAGGCTATTACGGAGTATCATTTTTTGCCCTGTTACTTTTCTCATATAATAATTATAATGATTTCTTTCTATTATTGGTGATTTATTTACATAATTTTAATGAAAATTTTATTTTTGCTTATTTTTTAGTATTAAAATTATAAAATTGAATATACATGAGACATACATCACGTAGATCAATGAGACTTATGCCCCGTGTCTCGGAACTTATGTCTCGCCCCGTGCTGTGTAAAATGTTTCGTCTCGCACCCCGCCTCTTAAAACACTGATATGGGATAAGAGTAACAAGTAATCATCTCGTAGGAATCATTGGTGTAACTAATTTAGTTTTGAGCCGCATAATCAGTGGCGAAACTTGCCCAAAATATTAAGGGGGCGGTAACTACTAATAAAAATATTATAATTGAAATTTATAAGAATAAAATATAATTTTATCAAAGATTCAAAATAACATCAACACAACAAAAATATAATATATAAAAGAAAAGACGTACCTAGAATTAAAGTGTTGTCCTTCGTTCTTTTAAACACTTGAAATCATTAATAATTGAATCAGAGTTAAAGCTTTCAGCTATCTCTTTTTCAATATAAATCATCATATTGTCAGCAAGAAATTCATCCTTCGTCTTATTACGCTGTCTTGATTATCTTCATTGCTTGATCTTTCTGTAGTAGCCGTAGAAACTGGAAGAGTTAAGGCAGATTATCCGGTCAATCAAGTAATATGTATTCGTCTTTCCTGTTTTTTCCAAAGCTTCACACAATTCAGACATAGTTGACAAGTTATCCAATTTTGGCTAACTAATAGCCTCAAGAATAAAGTGTTGAAGTTGAAATCTCAAATTTATTTTTTCTTGCTCACTAAAATTCACTAGATAGAATTTTTCTACAAGAGCACATATATCATCCATATTAAATGCTTCATAAATATCTTTAGGAATCAAACTATTGCTTAGGCTCAAAAGTTCTATTGTTTGAACATTAAACATGTGATTCAATCCCACCACGAATGACAAGTAATCTCTTAGACGAAAAAGAGTACATTTTTGTAAGGAAAAAAAATCTATCATTTGTAAGGTCAAGTGGAAATGACAGATATACAAGCTATCTGCATACGTATCTAGCTATCAGTATTCTTATCAAATTTTCAGAAGAATTCACAAAAATATGAAAGGCTAATTATATTTTGAGATTTTGGGTATGATCACCACTTGATTGTCATGGGACTTGGGGCTTCTTTGTCTGTCTTTTCATAAGTTGGTATATGCTGTTAATATGTGCAAGTACTTGACCCCATATCAGTCTCATGTGACCCTTAAAATAGCAACAATTACAGTGTTTGGCCCTGGACTTGTGAAGTCACTGCTACCAAGATAGTACTATAATAATAGTACAGAACTTTGAATGTTATTAAAGATTATTAAATAGCTAAAGGACGTCCAATGGTATCTACCTAATTGGGCTGCTATTAGGAGACATTACGCATGGTTAAAATAATGATTCAATTTTGCGCCATGTCTTCAACTGCTAGATATGCCAAATCCACAAATATATTAAGTTGTCAAGTCCTGTTATTGTTTCTCTCTTCACTTCTTCACTGTTCATTTTGGCTCAATTTCTTACATCTAGACTTACCCTCAGGATGGAGATAGCACTTGGAAATTATATGAGAAGAAGTGCAATCAACTAAGAAATCATTATGCCAGAGGAGATGAAGGATGTGCCTGCTGCTGCTTGCTGTTGTTTGTGCTTGATGCTGCTGCTATTGGAAAAAACACATCGGAAAATGGTCGAACAATGAAATCATAAATGAAAGGTTCAAGAAGACATTGTATTTTCGGCCTTCTTGTTGGTCTTGGCCGAGACCATGCATTTATTTTGTTTTGGGAACATTTTATTTTGTAAAACAATTCATAAATGTTTTAATATTGTGTATTAAAATGATTTGATAATTAGTTGTATTTTAGTTACAATATGCTATTTTCCACCAATTTTACTATTATTGAAAAAAAAATTATTAAATAAAAAATGCGCCAAAATTAATTTTCCCAGGAAAATTTTAAAAAAAAAAAACAGGAAATAGTCAAAGTCAACGAGAAAATGTGTGATGATTTATGTCCGTCACATATTATGTGACAGTTATTTAAACCGTGATCTATGAAAGATATACCGTGACACAAGTTACAATGACACTTATAAAAACCGTCATCCACTCCCTATACTAATAATTTTTAATCGTCACCGTATGTCCTTTTTCTTGTAGTGAGTAGTTTGGGAAGATGTGTGGAATAAGCAAGTTCCTCAAGAGTCAAGGTAAGGGATTAGTTAATTCTACACATAGTATTAAAGTGCAGTAGTAGTTTATTTCCTATTTGTGTCATTATAATAGAACCAAAATAACTGGAAAATAATGTAATGTGGGCCTACGCGAAATCCGCAATTCTTGCCGGCCAATATGCAGAATATCAATACTAAGTGCAATTATCTATTAGAGTTTATAAAATTATACTTGTGTATTGTATATAAAATTAAGCAGTTTATCTTTTGATTATATCCTAGTTAACTTCTCCTCCTATGCAAGCCTTGAATACCATAGATGGTGTTGGAAATTTACTAAACTTGAAATAAAGTTAATCCTGATTCGAACAATTGAGGTCCCGCAAGTCGGAAACATGATTTCCACACACGTGCACATAAAGTGTCAAGGATCGTAATTTTCTTAATGAAAGATATATTGGTACGTATACGAATTGTTTGGGACGTAAGGTAATAGATGGTTATTGGTCAAATGACAATGGTTTTACGTTGGTAAACGAAAGGAAGACGTGTACAATGTGTAAAAGGTGAACGAGTCTGAAAAATGTCGCGGCGCCTCCCTGCAGGGCCGCGGCGCTGCGGACGTTTCAGACCGTTGGAAGAAGGACGAAAACTGATTTTTGGGTTGACTTTGGAGCATTAATTCTTCATTATTTGGCTCATGAATTCAGCCATTATTTGGCTGAATTATAACTCCACATTCAAGGCCATTATATGGTCTTTATTGGTCATTACTTGGCTATGTGGAAAGTCATCTTCTCCACACTATAAAATGGAGCCTTGAGCTCATTTGCAAAAACACTACACTTAAACAATTTCAGAAATTGTCTTTGTCTCTTGCAATCTTCAAACACTCTAAGATCTTTCTTCCTAAAGCGAACACTAGAGTCTCTTTTGCTATTTTGTTTGATTGTTGTTTTATCTTGGAAGATAAGTTGTCATTACACCGTTGAAAGGAATATACGGGGCAATATTATCTTAAGGATATATTGAAAAATCAATCGACACAGCAAGCCAATTTCTTATTACATTTCCAGATTTCTTACATACTTGTTGTTGTTGTCATTTCTCATTTCCTTGTTATTATACTTTTGTGCTCACAAGCTTAAGATAATATCTTTGTTGTTTCAACAACAATATGACTGGACAAGATTAATTCAATCAATTCAACGCTGAAAATCTCATCAATGTTCAAGGCAATCCCAATGCCTTCTGTCACGACCCGAACCCGGACCCGTGACCGGTGCCTTAACCCGGGCACCCTAGTGACCCAACATCAGAGAAAACCAGCGGAATGTAAACTCAAGATAAACAACCATTAAGATATAGAATAGTCTAGCCCAAACTGGCTAACCCAAAAGTACATAAACGACGATTCATCCTTAACGAACCAAGTTCGACAAGACTACAGCCTCTAAGAATGAATAACACTATGGCGGACGGGGCCGTCGTGCCCTGAATGTACAAAATAACAACGACTCCGGGGAGAACCATACCAAAAGTCGAGCCTCCGAAGAAATGGAGCTCCTGACACCTGAGTACAAGATCCTAGGAACGAGGATCTACCACCGCTTCCACCTGCGGCGTGAGCGCACCAGGCGGGTCGATAACAACGTACCAAGTATGTAAAGCGGAAAATCGTAGTAATATCATAAGTCCAAAATACATTAAAGTTATAGATAAAACCAAATTATGTTGCCTTGTGCCTTACTAATAATGAGAGTAACAAGTATACATTTTATAGCGTAAAAATAGGAGGCTCGTGATCAAAGCAGGTACCTCGCAGTAGTATCATTAAGCGATCCTACTCGCGGGACTATTTCACCCGCATAGGTCTGTGGACCCGCGTGAGGTCATCCGCCTCGTCATAGGACTATTTCACCCGCGTGGGACTATTTCACCGCATGGATCACGTGGATCCGCATGAGTACCATCAGCGTGCACTCGCGTGGGACTATTTCACCCGCGTGGATCCTATGGTCGGATCCGCGTAGTACAAGTCACGCACTCGCGTCATGGGTAGCAAATCCATGGCATAAATAATAACGGGGTTTACGTAACAATATAAATATATATAACATAGCTCATCATTATTAAACATAACATAAGCACTACCGGCCTATCACATCACAACATAAGCACTACCGGCCTATCATAACTTAAGCAAGTTAAGAATCACCTAACTTCTTATTAATAGTATTAATACATCCTCTCATTTTAGTATACCTAAGGCACGATCATGTCTTTTAATAAAAAATCGGGGATTTAACCCAAGTATCATGTACCTCTAACCTTTTAAGAAATAACTCTTTTTATACAAAAATTCCAAGATACTAATCACCATAGTATCAAGTTACGAAATCTTTTCAAAACAAGTCACATTTCCTTTTAAAACTATCTCAAGCTTCTAAATTAAGTGACTTCATTTCTTGTAAAACCTTAGGCACTTCATGCCTTAAAACCATTTTCCTTTCACAAGTTCAAATCATCAAAACCTTTCTCCATTAAACTTTCACAAACTAATATAACCAACTCCCCATAAAGCCGTTATACTAGAGTTAAACAATAGTAAAACACATTCCCTTAAGTCCAAGGGATTTTTCTACTTTTCTTTTAACGAAGCAAGTATCAAATACTTATATCAAACGAAGATTTCAAAATCTTGTACGTCTACCGTACTACATAGGTACAACTAATCATGCTCAAGAGATAGGAAAGCTCCACATACCTCTTGGTCGATCCACAAGCTAAGTCGATTTACGCGTGTAGTATGTCAACCTAAAATGACCACAATACGTTTATCAAGCTCTAATTTATAATGCAGAATTTTTCCAAGTTAAAGTCACCAATTTCCTACGGAAAATTGGGCGCGTTTCCTTTGTTTCTACATACTTTGCCACCTTTTCCAAGGTCGATTTTTAACGCTCAAATGCCATGTTTAAGGCTCAACAACCAACCAACACTGAGGATTACACACCTAAATTTTGGTGTGTAAAATTCAGCCCCACAAGTTACAACAACTAACCCAACAAGTCTAATGTAGTATTTAGGCAACAACATGCTCATAAAATCCCCTAACCAATTCTTTCATAACCAAACCCCATTTCTTACATGCAACTACTCTAAGTGCATTTTTCCAACTACAAGTTCTTCCTATTTAACATGCAACACCCAATACCAACTACAAGAGAAGAAATGTTACCTTAAGTTTTAGCCAAACTTATTCCAACACCTTGCTAGCCTTTTCTCCAAGAACACCACCACAATAGCACTTCTAAGCTAGTCACAACCTTCCTCCTTGCCTTTAACTTTTCAGATTTTCTTAGGCTAGAACACCTCTTGAGGTTTTAGAGAAGGGGAGCTCGAGCCTTGGAGAGAGAGAGAGAGAGAGAGTAAAGATGAAAGATGGAAAAGTGACCAAGCCTTGGTCAATTATATTGCGCATTCTGAAATCGGATGGGGGACACTTGTCACCCTCCCATGGCCCCTTTTAAAACACAAGTCAGATTTTCTAAGTTTTTTCCGCCCAAATTTCCCGCCTCGGCGCGCGGCCCGATTCGGCGCGGCCGCAGCTCCTGCGGACCGCCGGATCTTTGGCCCGCGGCCTGCTTCCGGGCCGCGCTGAAACTTCAGCGACCCTCGATGCTTTCGAGCCGCGGCCACGACTTCCGCGCGGCCCAATCACGCCCGCCGCGCGCGCGCCTCGCGCCGGCCGCTGAGACTTCGATCGCGGTCCGGGCGAACCACGGGGTATAACACCTTCACCACGACTACTGAAGGCGACACCACTACCTTCAACACCACTGATCATGGCATTCCAAATGCCTTCCAAACTGCTGGCTTTGGCACAACTAGTGTCAACACTGTTTTTGGCACAACCAATGTCTCCACTGCTGCTCCGGGCACTTATAGTGCCTATGCTACTGCCCAAGGCGTCCAGAATGCCTATGCTCCTATTAGAGGCATTCCCAACGTCTTTGCAACTGCTCAAGGGGGTGTCACTGCCCCTACACACGTTGATTTACACCATGAGCATCCTGAAAAGTTCATGGGTGCTCACTTTATGCGATGGCAGCAAAAGATGTTGTTTTTCCTGACGGTTATGGGAATGTCACATTTCCTAACCGAAGATTCTCCACTAGGTGGGGAAGATGTGGACCCTCAGTCAAATGATTTGACGGGAGGGTCATCACGACCAACCCGGGCGCGGCGTACCTACCAGGGTATCACTGTCGGTATATGTCGAGAACAAAGAATGGAACATACATAACACATAACTTATAAAAAGGGGTAAACATCACTGGCCAGCCGATAAGGCTGCCTTCCATAAAACATACTTAAACAAAGTGTAGTAGTACAACTGGTTCTTATAGCCCAAAACATATATGTGACCACAGACCTCTAAAGATAACAACTGTGGCGGGACAGGGCCCCGCCATACCTGAATGTACAAAATACCTATAGCATCGGGAATATCCGTACGATAAACAAGCTTCCGAGGAATGAAACTTCGACACGAGTAAAAGATCACAGGAATGAGGATCTACCACCGCTTTCACTACATGCGGCGTGAATGCGACCGCCGATGAAGAAATTCGATGCACAACGTGCAGTATGTAAAAGCGGAAAATCGTAGTACTATCATAAGTCAAAAATAAAGTGAGTCATAGATAAAATCAATTTCCTTGCATTGTGCCTTACTAACAATGAGTAACAAGTATAAAACTTATAGCATAAAAATAGGAGGCTCGCGATCAAAAGCGAGGTACCTGCGCGTAGTATCATTAAGCAATCCTACTCGCGGGACTATTTCACCCGTGGGTCTTGTGGACCTGCATGAGGTCATCCGCCTCGTCATGGGACTATTTCACCCTCATGGATCCTGTGGACCCGCATGAGTACCATCGCCGTACTCGCATGGGACTATTTCACCCGCATGGATCCTGTGGTCCGGATCCGTATGAGTGCAAGCGCGCGCTCGCGTCATGGGTAGCAAATCCATGGCATAGATAATAACCGGGGTTTACCAGTAATAATCTAAATATATAACATAGCTCATCCGCTATCATACATAACATAAGCACTACCGCCTATCATATCATACATAAGCACTAAGCCTATCATATCACAACATAAGCACTACCGGCCTATCATATCATACATAAGCACTACCGGTTTATCATAACATAAGCAAGTTAAGAAATCCCCTAACTTCTTATTAACATTAATAATATATCCTCTCATTTTAGTATCCTAAGGCACTAACATGTCTTAATATAGAAAATCCGGGAATTTAACCCAAGTACCATGTACTTCTAACTTTTTAAGTAAAACTCTTTTTATACAAAGATTCCAAGATACTATTCACCATAGCATCAAGTTACGATTTCTTTTCAAGACAAGTCCCATTTCCTTTTTAGAAATATAATAGGCTTCTAAATCAAGTGACTTCATTTCCTTTAAAACCTTAGGCAACCAATGCCTAAAAATCAATTCACCTTTCTTAGTTTCAAATCTTTTACCCGTACTTGTTTTAATTAGAGTAAACCTTTCTTTGGGAACCTTTCAAGAAAACTAATATAACCAACTTTCCATAAAGTCATTATATTAGCGTTATCCCTTTGTCAAATACATTTTTCCCTCAATCCAAGGGACTTATACTTTTGAAATGAAACAAGTATCATATACTTTAAAACAAGTGTAGATTATCAAATCTTGTGCATTATCTGGTACTACATAGATACAACTACTCGTGATCGAGAGATAGGAAAGCTCTACATACCTCTTGGTCGATCCACTTGCTAAGTCCAACTACCGCAAGTAATATGTCAACCTATAATAACCATAGTGCGTTTATTAACCTCTAATTTCAATGTAGAAATTCCAAATTCAAGTTACCAATTCCTAAGGAAAATTGGGCAGCATTTCCTTTGTCTCTACTCACTTTGCCACCTTTTTCAAAGGCCGAATTTTCAACACTCACACGCCTCATTAAGGCCCAACATCGAGCAACACAAAGGGGATTACACACTAATCTTGGGTGTGTAAAATTCCCATAAGTTATAATAATACACTTAACAATTCTAAAGTAGTTTGTAGGCTACAACGTGCTCATAATATCTCTTTAGCCACATCCGTCAGACCCCACCCACATTTCTGGCCAGCAATGACTCGCATAGCATTATTGACGACCCCAAGTACTTTCTTCTTAACATGCAACACTAAAAACTAATAATAGAGGAAGAATCATTACCTTAGAGCTTTAGCCAAATTTATCCAACAATTTGCTAGCTTCATTCCAAGAACACCACCACAACAACCTTCACATGCTAGCCACAAACTTCCTTCTTGCCTTTTACTTTTCAGATTTTTCCTAAGGCTAGAATATCTCTTGGAGTTTTAGAGAGAGGAGGAGCTTGAAATAATTTAAGAGAGAAGGAGGAGCTTTTTCTAAGAGAGATGAAAGATGACCAAGTCTTTAAGACTTGGTCAATATAATCGTCTGAAATCGGATGGGGACACTTGTCACCCACCCATGCCCTTTAAAAGAAAAGATCATATTTTCCTAAGTTTTTCGCCGATTTCCCGCCTGCGCGGCCGCGCTCTGCGGACTCTGGAACTTTCCGTGTATGCTGAAACCAGCGACCTCCGGATCTTCGCCGCGGCCACGTTTTCGGGCGCGGCCTACAATCACCGCCTTGCGCGCGGCCGAGACCACGACCACGGTCGGACCGAACCACGGGGTATAACGAGGGCGAGGTAACCGTATCGGCGGCGTGAGGATGGTTCGCGAAGCATGGAAACATAGTGATTTCATGTGTAGGAACTATATTCTAAACAGTTTGATTGATCATCTCTACACGATATATTGTACCGTTGAAACTGTCAAGCAGTTAAGGGACAAACTTAAGAAGAAATACAACACCCAAGATGCGGGTAGTAAAAAGTTCATCATTGGGAAGTTCCTGAAATTTCAAATGGTGGACAACAAAAGTGTGTCATCCCAAGTCCAGGAATTTCAAATGATTCTACATCACCTGGATTTGGAAGGATTGAAGCCCAACGAATAATTTTTGGTTGGGGCATTGATCGAGAAGCTGTCTCCCTCGTGGACTGAGTTTATGAACTATTTGAAACTCAAAACGAAGGAGATGGCCTTAGACGAACTTATTGTCAAACTTTTTAGGAGAACAATAAGAAGGTCATGCCAAAGGGGAAACAACCCGATGAGGCTAAGGCGAACCTGACGGAAGTCAAAGGGAACTCAAGTAAAAAAGTGGAAGTTCCAGAAGGTAGGCAAGACCCAAACAACTAAAAAGTTCAAGGGAAATTGTAACCACTGTGGTATAGTTGGTCAGATGGCCAAAGACTGCCGCAAGCTCAAACGTGAGAATAAAGAGAAGGCCAAAAGCAAGGCCAAGGCTAACATCGTCGAAGAAACGCTCGTAGACGATATGATCGAGGAGTTCTCAGAGGTGGTTCTTGAAGCAAACCTCGTTGAAAATCCGGTGTAGTGGTGGTTGGACACAGGTGCCACCCGTCACATATGTTCCAATAAAGAAGTCTTCTCCACTTATACATCGATCCGCGAGAAGTTGTTCATGGAAACAATTCTTCTTCGAGTCTTTGAGGTAGGAAAAATGATCCTAAAGATGACGTCCAGGAAGGAGCTGACTCTGAAGGAAGTGATGCATGTCCCAGAAATTCGAAGAAATTTAATTTCTGGACCTGTGTTAGTAAATGCTGGTTTTAGGCTAGTGTTAGAAGCTAACAAATTTGTAATCACTAAAAACGGAACATGTGTAGGAAGAGGCTTCGTCTGTGAATGCCTCTTTAAGGTTAATGATGCATTTGTACTGCCTTCTGGTTCAACTATCAATAAATTGAGCATTCTACTTACTTGATTGAGTCATCTAATTTATGGCATCATAGATTAGGACATGTCAACTATCAATCTATCCAAAGATTAGTAAAGTTAGAATTATTGTCGTATATCAACATAAACACTCAACGTAAGTGTGAGGTGTGCGCAGAGGCAAAACTTTCCAAGAATCTCTTTAGATCCATCGAAAGAGAAACCACTCCTCTAGAACTCATACACACTGATATATGTGATTTGAAGTTCGCTCAAACAAGAGGGGGGAACAAGTACTTTGTGACTTTCATATATGATGGCACAAGGTTTTGTTACCTTTACTTACTAAAAAGTAAAGATGAAGCCTTTGAAGCATTCAAATGCTACAAAGCAGAAGTTGAGAACCAACTAAGCGGACGGATTAAAACAATCTGTAGTGATAAAGGGAGAGAATATGTAGCGCCTTTTGAAGAGTTTTGTACCCAATAGGGTATAGTTCATCAAACGATGGCTCTTTACTCACCTCAATCAAACGGTGTGGATGAGCGCAAGAACTGAACACTGAAGGAAATGATGAATGTTTTACTCATCAATTCAGGCCTTCCCCAACACATGTGGGGAGAAGATGTCCTTACCGCAAATAAAATTCTTAATAGAGTCTCACACAAAGGTAAGGACAAGACTCCATACAAGTTATGGAAAAGAAAGAAATCTACCTACAAATATTTGAAGGTATGGGGTTGTCTGGCCAAGGTAAAAGTACCTATGCCAAAGCAGGTCAAGATTGGACCTAAGACTGTGAATTACATATTCATCGGATATGTCAATAACAATAATGTTTATCGCTTCATAGTGCATAAGTCGGATGTACCAGACATTTATGAAGGTACAATCATGGAATCACGCGAGGTTCTTTGAAGAAACATTTCCATATAAGGAAAACAACATAACCTCTCGCAAATGAAGTTATTAGCAAACCTCTGAGGATCTAGGAGTCGCTGACTACCTAAGTCAAAACAGTTCAGATCTAGTGAATTCTGAGTTGGCTGATTATCCGGAATCCAGTATTCCATATTCTCAGGACTTGGAAGATTCAGAGATGGAACCAAGGCGAAGCAAAAGGGCCCGGAAGGACAAGTCCTTCGGTCCAGACTTTGAAGCTTATTTGGTTCAGGACAAACCACGGACAATCGTCGAAGCATTGTCAACTCCAGAAGCACCGCTCTGGAAGAAAACTTTAGAAAGTGAGATAGAATCCATCATGCATAACCACACCTGGGAGTTGGCTGAACTTCCCCTGGAACACAAACATTTGGGTTGTAAGTGGACCCTTAAACGGAAGTTAAAGGCAGATGGATCTATTGACAAGTACAAGGTTAGGTTGGTAGTCAAGGTCTATCGCCAAAATGAGGGCCTTGATTACTTCGACACATACGCTCCGGTGTCCAGAATGACATCCACACATATCTTCATAGTTATCGCCGCCTTGCGGGATCTTGAAATACATCAAATGGATGGTAAGACAGTCTTCCTAAATGGTGATTTGGAAGAAGAAATATATATGGATCAACCCGAGGGGTATGTTGTTCCAGGACAAGAGATTAAAGTGTGTCGGCTTGTCAAATCGTTGTACGGGCTGAAACATGCACCTAAACAATGGCACGAGAAATTTGATAGTACCCTACTATCAAAAGGGTTCACCATTAATAGATGTGACAAATGTGTTTACATGAAAGTAAATGTCGATTCTTTCGTCATTGTATGCCTCTATGTAGATGACTTGTTGATCACTGGAAGCAGTCCTAGAGACTAAGAACATGTTAAAACAATGTTTTGACATGAAAGATATGGGCATTACAGATGTCATCTTAGGGATCAAGATCTCTAAGACATCTGATGGACTGGTCTTGTCTCAATCTCACTACATCGAGGATATACTGAAGACATTTGGGATGTTCGACAGTTCACCGGTAACAACACCATTATAAGTCAAAAGATTGACAAACATCTTGGTGAGCCCGTACGCCAGAAGCGGTATGCACAGTTGATTGGTAGTCTGATGTATATCACAAACTGCACTCGACCTGATATCGCTCATGCAGTCAATAAATTGGATAGGTTCACTCGTAATCCAAGTGAGGATCACTGGAAAGCATTGAATAGGGTACTATGGTTCCTGAAGTTCACGCTAAAGTTCGGGTTACACTATTCGAGATATCCAACAGTACTAGAGGGGTACAGTGACGCAAATTGGATATCTGATAGCGAAGACATCAAGTCCACCAGCGGATATATTTTTACAATCGGTGGTGGAGCTGTGTCTTGGAAATCCTCTAGGCAACCACTTATTGCCCAATCCACGATGGAGTTGGAATTTATCGCTTTAGATAAAGAGGTAGAAGAAGTTGAGTGGCTTCATGGTTTTCTAGAGGATGTCCCATGTTGGGATACACTCATGTCTTTTGTAATGATCCACTGCGACAGTCAGTCGGCTCTAGGAAGGGCACAAATTTCTATGTACAATGGCAAGTCTCGTCATATTCGACGGAGACATGAGTCTGTTAGGCAGTTGATCACCTCGGGTGTTATTTCCATTGATTACATAAAATCTAAAGAAAATATAGCAGATCCCTTGACAAAGGAAATACCCAGAGATCAGATGTTCTGCCTGTCTAGGGGAATGAGCTTAAAACACAATCAATAAGAACCAATATAGTGGACACCCAACCTTACAGACTGGAGATCCCATGAATAAGGTTCAATGGGAAAACTAAACTGTAAAGGTTCAGTTGAGCGCGTCGGTGGAAACAAGAGCACTTCGGAAAATGATTTCTTCTTAAGAAACATAATCCAAGGTCGTTCCCGTGATAGACAAAAAGTGCAACATGTAGAGGGGTAAAGGATAAGTTTCCAAACCTTTAATGATCCTTAATAATTGAGGTTAGGAATGGGGAAATTTTTAATGATTCCTAACGCTTGTGTAGCGGGGTATTGCAGGATACCTTGTAGGAGACCACCTATTTAAGTTCGAGGACAGGCCGCCTCAAATGAACACACTTAAGAATCCAAGTGTGTCCATGGCCCACGACGAACAAAAACATATAGAAAGATTGAGTAGGAAAGGTGTTGTGTTGGTACCATTGTCTTGGAATATACTAAACACTGACGGTTCAAGACATCATATTCACCGCGCAGTAAATATTTCCGATGGTATTCTACTATGAAAGGTTAAAAGTTTCGGCTACCTCTCCAGATGTATCATCGATCCGCCGAATGATTGATGGAAAGGCACCATGTGTGTGCGCCAAAATCTCTTCCAAGAGGGGATTGTTGGAAATTTACTAAACGTGAAATAAAGTTAATCTTATTAATTATGACTCGAACAATTGGGGTCCCGCACGTCAAAAATATGGTTTTCACACACGTGCACATAAAGTGCTAAGGATCGTAATTTCCTTAATGGAAGAGATATTGGTACGTATAGGAATTGTTTGAGACGTAAGGTAGTAAATGGTTATTGGCCAAATGACAATGGTTTCACGTTGGTAAACGAAAGGAAGACGTGTTCAATGTGTAAAAGGTGAAACGAGTCTGAAAAATGTTGCGGCGCCATCCTGCAGGGCCACGACGCTCGAAACTCTCTGAAGTTTCGGCGCCGCGGAGCCACCCTGCAGGTCCGCGGCCCTGCGGACGTTTCAGACCGTTGAAAGAAGGACGAAAACTAATTTTTGGGCTGACTTTGGAGCATTAATTCTCCATTATTTGGCTCATGAATTCAACCATTATTTGGCTGAATTATAACTCCACATTCAAGACCATTATATGGTCTTTATTTGCCATTACTTGGCTATGTGGAAAGTCATCTTCTCCACACTATAAAATGGAGCTTTGGGCTCATTTGCAAAAACACTACACTTAAACAATTTCAGAAATTGTCTTCTCTTTTGCAATCTTCAAACACTCTAAGATCTTTCTTTCTAAAGCGAACACTAGAGTCTCCTTTGTTATTTTGTTTGATTGTTGTTTTATCTTAGGAGATAAGTTGTCATTACACTGTTGAAAGGAATATACGGGGTAATATTATCTTAAGGATAGATTGAAAAATCAATCGACTCAGCAAGCCAATTTCTTATTACATTTTCAGATTTCTTACATACTTGTTGTTGTTGTTACATTTTCCATTTCCTTGTTATTATACTTTTGTGCTCACAGATGGTTTAAAGCTTGAATGAAAGATGATTTTGGGGTGAGTTGACGACTAGCATAAAAATAGTGTAATTATGATGTTATCATTTGAAATATAAATTCATTTTAAAGTTTACATTACTTGGACCTGAATAAAAAAGAAATGATACAAAAATTTATATAATCGAACCAACTAATTCAGGATTTAAGACATAGATGTATGATTGATTAAAAGAAAAAGGTCCAATTTTGCTCCTTAACTAATGGAAATAAGACTGATTTTGGTCCCAAAAACGTCCATCGGCATGAGTTTAACTTTTATACATTAACACGTACATGTCATAGATCATTGATCTCACCGCTATAGTATATGTAACTTAAATCCTGTATGTAATTATACAAAGGTCAATTTCTAATAGTTTCAATATGTTCAACTACTCGTTTACTCGTATTCATGACGCATGAGCTCGTTTACCATGATTTTCCAACCTATTTCAAGTACTTGTTTAGTATGGTCATGCTTGTTGGTGCTTCTATAAATAATAAATTAATGCCTTTTCGGCAACAGATTCATTTGAACCAGTATTTTTTATTGGGAGCATAGATTTATATGTTAAAACAAATATTAGATATCACAATGCGTTAGTGTTTAAGAACTTTAAAGCGGCTAAATTCATCAAGTTAAAATTCTGAATCCGCCTTGGCATAGAGTTCATCACAAAGCTAGTAGAAATGCAACAAGAAAATCGATGTCAACATGTATCATAACTGGAATATATGCTGATAATTGTCATCCCTGTGCTTTTACAAGCTGATTAACATAAACTAAACCATTTTAGTAATGAAAAAGCAGTTATCCTCATTGTCTTTCGGAAGCAAATATTTTGAAGTAAATTAATAGAACTTTAGATTCGTTGAAATTGGATTGATTAAAAAATATAGTACTTGTTTTATAAGTAAAAATTTATATATATATATTGAGATTTCAAGAGTTAGTTTAAATGTCACTAAGTTTGGGACAGTCTACTTATTCAAGGCAATAATATTGGTAGTGTAATATCGTTCAACATTTAGCTATTTTCACTGTACCTAAGCTGCTAATCATAAGCTAGCATAATGGGTTTGTTTTTCGTTATAAAGTGTTTATGTAAGAATAAATTTAGAGGTTTTTTAAAAGTTGTTTGGTTTAGAAGCAAATTATGCAAATGACTAGTAATGCATGTATTCTGATGTATGAATTAGTGTATAGTTAGTCATTATTATATCTCTATTCATAATTAGAATATATTTTATATATTGTGTAAATATAATTATGGTAAGACTAGGATTCCTCTTGTGACTAGATTTAGGATTCCTATTATATAAGGGATGAATATTGTACACTATATATATTTGATATTAATGAGAAGACTCCTCAAGGGAGATTAATATCATCTTACATGGTATCAAGAGCCTAACAAAAAAACTCTACCGCCCCACAGGCGCCTCGGTAGGCGCCTCTCCTCCCAAAATTCTTGGTTTTTCTCTCCATTCCTCTCTTCTCTAAATGGATACTCAGGATTCTTCCAATACTTTTAACGCTTCCACCTCCACAAATCCCACCACCACAGTGTCATCCTCTTTTCATCTCGCTCTAACTGTTACCAACATCAAGAACTCTATTCGCGTCTCAGCCGCGGCGCCTCCCCTCTCCTCCCAAAATTCTTGGTTTTTCTCTCCATTCCTCTCTTCTCTAAATGGATACTCAGGATTCTTCCAATACTTCTAACGCTTCCACCTCCACAAATCCCACCACCACAGTGTCATCCTCTTTTCATCTCGCCCTAACTGTTACCAACATCAAGAACTCTATTCTCATTCTTCTTGATCAAGAAAACAGTCAGTATTCTCCTTGGGTTGAACTGTTTCGTAATCATGCATGTCTCAATAACATGCTTGATCATATCGATGACACTATTCCGTGCCCTCCGGAGGTTGATGATTCTACTTGGCGTCGTCTAGACGCCGGCGTCAAACAGTGGATTTATAATAGTATTTCTCAGGATCTTCTTCTTACTATCATGAAATCTGGCGTCACAACCCGTGATTTATGGAACTGCTTAGAGGAAATCTTTCAAGATAACAAGCACACTCGTGCGGTGTATTTGAAGGAACAATTTAACAATACACGTCTTGAAAATTTCTCCGACATGACTGAGTACTGCAGACAGTTAAAACTACTGGCGGATCAACTCTCCAACGTCGACACGCCTGTCTCGGACACTAAAATGGTGTTGCAATTAATTGCAGGCCTTCCCAAAGGCGACTATGATACGTTAGCCATCATGATTCAAAAGGCAGATCTGTTACCCAATTTTAACAAAGCTCGCTCGCAGTTGTTGCTCGAAGAGACTCGTCGTGCTAAGTAGGATGAGCACCATCAGAAGGCGTTAGCTGTCGAAACGCGCCCACAAGATCCAACGCCGCCAGAAAACTTTCAACCGCAGCAGGGACGCCAGAGCAAAGTCGCGCGGCGAAGGAGGCGTGGTCGTGGCAAAGTGTGACAGCGAATCAGCGGCAACAGGCCGCGAATCGATTCGGCGCGCGGCTGTGATACGATGCGGTGATGCGGCGCCACCGCAGTTCTAGTACCAGCAGCCCTTCAACCGATCTCCCGCGCGAGTTGTTGGGCGTACTCGACCCGCCGGCAAATCCGATTACCCGCAGCAAGCCCACTTCATGCACGGCCATTTCCAACAGCCCTCGTCTAGCATGATACTCACTGAGTTGGGTCAGGCCTTCAGCAGTCTCAATATGCAACAGGCTGACAACAACTGGTACATGGACTCCGGAGCCACTTCTCACCTCACCTGGTCTGCAGGTAATATTCTCAAACTATTCAGTTTAAAGTATCCTCAATTTGTTACAGTTGGTAGTGGCCACCGCGTTCCAATCAAGGGTTATGGTACATCCTACACACCACCTCCTCATCAATTCCCTCTTAAAAAATATCATATATGCCCCATATGTAATTAAGAACCTAATCTCTATCCGCAAATTTACTCGTAATAATTTGTTGATTTTGACCCTTTTGGTTTCACTGTAAAGGATTTTCATACGGGGACAGCTCTTACGAGATGCAATAGCACGGGGGATCTCTATCCATTCACTCCTACCTCCGCTGCCAGATCTTGCTCTCCCGTCTCTCTAGCGGCCATTTCTTCTTCAACATGGCATAATAGACGTGGTCATCCAGGAGCCCCAGTTTTTAATTTTCTTAGAGGCAATAATTTCATTACTTGTAATGGGAAGCTTGCCCAAAATTGTGTTTCTTGTTCGTTAGGCAAACATATTCGTCTTCCGTTTAAGTCATCTACTAGTGTTACATTTGCACCATTTGATATTATACATGTTGATTTATGGACATCAACTGTTTCTAGTTCTCTCGATCATAAATACTATCTTATCTTACTAGATGATTTTTCTCACTTTGTTTGGTTGTATCCTCTCAAATTTAAATCGGAAGTGTTTGCCAAATTTCTTGAGTTTTGAACATTCATTCAAACACAATTTGAAAAATGTATAAAATATTTTCAGTGGGATAATGGTTGTGATTTCAACAACTCTATGTTTCACCGTTTTTGTACTAATAATGGCATGGTCTTTCGCTTCTCCTGCCACCACACCTCCCCACAAAATGGTAAAGCTAAAAGAATCATCTGCACCATTAATAATATGATTCGCACTTTATTGATTCATGTCTCCCTACCTCCGTCCTTCTGGGTCTATGCTGCTAAAATATCAGAATACGTTCTCAATATTCTCCCAACTAGCACCCTTCACAATATGATACCTACCGAAATCTTCTATCATAGAGTCTCATCTTATGATCATCTCCGGATATTCGGTTGTCTATGCTATCCTAACCTTGCCTCTACTGCCTCTCACAAACTAGCTCCTCGGTCTACTTCATGTGTCTACCTAGGCTTTCCGCCGAACCATAGGGGATATCTATGCTATGACTTGTTCACTCGTCAAATTCACATATCTCGTCACATTCGGCGAGACCACATTCCCATTTTCGAATTCTAAAAAATTCCAAAAACCGGATTACTCTTTTTTTTGACGAGTCTGCCATCTCTCCCATCATTCTCAATCAACTAGATCATAGCACTGTCACATAATCACCCTCTTTGCACAGGGGGTTTTCTTCAGCGTCATTGTCGCGGCGCCAAAACTCCTGCGATCAGAGTCTTGATTTACCGTCGACAGCGCCGCGGCGCCAAAACTTTAGAGAGGATTGTCAGTCCTCCAGCGTTGTGGCGCCTCCGAAGGTGTCACCCCTCCTTCTCCTTATCCAACCAATCCCTCAGTCTAGGCTCTTCCCACTCAGCATACACAGCCTCCCACTGTCCCCACTCAGCAAATGGAAACTCGTGTCAAACATGGAATCTTCAAACCCAAAGTCCAATTTAACTTATCTGCCCAAACCATTTCTCCAATTTCCAAGAACCTAAATTGGCTAAACAAAACCCTAATTGGAATGCGGCTATGTATGAAGAATTCAATGTTTTAACTAAACAACACACATGAGATCTGGTACCTAGACCTGAGGGGGTGAATGTGATCCGTTGCATGTGGCTATTTCATCACAAATTCAGAGACAGTGAAGATCTTGAGAGATATAAGGCACGTCTTGTGGCTAATGGCACAAATCAGCAGGAGGGCATTGATTGTGGTGAGACCTTCAGCCCGATTGTCAAACCGGCTATCATTAGCACAGTTTTGAGCATTGCCATGGGCAAACACTGGCCGATCCATAAGCTTGATGTGAAGAATGCATTTTTACACGGGGATCTGAGAGAAACAGTCTACATGCATGTAACGATCCGTTTGGTTGTTTAGCACTTTAAAACTACGAAAAGGGTATGGGACTATAGGATATTTAGTATATGTTTTTGATAAATGATATGGTGCAGAATTTTAATTAATTAAGTGAGTTGGTGGGCCAAGTCCACTACCCTGTTGGTAGGGCACGACTTTGTTACAAAAGAAGAAGAGAGAGGGGGAACGCAGCAGCAGCTAGAAAGGGAAGAGATGAAGGAAAGAAAATAAAAAAATAATAATTATGCACTTGCTAAAAGCATAGTACGTGTACCACTCACAAAAAATGCTCCCAATTTCCGGTGAATTCGCGACTCTACAGACGGAAAAGTGTCATTTCCGGCCGACTCAGGTAGCCATCGGAGGCGACCCATATACCAAAAGAACCGCCTCCTCAAGCCTGTCATTTCTATACCTCACACACAAATCGATTCCTCTCCCATCGTCGTTAATTTTCCCACGCAAGTTTTGGAAAATATCGCGTTTCGGGTTTTCAAAGATTTCGGTCGCCGGAGTAATAATCGACGACTGAGAGTTACATATTCGTGATCACCTCATCCGTGTCGTAATTTCTATATATACCACAACCCTCGATTCTTGGTCAACTGCTCCGACAACCAGATCATTTTTCGAGCAAACCCTAACTGTCGCGGTCGACATTCCGGCCACCGGAGGAACATTCGACGGTTGTAACTGGTCCCATTAGAATCGTCGTCCTAACACCGACATTTTGCTACCAGTCTCCACCTCCAATTCGACCCAGATCGTTGGGACGACCACTTCACTTTTTTCGATTGTTCTTGGGAGTTTTTCGGTCGATTCCATTATTGTCGATGGCTGAGGGTGGTTTCGTTGAGTTCGTATCATCATCCTCTACAACATACACTCTATCCCGAATTTAAACTATCAAGTTTTGGATTTTCCGGCGACCCACTGGCGGCGATGGCGGTGGCTCCGCCGCCGGACCACCTGCAGTAAACTTCTGCTGATTTTCCTCCGTTAACTCATCCACGTAACAACAATTCGATGAATTCACTTCCAATGGATCAAAATGGATTTTTTCGGGCAATTTTGCCGCCAGACAGTGGCGGTCCAGTGGCGGTTCTGCCACATGTGGCAGTGGCACCCCAAGGACAACAACCTGGAATTCAGTATGCACAAGATGTTCGGTCATCAACCCCGGTAGTGGGATCAGCGAGTCCCGCAACAAGCCAAAATAGTCAATTACCACATCTGTTGGCTGCAAAACAGATTTTAAGCGTTCAGAGGCTCTACGCAAAGGGAATGCATTAGTTTGATTGTTCGTGGCACCCGCTCGGTATTGAGGTAGGTTACGATTTACTTTAGTTAGACGCTGATTAGAGAATCGTATGTAGTCGTAGGAAATGACAGGGATAGCATGATAGGCCTTCGGGCATGAGGTGGAGATAAGTTACAATTTTGTTGTTTTCGTCAGCTGTTATGTGGGCTTGTCGTCATATGTGTTATTTTCTGTGATTATCACCTGATTTTATCTCAGTTGCTTAATGGTTCACTTGTCTTGTGAAATAAAAGAATTGTGATGTTGATAATTGAACATAGGACATTAATATGACTTGTACTTGTCGATTATATATTTGTGATATGTGTTGAGACTGATATCATGCATGTCATACTTTGTATATTATTGATGTGATGATGTTGATAAACTCTGAGGTTTCTTCCGGAGATTGAGAGTGATTGATAAACTCCGAAATTTCTGTCGGAGATTGAGAGTGATTGATAAACTCCGAGGTTTCTGCCAGAGATTGAGAGTGATTGATAAACTCCGAGGTTTCTGCCAGAGATGAGAGTAATTGAGCAACTCCGAGGTCTTTGCCGGAGATTGCGAGTGATTGATAGCCTCCGAGGTTCTAGCCGGAGAGCACGAGTGGTACATGAACTTCACAGGTCCCCCATGGGTCATGGCTTTGAGGCATAACCCTTAGCATGTGTGTACGAGAGTGGAGTGAGGGAGAGGTGACTATTGCATTGCATTGCATTCATCCACTCTTATATTTGACTGATCATTGGTGAACTATATCTGTCTTGGTAGATTCTTAATTTCTGTGCACTTTACCTGTATATGATATGTGACTGTGTCTTCGTGCTCTATGTGCTACTTGTTGGTTTCAACTTCTTCATGCGTTATCTAATCATTTTCGGCCTATGATGCTTACCGGCACTATTGTTGTACTGATATTACTCTTGCTGCATTTTTGCTGGGTGTAGAGTACGATTCAGGTTTCAGTTCTACGCCCTGTGGCTGATTCACGAGATGGACATCTTCTAGTCATTCAGGGTGAGCTACTTGGTCGTCCGTGGCCCCTGAAGGGCTTCTTAGTTAATTCCATTTTTCTTTTGTTATTGACAAACAATATGTAGCCTTTGGGCATTCCTTCAGACTTCTATTTTTCAGACTTATTAGTGCTCTTGTACCCTTTTGACCAGATTTTGGGAAATTAAGTGGTTAAGACTTATAATTTATTTTTCCTTATTTATTTTTCCTTATTTATTTTTCCGCTGATTTACCTTGTTAATGAGAACGTGGTTCGCCTACTCGGGGGAATATGGTAGGTGTCATCACGACTCGGGAGTTGGGTCGTGACAATGCATCAGCCGCCTGGGTTCACCCATCCAGCAGTTCCTCACTATGTGTGTTGTCTCCGTAAGTCACTATATGGTCTGAAACAGGACCCCCGTGTGTGGTGGTATGATCGATTTGTCATGTATATCTTGCAGATTGGGTTTGTATGCAGCAAGAGTGATACAAACTTACGTGGATGATATTGTTCTTACTGCTTCCTTCGACAGGTTGAAAAATGAGATTATTGCCTTGCTTAACTCCGAATTTGCAATGATTGATTTGGGAAAGCTGATTTATTTTTTGGTGGATATCAGTGACCAGGTATACCGACCACATGTTCTTGTGTCAGCGTAAGTATGCAGAGGAGATTGTGTACAGGGCTAAGATGGCGAATTGCAAAGTTTCACCTACTCCAGTTGATTCAAAATCTAAGCTCAGTGTTATGGATGGTGCTCCAGTCTCCGATCCTACTCTGTATAGGAGCCTTGCAGGTGCACTTCAGTATCTCACATTTACAAGGTCAGACATTGCTTATGCTGTTCAGCAGGTATGCCTCTTCATGCATGCCCCCATGGAGTCTCATTTCACTGCTCTTAAGCGTATCATCATATACATTAAGGGCACACTTGATTATGGTTTGCACTTATACCCCTCTACACCAAACAAGTTGCTCTCATATACGGATGCAGATTGGGCAGGGTGTCCGGACACGCGACGCTCCACCTCCGGCTTTTATGTTTTTTTAGGGGATAATCTGATTTCTTGGTACGCGGCGGCGGACTACTATCTCGCTCGTTCGATGTCGAGTACAGAGGCGTTGCAAATGTGGTAGCTGAGATTTGTTGACTCAAAAATTTACTGTTAGAACTTCAGTGTCCTTTGCGTCAGGCATCTATTGTGTACTGTGATAATATCTCTGCCATCTATCTTTCTCACAATCCGGTTCATCAGCGAACCAAGCACATTGAGATAGACTTGCACTTCGTCCGTGAAAAAGTTACGCTAGACCATGTTGAGTTTTACATGTTCCATCATCCTATCAGTATGCAGATATATTTACCAAAGGACTTCCAAGACAGTTATTTCTCGACTTCAGATCTAGTCTCAACGTCCGACCTCCTCCCGCTCCGACTGAGGGGGTGTGTAAATGTGTATAGTTGTCATTTTTGTATCCCTACACATAATTAGAATATATTTCATCTATTGTGTAAATATAATTATGGTAAGACTAGGATTCCTCTTGTGATTATGTTTAGGATTCCTATTTTATAAGGGATGTATATTTTACACTATATATATTTGATATTAATGAGAAGACTCTTCAAGGGCGATTAATATCATCTTACAATTAGTAATACAATGATCGGAATGTGTGGATTAATAATATTAGATTGTAATACAACTATTAGTATATATAGATTTTAATGTAAGAATTATCTATTTTTGGACGTTTGTTTTTTGTATTAAAAATTGTTATATAGTATTTTTTTTTAAATGTCAGTGTATTTCACTCTTCTTTTTTTATATGCTTTATTTGAGTCTAGGTCTATCGCAAAATAGTCTCTCTACTTTACAAGGTAAGGGTAAGGTCTGCGTACACATCACCCTCCCACACCACTTGTAGAACTACACTGTGTATTGGGGAGAAGTGATTAGGCAGGACATGACGCGATTGCAACTTACTGAGTACATGACCTTAGATTGGAGGTTGTGGATGATGTCGATTAAGGTAAAGGGTTATGCAGTAGTATTGGTCTCGTGTATCCTTCTATACTAGCAGGCGTAGTGTTACCTTGTAGGTTCTTCTCCTTACTATCTGCTACTTCTTATACTCCGATTATCGTACTAGTTGATGCATTTACTGTTAAAATTTCTCTTAATGCTTATCTATAGTATTTTGACATGATCTCTTTACTTTACATTACTTTACTTAATTTTACTTTCTTCAAACCTTATCTGACATTTTTTGTCATGCTTTCTCTTGACCGAAGGTCCTTCAGAAACAGTCTATCTACATCCCTACATGCGTACACTTTATCCTCCATAGATCCCACCGTATAAAATTACACTGGATATATTGTTGTTGTTATTGTTTTATGTAGATAGTAGTTATATAAAGGGGGGAGGGGGATTAGCAAACATTATATAAAATAATGTTAGATCCGCTATGTTGACAGTCAATTTTGACCCGTTTTTCGTATATTTATTGCAATTTTATGTGTTTTAGGACACCGCATTTTAATCATCATTTTTTACATTTTTATCTTTTTATTTTTTTAATTAAGCATTATGTCTTTGTTAATATTATGTTTCTATTATTATTACACCGTCGTTTATTTTAATAATATTTGTATCTCTTTAAATAATTAATTGACATCCCGTTTTTATTTTAATTAGGCATTAAACATTTCTTAAATATTGTATGTTATTATTGCATCGGCATTTTCATTTTGATAATTTTGTATCTTTTTAAATAATTAACCTGTTTTGTATTTTTGTCAAACCAGTTCGAGGCCCAATCCGAATCATTCCAATTCAACACCATTTTTAATTTCATCCAAACACCCTCTTTTATTCCCCCCCCCCCCCCCTAAAATCAAATATCACTTTTAATTTCCCCTCAAAAACCAAACTCAAACCCTAAACCTAAATACCTCTATAAATAAAACATTACCCCCTCCTTTTAACAACATCAGCAGCCGCACAAGCCCTTCCCCTCTTTATTTTTCGCTTGACCCAACATCAGCAGCCCACTCCCCTTTCTCACCCATGCCCTCTCCCTGCCTCTCCCGTCCCCGCTCCAACGCCGGAGCTTCGAGCTCCGGCGAACCCCCACACAACCACCATCACTCTCCCCCAACCATTCTCTTTCACTTCAGCCGCACCCCTCTCAATCCCAAACTCCCGTTCCCCAGTCCTTCTCCCGTCGCCCGACCTCCGGCGAACCACACACAACCACCACCACTTCAGCCGCACATCTACCTCTCCACTCATCTCCCTCACCCCATTCTCGCCATCACTACACAACAACACCACCGTGAACCATCATTACACACGGTTTTGCTCTCTCTATTTTTAAGATCTGGTCGAGAGGACTTCGGCGTTGCTCCGGTGAAAACCGTCGAAGCAACGCCGTGCTTCCCCCATCTGTTTTGCCGTGGTTCCGCCATATTTGACCACCGGCGGCGTTGAACACTGTTTCGACTAGCTTTTTGTTGAGCTCGCTGTTTCATTTTTTATGTTGTTATTAATTTGTGGTTATTGTTGTTGTTTTGTTTATACAGACTGATTTTTTGTGGCTTTAGCGTCTAGCCGGAGTTTGAAAACTCCGACGACCTTGGCTCTGCTTTATTTTTGAGTGGTTGTCGGTTGTTGGACTGATTTCTGATTTTTCGGCGACATTCGGACTTTTCCGGTGAACTATGGTTGTTGGGGTCATTCTGATTCCGGCGACCTCTGTCTCGGTCATGTTTGCTCTTGTCATTTTGGGTATTCTTGTTGGGCTATGGTTCGACGTTTTCGGCGACCTGTTCGCTTTATTTTGGCTATTTGGTTGGACAGGTTTTTGGCATTTGTTATTCTTGGTTTCGCTATTTCTTTGGGTAGTTTTTAGGCCATGTTTGCTCACGATTTTGGCCATATAATGGGTGATTTTGATCATTTACGGACTGATTTGTGATTTTACATTCGCGGAGTTCTTGAAAAACTCGTGATGTTCTGAATTCCGGCGATTTCGTTGGCTATTGTTCTGATGTTTTCCTTTGTTTGTTGGTGATATTTTCAGCGTGTTTCTCTTGTTTTGGCTATTTTACGGGCGAGTTTTGATAAATCTGTCCTTTTATTTATTTATTAAAGCTGGTTGGAATGAGATGTTACACTTGGTGAAAGTCTCACCGATTTTGAACATGATACTACACTTTGGTAGCGATGAAAAAGTTATCCGTCGATTTTGAGGCCTCCACGATTGCAAAGCGGAAAATAAAATAAATGAAGCTTTACGGGCGTTGATGATTTCTTCTACGTGCAGGATAACCAACATCTGTTGGCGAATTCTCATGTGCGCGTTTGTTTAGGATGTCCCACTTTATTTTTATATATATCTGAGCCCTCCGTGTTTAAAATTATTACTGTTTTGGCGCGGATCTGAAGGTTTTATTTATTTTATTGTTTTTAACAATATTGGCCGATGAAGGAATCTCCGTCTGATTTCCAAGACCTCCTCTGTACAAAAGACGGATTTATTTACTTTTTTGGCTTTACTTATTAATTCTTGTCATTGCTTTAAAATTGTTTATTCTATTGCTAACACTTTTACTAAGTGTTTATGCAGGTACCCGGAGATCATCTCGTGCAGAAGGCCTAAAAAGGGCTAAAAGATGTCCCGAAATTTTATTTTATGTCGCATTTAATTTTAGTTTTATTATTTTTGTATTGCACTTTATTTTAATTATAAATTATGAAAAAAATGCTTAGAATAGGTAGAATAAAAAAGGCAATAAATAATTAATCTAGGTTTGAACGAATAACCGCAAGTTAGCGGATCTTAAAGGATGCCTAATCCCTTCCCTTTAGGATAATAAAGAACCCTGATCCAGAATCTCATTAATTTCGCAGACCATTAAATGGAGATTAATTACGATATTTTCTTTGATAAATCAACTGTCCTAATTCACTTAACTAATTAGGTGGCGACTCCTCAAAATTAGCATTATTGCTCCATCCAGGGAACCGCGCCAAAGAGCAACGTTGCGGATACCGTTCAGACCCCGAGGTCAAAAACGGGCGCGACACGCTATAACTCTTATCGTTTGGCAGAGAGTATTAAAGAAAAATAATGCATGCATTAGCTTTGTGTATTACTAATACATTGTTTGGTACACTTTTTCATCCTATGTATAACTAATACATCATATTTGGTATTATCCTATGCACAAATAGTACCTAGCAAATCATGGTATTAGTAATGCAGTAAGTTTTAATGCATGCATATGTATGGTTAAAGACACAATTGTCCATGATGTCTCTCACATAATATAGTAAAGAGGGTATTTTTTGTAAACAATTAATTATTTTTAAAAATTATGCAATGCATGTTATTTCTAATACACCAAACCAAACGGTGAATAAAATATAATCATGTATAACTAATGACAGAATTACTAATAACAACATTATTAATACACACTATTCAATATTATTCTTATACACTCTACCAATCGACCCCTTAATGCGAGTATGTTATGCAACACAATTTATAAGTTGTTGCAGTAAATTCGAGAAAATGACAAAAATAATCCATTATGTTTAAGACTAGGTTCAAAATATCCAACATTGAACAATTTTGATTCTTTAAGTTAGACAAAAAATTAACACTTTTAAACCGCTTCAAATATTCAACAGCTTATGATTAATTTCATAAATTTACCAATTTTAGAAGGGTTATTCACGTTTTCATCCTTTTGACTTGGATATATTTAATTTCGGTCCTTGACTTTTTATTCAATCAGGTTGAAAGACTAAATTGGTCGTTAGGGACTTATGGAAGGTTGAATGTGTAACTTACAACATATTAGGAGAGCCGAATGGAGAAACTTCTAATAGGGAGCTTCCTCATTAAACCATATGAGGAGCGAGTGAATACCCAATATCGAATGGTCAAGAAGAACACAACATAATAGAAACAAGAATTGATACATCAATCCGAAGCCCTAGACCAGTTGGTCTTGAAGGCAGAGGGTATCCTCCTTATAGGTCTTAGCTGCTTCCTCTCGGCTTCCAACAACAGGTGACGATGAAACTGATCCTGCACATTTTACATAAAAAGGATTGATTATATCACGACTGAATACATATTCATATTAGACACATACTTAGATACGCATGTTCTTTCCGTTGTAACATAGCATAAAGTATGACTAGCAAAGAAGTGTAACTTTACCCCAAAAAAAATACCTTGCTGAATCCTGGACTTGCAATCACAGCACAGCGAACTACTTTGAAATCAACATGCTTAACAAAGGCCTGCAACAGAAATAAGAACCTGTCACATATTGCTTATGGACATTAAGCAAAATCAAGTAAGTTGGCAAAGTCTACCTGTAGAACATTGTCAAAGAACTTATTTAACGCCTGCAAATCAAAGTTACGAACTCAATTTCACTGAGATGTCAGGTTCAAAATAATTCTGGAAAAAAACGAGACATACCTTATCATAACCTGCAATAGCTGGACCATGCTTGCGTGGTATAGAAGTCTCTATACGAGAACGAGTAATAGTCACGCTGTTAACACAACATTAGCAAGTATGTAAGCCTTTTTATGCCTAGTTAACTCAGCCTTAACCTTTCATATAAGTCCGCAATATAAATTCTGACATCCTCATTCGCCTTTTAAATTATTACATCTTGTTTAGATATAAGAAAAGGAGATGCTCAAAATCTGTTTAAAACTTGTAATCAAAAGGATTTTTAGATTTTCAAGCTTACCTTTTACCAATAAGAAGTATGTGTGCCAATCCTTCTTGCATCAGAACTACAGTCAGATCAGCACTTGCAGAAGGATCTGAATCATCAAAATGGAAAACCGTATTAATGGTAATGGAAGCACTTGAACAAAAAAAATATAATTTTAGTACAGTGCACTGTGAAAAATACCAGAAGCTTGACGAAGAACTTCCCGTACCAGTGAGTCCCAGATCACCTAAATTAGATAATCCAAGTCAGAACTTATATACGTGTAAACTTCCATATAAATCAACTATATTCAGGTAAGATTACAACAACAACAAAATACTCAGTGTAATCCCACAAGGTGGGGGTCTGGGGAGGGTAACGCAAACCTTACTTCAACCTTTATGGGGTAGAGAAGTTGTTTAAGACAGGCCCTCGGCTAAAAAAGAAAATAGTAAATGCAGGATTGCAATGAAAATAAGACAACAAAATATTCAGATATACAACAAATGCAGCAATACATAGTAATACACACATAAAGAGCAAGGAACTATGCGGTACCAATACAATACCACTAAGAAAAAGGAGACGAGGAGAAGAGGAGGCTAGCCACCTAACATTCCCACACAATGCGACAAAACTCAACTACACACTAACCTTCTACCCTAATTATCGACCTCCAAATCTTCCTATCTAGAGTCAATGTCCTCAGTTGGCTATCTAATCACCTCCCCCCGTTCTTCCTCGGCCTACCTCTACCTCTCCTAACTCCTGCTACCGTCAATCTCTAACACCTCCTAACTGACACATCCTCACACCTCCTCTTCACATGTCCAAGCCATCTCAGTCTCACTTCCCTCATTTTATCCTCCACGGAGGTCACTCCGACCTTGTCCAGTATAACTTTGTTCCTAATCATATCTCTCCTACTATGACCGCACATTCATCTGAGCATCCTCATGTCCGGTACCTTCATCTTCTACACGTGGGCGCTCTTGACTGCCAGCATTCTGCCCTATACAACAAAGCTCGTCTATATTCAAGTAAGATTAAGATAAAAAAAACAGCACATACTCATTTTGCTGACCAAAAGAACATACAAAAACAGAAGAGCAGATGAAATAGGAAAAGACTACAAAGAAATTCAAAATAATTAGTGTACATTCAAAGATAGGATTATACATAATAAACAAAAAATTTAAACAAAAACGTGTATACCTTTTAAGAAATGTTCTTTTGATAAGTGTTTACCCTTTAAGTAATATATCTAGCAGCAAAAGAAATCTAAGTTGCTCGAACTCGGGTGCCGGTGTCCGATACGAGGTGGATCTAGAGGTCGTATCCTTCATGATCTTAATCTTAAGATTTGGGATACTGATCCAGATACAGATACGGGTGCAGGGATCTGGTTAAAAATAATTCAATTATCTAAAAATAGAGTTATAAATTATGACTTATCTATGCTATAAAAAAAAAATAACTTTTGCACAACTATCTTTCATTTACAATTAAATATTGATTTTTACAAATTTGGATTGGAACTCTAATTCTTATAGAAATAAAAATCCTCAAGACTTGGCAAACTTTCACTATATTTATTTGCTTATAGTGGAGAACAAAGGGTGTTTTTAACAGATAAACTCCAATATAAAGTCTCATTTAAGAACTCTATTACTCCTGCACTTTCCCCAATTCTCCTAGTCGAGTGCTTGTCTTTCCCAAGTCCCTCTTTGAATCTTTTTGCTTCTCTCGCTCAAAAATGAAAGAAGCAAGAACTGCAAGATCCATCAAAGGCCTTATGACTAATTCAAATTCCCACTTTGGATAGAATAAAAGCTCTCTACCAAATAAAGTGGGTTGAGAGCCATGGCGGATACAAATAACACTAGGTAGTTTTTTTCTCATTTGTCCAAATATTGGTGGATAGAGTTTCCAGGTACATGTGTTGGTCGTAGGTAGCGGGTACCAGAAGTTGGCCGGACACCACGGTTATCAAAAGAAAAGGTAACTTGTTCCCTGCTTTTTGCGGGTTGGTTTTATAATACAAATGTAAATGGCGTGGATAATTTTACAGATTTTTTATACTTGTTACAGCTGCAATTCTAAAGTAAATATACCACCAGCTTGATAGCTTTTACAGTTAATTGACTTTTCAGTTAATTGACTTGAATATCATCATGTATATCACATACTCAGGTTGCATTGAATTCGGCCACATTGGAAAACGAAAACAAAGAAAAATCTCCTCTACATCCTTCATTAAATTCTTGTTTATCTTTCAGATTCTCTTAAAACACCTTAAGCTGGAAGTTAAAAGACCAACTTCTAACCCAGGCCCACACCATGCAGCTAAAAGATGATTTCTTCAAATCTGCCATATCAGTATCTAAAAGTTTTTGCACTTCACATTTGTCCAATTCTAGGCATCTTCTTATTCTACTCATTTCACATTTGTAATCATATTTCAGACATCCATCACTTGAGAAACTCCTAATGCCAGAAATATTCACTTGATTGATTAGAATCCTACTTGTGGCCTCTGAATACAACCAACAACAAGTACACGGAAGCGCTTAATCCACAAACCAGTGGCTTATAAATAGCTTCAAATTGTTCATCGAACCCCTAGGCAATAAGAGGTACTCGCAGGGCCAGCACTTGAGAAACCAAGGGGCCAGCTGGCTGCACCTTGACCAAATCCCTATCTTGACACTGTGGGATGGGCTTACTGGTATGGTGTTGGCCTCTTGGGCAATCCTCACCTCATGAATCATCCCAATTATCAGTTTACCTGATGTTGGATTCCAATATTATATCGTTCACACTCCAGTTGCCGGCCATGAGCATGCAAGGGGTGTTAGATTCCCACATCAGTAGTGGATGGGTAACTTGGCTTCTTTATTTGGTCTTGACAATCCTCATCGCATAAGCTAGCTTTTGGGGTAGAGATAGTCCGAGGTTCATTTCTAACATGATATCAGAGTCAGGCCCGTCACAATTCTTGGTTTACCGTATTGGGCCCCCAAGTTTATATTGTCTAAGTTCCAGAAGTCCTGGGCGTGCAGGGCCTGTAAGTGTCTCGCCGATAAACTTACTTATATGGTCTTGGGAAATCCTCACCTCATGCGCTAATATTTAGGATTAAGTAGGCCTAAGATCCATTTTTAACAGGGGCTAAGTTTTGTTCAAACTATCCTCCCCCAACTTTGGGACAATTGCAACCCACTAATTTATTTTGCTCGCATTCAGAACTAACACTATAAGATGAATTAAACAGTGAACAAGAATGTTAAACTTCCCCCTTTACAGCTTAATGATGCTGGAAGTATTACTTACCTCGACTTTAATTTCCAATTTCAGTTTCACTCGTTCAGCATCTCTTCCTCCAGAAGCAGCTTCCCTTAGGACCTTCCTACAAGAAATTACAAGCAATAATCAACCAGCTTCCAGTAGGTTGTGTTGTATAAGCAAAAATGTGTTCATAGTGAACAAAGAGCCACGTAGCATAATTTGCAAAAGAATATAGCTCTCAATATTAAAAAGTGAGTCTTCAGAGGTGACATGGTGTATGTTATTCGCAGACGACATAGTCCTGATGACACTCGCAGCAAAGTGAACGCTAAGCGGGAGGTTTGGAAACAGACTCTGAAGTTTAAAGGGTTCAAGCTGAGTAGGACCAAGACAACATACTTGGAGTGCAACGGGAACGACCTTAAGACAGGCGTGGAGGTAAGACTTGGTACTCAGGTCATTCTAAACAAATGAAGCTTTAAGTACCTCGGGTTTATTATCCAAGGGGATGGGGATGGAGAGATTGATGACAATGTCACACATCGTATTGGGCATGGTGGATGAAATGAAGGCTCGCATCTGGAGTCTTCTGCGACAAAAAGGTGCCACCAAAACTTAAAGGCGTTCTATAGGGCGGTGGTTAGATCAACTATGTTGTATGGGGCGGAGTGTTGTCCAGTCAAGACTTCACACATCCAAAAGATGAAAGTTGCGGAGATGATGATGCTGAGATGGATGTGTGGGCATACAAGGAGGGATATGATTAGAAATGATGATATCCGGGACAGAGTGGGAGTGGCCTCGGTGGAGAATAAGATGCGGAAAACGAGGTTGAGATGGTTTGGGCATGTGCAGAGGAGAGACACAAATGCCCTAGTGCGGAGGTGTGAGAGGTTGGCTATGGACGGGTTCAGGAGGGGTAGAGGTAGGCTAAAGAAGTATTGGGGAGAGGTGATTAGACGAGATATGACGCAAGTGCAACTGAGGACATGTCCTTATATAGGGGGTCTCAAGGACACGAATTAGGGTAGAAGGGTAGTAGGTAGTCGAGCGTAGTCCTACTTACGCTTGTGATGCGCGTAATATGCACACACTTTAAACGCAAGTGCACGTTATCGTATCAAGTAGTATAGTCTTAGATAAGACCGAATATCGTCCTCTAGGATTAGGGTTCAAGTACCAGTGATCTATTTTCTAGTATCTATTTGGCGAATTAATATTTGATTGGTTGTTTATAACTAAGAATTTCAAAAGCTATTTAAATGTAAAGACTTACTTCAGGTGTGATGAGAATAGGGCTTCTATGTATCCTTACTATCCGCTTATGTTACTTGTTAATGCATTACTTATGGTGTTCTTTTGGAGAAAGCGGGTTTCTGAAATCGTTTTATACTCCGTTAGGGTTATATAAACACTCAACCCAGTATTGTTCCTTACCTAACTTTCGATAAGGGTAACTCTATAGGAGGATTAAGCCACAAAACCTAGTTGGCCAGTCGCGCCTGATGCGCAAAATTAGGGTTGTTAAGCCTCTGCATCAACGCTTACAAATCTAATTGAGGTATTTTCATCCCCGATTCAAGACCGTCTACCCAACTTACAAGATATTCACAATCCTCCTTTTCGTAATCGATTAGAAATCATATAGTGATAACTAGTTGTCGATTAGCTACCAAGAATTCAACTCGATTATTGGATAGATCTCTCAATAAGAATAATAACCATAAGCGTCATTACTTTATAACATAAGGTTCAAGAATTCAACATAGAAAGCCTATAAGAGAATTAGTTCCTAGCCATGAATATGACAAGAACTAATTCAAAGTTCATCATGCAAAATGAAATAAATAAAGGAAAGGAAAAAGAAATTACTAAGCTAATGGTATCCAAACTCCAAGTCAAGAATCTTGAGTTGTGCAAGAAAGGAGCCTCAAAAGCGCCTAGGGTTCTCCTTATATAGTTTTAAACGCCTCCTTCTTTTCCTTCCAGCTGGCCCAAAAATCGTCAAAGACTAATTTTTCAGCGTCGCGCGCATGCTGTCGGCGCGGCTAAAGTTCTGTACTTCGGGTGTTTTGGCGCGCGGCCGATATCTGGCATGCACGAGGCGCGCGGCCGATATCTCGCTGTAGCGAGGCGGCCTGCAACTCCTGTGGCTTTCGGATGTTTAGGCGCGCGGCCATTTCGGTCTCTGAGGCGCGCTGGATCTTCTGCAGCTTTCTGAATAATAGCGCGCGCCCTCGCTTCGGCTGCGAGGCGCGCAGTCTGAATTTCGATCGTTTGCCACTTTCTCCGTTTTCAGCTCTAGTACCTCCTCTTTTTCCCTCTTTTCGCTCCTTTTCCGCCATTTGGTCACTTTAGCCACTTTGACTCAAAAGAAAGAAAATCTATCCTAATACGACATTTTGTATGTACAAAACGGGACAAAAGATTAACTAGACTGACTCAAAAGGTGTATATAAAATACACCGATCAAATACCCCCAAACTTAACCTTTGCTCGCCCTCGAGCAAAGATAAAAAGAAAGAAATAAAATAGCGACTCGATAAATAAGAAAATCAACAAAGAAAATAAACAGACTCCCGCCATTGATCACTTTTCTTTGCATTTAATGTTAACTAGAAAAACATGAAGGTTAGCGAATAATATCGAGGAACATATAGCATGGAATTTCAACACGTTGAGCTAGATATTTCGCAAACTCATATTTATCATGCTTAAATGGAAGTCGGTGTACTCAGTATGCATATAAATTCAAAAATTCCTATGGCATGCTTACTTGCTATTCTCCACTAATTCGGATATACATAAAGAGATCTTGAGGACTTTGGGGTTGTAATGTAGGCTTAGGTAGGGGTTGGTAAAGATAGGCATTTAGGCTCATTTTTCTGCACTAAGCTCTTTGGCTTTTCAATTTTCCCCTTTTTCTTTTGATTCTTTACTTCACTTCAATTCTATTCTTCCCTCTTTTGTTTTGGGAGAATGAAGTATATAATAATAATGGCCTTTGAACTTAGGCTTTGCCTATTTCTTATTACTTTTGTATTGGGGTGCTGTGAGACTTTATTCATTCTTTTTGTTTTCTTTTTAACACAATGTACTCCTACTGTTTCATAATTTCACTTATGGTACACTTTGTGGGAATATAGGGTGTCAAAGAAGAAGTTTCAAATTTTAGGCTCAATGGGGCTAACTAGTGATATTTTTAAAGTACGGGATAGAAAAGAATGGTAAGAATTGGCTATCAAAGAAATGCCTGAGTCATCTCCCTAACATGCATATCCTAACTATTTCGCCTCAAATAGCAAGCAGTCATAACACATAAGCATTTATCATTTAGCCTACATAACTCAAGCAAGAGACTCCAAATAGACAGATTATGTGAGTTTTTGGCATCTCTAACCTAAGTGTTTAGATAGCTGCTTCCATTCCTTTACATTATTCCACCTTACTTCACTAGGTGTTTCTAGCAACTACAGCATACCTGATCTTTGACAGGCAATTATGACTCAAAAAAGAAAAAATTTGGTGACTCAAAATAAACATGAAACAAATAAAAAGACTTAAATAAAACATAACATGACACACAAATAAAACTAAAACACAAAACACACCCCCAAACTTAAATCACACATTGTCCCCAATGTGTGCAAGACTCAAAGACAATGAACGAAAATAGGATACTTACAGACTTTGGCTAAAATGATGGTGGTGGCGGTGGATAATTGATGCGCGTAATATGCACACACTTTTAAACGCAAGTGCACGTTATCGTATCAAGTAGTATAGTCTTAGATAAGACCGAATATCGTCCTCTAGGATTAGGGTTCAAGTACCAACTATCTATTTTATAGTATCTATTTGGTGAATTAATGATTGGTTGGTTGTTTATAACTAAGAATTTCAAAAGCTATTTAAATGTAAAGACTTACTTCAGGTGTGATGAGAATAGGGCTTCTATGTATCCTTACTATCCGCTTATGTTACTTACTAATGCATTACTTATGGTGTTCTTCTTTTGGAGAAAGCGGAGTTTACTGAAATCGTTTTATACTCGTTAGGGTTATATAAACACTCAACCCCGTATTGTTCCTTACCTAACTTTCGATAAGGGTAACTCTATAGGAGGATTAAGCACAAAACCTAGTTGGCCAGTCGCGCAATGCGCAAAATTAGGGTTGTTAAGCCTCATCAACGCTACAAATCTAATTGAGGTATTTTCATCCCCAATTCAAGACCGTCTACCCAACTTACGGATATTCACAATCCTCCTTTTCGTAATCGATTAGAAATCATATAGTGATAACTAGTTGTCAATTAGCTACCAAGAATTCAACTCAATTATTGGATAGATCTCTCAATAAGAATAATAACCATAAGCATGCATTACTTTATAACATAAGGTTCAAGAATTCAACATAGAAAGCCCTATAAGAGAATTAGTTCCTAGCCATGAATATGACAAGAACTAATTCAATATCCAACATCAAAACTGAAATAAAGTAAAAGAAAGAAAAGAAAATTACTAAGAGCAGTCTCGAGCCAAGCGTCGAGGGTTGTGTTGTGGAATATTTACAAGATGGATTGGTGGAAGGATGGATGTAGAATGGTGAATGGTAGAATGGAGAATGAATAATTCTTCTAATGATGTAGAGTATTTATAGCCAAAGAATCCTTTAGGTGAAGGGTTAAGGATTTATGTAGGAAAGGAAAAGTTATTAGAATCCTTTTAGGTAAGGGTTTTTAGGTAGGACAAGGTTTTCTTTAGGTATGAAAAATTATCCCTTTTTGAAGGAAAAGTTATCCTTTAGGATTCAAACATGTCAAATTCGGCCCAGACTTCACAATTCGCGTCGGCGCCGCCTGCAGATCAGCATGGCTACTGAATTCAACAACTCTTGGACTTTCAAGACTTTGGGCGCCGTCTCTCTTCCGTGTGCATGGCCGATATTTTTCTCGCGAATTCCGTTTGCCGTCTTTCTCGTCCGGACTTCGTCGATTTTCTCTATAATTCGGAACTTAGACTTCATTTCTTGGCCCTTTTGTGTGCAATTTCATCTCTTTTATGCTCATTTCATCTCCTTTTTCATTTCTCCATTTTTGACCATTTGTGACACAAAAGAAAGGAAAACGACCTAATCAGTACTAAACATAAATGAAATGAGTAAAATACTAACTAAAAATGACTCAAAAAGTGTATATAAAATACACCGATCAAATACCCCCAAACTTAACCTTTGCTCGCCCTCGAGCAAAGATAGAAAGAAAGAAATAAAAGACTCAAGAAAGCGAAAAATAAAAGACTCATCGACATTGATCACTTTTCTGCATTTAGTGTTATCTAGAAAAACATGAAGGTTAGCAGAATAATATGCAGGAACATGTAGCATGAAAATTTTCAGCACACTAAACACATTGAGCTAGATATTTCGCAAACTCATATTTATCATGCTTTAATGGAAGTCAATATACTAAATCATGCATATAAATTCAAAAATCCTATGACATGCTTACTTGCTATTCTCCACTAATCTTGGATATGCATAAAAGAGATCTTCAGGACTTTAAGGGTTGTAATGTAGGCTTAGGTAGGGGTTGGTAAAAATAGGCATTTAGGCTCATTTTTGTGTACCATAAGCTCTTTAGCTTTTGATTTTCCCATTTCTTTTGTTCTTTTCTTCACAATTCTATCTTTTCCCTCTTTTGTTTTGGGAGAATGAAGAGTATTATAATAACAAGGCCCCAAACTTAGGCTTTTGCCTCTTTCTTATTACTTTTTTTTTATTGGGGTGCAACAAGCTCATTCACTCTTTTTGTCTCTTTTTTAACACAATTGATTCCACTACTTCACATTTTTACTTATGGCACAATCTGTGGGAATATAGGGTGTCAAAGAAGAAGTTTCAATTTTTGGGCTCAATGGGGCTGACTAGGGATACTTTTAAAGTTCGGGGTAGAAAAGAGTGGTAAAAATTGGCTATCAAAGAAATGCCTGAGTCATCTCCCTAACATGCATATCCTAACTATTTCGCCTCAAATAGCAAGCAATCATAACACATAGGTTTTCATAATTTAGCATGCACAATTTTAAGCACGAAACTCCAAATAGACAGATTTTTGTGAATTTTTGGCATATCTAACCCAGGTGTTTAGATAGTTGCTTCTAATTCCATTACATTATTCCACCTTCCTTCACTAGGTGTTTCTAGCAACTACACAGCACATGATCTTTGTGATCGATTATGAAAAAAGAAAGAAAGAAAAAAAAAAATTTGTGACTCAAAAATAAACACAAAACAATAAAAAAAAGACTTAATTGAAACATAACAAGACACAAATAAAACACCCCCAAACTTAAATCACACATTGTCCCCAATGTGTGCAAGACTCAAAGAAAATAAAAGAAAAAGGACAACTTACCATCGACACAACACAAATGTCATAACTGAGGTCTAGGATGAAAATTCGAATTTGCACGGAAATATGGCTCTCAAGTTCCGCGCCCTCGAGATTCAGCCAAGCGCTGCTAATCTTGTGACCCTGAGTTCCGCCATGCCTCGAGCTCAGCCACACGACGATCGCTTCTTTTTTTCGTTTGTTGCTCTTTTTCCTCGGTTTGACTTTCATCCACTGTCATCCAACAACACAAAACAAGAATCCAAGACCGTGAGATCGTTTCTAAGCAAAATAACATAAAATAAAGAGTAAATTAAAATAACATAATTAAAAACATTGGGTTGTCTCCCAACAAGTCATTTTTAACGTCTTTTAATGGACGCAATTAACCTTTCCGAGTGCCCATTGGATCCTTCGCGAACTGCTTGCAATCCGCAGAGTTATTGTTGCAGGTCTCACTTCAACTACAACAATTGCTTCAAACAAGGGCCTCAAATATACGATTATCCCCCAAGTATACAAGACATGCTTGTCTTTTAGGTTCTCTCTAATGTATGGATCAGTGAGATTCCCTACATCTTTCAACTCTAGGGGGTGCCCTTGATGGTTTTGACTTCCTGTTTGGGAGTCAACTTTGACAGCTGTTGGTGTTTCTTCTGCAATAGGTACAAGAAAAAGATTTTCCAAGGAATCCAAGAAGGTGAATAATTGGATCTCTGCACTCTTCTCCTTCTCTACACCAACTGTCTTGCCAGATTCCTCAATAGTTGGGTGTGATTCGTGCTCTCAATTTGCTGTTGTTGAATATGATCACGAGTTCTGCTATTTGCGTTTCCAACTTCTTTATACCCAACCTCATTTCGTCCATGAACTGAGCTTGGGACCTCGTGAGACTGAGTAGAGTTTCTCGTAATTCCTCCCTCTCTTCCTCTATGGTTGGAGCTCGATCATATTGACAGTAGAAATCCATGTCTTAAGGATCCCTGAGATAAATCAAAACCAACAACGAATCACGGCACTCGATTTTTTTTTTTTTTTTTTTAATAACGAAAAACGTAAAAATAAAAAATTAAAACCAAATTAGAAATTAAAAATAGATAATTTGATATTGAACTATTGCCTAATCCCCGGCAACGACGCCAAAAACTTGATGCGCGTAATATGCACACACTTTTAAACGCAAGTGCACGTTATCGTATCAAGTAGTATAGTCTTAGATAAGACCGAATATCGCCCTCAGATTAGGGTTCAAGTACCAACTATCTATTTTATAGTATCTATTTGGTGAATTAATGATTGGTTGGTTGTTTATAACTAAGAATTTCAAAAGCTATTTAAATGTAAAGACTTACTTCAGGTGTGATGAGAATAGGGTTTCTATGTATCCTTACTATCCGCTTATGTTACTTACTAATGCATTACTTATGGTGTTCTTCTTTTGGAGAAAGCAGGTTTACGAAATCGTTTTATACTCCCGTTAGGGTTATATAAACACTCAACCCCATTATTGTTCCTTACCTAACTTTCACGATAAGGGTAACTCTATAGGAGGATTAAGCACAAAACCTAGTTGACCGTCGCGCACGATGCAAAATTAGGGTTGTTAAGCCTCTCATCAACGCTTACAAATCTAATTGAGGTATTTTCATCCCCAATTCAAGACCGTCTGACTTACAGCGTATTCACAATCCTCCTTTTCGAATCGATTAGAAATCATATAGTGATAACTAGTTGTCGATTAGCTACCAAGAATTCAACTCAATTATTGGATAGATCTCTCAATAAGAATAATAACCATAGCGTGCATTACTTTATAACATAAGGTTCAAGAATTCAACATAGAAAGCCACATAAGAGAATTAGTTCCTAGCCATGAATATGACAAGAACTAATTCAATATCAACATCAAAGCGAAATAAAGTAAAAGAAAGAAAAGAAAATTACTAAGAGCAGTCTCGAGCCAAGCATCGAGGGTTGTGTTGTGGAATATTTACAAGATGAATTGGTGGAAGGATGGATGTAGAATGGTGAATGGTAGAATGGAGAATGAATAATTCTTCTAATGATGTAGAGTATTTATAGCCAAAGAATCCTTTAGGTGAAGGGTTAAGGATTTATGTAGGAAAGGAAAAGTTATTAGAATCCTTGTAGGTAAGGGTTTTTAGGTAGGAAAAGGTTTTTCTTTAGGTATGAAAAATTATCCCTTTTGAAGGAAAAGTTATCCCTTTAGGATTACAAACATGTCAAATTCGGCCCAAAGATTCCAGCGTCGTGCGCCTGTGACCCAGCGCGCGGCTGAAATTCAAGAACTCTTGGGACTTTCAGCACTTTGGCGCGGCTACGCTTCCCGTATGGCCGGTGACATTTTTCTGGCGAATTTCCGTTTAAATGCGTCTTTTCTCGTCCGGACTTACGTCGATTTTCTCTATAATTCGGAACTTAGACTCCATTTCTTGGCCCTTTTGTGTGCAATTTCATCTCTTTTATGCTCATTTCATCTCTTTTTCGTCATTTCTCCATTTTTGACCGCTGTGACACAAAAGAAAGGAAAACGACCCTAATACTGTACTAAACATAAATGAAATGAGTAAAATACTAACTAAAAATGACTCAAAAAGTGTATATAAAATACACCGATCAATAATGCATCGACCATTGGTTGAACAAGGCACTCAGCTCGTCGATTTGTTGCCTTGTTTCTTGCTGTCCTTGTACTAATGTTTGCAAGGTCTGCATCATCTCCCTCTGATGTTGGTACAATTGTCCCCTTGTGGGCTCTGAAGGTTCTGCTCTTGTGGTTGGCGGTGGTGGGTCACTGCCTCATTGAGCCCTATTTCGTGCTCATCTTCATCCATGGTTGCCTCTGCTGCTGCTGCTCTTTGGTGGTGGTGCTCTTCGTCACGCTCTTTGAAGTGGGAGTGCGGAAAGAGTGCACTATCCCATGGGACACCGGCGGTGGTTTTCTCATGAGTGTCGGTGGGTAGGATTGGGACCGCATTTATCTTTGCCTGAATTTGTGATAAGTGAGCCATGTCCCAACCCACTGTTGTCACCATCCTGCTGATTTCTTGATGCTCTGCACTATTTCTTTCCCAACATCAATTTGCCCACTCATAATTCCATAAATCGACTTAATCGCCTTACGGCACTCTGGTGAAGTGCGTGGATGGAATCACGCGGGCGACAAAATCTGACCAAGCCTTGGCTACGCTTGTTGAATTGCTTGCTCGGTGCTCTGGACCCATTTCTTCCTATCTCAGCGACCCGCGGGTAGCTGCGTGTTTCTGCGGCATTCGGTCGATGTGGTTGGTGCTTCAGACCGTGTTCTAAAGTGATTCCAATCACTTCCTTCTTCAACATCAACCGTCTTGAGATCTGCATTTATCGCGTTTCTTTATTCTGACATATCTTGTCCCTCACGAAGCACCCCTTCGATTCTCTCGGAAAGTTGGCATAGAATTCACGTACCATTGTTGTATTCAGGTACTATCTTCTCGGGATTTACAAATCTCTTCCATCCCCTTAGCTCAATCATAGCGGATGGGCTCATAAACGCCTTCTTCCCATATGATCCCCTTTGGTAATCCATTCCCTTCGGAATTACAGTGCAGTATCGAGCCTTTTGTATCTTTGGTAGGCTTGATAGCTCACAAACCTATTTTCATCGTATTGTGGGGTTGGGGTAGATGTGGAGCCTCTTCTCTTCCCGGTGGCCATGGTTCAGGGCTTTCAATTTTAAGTGCACAAATGTTTCCTATACACTCAACAACTAGCGTGAAAACAACACCCCAAACTTCAACAATGCCCACAACCTCCTTTTCTACTCTTTTCTCCAACTTCACAACAAACTTTTGAAGGCCCAAACTATTTCAACTACAATACTCTTCCCAACTACTACTTCCTATAACTTGAGAAAAGGATTCAAGAACAAAGAAAGGATTACCTTGATGAGAAGATTCAAGTTTGTTCTTGTTTGATTGGTGGGTTGAGGCTATGGAATGGAGTTTTTGTTGTTTGAGATAGTTGGGGATTTTAGGAATCTAAGAGTTTAGGTTGTGGTTGGGTTGGATTTGTGGAGGATTTGTGAGAAAGTTTCTGAAATTTCGTGGTTTTTTGGAGAGGGAAGGTTAGGGTTTTGAAGTTGGAATTGGGGAAAATCTGATTTTTTTTTGGGCGTTTTAAGTTTCTGGATTCCGTGCGCCAGCAGCTTTTGGCTCATGCGGCAAACTCTGCGCTCCATCGGGATTTCATGCGCGCGGCCACATTCTGGTAGCGCGGCTATCTTCGCACATTTTTACGATTTACGCTGCGCGCTGCTCTGGCGCGCGGCTCTTAAACTCAAAGACTTTTCGGATATTTCGCGCGTAGCCCACTGTATGGCTACCCGCTGCGAAATCTCGCTTTTCTTGATTTATTTCCAGACTGTCAATCCCATCACAAAACACAAGACTCGAGACCGTGAGGCGTTGCGAGACAAAATAAAATAAACTTTAAGGCGAAATTCAAATAACATAATTGAAAACGTTGGGTTGCCTCCCAGCCCAGTATCTTTAACGTCTTTTAGCGGACGCAAGTTCCTTAGACTTACTAGCCCCAGGGTGGATTAAGTCCCCAACGATCCATTTCCGCCACATTTGGCGTTTCCTTTTCTCCTTTTCTTTTTAGCATTATCGGTAGTAGGAGTTCCTAACAATTACCTCATTTAGTGTCATCTCAAAGAAACCATGCTTGCTTTCTGGGCTCATCACTCTTTGGTTGCATTGCAATGGCTCGCGTGGGGTTTGGTGGTGTTGATTGCAAAACACCCACTTCATCGTTTGGCTCGATGGCGTGTTTAAAGACTTTAAACACCATCTCTTCGTTCTCCACTCTTAGCGTTAGCTCTCCTCTTTCAACGTCAATCAAGGCTCTACCCGCTGCTAGGAATGGCCTCCCAATATGATCGGGATTTCGCATCTTCTTCCATATCCGAATGAGGAAATCTGCAGAAAGAAAAATTTTCCTACGCTTCACAATCACATCCTCGATCTTCCTCGTGGATGAACCACCGCCCTGTCGGCTAGTCAGACTCACGGTGGTGGCTCGCTTCTCATAACTCCAATCTTTTGAAAACTGATAGGGGCATCAAATTTATACTCGCCCCTAAATCACACAAGGCTCTGTTGCAAGTCACCCTGCCCACTGTGCATGGTAGTGTAAAGCTTCCGGGGTCCTTTAGCTTTGGTGGCAATTTCTTTTGTAAGATAGCACTACACTCTTCTGTTAGTGCTACTATCTCATATTCGGCCAGTTTCCTCTTTTTCCCCAAGATTTCTTTCATGAACTTGAAATAAGATGACATCTGCTCCAAAGCCTCTATAAACGGTATGTTGATGTGCAACTTCCTGAATACCTCCAAGAATTTGGAAAATTGTTTATCGACCGCCTTCCTTTGTAATCTCTGGGGGAAAGGAATCTTTTCTGTATACTCCTTCTCCGGAGTTTTCTATCACCGGGCTAGGTTCACCACCTTATCTTTTCTAACTCGCTCTCTCAACTATTGGTCGGCGCGTTTGTTGCTCCAATTGTTTTCCACTTCAACCGCATCGCCTTACATTGCTCCTCCTCGATTTACCTCGATTGCTTGACAATGTCCCTCGTGGCACGATGTTTGCTCGCTGCTACCGCCCTACTGTGTTTCCAAGTTTCAACGAGGATCTAGATTCTGTTATAAACCGCACCGGGCGTTGCGCGCCTTGCCATGGCCGCTAAGCTCATCTGGTTTTTCTACGACCGTGCATTGAGCCGCTGAGGCCGGGGCTTGAGTGAAGGTCGCTGATTCTGCATCGCTGTTCGCATCGCCCCTATACCGATTCTCACGCTCGATATTGGTTCTGCTGCCCTGTACCGATTTTGGCCGCCCCGCATCGATTTTGCCGCCCCGATCTCCTTTCCACGAGAAGTTTGGGTGATTCCTCCACCCTGGATTATAAGTGTTTGAGTAGGGTTGTTCGCCGCCTCGTAGTTACCTACCGCTGACACTCGCCGCTTCCATTGGGATGTTGTTGGGATCCGAAGGACACCTATCAAATGTATGTGGGCCGCCACATATCTCACGCTTTTTCAGCGATTGCACAAAGATTCATCGACACGATGTTGCTGCAATTGTTTCGCTGTAAGAGCCACTCATGCGTTCAAAGCGAATAGCATCTACTTCATGGACCCCTTCACGCTCTTCTCCCACCGGTTGCCTCTTCGGTGACATGGTTGTTAGTGGCCATATCTTCTAATAACTCGTGCCGCGTGGTCGCTTTTCCTCATGAATGCTCCACCGCTGCCGCATCTATGATGGTTACGTTGTCTTTACTCGCCAGTTGTAGAAAATATGAACCAAGTTCCACAACTCAATGCAATGGTGTGGACACTTCCTCAGATCCTTGAATCTCTCTCATGCTTCATATAAGGACTCTCCATCACGATAGAAGTTGTTCAACTCCTCTTAATTTTGCCGCTTACAGGTGGAAAGAACTTGGCTAGGAATTTCGTGCGCTACCGTGCCATGTAAATATCGAATCACCGGCAGGAATTCAACCATACTTTTGCTCTATCCTCGAGTGAGAAGGAAAGAGCCTCAACTGACAAGATCATCGAACGCCGTTATATTCGAAAGTGGCACATAGCTCCAAGAAATTTGCTATGCGTATACGTGGATCCTCCGATGGCGCCTCCGAATCGATCAGTGTCTGCACCATGCTCGTAATCAGGTTTTATCTCGAAATTGTTGGCTCTGTCAGGGAGCCTAATGCAAATCTGTGCTCCATTCACTTGGTAGCACATAATCTCCTGCATTTCTTCTCGCCGGATTCGAACCCTATCCTCCATATCTATGGCACTTGCCGAGGATCTCCCAGGTTAAGTTGATTTTCACCTAACCCTTCTCTCATCCTGTTATTGTTGGGAGCACCGCCCATTTCTATCAACGTTGCACTTCGATTCTTTCGCTCGCTTGCGTGCTTTCTCAATTTCCGGATTGAAGGGAACAAGAGTGTCGACTCCTCTTCTCCTTCGCATAAACCGATATCCCGAGAAAGATCAAAACAAACAAAGAATCACGCACTCGATTTTCGTAGAAACTAAAAATAAAAAAATAAAATTAAATCCAAATTAGAAATTAAAAATAGATAATTTGATATTGAACTATTGCCTAATCCTAACGGCGCCAAAAACTTGATGCGCGTAATATGCACACACTTTAAACGCAAGTGCACGTTATCGTATCAAGTAGTATAGTCTTAGATAAGACCAATATCGCCCTCAGATTAGGGTTCAAGTACCGGTGATCTATTTTCTAGTATCTATTTGGCGAATTAATATTTGATTGGTTGTTTATAACTAAGAATTTCAAAAGCTATTTAAATGTAAAGACTTACTTGGTGTGATGAGAATAGGCTTCTATGTATCCTTACTATCCGCTTATGTTACTTGTTAATGCATTACTTATGGTGTTCTTCTTTGGAGAAAGCGAGTTTATTTAAATCGTTTTATACTCCCGTTAGGTTATATAAACACTCAACCCCGATTGTTCCTTACCTAACTTTCACGATAAGGGTAACTCTATAGGAGGATTAAGCACAAAACCTAGTTGACCGTCACGCACAATGCGCAAAATTAGGGTTGTTAAGCCTCTCATCAACGCTTACAAATCTAATTGAGGTATTTTCATCCCCAATTCAAGACCGTCACCCAACTTACAAAGATATTCACAATCCTCCTTTTCGTAACTGATTAGAAATCATATAGTGATAACTAGTTGTCAATTAGCTACTAAGAATTCAACTCAATTATTGGATAGATCTCTCAATAAGAATAATAACCATAAGCATGCATTACTTTATAACTTAAGGTTCAAGAATTCAACATAAAGTTCTATAAGAGAATTAGTTCCTAGCCATGAATATGACAAGAACTAATTCAAAGTTCATCATGCAAAACCAAATAAATAAAGGAAAGGAAAAGAAATTACTAAGCTAATGGTATCCAAACTCCAAGTCAAGAATCTTGAGTTGTGCAGAAAGGGAGCCTCAAAACCGCCTAGGGTTCTCCTTATATAGTTTTAAAACGCTCCCTTCTTTTCCTTCCAAGCTGTAGGCGCGCCTAAGTGCAAAGTTCGGGTGTTTTGGCACCGCGCCACGATATTCGCTGTTCGGCGCGCGGCACTGCAACTCCTGTGGCTTCTCGGATGTTTAGCGCCGCGCTCTGCTGTCTTCGAGGCGCTACAGATCTTCTGCGACTTCTCAATAATGCGCGCGCGCCCGCTTCGATCGGCAGGAGGCCGCGGCGCAGTCCGATTTCACCTCGTTTGCCACTTTCTCCGTTTCACTCTAGTACTCTCTTTCCCTCTTTTCGCTCCTTTTCCGCCATTTGGCCACTTTAGCCACTTTGACTCAAAAGAAAGAAAATTTATCCTAATACGACACTTTGTATGTACAAAACGGGACAAAAGACTAACTAGACTGACTCAAAAGGTGTATATAAAATACACCGATCAGCTTGCAAACTGATAGTTGTAGTGTTATTATTGTAGGTCCGCTAAGTCTATCATACGAATAGGCGCAGTATTGTTTTATAATCCCCTGTAGTTTGATTGTTGCTGCTATGTGTCATTTAGTGTACTTTGTTTAGCTTATCTACCTGCGCTAGTTACTGCTTACTTTTTCAGAATGCGCTAGCATGACTTATTCGCTGTTGTTACCAGCATTTTCATACTGCATAAAAAAAAATTGACCGGGTCTGACCGTTTCTCTTGCTTTGCTTTGCTTTTTCTTTTGCTTTTGTTTTTTCTTTGCTTGTGTTTATGTTTTGTCTTGAGTCGAGGGTCTCTTGGAAACAGCCGCTCTACCTACTAAGGTAGAGGTAAGGTCTGCGTACACTCTACCCTCCTCAAATCTCATGTTGTAAAATTTCACTGGATATGTTGTTGTTGTAGTCTTCATTGTAAGCTTTAAGCAACATAAATAACTATACTATTATCAACCTGAGCAATCAAAAAAAAATCACAATATCTCCAAAACCTTTTCATTCTAATTACATTGCCATTCGCAATTTCAAAATACAACAATGCCTCAGTCCCAAATAAGTTATGGTCGACTCTATGAATCCTCACTGACCATGTTAATCCATTTAAACTCATCTCAGACCAATTTAGACAAATTTGACTAGAATGCAGTACAACTCGTATTAGAGTCTAATCATCTATAGGCTACTTTCACAAATCATATAACACTATATATTTTGAGATAAGATAACACCATTTAAGAATTAGCTACAACAAATTGATGCAAAAAATAGACATTTGGAAAACGAGAGCAATTAATATGTTTATAAAAAATGATCTTTTAATCAACTCGGTAGGATGAGAATCAACAATGTATTTGAAAACAAAGTGTGAAGCTCCAAGATTTCGAATGAACTGAATTTGGACCTAATTCAAGAGTTTATTCAACCTAAAGGTTCCATCTTTCATGATCAAATTATAAAATGCAAGACACTGCATGTTAAGTAAATTTTTGTAGCACGTATGAGATACCAATTAGTGGTGGTTGATTGTGTAGTAATTTTTTGTCATTTAAATTTGAATTTTTTAGTTTTTGCCCGACGATTAAAAATATGTTGAGATTTTGGGTTCGAATATCTCCTCAGTAAAAATTAAAAAAAAAATCGCAATGTATAATTTGTCTTATGCCTAAAGAACAAATTCTACTGGATAAAGCTTAAAACTCCGTCTGAAGGCATAGTCTGAAGGCAAACTTTGACTTTGCGAATCCAAATTATGTCTTGCCAATTTTTAATTTTTTTTTTATTGAGTAGGTATTGAACCCGGAATTCATGAGTTTTTGGTAATGGAAAAAAATTAAAGATTTTTAATTTGAGAGGGGGAAATTAAAGACTACCCGAAAATAAGGGCATTCCTAGCCCATTTCTTTGGTTTTGCTCCATATATTGGACCAGCAGAAGCAATTTGAAGGCCAACCATAATGTTGGGCCTATAATTTGTCATGGTCTTTCTGTTCCTCTCCAAGATATAGGATCAACTACACACAATTGCCCCTTGTGCGCAGCGTGGTAGTGATCTAACCTTTGAAATCAGTTGAGTTACCATAATTAACTCATTCACAATCTTGTCGGACCGGGATGTGGGGACTCCTGGGGTGGGAGATCCACATTTTAAAGGGGGATAATTGGGAAAAAACTACACACAATTGCTATCCAATTTAATCCCCCCCCCCCCCCCCCCTTAATGAGTTGCTTACTATAAAATGTTTAGATTTATCTAACTTTACCTCAATGCATGCGGCTCACTATAAAAGGTATAATAAAATGGTTGAAATCCTATTTAAAAAAAAATAGTTTATCCGGTAATAGTTGATCCACCGGGTTTTGAATATCGTATAATTTAAAAAAAAACTTTAATATTGTAAAGAGGCTAATTTTTTTATTATCTTATTTTCCGGTAATAGTACGGTCCACGATACTACCAGGATAGCTTCCCTCAGTTCAATATTTTCCTTAGGAAACTCATTTGAGGGGGAAAAGAAATATTGTTCTTCCAATTATTGTCATTGGACACTAGTGTTCCGATAATGTTCATGGTCACGATAAAAAGTGATAAATATTCTTTCATCATTAGTTGTAGATTTCAGGTTAGAGCAATCAAGTGAATTTTGTTTTGGTGGGAAAAGAAAAAAAAATTGAAATCGGTCTTGAAACAATTTATTGCATTTACTCCTTTTTAGAAAGAGCCGCGTGAAAAGTGGATAAGAAATCTTTGACCTAGAAAAAAAGATAGAAGAAACTCCGCTGAAAGTAGAGATTAGGGGTAGCTCACTTGTCGACGGAAAGAAGCTTGAATAGAGAATCAAAAAAGAAATTGTGAGACCAAATGAGCTTGCTTACTTTCACACTTCCTTCAGCGAGCTACTTAAGGTTCGACACATCCAACAGAGTGAAATAATGTTCCATTATTTTCGACGGCATCCTTCCGGATCGGCGGCGGAGTGTCACAATCCCATTCATCATTTTATCTACATAAGTCAAAATCTATTTCCTTTTCCATTTGAGTTCAATCCTATCAGACAACCTACTTTCTTAATAAAGAGAAGTTGGGGATATAGTTAGGCGAAATTCACCTCCTCTACTTAGAGTCAAGCCACTCCTTGATAGATTAAAGAGCTACCCAACTTCTTTTAATGTCATAATGCGAATATTGATTAGTCGTGTCTCAAAACGAATACTGAACACCGAGTGAGAAATGAAAAATGTTTATGATCACGATTAAAGATTGTAGCAGTGTGAAGTACTCCTCCATCATAAACTATATAGGTCTCATGTTAGAACGAGCTGCCTTTAGTGGGGGCGTTTCCTTAAAAGTGAAATTTTCTAACGACGAATCTTGATTAGTCGAGTCCCAAAATGAATAGAAAACATCGTGTGGAAACCAAAAATGTTTATGATCACGACCAAAAATCGTGGTTGAGTAATAAGTACTCCTCCGTTATTAATCATATATAGATTTCAAGTTTGAGCTAGTTGCCATTAGTAGGGAGGACTATATCTTTAAAAGAGAGATTTCATGGTGACTCCTAATTAGTACGGTCCCAAAGGGAATACTGACTAATGGGAAACAATAAAATTGTTAATGTTCATGGCCAAAAATTTTAATAAAGTAATAAGTATTCATCTATCATTAATTATAGGTATCAAGTTCGAGCGACACCATAAATAGAAAGGGTTTATTTATCTCTCAAGTAAGACTTCCTCAAGTGAAGCCTAATTAGTCCGATCTCAAAATAAATATCAAAGCACCCAATGAGAAATAAAAAAGATCATGTTAATGGTCTTTGTACTTCAAGAAAGTACTACATTGAAAGGACACTTGTTTTAACAAGTCACATGGCAAATGCAGAGGGAACATTGTCAATAACAAGGCAAGTTGAAAGGGCAAAATGCCATATGGGTCTTATACATGAAAATGGAAAGTCCCTTTGACACTACTACTCAATCAGACTTATATTAAAAGTTAACATGTGAAGTTTGTCATGTTCCTCCCCCTCCAAAACCTATCAATTTCTTCTCTTAGCTGTCACAAGTAGGGTTGTTAGCGGTCCGGATACTCCCGGTAATTACCTGAAAACCGGACCGGACCTATAACACCACTAGTCACAAGTGTCAATTCAATTTGAGCTTTGCAAATTCAGAACCTCTAACTCCTCATTTCTTTCAAATACTATATAGTAAATTTTAGGGTTTATGGTTTCACGTGACCCGTAGGCTGTAACTATCATAAATCCATCCTACATGTTTTTTTTTCTTTTTTCCATAAATCTATTTCACTTGAACATTACTTAATATTTTCATATAGCATTGTTTGATTAGACACGAGTTCAACAAACGATTGACTAGGTACTGAAATAGAGAGAAAATAGACTAGGGCTGGCCAGTGGGCCGGGACGGGCCCACCGGGGTCGGGTTTGGCGGGAGCGGGGCGGCCTGGCGGGAAATGGGCGGGTCGAGTGGGGCCCGGAGGGTCGGTCGGGACCATACCATGTCCCGCCCCGATCCCGTCTGGGTAAGGGGCCTCGGACGGCCTGCCTGACGGGCGGGACGGGTTGTGGTTTTGTGTGTGTTTTTTTTTTTAATTTTTTCACTAAATTAAAAATACTAAATTACTAACAAAGTATAATTTATAGACTTATAGTATTATAATTTATAATTATAGTATTATACTCATATATATAATATATTTATAAAGTATAAACTATAAAGTATAAACTATAAACTATAAAGTATAAAGTTATAAACTAAATAATTAAATTAAACAAAGACAAGAATAAAAAAACATCCAAGAATTTTGTGTCTTTTATATTATTAATTTCATTGAAATATCAAATATCAAATATACAAGATTCAAAATTACATTGTAGATTGTATGTATTGTTGTTGAAAAAATTGCAAAAGAGTGAAAGACATAGAAAAATTTAAAAATTGCAATGAAATAAATTACCAATTTGAAAATACTTTTTCTAATTTCTTTATAATTTCTTGTAGCTCTTGGTTGGAATTGGTATATCTTGATCAAATTGTTCCACGCCGCTACTCATGCCTTGAGATAAAATATCGTTGTAGTTGTCGCCATCTTCTTCGTTAATCTCGTTGTGACTCCTTAGCTCCGCTCGTATACAATCTCTGAATAGTACCGCCATCTCCAAGTTGTCTCCTGCTAATGAGTGTCTGTGCTCTCCTATTTGAAATCTGCCTGCAGAAAAGCGCTTCGGCGTGACGACGCCAATGTTCAAAATATCTCGCCATCATTGAAAGTGTGGAAATGTCTTCTCATTCGCTCCAATATTTCAAAGAAGTCTTCCTTTCCTTCTTCATTGATTACTGCTTGGTAAGGTAAAGTACCCTGCAAAATAAAAACATCGAACTCGCTAATTTGGTTAGAAGTGCTACCACCGCACATTCTATTTCTGAGGCTTTCAATAGAATTAATACTAGGCCTAGCCACAGAAGAAGAAAGTGCTTGTCTTTTTTTAGGTTGTGTTGAAGAAGAAGATGGTACAAAAGTCGGTTGGTTACTAGCACTTTCTTGCTGGTAATGCCGATATACTTTTTTGCATTCATCTTCTACGCTATTCAACACTTCTTCTAGCGTTAGTTCAATAGGTGGCTCAACATTTAAATTTTTGGGAGTTGGAGGTGGTAGTACGTCCATACAGGTATAAATATTTGTAATAAGATTTTTACAACCATCTACTTTAATAGTCGGGTTTAAAACAACACCAATAATATAAATAGGGGGAATAGGAATAAAATATTTCTTTAATTTCATAAACATTTTTTTAATAGCTGCAGTATAAGCAGGTTTTTCCATATATTCTTTAAGAAGTAAAAATATTATAGCTATATAAAACAACATAGTTGAAATAGTAGGATAATATAAAGTAGAAAATTCTTTTGTTGCTCGTTGAAAATTTTCTAAAAATACAATAAGTTCTCTAATTTTGTCCCAATCATTATCCACAATCATATCATTTGGATTTTGATTATGGGCGTTAAAAAATAAAGTAATAGGTTTTCTATACTCATAAGCAACAACTAGTTGGTCATATAAAGAATTCCACCTAGTTGGTACTTCTTCGTGAATTTTTCTATAAGATAGTCCATAATCGTGAAAAATTTTTTATAATTTTTTCCGTTGGATTCTATTACTTTTAAAAATAAAGTGTATAGCAAATTGTATTTTTCAAGAATATCTTGAAAAAGTGAAAGACCATCCTTTACAACTAAGTTATAAATATGGCGCACATTTTATATGAAAATATTTTGGAAAAGAAGGAGTTAAAACATCTCTTAAAATACTAATAGTGAATTGTTAGAAGATGCGTTATCTAATGTAATACTCATAACTTTATCGTTATTCCGTAATAATCGAGATCAATAAATATTTTCAAATAAACTCACCAAAGGTGCCTACTATCTATATATCTATATGCTAAAATACGTTTTGCATAGACCATTTATAGTCTATCCAATGACATGTTACGATTAAATAATCATGGCCATTAGTACTACTACTATATCGAAGTTAAAGCGACTTTGCAATTTAAATGATATAATGCATAACGTAAATACTGTTGATATTCATGTGCAAATTTAAATACATCTCTTTTAACAGTTGATCTAGAAAACCTTTATAAGCATGATTATACATATCTCTAATATAATGAATAAAACCAGGAGATTCGAAATGAAAAAGGCAAACCCTCCACAAAGAACTAATTTTGCTAGCTTTCCTATCTTTATGTTTATCGTATTTAGAGGCCTACAACTCCCCGTCATAGGGTTAATTTGACCAGACTTTCTCCGACGAGTATGTGAACCTTGTCCCGATTGAGAGGACGCTTGCTCACCAGTTTTTTCAATCATGTATTGGGCATGCAAGGCTTTGTGTTTTTGCAACAGGTGTCTTCCTAAACCCCCCGTCCCACCATGACCTTGTCCAGTTTTAAAAGAATAAACATTTTTACAAGTTTTACATACAGCTACTTAATTAGAACATGAGTTGCTATTCAAGTTGTTGATAGAGAAAGATAGTGACGAATCTTCTTCTCTTGACTTTTTAATTTCGATCAGTTGTTGTCACACACCAACGAAAGGAGTACTTTCTGAACATAAAAAATGGCCAAGTGGGAAACTGGCAATATTCTTGCAATTAGGGAACGAAACAGTGAGAAACAGTATTCATACTGAAAGAGTAATGATGAAGAAATAAATGAAGGTCCCTTTCGAAGACATCATAATAATGACGAAGAGCTCGTATGGGCGTAGCTCAGTTAGTTCCAGAGTGGTAGATTGTCCCCATTAGACAGGTTCGAGTTTTGATAGTCGTAGTGTGCGAGTTTTATTGACTCATTGTGGGCACCAGGCACTGTGTCTTCCACCTAGTGGGCTGCTGAGTCATCATGATTTACCTTCTCCACCAATTTCTGTCGGACCGGGGATAGGCCCCAAGTAATACTGAAGGTGGAAAAAGACATAAAATAATTAATTTTATTTCACTTGAAATACTCCTGCAATTATTTTCTTAAATTTTATTTCAAGTTAAAATTAAAATAATGAACCAATTATAAAAGAAAGCATATTCCAAACATTATCTATGGACAAACGACTAAGAATACACATATATGGCAGAAATTTCAATGGCCTGCGATGACGTATCGTCCCGTTAATACACATATATGGACATCAAAAGGTGCAGGAAATGATAAGAGTTAATTTTCATTATATATATATATTTTTTTTTAATCCAGGTCAGGGTGGTCTTAGTACCCCTATATCGCTAGTACATGCACAAGTTGGTACTATGCTCCTGGAGGCGAATGGAACCCGTTCTTAGCCGTCACCGCCAGGTAAATCGCGGGATGTGCGCCCCGCATTCAGTGTCTGATCGCCACCAACGGATCAATGCTACAAGGTCCGACCCCCCAACAGGGATTGTTTGAGGGAGTATAAAACTCACACTGCAACATGCCCGCGCGGTTAAGCTACCAAGCTTTAATACGAGGCATATACCCCGGAGAACATATCCGCCGAGAATCGAACTTGTGACCCTAAGGCCACAAATTTGACTAATGGCCACTGGACCACTATCTTTGGATTAATTTTCATTATTAATTAACTAGTGGTCTTCTGTTCAATCTTTTGAAATGAAATATGCTTTTGTTGGAGTGCTAAAATAATATATACATGTACAACACAGTAACTTATCATCGGACCATTAAATTTCTAATATTAGATTTATTAACAAATTTTACCCGGTAGATCATATACTCAAGAATAATCAATTCAAGTCTGTCACACATGGCTTGACAAGTGTGGTTAATTGTCTGACGTGGTTTGCAGGCTATTGCGTCAATCCGGAGTTTACCTTGTGCGCACTCGAAGAGTAGCGACTGCGGATTCCTTCGTCAACAAAAAAAATAATAATAATAATCAATTCAAAGCACAAAATAATATGACAGAAAGGTCATGGATAGTCTTCTATCTAAATTTGAGATCGATAATACGAGAAGCTCACATAGGCAAAACTAATTTGAAATATGAGATTGAAATAAAAGAGTGACATAGCTGAAGTAAAAGTAGGGTTGTCCAGTGGGGTGGGGCGTACCGACCCCGACCCCACCCCCCACTGTAGCGGTAGCGGTATATCGATATACGGTACCGGTAATAATACGGGGTGATAAAAAATGTCGACCCCGATCCCGCCTCCCACCCCGACCCCCACTCCGACCCATCAAACCCCTCCCCCCTCCCCTTTCTAGCCAGCAACGGCATTTGATGAAAATTAAGCCGTTGGACAACGGCCCTTTCCCCTTCCCCCCTACCCTCTAATATTTATTTTTAACCCTTAAGTTATTATATTTACACTTTAACCCAATTTTTTCAACTATAAATACTTCATTTTCTCTTCATTCTTTCTTACAAATCTCCTACAATCTATTATCTTTCTAAAAATCTCTCAATCTATCTCTCATTACGTTTACATTGTCTACTAAATATTCAATTTTATTTATTCATTCGGGACTCGGGAGTGAAGTTGGCAACTAACTTGAGGATGATCCATCGAGCAAAGTTTCAATTTTCAACATCTCGATTACACGTTGACGGTACGTCGACGTTTGATACATTTATTTCTTTATTAAATTATTATTGTTTCTTTATTTTAATTAGTGCACTTAATTTCATTATCTTTAACTATTTATTAGTATAAATTAAAATGAAAGGTGTCCGAGGTATGTTGGGTAAGGTTATTTCTGGTTCTAGTAGGGGTGACAATGGCAAGAGTCATTCTTCTAGTCATCATATTCCTCATATACAGGATGATTTTATTGATACTCAAAAAAATTCTGAAATACCAGTAGATTTAGACGATGAGCTATTTTCTGAAAATCCACAAGAGTTTAATTTAGAAGAACATCTAGATGACACACCAACTAATCTAGATGACACGTCAACTAATGCACCTCAAACTGGAACACTTCATATTCCCCCTAGTATGAGACGAGACCCACCAGAACAAAATTAAAATCACATGTATGGGCTTTTTTTGATAGAGGCGTACAAAATCAAGTTGTTGCATGCAAAATTTGTAAAATTGTTTATAAATTAAAAATGGGAAAAGGTCAGAGCGGGACGAGAGGTTTAACTACGCATTTAAGTACCAAACACAAAGCTAGGTGTGATGAATATAAGACTCAAATGAAAGGTGAGTCAACAATGCCCTCTCAGTCGGGACAAGCTTCACATACCGTCTCAAGACTGCACAGGTCAAATTGACTGTGGCGAAGCGATTGTAGGCCCTAAATACGATAAAATGAAAAATAGGAAAGAATTATCAAAATTAGTTGCAGTGGAGGGTTTGCCTTTTTCATTTCCTGATTCTCCTGGTTTTATTCATTATATAAGATCAATGCACAATTCTGCTGATAACGGCTTTCGTAGATCAAATGTTAGGAGAGATGTTTTTAAATTTGTACACGAATATCAACAATATTTACGTTATTATTTATATCATTACCCTGGAAAAGTATCTATCACATCTGCTATAGGTCGTAGTACTAACGGTCATGATTATTTAACTGTAACATGTCATTGGATAGACCATAAATGTTCTATGCAAAAACGTATTTTAGCATATAGATATATTGATGAAAGGCACACTGGTATTTATATTCAAGAAAATATTTATTTTGTTTGCGTTTATTATGGCATAAGTGATAAAGTCATGACTATTACATTAGATAACGCTTCTTCTAATATTTCTGTTGTTAGAAGATTAAAAATTGTCTTAACTCCATCTTTTCCAGATAATTTTTATATAAAATGTGCATGTCATATTTATAACTTAGTTGTAAAGGATGATATAAATTTTTTTGAAGACATTCTTGCAAAAATTCAATTTGCTATAAACTATATTTTTAAAAATAATAGAATACAACGACTAAAAGAATATAAAAAAATTTGTCACGATTGTGGTCTACCTTACAGAAAAGTTCCGGAAGAAGTATGCACTAGATGAAATTCTTTATACAACAACTACGTGTTGCTTATGAGTATAGACAACCTATAACCTAAATTTTTAACGCCCGTAATCGAAATCTCAGTGATATGCTTATAGATTCCGATTGAGATATCAATTTTAGAACTTAATGTATTTTTAGAGAAATTTTATATAGCTACTAAAGAATTTTTCGGGACTTATTATCCTACTATTTTATCAATGTTATTTTATATAGCTCTAATATTTATATTACTTAGTGAATATATGAAAAAATCAGCTTATAAGGAACCTATTAAAAAATGTTTAAAAAAATAAAAAATATATTTTATTCTTATTCCCCCAATATTTTTTATTAGTGTTATATTAAATCCGTCTATTAAAATAGACGGTTGTAAAAATCTTGTTGATACTATTTACTATTGCATAGATACACTTCCACCTCCAACTCCTAAAAATCCAAATGATCCACCACCTGTTGAAATAAGTAGAGAAGAAGTGATGTCTAGCATTCAAGATGAATGTAAAAATGTATATACACATTACCAACAAGAAAGTGCTAGCAATCAACCCTTCCATGTCATCTTTTTCTTCTTCAACACAACCTCAAAAACGACATGCTGTTTCTGCGGCTAGTATTCAAAGCCTCAGACAGAGAATGTTTAGTGGTACCGTTTCTAACTAAATTAGCGAGTTTGATATTTTTGTTTTGCAGGGTGTTGTACCGTTCGATACAATTGAAAATGAAGATGGACGTGAGGACTTGCTAAAATACTGGAGGGATAATGAGAAGAATTTTCCAACACTAGCAAAGATGGCCCGAGATGTGTTGAACATTCAAGCGTCATCAACAACATCCGAAAGCGCATTTTTTGCGGGAAAATTTCAAATAAGGGAGCACAGACATTCATTGGCAGAAGACTCATTAGAGATTGTAGTTCCATTCAGAGACTGAATTCGTGCGGAGCGTAGGAGGTGTGGTCAATCGGAGATCGACGAAGAAGAAGACTACAAATACAACGAAATCTTATCTGACGGATGTGCAAGCGACGACGTCCAATTTGACCAAGATATACCAATTCCAACCGAAGAATCACAAGACATTATAAAGAAACTAGAAAATGTGTTTCTTAAAATGTAATTCTTTTAATTGTAATTTTACTATGTTATTTATTTGCAGCTTTCAATATCACTAAATTGCAATTTTGAAATTGTATTACAAAAATAAAATCATACTTCTAGTCGAATAATATAAGAGGCACAAAAATAGCTTTGTGATGTTTTTATTAAACTATCTTGTTGTGTATGTGTGTTATTTATTTATTTAATTTAAAGACAAATACAAAAATGACCCACCCGACCCCAACCCCGACTCCTCGATCGGGGACGGGTGGCACACCCCGCCGATCCGACCACTTGACCCGATCCCGATCTACCCCAATCCCGTCAGACCCCGACACCGCCCACCCCGCCCCGCCCCGTTGGACAACCCTAAGTAAAAGACACATCAAATGCTATTGTAATCTTGATATTTGGAGAGATGGGACGGGCAATATGAAAGTTTACATTAGTTGCCTGCCTATAACAATCATCCTTATTTATTTGAGTTTGAGACCAATAATATAAATAATTTCATAGGCGAAGTTAATTTAGAATATTAAATGATTGAAATAAAAGAGTACACATAGATAAGAGCAAGGCACCCCAACAACTATATATTTTAATTATGTGTTAGGAGAGATGAGACCGGTGATGTGAACAAGTTTACGCTAGTCGTCAGCTTAACATAACTTTTCTCCTTTATTAATATTGGAATCGACTTTATGTTAAGAGAGATGAGATGACAATATGAGCAAATTTTATATTGACAATCAGCCTACTGTCATTCTTCTCTTTTATCCGAATTTAAAATCGATGATATGAGCAATATGACACGAGCAAAGTTAATTTCAAAAAATGAGATGATTGAATAAAAGAGTACACATAGATGATAAAGAGAAAGGCTCCACAACCATTAATATAATCTTGATGTTAGGAGAGATGGGAGCATCAAGAATCCCCTTTACATTCTTTCATAATTGATTCGAATATGTTCAATCAATCAGCTAAATTTATTTCAAGGAGATATCTGAGTAATGATCAAGGACCAAATCTCGTTAGCGGCATTGTGGGGGTTTCTTCTTGAAATAAAGGAGATTCTTATGCGCAGCATGATACTGATCTAACCTTTGAAATCAATTGAGTCACCATGATTTACCTCCTTCACAGATCTGTCGGACCGGAGTGTGGAGGCTCCTGGAGTGTGTGATTCCACCTTTTGGAGCAAACTCTGTCTAACTGCTCCTCTAGAAATTTTAGAATTTTAGGCCTTATACGCCGTTCCCTAAAAGGATTCGAATATATATAGACCCAGGGGCGGATCATACCTTGGGCCAGCCTGGGCCCTGGCCCACCCTATATTAAAAAAATGACTACTAGTGTTGGCCCACTTTCTTTCCAAAAAAAAAAGATTTAACCTATTGAAAAATCATGAAGTCACTACTCTAAACCACGTGCGTGAGTGAAGAATTGCAATTTCCAGCGACAACAAGTAGAACGACAACGAAAGCTTTCTCCAGATGTGTAGTATTATCTCTATTATTTTATTAGGTTATTTGAAGGTTTTGTAAATAAAATTTTTGGGTTTAATTTGGATTGTTAATTATGAATTTATGATTGCAAATTAGGGAAATAATTAATTTTAAATCTTGATAAATTGTTAGAAATATTTAATTTATGATAGTAATATTGTGGTCCCAATTCAATTTTAGTTAGGCGATTGGTTATTTTAAATGTTTGATTTTTTTTTGTCAGATTTGGGAATATTATACAAATGTCAAAATCACCAAAAAGGATTAGTTCGTTCTTTAAAACAAAAGAACTCACTAAACCTTTGGAAAATGACGCACCTGTGATAAATGGACATGTTACAAATGTCGGGGTTTTAAGTGAACGAAAAACCTCAAAGCGCGCTAGACCGAGAGAACTTAGTATTAATTCTAATAATTATGATCCCGCTGAGCGAGCTCAAATTTGAGAATATCCTTTTGGCCAACGTGATGAAGTTAGACGTGCTCATATCAATGAAGGTCCTTGTCAACCGGATGAAAAATATATTTTCTCGTATTCAGGTCCCGTTGGTCATCAAAAAAGTTGTCAACATCATTGGTTTATAACTTTTCCATGGCTGGATTATTCAAAGTCAAGGGACAAACTCTTTTGTCATCCATGTTTTTTGTTTAATAGTCCGGACAATTCAAAAGTGTTTACAGTTCAAGGATTGACATTCATGGGGCATAATAAAAAACATGACTCTTTGAATCGGGGAAATTTTCTTGAATTGGTTGAACTTTTGGCTTCTTATGACAAGAAGACCGAGATAGCGTTTAAACAAACTTCTGATACTGGGAATGTCTCTTATACATCAGGAAAGATCCAAAAAGAGATAATAGAAATTTTTGCGAAAAAAGTTAGACAAAAAATACGAGATGAAATTGGTGACTCTTTATTTTCTATTTTAGTGGACGAATCTGAAGATGTTTCACACAAAGAGCAGATGGTAATTGTGATGAGATTCGTTGATAAAGAAGGAACATTAAGAGAGCGATTTTTTGATCTAGTACATGTGAAGAACACTTCATCACTTACATTGATGAACGAAATTCTTTTGGTCCTTTCTCGAAACAATTTTGACATTAAAAAAATACGTGGACAAGGATATGATGGTGCGGACAATATGCGGGGTCATCTTAACGGATTGCAAAAGAATGTTCATATGCATTTTATGTTCATTGTTTAGCTCACCGCCTTCAGTTGACATTAAATGCGGCTTCCACACAAGTAATCTATGTTGAGATTTTTTTTGAGAAATTGAGATTCATTATTAATTCTGCAACCGGTTCAACCAAACGCAATGATGAACTACAAGTTGCTCAAGCTGAACAAATTGCTCAAATGATTGAAAATTATGAAATTGAAATAGGGAGGGGACTTAATCAAATTTGAACCCTACAAAGGGCTGGAGATACTCGTTGGGGCTCCTACTTGAGATCATTGTCAAGTTTGATTAAGATGTACAATGCTACACGTTTGGTTCTTGATAATATTATTGATGATGGCAAAACAAGCACTCAATGGGATCAAGCATATTCTGGCCTTGAGGCAATGAATTCATTCGAGTTTGTTTTTATCCTGCATTTCATCCAAGAATTGATGGAGATTACTGATTCTCTTTCTCAAGCTCTCCAAAAGAAGTCACTAGACATTGCCCATGCTATGTATTTTGTTCGGACAACAAAGACTCTTGTTCAGAAACTGTGAGATAATGGATTTGATGATTTGCTCCTAAAGGTAAAAACTTTTTGTGCCCACCATTTCATAGAAGTTCTCAACCTAAGTGGAAAGTATAAGGGCAGGAGAGGGCGCAGCCGTGTCAATTTACATGATTTTTGTCACGACCCGACCCCGGGCCCGTGACCGGTGCCTTAACCCGGGCACCCTTGTGACACAACATCAGAGAAAACCAGCGGAACAATAACTCAAACTAACAACCATCATGATATAAATAGTCTAGCCCAAAATGGCTACCCCAAAGTACATAAAGCCGAACAGTTACATCCTTTAACAACCCAAGTTATGACAAGACTACAGGCCTCTAAGAATGAGTACTACTATGACGGGACAGGGCCCCGTCATGCCCCTGAATGTATGAAATATCAACAACACCAGGGAGAACCATACCAAAGGTCGAGCTTCCGAAGAAATGGAGCTCCTGACACCTGAGTAAAAGATCCTAGGAATGAGGATCTACCACCTGCTTTCCCTTACCTGCAGCGTAACGCACTCGGCGGCAAGAGTCGATGCACAACGTACCAAGTATGTAAAACTGTAAAATACTGTAGTAATATCACAAGTCAAAGATAAGCTGGAGTCATAGATAAAAATGAATTTCCTTGCACTGTGCCTTACTAACAATGAGAGTAACGAGTATAAAACTTATAGCATAAAAATAGGAGGCTCACGATCAAAGCGGTACCTCGCGTAGTATCATTAAGCAATCCTACTCACGGGACTATTTCACCCGCATAGGTCCTGTGGACCCGCGTGAGGTCATCCGCCGTCGTGGGACTATTTCACCCGCACGGGACTATTTCACCCGCATGGATCCCGTGGTCCGATCGCGTGAGCGCAGCGCCGCACTCGCATCATGGGTAGCAAATCCATGGCATAGATAATAACCCGGGGTTTACCCCGTAATAATACAAATATATAACATAGCTCATCCGGCTATCATATCATACATAAGCACTACCGGCCTATCATATCACCACATAAGCACTACCGGCCTATCATATCATAAGCAAGTTAAGAAATCCCCTAACTTCTTATTAACATTATTAATATATCCTCTCATTTTAGTATCCTAAGGCACTAACATGTCTTTCAATAGAAAATCCGGAAATTCAACCCAAGTGCCATGTACTTCTAACTTTTTAAGAAAAACTCTTTTTATACAAAGATTCCAAGATACTATTCACCATAGTATCAAGTTACGATTTCTTTTCAAGACAAGTCACATTTCCTTTTAGAAATATAATAGTCTTCTAAATCAAGTGACTTCATTTCCTTTAAAACCTTAGGCAACCAATGCCTAAAAATCAATTCACCTTTCTAAGTTTCAAATCTTTTGCCCGTACTTGTTTTAATTAGAGTAAACCTCTCCTTGTGAACCTTTCAAGAAAACTAATATAACCAACTTCCCATAAAGCCATTATATTAGCGTTATCCCTTTGTCAAAATACATTTTCCCTCAATCCAAGGGACTTATACTTTTGAAATGAAACAAGTATCATATACTTTAAAACAAGTGTAGATTATCAATTCTTGTACGTATACCGTACTACATAGATACAACTATTCATGCTCAAGAGATAGGAAAGCTCTACATACCTCTTTCGGTTAGTCCACTTGCTAAGTCCAACTACCGCAAGTAATATGTCAACCTATAATCACCATAGTGTGTTTATTAACCTCTAATTTCAATATAGAATTTCCAAATTCAAGTTATCAATTCCTAAGGAAAATTGGGCAGCATTTCCTTTGTTTCTACTCACTTTGCCACCTTTTCAAAGGCCGATTTTTCAACATTCAAAACGTCTCATTAAGGCCCAACAACCAAACCAACACAAAGGGGATTACACACCTAATCTTGGGTGTGTAAAATTCTGCCCTATTAGTTATAATAGTACACTTAACAATTCTAAAGTGGTTTTTAGGCTACAACATGCTCATAATATTTCTTTAGCCAAATCCTTCATATTCAACCCACATTTCTAGCATCTGATGACTCTCTAAGAGCATTATTTACCTCCATAAGTATTTTCTTCTTAACATGCAACTCTATAAACTAATAATAGAGGAAGAATCATTACCTTAGAGCTTTAGCCAAATTTATCCAACAATTTGCTAGCCTTTCTACCAAGAATACCACCACCACCACCTTCACAAGTTAACCACAAGCTTCCTTCTTGTCTTTTAATTTTTTGATTTTTCCTAAGGCTAGATTGTCTCTTGGATTTTTAGAGAAGGAGGAGCTTGAAATATTTAGAGAGAAGGAAGAGGTTTTCAAAGAGAGAGATGACAAATGACCAAGTCTTTAAGACTTGGTCAATATATCGCATGTAAAAATCGGATGGGGGACACTTGTCCCACTCAGCCCTTCCAAAATAAAAATCGACTTTTCCTAAGTTTTTGCTGATTTCCGCCAGGCGCCTGCTTCCGGCGCGCGACTCCTGCGGACCTCGGATCTTCCGGCGCGGCCTGCTTCCGGCCATGCGCTGAAACTCAGCGACCCTCGCATTTTTGCGCGCGGCTCCGACTTCGCGCGCCTACAATCACCGCCTTGGCGCGCCACCCTCTGGCGCTGAGACCACGGCCGGCGGTCGAGTTCGAACACGGGGTATAACAATTTTGCAATTGAAAATCATTATAAAATTGATATATTTTATGCTACTATAGATTTGGAGACGCATGAGTTAAACAGTTGTTTCAGTAAGCAAGCAATTGAGTTGATTTCTCTTATCCAAGAGAGAAATATGTTTCATTTGATGTTGAACGAATTTCGGAGCTAGAAAAAAATATTATCCAGGGGATTTTACAGAGCTAGAATTGGAGCAATTGTTGACAATAGAGTTAAGACACTTTGGAGTTGAAGTATCTGATGATAAGGAGTTGAATTCTCTTTCAAGTATTATTATGTTGTGTAAGTGGATGATAGATACAGGAAGATCGAAAATCTATCCGTTGATATTCAGATTGGTTTCTCTTGTGCTTACGCTCCCGATTTTCACTGCAACAAATGAACGTGCATTTTCAGCTACAAAAATTGTGAAGAGTCGACTCCGCAACAAAATGTCAGATGATTATCTTACAAATACTTTGTTATTGTATATTGAAAGAGAAATTGTCGATGACTTTAACATAAATGCTATTATTAATGGCTTTCGTGATTCGAAAGAACGTAAATTGCTATTGTAATATAGTTATTTGAGCGCTAAATATATTTTTTATTTTATTTTAATCGGTCACCCTATGATTATTTCGTTAGTCCGACGGTGCATTCATACCCATCAATGGCATGGAAAACACAGAGAGATATGTTGGTAGAATGGAAACAAAGGTCCTCTCATCAAGGCAAGACCCAATACTACCACCTATCACCCAACAAGCTCATGTAGTCATATCACATATGTTGACAGGTACTACTATCATGCTTTTGACCAAGTGATATCCTCAAGAAAACTCCTATACATGTAGGTCGGTTGAGGGATTTTGTTACTCATATATTTTTCTTGGTACATTGAAAAAAATGTAGAAAATCATAAATGGTTCATAAGCTACATTACTTAAATCTGTCGGCTAATTTTCTTTATGCTTGTGTCCTTCGTTTGTCAGAAAATCTATACATTGGTTTACCTCCTCCATGTATATTTAATGGTTAGCCTTGTTAACTTCCAACAAAAATTTGCAATCTTCAACAGTAGCCCTCAAGGGATGATATTGTATGACCTCCTCAGTGATATGTTTGATGGCAAGTGTAGACTGTCCGTTTCGATGTTAACCCTTTTCTTATGCTCCATAATTTTATAATGAGGCTCAATGTAGATTTTACCTTACCTGAATGTTCCAACATTCACTTGTCTTGATCATTTTTAAAAATACCTCCAAAAATTAAATCTTCAATTTACATCTTGACACTACCGTCGGTATTTAGTTTTATCTTTTTGAATTTTATTATATATAATGTCACCATTCACTTGACAAAATAACCTCAGGTTATAAAAAGTGTTAGATCCCGGGGTTAACTATGGAATAGTAAGAGATAAACTGAAAGTAAAATAAAATTGAATGCTAATACAGTTTGCAAATGTCAGCGATAATGTCATCTGACACAAGTGACAACACTTTGATAAAACAGAAAAAGAATTAAGAGTAAATACAGCGGAAATATAAAAAACACAGATTTAATATTTACATAGATTATATTGAACGATCAGTGACCGAAAGTATTGTATATATTTATATACAATTGAATAAATTCCTTCTTTTACAATATTACAAGTTAATACAAAGGAATTACAAAGTTGATGTCGCAGATGACTTCTGCCTGAAAAATCTACCTAAATAGACATAGACAACATCTCATTACAATTGGTTCAATAAAGAACTAATCTAGAATCTGGACAGCAATTATAATGTTGGACAGAATGTTGTCGACACTCTCAGGCAACACTTGTGATCCAGTTTTCTGATAGGAATATATCGGAGAGCTCTCTTGATATTTTTTCTTAACTTTTTCTGGATATCGATTTACTGATTTATAGTAGAGGGTCTTCCTTGAAATGCTCATTGAATCATTGTAGAGGTTGAGGGAAAGGTGGGAAGCCGATAAGGTTTGTTGGAGAAGAATGTGGAGCAAGATACTCTAACTTCTTGGACTTGTTCCCCAAGCTTAGCAACGGCTTTGACTTGATCTTCCCACGTTTTTCATCAGCTCCAAAAACTCCTTGTCAAGTCACTTTTACCATCGTGGTAAAAATCCCACGAGATCTTCAGTTCTGTGAAGTAAGGCAAAATTGTTGCACTTAATGTTAGTCCGAATGTCGTGACATTTGTTCCAACATTTCTGATTTTAACTTAGAGCTGAAAATGATATGTTGGGCGAAATGTCACAACACCAAACTCAACATTAACAAAAAGTTTAGGAAATATTCTTCCTTGATTTTATTCATTAATGATTTACTATATATATATATAGTGTTATAGAAATATTTACTTTGCTACAAACTAGGTAACTAATCAATCCTAATTACAAGAGAAATATAATTCTACATAATATAGGAGATGTACAATTAATTATTGTAGAAATATTCTCTTACACTCCGCAGTCGAAGCGGGAGGTCGGTGTATGCTGAGACTATCCCGAAAGTCTTCAAATAAAACAAGCGGAAGACCTTTTGTAAATATGTCGGCAATCTAATAACGTGACGGGACATGACGAGCAACCTTTTCGCGAACAAAGTGAATATTCATCTCAATATGTTTAGTGCGTTGGTGGTGAACTAGATTCTCTGAGAGATACATTGCACTGACATTATCATAATAAACCAATGTAGCATTCAGAACCGGATAGTGGAGCTTTAAAAGAAGGTTCCACAGCCAATAAGATTTAGACACCACATTAGCAACTCATCAGTATTCTGCGGCACTGAATTTGGACAAGTTTGCTTGCTATTTTGAGGACCAAGAGACCAAATTATTATCAAGAAATACACAATAACTAGACGTTGAGCGTCTGGTATCCGGACAACCACCTCAATCAGCATCAGTGTATGAAATAAGAGTGGTTGTCGAAGACGAATATAAATGCAAGTCATGATCGAGAGTACCCTAAATATACACACAATGAATTTGAGAGCATGCATGTGATCCTCTATCGGGTTGTGCATTAATAGACAAACCTGTTGCGTAACATAAGAAATGTCGGGTCTCGTGAATGTGAGTTATTGTAGGGCCCCCGGAAGGCTGCGGTAATATGATGGATCGACATATAACTTGCTGGAAAAAGCATTCAAATTTGGTTTAGTGTCAATCGGAGTGGAAGTCGACCTATACAATGATATGCCAGCTCGTTCAACAATCTTTGGTGCATACTTATTTTGGGATAAAAATAAACCACCTACATGACGTATCACAACTATCCACAAGAAGTAACTCAGTGGCCCTAGATCTTTTATTGCAAACTCAAAGCCAAGCAGTGACATGATAGACTTGTTAAGGGCATCAGATGAGGAAGTTAAAATAACAGCATCTACATACAAAAGAATATAAGCAATATCATTACACCGACGGTAGATGAATAGAGAATGATCAGATCTATTGTTACAAAACCCAATTAGTGAAACGTAATCTGCAAACCTCTTGTATCAGACCCTATGAGAGTGAGCCCATATAATGATTTCTTCAGTAGGCACATATGATCAGGATAAGTAGGGTCCATGTACCCCATGGGCTGATACATGTACACTGTTTCATTGAGGTCTCCATGCAGGAAGACATTTTTGACATCAAGTTGATGAAACGACCATGCCTTCAAAAGAGCCGGACTGAGGACCGTCCTGATAGTTGTTGGTTCGACCATCGGACTAAAAGTCTCACCGCAATCCACTCCAACATATTGAGTCTTCCCATCACCTACAAGACGGGCTTTGTGCCTCTCAAATGTACCATCAAATTTTTCTTTATGACTAAAAATCCACATAGACCAAATCACATTAACATCTGCGGGACAGAACACCAAGTCCCCCGTCATATTATTAATAAGAGCATTAAACTCATCATCCATAGTCATTTTCCTAATCGAGTCATTAAAGGCAGACACAGGATTACGGGGCAACGGTGACTTGGCAACATGAGTGTGAAGACTATATTTTTTTTTTTGCTTAAAAACCATGTGTTGACTACGAGTGACATATCGTTGGGCCAGAATTAGAGTCGGGCCGAACGAGAATGATGGATTGCCCGATGGTGGGCGGTGACTAGGACCGTCGCAACGGATGCCAGAAGAGGCTCACCGGGCCAAGAAACGGCTCGATAATCGACCGACATTGGGACCTGTTGGGCCTGTTTGGGAGGCTAATTTATGAATCAAATACGAAGGGTACACTATCATCAATAAATTCATAGGTAGGAGGTCGGGAATAATGTAATTTGGCAAAAGGAAAATTTGTTTCATCAAAAAATTACGTGACGACTTACGATGATTTTATTAGAGAATAAGTCAAAATATTTGTAACCACGATGATTTGATGGATATCCTAAAAAAATACAGATTTGACCGGAGTTGAAGTTTATTGATGGTAGTAGAAGGAAAGAGAGGATAGCATAAGCACCTAAAAATCCTTAAATGAGAATATGATGGTACCTTAGGTATAAAAATTTGAGTGGGGGTGTTAGGCTATTTGTTTGCTTAGAAGCATGTTCAAAAGATAGGTTGTCATGTGTTAACGTATGATGTCAAAATAATGGTGGTAGAGATGCATGGACAAGTAAGATTCTAACAATATTGTTAATGGTTCAAATTTTTCTTTCTGTTTTTCCATTTTGAGATGATGTATGCGGACACGAGATACGAAACGACAAACTATTAGTTTTGCAAAAATTCTAAAAAGGCCTATTATCAAATTCTCTACCATTGACACACTGAATATTTTTAATATCTCGTTCAAATTGAGTGTTGATGTATGATATAAATGATAGAAATGAAGAAAAAATTTGTGACTTTTTTAGACAAAGGAAACGTCCACAAAAATTAGAGTAATCATCCAACAACATAAGATAATATCGATGGTCCGGAGAGCTCAAAACGGGAATATCTAAATATCACTATGAATAATATCAAAAGACATAACAGTACGAGACTTTCCAAGAGAACTAGGAGGTCTAGTACACTCAATAAATTTATTTTGTTTAAGTGAAGAAAAAATATGTGCTCCCGGATGACTCAAACGTTCATGCCATAAAGAACGAGCTAAAGCTACAAAAGTGGATGGTAATTTGGCTTGATATGTGGTTGTTGTGATTGGATAAAGCTTGCCCCGACTATCACATCTCATTAGACGCATTTTTGTATGAAAACCCTTCACGGAAAATCTAAAAAGATCAAATTCAACAGAAACCCAGTTATCAGTGGTAAATTTTCTAATTAAAATCAAGTTTTTCATTAATTGAGGTGTGTGAAAGACATTTTCAAAATTAATGGTGTGTTCGGGGGAGATAAGTTTGTAGTAACATAACCACGACTTAGAATTGAATGATCTTCTTTGATAATTATACCACAATTATTGCTCAAATTAAAATAGGATGAGAGATTACCTTGTGAGGACGTCATTTGAGACATTGCACCGGTGTCAATGTACCAATTTACGTCAGGCAGAGAAAGTCCAAGAGTGTGCATCGCGACCTCGATATATGGCGGGATCGCCACTGTCGAGTGGGCTTGCTGCCATTGGCTCGGCAATGGCCCAATGATTCCCGCACTGGATTACTGGGCCTGCTGGCTGGTCCACTGTGCTTGGCCCAATTTCCCTCAGGGAATGGGCAGAAAGGCACAGCCCAGGGCCATTGCTATCACTGGGTTGGCGGCTACCACTGGGCTGGTTGTTGTTAGGCTGATTTTCGTATGCTTAATGCAAGTGTACATAACGTTACAAGTAATATAGTCTTGTAAGATCGACTATTATCCTCAAAGACTGGTTTCTAATCACCGAACATCTATTCTAAGTTATCTATTTGGCTAATGATAGTTTGTTTGTATTTTTATCTAATAACTAAACTAAAGTAAATTGCAGAAAATAAACTAATTATGATAATACTTTGGTTTAAATCAGTTATGATGGAAATATGGCTTCCAATATCCTCGACTATCCATTTTTCAATCCTTAATGCAACTAGAGTGACTTCTTCTTCTACGTTAAGATAGCGGTTAACTAGACTGTCTTATATTCCGGTTAGGATATATAATCGCTCAACCCAGTGCAGAAACCTTCTATATTTCTATGATAAGTTTTACCACATAGGAGGATTAAGAATAATAACATATAATGCTACACAAGTATCTGGGTACTTTTGTCCGCGATTTTAACCTATGTCTATTCAATTACAGCATATCCAAATCTCTCCTGTCGGTTCTTGATTCGAAATCATATAGATTATGATAATTAATGACCAGTTAACTATCAAACATTCATACCAATATTGAACAAATCTTAATCAAGTGAAGAAGAAATCAAACTAATGCATTAATTCATGAATAAGGGTTTCAAGCGATACAATAGGAAATCCCTAATTAAGTGTTTAGCTCCTAGCCATAGACATGCTAAGAACTAATACAAATCCCAACATGAACTGAATTGAAAACTAAAGAAAGAAAAATTACATAGAACTAGGTCTCCAATTATAGCCTCCAAAATTGTGATGTCTTATGTGTTATGAGATCTCCCTCAAATTATGTCTCAAGGGCTTAAATATGCTGCAAAAATCATGTGCTCTGGACCCTTCTGCCCCTGGCCAATTTCACTTCGGATCTAGAAAATCCCGCCTCGGCGCTGTGGCACTGCCTTCCGGCACCACGTCGTTGAAACTCCTGCGGCTCTCTGATTAAATGGCGACGCGGTGTTGCTGACTGGCGTCACGACGCCGCTTGCTTTCGTCCGAGTCTCCAATTTTTGACCTTTTTGCCTCGGGATCCTCCTTTTATACCCAATTTCCGCTCCTTTTCGCCATTTTGCCTTTTTAAACCGATGTGACTCAAAAGAAAGAAAAACGACCCTTACACGACACTTATTTAAACGAAAATGGGAAAAATACTAACTAAAAATGACTCAAAAAGCGTATACAAAATACACCTAACAGTTGTTGCTGCTGGCCGCCGCCACTACCGCCACCTCCACCACGACAGTTATCGCCACCTTTTCCACCACCGTCGTGGTTTTTGCTCCCGTTACCACCATTTCGGCCTTTATGGGCACGATTTGACTGCAAATTTTCAAATTATGACGAATTCTCATTGGACAGAGCAGCAATCAAGGCAGAATTTGACACGGTGACTGTCTTCTTGGCAAAACCCGCCTCTTCGAGGATGAGCATAGAACGGGCTTGATAGAATGGCGAAAAAATATTGCTTTGACGGATGAGCGTACCTACTCTACTATATGTGTCAGTAAAGCGGTAACCATTTGTAACACGAGTCGATTGTTAGTTACCAGCGCCCCGACGTTCTTGAATTGGTCTGACAGATCTTGAGTCGTTGACAATATGCGAACGCATTGAGGAAATTTGCCATATTAGTGGTGGAAAATTTCTGCTCAAGTGTGACGGCTTGGAATTCTTATTGTCTTGGAATATGTCATATAAACGTTCCCAAGCTTCCGTAGCCGTGGAATCAGGCTCAAGAATAGTATGTACTAAATCACTCGAGATTGTGGCGTAGATCCACTGGATAACCGTTGCATCAAGGATCAACCATAATTCCTTCTCATCATCGGTTTTCAGCACCTTTTCCTTTCCTTTTTCGACGGAATAATGTGATGGATAACCCGGTGTGAGCGACAATGGATTTTAAAGAGTTTCTCCCATGTCGCATAATGGACATTTTCTATCTCAATAGTGATGGAGATATGAGATTTGATGTTGGAGACAGTAAGGGTTGGGTGAAAATTGGATTTCGAGTCAGACATGGTTGTCAGATTGAGAAGGAAGGCCGACGGCGCAAGAAAGAAGGGGCGGCGGTATTTAGAGAAAAGTTTAGGGTTTAGAATCTTTTTCTAAAATCTGGTATATAGGAAATATTCTTCCTTAATTTTATTCATTAATGATTTACAATATATATAATGTTACGAAAATATTTACTTTGCTACAAATTAGGTAACTAATCAATCCTAATTACAAGAGAAATATAATTTTACCTAATATAGGAGATGTACAATTAATTATTGTGGAAATATTCTATTAAAAAGGTTAGAAATGACTTTTTGTAAGAGTGTCAACAGTACTTCGAGGGATGAGGGTTGATCTAGTACCAGTGGCGGATCCATTGTAAGCAGGGTGGTTGTTAGCGATATTTCGACTGCTCACGCAAGCGTACACATCGTTCACAAGTAATATAGTCTGTAAGACCGAATATCGTCCACAAAGACTGATTTCTAAGTACCGTTCATCTATTTTAGGTTATCTATTTGGCAATCGATATTTGTTTGAGATTTTTTTTTAACTACTAGAATAATTGCAAGATTTAAACTAATAAAGTTGTAATCAGTTATGAATGAATTAGGGCTTCCAAAATCCTCGACTATCCACTTATTCAATCTTTAATGCAACTAAAATGATTCTTCTTCTTCGTTAAGATAGCGGTTAACTAGACTGTTTATATTTCGGTTAGGACATATAATCACTCAACCCCAGTGCAAAACTGATGCACGATTTATGCACTCACTAAACGCAAGTGCACGTATCGTTACAAGTAATATAGTCTAGGTAAGACCGAATATCGTCCTCAGGTTTTCAAGTACCGATTATCTATGCTTTAGTTTCTATTTGGTTAACGTTAATTTAGTTGGAATTCTAAACTAATAATGCAGGAAATAAACTAATTATGAAAATACTTTGATTTAAATCAGCTATGATGGAGAATTAGAGCTTCCAAGATCATCAATTATCCACTCTATTCAATCTTTAATACAATTAGACTAACTTCTTCTTCTACGTTAAGATAGTAGGTTAACTAGACCGTTTTATACTCATGTTAAGGTAATATAAACACTCAACCCCAATGGAGAACCCTTCTACCTTTCGGTGATAAGATTGACTACAAAGGAGGATTAAGAGCAATAACCTATTAATACTACACAAGTATCGAGGTACTTTCGTCCACGATTTAACCTATGTTTATTCAACTATAGCATATTCACAATCTCCCCTTTCGTCTTTCGATTAGAAATCATATAAGTGATGATAACTATTTGTTACACCCCGTATTTACAGGACATGTTTTAAGAACGTACGTAAGAATCCCAAATGTTAAGATTTGAGACTAGTAAAAATTTATCGGAATTTTGGAATTTGTCGGAAAACGTAATATTGTGACGAATGGGAGGGCGACATGTGTCACCCCCCTTTATTGTTGTCTTGGACGAATTACATGGGCAAAAGGGTCATTTGACCCTTGTTAGGAAGACAAGTCTTGCAAGTAGTAAAGCTTGACAATGTTGACTTGGTCAATGGGACCACTTAGTTGATATTTAATAAGAATTGCATCCAAGCCACACATATGTACACATCTTGACCCTTCATTGTGCTATATAGTAGTACTAGTAGTGAGACAAGCTTCCATACTTAGCCAAATTTTCATGAAATTGGAAGAACTCTTCTAAGAGCTCTCGGGTTCACCTACACAAAGAAGAATTTTTTTTTGTTAGTTGTACATTAAGCTCCATACTTTAAACCAAGGTTCATGAGGGTATTGTAAGGGTATCTCAATAGAAAGATCCCGGAAAAATAGCATTTTCGTATTAGTCGCAAGGTGAAAACCTAGTTGCTATCCTAGGTTTTGATTGAAAGATTAAAAGAAAGTGGTTTGTGATATTCTAAGGGTCTCAAGTGGCGGATTAAAGTGTCTAGAAGAAGCTCTAAGTTGCTAAGGAGCGACTTCGGATTTGGAGTTGGATTAAGATTCGTTGAGGTAATAATCTTGTCTCTTAAAAGTGTTACAAGATTATATATTTTGTTGTTAGCTTTACATGTTGCTAGCATGAAGTTTATGTGTTGAAGTTTTATAAGTATTATGGATTGATTGTAGCCTTAAATCCGAAATGTCATTTAAGCCATGTGAAGTTGGATTACAATTTGGTCGTTTATTAGAATCGTCGAATGTTACTTACTTGAAGATTATAGTAGTTATAATCGATTGCGACTTGATATCATGTTATGCTAACAACTTGGATTGAAATGGAAATTGGATAAGAATTGGTGTTATTGTACTCAATGTGGCCGAATTGGACTAGTAGTTTGTATTAGTTTGATATCTTTTGTGGGGCGGAATTTTACACGTCTAGTAGGCGTGTAATCCCCTATTGTTGATTGCATTGATTGGTCCTTAAATGTGGCGTGTTTGGTTATTGAATTCGTCCTTGAAAAATGTGGCAAAGTATGTAGAAACAAAGGAGGTGCTGCCCGATTTTCCGTAGAATTTAGTGACTTAGTACTTAGAATATTCTACGTTTGAAGTAAGAGATTAATGGACGTATTGTGGCCATTATAGGTTGAAGTACTTAGTATAGCATATTCTACTTGGAGGATGGAATAGCTATCAAGGTTGAAGTACTTTGGAGCATTTTGCTACTTGTCGATAATCGTCGCGAGGTATGTGAACCTCTTCCTTCCTTTGGCATGATTCTATGTATGGAATATACATGTGGTATTATTTCATGTTTCCTTCTACTCTTAGAAGTTAAGAGGTATGTGTGTGATTTACTCTATGTAAAGTTTATGTCAAAGTTATCCTAAGTCCTTACCGAGTCTTATGGGGGATGTTGGTAAGAGTCGTTAGGAGGTACTTTGGAGCCAAGTTGACTTGGCTAATTTATGGCACGAATGAGAATAAGTATCGAGTAAGCCATTGCAGCGTTAATAAAGGAAAATGTAATGAAAATTGATTATATTAAAATGAGTAGAATTCTCCATCTGCATAGAAGCTAAGATAAGACAAAATTGTATTACATTTTATAGATCATGACTGCTTTAATAAGATCGTTATAATCAAGTATAATCTACTCACACTCATAACGCATATGTGCTTAACTTAAAGGATTTACGTTATGAAGTTTTAAGACTGTGAACCCTAGACTCATAAAAAGGTTAAGAGACTAAATTGTATTTTGAAAGTTAAGAGAATTGATTTGAAAGTATATAATACTTGGTTTTAAAAAGTATAAGTCTCTTGGTTATAAAAGGAATGAGTTTGTCTAAAACCATAAAGGGTTATAACGGCTTTATGGGAAGTTGGTTATAACGGCTTTATGGAAGGTTAAGAGAATGGTTTTCTCTAATAAGGTAAACAAAGAAATAACTTGAATTAAGGAAGGGCAATTTGATTTAAAGGTATCACTTGCTTAAAGCTTTAAGGTAAGGGTCACTTGATTTAGAAAGTAGAAATGTATTTCTAAAAGTATAGTGACTTATGTGAAGCGTGCAAGCCTTGATACTACGGTGTTAGTATCTTGGGGTTTATATGAAAGGACTCTTTTGAAAAGAATGGAAGTCGTAGTACTTGGGGTTAAATTCCGGATTTTTATGTGTGAAAGCGAAAGTGCCATGAGTTTATAAAAAGGAAGTCTAAGGGTTTAATGAACTTGCCTATGTTTGCTTGTGATAGCTTTGAGTGCAAGTATTATATGTTTACGTTGTCGTGACTCTCGGTTGGAGGGCATTTGTCTTGTTGTAAGTTTACTTGGGCGTCTCGACGGTGATGTGGGATTCCACGGGTATGCTTCCATTATGATTGATCCTTGGACATGCTTATACGATGTGGGATTCCGGCATGTGACCGGAGGCGGGTTAGATTCGGTTGTTTTATTAACCATGGCCACGCTTATACGATGAAGGATTAGGCATGCGACCGTGCATGTCACGATTATTACTCACGGGCTAGCTCACGAAGACATGTACTCACGATGAGGATTCCGGGCATGTTATATTATTACTCCATGGGCTAGCTCCGTGAAGACTGCACCTACGATGAGGATGTCGAGGCACGTTATGGCCATGCTTATACGATGAGGATTCCGGCATGCGGCGTTATATATATATATATATATATATATATATATATATATATATATATATATATATATATATATATATATATATATATATATATATATATATATATATGTTGTATATGCATTATATGAGGTAGGATGTCACGGGCGCACACGTGGTTATATGTTACACCTACTACTGCCGCGGTGATGCGATTCCACGGGCGGGAGATATATATATGTATTGTGTATGTATGCTGGCGGTGAGGTAGGATGTCACGGCGCGTCACATGGTTATATGTTACACTTATGGTATCGGCGATGATGGGGATTCCACGCACGCTTTGATATTTGTGTGATTTGATCGCGTCAGTTGGTAGGTTAGTATATGCGTCCCTCCATAAAGGGCCGGATTATGTTATTAAAGATAAGTAAGTTATATGGTAATGAACTTGACGATTTTTCCCAAGTATGTACGTAAGAAAGTGACTATAACTTTTATTGAAAATGGGAAAATATAATAAGGTACGATTAATTTCACGAGATGGTAATGACACAGTAGGATCTGGTATGTACCCTTTTTATACTTGCCCTTGTCATTCTTTTATACCGTTATGATTTGTTTATTGTACCTTATTTTTTCGTTCCATATTCGGTACCTGTTGTACTGACCCCCTTCGGGGGGCTGCGTTCTTGCCCGCAGGTTTTAGGCACAGGTTGGTGATCCTTGCTCTTAGGATCTCGGTTCAGTTTTTGGGAAAAAGCTCCATTTGCTCCGGAGGCTTATCTCTTGGTACGGTTTTCCCTGAGGTTGTAGATTCATGTGTATTCAGGGGTATGGCGGGGCCCTTGTCACGACCCGACCCCGGATCCGTGACCGGTGCCTTGACCCGGGCACCCTTGTGACACAACATCAGAGAAAACCAGCGGAATAGAAACTCAAAATAAAACAACCATAATGGTATAAATAGTCTAGCCCAAAATGGCTATCCCAAAAGTACATCAAATTGAACAGCTATATCCTTAAACAACCCAAGTTATGACAAGACTACAGGCCTCTAAGAATAAGTAACACTATGACGGACGGGGCCGTCGTGCCCTGAATGTACAAAATATCACAACACCGGGGAGAACCATACCAAAAGTCGAGCTTCCGAAGAAATGTAGCTCCTGACACCTGAGTAAGAGATCCTAGGAATGAGGATCTACCACCTGCTTTCCCTTACCTACGGCATGAACGCAGCCCCCGAGGAAGGGGGTCAGTACACAATGTTGACAGTCAATTTTGACCCGTTTTTTGTATATTTGTTGCAATTTTAAGTATTTTATCACATCGCATTTTTATCAGCATTTTTTGCATTTTTTATCTTTTTATGTTAAATTAAGCATTATGTCTTTGTTAATATTTTGTTTTTATTATTGTTACACCGTCGTTTTATTTTAATAATATTTGCATCTTTTAAATAATTAATTGACTTCCTGTTTTTACTTTTAATCAGTCATTAAACATGTCATTGCATTTTTAGTATTATTGCATCGACATTTGAATTTTAATAATTTTGCATCTTTTTAAATAATTTTTCTTTTAAATAATTAACCCGCCATGCATTTTTGTCAAACCAGTTCAGTCCAAGACACAATTTGAATCAGTCCAAGCCAACACTATTTTTATCATCCAAACACCTTCTTTTATTTTCCCCCCCTAAAATCAAATACCACTTTTCATTTTTCCCCCAAAACAATACCCCACTTTTCATTTTCCCCCCCAAATACCTAACCCTAATCCTACCCTATAAAAACAAAACATTCTCCCCCCCATTTTAAAACCCTCTCAGCCGCACACTTCAAAAAAATCTGACCCTCACCCTCCCTTAAAACATTAGCCGCACACCCCAACCTCCACTTCACCAGCAACCCTTTCCCGTCACTCCCTTACCGGCGAACTCGCCGCCGCCTCAGCCCTCACTCAGCCCTTTCCCGTCACCAGTAGCCCACTCTCACTCTCACACACACACACACCCCTCTCCCTCAGTCTCTCTCTCACTGTCGAACCTGCGTCGACCACCACTCGCCACTGCCCCGAACCACCACAACCCCGTCGAACCCCTCTGCCCAGCGAACCCGCCACTATTCCCATAAATCACTGGTGGTGTCGCTCCGGCGACCTCGCCGTGGAAGTGACGCCGCCACCATCGCTGCCTGGGTTTGGTTCCTTTTTGCGATTTATTGGCATATTTTTTATATTTGGACTGATTTCATTTATTTTGAATTTCGCCGGAGTTTGAAGAACTCCGACGACCTATGCTGTGTTTTGTTTGGAATCCGTTGCGTATTGTTGTTGTACGACTGGTTTATTTTTGTTTATTTCTGGTATTTGGTCGGGGTTAAAACTCCGGCGAACTGGTCGCCTGATAAGTTTGGGGTTCGTCGGTTTGCTTCTGTTTTGTTGGGCTGATTTTGTACCATTTTAGTATTTTGGCCGGAGTTTTAGGCTCCGGCGGATTTCTGGTTTATCGATGATATTTTACTACTGGTTATACTGTTTGGCGACTTTCGCTGGTATTATTTTGAAGGAACCTGTTTGTGGACTGGGTTATTGGACTGATTTTGGGAGCTTTTGTATCTCGCCGGAATATTTTATTCCGGCGAACCTTGGTTTGCCTTGCTTTGACCTGTGGCTGGATTCCGTTGTTGGACTGTTTTATTTCGACTCTGGTTTCCCGTATCTATTGTCGTACTGTTCTCGTTGTCCCTATTGATTTCTGGACAATTTAGCCTTTCCGAGTTATGTATTTACTGATTTTGAACACATTGCTACATTTGAATATTTGATATTTTGCTGATTTGAATTGATACTACACTTGAATGGCCGATGAAAAAGTTATCCGTCGATTTTTGAGGCCTCCACAGTTGCAAAGACGGAAAATAAAATAAATGAAGCTTTCTGGGCAAGGATGATTTCTTCCACTTACACCGGATAACCAACATGCGCTTGGCAAGGCGAATTCTCGCAGCCGCACTTGTTTAGGCTGTCCTACTTTATATTTTTACATATCTGAGCCCTCCGTGTTTAAAACTATTACTTGTTTTGCGTGGTCCAAGGTTTTATTTATTTTATTATTTTTAGCAATATTGGCCAATGAAGGAATCCCCGTCTGATTTCCAAGGCCTCCCCTGTACAAAATACGGATTTATTTTGCTTTACTTATTAATTTTTGTTATTGCTTTTAAAATTATTTATTCTACTATTAATACTTTTACTAAGTGTTTATGCAGGTACCCGGAGATTATCTTGTGCAGAAGGCCTAAAAAGGGCTAAAAGATGTCCCGGAGCTTTATTTTTATGTCTCATTTAATTTTAAGCTTTTATTATTTTTGTATTGCATTTTATTTTAATTATATATTATTAAAAATGCTTAGAATAGGTAGAATAAAAAGGGCAATAAATAATTAACCTAGGTTTGAATGAATAACCGCAAGTTAGCGGATCTTAAAGGGTGCCTAACCCCTTCCCTTTAGGATAATAAAGAACCCTGACTCAGAATCTCACTAATTTTGCAGACCAATAAATGGAGATTAATTGCAGTGTTTTACTGCAATAAATCAAGTGTCCTAATTCACTTAAATAATTAGGTGGCGACTCCTCAAAACAGCATTCATTGCTCCATCCAGGGAACCGCGCCAAAGAGCAACGTTGCGTACACCGTTCAGACCCCCGAGGTCAAAAACGGGCGCGACAGCATGGCGACTCCGCTGGGGATATCAGGTTCTTGATCATAACATACTCAGGTTAATTAAATATTGCACTTTATTTTGCTTTTATATTTGTTGTAAATATTTTATATTGTTTGCTTTTATTTTGTAATTAACTACTTTAATTGCTACATTCTTTTATTGCTTTCCTTAAATTGTCATTCCGTTCATATTTCCTCCATTCTGGAAAATTAACACTATCACACACTACACGCGAGGTGCGCTTGGTGCATCAGCAAAATTCTTTCTTCAAAACCCAAATTTAGGAGAGTTGGTAATAGACGCGGAGAATCCGGTCCAACCGTGGCACAGAGCCTTCTCACTCGAGTAGTCCGCTCGGGAACCATTTTGTCTAGTAAGCCAAATCTTAGCAAAATTAGGATAGAGCTATACCACATTTTTTTTAAGTCATGCATGCATAAACCTTAGGTGGGTTAATCCTTGGTATTAACGCCACAATTAGAAATCCACCAAACTTGTCGACGGGTTTCACAACCCAACGACCCATTAGCATACTATGTGTAGCGTGATGATGATAAACAGATCCAAGCCTGGACATGACACGCCGAAATTGGAAAAAGTGCACCGTCATTTGGTCGCCATTTCCGACTAAACATTGCAGTTTAACGGCTTGGACTTGTTTATCATAATCTCGCATATTTGGCGTTTAGGCTCACCTCTGGCATAAGGGAGGTCCCAAGCATATTAGGGCGCACGCTTGATTTGCATTTTTTTGTTTACTATTGTTTGTCGCTAGCAACTCTGTACATATTATTTAATTCAATAATTGCTCTTTTGTGATTCCGGGCTCGAGCATTTGCATTTTTGCACTTTTGCTGTCACATTGCAATCAGGACTTCTACTGCGTAAATCACTCTTGAATAGCGCGACTTGGACTTTGTGAAGCATCAACCACCGGTCCGGTCGAACCAATCAGGGGAGTCTTTGACTATATTGTCACACTTTTGCATTTTTATTATTTTGGTCATTTTCCTACTCACCTATTTCTTATATTTTTTGCAGGAAGGTCGTCCTCGCAAAGAACCGAGGGCTGTCGGAAAAAAAAAATATGAGTGTTAGTTATGTTGATTAAAAGAAGTTAGTCTATACCAGATTCAACGATACATCGCTCTCAATTCTTCTTTACTTTGTATTTTTATTCATATTTGCAAATTCAATTAATATGTTTAGCGTTGATTGCATAGTTCTTACATATCATGCACTTTACATCGTAATTATTTCGAACTACGCGTGTCTGATTCTCACCACACGGTGTGATACGTAGGTAACTCATTTTGAGTTCGACACCACCACAAAAAAAAAAACAAAAAAACAAAAAAACGCATTCATTCATCATGTTTTCGGGCATTCATTTTACTTTGCATTCGTCCACAGTGGACAATCATTTATTTTTGCACAACTTTATATTGCTATCCTTTTGATAAATTTTTCCAAGCATACATTTTATACCATATTTGAACGAACTACGCGCACCTGATTCTCTCGGCGGGATACGTAGGCAGCCCTATTCGGGTTCGGTACACTTTATTCAAAAAAAAAAAATGTATATTTTCTTCAAAAAATACAAAAAAAAATGTTATTCAAAAAATACAAAAACATTTTGTAAGTATTATTGTTTGACTTTGTTAATACCAACACGATTAGAAATGTGCATAAAAAAATGATAATCAGTATGAGTTGACTTTGTGGTAAACCATAGATTCTTTTGGTACCTTTTATTCATACCCGCAGATGACATTGTCTTGTATGTTTCCAAGATAAGAATGAAACCGACCTCATCATTTCATATGCATTGTGTGGTGAGTGTTTGAATAAGTTCAATTGCATTGCATTGTGATCTAGAACTTGGCCTGAATGTTTGTTGAGGCGAAATCCTGAGTAACACTCGGTGTGGGAAATGATCGTAGGCTTTCTTTGACCCGTTTGAGCCTTTTCAGCCTACCAAATAACATTATCCCTAGTAAACCCCTTTGAGCCTAAAACCTATTTTTCGACAACCGCATATTACACCTATAACCTTTCTGAGTGCGTACGCACTATCCCTCTCTTGGCCCGACCTCCTCGAGTGCTTTAGAAATGTGCAAGTGGCTGACAAAATTCTAGCTGAAGTTTGCAAAGACAAAAATTGTCAAAGTCTCAAAGAATGAAAGGAGAGACGACTTCACATAAAGAGGAAATCAAAAGCCCCGATATAAAAAAAAAAAAAAAAGGGGAATACATAACCCCGAAAAAAAAAAGGGGCTCCAAATGAAAGATTCAAAAGAAGTCAATACAGAAAAACTGGGACAAAAAGAAAGCAAGTCAGCATTAAAACACACAAATATCAAGCATGCTCTCGAGGAATGATTAGTCACTTTTACCCAAATGATATCCATTCCTTTCACCAAGCCTACATTACAAGCCCGTGACAAGCCCTACATGATCTTATACTGAGGGTTCTCACATTAGTGGATACTTACATGACGGCCAAGCCTATGGTATCACAATTGCATGCATTGAACATCTTTTTGAGTTTGAGTGCAATTCTCTCAACGTCCCAAAATTCAAAATACTGGAATATATGTGTGAGATGGGACCTTCTTTCAGTGAGGCATTTGAAACATGAGATTACGTTTAGTTCGAAACCTTGGATGCAAGCAAGTGTGTCGACACTCAGGTATGTTTGAGGTACTATCTGAAACTGTGTGAATTACAAAAGAGTCAAACTCGGTTAGACTGAAAACAATAAAAGAACATCCTTATGCACAATACTAATTGTTGGTATCAACTGGAGTCAGAACGAAATGTCGTCTTCCATTTTTTCAGAAAAAAAAAACAACAAAATGCATATTACATAAAAATTATTTTTGCATCACGAACTACGTCTTGACCTGATTCCCTCGGCGGGATCGTGGCGCCACATCGCCGGTCCGCGTCATTTTAAAATCATAAAATTCTTATTTTTGACGTGAACTACGTCTTGACACGACTCCTCGGCGGGATCGTGACGACCACACCGCCGGCCATACCGTTAGAAATATTTCTTCCTTGTTTTTGCAGAGGACTCGATTTTGTCCATATTCTCGCATTAGCTATTCATTCATTATAAAAAATAAAAAAAATGCTTACCTGATCGCCTTGATAGCGTCAAGATGCAACCTTACCAAGTTCAACATCTTCATTACCAGAAACTGGGACATTTTAAGGATTTAAGTGCAAGAAAATGGCAATAGACAGGAAAAAGCAGGCCAACTAGGTCTTCAGTGCAAACCAAGAATGCAAGCGTCAAGAGCCAAAGCTACAGAGTCGACGCTAATCAACCACTCATTTCCTAAAAACTCACAAGTTTTCTTTGAGTGCAGGATCTTCATATCGCCAGCGGGAACACAACAATAGGCCCATGCGGGTTACAAACGCACAACGTCTATGCAATGACGTTATCTCAACCCAGGCAAGTCACAAAGCAGGTACGCTCATAAACCAATGTATTTCATTTAAGCCTATGCAACGGCTTCATTCATGTTTCGTCCATGCAACGACGAGCATCTGCATCGCGTCTATGCAACGACGCCATTTTCATTTAAGCCCATGCAACGACTTCATTCATGTTTCGTCCATGCAACGACGAGTATCTGCATCGCGTCTATGCAACGACGCCATTTTCATTTAAGCCTATGCAACGGCTTCATTTATGTTTCGTCCATGCAACGACGAGCATCTGCATCGCGTCTATGCAACGACGCCATTTTCATTTAAGCATATGCAACGGCTTCATTTATGTTTCGTCCATGCAACGACGAGCGTGATCGCGTCTACGCAACGACGCCATTTTCATTTAAGCCTATCAACGGCTTCATTTATGTTTCGTCCATGCAACGACGAGCATCTGCATCAGCGTCTATGCAACGACGCCATTTTCATTTAAGCCTACGCAACGCCGTTTATGTTTCGTCCATGCAACGACGAAGCATCTGCGTCGCGTCTACGCAACGACGCCATTTTCATTTAAGCCTATGCAACGGCCGTTTATGTTTCGTCCATGTAACGACGAGCATCTGTCATCGTCTATGCAACGACGTCATTTTCATTTAAGCCTATGCAACGCCGTTTATGTTTCGTCCATGCAACGACGCATCTGCGTTGGCGTCCAACGACGTCATTTCATTTTAAGCCTATCTGCAACGCCATTCATGTTTCGTCAATGCAACGACGAGCATCTGCGTCGCGTCCATGCAACGGCGCTTTTCATTTTAAGCCTATCTGGCAACGGTTCATTCGTTTTCGTATGCAGCGACGAGCATGCGTGCGTCGGCAAAACGACGTCATTTCATTTTAAGCCTATCTGGCGACTTCATTCATGTTTCGTCTATGCAACGACGAGCATCTGCATCGCGTCCATGCAACGACGCCTTTTCATTTTAAGCCTATGCAACGGCTTCATTCATGTTTCGTCCATGCAACGACGAGCATCTGCATTGCGTCCGAAAACGACGTCATTTCATTTTAAGCCTATGCAACGGCTTCATTCATGTTTCGTCCATGCAACGACGAGCATCTGCATCGCGTCCATGCAACGACGCCTTTTCATTTTAAGCCTATGCAACGGCTTCATTCATGTTTCGTCTATGCAACGACGAGCATCTGCATTGCGTCCGAAAACGACGCCATTTCTTTTTAAGCCTATGCAACGGCTTCATTCATGTTTCGTCTATGCAACGACGAACATCTGCATCGCGTCCGAAAACGACGTCATTTCATCTACAATAACCTTATCTTTTTCAGCACCACATCACCTGCAACCCAGTGTCAATCATACTTCGACACTGGGACATTTTTAATCAGCGTCAGCTTTGCTTTTTATTTTTTGCATCACAACGACCCAGTGTCATCATGATTTGACACTGGGACATTTTTTGCATCTGCATCATCCCTATTTTTGAGTTCCAGTTTATAAACAGACAAAATTGGCTACAGTCAACATCTTTGTCCAAGACTCTTCCATCATCTCCGTACAAAGAGGACGTCTTATTGTGATCAATTTTGACCCGTTTTTGTATATTTGTTGCAATTTTAAGTATTTTATCACATCGCATTTTATCAGCATTTTTTGCATTTTTTATCTTTTTATGTTAAATTAAGCATTATGTCTTTGTTAATATTTTGTTTTTATTATTGTTACACCGTCGTTTTATTTTAATAATATTTGCATCTTTTAAATAATTAATTGACATCCTGTTTTTACTTTTAATCAGTCATTAAACATGTCATTGCATTTTTAGTATTATTGCATCGACATTTGAATTTTAATAATTTTGCATCTTTTTAAATAATTTTTCTTTTAAATAATTAACCCGCCATGCAGTTTTGTCAAACGATTCGATCAAGACACAATTTGAATCAGTCCAAGCCAACACTATTTTTATCATCCAAACACCTTCTTTTATTTTCCCCCCCTAAAATCAAATACCACTTTTCATTTTTCCCCCAAAACAATACCCCACTTTTCATTTTCCCCCCCAAATACCTAACCCTAATCCTACCCTATAAAAACAAAACATTCTCCCCCCCCCCATTTTAAAACCCTCTCAGCCGCACACTTCAAAAAAATCTGACCCTCACCCTCCCTTAAAACATTAGCCGCACCCCCCCACCTCCACTTCACCAAAGAACCCTTTCCGTCACTCACTTCGGCGAACTTCGCCGCCACTTCTCGCTCGGTCCTTTCCGTCACGGAGCCCACTCACTCACACACGCGCCTCTCGCCTCTCTCCGGCATTGAACTGCGTCGACCACTCGCCATGCCCGAACCACCAGTCGAACCCCACTCGCCGAACGCCCACTATTCCCATAAATCACTGGTGGTGTCGCTCCGGCGACCTCGCCGTGGAAGTGACGCCGCCACCATCGCTGCCTGGGTTTGGTTCCTTTTTGCGATTTATTGGCATATTTTTTATATTTGGACTGATTTCATTTATTTTGAATTTCGCCGGAGTTTGAAGAACTCCGACGACCTATGCTGTGTTTTGTTTAGAATCCGTTGCGTATTGTTGTTGTACGACTGGTTTATTTTTTGTTTATTTCTGGTATTTGGTCGGGGTTAAAACTCCGTGAACCAGCCTGATAAGTTTGGGGTTCGGTTTCTTACATTTTGTAGGGCTGATTTTGTACCATTTTAGTATTTTGGCCGGAGTTTTAGGCTCCGGCGGATTTCTGGTTTATCGATGATATTTTACTACTGGTTATACTGTTTGGCGACTTTCGCTGGTATTATTTTGAAGGAACCTGTTTGTGGGTAGGTTATTGGGTGATTTTGGGAGCTTTTGTATCTCGCCGAATATTTTATTCCGTGAACCTAATTTGCCTTGCTTTGACCTGTGGCTGGATTCCGTTGTTGGACTGTTTTATTTCGACTCTGGTTTCCCGTATCTATTGTCGTACTGTTCTCGTTGTCCCTATTGATTTCTGGACAATTTAGCCTTTCCGAGTTATGTATTTACTGATTTTGAACACATTGCTACATTTGAATATTTGATATTTTGCTGATTTGAATTGATACTACACTTGAATGGCCGATGAAAAAGTTATCCGTCGATTTTTGAGGCCTCCACAGTTGCAAAGACGGAAAATAAAATAAATGAAGCTTTCTGGGCAAGGATGATTTCTTCCACTTACACCGGATAACCAACATGCGCTTGGCAAGGCGAATTCTCGCAGCCGCACTTGTTTAGGCTGTCCTACTTTATATTTTTACATATCTGAGCCCTCCGTGTTTAAAACTATTACTGTTTTGGCGCGGGTCCGAAGGTTTTATTTATTTTATTATTTTTAGCAATATTGGTCAATGAAGGAATCTCCGTCTGATTTCCAAGGCCTCCCCTGTACAAAAGACGGATTTATTTTGCTTTACTTATTAATTTTTGTTATTGCTTTTAAAATTATTTATTCTACTATTAATACTTTTACTAAGTGTTTATGCAGGTACCCGGAGATTATCTTGTGCAGAAGGCCTAAAAAGGGCTAAAAGATGTCCCGGAGCTTTATTTTTATGTCTCATTTAATTTTAAGCTTTTATTATTTTTGTATTGCATTTTATTTTAATTATATATTATTAAAAATGCTTAGAATATGTAGAATAAAAAAGGCAATAAATAATTAACCTAGGTTTGAACGAATAACCGCAAGTTAGCGGATCTTAAAGGGTGCCTAACCCCTTCCCTTTAGGATAATAAAGAACCCTGACTCAGAATCTCACTAATTTTGCAGACCAATAAATGGAGATTAATTGCAGTGTTTTACTGCAATAAATCAAGTGTCCTAATTCACTTAAATAATTAGGTGGCGACTCCTCAAAACAGCATTCATTGCTCCATCCAGGGAACCGCGCCAAAGAGCAACGTTGCGTACACCGTTCAGACCCCCGAGGTCAAAAACGGGCGCGACACACAACGTACCAAGTATGTAAAACTGGAAAATACTGTAGTAATATCACAAGTCAAAGATAAGCTGGAGTCATAGATAAAAATCAATTTCATTGCACTGTGCCTTACCAACAATGAGAGTAACAAGTATAAAACTTATAGCATAAAAATAGGAGGCTCACGATCAAAACAGGGTACCTCGCCCGTAGTATCGTTAAGCAGTCCTACTCCTGGGACTATTTCACCCGCATGGGTCCTGTGGACCCGCATGAGGTCATCCGCCTCGTCATGGGACTATTTCACCCGCATGAGACTATTTCACCCGCATGGATCATGTGGATCCGCATGAGTACCATCGCCGTACTCGCATGAGACTATTTCACCCGCATGGATCACGCGTCGGATCCGCGTAGTGCAAGCGCGCTCGCATCATGGGTAGCAAATCCATGGCATAGATAATAACCCGGTTTACCATGATAATACAAATATATAACATAGCTCATCCGGCTATCATACATAACATAAGCACTACCGGCCTATCATATCATACATAAGCACTACCGGCCTATCATATCATACATAAGCACTACCGGCCTATCATATCATACACAAGCACTACCGGCTTATCATAACATAAGCAAGTTAAGAAATCCCCTAACTTCTTATTAACATTATTAATATATCCTCTCATTTTAGTATCCTAAGGCACTAACATGTCTTTTAATAGAAAATTCGGGAATTCAACCCAAGTACCATGTACTTCTAACTTTTTAAGAAAAACTCTTTTTATACAAAGATTCCAAGATACTAATCACCATAGTATCAAGTTACAATTTCTTTTCAAAACAAGTCACATTTCCTTTTAGAAATATAATAGGCTTCTAAATCAAGTGACTTCATTTCCTTTAAAACCTTAGGCAACCAATGCCTAAAAATCAATCCACCTTCCATAGTTTCAAATCCTTTACCCGTACTTGTTTTAGTTAGAGTAAACCATTCTTTGTGAACCTTTCCAAAAACTAATATAACCAACTTCCCATAAAGTCATTATATTAACGTTATACCTTTGTCAAATACATTTTCCTTAAATCCAAAGGACTTATACTTTTGAAATGAAACAAGCATCATATACTTTAAAACAAGTGTAGATTATCAAATCTTGTGCATTATACCGTACTACATAGATACAACTACTCATGCTCGAGAGATAGGAAAGCTCTACATACCTCCTGGTCAATCCACTTGCTAAGTCCAACTACCGCAAGTAATATGTCAACCTATAATAACCATAGTGTGTTTATTAACCTCTAATTCCAATGTAGAAATTCCAAATTCAAGTTATCAATTCCTAAGGAAAATTGGGCAGCATTTCTTTTGTTTCTACTCACTTTGCCACCTTTTCAAAGGCCGATTTTTCAACATTCAAACGTCTTATTAAGGCCCAACAACCAAACCAACACAAAGGGGATTACACACCTAATCTTGGGTGTGTAAAATTCTGCCCCATAAGTTATAATAGTACACTTAACAATTCTAAGGTGGTTTTTAGGCTACAACATGCTCATAATATTTCTTTAGCCAAATCCTTCATATTCAACCCACATTTCTAGCATGCAATGACTCTAAGAACATTATTTACCACCATAAGTATCTTCTTCATAACATGCAACTCTATAAACTAATAATAGAGGAAGAATCATTACCTTAGAGCTTTAGCCAAATTTTATCTAACAATTTGCTAGCCTTTCTATCAAGAATACCACCACCACCACCTTCACAAGCTAGCCACAAGCTTCCTTCTTGTCTTTTAATTTTTCAGATTTTTCTTAAGGCTAGAATCCTCTTGGATTTTTAGAGAGAAGGAGGAGCTTGAAATATTTAGAGAGAAGGAGGAAGTTTTTCAAAGAGAGAGATGACAAATGACCAAGTCTTTAAGACTTGGTCAATATATTGCATGTAAAAATCAGATGGGGGGGGGGGGGACACTTGTCCCCCACTCAGGCCCTTTCAAAATAAAAATCTGACTTTTCCTAAGTTTTTCCGCCTGATTTCCCGCCTCGGCGCCGCTTCGCTTCGCGCACAGAATCCTGCGAACCTCGATCTTCCGCGGCCGCTGCTTCCTTGGCCAGCGCTGAAACAGCGACCAGTTTCCGGCGCTCGACGGCCGCGCTGCCCTACGATTACGCCGCTTTGGCGCAAGGCTGAAACCCTCGACGCCCCGAAACTCGGCCCACATCGGTGCCTTACCCGGGCACCCTAGTGATACATACATCGTAGAAAATCAGCGGAACATAAAACATGAGTCATTAAACAAGAGATATAGTAAATAAGCAGCAACCAAAGCAGCTTGCCTTCAGATATACATAAAACACGAACAGTTTAATCCTTTTACAACCCCGCCACAACAAAGATTACTGCACTTAAGATATACAACAACTATGACGGACAGGCCGCCATACCCCGAATGTACAAGAACCTACAACTCGAGGAAACATACCAAAGATAAGCCTCGAAGGAACGGAGCTTTCGACACGCTGGTGAGATCCTAAGGCGGGGATCCACGACCGATGTACCTCTACTGCGGCGTGAACGCGGCCCCCGGCGAGGTCGCGACAACAGTACCAAGTATGTGAAATCAGAATATCGCGGTTAAATCATAACGATCTATATAAAGCGAGACATGTATGATAACCAAAATACAATCTGCAACATAAAAGCGGTCAAGTCGTGACTCACGCCTCAAAGTCACCACTCAAATATAACTATGGGTCTCACGCCCACCACATCCATCATGTTCGCATCATGGCCACATGCCCGGAATCGTGACGGTGTAGACATGTCCATGATGCAACAATAACAAGGCCGCGTGGCCACATGCCCCGAATCGTGACGGTGTAGACATGCCATGTAACCTCAATAACAATATATCGTGGTCAACCCCGCCGCACGCCACATGCCCCGGAATCTGCGACGGTAGACACGTCCGTATTGCGATAATAACCATATATCGGTAATCAACCCGCGTGCGCGTGCCCCGGAATCTTTGCGACGGTGTAGACGTCCACGTGACATCAACAACAAGACGATAATCAAAATGGAAACATACCCGTGGAATTCTCCATCACCGCCCGACGCCCAAGTAAGTTCTCAACAAGTCAACCGACCGCCTACCGAGAGACGCGGTACACGTAAATACCACACTTGCACAACCAAGGCTATCATCACAAGCGTAGGCAAGTTTCACAACAACAAGCATAGGCAAGTTTCACAACAACAAGCATAGGCAAGTCTCACACAACTCAAAGTACTTTCATTTTATGCCAAAGTCCGGTTTGTAACCCCAAAGTACTACATACGTTAAGTTCTTTTAAAAGAGATCCATTACTTTTATAAAAGTCACCCGATACGTAGTATTAGAATGACCAACCCACATTCCTTTTCAAAATCAAGTAACAACATTCTTTCCTAAGTTCGGTTTGCCTAGTTTCAATTACTCAAGCTTCTCATTTTCAAATGGTTTCATAGTTCCCAAACTTAATCACTGATTCCTTTTAGAACAATTGAGTAATATATGTCTCACGTGAGAGTAGGTTATTCTTGTTTACATCATTCTTATTACAATGACCATGATCTAGAAAATGTAATATCATTTTGTCTCATCTTAGTTTCTATGCGGATGGAGGTTTCTCTGGTTTTAATACGATACATCATTATTCAAGACATTTTCCTTTATTAACGCTGCAGGGTCTGTCGATACACATTCGATTTCAAATCAAGAAACATTATCCTTTTAAATAAAACCAAGTACTCATTACTCACGAATGAGATTTCACACAAACATTCACATTAAAAACAAATAAGTTAAGTCTCTTATCTTATAAGATCAAGTCTCTTAACTTCTAACATCGATAAACCATTTTCTTTACCTCTCTTAAGACATTATACCTAACTCAAAAAGCTAGTATAACTCTTTTTAAAACCTTTAAAACCAAGTGTTACTCTCCTTCAAAGCGATTTATACATCTTTTGAAATACATCAAGTTCTTTATTATAACTAGCGATTATAATTCACACGATTACCTTTTAAAACCACAAAGTATTTTCTTACCTACATAAAGTGTTATAACTGACTCCCCAAAAGCCGTTATAACACTTTATGTTTCAAACCAATCAAATACTTTAAACACGTATGCGTCTGCCGTACTACATAGTTACACGCATATCATGCTAGAAGAGATAGGAAGAGGTTCACATACCTCGCGACGATTTATCGACAATAAGCAAAATGCTCCAAGTACTACCACGCTAGCCGCTTTCCACTCGCCGGTAGAATACGCTACTCTTAGTACTTTCACCTATAAAGGTCACAAACGTCTATTAACCCCAAAACACAAGTTTACGTCTTTCTACGAGAAAATTCAAAGACTCCTCACATGACAGCGTAAATCTCCTCCTTTATCGAATTGGCTACCAAGCCAACGAGGGGTTAACACGTCTAACGGATGCGTACAATTCTATTACACGTAATGCTACATAAGTCTCTTATGTCTGACCACTGGTAATTACGATTCGATTCTTCTCTTTATTATCCTTACATGTGATTCTTTGTTCATTCTTCGTTCTTGGGCTTAAGTCAAAAGACATTGCCACAATTCTAAGTTCATTCTATATATAGTATACAACAACTATATATTCAACACTTATGTAATTTCAATTACAATAGAAGAACGATAGTGTTACCTCGATAAGCCCAAAATTATCCAAGTATAAAGTCGATCCCGAGCAACGCTTAGCTCTACTCGGCGCTCCAACAACCCTTAGAAGTTCTAACCAACTTCTACTTACAACTTCAACAACGGGTGAAGATTTCCTTGAGTTTCGTTTTTGTGGCTAAAGGAAGTATAATCGTATTTTTACGGGCTTTTGTATAAGTGTAACCTTGGGAATACTACAAGGTATTTAGGCAGGTATTTGGACATTATAACAATACTAGGAGAGTATTTCTATACCACAACAAGGGTATTATACGAAACGACTAGGCTAGGGGTACCCATGGCCAAGGCACCACAAGGGGAGGGTGTGCTCTCGGCCTGAGGCCTCACGAAAGGGGAGGGAGGAAGCTCTCGGCTAGCACAAGAAGGGAGGAGAGGGTTTCAAGACTTGGAAGTTTTGGAATGGATGAAGTCTTCACACTTAGGGGTATTTATAGCAAAACCAAAAGCCAACCAATGGCGAGATCAAGCCATGTGCAAGGCAAGTGTAAGGCCAAGATCAAGCCAAGTGCACCCTAACCTACTCCACAAAACACTCCACAAAACACTCCAAAAACAAGGCCAAAACAAGGCCTGATTCAAGGGACCAATCGGCGAGGCCAACCGATCCTCTTGGGCCTTGATCGTCAAGTCCTCCACTTGCTACGATGTGGGGTGACACGTCACCCTCGTTGGTCCAAAATGTTTCGTCTCTCGGAAAAATCCGCATAAAATATAAATGACACACAGTAGGAATTTTCTCTACGAAAGGCGTGGAAACGCGTTTAAATCGACGACTCTAATCGGCACTTGTGCCCAAAATTTCGAAACATGCCTAACTTAAGGCTCAAAATTAAATCGTCGTCCACGTACATACTCGGAAATACGGTATAACACGCCGAGGTCCCGCCACAACCACGGGTATAACATTTGTCCCGCCACTGTTGTTTTGTTAAAACTCTTAGAGGTCTGTAGTCACATATTGTGGGTCAGTTTGTAAAGGAAAGGAGGCAACTGCTTCGTGTTTGTATTTACTTATCCCGAAAGGTAGCCTTATCGGCTAACCTGTTGATTTTATCTTTGTTGATTTATTTTATAAGTTTCATGTATGTTCCGCTGATTATCTCTGATGTATACCTGTAAGGGTGCCCAGGTAGGGCACCAGTCGCGGGCCCGGGGTCGGGTCGTGACACTAGTGATCAATTAATTATCAAGCAATCAAAACAACTATTGAATAAATCTTAAACAAGTGAAGAAGAAATCAACTAATGTATTAATTCATGAATAATAGTTTCAAGAGAATCACAAGGAAATCCCTAATAAAGTAATTAGCTCATAGCCATTGTCACGCTAAGAACTAATATAATCTCCATACATGAACTGAAATAAACAAAGCAAAAAGAAAGAAAAGAAAAATACTCAAGAACAAGTCTCCAAGCCTTCTAGCATCCAAGGATTGTGTTGTGGAATATTTACAACATGGAATGGTGGATGGAGAATGGAATGGTGTGGAATGTAGGATGATGGATTGAATGATGAATTCTTCTAATGATGTAGAGACTATTTATAGCCCAAGAATCCTTTAGGTAAAGGGTTAGAGATTATGTAGGTAGGAAAGGTTATGGAATCCTTTTAGGTAAAGAGTTTAGGAAAAGTTATGAAATACTTTTAGGTAAAGGGTTAAGGATTATGTATGTAGAAAAGTTATCCCTTTTTGGACCCTGAAATGTGTCAAATTCGGCTGAACTTCAGAAATCAGCGTCGGTGCGCGGCCACGCAATCGGCGCCACGGCGCTGCAATCGAAGCTTGGACGGCTTGATGGTGGCACGCGATCATGCGGTGACATCATTCTTCCGGATTTTTCGTTTCTTCGTCCTTTGTTCGTCCGGTCTTCGTCTAATCTTCTCTATAATTCCCGGAACTTCTTAGACTTCATTTCTTGGCTCTTTTGTGTGTAATTCCATCTCATTTATGCTCATTTCATCTCCTTTTCGCCATTTCTCAATTTCTGACCGCTGTGACACAAAAGAAAGGAAAACGACCTTAATACTATACTAAACATAAATGAAATGAGTAAAATACTAACTAAAAATGACTCAAAAGGTGTATATAAAATACACTGATCAAGAACCCTTCTATATTTCTATGATAGGATTTACCACATAGGAGGATTAAGAACAGTAACCTATAATGCTACACAAGTATCGGGGTACTTTCGTCCGCGATTTTAACCTATGTCTAGTCAATTACAACATATCCAAATCTCTCATCTCGGTTTTTTATTCGAAATCATATAGGTTATGATAACTACTGATCAATTAATTATCAAACATTCATACCAAATATTGACAAAATCTTAATCAAGCGAAGAAGAAATTAAACTACTGCATTAATTCATGAATAACAGTTTCAAGCGATTCATAAGGAAATCCCTAATAGAGTGTTTAGCTCCTAGCCATAGTCACGCTAAGAACTAACACAATATCCATACATAAACTGAATTAAAAATGAAAGAAAGAAAATTACGTAGAACAAAGTCTCCAATTGTAGCTCCAAATCCGCCTTGTGTTGTGTTGTAGAATGACCAACCTCCTCATAGCATTAATTCCTAGTGCTTAAATATCCTCTAATTGTCGTGCCCTATGGACCAATCCGCCCTTAGCCAATTTGCCTTCGGAACTGAAATTTCCCGCGTTGGCACCGCGGTGCTGAAACTCCTGCAGCTTCTCAGCACAAATGGCACCGCGGTGCTGAAAGTCATGTGGTTCCTCGGTAAATATGGCACCGCGGTTCTGCATAGTGACACCGCGGTGCTGCCTTCTTTCGCTCTGAGTTGCCAAGTTTCGTCCTTTTCGCCTCGGGAGCACCTTTTCTGCCCATTTATCGTTTCTTTTTGTCATTTTGCCTTTTTGCACCGCTGTGACTCAAAAGAAAGAAAAACAAACCTACTACTATACTAAAAACAACAAAAACGAGTAAAATACCAATTTCCAGATTTTTTTTTGTTATATACAAAACAACGTCGTTTTGTACTCTACCCACATTGCCTCGAATTTTTATTTTTTTTGCTACGCAAAAAAATATTATTTCGTATATTTACACCATCAGAAAATATTGGCTGGATCCGCCACTGGCTAGTACTCGTTCGGTCTCAATGTATGTGGCGTAAATGGACTAGTAAAAAGTTTAAGAAACAAATAAAATCTTTTAAAATTTGTAATTACAATCATATACCTCTCTATAACATATATTTTTATAATAACAATTCACTATAATGCTTAAGTTTTCGCTAGAATCGATTTTTTATGTTATATTATGTAATGTGTTTTCTATACTAACATTTCGTTATAGCAAAAAAAAAGATTCAGACAAATGACACCGTTGTAAAAAATTGTTTAACTATATAAAACATATCATAAGATTTATGTTATTATAAAAGTTTATAACTAAATGCTCGTTTGGTTGATTTTTACGGGAATTAATCAAGGTATAAAACTCAGCATTATGTATGTATTGTTTGGTTACTAATTTCTTTTCCTTCTTAAATACTACTTATAATAGTTAAGTTATGTGAAAATTTATGTATTATTTTATGCATAATAAACATTTAAATAGCAATACTAAGGGTAATAGCAACGCATAAATTTTGATTAAACATTTAACAAAAAGTAATCTCTACATTATAATCTTTATAGATTTAATTCATACGTTACCAACTTCTGCATAACTTAGTATGTGGCAAAGTACCCATTTTTGTATTGGTCTAACATGTATACAATACACTATCAGAATATTTAATGGACAATTGCAGGTAATTTTTTTAATATAATAAGCATTGATTGATAACTTAAAAAAATATGAGTAATCCCACTATAATCAATTAAATTATCCTAATATATAACGTAATTTATTCTTTACATGATCAGTATACTGTACATGACTTTTAAGTACTATATATATATACTTAGAATAACCATACAAATGCATAATGGCTAAGGCCAGTCAACTTCATGCATAATAAAAAAGCTTATGTAGGACCAAACTACGAGTACATAGATCAAAATTTCAAAACACATACATGTCTTAACATCAACGCCTAAATAAAAATGAAACATAATCCAAAGATAGTGGCCCAGTGGCCATTAGTCAAATTTGTGGTCTTAGGGTCACAAGTTCGATTCTCGGCGAATACGTTTTTCCGCCATATACGCTCGTTAAAGTGCGGTAGCTTAACCGCGGGCGTTGCGGTGTGGTTTGATACTCCTCGCACAATCCTCGTTGAACGGATCTTGTAGCATTGATCCGCTGCGATCGACGACATCAACGCGGCGCACATCCCGATTTACAGCGGTGGCGGTAAGAACGGGTTCCATTCGCCTGCGAAAGATAGTACCATTACTTGTGCAGTCTTAGCGATATGAGATCTTAAGGTCACCCCAAAACCTGAATTATCAAAAAAAAAAAAATGAAACATAAAACTGGCTCCAACAGGTGTGGGACTCACTAGAAGTCTGTCCTGGTCTTTCTAATAAACTAGCTAGTAGCTACTCAACTATCTAGCTAATCCGAAAAAAGAAATTGTTTAGTTGCCAATGAGAAATTAAGTAGATGGAAAAAAAAGGAAAAACAACACAAAATATCTCTAAAATGTAAAATATTTATCCATACATACTCTCCTAAACTAATATCGGTTCTATCCAGCTGACTGAAAATATTTAGCTGAGTATCCCTCGCCCAAAATTCTTCATCCATGATACCATCACGATATATTTATTTATCATGATGATATATTAAGAGAAGGACTGAAATAATCATCCATGATATTATATCAGTATATTTATATACTATGATGATATCATGGAGGATTATGAGTGTCTCGTTGAAAGATTAAAGCATTTCTCCATGATATCATCTCAGTATATATATATATATATATATATATATATATATATATATATGATATCATCGTCTTATATTTTATAAATTGAAATGGTATCACGGAGGACTGATTCAGTCCTTCAATGAGACACTCCTCAATCTTTCATGATATACTATGACGGTCATATAAAACTGAGGAGTTGAGGAGTGTCTTACTGAATGATTGAAACAATCCTTCGTGATATCATCACAATATATGTATATAAGATGGTGATATTGTAGAGTTTTTTTTTTAGGAAAATGTGTCTTTTGAATAAATATACATGATCATCTATGATATCATTCAGTAAGTATATATATATATCATTTCATAAAGGATTGATGAGTGTTTTTGAAGAAATGAAAGAACTTTTTTTGCACGGACTTCCCATCATACAGACTGGTTTTTAATTTTTGCCCCTCAAATCGATGGTCTTTAATTTTTGCCCCTATTTCTCATATAATAAAAATTTATGGGCCAAAATACCCTTATTCGCGAGTCTGCAAAGCCAAAAATTTAGGTTCGAACTCTAGCTGAGTAAAAAAACTAAACAATTTCGCAAGACAAATGTTTCTACGTTATGTTTTAAGGAAACATTTTGCTGTGATTTTTTTTAACGTTGTTGGGGTTCGAATCCAGAATTTCAGTGAAATTTTCATTCATTTTTTTAGACGAAGGGCAAAAATAAAAAAAAACAATTTAAGGGGCAAAAATTAAAGACCACCCCTAAATATGTCATTTGGCGAATGAAGTTATCTGTGATACCATCATGGTATATAAAAAACGAAATGATACCATATTAGTATCATAATTTTGGGGGCACCCGGGTAAATAGTAGGAGCATGAAAGTAAGGAGGTACGGGCGGTGTAGATAATATGATAGGAAAAGGGTCAAAAAATGTCCTTAACTTATTAGAAAAAACTCAAAGATGCTCTTTTTCCACCTATTAGATCAAATTTGTCCTTCCTTTTATTTATTTGGATAAAAAAAATGCCATTAACGTATTAGAAATGACTCGGAAATGCACTTTTTCACCTAATTTGGATGAAATTTAGCCTTACTATTATTTTTCAACTTAAAATTGCCTCCATTAATTAACATATAATTATATGATATTTAATTAAATTTTAATTACACACATAACCTTTATTTATTGATCCACATAAATTTATGATTCAACCCAATAGAACCGATTCATTCATGACCCAGCGTAATATAAAACCCGTTTTAATTTAATACAACTAAGCAATAAATTACGTATTTAAATTAACCCAATTAGGCTATAAAATCATGATTAGCTTCTATCGCATAGATGCGTTAAGTCTGAGTGCTTGATTCATTTTTTTCGTTGCTGCCTTGAGAAATGAGAACATGGCATAACCACAAAGAGAGTGACAATATAATTTGTACTCCTTCGATTAAAAAGAGTGTTCACTTAGTCTTTATTTTTTGAGTAAAAAAACTATTCATTTATCAAATATTTTTATAAATTTATTTAATAAAAAGTGATTAAATTTCAATACATATTTAATTATCAGCATTTAAGTCAAATTACTTATTTTTATCTAAAAATTAATATTTTCTTAAGAGGGATACGTAAACACTATTTTTGATCGAGAGAGTATCCTTTGGCTAACTGTTGGTTGTGTCTTAAATGTGGCTTGTTTGTTGATGAATACGGGCCTTGAAAAGGTGTAAAAGAATTTCACATGAATCATCAATAGGCTTTTGAATTCCGTGTGATAGAGACAAGAATCATGAAGCAACCAATCAACTTCTATTGAGAAAGAATTTAAGGCAATTGAAAACAGGACGAGGTAAAATAATTTTATAACTTAGCTGAGTTAATTTAAACACATAATTTATCGCTTAACTGTGTTAAATTAAAATGAGTTTTGTTTTGGGGTCAGATTCTTTTGGATTAGGTCAAAATTTTATATGGATCAATAAATAAATATTATGTGTTTAATTGAAATTTAATTAAATATCTTATAATTATACGTTAATTAATGGAGGAGCAATTTAAGTTGAAAAAATAACATTAAGAATAAATTACATCAAATAGGTGGAAGGAAGGTATTTTTGAGTCATTTTTAATACGATAAGGATATTTTTATCCAATAAATGGAAGGACGATCAAATTTGATCTAATAGGTAGAAGTAGATATGACAGTGAATTCTGAACCCGGTGGATCCAGATCCATTTTATAGGATATGAATCATTAAATTTTGGATCCGGATCGATCCAGATCCGTTTATGAAAAATCGGATCTGGATCTTGTCTTTGAAATTCGTATCCGATCCAGATCCGATCCGTGGATTCGTTTTTTATTAAATACATTTATACATCCAACTCAATTTTAATTTTCTCGGCCAGCCCAAGTTCATAAAAGACCGAAGCGTGCTCTCTTAGGTGTAATTGTTTGATTTGTTGGTACGGTAATAGTTCACAGATTATAGGAGGCTAATAGATATTAGAATAATTCTAGAATATTCTATTCTAGAATATTCTAACACTCCCCCTCAGTTGAAGCTGGAGGGCGCCGAATGCTGAGACTGCCCCGAAATTCTTCAAATAAAATCAGCGGAAGCCCTTTCGTGAAGATATCGGCGATTTGATGACGCGTTGGGACATGTAGTACTCGCACTTGTCCGCGTGCCACTTTTTCACAGACAAAATGGATATCCAACTCTATATGTTTAGTGCACTGATGATGTATTGGATTTCCAGAAAGATATATTGCACTAATGTTGTCACAGTAAACCATAGTAGCTTTCGGAATTTGGCAATGAAGCTCTAGTAAAAGATTAGAATCAGCGTAATCGACACAACATTGCGGCGACACGGTATTCACGGCGGTGGAGCGCGATCGTGGGTTGCCGTTTGAAGACCATGAAACTAAATTATCACAGGAATACACAATACCCGGATGTGGAGGCGTGCGGTGTCGAACGACTGCCCGATCTGCGTCGAGATAAGTGACAAGTTTGGAGACGCAAGATGGGTAAAGATGTAATCCATATTCACGAGTGCCGCTTAATGTAGCGTATAATCCGTTTGAGTGCTGCGTATGTTCTTCCATCGATTATGCAGAATAGGCACACTTGTTGTCTGACATAGGTTATGTCAGTGCCGTAAAAGTGAGATATTACAACGCGCCTGCTAGGCTGCGGTACAATGTTGGATCAGCAAAATGTTTGCTAGAGATGACACTTAATTTGGACTTTGTATCCACCGGTGTTGCTGAGGATTTGCAAGAGGCCATTCCACTTCGTTCCACGATCTCGGATCATACTTACGGGAGAGAAAGAGCCGCTGCATGTCTTGTCACGCGATTCCTAGAAAGAAGTCTGATGGACAAGATCCTTCATGCAAATTCGAACCAAGTGAGACATGATATTCTTGCGAAGAGAGTCCGAGGAAGTTGTCGAATAATATCATCCACATCTGATAGAAGATAAAGCGTATGATTACCACGATGATAGATAAAAAGAGAATTATCGGACCGGCTGTGTGAAAACCCCATCTGTGATTCAAAATCTGCAAACCGCTGATACCAGGCCCTGGGTGTTTGTTTGAGGCCATACAAAGACTTGTTTAGCAGGCATACATGATTGGGATATTTTGGATCTCTGTACCGATGGTTGGTGCGTATGCAGCCTCATTTAGGTGACCATGGAGAAATGCCTTTTTAACATCCAACTGGTGAAGTGACCATCCTCTGGAGAGAGACAAGCTAAGCCTTTGATACGATAGTATTTGGTTTGACTCTTTGGTGAATGTCTCTCCACAATCGATACCAACCTGCTGCGTCTTCCCATCACCTACAAGACGGGCCTTATGCCGCTCAAAAGAACCATCAAATTTTTCTTTATGGGTAAAAATCCACATAGACCGAATGATGTAAGCATTAGATGGACGGGGCACTAAATCCCATGTCCTATTTTTAATAAGAGCTTGATATTCATCATCCATGACCATTTTTCAATTTGGGTCTTTCAGAGAAGACACAGGGTTACATGGTAAAGGTGATGTGGAAATTTGGGTGTGAAGGTTGTATTTAGTGTTGGGTTTGACAATACCATGTTGACTACAGGTGACTGGACGTGTTGTCGGGCGATGGGTGGGCCATGTCCCAAATGTGGTATTTGTAAAGTGGGCTGGATCGAGATTGGGTTGCATTAGAGGCGAGTTGCTATTGGTAGGTGTCAAAGCACATGGGCACGAATGTGTATCGATGTCGAGCGATGGGTTGGGCGCCGTTTAGTAAGACACGGGTAATGGGTTAAAGAATTTTGTCCATTAGCGATGCGATGACCAGAACTATGGGACAATGGTTGGGTAAAAATTGGGTGTATTCCAGCATCCAAAAACTCATAAGTGGGAGATTGTGACTCATTGATTTTTCTAAATGGGAATTGAGTTTCATCAAAGATAACATGACGACTAATAAAAATCCTATTGGAGGATATGTCATAACATTTGTATCCCCGATGATGGGATGGGTATCCCAAAAAAATGCATGGAGTAGATCTCGGTTGTAATTTATGGATGGTGGTGGATGAGAATAATGGAAAACACAAGCACCCAAAAACCCGGAGATGAGAGTATGTCGATTTTCGAAGGTATAGTAATTGAAGGGGTGTTTGGTGTGATATATGTTTGTTTGGTAGTATATTCAACAAATAAGTAGCCATCTGAAGTGCATGATGCCAAAAGTTAGGGGGAAGTGAGGCATGAGCAAGGGATGTCCTGACAATATTATTTATGGTTCGTATTTTGCGTTCCGCCTGTCCATTCTGAGAAGATGTGTGGGGCGTGAAGCGAAAATTCAAACCATTTGTTTTGCAAAAATCCGATTGTCTATTATCAAACTCCCGCGTTATCACATTGGATGTTTTTGATATCCCGTTCAAACTGTTTTTGGATGAAAGCTCTAAAACTAAGGAATGTAGAAAACACTTGTGATTTTTTCGATATGGGAAATGTCCACAAGAATTTAGAGTAATCATCTAAAACAAGCAAATAATATATATGCCCCGAAGAGCTCAAAACTGGGGATGTCCCAAATATCACAATGTATAGTATCAAATGGCAAAAAAGTGCAATTAGAAGAAGACTCAAAAGGTAGTTGAATATGCTTACCCAAAGGACACGACTGACACTTATTAAGAGTTCATGTACATGAAATTGAATTATTGCGTTTGAGAGAGTTTAAAACAGACTCTCCCGGATGTCCCAAACGTTCATGCCATAAATTGGAATTAAAAACAACAAAATTAAAGTGTTTCTTGTCTGGTTATAGTAGTGAAGTAACTGGATAAAGTTCTCCCTGGCTATCACATCTCATTAGCGTGCCCGCATGCGAAAATCACACACATTAAAACCAAAAGGATCAAAAGCTACGGTAACCCAGTTATCTGAAGTAAACTTTCGAACGGAGATTAGGTTTTTGATTAATTGTGGTGCATGAATAACATTTTTCAAGGCTAATAGTGGATTTGGTTTGGACAATTTAGTAGAACCATAACCTTTTATTGGAATGGAATGGCCATTTCCGACAGTTATACCATTTGATTTGATCAAATTAAAATAGGACGTAAGATTACCTTGGGATGACGTCATATGTGACGTTGCACACAGTCCATATACCAATTAGGTATGCAGTGGATTAAGTCCGAGCGTGTGCGTGGCATGTTCAATGTCGCCGATTGGCTGTTGAGTGGGCCTCGTTCACCTTTGAGGCCCAGTGTGTTTCTCTGCTGCTGTGATTCCGCCATCTTTGGCTGGCCCCAAAGCTTCTTCTTTGCTCATTATTCTTCTTCCATGTCTTCTTGGCCCAAAGCTTTATTCTTTCTTTGCTCATGCTCACCTGTTGTTGGGCTTGTGGAAATTCGGCCAATGATGGGCTTGCGGAAAGTGAAGTGGACTAATTTCTTTGGGTATGGATAATTGGAATTGGGCTGGCCCGGTTGTAGTAGGAGTAAGGACAGAGTCGGCCCAAGTCCATTGTGGCGGGCCAGCTGCTGCTCTTTCTTTGCCGCCATCGCTACCCCATACCCGACATTTGGGCAAATCGTAACCACCGAATTCCGCCATGCGCCGGATTGCGATTATTCCGTTTACATTGCGGTTTCCACCTTTTTTATTCTCATGCCGTCCTTTTTGACCCGGTTATTTCCATCATTGGTGACCGTATGCGCGGTCCGGTTGTGTTAGCAACTTTTTTAGAGAAGCCTTGTTCTTCTAGGATTAACATAGATCTTGCTTTGTAGAATAACGGAAACGGGTTACTTTGACGGATAACGGTGGCAACTCCGCTATATGCCTCTGTCAATCCGGCAACAAGTTGTAGAATCAAACGGTTATCGGAGACGGGGAAACCAACATTTTTTAATTGATCCGCCAACAATTTGAGGCGTTGACAATAAGCAGACGCATTAGGAAAATCCTCCATATCAACACTGGAGAATTCTTGTTCCAAAGCAACTGCACGACAATTTTGATTATCATAAAAAATGTTCCGTAATCGATTCCAAGCATCAATTGCCTTAGAATCTGTTTCCATGATCGTGTGCAACAAATCCGTGGATATTGTTGAATATATCCAACCAAGAACAGTGGAATCTAGGACATCCCACAGTTCTTTGTCTTCATCCGTTGTCAAGACTTTTTCTTTGTCTTTTTTCGGGAAAATGATGTGGTGAAGAACCCGGTGAGAACGACAACATATTTTGAAAAGTTTCGCCCAGGAAGCATAATGCACATTCTCCATTTGTAAGGTTATGGGAACATGAGTTTTGATATTGGAAATTGTGAGGGCTGGGTGATAAAACGATTTGGATTCAGACATGTTGATAATAGTTGGATGAACAAACAACAGAAAAACACGATGAACAGGAACACACACAAAAACAAATTCAAATTTTCGGTTTGGAGGAACCGAAATTTGAAAAAAAAAAGAAAAAAATTTGGTATTAGGAAGATGAATCTTTTCCTTAAGTTCTTGATACTATGATAGAATTTTTTCCTCAAAAGATTTTATTGCATTAGGTAAGAATATATACATCTTTACCCTAACTAGGAAGAATATAGAATAATCCTAAAAATATTCCTATACATTAAACTACTTACCATATAATATGGGATACTATATTAATACAAGATACTACACAATATTATTATATTAATGGTATTAATTCTAGAATATTCTATGCTAGAATATTCTAACAGAGGGTAGAGTGTACACAAATATTACCTCTACCTTGATAGTTATAACGTCTGTTTTCGAGAGATCATCGGCTCAAGACAAAGCATAAGCACAAGCAAAGCAAGATCAAAACAAGAAAAACGGTCAGATCTGATCAAAAAAATGTAAAGCAATATAAAAATGCTGATATAAAAAATGAATAAATCATGATAGCACATTCTGAAAAAGTAAGCAGTAACTATACACTAAATGATACATTATTTTGAACAACATATTTTAAAATTCCTTTTTTTTTATAAATTTTATGGCAAATGAAATTAGATTTTTTTTTTTTTGGGACGGAGGGAATATTATTATTTAAGTTGTTATAAATCCTTGTGTTTGCATATTGCGAGGAGGGAATTTCTAGAAGAAGGAAAGAGGTGACATCATAAGGTAATTAAAGTGGGGAGTAACCAATGGTAGAGTTTGGACTTTGGACAGGTGCAAAGGCCAAGGAGGAATTGTCTGTGTCTGTGTCTTTGTCTGTCACGTGACCTACCTTTTTGAGCCCCATGGCTACTCCGGTGCCTACTGGAGATAGACTCCTATCAATGCTAACTATCACTGTTTTGGGATGGGTGAGTCAAGGGAATACAGTGTAGCTTCAACAGGTGCAACCTAGGCTTAGCTGACACTATCAAACTTGTTTTACAGTTTTGACTTTTGACTACCGTTAGAAATTGGTACCAAGAATCGTAACCTAGGGTGCGGTTAGTACGGAGGGAAATATTTTACAGAAAATATGAATACATTTTTTATTTAATGTTTTGTATGTAAGTTATAAATATATTTTAAAATATTTATATATAATTTAAATAAATATTATGAGATTGTTGTGTGATGGTGAATTGGTGATGGAGTTGGGGTGAGGGTTATGGTTGGAGTGGGTTAGTGGGGTAGGGTTGAGGTGAGGGTGGATGGTGGATGGTGGGGGTAGGGATGAGGTGAAAATGAGGTGCGTTTGAGGACGGGGAAGAGTTAGACATTAAGGGCACACGCTATATTAAAATTTGGGTATCTTTGAACAAAAAATAATATAGCGTTTGGTGGCGTTTTTAAGCCCATTTGGTATCAGATTATTTCTAATTTTTGAGACTCATCTAATAGGTGAGCCTCCTTTGGACTCTATTAAAAATAAAAAATAAGAAAAATACAGTCTATTATATATTAATAATCTAATATCGTCCATTATATATTAGTACAGTTCAATCCAATACAGTCCAGTCCAGTCCAATGAAATTAGTGTCGCACCAAACGAGCCCTAAGGAGTTGATTTGTAGGTGAGTTATGCTGGTATTAAATTTTTTATAAGTAATTTTATATTTAGTAGTTGCTTAGTATGTAAGTTGTTTATGTATAAAATTAATCTACATATTTGATTTGTAATTTAAATACTCACATAACTAACACATGTGGTATAAATTATGAGAATATATATATATAACATATATGATGAAATAACTAATACATGAATAACTAAATAATGCATAACGAAATCTAACTTAGTCAATTCTTGTTTGACCTCATTTGTAATGCTTTCTCCTAAGTCGAGGGTCTTTTGAAAATTACCTCTACCTCTCAAGTTAGAGGTAAGGTCTGCGTATAATATATTCTCCTCAATTCCTACTTATTAAATATGTATGGTGCGTTTGGTTCGGGGTAATAGAATCAGGATAAATGAATGAAATCCCCTAATTTATGTATTACTATTGATATCTACTTAGCTCTAACGAGGTTATCAAACTAAGGGTGGTCAGTGGGACAAGATTTGGGTGGTCGGGACCGGGACTAGGTGGGACGGGATAGGGGGACGTGAAGAGGTTCTGTCCCGTCCCACATTCCGCCGGCAGAGGGGCCGAGATTTGGGAAGATGGTTCGGGTCGGGTCGGGTAGAAGGATTTGAGGGAATTTTAATTTTTTTAGACACTTAATTTATATATATATATATATATATATATATATATAAACACTTAAATAATTGAACAAGATAGTAAAAAAATATATCCCAAGGATGTTTTTTTTTCCTATTATATTATTTAATAGAAATACAATTTTTTTTGTAATACAATTTCAAAATTGCAACTTTGTTTCGTAGTTCAAAAATTATAAATCACGTAGTAAAATTGCCATTAAAAATTACATATTTAACCATACTTTTTCTAATTTCTCACAATCTCTTGAGGATCTTCTGTTGGAATGGAATTTGTTGGTCAAATTGTTCGACGTCGCTTCCTGCTCTCTCTGATAAGATTTCGTTGTGGTTGTAGTCATCTTCTTCGTTGATCTCTAGTTGACCGCATCTTCTACGCTCCGCTCTAATCCAATCTCTGAATAAAACTGCAATCTCCAAGTTATCTCCCGCCAATGAGTGTCTATGCTCTCCAATTTGAAATTCAGCAGAAAAAGCGCTTTCAGAAGCTGTTGATAACGCTTGAATATTCAACACATCTCGGACCCTTTTTGATAGTGTCAGAAATGTCTTAGCATTCTCCCTCTAGTATTTCAACAAATATTCACGTCCATCTTCATTGACAATTGATTCGTACGACACAACACCCTGCCAAACATAAACATCAAACTCGCTAATTTGTGAAGAACTTGAACCACTATACATTCTATTTCTAAGGCTTTGAATACTTGAATCATAAACCACATGTTTTTACAAGGTTGCAAACTTGCAAGGAAGTAGAAAAGATGGTACAGAAGCTGGTTGATTATTTAAACTTTGCTCTTGGTAATACATATATATATTTTTGCATTCAGTGTGTATGTTAGACATAACTTCTTATTTAGTTGGTTCTTCAGTTGGGTGTGTTGGACTTAGAGTTGAAAGTATTTATAAGCTTTCATAAATCGTTTCAACAAGTGCTTTACAACCGTCTACTTTACTAGTAGGATTTAATACAACAACAATAAAATAAATAGTGAAAATAGGAAAAAAATTAATTTTAAAATTATTTTTTAATAGCTGGAGCGTAAGTTGGTTTTCCATATATTCATTAAGTTGGTCGGGGACACTATGTGAATCTTGTCCCGACTCAGAAGACATTTACACCTGATTTTTCAGTCAAGTATTGGGTATACCACTTTGTGAGAGTTTTCTACATGTCTCATTAAACCTCCCGTTACACCTTGACCTCTTCCATTTTTAAATTTATAAACTTCGCGATAAATTTTACAAATAGTAGTCGATTAGGAATGTCCCTATCAAAAAAATACAATGCATGTGATTTTAATTTTTATTGTTTTTGTTCTCGACTCATACTAGAGGGAATATGAAGCATTCTCGTTTCAGTTTCAGCCTGAGACTCAGTATGAGCCTGAGGTGGAGCTACACTAGTGGGTGTGTTATTTAAATTATCTTCTAATTCATTTTCTAAATTAAAATCCGGTTCAGATGCATAATATACCTCATTGTCTAATGATATAATAATATTAATATTAAAAAAAATCAGATTCATCTACATGAGTGAAATCATCGTAATTAGGACTACTAGAAGATGCACTCTTACACTGTTACCCCTAGTACTTCTACCAGAAAAATGTCAACTTCGTTCTATTATAATTATGCAAATAAATAATTACAGTTAATAAAATTAAGTACGATAATTAAAATTAAATAACAATAATAATTTAAAGAAGAAACAAAAGTACAAAAAAACGATGTAACATCGACGTGTAATCGAGGTTGTTGAAACTTTGCTCGATGATCTGCAAGCTAGTTGTCAACTTCAATCCCAATTTTAGAACTTTGATAGAAATTACCAAATAAAATATAATTGTCACGACTCGAACCCCGGGCCCGCGACTGGTGACCTACCTGGGCACCCTTCTACCCATACAACACAAGTAACCCGCGGAAGCTAAATAACACTCATTTTTTTCTTTTAACAAACAAAGGCAAAGCCGGCAAGACTACCATAATATATAGCACCCGAATGAGATTACAACTGTGCAAAAATATAAATACAACTCACGCAAGTCCAGCCCACATATGAATACAGACCTCTAATAGTTTGACAACAACTATGACGGGACAAGGTCCCGTCGTACCCTGAAATACACAACAGTCTAAACCAACTGTACCAATGGTAAGCTCCGGAATAAGGAAGCTACCTCAACAGCTGAACAAGATCCCACACACGCGGATCTTTCAACTGCGAACCTAAATCTGCGGGCATGAACGCAGCCCCCCGAAGGGGTCAGTACAACAGGTACTAAGTATGGAACGGAAATAAAGTACAATATTAAAATCATAGTTGGCCAAGAAATGACAGGGACAAGTAAAATAATCAAATACCAGATCCAACCGTGTCATATACAATAAATGCAAACTATACCTTGTATCACTATACCCCTGTACCACTGTACCACCGTGCTACTGTATCACTATACCATGTACTACTGTATCACTGTATCACTGTACCATTTGTCTTACATATTCTTGTATCAGCATACTCTTATAACAGAAGTCAATGTGCACTTTTCAAGATATGCAAGTCATGTCAAAATCAGGGACATCCGCCCATAAAATCATTACACACATCCTATTACCGAAGCATACCCGTGGCATACCAACCTCACCGTCAGCACCTCTATAGAATAATATATAACCAATATCACAGAAGCATGCTCGTGGGATACAACCTCACTGTCAGCATGTAACAAATATAATATATAACCAGTACCAATGAAGCATGCCCGTGGAATTCCTCCATCACTGTCAGCATGTCAACCTCACAGAAGCATGCCCGTGGAATTCCAACATCACTGTCAGCATGTCAACCTCACAGAAGCATGCCCGTAGAATTCCAACATCAATGTCAGCACGTCTGTGGTATACTATCTAATCAGCATCGGAATATGCCCGTGGAATTCCAACATCACTGTCAGCAAGTCCATGATATAATGTAAAATCAGTCTCACAGAAGCATGCTCGTGGAATTCCTCCATCACTATCAGCACGCCTATAGAACAATATGTAATCAATATCACAGAAGCATGCCCGTGGAATTCCAACATTACAGTAAGCACGTCCATAGAATAACATATAATCAATATCACATGTATACATATACCTAAGGCCGACCCCTAAGCGAGGGACTCGGTGAAGTGAAATACAACACTTGCACGAATAACTATCATGAGAAACCATATGCAAGTATAAATCATCTTTTCACTTTACTAGAGGTATAACATGTCTTCTACTTTAGAAAGCCTAAGGCATTATTAAGGCATGAAAGATTAAAGACAGAAGAATCACACATCTCCTACTTAAGAGAGCCTAAGGCGTTATCATGACATGGAAGAGTAAGGGTAGAGGAATAACACACCTTCTACTTCTAGAAAGCTCAACTATACAACGTACGTCCGCCGTACGTTCCTTCTCTTATAACACCCGAGACACTAACACTTGTAGTCTCAAACACTTTCACTTTCCCACGTCAAGTAACTTACAATCTAAAGCCAAGTTACTCATACTTTTTAAATCAATTCACCTACACTTTTCAAATCGAATTACCTATACTCTTCAAATCCATTAAGATAGACTTCCCTTCTAGAAATCCAAAGTACTATGTATAGAGTACATCACTAAGTATTATCAATAGACTATAACACTAAGGAATATGTTTCAATAGAGCTCTATAGAGATCAAGTCAAGTATACTTCAAGTAATAAGTCATGTATACTCCAATAACAAGACGAGTATACTTCAAGGACCAAGTAATGTATACTCCAATAACAATCATGCCGATAGAAGGAAGTAGTTCACATACCTTATCGTTCTTCTACCAATCCGTTAAGTGGAATACGCCTCACGTAACTTCTACCAATATGCTAAGCGGAATACACCTCCCGTAGCACTTTAACCTATAATGATAATAACATGTCTATTAATTACATGCCTTTAAGGGAAGGTTATGGACTAAGTAAAGTTCTCATTTCTACGAAAAATTGGGCAGCACTTCATTTGTTTCTACGTACTTTTTCACCTTTTCCAAGGCCCGAATTCAACAACCAACAAGCCACACTTAAGGGCATAACCAACAGTTAACCAAAGGGGATTACACGCCTAACTTGACGTGTAAAATTCTGCCCCACAATCATATATAAACAGTCCACAATTTATCAACATTAAGGGTACAATGTGAAGCCTTTAACACCCTTATTTCTTAGGACTTTCATTAGTCATTTACTACATTAAACATGCAAGTTAGTGGCTGATTTTCCAGCATATATACACGTCCAAAACAGTCCATAAAACGACACGACGACGTCTAACAGTTTTGGGCAGTTTTCGGCCAACAACAACTACAACAATCCAAAGTCCTTTTCCATAATTCTATATAATCCAATTCTCATTTCAACATTTATATATATTCCATATCACATATCAACAACCATATTACTTCATTTTAACATGCGACAAGTGTAAATAACATCAATAAAATCCAACAATTCCAACAACGCCGAAAATGTCTAGTCTCGGCCAACACTAACATCTAACACATACACTTCCTATTTTTCATTTCTTCCTTAACACAAATTCATCCCTTAAACATAACAATAAGTAATATCCAATTACTTTAAGAGAAAGAAGATTTTTACCTCAAAAATTGCCCAAAACAACCCCAAGCTCACACGACCTTAGCCTCACTTTTTGCATCACTTCTTCAAGTTCCAATCACACACACTCCCTACAAGCTTGCAACCATCTTCCTTTTATGTTTTGCTTCCAAAAAATTCACACAAACTTAGGGTTTTTCTTGGCAAGTTTCGGCCAACACCTTGGCTAGAACACTTGGAGAGTTAATCTTGGCTTAGCACCTAATCAAGTTGCTTAATCTAGGAGGATTTGCAACTCTTAATCTTCACTTTTGGTCTTAGGTGATTCTCGAAAAATGTGGGAGAGAAATGGAGAGAAATAAGTCTCAAAGTGTGAGATATTGTGTAATGAACGAAGTCTTGCAAGCGCTCTCTATATATAAATATCTCCAAGTGTAACAAGGCAAGTGGAGTGAGACCCACTTGTCCACTTGTCTCCCAAAATATCTAAAAGTCCAAGTCTTCCAAGACAAGTGGAGGGGTGACACGCGTCACCCTTGTATTGGTCCTAAATAATTTCTTCACAAATAAATTCTATACTTGGCCAAAATATCTCAAAATCTCGTGGGCCCCACAAAATCGTAAAATTTCTCGTGGGCCCCACATGACCAAATCCGAGATTTAAAAATCCAAAACTTCAATATACTATAATAATTTCATATACAAAATTTGAGAATTAAATTCTAAGTCGTTAATTTTTTCCTTCACAAAATTCAAATATTAAATCCTTAATCACGTTCTCAATTAGTAGCCCTGGTATTACGGGGTGTAACAATAATATTTAGTCTGCAATTTAGACTTGTAGAGAGAGAGAGAGAGAGAGAGAGAGAGAGAGAGAGATTAGAGAGATGGTAAGAAGATTTGTGAGAAAAATGAGGTATTTATAGTTAATAAATAGGGTTAAAGTGCAAATATACTAAATTAGGGGTTAAAAATAAATATTAAAGGGATGGGGGGGGGGGGGGGATGGTCCTTACTAACCTTTACCAACGACTAAAATTTAAAGTAGTCGTTTTTGCAACGACTAATTTCTTCAAAAGTGGGTGGGGGGGGGGCGGGGGACAAGGCGGGTCGGGGTGGGATGAGTCGGGATCGGGACGGGCGGGACAACCTTAGTCCCGTCCCGAGTTCGAACTCCGATACCGACCATTTTCATCCCATATTTTTAAGGATGGTCGAGGTGGGCGGGGAGAGTAGTGGTACGGGCTGGGGCGAGATCGGACCGATCCGACCCACCGGAGCCTTAACTACCCCTAAGGACTCGTTTGGTACGTCACACAGAACTGTTTATAATATATTGGACTGTACTGTATTGTAATGGATTGTAATGTATTAATACATAATGAACGGTATTAGAGTATTATTATATAATGTTTTTTTTAGTAAAGTACATGGGAGCTAGATGAGTCTAAAAAATGGCAATTGAAGTGTACTATTTTTAGAAATATTATAATCAAGTCCGATTGAAAACACCCACAAAAAACTATATTATTTTTTTATCCAGTCTAGCGTATCAAACATGCCCTAAGTTGTCAAAAGCAATTATTTCATTTAGTTAAAAAAAATCACATAAAATCAAGAAAGTACTGCCGCAATAAATTTAATGGCGATTGATGATAAGGTTAATAAGAAATGGTCCAAAGTCCAAAGCAGGTAAAACATTTTACTTCCCTACAAGTCTTATAATGGCTTCTTTCAAATAACAATTCAGATTATTTTTTTCTCACTCTACACACACACACAGAGTCAGTACAAAACTGAGTCCTGTTTTTCTTTTCTTGCTATGTACTGTCTATGTCCCATTAATTGCCATTGTTGTGTATTTGAATGTCACTATGCAAGTCAAGTGAAGTTCTGAACAGATAAAAAAAAGGGTCCATATGGGGTCCATTTTGCCTTGATTTCTCTGCACCCTACCCCCTTCAGAGTTTACTGATAAAGATTGCTAACTTTGCATTTATAACAGCCCCTTAAATAAAGTGTGTGTGTGTGTGTGTTGTGTGAGGGTATAAAAAGAGGGGAGGCAAAAATTATGCAGCAACACCTGATGCAGATGCAGCCCATGATGGCAGCTTACTATCCGACGAACGTCACTACTGACCATATTCAACAGGTCTTTCTTCTTCTTCTTCCCTTTCTTTGTTTCTGTTCACTGCTTTTAGTCCTCTTTGATATCTGCCATTTATCCTGCTCCTGATGCTTTTTTGTGTACAGTATGCTGTTGCAGAGATGTTTAAGGGTGTGTTTGGATTAACTTCGGGCAGAATTGATTCGGGCAGAATTGATTCTGGCAGAAGTGATTTATGTTTGGATGCAACAATGTAAAAGTGATTCTTATAATTGATTTATGTTTAGATAGTTTTGATCAAAATTGCTTTTGAATGTAGAATTATTAAAATGGAGATACATATAAATAGATGGAAGTATGTAAATAAAAATTACAAATAGATAATAGAATTTAAAGTGCAATATAGTACTTAAATATTAGTAGAATATTATTACAATATTAATTTAAAGTACAAATAGTATTTAAATATTATTACAATACTAATTTTGCATCTATATATTATAGAAAAAAGAATAATATTATACTTAATATTTATTTTAAAGAGTACATTGAAATCGATTTTCAGTTAAAATTGTAGAGTACGTTTTACCGCATTTTTCGAGACTAACTTCATTGAAAATTCTTGGACTAGCTTCATTTATATTAATAATACATTATAGAAAAAGGAATAATATTATACTTAATAGTTATTTTAAAAAGTATTTTGAAATCGGTTAAAAGTTAAAATTGTAGAACACATTTTTGCATTTAAAACATTAATAATATTCAGAGTATTTGAAAGAAGACAATAGAAAAAAGAGAAGGATAATTCAAATGAGTTGCAGTACTCTCGTTCCTAAGTACGAGAAATGTCCTAAAATTAACAATAGCATACTCAAAACAAGAACATGAGTAATATATTTAATTTTTTTAGTAATTATTTCTAGATATTTAAAGAGTATAATGAAAGTTGTATATTTGAATGTTTTTTAGTAATTATTTCTAGATATTTAAAGAGGATAATAAAAGTTGTATATTTGAATGTTTTTTTAGTAAATATTTTTAGATATTTAAAGAGAATAATAAAAGTTGTATATTTGAATTTTTTTTATTAATTATTTCTAGATATTTAAAGAGAGTAATGAAAGTGGATAGAGTTGATGAAAATTAAAGATGGTAATAAAAGAAAGGGAAAAATTCAAATTGAAATTTATGGCAGAATCTTTGGCCAGTCAAACATGTCAATTTTCTGATTTTCACGAAAGTAGGTACCCAAAATTGATTCTGGATACCCAAAAGTTAATCGAAACATGCACTAAGTATACAAAAATGCGTTCTTTATAACAGAATGCTTTCAACATGGTAACATAGTAGATACAACTTTCTGTGTTCGCAACTTTGAGTCTCACTGCCAGCAATTATCAGTTTTTTTGTTCATGTGGAGAGACATGGAAGGATATACTAGTGAAGTTATTTTTGAGGTGGTAGGTAGCTAGGGATACTTTGGTTGCATATTCTTTGCTTTTGCCTTTTAGTGGTTGTAATCTTCTTTTTTATGCTGTTTGATAAGTCCTGCTAAAAGGGTGTCTAAATTTTTATTTGGTGAGATGATTAAGCAAATAAAAATCTCTAAAAAATTGTGTTCGTCTCACGGTCACTTATTATCAAAAAGAATTTCGCCAGGGAAACATGAAAAATATATACTAGTGTATTTATTTTTGAGGTGGTAGGTAGCTAGGGAAACTTTGGTTGCTTATTCTTGTCTTTTAGTAGTTGTAATTATTTTTCGCAATATTCTTGGCTTGGGTATCTATATGATGGTTTTAGTATGCTCTTTTCTTTATTTCTTGAATTTCTTTTGAGCTACTTTTGCATATTCAGTGAAGAGAAGAAAATCAGAAAGTTTTGAGTTGCTTTTGTTAATGTCAAATGTCACCTAATAGTGTAGCAAACTTTGAGCTGAAAAGTGAAAACTAGTGTCTGAATTGAAACCACTTTGAAATGCAGTTTCCAGACTGCTACAACTGGTGTTTGTGCCCTTCCTGCTAAGTGAACTGGATGTACAGAAAATATATACACATACATTAGTCTTGCATGAATATGCCTCCACAGTAAAGGATCTTTCTTGTTCAATTTTCACTGTCAGTTTCTCAAAGTTGCTCTTTGTTTGGTTATGATGCAGTAGTTGACAGAATTGGTCATAAGAGAGTCAAAAGTCCTTTTGAATGTTTAATAATAATTGCAGGCTTTTAAGAACAATATAACGTATGGAAAAGGGCCACGTACCCTTATTGGGAAGTATTAATTTTGAATATTCTAATATTACTAGGTACATTTGGTAGTGTTATCTAGGTGTAGCTGACTATGGGCATGTCTTTTAGTCTATCAAGATGATCAAGTTCAGTGTGTGTCATTTAGTTATTCTAAATGGTTAATTAAATATGGTTTATATAAGTGTTAATTCCACCGATGGTCACTAAGCTTACTCTTTCTAACATCAAAATCACAAAGTTATTTTTAATAACAATAACAACACAACTATAACATTAAAAGTTGCTTCTTACACCTGTAAGAGCCCCATTTGCAATGTTATTACGTAAGAGTGAAGTATTTTTGAATATGATTAGTGTGCTTCTTGTTTATTTCCTTCTTGCCTTCTTTTTGTGTTTATTATCAGTAACAATCTCTACCATGGATGGGAAGTAGGGGTAAGGTCTGCGTACATTCTACCCTTTTCAGACCCTACTTGCTACTTGTGTGATTACACTGGTATATTGTTCTTCTTTTTGTGTTTATGATATTATTATGAAGAGCCAACCTTATATTCCAACAATCTCCCACCTAAACTTGTATTTGCATGTGTACTAAAAAGTTTGTAATAATTTGTAAACATCACTATATATGGTTAAGTGATATAACCCTTTCCTCAGAATACTAAAGTATGAATAACTTACATTTCTAACTGAATAGTTACTAGGGAAACTATTGCTATTTTAGCTGTTACTTCATTAGATTTTGGACATTACATATGATGTTATTATAATTTTTGCTTATGCTGGATTTCTTTTATTCTATGTTAGTATTTGGATGAGAACAAATCACTCATTCTGAAGATTGTTGAGAGTCAGAGCTCTGGGAAACTCAGTGAATGTGCAGAGTAAGTAAAGTTCACTTTTTTCTATTTTATCTTTTTTTTTTCTTTGAAACCCTTGAGAATTAAAGCTTTGTCAAGACTAGTTAAAGGCTAATGATTTTTAATTAATGCTATGGGTGTGTTTGGTTTTATGATTCTATGTTGTCATCAGTTTTGGATTTTAGGTCTCACTAGTAACATTACTGAATCTTGAACATTGAAGAAAAAAAGGAAAAGGGAAATTCCCAAAGCTGCTCGGACTTTTCAAAAATATTGCCGCACACATGTCGGATCCTCCAAAAAAAACTACTTTTGGAGGATCGGATACGCACCTGATGACATCTTCCGAGAGTCCGAGCAACATAGGAAATAACTACTCCCTAGATTCAGTTTGTCTTATTTCCTTTTTAGTCCGTTTAAAAAAACACCACTTTTAATATTTAGTAACTTTTTAATATTCAACATCACATATATCATGTTTAAGACCATAAGATTCAAATGATATTTTGGTAGATTATACACATCTTAGTTTAAGTCTTTAAGATCACTAGATTCAAAGTTCTCTCGACTTCCCTAAACTCCACGTTCAGCCAAACTAAAACATGGTATAAAATGAAACTGAGTGAGTATTTATTATATATCTCTCAAATATATGTTTATTTGCTTACATGTGGTAATCTAATTTCTGCTGGGGCAGGAACCAGGCTAGGCTTCAGAGGAATCTGATGTACCTTGCTGCAATTGCTGATTCACAGCCTCAACCTTCTAGTATGCATTCTCAGGTAAGAAAGCCATCTACTGATTTTGGACAGTCCTATATTGGTTGAGAGCATGAATTGTACTATAGTGTTTTTTATATGATTTTGGACAACGATCATCTCGTCACTTAGCTTTTGCAGTTAAGTATCTAATGCTCATTATTTTCTTAAGGATTTAAGTTGTATATACTTCAGTGCAATTTTAACATGTTGGAGCAGATTTTTACCATTTATTATAGGTTATCAAACAATGCTTATTATTTAGAGTTGCTTATAATTATTTCTTAAGTTATGTGATAGTGTAAATATTTTATTGTATCATTAATACATCGAACTTAAATTCTTTTGTTAATATATCTCCATATTTTACAAACTTTGTGCTTAGTAGAACCACCTTATCCGACATCCTTTGGGTTGTTGGAACATAAGTTGAGCTATTAAGTATGACATATTTATTATAGGGCACAAAGAGAGCGAAAGATGAAAGTAAACCAAAGCACACAAAATATAAAGAAACCCCGCTCTTACTTAACAACATTGCAAGATGGTTTCCAGAGGTGTCAAAAGAGACGTCTAAATTCACATTATCAACCTGATCGCCCTGAAAACATAATAATGCACCTAGATGATAGTACAAAAGACAATGTACTTAGATAACACAAAAGTCATGCCCTTAGATATCTTATAAGTTATAAATTTAAGTTTTATATACCATCGGTGTAGATAAACTTTTACACCACTAGGTCATGATATTTACGGATAAGCTTCATTAAAATGCGGGATTTGAAATCTTGAAAATAAGATATGTTACCTTCTACAACAGGTGAAATGACCCGATAATGTAAAATTTATCTACACTGGTAGTCTATATTTTTTAAACTTGTTATACGGGCACAACACTTATATCCACATAGTAATTTTAAAATATTCAAAATTATATTTCCTAACACTGTTAAAATGTACGTGTGTAGTTCTCTTCTGGTGGGATGATGCAGCCAGGGACACACAACTACCTGCAGCAGCAACAAGCCCAACAAATGGCAACACAATCACTCATGGCTGCAAGATCCTCCTCAATGCTCTATGGACAACAACAACAATTGTCACCATTTCAACAACAAGGCTTGCATAGTAGTCAACTTGGCATGAGCTCTGGTAGTGGAAGCACTGGACTTCATCACATGCTGCAAAGTGAAGGTGGAAGTAGTGGTGGTTTCCCCCATGACTTCGGCCGTGCAAATAAGCAAGACATTGGGAGTACTCTGTCTGCTGAAGGGCGCGGCGGAAGCTCAGGTGGTGAGAATCTTTATCTGAAAGCTTCTGAGGATTGAAATTAAGGTTTACAAGTAATTTTAAGGTGGTAGTAGTAATGATAGGGAGGGGGAGGTTTTAGTTTTTCTTGTCAACTAATTAGGAACAAGATTTAGTTGGGCAAGAATTTTGATGAAAGAATTGTGGCTAAGTGATGGAACTTGCAGTATCTGTGTTGTTAAACACAAAGGTTCTACTTTTTTGGTTGCTATGTGTAATGTCATGTATATTTGTTAGGTCATTTTTATTTTGAATTGCTTTTCCTGATGAGTTTGTAAGGGTCCATGTTCTCCGGGCTCTTAAAAGATATTGTTGGGTGTGTATGATTCTTCGAAAGCTGTGAAAATATTTTTGAAGAATACAACACAGGTGCGGCAATATTTTCACATAGCAGGAGTAACATATGTAAGGGTGGTCTGCTTGCTTGGAAGTAGAAGCGGATGAATTCTTTGGAGAACATATTTGTGTTCAACTGGGAATTAAATTGATAAATAGTTAGTGACAGTCGATATCTACATCAAACAAACTAAGCATCGGTATTTTTATCAAATAATGTTTATATCAAGCCAAACAATTTAAACATTATCAGGTAGAAGTTCAAAGTAAGAAAACATATCACTTAACCTTAGACATGCGCCTTCTATTTATTGGTGTGGTGAAAACATTGGATAATAGTAGTTTTGCTGAATGAAACTATTTTTTTTAACAGCTTCAAACTCGTTTACGAAAATGGAATATTTTTTTCGCACTGTGTGTTTGATAATTATTTACCACTTGAAACTTGTTAAAAAGACAATACAGTGTACTAAGCTCTCGCTATGTATGAGATGAATGAAGCACAAATATTTATTGTACGCAGACTTATCCTGTATTTCTGTCAGAGTAATTAAGAGTGGGATGCTGAAATATACATTTGGGTGATGAAATTTGGATTATTTTCACATGATCTCTGAATCTTTGTTGTGTAACAGAAATAGTTATATAATTACATATTATATGTGCAACTTTTAATACTACGGTTATGAAACATCTAATGTGCGTTTGGTTCGGGGTAAACAGGAAAGAAAAAGGGTATGTAGGAATGAAATTTCGTTTGTTGTTTGTTTGGCCTTATTTTTTCATTCCCTTTACCCTTTTCCACTTTTATTCCATTTCCTTGATTTTTCCACCCCACTAGGTATTTGGATTCCCTTTCTTCAACCCGGACCATCTAGAACCAAACATGTAGGGACAATCAGGTAATTCCTTTCCTTTTCATTCCATTCCCTTACTGGATTCCATTCCGTTTACCTTGCTCGAACCAAACGCACTTCAACGATATTAATTTCAAATCATAATTATCACATAATTTATTTGAGAATCAAAATTCTTAAACATTGTCTCGTTTGGAACACAAGGATATCTTTGGATTACACTTTCGAAATTATAGTTCCACATTATATACGTGATCAGAGCCGTCCCTGGGGCGGTCGAGGCGGCGCCGCGGCACAGGGCCTCCGCCCCAGAATTTTCATTTTTCTTTTATAAGTTTCAAATATTAAGATATGTATTAAAAATGTCTTCAATCTTATCAGTGAAAGTTGTATCATAGTGGTTGAGTGTTCCTTTCAAAAGTCCCTCCCTAATGAGAGGTCACGTGAGCAGCGAAATGCTTTATTTTTTAAACACAAATCATTGTACTGAAATTAAAAACATTGAATCGAATATAGTGTTTACTATACATTTATTTGATGTTTTGATCACTTTTTTTTTAATATTGATTAATAATTAATTTTAGTTTTCCACGTGAATAAAAAAAGATATATTTTTGTTTCTCGCACCGAACCCTTAAAAGTATAGAAACGACCTTGTATGTGATAGACATGCATTTAATATAAAGTATACACCGACAATCAAATAGAGGATAAATGTAATCTCAAATTTTAATATTTGAATTAATATCCTCATCCCGATAATATTATTGTCATTTAAAGTCATTTAAAATATCTTTTGAATATTTCTATACGATTTTATATTAAGGGATGCAGTTGGATACTAGTTTGTTGTGTTAACTGCGTCGATCAAATTATTCCGTCATGTCCATTTTAAAAATAGTTTAAGGCCTATTTGACCATGGAAATTGTGAAATTTTGTTTTTTTTTTCTCAAAATGAAAAATGGTATTTAAAATTGTTTTTGAATTTTCATGAGTGATTTGGAGTAAAAAAAAGTGGTGTTTTTCAAATTTCGGAATTTTATGGACAAACATGATTTCTGAAATTCACCTCCAGAGAAAAGTATAAAAACTATTCATGGCCAAATGGCCGCTAAGATTCTGGTACACGTGTTAAAAAAATAACTATGCGTTTCAATTTATTTATCTTAATTTGTCTGAATACGAAGTTTTAAAAAGTGAAGAAGATTCAGTTGTTACACCGTTAGTATAACTACTTTTAAAGTCATTTTAATCTTATACACGTTACAAATTACTTCCTCCCGTCATAATAAGTGTCCACTTAGCTCTTTTATTTTAATTCAAAATAAGTGTTCATTTACACAATCAAGAAGGAATTAATTATTTTCTTTCAAATTTATCTCTATTATGTAATCAAGAAACTATATTAATTATGTAGTAGTTGTAGATGTTTACGTCGGATTCGTACACGCAGCGGAATTTGAAAATTTATGTTTCAAACCCGACGACGGCCGAACTTTAGTATGATATGTAATGAAAATACAAAGCACATAATAAATATAATACATCGATAGAAGACTTACATTTCGAAATAATCAGCCAAGCAGTTGATTCTCGATGCTTTGTGTAGTCCGAGGGTGCACACGCAAACGTCCCTCGATTTGTAAGTTCTGGAAACTGTGATGTAATTTAATAAGTCAGGAATGCTAGAGATTCTGACAGAGGTTTAGAAGAGATTTACCTCTCTTAGGTTTTGTGTGTTTGGAATGGGAGGTAAGCCCTCTATTTATAATTGTAAACAGAGGCTTTAGGGTTTTTTGTGGGCCAGGCCCAGCAAAACCCCGGACTGGATAAAATTCGGACCGCCCGAAATAAGCTAGGCACCGCAACCCAAAGTAAGTGGCACCGCGGTGCCTGTGCGTGTTTTCAGAACAACGGTCCTAAATTAAAGGCACTGCGGCCTGTCCCTATTTTTCTGCCCTTTCCATTTCTAATGTCCCGATCATCAACCGAACATATAGGTATGATCTCCTTCTAATTACATCATTCAATCGACAGAACATTTGACTTAGTGTTACCCTTCAGACCTTTACATATCGTCACTAATTACATTAGGATCTTCACGGAACTCCTAGACTGCGCCGGAAGACGAACCCAATATATAAAATTTAGCTACACAAAATATGTGAACTGAACCTCTATGTGGGAAGATAAAATCCTTTCATTCATGACACACTCAATCAAGCTTAGGATCAGTCAAGTGTCTATCCAAATGACTTGATTATTATAATCATCTATATTAGTTGACAACAGGACCATATCACGTATACGCCCATCAGTTCGCCAATGACTTAGTCAACCTAATACCATATGAGTACCTGAGTGTTCACTCGAATATAAATTCAAGAAATGAATCATTTATTGGCTCACACACCACCTTTAATATACTTCGTAATGCACCCAAAACAAGCCGCGTCTCAACCTATAAGACATTTGAGCTTATGATAGGATCAAAGTACATTAATCCGTAAATAAGATGATATTGACCTCAAGTCTAAAGACTTCTATCTCCCACATGCCGATGACATTATAGACATATAACAAATAGTGCATCAGCAGGGTATACCAATGCTTCAACAAGTATTCATGTGTCCATCACGAGTTGCCATAACTCATAGCAAGTGAGACATGCTACATCCCCTAAGGATATGATGCAGACCACATGTCGACGTATCACATATCATCGATATCCCAATTTCGATGATCATTAGTCGAGATAATTTAAGAGTTACGTTATAACATTAATTCTCACATCATTAATAAACACGTAAACTCTAGGGATGCATTTATAGAATATTATAAACAATCAACTAATAATTCAACAAATGCAAATGCCATAATATTAATCATCACTAATATAAATACGAATGTGTATAAAGTACATTGTGTCCTAATACAGATTGTCTCTAGGACATACATATACTTTCAATCTTCCACTTGGCCTAGAGTCAATCACCAACATATCTAATACCCATGTTCTCAAAATGACCATTATGCTTCACCAAGTTTAATGGTTTAGTAAACGGGTCTGCTAGATTATTGTCTGTGGAATATAATCTATCTTGATATCTTCAGCTTCCACCATCTCTCTCAGAATGTGGTACTTCCTCGGTACATACTTGTTTCTGTTTGTTGATCTTGGTTCTTTTGCCTGTGCAATCGCACCAGTGTTGTCACAATAAATAGTTATTGGACAGCTAACACTCGGAACAACCCCTAGTTCCTTCAGGAACTCAGAAAAAATCGCGGCAGCTTCCTTAGCGACTTAGATCCAAAGAATGTACTCGCCTGAGTTGAGTCTACGGTAGGTCGTTTGGAACTCTTCCAGCTCACTGCTCCTCCATTGAAAATGAACGTGTAACCAGACTGAGATTTGAAATCATCAACATCTGTCTGAAAACTAGCATCGATATACCCAATGGCAACCAGCTCATCAATTCCACCATAGACTAAGAAGTAATCTTTAGTACGCCTGAGGTACTTGATAATACTCTTGACTGCTTTCCAGTGTTCCACACTAGGATTCTGCTGGAACTTGCAAGTCATACTAAGTGCAAAAGCCACATCTGACCTAGTACAAGTCATGACATACATGATTGATCCTATAGCCGAAGCATATGGGATCCTCTTCATGCGCTCAAGTTCTATAGCATTAGAAGGGCAACCCTTCTTTGATAACTTGATGTCTTGACCCATCGAAAGATCGCATTTCTTGGAATTTTCCATTGAAAAATGTCTAAGCACTTTGTCTATGTAGACTAACTGTGACAGCCCCAACAATCTATTAAGTCTATCTCTACAGATTCTAATTCCCAGAATGTAGCAGGTTTCACCTAAATCATTCATCATGAAGGTCTTGGACAACCAATCCTTAACTGACTACATGAGGGTCTTATTATCTCTCATTATCAGTATGTCATCAACATATATAATAATGAAGACAATACTCTCATCATTGCGTTTGAAATAAACACAAGGATCCTCTTTGCTTCTGACAAAATCAAAAGATTTGATTGCATTATCAAAACAAATTTTCCAACTCTTAGAGGCTTGCTTAAGTCCATAAATGGACTTCTGTAGCCTGCACACATCATTTGGTCTGGACTCACATGAAAAACCCTCGGGTTGTTTCATATACGCTTCCTCAATTAAGTTACCATTTGAGGAATGAAGTTTTGATGTCCATCTGCCAAATGTCATAATCATAATGTGCAGCTATCGCAAGCAAAATCCGAATAAACTTTATCTTAGCCACCAGTGAAAAGGTTTCATCATAATCCACACCAGGACGTTGAGTAAAACTGTCACGACCCGACCCTGGCTCGCGATCGTGCCCTACCCGCACTTACGGTATACATCGAGATAATCGGAACATACATGAAACTTATTAAAATAAAACAACAATAATAAACAACAAAGTTAGCCGATAGGGCTACCTTCCCGGACGTCATATACATAAACGGCAAGCTTTCCTTTTTTACAAACCGACCCACATATGTGACTACGGACCTCTAAGAGTTTTAACATAACAATCGTGGCGAACAAGGCCCCGCCGTATCCGTGAATAAACATAAACGTGACAACTCCTAACACCGAGCCATCTCGACTTCGAACCGATCCTAAGCTCATGATCCACCATCACAGTACCTAAACTGCGGGCATGAACGCACTTCGGCGGGCCGCATAACAGTAATTTAATATGGAATGAAATAACGTGCAAGAATCAAATCATAATCGCATAAAAGAATGCCATTTTTAACTCCCGAAATCACTCGTATATTAACTGCTCCATTCCTTCTTTCCATAAGATTTAACATCATATTCTTACATACGCATTTAAGAGGTTAATCAAGTTTTTCCACATAACTTACTTATCTTACATAACATAATCCGCCCATTTATGCGGACCACGATCTTTAATCATGTGACATAATCCGCCCGCTGTGGGGCTCGTGGAATCATGTAGCATAATCCGCCTCCCGTGGAGCTCGGTGTCTTGTGGAATCATGTAGCATAATCCGCCTCCCGTGGAGCTCGGTGTCTTGTGAAATCATGTAGCATAATCCGGCACTCGCATGAGCTCGATTGTCTTGTGGACGTAACCCGGCACATGTAGGCTCGGGGTAATATGGCGTAATCCGCCTATGTGTAGGCTCGGTGTATCTCATAACGTGTCCGCCTATTTGTAGGCTCGGTGTATTTCATAACGTAATCCGCCTATTTGTAGGCTCGGTATTTCATAACGTAATCCGCCTATTTGTAGGCTCGGTGTATTTCATAACGTGTCCGCCTATTTGTAGGCTCCTGTATTTCATAACGTGTCCGCCTATTTGTAGGCTCGGTGTATTTCATAACGTGTCCGCCTATTTGTAGGCTCGGTGTATTTCATAACGTAATCCGGCCTATTTGTAGGCTCGGTGTATTTTCCTTACATAATCTTTTAAATCGTATTATTACTTCTTCTTAAGTCGTCATAACAACTTCCCATAAAGCTATTATAACGTTCTTTCTTATTAGCGAACTTAAGGCACTTAATTCTTGCAACATTAGGGAAACTAAACCCAACCATACTACGTACATACGTACTTAAAAGAATTATCAAACTTCAAGTCACATACTCTTTGAAATCATGTCATCAATACTTTAGAAATCAAGTCCACAATTTAAAAAAAATAAAGTTTCATAATCCTTAGAAGACAACCAAAGTTCATAGTCTTAAAACCTTATAACGTACATTCTTTAAAGTCCACTTACTTATACTTATAAACAACTATACAAAGTTCCATACACTTCCAAAACCAAGTAACTTCTTCTCTTAAAACCATATAACTTTCACTTTTAAAATAAAACCCCTTTTCTCATATAAATTCTAGTCATTTTCGAACATAAAATCCACTTACTTACTTTAAACAAATCAAGACACATAGCCTTTAAATCAAAGCTCATAACTTCCTAACCGTTTCTACTAACGCCTCCCATAAGACCTAGTAAGGACTTAGGACAATTTAAACATACTCTTAACTTAGATTCAACAATGTAAATACTTAACTTCTAAGAGTAGAAGAAATCTTGAAATACTATCACGTGGATATTTCATACGTAGGATCATGCCAAAGAAGGGGTTCACATACCTCGCGACGACTAGCGACAAATAGCAAAATGCTCCAAAGTACTTCAACCTCGAGCTATTCCATTCTTCAAGTAGGATACGCTAAACTTAGTACTTCAACCTATCATGGCCAATCGTCCATTAACCTCATACTTTAAACGTAGAATATCCTAAGTGCCAAGTCACTAAATTCTACGGAAAATCTGACAAAGACCTCCTTTGTTTCTACTTACTTTGCCACCTTTTTCAAGGCGAAATACAATAACCAAACAGCCCCAATTGGCTCACAACAATATGGAAGGTAGTCCAATACAAATGCATAACTAAATGTGCCAATTGGCTCACAATTTAGAAAGTAGTCCAATACAAATGAATAATAAACTAAGTCCAAATTCGGCCACCTTGAGTTCAACCATACCAATTCTTATCAAATTTCCACTTCAATCCAAATTGTTAACATAACATGATATCAAGTATTTGATTATAACAACCATAATCTTTAAGTAAGTAACATGCGATTTATTTCTAATAAACGACCAATTAGTAATCCAACTTAACATGGCTTACATTACATTTTCGGATTTCCAAGGCTACAATCAATCCATAATCCTTATAAACCTTAACACATATCCTTCATGCTAGCAACAAGTAAAGCTAATCAACAATAAAAATAATCTTGTAACACTTTCAAAGAACAAGATTATACCTCAACGAATTGTAATCCAATCTTCAAAACCGAAGTTGCTCCTTAGCAACTTAGAGCCTCTTCAAGACACTTCAATCCGCCTCTTGAGACCCTTAGAACAACACTAACAAATTTCCTTCAACTTCCAATCCAAAACCTAGAAAAGCCACTAGGTTTTCACTTTGCGACTAATACGAAAACTCTCTTTTTCCGGGATTTTTCTATTGAGATACACTTACATAACACTCATGAACCTTGGGTTAAAGTTTGGAGCTTAATGGACAAGCAACGATTTTTTTTTTTCCAGATGGTGAAGCCGAGAGCTTCAAAGCTTGCTCCTCCAATTTGTTGTAATTTTGGCTAAGTGTGGAACTCTTGTCTTGCTACTAGTACTTTATATAACAAATAATGGAGGCTAAGATAAATACATATGTGTGGTTTGGATGCATCTCTTTAAAATATCATGCTAAGTGGTCCCATTGACCAAGTCAAAATTGTCAAGCTACTACTTTGCAAGACTTGGTTATCTAACAAGGGTCAAATGACCCTTTTGTCCTTGTAATTTCGTCCAAGACACCATTTAAGGGGTGACACGTGTCGCCCTCCCATTCGTCACAATAGTACGTTTTCCGAAAATTTCATAATTCCGAGAATTTTTTTTTACAAGTCTCAAATCTTAACACTGTGAGTTCTTACGTACGTTCTTACACCATGTCCTGTAAATACGGGGTGTAACATTCTTCCCCCCTTGGAAACATTCGTCCTCGAATGTTCTTTCGGAGTCAAACTTATAATTACCGACATAGTTTCCTGTCACAATCCCGACATACCAACAATGCCACACATGGCCCTAATACCTCGCACACGCATAACTGTCCATCATAAGCCCAAAAGAGATTATCCTTTCGTACTTCCAACTCATACTAGCATACATACATAACTTCCATACCGATTCTGGCCTCAAATCTTTGGAGTCACTCTATAAAACAATATAAGGCCATTTCCGCTTCATGACTGTTCGGTGGAACGCGTCCACGAACCCAGAAACAATTAACTAAACTTGGGCTCTTGCGCCCGTGACTCGCCACGTGGAACCACTACCAACTGATCCCACTCCATTCCGGGCCATGGGAGACCCGAATGTGTCCTCAACCCGACCCAGCACGCACTTAACTCTTATCCTCGTCCGACTTAAAATCTTATTTCCAGAGAAAACCTTATATACCTAAGGTCCTCGAAGAATCAATATTCTTAGGCTCGCAATGTCCATGCTCCACGCCTACCTTACCAGTCCCCCAGTAACCGGGTACAAAAACTTCTCATAATACCAAAACCATGTTGTCTCGATCACAACAACCATTGCTTACTCTACCGGACCTCATCCAGTATAATTCTCTTAAGCTTACTACACGGCTTAATCTATTAACATGACATTAGTTAGGTTCCTTAATATGGCTTCTAGGGTTCACTACCCTATCGGACGACTCATCCTTTCCCAATTACCTCAAAACAAACACAAAACCTTGGCGAAAATTCATTAACTATACCATACCTTCCGGTATCTAGTTAGTCTTTACGATTCCTGGTAATCTAAAATCATTCTAGGCAACACGCGTCGATCCTCATACATAACTCCGTATAGATGTATGTCACAATACCAACTATACTATAATCATTACCAACGGATACGCAATCCACATAGTCTTTCTGGGTCATCACGCCTTTCGTGGCTGCGAACAACATAACTCGTTAGGGAGACGACCTAACAACATTTCATCGCACGATCTCGAGTGAGAAGAATGAAACTAATCCTAAATGTCCTGTAGCCTCACGATTATAGATGTGGTGCACAACACACCGATAATCAAGACTACTGCTAGACACGGTCTGCAGACACTTTCCGAGGACTAATCGCTCGATACCACTTTTGTCACGACCGACCACAGGCATCGCGGTGCCCTACAGGCACCGCTACAGTATACATCGAGAGATAATCACGAACATACATGAAACTTATTAAAATAAAACAACGAATAAAACAACAGTTAGCCGATGGGCTACCTTCCCGGACGCACATACATAAACGGTTGCCTCCTTTTTTTACAAAGCGACCCACAATATGTGACTACGCACCTCAAGAGTTTTAACATAACAAGCGTGGCGGGACAAGGCCCCGCCGTACCTGAATAAACATAAGCGTGACAACTCGGAACACCGAGCCGTCTCGACTTGAGCACCGGATCCTAAGCTCGCGGATTCACCATCGTATTACCTAAACTGCGGGCATGAACGCGGCCGAAGAAGTCGATAACAGTGCAGAATATGGAACGAAATAACGTGCAAGAATCAAATCATAACGTACAAAAGAATGCCATTTTTAACTCCCGAAATCACTCGTATATTAACTGCTCCATTCCTTCTTTCCATAAGATTTAACATCATATTCTTACATACATTTAAGAGGTTAATCAAGTTTTCCACATAACTTACTTATCTTACATAACATAATCCGCCCATTTGCGGGACACGGTGTCTTGACGAATCATGTGACATAATCCGCCCGCTGTGGGGCTCGGTGTCTTGTGGAATCATGTAGCATAATCCGCCTCCCGCGAGCTCGGTGTCTTGTGGAATCATGTAGCATAATCCGCCCTCTGTGGAGCTCGGTGTCTTGTGAAATCATGTAGCATAATCCGCCTCGCAGTGAGCTCGGTGTCTTGTGGCGTAACCCGGCTATGTGTAGGCTCGGGGTAATATGGCGTAATCCCACTATGTGTAGGCTCGGTGTATCTCATAACGTAATCCGCCTATTTGTAGGCTCGGTGTATTTCATAACGTAATCCACTATTTGTAGGCTCGGTGTATTTCATAACGTGTCCGCCTATTTGTAGGCTCGGTGTATTTCATAACGTGTCCGCCTATTTGTAGGCTCGGTGTATTTCATAACGTGTCAGGCCTATTTGTAGGCTCGGTGTATTTTCCTTACATAATCTTTTAAATCGTATTATTACTTCTTCTTAAGTCGTCATAACAACTTCTCATAAAGCTATTATAACGTTCTTTCATATTAGCGAACTTAAGACACTTAATTCTTGCAACATTAGGGAAACTAAACCCAACCATACTACGTACATACGTACTTAATAGAATTATCAAACTTCAAGTCACATACTCTTTGAAATCATGTCATCAATACTTTAGAAATCAAGTCCACAATTAAAAAAAATAAAGTTTCATAATCCTTAGAAGACAACCAAAGTTCATAGTCTTAAAACCTTATAACGTACATTCTTTAAAGTCCACTTACTTATACTTATAAACAACTATACAAAGTTCCATACACTTCCAAAACCAAGTAACTTCTTCTCTTAAAACCATATAACTTTCACTTTTAAAATAAAACCCCTTTTCTCATATAAATTCTAGTCATTTTCGAACATAAAATCCACTTACTTACTTTAAACAAATCAAGACACATAGCCTTTAAATCAAAGCTCATAACTTCCTAACCGTTCTTACCAACGTCTCCCATAAGACCTAGTAAGGACTTAGGACAATTAAACATACTCTTAACTTAGATTCAACAATGTAAATACTTCTTAACTTCTAAGAGTAGAAGAAATCTTGAAATACTATCACGTGGATATTTCATACGTAGGATCATGCCAAAGAAAGAAGGGGTTCACATACCTGACGACTAGCGACAAATAGCAAAATGCTCCAAAGTACTTCAACCGAGCTATTCCATTCTTCAAGTAGGATACGCTAAACTTAGTACTTCAACCTATCATGGCCACAATCGTCCATTAACCTCATACTTTAAACGTAGAATATCCTAAGTGCCAAGTCACTAAATTCTACGGAAAATCGAATGACACCTCCTTTGTTTCTACTTACTTTGCCACCTTTTTCAAGGCGAAATACAATAACCAAACAGCCCCGATTGGCTCACAACAATATGGAAGGTAGTCAATACAAATGCATAACTAAATGACCCCAATTGGCTCACAATTTAGAAAGTAGTCCAATCTGAATGAATAATAAACTAAAAGTCCAAATTCGCCACCTTGAGTTCAACCATACCAATTCTTATCAAATTTCCATTTCAATCCAAATTGTTAACATAACATGATATCAAGTCGTATTTGATTATAACAACCATAATCTTTAAGTAAGTAACATGCGGCGATTTCTAATAAGCGACCAATTAGTAATCCAACTTAACATGGCTTACATTACATTTTCGGTTCCAAGGCTACAATCAATCCATAATCCTTATAAACCTTAACACATATCCTTCATACTAGCAACAAGTAAAGCTAATCAATAAAAATAATCTTGTAACACTTTCAAAGAACAAGATTATACCTCGAATTGTAATCGATCTTCAAACCGAAGTTGCTCATAGCAACTTAGAGCCTCTTCAAGACACTTCAATCCGCCTCTTGAGACCCTTAGAACAACACTAACAAATTTCCTTCAACTTCCAATCAAAACCTAGAAAAGCCACTAGGTTTTCACTTTGCGACTAATCTGAAAACTCTCTTTTTAAGGATTTTTCTATTGAGATACACTTACATAACACTCATGAACCTTGGGTTAAAGTTTGGAGCTTAATGAATGACAACGATTTTTTTCTTTTCTAGATGGTGAAGTAGGAGCTTCAAAGCTTGCTCCTCCAATTTGTTGCAATTTTGGCTAAGTGTGGAACTCTTGTCTTGCTACTAGTACCCTTATATAACAACATGGAGGGCTAAGATAAATACATATGTGTGGTTTGGATGCATCTCTTTAAAATATCATGCTAAGTGGTCCCATTGACCAAGTCAAAATTGTCAAGCTACTACTTTGCAAGACTTGGTTATCTAACAAGGGTCAAATGACCCTTTTGTCCTTGTAATTTCGTCCAAGACACCATTTAAGGGGGGGGGGGGTGACACGTGTCGCCCTCCCATTCGTCACAATAGTACGTTTTCCGAAAATTTCATAATTCCGAGAAATTTTTTTACAAGTCTCAAATCTTAACACTGTGAGTTCTTACGTACGTTCTTACACCATGTCCTGTAAATACGGGGTGTAACAAAAACCTTTATCCACTAGTCTAGCTTTATAAGTCTGAACCTTGCCAGATACATCAATCTTCTTCTTGAAGACCCATTTGCATCCTATGGGTTTAACCCCATTTGGCAAATCAACCAAGTTCCACACCTGGTTGATATACATAGATTCCATTTTGGATTTCATGGCTTCTTGCCATCTCTTCGAATCAATGTCTAGCATTGCTTCGTTATAGTTTCTAGGCTCGTCATCATCTGGAATATCTAGCTCATTTTGTGTTTCCACAAGTAGATTTAGTATTTCTGGAGGACGATGAGATCTAGTGGACCTACGGATGTTGATTGTCTTGTAGTTCAGTTACAGGTATGTTCTGACTGTGAGTAGGTTCTTGTGCGCTGGTCGAACCACCAACATTAGAGCTTTCAGGAATATCATTTTCATGTCTTTCCTGAATGGGAGGAAATCTGGCCAGTGCACTGCTCCCAAGGTATCTTGGAAGATCTTGCATTTCTGCATTATTCCTCGTAGCACTCCCAATGATCGAAGGGGGTACCCTAAATATCCAATCTTCGCCAAAAGCTCCCATTGAATTCTTGCCTTCATCATCGGGCAAGGATTCAACCTCTTTGTTACCTTGTTCTTGAATTTCTTCAAGTTCTATCCCCGTGCAACTTTCATCCTTGTAGACATATTCATCTTCAAGTAAAGTTGCGTTCCTAGAAACAAATATCTTATGTTCTCCAGAAAGATAGAAATAGTATCCCTTAGTTTCCTTCGGATACCCAACAAAGTAACACTTCTCACTTTTAGATTTCAACTTTTCAGTGATCAACTTCTTGACATATGCAGGAAACCCCCAGGGCCTCATGTGTCCAAGTGATGACTTCTTGCCACACCATACCTCATATGGTGTCTTTTCGACTGATTTAGATGGAACTCTGTTTAGAACATATATTGAGGTTAAAATAGCGTATCCCCAAAGGTATGTAGGAAGAGCTAAAAAGCTCATCATGGAACGAACTATGTCAAGCAAGGTTCAGTTTCTCCTCTCGGCAACACCATTCATCTGTGGTGTTCTAGGAGGTGTCCATTCGGAATGAACTCCATGAAGCTTTAAGTAGTCAAGAAATTATTTACTTAATTATTCACCCCCACGATCTGATCGGAGAGTCTTGATACTCTTTGAGAGTTGTTTCTCAGCTTCACACTTAAACTCCTTAAACTTCTCAAAAGCCTCGAATTTGTGTTTCATAAGATACACATATCCGTACCTCGATAAGTCATCTGTGAAAGTGATGAAGTAAGATAAATCTTCTCTAGCTTGAGTCGAAAATGGTCCACATACATCCGTATGTACCAACTCAAGCACCTCCTTGGCACGGATCCCCTTTCCAGAAAGAGGTTTAATGGTCATCTTACATTTCAAACAGGATTCACAGTTACCATAAGATTGTAAGTCAAATGGTTCGAGGTAATTTAATTTCATCAACCGTTCTATCCTCGTTTGATTGATATGAACAAGTCTGCAATGCCACAAGTAGGTAGAATTTCTTTCATTTAACTTAGCCCTTTTATTTTGTACATTGAAAATTTCCCTGCGGCAGTTTAATGTATATAATCCATTCACAAGAGGCGTAATTCCATACACAACATTATCTAAAGTCAAAACCATATTGTCATTAGACGTATTTGAGGAAAAACCCTCTGAATCAAGTACAGGAATGAAAATAATATTCCTTGTCAAAGAAGGAACATAAAAACAATTGTTCAACATTAAAACTTTGCCAAAAAGTAAATCTATCCTATAAGTTCCCACGCGCTCAGCAACAACTCGTGCTCCATTTTCGACGCACAGGTCCACCTCGCGAGGCCCGACCTTCATGCTATCAGTTAGCCCCTGCACATTTGTACAAATGTGTGAGCCACAAGCGGTATCAAGTACCCAGGAGTGAGAATTATTTATAGATAAATTAATTTCAATTACAAATATACCTTGTCCAACAGCACCTGGTGCCATTCCTCTGCCTGGAGCAGTGCAATCCTTTCTCCAATGCCCCTTCCTGTTGCAATTCATGCAAATATCGGATGCCGGCAGTTTCTTCTTCTTCTTCTTCTTCGCCCCTCCATTGGGCTTCATTACTGCTGCAGGAGAAACAATTTTGCCCTTCCCCTTCTGTTGTCCCTTACCTTTCGGTTTGGGGCGACTAGAGGAGCCAACCATCAGAATAGGTTTGGTCTTGGAGGTCGAAGATTCAAAAGTTTTCAACATATTATGTAACTCCGGCAATGTTGCTTTAGTCCCATTCATATTATAATTAACAATGAAACTCTCAAACGACCTAGGAAGTGAGTGCAGGATGAGGGTGGTGGAGACTCTGTCATGAAACCTTATGTCTATAGAGGCCAACCTCTCAATCAACTCAATCATTCTCAACACATGAGGTGAAACTTGACCCCATTCATTTAGCCTACACTTGAAAAGTTCTATGAGCAGGTCATACTCCATTTTCTGACTCTACGAATCATAAAGGCTCCTCAAATGGGCTAACATTTCGTTGGGCCCCATAGTTTCATGCTGTCTTTGCAATTGTGGTGACATAGAAGACAACATTAAACATTGAGCTGAGGTGACATCCTTATAATGTTTCTCGTAGGCAACTTTGTTAAAAGTAGCATACTCAGCAGAGTCCTTCGCCGGAGCGGTTGGGAATACCTTGTCAAATGTGTACTCAATTTGTTCATGTCTTAGAACAATTCTAACATTTCTTAGCCAGTCAATGAAGTTGGGTCCGGTGAGTCTGTTTGAATCCATGAGCATTTTCAACGAAAAGTTCGACATTTCTGTAAATCTGAAGTTATAGATAAAATAGGAAAAATGCAATCAATAATTCATTCTTCCAATAATTTATACACATTCATAATTTGCTAATTTTAACATGACCTTTTGTTTTAAATTAGCTCCCACTATTTTTCATACTTCTACGACCCTAAGGTAGAATACAGACCTAAATCAATATAAATGTCATAATGGGCCAAGATCCAAATATAGGCTATATCCGCGTTCGCTTTGGCTGATAACTTCAATAGCACACTTTGGTAGGTCCTCAACCAATTGTAAAACAACTCTACAACACTTGGTTTGATTAAATATCTTTCATTTTAATCTTACGTCTTTAGACTAGTCCGACACTTTGGCGCCAAGATTCATCTAAACAAGCCAACCCCATTACACGACTGCGTTTAAATGCCTAAGTAAATTTAGCTTTTGCAAGCAAACACTTTGGTGTAAATACCTATAAAATTTTATTATCTATTTTCATTTTAACACATCTATGAAAGGGCATTGATCCTCTTAGACTTAGAGCAAATGCTTTGAGATAAATACTTGTATCGCCGAAAATGACTTAGCACACTACCAATTATAATGGATGACGCGTTACATTTAGACTTGTATTTAATGTTTGGGGAATATTTTTAGTTTTCGGAGATTCATTCAAGATCAACAATCAAGTCATACATCATATGACATCCTATCATGCAATATCTAAACACAATTATATGGGAAATCATCAAACCCGATAGACATGATAAAAGATAGTTTTAATCACATACTGGGCGCCGTCTACCTAGAAAGTTATAGCGGTCATTTGAAATTAAACAATTACTGGACGCCGCCTACCCAGACAATAATTGAGGACCCTATGCTAATAATTTAAATGCATCACATTCAATCACTTAGCACATTTGTATATTATACAATAATATACTATTAATGATAATCATGGGTCTATTTGTCTAAACTCTACAATCTATGTTAATGCCAAACAGTCCCTAAACATTTCTTCTGAAATTCTGATTTTCAGGGTTTCTGTGAACTTTTAAAATTTATAGTTTAGTCTTTTTAAGAATTTAAAAGTTTAATTCTGAACCCCTATAAATTTAAAAAATACAATTTTAAAACTCAAAAAATATTTTTAAAGTTTTTGGGACCTGTTTGCAATTTCCAGAACCTAAAATCAATCTTCAGAAAACTTTATTTAATAGCAGATTTGCCCGAAAGGACCAAATCTGTCTAATTTTAAAAACTTATTTTCAGAAACTGAAATTTCTAAAACTTCAGATTTAGAATTCTGAAACTTTTAAACTTCTGTTTCCGATTTTCATTTTTTTTTAAATTAGTCGTTGGCACCGCAGTTCCAACTGGTGGCACCACGATGCCTTCGAGATAGTAAGTCACTGGTTCTGCAAAATTAATTTGCACCACGGTTCCTAACAGAAGGCACCGTTGTTTCGTAATCACCGTCACATGCATCGCGGTCCTAACAGGTGGCACCGCGGTGCCTCGAAGGCAGAATGTCCGAAAAATTAATTTTAAGCTTCTGGATGAACAACATCGCGGCTCCCATGAACAGGACCGCGGTGCCTCTGGCTTCATCTGGGCAGCACCGCGGTGTTCCATCATGGAACCGCGATTCCGTCACCAAAACCTTAGCAGGCACCGCGGTGCCTTTATCCCCAGAAACACAAAACTAAAATCTTCGAACCCCTAAAACTGCTTTAGGGCCAGATCTCTCAGATATATATCACTTATTACCATCACCATTAAAACAATATGTTCATTGACCATCAAATTCAATTTTCTTCTTGTTCTTCGTTTAAATGCACCATGCTTTAAGCCGGATAACGCATATCAACTTAGAAGAGTTATTTATTGGATTGACTTGTTCGAATACATAATTGCATTAACAGATTAGGGCACATGGACTATGTGTTATAAAGATTTAGGATGTTAAAGCTTTTAGCAACATAAAATATAGATCTAAACAAATCTTAACTCATATTTCATTAATATCATTACAAATCACACGAAACAACCCAGACTCAGATACCACTGTAGATGTTTACGTCGGATCGTACACACAACGGAATTTAAAAATTTATGTTTCAAACACGACGACGGTCGAATTGTAGTATGATATGTAATGAAAATACAAAGCACATAGTAAATGTAATACTTTGATAGAAGACTTACATTTCGAATAATCAGTCAAGAAGTTGATTCTCGATGCTTTGTGTAGTCCGATGGTGCACACGCAAACGTCCCTCAATTTGCAAGTTATGTAAACTGTGATGTAATTTAATAAGTCAGGAATGCTAGGGATTCTGACAGAGCTTTAGAAGAGATTTATCTCTCTTAGGTTTTATGTGTTTGGAATGGGAGGTAAGCCCTCTATTTATAATTGCAAACAGAGGCTTTAGGTTTCTGTGGGCCAGGCCCAGCAAAACCCCGAACTGGCTAAATTCAGACCGTCTGAAATCAGCTAGGCACCGCGGCCCAAAGTAAGTGGCACCGCGGTTCCTGTGCGTGTTTTCAGAACATCGGTCCTAAATTAAAGACACCGCGGTCCTGTCCCTATTTTTCAGCCCTTTCCATTTCTAATGTCCCGATCATCAACCGAACATATATGTATGATCTCCTTCTAATTACATCATTCAATCGACAGAACATTTGACTTAGTGTTACCCTTCAGGCCTTTACATATTGTCACTAATTACATTAGGATCTTCATGGAACTCCTAGACTGCGCCGGAAGACGAACTCAATATGTAAAGTTTAGCTACACAAAATATGTGAACTGAACCTTTATGTGGGAAGATAAAATTCTTTCATTCATGACAAACTCAATCAAGCTCAGGATTTGTCAAGTGTCTATCCAAATGACTTGATTATTATAACTCATCTATATTAGTTGACAACATGACCATATCACGTATACGTCATCAGATCGCCAATGACTTAGTTAACCTAATACCATATGAGTACTTGAGTGTTCACTCGAATATAAATTCAATGAATGAATCCTTTCTTGGCTCACACACCACCTTTAATCTACTTCGTAATGCACCCAAAACAAGCCGCGTCTCAACCTATAATGCATTTGAGCTTAGGACAGAATCATAGTACATTACTCCGTAAACAAGATGATATTGACCTCAAGTCTAAGGACTTCTAACTCCCACATGCCGATGACATTATAGTCTATAGACATATAACAAATAATGCATCAGCAGAATATACCAATACTTCAACAAGTATTCATGTGTCCATCACGAGTTGCCATAACTCGTAGCAAGTGAGACATGCTATATCCCCTAAAGGATATGATGCAGACCACATGTCGACGTATCACATATTATCGATATCCCAATTTCGATGATCATTAGTCGAGGTAATTTAAGAGTTACGTTATAACATTAATTCTCACATCATTAATAAACACGTAAACTCTAGGAATGCATTTATAAAATATTATAAACAATCAACTAATAATTTAACAAATGCAAATGTCATAATATTAATCATCATTAATATAAATACGAATGTATATAAAGTACATTATGTCCTAATACAGATTGTCTCTAGGATATACATATACTTTAGTAGTTTAGTCAAAAAACTTATTTTTTTCTAAAAATTAATATTTTATTAAAGGGGGTGCTAAACGCTAAGTTTACACTTTTTCTTGAGCCGGAGGGAGTAACACATTTAAGAGGAGAAATAAGGGTCATTAATTAGTACAAGTTTGTCACAATTTACCGCCTTTTCCAATAGTGTGAACACAAATACTGATGAAATCATATTCAAAGTGAACTAATTATGACAAGATTGTGTGAATATATCACCAAACATATTTTCATATTTTCAAGTTCGACAAAGATAGCAATCAGTTGGATGATTTTCCAATAGTCTAAGAGAACTCAGTCTTAAATTTTAGTTGTATAACTGTCCAGATGTTACACATTACTACATCTCAAGTGAAAAACAAATTAGAAAGCACTAGCTACAAACATCTTTTTTAATGATTAAGCCGATAATAGGACTGGAGCTAGTCATTATATGTACAATCAACAAGTAATCTCAGCCATTTTTCTCCTTTTAAACTAAGGTTATGATTCTATATTGTAAGAGGGTAACTGAGACAAATTTAAGGTTATACATGTTGGAGACAGACAAGTCATATGTATATATAAGTGAAAGGTGTGTATGTGGAGCTTCATTTAAGAAAATGTGTTGTGTGTGTATTGTATGCGTTTTGTCGGGTTCGTACACGCATCGGAACTTGAAAATTTATGTTCCAAACCCGACATGTCGGTCAAATTATAGTATGATTATATAATGTAAAGTAATAACACAAAACAATAATGTAATACTTCGAACGAAGACTTACATATTGTAGATAACAATCTGAAAATTTGAAGCTTTGTGTAGTCCGAGGGTGCACACGCAAATGTCTCTCAATTTGCAAGTCAAAACTTTGATGTAATTTGCTAAGTCTTGGAATGCTAGGGATTCCAGCAGAGCTTTAGAAAAGAATACTCTCTTGGTTTTGGTGTGTTGAAATGGTACGGGGAACCCTCTTATTTATAGTTGAAGAGGACAACGTAGGGTTCCCCATGGGCCAACCCATTTAACAACTCAGAAGATCGGCCAGATTCACCGACGCGCCTGGCCACGGCCCTGCATAGTGGTAGCCGCGCGCTCAACATGCGTTTTGGCGTCGCGGCCCTATCCCATTTTTTGTCTTGTTTCCATTTCTAATGTCCCGGTTATCAACCAAACATTTATATAATCTCCTTCTAATTACATCATTCAATCGACGGAACATTTGACTTAATGTTACCCTTCAGGCCTTTACATATTGACACTAATAACATTAGGATCCTCACGAAACTCCTAGACTGCGCCGGAAGACAAACTCAATATGTAAAGTTTAGCTACACGAAACATGTGAACATAACATCTATGTGGGAAGATAAAATCCTTTCATTCACGACACACTCAATCAAGCTTAGGATTTGTCAAGTGTCTATCCAAATGACTTGATCATTATAACTCATCTATATTAGTTGACAACAGGACCATATCAAAGACATGTCCATTGCGTTGGCCAACGACTTAGTCAACCTAATATCATATGAGTATCTGAGTGTTCACTTGAATATACATTCGAGGAATGAATCATAATCTTGGCTCAACTACCACCTTTAATCTACTTCGTAATGCACCCAAAACAAGCCGTGTCTCAACCTATAAGACATTGAGCTTAGGACATGATCAAAGTACATTACTCCGTAAACAAGGTGATATGGACCTCAAGTCTAAGGACTTCTATCTCCCACACGCCGATGACATTATAGACATATAACAAAACAATACATCAGCAGGGTATACCAATACTTTAACAAGTATTCATGTGTCCATCACGGGTTGCCATAACTCGTAGCAAGTGAGACATACTACATCCCCTAAGGATATGATGTAGACCACATGTTAACGTATCACATATCATCGATATCCCAATCTCGATGATCATTAGTCGAGGCTATTTAAGAGTTACGTTATAATATTAATTCTCATATCATTAATAACCACGTAAACTCTAGAGATGCATTTATAGAATATTATAAACAATCAACTAATATTCAACAAATGCAAGTGCCATAATATTAATCATCATTAATATAAATATGAATGTGTATAAAATACATTTTGTCCTAATACAGATTGTATCTAGAACATACATATACTTTCATGTATATATATAATGTGTGTGTGTTTCTGTGTAAAGTTGAGATTTGTAAAAGTTCAAACAGTTACCAATTCAGTATCATCATAAGAACAAAATGCAAATAAAGGGTAGTGAAAAAGGTAGTAATATATGTAGATATGTTATAGACATAAGATGCCTATTAGCATTAGTCGTGTTTTTTCACTAAGGAAATTCTAACATAAGAAGTAAACATGCGAAGAAACAACGTACTTCAATATCAATCTACAATATATATATAAAATAAGTTTACTCTTGTATATACAATATAATCTCCAGACAAAGAAAATTTGAATCAACGTCCCCTCATGCAGGATACGGTACTGGTTTGCCACTTTGGTGTACTCTTAAAGAAGACTAGTAATCTATAGGTAGTGATATATGAATATGCCTTGTGAAAGTTCTTTCCACAACAACTCATCCACATTATTGTTATCAATCTCATGATGCATAGGTGCTTTGACACTTCAACACTCAACTTTCACATTGGTCATTTCTTGAGAAATTTGAGGGCTTTTCCAGTAAGTTGTTGAACAATGGTTCTAAACTCAGTTGAATTTTTGGCATTTACCATCACTGGGCTCTCTATATACTTCACCTTTATAGCTTCTCTTCTTTTTGGCTTTTGCTTTTGCCTGTCCATGAATATACACACATAAACCGAGGTTTTTGGATATATATATATACTTATTTTTGGCTCAGGTGAAACTTGAAATCTTGGTATTTATACATAGGATTGAAGAAATTTCCAAGAAATAAAAAGGTTGAAAATAATTAGACACAAGCAGCTTCCAGATGAAAATTAAGACATGTTTGAATAAATGAAAGTAGCTAGTCAAAGAAGGATTGCGAAAGGTTCTTGCCTCGACCCTAGGATCGCAGGTTCGAATCCCCTCGATGTATATCCTCATTTGGTGGGTAAGGAGAGCTTGGTCACACAAGTTCGAGACCTCAGGGTAACACTTTGGCCTGCGTTCGCCTCTTGGTGGGAGCCTGTCACACCTGACTTGCCAAGTGTGGTTTAACTGGATGACTATGTTTGCACGCTATTACGTCAGTCCGTGATTTACCCAGTGCACACATTCGGATAGCGGCTGCGGATTTCACGTTAAACAAAAGATTGTGACATAGCCATGCAGAGAAAAAGAGAGATCTTGATATATAAACAAGAATAGTGACGAATGACTTCTGTCACTAAATAATAAAAATTATTAATCTCATTTAATGACGGATTGTCCGACTATAAAAAATCTTGATAGTTAATTATGGGTTATTTAACGTAGATTAGCGATAATTTCATAGCTAATTCCTTTTTTTTGTAATGGTAGTATTCATATGTCTAAGTTTATGTGACACGTTTTCCTTTTTCAAAAACATAACACATATATTTTAGAAATAAGATAACTTTTAAAGATCTCATTTTACCTTTAATGAAATAATTTATAACCATAAGATATTTATAAATATTGTTTTGGATGATCATAAGTTTTAAAATTATTTTTTCTATCTTAAGTTTCTTGCTCAGTTAAATAATGTTACAAAAAATAATTCATGTAGATATCGGACACCCGGAGGGAAACAAAAGAAAAAGATATAATTACCAAATAAAATTCTTACAGTAACCAGATGCCTGGCGTCATTGATTGCTTACATAGTTGAATATTTTATCCAAGCTTTAATTAGAACCCTTCATCTCATAGTCCATCAAATTCAAGAATATACAGATATATAAACAACAATTAATTACTGATAAGGAACAAAGGATAATTGATGTGACTTCTAATGCTAGTGAATGTACGTCACACCACTTGTTCAATAATTAAGTTAATAGCGTCTTGGGGAGCCTGTCACACCTGGCTTGTCAAGTGTGGTATAACTGAGCGCACTAGCGCGAAAGCCGTTGCGCGTTAGCGCATCCGTTTTCTTGCTGCATCCATTTTCTTGCTGTAACGCGCATCCGTTTTCATTCGTTCGAGTTGCTTTCAGCTCCTTTCCCTGCGGTCAAGTGGCTACAGGGTTTGCAGACTGTTACGTCAATCCGTGGTGTACCCAGTGCGCACCTTCGGATAGCAGCTGCGGGTTTCACGTTAAACAAAAAAAAAATTAAGTTAATAAAAACCTTGGTCATGAAAAAGGTATATATGTAGTATATTATATTAGCCTCTAAAATGTGAAGTCTCCAAAGTTGATCTAATTTTAATGTGTCATTGAGTTGTTAAATTTCCAATTTCCTTTATTAGTATATATATAAGTCTAGAAAAAAAATTGTTTGGTATAGAAGTAGCACACTCTCATGAGTCAAGCTTATGAATTCTACAATGTTGGATCGATAAGTTACAGTTTCAAATATATCTAGAACTGATGCTATCATCATTCATGATGAAATTATAAGCAATACTTTGATACTTTTTAAATACTGAGTAGACTTTGAAGTGGATATATATACAGTATACACCACCTCTCTCTCTATATATATACTATCTTGAATATCTATTTTGCCTTTTGAGTTCTGTAATATCCATTGTAAGTGTTGTTTCCAACTTGCATCTTCAAAGTGAGTCTGTTGTAGCCATAACAGAATCTTCAACTATACCTACTTTGAATAAGGACAATGAATGAATATGTGATCTTTAGTCTCATCTTGCACTTGACACAACATACATTTTGTTGTCGACTTGCATACCCCATTTTGTTAATCTGTCAGCAGTTATGAGCTTTCCCTGTAATTGAAACTAAAGAGTGAACTAAGCTTTGCTCCTGGCTGTATTTTTAAACATCATATTCTTACATGGTACTCTAGTTTGATCTCCCAGTAACTACAAATAAATCTGCCTGATGATTCCTTGACTGGCATTAGACGTAGTTGAACCTAACTTACTTCTAACAACTTTCTCACCATCCAGGAAGCTTGTTGAGGAACAGGCGTTGTACTAAAAGCTTACTCTTTTTATATAGAAGATATGTATTCACCTTATCCATATTTTTTTCCTGTTTGTGAGCCAAGTCCCAACATGACTTAGCTATGGCTGCTTTATTTCACAACTGAAGATTGATTAGGTTCATCCCTCCTACAGACTTGGGTAAACATTCTCTATCCCATACAACCAGAGCTTTTTTAGTTATGGAATTTGTACCTGACCATACAAAGGATCTGCAATATTCATCTATGGCTTTAAGGACTTTAGAAGGCAGGACAAACAACTGTGCCTAGTAGACTTGAACACCAAATAGCACTGATTATACAAGTTGTACTCTACCAGCATAAGAGCTTCTTTATAGCCCAAGATGTTATTTTGGCAACTATACTCTCAATGAGTGGTATCCATTGAACAAAGGACAGCTTCTTGGTAGATAATGGGATACCTAAATATTTGAAGGGCAAATCACAACAGAGTATCCCAGATGATGCATAATATTGTCCTTTACTGTTTGGCTCACACCTTCAAAGTATATAACAACTCTTTCCCAAATTGCTGGTAAGCCTAGAAGCTGCAGAAAATTGAGCAAAATAATGGTGCAAAATTGAGACAAATGACAGATCTCCCCTGAAAAATAGGAGAAGATCATCTTCAAAGCACATATGGGCGATATTAAGCTTGCTGCACTTAGGATGGTATTTAAAACATGTCATTTTCAAATCACGTAGAAGTCGATTAAGATACTCCATTGCTATTGCAAACAAAAATAGGGAGATATGATTCCCTATCTCAATCTTCTAACCTCAAATGGAGGAGATGGTTCACCATTGATTAATATGGTGTAGTTTACTGACTTTAACACACTCCATTAACCAGGCAATGGACTGCATAGGGAAGCCTATAGTTTCTATGATTTGTTCAAGGTAAAACCACTCAACTAAACCATAAGCGTTTTGTAAATCTATCTTAACCATACACCTAGGTGAAACATGTTTCCTAGATAAGGCTTTGATCAATTCATGAGCTAAAATAATGTTGTTAGCTATTTTCTACATGGAGTGAAACCTGATTTTGCTTGACAAGTAATAGATGCTATAACTGATTGTAACCCAGAAGCTAGAACCTTGGCAATCAATTTATACATCACTATGCATCAGGCAATGGGTCTATACTCTTTGATTGTGAATGGATTGGAAGTTTTAGGGATCGAAGTAATAGTAGTACAGTTAAAAGATTTAAATAGTTTACGCTGATGAAGAATTCCTTAACTGTTTTGATGATATCCTTCTTGATGACTGGCCAGACCTTCTTGTAGAAATATGCATTGTATCTATCCACTCTTGGAGCTTTGTCATCCCCAATTACACATAACCATAAAATATTTCATCCTAAGTTACTTCAGCACACAATTGAAGTCTTTAATCATAAGATAAAGTTGGTCCTTTCCTCATCATCACCCTACTGACTGATGGAACGGATGTGGTTGTGGATCCCATAAGGGCTTGGTAGAAGTTCACAATTTCAGTTCTGATTTCATTAACAATAGTTAGCTTAATCCCTGTCAGTGAATCAAGTTCTAATTTTTGTTTCATGCAGTCTTTCCTTGATCATAGTAGAAACATATTTATTGTTTATGTCCCCCAACTTAAATACATTGAGCTCTTGATTTATGTTTAAGGATACTCTCCTCAATACCAGATCCAAATTCATGAGTGTTTCCCTCTCCGTATGAGTATAATGGATAGCCAATTGGTCTTGAATAACTGCCAGTTCCTCTCTGGCTTTCTGTATTTTTTTATTCGTGCTCCTGAAAATGTCATTATTGAGCTTCATCAGTTTTGGTTTCAGTATCTGTAAATTCTGCCAGTTATCTCTCCTAGGATTACTAGTGCTATATACTTGCCAAGTCTCCTTAACCAAGTCAAGGAAATGATCATGTTCAGCCCACACATTGAAAAACCTGAAAGGGAAATGTTCCAGTGTTTCTGATTCAAAGATAGTAGAATTGGTGAATGATCAGAAATAAACGGAGCTGCATAATCAACTACCACTTGTTTCCATGGTAGCATCCAGTCATGGTTCCCTAAGACCCTATCAATCGTACTACAGACTCTATCTGACCCTTGTTGTTTATTAGTCCATAAGTAGTACTCCCTCCGTCCCAAAAAGACCTAGTTTGACTTGATACACAATTTAAGAAATAAAGGAAGACTTTTGAAATGCATGGTCCAAAACAAGCCTTAGATATTTGTGTGACTGTAAATCATATCATAAAGTTAAATAGTTTCTAAAATATAGAAATGAAAGAATGTAAGAAATATCCCTTGATTATTCTTATTAATGAAAGACATATATATACAAGTTACAATGGGAAAATCTTTTTCCCTTTCTACATCTAAATCCCTATTTTATAAGGAGACTAACTCTATAATTATGGTAACACTACAATACCAATTATGGTAAAAGAATAATTACAAATATACAAAGGGTCAGTGCTGGCCCCATCTGATACGTGTGGACTGTTTAACACACCCCGCAGTGATAGCGGGAGGTCTTCGTATGCTGAGACTGTCTCTAAAATCTTCAAAAAGGACCGAGGGAAGACCCTTTGTAAAAATGTCTGCAATTTAGTATCTTGAAGGAACATGACAGACGCGTACTTGTCCTTTTGCTACCTTCTCTCGAACAAAGTGAATATTCATCTCTATGTGTTTAGTACGTGCCGAATGGATTACCGAAGGTAGATGACACATATTATCACAATACACCAAGGTAGCTTTCGATAGACAATAAAGCTCTAACGAGATTTCGTAACCAGCGTGACTATAAACCACATTGGCTACCCTCTATACTCTACCCAGACTTGAGCGTGAAAGCGTTGATTGGCGCTGATGCACTGAGACCAAGTTATTGCCTAAAACATGCATAGCGGACGTAGGCCGCACGGTGTCAGGACAACCACCCCAATCAACATCTGTGTAAGAGACAAGTGTAGACGTCGACGAGGGATACAAATGCAAATCATACTCAAGTGTTCCCTGAATGTACATCAGAATGCGTTTTAGTGCATTCATATGTTCAATTCTGGAATCATGCATAAACAAACACACCTACTGTACGACATATGTAATATCAGGTCGCGTTACGTCAGATACTGAAGGGCGTCTGCAAGACTGCGATAGTGGGTCGGATCCTCATATGGAGAGCCAACTGCATCACCTAACTTGGGTTTAGTATCAACTGGAGTGGAAGTGGACTTACAGGATGACATCACAACCCTCTCAATGATCTCTGCTGCATACTTCCTCTGTGACAAGAACAATCCGCCCGCATGACGAGTGACTACAATCCCTAAAAAATAACTCAATGGGCCCAAGTCCTTCATGACAAACTCAGAACTGAGCATTGTCATAATCGACTTTCGCAAAGCATCAGAAGAGGCAGTCAAGATAATATCATCAACATACAACAATATATAAGCCACGGAAGACCCTCGACGATATATGAATAATGAATTATCAGATCTGCTATGCGAAAAACCCATAGTCGAAACAAAATCAGCAAACCTCTTATACTAAGCCCGTGGATACTGCTTAAGCTCATACAATGACTTCTTCAATAGATAGACATGATTAGGATATCTAGTATCTCGGAACCCAAGGGCTGATGCATATACACTGTCTCCTAAAGATCACCATGTAGGAAAACATTCTTCACATCTAGCTGATGAATGGGCCATAATTTCGAAAGAGTCAAGCTGAGCACAGTGCGAATGGTAGTCGGCTTGATCACCGGGCTAAATGTCTCACTGCAATCCACACCAAACTGCTGAGTCTTACCATCACCTACAAGTCTAGCCTTATGCCTTGCAAATGAACCATCATAATTTTCCGTATGAATAAAAATCCATATAGACCGAATAATATTATGAACCAGATGGATGGGGTATCAACTCCCACGTCTTATTATCAATAAGAGCATTATATTCCTCGGTCATGACAATTTTCCAATTAGGGTTATTTAAGGCTGACATAGGATTACGGGGTAAGGGGGATTTAAGAACATTAGAATTCTAATTAAAATGTGTCTTTGGTTTAAAAATACCCCGTTGACTACGAGTGACTGGACCATGACTCTGGGCTGGATTGGCTGAATTTTGGGAATTTTCAGAAATCACCGTTGAAGGCGCCGCGGTTCCAGAAGAGCTACAGGACTCGCTGGATATTAGGCGCCGCGGCGCTGATGACGGGTTTAACGTATTTTCTGGGTTCAACGTATTTTCTGGTAAACCTGAAAAATGACGGAGAACATAGGGGAGATAACATCATCCAAAAAATCATAAGAACTAGGCACAGATTTTTCTACTTTAGAAAAGGGAAATTGAGATTCATCAAAGAGAACATGATGACTAATGATGATTCGTTTAGAAGACAAATAAAAATATTTATAACCACACTGATTTGACAGAAAACCCAAAAATACACAAGGAGTAGAACGTGCCTGAAGTTTGTTGATTGTAGTAGATGGAAACAGTGGATAATATAAGCATCCGAAGACCCTAAGATGAGTGTATGAAGGAGTCTTATTGTATAACACTTTTAGAGGGGATAAATATGTCAAACCTTTAGAGGGAAGAATATTTAGGAGATCGGTAGCCATTTGTAGTGCATGATGCCAAAATAATGGAGGAACGGAAGAATGAACCAATAAAGTGCGGATAATATTATTAATGGTACGAATTTTTCGCTCAGCTTTCCCATTTTGTGCAGACGTATGGGGACAAGAAAAATGAAAATATATCTCATTTTGAGCACAAAACTCCCTAAATTTTCCATTATCATACTCTTTGCCATTATCACATTGAATGTTTTTGACTTTCCGTTCGAATTGTGTTCTTATGAAGGCTCTAAATTTTATGAAGATGGAAAAAACTTGAGATTTTTTCGCAATTGAAAACGTCCATAAATATTTAGTATTGTCATCTATGAATAGAGCATAATAACGATGACCCATAGAACTGAGAACCGGAGATATCCATAAATCACTATGAATAATTTCAAATGGCATAGAAGTATTCGAATTTGAAGATACAAATGGTAATTTAATAATCTTTCCCAAAGCACAGGATTGACAAATTGGAGTACTACGCATACCCTTACAAGAAATAAACTTAAGTCTATCTAACGAAGATAAAATAGACGACCCCGGATGACCTAGACGAGCATGCCACAAGGAAGGAGCAAGAGCTGCAAATGTGGATGTCATAGTTTGACGCGAGACGCTGGACTTGGTGTGATTGGATAGAGGTCCCCCCCCACACTGTTACACCTCATCAGATGACTCACCGTCTTGAAATCCTTCACAGAAAATCCAAATGGATCAAAATTAATAGAAACCCAGTTATCAGTTGTGAATTTTCTGACAGATACCAAAATTTTAATTAATTTTGGGGCATGAAGGGTATTTTTCAGGACAAGTGATGGATGAGGAGGAGACAAGGTTTTATGACCATAACCCTTAATTGGAATAGAATTGTCATTACCAACAGTTATACCACGATTAGTGCTCAAATTGGAATAAGACGAGAGAGTACCTTGATCGGATGTCATGTGGGTAGTGGCGCCGGTGTCCATGTACCAATTAGGGTCCAGTTGAGTTAAGCCAAGTGTGCATCGCTGCTTCAATATCGGTCTGAGTGTGTCCCACTGCGTGGTGGGCCTGATGGGGGCGAGGCCCAAGTATACTAGACTGATGGGATCGCCATACGTCTGATTCGAACTCGAGTGCGGGATCGATAAGCCGACGCGGTGCGTATACGGGCTGGTACTGAGGCGTCGTGGCGTTGTAAGGTGGCATCGCGATCTTTGTTAGTCTTGGCCGCGCGGCTGTTAGTCTTTGGGACCCACCGCCATCGACCGGGGCCCGTGGGTTCGAGATTGCTTTGGTCTTTGCTGCTGCCGAGTTGCCCCGTTTTGCCTCCACGATTCTTGCCATTATTCTTCCGATTCTGGCCTTTCTTACCACCCCCGTTGTTGTGATTTTGGGTCACATTGGCTGAATTGAAAGGAGAAAAATTGGAAGCAGTCATCAAGCCGATAGGACTGGCCCCAATTTCTACTTTCTTAGCCAAACCGACTTCTTCCAAAGTGAGCATATAACGGGCTTGATAAAATCCTGACACGAGGTTACTCTGACGAATAACTGAAGCAACGCCGCTATAGGCCTCTGACAGGCCTGCAACCATCTGAAGAACTAGATGACTATTAGAAATAGGAGAACCCACGTTGCTGAGTTGGCTGCCAAGTTCTTGAGACGTTTGCAATAAGAAGAAACGTTTTGAAAATTCCTGCTCAAGGATAACAATCCGAGAATGACTGTTATCTTGGAATATATCTCACAATCGATCCCACACCGACATAGCTGTGGAGTTGGGTTCCATAATCGTCTGCAAAAGGTTCAAAGAAATAGTGACATAAATCCACTGAAGAACCTTGGAATCAAGCATGTCCCATAATTCTGGGTCTGCTTCTTTAGTGAGCACAGTAGATGTAGACGCCATATCACTCTCATTTGAAGGAGTTGGAATAATGATATGGTGAAGAACTTTATGTGCTTTAACATGAATCTTGAATAACTCCGCCCACGTCCCATATTGGACGTTTTCAAGATCAAGAACAATAGGGATGACGCTCTTGATGTTAGAAACTGAGAGGGCTGGATGAAAATTGTTCTTATCAGCCATAGGGAATAGAACAACAAGATTCAGAGAAGAGAATTTGAGAGAGAGGAATTTGGAGGGGAAGATACTCGTTTTTTGTTAAAAGGGAAGCACAAAAAATCGAGAACTTTAGTGCTAAAAATCCGAAAACTAGAGAAGAAGTTTGAGGAGCGGAAGCGAGGTAAAGAGAACCTAGACTCTTGATACCATGAAAGAATGTAAGAAATAATCCCCTTGATTATTCTTATTAATAAAAGACATAAATATACAAGTTACAATGGGAAAATCCTTTTCCCTTTCTACATCTAAATCCCTATTCTATAAGGAGACTAACTCTACAATTATGGTAACACTACAATACCGATTATGGTAAAAGAATAATTACAAATATACAAAGGGGCTGCCGTGGGCCCCATTGACCATACAGTCCGTGTGGACTGTTTAACAAGAAAAATGTCAATTTTTGTAGGACAAACTAATAAGAAAAGTAGGACTATCTTTTTGTGATATAGGGAGTACTTTCTTTCCAATTCAACTCAGTCAACTGTAAGTTACGTAAGCCGTCAGAGATAGACCACCAACTCTATGTAAGTTAGAAGTTAGCTGAAGTCACCAACTATATGATGATCATGCAGAAGATAGATCAGTCCCAAGTGGGAGAATTATTAAGTTTGTGGTCTTGACTGCGAAGATTGCGGGAGACTCCCTGCGATGGACGAAGGAAGGGGTTGCAGACTGTTAACGAATATTCTTCAAATATTCACAGTATATATTGTATTTATTAGTATCATGTATTTAAGGTAACGTATGATTCTTACTGTATTAAAAATCACATTTGTACAACTATATATATTGTGATTAATGAAAGAGATCCCTAAGGGAAATTATTCCAATATCTTACATGGTATCAATAGCCTAACATCTCAAAACCCTAGAAATTCGCCTCTCCTCTCTCTCGGCCGCCGCTTACCCCCCCACCGCGGTGCATCTTCTTGGAATTTCTACTCATGTGGCTATCATGTCTCCTCCCACCTCTCCTAAATCTACTGGTTCTACCTCTGGCTTAGTTGACACTCCACTTCCTTCCTCAAAGTCTTCTTTTCATCCGGCTTTTGCTGTCACAAACATCAAGAATTCTGTCTCTATTATTCTTGATCAAGAAGACTGTCAATATTCTATGTGGGTGGAACTATTTTATATTCATGCCTGTGCCTACAACGTGCTCGACCATATTGATGAGTCAATCCCTCGCCCATCTATCATTGACGATTCAACATGGCATCTTCTTTACGCTATTGTCAAACAATGGATCTATGGTACCATCTCAAAGGATTTGTTGTGTACTATCCTGAAAACAGGTGCTTCGGCACGCGAACTTTGTGTACGCTTGGAGGAAGTATTTCAGGATAATAAAAATACTAGGGCTGTGTATTTAGAGGAGCAGTTCAACAACACACGCCTTGAGAATTTCAACAACATGACAGAATACTGCAAATAACTAAAATTTATCGCAGACCAACTTTCTCATATTGGGATTGCTGTGTCTGAAACTAAGATGGTACTACAACTTGTTGCAGGATTACCGAAGGGGGAATATGACACTCTTGCAGCAATGATCCAACAGGCTGATCCACTTCCAACTTTCAACAAGGCGCGTTCACAATTGTTGTTGGAAGAAACACGACATGCTAAACAGGACGAGCACAATAAAAAAGCACTAGCCATTGAAAACTTGCAGTCGCCGACCACTGATCCACCACCGCTGGACAACCACCAACATAACCGCTGTGGAGGCAGAGGCAACAGAGGTCGTGGACAAAGAAACAAAGGAAAGGGCCGCGACAAAGGAAAGAGACGATAGCGAGCCCACGCCATCGCCTCAGCCGTCGATGGCGAAGAAGCGGCGGTTAGTCGCACCGCCTCAGCAGTGGTCGAACAATCAGCAGCAACAGTGGCGGTCCAGCCCTGCAAACTGGGCCCAGTTTCAGCAGCAGTGGCGGCCCAGTGTCCTCGGTCCAGCACCAGCAGGCCTATCTCCTCAACAGGCCCATCTGATGTCGGCACAATAGTTTCCTCCAGTCCAGCAGATGCAACCCACTGATTTGGGCCAAGCTTTCAATACTCTCACTCTGCAACAGCCCGACAATAATTTGTATATGGATTCCGAAGCCACATCACACCTGACCAACTCTTCAGGTAACTTTTCCCAACTGCTTCGGTTAAAGTATCATCAATACATTACTGTTGGCAATGATCATCGCATTCCAATTGCAGGTTATGGTAACACACATATCAAAAATCTCCATCCACCCTTCTCATTTAACCATGTCCTCTTCGCACCCGAAATTATTAAAAAGTTGATATCTGTTAGAAAATTCACTCGTAATAATTGGGTGTCTGTCAATTTTAACCCTTTTGGTTTCTCTGTGAAGGATCTCAATACGGGGAGAATTCTTACGCGCTGCAATAGTGTGAGAGACCTCTACCCTTTCACCAACTCTTCCGCTGTCAGAACTCAACCACCAGTCTCCCTTGCTGCATTATCTCCATCCACCTGGCACAACAGGCTCGGACATCCAGGAGATCATGTTTTTAATCAGCGTATTCAATGTAATAATGAGAAACTTGCCCAAAACTGTTTTTCTTGCCCGCTTCGCAAGCATACTCGTCTCCCTTTTATGTCTTCAATGAGTATTACAGTTTCACCATTTGATATTGTTCATGCTGACTTATGGACCTCTCATGTTGTTAGCTATCTAGGCCATAAATTCTATCTTGATTTATTAGATGACTTTTCACATTTTTTATGGACTTACCCACTCAAATTCAAATCTGAGGTTTTTGCTAAATTCCTTGAGTTTCACAGATTTATTAAAACTCAGTTTGAAAAATCCATAAAATCTTTTCAATGTGATAACAGACATTTAATAATTCGGCTTTCCATAACTTTTGCTCCCAACAAGGCATGGTATTCCGCTTCTCTTGCCCTTATACCTCACCTCAAAATGGTAAAGCTAAACGTTTTATTCACACTATTAATAACATAGTCCGTACCCTCCTCTTTCATGCATGTCTGCCATCATCTTTCTGGGTCTATGCTGTTAAAATGGCAGAACACCTCCTAAATATTTTACCTACTAGCACCCTACAAAACAAGACCCCCACAAACATTCTGTATCGTAGGACTCCATCTTATGACCACCTACAGATCTTTGGTTGTTTGTGCTATCCCAATCTTACCTCCATCGCCCCTCATAAGTTGGCTCATAGAACTACACCCTGTGTGTTCCTCGGTTTCCAACCTAACCATAGGGGTTATCTGTGCTATGACTTGTCCACTCGTCAAATTCACATCTCTCGTCACGTCACCTTCGATGAGACGATCTTTCCGTTTTCGAATCCTCAAAAATATCGAAAACCAGACTATTCATTTCTTGATGAACCAGACATATCCCCAACCATTCTAAGTCAGCTTACCCAAATTTTGACTTCAGAACCGCGGTCCACAATTGATGCACCGCGGTGCCTGCCTTCCAGTGAGCCCCCTCTTCCTGCAGAACTTTTAGCATCGCGGTCCCTCGAGGATGCACCGCGGTGCCTGCCTTCCATTGAGCCCCCTCTTCCTGCAGAACTTTTAGCATCGTGGTCCCTCAAGGATGCACAACGGTGCCCCTCTTTCAGAGAGTTCAATACTCCTCCATCGCCTTCAGCACAACGATCCCCTGAGGTTGCACCGGTGCCACCCTTCCAGTGAACTAAACTCTGAAGCTGTCACTTCAAAAATGCCACCACCCAATGTCCCTAGTCACCAAATGGAAACTCGTGCCAAACACATGATTTTTAAACCTAAAGTCCAGTTTAACTTGTCTGTCCAAATCATTTATCCACTCCCAAAGAACTCCAAATTGGCCAAACTTGACCCTAATTGGAATACATCCATGTCTGAGAAATATAATGTTTTAACTAAGCAGCATACTTGGGATCTTGTTCCTAGATCAGAGGGGGTGAATGTGATCAGATGCTTATGGTTTTTTCGTCACAAATTCAGAGATAGTGGGGTTTTGGAATGATACAAGGCTAGACTTATGGCAAATGACACTAATCAGCAGGAGGGCATTGACTGTGGTGATACTTTTAGCCCGATTGTTAAACCGGCTACGATTCGTACTGTTCTTAGCATTCCTATGAGTAAGAAGTGGCCGATTCATCAACTGGATGTCAATAATCCATTTCTTCATGGGGATTTGAAAGAAATTGTATACATGCATCAGCCATATGGTTTTGTTCATCCCATCGCTCTCATTATGTGCATGCCCTCGTGAAGTCACTCTATGGTCTAAAGCAGGCACCTCGTGCTTGGTATGACCGGTTTGCTAGGTATATTATGCAGATTGGGTTTATTTGCAGCAGGTGTGACACCTCTCTGTTCATTTTTCATCATGGTAGTGACATCGCTTACTTGTTATTATATGTTGATGACATTGTTCTTACTGCCTCATCTGATAAGTTGAAAAATGACATTATTGCTCTTCTCAAAACTGAATTTGCTATGACTGATTTGGGGAGGCTGAGTTACTTCTTGGGTATATCAGTCACTAGATCTGCAGATACTATGTTCCTGAGTCAACGTAAGTATGTAGAAGAAATTGTGTTCAGAGCTAAGATGTCGAATTGCAAGGCTATGCCCACTACTGTTGATTCGAAATCCAAGCTCAGTGCTTCTGAGGGTGATCCAGTGTCTGATCCCACTCTCTATCGAAGTCTTGCAGGTGCTCTTCAGTAACTCACTTTCACCAGGCCCGACATTGCATATGCCGGCCCGAAAGTGTCTGCTCACGTGCTCCGAGGGAACCCCATTTTGCTGCTCTTAAGAGTATTATCAGATACATTAAGGGCACTCCTGACTATGGGTTGCATCTCTACCCCTCCGCTCCGAACAAGTTATTTTCCTACACAGATGCTGATTGGGCAGGGTGCCCGGACACGAGACGCTCTACTTCAGGCTATTGTGTGTTCTTAGGGGATAATCCGATCTCTTGGTCTGCCAAGCGACAAGTCACGTTATTCCGATCCAGTGTCGAAGCAGAGTATAGAGGTGTTGCTAATGTAGTTGCTGAGATCGGTTGGCTCCGGAATCTTCTCTTGGAGCTGAGTTGTCCATTGCGTAAAGCATCTATAGTCTATTGTGATAACATATCTGCTATCTATATGGCTCATAATCCGGTCCAGCATCAGCCGACCAACACATATTGAGATGGATATTCATTTTGTTCGTGAGAAGGTGACACATGGTCTTGTCAAAATTCTACATGTACCTTCCTCTTATCAGTATGCAAACATCTTCACAAAGGGACTACCCAGACAACTGTTCATAGACTTCAAATCCAGCCTGAGCATTCGACCTCCTTCCGCTCCGTCTGAGGGAGTGGGTTAGCTAATATTTTTCAAATATTCACAGTATATATTGTATTTATTAGTATCATGTATTTAAGGTAGCGTAGGATTCTTACTGTATTAAGAATCACCTTTGTACAACTATATATATTGGGATTAATGAAAGAGATCTCTAAGAGAAATTATTCCAATATCTTTACGCAGACTATATAAACTTGGAAAATAGCTTGGAGGATGTCTTAATATTATTGAAACATAAGAAATTTATTGCTAGTATACACATGCTCATGATGGATTGTTTCATCACCCTGACTTTGCATTATGCACAAGAAAGAAAGAAAAAAGAGCCATGAAAAATGAAAAGACTAGTAATCTAGATAGTGATATATTGATATGCCCTCTGAAAGTTCCTTGGAAAGCAACTCATCAACATTATTGTTATGTGCTTTGACACTTGAACATTCAACCATTTTTTGAGTACTATTTTGAGGGGATTTTCCAGTGAGTTGTTGAACGATGTTTCGAAATTCAGTTGCATTTTTGGCATTTACCAACACTGGGCTGTCTATATACTTCACCTTTATGGCTTCTCTTCTTTGCTTTTGCCCTTCCATGAATTGAATACATACACACTTATATCTTGAAGGAGCTTAATTTGGATATATATATATATATTTGCACTTAATTAGTGTACCAGACTGCCCTTTGTTTATATATATTTGCACTTAGTGTCAAGTGAATCTTGAAACCTTGCTATTTATACGTAGGATTGAAGAAATTTCCAAGAAAGAAAGAGGTAGGAAATTAACAGACACAAGCATCTTCCAGATGCAAAGACATGTGTTTGAATGAAGTATAGTCAAGGCCAAAGATTGTGACATGACCATGCAGAGAAAATAGAGAGGTCTTTCTTTTATTCCATTCAGTGTCTGATATCTCTATTAAGATTTCGACTAATTTAAATTCAGGTCGTGTAAAATTTATTAAAATAAAAAGTAATCCCTATCGGGATATTAATTATCTTTTTTCATAGGAAGGACTCAAACTCGAAAATTAGAATTAAAAGTGAAGAAATTCTATTTATTTTCCCAATCTCAAATAGAGTGGTCGTAATATCACTTATGATCGGGTGTTACCAAATATAAAATTCCTACAATAACGAGATGTCTGGCGTCATTGATTGCTTACATAGTTGAATATTTATCCAAGCTTTAATTAGAACCTTCATCTTATAGTCCATCAAGTTCAAGAATAAACCAACAATTAATTAATGGTAATGAAATAAAGGATAACGTGGCTTCTGATACTATAGAACCTGTGTACGTAAAGACATGAATCTTAGGCTTATTCAATTTCAAATTAACTCAACTTATGAGGTGAAAATTGCTCAAAATTGTGTAATTAAGAGATCAAATATTCCACATTTGTCACAACTCAAGTCTATGTCACATGTTATCCGTTTTGTGCCTAGGCCTGCACCAATTTGTTTTATAGCGCATACCATATAAACTTGAGTTATGTTTTATAAAGCTTTTCATATTTCTCTCTCAGATATGACATTCACTTAAAATGTCATGTGCACCTCTTCTTCGGAAGCTTACCAGCCTAGAAGTATGTCAGTCCTGCTTGACCCAATCTAGTCAGCCCGTTCTGCGTTAGGAGTGCCACATACTGAGGGGGCATAAAGTACAAATCCTGATACCATATTTGTTACAATACAAGTTCATATCACGTATTGTCCGGTTTATGTCTAGACCTGGACGGATTTGTCTTTAGTACGCGTACCATGTGAACTTGAGCTATACCTTATAAAACTCTTCACTTTCCTTCCATTTAGTTCTAATTACATTAGTATCATTGGGGCGAGGAACTAAATCCCAGACTTCATTTCTGGTGAACTGTTATAATTCTTCTTGCATAGCTTGTATCCACCAATTATCCTTAAGAGCTTCATTTACATTCTTTGGTTCTAATGTAGATACATAACAGGAATGACTTACCTTATGATATACGGTGGACATGCACACATATCTCGATAATTTTGTGGTTCATTCCTTCTTGTTCTAACACCTTCGAACACATCTCCTATCACGTGTTCTGTAGGATGATTTCTTCTAATCCTGGATGAGGGATCCCTGCGTACTGGGTCATAGAGTTCAGCTTCTGATTCCTCATCTGTACCTGCATTGTTCTCGGTTTCTGCTTCAGGTGTTGCTTTGAATATCGTGACATTTGGAGCAACATCTGAATTTTCAGCATTCTGCACATTCTTCACTGTTATTATAACATCATTTTTTGACTTATTTCCTCTAAGATCAGTAAAATCATCAAAGACAATGTTAACAGACTCTTGTACGGTTTTGATTCGAAGATTATACACTCGGTAAGCATGGCTATTTTGGAAATAGCCTACAAAGATTCCCTTATCACTTTTAGAGTCAAATTTAGATAGGTGATCTCTATCATTAAGAACATAACACACACACCCAAACATATGAAAGTAACGCAAATTGAGTTTCTTTCCATTCAAAAGCTCATAGGGTGTCATTTTAGTTACAGACCTAAGATAGACTCTATTCGTGATGTGACTTGCAGTATTTAGAGCCTCTGCCCAAAAACGTTTTAACAATTTCTTAGAACTAAGCATGACTCTAGCCATCTCTTGTAAAGTCCTATTTTCCTCTCTGCTATACCATTTTGCTGTGGGGTTTTGGGAGCAGAAAACTCATGAAAAATACCCTTTTTCTCACAAAACAATGTAGAGAACTGACTATTCTCAAACTCTTTTCCATGGTCGTACCTAATCCAAAAAATAGAGGAATGGTACAGATTTCTTATTCTACAGTGTAGTACCTTGAACATGCCAAACGTTAGCGACTTTTCCTTTAAAAAGAATATCCAAGAATACCTAGAAAATTCATCCATAATCACATATGAGTACCTCATGCCTCCTAGGTTGTCTACCTCGATTGGACCCATAAGATTCATGTGCAAAAGCTGAAAGCAGTGAGACGTACCTGAATGTTGTCTGTTATTTTGAGCAACATTGTGGGAGACACGGGTCTGCTTACCTTTGAGATAATCTTCACAAACCATTATCTTATCCTTAGGACTTAGTTTAGGGATGCCTCTTACTGCCTCATAAGAAATTAATCTTTCAAGATTGCGGTAATTGGCGTGCCCTAATTTTTGATGCCACAAGGTCGTGTCATCGGTCCTAACACTATTGCAAATCTCTTGTTCTCCAACAAGGTAGAAATTATCGCATGTTCTTGTACCTGTCATTACACATTGGTTAGCTTCATTAGTAGCTATTCAAACATACTTGTTAAACTTTACCTCTAGATCGTCATCACACTATTGACTTATACTGACTAGATTAGCCATCAAACCGTCAACGTGTAAGACATTATTCAATGATGGAACTCCAGGAACACTTAATGTTCCTCTTCCTATGATTTTACTTTTTCCGCCACCTCCGTAAGTAACATTACCTCCACTTAGAGCCTCGTAGTTTTTTATACACTCTTTTGTCCCCGTCGTGTGTCGAGAACATCCACTGTCGAAGTATCACGAACCTGAAATGTTAGTCCTCAACGTAGTTATAGCTACATTACATCTCACATTTATTCTGGGAATCCAAACTCTCTTTACCTTTTTCTTGTTACAGGAATCTGGAAAGCTGCCTTGAGTGCTGTATGGAATGTTGGACAGCATTTTCGATGACATTCTGCTCCTGGACTTTTGCAGTTTAAATCAGTAAGGTTTTAAATGGCCAGTCTTGTTACAATGATGGCACACAAAATTCCTCTTTTTTACGAAGCCCATTTTTTCATTTTTGTCAAACAAGTTGGAGCATATGGCATTAATGGAGTTCTTGTAACCCAAACCTGCATGTTGTGGTTGACTAACACCTAGAATTTCATCTAGTTTGGAAGTACCGGTGTTGAGCTGTCGGAAGGTTGCTTCGGCTAGATCCAACATCACACTAATCTTACCAAATTCAAGATCCTTTTTGGTAAGGATAACCTCTAATCGGGTTATTGTGCCTTTCAAACCTACATTCTCAAGAGTTACTTTGAGTCAAGTTTCTTGGATTCAACAATTAAGTCCTTGCAAAGTTTTTTCAATTCTTTAATCAAGTCGTCATTTGAGTCGACTTGAGTCTCAAAGTTAGATTCACTACTAGAAATAAAACCACTGAAGCAGTTAGGGTTGCACAAAAGTCGGTCCGGTCTTCGGTCCCTGTGATTTGAGATTTCGGTTTTCGGTCCGGTCCGGACCGAAATTTTTAATTTTTTAATTTTTTTTATAATATATATAATATATATATAATTCCTAATATATATTGAATTATATATTTCCTAATATATATAATATATATAATTTATAATTTTCTAAATTTCTAATATATATAATTCCTAATTTTCTAAATTTCTAATATATAATATTATATAATTAGAATTAGTCGGGTTAAGGTTCGTGCCGGATTTTTTTAAAATTGAATTTCCAATCCGAAATTGACATTCTCGAGCGGTGCCACGAAATTTTACGTTGAAATGTATTATGCATCGCGAGATATTTAGATTTGAAAAGGGAAAAAACGTAACGATTTGGGGAAAAAGTGAAATTGAGGGGCAAGATGGACGTTTTTGGAGAAATCGGAACAGTTTAGCGCCCGATCGTAAAAATCGCGAAATCAATTTTTTTAGGTAAAGCGGACGTCCGGCGCAAAGTTATGACCGTATAAAGTTTGATCAATTTACAACCTATATTTGATATGTCAATACGTCCGGCATTTGGCGGGGAGTGGGGAGGGTGGGTGGGTAGGTGGGGATGGTGAGGGCCCGAAATTTGGGTTGTGAGTCGGTCCATTCGGTCGATAAACCAGGGAAAATGACCTGGACCGGACCGGACCGAGAAATTCAGTCCCGGTCTTCGGTCCTACTAATCTCGATTTTGGGTCCGGTCCGGTTTTAACCTTTTGTGCACCCCTAGAAGCAGTTAACATCAGGATAGTTAAAATATTCATACCTGTCGGATATTGCTGGAGCTGTTGATATCGTCGCTGATGTTGCCGAAAATGTTTTAACATTTGGGATAACACAGTCAGCGATATATTCATCATCTGACAGTGATTGTTCGAAAACAGTGGCCAGCATAGCTTGCGACTCCATTTCTGAATCTTCTTCATCTTCACCTTCATCATCACTGAGAGAAATCCACAGACTTTTCTCAAATTTCCTTAAAGTGTTTGCACACTCGTTTTCATAATGACCCCATCCCGAGCAAGCATGTCATTGTATACTTTCGAGCTACTTGGGATCAAACTTGGTACGGTCTGAATTGGTTCTCCTAAGTTGATTTCCTTTTTGCGCTGTAGGAAGAGTTTTAGTGAATCTTGGATTGAAGCCTTAGCTTTGGTGCTCTTTGGGTTTAGATTTATTTTATCATCGTTGAACCTCCTTAACATCGTATTGAATTTTCGAGTAAGAAGGGAAACATTTGCACCATCACCGATTTCTTCAAGACTTTCATCCCCTTCATTGACTTGCATCTGTAAGGATTTTACTTGAAGTGCAACATCTTTGCTTTTATACAATGTCCTTTGGTTTTCCATATTCATCTCATATGTTTTGAGTATGCTCATTAACGTATGGAGGTCCATTGTAGCAAGGTTGTGGGCTTCTTCAATTGCACATATCTTAATATTGAACTTTTCAGGAAGGGAACAAAGTGCCTTTTCCACAAGTTGATTATTTGTCAGTGGAGAGCCAAGAACTTGACATTCATTAGAAATGTCGATCAACTTTTCAAAATAAGTTTTTATATCCTCCGTCTCTTCCATCCTTAAACGTTCACATTTACTCATGAGCATGCGGAGCTTCGTTCGTTGAACACTTGAGCTACCTTCACAATGAGTTTGTAGGGTAACCCAAGCTTCCTTGGTTGTGGAGCAATTTTGGATAAGTTTGAACATATAAAGATCTACCCATCCAAAAATAGCATTTAGAGTCTTTTCATTGAAGCCTGTATTATTGGTTTCTTCCACACTCCATTCGGCCTCAGGCTTAGGTAGTATGTCGCCTTTCTCGTCCGGTGGGAGCATATGAACAATATATCCATTTGTAATTGATATCCATGCTCTCACATCAATAGATTTGATATGAGAACGTATGCGAATTTTCCAATAAGGATAATTTGATCCATCTAATATGGGAAGTCTACCAATATTTGGATTAGCCGGATCCATAGTTAAAGTAAAAGGACCTTAGCACTTATTATGTTAAGTGTCGGCTCTGATACCACTTGTTGAGTCCCGGGGGTTAATACTATGGACTAAATAAAATCAAACAGCAAAGTATAACTGAAACGTATGCAGAACACAATTTCAACTGTCAACTGAAATGTCTTCTGACATAAGTAACGACATTTGGATAAAAAATAGAAAAACCTTTGAAAGAATTAAAGTGCAGCGGAAATAAATACAGAACACAAATGTTTAATTTTCATAGGTTATATATTGATATAACCCATGATGGTCAATGACCAAATATATTGTATATATATAAATTCCTTTTCTTACAATTTTACTAGATGATACAAAAGGAATAAAACGGTTAAGTCGCAGATGATTTATGCCTGAAAAATCTATCTAAATAGAAGTGAACAACATCTCATTACAATTGCTTCAATGAAAGAACAAATCTAGAATCTAAGCAACAATTATAATGTCGGGAATGTCGTCACAAATACAAGCAACACATCGATCCAGTCTACTTGATCGATATTTGTGGAGATCTCTCTATATATTTTACTCTTGAAAATTTGGATATTGATTCACTCTTCTACCCTCTCTATTTATAGTAGAGAGTCCTTCTTGAAAAGCTCATCAATTGGTTGTAGAAGTTGAGGAAAAACTGGTCACGTGTGACAGTAGCTTGAGGCACGAATTCCTCAACTAATTGGACTTGTTCTTCACGCATCTTGCTCCTCAAGTTTAGCTACTCCTTGGACTTGGTCTTCCACATTTTTCAATCTGCTTCAAAGACTCCTTGCCAAGTCAATTACCATGTGGTAAAAAAGTCACACAATTTTCGTTTCTGTCCGTGAAGAGATGCAAAACAGTTAACAAAATGTTGGTCCGAATGTCAAGACATTTGGTCCAACATTTTCTGACTTTTTTTTACTTAGTACTGAAAATGATATGTTAGGAAAAATGTCATGACACAAAACCTAACATTAACAATTTGCAGGGAGAAAATATTTTGGAGAAACAAAGAAAGCCAATCAAAGTGGAGTTTGTAGTGTTTACATTATGTTAAAAGAGAAGAAAGACAAGTATTTGTACAAATCAATCAAGAAAGTAAAAATGTTTCCACAATCTTTCATTGGAAAAGGTAAAAGAGAAAATAATTACCTCGTCACAACTCTTCCACAAATTATGTATGTATACATTGGAAAAACTGATTTTAGGCCTTTTTTGGTCAAATCTGTCTAAATAGTTGTCTTCCTTTTTTGCTCCAAAAGGTGGAATCTCCCACTCCATAAGCCTCACACCCCGGTTCGACAGGTCTGTGAAGGAGGTAAATCATGATAACTCAATTGATTTCAAAGGTTAGACCAATTATCTTTCCTTTTTGAATGAATGAAACAAAACTAAAGCCCAATCTTTAGATGCTTCACCTATGGCCGGTCCTCGATAACTCATACAAAAAGTATATTCCATCTGTCTTAAAAAGATTCTCTTAGTTTGATTTGAGACGAATTTTAAGAAATAAAGGAATATTTTTAAAATGTGTGGTCCAAATCAAATCTTAAATATTTATATGACTGTAAAACGTCTCATAAAATTAAAAAATTATTTTCTTTAATAATTTAAGCTTTTAAATGAGCTAATTAGACAACTTCAACAATCATGACTAGTCTAGCACACGATATGGTATATGAGGAATATTTCCACTGAATATTGTGATAATTGATCCTGCAAAAAGATACAATCCACACATTCGTAAGTATCTTTTGCCTGAAGTGAAAATTTTCCGCAGCCCTCACATATGTGGTTTACATGTCAATTCAAAAGTCCATAATTTTGACCGACTGACATAAATTTAAATTCAGTATTTATTTAGGAAAGCAGAAGGAAGTAGCTCTCAAAGATCTAAAAAGTTATAAGACGTAGAGTCAGAAGTTTAGAATTTTTATTGGAATTTTAAGTTGATACACAATTATAATAAATGAATTAAGTTATATGATCATTTTGTAAGTTATAGTGTTCAACTGATACAATTAAACGAGTTGATCAGGTGTCTAGTTGTACATTTTCAAAATTAGAGTATTTAGTTGCCGGTAGAAGTCAAGTTTAAGTGTTTGTCTATGTATTATGCCTTTTTTTTAATACTTTTAGCCCCCAGTTAAAATACTTTTTTGAGAAGATATCAGTACAATAATAGGTAAGGAGTATTATACTTTATCTGATTTTTTCAAAAACTGAACGATCAGGATTTTTGTTTGTTTGTTAGGTTACAGTCTTATTTAAAACTACTAGTAAAGAGGTTAGTGTGTGCATTGTGACTACTCTTTTTTTTTTGACGAAGAAACCCGCCATACCCAATGGCGCAATACCGCAAACCACGCCACCGATTAACTACACTTGGCACCATATGTGTGACTCAATCAAAAGGTTTATCTGAGGATCGAACTCGCGACTGATCCCACGCCCATCTTCACACCAACTTGGCTACCCTTGAGACTACTCTGAATCTACAGAAATGGTGTCATCAGCAGGGAACTTGTTGTGGAAACGAGCAAATACACGGGAATAAGGCAATTGTCTACAATTTGGAATTATTGACCTCTTTCGTCTCGAGGTAAATCTTTGCCCAGAAATCGCCTGAGACAACTCGTCCATATGCTTTTCCTCCCGAGCCCTGCTACTTTCGTCAACAAACCTGTAAGATGAGAAGTAGTAATTTTATGAATGACAAGAACCCTGAAGTTTATAAAGTAAGGCGGGTCAAATATGCATTTCGTCTTGTTCTAAAAGAACAGAACCTTTGCAAAGACCTGTGAGCACAAACAACGACAATAACAATGCCTCAATCTCAAACAAGTTACGCCTTTTTTCATAACATAACCCAAGTTCATGCCGCGTCTTCTAATTTTTACGCAGAAATCATAAGTGAGAAGTAAAGGGAAGAAAGAGTAAAACTTTGAAGGGGCTTTTATCAGTGGTAGAACATATTGACTAATAGCTCATTCTCAGGCCATTGTGTATAGATAGTCCTTTTCTTTTTAAAAATCACGATTCAATGAAAACTACAGAAATATCTTAATATGAAATTAATGTAGAAGTCAACAGCACGGAAGAGTAAAGTTAAGGAGGACAGCAAGCATCATATAGCTTTCCACCATTTCTATGTCTATTTTTCACTTTGATAAATGTGGTGTCCGTGCTAACTTGTGCGCACCTCGATTAATTCTACAGAGTACCTGCCAGATAACTCTATCTACTAAGAACCATAAAATAATAGGGGACAGTTTTTCATTCATCATCACTGTTTCAGTTTAAATGAATCCTTACCGTTGACGGATGATCTTAAATGCTTCTTTAGTTGCGTAAGGAATCCCAGTCTTCTGGTCACGATACCTAAACATTATCAATGACGAAAACAACACTTAATCAATAGTACAATATGTAGGTGTTTACGTCGGATTTGTACACGCAACGGAATTTGAAAATTTATGTTTCAAACCCGACAACGGTCGATGATAAGAAATTAAAATACAAAGCACAAAATTAATGTAAAACTTCGACAGAAGACTTACATTCGAAGCAGGAATCAACCAAGCAGTTGAATCTGTTACTTTGTGTAGTCCGAGGGTGCACACGCAAACGTCTCTCGATTTGTAAGTTCTAGGAAAACTATGATGTAAATTGCTAAGTCATGAATGCTAGGGATTCTGACAGAGCTTTAGAAGAGATTTACCTCTCTTAGATTTTCAGTGTATTTGAAATGGGAGGTAAGTCTTCTATTTATAGTTGAGAATAGGAGCTTTAGGGTTTTAGTTGGACCAGACCCAACCGAAATAGACTGGGAAAAAATTCGGACTGCCAGGCCACGCCCTGGCACCGCGGTCCTGAATCAAGGTACCGCGGTCCCGTCCTATTTTCTGCCAATTTTCCCATTTTAATGTCCCGGTCATCAACCGAACATTTAGGTATAATCCCCTTCTAATTACATCCTTCAATCGACGGAACACTTGACTTAGTGTTACCCTTCAGGCCTTTACATATCGTCACTAATAACATTAGGATCTTCACGGAACTCCTAGACTGCGCCGAAAGACGAACCCAATATGTACTACACAAAATATGTGAACTGAACCTATATGTGAGAAGATAAAATCCCTTCATATGACACACTCAATCAAGCTTAGGATCTGTCAAGTGTCTATCCAAATGGTTTGATTATTATAACTCATATATATTAGTTGACAATGACCACGTCACGTATACGCCCAATGACGTCAATGACTTAGTCAACCTAATACCATATGAGTACCTGAGTATTCACTCGAATATAAATTCAAGGAATGAATCATTTTTTGGCTCACATACCACCTTTAATCTACTTCGTAATGCACCCAAAACAAGCCGCGTCTTAACCTATAAGACATTGAGCTTAGGACAGGATCAAAGTACATTACTCCGTAAACAAGATGATATTGACCTCAAGTCTAAGGACTTTTATCTCCCACATGCCATGACATTATAGACATATAACAAATAATGCATCAGCATGGTGTACCAATACTTCAACAAGTATCTATGTGTCTATCATGAGTTGCCATAACTCGTAGCTGTGAGACATACTACATCCACCAAGGATATGATGCATACCACATGTCGACGTATCGCATATCATCGATATCCCAATTTCGATGATCATTAGTCGAGACAATTTAAGAGTTACATTATAACATTAATTCTCACATCATTAATAAACACGTAACCTCTAGAGATGCATTTATAGAATTTTATAAACAATTAACTAATAATTCAACAAATGCAAATTATCATAATATTAATCATCATTAATATAAATATTGTTTCCTAATATTAACATACATATATTTTCACAATAGACAAATCCAAATTAAAAACTATTATACAAAGAAAGATGTGCCACAGAGAGATGACGATACATTGAATGACACAGCAGGTCATGTACAAATCTGCAATCTCCTCTACAGTTTTAAGCAATACAAGAAGGGAAACTTACAGAAACAACAGACAAATTATCCAAGAGAACAAAGTATAGATCTCCAATATTAGATTGTCTGTGTGTGTCTGTGTTTGTGAGAGAGGACGAGAGAGAGAGTCAAGGTAAGAAACAAAGAAGCTATTGTTCGAAAGAGCCAAAATGGAGGTGTGCCTCGTCCCACGTCTGTACCATTGTAAGTGTTATGATCTGAATTCAAACAATTAAATGAACTGGAAATAAGTTGAAATTGCGAGAGTTTTTGGGACAATTTTCTGATCTATATAAACTGAAATAGACAGCTACAGTTACAGCTGAAAACTAATACAAAATAAAAATGTAAGCAGAGACTCCATGGAATAGCTTCAGATCTGCAGGAAGAATAAGGAACGGTTTAGAAGAGAGGAGGAAGAAGGGTTCGAAGAGTGTGAAGAGAGAGCGGAGAAGAATATCAGATTTGGCTAAAATTCAATACCGCCCCACAAAAGTTCCTTTTCTATTTATAAGAAAGTAATTGGCCAACTCCATGCACGTTCCTCCCATGTGATCCAACTAATCCGGGTCATTACAGTAAGAGAGATGACAGATTCGGAGGAAAACAAATGGGATCAAGCCAGAAAAGGCTACATTACAGTTTATTTTTCCTGGAGATCATACAGTAGTAGAGTTTGAAGACTAGAATACATGTATATAATTTTGGTTAAAAATCAGGATATGTTCTAGAGTACACTTGTAGAAAGAATCTTTTATTCTATATATGCCAAAATGGTAAGAAAGATCTGGGTTGTTGCCAAGTTGAAGGAGATGCAGGAATATTCATCTGGACTGAAAGGAGGAGAAGCTTTCTAAGCAAGACAGGAATTGAAGGAAAATCGTAATTATGGGTTTGCAACACCACGAAAGAAGTGTAGTCATAGAGAAAGGCATCAGCTATCCACCATCTCTTTCTCAAACATTTAGATCGAAGAGTTGCACGAGTTCACGGGACCAACTGAGTGGCCAACATCACAGATTTGAATATAAGAAATAACATCGACATGACCAGAATCTGTACAGAGAAGGAGACAGCAGAATAAACATTAACATCCTGGAGAATTGAAAGGGTCTCTGAAAAACTTCAAAACAATCCAGTAACCAATGAGATTAGATGATGGGCAAGCACATATCTGGGAGATGGTGAAATAAATGCCAAGGGATTAAGGATAAATGAAGCTCGATATGATCAGTTGGAATGTATGAGGGATCAATAACAGACAGACATGCAAACTTGTCAAATGTTGATGTTGCGACGGAGTGCTGATATATATTGCCTATAAGAGACCAAAAAGTGTCTTGGGATCCTGCTGGAATTAGGAAAATGGACTAATAGATGGGCTGACAACACTTTTAAAAGGGCATAAGGAAGAATAACGGGCATTGTTTTTATCTGGGACACGAGGAGCTGGAAATGCAAAGTTCCATTTATGTTCTCCACTTCTCCTAGGAAGCGCTCCATTAATGTTTTACATGGATCTTATCGGGGGTCCATAGCTCTAACGAAGAGACCTGTGGTTTGAATTGGCTGCTGCTGCTGCCTGCTAGAGGTTACTGGGAAATTCTTTGGGCACTGGTGGAGATTGTAAACTGCCAATTCAAGAGAAGAGAGGAGTAACCAAAACCAAAGCAGACATTCAGCTGCAATGAGAGACCTCCCCTGCACGGAGGAAGACTTATTGGTTTAAAGGTTCAGGAATACCTCGAGAATTGATATATTCTTATTTAAAAGGAGTTTGAGCTTTTGTGTATTATAAATATTGTGCATCTGCTAGATGCCTTCTATGGGATGAATCTTTACTTATAAAAAAGGTAGTGTACGAGAAAGGTATGTGCCAGAAAGCTAGTGTACGAGAAGCACTGTAAGCACCACTTCCTCTTTCAATAAGGCTTTGTTTCTTTGTTAATAGAGTACAGATTTATGATGGGAAATTACAAAGCTAATGTCCAGGAAGCTTGACAAATAGAGCAAACAAGATCACCTTCACCTAATAAATCCAGGAATAATGATACCATAGTTAGAAGTATGAACATTTTCTAATCCTCTCTGCTATCAAGTGAAAGACCTTGCCTAGGATGGAAATTTTCATCTATTAAATTTGCTTTCTGACCTTCCCTAACTGCTGACATGAGTATGGGCTGGGCCACACACGTGCTACAATGACAATAACAAAAGCAAAGGTGTAAGACGGAGCTTTCTTTGTGAATAAGGATTCTACGGTATCTATTTTTTTTAGAAGTTTTGGACATCTATAAATAGAAGATCATTTCTTCTCATACACAACACAATATCATTCACAATGTAGATTATAAAGGAGTTCTGTTTAAGGGGAGATTACTTTATCAATAGATATTTTATGCTTTTATATTAGGTTTCTCATATGTAGGCCAATTGTCCAAATCATATTAAAATATTATGCCTTTTTAGTATATTTTCTTGTCATCTGATTTATAATTGTTCAAGATTTGCAATTATTAGCTTCCGCATGACGTCATGTTATTTCGATCCCAGCAGTTTTCCCTTAGTCATACCTAGAGTGACTGCTATCTTAGGGGGAAATTTTATTTTCCATTTGATCAACAGAGATTAATGGCCAATTTATTCGTTCCCACAAACAAATTCACTCCATGGTAACATAGTGATTGTGTACCACATAAGACAAGATGAGATATTCAGAATTGTTTCCACGTCGACGAGTAAAAAGGGACAGAAATGAAAGAGATGATAGGAGGAAAATATATAATTCCATAATTTACCCTGGGATTATAGTTTTTCACCTCACCAATCAAATGAATAGAGGCGGAGATAAAATAGAAGATAATAAGCTCGACAGATCGAACTCAATAGCTTTACTCTAGTCCTGTATTTGTCCTAAAAATTCATTTCATATATACAAATTATTGATTTTGAATTCAGTGCACATAAACTTTACTGGATCCGCCTCTGCAAACAAAATTAACCTTGTCAAAAGATCATTGCCATTTCTTATTTTGAATCTTTGAGACTCATAATTGTAGATCAAGAAGTGATACACAATCTACAAACTTGATAATTCAATCATGAAGGAGTAGATGCCTACTCCATTTATTTTCCTTATTTTTGTATATTTTTTTATACAAAAATGATGCAATATTCAAAGTATATACTCTATTTAGAAAATCCTAGAGCATTAAATGGAGAAGTGAAGGGCGAGCTCCAAGTCCATTGGAGTTGTAATAGGACACATAATCTCTCACTGTTGTTTCTTTGTACAAAGGAGGATTTTCATCTGACAACAATTCTTTTATTGGGCCATAAAGCATGTCAAATGGCTGAAATTGAGTTGTGAAAAAGCAAGCAACTGAAATCCTTGGCCCAATATGTTTTGACAATACTCTATGCTCAGCACTTTTGAACTTGTCATTTGAGAGAAGCTGCATTGCAGAAAAATGAATAATATATGTATACGTCATGTGTAATATGTATATACTCATGTAAAATCTATGTATATCGGCTAGAAAAAGTAAACAATAAATCCGACCGACTATTGCATGAAGATCCTGTTTTAGATATACTTGCCTGCAAAAGGTCACCAAGATTGATAACTAGGGCTCCAGTTACTGGATGAATATCAATCCATTGATTTTGGTGATTAATTTGAAGGCCACCAATGTGATCTTGTAGAAGAATGGTGAAGAAATCTGGGTCAGTATGCTTTGTAATTCCAAGAGTCTTGTTGGGCTCAGGACAAGGTGGATAGTAATGACTGAGAATGAAATGTCCTTTTGCACAGTCCATGTCCAATAAGTGATTGGGCTTCAGCCCAAGTGCCTCTGCCAGTAACTCAAATATTGTATGGCCCAACCATCTGACATGCTCAGAGTATTGAAGTAATTCCTCCCTAACAAAGAAAAAAGAAACAATAAAAGTCATCGTTTGAGGCTGACTCCGGCCCCACATCAAGGTGACAGGATTCGCTGATGGTTTTACCCGGGAACAAGGTACTGGTCTTTATTGATTTATATACTCATCATCATCCCGCCGCTCCTACCAACGACACATTCAAAGTAAAACACAATAGAAAAAAGTTGTAGCACCAAATATATTGACAATCTTAAAAACTTGATAGTATTATCTTTCATTTAGACATTTTCGTCTATTTTTACTTTCTGAAAGAGTGTTTTTTTTTGTTATTAATGAAAAGCAAAAGCGAGCACTCGTGTCACACTTACTATATCTTGTTTCAGCCTTACCTTTCCTTTTCATACCTAACATATCTTACTTTTCAAATATAATTAAAAAACTAGTTAGGTAAATAGCTTCTTTAATCATGGTTCAGTGGTCTATAATCAATTTTGAGCATTAAAAAAGACCTCCAATGGACCATCATCCAGAAAATAGAATCAAAGGCAACCACTAATTAGTTGTTTGACTTCAGTAAAGAGATAAGACAGAAAAAGAAAAAAGAAAACAATATTAAAAAATACAAAATTTTACGATGGAATTTTCATCTAAAATTAGTCAGAAACATGACTCTGATATCAGGTAAAGAATGAATCTTGAACCTAATTCAACCCGAATAATCTGATTTCTTGGTCTGTCAAGCGATAGACTACCCTATCTCGTTCCAAAGGCCGGTTGAGTCTGAGGCATTGCAAATGGTAGCCAGAGATTTGTTGGCTCGTAAATTTCTTGTTAGAACTTCACCGTCGCTGCGCATCTATTGCAGATCGTGATAACATCTCTGCTATCTATCTTTCTCACAATCTGGTTTAACATCAGCGAACCAAGCTGAGATAGACTTGCACTTCGTCCGTGAAAAAGTTGCGCTAAGTCATATCAGAGTGTTACATGTTCCATCATTCTATCAGTATGCAAATATATTTACCAAAGGACTTCCCAGACAGTTATTTCTTGACTTCAGATCCAGTATCAGCGTCCGACCTCCTCCCGCTCGGGTGTGTAAACGTGTATAGTTGTCATTGTTGTATCCCTACCCATAATTAGAATATATTCCATATATTGTGTAAATATAATTATGGTAAGATTAGAATTCCTCTTGTGATTAGGTTTATGATTCCTATTGTATAAGGGATGAATATTGTACACTATATATATTTGATATTAATGAGAAGACTTCTCAACGGAGATTAATATCATCTTACAAAATATTAGTCAAAATTTATGCCATTTGAATCTCGGGATACGAAAGTGCCACTTAAATTAGGACAGAGGAGTAATTTACCTGGATGCTTCTGGTAATTCATCACTACTAGGAGGATTAGGAGCCATGACACAAGCTAAAGTATCCCTCCAATTTGCCGCCTTAGATTGATAAAGATCAAAATTGCTATTAAACTTCACCTTCTTCAAATTATCCCTTGAATAAAACTCCATCTTTATCTCATTTGGTTGTTCATTGAAACTTCGAACTCCACGAATCATTTCATCCATAACATGTTGAGGCACACCATGGTTCACTACTTGGAAAAATCCCCAAGTCCCACATGCCTCTCCAATTTTTTCAACAATTTTCCCACGTCGAAAATCGTCCTCGTTTATGTCCTTGAGATCAATAACCGGGATTTGAACGTTGACGTCTGAGCAAGAATCAAGATTCTGAGTATTGAATTCATTTTCTACAGCCGGTGTAACGAAGAACTCGGGGATATGAACTATCCCTGTATCGACTAGTCCTTTTACACCGGCCTTTGTGTCATCGAAGGCCTTGAGCTCTTTTGCTCGATCATAGTCAACCATTTTCTTGGTAAGAGGAGAGTTTCTGAATACTTTCTATTAAGCTTTTGCTTATCCTGTAGATCTACAATAGGAGTGAAGATGAATGGACGACAGGAAAAACAAATATTCACAGGAAAGTCAAATTTGGACACTGGAAAAAGGCACACATCATTACCACCCCACTTAATTTAAGAAAATTCTACCTTATCATAACTATATTTTATATTATTAATAATCTAAAAAGTATTAAAACTATAAAAGTCACACATTCAAAGTAAAACACAGAAAAAGGTTGTAGCGCCAAATATATTGACAATCTTAAAAACTTGATAGTATTATCTTTCATTTAGACATTTCCGTCTATTTTTACTTTCTGAAAGAGTAATTTTTTTTATTATTAATGAGAAGCAAAAGCGAGCACTCGTGTCACACTTATTATATCTTGTTTCAGTTATTAGAATATTCTAGAATAGAATATTCTAGAAGTAATACCATTAATTATAGAAATATTGTGTAGTATCTTGTATTAATGTAGTATCCCATCTTATATGGTAAGTAGTTTAATGTATAGGAATATTTTTATGATTATTCTATATTCTTCCTAGTTAGTGTAAAGATGTATATATTCTTACCTAATGGAATGAAGTCTTTTGAGGAAAATATTCTATCATGGTATCAAGAGCTTAGGAAAAGATTCATCTTCCTAAACACCAATTTTTTTTTTTTTCTCTTTTTCGAAATTTCGTTCCTCCACATCGAAATTTTTGATTTTCCTGTTCATCGTGTTTTTTTGTTTTTCATCCAACTATTATCAACATGTCTGAATCCAAATCGTTCTATCACTGACCTCACGATTTCGATATCAAAACTCATGTTCCCATAACTTTACCAAGGGAGAATGTGCCTTCTCCTTCCGGGGCGGAACTTTTTAAAATATGTTGTCGTACTCACCGGGTTCTTCACCACATCATCTTCCTAAAAAGACAAAGAAAAGTTTTGACAACGGATGAAGACAAAGAATTGTGGGATGTCCTAGATGCCATCGTTTGGTGGATATATTCAACAATATCCACGATTTGTTGCGACACGATCACGGAAACAGATTCTAAGGCAATTGATGCTTGGAATCGACACGGACATTTTTATGATAATCAAAATTCCCGCGATTGCTTTGGAGCAAGAATTCTCCGATGATGATATGGAGGATTTTCCTAACGCGTCTTATTGTCAACGCCTCAAAGTTGGCGGATCAATTAAAAATCTTGGTTCCCCGCCTCCGACAACCGCTTTGTTCTACAACTTGTCACGGATTGACAGAGGCATATAGCGGAGTTTCCACCGTTATCCGTCAAAGTAACCCACCGTTATTCTACAAAGCAAGATCTATGTTAATCCTGAAAACGAGGTCTTTTCCAAAAGGTTGCTAACACAACCGACCTACATACGGTCACTAATGATGGAAATAACCGGTCAAAAAGGACGGCATGGAAATAAAAAGGTGGAAACCGCAATGAAACGGAATCATCGTAATTCCGCGGTGGGAATTCCGCGGTGGTTTCGGCGGCCAGCGGCAAGAAAGAATAATGGCGACCACAATGGACTTGGCCGACCCCTTGTCCTTACTCCTACCACAAATCGAGCCCAATTTCCACAAATTTCAAAGAATCACCACAAAGAAGAAGATTTTCGGCCATCGGGAGCGATGGAAGCAAAGAATAAGTGTTGACGGCCAAAGAAATGGGCCAACGGTGGGCGATTTGGGCTACCAAGATGGGCAAGAATGGAGCAGAAGCGAGGCGGCCAAAGATGGGCAAGAATGAGCAAGAAGAAGATTTAGGCGCCAAAGATGGCGGGAGGCGAGCAGCAGCTGGGCCAAGTTTTGGGCCTCGGGCGTGAACGAGGCCCACTCAACAGCGATGGGCGATCGTGAAATTGAACATGTCATGCACACGCTGGGATTAATCCACCGCATACACGGTGGTATATGGACTCGGTGCAACGTCACATATGACGTCATCCTGAGGTAATCTCACGCCCTATTTTAATTTGAGCAAATCAAATGGTATAAGCGTTTAAATGGCCATTCCATTCCAATAAAAGGTTATGGTTCCACTAAATTGTCCAAACCAAATCCACCATTAGCCTTGAAAAATGTTATTCATGCACCACAATTAATCAAAAACCTAATCTCCGTTCGAAAGTTTACTTCGGATAACTGGGTTACCGTAGCTTTTGATCCTTTTGGTTTTACTGTGTGTGATTTTCAGACAGGGGCACGGCTAATGAGATGTGATAGCCAGGGAGAACTTTTTGCCATTTGAGACTATACATTGTGATATTTGGACATCCCCAGTTTTGAGCTCTTCAGGGCATCGATATTATTTGCTTGTTTTAGATGATTACTCTAAATTCTTGTGGACATTTCCCATATCAAAAAAATCACAAGTGTTTTCTACATTCCTTAGTTTTAGAGCTTTCATCCAAAAACAGTTTGAAAGGGATATCAAAACCATCCAATGTGATAACAGGCGGGAGTTTGATAATAGACAATTCTGGGATTTTTGCAAAACAAATGGTTTGAATTTTCGCTTTTCATGCCCCTACACATCTTCTCAGAATGGACAAAGCGAACGCAAAATACGAACCATAAATAATATTGTCAGGACATCCCTTGCTCATGCCTCACTTCCCCCTAACTTTTGGCATCATGCACTTCAGATGACTACTTATTTGTTGAATATACTACCAAACAAACATACATCACACCAAACACCCCTTCAATTACTATACCTTCGAAAACCGACATACTCTCATCTCCGGGTTTTTGGGTGCCAGGCTTTCCATTATTTCCATCCACCACCATCCATAAATTACAACCGAGATCTACTCCTTGCATTTTTTTGGGATACCCATCCCATCATCGGGGATACAAATGTTATGACCTATCCTCCAATAGGATTTTTATTAGTCGTCATGTTATATTTGATGAAACTCAATTCCCATTTAGAAAAATCAATGAGTCACAATCTCCCACTTATGAGTTTTTGGATGCTGGAATACACCCAATTTTTACCCAACCATTGTCTCATAGTTCGTCATCGCATCGCAAATGGACAAAATTCTTTTAATCCATTACCCGTGTCCTTACCAAATGGTGCCCAACCCATCGCCCCGATATCTTGGTACACATTCGGGCCCATGTGCTTTGACACCTACCCTTAATGCAACCCAAGCCCCTGATCCAGTCCCAGCTATACAAATACCACATTTGGCGATGGCGTCACCATCGCCCGACAACACGCCCATCACCCGTAGTCACATGGTATTGTCTAACCCAACACTAAATACAGCCTTCACACCCAAATTTTCAAATCACCATTACCATGTAACCCTGTGTCTGCTCTGAAAGACCCAAATTGGAAAATGGCCATGGATGATGAATATCAAGCTCTTATTAAAAATAGATACGGGATTTAGTGCCGGCCCATCTAATGCTAACATCATTCGGTCTATGTGGATTTTTACCCATAAAGAAAAATCGATGGTTCTTTCGAGCGCGTAAGGCCCGTCTTGTAGGTGATGGGAAGACGCAGCAGTTGGCATCGATTGTGGAGAGACATTCACCCGATGAGTCAAACCATTACTATCGAGCGAAGGCTCACTTGTCTCTCTCCGGAGGATGGTCACTCCACCATTGGATGTTAAAAATGCATTTCTCACGGTCACCTAAATGAGATCACATGCACCAACCATCGGGGTACGAGATCCAAAATATCTCAATCATGTACCGCTAAACAAGTCTTTGTATGGTCTCAAACAAGCACCTGTGGCCCGTATCGGTTTGCGATTTTGTATCACAGATGGGTTTTCACACCGGTCCGATAATTCCCTTTTATCTATCATCGTGGTAATCATACGGCTTATCTTCTATCAGATGTGGATGATATTATTCGACAACTTCCTCGTAATCTCTTCGCAAGAATATCGTGTCTCGACTGGTTGAATTTGCTATGAAGGATCTTGGTCCATCGTGACTTCTTTCTAGGAATTGCCGTGACAAGACACGCAGCGGCTCTTTCTCTCGGAAGGCGATGATCCGAGATCGTGGAACGGGCCGAATGGCCTCTTGCAAACTCTCAGAAACAACGGTGGATACAAAGTACAAATTAAGTGATATCTCTAGCAAACCTTTCACGATCCAACATTGTACCGCTAGCTTCAGCGGCGTTGCAATATCTCACTTTTACCGCACTGCACATAACCTACGCTGCATAACAAGTATGCCTATTCACGCATAATCCAATGGAAGAACATACGCAGCACTCAAACGGATTAGACGCTACATTAAGGCACTCGGGAATATGGATTACATCTTTACCCATCTGCGTCTCCAAACTTGTCACTTATACGACGCAGATCGGGCAGTCGTTCGACACCGCACGCCCACATCCGGTATTGTGTATTCCTGTGATAATTTAGTTTCATGGTCTTCCAAACGGCAACCCACGATCGCGCTCCATCTTTGGCGAATACCGTCGCCGCCAATGTCAGATCCGATTCATGCCGATTCGGAATCTTTTACCGAGCTTCATCACAAATTTCAAAGCTACTATAGCTCATCGTGACAACATTAGTGCAATATATCTTTCGAAATCCAATACATCATCGCACTAAACATATAGAGTTGGATATCCATTTTGTCCGTGAAAAAGTGGCGCGACAAATGTCGAGTACTTCATGTCCCAACGTCATCAAATCGCGATATCTTCACGAAAGTGGCTTCACGATTTTATTTGAAGAATTTCGGACAAGATTCGCGTCCTCCACTTCAATCGAGGAGTATTAGAATATTCTAGAATAGAATATTCTAGAAGTAATACCATTAATTATAGAAATATTGTGTAGTATCTTGTATTAATGTAGTATCCCATCTTATATGGTAAGTAGTTTAATGTATAGGAATATTTTTAGGATTATTCTATATTCTTCCTAGTTAGTGTAAAGATGTATATATTCTTACCTAATGGAATGAAGTTTTTTGAGGAAAATATTCTATCATCAGTCTCACCTTTCCTTTTCATACCTAACATATCTTACTTTTCAAATATAATTAAAAAACTAGTTAGGTAAATAGCTTCTTTAATCATGGTTCAGTGGTCTATAATCAATTTTGAGCATTAAAAAAGACCTCCAATGGACCTATCATCCAGAAAATAGAATCAAAGGCAAACACTAAAAATGGCAATGAATCCTGGACCCGATCCGGATTCGGTGGATCCAGATCCGTTTTATAGGATATGAATATTCAATGTTTGGACCCGATGGATCCGGATCGGACCCGGATCCGTTTATGATGGATCAGATCTGGATCTGGATTTTGTCTTTGAGATCCGTATCCGGTCCAGATCCGACCCGTGAATCCGTTTTTTATTAAATTAATTATACATTTATTATTTATACATCATGACACCGAATCCTTTGTAATCTTAATTTTATTTTATATTCAAAGGGCCGAAGGCCATTATTTTTTTAATTGAGACACGTTTTGCGTGTTATTCTTTAATCATTATATTAATCATTTATGTGGTACTTATGTAGTAGCTTAGGTATTGAGAGGATTGTTTCTCACTACAGCAATAACCAATAGACATAACAATTGTCAACAATGTCATTTAGTCCTAATTTACGGATGCATTCTCCATGATTCCGTTTAATTAAATTGACTCTTTTTCTAGAAAATTTGGACTGATTAGAAGGTATAACTTAATAATCAGTCACTTTGATTTGGATCCAGATCCGATCGGTGGATCCGATGGATCCGATGGATCTGGATTTGGATATGATTTTATGGACCCTATGGATCTAGATCTGGATATGGATACATGTATGTAAAACGGATCTGGATCTGGATCTAGTAGGATCTGGTCCAGATCCTACCCGTTGCCATCCCTAGCAAACACTAATTAGTTGTTTGACACAGTAAAGAGATAAGACAGAAAAAGAAAAAAGAAAACAATATTAAAAAATACAAAATTTTACGATGGAATTTTCATCTAAAATTGGTCAGAAACATAACTCTGATACCATGTAAAGAATGAATCTTGAACCTAATTCAACCCGAAAAGCTAGCCAATTCAACCCGAAAAGCCAGCTTGTAGGGTAGGGTGAGGATTGTCTAAGTCCATATAAAGAGTTCATGTTTTCATTCCATTTTCGATGTGAGGCTCTTAAACTCACGCCCAGATCTCGTTAACTGGAACGAATTTGGAGGCCCAACATCGGTGAACAAAGAATTGGAATAAGTTTGTCTCTGATACCATGTAAAAAATAAATTTTGGGCCTAACTCAACCCCAAAACTATTCTTTACACAAAATTCTCCACCAAGCTAAAAGCAATAATAATAAAAGAAAGGAGCCATTTTCTCCATCTCAAGCTGCTCTCTTTTACTCAAAATTCTTCACTACCTGCAGTAAAAAAAGGAATCCTATATATGTATGTGGCATAGTTTATACCTTCTCTGTTTTAGTTTATTTGATACTTTTAGTTTATGAATATTAATTTCACTATATAAAAAATATTATAACTTGTAATTATTTCATATTAAAATACTGAGAAAATATGTTTTAATACATTGGCCAAAGTTACATAGTTTTAATAATTAAAAAAATAACGAATATCACATAAATTGAGATGAAAGAGTAATGATGCACCCTATGTTTAGAACAATCAATTTTTCTTTACATCAAATCAAATTAAGAGGGGTTTAATTAATACCAATGTTTTGAAACTCGGATCGGACATCGAATCGGACGACCAACTGGGTCACTGGTTCAACCGGTTCAAAAAACTGGTATCCACACACACACACACATATATATATTGAATGTTAAATACATATCTATATCCAAACATATGAAATAACGGAGATTCATGTCCATCAACTAATTTCAAAACACATATCCATAAACTAAATTACCGATGTCCATTAAGCTAAATAACCAAGATGTCATGCATATCTAAATCCAAGAAGTAGAAACTAGAAACTTGATTATTCATGTCCTGACAAAATAAATAACTTCAAAACACATGTCCATAAACTCAAATAGTCAAAAGAACTTGAATAATAAAAATCTCAATTAAGTGAAAGATTTCCTCTATGTCGTCATCAACACCTCTACTATTGCTATTTTGATGGCCAAAACCTCTTAACTCAGCATCATTAATCATGTCTTCATCAACTTCTTTATCTAAAATAATAAATAAATAATTAAGTCAGTGCAATCTAATAGTATAAGATACTTTTAGTTTTGCTGGATGTGTTCTTTCATTCTGGCTTTAATTGATAAAGGCTTGAAGCTTAAAAAAAATCAAAATTATATGAATAAATAAAAATCGGGTTTGTACGAGTTACCGAGTCACCGGTTCGTATCAATTTTTACCGGGTTGCACCGAGTTTGATACCACCCGTTCCTACAATAAACTCGGACCGACCTCGAGACCGGTTCCCGGTTAACCCGATCCGAGTTTCAAAACATTGACTAATACTCCATCCGTCCCAATTTGTGTGACACTTTTCGCTTTTCGAGAGTCAATTTGACTAAACTTTGAAGCTAAATTGGACTAAATTTAACTCAATATCCTAACGTTAAAATTTATATATTTGAAAACTATATGAAAAATACTATAAGTTGCAACTTTCTCATATCAATTTGGTGAAAAAATACGTCTTAAAATGTTAGTCAAAATTTATGTCATTTGAATCTCGGGATACGAAAAGTGTTGTTGACACCCAATTTTGTCCCATCTTTACTGACTTTTATTCAGATCGTCCTTTTATCTTTAATTAATTTTACTATGCTTCTCAGTCTTAAAATTCTCTAAAAATAAGAAATTTTAATTTTTTTCACTAATTACCGCATAATTTTAAAATATCGGATATTATATTTTATAATATAAGCAAAATAATTTTAATATCTCAGCATTGACTTTGGTGATTGATTTTCTCTTGATATTTTCATCAATTACCAAATTAATCATTTTCATATGAATATTATATTTTACTTAAATCAAATACATATATTAAATCTTTTTGTACCGTATTTTATATGTATGTGCACTTTAAAAAAAAAATGAAGAAGCATATTTTAATTAATTAGGAAATTTGGATTAATTACATACTAATACCATATTGGGCTATTTTAATATTTTAGAACTCATTCTTCAGCCCAAAAATTCAAAAACAAAAACCAGTCCATCGGCTTCATCCCCCACCAACGTCTCTATCCCATCTGCGCACACCCCACGCCCTGCACATCCCCTAAAATCTACTGAGACCCTTCACCTCACCCATCACTTTTGTAGACGTTTGAATCCCAACGGTACCATACTGGTCAAATCCCCCTTTAATTCAAATTCTTGAGGGTGGGGGGTTCCAAAAAATCGAGCTATAAAGACAACCCTTTGGTTTGTTTGAAGAGGGGATCGAAATCTTGAGTCCCGAAAAGGCCAAGGACAAACCCAGTCCTTTTTCGAAAATTAGTAAGAGGATTTTTCTGTTTTCAAGAAATCAAGAACAAAACCCAAAGAAAAGCTTACCTTTTTACTCTCAATTCGAGTTCCAAAATCAGGGCTAGCGTTTGAAGAATTCAGAGAGAATACTCTCTTTTTCACTCTCAGTCCGAATTAGAAAAGCCCACAAAATCTTTAAACTTTCATTGTATCGCATAAACAAAGACAAAACATCTTCGAGCGGAATCGACGACTCAAAACACGTCTGGGTTCACTGCCCGGGGAAGGTAAACTCATTCCCTTTTAAGTTTTATCTATTTAATCTGCATTATGTGGCCTGTATGATCAAGTTATGTGTTGGTTAATTGTTTTATCTTAGTTCAGTTATTACTTAGGTCTATCGTTTGGTTTTAAAACACGTTTCAACGAAAGTTAAATGCCATCGGAGTCTATTAAGATAATTATCATGTACGTTGGTTGCGTTGTGGCTGTTTTGAGTCCTTAAGTGCATTTTTCAAGTTACTACTTACTGCTTAGGTTTCCTAAATGAAGTATTGGCATGTTAGGCCACTGATTAGTATACTCGATTAGTCTAAATCATTGTTGGTCCTTATGGCTGTTTGTGCGATTAATTAGATAAATGGTTATCATTTTAGTTTGAGCTTAGTTTTAACCATGTATGAGTCTCTGAATTCACATAATTTATGTTTAAGCTGCTCATGGATTGGTATAGTATGTCTTGGTTGGTTGAAATTATTGTTTGGTGTCCATCACTGCAAGCTATAAGCATGATTAGAGGGATAAGTGTTCACCGTGATGGTTTGAGATTCTGTTTAAGCATATGTGGGCTGTTTTAGTTGATTTAATTCTCAATTTTGATGGTTTAAGTTTCGTCTGAGCATGTGTGATTTATTTAAATGATTTTGAAGTGATTAATATGTTAAGTTTAGTTTGTTTTAACCAATATGGGGTTGTTTAAGAACTATGTGGTTCAAATGCTTACTGTGTTCATTTTGTATTGTTATTGCTCATTACTTATTGAAATCTAATTTAAGTAAAGGTAAGGATGGGCATATGCATACCTTAGTATGATTTTGTACTACTTATATGTGACTCTTGCATTCATAATTCTTTTACTATTGTCTTGTTTTCTCTGCCATAAGTATGAAATCTGTCTCCAGGTCACCAATACCACCATACATGCATATGCATCATCATTTATGTTTCCTAAGCTATATTGTCATACAGTTTCCTATATTTTGATATTAAAACAGGACTGTATACTTGTCTGTCTATATGGATAATTGAGTAAGTTTGTATCATAACCCCTAAATATGTCCTCAGCATCATTCTAAGAGTCATCACCTGCTTTGTTTTGTTTGTATGAACCCTTCATGTGTGCTTTGACTCTAAATGACATGTATGCTTGAGATATCCTCTGTAATGGATGGTTTAGTCCATCTTTGTACATTTTTAAGTTTCATTGAACTGCATGTGAGCTTATGATATCTGTCTAAGTGTCAAAATGTCTCCCCTGGTATAAAAGGTTTTTGAGTTCTTTTTAATGCTACTGGCTTACCAAGACAACTAAGGGATTGGTTTAACCTCCCCGATAGCCTGCCATGCCTAAGGTTCTAGAAACCCTTTGATCTTGTTGTGGCATCGAAAATGGATGGTGGTAGCCCCTTTGTTTTCTTAACTTTCAAATTAGAGGCAGTTTTATTAGTCTTTAATCTAATCTCTGCCTTATGCCTTTGCTCTCTGATAACTACCCCAATGATTAACTACTAAGTTTCTTCTAAGTTAGTTTGTTAAAGATAGTTAATTCTTGATACTCATCATTTACCCCTCTCTTTTCTTTGCATGACTTGGGGAGTTTACATCCCAACTATTTTGGTTGATGCTCTTACCTTGATGTTGCTGCCACCTTCGAGTTTAATTATTGTTGTTATGAATGGTGACAAATTGCTGGCATCTTGAGGTTTAAATCTGTTGTTATTTTGCCTGAGTTGCAATTGGAACCTAAGTGACTGGTGCCCCCTGGGAACCTTACTGTTGGGACATTTTTGAAGAAGAACCTACTGCTTTCATGTAAAAGAACATATTGCTGCATTCTGGCTGCTCATGTAGTTGGCTGATGATTCTGAGACTGCCTGTTGCTGCAATCTTGGGCCGATTACTGCTGCTCTGTTTTAATACCCACTACTGCTGCTGTATTTTATTGCCCACTACTGCTGCCATTTACACCCTGTCGGGAATGTTTTACTACCACATTTAGCTGCTGGTTTGAAATGTTATACTCCGAAAGGAGGTTACTACATTCATTCGATTGCTACACTTCATCATTAAAAACATATACTACACCCGATTAGTTCGCTACATCTGGAGTTGAAACTGATGCTATATCTTGATTTGTTGTTGGTTTCTTGGCTAAAAAACTGCTGCCAGTTGCTGCTGGTTTTCTTGGCTGAAAAGTATCATCTCTTGAGCAAATTTGAGGTCGAAATGACTACGATATTTTGGGCAATATTAAGGCCTTTTGCTGCTGCATTTTCAGCTTACTTGTTGCTAATATTTACTGTTTATTGGCTGATTTTCTGATTTTTTGGGTATCTGCCGGAGTTTGAAAATTCCGGTGACGTTCTGAAATTCCGGTGAGTTTTGATGTGTTGCCGATACTGTTTCTGCTGTTTTCAGTTGCTGTCGGACTGATTTTGACGATTCTACCCTTTTGTTTATTTATTATGCTGATTTTGAACAATTTTTCTACACTTGGTAAAATCCCACTGATTTGAACAAGATACTACACTTGGGCCGATGAGAATAATTAATTTGAGGCCATGACCCTTCTGGAAAGGTTGTCCCTCGGTTTGCTTTCCTTCGGAAAAAGGCAATGATGACACTTGGGGGGGGGGGGGCGACTAGATTGACTGACAAGTCACTAGGACACACCCATGACTTGTTTGAGATGTCCCTTTATAAAATATAGATATGAGCTCCCGTAATTAAAACTCATATTATTTTGTTATGGATCCGAAGGTTTTACTCATATTTATTCATTTTACTAACTCTTTTACCAAGTGTCTTTTGTAGGTACCCGGAGGCGCATCTTAAAGTTAAAGCCCGCGCAGAAAAAGAAAATAAAAGCGAAATACCGCTAAGTTCTTTTCACTCCTCTTTATATGATTTTGCCTTCTTATTAAATGCTTATCTTACTTAAATATTTGCATGCCTAGTTTAAATTTCTCTTAATTAGTTTAATAATTGTAGAACACCTTCAGAATTGTAGAATACAATTTAGCACAATAATACCAACCTAAGTTTGAACGGACAACCGCAAGTTAGCGGATCCTATAGGATGCCTAACCTCTTCCCTTTAGGATAATAAAGAACCCTTACCTGGAATCTCATTAGTTTCGCAGACCATCAAATGGAGATCATTTGTAGCATGTTTATGCTATTTAGAAGTGTCCTAATTCACTAGACTAATTAGGTGGTGCTCCTTAAATACAATTCAGGAATCACCATACGTAGTACACCATTTTGGCTTCGGTTAAAATGGGGTGTTACAAATGTCACATAAATTAAGACAGAGAGAGTAATTACCTGCATACTTCTGGTAATTCATCACTACTAGGAGGATTAGGAGCCATGAACCAGCTAAAGTATCCCTCCAATTTGAAGCCTTAGATTGATAAAGATCAAAATTGCTATTAAACATCACCTTCTTCAAATTATCCCTTGAATAAAACTCATCTTTATGTCATTTGGTTGTTAATTGAAACTTCGAACTCCACGAATCATTTCATCCATAACATGTGGCACGCCATGGTTCACTACTTGGAAAAATCCCCAAGTCCCACATGCCTCTCCAATTTTTTCAACAATTCTCCCACGTTGAAAATTGTCCTCGTTTATGTCCTTGAGATCAATAACCGGATTTGAACGTTGACGTCTGAGCAAGAATCAAGATTCTGAGTATTGAATTCATTTTCTGCAGCTAGTGTAACAAATAACTCGGGGATATGAACTATCCCCGCATCGACTAGTCCTTTTACACCGGCCTTTGTGTCATCGAAGGCCTTGAGCTTTTTTGGTTGATCATAGTCATGAACCATTTTTTTTGGTAAATAGGAGAGTTTTTTATTCTATTAAGTTTTTGCTTGTTATGTAGATCTAAAATAGGAGTATAAGATAAGGGACGACAGAAAGGATAAAGTATGTGTCACAAAGAACTCGGGGATATGAACTATCCCCGCATCGACTAGTCCTTTTACACCGGCCTTTGTGTCATCGAAGGCCTTGAGCTTTTTTGGTTGATCATAGTCATGAACCATTTTTTTTGGTAAATAGGAGAGTTTTTTATTCTATTAAGTTTTTGCTTGTTCTGTAGATCTAAAATAGGAGTAGAAGATAAGGGACGACAAAAAGGATAAAGTATGTGTCACATTTATTTCGACACATTGATTCGAATGGGACGCTGTCACACCCGTAGTTTTGCTCATTGTGGGACAAAGGCAAAAATCGTGATATAATGTCAAGGTAAACAATGTTGGGGTGAAAGGCAAGAGCTCCGAGTGATGGAGGGTTCTTGAGTGAGGGCCGTGTGATGAGGAGATCACGAGGGTTAGCAAAATATGTGGAACATACACAACATGACATGCAGTATGCAATGCAAGGAGAAATGCAAGAAGTTGTTTAAGTGTGAGGTACGTTCAAAGAGTTGACAAAGTCCAAGCACGATTAGCCAATGTCCGAGAATTAAGGAACGTGGGCATGTGGCTTGCGAATGTGGGCATGATTCGTAGGAAGTGTGTGGAACGTGTGGGAGATGTTCCAACACATGTCTAGAGACTTGAGGCAGAGTATTAGCATGAGAAGCGGTGGCAAAACACGTGACCAAGTCATACAACACGAAGAAGGCACAAAGAGGCAAGTTAACCAAGTCAAACGCACCAAGTGAGGTCCTATAATCAAGGGACATGACGTGGGTGCGTGGGGATGGTTCCTTAGGACATGGGAGATGGTATAAGACTCATACAAAGTGGTCTGGTCCATTAAAGGAGGGTTGAGCTTGGACAAAGTCCGAAAGACCAAGTCAATTCTAGTTTCTCGGAATGCAGTTGCGGGTTTGGATGCGGTTCGGGTTGCGGATCAATTCCGGGTCAAACCATAGCATGGAGTGAAGTGGAGTCTGTTGGAGAGTGTCCCGCCATGTGATAGGGCCACAATGAATCCAATACCAAGTCAATATGATCGTTGTACTGGCTCATGGACACGTCCCACAAAACCTGGTTGAGGTGTGGCGTGGATGTGCAAAACGTGGTCAAGTGTTGGTTGTGTGCAAATGCGGCTGAGTTGAGGACTTAGGAGCATGTGAGCACGACCAAGTCAGACTATGAAGTGTATAAGGAAGTGGGTAGACACGTGGAGGTGTCTTCCCAAGACTTTAGGCCAAAGAAACATCATGGAGAAGGCATGACTAGCACATTATGTGTAATGTGTTAGTGGTGTTGGTTGTGATTTCGTGTTCCCATTTATAAGCAATATGTTGACCTCCTATTTATTATAAATAGGCTAAGGGTTAGTCTATGTTAGATATCCGAAAATGAGTCTAATTATCCAAAGAGGATCACCCGAAATGTAACCCAAAAGAGAGGACCGCGTGTGATCCGATCTTGAGAGAATATTGGTGAGATTCATTAGAGTGGTAGTCTAGTTGATTCTCCCCAATGAGAATCTGAGCGAGAGGTTCCAATCTTATATGGTGTTGGTCAAAGCTTTGTCCCTTCGACTAAGCCAAGTGTACAAACCATAAGAGTATCTTTTGTACTCGTTCGTGAGAGAAATAAAAACGAAGGTTGGGCATGTTGTTGATCGTAAACGTCTTATGTGTTGTCTTCCATTCCCAAATGTTATATTCTGAGTTTCAACATGTTTAAAGGCTTTGGCAAAGCGTTAAAGTTTACTTGTCTTAAGTAAACTTTGAAGAAGGTTGAGGTTGACAAGTGTGGTTGCTAACTGCCGCACATCTTGTTGGGCGAAAACATTTATAAACCTAACGGTGGTGTAACAGACACCTACTACCAAGTCATTGTAATCCAGTGAAACACGTTTTAGTTAAAAGTCCAAAACTAAGGAGTTAATATCTAGTGTAATCGTTAAACTTTGTTGGGTCTATAAAGTCATAAACCATTTTTGTATCATTAAAGTTATTGAACTTTACCGATTATATTGGTATAAGTCAAGAAATTAAAATATATTTGTTGAAAATTTATTAACGTAAAATAAAGTTTAATCTGTTATTTATGACTCGAACAATTGGGGTCTCGCACATCAGAAACGTCATTTCCACACACGTGTACACGTTGTACCAATGACCATAAATTTCCTTAGTGAAAGAGATATTGATACGTAAACAAAATGTTTGAGACATGAAATGATAATCGGTTATTGGCCAAATAACGAATGTTTCACGTTGGTAAATGAAGGAAGAAGTGTATGATGTGTAATAGATGAAATGAGTCGGAAATTGTCGCGGAGCCGTGAAGGACCGCGGCGCAGCACAGTCGAAGTCGCGACGCCGGAGCGCCATGGTGTCTGGTGGCTACTGGAAGTCAAGCGCCGCGACGCCTCCCAGCCAGGACCGCGACGCTTTGATGGCAGAATGCTCGACGGAAGACGAAAATTTTCTGACTTTTGGCTGGTTTTGGAGCATTGATCCTTCATTACTTGACACTTGAATTCAACAATTATTTGGCTTAATTATCACCTCTCAATAAGTGATATTACATGATCATTGATTGCCATTAGTTGGCTAGATGAGATGTCATCTTACACACACTATAAATTGAGGTCTTGACTCAATTGAATAACACACTTGCAATCAGAAATTTTCGAGTATTTCTTCTTCTCTAGATTTATTTCACACACTTAAAATGTTCTAATTTTTAGTAAACATTTGAGTTTCCTTTGCTCAATTGTTTATTGTTGTTTTATCTTGGAAGACAAGTTGTCAATTACCGTTAAAGGATTTATACGGGATAATATTATCTTAAGGACAGAGTGAATATCACTCGACTCAGTAAACCTCTTGTTTTGTTCTTATTTCCAAATTATAACCCTTTGTAATAGTTACTTACATTCTCGTTCATCCCATTATTGTAATCGTTGTATTTACAATATTACTCACAATCTTAAGACAATATTCGCTGTAAGTGACAACAACGATGACTGGAGGCGAATAATTTGTTGTTGGATCTTTCACTAATGATCAAGGCAACCCTAATGCCTTTCCCACCGCTGCTCAAGGCACACCTAGTGCCTTCCCCACTGTTGCAAAAGGCTCAACCAATACCATTTCCACTTCTCAAGGGAACGCTACAGTTCCTCCACCCGCTGGATTCCACCATGAACGCCCAAATAAGTTCATGGGCACCAACTTCAAGAGATGACAGCAGAAGATGTTCTTTTTTACTATTATGGGAATGACATGTTTACTAACAGAATATCCTCGACAAGCTGGAGATGAAACGGACCCTCAGCCAAATGAAACGGCTGGAGGGGGCCAACGTATCCATGTTGTTAACGGCATGTAGATGGTTCTTGATGCATGGAGTTATAGTATTTTCATGTGTAAGAACTATAAATTAAATTGTTTGTCTGATCCTCTTTACATGATGTATTGTACCGTTGGCACTGCCAAAGAGTTGTGGGATAAACTACAGAAAAAGTATCCATGTTGTTAACGGCATGTAGATGGTTCTTGATGCATGGAGTTATAGTATTTTCATGTGTAAGAACTATAAATTAAATTGTTTGTCTGATCCTCTTTACATGATGTATTGTACCGTTGGCACTGCCAAAGAGTTGTGGGATAAGCTACAGAAAAAGTACAACGCACAAGATGCGGGTACTAAGAAGTTCATCATTGGGAAATTTCTGAAATTTCAAATGGTGGACAACAAAACTGTGATGTCCCAAGTCCAGAAATTTCAAATGATTAAGTTCATCATTGGGAAATTTCTGAAATTTCAAATGGTGGACAGCAAAACTGTGATGTCCCAAGTCCAGGAATTTCAAATGATTCTATATCTCCTGAATTTAGAAGGGATGAAACCAAATGAACAATTTCTGGTTGCATCGTTAATTGAGAAATTTCTGAAATTTCAAATGGTGGACAGCAAAACTGTGATGTCCCAAGTCCAGGAATTTCAAATGATTCTATATCTCCTGAATTTAGAAGGGATGAAACCAAATGAACAATTTCTGGTTGCATCGTTAATTGAGAAGCTATCTCCTTCATAGAATGAGTTTATGAGTTACTTGAAACTCAAGACAAAGGAGATGACCCCTTTGAGGAAATTATTATCAAACTCCAAATTCAAGAGAATAATAAGAAGGTCATGCCAAAGGGGAAGCAACCCGCTGAGGCTAAGACAAATCTGGCGGAGGCCAAAGGGAACTTGGGCAAGAAGCGAATGTTCTAGAAGGAGGGTAAGGTCCCAACAACTGAGAAGTTTAAAGGGAACTGCAATCATTGTGGTAAACCTGGTCACATGGTCAAGGATTGCCGCAAACTAAAGATGAGAATAAAGAGAAGACCAAGGGAAATGCTAAGGCTAACATCGTCAAAGACACACTTCTTGACGATATGATTGAGGAGTTCTCAATAGTGGTACTTAAAGCAAACCTCGTTGAGAATCCTATGTAGTGGTGGATGGACATGGGTGCTACCCATCACATCTGTTCCAATAGATAAATCTTCTCCACATATACACCAGTCACGGATAAGAAGTTGTTCATGGGCAACAATGCTTCGTCTGAGGTGCTGGGGTAGGAAAGTTAATCTTGAAGATGACTTCCGAAAAGGAGCTTACTCTGAAGGAGGTGATGCATGTCCCGGAAATTAGAAGAAATTTAATTTCTGGACCTTTATTGGTGAATGATGGTTTTAGGCTAGTGTTTGAGTCCAATAAATTTGTAATCACTAAGAACGAAACATTTGTAGGAAGGGGCATCGTTTGTGAAGGCCTCTATAAAGTTAATGCTTTGTCTGTAATGCCTTCATCTATTAATAAAGTTGAGTCTTCTTCTTATTTGCTTGAGTCATCTAATTTATGGCATAATAAATTAGGACATGTAAACTATCAATATATCCTAAGGTTGGTAAAGTTGGAGTTGTTGCCGTCTATCAACGTAAACCCTCAACGTAAGTGTGACGTGTGCGTAGAGGCAAAACTTTCAAAGAGTCCCTTTAGATCCGTCGAAAGGGAAACTGCTTCTCTAGAACTCATTCACACCGATATATGTGACTTGAAGTTCGCACAACCTAGAGGGGGGAACAAGTACTTTGTGACTTTCATAGATGCACAAGGTATTGTTACCTTTACTTACTAAAAAGTAAAGATGAAGCCTTTGAAGCATTCAAACGCTACAAAGTAGAAGTTGAGAACCAACTAAGCGGATGAATTAAATCAATCTGTAGTGATAGAGGGGGAGAATATGTAGTGCTTTTTGAAGAATATTGTGCCCAGTCGGGCATTGCTCATCAAATGATGGCTCCTTACTCACCTCAATCAAACGGTGTCGCTGAACGCAATAACCGTACATTGAAGAAAATGATGAATGTCTTGCTCATCAATTTCAACCTTCCCCAAAACATGTGGGGAGAAGCTGTCCTTACCGCAAATAAGATTCTTAATAGAGTCTCATATAAGGGTAAGGACAAGACTCCATACGAGCTTTGGAAAGGAAAGAAACCTACCTACAAATACTTGAAGGTGTGAGGTTGTCTGGCAAAGGTTGAAGTACCTAAGATAAAACAAGTCAAGATTGGGCCTAAGACTGTAGATTGCATATTCATCGGATATGCAAATAACAGTAGTGCTTATCGCTTCTTAGTGCATAAGTCAGATGTACCAGACATACATGTGGGTATAATAATGGAATCAAGGAACACCATTTTTTTGAAGACTCGTTTCCTAGAAAGGAAAGAGACATAACATCTCACAAACAAAGTTATGAACAAAACTCTCAGGTTCCAGGAGTCGTTGACTGTCCGAATCTAGGCGGTTCAGATCTAGTGAACTCTGAAGTGGCTGATTATCCGAAATCTAGTGTTCCAAATTCTCAGGATTTGGAGGTTCCAGAGATAGAACCAAGATGAAGCAAAAGGGCCAGGAAGGATAAGTCCTTAGGTTGGAATTTGTAGCTTATATGGTTCATGACGAACCACGGACAATTGTTGAAGCATTGTCAACTCCAGAAGCACCGCTCAGGAAAGAAGCTATAGAAAGTGAGATAGATTTCATTCTGCACAACTCCGGGAAATAAATCGTTGGGTTGTAAATGGATACTCAAATAGAAGTTGAAAGCAAATGGGTATATAGACAAGTACAAGACTAGGTTGGTAGTCAAGGGCTATCGACAAAAAGGGTCCATATGAGTATTCATAGCTATCACCGCATTGCGGGATCTTGAAATACATCAAATGGATGTTAAGACAACCTTCCTAAATGGTGATTTGGAAGAATAAATCTATATGGACCAACCGAGGGGTATGTGGTTACAGGACAAGAGAGGAAAGTTTGTCGACTTGTCATATCTCTGTATGGGCTGAAACAGGCCGCGAAACAATGGCATGAGAAATTTGATAGCACTCTACTATTAAAAGGGTTCGCCATCAATGAGTGTGACAAATATGTCTACACGAAAGGAAATACCGACTCGTTCGTCATGATATGCCTTTACGTAGACGACATGTTGATCACAAGGAGCAGTCCTAGGTTAATTCTAGAGACTAAGAACATGTTGAAATAATGTTTTGACATGAAAGATATGGGTATTGCAGATGTCATCTTAGGGATCAAGATATTTAAGACGTCTGACAGACTGGTCTTATCTCAATCTCACTACATCAAGGATGTGTTGAAGAAGTTTGAGATGTTCGATAGTTCGTCAATAACGACACCCCTGGATATAAATCAAAATATTGATAAAAATCTTGGTGTGCTCGTTCGCCAGGAGCGATATGCGCATGTGATTGGTAGTTTGATGTATATCACAAACTACACTCGACCTGATATCGCTTATGCAATTAACAAATTGGCTAGGTTCACCCGTAATGCAAGTGGTGATCACTGGAAAGTGTTGAATCGGGTACTACGATACCTAAAATACACGCAAAATTACAGGTTACATTATTCGAGATATCCTGTTGTACTAGAGGGGTACAATGATGCAAACTAGATATCTGATACAGTGAACACCAAGTCCACAAGTGGGTATATATTTACAATTGGTGGTGGGGCTGTATTTTGGAAATCCTCTAAGCGAACGCATCGCCCGATCCACGATGGAATCAGAGTTCATTGCTTTAGACAAAGCAGGAGAAGAAGGTGAGTGACTACATAATTTCTTAGAGGATATCCCTTGTTCGGATAAACCCGTACCTTTTGTAATGATCCACTACGACAACCAGTCTGCTTAGGAAGGGCACGAAGTTCTATGTACAATGGAAAATCTCATCATATTCGACGGAGACATAAGACCTCGGCAACTGATCACTATGGGTATTATTTCCATTGATTATGTAAAATTAATGGAAAACATAGCAGACCATTTGACTAAGGGCATACCCAGAGATAAGAACTGATACGGTGGATACCTAACCTTACTAACTAGAGATCCCAGTAATTAGGTTCAATAGAAAAACTAAATAGTAAAGGTTTAGTTGAACGCTTCAATGGAAGCAAAAGCACTTCAGATGATGATTTCTACAAAGAAACATTAATTCAAGGTCGTTTCCGTGATAGACATTAAGTGCTATATGCAGTATGGGTAAAGGTTAAGTTTTCAAAATCTTTAATGATCCTCAACGGTTGAGGTTAAGTTTGGGAAACCTTTTAATTGTTTGTAAAATGTTAAGTTTTCAAAACCTTTAATGATCCTCAACGGTTGAGGTTAAGTTTGGGAAACCTTTTAATTGTTCCTAACACTTGTAAAATGGGATATAGCAGGATACCTTGTAGGAGACCACCTATTTAAGTGCGAGGATATGCCGCTTCAAATGAACACACTTAAGAATCCAAGATGTGTCCACGGCCACAACAGACAAAACATTAAAGAAGAACAGAAAGTTGTTGTGTTGTGGTGCCGTTGTCTTGGCTTGCATTAAACACTGACGGTTCAAGACAACACGTTCACCGCGCAGTAAGTAAGTCCGATGGTATTCAACTATGGAAGGTTCAAAGCCACGACTACCTATCCAGATGCAACATCGATCCGCCGAAAGATTGCTAGAATGACACCACGTGAGTGCGCCAAAATCTCTTTCAAGAGAGGGGATTGTTGGAAATTTATTAACGTAAAATAAAGTTTAACTTGTTATTTATGACTCGAATAATTGGGGCCCCACTGTTGACACCTAATTTTGTCCCCTCTTTACCGACTATTTGTTCAGGATGCTAAGTTTTAATATTTTCACTAATTACCGCATAATTTTAAAATATCGGGTATTACATTTTATAATTTAAAATATAAGCAAAATAATTTTAATATTTCGGCATCGGCATTGTTGATTGATTCGCTCTTAATATTTCAACAATTACCAAATTAATCATTTTCTTATGAATATTATATTTTACTTAAATTAAGTATATATTAAATCTTTGTACCGAAATTTATGTGCGTGGACACTTTTGAAAATTTATCAAGACGAAAGAAGCATATTTTAATTAATTGGAGAATTTGATAAGTTAATTGGACTAATTAATCCCCATTTTCATACTCCTAACCCAATCCGCAGCCCACATCCTATTTTCTAAACTTTTACCAAACTAAACTAAACTAAACTAAACTAAATCAACCAAAACCAAACCAAACCAAACACCCCTAAAACCGACGGATACCCATGAAATCCGACGGACCAGCAGCTCCTCATCGACGCCACCTTCAGACCAACATCAGCACCTCTCATCACCCAACCTTTTCCCCCATTTTTCTGAATCGTTTCAGAACGTTGGAATTCAATTAAAATTGCCTCGAACAGAGAAGAGAGGACAACAAAATATCCTTCGGTCTCAAACTCGTTGCATGCTCAAATCGATAAGTAATATAGCGATATCTCTGTCCCAACCTTTGAAATTCAGACCCTTTTTGGCCTTCCCTTTTTCGATGTCACAAAAGAAAAACTGTGACTTTTTCTTTTGGCTTTGAATTCAAAATTCGAATTCGAACTGTCGTAGCTTTTTTTTTGCTATAAAAATACAACCCATTTGGGGTTGTGTTTGGGGGGATCCTTCGATTTTAAAACCAAGAACAAAAACCCAGGCCTTACTAATTTGAAACCGTTGCAAATCAGAAAGAAAATCTTCGTTTTACTCTCAGTCCGAATTTTAAAAAAAAACACAAAAAAAAAATCTTAAACTTTCGCCTTTATTAATCGTATAAACAACAACAACCTCGAGCGGGGACGCCTCAGTTCGCTACCCGAAGGAGGTCCGTAATCTCTCCTTCCTCATCTCAGTTTTGTGTTCGTTTTACTCTCCATATAAGATTAGTTTGGTTTCAATAATGTTTTCAGTTATGTTTTCATACTTGACACTTGAATTCAATCATTATTTGGTTGAATTATCACCTCTCAATAAGTGTCATTACATGATCATTGATTGCCATTAGTTGGCTAGATGATAGATCATCTTACACACACAATTGAGGTCTTGGCTCAATTGAAGAACACACTTGCAATCAGAGTATTTCTTCCTCTCTAACTTTCTTTCACCCACTCAAAAGATTATTCTTTTTAGTAAACATTTGAGTTTCCTTTGCTCAATTGTTTGTTGCTGTTTTATATTGGGAGACAAGTTTCTAATTACCGTTAAAGAATTTAGACGGGGCAATATTGTCTTAAGTACAGAGTGAATATCACTCGACTCAGCAAACTTCTTATTTTCAGATTGTAACCCTTTGTAATAGTTACTTACATTTACGTTCATCCCATTATTATAATCGTTGTATTTATAATATTACTCACAATATATTCGTCACTGAACTATACAATTCATAGCGTAAAATTACAAAATTATCTTAGAAATAATATTCACCAGAAAGTTAACATTTTCACGCCAAAAGATAACAATTTTGTAAGTGCACAAGTTCTACTTAGGAAATCCTAGAAGCCTTAAATGGAGAAGTGAAGGGCGAGCTCCAAGTCCATTGGAGTTGAAATAGGACACATAATTTCTCACTGTTGTTTCTTTGTACAAAGGAGGATTTTCATCTGATAATAATTCCTTTATTGGGCCATAAAGCTTATCAAATGGCTGAAGTTGAGTTGTGAAAAAGCAAGCAACTGAAATCCTTGGCCCAATATGTTTTGCCAATACTCTATGCTCAGCACTTTTGAATTTGTCATTTGAGAGAACCTGCATTACACACACAAAAAGATGTTGTTAACTATAAATTTGTAATCTTAAAAATAAAACATGTTACTTGCTATATATAAAAAGTACATAACTTAATAAAACTCTTATAGGATATTTATTTTTTAGTGTCATTCAATATTATATTAAATTCTTTCTTTTCCCGAACCTCATACTCCTATAATAATGGTAGAGTCAGGAATGAACTCAAACCGAAAAGAGAAGTCCAAAGGCTAATTCAGCTACTGTTGGCTAGAAATCAACCAGTTATGTCAATCAAAGCCCCATAACTAGTAAGGTCACTCGTGTCCTAGCAAAGCCACCCCAACCTTGGATTCAAGATTTTGAGTTCCTATAAAATTTGAGTTTAAAACTTAATATGTATATATTTATTTATTTGTCAACACCGAAGATGATTGGTACAATTAAATTCACTAGTAACACAGTAGTTTCGCCTCTGATCAGGGTCACTAGTGAGTAGGGACTAGAAATATGTGATTTGTTTCAGATATACTTGCCTGCAAAAGGTCACCAAGATTGATAACTAGGGCTCCAGTCACTGGATGAATATCAATCCATTGATTTTGGTGATAAATTTGAAGGCCACCAATGTGATCTTGTAAAAGAATAGTGAAGAAATCTGGGTCAGTATGCTTGGTGGTTCCAATTGTCCTGTCTGGTTCAGGGCAAGGTGGATAGTAATGACTGAGAATGAAATGGCCTTTTGCACACTCCATGTTCAACAAGTGATTGGGCTCCAGTCCAAGTGCCTCTGCCACTAACTCAAATATTATGTAGCCCAGCCTCTTAACATGCTCAGAATATTGAAGTAATTCCTCCCTAACAAAGAAAAAAACAACAAAATCACACATTCCAAGTTTAAATACATTGACTGTCTTTAAATTTCTCTGGGTCAATCTATCACCTTGGAATCAACTGAGTTACGCATGAGTCAATCTATCACCCTGAAATCAACTGAGTTACGTCCATGCAGACTTCTTTAAATTTCTCTTATATATATAGTTGGGCTTTTTTTTTACTTTAATTAAATAACTACCTCTAACTTTAAGTAGGACTCTAACATCTCACCTTATTCTTCACAAATTTCTCCACTGACTAAGGTAAAAAAATTGGCATAGTTTATAAGTTATATTTAGAACAACTACAGTAATTATTTTACAGCATGTCAAAAAGGTTTTAGCTGAAAATTAAATATTTACATCCTGAGAATTACCTGCATGCTTCTGGTAATTCATCACCACTAGGAGGATTAGGAGCCATGACACAAGCTAGTGTATCCCTCCAATTTGCAACCTTAGATTGATAAAGATCAAAATTGCTATTAAAAAACACCTTCTTCATATGATCCCTTGAGTAAAACCCCATCTTTATCTCATTTGGTTGCTCATTGAATCTTCCAACTCCACGAATCATCTCATCCATAACATGTTGAGGCACATCATGGTTCACAACTTGAAAAAATCCCCAAGTCTCACATGCCTCACCAACCTCATCAACAATTCTCCTACGTCGGAAATTGTCTTTGTTAATGTCCTCGAGGTCTATAACCGGGATTTGAATGTTGACGTCTGAGTATAAATCAAGGTTCTTAACACTGAATTCATTTTCTGTTATGACCGGTGTAACAAATATCTCAGGGATATGAACTATCCCTGCATCGACTAGTCCTTTTACACCGGCCTTTGTGTCATCGAAGGCCTTGAGCTCTTTTTCTCGATCATAGTCAACCATTTTTGTGGTAAGAGGAGAGTTTCTGAATACTTTCTATTAAGCATTTGCTTATCCTGTAGAGGAGTAGAAGATGAATGGACGACAGGAAAAACAAAAAGTCAAATTTGGACACTGAAAAAAGGCACACATCATTACCACCCCACTTAATTTAAGAAAATTCTACCTTATTATAACTATATTTTATATTATTAATAATCTAAAAAGTATTAAAACTATAATTTTGAACCTTCTCTTTGATTTGGCAATTATTTCAAGGTTTACAAGGTTTATGCCTAGAGGGTATTTATGCCTTTTCCACAAGTGTTTACATGAGAAATATTATAATCCTACTGTCACAATTTAGCTGATAAATGAATCTGAGTCTGTAACGTAATGGTTTTAAAAATTACTTTATGTATTTTCAAGTCGTGTTTGACGATTATATATCTACATAGTTTTAGAGCATATGTAGATAAAACTTCGTAAAGCAATGAATTTATAAACCCGTGTTAAAAGATGTCTGCCACAACTTTGAAAGGGAAAAAGTGTTAAACAAAACGAAAAGGGTTAATTTGAGAGACCTCATCGGACGTTTGGCTTCATAACACTAATATTTTTTGTCTTTTGTTTGTGTAAGATGATATTAATCTTTCTTGGGGAGTCTTTCATTAATATTAAGATATATATAGAGTACAATATTCATCTCTTATACAATAGGAATCCTAAGCCTATACAAAAGAGGAATCCTAGTCTTACCATAATTATATTTACACAATATATGAAAATATTCTAATTATGGGTAGAGAATATATTGTTTCCTATATTTACACGTATACACACCCCCTCAGTCGGAGCGGGAGGAGGCCGGACGCTGAGACTGGATCTGAAGTCAAGAAACAACTGTCTGAGAAGTCCTTTGGTAAATATGTCTGCATACTGATAGGATGATGGAACATGTAACACTGACATGACCTAGAGCAACTTTCTCACGAACAAAGTGTAGGTATATCTCAATGTGCTTGGTTCGATCTTTGACAACCGGATTATGAGACAAATAGATGACAGATGTTATCACAATACACAATAGATGTCGACGCAGCGACATCAAGTTCTAAAAGTAAGTTTCGAGCCAACAAATCTCGCCATTACATTTGCAACGCCTCAGACTCAAATTTCAGACCGAATCTAGATAGGGTAGACTGTCGTTTGGCAGACCAAGAATTCAGATTATATCCTACGAAAACACAAAAGCCGGAGGTGGAGCGTCGCGTGCCCGGACACCCTGCCCAATCTACATCCGTATATGAGAGCAACCTGTTTGGCGCAGAGAGGTATAGATGCAAACCATAATCAAGAGTACCCTTAATGTATCGAATGATACGCCTAAGAGCAGTGAAATGAGACTCCCTGGGGCATGCATGAATAAGCACACATGCTGAACAACATAAGCTATGTCTGGCCTGGTAAATGTGAGATATCAAGTGCACTCCGCAAGCACTTATACAGAGTAGGATCAGAGACTGGAGCACCATCCATAGCACTGAGCTTAGATTTCGAATCGACTAGAGTAGGCATAACTTTGCAATTTGCCATCTTAGCCCTGTACACTATCTCCTCTGCATACTTACACTGACACAAGAACATGTGATTGACAGACCTGGTCACTGATATCCCTAAGAAATAACTCAGCTTTCCCAAATCAGTCGTTGCAAATTCGGACTTAAGCAAGGTAATAATCTCATTTTTCAATATATCTGGCAAAATGATCATACCACGCACGGGGAGCCTGTTTCAGGCCATATAGTGACTTACAGAGACGGCACACATAAATGAGGATCTGATGGGTGAACCCGGGCGGACGACGATATCGTTTCTCTCAGGCCCCCATGTAAGAATGCATTCTTCACATCAAGTTGATGGATCGGCCAGTGTTTGCCCATGTCAATGCTCAAAATTGTGAGAATAGTAGTCGGTTTGACAACCGGGATGAAGGTCTCTCCACAATCAATGCCCTTCTGCTGATTTGTGCCATTAGCCACAAGACGGGCCTTATACCTCTCAAGATCCCCATTATCTCTGAACGTGTGACGAAAAAGCCACATATATCGAATTACATTCACCCTATCAGGTCTAAGTACTTGATCTCACGTGTGCTGTTTAGTTAAAACATTGAATTCCTCATACATAGCCGCATTCCAATTAGAGTCTTGTTTGACCAATTTTGGGTTCTTTGGAAGTGGAGAGATGGTTTGGGCACACAAGTTGAAATGGACTTTGGATTTGGAGATTCCATGCTTTGAACGAGTTTCCATTGGATGAGTAGGGACAGTGGGTGACGGAGTGGTGTCTGAGACGATGGGTAAAGTCAGATAAGAAGAAGGTGGGGGTGAAGCCGTCGGAGGAGTCGCGGCTTCTGGATCGAGCGTCGCGGCGGTAGAAGGTTGACAAAGCTTCTGAAGTTTGATGCCGCGCTACGCCGACGATTCATGAAGATTGCTCACTGAAAATCAGCGCCGTTTACGGCAATGTAAGACGTGAGTTGTTCGATGATGACGGAAGAGATGACAGGCTCGTCAAGAAATGAGTAGTCCAGTTTTTGGAATTTTGGAAGATTAGAAAACGGGAATGTGGTCTCGTCGAATGTGACGTGACGAGATATGTGAATTTGACGAGTCGACAAGTCATAGCATAGATAGCCCCTATGGTTTGGCGGGAATCCTAGGAAGACACAGGGAGTAGACCTAGGAACAAGCTTGTGAAGGGCGGTAGAACTGAGGTTGGGTGTATGAGGTATCATACCCTTTAACTGGAATGCGTTGTCCACTACCAACTGTAACATATTGAGGATGCTTTAAACTAAACAGTTTAGGGATAGTACCTGCAGATTGGGTGACGTGAGATGTGGCGCCTGAGTCCATGTACCAAGTATTGTCAGGATGTTGCATGGAGAGGGTGATGAATGTCTGTCCCAACTCAGTGGGTGTCATGTCGGATGAGGGTTGCAAACTCGACTCGTACGGCCGACTGCTGCGAGGCCGAGCGGCCCAATAAAACCAGGTAAGAATACGATTGTAGAAGTCGCTGCATCGAATGGACTCGTGCCGCGGCTCAACATCGGGCGCCGCGCTGTTTCGGTGCCGCGGCCGCAGGCGACCGCGCGAGCCGCGCCCGGTTGTTCTGCGATCCTCGCTTGCCGCTGGTTCTCGCTGACCGCGCCGCCACGACCACGATCTCTCGCCGCCCTCGCCATCTTTCCACCGCGCGTCCTGCTGCGGTTGAGAGTTTTCGCGCGGCGTTGGATCTTGAGGCGCTGCTGACAACTAATGCCTTCTGATTGTGCTCATCCTGCTTAGCACGTCGAGTCTCTTCGAGCAACAACTGCGAGCGAGCTTTTTTAAAGCTGGGTAACGGATCTGCCTGTTGAATCATGGTGGGCAAAGTATCATATTCGCCTTTAGGAAGGCCACCAACCAATTGTAACACCAGTTTGGTGTCAGTAACAGGATCATCGACAGCAACAAGTTGATCCGTCAATAGCTTTAACGGTTTGCAGTACTCAGTCACATTGAAAAAGTTTTCAAGACGTGTATTGTTAAATTGCTCATCTAAATACACAGCACGGGTGTGCTTATTGTCCTGAAAAAATTCCGCCAAACGATTCCATAACTCAAGAGCTGTGGCGTCAGATTTCATGATAGTAAGAAGAAGGTCCTGAGAAATACTACCATAAATCCACTGTTTGACGCCGGCGTCTAGACGACGCCAAATAGACTTATCAACCTCCGGAGGGTGCGGAATGGTGTCATCGATGTGATCAAGTATGTTATAGAGACATGCATGATTACGAAACAGTTCAACCCATGAAGAATACTGACTGTTTTCTTGATCAAGAAGAATGAGAATAGAGTTCTTGATGTTTGTAACAGTTAGGGCTGGATGAAAAGAGGATGACAACGTGGTGGTAGGATTTGTGGAGGCAGAAGATTCAGAAAGTGTGGAAGATTCAGGGATAGTCATTTAAAGAAGAGAGAAATGAAGAAGAAAACCTAGAATTTGTAGGAGGGCCATGGGAGTTCCGGGGAGGGGTTCTCATGGTAGGAAGAAAGAGTTCTGGGGTTTTGGGTGTTTGACTCTTGATACCATGTAAGATGATATTAATCTCCCTTAGGGAGTCTTTCATTAATATCAAGGTATATATAGAGTACAATATTCATCCCTTATACAATAGGAATCCTAAGTCTATACAAAAGAGGAATTCTAGTCTTACCATAATTATATTTACATAATATATAGAAATATTCTAATTATAGATATAAAATATATTGTTTTCTATATTTACACGTTTACAGTTTGAAATATTACATTCACTGCCTTATTTTGATATTTTTGTAACGAAACTAATTTAAATGATAAATTGTCTACAATATCCCGCAACTACCCTTATTTGCCACCTTTTCTTAAATGTGAACTTCCTCGGGAAATTTCATAGAAAAACAAAAAAATATTTCAAGCAACCTGTGATTCTTGCATATACCAATTTTTATCTTCTTTTTAGCTTTTGCTAATAAAAAATAATAATTAAGCTATCTCTCTCATGTGCCCTTACTTTGATTTATAAGCCTAAATTTTCCCAACATGAAATTTTGATATATAAACTGTGAAATATATGATATTCCCGCAAGTGCGGGTCAACACTCTTAGTGGCCTAAAGCCAGATTTCGATGATTAAGCCTTATTATTTTTGTTTAATTTTTTTTGTATAATATGTAATTTTTATTTAAAATTAAATTTTCTAACTTTTTGAGATGCAAAGTTAGTGAGGATTCAAAAATTAAAAGTGAACACTCTCCTATATTTTTTATTCTTTATTATTTGTTAAAATTTATCAAGAGCTTCTTTTTGAGATTGTATCAAAGCTTTGTTTTTTTTCTTTTTCTTTTAAGTTTTGAATAACCTGATTCACATTTTCTTAGTTGACATATTAAACTTTTAATAATGAGAAAATAATAATATGTTATGATTGTCTTGTTAATAAATTTGAAACGGACGAAGACTGTGCTTTAACTGGATGCGAAGAAAAGAGGGAAGCGACTCGTTTATTTTTTGTCCAACGGGGCGGGGTACACCGACCCCAAGATGCATCGATATTGGTATACTGGTATTGGTACTGGGCCGAGGATAAAAACCGACTCGCCAACCCCGACTCCACCCGACCGACCATTCCCACCCCATCCGACCCTACTAGCCGCAGACAACGACTTTGTCCACCCTCCCCTCCCCAACCCCTACCCCCTAATATATTTTTTAACCCTTAGTTATTATATTTACACTTTAACCCAATTTTTTCAACTATAAATACTTCATTTTTCTTCATTCTTTATCACAAATCCTCCTACAATTACAATCTCGCTAATAATCTCTCAATCTATCTCTCATTCTCTTTACATTGTGTTCTAAACATTCAATTTAATTTATTCATTTGGGAATGGACAACTAGCTTGAGGATCATCCGTTGAGCAAAGTTTCAATTTTCAACATCTCTCGATTACACGTCGACGTTACGTCGGCGTTTGGTACATTCGTTCCTTTATTAAATTATTATTGTTTCTTTATTTTAATTAGCGCACTTAATTTCATTATCGTTAAGTTTTAACTATTTATTAGCATATATTAAAATGAAAGGTGTCTGAGGTATGTTGGGTAAGGTTATTTCTGGTTCTACTAGTAGGGGTAACAAGGGCAAGAGTCCTTCTTCTAGTCATCATATTCCTCCTAGTCCTAGACATGATGATTTTATTGATACTCAAAATTTTCCTGAAGTACCATTAGATTTAGATTTAGACGATGAACTACTTTCTGGATATCAACAAGAGTTTAATTTAGAACATCTAGATGACACACCAACTAATCTAGATGACACGCCAACTAATGCACCTCAAACTGGAACGCCTCCTATTCCCCCTAGTATGAGACGAGGCCCACCAGAACAAAAATTAACATCACATGTATGTGATTTTTTTGATAGAGACGTACAAAATCAAGTTGCTATATGCAAAATTTGTAAAAATATTTATATATTTAAAATGGGAAAAGGTCAGAGCGGGACGAGAGGTTTAACTACACATTTGAATAACAAACACAAACTTAGGTGGGATGAATATAAGGCTCAAGTGAAGGGTGAGTCAACAATGGTCTCTCAGTCGGGATAAGCTTCACATACTGTCCCGCAGCAGGACCAAGTACAGGGTCAAATTGACCCTATGACGGGGGCAGTTGTAGGCCCTAAATATGATAAAATGAAAGATAGAGAAGAATTATCAAAATTAGTTGCAGTTGAGGGTTTGCCTTTTTCATTTTTCGATTCTCCTGATTTTATTCATTATATAAGATCAATGTACAATCCTGCTTATAACAATTTTCCTAGATCAACTGTTAGGAGAGATGTTTTTAAATTTGCACACGAATATCAACAATATTTACGTTATTATTTATATCATTACCCTGAAAAAGTATCTATCACATCTGATATAGGCCATAGTACTAGCGGTCATGATTATTTAACTGTAACATGTCATTGGATAGACTATAAATGGTCTATGCAAAAATGTATTTTAGCATATAGATATATAGATAGTAGGCACACTGATATTTTTATTCAAGAAATATTTCTTCTGTTTGCTTTTATTATGACATATCTGATAAAGTCATGACTATTGCATTAGATAACGCTTCTTCTAATATTTCTGATGTTAGATTATTAAAAATTGTCTTAACTCCATCTTTTCCAGATCATTTTCATATAAAATGTGCATGTCATATTTATAACTTAGTTGTAAAGGATGGTATAAAACTTTTTGAAGACATTATTGCAAAAAATCAATTTGCTATAAACTATATTTAAAAAAATAATAGAATACAACGATTAAAAGAATATAAAAAAATTGTCACGATTGTGGTCTACCTTACAGAAAATTTCCCGAAAAAGTATGCACTAGATGAAATTCTTTATACAACCAACTACGAGTTGCTTATAAGTATAGACAACCTATAACTCAATTTTTTAACGTCCGTAATCGAAATCCTAATGATATGCTTATAGATTCCGATTGGGATACAATTTTAGAACTTAATATATTTTTAGAGAAATTTTATCTAGCTACTAAAACAATTTTCGGGATTTATTATCTTATTATTTCATCAATGTTATTTTATATAGCTCTAATATTTATATTACTTAGTGAATATATGACAAAACCAGCTTATAAGGAACCTATTAAAAATGTTTAAAAAAATGAAAAAATATTTTATTCCTATTCCCCCAATTTTTTTGATTAGTGTTATATTAAATCCTTCTATTAAAATAGACGGTTGTAAAATTCTTGTTGAAACTATTTACGATTGCATAGATACACTTCCACCTCCAACTCCTAAAAATCTAAATGACCCACCACCTGTTGAAATAAGTAGAGAAGAAGTGTTGTCTAACATTCAAGATGAATGTAAAAAAGTATATACGCATTACCAACAAGAAAGTGCTAGCAACCAACCGGCTTCCATGCCATCTTCTTCTTCTTCAACACAACCTCAAAAACGACATGTTGTTTCTGTGGCTAGTATTCAAAGCCTCAGACAGAGAATGTTTAGTGATATCGTTTCTAACCAATTAGCGAGTTTGATATTTTTGTTTTGCAGGGAGTTGTATCGTACGAAGCAATTGAAAATGAAGAGGGACGTGAAGACTTGCTAAAATACTGGAGGGAGAATGAGAAGAATTTTCCAACACTAGCAAAGATGGCCCGAGATGTGTTGAACATTCAAGCGTCATCAACAGCGTCCGAAAGCGCATTTTCTGCGGGAAGATTTCAAATAGGGGAGCACAAACATTCATTGGCAGAAGACTCATTAGAGATTGTAGTTCTATTCAGAGACTGAATTCGTGCGGAGCGTAGGAGGTGCGGCCAACCGGAGATCGACGAAGAAGAAGACTACAACTATAACGAAATCTTATCCAACAGATGTGCAAGCGACGTCGTCCAATTTGACTAAGATATACCAATTCCAACCGAAGAACCACAAGACATTATAAAGAAACTAGAAAATGTGTTTCTTAAAATGTAATTCTTTTAATTGTAATTTTAGTATTTTACTATGTTATTTATTTGCAACTTTCAATATCACAAAGTTGCAATTTTGAAATTGTATTATAAAAAAAAAATCATACTTCTACTCGAATAATATAAAAGGCACAATAACAGCCTTGAGATGTTTTTATTAAACTATCTTGTTGTGTATGTGTGTTATTTATTTATTTAATTTAAAGACAAATAAAAAAATGATCCCATCCGACCCCACCCCAACCCCCTCTAGATCAGGACGGGGCGGCGGCACACCCCGCCAGACCCAGACTCCGCCCATCCCGACCCGACCCCGCTTCATCCCGCCCCATTGAACAACCTTAGTTAAAACTGACTCTTTATATAGTTATAGCGAAAAATATATTTTTTGTTAGTTTGTTTGGTAAACAAATAAAAAAATTAAAACGTGATAGGAGTTAAGCTAATTTTGGGCTGCGATTCATTAATTGGTTTATATCAAGTCCATCTCGATTTAAGTAATTTTGGACATGCTTGCACAATGTAATTTTTTACTAAATATTTTATTTGAGTACTGCTATTTAACTTGTATCGGACTATCTAAATTTTGGCATGCCTATCCACTTTGAAACGACTTCTGACATGATGTGTTTAAAGTTAGACTACTAACTTTAGACAAAATATCTGAAGTTTTATACGATTGAAGTTTGGATATTTTGTCTTAAAGTTTAAGTAAAAATTGACAGATTATAATTCCTTAATTATTTTTATTAATGAAAAAGTTTATATATACATGATATATAATATTTAATTATAAAAATTAAATCTATCTTATTCTAATACAAGACTACTAATTTTTTCTAATACAAGAGTACCACCATAATTATACATGTACAAGAATTCTACTAATTATGATAAGAAATATATAAATTATGCATATGACATATACACGATTTTGACCGTGTATATGGTAGTCTTTCACACCCCCGCAGTCATAGCGGACGGTTGTCGTACGTTGAAACTGTCCCTAAAATTTTCAAACTGAACTAAGGGAAGACCCTTAGTAAAGATGTCAGTAATTTGGTACCGTGAAGGGACATGCAAGACACGTACTTGTCCACGAGCTACCTTTTCGCGAAAAAAATGAATATTCATCTCGATATGTTTAGTGTGCTGATGTTGGACCGGATTCCCAGAGAGATAGATTGTACTAACATTATTGCAGTAGACCAATGTAGCTTTCTGAATAGAAAAGTGAAGCTCTAATAGGAGATTACGCAGCCAACAAGACTCAGACACCACATTGGCTAACCCTCTATACTTGGCCTCTGCACTGGATCACGATAAAGTAGTATGGCGTTTAGCCGACCAAGAGACCAAGTTATCACCAAGAAATATACAATAACCAGATGTTGAACGTTTGGTATGGACATTCACCCCAATCAACATCTGTATAAGACACGAGAGTATATACGGACGATGGATATAAGTTCAAAATATAATCAAGAGTGCCATGTATGTAATGCACAATGCATTTAAGACCATGCATGTGCTCGTACGTCGGATCATGCATAAATAAACAAGCCTGCTTCATTTCATAAGTAATATCGAGCATCGTGAAAGTAAGATATTGAAGAGCCCCTGCAAGTCTGCGATAGAGGGAAGGATCCTCGTAAGATATGCTAGAATTAGCACTTGTCGCGCCCTTTTCCGGCCGTGGCATTTATTTTTCTAAACTCCTGCTGCTCATAAAAGGTTAGAAAAAATAAAATAATAAAAGCTAAAATGTTTTAAGAGAATGCTAAAATTGCAAAAAAGGCTAAAAGTGCAAAAGATGCTAAATGTTGCAAAAGGGTGCTAAAATATAAGAGGATGCTAAAAAGGTGCTAACGTTTAAAAAGATTAATTTTAAAGCTAAAGGGTTGCTAGAATGCTAAGGGTTCGCGGAGTCGCCACCTAATTAATTTGGGTGAATTAGGACACCTAAATGTTTAACTAGTTTTAAGTAAAACATTAACTCCATTTTATGGTCTGCTAAACTTAGTGAGATTCTGGGTAAGGGTTCTTTATTAATCTAGAGGGAAGGGGTTAGGCACCCTCTAAGATCCGCTAACTTGCGGTTGTCCTGCCAAACCTAGGGTAATTATTGTATTTAAAAAAATGCAAAGTAAAAGATCTTGCCGCTTAATAAAATGCTAAAATAATGTTAAAATGTTTTAAAGGTGCTTAAGTCTAAAAGGGCAAAAGGTGTTATAAATAAATAAAAGAGCCAAATGCTAAATTTTTAAAGTGCTTAAAATACTAAAGGTTGCTAAAAGGCATTAAATGATAGAAGGGTGCTAAAAGTGCTAAGAGGTGCTTAAAAGTGTTAAATGCTAAAGTGCTGAATGTTAGGAAATAGATGCTAGCATGTTGAAATGTTTAAAGGTGCTTAAAATGTAAAAGGGCAAAAGGTGCTATATGCGAAAGAATCCTAAGAGGTGCTAAAATATTAAAGGTTAAAGATGCTTAACAAAAGTGCTAGCAATTTAAAAGTGCTAAGTGTAAACAAAGTAGTGCTAGGGTGCCTAAATATTAAGAGGGGTAAAGAGTATTAAGATATTAAAATGCTAAAGGTAGTGCTAGAATGCTAAAGGATTAACTTTAAAAGTAAAGGGTGCTAAAAATAAAGGGTGTTAAAAGTGCAAAAATGCTAAAAATGCAAGAAGTGTTAAATGTGAAGTTAAATGTGAAGGGGTGCTTTAAAAGATGCTAGGGTACTAAAGGTATTTATATTATTTGTAAAGAGATGGTATGAAGTTTGGTTTATGGGCCATAGATTTATTTGTGAGATTAAAGAAGTGAAGCGTTAGTTTTAGATACGCAATTTTAGTAATTCAGGCAAAGGTGAGAAATAAATGACAAGCCTAAGATAAACAATTTAAAGCATTTCCAATTTTAAAACTACCCACCCCAGTTCATGTATTCAAGGATTAATTGTTCTAGACAGCCTATTAATTACAAATTAAATAATTAGGCAACAATTTAACAAATGAGATAAAGGTGGATATGATCGTGGCTTCCAAGACGCGTGGCGACATCGTCTCATCCTATTTGGTCTTAGGAATTTCTGAAGCGGGAATGCAAATGCGGGTGCGGGTTGCCATTTAAAATGACTTGCGATGAGTCTCGCCGTGAGACTCTTTATTTTGCTCCGGTGCATGTCATGTAAAAACAAGAAAGATAAGGAATTAGTACGAGCCCAATTAAATAACGAATAAGCACTTGGCACATAGTTTATATTGAAGCAAGCACACGTAAAGGCCAACAGAGGCACCGCTGACAGGCTTAAATCGCAAAGCAGTAGAAAAACATAGGTGGCAGTATGCACCAACCGGGTAGAGGGGAGAAACAAATGATAGGCAGGCCCAAAATGTAGTAATTTATCAAGAAAGACAACATACAGAGAAAACAAATGAATAGCGCAAGCGCAGAAATGTGGTAAGGGCGCATGAAGTGGCTGGTCGAGACATAAAAAAGCAAGTATACACCTAAATACATATAGTATACCTGCAGATCTGCTGCAGTAATGCTCAGATGTGCTAGACATGCGCTGGTCAGATGTATGCAGTAGGCAGGGGATAGACATAAGACATATGTATGCAACATTTTTCAGTTTCAAAGAGGGACCAACTTAGGCGCAGGTTTACGAATGCAAGTATTCAAGACTACATCTAAAAGTGTTGCTTAAACAACTGATAGGAAAATGCTTAACATGGACAATTTAGAAACCAAGATACAATGAACACATATTTATAGTAGACAAGTTAGACATATGTGTGCAACATCCCATACCAAATATAAACTGGACATGTTTAGATCTGACGATAAAGGAGGAGAATTACAAGACACCTTAATGCATAAACATACAAGTAATAATATACCAGAGTCGACACATTTGGTCCCAAGCTGCGCAGGACAGGGACAAGTAAACTGATGGGCTAACATGAGAAACAGTCGAGATACATACTATAATTGATTGACAAGTTTCAGAAGTGTGATCCAAAGAACCAAGTAAGCAAACAGGAACATTTTGAAGACAGGATCAAATGCAGCATACGAAAGAGGAAGTGGTATTCCCTACTTGCACTAAACCATTTTCGAGACGCAATAGGTTTCACAAATAGATTCAGAAAATAAGGCAAAATAGACGCATTGAAACTACTATACAATCACGTATTGAACCTATTAGCTTAAACTGGTATCAATCGAGTATAAGATAACCTTCCCAACTTATTTTTTGATCAAAATCAGAGACCATATCGGCAGTTTAAACAAACAAAAACAACCTATACAGTATTAAAAGTACTTTAAACCAGGTATTTAAGTTAACTAGATGATTTGTATATGAACAGACTTAACACGACCAGCGTTTGTCCAGTTAAGCATATACAACTAATCTAATAACGAACAACGACATTAAGCACAATTAAACAAAAACATGATATACCGATAGTCACTAATCTTAACTAAACATAGTTAGTCAGCCACATAGCACATAATTTAACTGAAATAGAAGACTGCAAGAAGTAGGATTAAGAGGTGACGAATTTACCTTCTCCGGGCAGCGACCCGGGGCAGCGTATCAAGTCGTCGGTCCACTCGACGGGTTTTGGGTTTGCGCTGCGAATAGGGGGCAAGGTTTAGTTGCTGATTTCTGATTGATTTTGAAAGAAAAGGTTTCGAGACCCCTGTTTCTTGTGACTCTAATTATCTGTTGCTGTGTTTCTTAGATGCTGTCGAGGTGATTGAACGATGCCTGTTGCATGTCAAAACTTGGATATTTATAGCTCCTAATTGGAATTCGCTCTTATGGTAAATCTAGGACGGGTTTTAGGGTTGATTTGTACTGATTTTCGAGTGATTGTTTACCAAAAATAAGGTCGATTTTGGACCATTCTAAGGACTGATTTGGTTGTGATCCTTGGTACTTAATTTGGACGAGTTTTACCAAAACCAGTGACGGATTTTAATGGTATATTTCTGTTATGGTAAGTTTGGATGTCGATTTGGGTGATAGATATGGTAAGAGGTGAGCTGTCTGTGTGCATGGGTAAAGGGAAAGCCCCGGATTCTCAGGCGAGAAATCCGGGCATGGCGGCGACGGGTGAAGAGGCCTTTAGGTTTTTACGCTTAGGGTTTTGGTTTTCTTTTCTGAGGTTCGATAGGGACGGGTGAAGGCTCGAAAAAGGAAAAGGTGGGCAAAATAAAAGGTAATTTGGGTAGTTAAATTAGGGGTGTTGGGTCGCGGATTTGGGCTTCATGGTCGCGTGTTGAGCGAGTGAAATGGAATGGGTTGGGTAGAAAATGGTATTAGTTAGGTAGTTTTAATTAGGCTTAATTCTAGGAGTTAATTAATTAGCTAATTAATTCTAGGCAAGTGTATTAATTAACTAGTGATATCTTAAATTAACAAATGTGATTAAAATAATTAGGTGCTTCATTAATCTAATTGTTATAATAAATAAATGCGGGCGTGCTATTTAATTAATGCTTAATACTTTAGAATGTGAAGCTATTATTTAAAATTTTATTGTTATGCATTATTGCGAAGTTAAATTAAAATTGAATTGAGTTTAGATTAAATTATTTAAATGCTAGATATTTAGGAATTGTTTAAAGCTTTATAAATGCGGTGCTATTAAATGCATATAATGATTAAAAAATTGACTTTAAATTACAAATGATTACTAATAAATGCGGCTATGCTACCTGACACGACGTTATCGCTAAATTATTTATTTTATGCATTTATTAATTATTTAAGAATTACGACAAAGCTTAAAGTTAATAAGTGCAGCGGACTCTAAATGCTTAAGACTCTACGTAAGACGCGATGCCCTTATTAAATTATTTATTTATGCCTGTATTTATGCTTTATTGTTGTAAAAAATCCTAAAAAATTATTTTACAAAAATTGATGTAATTTTATGGTTAATGACTGGACGGGAGGGTCAAAATTGGGTGTCAACAGCTGTCCCTCTTTGTATGGAGATGATGGAAGAATCTTCGGACAAAGACGTTGACTCATAGCCAATTTTGTCTCGATCTTCAGAATCGCAAAAATGCTGGGCAGGTAGACAAGGCTGACGCAAAAATCAAAAACTGTCCCAGTGTCGAGTTATGACGACACTGGGTTACCATGGTCGAAACACCAAGGCGGGCTAACGCGGGCTTAAAGCTGTCCCAGTGTCGAGTTATGATGACACTGGGTTACGGTGCAAAACATCGAGGCGGGCTAATGCGGGCTTAAAGATGTCCCAGTGTCGAGTTATGATGACCCTGGGCTATGGTGCAAAAAGTAAAAGAATATAACTGGCTTGAACTCGGGTATCTTGCTATGGCTTGTGGTCTTGGGTTCTATGGTGATGTGCGAGCGAGTGACCGACGCTGAGGCCGCCGCCAATCGTTGGGAAGGTTGGCCCCCCAACAGATTGCCCCGGTTCGCTGTAAGAGAAAATCCACGTTGTGCTCCTGCTGCTGCATGCTAATACTTGAACAAACGGTTAGTGCATAACTGTTAAGGCAAAACAATTTTAAAAACAATGTAACTGTGAATAGAAAAGGTTATCCTGCAAAACGTGATGTCTGTTGTGTTGATGCGATGTTGCGAATGCTGTGATTTTCGTCCTTGCGCAGACGTGTTGCGATTGTGAACGCGGGTATGTTGTCCTTGCTGCAATTGTCCCTGTGTACTAAAGCTCAAGAAGGAGTTAGTGCATAACTGCTAAGGTGGAATATTAAAGCATGCGTAAGAAATGCAATTCCGGGAGTATAGAAATCGTCCCTGTGTGATATCACGATGGCGTCTGCCGACTTGTCAGGCCGATAACGCCGTTACTGGACGTGTTGCCGCCGGCGCCGCGTGAGACGCAATGTTGATGGTGTCGCTCGACACACGCCGATAACGCCGTTACTGGACGTGCCGCCGCCGGGCGCCGCTGCAGACGCACATCACGATGGTGTCGCCGCCGACACAATGCTCATAACGCCGCGTTCGGACGTGTTGCCGCGTCGTTGCGTGCAGACGCAATGTTGATGGTGTCGTTGCTTGGACACACGCCGATAACGCCGCGTTGCACGGACGTATTGCGCCGGGCGCCGTTGCGTAGACGCACGCCGAGGTGTCGTTTCGACACGATCTTTGAATCGCCGCCGCTGGACGTATTCTTTGGGGCGCCGCGCAGACGCAATGTTGATGGTGTCGCTGCTTGGACACACGCCGATAACGCCGCGTCGCTGGACGTATTCGGCCGGGCGTCGTTGCGTAGACGCACGCCGATGATGTCGCCGCCTTGACATACGCCGATGACGCCGTTGCTCGGACGTGTTGCCGGGCGCCGTTGCGTAGACGCACGCCGGAGGTGTCGCCGCCGACACACGCCGATAACGCCGCGTCGGACGTGTTCCGCTTCCCGTAGAATAAATGCTCCCGCAGCCGATATGCTCGACGGATCTTGCGATGTTGCCCTGCACCGCAACCGACGAATTGTTATGATGCCTTTGTTGTGCGCGATCGCTGGTTGCAAGTTTGACTTTATGCCCGAGCCGACGCGCTAGGTTTTGTTGTGGAACTCAACTTTGATTGTCGATTGTTGATGCCCTTTCATTGCTTCGTTTCGCCGCGACTTTGGATTGTTGTCATCCTCTCGCTTTGCTGCTTCGCTTCGAAGAGACCTTTCGTCGTATTTTCCGCTTCTACGTTGCACTTTCTCGCTTAATATTAAAAGACTGCGCCAAAGAAAATTTTGTGAGTTTTGGGGTCGATTCATATTTGACCTCATTGCCTGCTTGATATCTGCGTGCAGCTTGTTTGGGACTTACAACCCCTGTCGACCTCTTTGAGATGTTTAGTAGTGCCCAAAAGCATTTTCCAAAATGAAATGTTTTCATGAAGTATCATAAAACATCTTTAGAAATAAACATTTATATGACATGCGTAAAAAAATGTAAAAGCCTCGTATAATTTGCGAATATGACATGTATTTTGACCGTTAACGCCCTGGAATCCTTGTTATCGCCTTCCTCACAAGCGCAAAACTGTCTCAATTTCAATGCGTGTCGCTGGCGGAACTTAACTTCGTGATGAATTGCTCATATCGCTTTTGGAATAACCCAAACCCCTTTGCTCGTAGACAAACGGGAAGATTCCTAACGGTGTGACCGGCCGATTTAGGCCGCCACGTATCCCCACGAGAATCAGGTCATGACGTAGTTCATTACGAGCGAAATTGGGTAAAATTCTAAAAGTGGGACCGAAGCCGATATGGCCGCCTACGTATCCGCCAAGGGAATCAGGTCATGACGTAGTTCGACATAAGTAAAGGGCTTTTGATTTGCGTGGCGAGACCCTATATGGGCTCGATGCATAACCCACCGATGCAATGCAGCATATACAATAAAAAGTGATTACACGGAAGACAAATACTCCTAGACGTAATATCTCTTCACCGCATCTGCTGATAGCCTGGGCCATACCTCGCCATCCATCTCAGCTAAGATTAGAGCCCCTCCACTTAAAACTCGATGAACCGTGTAGGGCCCTTGCCAATTAGGGGCGAACTTTCCTTTAGCTTCACTTTGATTCGGAAATATGCGTTTCAAAACCAATTGTCCCGCTTGAATAACCTTGGCCTTACTCTCTTATTAAAAGCTCTAGCCATTCTCGCTTTGATATAGCCGCCATGACATTGCATTCAACCTCTTTTCGTCAATCAACATCAATTGCTCATAACGATCCTGTATCCACTCGGCTTCGCTCAACTCGGCTTCTTGGATGATTCTCAACGATGGTATTTCCACCTCTGCTGGTAGCACGGCTTCTGTTCCATACACCAAAAGATACGGCGTTGCCCCGGTAGAAGTTCGGATTGTGGTGCGATAACCCAAAAGCGCAAAAGGCAAATTCTCGTGCCAATGTTTGTAGTTGCTGATCATCTTGCGCAATATCCTCTTGATGTTCTTGTTGGCGCTTCATCGCTTCCATTCATCCGAGGTCGACGAGTGGAATTACGGTGAGTGATCTTGAAATTTCCACATATCTCACGATCAAATTATCGTTGAGATTGGTTCCGTTATCGATTACAATTGATTCGAACCCCAAATCGGCAAATGATGTTGTTATAACGAAGTCGACCACCACCTTTTTCGTCACTGATCTGTGTGATGACGCTTCTACCCATTTAGTGAAATAGTCAATTGCTACGAGGATGAATCTGTGCCCATTTGAAGCAACGGGTTCGATGGGGCCGATGACATCCATGCCCCAAGCTGCGAATGGCCAAGGAGAACTTGTCACATTAAGCTCACTTGGGGGCACTCGAATCAAATCCCCATGAATCTGGCATTGCCGACATTTCTGTACAAAGCGGATACAATCTGTTTCCATCGTCATCCAAAAATAACCTGCTCGCAGAATCTTTTTCGCCAAAGTGAAGCCGCTCATATGAGGTCCACACGCCCCTCCGTATCTCTTCTACTAGCTTGCACGCCGCTTGAGCATCGACACATCTCAATAAGCCCAGATCTGGAGTCCTTCGGTACACAATTTCCCCATTAAAAAAGAAATGATTTGCTAGTCTTCGAAGTGTCTTCTTCTGGATGTTGGTTATGCCTTCTGGATATTCTCCTGCTTTGAGGTACCTTTTGATGTCATGGTACCATGGATTGCCGTCTGTTTCTTCGTCTATACGAGCAATAAGCGGATGCTCCAAAGACACTCACTGTGATTGGATCGATGTAATTCTTGTCCGGATGCTGAATCATGGAGGATAAGGTTGCCAATGCATCAGCGAATTCGTTCTGGATCCTCGGAACATGCCTAAATTCTATGTGGCTGAACCTCTTCTGTAATTCCTTCACGCAAAATAGGTAGGGAAGTATCTTCATATTCTTGGTTGCCCATTCACCATGTACCTGATGGATCAAGCAAGTCCAATCACCTATGACCAGCAACTCTTGTATGTCCATATCTACGGCCATTCTGAGCCCTAATATGCAAGCTTCATATTCCGCCATATTGTTGGTGCATGGAAATCTGAGTTTCGCGGAAATCGGATAATGCTGACCTGTTTCTGAAACCAAAACTGCTCCAATGCCGACTCCTTTGAAATTTGCCGCTCCATCGAAAAACATCCTCCAACCCGGGTAATCCTCTGAGATATCTTCTCCGACAAACAATACCTCTTCATCAGGAAAATAGGTTCGGGGCTCGTACTTCTCATCGATCGGGTTCTCGAAGATGATCGCCTAATGCCCGCCCTTTTACTCTGCGTGGCGTGACGACGATGTCAAACTCGCTCAACATAATTTGCCATTTCGCTAGTTTTCCGGTGGGCATGGGCTTCTGAAGGATATACTTAAGCGGATCCATCCTCGAAATAAGATAAGTAGTGTATGCCGATAGATAATGCCTGAACTTCTGGGCGACCCAAGTTAATGCGCAACAAGTACGTTCCAGCAGAGTATAACGAGCTTCATATGCTGTGAACTTCTTACTCAAATAGTATATGGCCTGCTGCTTTTTCCAGGTTTCATCGTGTTGCCCAACACGCATCCGAAAGCATTTTCTAACACGCATAAATAGAGTAGCAAAGTCTCCCGCTCGAGGTACTAGAACCGCGGATTAGAAAGGTATTCTTTGATTCGCCAAAAGCTCGCTTGGCAACTGTTGTCCACTTGGTAGCTGCATCCTTTTTCAATAATTTGAATATCGGCTCGCATATCACGGAGATCAAGCTATGAACTGCTGATGTAGTTGAGGCGGCGAAGCTCATCACGCCCTTTTGCTTTTCGGAGGAGGTAACTCTTGGATGGCTTTTATTTTCGGCGGTCTAGCTCAATCCTCTTCTCGCTCACTATAAAACCCAACAGCTTCCCTGCGGGAACGCCAAATGCGCACTTTGCAGGATTCAACTTCAAGTTATACTGTCTTAGTCGTTGGAAAAATTTCTTCAAGTTTGCCAAATGGTCCTCCGCTTTTCGCGATTTGATGATGACGTCGCCCACATAGACCTCAATTTCTTTATGAATCATGTCATGGAAGATGGTGGTCATGGCTCATGTAGGTGGCGCCGCGTTCTCGAGACCGAACGGCATAACTCGATAATAGTACACCACCGGTAGTGAACGCCGCTCTTTCTGCCCTCTTCGCCATAAGGATCGATGATAGCCAAATAAACAATTGATTTAACGATCGTAGTTCATGCTTCGCACAATTATCGATGAGTATATGGATGTTTGGAAGAGGAAAGTCATCCTTCTGGCCGCTCATGAGGTCTCTGTAATCCACGCAGACTTCGACCTTTCCATCTTTCTTCTTACCGCACGATATTTGCTAACCAAGTAGGATACTTTGCAACTCGAATTACCTTTGCCTCAAACTGTTTAGACACCTCTTCTTTGACCTTCAAACTCATATCTGGTTTGATCTTTCTCGGCCTTTGTTTTACGGGGAAACAAGATGGTTCAATAGGTAGCTTTGTGCGGCGATGTGCAGACTCAAACTCGCATGTCCTCATATGACCAAGCAAACACATCGCATCGCTTCGTGAGCTCAATTAATTCTTTCTTCAGGCGACGTTTAGGTGGGCGCCGACTCTAGTCTCTTTCACGGTTCCTCATCGCCTAAGTTTATTAACTCGCTTTCTTCCAAATTTGGTTTAGGCCTATTCTCAAAGTTTTCCACTCTTGGCTAAGTTCGATTCATGACATTCCTCTTGTTCCTGGTTATGCTCACATTTGAACTTTGTTTGTTGGTCTCATTACATGTCATATTCGCGTTATCAACGTGTTTATTAATATGATCACAAAGAAAAATGCTTAAAGAATTTAATTTTAACACAAACAAAATCTTTTAAAAGTCAAAAATGTCCCGAATTTATGATGAAAGTAAATTGCGAGATTAAAAACATATTAAGAATCATAAATGCATGTCTGCTTTTCTTTCTAGATAAAAGGTCATACCGCTAGAACTAATCATAAATTCTACCAAGCTTCTGACGGTCAGACAGGTGCAAGTCCAATTATTCAGTCAGATCCATGCTCGCATCCCAAATGGTGAGCTCTTCCTTGTGATCTCCTGCGATCATGCAACAATCGCCTCATCATCACCTATGAACAGATTCTCGAACCTGCCGCAAGATCATCCGGTCATCTTCTCTCGCATCCGGATGGTGTAGGCTTTGACGAATGACTGACTCAAGGGCGGAATGGGCGCAGTCAAGGGAATGTATCCCTTCTTCCGGAGGTTCGTGGTCACTAAATCCTTCGAAGTGGGCTGGTACCCCAAACCAAAAGTGTCTCTCTTCCCAAATAATCGGATAGGCTCGTGATCCCTTCATACCGACTCCAAGACCTCTGCCGCTCGTATCCATTTCTTAACATTTCCTTGGCCACCATTTTGAGAGAACGTGGCAACAGAATGGCCGGACCCTACTTGCTCTCGATCTCATTAATATGAAAAACCGAACCATCCGATCGTTTACGCCTTCTATGACAGGGATTGCATAATCAGTGTTGATGCTCCCTTTTTTATCTCCAAATACTACCACTTCATTGTGATTCCATATAAACTTTAGGCATCACGCAAGGTGGACGGATCGCATCAAATTTCACGGATCCACGCCTTCCTATCAACAAAGTTGTAACATGTAGCAATATCCAATATTTGAAATTCCACAACGACTCGCAGTCCGATCCGCGTGTGAGGTCCATTACGCCTTCGACTTCTATGGACTCACGTGAAACCTTTGACCACGATATGACTTTCACGAATTTTCTTACGATCATTCAATTTCAACAAAGGTCGCCATGGGACAAATGTTGACGCCGAGCCTCCGTCAATCAAGATCGTTGAAACAATCTTGTCGCGACTTGATGGTGATATTCAATGCAAGGTTGTGTCCGACGCCTCGGTAACTCATCATCGTGAAAGGTGATTCTGCGCCTCTAGTACTGTCCGACCAAAGCGCCAAGTTCCGTCATTGTATCTTCCGAACGTATGCATCCTTCAACACCTCCATCAATGCATCTGTGTGGCGTAATGCATTAACAATGAAAGTAGAAATATGCACGAGGTTTTCTTTAATCGCTTCTACGATTTAATACTCTTTAGTGGGCATCTTCCTCCAAAATTCCTCGACTTCAGCCTCTGTCACGGGCTTCTTTTGCGGTGCCTCCTTGGCTGCCTCTATAGGTGTGTAATACCTCCCTGACCTGGTTATACCCGCAGCGGTGACTTCTATGACCCGCTTCCCACTTTCTCCGCGATCCATCTTGATCGGTGGCCCCTTCCCGGGCGCCTGAATAACTGTGATTGAACCTTTATGTCTCGGCGGTGCCCTTTCCAACTCAAATACTGCTTTCTTTCGAGGATTGGTGGCAGGGGCGACGAAAGCAGAAGGTTCGACTCTTCCCTCACTTCGAACTGATCGGATGGTTCCCTCCAAGTTGTATTCCTCATCAAGGGCTATCAAGTGCACATTGGCGCCGTGGTTTGGCAAGGGATTATCATGCACGTGGGCGTGATCCTTCACCAATTACTCCTTCTTTGATCAACTCTTCGATTTTGTCCCCGAGGTGTAGCAACTTCCTGTCATGCCTCGGCTATCGTGAGTGATACGCACAACGCTTATTCTCATCATACCATCTTGGGATAGGCCGAATCCTCCCCGAATCGTCGATCAAACTCGCACCGCAGCCTTTTCGTATATCCGGTATGGGTTCACCGGTGGGGCGGGTTCGATGGTTTTCCTTCAAAATTCGTGATTCGTCCGGGCGCATTGGGTGCTCTATGTTGTTGGCGGGCTTGATGGGCGTTGACGCGGCCGATAAATGGGTGCTTGGGAAGCGTTATATACGGGCCGTGTGGTAGGGCGCGGCGTGTATAGTGAGGTGTAAAGTTTTGGCCTGGTGTGGTAGTATGGGGTTTGATAGGGTGGGTTACGTATGTTATGAATGCTTCGGTTTGCGTTTGTACAAACATGGAAGGGAATCGCTCTCCTTCTTCCTCAAGTACTTCGATCGCCCCCGATCAATCGCCTTATCGTTGCTCGCAATGCCGCCGATTCGTAATCCCGCCGCTTTAATACCTTCTTCTACGAAGTCACCCATTCCGACGACCTGCAAAATTTCGCCCACGACGCTTATCATCCGCTCATAATAGGTTGCATCCTTCAAAGATTGTACAAATAGTGTGGTCATCTCACTTCACCACAGTGGTTGTACCTTTGTCGCTCGAACGCCACCTCACGGCGTACTTCAAAGTCTCCGAGATTTCTTTTCCAACTTCATTAGATAGAACCTGCCCACACCGGTTTCGTGTTGAATCCGAACCGCTTCCACAAAGTCTTGGGCCAATGCATTCCAACTATGCCATTTACGCGATCCACGGCTGGTGTACAATCTATTGCCTCGCCGGTTAAGCTTCGAATGAACAACTTCATGATGCATCTGGTTCTTCCCTACCCCGATTAACTTGTCGCAATATGATCTCAAGTGCACGAGGATTTCCTTCCCATCAAATAAATCGAACTTCGCACCTTATATCCCACCGCGCTCCACATCCGACGCATGCAAAGATCTTCATAATCTAGTCCTTCGTGACCTTTATCCGATCGCATGCCACGAATCGCTTCTTTCAGTCGGAATCTCTGCCACGCTATCGTCCATTTTGGCTCGGACTTCCTTTCCATTTCTTCGTAATGATCCACTTCTTGGCGGCGGGACGGTAAAAGGTTGGGTTTCGCCAGGTAAGTTAGCCGTGCAGGTGGTTTCTTTGGTCGGTAGTGGGTATGATGCGTGGGCATTGGTTGGCTTGGCGATTAGGGCTGATTATGGTGAAGTGAGTAGGCGGAGGCGGAGGTACATGGGCAGTAGGAGGATCATTTTGAAGGTGAGGTTGATGATTGGCCGGGCGAGGGGCGATTGGTCGAATCGCGCCTTTGTGGGAGTTTTGGGGATATGTGGTGGTGGAGGTCGATCAGGGTGGTCTGCGAGATAGTGGCCCTTTGCTCGCATGTGGTATTCAAACTGATGGATAGGTTGGTCGATTCGTAGCCTCTCCATCTCAACTCGCATATCGCGAATCTGCGGCACGGTGAGCAATACATTCTTCCCGATCGTGATATTCCTCCTTCGAAGTTTCGTTACCGACAGGAACAATTCCCAAACCATTCGGCTCAAACGCCCCTGAGCCAGTCATATCGTCATTTCTTGCCTTGGATCTGGTGAAGTGTGGATGCTCCGACATTGTTGAGTCAAATACGAACCGACCTTTGGGGAAGATGATAAATCTTTCTGGAAATGCAACAAACAAGTAGCATAAGAACATAATTTGCAATTATGTAGCGGATATATTGCACACAACACATCCAAACGCTTCCTAATACGCAAGGGACCTCTATTATGCCAGAGGTAGGCCTAAGCGTCATACATGCAAAGTCATGTTAGATGTACCCAAGCCATTGTATCGAAATGCCTTTATTGGAAATAAAGTTAATTGAAATGACACTTTATAAAAACAATAAAAATCTCAAACTAAATAACTATGTCGTCGATGTGATGGTGAAGCTTAGGTTTTCTTTGGTATAGCTCACTTTGTTCCAAGTATTGTCTTGCATCGCATTAGGGCCCACATGTCTGGGGTGATGACCCTCTCCTTGAGTTGATTGTCTTTCATTCTGTCCCTTGCAGCAATGTCCTCAACGCCTTGCCCCCCTTCTGGACTATATTCCATGCGATCTAGAAACCATGCTTGATACTGGGAGACTTCCAGTCCTTCCCGATTTCCATTTGGTCAATATGATGCCATTCATAAAGGATCCGCTGGCTTCGAACGATGAATTCGTCCGAATGAATTTCGAGGCTCTGCCGGCCACGAGAGGGATTACTTGTGTATGGCCAAACCGCCGAGTACGCGTGAGTGGAGCATATGGTTGTAGTCCTTTAGACCTATAAGTCCGATATAATACAATCCCTTAGGTCTCAAGCACTTTTGACCATGTGAAGCAATGGATACTTCCATTGAACTTGATCACATCTGCGGATGCTAGGTACTTGTACCAATCCTGCTTGCCGATCGTGACACATAACGCCGTTCTTTCATAAAAGTGGAGATCTTGTTGTCCGCGCTGTGGCATACATCGGTCATGTTTGAACGCTGATAAAAATGTTCTATTGCCCACATCTGCAAAATGAGATTACTGCCTTCAAAGAAGCTCGATTCACCCTTCGCACTGCTCAACGCCTAAATAGTTACGCCAAGATCACGGGCGCGAGTGAGTTGTTTGCCACCAACGTCATCAAACACTGCTCTAACCACCGAACATATGCATGTGCTGATCCTTCCATGCTCGAGCGGAAATAAAAGAATCCCTAGGAAAGCCATAGCAAATGCAATAGGACGTCTAACTCTCCAATGGTCTGCAGCAAAGAAAATTCATTTTTAAACAATTTATATCCGTCTAGAACCATATCTCTCGTGCAAGTAGTCTAGAGAAACCCAATTATTTTCAAAGCAACGCAATTCTCTGGTATTCTTCAAACCCAGATACCGGAGGAGCTTTTTCCCTGACTGGCCATGTGGAATAACTGGTTTCCTGTCGTGATATGCTAAAGCGGTAAAATAGCTGACTTCTTCCAAGGTGGGGGTTATTTCGAAATCCCTGAATTTGAAGTTGACTCGATCCGATCCCAAAATCGATCAATGCTCGACCAAATGTTGATCGGGAGATGTCGATTAACGAGTAAGGCATCCCAACCTTCTTCCGATTGCCATTTGACTACCTAAGTCGAATTTTGACCACCATGTCCTCAATTTGCTCTAACCCCATTCACCATTCTGATCTGAGGGATAGGTTCCATCTAAAAATAAAACAAATAAAGATGAGTATACATTTTCCAATTTAGACATTTCAACTTCGGGCTTGGTTTTGTTTATCATGACTATGCAACACATAATATGCTTTTGGGGCGCGGGTTATAATAACCCGTCCAATTTGGTGTCTTCTTAATTGTGGTGTCGATGCCAAGGACCGACCCACCTAAGGTAAATGCATGCCCTAAAAAAGGGTGGTATAGCTCTATCTTAAGTTTCTAAGATTTGGCTTTTCTAGACGCAAGTTCCCGGCGGACAACTCGAGAGAAGGCTACGCTGATCGACGAACCGATCTAACTCACAGCGCCAACTCTCTTAAAATTTGGGTATTTGAAGAAATTTGCGGTGCGCGAAGCACACCAAATACGTGAGTGAGTGATAGTGTGATTTTTCCGTAATGGAAGAAATATGAGCGGAATGCCGCTTAAGGAAAGCGAAAGCATGTAGCAATTAGGATAAACAAAACAAAATACAAAGACACGTAATTAAATGCAAAAGTAATGCCAAATAATAACCCAGTGCATTGTGGTTAAGAACCTAAATCCCCAGGAGTCGCCATTTCTCGCGCTACTTTTCCTAGTGGCATTTATTTTTCTAAACTCCTGCTGCCATAAAAGGTTAGAAAAATAAAATAATAAAAGCTAAAATGTTTTAAGAGAATGCTAAAATTGCAAAAAAGGCTAAAAGTGCAAAAGATGCTAAATGTTGCAAAAGGGTGCTAAAATATAAGAGGATGCTAAAAAGGTGCTAACGTTTAAAAAGATTAATTTTAAAGCTAAAGGGTTGCTAGAATGCTAAGGGTTCGCGGAGTCGCCACCTAATTAATTTGGGTGAATTAGGACACCTAAATGTTTAACTAGTTTTAAGTAAAACATTAACTCCATTTTATGGTCTGCTAAACTTAGTGAGATTCTGGGTAAGGGTTCTTTATTAATCTAGAGGGAAGGGGTTAGGCACCCTCTAAGATCCGCTAACTTGCGGTTGTCCTGCCAAACCTAGGGTAATTATTGTATTTAAAAAAATGCAAAGTAAAAGATCTTGCCGCTTAATAAAATGCTAAAATAATGTTAAAATGTTTTAAAGGTGCTTAAGTCTAAAAGGGGCAAAAGGTGTTATAAATAAATAAAAGAGCCAAATGCTAAATTTTTAAAGTGCTTAAAATACTAAAGGTTGCTAAAAGGCATTAAATGATAGAAGGGTGCTAAAAGTGCTAAGAGGTGCTTAAAAGTGTTAAATGCTAAAGTGCTGAATGTTAGGAAATAGATGCTAGCATGTTGAAATGTTTAAAGGTGCTTAAAATGTAAAAGGGCAAAAGGTGCTATATGCGAAAGAATCCTAAGAGGTGCTAAAATATTAAAGGTTAAAGATGCTTAACAAAAGTGCTAGCAATTTAAAAGTGCTAAGTGTAAACAAAGTAGTGCTAGGGTGCCTAAATATTAAGAGGGGTAAAGAGTATTAAGATATTAAAATGCTAAAGGTAGTGCTAGAATGCTAAAGGATTAACTTTAAAAGTAAAGGGTGCTAAAAATAAAGGGTGTTAAAAGTGCAAAAATGCTAAAAATGCAAGAAGTGTTAAATGTGAAGTTAAATGTGAAGGGGTGCTTTAAAAGATGCTAGGGTACTAAAGGTATTTATATTATTTGTAAAGAGATGGTATGAAGTTTGGTTTATGGGCCATAGATTTATTTGTGAGATTAAAGAAGTGAAGCGTTAGTTTTAGATACGCAATTTTAGTAATTCAGGCAAAGGTGAGAAATAAATGACAAGCCTAAGATAAACAATTTAAAGCATTTCCAATTTTAAAACTACCCACCCCAGTTCATGTATTCAAGGATTAATTGTTCTAGACAGCCTATTAATTACAAATTAAATAATTAGGCAACAATTTAACAAATGAGATAAAGGTGGATATGATCGTGGCTTCCAAGACGCGTGGCGACATCGTCTCATCCTATTTGGTCTTAGGAATTTCTGAAGCGGGAATGCAAATGCGGGTGCGGGTTGCCATTTAAAATGACTTGCGATGAGTCTCGCCGTGAGACTCTTTATTTTGCTCCGGTGCATGTCATGTAAAAACAAGAAAGATAAGGAATTAGTACGAGCCCAATTAAATAACGAATAAGCACTTGGCACATAGTTTATATTGAAGCAAGCACACGTAAAGGCCAACAGAGGCAATCGAGACAGTGGCTTAAAGCGCAGTAGCGTAAAAACATAGGGGTGAGCAGGTATGCAGCCAACTGGTAGAGGGGAGAAACAAATGATAGGCAGGCCCAAAATGTAGTAATTTATCAAGAAAGACAACATACAGAGAAAACAAATGAATAGCGCAGCAAACAGGGGTATGCAGCGAAGCGGTGGTCGAGACGCAAAAACGATCAGTATACACCTAAATACATATAGTATACTGCAGATCTGCTGCGAATGCTCGAATGTGCTAGACATGCTACCGGGTCGATGTATGCAGAGCGGGGATAGACATAAGACATATGTATGCAACATTTTTAGTTTCAAAGAGGGACCAACTTAGGCGCAGGTTTACGAATGCAAGTATTCAAGACTACATCTAAAAGTGTTGCTTAAACAACTGATAGGAAAATGCTTAACATGGACAATTTAGAAACCAAGATACAATGAACACATATTTATAGTAGACAAGTTAGACATATGTGCGCAACATCCCATACCAAATATAAACTGGACATGTTTAGATCTGACGATAAAGGAGGAGAATTACAAGACACCTTAATGCATAAACATACAAGTAATAATATACCAGAGTCGACACATTTGGTCCCAAGCCAAGGCAGGGACAGGGACAAGTAAACTGATGGGCTAACATGAGAAACAGTCGAGATACATACTATAATTGATTAACAAGTTCAGAAGTGTGATCCAAAGAACCAAGTAAGCAAACAGGAACATTTTGAAGACAGGATCAAATGCAGCATACGAAAGAGGAAATGGTATTCCCTACTTGCACTAAACCATTTTCGAGACGCAATAGGTTTCACAAATAGATTCAGAAAATAAGGCAAAATAGACACATTGAAACTACTATACAATCACGTATTGAACCTATTAGCTTAAACTGGCATCAATCGAGTATAAGATAACCTTCCCAACTTATTTTTTGATCAAAATCAGAGACCATATCGGCAGTTTAAACAAACAAAAACAACCTATACAGTATTAAAAGTACTTTAAACCAGGTATTTAAGTTAACTAGATGATTTGTATATGAACAGACTTAACACGACCAGCGTTTGTCCAGTTAAGCATATACAACTAATCTAATAACGAACAACGACATTAAGCACAATTAAACAAAAACATGATATACCGATAGTCACTAATCTTAACTAAACATAGTTAGTCAGCCACATAGCACATAATTTAACTGAAATAGAAGATCGAAGTAGGATTAAGAGGTGGCGAATTTACCTTCTCGCAGCGACCGAGGGGCAAAGTATCAAGTCGTCGGTCCACTGACGGGTTTTGGGTTTGCGATGCGAATAGGGGCGAGTTTAGTTCTTGATTTCTGATTGATTTTGAAAGAAAAGGTTTCGAGACCCCTGTTTCTTGTGACTCTAATTACTGTTGCTGTGTTTCTTAGATGCTGTCGAGGTGAATGAACGATGCCTGTTGCATGTCAAAACTTGGATATTTATAGCTCCTAATTGGGATTCGCTCTTATGGTAAATCTAGGACGGGTTTTAGGGTTGATTTGTACTGATTTTCGAGTGATTGTTTACCAAAAATAGGTGCTGATTTTGGACCATTCTAAGGACTGATTTGGTTGTGATCCTTGGTACTTAATTTGGACGAGTTTTACCAAAACCAGTGACGGATTTTAATGGTATATTTCTGTTATGGTAAGTTTGGATGTCGATTTGGGTGATAGATATGGTAAGAGGTGGTATGCAGTGTGCGTGGGTAGGAAAGCCCGATTCTCGGAAATCCGCATGGCGGCGACGGGTGAAGAGGCCTTTAGGTTTTTACGCTTAGGGTTTTGGTTTTCTTTTCTGAGGTTCGATAGGGACGAAGGTGAAGGCTCAGAAAGGAAAAGAAAAGGCTGGGCAAAATAAAAGGTGGGCTGGGTAGTTAAATTAGGGGTGTTGGGCTGCGGATTTGGGCTTTGCGGGTCGCGGGTGTTGAGCGAGTGGGCTGGAATGGGTTGGGTAGAAAATGGTATTAGTTAGGTAGTTTTAATTAGGCTTAATTCTAGGAGTTAATTAATTAGCTAATTAATTCTAGGCAAGTGTATTAATTAACTAGTGATATCTTAAATTAACAAATGTGATTAAAATAATTAGGTGCTTCATTAATCTAATTGTTATAATAAATAAATGCGGGCGTGCTATTTAATTAATGCTTAATACTTTAGAATGTGACGCTATTATTTAAAATTTTATTGTTATGCATTATTGCGAAGTTAAATTAAAATTGAATTGAGTTTAGATTAAATTATTTAAATGCTAGATATTTAGGAATTGTTTAAAGCTTTATAAATGCGGTGCTATTAAATGCATATAACAGATTAAAAAATTGACTTTAAATTACAAATGATTACTAATAAATGCGGCTATGCTACCTGACACGACGTTATCGCTAAATTATTTATTTTATGCATTTATTAATTATTTAAGAATTACGACAAAGCTTAAAGTTAATAAGTGCAGGCGCGGGACTCTAAATGCTTAAGACTCTACGTAAGACGCGATGCCCTTATTAAATTATTTATTTATGCCTGTATTTATGCTTTATTGTTGTAAAAAATCCTAAAAAATTATTTTACAAAAATTGATGTAATTTTATGGTTAATGACTGGACGGGAGGGTCAAAATTGGGTGTCAACAGCACTCAACTTCCGTTTGGTGTCCACCTGAGTAGGAGAGGATTTACAGGATGACATGTCAGACCGTTTAATAATCTCAATCGCATAGAAATAGACCACCTGCATGACGAGTTACAACTATACCAAAAAAATAACTCAAAGGCCCCAAGTCTTTCATAGCAAATTCGGAACTGAGAAGAGATGTGATAGACTTGCGCAGTTTATCAAAAGAGGCAGTCAATATAATATCATCCACATATAACAGAATGTATGTCAGAGAAGTACCACAATGATAGATGAATAAAGAATGATCAGACTTGCTGTGAGAAAACCCGATAGTAGACACATAATCTGCAAACTTTTTATACCAAGGTCGAGAGGCCTGTTTAAGCTCATACAAGGACTTCTTCAGTAAACAGACATGGTTAGGATGATCGATATCCCTGAAACCCAAGGGGTAATGCATTTATACTTTCTCCTTTAGATCACCATGTAAGAAAGCATTTTTCACATCCAACTGATGAACGAGTCATGCTTTCGATAGAGCTAGACTGAGAACATTGTGAATGGTTGTCGGTTTGACCACTAGACTAAATGTATTTTCACAATTCATGCCAACCTATTTAGTTTTGCCATCACCTACAAGACGGGCTTTATGTCTTTCAAAACAACCATAAGATTTTACCTTACGAGTAAAAATCCACATAAAATGGATAATATTGACACCAGGCGGATGGGGCACCAACTCTCACATCTTATTTTCAATAAGAGTATTATATTCATCATCCATGACCATTTTCCAATTCGGGTCATGAAGAGAAGACACTAGGTTACGTGGTAGTGGTGATTTAGTGACATTATAATTGAGATTAAAATGTCATTTCGATTTAAAAATATCCTGTTGACTACGAGTAACGGGCCCTTGACTCAGAATAGAAGTGGACTAAACTTGGGATGGTGTCAGGTAATCTTGGATCGCCAGCAGTGGGGCTCTTTGGCCGATCGACGATCAAAAATTTAGGCCAATAGCCGGTGGGCTGACGGCGACCGGACTAAATGAGATCGGGCCAAGGTATGAAAATCGCCAGCGGCGGTGGTCTACTGCTAACACATGGACCGGAGGACACTTAATGGCCGATAGGTAGTAGCTTGCCGCCGAAAGCCGACCGACTATTTAGGCAAGAAAGACGGTCACGGAATCTTTGGGCGAATGGTGGATGGTATACGGTGATAGCCCATAATTCAAAAAATTATAAAAACTACACACGAGATTACACAATTTAGCAAACGAAAATGAGTTTTATAAAAAATGACATGGCGGCTAATTATGATTTTATTCGAGGATAAATAAAAAAATTGTAACCACAATGATTAGACGGATAATTCAAAAACACACAAGTGGTAGAACGGGCTTGAAGTTTGTTAATTGTAGTGGATGGGAAGAGAGGATAGTAGAAACACCCAAACACCCTAATATGAGAATACGAAGGATCTTTATGATAAAGAATTTTTAGTGCAGATTAGTATGCTAATCCTTTGCTAGGGAGTATGTTAAGGAGGTAAGTAGTCATTTGTAATGCATGATGTCAAAAGGAGGGTGGTAATGAATCATGAGCTAGTAAAGTCCGAATAATATTATTAATTGTATGAATTTTTCTTTCGACTTTCCCATTTTGTGAGAACGTATGATGACAAGAAAACCTAAAAATATGCCATTAACATTACAAAATTCGCGAAATGGCCCATTATCAAATTCTCTTCCATTATCACATTGAATATTTTTAATTTCCTGTTCATATTGGGTACAGATGAATGCTCTAAACGATAGAAACGTAGAATATACTTAAAACTTTTTAGACAACGGAAAAGTTTACAAAAATTTAGAATAATCATCCAAAAATAATACATAATAATGATGACCCAAAGATCTCAAAACAGGAGATGTCCATAAATCACTATGCATAATACCAAATGACATCAAAGTACTAGAATTAGAATCAACAAACGGTAATTTAACATATTTCATAAGAGGACAAGTAGGACAAACATTAGTACTACACGTACTATTACACTCAATAAAATTATTATTTTTAAGAGAGGAAATAATAGATGCCCCTGGATGACTCAAACGTGCATGTCATAAGGAAGGTGCTAAGGCGACAAACGTTGACGATGTAGCTTGACTAATGATGGTGATGGTGGAATTGGTGATAGGACAAAGCTCACCCCAAATATCATATCGCATTAGAGGTATCCCCGTCGAAAAATCCTTCACAAAAAATCCAAAAGGGTCAAAGTCAACAGAAATCCAATTATAAGTTGTAAATTTGTGAATAGATATCAAATTTTTAATTAGGTGAGGGGCATGAAGGAAATTTTCAAGGCGAGAGGTGGGTTCGGGGGAGATACATTTTGTGTGACCATAATCACAAATTGGAATTGAATGACCATTACCAATAATTATGCCATAATTTTTGCTCAAATTGAAATAAGATGATAGATTATCTAGTGCGGACGTCATGTGAAAAGTAGCATCGGTGTTCATGTACCAATTTATATCCGGGGGATTTAATCAAAGTGTATGCATCGTAGCCTCGATATCCGTGTGTATCGGGGTTACCGCTGCTGGGTTGACAGCAGCAAAGGCCTGCTGAGGCCGAGGCCCGAGCAAGGCTGCCTGCTGCTAGTGAACAGTTCCTGGCCCAGTTGTGTTCTGCCGCTACGTGCCATAATTGGGCCTGGCCCAATTGGTTGATGGAAATGGGCAAGGAGGCATGGGCCACTGCCCGTTAGCCCATGGCATGACCCAGGGCCACTACCCAGCGGCCCTGTCATGTTGCCACAGGTTCAGTGGCCCAGTCCCCTGCTGGCCGCCACCACCTTCTGGTCTGCCACCACTATCGCCGCCGCTGATCTTACCACCGCCGTGATTTTTGCCATGATTTTAACCCGTTTTGCCACACCTGTTGTTACTGTTTTGACCATATTTTTGGAGAACGATTGAGAGTCATCAGTTTCACGGAATTTGGTCACCATCATGGTGGAATTGGCTCTGATAACTGCCTTTTTAGCCAAACTCGTTTCTTCTAACGTGAACATGGAACATGTCTGGTAGAATGGTGGGAGAGGATTGCTTTGGCGAATAAGCGTGACAACCCCATTATACACCTCAGAGAGGCATGCAACCATCTGAAGAACGAGACGATCATTCGTGATGGCGCCAACATTTTTGAGTTGAGACGATGCCAATATGCGGATGCATTCAGAAAATCCTCCATATTTATAAGGGAGAATTCCTTCTCAAGGGTCACAACACGGGAATTCTTGTTATCTTGGAATATATCACACAATTCATTCTAAGCTTCCATTGTCGTGGTGTCGGGTTCGATAATCGTCTGTAAGAGATCCGTAGAGATAGTGAAATAGATCCATTGAAGGACTGTAGCATCAAGAGTTGACCATAACTCAATTTCATCCTCTGTGGAAGACACGTTCTCCTTGCCTTAAGCCGGTGGAACGATGTGATGGAGGAATTAATTAGACCGTGCGTGAATTTTAAACAGTTCTGCCCACGTCGCGTATTAGACATTGTCCATCTCAAGAATAATAAGAATGTTATTTTTTTATATTGGAGACTACAGGGCAGGATGAAAGATGTTCTTTGTGGTAGACATGATTGAAGAACAAGAGGAGAATTAAGGATTTTGGGAGGAAAAAAATCGAAGGGAGAGATATCGGCTGAAAATACTATTACGGGTTAGGGTGGCAGAAGAGAGGTTGTGGAGGAGGAAAATTTTCCCTAGACTTCTGATACCATGAAAGAGAATAATCTCTTGATTATTTTCATTAACGAAAAGGTCTATATATACATAATATACAATATCTAATTATGAAAATTAAATCTACCTTTTCCTAATACAAGACTACTAACTTTTTCTAATACAAGAGTACTACCATAATTATACATGTACAAGAACTCTACTATTTATGGTAAAAAAATATACAAATTATATATATGACATATACACGGTTTCACCGTGTATATGGTAGTCTTTCAATTAACGCACTAAACATATCGAGATGAATATTCACTTTGTTAGCGAAAAGGTAGCTCATGGACAAGTACGTGTCTTGCATGTTCCTTCACGGTACCAAATTGCTGACATCTTTACTAAGGATTTTCCCTTAGTTCTGTTTGAAGATTTTAGGAACAGTTTCAGCGTACGATAACCGCCCGCTATGACTTCGGGGGTGTGAAAAACAATACACAACAAACCGTGTATATCGGCCATATATGGCCATGTAATATGTATATTTACTTACCATAATTATTAGAATTCTTGTACATGTATAATTATGATAATAGTCTTGTATTAGAAAAAGATAGTAATCTTGTGTATTAGAAAAAGGTAGATTTATTTTTTATAATTACCTATTGTATATGTTGTATATAAGTCATTTTAATGAAAATAATCAATATATTATTGACTAAACTTCAATCATATGCGCATGCTTCAAGCAAAATTGTTGAAGTTTAAGTAAAAAATTAAAAATGAATTAAGCCAAATATAACTAAAGTTGAGATAAAAATGAATGAAGTTCAACCATGCATATGCGCACTTCAGTCATATGTAACTGAAGTTATGCTATGTGAATTTTAACTCGAGACATACAATGTATGAAGTTAGTTTAAAGTTGATATACTTATAATTTCTTATACACTACGAATATAGAGTAAATAAGACTCCATAACTGAGTATTTGTGCACTTCAACAGTTGCGCAATGACTTATTTATTCCACCAAGTAATTTTTACCTGTTTTCTCCCATCATGATGTTTTTCTTAGGTCTTTTGATAGTATCTCGTTGAACACTGAACTCTTTTTTAAAATTTGTTTGACAAATCGTACAACTTTGTTTAATACCAACGGAAAGAGAATAATTTTCTAATTATTTTCATTAATAATTTTTTTTATATACATTATATATCATATGCAATTATGGAAGGAATTCTAATACTTGTGGAGTCATCTATCTAACGGTTGAATAGGTTGTTGAAAAGCTATTAGAAATTTACTAAACGTGAAATAAAGTTAATCCTATTAATTATGATTCGAACAATTGGGGCTCTGCACGTCGGAAACAAGGTTTCCACATACGTGCACATAAAGTGTCAATGATCGTAATTTCCTTAAATGGAAGAGATATTGGTACGTATACAAATAGTTTGAGACATAAGAGAATAGACGGTTATGAAAGTATATGTATGTCCTAGAGACAATCAGTATTAGAACACGTGTACTTTATACACATTCATATTTATATATTGATGATGATTAATATTATGACATTTGCATTTATTGAATTATTAGTTGATTATTTATAATATTCTATAAATGCATCCCTAGAGGTTACGTGGTTATTAATGGAGTGAGAATTAATATCATAGTGTGACGCTCTTAAACCGCCTCGACTAATGATCATCGAGATTGGGATATCCGTGATATGTTATACGTCGACATGTGGTCTGCATCATATCTTTTGGGATGTAGTATCTCTCACTTGCTACGAGTTATGACAACTCGTGATGGACACATGAATACTTGTTGGAGTATTGGTATACCCTGCTGATGTACTGATTTGTTATATGTCTATAATGTCATCAGTGTGTGGGAGATAGTAGTCCTTAGACCTGAGGTCGATATCACCTTATTCACGGAGTAATGTACTTTGATCATGTCCTAAGCTCAAATGCCTTATAGGTTGAGACGCGGCTTGTTTTGGGTACGTTACGAAGTGGATTAAAGGTGGGTATTGAGCCAAGATTAGAATGCATTCCCCGAATGCATCTTCGAGAGAGAACTCGGATTCTCATAAGATATTAGGTTGACTAAGTCATTGGCCAACGCAGTGGACATGTATTTTATATGATCATGTTGTCAACTAATATAGATGAGTTATTATGATCAAGCCATTTGGATAGACACTTGACAAATTCTAAGCTTGATTGAGTGTGTCGTGAATAAAAGGATTTTATCTTCCCACATAGAGGTTTAGTTCACGTGTTTCGTGTAGCTAAATTTTACATATTGAGGTTCGTCTTCCGGCGCAGTCTAGGAGTTCCGTGAAGATCCTAATGATATTAGTGTCAATATGTAGGGGCCTGAAGGGTAAACACTAAGTCAAATGTTCCGTTGATTGAAGGATGTAATTGAAGAGATAATATATATATGTTCGGTTGATAACCGGGACATTAGAAATGGGAAAAGGGTGCAGAAAATTGGACAGGACCGCGGTGCCTTAATTCAGGACCGCGGTGCCAGAAGCACGTGGAGGCACTGCGGTGCCACCTCATGGAACTGCGGTGCCGACGCGTGTTCTGGCAATCCGGATTTCGATCCAGTCTGAATTTTTGTTGGGCCTGGCCCACGGAAACCCTAAGGCTCCTATTTTGTCCTATAAATAGGAGGCCTCTCTTTCCATTTCACTACACCAAACCTAAGAGAGATTATCTTTTATAAAACTTTGCAGAAATCTCTAGCATTTCCAAAGATAGAAATTACATCAAAGTTCTAAGGACTTAGAACTTGCAAATCAAGAGACTTTTGAGTGTGCACCCCGGACTACACAAAAATAAATGCATCAATATACATAAAGGAAGAGGCCGGTATCAACTCATTTAGAAGTATAATTATTTTGAGATTCAAACCCTGGTCTGAACCATGACAGTGTACTATTCTACCACTAGACCAATAGTTATGCAATATTCATCACTACAAATAAATCTCCAGCCAAGAATCAAACCCGGGTCTCTTCCGTGTAAGTAATGTCATTCTACCACTAAACCAACCATCAAGACTTGTTATATTTATGCTCCTCATAATCATAAATCCATTGGCCGGTTGTAGAATTTTTAACAAGAAGTCTATTTTTTTACACTTATTATTTATAATAGTGCAACTTTTTTAGAAGTCTAAGGTTTTTAATTTTACATAGTAATATTATTGTTATTATTTATGTTAGTATAAATTAATTCAAGTTAATTATGTGTTGCAATACAATTCGTTGGATATTGTAGTATAAATGCCTATTTTTTACACTTATTATTTATAATAGTGCAACATTTTTAGAAGTCTAAAGTTTTTAACTTTACATAGTAATATTATTGTTATTATTATTTATATTAGTATAGATTAATTCAAGTTAATTATGTGTTGCAATACAATTCGTTGGATATTGTAGTATAGATGCCTATTTTTTACTATGGTATATTAGTTAAACTCATCTTTAATTATAAAGTTAGTACCAATTGAACATTTGTGGAGCATACAAAAAATATTATTCTAAAATTTACGATGTTATGCATACAAAAAATATTATTCTAAAATTATTTGTATAGAATCTAGGTAGTGGGTGGTGGTGGTGGTGGTGGTTGGGGGCGGTGGTGAGGGGTGGATGTGGTGGTGGGTTGTGGTGAGGGGTAGGGAGTGGGGGTTGGAATCAAATAGGGTGACTGGGATGACGTCGCCCTATTTGCAATTTGGGTTTGACTCAATGAAGGCGAGTGGTATTAGGTCGCCCTATTTGAGTTTGGGTTTGATTCAACGAGAGCGAGTGTATAGTTGTCGCCCTATTTGAGTTTGGGTTTGACTCATCGAGGGCGAGTGTATAGTTATCGTCCTAATTGATAAAATTAAAAAGGGCGATTATTTGTCACCCTTTTTTATACTAACTACGAGACCATTTTTTAATCGTCCTTGTTGGTATAAATCAATCACCTTCTTAGAGGCGTCTTTGGCATTCTTTTGTTTAAATTGATAAACAAAAGAAAATGATACTCTTATCTCCTAATACAAAAACTTGGTGTGTGAATTGGGTGGTCTTATCTAAAAGTGTAAGTTATAACAACATGCGGTATTATTTCATATGATATTATAATCAAATTTAATTCAATAAATTAACTTATTTTCACGTTTAACTCGACCATGTGATATTTCTTAACTTAGGGTGTGTTTGGTAAAAAGGAAAAAATATATTTTTCTAAGGAATTTTTTCTAGATATAATGCTTTGCCCAATCATAAGTGAGGTTCTTAATTACTTATTTTTGCTATTGACAGATAAGCATAACATATTATTGTAAGAATATTTATATAATTTAGTCAAATAGTACTATGCAATGGGGCTGGAGAACGCGGGTTGGGTTTATGGTGCGGAGCTAGACAAGGGGGTGGAGCGTTGGGGTGGACAGGAGATCATTAGTGTTGAGTGTCATGTATGAAACTTGTTTTCCATACTTTCACTAAAAATGAATTTTAATAAATTTGTTTTCCTATAAAGAATATTTTCAAAAACATATGGCCAACCAAACATGAAAAAAATTAAATAATACTTCACCAAACACACCTTTATTAGTTCATCGGTTAGTTCTAGGCACCTTCCTCTCTTGGTTGTAGTGTTTTGAATCTTTGTCCATCTATTAGGTGTGAAATCAAGCATGACATAGGAGAAGCAAATAAATTTGTTAACGCGGTATTTTGTCGATTCCATTAAAGAAACTAGAATGGCTTATATATATATTCACAAGTTATAATAAACTAAAATGGCGATTAATACAGTCTTGCACAAATAGTCATCATGAGGAATGAAACTCATGATAGGCTCACTGTACTGCGAGACAATCTACCATCCTAAAACCAATTGAAATGCAAATGCGGTGAGCACTTTCCTCTCTTGATTAGGTGTGAAATCAACCATGACATACGAGAAGCAAAGAAATTTGTCAACGTGGTATTTTGTCGATTCCATTAAAGAAACTAGAATGGCTTATATATATATTCACAAGTTATAATAAACTAAAATGGCACAGTGTCTAGTGCCCACAAATAGTCATCCCCCACAAAGGAGGAATGAAACTCCATAATTGGCCATGTCTACTTGAATCTACCATCCCTGAACTAATCAACTAGTTCTACGCGCTAAGCACTTTCCTCTCTTGATTAGGTGTGAAATCAACCATGACATACGAGAAGCAAAGAAATTTGTCAACGTGGTATTTTGTCGATTCCATTAAAGAAACTAGAATGGCTTATTTATATTCACAAGTTGTGTAATAAACCAAAATGGCTAGCTAAAGGGTATTCCTTTAATTCACAATAATTCTCGCTTAAATGTCAAAAAACTCGTTAGTTCCATATACTTGAGAATTTGAAACAATATGAAGCCACATATAATTTCATGTCTACTAATATCTTTGTTCATCCATGAATTAGTCATGGCGAACAAATTATCTTCCAGCAGCCTTTGTGCGGAAGCAAGGTTTCTACCAACACCATCACCACCAAATTCAAATTTGAGAATTCGTTGGAAGCCTGCTCGTCCACCATCACAACCACCACCTCCACCACCATCACCAACAAGCTATCCGCCATGACCACCCAAAGGCATCTTTTTAGAGCACGTTGTGTGGTACATTTTTATGTTCATGTTTGGATTTCCTTTGTAATGTATTCTGCATAATGAATCATGCAGTATTTACCTTCAAATAAGAAGCAAAAAAGAGAAAATGAAAAAAGAAAAAAGATCGAGCATGAGAAGCTTCGATAGTTTTCTGATTTTGCCAAGTAAGGATGTTAGTCAACATGCACTAATGCTTTTTTGTTCCTTCTGATTTTAATTTATAATAAAAATAATTAAGAGAAGTATTTAATAGTACTATTTTTTAATAATGATATGTTGATATAAACATATTTTAAGACATGAAAATTAGTCGAATACAATTATAAACATGTACGTTTTCCGGATAAAAAAGAGTGTTCATTTAGCTTTTATTTTTTTTATTTAAAAAATGTGTTCACTTACCTAATCAAGAAAAAATTAACTTTACTTTTTCAAATTTGTCCTTATTAAGTGTTAGGTGACCAATTCTAATACCTATTTAATTAAAGAAATTTTAGTCAAATTACTTATTTTTATCTAAGATTTAGTATTTTCTTAAGGCGTATGTAAAAAGGAGTGTCCACTTATCAAATCAAGAAAGATTAACCTTATTTTTTCAGATTTGTCCCTATTAAGTGTTATTTGATCAAATCTCAATACCTATTTAATTATGAGCATTGTTGAAGATTTTCTTTTCATGGGACCTACCCTCATGAGGATTGATACTTTAATTTCTTCGTTTTTTTTTCTTATTTAGTGTTCATTATCCATTTTGATTTTGATTAATTTGAATTCGTATTGAAAAATTATTTCATGTTAGAGTTAAAGCGTTCAACATAATAAATATTAGAAGAATAAAATTTAATTTTTGGGTGCAAATCTCACCGCCATCCATTATAAAAATATATTTTTACATGTTTGGCTCAAAAAAAGAATCAAATTCACACCTAAAGAAACTCGTTGTAAATCCAACATAAATACATATAAGTTGTCTGGTGTTTAACTAATTATATTCTAAATAAGATGGTTACATACCTAAATATAAATATGATTTCTTAACTTTGTTATATATATCCGAATAACTCAAATAATAAAATTTTCAGAATTTATTATTTTTGGTAAAGTCACAATCAGAGTTGCCTCTTAATTTATTATTTTTCAAATCTTGTCTCTAGTTCCATATACTTGAGAAGTTGAAACAATGAGGCCAATAAGTATAATTTCATGTGTAGTGATTTCCTTAGTCATCCATGAAGTTGTCATGGCGGAAGGTTAGTAGGTATCTTATTATTGTCTCCTTTTGTGTGGGAGGGAGCGAGTCTCCACCTCTCCTCTTTTCCTTTTAGTAATACTATTCCGTTAGCCCATAGTTACTTATTTCTTGATGTGTACTACTATCTGTTGTCACATTTATGTATCTTGCTATTTAATTTGTTGTCTCTTTTTTTACATTTCCGCAACAAGTTTTTTTCTTATGAGCCGAGAATTTATCGAAAATAACTTTTCTACCGCACAACAATAGGGATAAATCTTACTTGTGAAATGACACTAAATTTCTTATTTTTGTTGTTATTGTTATTTTTGTTGTTGAGTGCACCACTAAAAAGGAAGAAAAAAAGAAGTAAGAAGTGGAAAGTGAAAATTTCAATTAATTAAAGGTTAAATAATATGTAGCTAATTTTTTTTTATAATTAGAATTTTTTTATTAATTACCAAGTAGAAATTTTTAGCCAGCTAATATAAGGATACGAGGTACTAAAACTGCAAAATTCCTCTATTTTGTATCTTAGATTTTTCTGTTTTGCACAAATGATAACGAAACAATATGTGTAAGTGCAACGAAACAAATATCCCCTCAAAAAGATTGACACTTTTCATTTGTCGAGAGCTAAACTTTTTAATTTTGATCGTGTGTTAAAATATAGAATTTTTAACTTTTTAAAATAAAATTTTCATATTTATAAACTCCGTAAAAAGTACTATAAGTCATCATAATTATAATTTAAAATATTTAAAATACATTTGAAAAATTACGATCAAATAACAACTCGTTTGATTTTCGAAAAGTGAAAGTATTGGAAATTGATTCCTTGAGTATTTCATTCCAATGGTAGAAGATATATACAATCATAAGATGTAGTACTAATCTATATTACCTACAACATAAGATGTTAATTACTTACAATCATCCTAACTAATTGATTACAATCCTAGTTACAATATATGATGGATAATTAGGGATTGTGTCCCTAATTATCTAACAGTCCCCCGCAGTCTTAGTGGGAGGTTCTCGTATGCTGATATTGTCTCTGAAATCATCAAAAGGAACGTGCGGAATTCCTTTATAAAGATGTCTACAATCTGATAATGAGACTGTACATGGAGAATGTCACGACCCAAACTCGAGGGCCGCGGCGGGCACCCAGACCTTACTTGTCGAGTACCACTAACCATAAAGTTAACACATATTCGTAATTAAATACAGACTAAAGATGAAAAAGGACTGTGTAAAATCAGATAACCAACTTTTTTATATATATATATATATATTCATATCAAGGCCGACAAGGCCATATAAGACTACTACATACAAGACACCTGTCTACAAACCCATAAGAGAGTACATGACATCAAAAGATCGGAACAGGGCCCCACCATACCCATATAGACATGCAAAAATTATCGTACCAAGATTAAACTGATACTCCGAAATAAGGGAAGTGCTTCAAAATTCGCTGAGTCAGCAACCTACTAATGTGGATCATCGCCCTATCTACATGAACCTGTGGGAATGAAATGTAGTGTCTCGACAAAAGGGACGTCAGTACGACTGATGTACTGAGTATGTCAGACATGAACAATAGCATAACAGGAATACAATAACAAACTGAAACAGAACATCTGACAAGTAGTAAATGCATCTGAGGGTCCTGACACATATGTCTAAATGTCATGCACAATGCAAATGCGGTATACATATAAATATTGGCCACATAAGGACATCTTTCTGTCCATAACAACCTCTCTAGGCATCATTTCATTATAATATTGTCCACACAAGTGCATCAATATTGGCCTCTTCGGGATCTTTCGTGATAGTTTGTACCAACTGCAGATGGTGTGCGTATATAACGCCTTCCCTTTTCCCCATCCCCTACATATATATAATATTTACCATATAGTAGAGTGCATATCACATGTGGGTCCGGGATAATACATGAATATAATGCAAATGAAAATGCATGAATGACAATGAAACATTCTGGACTTATCGGATGACATAATATCCTTGTACCTTCAGCTAACATTGTGAGCATTAACAGGTACCTTTGACTAACATTGAGAATATCAATATCTTTTTCATATACCTCAATAGGAATTTAGGAACATACTTCGACATGTTTTTAACATAGGAATCAATAACATGAATATCCTTAAGTACTAAGAGTAGAATAATATATTGAATAATATTACAGTTATATTTCGTACTTAGAACATGACAAAAGAAATAAGAATTTGATTTAACATACCTTGAATACTGTCCTTTCAATAACTATGTATTGAATTTGCTAGAACGTTGCTTGAAAACTAATCTAGTCTCACTCACTAATTAGTTTATACTCTCGGAATTACACTCACAAGAACAAAGTTTGATTTTAGCTCGAACACTTGAAGTTAAACACTTAGCTCTCTCTCGAGTTTAGGCTAGTTGAATGTTGATTGCGTTTCCTAAATAAGTTCACATAACTTATTCTATTTATATAGGAAGGGAGTGACTTATCATGCCTTACAAAAGGGGAACATGTTACGGGTGTGGATGTGGTACCTCACATCCACAAGTAACCTTCCACTTCACACACATACACTTGCACAATCAACACATCTTCTTGACTTGGTCATACTTGGCATGTTTTTTTTTCTTCTCCAAGCAACATCTTTGTTGATCAATTCAAATCTTTTAATGGCTCAAACTGGCCCCATTAGGTCTTAGTCAAATCCCGCAAGGCTCAACACCTCACCCGTACCATCAACAACTCATCTAGATCAACATACATCAAGCTTGCACAAAATTCGGAATTCGGTTCGAGTCATTCTTGAAAGTATATGTATGTCCAGAGACAATCAGTATCAGGACATATGTACTTTATACACATTCATATTTATATATTAATGATGATTAATATTATGACATTTGCATTTGTTGAATTATTAGTTGATTGTTTATAATACTCTATAAATGCATCCCTAGAGGTTACATGGTTATTAATGGAGTGAGAAATAATATCATAGCGTGACACTCTTAAATTGCCTCGACTGATGATCATCGAGATTGGGATATCGGTGATATGTTATACTTCGACATGTGGTCTGCATCATATTCTTCGGGGATGTAGTATGTCTCACTTGCTACGAGTTATGGCTACTCGTGATGGACACATGGATACTTGTTGAAGTATTGGTATACCCTACTGATGCAATTTTTGTTGTATGTCTAAAGTATCATCGGTGTGTGGGAGATAGTAGTCCTTAGACTTGAGGTCGATATCACCTTGTTTACGGAACAATGTACTTTGATCCTGTCCTAAGCTCAAATGTCTTATAGGTTGAGACACAGCTTGTTTTGGGTACATTGCGAAGTAGACTAAAGGTGGTAGTTGAGCCAAGATTAGGATTCATTCCTCGAATACATCTTCGAGAGAACACTCTGCTTCTCATAAGGTATTAGGTTGACTAAGTCATTGGCCAACGCAGTGGACATGTCTTTGATATGGTCCTGTTGTCAACTAATATAGATGAGTTATTATGATCAAGCCATTTGGATAGACACTTGACAAATCCTAAGCTTGATTGAGTGTGTCATGAATGAAATAATTTTATCTTCCCACATAGAGGTTCAGTTCACATGTTTCGTGTAGATAAACTTTACATATTGAGGTTCGTTTTTCGGCGCAGTCTAGGAGTTCCGTGAAGATCCTAATGATATTAGTGTCAATATGTAGAGGCCTGAAGGGTAAACACTAAGTCAAATGTTCTGTTGATTGAAGGATGTAATTAGTAAGAGATTATATATGTTCGGTTGATAACCGGGACATTAGAAATGGGACAAGGCAAAAAACTGGGACAGGGCCGCGGCGCCAGACGCGCGTCGAGCACCGCGGCGCGGACCCTGGGTCCGAATTTTGACCCAGTCCATTTTCTGATGTGCTTAGCCTATTTGGGTGAACCCTAGTTCTTTTGTGCCTCTAAAAGAAGGGGTTCCCCTCCCATTTCAAGACACACAAAATCTAAGAGAGGTAAATTTCTTCTAAAACTCTGCAGAAATTCCTAGCATTTCTAAAGATAGAAAACTACATCAAAGTTCTGAGAACTTGCAAATCAAGGGATATTTGCGTGTGTACCCTGGGACTACACAAAGCTCGGAGTTTTGAATTGCTTGCTTCAAAATGTAAATCTTCTATCGAAGTATTACATTATGCTTTGTGTTTATTTTACATTACATACTCATACTACAGTTTGACCGCCATGTTGGGTTTAAAACATAAATTTTCAAATTCCGCTGCGTGTACGAATCCGACACTAAAAGCCTTCAATTCTACTCGGTTTGAGTCATTGAAGTCTACACACTCCAATACTCAACTAAATCATCTCAAACCACTTTCCACATGTCTCAGTGACCTTGCGGGAGCTCCTCGAGCCATCCTCACGCCACCCAGTGCACCACTATGATCCAGACTGATCCACTTGCCTTCGGACTTAGTTAATCTTGCATTTTAGCTTGCCACGTGTATATGACTCGGTCAAGTTCTCTACACCACCAACACTTGTAATATAACTGACATTTATGAATCATATAAGGTCCCGGAACACCTCCCTTTCATCCCACACCCACGCCTTAACCCGTAGCACAATGCATCTCGACACATGCCCCTTTTCTCGGCCTTCGGTTCATCCTTATATACTTTATAAAACTAGCTGTTGCATCTCTTATCTAGACTTGTAATATGTATAAATGTGAGTATAATACCATGTCATGTGCCCCACATATGTCTGAACATCCCGTGTTTTGCACATGCTCCTCGAACACGTATTACACCTTTCAGACGTCTTTCACCAATGTTCAACACTTAGCCGTATTTGTGTTGCATCCTTTTGTATGTGTTTTGCCCTTTTTCATAGCTCCTCAATGTCTTCCCCATATCCTAACCTTATCCTTAGGCTTGTTAAACCAAATGTTCCTCCGTGTCATGTCTTCACTCGCACACACGAATGTTTGTCAACATAGTCCATTTCCCAACCAAATTCGTGCCTAACTCGCATCGAATTTCCATGGACCAATTCACGGGTGTGACAGGTACTGCCCCCACTGCCCGTCCACCGACCGGATGGGCTGCTGCCAGTGGGGTCTATTTTGACCCTGCAGGCTGCGGTTGTTACCACCGGCCTGTCCTCCGCCCTAACCCCGCCCCTTTCCGTTATTATTTTTGCCTTTGTTATGTTATGATTTTGACCCCTTTTTTACCCATTACTGGAATCAGAATTTTGAGTGCCAAAATAATCATTATACGTGTTGGTAGAAATAAGAGTGGTGTCGGCATTCGTTGCCGTCCCCGTCACCTATTTTTACTTTCGGGTTTCTTCCCGAATCAATCTCGACCGAGCCTCATAGAATGGTGATAAGGGATTACTTTGTTGAATGAACGTATCACACTATCAAATTGTTCATTCAATCTCACAATCAATTGGAGAACTAACATTTGATTTGTCACCGACGCACCAACATTTGAAAGTTGATCGGCAAACATTCTTAACTCTTGGCAATATGTGGAGACGTTTGAAAAATCACCCAATTTTACATTGGTGAATTTGTTTTCAAGATATACTTCCTGAGAAATTTTATTACCTTGAAAAATATTTTGTAAACGTTCCCAAGCCTTTTGAGTCGTAGAGTCCAGTTCCAAAATGGTGTGTAAAAGGTCATTGAAGATTGTGTCGTAAATTCATTGAAGGAGTATAGCATCTAAACGAGACCATAAATTTGGATCAACAACGGTGGTCTCCGATGAAGCCTTAGAAGGAATAATATAGTCTATAACCTCGTATGCTCGACAATGGATTTTAAACAACTCCGTCCAAGAAGAGTGTTGCCCTTTTTCCATCTCAAGGGTAATAGGAATAAAATTCTTGACGTTGTTTACGACAAGAGCGGGATGAAATTTTTGTTTGTCAGCCCTTGTTGCCCAAAAAAATACAAGAAAAAGGTATAGAAAAGAATTATCTTGGTGTGTAGAATAAGGGAGATGAAGAACCACAATTAGGGTTTGTTTGTAGAGGGCTGAAATTACTAATTGGTGGGAGGGTAATTCTTGGCTAGGGTTTTTCTAGATTCAGGGTAAGGATTAGGTTTTGGTGGGAGGGTAATTTTCAGCTAGGGTTTGTTCTAGGTTTATGGTTAGAAGGAGGCCGAAAAGAAGGTGGTTTCGGCTTAGGGTTTTGACACACCAAAGTGGCTTTCTGGTAGGTTAAGAGAGGGGCGGCCGACGAGAAGACTAGGGCAAAAAAAAATGGGAAGTTATTTTGTTGCTCTTGATACCATGAAGGAAATTAATCCCATGAGTTTATTTTATGTCAAGTATACAATATATATATATACAATTATACACAATCAATCTAGACTATCCTAGGATATGCTAATCATGATAATTGATCTAATCATCCTAGTTATATGTTTTAATTACAATATGATTGATATGATGGAGATAATTAGAGATTATTTCCCTAATTATCTTAACAATAACGGCTTCCCCTTGTTTCTATCAAATACATCGAAATTGCATTACTTCTATTTACTTCTGGTGTGTTTTCTTAACTGCTCTTTTTCATGTCAGAATGAGTTTGTTCAATATGAAATTCTTAATAGATTCAACACTGCCTCACGTCTGTGTTGTCTGATATGGAACATGTTTGTAGATCTGGATCATTTCACTTGTGCTTTGTGTTTGATTCGTTTAACTCTGTACTACATCTGTCCTTTGATAGACCAAGTCCACAAATCTGATTCATCTGCCTTGCTCATTTACTTTGTCAATCATCAATACAAATACTTATCATTTTCGCTAATGCCAACAATAATTCAAGGTCCATCTAGATATTGTTGTTGCAAACAATATCAAGAGAAATGTCTAGAACACCTGTTTGGGCAGACTGACATTACTCCAAATGTGTGAAGATTTTTTGTAATTCATGTGAAATTCAAATTAAGCCTCTGTTCAGAAAAAATATCATGCATTGGTGGATACAGAAATAAAAAAATAAGGACCAGGAGGTTATGTTCCAATGTCTTTCCTCAGTGTTATGCTGAGAAGTGTGGAAATTTAGATGTTATGCTAAGTTTGGAGGTATTATCATTTCTACCAGGTGTGTCATTGACAAGATCAATTATATCGTGGTTCTTTTCTTGAATTCTGTGTTGGTATTTTGATTTTTGGGGTTTGTACTCCTTCCGTTCACTTTAAACTTGTCCATTATTGACTTGCACTTATCTTAAGAATTAATAAATGTAGTATATATTTTATTATAATACTCATTTTAATTGGTGTATCGTTTCAATAGATTTTGAAAATGAGTAATTAATGTTAAGAATAAAACAGGAAAAAAAAGTTTATCTTTTTATTGACAGAATAAAGTAGATAAGTGAAAGTGAAAATTTATTTTTAAAATAGTGAACAAGTAAAAGTGAACGGGGAATACAAAAAAATCATATTAATTTAGCAGTTAGTCCTCGGAAAGTGTCTACAGACCGTGTCTAGTAGAGTCTTGATTATCGGTGTGTTGTGCACCACATCTATAATCAGGAGGCTGCAGGACATTTATGATTGGTTTCCATTCTTCTCACTCTGAGATCGTGCGATAGAGCTGTGTTGTTAGGGTCGTCTCTCCCTAACGAGTTATGTTAATTGCAGCTATGAGAAAGGCAGCAGTGACCCAGGAAAGGCTATGTGGATTGCGTATCCAGGTTGGTAATAATTGTTGTACAGTTGGTATTATGACATACAGCTATACAGAGTTATGTATGAGGGTCAGACGCGTGTTGCCTAGAATGATTTTTTTTTTTATTACCAGGAGTTGGTAAGGACTAACTAGGTACCGGGAAGGTATGAAACAACTTAATGAATTCTCATCAAGGTTTATGTGCTAATTTGAGATAATTGGGAAATAATGAGCTGTCTGATAGGGTAGTGAACCCTTAAGAAGTCATGTTAAGGAACCTAACGAAATGCCATGTTAATAGATTAAGCTATGTGATAGGCTTAAGAGAATTGTACGGATAAGATCCGTATGGAGTAAGTAATGGCTGTTATGATCAAGACAACATGGTTATGGTATTATGAGAAGTTATTGTACCCGTTTACGGGGGGACTGATAAGGTAGGTTTGGAGCATGGAAATTGCGAGCCTAAGAATATTGATAATCGCCGAGACCTTAGGTATATATAAGGCCTTCTCGGGCAATATGACTTTATTCAGACTAAGGGTAAGAGTTAAGTGCGGCGGTGGGTCGGGTTGAGGACCTATTACGGGTCGCCCCATAGCCTGAAATGAAGTAGGATCAGTTAGTAGTAGTCCCGCTACGTGACAGGGTCACGAGGGTACAAGGCCCAAGTCTAGTTAATTGTTTTACGGATTCGTGGACGCGTTCCACCGGAACCAGGTCGTGAGAGCCGGAAATGACCTTATATTGTTTAATAGAGTGACTCCAAAGATTGGAGGCCAGAATTGGTATGGAGGTTATGTAAGTATGCTAGTATAAGTTGGAGGCACAGAAAGAATACAACCAGTAAGAAAGTGTAGAATCGTCGATTGGTTGGTTCCACGTAGGCGAGGTTTAGATAATTGGCCCAGACTTGATTCAGCGGGCTGTGGATAAGGCGAAGCTTATCCAGGAAAGATTATTGGTAAGCTCAGAGTCAGCATAAGCTTTATGCAGATAACCGACGTCGACACTTGGAGTTCAGGTTGACGTTTTAGTATGAGTATTGTTATGTGGCCATGGGTGGCATATTTTGTATGAAGGGGGTAGTATAAGGGGGCTATGTCTCTATCTAGTTAGATTGGACTACGAAAGAACATTCGGGGACGAATGTTTCTAAGGAGGAAAGAATGTTACACCCCGTAGTTTCAGGACATGTGATTACGAGAATAGACGTGAGAGCACAATACTTATAAATGTGAATGAAGGAAAGAATTGTTATTCTTAAGGAAAATGATTTCGAGCCTCGGGAAGGAAAATTGTTCGTTAATGAGAATTTGGGTTCCCGAATTTGATATTTGAGACTTATAGAATTTATCGGAATTTCGGGAGATGAAATATTTTAGACCAACCGGAGGGCGACACGTGTCACCCTCCAAGTGCCATGTGGGGCGGAAATTTAAGATAAGTCAAGAAGCCACTTGTCTTGATTTTGTTGACCACGTCTCATCCACACAAGTGTTTTAATCTAGGCCCTTGGTTGTAGTATATATCCTATACTAGTGCAAGACATTCTACACTTAGAAAAAAATTCAAGACCTTGTCTTGAACAAGAAAGAGCTCTCGGCATCATGCCATTTTGCCCACAAAAGATTTTCAATTTTTGTCCATAATTCACAATACTTTAACCCAAGGTTCTTAAGGGTATTACAAGGTTATCTCAATAGAAAGATCCCGGAAAAATGATGTTTTCTCGTTAGTCGCAAGGCGAAAACCTAAGGTGTTCTTCAACTTTGAACATGGAACTTGAAGAGGAGTTCTTCATGAGCTTCTAAGGAGTGCTTGGAGCGGATTGAAACATAAGAAGAGGAGCTAAAAGTTGCTAAGGATCGACTTTTACGCTTGGACATTATTAGGGCTTATTGAGGTAAAATATTCATCTTCTTAATGTAATTGAAGATTTCATGTTATAGTAGTTAAGAAATGAGCATGTGGTATATAGAATGAAGTTTGAAAAGATTTGGATCATGTCGACATGTTAAAACCGAAAATGGACAAGTTAGCCATTAATGTTGTAATCAATTTGGTCGATAGTTACAATCGTCGCATGTTAAGGAAGAAAAGATTTATAGTTGTTGTAATTGTTAGTATGTATATAACATGTTGGGATAACAACTTGGATTGAAAAAGGAATTGAAAGGAAATTGATAATTGTTGTGACAATGGTAGCCGATTATGGCTTGGAAATATTGGACAGTTTTATATTGATTGTGGGGCAGAATTTTACACGTCCTATTAGGCGTGTAATCCCCTCTGTATTGCTGAATTGTTGGGCCTTAAATGTGGCGTTTGGTTATTGATTTTCGGGGCTTGAAAAAGGTGGAAAAGTACGTAGAAACAAAGGAAGTGCTGTCCGATTTTCCGTAAAATTTGGTGACTTTACACTTAGAATATTCTACGTTTGAAGCTAGAGGTTAATAGACGTATTATGACCATTATAGGTTGAAGTACTACGTATAGCGTATTCTACTTAAGGGATAGAATAGCTATCAAGGTTGAAGTACTTTGGAGCATTTTGCTACTTGTCGATAATCGTCGCGAGGTATGTGAACCTCTTCCTTATTTTGGCATGATTCTATGTATGAATTATACATGTGGTGTTATTTCATGGTTCCTTCTACTCTTAGAAGTTAAGAGGTACGTATGTTGATTTACTCTATGTAAAAGTCATGTCTAAGTTATCCTAAGTTCTTACCAAGTCTTATGGGGGATGTTGGTAAGAGTCGTTAGGAAGTATTTGGAGTCGAGTTACTTTGTTAATTTACTGCACGAATGAGAATACGTATCGAACAAGCCATTGCAGCGTTAATAAAAGAAAATGTATCGACAATCAATTATATTAAAATGAGTAGAATTCTCCATATGCATAGAAACTAAGATAAGACAAAATTGTATTACATTTTCTAGATCATGGCTGCTTTAATAAGATCGTTATAAACGAGTATAACCTATTCACAACGCATAAAAGTATATGTTATCTAATTTAAAGAGTTTACGTTATGAAGTTTTAAGACTATGAACCTTGAATTCTTAAAAGGTTAAGAGACTTTATTTTTCAAGTTATGGGACTTGATTCTTAAAGGAAGAAATGACTTGATTTAAAAGTATAGAATACTTGATTTGGAAAAAGCATTGATAACTTGATATTCTAAGTTAAGAAACTTGATTTCTTAAAAGTTAAGAGACTTGAAGTATTTTGAAAGCTATGTAACTTGATTTGAAAGTATAAGTCTCTTGGTTATAAAAAGAATGAATTTGTCTAAGACATAAAGAGTTATAACGGCTTTATGGGAAGTTGGTTATAACAACTTTATGGAAGGTTAAAGAAATGGTTTTCTCTAGTAATGTAAACAAAGAAATGACTTGAAATAAAGAAGGGCAATTTGATTTAAAGGTACCAATTGCTTTAAGTTTGAAAGTAAGAGTCACTTGATTTAGAAGCCTAGAAATGTATTTCTAAAAATGTAGTGACTTGTGTAAAATGTAGACATGCCTTGATACTACGGGTGTTAGTATCTTGGGGTTTTATATGAAAATGAGTCTTTTGAAAAGAATGAAAGTACATAGTACTTTGGGTTAAATTCCCGGATTTTTAATGACATGTTAGTGCCTTAAGTTTGAATAAAATGAGAATACTTAATAATTAAGGCTAATAAGAAGTTAAGGGATTTCTTAACTTGTTATGATATTTATGATAAGCCGGTGGTGCTTATATTATGTATGATATGCCGGTGGTGCTTATATTATGTATGATAAGCCGGTGATGCTTATGTTATGTACGATAAGCCGGTGGTGCTTATGTTATGTATGATAGCCGGTTGTGCTAGAGATGTATTGTTTCATTACGGGGTCATTCTCCGGGCTTGTTGCATTTGCATATTCCATGGATTTGCTCCCCACGATGCGAGGAATACCTCATGCGAGTTCGTAGGGCTTATGCGGGTGAAATAGTCCTATGCGGGGCGGACCAGTCCTATGCGAGGAGATTACCTCATGCGGGTCCATACGACCTATGCGGACGGATACAGTCTATGCGAGGAAATTACCTCATGCGAGTCCATACGGCCTATGCGGATGAAATAGTCCCAGAAGTAGAATTGCCAAATGATACTATGGGCAGGTGGCCCTAAGTTGATCATAAGATTCCTATTTTTATGTAGTATACCTTTATGGGCAGACTTATGTGACTTTATCGCGTCCCAGATTGGGCCGGGCAGTATACCTTTATGGGCAGACTTATGTGGCTTTACCGCGTCCCAGAATAGGCCGGGCAGTATACCTTTGTGAGAAGGCTTTTGTATGACTTCGCTGTGTCCCGAAAATGGGCCGGGTTACGTTATTACGTATGGATAATCAAAGTGAACTCCAAAATGAGGCGTCCCTCCATAAAGGGCCGGGTTATGTTATGCAAGATAAGTAAGTTATATGGTTATGAACTTGATGATTTTTCCTAAGTATGTACGTAAGAATTTGACTATAACTCTTATTGAAAAATGGGAAAAGATAATAATGTGCGATTGAGTTCATGAGTTGTAATGGCATGGTAGGTTATGGTATTTACTTTTTATATTTTCCCTGTCATTCTTTTGTACAATTATGATCTGTTTACTGTCCTTATTTTCGTTTCATATTCGGTACCTGTGACCCCGCCGAGTGCGTTAAATGTCTGCGATGCTCGATTGTGAATCCGCGAGCTTAGGATCCTGGTTCAGCATTTTGAGATGGCTCCAATGTTCCGGAGCTTGTCATTATGGCTAGGTATATTCAGGGGTACGGCGGGGCCTTGTCCCGTCATAGTATTTGTCCAAAATCTTAGAGGTCTGTATTCATATGTGGGCTGGACTGGCTAGAGTTGTAATTACATTATTGAATAGTGTAGGATCTTTTGGATGATTTATATTATGACAGTCTTATCGGCTTTGCCTTTGTTTAAAAAAAAATGTGTTACTTATCTTCCGCGATTATTTTGTATTGTATGAATAGAAGGGTGCCCAGGTAGGACACCAGTCGCGGGCCCGGAGTTCGGGGCGTGACAAAAGTAAACAGAAACATGTGTAACAAAAAATAAAACGGAGTAATTTAATCTGGTCCAATGACTTTGTAGCAACACGATTTTGTACATTAACTAATTGGCTGTAAAGTCTTTGGCATTTATCTTTTGTTGAAATTGAGGTCTCTGTCAATATTCAATAGGTGGGTACCTTGACTCCTAATACATTCAATAGCTTTAAAATACGCCCTTAATTGACTAATAAGTAAACAAAAGTCAAAATCAAAGAAATTTGTTAACGCGGTATTTTGACTATTTCATTAGAAAATCCTCTTGAGAATAAACAGAAGTATGAGAGACTAGCTAGCCAATATATATTCACAAATTGTAGCAAACTAAAATATGAGCAAAGGGGCATTCCTTTAATTCTCACTTAGAGTTCAAAAAACTCATCAGTTCCATACTTCACAATACTTGAAACAAAACCTTTTTCAGCCTATTGGCTATAGTTAAGACTGTCAAAATGAGGCCAGCAGATATAATTTCATGTCTACTAATATCCTTACTCATTCATGAATTAGTCATGGTGAACGCAAGGTCCTTGCAATATTATTCCCATGAGGACTGGTTTTCTGATCAAGTCAAGGTGGCTAGAGAGCTAAGAAGTAGCAGATCAATTCCGTCACCACCAAAGCCTAATTGGACAATTCATTTTTCCCCTCCTCCTCCTCGTCCATCACTACCACCTCCACCAGCACCGTCAAATTAGACTCATGATACTAGCTATTAAGAAAATGGACCTTGGATATCAACATTAAAAATAGCTCAAGAGGTGAAGATGTTCCCGACAATATAAAAAGTAAGTGGATCAAGCTTGAGGAACTAGTGTATCAATATGGACTCAAAACAGTTTGGTTTTGTGTTGGTTCTATTTTCCGGTTTGTTTTTCTTTACAAGTGTTCGGGTTTGGTTTTTGATGAATTGAAGATAATAAAATTTGTGATTTTGTATATTTGTGTTGAGATACAAGGTGCTGAGAGTGTTGCTGCTGATGCAGAGAAGGACAACACACACAATATCTTCACATTAGTTAGTTTGGGTTGTTAGTTTGTTAGATTAGTTAGAAGATTGTTAGACTAGTTAGACTCTTTTACTTCCTGTAACTCTCACAACTATAAATAGGTGTTCTAGGCACATTGTATTGATATAAAAAATATAAGAAAAGTTCCTACAAAATGTCCGTTCTCTTCCACCCAAATTGTTCATCATTGCTTGTTGTGCAATGCTCTGGTCTCACAGATCAGTGCACAATTGTTGCATGCAACATTATCACAATCCAGATTACATAAAACTAACATGTTATCAAATCCATAGCGTAGAAATCGAGGAATTTCACATCGCGATTTCGTTATCAATTGATAGCACTCAAAGATTGATTTACGATTGAATTGCATGTCTAAAATTATTGATTGAATAATTTGAATTACATGACTGGTTGTTGAGTGTTGATCTTCAACATCAGTTGTTCTTTTTTTTTTCTTTCAAAATCCTGCTGCTAATCACGAGTGATGGAGAATACATTTGCGAACACATCACAAACCGTTAATGAGCAATCAAGCTTGAGCTCAAACATTGTTGATCATAATCATCCATTATTTTTGAGTGCTTCAGATACATCTGGAGCAGTCCAAGTAGAGATTCAGCTGATAGAAATGAAAAATTATACATTGTGGAGTCGAGCTATGAGACTAACATTGTTGACAAAAAATAAAATTAGTTTTATCGACAGAGCTGTTAAGAAAGATACATTTGGTGCATCTCAAGTAAAATAATGGGATTGATGCAATGCGATGGTCATTTCATGGATAATGGGGAATATGAATAAGAACCTACTGAGTGGGATTCTATAAAGATCCACTGCATGTGCAGTATGGAAGGATTTGAAGAAAAGGATTGATAAGATAAATCTTTCTAGAGTATATCAATTGAAAAAAAATTGCCGATGTTGCATCAAAGAGTATCACATGTGTCTGATTATTATTAAAAAAATAAAGGATCTATGAGATGATATTGATTCAATCACCCCTCTTCCAACATGTGACTGTGATAGCCCTAGAGTATACATTGAACATTTGACAAACCAAAGGCTGTTGAAGTTCCTAATGTGACTCAATGACACCTATAATCAAGCCAGAAGTCATATTTTGTTGAAGACACCTACACATAGTGTGAACCAGGCTTATGTCATGATTGCTCAAGATGAAAGCCAGAAAAGATCACAGGAGGATACACAGGTATAGGAGAACAAATTGAGAAAATTGCTTTGTTTAGCAGATCAACACAAGTTAAACAAAATAAGTTTTACTCTTCGAATATGTTTTGTGATTTCTGTCAAATGAAAGAACACTCTAGAGATATATGTTACATACTCATGTTTTGTGATTTCTGTAAAAATAAAGGACATGTTAGGAAAAATTGCTATAGGATCATAGGTTGTCCTTCAAACTTTAAAGGAAAGAAAAATGTCAATATGGTGATCACATGTGCTCCCTATATAGAACCTGATGGACATCATGGAAATCAATGTGGAGGACATTCAAATCAGAGGAATCTAAGTGAAATAAGACAGACATCTCTAGAGCAGCAGAAACAGATGACCTACTTGCTGAAGACTTGCCCTCTAGACAAGTATGAATACATTTTTTTTGTGAGAACATTGTTGATTGGATGTTTGACTAAAAATAATATTTATAAATATAATGTCATAACATTATTAAAATATTTGACAAAAAAAATCTATCAACTGTAGGTGAAAAATAAATAACATGCAATGTGAAATAACAAGTCAATAGTACTAAAGTAAATAAATTAAAATAAAAATATAACCTAAATTCAAAATCCAAAAGAAAAAGTTTAACATAATTCTCTTATGTTAAATTCCAACATTACATAAGTAAGTTCCAACGCAACTTAAGTAAATAATTCAAAAGAAAGAAAAAATATAAGTCTATTGTTACACCTCGTAATTTTAGGCGACAATTAGAGAACGTAATTAAGAAAATTAGATTCGAATATTGGATATAAAGTATATTTATACATGCTAATCCGGAAATTAGTATACAAAGGAAGTGATTCCGGAATAATTTTGGATGCAACAAGTGTGGCATGGACTAGTGCCGTGTATATGACATGAAATTTTCAGATGTTATATAAGATTGATTATGTGAGAGATTAATTAATTATGGGGTTAATTTTAGTGGAGAGGATGATTAAAAATGTGGGAACTTGTGCCAAGCATGCAAAAAAGAAAATCAGCCCACATATACCCAAATATCCTCATTCATTACCTTAGTTCAAAAACCTTTCCTTCACTCTCCCCCATCTCCTCTCCTAAGCCGAGAACCCCCCCCCCCCCACCCATTCCATAGCTAAGTTATTGTTATACCCCGTATTTCCAGGGTATGTACGTGAGGACGTACGTAGAAATTTGAGCCTTAAAGTTAGGCAAGGTTCGAAATTGTACATAACTACCAAAAGGAGTCGTTTTTTTAAAGCGTCTCCACGACTTCGTAGGGAAAATTCCGCTATGTCCTTTATAATTTTTGCGGATTTTTCCGAGAGGCGAAACATTTTGGACCAACGGGAGGGTGACATGTGTCACCTCACATTGGAAGCATTGTGACTGACAAAGAGGACGATTTGGAGCTTGTGGTTAGGTAGGATATTTTGTGTAGTTGGTATGGTAGATGGATAAGGTGCACATGGCTTAATCTTGACCCTACACTTGCTTAACACATGGATTAATCTTGGCCCTTGGTTGGCCATGGCTTGACCTATAAATACCACCTTTGTTGATGAAATTCTTCATCCAAATATTTTCTAAGTGTTAAAAATCCTCCTCTCCCTTGTGAAGTTTTCGTCACCACACCCCTCCCAGGTGAGCTTGGCGAGAGCCACCCCTCCTTTGTAGTGCCCTAGCCGTGGGTACACCCCCAGCCTTGTTGTCTCGTATAAATACCCCCTTTTGTGGTATAGAAATAATCTCAGTATTGTTATAATGCCCAAATACCTTGGCCCAAATACCTTGTAGTATTCCCAGTTACACTTATACAAAAGCCAGAAAATACTATTATACTTCCCTCGATCACAAAAAGCGAAACCACAGGAAAAACCTTCATAGTCGGTTGAAGTGTTAAGTAGAAGTTGGTTAGAACTTAAGGGTTGTTGGAGCGGGTTGGAGCGCGCGAGTAGGAGCTAAACCTTGCTCGGGATCGACATATAAACTCGGATAATTTTGGGCTTATCGAGGTAAACATTCTTGACCTTACATTTGTAATTGGAAATTACATGTTGTAGGAGTATATAGTTAAGTATACTATATATAGAACTGAACATAGTTGTGCGGCAATGTCTTTTGACTTAAGCACTGAATAATACTTACGGCAATGTCTTGCGACTTAAGCTGAATTTTAAGAAGTGGAATCAGTAATTACATAGGGTATTATTCTGATGGACTTGTGTAGTATTCTTGTGAGTAGAATTGTACACGTCAGGTTAGGCGTGCAACCCACGGTTGGCTTGGTAGCCGGCACCGATAGAGAGGAGATTTCTGTTGCGGGGAGAGTCTTTGCCAATTTTACGTAAGATATCTACATTGAGATCTAAGATGTTAATAGGAGCCTTGTGGCCTCTATAGGCTGAAATACTACGTGTGGCGTGGTCTACTTGGCTTAAGGTGTGGCCAAGCGGTTTGAGGTACTTGGGCGCTTTGCTATTAGTCGTGTCGTCGCGAGGTATGTGAACCTCTTCCTATCTGTTCTAGCATGATATGTGTATAACTATGTAGTGCGGTAGACGTACATGTGTTTAATGTATTTGATTGGTTTGAAACATAAAGCTGTTATAACGGCTTTATGGGAAGTTGGTTATATGACTTTATGTAGGTAAGAAAATGCTTTGTGGTTTTGAAGAGATGGCGATTTGACTTATAACGGATTTGATGTGTAGTAATAAAGAACTTGAAGTGTTTCAAAAAGACCTTTTTGAAGGAAGAGTAATACTTGGCTTTGAAAACATAAGAGTTGTACTAGCTTTATGGGAAGTTAGGTATAACGTCTTAAGAGTGATAAAAAGAATGGTTTACTGATTTTTAGAAGATAAGAGACTTGACTTAATGGTATTGATATGAATTTTGTTAAAAGTGTGAAACCTCATTCGTGAGTAATGAGTACTTGGTTTTAAAAGGAATAATGTTTCTTGATTTGAAATCGAATGAGTATCGACAAACCACCGGCGTTAATAAAGGGAAATATATTGAATAATGAAGTATGGTGTTAAAACCAGTAGAAACCTCCATCTGCATAAAAGCTAAGATGAGACAAAATGATATTACATTTCCTAGATCATGGCTGCTTAATAAGATTGATTATAAACAAGAATAACCTACTCACATATAAGACATACGTTTCTCAAACGTTTAAAGGAGAATTATGTTTTAAAGGATTAAAACTATGAACTACGAAACCTTTTCTAAAATGAGAAATTTGAGCATCTGAAATTAGGCAAACTTGAACGTTTGGAAAATAAGGTTGTTACTTGATTTTACAAAGGAAAGCATTTTGGTTTACTTAACAATGTTAGTCACTCTATTTTTTACACTACGGGTATCGGGTGACCTTTGTAAAAGGAATGGATCTCTTTAAAAGGAAGTTAACGTACGTAGTACCTTAGGGTTAAAACCCGGACTTTGGCATAAAATGAAAGTACTTTGAGTTGTGTATAACTTGCCTATGCTTGTTGTTGTGAAGCTTGCCTATGCTTGTTGTTGTGAAACTTCCTATGCTTGTTGTGATAGCCTTTGTTGTATTTCTGTACCCCCGCGTCTCTCGATGGAGGGCCGGTTGATTTGTTGTGAACGATTCTACGAGTCCCACGAGATGGCGAGCAGACACGTATTTCATTTGATTATACACCGAGTCCGAGATGGCGGGGACACGTATTCCATCGATTATACACCGAGTCGCGAGATGGCGAGGACACGTATTCCATCGATTATACATCGAGTCACGAGATGGCGACACGTATTCCATCGATTATACACCGAGTCCCACGAGATGGCGAGGACACGTATTCCATCGATTATTCACCGAGTCCCGGGATGGCGGGACACGATTTCATCTGGTTATCATACATGTCTCCGCTTTATATAGACTATTATGATTTCATTCTGATCTTTTCTGATTTCACATACTTGGTACTGTTATCGACCTCCTTGAAGCTGCGTTAAATGTCGCGGTGGAAGTACATCGGTTGTGGATCCTCGCTCATAGGATCACGATTCAGCGTGTCGGAAGCCCATTTCTTGGAGGCTTATCTTTTGGTATGTTACCACAGTGCGTAGATTCTTATACATTCGAGGTATGGCGGGGCCTGTCCGTCATAAGTTGTAAAAATCTTAAGTGCAGCCTTTGTTGTGGCGGGGTTTGTAAAAGGATAAGCGTTGGGTATTTATGTATATATGATGAAGGCAATTGTTTTGGTTGCTTTGTTTATTTATCTTGTCTCTTAATTCAGGTTCATGTTTTTATTTCCGCTGATTTTCTCTGATGTTGTATCACTAGGGTGCCCGGGGTAAGGCACCAGTCACGGGCCCGGGTTCGGGTCGTGACAAAAGTGGTATCAGAGCAGTTAGTACTCGGAAAGTGTCTACAGATCGTGTCTAGTAGAGTCTTGATTATCGGTGTGTTGTGCACCACATCTATAATCAGGAGGCTATAGGACATTTAGGATTGGGTTCCATTCTTCTCATTCTGAGATCGTGCCCTAGAGCTGTGTGATAAGTTGGACCCTCAGCGTATTCCTTTCCTTTACGATTATGCCTCGCGTAAAACCTTGAGCCGGATGGGCAAGCGATCGAGGCTGTTAGTGAGATCTGAGAGAATGCGAGGCGAGCGTCGATGCACGAGCAGTGCTTCCGGCCCGAGTTTGCGGCCGCCCGGCACCAGCGAGTTTAGAGCGCAGCGGTGGCTGCTGAGACTCTGATACTGAGCCTCGGTCCCACGGCTGGAAGCGGATGAGATGGGGTACAAGAGATGGCGATTCTTGGCGGTCGTGGCGAATATGAGATAATTTGGATCACGTGATTCCGGCCCAATGCGCCGTAGTTCACCCCGGCGAGCGGTTTGAGGCTACGGGACTTTACGAGTGTAGCCGTCGGTGTTGATGGATCGAGGCGAGATGACCCTCGAGTTTATCAAGCACCTCTGACGGATCGTGAGTGATCGAGTCTCGAGGCGAGTCGGTGGTATTGGGTTCGCATCACCGCGTGATCTGCGATTGGTAGTTTGATTCATGGGAGTTGTCGGGAAGAGCATGCACTTCAGCCGTATGGGACGAGTTCTCGAGGCTTTTCTTGCACATTTCTTGCCCCACAAATGAGAGGCTCGGTAAGCAATTTTTGACGTTGAGCGGGGCAGGCGGGCGGTTAGAAAGTACAATGTGGAGTTCGACTCATTAGCTTCGGTATGTTCCAGTGGTAGCCGATATGGAGGGCCAGTACACCGCTACGTCAGGCTGGATGATTACTTAGCGAGGCTTATGCAGGTGTAGCTCTTGGTAGGGCATGGACATTGCCGCGCTGGCTCATGCACTAGGATGTGAGCACGGAGAGGTCGCGGAATGGCCAGATCGGTGAAGAGGCGAGCAGCGGGTCCTTTGGTAACTTTCGAGGCGGACCGCCTCGTGGCGATCTAGTTATGTACCTCCGCGATGCAGTGGTCCCCACGATCGTCGGGGCGTTGAGGTATTCGGAGCCGAGTCGAGCTCGGGCTTCGTTCACAGATATACATGGGTTCTAGCGATCGGGTTGAGTTTTCCTCGATGTGCATGATGTGGCGACGTCATCCGGGAATGTCGTCTTTCATGGTGCTTGTTTTCTGCGGCCGTCGGGAGCCGTATGACGAAATTGTCCTAGTAGGAAGGATGCAAGCAGAATGACTCGGCCTACCGGTCGATGGCGAGTTCATCGCGCCTACGGTATGCGCCTGCAGCGTGCTTATGATTAGAGTGGAGCGGTAGATTCAGGTATATCCTTAACCCTCTAGAGATTTGTATGCATGATATAATGACCTTCTTATTGTGTGCTACGTTCGGATAGCGTTATGTTGGTTATGAGTTAGAAAGCATGGTTAGTTGAAAGGATATGTATGGGGGCATGGAAAGTGTGAACCTTAGAATATTTCGTGTTGAGACCTTAGAGGTAAGGTCATCTTGAATAAAAGATTTTACGGTTAGTCTTTGTTGAAATACTTGGTTTTGCGTATAAATGTGTTAGGAAAATTCCTTGGGTAGTGTAAAATGGAAGTGGTAGCTTTCATGACTTGTATAGGTAAGATTGTTCCGGATCGGGAAACAAGAGCGTGATGCGTTAAGTGGGTCGGGTTGGGGCCATGTTGCGGGCCAACCCGCGGCCTGTTTCGAGGTGGGGTCAGCTCTGGGTGGTCCCGCCAGGTGGTAGGGTCACGAGGGTGCTAGGCCCAAGTTTAGTTGACCATCGTATGAGTTCGTGGGTGTGTTCGACCAGAAGCAGATCGTGAAGGCCGGGAATGGCCTTAAGGAAGATTGAGGCTAGTAAGATAACCAAGTTGGAGGTGGTGACTCCAAGGTTTTGAAAACTGAAGCGATGACTGAAGTGTGGTACGTATACTAGAAGAGTTCAAGTGTTCGAGAAGAGTACGACGAGTAAGGGTAGAGGCGAGCATGTATTGCGAGCATAGATATGATCATTTCTTGTAAAGGGAGAAGGTGCGAAGGATGTATATTTTTTACCTCAGGGATCGCATGCAGTCCGGTACCATTTGTTGGGTCGCCGGAGTGACACTAGAACCTCGCGACAAAGTGACAAAAGTTTGTGATGTTAGAGGTGTTTCCTCGTGGACTTGGATGTAAGTATTTGCGCGGGTGTTTCTGTGGCCAGGTGTGGCAGGATTTGTTCTCGTAAATATAGTAGTGAAGACTATACTGGCGCATGTTTGTTTTGAGGCTTAGAAGGAACATTCGGGACGAATGTTTCTAAGGAGGGGAGAATGTTAGACCCTGTATTTCCAGGGTATGTGCGTGAGGCGTGCGTAGAAATTTGAGCCTTAAAGTTAGGCAAGGTTCAAATTGTACATAACTACCAAAAAGTCGTTTTTCGACTAAACGTCTCCACGACTTTCGTAGGGAAAATTCGGCTATGTCTTTATAATATTTGCGGATTTTTCCAGAGGCGAAACATTTTGGACCAACGGGAGGGTGGACATGTGTCACCTCACATTGAAGCAATGTGGACGGCAAAGAGGACGATTTGGAGCTTGTGGTTAGGTAGGATATTTTGTGTAGTTGGTGTGGTAGATGGATAAGGTGCACATGGCTTAATCTTGACCCTACACTTGCCTAACACATGGATTAATCTTGGCCCTTGGTTGGCCATGACTTGACCTATAAATACCCACCCTTTGTTGATGAAATTCTTCATCCAAATATTTTCTAAGTGTTAAAAATCCCTCCCTCTCCCTTGTGAAGTTTTCGTCCACCACACCTCCTCGAGTGAGCTTGGCGAGAGCCACCCCTCCCCTGTAGTGCCCTGCCGTAGGGTACACCCACTAGCCTTGTTGTCTCGTATAAATACCCCTTTTGTGGTATAGAAATACTCTCAAGTATTGTTATAATGCCCAAATACCTTGGCCCAAATACCTTGTAGTATTCCCGAGGTTACACTTATACAAAAGCCAGAAAATACTATTATACTTCCTCGATCCACAAAACGAAACCCTAAGGAAAAACCTTCATAGTCGGTTGAAGTGTTAAGTAGAAGTTGGGTAGAACTTCTAAGGGTTGTTTGGAGCGGGTTGGAGCGCACGGAGTAGGAGCTAATCCTTGCTCAGGATCGACATATAAACTCGGATAATTTTTGGCTTATCGAGGTAAACATTCTTGACCTTCTGTTGTAATTGGAAATTACATGTTGTAGGAGTATATAGTTAAGTATACTATATATATAACTGAACATAGTTGTGCGGCGATGTCTTTTGACTTAAGCCTGAATAATACTTACGGCAATGTCTTGCGACTTAAGCCTGAATTTTAAGAAGTGGCTGACAGTAATTACATAGGGTGTATTACGTGGACTTGTGTAGTATTCTTGTGAGTAGAATTGTACACGTCAGGTTAGGCGTGCAAACCCCCTGGTTGGCTTGGTAGCCGGCCTCGATAGAGGAGAGATTTCTGTTGTGTGCGGGAGAGTCTTTGCCGAATTTTCTGTAAGATATCCTACATTGAGATCTAAGATGTTAATAGGAGCCTTGTGGCCTCTATAGGCTGAAATACTACGTGTGGCGTGGTCTACTTGGCTTAAGGTGTAGCCGGTTTGAGGTACTTGGGCGCTTTGGCTATTAGTCGATAGTCGTCGCGAGGTATGTGAACCTCTTCCTATCTGTTCTAGCATGATATGTGTATAACTATGTAGTACGGTAGACGTACATGTGTTTAATGTATTTGATTGGTTTGAAACATAAAGTGTTATAACGGCTTTATGGGAAGTTGGTTATATCAGCTTTATGTAGGTAAGAAAATGCTTTGTGGTTTGAAGAGATCGGTTGACTTATAACGGATTTGATGTGTAGTAATAAAGAACTTGAAGTGTTTCAAAAAGACCTTTTTGAAAGAAGAGTAATACTTGGCTTTGAAAACATAAGAGTTGTACTAGCTTTATGGGAAGTTAGGTATAACGTCTTAAGAGTGATAAAAAGAATGGTTTACTGATTTTTAGAAGATAAGAGACTTGACTTAATGGTATTGATATGAATTTTGTTAAAAGTGTGAAACCTCATTCGTGAGTAATGAGTACTTGGTTTTAAAAGGAATAATGTTTTACTGATTTCGGAAATCAGAATGAGTATCGACAAACCACTGCAGCGTTAATAAAGGGAAATATATTGAATAATGAAGTATGGTGTTAAAACCAGTAGAAACCTCCATCTGCATAAAAGCTAAGATGAGACAAAATGATATTACATTTCCTAGATCATGGCTGCTTAATAAGATTGATTATAAACAAGAATAACCTACTCACATATAAGACATACGTTTCTCAAACGTTTAAAGGAGAATTATGTTTTAAAGGATTAAAACTATGAACTACGAAACCTTTTCTAAAATGAGAAATTTGAGCATCTGAAATTAGGCAAACTTGAACGTTTGGAAAATAAGGTTGTTACTTGATTTTACAAAGGAAAGCATTTTGGTTTACTTAACAATGTTAGTCACTCTATTTTTTACACTACGGGTATCGGGTGACCTTTGTAAAAGGAATGGATCTCTTTAAAAGGAAGTTAACGTACGTAGTACCTTAGGGTTAAAACCCGGACTTTGGCATAAAATGAAAGTACTTTGAGTTGTGTATAACTTGCATATGCTTGTTGTTGTGAAACTTGCTATGCTTGTTGTGATAGCCTTTGTTGTATTTCTGTACCCCCGCGTCTCTCGATGGAGGGCCGGTTGATTTGTTGTGAACGATTCTACACCGAGTCCCACGAGATGGGCAGGGACACGTATTTCATTTGATTATACACCGAGTCCCACGAGATGGCAGGGACACGTATTCCATCTGATTATACACCGAGTCCCACGAGATGGCGAGACACGTATTCCATCTGATTATACACCGAGTCCCACGAGATGGGCAGGGACACGTATTCCATCTGATTATACACCGAGTCCCACGAGATGGGCAGGGACACGTATTCCATCTGATTATTCACCGAGTCCCACGGGATGGGCCGGGACACGTATTTCATCCGTTATCATACATGTCTCGCTTTATATAGACTATTATGATTTCATTCTGATGCTTTTCTGATTTCACATACTTGGTACTGTTATCTTGACCTCGCCGAGTGCGTTCATCCGCAGTGGAAGTACATCGGTTGTGGATCCTCGCCATAGGATCACGATTCGTGTCGAAGCCCATTTCTTGAGGCTTATATTTTGGTATGTTACCACAGTGCAGATTCTTATACATTCGTGGTATGGCGGGCCCTGTCCGTCATAGCATTGTAAAAATCTTAGAGTGCATGCCTTTGTTGTGGCGGGGTTTGTAAAAGGATAATTGTTCGGTATTTATGTATATATGATGAAGGCAACTGCTTTGGTTGCTTTGTTTATTTATCTTGTCTCTTAATTCATGTTCATGTTTTTATTTCCGCTGATTTTCTCTGATGTTGTATCACTAGGGTGCCCGGGGTAAGGCACCAGTCACGGGCCCGGGTTCGGGTCGTGACAGTTCTAGACCAAATCAACTCCCCATTCTAAGATTAAGTTCCTCCACAATTTCTAAGCCATGGTAAACTTCTTACCCACTGTTTTTCGGCAATGAGCTGGACCGAAACTGTCCAAGAAATTTTGGTGTTAAAGATGAACATTTTGAAAGAAAAACATGTAAGAATGATGGATTAAACTTGTAGAATACATGCATGTCATTATAAGTCGAAGAAATGGTGAAAATGGTGCAAAACAAATGGAGCAGTGACCGAGACATTAGGGACTGTTTTGGGCTAAATTAAGGTAAAATTTCTTCTTATTACTTAAGTTAATGGAATTAAATGATGTTGTAGTTAAGAGATAAACTCATGTTAAAGAAGAATTGGAAATAAGAGATTGCATGTGATTGTTGTTGATGTTGTTGAGCCGATTGGAATTGATATTACCGATTTTGGAAACTGTTTTGGTATACCTTGGATTTGATGGTTGTTATTGTTATCATTTTCACTAATTGCATGTTGAAATTGAAGGAAACATTGATATTTAAAGTTGTAATTAGTTATATGGAAGTGTTGAAACATGAATTGAATTTTAAGGAAGTTATGAGAAGAGTTATGGATTTTTTGTGGATGGACCGTGACATGCAAATCGTTGGACATTGTTGTAATGTATTAGGGGTTGTTCTTGTTAAGTTATAATGCTGGAAATTTAAGTTATAAACATGTATATACATTGTGGTAATTACTAATGTATGTCTTAAAGGAATTAAGGTGTAGAAGAGTGTTATGTTGCAAACTATAAGACTTGCACTCTTGTTGTTGTTGCTAGAGTTGATGGACTATTTTTAAGATTGTTTTAATGTGGTTTAAGGGGCTGAATTAACAAGAGAAATAGGTGTATTAATCACATTGGTTGTTGTAGTTGTTGTCTTACATGAACGTAAAGAGAAGGAATGTATTGTGATGACGTATATGGAGTATTTGAGATTGTTTTGGTTACATCTTTAAGTTGCATCTTGTTATTGGTATTGTTGACTTTGATTGTAAGTTGTGGATGTGCATATAAATAGAGAAAGTGCTGCCCAAATTTTTATAGAAAAGAGAGTCATCATTCGGCATAACTTATACTAGAAATTATAGAGTTGACGAACGAATTACTATTGTTATAGGTTGAAGTGCTAATCGAGACGAGTGTTAATTATAGAGTTGGTTAGTTCGACAATAAGGTATGTGAAACTATCCTTTCTTCTTTTGGCATGACTCATATAAAATTAGTGTACGACGGACGTACACAATTCCATTGATTCATAATTCCTAGTAATATTTGATATGATAAGGTGCCTTTGATTTTGCAAGTAATAGTTCACTCTATTTATTCCATTAAGAGAAGGTTACTCGTGATATTCTATTCGTGCTTGATGTGATTATATTAGTTCACTGAGTCTCTCACTAGAGGGCTGGGATACATTATATGTATATGTATGATGATTTCATGGACAGGCATCCATGATGATGATGAGCTCACCGAGTCCCATAATGGGTCAGGATACGTTATATGGACAGGTATTCATGATTATGATAATTTCATCGAGTCCCTCACTAGAGGGTCGGGATACGTTATATGTATATAGATATGATGATTCTATGGACATGCATCCATGATTTTGTTATGACTCTCATTTTATAAGGCACAGTTGACTCTCGTTTTTATATGACACAATTGTATTGGCATTTTGATTATTATAGATGTCTCCGTTATCCTTTGGTCATTTATGATCTTCTTTACAGTACTTCATGTTTTACATACTCAGTACATTATTTCGTACTGACCCCCTTTCCTCGGGGGGCTGCGTTCATGCCCGCAGGTACATGTACTCAGTTTGGTGATCCTCCAGTCTAGGATTCTTGTTCAGCTGTTTGGAGAGCTCCATTGATTCGGAGCTTAGTCATTTTGGTACAAAATTTTATTTTTGACTTATGCATATTTAGGGGCACGACGGGGCCCTGTCCCGTCATATTTCATTATCGTACTCTTAGAGGTATGTAGACAGTTGTGAGTTGTGTATTCGTGACGTAAGACATGTGTCGGTTGTTGTTTATCTTGGATAGTCCCATGTATAGAGCCAGCCTTGTCGGCTTGCCTATTTTGTTATGTTGAATTGGTGTGACTCCTCAGGAGACAGGTTCCTTTTAATATAACGTTATGAGTCAGCAACTTATTTTCACGAGGTTTATATGTTGTTCTTGGTATCAGTCGGATTAGTTGTGACATTGGGTATAAGGGTGTCCAATTAAGGCATCGGGTCGCGGCCCGTCGAGTCGGGTCGTGACATCTATAACCTCATTTTACTTTAATAACGCCACTCATTATATGTCAAATTTGTTAATGACTCATTATTTCTAATATTAAGAGGTGTAGTTTTAAAAATTAAAATAACAAAACGGTTATGCTAAATGATTGAAAAATAAAAAAAATACGAGCAATTACATGGAACCAGAAGAGGTAAATGTTGGGAATGAGAAGAAAGGAAATGAGAGATAAATAAAATATAAAGAAAAATATATTTAAAAAATAAAAATAATTAAAAAGTAAAAATTAATGAAATTAAAATAATAGAAATAAAAAATAAATTAAAAAGGAAAATATTTTTTTTATAAAAAAACTAAAAAATAACCATGTAATTACATGGTATAATTACACCTAATTTTCAACCACTTTGAAAATTTGAGAGTGTAATTACACTCAATTTTCAATCCATTTTGAAAATTGAAAAGTGTAATTACACCCTCTCAATTACACCCAATTCTCATTATTTAATCAAACAAACAACTCAAACGATGTAATTACATCCAATTGGGTGGCTTCACGCACTTCTAGATATGATGATTACATACCTCAATACAAATATGATTTCTTAATTTAACCTTGTTATGTATATGCGACCAGTTCAAATAATAAAATTTTCACAACCAGATTTTTGTTTGGTAGTCACAACCAGAGTAAATCAAAAGTCAAATGCAAAAGAAATTTAATAGACTAATTCATTTTAAACAAACAAGAAAGAATAACGCATTATTTTGACAATCTCGAAGATCCACAGGAAAACAAACAAAATTGTAAACAGGAATATTCAAAAGTCCGCATTCGAAAGAGTAGCGGCTGCGGGTTCCTTCATCAAAAAAAAAAAAAGGAATATTCAAAAGTCGTAATAACTAAGGCCGTGTTTGGTACAATGGAAAATATTTTCTAGAAAATAAGTCTTTTTATTACTTTTTTTTTGTGTTTAGTAAGTAATTCTACAAGAAAATATAGAATTGACAACATAATTTTAGCAACAATAAATACATTACTGCTAAAACGTAAATGACAACAAATTTAATATGTTGCGAAATTTTTTCGCATCGGAGGTTATTGCAACGGCATGCAACAACTTTTATCGGTATGAAAAGTACTTTTAGCAATAACATTTAACATATGACAACAAAAATGTCGTTGACAAATGTCTTAGTGTAAGCGAAAATATCATTCCAAAAATGTTAAAGCCCACATCCAGTGGGCTCTCGGGCAGGCCATATCCAGGGCCAATATCGTGTCCAGCAGTGGACACATTATTCTTGTGTATTTGGTAGACTTACTCTTGTAATATAATTAATCTTGTACCATAATTAGAATTATACTATTACCTTAATTGTATAGAATATGATTTTAGATGTAAAGTAGGAATAAAATTCTCCTATTGTAACTTGTATATATATGCCTTCAATCAATAAGAATAATCAAGAAATCATTTCTTTCATGGTATCAATCAATTCCTTGTGTGTTTTTGAGTTATCCATCAAATCACCATGGTTATAAATGTTTTGATTTGTCCTCTAAACGAATCATCATTAGTCGTCATGTCCTCTTTGATGAATCTCAATTTCCATTTTCTAAAGTAGAACAATCCGTGACTAGTTCTTATGATTTTTTTGGATAATGCTATCTCCCCCTATGTTCTCCGTCATTTTTCAGATTTTTCAAAAAATACGGCGTCAGCGCCGCAGCGCCAAAACTTCAGAGAACAGGGGCCTCTAATCCCGTCATCAGTGTTGCGACCTTTGACCAGGGCGCCACGACGCTTCCGACAGAAATTTCCGAGACTTTTCAAAATTCCCAAAATTCACCCAATCCAGCCTAGAGTCATGGTCCAATCACTCGCAGTCAAAGGGGTATTTTTAAATCAAAAATACATTTCAATTTGAATTCTAATGTTCTTAAATCTCTCTTACCCCGTAATCTTATGTCTGCCTTAAATGACCCTAATTGAAAAATTGTCATGACCGAGAAATATAATGCTCTTATTGATAATAAGACGTGAGAGTTGGTACCCCGTCCATCTGATGTTAATATTATTCGATCTATGTGGATTTTTGTTCATAAGGAAAATTCTGATGGTTCATTTGCGAGACATAAGGTTAGACTTGTAGGTGATGGTAAGACTCAACAGGTTGGTGTGGATTGTGGTGAGACATTAGCCCGGTGGTCAAGCCGGCTATCATTCGCACTGTGCTCAGCTTGACTCTTTCAAAATCATGGCTCATTCATCAGCTAGATGTGAATGATGCTTTCCTACATGGTGATCTTCAGGAGACAGTGTTTATGCATCAACCATTGGGGTTTAGGGATACGAGATATCCTAATCATGTCTGTCTATTGAAGAAGTCCTTGTATGAATTTAAGCAGTCTCCACGGGTTTGGTATAAGAGGTTTGCTGACTATGTTTCGACTTTGGGTTTCTCTCACAGCAGGTCTGATAACTCATTATTCATATACCGTCAGGGATCTTCCATGGCTTATATTCTATTATATATTAATGATATTATCTTGACTTCCTCTTCTGATGCTTTGCGAAAGTCCATTATGACGATGCTCAGTTTTGAGTTTGCCATGAAGGACTTGGGCCCATTGAGTTACTTTTTGGGGATTGCTGTAACTCGTCATGCAGGTGGATTGATTGTTCTTATCACAGAGGAAGTATGCATCAGAGATCATTGAGAGGGCTGAGATGTCATCCTGTAAGTCCACTTCTACTCCAGTTGATACTAAACCCAAGTTGGGTGCTGCAGCTGGCTCTCCCTATGAGGATCCGATCCGCTATCATAGTCTTGCAGGCTCCCTTCAATATCTGACGTTCACACGACCTGATATTACATATGTCGTACAACATATGTGTTTATTTATGCATGATCCCAGAGTTGAACATATGAATAATTGAGTATGATTTGCATTTGTATCCTTCGTCGACGTCTAGACTAGTCTCCTATACAGATGTTGATTGGGGTGGTTGTCCTGACACCAGACGGTCTACGTCTGGCTATTGTATATTTTTAGGTAATAACTTGATCTCATGGTCTGCCAAACGTCAATCCACGTTTTCACGTTCAAGTGCAGAGGCTGAGTATCGAGGGGTAGCCAATGTGGTTTCTGAGTTATGTTGGTTACGAAATCTACATCTAGAGCTTCATTGTCCTATTGAGAAGGCTACCTTGGTGTATTGTGATAATATAAGTGGCATCTACCTTTCTGGTAATCCAGTTCAGCACCAGCGCACTAAACACATAGAGATAGATATCCACTTTGTTCGAGAAAAGGTAGCTAAAGGGAAAGTACGCGTCTGTCATGTCCCTTCCAGATATCAAATTGCAGACATCTTTACAAAGAGTCTTCCCTCAGTCCTTTATGAAGATTTTAGAGACAATCTCAGTGTACGAAGACCGCCCGCTATGACTGCGGGGGTGTGTTAAAGCCCACATCCAGTGGGCTCTCGGGCAGGCCATATCCAAGGCCAATACCGTGTCCAGCAGTGGACAGATTATTCTTGTGTATTTGGTAGACTTAATCTTGTACCATAATTAGAATTATACTATTACCTTAATTGTATAGAATAGGGTTTTAGATGTAAAGTAGAAATAAAATTCTCCTATTATAACTCGTATATACATATCTTCAATCAATAAAAATAATCAAGAGATTATTTCTTTCAAAAAATATTAATATAATACTACTATTTAGACAAACATTATGGGGGTGGGGTGATAGATAAGAGCGAGGTAAAGAAATCCTTTAAATGCTTGTCTTCTCAACCATTCGTATTTCTCAATTTATGAAAATATGAATGTTTTAGTCCGTTACATAAGAAATACATTATATATAGACTACTTTTAGAATTATATTATCTATAAAATGGACTAATAATGCAACTTAACATGATACATGGATATTCAAGTGATATAATGGTCGATATTCTATGAAAAGAAGTTAATATTACTATGTGATATTTCAGACATATGGTATTATTTCATATGTTATTATAGTCAAATTTAATTCAATAAATTAACTTATTTTCACGTTTAACTCGACCATGTGATATTTCTTAACTTAGGGTGTGTTTGGTAAAAAGGAAAAAATATATTTTTCTACGGATTGTTTTCTAGATATAATGCTTTGCCCAATCATAAGTGAGGTTCTTAATTACTTATTTTTGCTATTGACAGATAAGCATAACATATTATTGTATGAATATTTATATAATCTAGTCAAATACTATGAAATGAGGTCGGAGAACGCGGGTTGAGTTTATGGTGGAGAGCTAGACCGGGGGGGGGGGGGGTGGACAGGAGATCATTAGTATTAGAGTGTCATTTTGTAAAACTTATTTTTCATACTTTCACAAAAAAAATTATTTTCAAAAACACATGACCAACCAAACATGAAAACATTAAATAATACTTGCGTCCATACCAAACACACTCTTATTAGTTCATCGGTTAGTTCTAGGCAGCTTCCTCTCTTGGTTGTCGGTGTTTTGAAATTTTTGTCCACCGATTAGGTGTCAAAAAAACTCGTTAGTTCCATATACTTGAGAATTTGAAACAATATGAAGCCACATATATTTTCGTCGAATACAATTATAAACATGTACTTTCTTCTGATAAAAAGAGTGTTCATTTAACTTTTATTTATTTTTATTAAAAAAGAGTGGTCGTTTATCTAATTAAGAAAGATTTAATTTTACTTTTTTAGATTTGTCTTTATTAAGTGTTAGGTGACCAATTTCAATACCTATTTAATTAAAGGAATTTTAGTCAAATTACTTATTTTTATCTAGAAATTAGTATTTTCTTAAGGGGTGTGTAAAAAAGAGTGTCACTTATCAAATCAAGAAAGATTAGCCTTATTTTTTCAATTTCCCCCCTATTAAGTGTTATTTGATCAAATTTCAATACATATTTTGTAAACATGTATATAGTAGTACCAATTGTATCACTACCCATAATTAGAATATTTACATATATTGTGTAAATATAATTATGGTAAGACTAGGATTCCTCTTGTGATTAGGTTTAGGATTCCTATTATATAAGGAATGAATATTGTACACTATATTTACTTTGATATTAATGAGAAGACTCCCTAAGAGAGATTAATACAATTCTACATGATATCAAGAGCCAAAATCTAAACCTAATTCGTGTCTTTTTCTCCTCACCCGAGAATCTTTCTTCTATTCTGCTTTCCATCGACGTCCTTCCCGAGAAAAAGACCAAAAGCAATAGCAATAGGTTTTATAGGCCGCCTCACTGGACTGTGTTCCATTACCCAAGGAAAGCACCCCCCTGTCTTCTTTTTTTATGGAAAGGTAAATGTGTATTAATAATCATCAGAATGTACATGTTTTGCGGGCGTGCCCACGTCGTAAAGATGATGTAAATCTAGAGCGTTTCTGCTAGGCAAGTCAGCAGAAGATTTAGGCTCGTCGAATAAAGCTCGCTAGCCCATGTTGGGTAGTCGAGTGGCCAAGCTAAGCAAAAGAGACGATCCTACAAAAGTCCTAAACTATGGCAATTCCTTATGTAGAGCATAAGGTTGCGATCGGGCCTCCTTAAACCCTTGTCATGGTAAACCCAAAGGACACACCCACGATCGAGGAAGAGTACCTATTCGGACACGGGTAAAGACTCCACCGCCACGTTATGCACGAGTAATCGCCATAGTAGCTACTATCCAGACCACGTACTATATCATGCTTGCCCGTAGGGTGAGAAGTCATTAGGTACAAAGCATAAAGGACTCCCGCCAATCCCACATTCCGGGTGGTCGGAAGACTCCAGCTGATCCCACAAGTTGGGCAGTCTGGAGATTTGCAAAAGGCGCATCGACGATGCCACAGGACCAGCCCGCCATCCATATCCTAGTTTGTGGCTAGGGAAACAAATCTATCCAGAAAAAGGGGGTAAAATGTGAACAAAATTTTGTAGACGCTGGTCTTGATCCTAAAGAGAATAGCTTCTCTATCAAGTCTCGACCCGTCAAAAATAATTATGTTCCTTTCAGTCCAAATGTGGTAGATGGTGGTGGTCAGGCCAGCCCGCTTAGCTTTAGCTTGCCAACCAGTGCCACGCCCCTATTTCTTGATATACTTTAAAGCGCTATCGATTGTGGTCATAGCCCTCCTGATGCCAAGCCAAGTCTTGACCTGTGACCAGAGATAACTACTGATCGTGCAGCTGAAGAATAGGTGAGCTATAGACTCGTCAGAATAACCACAAGGGAGAACCTTCTATCAATGTCCATATAAGTGATTCTATCCTTCGTCCGTAATCTTTTTCTCGCACAAAGCCAAAGAATGAAGGACTGCTTAGGAGTGATACAAGAACTCCAAACATCCTTCGCCCAAATCATCTTCTGCCCATGTGTCCTGAAATAGTCATAGGCACTATGATTACTATTATACCATGCCGCCATGTTAATAGTCGTTTGATCGTGTGAGCCTTCACGTTCAAGGATGAAGTCACGGATAAACAGAAGTCGCTTGATCAAAGGTGAGTCGCCGTTCTTAGCTACCCATGTCCAAATATTGTTGTTGTTGTTGAGATACTTGTTATTGATCCATTTAATCCAAAGTGAATCCTTCTTTTGATGGATATTCCAAAGGCACTTGGCGAGCAAAGCGAGGTTCCAGGCCTTGAGATCCCTGATTCCGAGGCCACCCTCGGATTTTGGCCTGGTACACTCCTTCTATGCTACAGGAGGGTGGCTAGAACGCCACAGGAAGGTCCTACATAGTCCGTAAACTTTCTTACAGACCGCAACAGGAACCGGCAATATTGATAACCAGAAACATTCCACACCTTGGAGGACAGACTTGATGAGTTCAAGCCTGCCCGCATAGGATAAAGTAACGCTCATCCATGAGTCAGTGTACCCTGCAATTTTGTTCACAAAAGGGTCATAGTGAACCAGTCTCATCCTCTCCGCGGCAAGGGGAATGCCGAGATAGCGGAAAGGCATAGCGCCAGTGTCGAAGCTAGTAATGCGCTTAATATCAGCAAGGTCGTGATCCGTGATACCAGCCGTGTACAAGCTGGATTTGAGTGCATTGGAACTGAGCCCAGAGTAATTCTGGAAATCACGAAGGCAATCCATGAGGATCCAGACAGAAATAGTGTCCCCTTTCAACATAAGTAGTAAATCATCGGCGAAGGCAAGATGTGTGATCTTTAAGGTATTGCACTTAGGGTGGTAGTGGAAAACCGAAGTCTGAGTGTTCTTGTTGATCATCCTCGAGAGATATTCTAAGCAAATAACAAATAAGGTAGGGGAGAGGGGGTCCCCCTGTCTGAGTCCCTTTCGGCCCTTAAAATGGTCGTGTAAGCTCCCATTGATAGAAATCGAATATGAGGTCGTGGAGACGCATTCCATAATCCAAGCAATGAGTCTCTATGGGAAATTCAAACCAATCAAAATAGCCGTGAGAAATTCCCAATTAACTGAATCGAAGGCCTTACGAAGATCAACTTTGAGCATGCATCTACTAGAGACCCTATTACGGTTGTAACCCCTCAAAAGCTCTTGTGCAAGGTGTATATTGTCAGACATACTTCTATTCTGGACAAAATCCGCCTGAGCTGGATCAATGAGGACATCCAGAACCGTCACCAATTGAGAAGCAATGATCTTTGTGATGACCTTATACATAATGTTGCAGCAAGAAATAGGCCTGTAGTCGCCCACCGTTGAGATGTGGGTAGATTTAGGAATAAGGGCGATGGTAGTGTGGTTTATCTGCCTGAGAAGCTTTCCAGTAGTGAAGAACTCTTTAACCGCTTCACAGAATTTCCTGCCAACGATATTCCAAGCTTTCTTGAAGAAACCCGAAGAGAAGCCATCCGGACCAGGGGCTTTGTCATCCCCAATACCGAATAATGCCCCTTTAATTTCAGCATCCGTGACATTACTAACGAGGTCATCCCCCTGCTGAACCGAGAGGCAATTGCCCGAAGATATGACACCAATATCAATAAAGCACCCCCTCTGTCTTGTCTTTACTGTTCTCTGTTTCCTACCAAGACAAACTCAACACCTTTTTCCATTGTTTTCCTTTTGGTTTCTGTCGGTCCAACAATTATCCTTGGTTTTCCTTTTGTGTAATCAATAGCTTTCAGCCACCTGTGTCCTGTGTCCTGTGTCCTTTTGTCTTCTCTTATTGGCTGATTGCCTTCTCTTTCCCTTCTTTCCAGAAGATATCCAGAAAATCCTTTTCTCCTTCCAGCTACTTATGTGGCTAATTGCCTTCTCTTACTGACCATAATTATTGTTTGGTCTATTGTTATATATATATATTTTCGCAACTAGAAAGCCTTTTCTTTTGTTCTAATTAACAGTGGTCCTCTCTTCCTAATTCACTACAATGACTTTTTCCACTTCCTTTGTGAATTTGGGTTCGATTTTCGCCATATATGTGAATCGGCCCAAAGACCGCGTCCCAACAATACGATAAAGACCGCGACACCGCCGCAGCCCAGCATCAAAGAACCCTATAATCAGTTCTCCCACCACGGGTTGTTGGGCCATGCTCAAGCCCCTCGACAAGTCCAGTACCCGCAGCAAGCCCACTTTATGCACGACCAATTCTAGCAGCCCTCGTCCAGCATGACACCCACTGAGTTGGGTCAGTCCTTCAGCAGTTTCAATATGCAACAGTCTGACAACAACTGATACATGGACTCCGGAACCACGTCTCACCTCACCCGGTCTGCAGGTAATATTCTCAAACTGTTTCGTTTAAAGCATCCTCAATTTGTGGCAGTTGGTAGTGGCCACCGCATTTCAGTAAAGGGTTATGGTACATCCTACACACCACCTTCTAATACATTTCCCCTTAAAAATACCCTATATGCCCCACATGTGAATCTAATCTATATCCGCAAATTTACTCGTAATAATTCTGTCTCTGTTGATTTTGACCCTTTTGGTTTCACTGTGAAGAATCTTCATACGGGGACACCTTTTACGGGATGCAATAGCACGGGGAATCTCTATCCATTCACTCCCACCTCCGCTGCCAGATCTTTCTCTCCCGTCTCTCTAGCGGCAATTTCTTCTTCAACATGTCATAATAGGTTTGGTCATCCAGGAGCCCCAATTTTTAATTTTCTTAGAGACAATAATTTCATTACTTGTAATGGGAAGCTTGCCCAAAACTGTGTTTCTTGTTCTTTAGGCAAACATACTCGTCTTTCGTTTAAATCATCTACTAGTGTTACTTTTGCATCTTTTAATATTATACATGTCGATTTATGGACATCACCTGTTGCTAGTTCTCTCGGTCATAAATACTATCTTATCTTACTAGATGATTTTTCTCACTTTGTTTGTGTCACGACCCGAACCCCGGGCCCGTGACTGGTGCCCTACCTGGGCACCCTTCTACCTTAACAATACAAGTAAACTGCGGAAATTAAATAACACCTCATTTTTTTTTTCTTTTAAAACAACCGTACGTGCAAGGGCAAAGCCGACAAGGCTGCCATATATACATAACCAAAAGACACTACACCGTACATGAGTCCAATCCCACATATGAATACGCACTTAGGAGTTAAATCGAAATGTGACGGACAAGGCCCCGCCGTACTAAAATCAGACAAAGCCTGCATCAAGGACATATACCAAAAAGATAAACTCCTGGATAGAGGGAGCTATCCAAAAACCCTGAGCAGGATCCTACACCTGCCGATCACCAAACTGCGTACCTAAACCTGCGGCATGAACGCAGCCCCGGGCGAGGTCAAGACGAAGAATGTACCAAGTATGTGAACAATAAGATCAGAATGAAATCATAATACTTAAACAAAACAGAGACATGTATGATAGCCAACCTACGCATATAACACATAAGCATATCAAGTCGTGACGACGCCTCAAAGTCGCATTAAAACATAACCATGGGTCTCACGCCCATAATATCAATCATGCCCGTGGAATCCTTCCTCACTGCCGACAGTCCATGATATAACATAACATCAAGTCCCACCGGTGGTATAGCATCTTGGGGGTTTACCCCTCACTTATACTCTTACCACGAGAAGGTGGTAAAGCAGTGGTATAAAGATCTTGGGGTTTACCTCAATTATACTCTTACCCTGGAGTAGGTGGTAAACAGTGGTATAGCATCTGGGTTTACCCTCACTTATACTCTTACCCTATCTCAACCGGCCACAAACAACACATAAAGCGGGTGGTACAGCGTCTTGGGGTTTACCCTCACTAATACTCTTACCCCGGAGGAGGTGGTATAACGTCTGGGCTTGCCCTCATTTATACTCTTACCCTATCTCGACCGACCATCAGACAAGACATAAGCACTACCATGTCTTTTATAAAATCTGAATTTAACCCAAGTGCTACAAATAACTAAGCATACCCGTGGAATCCCGCATCACCGCAGACGCCCAAGTAACTTACAACAAGACACCGACCTCAAACCGAGAGTCGCGAACGTAATAAAACATAAAACTTGCACTCATAGGCTATCACCAGACACATAGGCTAATTCTCAATTAACCAAACCAAAGTACTTATCGAGGCACACATAGAATAATTCTAAATTAATCAAGCCAAAGTACTACGACGCATTCTTTTCAAAAGACTCCTTTCCACAAAACTTCCCGATACTAACAACCGTAGTATCAAGTCCTATCCACCTTTCAAGACAAGTCACAATACCTTTTAGAAATACAATTACCACGCTTCTAAATCAAGTGACTTCTTTATTAAAAACCTTAAGCAATTGGTACCTTTAAAACAATTTGCCTTTCCTTAAAACAAGTTATTCCTTTGATTACTTTACTAGAGAAAACCATTCTCTTAACCTTCCATAAAGCCGTTATAACCAACTTCCCATAAGCCGTTATAACCCTTTATGGTTTAGGCCAAAGTACTTAATCACGGCATACATAGAATAATTCTCTTTTAACAAGTCAAAGTACTTATCAAGGCACACTTAGACAAATCCTCAATTTATCAAGTCAAGTACTTAATCAAGGCATACATAGAATAATTCTCTTTTAACAAGTCAAAGTACTTATCAAGGCACACTTAGACAAATCCTCAATTTATCAAGCCCAAGTACTTAATCAAGGCATACATAGAATAATTCTCTGTTAACAAGTCAAAGTACTTATCAAGGCACACTTAGACAAATCCTCAATTTATCAAGCCAAAGTACTACGACATACATTCCTTTATAAAAGACTCCTTTCTATGTAAAGCCACAAGATACTAACACCTGTAGTATCAAGGCGTGTCTATTTTTCAAAGTAAGTTACTACACTTTTAGAAAACTCATTTCAAAGCTTGAAATCAAGTAACTCCAAATTTTCACAATCTAGGCAACTTATGCGATTTAATCAAAATAGACAACTTTCTAAACCTTCCATAAAGCCGTTATAACCAACTTCCCATAAAGCCGTTATAACCCTTTATGGTTTTAGACGTATCCATTTCCTTCAATAACCAAGAGACTTATACTATTAAAACCAAGTATCACATACTTATAAAATCAAGTTCTTAACTTTCAAAATACTTCAAGTCTCTTAATAGTTAGAAAACAAGTTTTCTTCTACTTTTTAAACCTCAAGTAACTTCACCCTTAACGCAAGTTACTTCTCTTAAATCATGTCATTTCTCCTCTTTAAATCAAATTAGTAAATCACTCTTTGACTTCTAAAGTCATTATAATGACCTTTAGGTTTTAGAACTAAGGCACTAGCCAAAAGATTTGGAAACCACTTTTTCAAGTCTCTATGTACTTTAAGAAAAATACCTTCACTTTTAAGAACCCAAACTTCATCAAGAAAATGGATTCTACAACTTACAATTTAAACATCAAGGTACACTCAAGGAAGTACATAGAACAAATTCTATTTTAGGCAATCCAAATACAAGCAAGGAATGGATCATTCAAGGAGTAGAACTTACTTTCTTTATTCTAAGGAATCATCCTGAAGAGGAGATAGTTCACATACCTTTTAGGCTAAATCCACAAGCTAAGCCGAATACGCCGTACGTAGAAGTGTCAACCTATAATGGTCACAACAAGGCTATCAACTTCTAGTCTCTACGTAGAATAATACTAAGTATACGGTCTCTAATTCTACGGAAAATCGGGCAGCACCTCCTTTGTTTCTACTACCTAGCCACCTTTTTCAAGGCCGAATACAATAACCAACAAGCCACATTTAAGGCTCCAAACAACAACCAAACAAAGGGGATTACACGCCTTACAATACGTGTAAAATTCCGCCCCACAATTCATACGAAATAGTGTAATACTTCACTAGCCATTCTCGGCCAACATATAACCAATTACACTACGCCTTTTCCAATCCTCTTCCAATTCCAAGTTCTAAGGTCTAACATGTTATATAGTCATAAACAACTTCAACAACTACGATTTCCTTCTTTATACAACATGCGACGACTTAACTAATAATCAACTTGAAATGTAATCTTAAGGCTAAACATGCAAGTTTTCGGATTAGGGTTCTAATAGCCAATAAACATATCAAACTTCATACTATATAACTCATGCTTGCTAAAATCCACAGCTACAACAATAAGTAAGTCTTAACTACTAAAACGACAAAATTTATACCTTTCCAAGCCCTTAAAATTTCCAAGATCCAAAGTCGCGCCTTAGCAATTCTTAGCTCCTTTCCTTAAGTTCCAATCCGCTCCAAGCACTCCTTAGAGGCCTATGAAGAACCCATCTTCAAGTTCCAACTTCAAAGTTGAAGAACTCCCATAGTTTCCGCTTGCGACTAACGTAAAAATACGTTTTTCCAAATCTTTCTATTGAGATATCCTTACAATACCCTTAGGGACATTGGGTTTAAGTCTTGTGGCTAATGGATCAAAACTACAAAATTTTCTTGTTGGAAATGTATAAAGTTCGAGAGCTATCTAGTGAGAACAAGAGTTGAGAAATTTTTTCTAAGTCTTCAAGACCTTGTCTTGCTACTAGTATGTATTTAAAACACATTGGAGGGTCAAGACTTAAACAAATGTGAGGTTAGGATGTGTTTCACTTGGATCAAGCCTAGGTGGACAAGTTGACTTGTCAACAATGTCAAGCTTAGAAGACTTATCATCTACTTAGGTCAAATGACCATAATACCCTTGCAATTTTTCGTCCAACATCATGGAGGGGGTGCCACGTGTCTGTTACACCCCGTAGTTCAGGTCATGCGTTTGAGTACGTACGAAAGGGGGTAAGACTTAAAATTTTCAAAGGATAGGTTGACGGATTATTCCGGGCGGTTTTTAGTCAACTTTGAGGCGGGTTATGACCCGGTACATTGAGAGTTCCTAAGTGTTTTAAAGGCCTAGGGCGTAGTTCGTTGAGTCTGGATTCCAACGCAACCAACCGTTCGTCGATAGGACGTCGGAGTAGAAAGTTATGAGAGTTACAAGTTCGGTCGCAATGACGTAAATGCGTTTGGACTAAGCGCGGTGGCCGCTACGGATGCAGGCCGCGCGCCTAAAGTTCGAAGGGTCGCTGAAGTTGCAGCGCCGCGCGCCGAATATCGGCCGCGCGCAAAGATCGAGAGCTGCGGAGGTTTATGGCGCCGGGCGTGGCCGCGCCGAGGCGGGATTTTGGGCGGAAAAACTTAGAAAAGTCTGATTTTTGTTTTAAAAGAGACCATGGGAGGGTGACAAGTGTCCCCCCCCATCTGATTTTCTGTTGCATGCAATATATTGACCAAGACTTGGACATTTTCTATCTTTCATCTTCTCTCTCTCTCAAATTGCTCCCCCTTCTCTCTAAAAACCCTTAGAAAAATCTGAATAGTTAAGAACCAAAAAGGAAGCTTGTAGCTAGCTTGTTGGCATTGTTGTGGTGGTGTTCTTGGCAAGGAAGCTAGCAATACTTGGAATAAGTTTTGGCTAAAACTTTAAGGTAATGATTCTTCCTTTAGATTTAGTTATAGTGTTGCATGTTAAGAAGAAAGAACTTGTGGTAGTAAATAATGCTCTTAGAGTCATTGCATGCTAGAATTGTGGTTTGGTTATGAAGAATGGGTTAAGAAGAGATTATGAGCATGTTGTAGCCTAAAAACTACCTTAGAATTATTAAGTGAATTGTTGTAAACTTATGGGGCAGAATTGGTATTTGGGTGTGTAATCCCCTTTAAAATGTTGGATTGTTGAACCTTAAATGTGGTGTTTGGATGATAAATTCGGCCTTGAGAAAGGTGGCAAAGTGAGTAGAAACAAAGGAAATGCTGCCCAATTTTCCATAGAATTTAGTGGCTTTGAGTTTAGATTATTCTACATTGAAATTAGAGGTTAATGAACATATCATGGTTATTATAGGTTGAAATATTACGTGCGGTAGTTGGACTTAGCAAGTGGATTGACCAAAGAGGTATGTGGAGCTTTCTTATCTCTTGAGCATGAGTAGTTTGAACTATATAGTACGGTAGACGTACGTGTTTTAAATGAAGTAAATCTATTTGTCAGACTTGACTTGTTTTACGAAAATGTCTAAGTTGGTTGGGTTAGAGAGCTAACCCACTTATTCCTAAGTAATGGTTTAACCTAAATAAGGTAGATAAGGATTTCGTGACATGAAGAAGTATTACGGAAATTGTGTGAGTTTGATTTGAAGTATAAGTCTCTTGGTTAATAAAAAGAACGAAATCTTTTGAAACATGGAGTTATAACTACTTTATGGGAGGTTAGTTATAACGGCCTTATGAAAGAGTATGAACGTCTAAAGCTTTAAAGCATAAAGTTAGTATAACGGCTTTATGGGAGTTAGTTATAATAACTTTATGAAAGGTTAAAGAGTTGGGTTTTCTTGAATAAGGTCATGAAAATGAGATTCATTTTGTATGTTAATGAAAGCCTAAAGAAGTTATGAGTTACTTGGACGCATCGCCAAATGATGGCGATTCCACGTATGCTTCCATTGTTCGATTATGAGTTACTTGACGCATCGCCGCGATGAAAGATTCCACCGTATGCTTCCATTGTTCGATTATGAGTTTACTTGGACGCATCGCCGATGATGGATTCCACGTATGCTTCCATTGTTCATCATGAAGTTTACTTGACGCATCGCCGTGATGAAGGATTTCACGTATGCTTCCATTGTTCGATTATGAGTTACTTGGACGCATCGCGCCGCGATGAAGGATTCCACGTATGCTCCCATTGTTCGATTATGGGTTACTTGGACGCATCGCCAGCCGATGAAGCGATTCCACCGTATGCTCCCATTGTTCGATTATGGGTTACTTATGCGCACCGCCATGATGAAGGATTCCACCGTATGCCCCATTGTTCGATTATGAGTTACTTGGACGCATCGCCGCGATGAAGCGATTCCACGTATGTTTCCATTGTTCAGTTATGAGTTTACTTGGATGTACCACCAGTGATGAAGGATTCCACGGGTACGCTTCCATTGTATTTGATTTATGAGCTTCCTATTCTTCATGTCGTGTAGTATATGATTGATGTTCTTATGATGGTAAGACACAGTAAAAGGTAATTTGATTTCATCCCCGATCCCACTTGTTTTCGCACTTATGTTTTCATTACGATTTTCAGCCACATACTTGGTACCGTTGCATCGACCTCCTTCGGCCGCGTTCATGCCGCAGTCGAGATAATGAGTCACTGGTCCGCACTATTAGGATCATCGCTCATTTTCTCGAAAGCTCCATCTCCGAGGCTTTGTCTTTGTATGATTCTCGAGGTTATTTACTTTTGTACAATCGGGGTATGGCGGCCCCGTCCCGCCACGCCGTTATTCCTAGGTGCAGTAGTCACGCTTTGTGGTTTGGGTCAGAATGATAAGATGTCTTGCTTCACTTTCGGTTAAGTTATTTTATGAAAGGCGCCTTATCGGCTTGCTAGTGATGTTCACCTTATACTGATTTTGTTTCATGTATGTTCCCGCTATTCTCTCGATGCACTGACAGGTACCCCCAGAGTACCGCCGCGCCCGGCTCGGTCGTGACAAAAGTGGTATCGAGCGCTTAGTCCTCGAAAGTGTCTACGCATCGTATCTAGTAGTCTTGATTATCGGTGTTTGGCACCACATCTATAATCGTGAAGTCGCAGGATATTTAGGATGGGTTTCCATTCTTCTCACTCGAGATCGTGCCTTAGAGTCGTGTTATAAGTTGGACTCCTCCGACGTATTCTTTTATAGCGATGATGCCTCCACGTAAGGCAACCAGAGCCCGAAGGCAAGGCGATTGAGGAACCGCAAGGACGCAGAGGCTACGAGGCCCGTGCCCGCCTTTGCCGGAGATGATGTTTGGCGGCGAGTTCCACGACGCCGCCAAATTTCACGGAGTTCGAGGCAGCAACGCCATCGAGACCGCGTACGAGCCTCCGTTCCACACCGGCAGAGTATGGGATTATGGGAGCGGTCGGTTGTTGACTAGCATTGTGGCGTGGCAAGATCGCCAGGAGCCGTGCTAACCCAGAGCCGATGGGCTTTAAGGATTCGGACTTTCTAAGTTGTGATCCACCCGAGTTCTATGGTTCGAGGTCCGGCGAGGATCCTCGTGAGTTTATCCGACAAGTGCGCGACTACGCAAGTGCTTAGGGCCTCGGAGACGAGTCCGTTGTGTTAGCTTTCACCGTTACGCGATATTGCGTTGAATTGGTTTGAGTCGTGGTTGTTTTCAAAGGTATGGGTGCTCCTCCACCGCTTGGGATGAGTTCACTAAGCCTTCCTCGTCACTTTTTGCCTCCCGAGACGGCGAGAGCCCGCTTGGATAGGTTTTTGGCATTGAGACGAATGGGAAGACCATCGTGAATACAATCTAGAGTTTGATTCATTGGCGAGATACGCGCCACTATCGGCAAATATGGCGCATCGAGTTCACCGCCATGTGACGGGTTAGATCGTTACATGACATTGCGTATGCAGGAGTGGCTCTTCAGCCGGTATGGATATTGCCAGATGCAGCGCTTGCACGCGGATCGAGGATGCGAGAGTGAGGCCGCCAGTTCAAATTTCACCAAGAGGGCCAGACGGCGTGGTTTCGGGATAGCTTTCGGTGGGACACTCAAAGCAGTTGGGTCTCCATTCCAGAGTGCCCTTCCCGTCTTCCCATGGTGGTTTGACCGTCGTGATATTCGTGAGCAGTCAAGGCTCGGGCGACAGTTCACGTGTATCCAAGATAGTATGCGGGGCCACCTTTGCCTCGATGTGGTCATTGTGGTAGATCTCATTTTGGGGAGTGTCGGACTAGATCGACAGCTTGTTACACTTGCGGCCAACAAGGCCATTTAGCGAGAGACTGTCCGACCAGAAGTAGCCTTGGTGGGATGGCACAATCTATTGGATCAGTTGCGGGTTCTTCACTTTCAATGGCTAGACAGGATGTTCATACACCGCGGGACGACAGAGGTCGTGGTAGCGGTTCCCAGTTTTAGCGGTCCTTTGACCCGCCTATATGACGTCAGGTATACCTTTGACCCTTTAGAGATTAGTATGCATGATAGGATTGTTGTATGATGGAATGCCATGAGTGGAGGATATTAGGGTTATGTATGTATGCTAGCAGTAGGTTGGAAGTACGATAAGAGAATCCTTTTAGGCCTTGAAAAGAATTAAGATAGCGTTAGTGCACCCTTGGGGTCTGTTGTCTTGTGTGATAGTGATGAGTGGATATGTGTGTACGATATCTTAGGACCATGTGTGGCATAATAAAGTTCCATTAGTGTAAAGTACGAGGGAGTACCGAGGGATATTAGATTGGCTCCAAAAGAACATTCGGGGACGAATGTTTCTAAGGGGGGGAGAATGTTACACCCCGTAGTTCAGGTCATGCGTTTGAGTACGTACGAAAGGGGGTAAGACTTAAAATTTTCAAAGGATAGGTTGACGGATTATTCCGGGCGGTTTTTAGTCAACTTTGAGGCGGGTTATGACCCGGTACATTGAGAGTTCCTAAGTGTTTTAAAGGCCTAGGCGTAGTTCGTTGAGTCTGATTCCAACGCAACCAACCGCTCGCCGATAGGGCGCCGAGTAGAAAGTTATGAGAGTTACAAGTTCGCAGCGATCGGACGTAAATGCGTTTGGACTAAGCGCGCGCGGCCGCGGATGCAGGGCCGCGGCGCCTAAAGTTCTGAAGGGTCGCTGAAGTTGCAGCGCCGCGCCGAATATCGAGGCCGCGCGCCGAAAGATCGTAGAGCTGCGGAGGTTTTCACGCCATGGGCGCGCGGGCTGCGCGCCGAGGCGGGATTTTTGGGCGGAAAAACTTAGAAAAGTCTGATTTTTGTTTTAAAAGAGACCATGGGAGGGTGACAAGTGTCCCCCCCCATCTGATTTTCTGTTGCATGCAATATATTGACCAAGACTTGGACATTTTCTATCTTTCAGCTTGGGTCGGTCTCTCTCAAATTGCTCCCCCTTCTCTCTAAAAACCCTTAGAAAAATCTGAATAGTTAAGAACCAAAAAGGAAGCTTGTAGCTAGCTTGTTGGCATTGTTGTGGTGGTGTTCTTGGCAAGGAAGCTAGCAATACTTGGAATAAGTTTTGGCTAAAACTTTAAGGTAATGATTCTTCCTTTAGATTTAGTTATAGTGTTGCATGTTAAGAAGAAAGAACTTGTGGTAGTAAATAATGCTCTTAGAGTCATTGCATGCTAGAAATGTGGTTTGGTTATGAAGAATGGGTTAAGAAGAGATTATGAGCATGTTGTAGCCTAAAAACTACCTTAGAATTATTAAGTGAATTGTTGTAAACTTATGGGGCAGAATTGGTATTTGGGTGTGTAATCCCCTTTAAAATGTTGGATTGTTGAACCTTAAATGTGGTGTTTGGATGATAAATTCGGCCTTGAGAAAGGTGGCAAAGTGAGTAGAAACAAAGGAAATGCTGCCCAATTTTCCATAGAATTTAGTGGCTTTGAGTTTAGATTATTCTACATTGAAATTAGAGGTTAATGAACATATCATGGTTATTATAGGTTGAAATATTACGCGGTAGTTGGACTTAGCAAGTGGATTGACCAAAGAGGTATGTGGAGCTTTCTTATCTCTTGAGCATGAGTAGTTTGAACTATATAGTACTAGACGACGTGTTTTAAATGAAGTAAATCTATTTGTCAGACTTGACTTGTTTTACGAAAATGTCTAAGTTGGTTGGGTTAGAGAGCTAACCCACTTATTCCTAAGTAATGGTTTAACCTAAATAAGGTAGATAAGGATTTCGTGACATGAAGAAGTATTACGGAAATTGTGTGAGTTTGATTTGAAGTATAAGTCTCTTGGTTAATAAAAAGAATGAAATCTTTTGAAACATAAGGAGTTATAACTACTTATGGGAGGTTAGTTGTAACGGCCTTATGAAAGAGTATGAACGTCTAAAGCTTTAAAGCATAAAGTTAGTATAACGGCTTTATGGGGAGTTGGTTATAATAACTTTATGAAAGGTTAAAGAGTTGGGTTTTCTTGAATAAGGTCATGAAAATGAGATTCATTTTGTATGTTAATGAAAGCCTAAAGAAGTTATGAGTTACTTGGACGTACGCATCGCCGATGAAGGATTCCACGTATGCTTCCATTGTTCGATTATGAGTTACTTGGACGCATCGCCAGATGAAGGATTCCACGGTATGCTTCCATTGTTCGATTATGAGTTTACTTGACGCATCGCCGCGATGATGAAGGATTCCACGTATGCTTCCATTGTTGATCATGAAGTTTACTTGACGCATCGCCGATGATGGCGATTCCACGTATGCTTCCATTGTTGATTATGAGTTACTTGACGCATCGCCGATGACGGCGATTCCACGGGTATGCTCCCATTGTTCAGTTATGGGTTACTTGGACGTACCGCCAGTGATGAAGGATTCCACGGGTATGCTCCCATTGTTCAGTTATGAGTTACTTGGACGTACCGCCAGTGATGAAGGATTCCACGGGTATGCTTCCATTGTTCAGTTATGAGTTACTTGGACGTACCGCCAGTGATGAAGGATTCCACGGGTATGTTTCCATTGTTCAGTTATGAGTTTACTTGGATGTACCGCCAGTGATGAAGGATTCCACGGGTACGCTTCCATTGTATTTGATTTATGAGCTTCCTATTCTTCATGCCGTGTAGTATATGATTGATGTTCTTATTGATGGTAAGACACAGTAAAAGGTAATTTGATTTCATCCCTGATCCCAGCTTGTTTTCAGACTTATGTTTTCATTACAGTATTTTCAGTTTCACATACTTGGTACCTGTTGTACTGACCTCCTTCGGGGGGCTGCGTTCATGCCGCAGGTCGAGATACGTAGCTTGCTGGTCCGCACTATTAGGATCACTGTTCATTTTCTGGAAAGCTCCATCCCTCCGGAGGCTTTGTCTTTTGGTATGATTCCCTGAGGTTATTTACTTTTGTACAATCAGGGGGTATGGCGGGGCCCTGTCCCGCCACATGCTATTCCTAGGTCAGTAGTCACGTTTGTGGTTTGGGTCAGAATGATAAGATGTCTTGTTTCACTTTCGGTTAAGTTATTTTATGAAAGCGGCCTTATCGGCTTGCTAGTGATGTTCACCTTATACAGATTTTGTTTCATGTATGTTCATTGCTATTCTCGATGCTTACGATAGGGTACCCCAGAAAGTACCGCCGCGCCCCGGTCGGTCGTGACAAAAGTGGTATCAGAGCAGTTAGTCCTCGGAAAGTGTCTACAGACCGTATCTAGTAGAGTCTTGATTATCGGTGTGTTGTGCACCACATCTATAATCGTGAAGTCGCAGGAGATTTAGGATGGGTTTCCATTCTTCTCACTCTGAGATCGTGCCTTAGAGCTGTGTTATAAGTTGGACTCCCTCTGACGTATTCTTTTATAGCAGTGATGCCTCCACGTAAAGCAACCAGAGCCCAGAAGGGCAAGGCAGTTGAGGGAACTGCAAGCAGGACGCAGAGGGCTACGAGGCCTGTGCCCGCCTTTGCCGAGATGATGTTTGGCGGCGAAGTTCCACGACGCCGCCACCACGGAGTTCGAGGCAGCAACGGCCATCGAGACCGCGGTACGAGCCTCCCGTTCCACACCGGGGCGAGTATAGGGATTATGGGAAGCGATCAGTTGTTGACTAGCATTGTGGCGGGCAAGACGCCGCGAGCCGTGCTAACCCAGAGCCGGCTTTAAGGATTCGGGACTTTCTAAGTTGTGATCCACCCGAGTTCTATGGTTCGAGGTCTGAGGAGGATCCTCAGGAGTTTATCCGACAAGTGCGGCGGACTACGCAAGTGCTTAGGGCCTCGGAGACGGAGTCCGTTGTGTTAGCTTCTTACCGGTTACGCGATATTGCGTTGAATTGGTTTGAGTCGTGGTTGTTTTCAAAAGGTATGGGTGCTCCTCCAGCTGCTTGGGATGAGTTCACGGAAGCCTTCCTCGGTCACTTTTTGCCTCCCGAGACGAGGAGAGCCCGCTTGGATAGGTTTTTGGCATTGAGACAGAATGGGAAGACCATCAGGGAATACAATCTAGAGTTTGATTCATTGGCCAGATATGCGCCCACTATTGTGGCAAATATGGCAGACCGAGTTCACCGCTATGTGATGGGGTTAGATCGTTACATGATTACTGCATGTCTGGGAGTGGCTCTTCAGCCAGGTATGGATATTGCCAGGATGCAGGCGTTTGCACAGGGGATTGAGGACAGAGAGAGAGTGAGGCCGCCAGTCCAAATTTCACCAAGAGGCCGGGACGACGTGGTTTCGTGGATAGCTTTCGGGTGCGGCCTCAGCAGAGTTGGTCTACATTCCAGTGCCCCTTCCCGTCTTCCCGGGTGGTTGACCGTCGTGATATTCGAGAGCAGTCAAGGCTCCGGCGGCAGTTCACAGTATCCGAATATAGTATGCAGGGGGGGCCACCTTTGCATCGATGTGGTCATTGTGGTAGATCTCATTTTGGGGAGTGTCGGACTAGATCGACAGCTTGTTACACTTGCGGCCAACAAGGCCATTTAGCGAGAGACTGTCCGACCAGAAGTAGCCTTGGTGGGATGGCACAATCTATTGGATCAGTTGTGGGTTCTTCACTTTCAATGGCTAGGCAGGATGTTCATACACCTACAGACGCCAGAGAGGTCGTGGTAGCGGTTCCGCTTAGCGGTCCTTTGACCCGCCTATATGACGTCAGGTATACCTTTGACCCTTTAGAGATTAGTATGCATGATAGGATTGTTGTATGATGGAATGCCATGAGTGGAGGATATTAGGGTTATGTATGTATGCTAGCAGTAGGTTGGAAGTACGATAAGAGAATCCTTTTAGGCCTTGAAAAGAATTAAGATAGCGTTAGTAGTGCACTGGGTCTGTTGTCTTGTGTGATAGTGATGAGTGGATATGTGTGTACGATATCTTAGGACCATGCGTGGCATAATAAAGTTCCATTAGTGTAAAGTACGAGGGAGTACCGAGGGATATTAGATTGGCTCCAAAAGAACATTCGGGGACGAATGTTTCTAAGGGGGGGAGAATGTTACACCCCGTAGTTCAGGTCATGCGTTTGAGTACGTACGAAAGGGGGTAAGACTTAAAATTTTCAAAGGATAGGTTGACGGATTATTCCGGGCGGTTTTTAGTCAACTTTGAGGCGGGTTATGACCCGGTACATTGAGAGTTCCTAAGTGTTTTAAAGGCCTAGGGCGTAGTTCGTTGAGTCTGGATTCCAACGCAACCAACCGTTCGTCGATAGGACGTCGGAGTAGAAAGTTATGAGAGTTACAAGTTCAGTGCGCAGTCGGACAGAAATGCGTTTCGGACTAAGCGCGGCAAGCCGCGCGAAAGATCGTAGAGCTCGGAGGTTTCAGCGCCGCGGCGCCGAGGCGGGATTTTTGGGCGGAAAAACTTAGAAAAGTCTGATTTTTGTTTTAAAAGAGACCATGGGAGGGGGTCAAGTGTCCCCATCCGATTTTCTCACAGATGCAATATATTGACCAAGACTTGGACATTTTCTATCTTTCATCTTCTCTCTCTCTCTCAAATTGCTCCCCCTTCTCTCTAAAAACCCTTAGAAAAATCTGAATAGTTAAGAACCAAAAAGGAAGCTTGTAGCTAGCTTGTTGGCATTGTTGTGGTGTTCTTGGCAGGGAAGCTAGCAATACTTGGAATAAGTTTTGGCTAAAACTTTAAGGTAATGATTCTTCCTTTAGATTTAGTTATAGTGTTGCATGTTAAGAAGAAAGAACTTGTGGTAGTAAATAATGCTCTTAGAGTCATTGCATGCTAGAAATGTGGTTTGGTTATGAAGAATGGGTTAAGAAGAGATTATGAGCATGTTGTAGCCTAAAAACTACCTTAGAATTATTAAGTGAATTGTTGTAAAATTATGGGCGAATTGGTATTTGGGTGTGTAATCCCCTTTAAAATGTTGGATTGTTGAACCTTAAATGTGGTGTTTGGATGATAAATTCGGCCTTGAGAAAGGTGGCAAAGTGAGTAGAAACAAAGGAAATGCTGCCCAATTTTCCATAGAATTTAGTGGCTTTGAGTTTAGATTATTCTACATTGAAATTAGAGGTTAATGAACATATCATGGTTATTATAGGTTGAAATATTACGTGCGGTAGTTGGACTTAGCAAGTGGATTGACCAAAGAGGTATGTGGAGCTTTCTTATCTCTTGAGCATGAGTAGTTTGAACTATATAGTACGGTAGACGTACGTGTTTTAAATGAAGTAAATCTATTTGTTGTACTTGACTTGTTTTACGAAAATGTCTAAGTTGGTTGGGTTAGAGAGCTAACCCACTTATTCCTAAGTAATGGTTTAACCTAAATAAGGTAGATAAGGATTTCGTGACATGAAGAAGTATTACGGAAATTGTGTGAGTTTGATTTGAAGTATAAGTCTCTTGGTTAATAAAAAGAACGAAATCTTTTGAAACATAAGGAGTTATAACGGCCTTATGGGAGGTTAGTTGTAACGGCCTTATGAAAGAGTATGAACGTCTAAAGCTTTAAAGCATAAAGTTAGTATAACGGCTTTATGGGGAGTTGGTTATAATAACTTTATGAAAGGTTAAAGAGTTGGGTTTTCTTGAATAAGGTCATGAAAATGAGATTCATTTTGTATGTTAATGAAAGCCTAAAGAAGTTATGAGTTACTTGGACGTACCGCCAGTGATGAAGGATTCCACGGGTATGCTTCCATTGTTCAGTTATGAGTTACTTGGACGCATCGCCTTGATGAAGGATTCCACGTATGCTTCCATTGTTGATTATGAGTTTACTTGACGCATCGCCGCGATGAAGGATTCCACGGGTATGCTTCCATTGTTCAGTTATGAGTTACTTGGACGTACCGCCAGTGATGAAGGATTCCACGGGTATGCTTCCATTGTTCAGTTATGAGTTACTTGGACGTACCGCCAGTGATGAAGGATTCCACGGGTATGCTCCCATTGTTCAGTTATGGGTTACTTGGACGTACCGCCAGTGATGAAGGATTCCACGGGTATGCCCCCATTGTTCAGTTATGAGTTACTTGGACGCATCGCCGATGATGAAGGATTCCACGTATGTTTCCTTGTTCGCCATGAGTTTACTTGGATGTACCGCCGCGATGAAGGATTCCACCGCACGCTTCCATTGTATTTGATTTATGAGCTTCCTATTCTTCATGCCGTGTAGTATATGATTGATGTTCTTATTGATGGTAAGACACAGTAAAAGGTAATTTGATTTCATCCCTGATCCCAGCTTGTTTTCAGACTTATGTTTTCGTTACAGTATTTTCAGTTTCACATACTTGGTACCTGTTGTACTGACCTCCTTCGGGGGGCTGCGTTCATGCCGCAGGTCGAGATAATGAGTCACCGTCCGCACTATTAGGATCACCGCTCATTTTCCGAAAGCTCCATCCTCCGAGGCTTTGTCTTTTGGTATGATTCCCGAGGTTATTTACTTTTGTACAATCGGGGTATGGCGGCCCGTCCCGCCACGATTATTCCTGTGAGGTGCAGAGTCACGTTTGTGGTTTGGGTAATGATAAGATGTCTTTGCTTCACTTTCGGTTAAGTTATTTTATGAAAGGCGGCCTTATCGGCTTGCTAGTGATGTTCACCTTATACAGATTTTGTTTCATGTATGTTCCGCTGCTATTCTCTGATGCTTACCTGATAGGGTACCCCGGTAGAGTACCAGTCGCGGCCCCGGGGTCGGGTCGTGACAGTGTCGCCCTTTCATTCGTCCATAAAATTCCGTAACCCTCGTGGGCCCCACAAAAAGTAAAATTCCTCGGGTGGGCCCCACGTGACCAAATCCGTAAAAAAATAAATTTCCATTAGGTTAAGAGTTCCATACTCTTCAAATAATGCATTTTGAGAATCCAATTCTCAATAACGAACATTTTTCCTTTCCGACCTTCGGAAGATTTTCCGTCGGAAAAACAATTCTTCCTTTCGTACTAATTTCCAAGTCTTGTTTCCTTACGTACATTCTCTTATACATGTCCTGGACTTACGGGGTGTAACAGTTTGGTTATATCCTCTCAAATTTAAATCGAAAGTGTTTATCAAATTTCTTGAGTTTCAAACATTCATTCAAACACAGTTTGAAAAAGGTATAAAAAAAATCAGTGCGATAATGGTCGTGAATTCAACAACTCTATGTTTCACCGTTTTTGTTCTAATAATAGCATGGTCTTTCGCTTCTCCTACCCCTACACCTCCCCTCAAAACGATAAAGATGAAAGAATCATCTGCTCCATTAACAATATGGTTCGCACTCTATTAATTCACGCCTCCCTACCTCCGTCCTTCTGGGTCTATCCTGCTAAAATATCAGAATATGTTCTCTATATTCTTCCAACTAGCACCCTTCACAATATGACCCTACCGAAATCCTCTATCATAGAGTCCTATCTTATGAGAATCTTCGAATATTCGGTTGTCTATGCTATCTTAATCTTGTCTCTACTGCCCCTCACAAACTAGCTCATCGGTCAACTCCATCTGTCTACCTAGACTTCCCGCAAACCATAGGGGCTATCTATGCTATGACTTGTCCACTCGTTAGATCCACATCTCTCGTCACATCACATTTGACGAGACCACATTCCCGTTTTCGAATCTTAAAAATTTCCAAAAACTGGATTACTCTTTTCTTGACGAGCCTTCCATCTCTCCCATCATTCTCAGCCAACTAGATAATAGAACTGCCACAGAATCACCTTCTTTGCCCAGTAGTTCTTCTTCAGCGTCAGCGCCGCGGTCCCAAGGGTCGGCGCCGCGACGCCATAACTCCTGTGAGCAGAGTTCTGAATTACCGTCGACAGCACCGCGGCCCTGTGATTTGGCGCCACGATGCCAAAACTCATGCGAGCAGATTTCCTACAGCGCCTCGGCCCTTGATCATGGCACCGCGGCGCCTCCTACGACGTCACCTCCTTCTTCTCCCTATCCAACCAATCCCTCAGTATCGGCTCTTCTCACTCAGCCGACACAACCTCCCACTGTCTACACTCACCAAATGGAAACTCGTGTCAAACATGGAATTTTCAAACCCAAAGTCCAATTTAATTTGTCTGTCCAAACCATTTTTTTAATTCCCAAGAACCCTATATTGACTAAACAAGACCCTAATTGGAATGCGGCTATGTCTGATGAATTCAATGCTTTAACTAAACAACACATATGAGATATAGTACCTAGACCTGAGGGGGTGAATGTGATTCGTTGTCTGTGGCTATTTCGTCACAAATTCAGATACAGTGGAGATCTTGAGAGATATAAGGCATGACTTGTGGCTAATGACACAAATCAGCAGGAGGGCATTGAATGTGGTGAAACCTTCAGCCCGGTTGTCAAACCGGCTACCATTCACACAGTTTTGAGCATTGTCATGGACAAACACTGACCGATCCATCAGCTTGATGTGAAGAATACATTTACATGGAGATCTGAGAGAAACAATCTACATGCATCAGCCACCTGAGTTCACCCATCCAACAGTTCCTCACTATGTGTGTCGTCTCCGTAAGTCACTATATGGTATGATCGCTTTGTCAGATATATCTTGCAGATTGAGTTTGTATTAGCAAGAGTGATACATCACTCTTTATTTTTCATCGAGTTAGCAACATTGCTTACTTATTACTTTACGTGGATGATATTGTTCTTACTGCTTCCTCCGATGAGTTGAAAAATGAGATTATTGTCTTGCTTAAGTCTGAATTTGCAATGAATGATTTGGGAAAGTTGAGCTATTTTTGGGATATCAGTGACCAGATCTGCCGATCACATATTCTTGTGTCAGCGTAAGTATGCAGAAGATATTGCGTACAGGGCTAAGATGACGAATTGCAAAGTTTCACCTACTCCAGTTGATTCAAAGTCTAAGCTTAGTGCTATGGATGGTGCTCCAGTCTCCGATCCTACTCTGTATAGGAGCCTTGCAGGTGCACTTCATTATCTCATATTTACAAGGTCAGACATTGCTTATGCTGTTCAGCAGGTATGCCTATTCATGCATGCCCCCATGGAGTCTCATTTCACTGCTCTTAAGTGTATCAACCGATACATTAAGGGCACACTTGATTATGGTTTACACCTATACTCCTCTGCACCAAACAAGTTGCTCTCTTATACGGATGCAAATTGGGCATGGTGTCCGGACACGCGACACTCCACCTCCGGCTTTTGTGTATTTTTAGGGGATAATCTGATTTCTTGGTCTGCCAAGCGACATGCTACCCTATCTCGTTCCAGTGCAGAGACTGAGTACAGAGGCGTTGCAAATGTGGTAGCTGAGATTTGTTGGCTAACTTTAATGTCCTTGCGTCATACATCTATTGTGTACTGTGATAACATATCTGTTATCTATCTTTCTCATAATCCGGTTCAACATCAGCGAACCAAACACATTGAGATAGACCTATACACCCCCGCTCCGACTGAGGGGGTGTGTAAACATGTATATAGTAGTATCAATTGTATCCCTACCCATAATTAGAATATTTCCATATATTGTGTAAATATAATTATGGTAAGACTAGAATTCCTCTTGTGATTAGGTTTAGGATTCCTATTGTATAAGAAATGAATATTGTACACTATATATACTTTGATATTAATGAGAAGACTCCCTAAGAGAGATTAATACAATTCTACATATTTAATTAGGAGCAGTGTAGTAAAATTATCTATTTTAACTTAAGAATTAATATTTTTTTAAGAAGTGTATAAATAACTAAGTGAACACTCCTTTTTATTTTGATGACAGTGCTTTCACTAGTAAAATTGTATTTATGGGGTAGTTGGAGACCGTAAATGTCCCTAACTACTCACAAAAGAGTGGTAGCTGGTCTGAAATACTGAACACATGAATATGAGCATTAAAGGTTGAATTTGTTGTTGAAGATTTTCTTTTCATTGGACCTACCCTCATGAGGATTGATAGACTTTAATTTCTTCGTTTTTTTTCTTATTTGGTGTTCATTATCCATTTTGATTTTGATTAATTTGAATTCGCGTCGAAAAATTATTTTATGTTAGAGTTAAATATTAGAAGATGAAAATTAAATTCTTAGGTGTAAATTTCACCGCCATTCATTATAAAAATATGTTTTTACATGTTTGGCTAAAAAAAAATTAAATTCACACGTAACTAAACTTGTTGTAAATCCAACATAAATACATATATGTTGTCTCGTGTTTAACTAATTAGATTCTAAATAAGATGGTTACATACCTAAATATAAATATGATTTCTTAACTTAACTTTGTTATATATATCCGAATAACTCAAATAATAAATTTTCAGAGTTTATTATTTTTGGTAAAGTCACAACCAGAGTTACCTCTTAATTGTAATGTTTTAGGATTTTCCATCCTTTATTTAGAGTCGGATATAAAGTACAATGTGGAGTATATGTTTATGGGAATTACTTAAATTTAAAATTATTATTGCATATTAATTTAAGATTACTATATGAACATGTAACCTTCAAATCTTAGATTCGTGTCTGCTTTCTTTTCTGCGGACACTATAACAATCACATATATTTCAGTCTTGGTTTTCAGAAAACTCTAGTTCCATATACTTGAGAAGTTGAAATAATGAGGCCAATAAGTATAATTTCATGTTTAGTGATTTCCTTGGTCATCCATGAATTTGTCATGGTGGAAAAGTGTTCCAGCCTTTCAGTAGAAGCATTAAGGTCCCCAAAGGCACAATTTTCCTATATTAATGCTGCCGGAAAGGTAAAAAGTGTAGACAGGAAGGACGGAGGCACACCAACACCGCCAACACCAAAGCATAATTTGGGAACTCGTTGGAGGCAGGTTAAACCACCACCACTACTTCCCCCAGTATTGTCACCACCGTCACTATTACCACCACCATCTCCATCAATATCAGCTCCACCACCACCACCACGACTTCCACCATCACCACCACTAGCACCTGCACCACCACTACCACCACTTTCACCAGCACCTCCACCATCACCACCGGTAAGCTGTCCATGAGCATCATCACTGTTAAAAAATCTCTATTTTTGCACAAATGTTTTCGTGAAGAAATCTTCGTGACTATTTTTCACTGAAGAATTTTCGTAACTATTTTTTACTGAATGTCGGTGGAAAAAATCTAAATAGTATTGTTTTCACACGTAGAAATTTCTCAACATTTCAATGGGAACCTGTTTTCCAACATGCATTTTTCCAGTGAGGTGGTTAAATGAGAATGAAGTGGAAAAATTATGTTTTATAGCACAAATTTTTCATTGTACATCAGTGGAAAAAACCTCTCCTGTGAGAAGATCTGTCGATTTTATTGACCGAATCAAGTAAACTTTGTGCAAAACTCGAGTTGAGAGGCTAGTTCATTTTTTGATTTTGCGAAATAGAGGTTGGTTTAAGACCTGAACTTTATGGGTTCGAGTTTGAAATTCTATCATTTTTAGTTCTATTATTATTCTTTGGCTCCAAGTGCCATCCTAGCCCAATTCAACTTGGACCACGAGTAGAGGCGGATTTAGAATTTTTATAATATTAGTGCATCACTAAAAAAAGATATTGGACATGTGAAAAGAAGATGCGAGGATGCGCCAGTAAGGAGGTGTGAGAGGTTAGTTGTAGCGGGAGTTAGGAAAGATATAGATAGGCCGAAGAAGAACTTAGAGATCATAGGTGATTAGATATGACACGACACAACTTTAACTGACTAAGGACATGACACAACTTTAGCTGACTAATTAAGGACATGACCCTAGATAGAAAGATTTGGAGGTTGATGATTAAGGTAGAAGGTTAGTAGGTATCTTATTATTGTCTCCTTTTGTGTGGGAGGGAGCGAGTCTCCTCCTCTCCTCATTTCCTTTTAGTAGTACTATTCAGTTAGCCCATAGTTACTTATTTCTTGATGTGTACTACTATCTGTTGTGTGGGAGGGAGCGAGTCTCCTCCTCTCCTCTTTTCCTTTTAGTAGTACTATTCAGTTAGCCCATAGGTACTTATTTCTTGATGTGTACTACTATCTGTTGTCACTTTTATTTTGTATCTTGCTATTTAATTTGCTGTCTCTTTTCTTACGTTTCCGCAACAAGTTATTTTCTTATGAGCCGAGGATCTATCAGAAATAACTTCTCTACCGCACAATAATACAAGTAAAATCTACATACATTCTACCCTTCCCAAATCTCACTTGTGAAATCATACTGGATTTTTTGTTTTATTATTATTGTTGTTTTTGTTGTTGAGTGCACACTAAAAAGGAAGAAAACAAGAAGTAAGAAGTGGAAAGTGAAAATTTCAATTAATTCAAGGTTAAATAATATGTAGCCAATTTTTTTTATAATTAGAATTTTTTTTATTAATTACCAAGTAGAAAGATTTTAGCTAGATAATACAAGGATACGAGGGACTAAAAGTGCAAAATTCCTCTATTTTGTATCTTGATTTTTCTGTTTTGCACAAAAGATAACGAAACAATATGTGTAAGTGCAACAAAACAAATACCCCGTCTCAAAAAGATTAACACTTTACGTTTTCGAGAGTCAAACTTTTTAGTTTTGGTCGTGTGTTAAAATATAAATTTTTTAAATTTTTTGAAATAAAATGTTCATATTTAGAAACTACATAAAAAGTACTATAAGTCATCATAATTAATAATTTAAAATATTTAAAATGTATTTGAAAAAATACGTTCAAATAACAACTCGTTTGACTCTCGAAAAGTGAAAAGTATTAAAAATTGATTCCTTGAGTATTTTATTTCAATGATAGAAGATACATATAATCATAAGATGTAGTACTAATCTAACTTACCTAAAATATAAGATGCTAATTACTTATAATAATCCTAACTAATTGATTTTTAATTGATTACAATCCTAGTTACAATATATGATGGAGATAATTAGGGATTGTGTCTCTAATTATCTAACAGTCCCCCACAGTCTTAGCGGGAGGTTCTCGTATGCTGATATTATCCCTGAAATCATCAAAAGGTACGTGCGGAAGTCCTTTTATGAAGATGTCTGCAATCTGATAACGGGATGGTACATGGAGAATGTCACGATCCAAACTGGAGGGCCGCGACAGACACCCGGACCTTACTTGTCGGGTACCACTAACCATACAGTTAACACCTATTCGTAATTAAATACGGACTAATGCCGAAAAAGGACTGTAAAATCAGATAACCAACTTATATATATATATATATATATATATATATATATATATATACATACTCATACCAAGGTCGACAAAGTCATACAAGACTACTACACACAAGACACCTGTTTACAAGCCTATAAGAAAGTACATGGCATCAAAAGGTTGGAACAGGGACCCGCCATACCATATAGACATGCAAAAATTACCGTATCAAGATTAAGCCGATACTCCGAAACAAGGGGAGTGCTCTAAAATCCGCTGAGTCAGCAACCTACCAACGTGGATCGTCGTCCTGTCTACGTGAACCTGTGGGTATGAAACGTAGCGTCTCTCGACAAAAAAGACATCAGTACGACTGATGTACCGAGTATGTCAGACATGAACAATAACATAACAGGAATACAATAACAAACTGAAACAGAACATCTGACAAGTAGTAAATGCCTCTGAGGGTCCTGACACATATGCCTAAATGCCACGCACAATGTAAATGTGGTATACATATAAATATTGGTCACACAAAGGCATCTTCTGTCCATAACAACCTTTATGGGCATCATTTCATTATTATATTGGCCACACAAGGGCATCAATATTGGCCTCTTCGGGCTCTTTCGTGATAGTCTGTACCAGCTGCAGGTGGTGTGCGTATATAACATATTTCCTTTTTCCCATCCCCTACATATATATAATATTTACCATATAGTAGTGTGCATAACACATGTGGGTCCAAGGTAATATATGAATATAATGCATGAATGATAATGAAATATTCTGGACTTATCGGATGACATAATATCCTTGTACCTTCGTCTAACACTGTGAGCATTAACAGGTACCTTTGGCTTATATTGGGAATATCAACATTTTCCCCATATACCTCAATAAGGATTTAGGAACATACTTAGACATGCTTTTAACATAGGAATCAATAACATGAATATCCTTAACTACTAAGAGTAGAATAATATATTGAATAATATTACAGTTGTTGACAGTTAATTTTGACCCGTTTTTCGTATATTTGTTGCAATTTTATGTGTTTTAGGACACCGCATTTTAATCATTATTTTTTGCATTTTTATCTTTTTATTTTAAATTAAGCATTATGTATTTGTTAATATTATGTTTTTATTATTGTTACACCGTCGTTTATTTTAATAATATTTGCATCTCTTTAAATAATTAATTGACATCCCGTTTTAATTTTTAATTAGACATTAAATATTTGCTAATTATTGTATTTTATTATTATTGCATCGACATTTGCATTTTAATAATTTCACATCTTTTAAATAATTTTTCTTTTAAATAATTAATCCGTTTTGCATTTTTGTCAAACCAGTCCAGTCTGAGACACAATCCGGATCAGTTTAGTCCGCCAAAATCGAGGCCCAAACCGAGGCCCAAAAAATAAGGCCTAATAAACACCCATTTATTTTCCCCCCAAAACCAAACCTAAAAAAAACTAAACTCTAATCCTACCCCTATATAATAAACACTACCCATCACTCCATCAACAGTGGCAACACCCTAAAAAAGAGAGGACCAACTCTTTTTATTTTGGTTAAATTCTCCCCCTCCCTGATATTTTCATACTCCTCATTTCATTTTGAAAAGACCCTCCCCTCTCCCTTTCTAGTCCGACGCCGCCGCCCCAATCCCGCCGGAGCTCTGCTCCGGTGACAACTCTCTCTCACACACCTACACCACCATAACTCCGGCGAAGTCACACCGCCGGAGTTCGAACACTGAAAACCCCACACCCCCTAGAACACCACCGTCACCCTCGCCACTGCCCCGCAACACTCATACCACTGTTATGACGGTGTCGCTCCGACGTACTTCGCCGCGGAAGTGACGCCACTGAACTCCCTATTTGCTTTTGACACTGGCCGGAGATTGAACTCCGGCGACAATGGTTGTTCATCTCTCTCTCTTACGGTTATATACTTTTGTTGAATGGATCTGTGGTTGACCTTGGTTATGGACTGATTTTTTGTGACGTTTGGTTACTGTTGGCTATTATTTTGATACTCCATCGGATTTATCTTTTTTGGGATCCGATTTATTGTTTGTTCGGACTGTTCTTTTGGAGTTTTTGTGTCTGCCGGAGTTTTGAAGACTCCAGCAATCTCCTTCGGCTTTATTTTTGTATTATTGGCTGTTTTTTCATTTTTGTTGGTTTGAGCTTGCACAGTTATAAGGGGATCTGGCCGTAGTTTTCTTTAGAACTCCGGTGACACTCTATTTTTCGGCGCATTTGTTGTTCGTTTCCACTGGTTTCTAAACTATTTTGTTGATATGTTGCTGCTTTGAGGTTGCATTATCGCGCTGCTGCTATAATTGTGGTATTGCTATTGTTTTTGTTGTTCCAAATTGGTTTTGGACGATTTTGCCCCTTTTGTTCCTTTTATTAAACTGATTTTGAACGGATACTACAGTTTGGCCAATGAAAAAGTTATCCGTCGATTTTTGAGGCCTCCACAGTTGCAAAGACGGAAAATAAAATAAAATAAAGCTTTCTGGGCGTTGATGATTTCTTCTACTTACACGGGATAACCAATACGCACAAGTGGCGAATTTTCGCAAATGACTTGTTTAGGATGTCCCACTTTATTTTATTTATCTGAGTCCTCCGTGTTTAAACCTATTACTGTTTTGGTGCGGATTTGAAGGTTTTATTTATTTTATTATTTCTAACAATATTGGCCGATGAAGGAATCTCCGTCTGATTTCCAAGGCCTCCCCTGTACAAAAGACGGATTTATTTTTGGCTTTACTTATTAATTCTTGTAATTGCTTTAAAATTATTTATTCTATTACTAACACTTTTACTAAGTGTTTATGCAGGTACCCGGAGATCATCTTGTGCAGATGACCTAAAAAGGGTTAAAAGATGTCTCGGAGTTTTATTCGATTTTAGCTTTATTATTCTGTATTGCATTCCATTATAATTGTAAATTATGAAAACTGCTTAAAATATGTAGAATAAAAAAGACAATAAATAATTAACCTAGGTTTGAACGAATAACCGCAAGTTAGCGGATCTTAAATGATGCCTAACCCCTTCCCTTTAGGATAATAAAGAACCCTGATCCAGAATCTCATTAATTTCGCAGACCATTAAATGGAGATTAATTGCAGTATTTTTATTGCAATAAATCAAGTGTCCTAATTCACTTAACTAATTAGGTGACGACTCCTCAAAATCATATTGCTCCATCCAGGGAACCGCGCCAAAGAGCAAAGTTGCGGATACCGTTCAGACCCCGAGGTAAAAAACCGGCGCGACATATTTCATCCGAAATCACTTTTTTCATCATCCACCAAAAATCACTCAAATCCACTCACGGGATGGGAAAAAAATATCATAAATTTTGTAAAATATCTAAGCCAATCATGGAGGTAGTACTAAACCACAACCTTGAATATCTGAATATTTTTCTTGCCGCACTCGAACCTTAAAACTGAGCACTCCTCTAAGTCTAATGCATCGCTTATACAATATCAACACTTCTTCTCCAATTTAGGTGCAACAACTGATAACTCTTTGAGTAACTAAATTCAAACTACTCATGCATCGCTATAGTTAATTCTATTAGTCGGTCACTGATTCCCCAGAATCTTATGGCGTAGTCAAACTTACCATTCAATTCATGTTCCTTTAGTATCCACTTCATACACAGAGTAGTATCACAAAATTAAAATGCTCATAGTTCAAAATGACTATTTCTTATAACCATACCCAATATATCAAGTGAACCTGTAAAAATGATCTTTACTAGTAGACTACACCCCACTATTTCCACAAGATTCAATCATCCATAGTAAGTTTTTACCAGATGAGCGCATCCACCCCTGGTGTACCATAGAACCACGGGGGAGATACTAATCTGAATAATCTTGCACGAAAAGAATGAGCCAGATACCAATCAGATTGAACTAGCACGAAAGGAGAAAAGAAGTGGAGTGTTTCCTAAATGTCCTATAGACTCTCTAGGATGGGTACGAACGTCTACGTACCAATCCACAAGATTCTACTAGACATTGCTCTTGTACTCATTAGACCGATTAACTTAGAAGCTCTGATACAAACTTTTTCACAACCCAAGTCACGAGTCGTGATGGCACCTACCCTATTCCCCCGAGTAGGCGAACCATATTCTCAATAACAAGTTAAATCAACGAAAATAAAATAAAGAAAAGAAGTTATAAAATCCATAATACTTAATTCCCCAAAATCTGATCAAAACGGGTACAAGAGCACTAAAAAATCTGGAAAAAAAACAAAAAGGTAGAAGTCTGAAAGAGTGCCCGAAGGCTACATATTATCTGTCAATAACCAACGAAAAATGAAAATAATAAGAAGCCCTTCAGGGGCCACGGACGACCAAGTAGCTCAACCTGAATGACTAGAAGACGTCCACCTCGCGAATCAGCCACGGGGCGTAGAAGTGGAACCTGGATCGTACTATGCACTCAACAAAAGTGCAGCAAGAGTAGTATCAGTACAACACTAGTACCGGTAAGCATCATAGGCCGACAGTGATTAGATAACGCATGGAGAGTTGAAACTGACAAGTAGCACATAGAACAAATAGGTATGGTTACATATCCTATACAAGTCAAAATGTAAGAAATTATGTAATCAACCAAGACAGATAAAATTCACCAAATGTTCAGTCACATTAAGAGTGGATAAATACAGTGCAATGCAACATTCACCTCTCCCTCACTCCACTCTCGTACACACATGCTAAGGCAGTGCCTTCAAGACATGACCCATGGGGGACCCGCGAAGTCCATGTACCACTCGTGCTCTCCGACTAGAACCTCGGAGGCTATCAATCACTCGAAATCTCCGGCAAAGACCTCGGAGTTGCTCAATCACTCTCAATCTCCGACAGAAACCTCAGAGTTTATCAATCACTCTCAATCTCCGGCAGAAACCTCAGAGTTTATCGATCACTCTCAATCTCCGACAGAAACCTCGGAGTTTATCAATCACTCTTAATCTCCGACAGAAACCTCGGAGTTCATCAATATCATCACAACAATAATATAAAAAGTATGAAAGGCATGATATCAGTCTCAACACGTATCACAAATATATAATCGACAAGTACAAGTCATATCAGGTGATGATCACAGAAAATAGCACATATGGCGACAAGCCCACATAACAACTGACGAAACCAACGTAAATGTAATTTATCTCCACTTCATGTCCGGATGCCTATCATGCTATCCCTGTCACTTCCTACAACTACATACGATTCTCTAATCATAGTCTAACTCAAGTAAACTGTAACCTACCTCAATGTCGAGCGGGTGCCACGAACAATCAAGCCAATGCCTTCCCCTTGCGTAGAGCCTCTGAAGGCTTAAAATCTAGAAAATATGTGAACTACATTATAATACGAATCTAAGGACACCCACCTTGCTATATTTATATTAACAATATTTTTACCATTTCAATTGTATGACTAAACCCCTACACATATAAAAATATTAGCATAACTTTCCAGAATTCTTTTGTAAAACAAGACAGAACTTTGAACAATCATATGTTTCAAATCATAAGTCGGATTTATCTTCGTAAGATATAAAACTGACGGGAACAGAGTAATATACAACTATCATTCAACTCATATTTTCATATTCCTTACGAATTTGTACAGCTTTCACGTTTTATATGTTGTGTCGCCTGAGTTTTGGTAAAACGAGGCAGAAACTTTAAACAGTCATAACTTTCGAACCATAAGTTGGATATATCTCTGTAAGATCTCAAACTGACGGGAACAGAGATATCTACAACTTTTATTCAACACACACTTTTATATTCCTTACGGATTTGTACAATTTTTACGTTTAATATGTCGCTGTAATCATTATTATTATTTGAGAATTCTACTTCTAAAATGATCATGAAAGAACATGCTTTATTTCTAATATGCATTACAAAACCAGTAGCTTAGAAACCCATACCCATTAACACTTCCTCCATTTGTCATTATTAACCAGTAATTATATCATCATAACCCTATTATTAACCCATCGCTTTCATAATCGTTACTAACATCATCTCTATTATGATCATTATCACTTAAACATTAGCATATATGAATTCATATAATTTTAAATGATCATACCTGATGCCCCTAAACTTTTGCTCCACGAAAATCCCTATAGTTGTTGCCTTCTCTAGCTACTAGGGTCTTTTCCTTTTCTGTCTTTTTCTCCCCCTTGCAGCTGCGTTTCTTTTCCTTTTAGTTCCTAGGGTTTCCTTTTTTTTCTTTTTCTTTTGGCTTTTCTTTGTGCTGCAACGTTTTCCCCCTATCTAATAGGTTTTTCTCTTTTTCTTTTTGCTGCATGCTGCTTTGTTTCCCCTCCCCTTTTCCTTTATATTTTCTTGCCCTACCAAAGGGTAGTGGGCTTGGCCCACTTACTTATTTAATTAAAATTTTGCACCATATTATCCATTAAAAACATATACTAAATATCCTATAGTCTAATACCCTTTTCGTAGTTTTAAAGTGTTAAACGACCAAACGGGCCTTTACAGTTCTTACCATGACAATGTTTAGGAGCTAATTACTTTAGTAGGGTTTCCATCGAATCTTCTTGAAGCCTTTTCATATAGTTAATGCATTATTTATGGATTTTTTCTTCAGTGTATTAAGATCTATTCAATATTGTTATGATTGTTTGATAATTAACTAGCTATTAATTGTCATCACTTATATGATTTCGAATCAAAAGTCTGAAAGGTGAGATTTGAATATGCTGTAGTTGACTAGACATAGGTTAAAATCGTGGACGAAAGTACTCCGATACTTGTGTAGTATTTAAGGTTATTGTTCTTAATCCTCTTGTGTGGTAAAACTTATCATAGAAATATAGCAAAAGTTTCTGCACAAGGTTGAGCTCTTGTATGTCCTAACCGGAATATAATGACAGATTAGTTAACCTGCTATCTTAATAAGAAGAAGAACTATTAGCCTTGCATTAACACGTGAAATAGTGGATAGTTGATGAGATTGAAAGCCCTATTTCCTTCATAACTGTTATAAACCCAAAATATTATAATCTTTAGTTTATTTTCTGCACTTAGTCATAATTCTTAGTATAATTCTCAAACTAAAGAACGTCAACTAAATAGATACCATATGATAGATAATCGGTACTTAATAAACCAGTCTCTGTGGACGATAAACTCGGTCTTACAGATCTTTATTACTTGAACGATACGTACACTTGGGGCAGCTGAGTTACTTTTTGGGGATATCAGTGACCAGGTCTGTCAATCATATGTTCTTGTGTCAGCGTAAGTATGCAGAGGAAATTGTGTACAGGGCTAAGATGACGAACTGCAAAGAGGTGCCTACTCCAGTTGATTCTAAATCTAAGCTTAGTGCCATGGATGGTGATCCAGTCTCTGATCCTACTCAGATAGACTTGCGCAGTGCACTTCAGTATCTCACCTTCACCAGGCCAGACATAGCTTATGGTGTTCAGCATGTGTGCTTATTCATGCATGCCCCCAGGGAGTTTCATTTCACTGCTCTTAAGCGTATCATTCGATACATTAAGGGTACTCTTGATTATGGTTTGCACTTATACCCCTCTGCACCAAACAAGTTGCTTTCATATACGGATGCAGATTGGGCAGGGTGTCCGGACACGCGACGCTCTACCTCCGGCTTTTGTGTGTTTTTAGGGGAAAATCTGATTTCTTGGTCTGCCAAGCGACAGACTACCCTATCTCGATCCAGTGTCGAGGCTGAGTACAGAGGCGTTGCAAATGTGGTAAATGAGATTTGTTGGCTAAGAAATTTACTGTTAGAACTTCAGTGTCCTTTGCGTCAGGAATCTATTGTGTATTGTGATAACATCTCTGCCATCTATCTTTCTCATAATCCAGTTCAACATCAGCGAACCAAGCATATTGAGATAGACCTACACTTCGTTCGGGAGAAAGTTGCGCTTGGCCATGTCAAATTGTTACATGTTCCATCATCCTATCAGTATGCAGACATATTTACCAAAGGACTTCTCAGACAGTTATTTCTTGATTTCAGATCCAGTCTCAGCGTCCGGCCTCCTCCTCCCGCTCCGACTGAGGGGGTGTGTGTAAACGTGTAAATAAAGAACATAATATTCGCTACCCATAATTAGAATATTTCCATATATTGTGTAAATATAATTATGGTAAGACTAGGATTCCTCTTTTGTATATGCATAGGATTCCTATTGTATAAGGGATGAATATTGTACTCTATATATACTTTGATATTAATGAGAAGACTCTCCAAGAGGGATTAATATCATCTTATAATAAAGTTAAATAATTCTACATTTTATAACGCGGTTATTATCCCTTATCTCGTGGACCAAATGATCCTTACTTGACGTGCAAGGACATAATTTCGCCATGGTGTATTAAGTCATGTACCCATAATATTCAAATGTAGTAGTTTAGCTAGTCTCATTACTCTTAAGAGACAAAGACTTTGAAATGGTAATGACTTGGCTTAAATAATTGAAGTCAACTCGATCGTTAGTTAAGATATATATATATATATATATATATATTTATTGACTAATTCAAGGCCTCCTAGTAAAAGCTGTACTATAAATTCTAACCCTCCCAAAGCCTAAGAGCAATCTTTCATAAAAACCATAAAAGGGAAGAAATATAGCTAAAGAAATGAAGATCATTCATTATATGTTTGCATTACTAGTTATACAAGAAGTGGCTATATTTGAAAATAGATATATAGAGGAAACCTCTATAGGTATAGGAATGTGGCCACTGGCCTCTGCTTCTGCCGGACGGTTACTTGCTCAGCCGAGATCTGCTCCGCCACCGCCTCCACCACCGCGCTCCGGGCCAATAATTAGTCCAATACTATTACTTGTTCCAGCTCCCGCACCACCTCCATATTGATCATCTTTCTTGCTTACTGAGGCTTATTTGCTTGTCGTGTAATCACATTAATGTTTTTAGCAATTCAGCTAATAATATTACTCTTTGTGGTTAGTCAAAATACGCTTAAGTTAACCTGACACTATTATTATTAAGAAAAATAATAAGGAGAGTCCGCTTGGGCAACTCAATTGGTTTCAAGGAGATATTTGAAATAACGACCAAGGATCGAATCCCGTCAGCGGCAGTGTGGGGGTTTCTTCTTGAAATAAAGGAGGACCCTTTGTGCGCAGCGTGATACTGATCTAACATTTGAAATCAATTGAGTCACCATGATTTATCTCCTTCTCAGACCTGTCGGACCGAGATATGGGGGCTCCATGGGGTGAGAAATTCCACCTTTTTGGAGCAATAATAAGGAGAAAGCGCCAAGCTAAAGAACTCAAACTTCCTAGCTAGCTATTACACATGATCGCCATGCAGTTTGTTTTATTAAGATTAATATTTCTGAATATAATGTTGATATCGAAATAATTAGGGCGTCATACGGAAGCTAACAATTACAAATCTTGAAAAACGATAAATTAGACAATAAAGAAAACTATAATTTTTTTAATGATATGATTTGAGTTTGATCAATCGACCTACATATGAAAAACTAATATAAAAGAAAATCATAAAAACTATTAAGAGAAAATCTCTTTCTAAACAAGATTTTTTAAATGACTACATTATGTATATTTTTCCGTGTCTTCTAGTTGTGGAAAGATGTCTCATTTTATAGATGTCCAAAACTTTTCCTCAAAGAAAAGGAATAGTCAAATATGAAATAAATTAAATTTTTCTTTTGGGGAAAGTAAAAACATTTATGGTAACACTTTAATTTTCATTCGCACGACAAAAACATTAACATATAAATACAAACCCGGTTATTATTATATTTAGATTTTAATATTGGATGATTAAAATTATTTATTTTTAATATTTTAATGTGTACAACTTTTATTAAACTAAAATAATAATAACCATGGAATCCAAATAAATTAGTCATAAATATTATCTCCACAAAATATTAAAAGAAAATTAATTTACATGGCCCTGTATACATAATTCTATTTATGAACTACACGTTAAAAGTTGAGGACTGCGGCAGTTGATTGTCAATTTGTCATCGATAATTCACACGTTAAAAGTGATGATTATGCCATAGTGGATGAAGATGGTGATTGATGATAGAGGTGATTGTAAGATGATATTAACTTCAGGGAGTATTTTCATTAATATCAAAGTATATATAGAGTATAATATTCATTCCTTATACAATAAGAATCCTAAGTCTATACAAAAAAGGAATCCTAGTATTACCATAATTATATTTACACAATATATGGAAATATTCTAATTATGGATAGGGATACAATTGTTTCTATAATATACACGTTTACACACCCCCTCAGTCGGAGCGGGAGGAGGCCGGACGCTGAGACTGGATCTGAAGTCAAGAAATAACTGTCTGGGAAGTACTTTGATAAATATATCTGCATACTGATAGAATGATGGAACATGTAACACTCTCATGACCTACTGCAACTTTCTCACGAACAAAGTGTAGGTCTATCTCAATGTGTTTGGTTCGCTGATGTTGAACAAGATTATGAGACAGATAGATGACAGAGATGTTATCACAGTACACAATAGATGTCTGACGCAAAGGACACTGAAGTTCTAATAGTAAATTTCTGAGCCAACAAATCTCAGCTACTACATTTGCAACGCTCAGCATCACTCGACATCGAGCGAGATAGGGTAGCCCGCTGTCGCGTATCAAGAAATCAGATTATCCCCTAAAAAACACAAAAGCCGGAGGTGGAGCGTCGCGTGTCCGGACACCCTGCACAATCTGCATCTGTATATGAAAGTAACATGTTTGGTGCAGAGGGGTATAGGTGCAAACCTGTTATACCCCGTAGTTCTGACCCTACGTATGGGAACGTACGAAAGCATGTAAGACTTAAAATTTTCAAAGGATAGGTTGACGGGTCGTTCCGGACGGGTTTTAGTCAACTTTGAAGCGGGTTATGACCCGCACATCGAGAGTTCCTAAGTATTTTAAAGGCCTAGGCGTAGTTCGTTGAGTCTATATTCCAACGCAACCAACCGCTCGTCGATAGGACGTCGGAGTAGAAAGTTATGAGAGTTACAAGTTCAGCGGGCGTAAATGCGTTCGAGCAAAGCGCGACAGGCGGCGCGACGCCGGATGCAGCGCGCGCGCTAAAGCATCGAGGGTCGCTGAAGTTGCAGTGCAGCGCGCCAGATGCAGTGCCGCGCGAAAGTTCGAGAGCCTACGGAGCCTTCACGCCGCTGGCGCCAACGCGCCGAGGCGAGATTTCGGCGAAAAACTTAGGAAAGTCCGATTTCTCTTTTAAAAGGCATGGGAGGGTGACAAGTGTCCCCATCTGATTTTGCTTGCATGGCTTATATTGACCAAGTCTTGTCATCTCTAAAACATCTTCCTCTCTCTAAAAATCGGCTCCCCCTTCTCTCTAAAAACCCAAGAAAAATCTGAAAGTAAAGAACAAGAAAAGGAAGCTTGTAGCTAGCTTGTTGGCATTGTTGTGGTAGTATTCTTGGCAAGGAAGCTAGCAATATTTGGAATAAGTTTTGGCAAAAACTTTAAGGTAACATTTCTTCCTTTAGAATTAGTTCTAGTGTTGCATGCTTAGAAGAAAGATCTTGTGGTAGTAAAATAATGCTCTTAGAGTCATTGCATGCTAGAAATGTGGTCTTGATATGAAGAATGGGTTAAGAAGAGATTATGAGCATGTTGTAGCCTAAAAACTACCTTAGAATTGTTAAGTGAATTATTGTAAACTTATGGGACAGAATTTTGGGTGTGTAGTCCCCTTTGTATTGTTGGATTGATTGAGCCTTAAATGTGGTGTTTTGATGGTAATTTCGGCCTTGAGAAAGGTGGCAAAGTGAGTAGAAACAAAGGAAATGCTGCCCAATTTTCCCTAGAATTTAGTGGCTTTGAGTTAGATTATTCTACATTGAAATTAGAGGTTAATGAACATATCATGGTTATTATAGCTTGAAATATTACTTGCGGTAGTTGGACTTAGCAAGTGGATTGACCAAAGAGGTATGTGAAGCTTTCCTATCTCTTGAGCATGAATAGATGAAACTATGTAGTAGACGTACAAGAGTTGGTATTCTTACTTGTTTTATGTATATAATGACTTGTTTCATTTTAAGAATGTATAATTCCCTCAGTTAGGGGAAAAGTATGATTTTACTAAAGTATAGAGTTAATATAACAACTTTATGGGAAGTTGGTTTATTAGCTTCATAAAAGGTTAATGAGAAGAGATTTTCTCTAAATAAGATAAGTATGTGAAGAGGCAAATTGATTTTAAGGTATCAATTGTCCAAGGTTTTTATGTATAAAGAAGAGTCATTTTTGAAAGAGTTGAAGTATATAGTACTTGGGTTAAACTCCCGGTGTTCTTTTATTAAAGTTATGATTAAGTGCCTTAAGTAAACTAAAATGAGAGGGTATATGAACAAGACCAAAAAGAAGTTATAAGTTTTCTTAACTTATTTATGATATGATGACAGTTTGAGATAGGGTAAGAGTATGTCTGAGGGGCAAGCCCCAAGATCGTCATACCACCTCCTTCAGTGTAAGAGTATGTCTGAGGGGCAAGCCCCAAGATCGTCATACCATCTGCTTCAGCAAAGAGTATATCCGGCGGGCATCCAAGATCGTTATACCATCTGCACCAGTATAAGAGTATATCTGAGGGGCAAGCCCCAAGATCGTTATACCATCTGCTCCAGTGTAAGAGTATATCTGAGGTACAGCCCCAAGATCGTTATACCATCTGCACCAGTATAAGAGTATATCTGAGGGGCAAGCCCCAAGATCGTTATACCATCTGCTCCAGTGTAAGAGTATATCTGAGGTACAGCCCCAAGATCGTTATACCATCCGCTTGGTAAGAGTATATCCGGCGGAAAGTCCCCAAGATCGTTATACCACCTGCCCGTGGATTTGCTACCCATGACGCGGCGAATACCTCACGCGAGTCCTTATGGGCTTACGCGGTGAAATAGTCCCACGCCGGCAGTACACCGATGCGCGAGTACCTCACGCGGGTCCACAGACCCACGCGGTGAAATAGTCCCGAGTAGGATGGTTTTATTGATACTACGGGCGAGGTACCCTGTTTTGATCATGAGCCTCCTATGTTATGCAGTCTTATCTATATATACTTGTCACTCTCATTGCTAGTAAGGCACAGTAAAAGGTCTTTTATTGTCTTTCATGACTCAAATTGCTTTTAGACTTATGATATCATATTACGCATTTTCCCACTTTACATACTTGGTACATATCAGGTAATCGACCCCCTTCCCTGAGCTGCGTTCACGCCGCAGGTGGTAAGCATATCGAGGATCCTCGCTCTAGGATCACTATTCCGTGTCGAAGCTCCATTCCTCCCAAGCTTATTTATCGTACGGATATTCCCTGATGCTATAGGTATTTTGTACATCCAGGGGTATGGCGGGGCCCTGTCCCGCCACAGTTGTTATCTTTAGAGGTCTGTGGCCACCTATGTGTTTTGGGCTATAAGAACCAGTTGTACTATTATACTTTTGTTAAGTATGTTTATGGAAGACTTTACCTACCGCCATGATGTTACTTTTACGCGTATGTGTTGTGTATGTTCCACGCTATTCTCTCGACATATACCGATGGGTACCCCAAGAGGTACTAGTCGCGCCCGGCTCGGGTCGTGACAAAAGTGGTATCGAGCGCTTAGTCCTCTGAAAGTGTCCACAGACCGTGTCTAGTAGTAGTCTTGATTATCGGTGTCGTGCACCACATCTATAATCGTGAGGTCGCAGGATATTTAGGATTGGTTTCCATTCTTTCACTCTAAGATCGTGCAATAGAGTGAGTTATAGGTTGAATCTCCCCGATGTTTTCCTTTATGTATCGCTTATGCCTCCACGCAAGGCAACCGCGCCCGTGGCGGCAAGGCACGAGGTGCCGCTAGTGGACGGAGAGTCACGAGGCACAGCCCGCCCTTACGAGATGATGTTTAGAGCGGCGAGTTCCACGCCGCCGCCAAATTTCAGCAGAGTTCGAGGCGCGACGCGCCATCGAGACCGCTGCAGACAGAGCCCTCACCCCACGATGGCCCGAGTACAGATTACGGGAACATTCGATTCGATCAAAGATAAGGTGGCAGCACGACAGAGCAGCGCGGCCAACCCTGAGCCGATAGCTTACGGATTCGGATTTCTGGGTTGTCACCCACCCGAAGTTCTATGGTTCGAGATTTGATGAGGATCCGCAGGAATTTGTCCTAGCTGACATGACCACGCAGTTCTTAGGGCATCGAGACCGAGTCGTTATACTAGCTTTCTACCGTTACGCTGATATTGCGTTGAACTGGTTTGAGTCACGGGTATTGTCGTTATACCTCGTATTTGCAGTATGTACGTAAGTGGAATACGTCAAAAGTTTAGCCTTAAAGTTTAGGCTTGGACGATTTTTGGGCACAACTCACTAAAAGAATCGCTTTCCGACGTAAACGCTTCCACGCCTTTCGTAGAGTAAATTCCGCTATGCCATTTCTTATTTTGCGGATTTTTCCGGTAGACGAAACATTTTGGACCAACGGAGGCGACACTTGGCACCCTCCACTGTGGATTTGAAATCGCCCCTTGGACGAATTGGATGAGCATTGGCACGCTTTTGTTGCCTTCGCACAAAGTCAAGGAGTTGGTAGGATATTTGTGTGTAGTAAATCTTCACCCTACACTTGCCTTGCACTTGTCTCAATCTTGGCCATTGGTTGGCCACACTTGACCTATAAATACCCCTTAGAGATGAAGAGTTCTTCATCCACAAATCTTCCAAGTCTTGAAAAATCCTCTCCTCTTCCTTAAGCCAAATCGCCCAACACCTCTTCCCCTTGAGTGAGCTTGGCCGAGGGCCTACCCCACCCTAGCCTAGCCGAAATCTACCCCCCTCCCTTGGTAGAAAAGTTGTCTTCTAGTATCGTTATTATGCCCAAAATACCCTAGCCCAAATACCTTAGTACTTTGTAGAAGTTGTGAAGAACTTCTAAGGTTAACTGAGCATATAACTTAGGAGCAAAACCTTGCTCAGGCGCGACTTTTTCTAGGATATTATTGGGCTTACCGAGGTAATAATCCTAACCCTCTTTTGAATTAGAGAATACTTATTGTTATAGTATAAGGATAAGTATAAATGCTTAGAAGTATATCACGTATAGAATTGAAGTATTAATCACTTAGAAGGGTTTAAAAGAGGAATAATCAAATCAGATTTACCTAGACTGCTTTCAAGAGACTTATATAGCTCACCGGTAGGGAAGTGCTGCCCGACTTACCGTAGAATTATGAACCCTGCTTAGAATGACCTTGAGTAGTCTTTAATAGATATCCGTGACTATTATAGTCGACTCTCTGCGCGACATATTCAACTCGCGTGGTTTTCACTGGTATGTGTGATTCTTCCTAAGCATGATATTTTACAATATAATTACGGAATGCCTCACGCTTAAGCTCGATAATACTTACGGCAATGCCTCACGCTTAAGCTCGACAATACTTACTAAGAATGCCTCACGCTTAAGCTCAATAATAAAGAATCGAGAACATTTCAAAAAGACTATCAATCATATTAATGTAAGAGAACTAATTGGTTTTTAAAATGAAGCTTAAGAGTTATACTAGCTTTATGGGAAGTAAGTATAATCACTTAAGATTTATAAAAGAAACAAGTTTGCCTATGTGTTTATAAATGCACTTATATCAGGAAAAGAATAATAAAGATGGTTTGATAAGTAGACATGATATGATGCTACGTGTGTTAGTATCTTGTAACGCTTTGTATAGGTAGTATCCTTGTTATGCTTATATTGTTTAAAGACAAGTTGTTATGTTAGTATACTATCACTCACCTCTTGAGATGATACCGGGTTAAGCCGCCTCCGACGCGGTAGACTCAGCGATCCGGGACCATGATTCGAGAATACCTCACGCGGGTCCGGGGCCTACGCGAGCTACGAGTTCCGTGTTAGTATGCGGGGTTATGCCTCACGCGTCTGTGGGCCATGCGGACAATGAGTCCAGCGATTTACGCCGAGGAGTAGCTACCGACGCGGGGTTATACCTCACGCGGGCCCACGCGGTGGGTGGCGCGACTCGAGTTCAGATTAGGCTTGCAGAATGATGATACGGGCGAGTGGCCCTGCTTTCGATCATTCGCAACCTAGACAAGACCTATTACGCTTACCTATTGTTGCTCTTGTTTAGGATGAGCACTACGCGCGGTTTCTCGGTTGTTTACTCATATTTGTAAACCGGTTTTAAAATGATATGTTTTCATTTAAGTATTTTACGCTGCATACTTAGTACCGTTGTAGATCGACCTCCTTCTGGGCCGCTGCGTTCATGCCGCAGTAAGGGCAAGCAGTGCTAGATCCGCATTCTTAGGATCTCTACATTGGTGTCGAGCTCCATCTCTTCCGAGGCTCTACTTTTGGTATGATCTCCTGTAGATAGTTTTGTATGCCAGGTATGGCGGGCCCCGTCCCGCCATAGTTGTATATTTCAGAGGTCTCAGTCATGTTGTACAGTGTCGGATGTAACTGCAAAACCATGATTTTATATATATACGCCGGGAGGCGATGTTTTCTCACATAAACTGTGTCTTATTTCATAAACTGTTTCATGTCTTGCTTTATATTTCCGCTGATTAATCTGATGTATGACTACTGGGTGCCCCAGAGCATCCACGCCCCGAACGTCGTGACAAAAGTGGTATCGAGCGCTTAATCTCTGAAAGTGTCTACGCACCGTATCTAGTAGTCTTGATTATCGCTGTTGTGCACCACGCCAATAATCGTGAGGCTATAGGATATTTAGGATTCGTTTCCATTCTTCTCATTCCGAGATCGTGCTTTAGAGTCGTGTTATAGTCGACCTCTAACGTATTCCTTTCCTTTCCGTAATGATTATGCCTCCACGTAGGCAACCCGGCCCGTGGCGGCAAGGCAATGAGGAGTCGCTAGCAGACACCCAGAGTCACGAGGGCTCAGGCCCAGTCTATACCAGAGACGGCGAGTTCTATGACGCCGCCACCCAAAGATGACCACAAGACCTACACCTCCCGCCCCACACTGGGCGGAGGAGTTAGGTACAAGGAGATGGCCCACTTTTGGCTAAAGTCAGGCCCGACACGAGAGAGATCGACGCGACAGCCTCAGCCTCCAGCCCACCCACTGCATTGCTCACCCGAGGCAGAGTTTGAGGCTACGAGACTTCGAGTCAGAGCCCGCCGGAGTTTTATGGGTCGAGGCCGAGGATGATCCGCAGGAGTTCATCCGCCGCCTCAGAGGATTTTGAGAGTGATCGGCGTCGAGACCGAGTCCGTGATCTTTGGTTCACATAGGTCGCGCGTGATACCGCAATGATTGGTTTGATTCTACTGAGTTATCCCGTGAGAGCACGCGTCCCGCCTACTGGGATGAGTTCTCGCAGGCTTTCTCACTCACTTCTTGCCTCCACAGATGGCGAGGGCGCGGTCGATAGATTTTTACCGCCGAGGCAGAGGACGACCGCCGTGGAGTACAATGTCGAGTTTGATTCATCGCTCGATATGTCCCAAAGATTGCAAAGCAGATATGGAGGATAGGGTACACCGCTATGTCACCGCTAGACGACTATATGGCCGAAGTCATGGGGTTTCTCCACCGGTATGGACATTACCCGCACGCAGCTCACGCCTTGACGCGGCGAGCGCCGAGGTCGACGAGCCGACGACAGCGAAGCAGGCCGTGACGGGAGGGCCTTCGTGGTTATCGTGGTGGCGGCCTCGCCAGCAGCCTAGATTCGCACCACGCCACCTCAGAGCACTCCCGCACCGCCCTCAAGACACCAGAGTTTTCGAGGCGCATCGGCCCTGTGAGCTTGCACGCCCGAGTAGCAGGTATCGCCGATCGGACCACCCGGTGTGGCCGATGCGGGGATCCCATTACGGAAGTGTGGTACTACTTATGGATCTTGTTACGCTTGTGGCCGCAGGTCACTTTGCGGGATCGTCCGACCGGGGCACACGGTGGTAGGCCCACGCCGTGTTCTCGTGGCCGCCATCATCTCCTACGCTTTCGCCCGAGGCGTGGTGCTCGGTCGCCAGGTCGCGGCAGAGGTCGTGGCTCGTCCCGATTAGCGGTCCTCGAACCGCATATATGCTTTGTCCACCGACAGATCGTGAGGCCTCACCGATGTCGCCACAGTACCTTATCGCTCGGGTTTGATGTGTATGCTTTGATAGATCCGGTTCTACTGGCCCATATATCTCCCTTGTTGCTAGTAGGATAGGATAGAGCCCGAGTCCATAGACCTTTCGAGGTAGCTACGCCAGATGGGTGATTCTGGTAGCTCGGCGGGTATATAGAGCTTGTCCCGTGACTATTTACGATCGTCGGACCAGCCGACTTGATGAGTGGAGATGATTGACTTCGACGTGATTATGGGGATGGATTGGCTAGCTTCTTGCTATGCCAATGTAGACCGCAGAGAGAGTAGTACGGTTCCGCCTTCAGGAGGCCATTGTTGAGTGGGAGGAGCACCAGATCGCCGGCGGGTAGGTTTATTTCCTACCTCAAGGCTAGGAAGATGGTGCGAGCGGTATATCTACCATCTAGTTCGGTGTTTGATATCGAGGTCGCGGTACCAGATTTTCACCGCCTCGTAGTCACGAAGTTCCCGACGCGTGTTCCTGCATGACCTCCTGTATCCTCTCCCGAGAGGAGATTGAGTTTGTATTGACATATTGCGGATACTTACTTATTTCCATTCCGCCATACGTAATGGCACCGCCGAATTGAGAGAGTGAAGGATCACTTAGGGATTTGCTAGAGAAGCGGCTTCATTAGGCCCAGTGTTTCTCCGGGGCGCCGGATTGTTCGCGTTAAGACGGACGCCGCGCATGTGTTGATTATGTGCAAATAACAAGGTGACCATTAAGAACGATACCCTCCCGTGATTGATGATTTGTTCGACCGCCAGCAGGTGCGAGATGTTTCTCCAAGATTGATCTGCGATCGCTATCATCAAAGTAGTCGAGAGGTGGATGTCCCTAGGATCGCATTCCGACCCAGACGCATTATGAGTTCGTGGTCATGTCTTTGGTTGACCAATGCTCCGCAGATTCATGGATTTGATGAACCGAGTGTTCAAACCATTTTTGGACACGCTTGTGATAGTGTTCATTGATGATATCTTGGTTTATTCTCGCCAGAGCGAGAGACGCGGAGCATTTGGCGATCTTGTGCTTCTCCAGACTAGCCAGACGCCAAGTTTTCCAAATGTGAGTTTTGGTTGACTTCATGGCGTTTCTTGGGCATATTGTCGGGGCCGATGGCATTCGAGTTGATACGCCAAGATCGGCGATCAGACTTGGCCGAGACCTACTACTCCGGCTGAGGTTCGCAGCTCGGGCCTTGCAGTTATTATCTCGGTTCGTGGAGAAGTTTGCTTCTATCTTCGCACCATTGACTAGGGTGACTCGTAGGCGCCAAGTTCCAGATGGTGATGCTTGTGGCGTGGTTTCCGATTCTTGAAAGAGAGATTGACGACCGCCCGTTCTTACTTCCTGCAGGTCCGGATGGTTATGTCGTGTATTGTGACGCGTCAGCATCGGGTTGGGATGTGTGTTGACGCAGCATGGCAGAGTTATAGCATATGCATCCCGACACCAAGAAACACGAGAGGAACTACCCCACCCATGATTTGGAGTCACCGTGATTCACGCTTTCAAGATCCTGAGGCACTATTTGTATGGGGTTCACGTGGATATTTATACGCACCACAAGAGCCTCCAAGATATCTTCACCAGAGGAGCCGAACTTACGGCAGACGGTGGTTAGAGTTGCTTAAGGATTACGATGTTGATATCCTATACCACCCGAAGGCCAACGTTGTGGCGTACGCTCGAGTCGTGGTCGATGGGAGCCCATCGAGGTGCACTAGAGAGGAGGGACATGGTTCGTGATTTGCATCGCTAGCGAGCCTTGGTGTCCGCTGATTGATTCTCGATAGCAGTGGGGTTAGAGTTCGTGAGGTTGCCGAGTCTTCCATCGCCGGCGAGGTGAAGAGGCAACAGCTCGAGGATCCGGCTTTGATTCGATATCGTGATACGCCTCTTCGAGGGCAAGCGGTCCTGAGGTAGCACCGACGGGTGCTAAGGTTTGAGGGCGATCAGGTGTTCCGGATGTTTCAGACTTGGCAGCAGTTCTTGGGGAAGCACACGCTGCGTTACTCATCCATCCGGTCGACCAAGATGTACCACGACCTTAGATCCGTGTATTGGTGGGATGGTCAAGAGACGCTGCGAGTTCGTAGCTCGCCCGTGTTGTCGCAGTGAAGGTAGAGCACCGCAGGCCCGTGGCTTGTTACGCATTTATCGAGATCCCGACTGGAAGTGGGAGGTAATCAACATGGACTTCATCACGGATTACCTCGCACTCGGAGGAGACATGATTCTATATGGGTTATCGCCGACAGTCGACGAAATCAGCCCACTTTCTTCCCGTCAGACGACTTTTCTACCGAGGATTATGCCGCACTTTACATCCGAGAGATCGCCGATCGCATGAGTCCCTACTTCGATCATATCGCATGCAGGAGCCCGCTTTACGCTAACTTCCTGAGGTCCTTCCAGGGGTTTAGGGACGCAGTGAGCCCGAGCATCGCATTTCATCCCCGCATGCACGGACAGCAGAGCGCACTATCCGCACTTCGAGGATATGCTGCGAGCCCGTGTTATTGACTTCAGTGGTAGTTGGGAGGATCATTTGCCTCTAGTTGAGTTTCATATAATAATAGCTACCACTCCAAAGATTCGGATGGCGCCTTATGAGGCCTTGTATGGAGGAAGTGCAGATCGCCTATAGGTTGGTTCGATGTGGCGAGGTGCGGTGGGACCAGATTTGGTGCAGCAGTGCGGATAAGGTGAAGCTTATCCGAGAGCGGCTATCGACACCGTAGTCGATGGTCGATGCAGATCATCGTCGCGGCATCTTGAGTTCGAGGTTCATGATTGGTTTTCCTAAAGGTGTCACCCATGAAGGTGTGATGAGATTCGGGAAGAAGGAAACTCACCAAGGTACATCGGGCCATTTCAGATTGTCCGCAGGTAGGCAAGGTTGCTATGAGTTGATCTGCCGTCCGATCCGAGGCAAAGCATCCGGTTTTCACGTATCTATCTTTGAGGAGATGTATCGGATCCATCTAGGTACACCCGATTGACGATGTCCAGTGACCGAGGGTTATCGATGAGGAGATTCCCATAGCGATAGTCGATCGTCGTGTTAGGCGTCTGCGGACCAAGGACGTGGCTTCCACAAAGTCTTGTGGCGGAACGAGCTCGGGAGGAGATGACGTGGGAAGCCGAGGAGGACATGAGGCGAAGTATCCTCACCTATTCCCCACACCTCCGTGTAATTCACTTTCCTACTTGTAAATTTCCATTATCATTTATGCCTAAGTGTTGTTTTGTGGCGTGTGTGGCATTTGCTAACTGTTTAAGCTTCTTCGATAATCGTCTTGAGAAGGAACATTCGACGAATGTTTCTAAGAGGGGAGAATGTTATACCGTATTTCGCAGTATGTACGTAGTGAATACGCATAAAAAGTTTAGCCTTAAAGTTTAGGCTTGGACGATTTTTGGGCACAACTCACTAAAAGAATCGCTTTCCGACAAACGCTTTCCACGCCTTTAGAGTAAATTCCGGCTATGCCATTTCTTATTTTTGCGGATTTTTCCGAGAGACGAAACATTTTGGACCAACGGGAGGGCGACACTTGGCACCCTCCAATTTGTGGACTTGAAATCGTCCCTTGGACGAATTGGATGAGCATTGGCACGTTTTTGTTGCCTTGGCACAAAGTCAAGGAGTTGGTAGGATATTTGTGTGTAGTAAATCTTCACCCTACACTTGCCTTGCACTTGTCTCAATCTTGGCCATTGGTTGGCCACTTCTTGACCTATAAATACCCCCTTAGAGATGAAGAGTTCTTCATCCACAAATCTTCCAAGTCTTGAAAAATCCTCTCCTCTTCCTTAAGCCAAATCGTCCAACACCTCTTCCCCCCCCCCTTTGAGTGAGCTTGGCCGAGGGCCTACCCCACCCTAGCCTAGCCGAAATCTACCCCCCTCCCTTGGTAGAAAAGTTGTCTTCTAGTATCGTTATTATGCCCAAAATACCCTAGCCCAAATACCTTAGTACTTTGTAGAAGTTGTGAAGAACTTCTAAGGTTCTTGGAGCATATAACTTAGGAGCAAAACCTTGCTCAGGCGCGACTTTTTCTAGGATATTATTGGGCTTACCGAGGTAATAATCCTAACCCTCTTTTGAATTAGAGAATACTTATTGTTATAGTATAAGGATAAGTATAAATGCTTAGAAGTATATCACAGAATAGAATTGAAGTATTAATCACTTAGAAGGGTTTAAAAGAGGAATAATCAAATCAGATTTACCTAGAATTTGTTTTCTGATGAGACTTATATAGCTCACCGTAGGGAAGTGCTGCCCGACTTACCGTAGAATTATGAACCCCCTGTTTAGAATGACCTTCAGAGTAGTCTTTAATAGATATCTGTGACTATTATAGGCTGACTCTCTGCGCGCGACATATTCAACTTGGCAGGTGGTTTTCGCTGAGAAGGTATGTGATTCTTCCTAAGCATGATATTTTACAATATAACTACTGAATGCTGCCACGCTAAGCCACGAATAATACTTACGGCAATGCCTCACGGCTTAAGCTCGATAATACTTACAGAATGCCTCACGCTTAAGCTCGAATAATAAAGAATCGAGAACATTTCAAAAAGACTCATCAATCATATTAATGTAAGAGAAATAATTGGTTTTTAAAAAAGAATCTTAAGAGTTATACTATCTTTATGGGAAGTAAGTATAATCACTTAAGATTTATAAAAGAAACAAGTTTGCCTATGTGTTTATAATGCACTTATATTGTGAAAAGAATAATAAAGATGGTTTGATAAGTAGACATGATATGATGCTATGTGTGCTAGTATCTTGTAACGTTTGTTTAGGTGAGTATCCTTGTTATGCTTTTATTGTTTAAAGACAAGTTGTTATGTTAGTATACTATCACTCACCTCTTGAGATGATCCGGGTTAAGTCGCCTCCGACGCGGGGTAGACTCAGCGGATGCAGGACCATGATTCGAGAATACCTCATGCGGGTCCAGGGGGCCTATGCGAGCTACGAGTTCCGTGTTAGTATGCGGGGTTATGCCTCACGCGGTGCAGTGGCCATGCGCGACAATGAGTCGGGACGATGCCGAGGAGTAGCTACCCTCGATGCGGGGTTATACCTCATGCGGGCCCATGTGGGTGGCCTATGCGGACTCCGGGAGTCCAGGATTAGGCTTGCAGAATGATGATATGGGCGAGTGGCCCTGTTTCGATCATTCGCAGCCTAGACAAGACCTATTACAGTTACCTATTGTTGCTCTTGTTTGTGATGTGGCACTACGTGCGGTTTCCTTGGTTGTTTCACTCATATTTGTAAACTGGTTTTAATGATATGTTTTCAGTTAAGTATTTTACAGTTTCGCATACTTAGTACCTGTTGTACTGACCTCCTTCGGGGGGCTGCGTTCATGCCGCAGGTAAGGGCAAGCAGGTGCTAGATCCGCATTCTTAGGATCTCTACATTGGTGTCGGGAGCTCCATCTCTTCCGGAGGCTCTACTTTTGGTATGATCTCCCTGTTGTAGATAGTTTTGTACAGTCAGGGTATGGCGGGGCCCTGTCCCGCCATAGTTGTATATTTCAGAGTGCAGAGTCATGTTGCATGATTGTCGGATGTAACTGCAAAACCATGATTTTATATATATACGCCGGGAGGCGATGTTTTCTCACATAAACTGTGTCTTATTTCATAAACTGTTTCATGTCTTGCTTTATATTTCCGCTGATTACTCTGATGTATGACTACTTGGGTGCCCCGGTAAGGCACCAGTCACGGGCCCCGGAACGGGTCGTGACATTGTCGAGGGGTGAGGATGCTCTTCCAGCTGATTGGGAGGAGTTCACAGAGGCGTTCCTAGACCACTTCTTGCCTCCTGAGGTGAGGAGAGCCCGCGTAGATAGGTTCTTGACCTTGAGACAGGACGGGAGGACTATCAGGGAGTACAGCCTGGAGTTTGACTCCTTGGCCAGATATGCACACACCATTGTAGCTGATATGGCAGACAGGGTTCATAGATACGTGATGGGACTAGACCGTCACATGATTACTGCATGCTTGGGGGTGGCTCTTCAGCCAGGGATGGATATTGCCAGGATGCAGGCGTACGCACAGGGGATTGAGGACAGAGAGAGGCAGGATCAGCTAGATTTGGGCCAGCCCAAGAGGGCCAGGACATCGGGTTCTCAGAGCAGTTTTCGAGGCGGGCAGCCTCAGCAGCAGACTAGGTCCACCTTCCAGCCAGCTCAGAGTGCTCCTTCACAGTTTTCTGGCAGGAGGTCTGATCAGCAGGGTTATTCAGGAGCAGGTCAGGGCTCCAGGACGTCAGGTTTTCAGGGAGGCAGAGACCAGCACCAATCGAGACCACCTACCTCTCGGTGCGTTCGATGCGGTAGGTCTCATCCGGGCGAGTGCCGTATGGGTTCGAGATCATGTTACTCTTGTGGCCAGCAGGGCCATCTGAAGAAGGATTGTCCGTCCTTAGGCGGCGGGAGCATTACGGTTCAGCCGACGGGGTCTGTTGCTGGATCTTCATCTTCGATGGTTAGACGCCCCGGAGGGCAGGGTACTTATGGGCCAGCAGGCCGCGGCAGAGGTCGTGGTAGGGGTTCCAGTTCTAGCGGTCCTCAGAACCGCATCTATGCTATGTCCAGTCGACAGGACCAGGAGGCGTCGCCAGATGTCGTCACAGGTACATTATTGGTTTCTTGCTGTGATGTATATGCTTTGATAGATCCAGGTTCTACCTTGTCCTACATATCTCCTCATATTGCCAGTAGAATAGGGATAGAGCCCGAGTCCATAAGACCTTTTGAGGTGGCTACGCCAGTAGGTGATTCAGTGGTAGCTGAGCGAGTGTATAAGGCTTGTCCTGTGACTATAGATAGCCGCGGACTCAGCCGACTTGATAGAGTTGGATATGACGGACTTTGATGTGATTATGGGTATGGATTGGCTAGCATCTTGCTATGCCAACGTGGACTGTAGAGAGAGATTAGTTCGGTTCGGTTTCTACGAGCCGCTATCGAGTGGAAGGAATCTTTGACGCCGAGGGTAAGTTTATTTCTTACCTCAAGGCTAGGAAGATGGTGCGGAAAGGGTACATCTATCATATGGTTCGTATTCGACATCGAGGTGAGGTACCGACCTTGATCGGCCCGGCCGTTAGAGAGTTTCGACGTATTCGGATGAGCTTCCGTATCCTCCTGAGAGGGAGATTGAGTTTTGCATTGACTTGGCGCTAGATACTCGACCGATATCTATTCCGTCATACAGGATGGCACCTGCCGAGCTGAAGGAGTTGAAGGACCAGCTGAAAGATTTCTTTGGAGAAAGGCTTTATTAGGCCAAGTGTTTCTCCTCGGGAGCACCATGTTGTTTGTAAAGAAGAAGGATGGACGCTGCGTATGTGTATTGATTACGGTGAACAAGGTAACTATCGAGAATGATATTCCCTCCCGTGATTGACGATTTGTTTGACGATTGCAGGTGCAAAGTGTTTTTTCAAGATAGACTGCGTCCGCAGTTATCATCAGTACGAGTTAGGAGATAGATATCCCAAAGATCGCATTCGGGACCCGGTATGGGCACCATGAGTTCAGGTGATGTCTTTCGGGTTGACCAACGCCCCAAAGCGATTCATGGATTTGATGAATAGGGTGTTCGTGCCATTCTTGGATATGTTCGTTATAGTTTTCATTGATGATATCTTGGTGTATTCGCGCACGCGCGGAGCATACAGATCATTTGAGGACGGTATTGGAGTCCTCGAGACCGCAATTGTATGCCAAGTTCTCGGCGCGAGTTCGGCGTCGATGGCTTTCTTAGGGCATGTTATCGGGCCGATGGTATTCGGGTTGATACAAAGAAAGATTGAAGCGATCAAGACTTGGCCTGCACTCCACTACACCGACCGGAGTGCGCAGCTTTGGGCCTTGCGAGTTATTATCGGCGGTTTGTAGAAGTTTGCTTCTATTTCAAAGACCTTTGACTAAGCCGACTCGTAAGGCACTATGTTCGATGGACGGATACTTGTGAGGAAAGTTTCCATTGCTAAAGGAGAAGTTGACGACCGCCCAGCTTACTCTTCCGCAGGGCTTAGATGGATATGTGGTTTATTGTGACGCGTCAGTGTCGGGCTTGGAGTGCGTCTTTGACGCAAAGACTACAGAGTTATAGCTTATGCATCTCGGCTTAGGAAGCATGAGAAGAACTATCCCACGCATGACTTGGAGTTGGCAGCAGTGATTCATGCCTTAAAGATCTGGAGACATTATTTATATGGAGTTCATGTGGACATTTACACAGACCACAAGAGTCTCCAGTACATCTTCAGCCAGAGGGAGCTGAACTTGCGACAGAGACGGTGGTTGGAGCTACTTAAGGATTACGATGTTGATATTCTATACCACCCAGGGAAGGCCAATGTGGTTGCAGATGCCCTTAGTCGCAGATCGATGGGTAGTCCATGCGATGTTCACCGCAGAAGAGGGATATGGTCCGAGAGTTACATCAGCTAGCGAGCCTTGGGGTTCGTTTGGTTGATTCTGATAGTGAGGGAATTCGGGTTCGAGAGGTTGTCGAGTCTTCTATCGTCGAGGAGGTAAAGAGGCGACAGTATGAGGATCCGATTTTGGTACGGTACCGAGATGCAGCTCTCCAGAAGGAGAAGAGTCTATTTGAGGTAGCGCCTGATGGGGTGCTAAGATTCGAGGGCCGGTTGTGTGTTCCCGATGTGACAGGACTTCTCGCCACAGATTCGTGAGGCACACAGTGCTCGTTATTCTATTCATCCGGGGTCGACTAAGATGTATCATGACCTCAGATGCGTGTATTGGTGGGATGGCCTTAAGCGGGACGTTGCGGAGTTCGTGGCGCAGTGCCCGAATTGTCAGCAGGTTAAGATTGAGCACCAGAAGCCCGGTGGGCTGTTGCAGGCCATTGATATTCCAACTTGGAAATGGGAGGTGATAAATATGGATTTTATTACAGGGCTACCTACCACTCAGAGGAAGCATGATTCCATTTGGGTGATTGTCGACAGGCTGACGAAATCAGCCCATTTTCTTCCGGTCAGAACGACGTTTTCAGCTGAGGACTATGCCAGATTATATATTAGAGAGATTGTGAGAGATCGCACGGTCGGTGTCGATTATATCGATAGAGGAGCCCGATTCGCTAACTCGGAGGTCCTTTCGAAGGATTAGGACACAGTGAGTCTCGACGGCGTTTCACCTCGAGACGGACGGACGCATCGAGCGCACTATCCGACACTCGAGGATATCTGCGGGCTTGTGTTATTGATTTCGTGGTAGGGAGGATCATTTACCTCTCGTGGAGTTTGCTTATAATAATAGCTATCATTCCAAGATTCGATGGCGCCTTGAGGCCTTATACGAGAGGAAGTGCAGTCACCGATAGTGGTTCGAGTGGGAGAAGTTGATTAGTCGGGCGGACTTAGTCCAGCAGACAGTGGATAAGGTGAAGCTTATCCAGGAGCGGTTGTTAGCAGCTCAGAGTCGGCAAAAGTCGTATGCAGATCATCGGCGTCGACACTTGGAATTTGAGATAGATGATTGGGTTTTCCTAAAGGTATCGCCCATGAAGGGCGTGATGAGATTTGGAAAGAAAGGGAAGCTTAGCCCAAGGTACATTGGGCCGTATCAGATTGTCCGTAGGGTAGGCAAGGTTGCCTACGAGTTAGATCTTCTGTCCGATTTGGAGGCGGCGCATCCAGTTTTTCATGTGTCCATGTTACGGAAATGTATTGGAGATCCATCTAGAGTGCACCCGGTTCAGGATGTCCAAGTGACAGAGGAGTTATCGTATGAGGAGAGTCCCATAGCGATACTCGATCGTCAGGTTAGACGACTTCAGACGAAAGACGTGGCTTCCGTCAAGGTCCTTTGGCGGAACGAGAACAGGGAGGAAATGACGTGGGAAGCAGAGGATGACATGATGAAGAAGTATCCTCACTTATTCCCTATGCCTCCAGGTAACCTACTTTCCTGCTTGTTAAGTTTTGATTTAGCATTTACGCTTCAGTATGTTGTGGCTCGTGGAGCTTCTTTATTTGCGAATGAATAGTTAAGAGGGTCTATGTCGATGTTGTGATTTGAGTAAGCCTAGAAGGAACATTCGGGACGAATGTTTCTAAGGGGGGGAGAATGTTATACCCCGTAGTTCTGACCCTACGTATGGGAACGTACGAAAGCATGTAAGACTTAAAATTTTCAAAGGATAGGTTGGCGGGTCGTTCCGGACGGGTTTTAGTCAACTTTGAAGCGGGTTATGACCCGGTACATTGAGAGTTCCTAAGTATTTTAAAGGCCTAGGGCGTAGTTCGTTGAGTCTAGATTCCAACGCAACCAACCGTTCGTCGATAGGACGTCGGAGTAGAAAGTTATGAGAGTTACAAGTTCAGCTGCATCGGGCGTAAATGCGTTCGAGCAAAGCGCGGCGCGGCGCCGGATGCAGGGCCGCGGCGCCTAAAGTACTGAGGGGTCGCTGAAGTTGCAGCGCCGCGGCGCCAGGACAGCAGGGCCGCGGCGCCGAAAGTTCAGAGAGCCTGCGGAAGTTTCAGCGCCGAGGCGGGATTTTTGGGCGGAAAAACTTAGGAAAGTCTGATTTCTCTTTTAAAAAGGCCATGGGAGGGTGACAAGTGTCCCCCCCCCCCCCATCTGATTTTGCTTGCATGGCTTATATTGACCAAGTCTTGTCATCTCTAAAACATCTTCCTCTCTCTAAAAATCGGCTCCCCCTTCTCTCTAAAAACCCAAGAAAAATCTGAAAGTAAAGAACAAGAAAAGGAAGCTTGTAGCTAGCTTGTTGGCATTGTTGTGGTAGTATTCTTGGCAAGGAAGCTAGCAATATTTGGAATAAGTTTTGGCAAAAACTTTAAGGTAACATTTCTTCCTTTAGAATTAGTTCTAGTGTTGCATGCTTAGAAGAAAAATCTTGTGGTAGTAAAATAATGCTCTTAGAGTCATTGCATGCTAGAAATGTGGTCTTGATATGAAGAATGGGTTAAGAAGAGATTATGAGCATGTTGTAGCCTAAAAACTACCTTAGAATTGTTAAGTGAATTATTGTAAACTTATGGGACAGAATTTTGGGTGTGTAGTCCCTTTTGTATTGTTGGATTGATTGAGCCTTAAATGTGGTGTTTTGATGGTAATTTCGGCCTTGAGAAAGGTGGCAAAGTGAGTAGAAACAAAGGAAATGCTGCCCAATTTTCCCTAGAATTTAGTGGCTTTGAGTTAGATTATTTTACATTGAAATTAGAGGTTAATGAACATATCATGGTTATTATAGGTTGAAATATTACTTGCGGTAGTTGGACTTAGCAAGTGGATTGACCAAAGAGGTATGTGAAGCTTTCCTATCTCTTGAGCATGAATAGATGAAACTATGTAGTACGGTAGACGTACAAGAGTTGGTATTCTTACTTGTTTTATGTATATAATGACTTGTTTCATTTTAAGAATGTATAATTCCCTCAGTTAGGGGAAAAGTATGATTTTACTAAAGTATAGAGTTAATATAACAACTTTATGGGAAGTTGGTTTATTAGCTTCATAAAAGGTTAATGAGAAGAGATTTTCTCTAAATAAGATAAGTATGTGAAGAGGCAAACTGATTTTAAGGTATCAATTGTCCAAGGTTTTTATGTATAAAGAAGAGTCATTTTTGAAAGAGTTGAAGTATATAGTACTTGGGTTAAACTCCCGGTGTTCTTTTATTAAAGTTATGATTAAGTGCCTTAAGTAAACTAAAATGAGAGGGTATATGAACAAGACCAAAAAGAAGTTATAAGTTTTCTTAACTTATTTATGATATGATGACAGTTTGAGATAGGGTAAGAGTATGTCTGAGGGGCAAGCCCCAAGATCGTCATACCACCTCCTTCAGTGTAAGAGTATGTCTGAGGGGCAAGCCCCAAGATCGTCATACCATCTGCTTCAGTGTAAGAGTATATCTGAGGGGCAGATCCAAGATCGTTATACCATCTGCACCAGTATAAGAGTATATCTGAGGGGCAAGCCCCAAGATCGTTATACCATCTGCTCCAGTGTAAGAGTATATCTGAGGTACAGCCCCAAGATCGTTATACCATCCGCACTGATAAGAGTATATCCGAGGCAAGCCCCAAGATCGTTATACCATCTGCTCGGCAAAGAGTATATCCGAGGTACTGCCCCAAGATCGTTATACCATCCGCCGGGTAAGAGTATATCCGGCGGAAAGTCCCCAAGATCGTTATACCACTGCTCCGTGGATTTGCTACCCATGATGCGAGGAATACCTCATGCGAGTCCTTATGGGCTTATGCGGGTGAAATAGTCCCATGCCGTGATGCACCGATGCGAGGAGTACCTCACGCGGGTCCACGGGACCCGTGCGGGTGAAATAGTCCCGAGTAGGATGGTTTTATTGATACTACTGCGAGGTACTGTTTGATCATGAGCCTCTATTTTATGCAGATTATATATATATACTTGTCACTCTCATTGTTAGTAAGGCACAAGAAAAGGTATTTTATTGTCTTTCATGACTCGACTTGCTTTTAGACTTATGATATCATATTACAGCATTTTCCACTTTACATACTTGGTACATATTGTCGACCCCTTCACCGGGCCGCGTCATGCCGCAGGTAAGGGTAAGCAGATTGAGGATCCTCGTTCTTAGGATCACTATTCCGGTGTCAGAAGCTCCATTCCTCCGGAAGCTTATTTATTGGTACGGATATTCCCTGATGTTATATGTATTTTGTACATCCGTGGTATGGCGAGAACCCGCCACGATTGTTATCTTTAGAGTGCATGGCCACCTATGTGTTTTGGGCTATAAGAACCGGTTGTACTATTATACTTTTGTTAAGTATGTTTATGGCGACCTTCTACCGCTGGCGGTGATGTTACTTTTTATGCGTATGTGTTGTGTATGTTCCGCTGCTATTCTCTGACATATACCTGACAGGGTACCCCAGTAGGGTACTAGTCGCGGCCCCGGGGTCGGGTCGTGACAAAACCATAATCAAGAGTGCCTTAATGTATCAAATGATACGCTTAAGAGCAGTGAAATGAAACTCCCTGGGGGCATGCATGAATAAGCACACCTGCTGAACAACATAAGCTATGTCTGGCCTAGTGAAGGTGAGATACTGAAGTGCACCTGCAAGACTCCTATACAGATTAGGATCAGAGACTGGAGCACCATCCATGACGCTGAGCTTAGATTTAGAATCAACTGGAGTAGGCACCTCTTTGCAGTTCGCCATCTTAGCCCTGTACACAATCTCCTCTGCATACTTACACTGACACAAGAACATATGATTGACAGACCTGGTCACTAATATCCCCAAAAAGTAACTCAGCTTCTCCAAATCAGTCATTGCAAATTCAGACTTAAGCAAGACAATAATCTCATTTTTCAATCCGTCGGAGGAGGCAGTAAAAACAATATCATCCACGTAAAGTAATAAGTAAGCAGTACTACTATCTCGATGAAAAATGAAGAGTGATGTATCACTATTGCTGTATACAGACCCAATATGCAAGATATACTTGACAAAGCGATCATACTACGTACGGGGGGGGGGGGGGGGTGTTTCAGGCCATATAATGACTTACGGAGACGACACATATAGTGAGGAACTGCTGGATGGGTGAACCCTGGCGGCTAATGCATGTAGACTGTCTCTCTCAGATCCCCATGTAAGAATGCATTCTTCACATCAAACTGATAGATCGACCAGTGTTTCCCATGACAATGCTCAAGACTGTGCGAATGGTAGCTGGTTTGATAATCGTGCTGAAGGTCTCACCACAATCAATGCCCTCCTGCTGATTTGTGCCATTAGCCACAAGTCGTGTCTTACACCTCTCAAGATCTCCGCTGTCTCTGAATTTGTGACGAAATAGCCACAGACAATGAATCACATTCACCCCCTCAGGTCTAGGTACTAGATCCCATGTGTGATGTTTAGTTAATGCATTGAATTCCTCAAACATAGTCGCATTCCAATTAGGGTCTTGTTTAGCTAATATAGGGTTCTTGGGAATTGGAGAAATGGTTTGGACAGACAAGTTAAATTGGACTTTGAGTTTGAAGATTTCATGTTTTGCACGAGTTTTCATTTGATGAGTGGGGATAGTGGGAGGCTCCAAGGCGGAGTGATTTGTTGGATACAGAGAAGGAGGGGCTGACGCCGTAGGAGGCACCGCGGTGCCATGATTAAGGACCGTGGTGCTGGAGGGAACCGTTGGTGGCGCCGTGGCGCCTTTATCAAGGGCCGCGGCGCTGGAGGACTGACAGACTTCTCTGATGTTTTGGCGCCGCGACGTCTTAGCACTGAGCCGCAGCGCTGTTGATGGTGAATCAAAGACCTGTGCACATGAGTTTTGGCGCCACGGCGCTGACCCTTGGTGCCGCGGCGCTGACACTGAAGAAGAACTGATATGCTCTAATTGACTTAGGATGATAGGAGAGATAGCAGGCTCGTCAAGAAAAAGTAATCCGGTTTTTGGAACTGTTAAGATTCGAAAACGGGAATGTGGTCTCGTCGAATGTGACGTGACGAGAGATGTGGATTTGACGAGTAGATAATTTATTTTATAAATAGCCCATATAGTTCGGCGGAAAGCCTAGGTAGACACATGGAGTGGACCGGGGGGATAGTTTGTGAGGTGCAGTAGAGGCAAGGTTAGGATAGCATAGACAACCGAATATCCGGAGATGATCATAAGAGTAGACTCTATGATAGAGAATTTTGGTACGGGTCATATTGTGAAGGGTGATAGTTGGGAGAGTATTTAGAACGTATTCGGACATTTTAGCAGCATAGACCCAGAAAGACGGAGGTAGGGAGGCATGGATCAAAAGAGTGCGAATCATATTGTTAATGGTGCGGATGATTCTTTCAGCTTTACCGTTTTGTGGTGAGGTGTGGGGGCAGAAGAAGCGAAAGACCATGCCATTATTGGTACAAAACCGGTGAAACATAAAGTTATTGAATTCACGACCATTATCGCGCTGAACTGATTCTGCGGGCCCTGTTGTTGCTGCTGCTGATTTTGCTGACCGCGACCCCTGCCACGACCACGGCCTCCTCTGCCGCGGCCTTTGCCACCGCGTCCCTATTGCGGTTGAGAGTTTTCTGTTGGCGTTGGATCTTGAGGGCGCGTTTCGACAGCTATCGCCTTCTGATTGTGCTCATCATGCTTAACACGTCGAGTCTCCTCGAGCAACTGCGAGCGAGCTTTGTTAAAACTAGGAAATAGATATGCCTGTTGAATTATAGCGGCTAACTTATCATAGTTGCCTTTGGGAAGACCTGCAATCAATTGCAACACCAATTTAGTAATCGAGACAGGCGTGTCGACGTTGGAGAGTTGATCCGCCAGGTATTTCAACTGTCTGCAGTACTCAGTCATGTTGGAGAAATTTTCAAGGCGTGTATTGTTAAACTGTTCCTCCAAATACACCGCACGAGTGTGCTTGTTATCTTGAAAGATTTCTTCCAATCGGTTCCATAATTCAAAGGTTGTGGCGCCAGACTTCATGATAGTAAGAAGAAGATCCTGAAAAATACTACCATAAATCCACTCTTTGACGTCAGCGTCTAGACGACGCCAAGTAGACTCATCAATCGCCGGGGGCGTGGAATAGTGTCATCGATATGATCAAGCACGTTATAGAGACATGCATGATTACGAAACAGTTCAACTCAAGGAGAATACTAACTGTTTTCTTGATCAAGAAGAATGGAATTAGAGTTCTTAATATTGGTAACAGTTAGAGCGGAGGTTGAGGTTGAAACATCAGAAGTATTGTAAGATTCCTCAGTAGTCATTTAGAGAAGAGAGGAATGGAGAGAAAAACCAAGAATTTTAGGAAAGAAAGGGATGAGGCCTTGTGGTGCGGCCGGCGTCGTGCATTGGAAAAATGTAGGGTTTTTGTGTTAGGCTCTGATACCATGTAAGATGATATTAATTTCTCTTAGGGTCTTCTCATTAATATCAAAATATATATAGAGTACAATATTCATCCCTTATACAATAGGAATCCTAAGCCTATACAAAAGAGGAATCCTAGTCTTACCATAATTATATTTACACAATATATAAAAATATTCTAATTATGGGTAGAGATACAATTGTTTCTATAATATACACGTTTACAGTGATGGTGGTTAGGGCTGTTAGTGGTTCGGATATACTCGAGAATCGGATCAAACCGACCGCAGAACCCGACCAAACCTTAACTGGTCGGACACGAGTACAAAAATACCCGGGCGATGAGGCGGACGGTAACTCCAAGAAAATACCCCGTAATGGTCCCCACCCCACCCCGCCCCTCTCCACCCGTCACCCACGACCAAAGAAACCCCCAGAAATCCCTCCTGTCAGCTCTAATTAATTGTAAATTTATCAAACTTTATATGGTCATAACTTTGCGCTCGGACGTCCGCTTTACCTAAAAAAAATTTGATTCCGCCGATTTCTCCAAAAACGTCCATCTTGCCCCTCAATTTCACTTTTCCCCCAAATCGTTACGTTTTTTCCCTTTTCAAATCTAAATATCTCGCGATGTACAATTGATTTCAACGTAAAAATTGCGTGACACCGCGTCCGAGAATGTCAATTTCAGTATTGGAAATTCAATTTTTTTTTAAAAAAAAAAACGGCCCGATCCGGAAAATTCTTACTGGTCCGGACCGAGAACCGGACCGAGAACCGGACCGATAAGGTTTCGGTCCGGGACCGGATCTCGTTCCAGGACCGAAACCTTATCGGTCCGGTCCCGATCCGGACCGGTAAGCTTATCGAACCGATTCCGGTAAGGGGATACCCGGACCGGACCGGTCCGATAACAACACTATTGGTGGTGCTTATATGATAAAGGCTGGTAATAAATGTAGCTAGTAATGGTGATCCACTGTAGTGATGGAGGTGGTTGGTGGTGGTTATTAGGAGGTTACTTGGAAGCTGATGGTGGCGGTGATAGTAGTGGTTGGTGATTAGTAAGGGTGGCAATTGAGTATGTTAGGGCGGGTTAGGGCAGGGCAAGCCTTGACCTGCTAAGATGTTAACCCGCCCTGCCCCGTTTAGCATTTTTAAAAAATTTGCCCTGCCCTGCCCCGTTAAGTCCTGTCCCGCCCTGCCTTATTTATTTTTATGAAACAAGACACAAACTTAAAACAGTCATAACTTTTTATTCGTAAGATTAATCCCCATAAAGTATGAAACTGTCGAGAACAGAGAAAACTAGAACTTTTATTCAGCACAAACTTTCAGATTCTCTACCTATTTGTACAGTTTTTACGTTATACATTCTGCCCTTTTAAATTTCGATTGATCCGAGACAGAAACTTTAAACAGTGATAACTTTTAAATCGTAAGTCGGATTTATCCCTGTAAAGTCTCAAACTATCGATAACGGAGTAATCTAGAACTTTTATTCAGCACAAACTTTCAGATACTTTACCGATTTGTATAATTTACGTTATACATTCCACCCTTTCATATTTCGGTTGATCCGAGACAGAAACTTTAAACAGTGATAACTTTTAAACCGTAAGTCGGATTTATCCCCGTAAAGTATGTTAACGGAGTAATCTACAACTTTTATTCAGCACAAACTTTCAGATTCTTTACCGATTTGTATAGTTTTTACATTATACATTCAGTCCTTCCAGATTTTGGTTGATCCGATGCAGAAACTTTAAACAGTGATAACTTTCAAATCGTAAGTCGGATTAATCCCCGTAAAGTCTCAATATGACCGTAACAGAAAGATGTACAACTCTATAAAGTTTTATCCAATTCTAACAAGTACAACCCATCATAACATATTATAATTTCACAATCCAAACTAGTTAGAATTTTCTAAAAATTATAACCTATTACCTTCCCTGCCCTATTTAAAATTTTCTAAAATGTGTTTTGACCTGTTCCGCCTTGCCCTGTCCCATTTAAACATTGCCCTGCCCTACTCCGTTTAATGTTTGACCTGTCCTACCCTACCCTGTTCTGCCCCATTTCACATCCCTAATGATTAGTGATAGTGGTTGTGATTGTTTTGTAGCGCTCGATACTCGATAGCATGGCAGTGGAAATGAATAGAGTAGTATTAGTACATAGTAGTAGAAGGTTACCGTGACAAGAATCTTTAAATGTACGTCTTAATAATTTTATGATTTTGCCCAATGTATGAATGATTCAGATTTATTAAGAGCACATGCGTAAAGGGTTGTACCTAAAAATAATAACAAATTAACATATTTAATAAATTGAAATTTTAATGATATAAATTCAGACCCCTTCACTGTGATATAGCCATGCTGCAACTCACATAGCAAAATATCCAAAATTTCGCGAACAATCAAAGTACATCGAGCTTGATTCACTTCATTCGTGAAAAATTACTTAGACAAATTAATTTCTCCGCCATTTATTCTTTCTTTTCCTTAACTTGCACATTTTATTTAAAATTAATTTGTTGTACAATGCTACATCTGTAGAGTTTTGTTGGGTCTAAAACACGTAAGTAAGGCACATCGAAAGTTTAAAATTTTGTTCAACTTACTTACCCCAACAATACCGTCTGATATGATTACACAACAATTGAAATCTGTAAAGACATAAATAAAACTTACAGTTTGTGTTATCCGGAGTCTTTACTATAGGGAGCACACACGACTATCCTTTCGACCGCAAGCCTTGCTGTGGTATACTCCACTGTCAGGAAAGCCAGGAAATCTTGACAGAGGTTTAAGAGGATTTTATTCTCTGAACTCTGAGTTCAGAAAGTAAGAAGTGAGTAAACTAGTTTATGGGGTTAAGTGCTGATTATATATTAGTGGTTTATGTTAATTTTCGGATTAGGGTTGGGCTCCAAGTGTGACCCAAATTCCAAAATGCAGTGGGCCAGTCGGACTAGGACCACCGCCTTATAGGCGTCGCGACGCTTCCACTATTATTTTCAGCACATTTTAATCTCCCACTTGGCCTAGAGTCAATCTCCAACATATTCAATGCCCATATTTTTCAAAGTGACCATTATGCTTGACTAAGCTTAATGGTTTAGTAAATGGGTAAGCTAGATTATTATCTGTGGGAACGTAGTCTAATCTTATTTTTTCAGTCTCTGTTAGGCCGATTTCCAATTGCTCACGCAAGAGTACGTATCGTTACAAGTAATATAGTCTGGTAAGACCGAATATCGTCCTCATAGACTGATTTCTAATTACCGAACATCTATTCTAGGTTATCTATTTGGCAAACGATAAGTGATTTGGTTTTTTATCTAACACTAGTAGCGTAATTGCAAGAATCAAACTAAATTATTGAGGTTTAATCAGTTATGAAGCAATTAGGGCTTCCAATATCCTCATCTATCCACTCTTTTCAATCCTTAATGCAACTAGAATGACTTCTTCTTCTACGTTAAGATATCGGTTAACTAGACTGTCTTATATTCCGGTTAGAATATATAATCGCTCAACCCCAGTGCAGAAACCTTCTATATTTCTATGATAGGTTTTACCACATAGGAGGATTAAGAACAATAACCTATAATGTTACACAAGTATCGGGGTACTTTCGTCCGCTAGTTTAACCTATGTCTATTCAATTACAGCATATCCAAATCTCTCCTCTCGGTTCTTGATTCGAAATCATATAGATTATGATAATTAGTGATCAATTAACTATCAAACATTTATACCAATATTGAATAAATCATAATCAAGTGAAGAAGAAAATCAAACTAATACACTAATTCATGAATAAGAGTTTCAAGAGATTCAATAGGAAAGCCCTAATAAAGTGTTTAGCTCCTAGCCATAGACATGCTAAGAACTAATACAAATCCAAACATGAACTGCATTACAATAGAGAAAAGAAAGAAAAATACTTAGAACTAGGTCTCCAATTGTAGCCGCCAAGCGTTGTGTTGTGTTTTTCCCCAGAGAAGAAGATATATGGTAGAATCCTCCCTAAAATATGTCCCAGGGGTTTATATATGTTGTCAAAAACGTGTGCCTTGGACCCTTTTGCCCCTTGCCAATTCTGTTTGATGGAAATTCCGACGGCACCGCGGCCTGAGAATAGCACCGCAGCCGAATCATCGCGCTTCTCGATAATTATGGCACCGCGGTCCTGTAAAATGGTAACACGGTCCTGTAGTCTTTCGTCCGGATATGCCAACTTTCGTCCTTTTTGCTTCGGAAGCTCTTTTTCTGCCCATTTTTAGCTTTTTTTTGTCATTTTGACATTTAGAACCGTTGTGACTCAAAAGAAAGAAAAACAATCCTAATACTATACTAAACACAAACGAAATGAGTAAAATACTAATTAAAAATGACTCAAAAAGTGTATACAAAATACGCCTAACAAATACCCCCAAACTTAACCTTTGCTCGCCCTCGAGCAAAGATCAAAACAAAATCAAAGAAACAAAAAACTAAAAGACTCAAAGACTCAAATCAAGCAACTGCACAAGGTTACTTAGAAAAGCATGAATGTTAGTTGAGATAATATGCTGGAACATATATAACATGAATATAGAAATCTAGAATTTTAAGTCAGATATTTCGCAAATTCATTTCAATCACAATCAATGGAAGCATGAACCCCTAACCTATGCATGTCAATTTCATTTTGTTCTATGAGCTTGTTTACTTGCTATTCTCCACTAATTATAGACATAGATATTAGATATCTTCAGGACTTGTCATGATGTAATGTAGGCTTAGGCAGGGGTATGTAAGATTAGGCATTTAGACTCAATTTACATACCATAAGCGTTTTCCTCATTCAACCATTTTGTCCTTCTTTTTAGTATCATTTTCAATTCATACCTATCACTCTCATTTTTTCTTTTTGAGAGCATGAAACACATTCACATAGGCACCCCCAAACTTAGGCTTTTACATTTTTTTTTATTGGGGTGCATCGTTTTTTCACTCTCTTTTTGTATTTCTTTTTCACTCATTTTCATCCCTATTTTCAATTACTGCTTATGGCACACAAGGGAATCATGAGGTGTCAAAGAAAACAACTTATTTTAGGTTCAAAGGGGCTGACTAGGGATATAATTTATTACAAGGTAGGTAATGAATGGTAAGATAGGCTAACAAAGAAATGCCTGAATCATCTCCCTAAGCATGTACATCTTAACTATTTCGCCTCAAATAACAAGCAAGCAGACTTCATAGACATGTTTCAATCATTCTTTTCACCATTGACACACATAGGCTAAACACAAATATCCCAAATAATTAGATGTTCATGAATTTTTGGCATATCTAACTCAGGCACACAGAGTTTTGCTTCTCATTCTATTACATTATCACACTTAATTCACTAGGCATTTCAAGCAACTACAGCATGCATGATCATAAAAAAAATTAACTCATATAAGACACAAAAACACAAAAAAAACTCAAAAACAGACACACAAAATACTAAGACCCCCCCAAACTTAAACGACACATTGTCCCAAATGTGTAAAGACTAAAAATTAAAAGGGACGACTTATAGACATCAAAACAGCGGTTCAAAATGATGGTAGTGATGGCGGATGTTGCATTGAGGCGGTATCTGGAGATGTCGTGTTTTATCAACGGGGGCCGCGGCCCTGCATTATGGCGCCGCTGTGCTGTGCCAAATTTCTCCCGTTTTTGCAGCATTTTTCTCAATCCCTGCTTTTATCTGTCATCCACAACACTCAACATACCAGATCGTGAGACTGTTCAATTCAAAATAAAACAAACTAAAACAAAAATTTAAATAACATAATTAAAACCTTGTGTTGCCTCCCAAGTAGCGTTGTCTTTAACGTCTTTTAGCCGGACGCAATTAATCTTTACTAGTGCCCAGTGGATCCTTCTGCGAACTGCTTGCAATCCGCACAGTTATTATTGCATGTCTCACTTCTCTTACAACAATTCTATAGAACGCAGAAAATGGTGGTACTTTTATGCTTTCCCCAAATCGCCTAATACTTGCTTGCATTCAAAATTCCATATAGTGCAAGGAATAATGAAGCTCCATGAATCTCTAGACTTCTGGGGGTTCTCTTGAGGGTATGGACTTTCTGTTTGGGGATCAACAATGACAGCTAGTGCTGTTTCTTCTGCAATGGGTACAGGAAAAAGGAATTCCAAGGAATCCAACAAAGTGAAAAATTGGATTTCAGTAACCCCTTCTTTCTCTACACCAACTATCTCTCCCAATTTCTCATTGCTTTCAAAAACTTGTTGCGGTTCAGGTTCCTCCATATGCTTATCACTCCCCACAACTGTGTCGCTAGATAAGTTTTCTTGCGGTACATTGATCACCATATCCATCAGCTGCCCTATTTGTGTCTCCAAATTTTTGAGGGACACCTTTGTCTCAGCCATAAACTGAGTCTGACACTTGGTGAGCCTGAGAATGGCTGCCTGCAACTCATTTCTATCTTCCTCTTGAACTTGTGGATTAGGCTGCTGTTGTTGATTCCACTGCCCTTGATAGTAGTAGTAGTTCATGCATTTTTTTTGTTTTTTTTTCTTTACACTGACTTTTCCTATAAAATAAGAAAGACAACAAGAACTGATAAAAAGATGCTCGCAGAACAAGTTAGAAACTTATTCATGGAGCAACCAAATTAGAAATAAATATAGATGGTTCGATATTAAAAGTACGTCAGTCCCCGGCAACGGCGCCAAAAACTTGTTAGGCCGATTTCCAATTGCTCACGCAAGAGTACGTATCGTTACAAGTAATATAGTCTGGTAAGACCGAATATCGTTCTCAGAGACTAGTTTCTAATTACCGAGCATCTATTCTAGGTTATCTATTTGGCAAACGATAAGTTATTTGATTTTTTATCTAACACTAGTAGAGTAATTGCAAGAATCAAACTAAATTATTGAGGTTTAATCAGTTATGAAGGAATTAGGGCTTCCAATATCCTCAACTATCCACTCTTTTCAATCCTTAATGCAACTAGAATGACTTCTTCTTCTACGTTAAGATAGCGATTAACTATACTGTCTTATATTCCGGTTAGGATATATAATCGCTCAACCCAGTTATATATCCAAATAATATATAATATATATCCAAGTAATATATAATAAGATATGTCTATTCAATTACAACATATCCAAATCTCTCCTCTCGGTTCTTGATTCGAAATCATATAGATTATGATAATTAATGATCAATTAACTATCAAACATTCATACCAATATTGAATAAATCATAATCAAGTGAAGAAGAAAATCAAACTAATGCATTAATTCATGAATAAGAGTTTCAAGCGATTCAATAGGAAAGCCATAATAAAGTGTTTAGCTCCTAGCCATAGACATGCTAAGAACTAATACAAATCCAAACATGAACTGAATTACAATAGAGAAAAGAAAGAAAAATACTTAGAACCAGGTCTCCAATTGTAGCCGCCACGCGTTGTGTTGTGTTTTCCCCAGAGAAGAAGATATATGGTAGAATCCTCCCTAAAATCTGTCCCAAGGGTTTATATATGTTGTCAAAAACATGTGCCTTAGACCATTTTCCCCTTGCCAATTCTGTTTCGGACTGGAAATTCCCGCATCGGCACCGCGGTCCTGCAGAATGGCACCGTGGTGCCGAAAGTACTGAGGCTTCTCAGTAGTTATGGAACCGCGGTCCGGCAGAATGGCACCGCGGTCCTGCAGTCTTTCGTCCGAATCTGCCAACTTTCGTCCCTTTTGCTTCGGGAGCTCTTTTTCTGCCCACTTTTAGCTTCTTTTTGCCATTTTGCACCGCTGTGACTCAAAAGAAAGAAAAATAACCCTAATACTATACTAAACACAAACGAAATGAGTAAAATAGTAAATAAAAATGACTCAAAAAGTGTATATAAAATACGCCTAACAGTCTCTACCATCTCCCTGAGTATGTGGTATTTCCTTGGTACATGCTTATTTCTGTTTGTTGACCTTGGTTCCTTATCCTGAGCAATCGCACCAGTGTTGTCATAATAAATTGTTATTGGACAAGTGGCACTTGGAACAAACCATAGTTCTCTCAAGAACTCAGATATCGCGACAATTTCCTTATCAACTTCCGATCCAACAATGTACTCAGCTTCAATTGTCGAATCAACAATTGTAGATTGCTTGGAACTTTTCCAACTCACTACTCCACCATTTAAAATGAAGGCATAACCAGACTGAGATTTGAAGTCATTAACATCTGTCTGGAATCTAGCATCTGTGTACCCAGTAGCTACTTTCTTTTCTTGTCCAACATAAACTAGAAAATAGTCTTTAGTTCGTCTAAGATACTTAAGAATACCCTTGACCACTGTTGCGATATTTCTAGATGCTTACGCAAGTGTACATATCGTTCAAGTAATAAAGTCTGTAAGATCGAGTTATCGTCCACAGAGACTGGTTTGTCAAGTACCGATTATCTAATCTGTAGTATCTATTTGGTAACTGTTCTTTTGTTTGGATTTATGATTAAGACTAAAATTATAGTAAAGTGCAGAAATTTAACTAAAGATGATAATACTTTGGTTTGAAACAGTTATGAAGGAAATAGGGCTTTCAATCTCCTCAACTATCCACTTTTTCACGTGTTAATGCAAGGCTAATGACTCTTCTTCTTATTAAAATAGCATGTTAACTAATATGTTCTATATTCCGGTTAGGATATATAAAAACTCAACCTTGTGCAGAAACCTTCTATATTTCTACGATAGATTTTACCACACAGGAGGATTAAGAACAATAACCTTAAACACTACACAAGTATCGGAGTACTTTCGTCCACGATTTTAACTTATGTCTAGACAACTACTGCATATTCAAATCTCCCCTCTTGGATCTCGATTCGAAATCATATAAGTTATGACAATAAATGGCCAGTTAATTATCAAGCAATCAAAACAATATTAAATAGATCTTAATATGCTGAAGAAGAAATCAATAATTATGCATTAACTGTATGAAAGAGTTTCAAGTGATTCGACGAAAAACCCTAATAAAGAAATTAGCTCCTAGATATTGTCATGCTAAGAACTAATTTAATATCCAACATAAACTGAAATAAATAAAAGAGAAAAGACAGAACTTGAACAAGAGTAGTCTCCCATCTTGTAGCTTGCCTCATTCTTGCCTCCACAATGTATGATCTGAAATAAGACAGGGTTTAGGGTATATATCTGAGAAAAACCTTGCTTCGGACCCTTTTACCCTTACTGAAATTCGGCCCAGAAACCTAAAATATTCGCGTTGGCACCGCAGTGTTGCGGCCAGGCACCGCAGCCCTAATTCAGCCGAAAACAACTGGAGGCTACTGAAAATATTGCGCCGCGGTGTTTCATACCTGGATCGCGGTGCCTTCGACGGTAATTTTCCGTCCTCAGTTACTGGAAGTTTTACGCCTCGGCTCAACATTTTTCGGCCGCGGTTCATCAGCACCGTGGTCCCTCTTGGCCTTGCGTCGCGGTGCCTTCTGCTTTTCGTTTCGTTTTCGCCAGATTTCTTCTATTCTTCTCGGGACCTCTTAGGCTTCATTTCTTGGGCTGTGCTTATGCAATTTCATCCTCAATTAAGCTCGTTTCATCCTCAATTCTGTATTTTCTCCTTTAGGACCATTGTGACTCAAAAGACAAAAACACAACCCTAATACTATACTAAACACAAACGAAAAAAGGAAAATACTTAACTGAAAAGGACTCAAAGAGTGTATAAAATACACTCTACAAAACACCCCTAAACTTACACTTTACTCGCCCTCGAGTAAAGCACTAAACAAAAACAAAAACATAATCAAATAAAAGACTCTATGACATGGATCAAGTAGCTATAGCAATGCTTTCTCAAAATCATGGATGAAAACTGAGATAATATGTTAGAACATAGCATGAATTTTCAGCTTCTAAAACTTCAAGTTAGATAATTCGCAAATTCAATTATATCATAATCACTGAAAATACAAACACCTAACCTATGCATGTCAATTTCATTCCATCTTTCCCAAAATTCTATAGACCTGTTTACTTGTTATTCTCCACTAATCTTAGACATACACATTAGAGATCATCAGGACTTTCAACGGTTGTAATGTAGGCTTAGGCAGGGGTAGGTAAAAGTAGGCATTTAGGCTCAATTACGTACCATAAACATTTTTCATTCAACTCATTTTTCCTTCTTTTTCACTTTCTTTTTAGTCTCATACCTATTTTCCTCTCTTTTCTTTTGAGAGAATGAGATCTATTATAAATAACAAGCACCCCAAACTTCAACTTTTGCATATTTTTCATTGAGGTGCATCAAATTTTCACTCTCTTTTTATTTCTTTTTCAACACTTTTCATCCCATTAACTTTTAATTATCACTTATGGCACAATCAACAAATCATAGTGTCAAACAAATATATTATTTTAGGCTCAAAGAGGCTGACTAGTGATACAATTTATGTCAGGGTAGGTAATGAATGGTCAGAAGGGCTATCAAAGAATGCCTGAATCATCTCTCTAAGCATGTATATCTTAACTATTTCACCTCAAATAACAAGCAAACATATTTTCTAGACATTTTTTTCAACCTTTCTTTCCATAATTGACAACATATAGGCTAAGCACAAATATTCAAATAATTAGATGTCATGAATTTTTGGCATATCTAACTTAAGCACACAAATTTTTGCTTTTAGTTCCATTATATTATCCCACTCTATCTACTCAATATCTTTAGCGACTACAACATACACGATCCATAAAAAAAATTATGACTCACAAAACACATAAAACAAACAAAAAGACGACAAAAAGACTCAAAACAAAATAAGACACCCCCCAAACTTAATCGACGCATTGTCCCCAATGTGTAAAGACTAAAAATGAAGGGACAAATTACTGACACAACACAACGGTCATAACAGAGGGTCTAGGAGGAAATTTTTGACATTGCATAGGTAGCACAAAATCGAAGGAGGCACCGCGGTCCTTGGACCATGCTGGGCGGCCCTAATTGCCCGACAGAATCACTGGAGCTACTGCCTCTCTTGCACCGCGGTTCAATCAACAGGCACCGCGACTCTTATTCACCAAAATTTGACTTCGCCTAGTTTTCAGCATTTTTCGCCCTTTTCTCCTCGGAGTTAGTTCCTAGTCCACCTGCCATAAAAAACATACCAAACATACAAGACCGTGAGACTGTTCAAGACAAAATAAACAACTAAAAAAATTGAAATAACATAATTAAAAATATTGGGTTGTCTCTCAAGTAGCGCTGTCTTTAACGTCTTTTAGACGGACGCAATTTTCTTACTCAATCAAGGGGGTAATATCCAATTCAATACCATTCTCTTTTTCCTTCTCCTCTTCTTTTTCGCATGACTGAGTTCAGAAGTCTTACCATCAAGTTTTTCATGCTGCTTTAATGTTACTTCACGAGCCTCAATACTTGTGAGGCTTTTCTCAGAGACACCCTTGTCAACTATCCCAATGGCAAACCATCTATCATTGACTTGAGGTTCAGTGGGTATCTTGAAAACTTTGAAAATCATCTCCTCATCTTGGACTCGGAGTTTTAACTCTCACTTCTCAACATCAATCAGTGCCCTCCCTGTGGCTAGAAATAGTCTCCCAAGGATCATGGGCATGTTTTCATCTTCCTCTATATCAAGAATGAGGAAATAAGCAGAAATGATGAATTTACCCACTTTCACCAATACGTCTTCAATTAATCCTCGGGGATGTACGATTGAGCGATCTGCTAGCTGCAAAGTCACTGTTGTTGGCCTTGTTTCCCCCAAACCAAGTTTTTTAAACATAGAGAGGTGCATAAGATTGATACTTGCCCCCAAGTCACACAAAGCTTGCTTGCATGTCACTTTTCCTTTAGTGCAAGGTAAGGTGAAACTCCCTGGATCTTTTAACTTTGGAGAAAGTCTCTTCTGCAAAATAGCACTGCACTCCTCTATCAGCACCACTGTCTCATAGTCTGCCAATTTCCTCTTTTTAAAGAGGATATCCTTTATGAATTTGACATACGCTGGCATCTGCTCTAAGGCTTCAATGAAGATGAGATTAATATGCAACTTTTTGAAGACCTCTAAGAATTTCGAAAACTGCTTGTCCAGGGCCTTCTTCTGCAGTCTTTGAGGGTATGGAATTCTGTCTGTATATTCCCTCATAACTGCTGGCGGAGCCTTCTCTAACATAGGGCGGTCATCAGTAACCCCCTCATTCTCTGCATCAACTATCTTCTCCACTTCATTATCTTTTTTAACCACTGGTTGAGTGCGACCGCTCTAATCGCTACCATTTCTCGTGCCGATTTCGACCTTTGCTCCTTGGGTTCATCATTGTGTTGCTAGGGAGGTTTTCTTGCGGTCTGTCACTCAATTTTTCTGCTAACTGCCCCCATTTGAGTCTCCAAGTTCCTAATAGATGATCTTGTTTCGGTCATGAACTGGGTTTTGGTCAAGATTGCAAATGAGGACCTGGTTTCTGCCATGAATTGAGTCTGGGAGTTAGCAAAGGTCAACAATGGTGCTCTTATTTCTCTTATTTCATCTGGCTTCTCTTGTGGTGTTGGTGGCCTGGGCTGCTGCTAGATCTGTCCCTAAGGCTGTTGATATTGCTCCTGAAACTGATGCTGCTGTCCTTGGTCATTCCTCCATGAAAAGTTGGGGTGATTTCTCCACCCCTGATTATATGTGTTGGAGAATGCGTTGTTTTAGGGCCTCTGAAAATTCCCAACTGCTTGAACCTGCTCCATAGACACATTGTTTGGATCCACTGTTGTGCACCTATCAAAACTATGGGGACCCCCACAAATCTCACAACTCACTAGTGTTTGGACAACATTAACGGGCATTGTACTCTGCTGTAACTTCTTTGTCAGAGTGACAACCTGCGCAGTCAATGCAGTGATAGCATCCAACTCATGAACTTCAACCACTTTCCTGTTGTTTGTAGCTCTTTCATCGGCCCCCTGATGGTTATTTGTGGTCATGTCCTCTAGCAAATCATGTGCCTCATTGACACTCTTCCTCATGAACGTTCCCTCTGCCGCATCATCAATAATGATACGCATTGTACCACACAACCCATTGGAGAATATGTGGATTAACATTCATTTCTCAATCCCATGATGCGGTCACCTCCTCTGTAAATCTTTAAACCGCTCCCATGCATCATATAGTGACTCTCCCATCCAGCTGGTAAAAGTTATTCAACTCTCCTCTGAGCCTTGCTACTTTGGATGTAGGGAAGAATTTGGCAAGAAACTTCTGAGCCAAGTCTTGCCATGTGGTAATGGAGTTCGCCTGTAGCGAGTTCAACCAGCTCTTTGCTCTATCCCTGAGTGAGAATGGGAAGAGTCTCAACCGAATGACATCATCAGTAACACCATTATACTTAAAGGTTGCACACAACTCTAGGAATTTTGCTAGATGCATATGGGGATCTTCAGACAGTAATCCCCCAAACTGAACTGATCCTTGAACCATGTGCAAGATTGCTGGTTTGATTTCAAAATTATTAGCTTCCACAACTAGAAGCCTGATGCAAGTCTGCGCCCCTGTAATTATAGGCATCACATAGTCCCCTAAACTTCTCTTTGCAGGATGCGGGACTTGTCTATTCACAGCCGTTAACTCATAATTCTCCACGTTGTTGTTTTGCTGATTTTCCATTGCTAAAGAATCAACAATTCTCTTGTCTTTCCTGTTCTGTCTGCACAATCTTTCAATCTCAGGGTTCAGAGGGATAGGAGTGTCTGCTCATCTCCTACTTCGCATAAACTAAGTTCCTGAAATCGATCAAAAACAAGAAAACAGATCAAAGTAAAAATGTTCTAAAATAAAAAATAAAAAAAACCAAAATAGAAATAAGAATAGATAATTCGATATTGATAGTACGCCAGTCCCCGACAACGGCGCCAAAAACCTGTTGCGATATTTCTAGATTCTTACGCAAGTGTACGTATCGTTCAAGTAATAAAGTCTGTAAGACCGAGTTATCGTCCACAGAGACTGGTTTGTCAAGTACCGATTATCTAATTTGTAGTATCTATTTGGTAACCGTTCTTTTGTTTGGATTTATGATTAAGACTAAAATTATAGTAAAGTGCAGAAATTAAACTAAAGATGATAATACTTTGGTTTGAAACAGTTATGAAGGAAATAGGACTTTCAATCTCCTCAACTATCTACTCTTTCACGTGTTAATGCAAGACTAATGACTCTTCTTCTTATTAAGATATCAGTTCAACTAATATGTTCTATATCCCGGTTAGGATATATAAAAACTCAACCTTGTGCAGAAACCATCTATATTTCTATGATAGATTTTACCACACAGTAGGATTAAGAATAATAACTTTAAATACTACACACGTATCGGGGTACTTTCGTCCACGATTTTAACCTATGTCTAGACAACTACAACATATTCAAATCTCCTCTCTCGGATCTCGATTCGAAATCATATAAGTTATGACAATTAATGGTCAGTTAATTATCAAGCAATCAAAACAATATTGAATAGATCTTAATATGCTGAAGAAGAAATCAATAACTATGCATTAACTGTATGAAAGAGTTTCAAGTGATTCGACGGAAAACCCTAATAAAGAAATTAGCTCCTAGACATTGTCATGCTAAGAACTAATTTAATATCCAACATAAAATGAAATAAATAAAAGAGAAAAGAAAGAACTTGAACAAGAGTAGTCTCCAATCTTGTAGCATGTCTCCTTCTTGCCTCCACAAAGTATGATCTGAAATAAGACAGGGTTTAAGGTATTTATATCTGAAAACACCTTGCTTCGGACCCTTTTAACCTTAGTGAAATTCGGCCCAGAAACCTAAAATATTCGCGTCGGCACCGCGGTGCTGCAGCTAGGCACCACAACCCTAATTCAGCCGAAAACAACTGGAGGCTACTGGAAATATTGCGCCGCGGTGCTTCATACCTGGATCACGGTGCCTTCGACGGTGATTTTCTGTCCTCAGTTACTGGAATTTTTACGCCTCGGCTCAATAATTTTCGGCCGCGGTTCATCAGCACCGCAGTCCCTCTTGGCCTTGTGTCACGGTGCCTTCTACTTTTCATCCCATTTTTGCCAGATTTCTTCTATTCTTCTCGGGACCTCTTAGACTTCATTTCTTGGGTTGTGCTTGTGCAATTTCATCCTCAATTATGTATTTCCTCATTTAGGACCGTTGTGACTCAAATGACAAAAAAATAACCCTAATCCTATACTAAACACAAACAAAAAAAGGAAAATACTTAACTGAAAAGGACTCAAAAGAGCGTAAAATACACTCTGCAACAACTTTCCAGTGTTCCTCTCCAGAATTCTGCTGAAATTTGCAAGTCATACTAAGTGCATAGGCCACATTTGACCTCGTACAGGTCATGACATATATGATTGGTCCTATATATGAAGCATATGAGATTCTCTTCATGTGTTCAAGTTCTGCAATAGTAGAATGATTATCCTTCTTTGATAACTTGATGCCTTGACCTATAAGAAGACCTCACTTCTTGGAATTTTCCATAGAGAATCATCTTAGCACTTTGTCTATGTATACAGATCGTGACAGCCCAAACAATCTATTAGGTCTATCTTTGTAGATCCTAATTTCAAGAATGTAACAGACTTCACCTAAGTCATTCATCATGAAGGTGCTGGATAACCATTCCTCGACTGATTGCATGAGAGTCTTATCATCTCACATTATTAATATGTCATCTACATATATAACAATGAAGACGAATACTCTCATCTGTGCGTTTGCTATAAACGCATGAATCTTCTTTGCTTCTAACAAAGTCAAACGATTTGACTGCTTTATCAAAACAAATATTCCAACTCCTTGAGGCTTGCTTAAGTCCATAAATTGACTTCTGTAGTTTGCATACTGCTTTGGGCTGAGTCTCAGATGTAAAACCTTCTGATTGTATCATATACACCTCCTCAATTAGATTACCATTGAGGAAGACAATCTTAACATCCATTTGCCAAATATCATAATCATAATATGCAGCTACTGCAAGTAAAATCTGAATGGACTTAATTTTTGCAACATGTGAAAATGTTTCATCATAATCGACCCCAAACCGTTGATTATAACTTTTAACCACCAATCTTGCCTTATAAGTTTGTATCTTACCATATGCATCAATCTTCTTCTTGAAGACCCATTTACATCTTATGGGTCTAACCCCTATTGGCAAATCAACCAAGTTTCATACTTGATTGATGTATATTGAGTCCATTTCGAATTTCATGGCTTCTTTCCATCTTTGCGAATCAATGTCTAACATTGCTTCGGTGTAGTTTGTAGGTTCATCGTCATCAACAATATTTATCTCATTGTGTGTTTCAATAAGGAGATTTAGTCTTTCAGGTGGACGATGAGTCCTAGTGGTCCTACAGAGTTGAATATTCTGTGTTTCAGTGTTTGTTGTATTCTGATTGTGAGAAGGTGTTTGCGTGTTGGACAATCCACCACTTTAAGAGCTTTCAGGAATGTCATTTTCATGTCTTTCCTGAATGGGATGATGTACAACTATTGTATCATATTTCATTGGTTGTGTATGAGAGTCTTGCATTTTTGCACTATCTCTCACCACACTCCCACTGACTGAAGGGCGTACTCTAAGTACCCAATCTTCACCAAATACTCTCACTGAATCCTTGCCTAGGTCATGTGACAAGGGTTCAACCTCTGTATTATCTTGCGCTTTTTGAATTTCTTCAAGTTATATCTTATTGCAACTCTGTTCCTTGTAGACATAGTCTTCTTCAAGGAAAATTGCATTTCTAGAAATAATGACCTTATGTTCTCCAAGGAAGATAGAAATAGTATCCTCTAGTTTCTTTTGGATACCCCACAAAATAATACTTCTCACTCTTGGATTGCAACTTGTCAGTAAGCAACTTCTTTACATATGTAGGGCACCCCAGGGTCACATGTGTTTAAGTGCTGGCTTCTTGCCGTTCCATATCTCATATGGATCTATGAAGGAATGTTGTTCAGAATCTAGATTGAGCTTTGTAATGCATATCCCCAAAGGTATGTTGGTAGAGTTGAGAAGTTCATCATGGATCTAACCATATCTAATATGGTTCAATTTCTCCTTTCAGTAACACTATTCATTTGTGGCGTTCCAGGAGGTTCCATTGTGATTGAACTCCATGAAGCTTCAAGTAATCTAATTTTTTTTTACTTAAGTATTCACCCCCTCGATCTGATCGAAGAGTCTTGATACTTGTTTCAAGTTGCTTCTCTACTTCTAACTTGTACTCCTTGAATATCTCAAAAGCTTCGGACAGGGTCAAAGTACATTACTCTGTAAATCAGGTGCGTATTGACCTAAAGTCAAATGCCCTCTATATCCCACATGATAATATTCTAGACATGTATAACAAATAGTTTATCAGCAGAGTATATCAATACCCTCTAAGAGTATCCATGTGTCCTTCACTAGTAGTCATTACTAGTAGTAAGTGAGACATACTACATTCTCTAAGAATGTGATGCAGACCACATGTCGACTTATAACATATCATTGATATCCCATTTTCAATGATCATCAGTCGAGACTATTTTGAGAGTTACGCTCTATCATTAATATCTCACTTTATTAATGACAATATAAGCTCAGGGAATGCACATTAATGAATAATCACAAGCAATCAAAATCATAATTCAATAATTGCAAATGCCAAAATGTATTAATCTCATTAATAGTACGAATGTGTTCAAATATATTTATCCTAAAGTGATTGTCTCTAGGACATACATACTTTCAACGTCACCTATTAGATTAATTCCTAATAAATAATGGCAAGGAAAGAAATGGGAAAAAAAGAAGCTTTGCTTCAGACCATATGAAACTATATATATATGCTATGGTTGAGTAACAAATATAACGGGAAATGACCAATTATTGAACTATATATGTCGTTCACTACTCATAAAGAGTGAGCAATATGACGGTCATCTTCATTTTCTTATCTTTTTCCCTGTTTTTTGTTAAAGCTTATTATTGGTGGAGGTATTAGGATGGGTTATAATTCTTTTATTATAAGTCAGAATTTATAATATAGGTTGCGTTAGAAGGCCTTCAATTAGTCAGAAACGATGAAAGAAGAACACCAGAGAAAATCAATACCAACTTCTCTGTGTATTTATAACAACATATCCAGTAAAATATCACAATGTGAGTCTGGGTCTCTGTATATTTAATCGTCCTTATATTAATTTCTAAGATTCCGTCAATGTTTTGGTTATAGAAATTCTCAATTCCTTTTTGGAGAAAATGATAGTCGAGGGGTGGGGGGGAGGGGGGTGGAGGGGTTTGATTTCTCTAATGGGAAACTATATATTTAATTTAGCTAGGTAATTTCTTATAGTTTGAATATCTTGCACGAGATGATCAAAAGATGACTCTCATCTCGGTGGATTAAGTCATATAACCATAATTTTCAAATGTAGTGATTTGTCTTAACTCGTCACTTTTAAAATCAATGACTTTGAAATGATAAAGACTTGGCTTAAATATTAATTTGAAGTCCTCGGCGGTCATCTTGTTAGTAAGATATACTAGGAGTGTTTACACTAGCTAGACACAAGTTTCAATTAAGAAATATGTTAGAGAGCGTTTCTTGTACGTAGATTTATCTTTCAAATTGTTGATGTGTGACATTATATAACTACGGGAAATAATATAATCAATCTAAATGTACGTTGTATTTATCAGAACAATACACAACGATATAATACAACATAATTAATACAATATAGTACGATATATTTTGAAACAATAAGTCACAACCATGCATCCAAATAGAGGGTAAGAAAGTATACCCTCCGTCTCAATTTATGTGACACTTTTTCTTCTTTATTTAGTCCAAAGAAGAATGATATCTTTTTATATTTAGTAACAATTTAACTTAAAACTTTCTATTTATCCTTGATGATGTATAGCCACATGAATTTTTATGACTTATTTTAGACCACAAATTTCAAAATATTTTTTTCCCTCTTAGACTCCATACCTAGTCAAATACATTCACATAAATTGAGACATATGGAGTATTTATTAGAGGTTTATTTTACACAATTAACCTTGTTAATTGTGCTTTGAAAACCTAAGTTTGTCTAAAACTACTTTATGTAGTTACTTAATGATAAAGCTAATATTGAAATTAAAAATATTTTTGATAAAATGAACGAGTACAAATAAGAATCTACTTTTAATATAAGGATAAGTAAAATGGGACGAAGGGAGTATGTTCAAGTCTAAAGCATAAAATTAGCTCGTTCTGAAGGCATAACATGTTAACCATGCCTTCAGAATTTCTATGTAGCAAAACATAACATGTTAACCAAGTCGGTATATATTTAGTGGCGGATCCAGGCGATAAATTTTGGTGGTGCAAACATATGAAATAATAATATTTTGCATAGCAATTCTTTTTTTTTATTTTTATGCCTAGAAGGCAAAAAAAAATTAAAAATCTGGTGGTGCAACTGCACCACCATGTATATACATGGATCCACCAGTGTATATACTCCTTTCTGTCACTTTAATTGTCCACTATTAATTTGGCACGTCATTAATTAAGAATTAATAAATAAAATATATATTTTATTATAATATGTATATTAATTAGTAAATAGTCTTAATAGACTTGAAAAAGTAATTTGAAAATGAATAATTAATATTAGAATAAAACAAGAAAAAAATTGTATTTCTCTTGATATGCTAAAATAGAGTAATAGACAAGTAAAAATAACAATAACATACCCAATACAATCCATAACATGGGATCTGAAAAGAGTAGAGTGTACGCAAATCTTACCTCCATCTTGGACAAGTAAAAGTGATTTTTTTTAATAAAAAAAGTGGAGTAATTGATAAGTCCTTTTAAAATTTGGTAAACAGTTGTTGACGAGCAGTAGCAAGTTGGTATATATGTTGGGGGCAAAAGGCGAAATTCCTCGCCCACAGAGCTCCCGCCTCCCGACCCGACAGATATTTATGGAGGATGTAAATTATGGTATGGCGGCTGGCGAGAGGCACAATCTTTGTGCTTGCGAGGCCATCCACAAAGGAGGAATGAAACTTTCACACTGCGGTTGTCGGCCGAACTGCTTACTTGGGACAATCTGTCTTAAACTAATCGTCTTCTGCCCATTCGGGCAAGTTGATATATATGTTCATTGCCTGGGGGGATGGATTCTATAAAATAAAATAAAAAAGCAAAGCAAGTTGGTACATGATTGATAAGTCCTAAAATTTTATGATTTCTACGATGTTTCTTCTTTCATCGTTTTTGACTAATCATGGCCTCCTAATAAAACATATACCTATAAATTCTAACGTCAAGAAGAGAGAATAGAAACAGCTCCCAAAAAGTTACAGAAATGAAGATGATTATAACTTATATCATTGCGTTACTTGTTATACAAGAACTGTCCATTTTTAAGAATAGCTGTATAGGCGATGCCTCTTTAGATGTAGGAATATGGCGACTGCTGGCTGTTTCTGCCCAGGAGAGACGGCCTGCTCGGCCGCCTCCACCACCACCAATCCGGGCCAGACCGATAATTCAGGGAATATTTCCACCCCCACCTCCATATTGAACGAGCCCTATATATGTAATTGACCTTATCAGGTGTGCCAATTTTCTAGCAAATAAAAACATAATTTTGAAGAAGCTGCTATGATACTTTGGAGTAATGTATTTAAGGACATGAAGTTTCTTCTCCTAGTGAACTTAAATCATGTTGAGTTTGCAATGTTTTAAAATCTTTATTTAGTTTGTTTTTTCACTGTATCAAAAATAAAGATTATTGATGTTAGTTAATATACCTACAACCAATAAAAACTCTCTTCTTTTATACGCTCTCCGTTTGGTTTTACTTGTTCATTTTGTATTTTGCACTCCTTTTATTATTATAGTTTTCTTTGTTTCAGTATTACATTATTTGTTGTTGTTATTGTTTTCTTCTCCATTATTTTCAGCATACTTCTTCACTATTGCATTTTCTTTTTTCATACTTGATTTTGATAAGCTTTCAAGAGTCTATCGGAAAGAACCTCTCAACCTTCACAAAGTAAGGGTAAGGTTGTGTAGACACTACTTGTCAAATTACAATGAGTATGTTGTTATTATAAAAATATCAATTAAATATTTATTTTACTTTTATCCCGTGACTCTTTTGTAGACCAAGTCGTGAGTTACGTTAAGTGTATATCACGGTAATATCAATATATCTAACACATCCCCGCAGTCATAGCGGACGGTACTCGAACGCTGAGACTATCCCTAAAATCTTCAAAAAAGACTAAGGGAAGACCCTTTGTAAAGATGACTGCAACTTGATACCTGGAAGGGACATGGCAGACGCGTACTTATCCTCGAGCTACCTTTTCTCGAACAAAGTGAATGTCCATCTCTATATGTTTAGTGCACTGGTGCTGAACTGGATTACCAGAAAGGTAGATGGCACTATCATTATCACAATACACCAAGATAGCTTTCTGAATAGGACAATGGAGCTCTAAAAAAAGATTACGTAACCAACATGATTCAGAGACCACATTGGCTACCCCTCGATACTCGGCCTCTGCACTCGAACGTGATAGTGTTGACTGACGCTTGGCAGACCAGGAGACCAAGTTATTACCAAGAAACATACAATAGCCAGACGTAGAAAGTCTGGTATCCGGATAGCCACCCCAATCATCATCTGTATATGAGACAAGTGTAGAAGTCGACGAGGGATACAAATGCAAGTCATAATCAAGTGTGCCCTAGATGTACCTAATAATGCGTTTGAGCGCATTTATGTGCTCAATCCTGGGATCATGCATAAACAAACACACATGCTGCACGACATATGTAATATCAGGTCGCGTGAACGTAAGATACTGAAGTGCCCCTGCAAGGCTGTGATATCGGGTTAGATCCTCATATGGGGAGCCAGCCGCAACACCCAACTTGGCTTTAATATCAACTAGAGTGGAAATGGACTTACATGATGACATCCCAGCCATCTCAATGATCTCAGCTTCATACTTTATATGTAATAAGAACAATCCAACTGAATGACGAGTGACAACAATCCCAAAAAAATAACTCAAGAGTCTCAAGTCTTTCATAGCAAACTCAAAACTGAGCATTGTCATGATAGACTGGCGTAATGCATCAGATGAAGCAGTCAAGATAATATCATCCACATATAAGAGTATATAGGCCAATGACGAACCACGATGATATATGAATAACGAATTATCATACATGTTGTGAGAGAATCCAATAGTCGACACAAAATCTGCAAACCTCTTATACCATGCCCGTGGGGACTGTTTAAACTCATATAAGGACTTCTTCAACAAACATACATGATGTGGATATTTGGGATCCCTAAACCCAAAAGGTTGATGCATAAACACTGTCTCCTTGAGATCACCATGTAAGAAAATATTTTTCACATCCAACTGATGAATGGGCCATGCTTTCGATAGATCCAAGCTGAGCATTGTGCGAATGGTAGCTGGCTTGACCACCAGACTAAATTTCTCACCACAATCAACACCAACCTGCTAAGTCTTACCATCACTTACAAGACGAGTCTTATGCCCCGCAAAAGAACCGTCAGAATTATCATTATCTTATGAGCAAAAATCCACATAGACCGAATAATACTAACACCAGATGGACGGAAGCTTTCTGTCACTTTAATTTCCACTATTGATTTTACACGTCATTAAGAATTAATAAATAAAGTATATATTTTATTATAATATGCATATTAATTAGTATATAGTCTCAATAAACTTGAAAAAGTAATTTGAAATTGAATAATTAATGTTAGGATAAAACAAGAAAAAAATTGTCCTTCACTTGATATGCTAAAGTAGACAAGTAAAAACAACAACAACATACCCAGTACAATCCCACAACGTGGGGTCTAAAAAGAATAGAGTGTACGCAAACATTACCTCCACCTTGGACAAGTAAAAGTGATTTTATTTTAAAAAAAAAGTGGAGTAATTGATAAGTCCTTTTAAAATTTGGTATACAGTTGTTGACGAGCAGTAGCAAGTTGGTATATATGTTGGGGGTAAAAGGCGAAATTCCTCGCCCACAGGATCCCCACCCCGTGGCCTGACATAGATTGGTGGATGAGGTAAATCATGGTGACACAGCGGCCCACTAGGTGGGAGGCACAGTGTCTAATGTCCACAAGGAGTCATCCCCCACAAAGGAGGAATGAAACTACACACTGCGGCTGACAGGACTTGAACCTGCCTATTTGGAGGCAATCTACCACCCTGAAATTAGCTGAGCTACGCCCATACGGGCAAGTTGGTATTTATGTTCATTGCCTGGGGGGATGGATTCTATAAAATAAATTAAAAAAAGCAAAGCAAGTTGGTACATGATTGATAAAGTCCTAAAATTTTATGATTTCTACGATGTTTCTTCTTTCATCGTTTTTGACTAATCATGGCCTCCTAACAAAACATATATCTATAAATTCTAACGTCAAGAAGAGAGAATAGAAACAGCTCCGAAAAGGTTAAAGAAATGAAGATGATTATAACTTATATCATTGCGTTACTTGTTATACAAGAAATGTCCATTTTTAAGAATAGCTGTATAGGCGATGCCTCTTTAGATGTAGGATTAGAAATATATATATATATCACTGTTTATTTTTTTTCTCAGAATTTTAATTTTTCTTTGTTATTTGTTGCCTTAAAATTTTGCAGAAAATTAAAAATATCCTTATTTATTTATTTATTTATTTATTTATTTATTTATTTATTTCATCATTAATACTACTAATTACCTTTTCTAAAACCCTTCTAATACCTTTTGTTACGTTATCCCGTTTTTCCACCCAACAGGTCCCTGGCTGTGAGAATCTGTCCCCATATGAGGATCATAGTCCTCCGCTGAGAGAAAGTAAGGTCTTCATCATCTATTTGACAGACCCAATCAGGGGTGGCCCATCTCTCTAGGACCGGTTGCCAATCTGGTCTCTAGACAGACCATGAAGAGTGGAGACATCGACAAAAGCATCCTGGGGCACAAGGGGTGTTCTCCGAAGAGTAACGGCTAATACTGGCGGGTTTAACGGAAAGCGGCGATCATCAAATTTATCGGGGATGAATTCAGAAAAATAGATGGTGATCCACAACTAAAGAAACCACTGAGGACCAGCTAAGGTATCTAGGTTTCTATAGTCCCTCAACCTCGTCTGGCATCACCTAGAGCCACATAAAGATAGGTCAAGAAGAGAGATGCCCAGCTGACATCCCTCCCCGAAACGGCTAACGCCACATAAATTTCCAGCTCTTTTACAACTGCACAAGAACCCGTACAGACAAAGTATCGGCTGAACCAAAAAAATAGAAAAGCATGATGCTCAGCATCATCGACTGGAAAGGGCGATATCCGGCGGTTGTTAGCTATAAACTGGTTGTTGTCTGAAGAAGTCTTTGAGACTATGATGCCTAAATCGACAATATTTAAATCGCATAGGACAGGTGCCTCGGCTCCCGAAATCGAAAGGCCAAGTATTGTCGTCATATCAAGCAGTGTGGGGGTTATCATTCTCCAAGGGAAAAAAAAGGCATTGGAAGTGATTGACCAGTAACCAAGAAAGACATATATAAGCCTATGTTGCAGGGGGTCAGATCCGACAACACAATGGCGTCGTAGAGACCCGTGCGCCTTCATTCGACTTTCTTGACCGACTTCATTCTGTTTATCCAAATAGAATAGTTGGAAATCTTGGTCGGCCAGGTGCGCAGACTAGTCGGACAACGATCACCAGTGAACCAGTCATAGGTAATCGGAAGATTGTAGTTAATCGGGCTTATATGCTGAGAAAAAAAGGAGGTCACTTTGTTCAGGTGTACCAAAATGGGAAAGAAGCAGTTGCTCATCTATGAAGACAAAAGTGGGGATTAGGTCATCAGTAGATGAACTGGTGCTATACGACCCCATAGATAGAGAAAAGGATGAAGACATGGTTTTTCTGATGAAGAAATAGGGTTTTTCCGGAAAAAAGGCGATGAGTTTGGAAATGACCAAGAAAATTGAATGAGAAACCTTGTATGGAATGTCTCTCCTAAAATATGTCCTTTCTCTTAAGGATATGATTGACAGTCTGTTTGGGGTCTTTTTGCTCAAAACGTGCGGCTAAAAAACCATCAGAAAACTTGTGAAAGCTGAAACGCTTTTTTGTAAGGAAAGATGAGTGTTTTAAAAAAGACCATTATTGCATGCACTGGAGACGGGACGATTGAAATTACATGCGCGGCTATCAGACTAAAACAATGGTTATTTTCGAATACATTAACTCAACAATCACACTCGAGTTAATGTAGGGAAAATTGTTAACACTAAAAAATAATTTAAGTGTTTAGCCAAAATTCAGTGACAGCCGAATTATTCTGGAGTCGAATTTACTCCTAGCCCTCGACTATAAGAACTTCATCGGCTACTAAGGCATCTTATCCGAAGTCTTTAGTTAGAGGTACGACTGGGACCCACTCAGATGCAGAAGCCTCATCGACCAAGTCAAAAGAATTTCTAAACCCCTAAAAGCGGTAACGACCAATGACAGCTGAAAACAAGAGCCATTACCCGAGCAAGAGGAGTAGAGGGCTAGAAAATCGACACTACCTCCTCCATGGTCGGCTATTGACTTGGTGGGTTACTTGATGGATGACATGGGATGGGGCACGTTTGTACACTTTTCTTCCTTTTTGTATTATAAATAGGAATATTATTTTGTATATACGACACAATAAATCAAACAATCAAATCTTTTATCTATCCTTACTTTATCCTTTATTTTACTTTATCATTTACTGTACTCAGCTGTATTCATGTTTCTTACCTCTTAGTTTACTAATATCATCGTCCTAACGCTTTCTGAAGTAGTTGTGAAACTCATTGCTGTAAATTAGAGTTCCAATTTCAGTCTGAATCGCTTGAATTAAGGAATTAATTTGTCTTCCGATTCGATCAGCTGATACAACGGCAGAAAACAGAATTCTTGGCGGGAACAAATGTTGAATTAAATAAAATCAATAATTACACTCTCCATTAGCCAGTACATTCTAATCATCAACTTTCTAAAATCGTGTGTTGCCAAAAGTCATAGGACTAGACCAAAGCATTTGATTATTCACGAAATTGATAGGACTAATCAAATTCATTCCTCCTACATTACTATATTCACATGTTATTGAAATCGTGTATAATTGCTAGGAAGTTTGAGTTCTTTAGGTAGAGTTTTGTTGGGTTCGTGCACGTAACAGAATTTGAAAATTTGTGTTTCAAACCCAACAAGCGACGAACTGCAGGATGATTATGTAGTAATAAAAGAAAACATGTATATATAACCGTAATGCATCGAAAGAACACTTACAGTTTAAATAAATTTGGAGTCTTTTAGTAATCCGAGGGTGGGCACGCAATTGATCCTCGATAACAAGTTCCTAAAACTCTGATGTATACCTTCTTCGAACAGCTATAAAATTCAGCAAAGGTTCGAGAGAATTTTTATTCTAGGTCTCTAAGACTGAGAATAATATAAAATGAATTGTGTATTGAATAATGAATAAGCCCCTCTATTTATAGTTGCGTTTTAGGTTTAAAACGCAGCTAGGGTTTCACGTGGGCCAGGTCAAGAAAACGAGATGCAATGAGTCAGTTAGATTATCCCACGAGGCGCAATGAAGCAATTGTGTGTGGGACGTCGTTCCATTTTCATTTTAATTAAATCCGAAATCTAATTTCAACTTAATTAAATAATCATTATTCATTCAAATGTCTCAATTATAAATCGAGCATTTATATTCTCTCATTACATCCTTAGATCGAAGGAACAATTTACATAGTGTTATCCTACAGGCCTTCACATATCGACACTAATCAGATTAGAGTAAACACGGAACTCTTAGACGGCGCCGGAAGACGAACTCAATATGTGAATTATATTTACATGAATCTGGTAAATTAAACCTCTATGTGAGAAGCTAAAATTCTTTCATTCACGACGCACTCGGTCAAGCTTAGGATTTGCCAAGTGTCTATCCAAAAGGCTTGATCATTATATCTCATCTATATTAGTTGATAATAAGACCATATCCTAGATATGTCTATTGTGTTGTCCAACGACGTAGTAAACCTAATATCACTGAGAAACTGAGTGCTCTCTCGAATATACATTCGAGGAATGAATCCTAATCTTGGCTCAACTACCACCTTTAATCCACGTCATAATGTACCCAATAAAAGTCGTATCTCAACCTATAAGACATTTGAGCTTAGAACAGGATCAAAGTATATTACTCTGTAGACAAGGTGCATACCGATCTCAAGTCTAAGGACTCCTATCTTTCACACGCTGATCACACTTTAGACGTGTATAACAAATAATATATCAGCGGGGTATATCAATACTTTCAAAGTATTCATATGTCCATCACGAGTATCTGTAACTCGTAGCAGGTGAGACATACTGCAGACCACATGTCGACTTATCACATATCATCGATATCTCATTCTCGATAATCATTAGTGGAGCTATTTTAAGAGTTACGTTATAATATTAATAACTCGCACTATTAATAACATCGTAACCTCTAGGGATGTATATTATAGAATATTATAAACAATCAACTAACAATTCAATAATTGCAAATGTCAAAATATTAATCTATATTAACAATAATACGAATGTGTATAAAGTATATTTTATCATAATACAGATTGTCTCTAGGACATACATATATTTTCACTTTAGCTAAAAAAACAAAGAGTTCTTTTGCTCAACGCTTTCTCATTTTTTTTTAATAATAGTGGTGTTCGATCAACTATGCATATATTGATTGTTTTACTGAATGTATATCTATCACCAATATAAGTAATGAGTATTAGATAAATATACCGTTGCTTCTCTTTGGCTGTATTGGGATTTCTAAAGGAATTGCTCCATCCATTACCTTAGCAGTATGAGCCACCCTGCAGCCGGGGGCTCCTCAAAATTAAAAAAATTATACTTCAAGTAAAATTTCTATGATATTAGGCCCACTGCCCAGGCTCCCCCTCAATCCACACCACAGTCCACACGATTTTTTTTGGTCTCAACTCTCAACCCTCTTCTTCACAACCACTAATCTGAACTAAGCTACTTACAAAAATTTCAAGAGATTCACAAACGTACTTTGCGTCTCTCATTATTCCATTTAAAATCGACCACTCATCAGTCATCATCAAGGTAAATTTTATTTATATTGAACATTAGATTTGGGGATTTTAGAAGGTCTTTTAGCTTTGCTTGTTTATTGATTATGTGTTCATGTATATTTTATATATGATGTATACATATTTGATTTTATAGGATGGATTATTGGTTTTAGGGTTTATATTTGTGTAATTGTAAAATTAATTTTATTTTAGTCTCTTTATTGATTTATTTAATTTTAATAACTATGGATAAATACCTAACTAAGAGAAATCCAACTTTGGAGTCATCATCTACTTTGGAGAAGAACAATGTTGATAGCTCTAAACATAAGTTGCATTGAAATCGAGTTACCTATTCTTCCTTCAGACCCTGGATTACGAATTCGGATCCTAGATTACGATCCTAACTATCGAGATGAATTTCGAAGAGCATATGCTATAAAAGGGCCTTGTCAACCTCGGAACCATGAATTTCCTGAAACTAATTTTGGGAAAAACAAAAAGCCACGAAGATTCAATCCTGCCTGGTTTGATGAATTTTCTAATTGGCTGGACTACAGTATAAGCAAAGATGCAGAATATTGTTTGTCTTGCTATCTTTTTAAACCTAATGTAGGAGATCAAGCAGGTGGTGACTCGTTTGTTGGCACTGGATTCACAAATTGGGCGAAAAAAGAAAAATTGACAATTCATGTAGGAGAAGTTAATAGTGCTCACAGACAAGCTTGGAGTAAGCATCAAGTTTTGTTGGATAAAAAGCAACATCTTGAGGCTATCATCTTCAAACATTCAGACCAAACTAAGATAAGTTATAAGATACGCTTGGTTGCAACAATTGATTGTATTAGATTTCTCTTGAGACAATGCCTTGCATTACGTGGCCATGATGAAGGTGAAGCTTCAATGAATAAAGGAAACTTTCGCGAGTTGTTGCAGTTTCTTGCCGATCACAATGAAAGCATCAAAGTTGTTACATTGGAAAATGCTCCTGAGAATTTGAAGTTAACTTCACCTGATATCCAAAAGGACATTGTTAATGTTGCTGCAACTGAAACTATGAAAATCATTATTAGTGATCTTGGTGATGCATTTTTTGCGGTTCTTATTGATGAGTCTCATGATGTTTCAACTAAAAAGCAAATGAGTGTTGTGATACGTTATGTGAACATAAAATGATATATAACTGAGAGGTTTTTAGGTATTGAGCATGTCCAAAGTACTACATCTCTCTCACTTAAGGTAACACTTGATGACATATTTTCAAGGTACGGTTTAAGCATCTTTAGATTGCGTGGGCAAGGTTACGACGGGGCTAGTAATATGCAAGGGGGAATTGGTGGCCTCAAGACCCTTATTTTGAATGAAAATAATAGTGCTTATTATGTTCATTGTTTTGCTCATCAACTTCAACTAGTTCTTGTAGCCGTGGCGGAAAAACATTTGAAAATCACTGGTTTATTTTTCCTAGTAAACAATGTTGTCAATGTTGTTGGAGGTTCATGCAAGCGTCGTGATATTCTTCGAGAACAACAAGCTACCAAAATAATTGAAGCACTTAATTTAGGTAAAATATCGAGTGGTCGAGGCCTCAATAAAGAAAGTACCCTCGTCAAAGTCGGAGATACACGCTGGGGATCACATTATGGTACATTAGTCAGTATGATTACCTTGTTTTTGCCTGTGATAAATGTACTTGAGAGGATAGATAAAGATGGAGCAACCCAAGACCAAAAATATGAAGCTAAGATTTTATCTGAAGCCTTGCAGAAGTTTGATTTTGTGTTCAGTCTACACCTAATGAGAACACTATTAGGAATCACAAACGAATTATCACAGGCACTACAAAGGAAAGATCAAGATATTGTTAATGCAATGAACTTGGTTAGAGTTTGCAAGCTACGACTACAAGACATGAGGGTTAATGGGTGGGATTCTTTAATTGATCAAGTTTCTTCATTCTGCAAGAAGCATGATATTGATGTATGTAACATGGATGGAATGTTCGTTCGTGCTGGACGGTCGCGATGAAAAGATCCGAATATAAGAAATTTACATCACTATCGTGTTGAGATATTTTGTGCCGTCATAGATTTGCAACTTATGGAATTGGAGAGTCGTTTTAACGAGACTAGCACTGAGTTGCTTCTTTCCATGACATGTTTACATCCAAGTGACTCATTTTCAGCTTTTGACAAGAATAAGCTTATTCACTTAGCTACTTTTTATCCAAATGATTTTTCTGAGATAGACTTGGTGGTACTTGATGATCAACTTGAGACTTATATTGTCGATATGTGTACTACAACAAAATTTTCTAATTTAAAAGGAATTAGTCAGCTTGCAGAGAAAATGGTTGAAACAAGAAGAGATAAGGTGTTCTCTCTAGTTTATTTGCTTTTGAAATTAGCATTGACACTACATGTTGCTACTGCGACGATAGAGAGAATTTTTTCTGCAATAAAGATTGTGAAGAATAAATTACGAAACAGAATAGGAGATCAGTGGTTGAATGACAGCATGGTTACCTATGTTGAGAAAGACGTATTTGCTGAAGTTGATAATGAAGATATCATAGATATATTTCAGAAAATGAAAACTCGTTGAGGTTATTATTGAATCTGTTATTAGCATTCACTGGATATGTTGTTGTTGTAATATATTTTAATTATGTTTAAATATAAATAGGCCCCCCTAAACCAAATTACTGACTTCGACATTAAATAACCAAAAAAGTGCTTTTCTAAAAAAACACTCTTGACCTCAAAATGGCTTGGCCAAACAGGCTCTAAGTCACAATAGACGAATACATAATTATAATCTTACTTATCTTTTAACTGACATAAACTTTTTTATTTTCTTTGTTGAAAAGATATAAATACCATTTTACAACTTATTACCACACGAGGTACTCCCCTAGCAAAGATAAGAAGTCCTTTATCTTATTAGAGATTTCGGATTTGAATTTCGGAAATTAACAGAATTTAAAGAGTATAAATCTGAAGTAACCGAACAATAGCAGATACTAAACATTGGATTATAAACAAACCAAAATATCTACATATACAATGAATGATCAATATTTTTGGGATCGGACTAGTCCCATCACTTTCACAAATAATTAAATTCATTAGCTAATCCAGTGACTTTTATGAAACACGGTTTTGTGAAGATGCCGATATGCTTCTTGAATTGGAAGTTTTCATTAGTCCTCAAAGAGGCAAGTCCCCTGGGAAAAACAATCTTCTAAAGATGGGGTCAACGTTCATGATAACAACACATTATTCAACCTTCCAACTGATGACTAGAGAATAAATTAATAAATCATGAACCTCGCCCCCATCTGCTGGGTCGGGTTGGTTGAGGCAATGGCGCCGGTCGGTTTTCGGGATGGGTCGACGTGGTGTGGGTGATGAGTGTTGGGTTTTGGTGACCGAGAAAGGTAGGTGGAATCGATGGGTTGTGACAGGGTGATGTTTGGTTGTTGGAGTTCCGGTGTATGGTGTGGTAATGGTGGCGGTGACTGGTGGGTTGGGTGTGGGGAACCGGGCCGATTGGAGAGACGGTGGTGGGAAGTTCTGTGACGTGACGGTGTGAACAGGGGCACGAGTGAGAGGTGACAGAGTCGGCGTGGTAGAGTGGTTGGATTGATGTTGGTGATGGGAGACACGACGAGGCAGGGGTGGCGGCTGCAGTGGGTTTCGACCGTGACGGAACAGTGGTGTCACAGCAGAGTAGTGTGTTGTAGATGGGAGAGACCGCAGAGTCGTCTAGAAATGTATAGTCCGTGTTGGATATTTGCAAAAGGAAAAATGGCTTCATTAAACGTGACATGACTAGACACAATGATTTTGCGGGAAGAGACGTCATAGCACAGATATCTCTTATGATTTGGCGGGAAACCTAAGAACACACAAGGAGTGATGTGGGTGCAAGTTTATGCGGGGCAGTGGAGGGAAGGTTCGGATAGCACAAGCAGTCGAAAATTCGTAAGTGGTCATAAGTTGGGATCTTACGGAATAGAATTTCGGTGGGTGTTCTATTTTGGTTGACAAATATATCGTGTATATTAGGATTGTAATTAAACTAGTGTACAAACTTACCATAGTTGTAGAATTCTTGCACTATTATGATTAGGATTTAAAAGTATAATATGAATAAGATTTGTCATATTGGAGATTGTAACTTGTATATATACCTCATTCATTAATGAAAATAATTAAGGAATTATTTCATTTATGGTATCAGAAGTCTAGGTCCCAAAAACACTTCCGTTGCTCTCAAATCTGTCTCGGCTTTCGAGAACCTTTCTCGGCTTCCGTGCCTCTTTTTCCTTCTCTCTTCCCAAATTTTATTCTAAATCTCTCATTCACCTATTGTTCTTTCGTTATGTCTACGTCAAAGAACATGTTTCATCCAGCCCTTACTTTTTCCAACATCAAGAACCACATCCCTATTGTTCTTGAGATGGAAAACGTCCAATACGCGACGTGTGCAGAATTATTCAAAGTTTATGTATGCTCGCATCACGTCATTCATCACATAATTCCCTCGGTACCTGGCGCAGAGGAGGTGCCTACCCCGAGGCTAATCCTACGTTATAGACGACCCTTGATGCTACCATTCTCTAGTGGATTCACTCCAATATCTCTACCGACCTCTTATAGACGATAATTTAACCCGACGCAATGACAATGACTACCTGGAATAGGGTGCGTGATATATTCCAAGATAACAAAAATTCTCGCGCTGTCACTCTTGAGCAGGAATTTTCACATGTCAACATGAAAGATTTTCCCAACGTTTCGGCCTATTGTCAATGGCTCAAGGAATTGGCGGACCAACTCTTCAACGTTGGTGCGCCCGTTACAACTGATCGTCTCGTTCTCCAAATGGTTGCAGGCCTATCTGAGGCCTTTAATGGCATTGAAACACTGCTTAGTCAGAGTAATCCTCTACCACCTTTCTATTAGGTCCGTTCCATGCTCATGTAAGAAGAAGGGGGAAAAAAAGGCGGCTATCGGTTCAAATTCTGTCATGATGATGACCACGTCAGATGACCCTTATTCATTCTCTGAAAATTAAGGCCAAATCCGCAACAACGGTGACAACAAAAAGGGTCAAAATTGTAAAAATAATGGCAAAAATTGTAGCGGCAATCGCGATGGTAGCGATGGCGCATTTAACAATAGCAGAATGTAAGAGCTCGGCGGTGGGTCGCAAGCCAATCCGGTCCTGCCAAGGCCCTAGCCGTGGAACTGGGCCAGTGGCTATTGGCCTAACAACCCCTATTTCCCATCCAACTAATTTTTGAGAAATTGGGCCCAGTTTCAGCCCCAGTCCAGGCCCAGTCTCTCGGCCAGTGGAGGTAACATGTAGAGTAATGGGTCGGGGCAGTAGGAAGATCTGATTGGACCTCGACCTTCCATGTTGTGGGCCCAAATTAGATCCCGACGCCTACATATATTGAGGTCGCAATGCATACACTTGGATTAACTTCTCCGAATGCAAATTGGTACATAGACACCGACGCCACTTCTCATATGACGTCCGATCAAGATATTATCTCGTCTTATTCAAATTTGAGCAAAAATCATGATATAATTGTTGGTAATGGCAACTCAATTCCAATTCGCGATTATGGACATACAACTTTGTCTCCCCCACATCCACCTCTAGTTTTGAAAAATACCCTTCATGCCCCTAACTTAATTAAAAATTTGGTGTATGTCCAAAAATTCACCACTGATAATTGTGGTTCTGTTAATTTTGATCCCTTTGGATTTTCTGTGAATGATTTCAAAACGGGGATGCCTCTAATGAGATGTAATAGCAGGGGCGAGCTTTATCTAATCAAAACTACCACCACATCCATGAGTCAAGCCATGCCATCTACTTTTGCCGCCCTTGCTCCTTTCTTGTGGCATGCACGTTTGGGTCATCCGGGATCGTCTATTATTTCTTGTTTGCATAAAAAAAAAATCTTGTAAGGGTACGCGTAGTACTCCACTTTGTCCTTCTTGTCCGTTAGGAAACATGTTTGGTTTCCATTTGTAGCCTCTACTTCTCGTACTTTGATGTCTTTTGACGTTATTTATAGTGATTTATGGACATCTCCCGTTTTAAGTTCTTTGAGCCATCATTATTAAGTCTCATTTTTGGATAATTATTCTAATTTTTTGTGGACCTTTTCGTTATCCAAAAAGTCTCAAAAAATTTCCACTTTCTTAAAATTTAGAGCATTCATCCGTACCCAATTCGAACGGAAAATTAAAAATATTCAATGTGATAATGACAAGGAATACGATAATGGGTTATTTCGAGAATTTTGTGATGCTAATGGCATAATTTTTCATTTTTTGTCCTCATACGTCCTCACAAAATGGGAAAGTCAAACGAAAAATTCGTACCATTAATAATATTGTCCGAACTTTATTTGTACATGCTTCCGTACCCTCTTCCTTTTAGCATCATACACTACAAATGACTACTTACCTCCTTAACGTACTTCCTACCAAAGGGTTAGCATATGAATCTCCCCTTAAAATTCTCTATAATAAGAATCATTCATATTCACATCTTACGATCTTTGGTTGTTTATGCTATCCACTTTTTCCGTCAACTACAATTAATAAACTTCAAGTCGTTCTACCGCTTGTGTGTTTTTGGGTTATCCATCTAATCATTGTGGTTACAAATTTTTGTGATTTATCGTTAAAATTATAATTAGTCGTCATGTTATTTTTGATAAAACCCAATTTCCGTTTGCTAAAGTGAGTAGTCTCGTTCCTAGTTCGTATAATTTTTTAGATGATGAAGTCCCACCATATATTATCCACCATTTATCGGACTTGTCTCGTGACCAAAATACGCCAGCAGGCCCACTACCTGCTGGACCACAAAGTCTCGTTACCTCTATTTCGCCGATTCTGCCCAGTGGGTCAGAAAGGCCTAGTACCGATCTCGGTATTGTTCCAGTGTTCCATCCCACTCCAGTATCGGCTTCCGCCCCTGTTTTAGTTATTGGGCCACCATGCCCGATGCCTTCTGGCTAGTCTGTCACCGTCCCGCACAATGTCCAAAATTCACCCAACTCTACCTCAAGTCAAGGGCCCGTTACTCGTAGTCAAATGGATATTTTAAAACCAAAACAACATTTTAATCTCAAGTATAATGTCTCTAAATCCCCACTACCACGTAACTCTATGTCTACACTACATGACCCGAATTGAAAATTGGTTATGACCAACGAATATAATGCTCTTATTGAAAATAAGACGTGGGAGTTAGTACCCCGTCCATCTGGTGTTAATATTATTTGGTCTATGTGGATTTTTACTCATAAAGAAAATTCTGACGGTTCTTTGAGAGGCATAAGGCTCGTTTTGTAGGTGATGGTAAAACTTAACAAGTTGGAGTGGATTATGGTGAGATGTTTCGTCCAGTGGTCAAACTGGCTATCATTCGCATTGTTCTCAGTTTGGCTCTCTCAAAAGCTTGGTCAATTCATCAGTTGAATGTTAAAAATGTTTTCTTACACTGTGATCTTAAGGAGATAGTATATATGCATCAACCATTGGATTTTTGAGACCCCAATCATCCCCCATCACGTTTGATTGCTGAAGAAGTATTTGTATGATCTTAAGCAGTCCCCACGGGCTTGGTATAAAATGTTTGCAGATTATGTATCTACTATTGAGTTTTCTTTCCCTATTTATATATTATCGTGATACTTCTCTGGCATACATTTTATTATATGTAGATGATATTATATTTACTGATGCTTCTGATTATCTGTGCAAGTCTATAATGTCACTTCTCAGTTCAGAATTTGCTATGAAAAACTTGGGGCCCTTGAGTTATTTCTTGGGTATTGCTGTCACTCGTCATTCAAATGGTCTATTTTTATCACAGAAGAAGTATGCCGCAGAGATCATTGAGAGATCTGATATGTCATCTTGTAAGTCTACTTTCACTCCGGTTGATAACAAACCGAAATTGAGTGTTACGTCTAGCATACCATACGATGATCACACTCACTATCACAGTCTTGCAGGGGCACTTCAGTATCTTACTTTCAGAAGGCCTGACATTACGTATGCAGTTCAGCATGTGTGTTTGTTTATGCATGATCCACGAATTGAGGAGAATAATATTAAAATATCAAAATTAAATAAATAAACTCGAGGAAATTGAAAACAAAACTGTTTTTTAAAGCACTCACCGGGCTGAAACAAATGCATAATACTTACTAATTTCCTTACCGGAAAACAAAAGGTTTTAATCTAATTATATATACCACTTATTTTGTCTTCTTGTTCAAACACGTTTTATATTTTTAGAAACAAAAGAAAACATACACTAATCTTCACAAACTAAACCTAAGCAGTCATTAAAAAACAGATTAAAATAAGAAAATAAGTAGTACATGGTACACTATTATTATTTAGATTTTCCCCATCGATATTTAGTGAAAAATAACCGTTCAGTGGAAATCAATGAAAAAATAGATAATTTTTAGCAGTGATAGGAGTGGACATGTTGTAACTTTGCAACAACGGCGGACCTGATTGGGGATCGGCTTGCAAGGAAAATCTTGATTCTAAAAAATGTATGCTCACTGGTTCTTAAAATTTCACTAAATAAAATTATAGTTATTAATATATTATTGAATCCAATAAATTAAACAGGCTAAAATTTACCATAAATCTCAAATTCTGGATCAACCTCTACATACTTTGCAAAGAAACGAATAGTCGCGGTGAGAGTGGTGCTCATGGATAGCTTGCTGGTGGTGGCAGCAGTGGTGATGGAGGTGCTGTTGATGCTAATGGTGGTGGAGGTAGTGGTGGCAGGGGCGATAGCAGTGGTGGAGGTGGTGATGTTGTCAGCAACAACGGTGATGATGTTGTCAGCAAGAACGGTGGTGCTGGTGCTGGAGGTGGTGGTGGGCCCGGTGGTACGTCACGCTTCCAATGACGTCTTACATTATGCTCTGGTGCTGGCGGTGCGCCTCCATCCTTATCCCGGTCTAAACTTTTTAACTCTCCGGCTATGACTAATTGATGGATGAGCAAGGATATCAGTAGACATGAAATTATATCTGGCCTCATTGTTTCAAATTCTCAAGTATGTGTAAAGAGTTTTCTAAAAACTCACTTATATATGACTTGCGAAGAATGCAAAAGAACTCTTTCTAACTTAAGTAAGTCTTAATGGAAAGAATCTGAGCATCCAATCTATAAGTTTAAGGTAATGGATGGAGCAATTCCTTTAGAAATCCCTATACAACCAAAGAGAAAAACTGTATATTTATCTAATACTCATTAATTGTGTTAGGTGATAGATATGCATTCAGTAAAACAGTCAATATATGTAAAGTTGATCGAACACCACTATTATTAAAAAAATGAGAAAGCGTTGAGTAAAGAACTCTTTATTTTTTTTAATTAAAGTGAAAATATATGTATGTCCTAGAGACAATTTAACTAAAATGAAAATGGGACGACGTCCCACACACAATTGCTTCATTGCGCCTTGTGGGCCAGTCTAACTGACTCATTGCGCCTCATTTTCTGGGCCTGACCCACATGAAACCCTAGCTGTGTTTTAAACGTAAAACACAACTTAAATAGAGGGGCTTATTCATTATTCAATACGCAATTCATTTTATATTATCCTAAGTCTTAGAGACCTAGAATCAAAATTCTATCGAACTACTGCTGAATTTTCTAGTTGTTCGAAGGAGGTATACATTGGAGTTCTAGAAACTTGCTATCGATGATCAATTGCGAGCGCACTCTCGGATTACTAAAAGACTCCAGATTTATTTAAACCGTAAGTGTTCTTTCGATGCATTACGGTTACATATACATGTTATGATTTACATGTGTTCTTTTATTACTACATAATCATCCTGCAGTCGTCGCTTGTTGGGTTTAAAACACAAATTTTCAAATTCCGCTGCATACATGAACTCAACAAAACCCTACATAAAGAACTCAAACTTCCTAGCAAGTATACACGATTTCAATAGCCTGTGAATATAGTAATGTACGAGGAATGAATTTGATTAGTCCCATCAATTTCCTGAATAATCAAATGCTTTGGTCTAGTCCTATGACTTTTGGCAACACACAGTTTTAGAAAGTTGATGATTAGAATGTATTGGCTAATGGAGAGTGTAGTTATTGATTTTATTTAATTCAACATTTGTTCCCTCTCCGAATTCTATCCTCTGCCGTTGTATCAACTGATTGAATCGAGAGACAAATTAATTCCTTAACTCAAGCGATTCAGACTGAAAATGGAACTCTAATTTCCAGCAATGAGTTTCACAACTACTTCGGAAAGCATTAGGACGGTAGTATTAGTAAACTAAGAAGTAAGAAATATGACTGCAGCTGAGTACATTAAAGAATAGATAAAAGATTTGATTTGTTTGATTGATTGTGTGTCGTATATACAAAAGAATATTCCTATTTATAATGCAAAAAGGAAGAAAACTGTAAAAACGTGCCCCCTCCCATGTCATCCATCAAGTAACCCACTAAGTTCAATGGCCGATCATGAGGGAGGTAATGTTGATTTTCTCGCCCTCTACTCCTATTGCTCGGGTAATGGCCCTTGTTTCAGCTGTTGTTGGTCGTTACCGCTTTTAGGGGTCTAGAAACCCTTTTGACTTGGTCGTTATTGACACCCAATTTTGACCCATCTTTTAGTCATTTCTTGTAATTTTAAGCATTTTAGGACATCGTATTTTAATCATCATTTTTTGCATTTTTTACATAATATTCTATGTTTATTTCTCCGCAAAAATGGCATTGCATCTTTTTATTTTAAATTAAGCATGATGTCTTTGTTAATATTATGTTTGTATTATTATTACACCGTCATTTTATTTTAATAATGTTTGCATCTCTTTAAATAATTAATTGGCACCGCATTTTTCTTTTAATTAGGCATTAAACATTTCTTAAATATTGCATTTTATTATTATAGCGTAGGCATTTTTATTTTGATAATTTTGTACCTTTAAATAATTTTGTCTTTTAAATAATTAATCTGTTTTGCATTTTTGTCAAACCAATCCAGTCCGAGGCACAATCTGAATCAGTCCAATCCGTCGAAAACCGAAGTCCAAACCGAGGCCCAAAAAATAAGGCCCAATACACTTTCATCTATTTTTTCCCCAAAATACCAAACTCTAAACCTAAATATCTACCCTATAAATAAAACACTACCCTATTCTAATTAACCCCTCAGCAGCCGCACCTCTCCCGCACAAACCTAAAGACCCCACTCTCATCTCCTTCACCATACGCACACCCTCTCATCTCTCTCAAAACCTCAGTCGCACATCACCCCTTCGCCGGAGTTCCATCTCCGGTGAACTACATCCAGTCGCCGGCAAATCACGCACAACCCGTCGTTGAACACCATCATCAGCGAATCCCACTGTTCCCACTGTTCCCACTGTTCCCGTCACCCCATCGCCAGAGCTCGAAGCTCCGGCGAACCACACCAACACCACCCATCGAACACACATCTCCACTACACCTCATCGCCGGCGAACAACCATTCCCGTTCACACCGCCGAACCACTGACCCTACTGCTCTTCTTCACTCAACTCACCCTCACTGTCTCACACTTTCCCGTCGCAAACCACCAGGCGACGTCGCTCTGGACTTTCGCCGACGAGGCGACGCCGCCCCTTTCCTCTTTTAGTGTTCTTCGATTTACTTTGTTGTTATATGTTTATGTGTGTGTTGTACTGATTTTGGCCTTGGTTCGGCTTTACTTTCGATCTATTGCGTACTGTTTATTGGGACTGATTTGCCGATTCTGCTTTATCTCGCCGGAGTTTCAAAACTCCGGCGACTTTCGCTAGTTTTACTTTTGGATTCTATTTCGAAACAGACTGATTTGCACAAATTTTGGTCGTCCTGGTTATATTCTATGGTTTCCGGGACAATGGACGTTTTCCGACGTTGGTTCGCCGATGTATTGATTGGTTTGTCTATGGCCCCGCTATTGTTCTGCCCTTTTTCGGATTACTCTTAATATTGTTGTCATTTTAGTTGGTTGGTGATCTGTTCGCTGGTTTATTCTCATTTGCGTAAAGGTTGATTGCTGGTCTGATTTGCCATTGACACGGCTCTATCTGGCTGTGTCTTGACATTTTTGCTAGTATTTTTGATATCGTATTGTTTTGGACATGATACTACACTTGGTATTTTGCTGATTTTGAACAGATACTATACTTGGCCAATGAAAAAGTTATCCGTCGATTTTTGAGGCCTCCACAGTTGCAAAGACGGAAAATAAAATAAATGAAGCTTTCTGGGCAATGATGATTTCTTCCACTTACATCGGATAACCAACATGCGCTGGCAGGGCGAATTCTCGCGGCCGCACTTGTTTAGGCTGTCCCACCTTATTTTTATATATCTGAGCCCTCTGTGTTTAAAACTATTGTTGTTTTGGCGCGGATCTGAAGGTTTTATTTATTTTATTGTTTCTAGCAATAATGGTCGATGAAGGAATCTCCGTCTGATTTCCAAGGTCTCCTCTGTACAAAAGACGGATTTATTTTTGACTTTACTTATTAATTCTTGTAATTGCTTTAAAATTGTTTATTCTATTACTAACACTTTTACTAAGTGTTTATGCAGGTACCCGGAGATTATCTTGTGCAGAAGGCCTAAAAAGGGTCAAAAGATGTCCCGGAGTTTTATCTTACGTCGCATTTAATTTTAGTTTTATTATTCTGTATTGCATTTTATTTTAATTGTAAATTATGTAAAAATGCTTAGAATAGGTAGAATAAAATCCAATATATAATTAACCTATGTTTGAACGGATAACCGCAAGTTAGAGGATCTTAAAGGATGCCTAACCCCTTCCCTTTAGGATAATAAAGAACCCTGATCCAGAATCTCATTAATTTCACCGACAATTAAATGGAGATTAATTGCAGTATTTTTATTGCAATAAATCAAGTGTCCTAATTCACTTAAATAATTAGGTGGCGACTTAAAATCAAGATTATCGCTCCATCCGTGAACCGCGCCAAAGAGCAATGTCGCGGATACCGCTCGCACTCGAGGTCAAAACGGGCGCGATCGTTGAGGCTTCTCGTGATCGAGTGGGTCCATTGCATTCTAACTAACGACTTCAGCTAAGATGCCTTAATAGCCGATGAAGTTCTTATAGTCGAGGGCTATGAGTAAATTCGGCTCCAGAATAATTCGATTGTCACTGAATTGCGGCTAAACTCTTAAATTATTTTTTTAGTGTTAGCAATTGCCCCTACATTAACTCGAGTGTGACTGTTGAGTTAATGTATTAAAAAATAGTTGTTGTTTCATTCTGACAGGCGCGCATGTCATTTCAATTGTCTCGTCTCCAGTGCATGCAATGATGGTCTCTTTTAAAACATTTTTTTTCCTTACAAAAAATGTCTCAGTTTTCAGACAGTTTTTTGGTTGCACGTTTTGAGCGAAAATGTGAAATCCGGAAAAAAAAATATATATATAGTTGTGGTTGGGTTAATAAAATATATATATATATATATATATAAGAAAACAAAGAATAAATTGCATGGGATAGAGTTAGTGTTAAAGTTGGATAAATAGATAGATGAAATGAAAATAAGAAAACAAAACAAAAAAAAAAAAAAAAAAAAAAAAACCAAAAAATTAACATGCCGATGCACGCATTCTTCCTTACCCTTCCCCTTTCATTTCCCTTCAATCTTTTGGTTTTTCACCTCCCATAGGTTATAGAAAACTCCTTCATTTATACATTGTATTTACACACAAACAAAGGACATAACATAAAGGTTAGAAAATCAGGAAAAAACAAGTGAACAAGAAGGAAAACAATCAAGAAAATATCAAGGGAGGAAGGAGAACAAGAAAATTAGGGAACACTAAGGAGCAAGGACCACTTGTAGCAACCGAACCACAATCTTTTTCACACTTACAAGGTGAGTTTTCTCACTCAGAAATTCTTGGTAACATCCTTTATTTTAAGTTCAATACATGTTAGAATAAGAATTGAGTGTTGAAAAGAAATATTGAACTTTTGATTGTTTAGACGACTAGTTGCGTCATGAACTCTACGAACTGTTCTCACTGAGTTATAATTGTTAGAATTTGATGAAATTCGGAGGAGTGGTACACCTCTCTAATATGATCATATAGAACCAAAAATGAGGTAAAATGGACATACGGTTTGAAAGTTATCATAGTTCAAAGTTCATGCCTTAGATTTGACCGAAATTCGGAAAGGCATAATTACGGACTGTTTTTATTGAGTTTTACTTATTATAATTATATGAAAATTTACATGGTTGTAAATCTCTCTGTTACGGACAGATATAGATAAATAGTTATTAAAACGGACTTACGAGTTGAGAGTTATTGTAGTTTGAAGTTACTGCCTCGGATTCATCGGAATCCAGAAGGGCAGGACGTTGAAACGTAAAACTGTACTAATATGTGGGGAATATGAAAATTGTTGCTAAATAAAAGTTCTAAATCTCTCTGTTGTGGACATTTTGAGACCTTACGGGGGTCTATCCGACTTACGTATTGAGAGTTATCACTGTTTAAAGTTTCTGCCTCGGATCTATCGAGATCCAGGAAGGGCAGCGAATAAAAGGGTAAAACTGTACCAAATGGTACAGAATATGAAAGGATGGTTCACATGGAGACGTGTAGCTCTCTGTTATCGTCGTTTTGAGATTTTATGGGGCTTGAACGGGTTTACAGATTAGGAGTTATGACTATTATAAGATTGGGTGTTGTTTAATAAAAATTCTGCCGAAACCAACTTCATGTGGCTGTTTTGAGGATAAATTTTTGTTAGTTACCCAAAGTAGTTTTAAATGAAATTTGGTACAGTGAAATATCCCCGTCTTACCTTAGTTTCCGCTTGAGAAACACCTTAGTTGGAGTTATGGTTAAAAAGTTATAATCGTTACAAGTATAAATGACAGAATGTTAGAAAAGAGAATAGTATTTATTTGATCTTCTGAAAAATATGAAAAGTGAATACGTGTTCACATAAATATATAAATATATAATGGATCGGATTGCACGCCGCAACAAAACGTAAAGTGAATACGCGTTCACAAATACGTAAACATAATGGATCGGGTTGCACCGCAACAAAACGTAAAGTGAATATGTGTTCACAAATACGTAAATATAATGGATCGGGTTGCACGCCGCAACAAAACGTAAAGTGAATACGCGTTCACAAATACGTAAATATAATGGGTCAGGTTGCACGCCGCAATAAAACGTAAAGTGAATACGCGTTCACAAATACGTAAACATAATGGACCGGGTTGAACGCCGCAACAAAACGTAAAGTGAATACGCGTTCACAAATACGTAAATATAATGGATCGGGTTGCACGCCGCAACAAAACGTAAAGTGAATACACGTTCACAAATACGTAAACATAATGGATCGGGTTGCACGCCGCAACAAAACGTAAAGTGAATACGTGTTCACAAATACGTAAATATAATGGATCGGGTTGCACGCCGCAACAAATATGAAAGATGAATACATGTTCACCTATATATAAATATGAAAAGTGAATACGCGTTCACAAATATATAAATGTAATAAACATGTGGAAATGCAGGGGGATGCCTTAACGTATAATACGAGATAAAATGAAGTGTTAGTTAAACCGAGAATTTCCTATGAGGAGTTGTTGCATATTTAAAAATGTTGTAACCTGATATGTTTTTGCAATATGCTTATTACGTTATAATGTGATTGCACTTGGAATATTGTGGTGTTACTTTGAATTGCGGTGGTAATTCTCACCACCCTGGATGGTAGGGCTGACTCTTTATTTAACATGTTTCAGGAAAACGTGATAGAGGAAAGGCTCCACGCCAAGGCTAGCGATCGTCCCGCAGCCTCTTGTCATACCAAGTCCATTGCTTCGGGCTTGGTACTCGTCGAGTTCGAATGTCACCCAGTGTCTCGAAATGCCCGTGTGGAATGGTCTCCTTCCAACTTAGAATAATATTTGTCAGTATGTCTATGTAGAAACAATATTTGCACGAGTATGGGCTCGCGTTATATTTTCAATAAAGTCATAAACAAATTTCTTTATTGTTATTTTTATTAATAGCGCCGTATTTGAATATAAGTTTAAATTCTAAATAAAGAGAATTAAATGGTGCTCCCGGTGGAAAATAATTGTCCAGTGCCATCACGCCTAAGTAAAGACTTAGGAAAATTTGGGGCGTGACAAGTTGGTATCAAAGCTAAACCAAAGTTAGGAGATTCTAGGAAGTTTCTTCGAGTTTGGTGGTTGAACGGTTACTTATCATGACGGTGCAGCGCCACCTTAGTAATAAGTAAACGGAATAACATCCTAAAGTTTCACTTCTTTCATACTCTTCTCGTGCTCATCTTGAGTCTTTTCAAAGACTTGGTCCTCGTACTACCTCCTTCAAAGGATTGTGGAAGGAGTGTACAACGATAAAATAACCAGATGTGATCGCACCACCGACCAAAAGGTAGGAGAGGTACCGATAGACTATGGGGCAAATTTTGTGAGAAGAAGGAACATATCTATACAGGAAGGACTACAAGTCTAACCCAATAGTATTTCTCGATGAGGTAGAAAACCCATCGCTTACACGAGGATGTGTGGAGACGCATGACGCCAATTTGGTAATCGCACGGTTAGTGGACGACACACAGTGTGGTGGAGAAATTTTAGAAGAAATCATTTTCCGATGTCGACCGGCGACGCTGGGAGTTCGAGCCGCGTTCGCGAAAAGTACATGCCTAACTCCCGAAAAGATGCGCTCAGACGTGAGTTTGAACTTTGAACTGTTGAAACAAGGAGACCGCAATGTGATAGAATACAATACCTAATTCATCTGATTGTCAACATACAACGCACATATTATTCCTACAGAAAGGGAGAAGGTCAAAAGAGTTTTTAAGGGTTTAAAGTTTAAACCCAAACTTGGAAGAGAAGGTAGTGGCATTAGCTCATTATCGGACATACCTTCAGATCGTCGGTATGACAATGAGGGTAGAAGATTTCGCTAAAGCAAAAAGAGAATATTCGCAGAAGAGATTTCGGACGTCAGGATCATTTAACCAGAGTCAAAATCAGAAGCAGGAGTTTAGTAAGGGATCTTCAGGACCGAACTAATCTGTGGGCCAGTCTTATTTCAAGACTAAGGGGCACAGTTGGTCTAATTACCAAGGTAGCAATGACAAGGCCACCAACCCTAACACAGGAGGTGACAAACCGATTTGTAAGATTTGTCAAAGGAAACACAATGGAGGATGTCGGCTCTTAACGAAGACATGTTATAATCGGAGAGTCGTGCCACTATGCCGTGGATTGCAAGAAGAGGACCCAAACTCAATCTATTCAGGGAGGTCGAAGCAACCACAACCGCCATCTGGGAAATCGGAAACCAACCCCGCCAGAGTCGTGAGGTCAATAACCCAACAATTTAATCGGCTCACGCTTTGCCCCGGAGGAATGGCGGCGTACATCTAATGCGGTGGTCACAGGTATTTTGCTAGTCTCGAGTATTCCTGCATTTGTATTGTACGATCCCGACTCTACATTTTCATATGTGTCAATGGGCTTTGCTAAGAATTTACACGTAGAACCTTCTTATTTAAGTGAACCTTTTGAGGTTATGACACCAGTAGGGGCCTCAATTTGGGCCTCTCGGGTGGTAAATAATTTCCCATTAGAAGTGAATGGCAGGGAAACAATGGTAAACCTAGTACTACTTGATATGGTAGACTTCGACGTCATTTTTGGTATGGATTGGTTGTCGGCATGTTATGCCATGTTAGATTGTCGACGAAAGATAGTGAGATTAACTTTTCCCGGAGAACCAGAAGTTGTTATAAGGGGTAGGATTGGAATATCCTCGTGTCGCTTTATTTCTACCTTGGGGCTCAAAAGTTATTGAGAAGTCACAGAGTGGAGTATGATATCCGTTAATATAGTGGATACCCAAAAAGAATCCCACGTGAATGATGTTCCTATTGTTCAAATTTTCCGAGGTTTTTCCCAAGATATTCCAGCCTTCCTCCAGATAGAGAAGTGAAGTTTGCTATCGCGTTAATTCCGGGTACAAGACCCATTTCTATTCCTCCATATCGAATGGCCCCATTGAATTGAGGAGTTAAAAGAACAATGAAGGATCTTCCGGATAAAGGCTTTATAAGGCCTAGTGTTTCCTCAGTGCACGATCTGTTTGTGAAAAAGAAAGACGGATCGCTCCGAATGCATCGATTATCGACTCAATAAGGTCACGATCAAGAATCGTACCCATTACCAAGAATCGATGATCTTTTGACCAACTTCGCGAGCTAGCTATTTTTCCAAGATTGATCTCTGCTCGATATCACCAAATTGAAAATAAATCCGGATGATATATCCAAAACAACCTTTAGAACCCGATACGGCCATTATGAGTTCTTGGTCATGTCTTTTGGGTTAACCAATGCCCCAGCAGCTTTTATGGATTTAATGAACAGAATCTTCAAACCATTCCTAGATTTGTTCGTGATTGTGTTCATAGATGATATCCTAATCTACAGTAAGAGTGTTGAAGAAAATGAAGAGCATCTGAGGGTAGTGCTTCAAGTCTTGAAACAGGAGAAACTATATGCTAAATTTTCAAAGTGTGAATTTTGGTTGGAAAAGGTAGCCTTTTTGGGTCATGTTGTGTCAAGGGATGAAATTATGGTAGACCCCCAGAAGATAGAAGCAGTGAAGAACTGACCAAAACTGACCACTCCGACAGAGGTTAGAAGTTTCTTGGGTTTGGCTGAGTATTATAGAAGATTCGTAAAAGGTTTTTCTAGTCGTGCTGCTCCTTTGACCCGGTTGACTCAAAAAGCGGTTAAGTACCAGTGGTCAGAAGCATGTGAGGCAAGTTTTCAGAAACTAAAGGAATTGTTGACTACTGCACCAGTCCTAACCTTACCATCGGGACAAGAAGGGTTCACAGTCTATTGCGATGCCTCTAGAGTTGGATTAGGATGTGTCTTGATGCAGTTTTGAAAGGTTATTGCGTATGCATCTAGACAATTGAAGATACATGAGAAGAATTACCCAACTCATGACTTGGAATTAGCTGCGGTGGTGTTTGCCTTACGAATATGGAGACATTATTTGTATGGTGTGCATGTGGACATATTTACAGATCATAAGAGTTTGCAGTACATAACCACGCAGAAGGATTTGAATCTCCGACAAAGAAGATGGTTAGAGTTTTATGACCTTAGTATTCTTTACCATCCTGGAAAAGCCAACGTGGTGGTTGACGCACTCAGTAGGAGATCAATGGGCAGCTTGGCTCATTTGGCAATACAAAAGAGGGGTATTGTTGGTGAGGTACAAAGATTGGGAAACCTCGGTTAGCTTAATCGAGATCGCAAGGTAGTGGTGGTACATGATACCTCGCATCGCTTTAGCTTCAGAAATAAAAGAAAGTCAGTTTGAGGATACGGAGTTTGTTGGATTTCGGGAGAGGATCCAACAGGGAAAACCTTCACAGTTTACATTGGGAGATAATGACGGAACCCTTCGGTATAAGGGTAGGTTATGTGTTCCTAAGGTAAAGGATCTAAGGAGGAAGATCTTAGAGGAGGGTCACAACATAAGATATTCCATTCATCCAGGGTCAATAAAAATGTATCAGGACCTCAAGGCAAATTATTGGTGGGATGGGATGAAAAAAGACGTTGCGGAGTTTGTCGGGAGGTGTCTTATATGTCAGCAGGTGAAAGCTGAACAACAAAAATCTGGCGGATTACTTCAGGACATTAGAGTCCCCATGTGGAAATGGGAGGCGATTCATATGGATTTTGTAATTGGTCTACCGAAAACTCGAGAAGGGTATGATTCTATTTGGGTGATTGTTGATCGACTTACAAAGTCAGCCCATTTCTTACCGGTCAAGACTACGTATCGCGCACCACAGTACACACAGATTTATTTGAGGGAGATTGTGTTACACGATTCCCTACAAATTATTTCAGATAGGGTTCCCGATCACCTCACACTTTTGGCAAAATTTCCAGCAGGTCTCGACAAAAGTTAAGTTAAGCACGCTTTCCACCCGCAAACAGATGGGCAAGCCGAGCGAACAATTCAAACACTCGAGGACATGTCGCGATCTTGTGTGTTAGATTTTCGGAAGCTGGTTGGACCATCTATGTCTAATTGAGTTCGCCACAACAATAGTTTTCACTCTAGCATACAAATGGCCCCGTTTGAAGCATTATATGCATTTAAAATGTAGGTCTCCACTGATGGTTCGAGGTGAGACGCAATCGTTTCGGACCAAGTCATTCAAGAAACAAATGATAAGGTACAGATGATTCGAGCGGATCAAAACACTCATAGTCGCCATAAGTCCTATGCGGATCATCGAAAAGAGATCTTGAATTCCAAGAGGAGAAAGTATTTTTAAAAGTGTCCCATGAAGGGAGTGATGCGCTTTGGTAAGAAAGGAAATTGAGCCCAAGGTTTATTGGGCCATATGAGATCTTGCGAAGAGTGGGAATGGCTTACGAATTAGCACTTCCACAAGAAATGAAGCAGTGCATCCGGTATTTCATGTGTCAATGTTACGAAAATACTTGCACGATCCAAATCACGTCATCCTTCCCCAGGAGATAGTTCTTAATAAAGAGCTTCAGTATGAAGAGGCTCCGGTAGAAATACTTGATAGAAAGGTCCAACGCCTTAGAAATAAAGATATTGCTTTTGTGAAAGTCCTATGGAGGAATCACTCCACAGAGGAAGCCACCTGGGAAGCGGAAGAGGCGATGAAAGTCAAATATTCATTCCTATTTGACTAAGGTAATAAAAAAAATGCATTACATAGTACTTCATACGTATGTGCCATTTGCGTGTCTATACGATTGTTACAACCTTATTCTCATTCGAGGGCGAATGCTTCAGGAATGGAGAATGTGAAGCCCCAAATTTGTTACAATAACAATAAACATTATTGTGTCTATGTGATTATGTTATTTACCTTATTCACATTCGAGGGCGAATGTTGCTTAAGGAGGAGAGAATGTGAAATCAGGAAAAAAATATATAGTTGTGGTTGGGTTAATAAATATATATATATATATATATATATATATATATATATATATATATATATATATATATATATATATATAAGAAAACAAAGAATAAATTGCATGGGATAGAGTTAGTGTTAAAGTTGGATAAATAGATAGATGAAATGAAAATAAGAAAACAAAACAAAAAAAAAACGCGTCATTTTTTATCAATTTAAAATACATCACTTATTTATGTGACATTTGACAAACCCGTCACACAAACGTCATAAATAAATGACACTTAAAAAATACGTCACACAAATGTCATAATTATATGACACTTAAAAAAACTCGTCACATGAATGTCATAATTATATGACACTTAAAAAATCTGTCACATGAATGTAAAAAAAAAAAAAAAATTTAGTAAAAAGATGTGACACCTACTCAATTGAATTATACTCCTCGCAAATAAGGCCACATGCCATGCTCTGCCACTTCCTAACCTATGAAAATTATGCATCAAAATTTGTATATAAAACTATTAAACAAGTCAAAAACACCATGAAAGACACAAATAGCAAACAGAAAACTTTCTGAAAGAGAGTTCAAATGGTAACAATGAAGAATAAGAAAAGAGAGTTATTATGCAATACAAAAGATGTGCTTTAGTATTTATAGTAATCAAAATAATACTAACGTAACATGAGTAGAAAATTAACGTACATTTGAATATTTATAATTGAATGAGTATTAAGGGTATTAATTATACAATAAAAGTTATTTTAAATGAAAAAGAAATGGATAACTGAAGAAAATTTTTAAAAAGTAAAAAAAAAGGGAAGATTAAGAAATATGAGAATCTATATGTATAACGAAAGAAAAAAGAGAAATTTTAAGGAAACTTATAATCAGCAATAATGATGAGGTTATGGGCGGGAAAACGGGATGACGTAAGGATATTAGAATATTAATATATAATGAATTGTATTTTTTATTTTTTTATTTTTAGTACAGTTCACGGTGAGTCTCAAAAATGGCAGTCCAATACGGTTGAAAATATCTACCAAACGATGTATTATTTTTTTATCCAATAAACGTGCCACAAGTTTCAAGAGGTAGGTCCTGAAAAAGGAAAACGACAAAAAAATAGGTGGCTTGTGGTTCTTATTTCAACGACCTATTCAACCTTTAGATACATGACTCCACAAGTGGGGAGTACCAAAGAAAAGTATTCCCACCATGGAAATTTATAGTTTAATTTAATCATAATTAATCGACATGTACTCTGCTCAAGATGTTAATGTTAAATTAATAATATTCTCATTTTTTTTATGAAGGAACCCGCAGCCGCTACTCTTTCGAGTGCGCACAGGGTAAGTTAATAATATTCTAAATGATGGTATATTTGATGATTTTCCTTACTTCTATGAACTGCGTATAGCTGACAAAAAATCATCTAATTATGCTAGTTACACTTAAAAATGAACAGGCTGTGTAGGATGATACTCACCTGAATTGCTCCAATTCTCTATATCCTCAAATAGAAGAGAATAAAATAACTAGTGCTATTCTTAGAGTTAAAGTAATTGAACATATAGTGCATGCAAGCACTAGGTTTCAGATAGCCTTAAAAATATGTCAACTATAGTTTCGGGTAATTATTGATCGGCTGATCAAAGTAACTGCTTCGGCTCATTGCAGAGGGTTGTTGGCTTGCTGCCCTATGCAACCCACACAGTCGATCAGGCTCACAAATTTAACACTCATGGATAGCTTGCTGGTGGCGGTGGTGGAGTTGGTAGTGGCTTCGGCGTCATAGGAGGGAGATGCATATGAGATCCCGGATTAGCCTCGGGTGGTGACATTGTTGTTTTTTTGCCTTTTAAACCTCTTAGCTCTCTGGCAATCTTGAATTGAGAAAACAATTCCTTGTAGGAATCATATTGCAGAGACCTTGCTTCTACACAATGGCTGAAAGAATTGTTCACCATGAATAATTCATGGATGGTCAAGGATATTAGCAGAAATGAAATTATGCCTGCTGGCCTCATCATTGTTTCAAATTCTCAAGTATAGCTAGTAATGAGTTTTCTGAAAAACTAAGTTATCACAACATCCCAATTTATATTAGTCTCTCTTACTTTTGTTCATTCCATGGATTTTTAAAGATCGACAAAATACCGATAATCTTAAGCAGCGGAGTCAGCAAATAAATTTTAGTGGTGCAGATATGTTTTTGTGCCGCAAAAAAAAAATGATCGAAGAAAATTAAAATGCACCGTTTCATCTAAAACGACGTCGTTTTGATCAAAAATTTCCAAAAAATTGGTGATACAGTTGCACCACTCGCTTTACGTGGCTCCGCCATTGATCCTAAGTCAAAGGGTATGTCACTGTTCTTGAATAACTTAGGAGGACTTTTTTTGCACTAGTATTGATATAAAAATAATGGTCAAAATCGAATTTAATTGCCAACTGCTCCTACTAAAAATAGAATTGGCTACTGATTTTGAAGATACTTGTTGATTGAATTTACTATGTATTATATTTGGTTATTCTAGTTCCAACTTGTTGACGACTAATAATAAAATAGTACTCCCATCACTTTCCTGAATTAATCAAATGCTTTAGGGCCCCTTTGGTATATTTTTTAGCTTTTAGAAGTAGAATTTTTCTTATAGAACTTTTTATCAAAAGATTATTAGGTGTTTGGTTATCAATAAAAAAAAGTGATTTTGGTTTAATAATAGATAAAAGCAACCTCTACTTCTAAAATCTCAAAATTTGAGCTTTTGAAAATAGAGGTTAGAAGTGATTTTGGAAGTCAAAAATATTTTTTCGATTTTGAACCAAACACTCTAATTTTTGGTCAAAAGTATTTTTGGTCTTTTAAAAGCATTTTTGGCAAATTCAAAAGTCCAACCAAACGGACACTTAGTCAGGTCCACTTTTATTAGCAACTCGTTTTTGAAAGGTTGACTATTTGACTCAGTCTTCGTCATTAATATGCTTGTTGAAATTGAGGTATTTATCAATATTCAAGAGTTAGGTTTTAAAAAATATTTGCTCCGATTCAAATTATTTGTCTTTTTAATTTTACACGCCCATCAAAAAATATTAATTAGAAGGGGTATTTGATTATTTTTATCTTAATTTGTGTCTAAATTATAATTTCTCTTCATTAAATTTTTACTTTATTTATATGTCATTTTCATTAATGACAAAATTCTACTAAAATAAAATAGGAAAGAAGTACTTAATTATGCTTTGAACTTTTAAGATGATAAATACTTTTAGGAGTAGAACTTTTCTTATAGAGTTTTTTATCAAAAAGTTGTTAGGTGTTTGATTGTCAATAAAAAAATATTTTTGGCTTAAAATAGATAAAAGCACCTCTACTTTCAAAAGCCCAAAATTTGAGTTTTTGAAAATAGAGGTTAGAAGTGATTTTAGAAGCCAAAAACATTTTTTTTTGATTTTGAACCAAACACTCCAATTTTTGGCCAAAAGTGTTTTTGGCCTTCCAAAAGCCCAACCACACGGACACTTAGTCAGGTCCCATAGACTTTTATTAGCAACTCGTTTTTGAAAAGTTGACTATTTGACTCGGTCTTCGTCATTAATTTGCTTGTTGAAATTGAGATCTTTATCAATATTCAAGAGTTAGGTTTTAAAAAATATTTGTTCCGACTCAAATTATTTATCTTTTTTATTTTACACGCCCATAAAAAAATATTAATTGGAAGGGATATTTGACAATTTTTATCTTAATTTGTGTCTAAATTATAATTTCTCTTCATTAAATATTTGCTTTATTTATATGTCATTTTCATTAATGACAAAATTCTACTAAAATAAAATAGGAAAGAAGTACTTAATTATGCTTTGAACTTTTAAGATGATAAATACTTTAAGACTGGTAATAATAACTGTCACGATCCGACCCAACGGGCCGTGACCCGGTGCCCTGCCTGGACACCCTTATATCCGTCTGTCACATATAATCACACGGATACCAATGATAATGTAAACATTGATAATAAACCTGTCTCCCGAGAAGTCACAACTAATTCATATAACAAAATAGGCAAGCCGACGAGGCCGCCACTGTACATAGAGATATCCAAAACGGCTCACAACCGTACACATATACAACAACACATCTACCACCCACAATTGTCTACAGACCTCCAAGAATACGATAATGAAATATGACGGGACAGGACCCCGTCGTGCCCCTAAATATGCATAAGTTCGAAAAATAAGGTTCGGTACCAAAATGACTAAGCTCTGAATCAATGGAGATCTCCAAACAGCTGAACATGAATCATAGACTGGAGGATCACCAAACTGAGTACCTGTATCTGCGGCATGAACGCAGCCCCCCTTCTCCGAGGAAAGGGAGTCAGTACGAAATAATGTACTGAGTATGTAAAACATGAAGTACTGTAAAGAAGTTCATAACTGGCCAAAGAATAACAAGAGACATGTATAATAATAAAAATACCAATACAACTGTGCCATATAAAAATGAGAGTCAATTGTGCCTTATAAAAATGAGAGTCATATAAGTCCATATCATATACCGTACCCGGCCCATTCTGAAACTCGGTGAATGAAATCACATCCATATACATACCGTACTCGGCCCCCTAGTGAGGGTCTCGATGAAATCATATAATGTGCACATACCGTATCTGGACCATTCTGGGACTCGGTAAAATCATATACATACTGTACTCGTCCACCTAGTGAGGATCTCGGTGAAATCATATAATGTGCACGAATACATACCCGACCCATTCTGAGACTCGGTAAAATCATATACATACCGTACCCAGCCCCCTAGTAAGGGTCTCAGTGAAATCATATAAGTGCACGAATACATACCCGATCCGGGACTCGGTGAAGTCATATAACCATATCAGCACGAATAGAATATCATGAGTAACTTTATACAAATAAAATCATCATTTGACTCTCAATGGAATATATAGAATATCTATCACTTAGAAATCAAGGCACTATCATATCATGTATCATAAAGGATTGTGATTCAATGGAATTTTGTACGTCCGCCGTACATTCATCTTATATAAATCATGTCAAAAGAAGAAATGATAGATTCACATACCTTATTGTCGAACTAACCAACTCTATAATAAATGTTCGTCTCGATTAGCACCACGACCTATAATAATAGTAATTCGTTCGTCAACTCTATGATTTCTAGTATAAGTTATATCGAATGATGACTCTCTTTTCTATAAAAATTTGGACAACACTTCTTTTACTTATACACACATCCACAACTCTCAAACAAGGTCAACAACATCAATAATAAGACACGTCTCAAGGTCATAACCAAATCAGTCCCATAAACTTCTATATACACCATCGTTAACGTTCTTTCTTTTACATTCATGGAGTACAACAATTACAACAATCAAAGTGATTAATACACCTATTTCTCATGTTAATCCAGCCCCTTTAATCATATCAAAACAGCCCTTAAAACAGTCCAAATTCCAACAACAACGAGAGACACAACAATGACGATGAGAGATACAACAATGACAACGAAGGTGCAATGTGAAGCTTTTCTACACCTTAATTCATTTAAGACATATATCCGCAATTACAACAATGTATATGCATGTTCATATCTTATAATTTCAGCATTATAACTTCAACAAAGCAGCCCCTAAATACAACACAATAATGTCCAACAATTTCATACATGTCTCGACTTTATCAACATAATACCATAACTTTTCTTTTAATTTCTTAAAATTCAATTCCATATTTCAACACCTTCATATAACCAATTACAACTTTACAAAGTTTCCTTCAAATTTAACATGCAATTAGTGACAATGATAACAACAATAATAATCAACCTAATGTACTTAAAAACAGCCCCTAATCGGCTCAACAACATCAATAACAACCATATGCATTTTCTTGCTTCCAATTTCTCTTAACACAAGTTCATTCCTTAACTACAACATCATTAAGCTCCAATTACTTAACAAGAAGAAGGAATCTTATCTTAACTTAAGCCGAAACAGTCCCTAAATTGCATCGATACCCACTGCTCCACTTTGCACCAATTTTAGGTCTTCAACTTAAAATAACATGCATGCATCCTTTACAAGTTTAACCATCTTACTTAGATGTTTTTCTTTCAAAATAGTTCATCCTCCAAAATTAAAGTTTCTGGGCAGTTTCTGTCAAGATTGAGTGTTGATGGCCGATTCCTTTCTCTTCTCTTTTTTTCGAACGAAACCAAAAGAAATCGCAGGATATTTCTTTTAATTCACTTCAAGAGTAGTTCACTAAAGGTAGAGATTTTGATCTAATTTTCGTTGGAAGACTAAAAGAGCCTTTTTAATGTTACGGATGAGAACATTTCATAAATGATTTGTTTCCAGCAAAACACCCCTCCCAAGGTACATCATTATGCCTTTCACTGTTTCTCTTAAGCTGTCACTTAATCTTGGGATCTGCCACCCTAGAACCAATTGAGCTACACCCATGCGGGTCAAAGTGTGAATAAAGCCACTTAACCAACTTTATCAACATTGTGATTTTTAAAAAAAAAAAAACTCTCCCTAAGCTTACACGTCCCCCAATAATTATTAACAAGTCTTCGTATAATTTATCAATTACACACATAATTAATTTTAGATTCACTTCATTTAAATTTTAAAAATTCATAAGATCTTCGTATACTCGATGTCATAATTCTTGTAATATGATATTAGTCCACCACTTCTTTTGAGGATATATAATTATTATTATTATTAATCTTCATCGTCACACTTGTTGTATCTAAAATTATTTCGAGATTACATTCTTTGTATACTAATTTTCATATTAGCATATGTACGTATACTTTATTTTCAATATTCAAATCTTATTTTCTTAATTACATTCTCAATTTATTGTCTTTAAACTTACGAGGTGTAACAATAACTCTACGCTCTGCCGACGTTGTTGTTCCCTTTGTGTTTCTTGTCTAAACACGTTATGCTTTTGCTTCCTTTTGTTTTATGTAAACAAAGAAACAGAGAACAATCAAAATGCAAAATAATAACACCATGTTTTAGTTTATGTGATCTTATTTGACTCAATAAATAATTTTGAGAAAAAAAAACTTTCGAATCTTATGCTTTTAAACATGTTATAATATTATGTGATTTAAAAAGTTTGTCATTAGGAAAAAGTAAAAATAATAAGTTAAATTGGCTACACAAATATTACAACTATATAAAATCACAAATTTTATTATCTTCAATTCATCAAAAACCAAACCCGACAAACCGAAAAATAGAACCAACACAAAACCAAACTGTTTTGAGTCCATATTGATACACTAGTTCCTAATCCACTTACTTTTTATATTGTCGGGAACATCTTCACCTCTTGAGCTATTTTTAATGTTGATATCCAAGGTTCATTTTCTTAATAGCTAGTATCATGAGTCTAATTTGACGGTGCTGGTGGAGGTGGTAGTGATGGACGACGAGGAGGAGGGGATTTAAAATAAATTGTCCAATTAGGCTTTGGTGGTGACGGCATTGATCTGCTACTTCTTAGCTCTCTAGCCACCTTGACTTGATCAGAAAACCAGTCCTCATGGGAATAATATTGCAAGGACCTTGCGTTCACCATGACTAATTCATGAATGAGTAAGGATATTAGTAGACATGAAATTATATCTGCTGGCCTCATTTTGACAGTCTTAACTATAGCCAATAGGCTGAAAAAGGTTTTGTTTAAAGTATTGTGAAGTATGGAACTGATGAGTTTTTTTGAAATCTAAATGAGATTAAAGGAATGCCCCTTTGCTCATATTTTAGTTTGCTACAATTTGTGAATATATATTGGCTAGCTAGTCTCTCATACTTCTGTTTATTCTCAAGAGGATTTTCTAATGAAATAGTCAAAATACCGCGTTAACAAATTTCTTTGATTTTGACTTTTGTTTACTTATTAGTAGGGGTGATAAATTGGACTCAAGCCCAATTGACCCGTCCAGATTTTAATGGGTTTGACATTGACCTACTATTAATTGAGCTAACCCAATTTAACTCATTCATCTTTGAACAACTCAAATCAACTCATTATATTAGCCCAAAGTAATCCATTTACTATTCTGTTATTTACCCAAGTCTTCTATTTCATAATTTTTTACTTTTATAAAAAAAAATATTAAAAATATAAATTTTTTTCTTACCTCCTGACCCTACTCCCTCCACCCCATGCCCTACCCCATCCTCAAATTTCCTACCTACCCCCACCTCCCGCCCTACCCCGCCCACTGTTAGGCGTATTTTGTATACGTTTTTTGAGTCATTTTTAGTTAGTACTTTACTCGTTTTTGTTGTGTTTAGTATAGTATTAGGTTTGTTTTTCTTTCTTTGAGTAACAACAGTTCAAAAAGGCAAAATGACGAAAAGGAACGAAAAATAGGCATAAAAGGAGGAATCTGAGACCGAAAAGGACAGAAATTGAAGAGCCGGACGAAAGTCAGGCAGCGCCGTGGCGCCAAAATGCAAAGGCACGACGCCGGAACATCAGAGAGGCCACATAACTTTGGGCACCGCGGCGTCGGTACGAAAATCGAGAATCTTAAATTAATTTGGCCAGGGGCAGAAGGGTCCAGGGGGCACGAAAATTGCAACATACTAAAATCCCTAGGGTTTATTCTATGAGAAGGAGGTCATTCTAACATACAACACATCACAGGGCAAGGATTGGAAGCTACAATTGGAGACTTTAGTTCACAGTACTTTTCTTTCTTTCTTTTAAATTCAGTTTATGTTTGGAATTATATTAGTTCTTAGCGTGACTATGGCTAGGAGCTAAACACTTTATTAGGGCTTTACTTTTGAATCGCTTAAAACTCTATTTCATGACTTAATGCATTAGTTGATTTCTTCTTCCATTGATTAAGATTTATTCAATAATTGATATGAATGTTTGATAGTTAATTGATCACTAATTATCATAATCTATATGATTTCGAATCAAGAACCGAGAGGAGAGATTTGGATATGCTGTAATTGAATAGACATCGGTTAAAATCGCGGACGAAAGTACCCCGATACTTGTGTAGCATTATAGGTTACTGTTCTTAATCCTCCTATGTGGTAAATCCTATCATAAAAATATAGAAGGGTTCTGCACTGGGGTTGAGCGATTATATATCCTAACCGGAATATAAGACAGTCTAGTTAACCACTATCTTAACGTAGAAGGAGAAGTCATTCTAGTTGCATTAAGGATTGAATAGAGTGGATAGTCGAGGATCTTGGAAGCCCTAATTCCTTCATAACTAATTACAACTTCAATAGTTTAGTTAATTCTTGCAATTATTCTAGTAGTTAAATAAAAACTCAACTCAATTATCGATTGCTAAATAGATAACATAAAAAAGATGAACGGTAATTAGAAATCAGTCTCTGAGGACGATATTTGATCTTATCAGACTATATTACTTGTGAACGATACGTACACTTGCGTGAGCATGTGGAAATCGCCTAACAAGTTTTTGGCGCCGTTGCCGGAGACTGGCGTACTTCTAATATCGAACCATCTATTTTTAATTTCTAATTTGGTCGCTCCCAGAACAAGTTTCTAACTTGCTCTGAGAGCATCTTTTTATCACTTTTTGTTGTTTGTGTAACCTTGCAGGTAAGGTCAAGTATAGGTACATGGACTATCACTATCAGGGGTTGCAGGACTATGACCTTTGTCCACCGCAGCAACTTAGACCACAGCTCGCCAGGTGGCGAAATGAGTGCGAAGCCTTATTCAGGCTCACCGAGTGCCAGAGTCCTCAAGGACTAACTCATCCACCACAGGATCAGGCTCCATCAGGAAGGCTAGATGACATGAGAGCAGTTCTTTGGGCACTCTCAAATGCCCAGAATCAGTTCATGGAGGAAATAAGATTATCCATCAAGAATCTAGAAAGCCATGGGACGGTAGCTAGCCGAGAAAGCGGTATGCGAGGGCCGCCTAGCAATCGGGATGCACTCCACAAGAGCAGTTCCAAGCAATTGATTTGACGAGTGGCAAACAAATAGAGACAAGTTCATCCCCAATATGCCCAGAAAAGAGGGTGAACCCAGTGAGGTGAGGGAGCCCGAGGATGCAGTGATCATAGAAGATACTCATGCAGACCATAGATCACCACCAGCAGTCGTTGACACACCGCAGTTGAAGATACCATATCCTCAGAAACATAGAAAGAATTCTCTTAACAAGCAGTTTTCTAAGTTTCTGGAGGTCTTTAAAAAACTGCACATCAACATTCCATTCGCTGAAGCCTTAGAACAAATGTCGAGTTATGTAAAGTTCATGAAGGTGATCCTCTGTAAAAAGAGGAGGTTGGAGGAGTATGAAACAGTGACGTTGACTGAGGAATGCAGTGTCATCCTACAGAGAAAGTTACCTCAGAAGTTGAAAGTTCCGGGAAGCTTCACCATCCCTTGCACTATAGGGAAGTTTGAGTGTCAACAGGCTCTATGTGATCTGGGGGCAAGTATAAATTTGATGCCCTATTCTGTGTTCTACAAACTTGGAGTGGGGGAAGCAAGACCTACAACCATAACCTTACAACTAGCAGATTGCTCTCTCGTCCACCCTAGAGGAATAATCAAGGATGTGTTGGTTAAGGTGGATAAGTTTATCTTCCCCGCTGATTTCATCATCCTAGACATGAAAGAAGATGAAGAGACACCCATCATCCTTGGCAGGCCATTCTTAGCCACAGGACATGCACTCATTGATGTTCAGAAAGGTGAGCTGAGACTTCGTATTCTGGGAGAAGAAGTGATTTTCAATGTATTCAGGGCAGCAACCTACCATCCACAGAGCAAGCTCCAGAACTAGAGTTGAAGACTCAGCCAGATCATTTGCACTATCAATATCTAGGTGTGAACCATTCCTTACTAGTGATTGTATCATGTCATCTATCCAAAGTGGAGGTTGAGAAATTGTTGAGATTATTGAGGGCTCACAAGCTCGCGATTGGGTGGACACTGGCAGACATTAGAGGGATAAGTCCTTCTACAGTAATGCATATAATTCGTCTAGAAGATGAGAGCAGACCCTCCATTGAGGCACAGAGGAGACTAAATCCAACCATGAAAGAGGTGGTAAGAAAAGAAATCCTGAAATGGCTCGATGCTGGGGTGATTTATCATATCTCTGACAGTACATGGGTAAGCCCTGTGCAAATGGTACCCAAGAAAGGTGGCATAACTGTGGTGACTAACGAAAATAATGAGCTTATCCCATCCAGAACAACCACAGGGTGGAGAATGTGTATTGACTACCGCAAGTTGAACAAAACAACAGGAAGGATCATTTTCCTTTGCCTTTTCTTGACCAAATGTGTGACATGCTTGCAGGACACAACTACTATTGCTTCCTGGATGGTTATTCAGGGTATCATCAAATTTCCATCTCTCTAGAAGATCAGGAGAATACAACTTTCACATGCCCCTTTGGTACGTTTGCTTTCAGGAGAATGCCATTTGGGTTTTGCAATGCACCCATCACTTTTCAGCGTTGTATGATGGCTATCTTTTCTGACATGGTGGAGAGGACCATAGAATTTTTCATGGATAATTTTTCTGTTTTTGGGTCTTCCTTTGATGAATGCTTAAAGAATTTAGAAGCAGTGTTGTAGCGGTGCAAAGATTCGAATTTGGTGCTGAACTGGGAGAAGTTTCACTTTATGGTGCAGGAAGGTATCGTTCTTGGCCACAAGATTTCCAGCAAAGTCATTGAGGTAGACAAGGCTAAGGTTTCAGTGATAAAAAATCTGCCACCTCCAGTATCGGTAAAAGGGATCAGAAGTTTCCTTGGGCACGCTGGTTTCTATAGAAGATTCATCAAGGACTTCTCAAAGATCTCTAAACCTCTGTCCACCTTGTTGATGAATGGGGTTTCTTTTGAATTTAATGAAGAATGTTTTACTGCATTTCAGACACTTAAGAAGAGGCTAACCTCAACACCTATAGTCACTGCACCTGACTGGACACTCATATTTGAATTGATGTGCGATGCAAGTGACTACGCAGTGGGAGCTGTCCTTGGGCAGAGAATTGATAAGGTATTCAGGTCAATTTACTATGCTAGCAAAACCCTCAATGATGCTCATATGAATTATGTGACGACAGAGAAAGAGCTGCTAGCCATAGTATACGCATTTGAAAAATTCAGGCCATACCTCATTGGGAATAAGGTGATAGTGTACACTGACCACTCAACCATTAAGTATTTGATGACTAAGAAGGATGCAAAACCTCAGCTTATACGATGGGTGCTGCTACTACAAGAATTTTAAATGGAGATCCGCGATAAAAAGGGGACTGAGAACGTGGTGGCAGACCACTTGTCAAGGCTTGAAGTGGAAGAGAGCCAGAACACCAAGGATGTGCAAATAAATGACTATTTCCCAGACGAGCAACTGTTTCAGGTAACTACCAATGTAAATTTACCTTGGTTCGCTGACTTTGTTAATTTTCTTGCAGCAAAAGTATTGCCGTCAGGAATGACAAGGAGGCAGGTGAAAAATTTCTATTCAGAGGTAAAACATTACTACTGGGAGGAGCCAATACTCTACAAGCATTGTGCTGATCAAGTCATAAGTCGGTGCGTACCCGAGGATGAAATGCACCAAATTCTCACTCATTGTCATACCTTACAATGTGGTGGGCATTTTGGAGCATCACGGACAGCAGCCAAGGTATTGCAGAGTGGATTATATTGGCCAACCCTATTCAAGTATGCCAACACCTTCGTGAGGGGCTGTGATCGTTGCCAAAGAACTGGAAACATGTCAAGGCGAAATGAAATGTCCCTAACTGGGATCTTAGAAGTGGAGCTGTTTGACGTATGGGGGATTGATTTCATGGGCTCGTTCCCAACATCCCTTGGGAACCAATACATTCTTCTCGCAGTGGATTATGTGTCCAAATGGGTCGAGGCAGTGGCTACGAAAGAGAATGATAGTAAAACTGTCTTGAAATTCCTCCAGAAAAACATATTCACCAGGTTTGGCATTCCAAGAGCCCCTCACCAGTGATGAAGAGAGTCATTTTTGCAACAAGCAGCTTGACACCTTGCTGGCGCGTTACGGAGTCTGCCACTGTACTGTTTTGCCATATCACCCTCAAGCAAATGGGCAGGCTGAAATTTTGAATAGAGCAGTGAAAAGCATACTGGAAAAGACAGTGGATGGCTCAAGGAAGATTTGGTCTACAAAGCTGAATAATGCACTTTGGGCCTATAGGACAACTTTCAAAACTCCCATTGGGATGTCACCATACAAGATGGTCTTTGGGAAGACATGTCGTCTACCGATGGAGTTGGAGCATAGGGCATACTGGGAAATGAGGAAGCTGAACATGGATGCCCAAGCAGCGGGGCAGAAGAGGTTGCTACAACTGAATGAACTAGATTAATTTCGGAACAATGCCTATGAAAATGCAATAATCTACAAGGAAAGGACAAAGGCATGACATGACAAGAACTTGACCCTCAAAGAGCTACAGCCAGGGCAACAAGTACTCATATTCAACTCGAGGCTGAGGTTGTTCCCATGCAAGTTAAAGTCCAGGTAGTCAGGGCCATTCGTTGTGGAAAAAGTTTTCCCCTATGATGCAGTCGAACTGAGAGGGAAAGAAGGCTTTCCATTCAAGGTGAACGGAAAGAGAGTGAAACCATACTTTTTGAATGACATGGAACAAAACAACTCTGCTATCTGTTTTAAGCCACATTGAAGAGGAACCTGTGTCCGGCTAAAAGACGTTAAAGACAACGTTGTTTGGGAGGCAACCCACTATTTTAATTATGAAACTTAGTTTAGATAGAACAGTCTCACTTTTGGTATTTTTGTTGCGTTGTGTTGGCAGGTGAAGAATTGGACATGAAGCACGGAAAAGAGAGAAAACCATGAACTCGATGCAGCGTCGAGGTGCCTAACAGCAGGGCCGCGGCGCCAATGAGAAATTTTTCTGACATGCAGTATCCGCCGCCACCACCACCATTTTGAACCGCTATTGTCTGTAAGTCGTCCCTTTTAATTTTGAGTCTTACACAGATAATGTGTCGTTTAAGTTTGGGAAGGGATGATCTTATTTTATTTTGTGTGTCTATTTTTGAGTTTTTTTTTTTGTTTTTGTGTTCTATATGAGTCAAATTTTATTTTGTGTGTCTATTTTTGAGTTTTTTTTTGTTGTTTTTGTGTTCTATATGAGTCAATTTTTTTTAAAATCATGCATGATGTGTTTACTTGGAACGCCTAATAAATTAAGTGGGATAATGTAATGGAATGAGAAGCTAAAATCTGTGTGCTTAAGTTAAATATGCCAAAGATTCATGAAAACCTAATTATTTAGAATATTTTGTGCTTAGCCTGTGTATTTTCAATCGTGATAAACATCTATGATGTCTGCTGCTTGTTATTTGAGGCGAAATAGTTAGGATGTACATGTTAGGGAAATGATTAAGGCATTTCTTTGTTAACCCTTCTTACCCTTCATTGCCTACCCTGACAATAAATGGTATCCCTAGTCAGCCCCTTTGAGCCTAAAATAGAAGTTATTTCTTTGACACCTCGTGTCCCCTTGTGTACCATAAGCAGTAATTGAAAACATGAATGAAAAAGAGTGAAAAAGAAATACAAAAAGAGAGTGAAAAATTGATGCACCCCAATGAAAGAAAAAAATATATATATGTAAAAGCTTAAGTTTGGGGGTGCCTATGTGAATGTGCTTCATGCTCTCAAAGAGAGGGGAATGATAGGTATGAACTGAAAAGAATACAAAAAAAAGACAAAATGGTTGAATGAGAAAAACGCTTATGGTACGTAACTTTAGCCTAAATGTCTAATCTTACCTACCCCTGCCTAATCGTACATTACAATCCTGAAAAGTCCTAAAGATCTCTATTATGTACGTCCACGATTAGTGGAGAATAACAAGTAAACAGACGCATAGAACTTTGTGAAAAATGAAATGAAATTGACATGCATAGGTTAAGTACTCATGCTTACAGTGATTGTGACTGAAATTAATCTGCGAAATATCTTACTTAAAATTCTAGATTGTCAAATGCATGCTATATTTGTTCCTACATATTATCCCAACTGATGTTCATGTGTTTCTAAGTAACCCTGTGCAGCTGTTTGACTTGAGTTTTTTTTTTTTTTTGAGTTCTTTGTTTTTGTTTTTTGCTTTGCTCGGGGGCGAGCAAAGGTTAAGTTTGGAGGTTTGTTAGGCATATTTTATATACGCTTTTTGAGTCATTTTTTGTTAGTATTTTACTCATTTTTGTTGTGTTTAGTATAGTATTAGGTTTGTTTTTCTTTCTTTTGAGTCACAGCGGTTCAAAAAGGAAAAATGGCGAAAAAAACGGAAAATAGGCAGAAAGGAGGAATCCGAGGCCGAAAAAGACAGAAATTGAAGACCCGGACGAAAGTCAGGCAGCGCCGTGGAGCCAAAATTCAAGGCCACGACGCCGGAACATTAGAGAGGCCACAGAACTTTGGGGGTCGCGGCGCCAGTCTGCAGGGCCGCGACGCCGGTACAGAAATTGAGAATCCGAAGTTAATTTGGCCAGGGGCAGAAGGGTCCAGGGGGCACGAAAATTGCAACATACTAATAGCCCTAGGGATTATTCTATGAGGAGGAGGTCATTCTAACAGACAACACATCACAGGGCAAGGATTGAAAGCTACAATTGGAGACTTTAGTTCGCAATACTTTTCTTTCTTTCTTTTAAATTCAGTTTATGTTTGGAATTATATTTGTTCTTAGCATGACTATGGCTAGGAGCTAAACACTTTATTAGGGCTATCCTTTTGAATCGCTTGAAACTCTATTTCATGACTTAATGCATTAGTTGATTTTTTCTTCACTTGATTAAGATTTATTCAATAATTGATATGAATGTTTGATAGTTAATTGATCACTAATTATCATAATCTATATGATTTCGAATCAAGAACCGAGAGGAGAGATTTGGATATGCTGTAATTGAATAGACATCAGTTAAAATCGCGGACGAAAGTACCCCGATACTTATGTAGAATTATAGGTTACTGTTCTTAATCATCCTATGTGGTAAATCCTATCATAGAAATATAGAAGAGTTTTGCACTGGGGTTGAACGATTATATATCCTAACCGGAATATAAGACAGTCTAGTTAACCGTTATCTTAACATAGAAGAAGAAGTCATTCTTTGCATTAAGGATTGAATAGAGTGGACAGTCGAGGATCTTGGAAGCCCTAATTCCTTCATAACTGATTACAACTTCAATAGTTTAGTTAATTCTTGCAATTATTCTAGTAGTTAAACAAAAACCCAACTCAATTATCGATTGCTAAATAGATAACATAAAATAGATGAACGGTAATTAGAAACCAGTCTCCGAGGACGATATTCGGTCTTATCAGACTATATTACTTGTGAACGATACGTACACTTGCGTGAGCACGTGGAAATCGCCTAACAAGTTTTTGGCACTGTTGTCGGGGACTATCGTACTTCTAATAACGAACCATCTATTTTAAATTTATAATTTAGTCTCTCCCAGAACAAGTTTCTAACTTGCTCTGAGAGTATCTTTTTATCACTTTTTGTTATTTGTGTAACCTTGCAGGTAAGGTCAAGTATAGGTACATGGACTATCACTATCAGGGGCTGCAGGACTATGATCTTTGTCCATCGCAGCAACTTAGACCACAGGCTCTGCCAGAGGAGCGAAAAGCCTTATTCAGGCTCACCGAGTGCCAGAGTCCTCAAGGACTAACTCATCCACCACAGGATAAAGCTCCATCAGGATGGCTAGATGACATGAGAGCAGTTATTTGGGCACTCTCAAATGCCCAGAATCAGTTCATGGAGGAAACAAGATTATCCTTCAGGAATCTAGAGAAGCAACTGGGACAGCTAGCTAGCAAGCTGAGAAACGGTATGCAGGGGAACCGCCCTAGAAATACTGGTACAGACAGTGCCAAGAAATTGATTTGACGAGTGGCAAACAAATAGAGACAAGTTCATCCCCAATATGTCCAGAAAAAGTGGGTGAACCCAGTGAGGTGAGGGAGCCCGATGATGCAGTGATCATAAAAGATACTCCTGCAGACCAAAGATCACCACCAGTAGTCGTTGACACACCGTAGTTGAAGATACCATATCCTCAGAAACATAGAAAGAATTCTCTTGACAAGCAATTTTCTAAGTTTCTTGAGGTCTTTAAAAAACTGCACATCAACATTTCATTCGCTGAAGCCTTAGAACAAATGTCGAGTTATGTAAAGTTCATGAAGGAGATCCCCTGTAAAAAGATGAGGTTGGAGGAGTATGAAACAATGGCGTTGACTGAGGAATGCAGTGTCATCCTACAGAGAAAGTTACCTCAGAAGTTGAAAGTTCCGGGAAGCATCACCATCCTTTGCACTATAGGGAAGTTTGAATGTCAGCAAGCTCTATGTGATCTGGGAGCAAGTATAAATTTGATGCCCTATTCTGTGTTCTACAAACTTGGAGTGGGGGAAGCAAGACCTACAACCATAACCTTACAGCTAGCAGATCGCTCCCTCGTCCACCCTAGAGGAATAATCGAAGATGTGTTGGTTAAGGTGGATAAGTTTATTTTCCTAGCTGATTTCATCATCCTAGAGATGGAAGAAAATGTAGAGATGCACATCATCCTTGGCAGGCCATTCTTAGCCACAGGACTGAGACTCATTGATGTTCAGAAAGGTGAGCTGAGACTTCGTGTTCAGGGAGAAGAAGTGATTTTCAATGTATCCAGGGCAGCAACCTACCCAAGGGCAAGTGATAATTGGTATGTTATTAATGTGATTGATGAAGCAGTTGCAGAAAACGGGTTCAGGAGTGATGATGCTCTTGAAGTGGTGCTGACAAAATGAGATGAGGATAGTAGTGACGACACAAAACTGATGGAGTATGCGAATTGGTTGGATTCCCATGAACCATGCTATAAGAATAAATATGAAGAGCTAGGAACCATGCCAGAGAAACCAGTGTCATCCACAGAGCAAACTCCAGAACTAGAGTTGAAGACTTTGCCAGATCATTTGCACTATCAATATCTAGGTGAGAACCAATCCTTACCAGTGATTGTATCATGTCATCTATCCAAAGTGGAGGTTGAAAAACGGTTGAGAGTATTGAGGGCTCATAAGCTCGTGATTGGGTGGACACTGTCAAACATTAGAGGGAAAAGTCCTTCTATTGTAATGCACAAAATTCGTCTAGAAGATGAGAGCAGACCATCCATTGAGGCACATAGGAGACTAAATCCAGCCATGAAAGAGGTGGTGAGAAAAGAAATCCGGAAATGGTTCGATGCTGGGGTGATTTATCATATCTCTAACAGTGCATGGGTAAGCCCTGTGCAAATGGTACCCAAGAAAGGTGGCATGACTATGGTGACTAACGAAAATAATAAGCTTATCCCATCCAGAACAACTACAGAGTGGACAATGTGTATTGACTACCGCAAGTTAAACAAAGCAACCAGGAAAGATCATTTTCCTTTGCATTTTCTTGACCAAATGCTTGACAGGCTTGCAGGACACAACTACTATTGCTTTCTAGATGTTTATTCAGTGTATCATCAAATTGCCATATCTCCAGAAGATCAGGAGAAGACAACCTTCATATGCCCCTTTGGTACGTTTGCTTTCAGGAGAATGTCATTTGGGCTTTGCAATGCACCCGTCACTTTTCAGCGTTGTATGATGGCTATCTTTTCTGACATGGTGGAAAGGAACATAGAAATCTTCATGGATGATTTTTCTGTTTTTGGGTCTTCTTTTGATGAATGCGTAAAGAATTTAGAAGCAGTGTTGTAGCGGTGCAAAGATTCGAATTTGGTGCTGAACTGGGAGAAGTTTCACTTTATGGTGCAGGAAGGTATCGTTCTTGGCCACAAAATTTCCATCAGAGGAATTGAGGTAGACAAGGCTAAGGTTTCAGTGATCGAAAACCTACCACCTCCAGTATCGGTAAAAGGGATCAGAAGTTTCCTTGGGCACTCTGGTTTCTACAGAAGATTCATCAAGGACTTCTCAAAGATCTCTAAACCTCTGTCCATATTGTTGATGAATGGGGTTGCTTTTGTATTCAGTGAAGAATGTCTGACTGGCTTTCAGTCACTTAAGGAGAGGTGAACCTCAGCACCTATAGTCGTTGAACCTGACTTGACACTCCATTAGAATTGATGTGCGATGCAAGTGACTACGCAGTGGGAGATGTCCTTGGGCAGAGAATTGACAAGGTATTCAGATCAATTTACTATGCTAGCAAAACCCTCAATGATGCTCAGTTGAATTATGCGACGACAGAGAAAGAGCTGCTAGCCATAGTATACACATTTGAAAAATTCAGGCCATACCTCATTGGGAATAAGGTGATAGTGTACACTGACCACTCATCCATTAAGTATTTGATGACTAAGAAGGATGCAAAACCTCAGCTTATACGATGGGTGCTGCTACTACAAGAATTTTAAATGGAGATCCGCGATAAAAAGGGGATTGAGAACGTGGTGGCAGACCACTTGTCAAGGCTTGAAGTGAAAGAGAGCCAGAACACCAAGGATATGTAAATAAATGACTACTTCCCAGACGAGCAACTTTTTCAGGTAAGTACTAGTGTAAATTTACCTTGGTTCGCTCACTTAGTTAATTTCTTACAGCAAAAGTATTGCCGTCCGAAATGACAAGGCAGCAGGTGAAAAAGTTCTATTTAGAGGTAAAACATTACTACTGGGAGGAGCCAATACTCTACAAGCAATGTTATGATCAAGTCATAAGGCGGTGCATACCCGATGATGAAATGCACCAAATTCTCACTCATTGTCACACCTTGCAATGTGGTGGGAATTTTGGAGTATCACAGACAGCAGCCAAGGTATTTCAGAGTGGATTCTATTGGCTAACCCTATTCAAGGATGCCAACACCTTTGTGAGGGGTTGTGATCGTTGCCAAAGAACTGGGAACATGTCAAGGCGAAATGAAATGCCGCTAACTGGGATCTTAGAAGTGGAGTTGTTTGACGTGTGGGGGATTGATTTCAACACCCCTTGGGAACTAATACATTCTTCTCGCAGTGGATTATGTGTCCAAATGGGTCGAGGCAGTGGCTACGAAAGAGAATGATAGTAAAATTGTCTTGAAATTCCTCTAGAAAAACATATTCACCAGGTTTTGCACTCCAAGAGCCCTCATCAGCGATGAAGGGAGTCATTTATGCAACAAGCAGCTTGACACCGTGCTGGCGCGTTACGGAGTCTACCACCGTACTACTTTGCCATATCACCCTCAAGCAAATGGGCAGGCTGAAATTTCAAATAGAGCAGTGAAAAGCATACTGGAAAAGAAGTGGATGGCTCAAGGAAGAATTGGTCTACAAAGCTGGATGATGCACTCTGGGCTTATAGGACAGCTTTCAAAACTCCCATTGGGATGTCACCATACAGGATGGTCTTTAGAAAGTCATGTCATCTACCGGTGGAGTTGGAGCATAGGGCATACTGGACAATGAGGAAGCTGAACATGAATGCCCAAGCAGCGGGGCAGAAGAGACTGCTGCAACTGAATGAGCTAGATGAATTTCAGAACAATGCCTATGAAAATGCAAAAATCTACAAGGAAAGGACAAAGGCATGGCATGACAAGAACTTGACCCTCAAAGAGCTACAGCCAGGGCAACAAGTACTCCTATTCAACTCGAGGCTGAGGTTGTTTGTCACGCCCCGAACCGGGCATGGCCCGGTGCCCTACAGGCACCGCTATTCATACAACACAATAAACCGCGGAAGATAAATAACACTCATTTTATTTTTCTTAAAACAAAGGCAAAGCCGATAAGGCTGCCATAATATAAATCGCCCAAAAGGGTCTACACTATTCAATAATGTAAATACAACTCTAGCCAGTCCTGCCCACATATGAATACAGACCTCTATGATTTTGGACAGTTTTATGACGGGATAAGGCCCCGTCGTACCCCTGAATATACCTAGCCATAATGACAAGCTCCGGAACATTGGAGTCATCTCAAAGTGCTGAACCAGGATCCTAAGCTCGCGGATCCATAACTGTGTACCTAAACCTGCGGACATGAACGCAGCCCCCCAAAGGAGGTCAGTACAACAAGTACCAAGTATGGAACGGAAATAAAGTACATCAATTACGTCCATAACTATACAAGGAATGACAGGGGCAAGTATATAAATCAAATATCAGATCCTACCGTGTCATATAAAAATCACAGTCAATTGTACCTTGTATCACTGTACTACTGTAACACCGCACCACTTTCAAATATGAAAGTCATGTCAAAATCCGGGACACCTGCCCTCAGCATATAATATCACAGAAGCATGCTCGTGGAATACAACATCACTGTCAGCATGTAACAAGTATAACATACAACTACCCGCACACTGTGTCTTTTTAACAATGAGAGTAAACTTTACATGCTTTAAAATAGGAAGTTTATGATCAACCTAGGACCACCCGCCCGTAGTATCATTTTGAAAACCTACTACTGGGACTGTTTCACCCGCAAGGGTCTTGTGGACTCGCATAGGACAATTTGCCCCGCATAGGACTATTTCACCCGCTTAGGCCCTACGGGCCCGCAATGAGCATATATGTCATGCTCGCATCATGGGTAGCAAATCCATGGAGATGTATAATGTCTTGGGGGTTTACCCCGCAATTATACTCAGAAGGTGTATAACGTCTTGGGGGTTTACCCCGCATTTATACTCAAGAGGTGTATAACGTCTTGGGGGTTTACCCCGCTTTTATACTCAGGAGGTTTATAACGTCTTGGGGGTTTACCTCACATTTATACTCAGGAGGTGTATAACGTCTTGGGAGTTTACCCCGCATTTATACTCATAACACTAGCACCAATGGCTATCATGAACAACATATGCAAGTTAAGATAATCTTTGACTCTCAACATCATAAAATGAATAAACCATCATTTTAACAAAGCAAGACAATTTCCATGCCTTCTTTTCAACAATTCAAGACAATACCATGTCTTTCCCTTTTAACAAATCAAGACAATACAATTTAGGCAAGCCGAAGTACTATCAAGGCACAAAATAGAATAACTATCATTTAAGCAAGCTAAAGTACTATCAAGGCACTAACACACCTTGCATTACTAAGGATTAAAGTCCATTACGACAATGTACGTGAGCCGTACATTCACTTTATGAACTAAATTTCCATTTTAGGAAAGCCCAAGTACTACATGTATCGCTAGGAAGTAGGATCCAATACATGTATCATTTTGAAACCATCATTTAGAAAATCGAGACACTTATCATACCAAGTATCCTTCTAAAACATGGTTTTTGGCAAATCAAGGCACTAGACCTCACGTGTTACTTTAAAACATCTTGAACATCAAAGTGCCACATATCATGTATTATATTAAGGACTTAATCATGGATATTCTCACACGATTCCCTTAAAACATTTTAAACCATCCCTTGACATTTCACTAAAACTTGTTATAACAAACTTCTCATAATACCGTTATAACCACTTCATTTTTAGACAACTAACGCACCATTACCTCTTTCCTTTTTATCAAAACTAAGGCATTATCATGCCACGTAAGGGAATTGAACCCAAAGTACTTTGTACATCTATTCTTTATAAAAGAATCATTTCATGAAATATTAGGGCGTTGGGCCCAAAAGTACTTTCACCATAAAAACCAAGTTACTTACTTTTATTAAACTCAAGTAACTTATACTTTTAAGACCAAGTTGCTTATTCTCTTTAAATCAAGTAACATATACTTTTCAAATCGAGTTACTACACATTTTCGAAATTCAAGTCCCAAGTACTTTCGAAAATCAAGCCTCATGTACTTACAAAATTAATACTTTTATGAGTCGTGAATAGGTTATTCTCGTTTATAACGATCTTGTTAAATCATCCATGATCTAGAAAATGTAATACAATTTTGTCTTATCTTAGTTTCTATGCAAATGGAGAATTCTACTCATTTCAATATAATTGATTGTCGATACATTTGCATTAACGCTGCAATGGTTTGTGTGATACTTATTCTCATTAGTGTAGTAATTTACCAAGGTCAACTCGACTCTAATACTTCCTAACGACTCTTACCAACATCCCCCATAAGACTTGGTAAGAACTTAGGAATATTCTAGACATGCCTTTAGCATAAAATTAATAACATGAATACTTCTTATACAAGGCAAGTATTCTTCAAGAAAATAAGTCAAGTATACTCCAAATAACAAGGCAAGTATACTTCAAGGAAACAAGTCAAGTATACTCCAAATAACAAGGCAAGTATACTTCAAGGAAACAAGTCAAGTATACTCCAAATAACAAGACAAGTATACTTCAAGAAAACAAGTCAAGTATACTCCAAATAACAAGGCAAGTATACTTCAAGGAAACAAGTCATGTCAATAGAAGGAAGAAGTTCACATACCTCGTGACGACTAACCAACACGACAAGTAGCAATATGCTCCAATGTACTTCAACCTTAGCGTCTATTCCACATTCCAAGTAGAATATGCTACACGTAGTTCTTCAACCTATAACGACGATAGCACTTCTATCAACAACATACTTTCTTGTATAAGACTTATACCAAATAATGTCCTCTAATTCTACGGAAAATTGGGCAGCACTTCCTTTGTTTCTATGTACTTTTCCACCTTTTCCAAGGCTCGTATTCATCAACCAACAAGCCACATTTAAGGCGCAACCAACAGTTAGCCAAAGGGGATTACGCCTAATCGGGCGTGTAAAATTCTGCCAGATTTTACAAAGCAGTCCTCAAATCAGCCCATAAAAGCGATGCGTAATCTAACAATAACGAGGGTAAAATGTGAGGCGTTTCAACACCTTTCCACACCCCTATTTCCTTAGGACTTTCATTAGCAACTACTACACTTAAACATGCATATTAGGGCTGATTTTACAGCTAACCACACCCCCAAAACAGTCCATAAAATGATACGACAACGTCAAACAGTTTTGGGCAGTTTTTCGGCTAAAACAACTACAATCCGATAACTCTTTCCTTAATCCATTTTATTCCAATTCGAGTTCCAACACTTCCATATATGACATATCAACTTATCAACAACCATATTACCTTATTTTAACATGCGACAAGTGTGGATAACAACAACCATATAACAAACGAAACCAAGGGCACAAAATTGTCTCAAATCGGCCAACAACATATCTACCTCATACACATCTTATTTTCAATTTTTTTCCTTAACATGTATTCATCTATACATTATAAAAATAAGTAGTATCCAATTACTTTAATTTTAGAGGAACTATTACCTTATTTTTGTGCCCAAAAACGTCCCGGGCAGAATGCTCAACAATGGCCCGTAGTTTTCGTTTCGCTCCACTTCCTCAAGATCCAATCATATATATATGTATCCCCTACAACCTTAGGAGCAAATTCCCTTCACATTCCATCACCAAAAAGTCGACGGAACCCCTAGGGTTTCACCCTCTATTCTCGGCCTAGTGTAGCGTTTTTGCTCACTGTTTTGTCAGCTGAACTTGTGACGTCCATAACTCTTTACTTCGATGTCCTATCGATGAACGGTTTGTTGCGTTGGAAACTAGACTCGACGAACTTCATTTTAGGCTTTTAAAAAACCTAAATACTTCTCGTATACCAGGAGATATACCTCTCCAAAGTTGGTTGAAATCTGTCAACCTTGGCCGAGAGCATAAGAGAAGAGGGAAAGAGATGGAATATTTCTAAGTGTTGTGCAAATGAAGTCTTGCAATGTCTCTAAGTATACATATATAATGTATCACAATGGGTAAGATGAGGACAAGTGTAGCAAGACAAGTGGAGTGGGACCCACATGGCCCACTTGTCCACTTGTCTCTAAAATATCTAAGGTCAAAGTCCTCCAATACCAAGACAAGTGGGGTGGGGGTGTGTGTCACGTGTCACCCTCTCATTGGTCTAAAAATATTTCATCTCCCAAAAATCTATAATTGGCCAAAATATCTCAAAAATATTGTGGGCCCCACAAAACCGTAAAATTTCCCGTGGGCCCCACATGACCAAATCCGGAATTTAAAATCCAAAATTCCAATATATTCAAAAAGTCTCAAATACCAACTTTGAGAACCAAATTTCATTTAACAAACTTTTTTCCTTCACGAGGTTCGGAAGATTTTCCTTAGGAAACACAATTCTTTCTTTCGTTCCAACTTTCAAATCTTATTTCCATACGTTCGTTCTCATTTCAATCTCTTGGAAATACGGGGTGTAACATCCTTCCCCCCATAGAAACATTCGTCCCGAATGTTCATACTAGATTTAACCAAAACAAATCTTAGTATAGTCTCCTTAAACTATAATCAACGAAACCAATTATGCCACATATAGCCCCAATATATCACACATGCATATACATCAATCAAAAGCCAACCGATGGATCAAATCTAGGGTGTATCACCACTATTTACTCTCATTTATGGCCTAAAAAGATTCTCTTTTCGTACTTTCATTAGTCATAACTATAAACACTTCAATTCTTTTAATACTTTAAGGTCCTCTGTCACGACCCGGTTCTAGTGGAACGAGTCCACGAACTCGTACAACGATCTAGACTTGGGCCTTGCACCCTTGTGACCCCATCACATAGCGGGACCACCTCCAGTGACCCACTCCGTTTCCATGCCACCGGGTTGACCGTGTCGGTCCACAACCCGACCCATCGTCACACTTAACTCTCATTCTTGGTCTGAAATAAATCTTACTACCCGAGAAGGCCTTGTACATCTAAGGTCTCAGCGGTCATCAATATTCTAAGGTTCACAATTGTTCTATGTCCCAAGCTTACATTATCAGTCCCCACATACGAGAAATGTAGCTTCTCAATATCTCACAATCATGTTGTCTTACTCACAACAACTCAATATTATCCGTACATAACACTTAAGCATACCACATAAACCATAATCATTCTAGGCAACACACATATGGCCCTAAATAAATACGCTCGTACAGATATACATTATCATAATATCATCTATATGATAATTTTACCAACCTGGATACGCAATTCAAATAATCTTTTCTGGGTCACTGTTGCCTTTCTCATAGCTGCAATCACAATAATACGTTAGGGAGAGACTACCCTAACAACACAGCTCTATCGCACGATCTCAGAGTGAGAAGAAGGGAAACCAATCCTAAATGTACAGCAACCTCTTGTGTATAAGTGTGGTGCACAACACACCCATACACAAGACTCTACTTAGACACGGTCTGTAGATATTCCGAGGACTAACTGCTCTGATACCACTCTGTCACGCCCCGAACCCCGGGCCCACGACTGGTGCCCTACCTGGGAACCCTTCTATTCATACAACACAATAAACCGCGGAAGATAAATAACACTCATTTTTTTCTTCTTAAAACAAAGGCAAAGCTGATAAGACTGTCATAATATAAATCGCCCAAAAGGGTCTACACTATTCAATAATGTAAATACAACTCTAGTCAGTCCAGCCCACATATGAATACAGCACCTATGATTTTGGGCGATTTATGACGGATAAGGCCCATTGTACCCCTGAATATACCTAGCCATAATGACAAGCTCCGGAACACTGGAGTCATCTCAAATCTTGAACCAGATCCTAGCTCGCGGATCCACAATCGTAATACCTAAACTGCGGACATGAACGCAACCCCAGAAGAAGTCGATCTAACAAGTACTAAGTATGGAGCGAAATAAAGTACAACAATTACGCCCATAACTATACAAGGAATGACGAGGCAAGTATGAAAATCAAATACGGATCCTGCGTGTCATATAAAAATCGAGCCAATGTACCTTGTATCGTTGTACTCTTGTAACACGCACCACTTTCAAATATGAAAGTCATGTCAAAATCGACACACCTCGGCATATAATATCATAGAAGCGTGCTCGTGGAATACAACATCATCATCAAGATGTAACAAGTATAACATACAACTACCCGCACACTGTGCCTTTTTAACAATGAGAGTAAATTTTACATGCTTTAAAATAGGAAGCTTATGATCAATCTAGGGCCACCTGCCCGTAGTATAATTATGCAAACCTAATACTGGGACAGTTTCACCCGCAAGGGTCTTGTGGACCCGCATAGGACAATTTGCCCCGCACAGAACTATTTCACCCGCTTAGGCCCTACGGGCCCGCAATGAGCATATACGCCATGCTCGCATCATGGTAGCAAATCCATGGAGATGTATAATGTCTTGGGGGTTTACCCCGCAATTATACTCAGAAGGTGTATAACGTCTTGGGGGTTTACCCCGCATTTATACTCAGAAGGTGTATAACGTCTTAGGGGTTTACCCCGCATTTATACTCAGGATGTGTATAACGTCTTGGGGGTTTACCCCACATTTATACTCAGGAGGTGTATAACGTCTTGGGGGTTTACCCCGCATTTATACTCAGGAGGTGTATAACGTCTTGGGGGTTTACCCCTCATTTATACTCATAACACTAGCACCAATGGCTATCATGAACAACATATGCAAGTTAAGATAATATTTGACTCTCAACATCATAAAATGAATAAACCATCATTTTAACAAATCAAGACAATTTTCATGCCTTCTTTTTCAACAATTCAAGACAATACCATGTCTTTCCTTTTTAACAAATCAAGACAATACCATTTAGGCAAGCCGAAGTACTATCAAGGCACAAAATAGAATAACTATCATTTAAGTAAGCCAAAGTACTATCAAGGCACTAACACACATTGCATTAGTAAGGATTAAAGTCCATTACGACAATGTACGTGAGCCGTACATTCACTTTATGAACTAAATTTCCATTTTAGGAAAGCTCAAGTACTACATGTATCGCTAGGAAGTAGGATCCAATACATGTATCATTTTGAAACCATCATTTATAAAATCGAGACACTTATCGTACCAAGTATCCTTCTAAGACATGGTTTTGACAAATCAAGGCACTAGACCTCACGTGTTACTTTAAAACATCTTGAACATCAAAGTGCCACAATCATGTATTATATTAAAGACTTAATCATGGACATTCTCACACGATTCCCTTAAAACATTTTAAACCATCCCTTGACATTCCACTAAAACTTGTTATAACAAACTTCCCATAACTGTTATAACCACTTCATTTTTAGACAACTAACACACCATTACCTCTTTCCTTTTTATCAAAACCAAGGCATTATCATGCCACGTAAGGGAATTGAACCCAAAGTACTTTGTACATCTATTCTTTATAAAAGAATCGTTTCATGGAATATTAGGGCGTTGGGCCCAAAAGTACTTTCACCATAAAACCCAAGTTACTTACTTTTTTTAAAGTCAAGTAACTTATACTTTTAAGACCAAGTAGCTTATTCTCTTTAAATCAAGTAACATATATTTTTCAAATCGAGTTACTACACATTTTCGAAATTCAAGTCCCAAGTACTTTCGAAAATCAAGCCTCATGTACCTACAAAATTAATACTTTTATGAGCCGTGAATAGTTTATTCTCGTTTATAACGATCTTGTTAAATCAACCATGATCTACAAAATGTAATACAATTTTGTCTTATCTTAGTTTCTATGCAAATGGAGAATTCTACTCATTTCAATATAATTGATTGTCGATACATTATCATTAACGCTGCAATGGCTTGTTTGATACCTATTCTCATTAGTGTAGTAATTTACCAAGGTCAACTCGACTCTAATACTTCCTAACGACTCTTACCAACATCCCCATAAGACTTGGTAAGAACTTAGGAATATTCTAAACATGCCTTTAGCATAAAATTAATAACATGAATACTTCCTATACAAGGCAAGTATTCTTCAAGAAAACAAGTCAAGTATACTCCAAATAACAAGGCAAGTATACTTCAAGGAAACAAGTCAAGTATACTCCAAATAACAAGGCAAGTATACTTCAAGAAAACAAGTCAAGTATACTCCAAATAACAAGGCAAGTATACTTCAAGGAAACAAGTCATGTCGATAGAAGGAAGAAGTTCACATACCTCGTGACGACTAACCAACACGACAAGTAGCAATATGCTCCAATGTACCTCAACCTTAGCGTCTATTCCACATTCCAAGTAGAATATGCTACACGTAGTTCTTCAACCTATAACGACGATAGCACTTCTATCAACAACATACTTTCTAGTATAAGACTTATACCAAATAATACCCTCTAATTCTACGGAAAATTGGGCAGCACTTCCTTTGTTTTTATGTACTTTTCCACCTTTTCCAAGGCTCGTATTCATCAACCAACAAGCCACATTTAAGGCGCAACCAACAGTTAGCCAAAGGGGATTACACGCCTAACTGGAAGTGTAAAATTCTGCCCCACAGTTTTACAAAACAGTCCTCAAATCAACCCATAAAATTTTTTATTAGGATCCATATTAAAAAAAATAGCAAATAATTTGAAAGAAGATAGAAATTTGGAGAAAATAGCCAAAATACTTCGATGTCCAAATGAAGTAAACTTAGTCTCTTTTTATAGATCTTGAAAAATAAAAAATTTGGTGTTTTTTTTTAAATTCGGTCAAATTATTGTTAAAAATAGCAATTAAAGTAGCGGTGAAAAATGAATTTCTGGCAGTCAATCGCAGACTGCCACATGGCGTTGCAGGAGACATTGTCTCCTTCTCCGGCATGAGACATTGTCTCCACGTGGCAAGATTATCTCCTATATATTCAATAATTCTCAATTATTTCCACGTCAACATGTTATTCAAATTGTCTCCTGCTGTGTGTAATTATCGGGGACAATGTCCCCTGCTGGAGATGGTCTTATAGTAGTTCTGAAGGATTTTAAAGGCAAAATAAACTTAAAATTAAACAACCCCTACATAACAGTTAACACTACATTCATTATTAATCGCCGTTTAACATCCTTTATAATAATCACCGCATAAACAATTCATGCATAACTAGTATATGAACCAAATGGTCATCAATTAAAATTGAGAGTATTCTTTCATCAATTAGAATTTAAGAAGCATATACAGATAACTATGAGCGAGAATATTCATATAATATTTTTCTGTATATTGTGTAATTATGATAAATGTATATTTATGGTATATTAGGATCCTTACCGAATTAAAATTCCTTCATTGTACAATAAATATACCATCGGTAAGGATCCTAATATACCATAAATATACATTTATCTCTCGCTAATAACAACAATGACCTTTAATCTTACAAAAGAATTACACCTCAACCTTCTAAAATTATATTAGAACCAAAAATTTCCCAGCATATTCTACATATAATATCACTGGGAAGAATATGTCAAAACAAGTTACAAATGAGATTAAAGAAGATGAATGCCTGTAGCTAGCTAAAATCAAAATATTGACATGATCAGCATAAGAAACATATACTTCTACTTCTTGGTGTGTTCCTTTCTTCATAGCCCCTCGCGAATGATCTAACTGATAGATGCTCGGAAGCATGTGTCATGAAGGATGCCAAAATAAGGCCACCTACCACCATCAAACCTAACCTGCGTAAAATGCATATACAAGTATTATTTGACTATCCGCGTCAAAGATTTTCTAGTGTCTAATCACAAGAAGAGGTCTCCATATAGAAAGACTGGAAACAAAAAAAAAGGTGAGAAATTGGACGCCTAGAGAAGCAAACGGCATCACCAATAAAATCTACCTTGATAATGAAACTATGAAGAGAAGACATGCACCGAAAAGTTAAAAGCCATACAGTGTTATCAGTAAAGAGAGAACAAATCAAGGAAGAACTTATGAACAAACCAAAATACAATGCTATATGGTCATAGAAGAAGGCTTACATAACACCGAGCACTGTTCTTGAAGCTTCAGTATGATAACCTTTGTTGCTTGGACTTCTAAAAAATGTCATCAAGTGCGTGTCATATTCTCCAAATATGCACATTTTTGGAGGATTCGACATCAGTGCAGCAACATTTTGGGAGAGTCCAAGCAACATAATAACATAAAGGACTATATAAGATATAAAAGGGCAGCCCGGTGCACTAAGCTCCCGCTATGCGCGGGGTCCGGAGAATGGCCGGACCACTAGGAACTATATAAGATATAGTTAACAAAAATGATTGCTAAAGCACCTTTTAGGCTTATCAACCTTTAAAATATAATCTATTTGAAGTTCTGATTTCACCTTAAAAGTTTAAATTTACGTGGCGTTTACTCGCCCAATGAACTTCCTCGTAAGAATCCTCTCAATGTATTTTCTCCCTTCTTATTCATGAGTGAGTTAAAGATGTGATTAGGAGTCCATTTAAATAATGGTGTTTCAATGAACTTATAACTTCGCACATACGCATAGTTAAAAGATTCGACTTTTTCTGGTGAAACCAAAACCACAGGACAAGTAAACACCAAGTGTCATCACGTAATTCAAAATCCAGCCTGAATACATACAGTTATTATTAGACAACAATCAAATGACACAAAATTGATTGAAATGCAAAAATCATGTTGAAAGTACCTCAAAAACAAAGAAGTGACTCCAAAAATGCCAGGCAATGCAGGGGCTGCAATGGCAAGAAATGCCATCCCTAACCCATAGTACCATGCTGCAACATCACAACATGATTGCTGCCGCTGATGACCTACAAAGCAACAAAAAGCCAACAACAATGAAGCAATGCACCAAAAAGATTTAGTAAAATAAATTCAATGATCTGGTTAAGTGAACTAACCTTTTTCAGGTTCATAATCCAAAGCTACAGGATGAGCCAGAAATTGTGCAGATTGATTTGCCGCAACCCTTCCCCACTGATACACTAAGTGCAAATAACTTCCAAACAAGAGGAAGAAAAGTGTAAATGTCCATTCGTACATTAAAAGAAGACCAGTCCATGGCATTACTTGGCGTGGAATGAATAAAAGTGGAAGGCCAAGGGACACCAGAGCAGAAGCAAAACAGACAGAGATAGATATGGCACCAAGATAAGCAGGCACCTTCAACTGCACACCATTTGGAGACTGTTTATCATTTTAAGATTTATGTGAGAAAAGCAACATAAGCTTATCAAGAAAGTGAGTAGATATTATGGTAGAAATATGGTCAATAGTTTCTGCAGTCAATATATGTTAACCATGAAGGCAATAATCAAGGCCACTTTGCATTGTATGATACACAATTATGGATAGTGAAAAGGAAGGAGTAGCCTGTTTGGCCAAACTTCTAGGAAGCTAAAAGTACTTTTTTAAAATAAAAAAAAGTAAAAAAGTGCTTATTTTAGAAAATTGAGATGTTTGGCCAAGCTTTTAGGGGGGAAAAAGTGCTTTTGAGTATTAGCAGAAGCAGTTTTTCAGATGCTAAAAAAAAAAGTAGCTTTCTCCGGAAGCACTTTTGGAGCATTAGCCAAGCACAAAGTACAACTCTAATATTGGGAAAAGTGCTTTTCAAATTGATTAGTCAAACACAAACTGCTACGCTCCAAAAGTATCTGTTCTAAAAGCACTTGTGACAAAAAAACACTTTTCTAAATAAGCAGATATTGGAAGTTTGGCCAAACAGGCTATTAATCATGATGTTGATGACTCAAAAACTGAAAGGAAAGAGAAGAGGTACCGGCTGGGTGGAGCTGATGGCAGATGGAGGAACAGAGGCATAAGCTAGGACACCGCCTCTGACCTTGTAGTACATTTGTCTAATATGATGCCATAGTGATTGTGTCTGCAGAAGCAATCTTTTAGAATATATATTCAATTTTTTGACAAGTGTTTAAGTAATTAACTCTTTTTAAAATCTCTAACCTGTAAAAAGGACCGATAGTAATAAAATGCTATCAGAAGTAACGGAAGCAAATAAAGAAATCCGACAAGAAGTTCATCCCTGGAATTTTTGCCTCCTCCAGTTCCAGGTAGAGATTCTTGAAGTTGTACCCTGACATTCTGCAGCATCGGCAAACATACGAAAGTCAACACAATCTGCCACATGAAAAGCAATTGCATCCTATCTCCAAGATGGAAAAATGCTTCAGCGAAGATGCAAAAGAAGGAAAAAGACAACCATATTTGGAGAATGCAAAGTGCATTTGCAACAACTGGAGCAGAGAAGAAGAAATACCTGCCAGACATCAACAGGTTTTAATAGCCAAGATGTCCACCAATCCCACGGTTTAAGCGGGCCAAGTGTGTAATGAATAACTCGGAGTTCTTTTTCGTCAACCATCCACTGCAGATACGTTAGTTAAGAAAATGTAAAGGTCAAAAGAAGGAAGCAAATTTAATGCACTTCTGTTACTTAAAACTTTCAAGCATTTGTTGTAAAAAAAAAAGCTTTTGCAAACAATTGCCTATGTGAAGATGAAACCTTTCTCATTTTATTTCAGCAGGAAAAACTTCCAGCATCCAAGATATATTCATTGACTACCTTCTATTAATAACATGCACGTATAACAGCACTTTTTCCTAAATGGTTTGTGCAGCTTTCTAGTAAGATTATTATATGAATAAAATATGATAATATGAACCAATCAGCTTTCACCAAGGCATGATAAACCAAGAACATAACCCTATACTCATCTTTGAATAGCTTAACACAAATTGGACTTTAACATCCATAATATTAGCTGCTTCAAGATTAAATTGCTTGTAGAAGATAACAAAGCCCACAGACCACAAAATGTACCTATATTGGTGGGAGGTAGCATGTAACTGGTGGAATAGTCGAGGTGTGCATGCACCAAGGGTGTGGCCTAGTGGTCAATGAAGTGCGTTGAGAACCATGAGGTTTCAAGTTCAAATCCCAGTAAAGATAAAAACACTACGTGATTTCTTCTCATCTGTCCTAGCCTTGGTAAACAGAATTACCTGGTACAAGAGGTAGCAGGTATCCCCTCGAATTACTCGAGGTGCGCACAACCACGATTAACAAAAACAAATAGTCGAGGTGCGCACAAGATGGCCCGGACACCACCATCATCAAAAAGAAAAAAGAAAGATAGCAAGCCCACAGAACAACATAAATTGAAAAAACTGAAGTTTTCACTAAGGTTTGCAAATGGTCCAATACTACTGCAGCATATTCCAATTCCATGAAAGTCGACTTTTTCTTCTTTTCCTATATCAAACAGAAATAGCAGTTTTCATCCTTATCTCCAAGAGTTCCAACTAATAGTATTTTGTCCAGTTTTGATCAAAAGCTAAAGCCTACACACCCCACCCCAACAAAACCGAAAACACAGTCAAAGAAAGGCAGTCTCTTGAACCGAAAATATACCTTGTTAGCAAGCATGTAGAGACCAACATCTGCATTGTAAAGAGTAGAAAGTCTCTCCATTTCAGGAACCTTCCTGGAATTTAAGACGTCTGAAGGCAAATTTGGCTCATAAACATGAGCATTAGCAAACCCAACATAGTAGGAGTTGAGAAAACCTTGATCACCTGTTAGCAAGAGAATCAACATTAATGGTCAAAATAAAAATACTTTCACCATTAGGACAACGGAAAAAAAAAATCTGTGTAACGAATTATCAGAGCTAGGAAAATATCTCAGTGAAATTATTAGTAGATGATAAAAGACAATCGATCCTTCAATGGAAACAAAACTGAAACAGTTCACAGCTAAACCATACCTCCGGTGTAAGAAGGCAAAGTGGTCACCTTGCTCATCATATCGTTAAAAACTTTTTCTGATGGCTCAACCACCATGACTCCAGAATTCAGTCTTTCAGAATGTTTTAAATTTGCACAGAACTTCCCACATTTATACAGATCTTCAATGCTTTTAACAACAATAGTATCAGCGTCAAGATACACCACTGCCAAAACAAGGAGAAATTGCAAGATTAAGGCCTACAAGTCAGAAAACCACATGCATTTTGCTTGTCAGAAAAGAAAGCTCCAGGATAGTAATGAGATATCTCTTTGTTATATCCAAGCAATGTCCTTGCATTCCTGACACCTAGGGGTGTCAAATGGGCGGGTTGGGCTGAATTTAGGTGGGTCAAAATGGGTTGAGTCATTAATGACCCGCCCAAAAGTTACTTGGGCTGAAATAGGTTGGGCTAAAAACTGGTTATAACCCAACCCGCCCAATTCTTACTAAGTTTTAATTTCTTTGTTTGTTCTTTTATAGTAATTTTTAAGTACCTAATAAAACTATCTTTTCCTTTATTATGGTTATATATAACATAACAAATAAAAAAATTGATATGTTGTCAAGGTTTCTATGGTTGAATTTGGGCTACATATTAGTCTAATTTTTAGATGGACTGCAACAGGTTGGGCTAAAATGGTTGAGCTGATAAATGGGGGGGGGGGGGTCAAACTTGATTCGGTTGGGGGGTTCATGCTTTCATTGGTTAATGTTGCCAGCCCTACTGACACCCATAGCCCTTCCCTTTAACAATGTATACAGGAGATGACTTAGTTGTACTAAAGCCTAGAGTCTGGTACCCAAATAGCCTTGGCCACAAACGGTGGATTTAATTGCTTGAGCCACCTTTCATCTAAATAAAAAAAAAATATGAAACTGGAACCTGTTTCTCTTTCTCTTTATCTTAACAGATATCTTCACCTATTTTTTGTAATCTTAGTACAATTACATGCATACTAGGCTATACTCGATGTACTTGCAGGCTTGAAGCTATATCAGTTTTTTAGAACATGTTGACAAAATTATACTGGTGGAAATCATCAAGAAGACGATAAAGTTCACCAAGCCAAAGTTTAGAAACACCTAAGAAAACCCAAGGTTCTATTTTACATCCCTTTTCTTCCTTTAGCATTTAGGTTGAAGTTTTGATGCATCAAATTACCTTTCTTGTAACTGGTCATGTTAAATATTTTTAGCTTTGTGTAGACGCCCCAAAACCTCTTTGGTCTCACTTGATTTGGGTTTGCCAGTAAACTAATTTTCTCAACGAGCCAACCATCTGCCTGCACGAAAGAAATCAAACACAAAACAACCATTTTAACAGAAAAGTTAAGCGCCACGTAGAAATAGCTTAGCAAAAAACAAAATTTTGACAATTACATTTAAGAATAAATGCTATAAAACTAAAATGACTATGACAGGACCTGTTAATGCAAACTAAATCACAATTCACAGGCACTGTTACAATTTACTTTTACTGAAAGGGAAGAACGGAAAATAATTTAGCTGCCAATTAAAAAAATTGTGATTGGGATTTGTATGTCAAACTAGAATCTATCTTCAAGATAGACCCAGTTTACAACTTCTAACGATGGAGCAGCACTCAACTTAGATTTTAATATTCACTCATTTATTGGTGCTAGATCACTAATAAAGCAATTGATTCTACATTCATCAATGCACACTTTTAAAACATACCCCTAAGGAAGTGAATTTCTTTTATATACTTTCTTTTGCAATAATTTATGCTTTTGAGTCAGCTTGCATGAACCTTTACTAATCCACAAGGCAATCAGCTAAAACCTATGTTGCTCGTACTCTTCAATAACGTCGACGGGTGCGCTCCGGATCCTCCAAAAGTAGTGTATTTTTGGAGGATCCGACACGGGTGTAGCAGCGTTTTTAGAGAGTCCGAGCAACATAGGCTAAAACCCACAAATGCAAGTGACAGGCAAAACCTGCCCTCGAGAGCTGGATAGATGGGCTTATACTGGACAAAGTACAGGGGATTCACACCGAATCACCAGATTTTCATCTTATGGCTCAACCATTGAGCCATCCTCTTGGAGACGATACTGAGTTATTCTTAATACGCAGGCACATAAAAATAAATTTATGGGTCCTATGACATAACAGATCAACTAACTTTACATTTCCCAGCTCAACTTTCAAAAAACTAACCAAAATTTCTATTTGAGTTATTCGTATAATTGAGTATCGGAAACGGGTCCAAATGAAACAGAACGAAATGGATTCATATAGACGACCCCAACTAGTTCGAGATCAAGGAGTTTATGTTATCATAGTAGTACTGAGTATTCCTCAATAAGCAAGCACATATAAGGGGGGAAAGTGAATTTATTGGTCCTAGAACAACAAGAAATCAACAAACTTTACATTTACCAGTTCACCTTCCAAAAAACTGCCCCAACGAAGTGAATTTTGTTTCTATATTGAGCTATTCTTATAAGTAATCGAGTATCCGAAACATGTCCAAATGAAGCAGAATGAAATGATCCATATAGCCGACTCCAACTAGTTCAGATCAAAGGGTTTGTGTTGTTGTAGTAGTATTGTGTATTCCTCAAGCACATAAAAAAGTATATCATTTGTTGGTCCTAGAAAAATGACAAATCAACTAACTTTACATTTCCCAGCTCACCTTTCAAAAAACTACCCAAAGGAAGTGAATTTCATTTCTATAATGAGTTATTCTTATAATTGAGCATCTAAAACGGGCCCAAATGACATAGAATGAAACGAATTCATATAGCGGCCCCAACTAGTTCGGGATCGAGGGGTTTATGTTGTTGTAGTAGTACTGAGTAGTCCTTAAACACGCGGAAAAATTGGATCTTTCGGTCCTAGAACAATAACAATCAACTAACTTCACATTTCCCAGCTCAACTTTCAAGAAACTACCCAAAGGAAGTAATTTTCTATTTGAGCTATTCATATAATTGAGTATCCGAAACAGGTCCAGATGAAACGATTCATACAACCGACCCCAACTAGTTTAGGATCAAGGGGTTTATGTTTTTGTAGTAGTACTGTGTATTCGAAACAGGTCCAAATTAAGTATCCGAAATGGGTCCATATGAAACAGAACGAAATTGATTCATATAGCCGACCCCAACTAGTTCGGGATCGAGGGGTTTATGTTGTTGTTTTTGTACTAGTGAGTAGTCTTCAAACACGTGGAAAAATTGAACCTTTTGGTCCTAGAGCAATAAAAAATCAACTACCTTTACATTTCCCAGCTCAAAGGAAATAAATTTCACTACTATAACAAGTCATTGAGTATCCGATACGGGTCCAAATGAAACACATTCATATAGCCGACCCCAATTAATTCGGTATCGAGGGGTTTACATTTTTGTACTAGTAGTGACTATTCATCAATACACAAGCACATAGAATGGTAAAAAAAGAAAGTAAATTTTCATGAAATCCAACATACCTTGAGTAGTTTCTTGGCATATTGAGAAACACCATCAGAGACCAAAACGACCATATCTTTAGTGGATCCAGTATCCCTAATTGACTTCCCCAATACTCGAACACCAAGCAAGAACTCATCACCATACAAAAGGGTAACATATGCTTCTTCAGATTTACAACAACAAGCTCCAATGAAACACAAAATCAACAAAGAGAGAACCCCTAAACGTAAAAGATTGCTTCTCATGATACTAAAGCTCAAAGTGTTTTTTAATATTTATTTATAATAATTGATCTTGGTTGTTCTTTTTTCTGCTGGACATGTTATGGGATGTCTTTCTTGAAAATAGGAGTTGTCAACCGTCTCAACGTGCTTAAAAGGATGGAAGATACTCCATGGTCCTTTTTATTTTGTTAAAAAAATATTTTAATTCTTGATTTATGTACTTTTTAAGTGACTCAAATGTTATATATTTAGTAAGTATTTAAAATAAATGGTCTTGTAGGAATTGTAGATTTCTCAGCAATCATATGAAAGTTATCATGTCTAATTCGCCCCCGCCTACTAGACATATGAAACTTATTGATAAAGTATCTCATATCGGTAGTTTAAGGGATGGATGGACCCTCACAAACTAACTTTTTGAATTAAGTTTGCTCTAAAATACATTTATTATTCCTGTCAAGGTATTAAAGCTTTAATGGGGTAAGGTAGAAGTTATATTTGATCCGATACAAATAAAATTATAAAAAATGTCTCTCATTGCAGTACAACAACAATATAACTAGTAAAATTTCACAATATTGAATCTAGGGAGTTACTCTACATTGTTTGGGAAAGAGTGTGTATGCGTAAAGCTTCAGGGTGCTAAACCTTTCAAACTTGCAAGTGTGGAACACGGCTGCTATAACTAAAACGTGATGGGATTTGTTCAGGACACACTTTGGATCAAATGGATGCATACCTACAACATCAAAGGTAACTGCTTAGGGACATGCCTATTCCTGGTCAAGCCTACTAGATGGTCAGAAAAATTATTGGTGCTAGAGATACTTACTCATGTTCATGATGATTTTCAAAAGGGGCAGAGTATTACCAGATAGCTATACTATCTTTTGCTTGATAGGACCCCAATTGCATAACTAAGAAGGTTATATATGTTTGCAATGTTAGAGCTCCTCCGGGTTGTGCATAGTTGCTAAATCGTTATAGTTTCTGATTCTTGTGTTCTCTGATGTAATTGCTTGGTCCTTAAATATATCTGCTGGTGTCCAGAACTTGAGATAGCAACCTGTGCTATGGTTTTGTAATTGAAGTACTTCTGATTAATTCAATTATTTAGTTACCAAAAAAATGTTATCATATCTAGACGTATACCTACTGTTAAAGTTTACAATTATGCAGTGAGCTATGGATAAACAGTGAAGAAGATTCTGCAAAAAGAGGAAACAGAGAAGAAAGTGAAAGAAGGAAAACGTGAGAGAGAAGATATTTTTGGGGCTCAAAATGAGCTTCCGTGAATCTTATTTTCTAATAGTGAAAGTTTACAAGTGTGGTTTATTTATAGGCTGAGCTATAAGCTAGAAATATTAAGCTAATCTAATTAACATTTTAACTACTTATCTCAACAACCCCTCAAGCTAGGCACTGAAAACTGAGTTGTTCAGTCCTAGCTTGGAGAGTTGTTTTATCTCTCTCGTGATCCTGAAACCAAGTAAATTGAAAATATCATTTGTAGCAGCGACAACTGCAGCTACGGCATAAACACAGCAGCAGGCATAAGCTAACCAACAACGACACCAGCAGCAACTTTAACCACAGCAGGTGATGATTCCCATTCTGGCCAGCCATTCAGCAATAACAATATCCGACTTCACTTCTAGATCATCAGTAAATCTCAGCTGCTTCTTCACTAAAACAGCCTGCTTCAATAATACCACATCATACATCTTTTTCTCTGACGACACAGCCATTTCTCCAGCTGAGCTAGCTACGGACTGATGAAAGCCTTCATATTATTATAAATGGACCTGCCTTCACTAACAGCAGCTACGATTGTACTAAAATTATCATCTGCCAAAACCATGTCAGATGCTTCTTTTTCCACCTCAGTTCCAGTGATTTCACTGAAACAATTATTTGCCTTCTATATCTGATTCCAGATTAGAGTGCCACTGAAATCCACTCACTAATGAATAATGAAAATCTACAGCATCACATGTTGATAAAACACCACAACCTTCTGGCTCCTTCTCAGACAGATGTTTTAGAATTGCAAGAAGCACTACAAGCTGAGAACCATAGCACAGTTCAGCTCCTGCACTAGGTTCCTTTGCAGGGAAATGATCATTGTCCCCTTCGACACACCAGTAACGTCACCAGTGAGCAATAAACCAGCAGCATAAACCAGCAAATTTTCCTTAGCACAGTGAGCAGCACACCTTTCCTCAGCACAGTGAGCAGCACACCAGCAAACACTACAATTTTGATTCTGAACCAGCACCAGCAGAACTACCATTTGATTCTGAACCAGCACCAGCAGACACTACAATTTTGAACTAGCACCAGTCGCAACAATGACAACATCAGGTGCAGTTTTTACAAATTGAATCTCTCAGTTTATGTCCTTAATTCGACAGAATAACCACTGGATTAATCTTGACGGCGGCAAGAACCTTTCATTCTCTAGTCTCGCTTGGACTAGAGAATCTCTCGATTCTCATCACGCAAGCTACACATATAAAAACAGGCAATCTACAACCTGTGAATAACTCTTTGAATCTTTGAATTGAGCTTCAACTCAATCCATATTGTCGTCGAGAAGTATCCCTCGGTTCTCAGTCTGTTTGTCGCTAAGAACTCTTCGATCCTTCAATCGATCGAATATGCAACAGAACCATAGTTTCTTTGAACTGGAATTCCACTGATTCACAGTTTCTTTGAACTGGAGTTCCATTGATCTAGCAACAATATCTTTTCTTTCAGGTTTTAACAATATCGTCTTCTTTTGACAATACCTTCTTCACAGTAGCTGCAGCAAAATCACTCGACTACTGCATCAACAACAGCGGTAAAGTAACACCAGAAACACCAGTTGCAGAACAACATCAACAGTACCATCACACCAACACAACACTAAACACATAATAAGAACTAACACAACAACAACTATCAACAATAAGCCAACACAACAACGACGAACTCGACATTTTCTCCAATTCGTCAATTCACCAACACAAATACAACTTTAACAATACTAAACGATTCACCAACATAGGAACCAGTACAAAAATGTAATTGAAGTTTTAGAAATATTTTCGGAAATCTTCGACGTCGCAATGATAGTCAAAAGCTGAATGTATCCGCAGAAAATGATAACATCTCCATAGTGGAACAAATAAGATGAATCGATCTTCGATTCTTTGATTTTCAGAAGGAATCGCGATTTCGATTTTCAATCGCGATTTTGTTTTTCAGTTCTTAGATTCTCCATTTTTTATTTTTCAGAAGAAAAGTATATTCTATAGAGATTACCTTCGATTTTCAGTTCCTCGATTTCAAATCTGATTTTTCAGAAGGAAATTGCAATTCTGATTTTCAGAAAGCACGATTCTGATTTTCGGTTTTCCAGTTCTTCGATTTCAATTCCTCGATTCCTTCGCAATTAGTTTTCATCGATCAACTTCCTTCGCTTTGAATCGATTTGAATCAATCGCTTAATATCGATTCCAAACTGAGAAGAAAACAGAGATATGTTTCAGTGATTTTAATTTCTGCGATTTTGACTTTTTCGAATTCTTCACTGCATTGAATCGATCATACCGGCTCTGATACCATGTTAAAATTTGCAATTATGCAGTGAGCTATGGATAAACATTGGAAAAGATTCTGCAAAAAGAGGAAAAAAGAGAAGGAAGTGAAAGAAGGAAAACGTGAGAGATGAGATATTTTTGGGGCTCAAAATGAGCTTCTGTGAATCTTATTTTCTAATAGTGAAAGTTTAAAAGTGTGGTCTATTTATAGGTTGAGCTATAAGCTAGAAAGATTAAGCTAATCTAATTAACATTTTAACTACTTATCCCAACACCTACTTTTTCACATTTTTCAGCAAGAAAGAATAAGAGTACATTGGAGTAAGGCTGCCTAGTGGCCAACCCGGCCCGATCCCCCCAAAAAAATTGTCGGCCTCGGGGTTCGAATTCGGGATGGGGCGTCAGATCGTCCCACCCATCCCGACCCCGACCCGCCCCAACCCGATCCTGTCCTGTCCTGACCCCGTCCCCCTCCCACTTTGCAAAAATAGTTGTTGCAACAACGACCCAACAACGGCTATTTTTGCCCCCTACCCCATAAACCCCTCATCCCTTAATATTTATTTTTAACCCCTAAGTTAATATATTTACACTTTAATCATGTTTCTTAATAATAAATACCTCATTTTCCTCCTCATTTTTCTCATAAATCTTCCTATCATCTCTTTAATCTCTCAATTTATCTCTCTACAATTCTATATTGCCTACTAAATTATTATTATTGTTGCTCATTTATATCAAAGTTCAAAAAATTAGGAATGAAGTTGACAACTAGGTCTAGGATCATCCATCGAGAAAAGTTTCAATTTTCAACCTCGATTACACGTCGACGTTTGGTATCTTCGTTCCTTCTTTAAATTATTATTGTTACTTAATTTTAATTATCACACTTAATTTTATTTACTTTAATTATTTATTTGTATAATTAAAATGGAATGATTGAAACATATGATTACGGGTAATGGTGAGGGTGCTTCTTCTAGTAGGGGTAACAAGGGTAAGCGTATTTCTTCTAGTAATCTTATTCCTAGTCCGGATGATTTGATTGATTACACTCACATTGCTGAAATTATTTTTTTAATGATATACCATTAGATGATGAGGTAGGTGAACCAGACTTTAATAGACGATAATATATATGACACGCCCATTAATGCACCTCAACCTCAGGCTCAGACTGAGTCTCAGCCTCAAACTGAAATTGAAATGTCTCATATTCCCCCTAGTATGAGTCGAGGCCCCACACAACTAAAATTAAATCACTTGCATGACATTTTTTATAGGGACCAAGAGAATCAACTAGCTAGATGTAAAATTTGTAAAAATATTTATTTAAAATCGAAAAAGGTCAAGGTGGGACGAGATGTACGTGTCATGTTTATAACTTAGTTGTAAAAGGATAGCCTAAAACTTTTTGAAAACATTCTTAATATATAATTTGCTATAAACTTTATTTTTAAAGGTAAATAATACAAAGGCGCAAAGAGTATAAAAAACATGTCATGATTGTGGATTACCTTATAAAGAAAATTCAAAAGAAGTTTCGACTGGGTGGAATTCTTTGTATGAGCAATTAATTGTTGCTTACGATAATAGACAACATATAACTTTATTATTTAACGCCCATAATAAAAATTTAAGGGATATGCTTGGAGATAATAATTGGACAAAAAATTTAGAACTTAATAGATTTTTAGAAAAAATTTATCAAGCTACTAAATAATTTTTCGATATTTATTATCCTACTATTTCAAATATATTATTTTATATAACTCTAATATTTTTGTTACTTAATGAATATATGCAAAAATCAACTTATAAGGCATCTATTGAAAAATATTTATAAAATTAAAAAAAAAAAACTTTTTTCATATTTCCACTATTTATATTGTTAGTGTTGTATTAAATCCAACTATTAAAGTAGACGGTTGTAAAACACTTGTACAAACGATTTATGATTATATAGAAGTACTTCCAACGGACCCAACTGAAAAACCAACTCACACACCAACTAAAGAAGAAGTTACGTCTAGCATACACACAGAATGCATATATATATATATATATATTACCAAAAACAAAGTGCAAATAATCAATCGGCTTATGTACCATCTTCTAATACTTCGTTACAACCTTATAAAAACATGTGGTTTCTACTGCTAGTATTCAAGGCCTTAGAAATAAAATGTATAGTGGTTCAACTTCTTCACAAGTTAGCGAATTGGATGTTTATGTTTTGCAGAGTGTTTTACCATACGAATTAATTGTCAATGATGAAGGACAGGAAGACTTGCTGAAATATTTGAGGGAGAATGAGAAGCATTTCCGACACTATCGAAGATGGTCCGAGATGTGTTGAACATTCAAGCGTCATCAACAGCGTTTGAAAGCGTCTTTTCTACGGGAAGATTTCAAATAGGAGAGCACATACATTCATTGGCTAGAGACATATTGGAGATTACAGTTCTATTCAGAGACTGGATTCGAGTGGAGCGTAGAAGGTGCGATCAACCGGAGATCAACGAAGAAGAAGACTACAACTACAACGAAATTTTGTTCGAAGGAACAAGAAGCGACGTTGAAGAATTTGACAAACAAATTCCCATTACAACAGAAGATCCTCAAGACATTGTGAGAAAATTCGAAAAAGTATGGTTGCATATGTAATTTTGTTAATTGCAATTTTACTATGTGATTTGCAACTTTTGAACAACACCACAAAGTTGCAATTTTGAAATTGTATTACAAAAAAATTATATTTCTATTAAATAATATAAGAGACACAAAAAACAGTTTTGAAATGTTTTTATTACGCTATCTTGATCAATTATTGAAGTGTTTATATATATTATTTTTTAAAATTAAGTGGCAAAAAAAATCAAATTTCGATCCCGACTCATCCCGACTCCTCTTCCGACGAGATGTGGGACGGGATGGGACCTCTTTCCGTTCCGCCTATCCCCACCCGCCCCGCCCCGTTGGAACAACCCTACATTGGAGAATACTAGAGCAAGACTATACAATTGAATACTTACGCAACTTTTCTTATTATCCATAGAAGTAGTAACTCTCTAGTTGCGTAGTCACTAAATATAGTTACTTTATTACATTTTTTTCATGAATTATTGTTATAAATATTAACAATGTAAATATTTTTACGTTATCTAAGTTATATAGCGACTGTAAATATTTTTAAGTTATCTAAGTTTTATATAATGACAATGTAAAGATACTTTAGTGGAGTCGTCTTTGATAGGAAACGCTTATTCCGAAAGTGGGACTTCTCACGGGCACAAATTCAGATTTGTAGAGCCTCAACGCATACGAGACACCAAATTGGAAATTATAGAACAATATAAAGATATTTTACACTAATAATGTAGAGTATAGAGTTTTAACCTATCATAACATAGCATGTTCATTACCATTTTTTTATCAAATTATCAATTAATGTTTATCATAAAAAATTACTTATAATTATCTGAAAAAATTGTTGTGGTCCGAGACTGCGGATCAGAAAGTAAAAGCAAGATTAAATTCAAAATTAAATGTTGAAACAGTTTTTAATGTTGCCTACAATGTTGTGACAACATTTGTGGCACCACCTGATAAAAACAGAATAAACCTTTAAAGAGTAAATGCAACGAAAAAGTAAAGTACACAAGATTTATATTTTCAAGGGTATATATTAATATATCCCTTGATGATCAATGACTGAAGTATTGTATATATTATATACAATTACAATTGAATTTCTTTTTACAAGTTTGAGCAATAAAAATGAAAAAGAAATTACAAATAAAAACGAAGTCGCATATGACTTCAGCCTAAAGATAAAACATCTAAAAATAACACATACAACATCTTCATTACAATTGCTTCAACAATAAGCTTAATCTAGAATCTGGGCAGCAATAGTAATGTTAGACTAGATGTTGTTATACTACTTTAGGCTAAGGTGTTCTGATCAAGATTTCTGAAGAGAAATTCCGAGATCTCTCTTGGTATTTTTACATTTTGATTCTGGATGACAATACTCTGTAGTTCCTCCTCTATTTATAGTGTGAAACTTCCTTGAAACTCTCGTTGGTTGGTTGTGGAAGTTGAAAGAAAATAGGCAGCAGCTTGGACCAATTCTTCCTCCATGAAAATCTCAAGAACTTTGACTTGGTCTTCAAGTTGTTTCGATTCCAAGCTTGACTCCTTCAATTCCCACGTTTTAAACGCATCTCTGTATTCAGCTTGCCTAGATCATTTTTAACTCGCAGTAGCAAACACTGTTTTGGCGGAAGAATAGGCTAAATCGTTTACAGAGATGTTGTCTGTGATGTTGTCACAACACTGCAAACAACATCTGTAGGACATTGCAGGATGTTGTCCACGCGTAAAACCTGATGTTGTCCCAACATTCATCCAACATCAACAATCTCCTCCTTTTTGCCTTTCTTCACAAAACTTCATACAAACCTAAAAATGCCTAAGATATTGATTCTAGATGTTGTCCTTAACAATCTAAAGATCCGTAGGATTGTGGCCATGCTCCCCCTCAACCTGCAGTTACAAATTTCAAGTAATGTATTGTAATTGGGTTAGTAAAAACATATGTATATTAGTCATAACTCACATACACCATGGTTGTAAGTAGTCAAAGACTAATATTCATACATCATCCACAAATAAAATATATACATATATATATATTTACAGACCAAAAATAGAACTGTCTCATTGTCCACACATATCAATATCCATCAGTGTGAAGTGAAACAAAATCAGTTTAGATGGAATGTTGGTCAAAGTGTTGCATAACATTTGTCTCAACATATCTCCATTCATATATGTAAATATGTTGTTACAACATTAATTCCAACATTAACAATCTCCCCCTTTTTGTCTTTCTTCACAAAACTCACACATTAACCAAACATGAACAATTTAGGTTCAGCATCATCAATATCCCTCCTTGATCTTTACTAAGTAACAACAACATCATTCTGAGAAGCAGGACCAGTAGTAGCAGTCCCACATGCACAGTAAGTTTCCCATGTATAGTAGAGCTTGTACAACTTCATCTTCCTCCCCCTGCATAGATAACTTTCTCCCCCTGCATAGGCAGCTTCCTACCCGTGCATAGATAACAATATTTTCTCCCCCTTTTGTGGAGAAAGTAGTATCATAAAATGGACTCTTGGCTAAAATCAAAGCACTCTTTGCAGCATCAACCTCACAACTATGTTGGTTGATTTTTGCAATTTGGCCCACAAGCCAGTCTGAAAACAATGTGAAATGTCCTGAGTCAGTGTTGCCTAGATCGTTGATAACATTCCTGACAACGTCGTCATTTCCTGCTTCATTTTTTCAGGTCAAGTCAATGGTTCTATCCTAGAGGAAGACAATTATCCAGTTTGCTGAGAGGTATTGAGCTTGAGTTCTTTGTATTCAACGGATGGCTAATGTTCATGGGGTATTGGATGGAGTGTTATCTGACAGTTGTGTTGACATTGTAGAAGTATTCTATTGGTGAATATGTAGGAGAGGATTTTGAGAATTAATCAGGATACATTTATATATATATATAACAACCATCCATGATTGGAGTGTGAAATGATGATGAGTTCATCGAATAGATAGAAAACAACCCGAGAAGATGATTTTTCCCTTCTTTTTTTTTTTTAATTTAGAAAAAAAAAATCTAAATAAAACTCTTGAAATGACATGAATAACAAATAAGAGAAGTATTATATACAAAACAACATTTCTTTAAGCAACTCGCAATAATATTTCCTAAAAGTAGGTAGTGTAAATTAATTAGGATTCTACACTCCTTAAATTAAGAAATTAACGACATAAAACTGATTTTTGAATATAAAAACAAAAATTATCCAGTATTAAACGGGATTTGAGGTTAATGATTTAAATTTCAAAAATTAACAGTAATAAATAAGGCATGATAAACAACATAAAAATAATTTTCGAAAAGAACAATCAATATATTGAATTGTGATGTTGTCAGTAATGTTGGGCAACATTTTGGGCAACACAAGTATTATGACACCACATGAACTTCTAGATTTGACATTAACATTAGATACATTCTGTATATTTTCTCTATGAGTTTGATCCCTGGATCAATGTAATATTTTTCCATCGTGTCCTTAATTAAACTTAGTTGAACATATGCAGAATACTCTATGTCTTTTAAAAAAATGAAAATAAATTTTGAGGTATTTTCAACCTTCTTTTAAGCACATGATACTCTTATACAATAGGAACAGTACCAATTTAGAGCTTTGCTCTTTTTTTATTTTAAACATTGTCAAATCTTTAGTCGAGGCTTTGCCTACTTTTGATACTCTCTTTTTATGATATATATAATTAATTTATATACACCATCGCAGAGAACAATATCATATTTCAGTTCTTGTTCTTGTAGCATCATACTTGACTGACCAAATACATGCACAATATTGTAACATCGTCAGAGTATATTGACAAACCAGTAAATGTTGTCTATAATGTTGTGCAATATTTCAAGCAACATCTACAAAAACAACCTTATTTATAGTAAACACAGACTAAGAGATTTTTTTTTCAAACTAGAAAATCTCTCATGATCTAGAGCATTGGTAAAAATGTCTGGTGAAATGTATCAACATGTTCAATCTGAACTAACTGTTTTTCAACTAAGTCTCTTAAAAATGATGTCGTATATCTATGTATTTTGTACGAGAGTGTTGAACAGGATTTTTAAAAATATTAATAGCACTCAAATTATCACAGTACAAAATCATAGTGTTGCTTGAAAAATCTATAGTCGTTACAATTTTATTTACGACTATATCAAATAAATAAGATTATTGCCAAGGTAAACAATAACCTCCACTTGTATTCTTCCTATCATTCACATCTCCAGCTCAATTCAAGTCACTATATCCATTAGTGTCATTGGAATACCAAAATTTCCAACTCATATGTGCCAACAACATATCGAATAATACGTTTCACGGCGTTTAAGTGGAATATTTTGGGACAAGCTTGAACATATGCACACAAAATACACTAAACATAATGTTGGACGACTAGTAGTAATATACAAAAGACTACCTATCATGGATTGGTACAATATTGGGTCAACATCGTCTTTACATACCTTTTTGCGAGAAGTCCATTGGAGTTTTCATATGTTTAGCATTCTACAATTCAAATCTTCTAACTAGATTCTTGGCGTATTTGGTTTGTGAGATGAAAGTTCCATCTTCACTTTGCTTTATCTGAAGGCCTAAGAAATAAGTTAGTTCCTCAATCATGTTCATCTCAAATGTTGATCACATAGCCTCGACAAAAAGTCTTAAGGTACGACTGTGAGGTCGAGCCAAAAAGTATGTCATCTACATATATTTGAGCGATGATAATATCTACACCATGACGTTTTATAAATAAAGTTCTATCAGATTCATCACGGCTAAAACCAAAATCAAGTAGAAGTCTAATCAAACGATCATACCACACACAAGGAGCTTGTTTCAACCTATACAAAGCATTTTTTGGTCTTGTATACATAATGTGGGTGGTGAGGATCCTCAAATCCTTTAGGTTGTTTAACGTAGACTTCCTTATCAAGAAAAACCATTTAGGAAAGCACTTTTAACATCCATTTGATGCAAGATAATTTTTAGACAACAATCAATAGGAAGGGTAAGTCTAATTGATTCAATTCTAGCCACAGGTGCAAAGGTTTCGTCATAGTCCATACCTTTAACCTGAGTATAGCCTTGAGCCACTAGACGAGCTTTATTTTGAACTATAGTTCTCGATTAGTCTGACATATTTTTAAAGATCCATTTAGTTTCAATAACATTTGAATTGTTATGACTTGGAAACGGATCTCAGACATCATTTCGAGAAAGTTGCTCAAGTTCTTCTTGCATTGCTTGAATTGAAAAATCATCTTTTAGTGCTCCCAAAATATTTTTGGTTCTAAAGTAAATATGAAACAAGAAAGACTAACTTGTTGGTATATGGTAGACACACACATATATCTTACCATCACTCGGTAGTTGATTGACTATTTCTCTCTTATTATAATACTTCAAACTCTCCCTATCACCTGATCTGAGAGATGATTCTTACTAATCCTTGATGGAGTGTCTCTTCTTACTTGATCTTGCATTTCAGTTCTGAACTCCTCCTCCACCTTCGACCCTTGTGGTCTCTTCTTGTGGTTCAGATATTTCCTCTGATGTTGTGACAACATTTGGGACATCATCTGATTCTACAGTTTGCTCTTTTTCTACTGTAACCGCAATGCTATTTTCTGATGATTTACATGTCACATCAGTAAGATCACCAAAAAAATAACATTGACCAACTCTCGTACGGTCTTGGTCCTCGGATTGTATATACTATAAGCATGACTATTTTGGGAATAACCAATAAAAATTCCTTTTAAACAATCCTCGCACACTGTTTTATCAGTTGGAACCAGTTTGGGAATGCCTTTAACAGCTTCATAAGAGATTAATTTCTCTAAGTTGAGATAATTGACATGTCCCAATTTCTGATGTCAAAGTGTAGTGTCATTGACCCTAGCAGAATTACAGGCTAGCTGAATACCAACTAGGTAGCAATTATCTCCAGTACAAGTGCCTGACATAACACACTTGTTAGTAGAATCTGTGACTTTACATTCATGCTTATTGAATTTTACCTCGAGGTCATCATCACAAAACTGACTTATGCTAAGAAGGTTAGCAACTAAGCCATCAACATGAAGTACATTCTTCAACGTTGGTACATCAGGAACATTCAGCGTTCCTTTACCAATAATCTTGATCTTACTCCCACCTCCAAAAGTCACGTGACCTCTATTGAATGACTTTTAGTTCTTCATAAAGTCTTTCGTACTTGCCATGTGGCATGAATGCTTACAATCAAAGTACCACGAACATGTAATGTTAGTTCTTTAATGCAGTAATATAAATATTACAAGTTAAGTCCATTTGGGAACCCAATCTCTCTTAAAATATTTTCTCATTTTCTGTTCAGAAATGTAGCTTCGAATGTTGGACAACATTTTAGACGACATTTTAGGCAACACCTTGATCACAAAATTTTGAAGTTTGAAGTAGTATGTCATTATATTTCCAATGAAGTTTAAGTAACTACCCACATACTTTAGATTATTCTTTGATTTAGAAAAGACGATCTTTTCTTTCCTTTACAAAATAGATTTTCTCATTTTTATCAACGAAACAAGAGTAAACAATTTTAAGAGATTTTTGATACCCAATACCTGCATATGAAGACTTACTAAAGTAAATAATTTCATCTAATTTTAAGATCCTCGTGTTGAGCTTCTGGAAAGTGGCTACGGCAGAATCCAAATTTTACACGAATCTTACCACATTAGAGATCCTTTTTGGTAAAAGTTACCTCTAACTGGGTAATTGTGCCTTATAAATTATGGTTCTCACGAGTTAAAGATTTGACTTTTGAGTCATGTTGCTCATATTCAATGATTAAATCTTTACAAAGATTTTATACTTCATTAATCATGTCATCTTGAGAGTCAACTTGATCCAATCATAGAGCCTCACTAGTTGAAATAAAATCACTAAAGAGATTTACATCTGGATAGTTAGAATATTCATACCTTAGAGATGTTCCCGCAAATGTTGTTGCTGATGTTGTCACAGATGTTGCCACAGATGTTAAGACAACATTGTCGATGACATTTTTGTTATCGGACAGAAATTGTTCGAAAACATCAACCAACATTGCTTGTGATTGTTGTTCTGGATCTCCTTCTTCATCATCACTAAGAAAAACTCACCGACTCTTACCAAATTTCTAAGAGTGTTTGTACATTTATTAGCATAATGATCCCATCTTGAGCATGTATGTCTGGACTCAAGTTGTTTGAGATCAAATTTGGTATGATCCGAATTGAATTTCCTTAGTTACATTTTTGTGTATTTGAAGAAAAACTAGTGGACTGATGATTAAAGGTTTGACTTTGGTACTATTTGGATTTAGACTTAATCCTCTCATTGTTGATCTATCTCACCATCGAAATGAATTTTCGAGAGAGCAAGACAACATTAGCACCATCACAGACTTCTTCAATCACTTCTCAGGAAGAGAACAGATAGTCTTTTCCACAAGTTGGGTGTTGGTTAAAGGAGCACCAAACACTTGACATTTATTAGAAGGTATGTTGGGCAGAATGTTGTCCAACATTTGTCCCAACATATTCACATACATGAAATATGTTGTCACAAATGTTACGACATTAATTCCAACATTATCAATCTAGAAATGTCAGTAAACTTTTCAAAATAGGATTTTACGTTTTCCATTTCTTCCATCCTCAAAATGTTCATATCAGCTCATGAGCATGCGAAGCTTCGTACGTTGAATACTCGAGCTACCTTTACAATGCATTTTTAAGGTCTCCTAAGTATCCTTAGCCATAAACATTTTATATGAGTTTGACCATATAAAAATCAACTCATCCAAAGATTGCATTTAAAGCTTTTTCGTTGTAGCTCGTATTATTGGTTTCTTCCGCCATCTATTTGGATTTAGGTGTAATAAGAATGTCACATTCCTCATCTGGCGGCTACATTGGTACAACATACACATGGATTATATATATCCATGCCCTAACATCAATTAATTTGATATGAGAACATAGGCGTATCTTCCCATAGGGCATAATTTGAACCAACGGAAAGTCTACCAATATTTTGGATTTGTCGAATCCATAACTTATAATAACAGGACCAAGCACTTATTTTATCAAGTGTTTGCTCTGATACCACTTGTTGGGATTCGAGACTACAGATCAGAAAGTAAAAGCAAGATTAAATTGAAAATTAAATGTTGAAACAGTTTCTAATGTTGCCTACAATGTTGTGACAACATTTGTGGCAACACATGATAAAAACAGAATAACCCTTTAAAGAGTAAATGCAACGAAAAAGTAAAGTACACAAGGTTTATATTTTCAAGGGTATATATTAATATAGCTCTTGATGGTCAATGACCGAAGTATTGTATATATTATATACAATTACAATTGAATTTCTTTTTACAAGTTTGAGCAATAAAAATGAAAAAGAAATTACAAATAAAAACGAAGTCGCAAATGACTTCAGCCTAAAGATAAAACATCTAAAAAGAACACATACAACATCTTCATTACAATTGCATCAATAATAAGCTTAATCTAGAATTTAGGCAGTAATAGTAATGTTGGACTAGATGTTGTTATACTACTTTAGGCTAAGGTGTTTTGATCTAGATTTCTGAAGAGAAATCCAGAGATCTCTCTTGGTATTTTTACATTTTGATTCTGAATGACAATACTCTGTAGTTTCTCCTCTATTTATAGTGTGAAACTTCCTTGAAACTCTCGTTGGTGGGTTGTGGAAGTTGAAAGAACATAGGCAACAGCTTGGACCAATTCTTCCTCCATGAAAATCTCAAGAACTTTGACTTGGTCTTCAAGTTGCTTCGATTCCAAGCTTGTCTCTTTCAATTCCCACGTTTTAAACACAGCTCTGTATTCAGCTTGCCTAGGTCATTTTTAACTCACAGTAACAAACATTGTTTTGGCCGGAAGAATAGGCTAAATCATTTACAGAGATGTTGTCTGTGATGTTGTCACAACACTGCAAGCAACATCTGCAGGACATTGCAGGATGTTGTCCAGGCGTAAAACCTGATGTTGTCCCAACATTGATCCAACATCAACAATCTCCTCCTTTTTGCCTTTCTTCACAAAACTTCATACAAACCTAAAAATGCCTAAGATACTGATTCTAGATGTTGTCCTTAACAATCTAAAGATCAGTAGGATTGTGGCCATGCTCCCCCTCAACCTGCAGTTACAAATTTCAAGTAATGTATTGTAATTGGGTTAGTAAAAACATATGTATATTAGTCATAACTCACATACACCATGGTTGAAAGTAGTCAAAGACTAATATCCATACATCATTCACAAATAAAATATATACATATATATTTACAGACCAAAAATAGAACTGTCTCATTGTCCACACATATTAATATCCATCAGCGTGAAGTAAGGCAAAACCAATTTAGAAGGAATGTTCGTCAAAGTGTTTCGTAACATTTATCCCAATATATTTCCATACATGTATGTAGATATGTTGTTACAAATGTTACAATACTAATTCCAACATTAACAAAAACTACTAAAATTGTGAATATTATTATTGTCGTGGCATATGATTTAAACTCTTTTTTCATATGAATTTCTTATTATGTTTGTCTTTTTTAACATGAACTTTGCAGATGGACAATAGTGAGGGGAGCAAAATTATTCGAGCACCAATTATAAGGTTTCCAGATGGATTTCACTTCAAGATCTCTCAAAAGTTTAAATAAACAAATATCATTACTAGTTTTTGGCAAAATCCCATTTATGAATAATTGTGATCCCATTTCAATCTTATTAAATAATTTAAGCGGACAAAATAATTTCCTGATGTGTATGCTTCCCGTTTTTGTGTGTATCATATAACCATACATTGTTTTAGTAAGAAATTATAGACTTTCAATTTTATATTTTGCTTCTTTATCATTTTGACCAGTTGTAAATAATCTCCATTTGTGCTAATTTCAAACCTCAATATTTTAAAAATCGAGAATATATTTCTAAAGTCACATTGTATTGGAGTTTGAAAAATTCCTCGAGAATCATGTCATTCGTTGATAGCGTGTTGTCACCATAGTCATATATATATATATTTGGAGTAGGGATGTCAATGGGGCGGGGCGGGGGCGGGGAAGGGTATCCCATACCCGTACCCGCCACCTAAAACCCACCCCATCCCCGCCCCACCACCCATCACGGATAGTAATTTCTCCACCCGCCCCCGCCCCACCTATCCCGGGTGGGTACCCACCTAAATAAGTTGAATGAAACTGCATAGCAGAATTTTGTTTTTTTTAGTAGTAAATCTCTAACATTTATGAACCTAAGTAGCTAGTTTAAAGATACTATGTAGTATCTTGAAGATATAGAGAGTATCTCATGATCAAAAGCTGATCCAAAAAATGTTGATTTCATTTGTATGAATTGATCATGATAACACCCTGAAAAAAACTTTTAGAATTACCTGTGAAATAGTAACTATACGGGGAAGAAACACAAAAAAAAGTTACGATTATTACTAAATCTTGATTGGAGGGAAGGAAAATCGGACCATGTGGAGATTAAAGGCGATAATACAAAGGGTAAATTTACAAAAGTATAAGATGACATGAGCAAGTACTGAAATCTCACTGGTGTACATATTCCCGAACTCGCAGAATCTTGTTCTTGAAGGCAACTGGAATAGCAGCCCCAGTGACAATAATATGAATAATCCCACCGCTATTATCGATGATGCCCAATATGCTCCCATTTTTTAGCAACACTTCGTCTTGTTATACTTTATATCTCTACTTGTTTGGTACTTTGTAAATAAGTGGTATAGAGGAGATTTTTGTAAGGCAAATATAGTGAGCTTTACTTACTGGAGAAGGAGAAAGGATGCTAAACTTGAGAGTGAAATGCACGTATGGTGTTAAAAAGGAAGAAAGGCGGGTACGGGCGGTACGCGGTAGTAGCGTGGGCGGAGTACGCGCATGGTCTTATATGAAATCCACCCCCACCCCACTACCCATGGCGGGTAGCACTTTTGATACACATACCCGCCCCACCACCCACCAAACCATCCTCCATACCCGCCCCAACTGGAACGGGTGCGGGGCGGTACCCGCATTTACCCGCCCCACTGACATCCCTAATTTGGAGTAAGCTCCTTGCTCTGACTTATGTAAATAAAAAATGATGAATGAGATTGTGACACTCAAATTATAATATAATTCAACTTTCAAAAAAAGTTTCTAGAGTTTTGAACAATACCAATTCAAACTTGTTCAAGTTCACATATTGCATGTATGAATTAGGTAAATAAGATTGAACAATGGAGGAATTTGGGGGAAAGGAACGAAGGGGAGAGAGAAGCAATAAGTCGGCAGTTTTGGGGAGCAAAAGAATTGCTGCTCTTCAGTTTTTCATATTATTTATCTACAACCAGATTACAAGTATTGAGTATATATATATTGGCCCCTCAACTATAACTAATGCATCATGGCCTCTTCAATTACAACTTTATCAATAATCAGCCACCCATAACTAATTTAAACTAGACCAATGCACCTAAACTCATGACACTTTGGTGCACATGTCTAATACTTCCACACACACCCTCAAGCTAGGAGTGATGAAGATATTCTTCATTCCTAGCTTGGACACCAAAAACTCATGTTATCCTCAGCTAACAGCCTTGGTAAACAAATTTGTTGGCTGCTCAGCAGAGGGTATGTACTTCGTATGAATGAGGCCAATCATGATCTTCTCCCGAGTGAAGTGGCAGTCGATGTCGATGTTTTTGGTACGCTCGTGAAAATTGGATTGGCCGCAATGAGAAGGGCAGAATGACTGTAGGTATGAACTGGGACAGGTAACTCAATATGTACTCCAAGCTCTTTATAAAGGCCTTCAAGCCAAACCACCTCAGCAACAGATGCTGCCAATGCTCGATACTCTCAGCCGAGCTCCTTGACATAGTGACCTGCTTCTTTGATTTCCATACGATAGGAGATGTTCTAAAGAGAACCAGATAACTAGTAATAGACTTTCTGCTGTTGGGGCAGGATCCCCAATTCGCATCACAAAAGACATGCAGACTGGATGAACCAGTACTGCTCAACAGAATGCCAGATCCTGGGGAATTCTTGACATACCTGACAATCTTCAATCCTGCCTCAAAAAGTGATTGTTTAGGAGCATGCATGAATTGGCTAAGGCACTGAACTGGATAGGCAATATCTGGTCTGGTATTTGTAAGATATAGCAGGTATTTGTAAGATATAGCAGTCTGCCAATAAGCCTCCTGTAAATTCCAGGATCCAGGAGCAAAGGGTCCTTCGTTGGCTTAGCAGTACTTTCATAACTGGTAGATGCAACAATGTGTTGATCAAGCTCCAAGGTTGTCAACTTCTGATGCATCTACATAGGGTAAGGATATGGCTTAGCTCCTGCTAGGCCCATATCAGAAATTAACTCAAGTGTGTATTTCCTCTGATGCATGACAATCCCCTGCTCACTTCTGGCAAACTCAATGCCAAGAAAATATCGAAGCTCACCAAAATCCTTGATCTTAAAAGCAGATTGTAAGATCTCCTTGCTCGACTGTAATAGTACCCTATTATTCCTTGTTATCAGCATATCATCTACATAGACCAGAACAATCACAATTTTTCCTTCCTGATGCTTGGTAAATAAAGAGTAATCTCTGAGACTTTGTGTGAAACCAGAATCAACTAAGGCTGAAGTTAACTTTATTTTCCACTGTCTGGAACCTTGCTTCAATCCATATAGAGACTTCAGCAATTTGCACACCTTGCCATCTCATGTGTTTGAGTGAAACCCCTCAGGAAGCTGCATAAAGACCTCTTCAAACAAATCACCTTGTAGAAAGGCATTGTAGACATCCATCTGATATATGATCCATTACTTAGCTGCTTCAATGGAAATAACAGCCCTGACTGTTGCCATTTTCACAACAGATGAAAATGTCTCTTGATAATCGAGGCCTTCTTTCTGGTTATATTCTTTTGCAACTAGCCTTGCTTTAAACCTTTCAATCTCTCAGTGGCTTTGTATTTGATCTTATACACCCACTTGCATCCTATAGCTTTCTTTCCCTTAGGCAATGACACCAGTTCCCAGGTTTTATTCTCCTCCAGGGTCTGGATTTCAGCTTTCATGGCCTCAACCCACTGGACATCCTTAACAACCTCCTTATAGTTGCAAGGCTCTGTGCTAGTGGAAGACTTGTCTATGAATGCCTGATACTTGGAAGAAAGATCAGAATAGTTCAAGCCTGCAGAAATAGAGTATAAACATTTAGTCGATCCCTTTTGTGTGATGAAATCTTTGTGCCAAATAGGGGGTCTGCTGGCCCTTCATGATCTTCTCAGATCAGAGTTATGCATGCTAGAATCAGTAACACTTGCATCAGTGATAGTTGGAAGTTGGAAATCAGAAATGATCTCATTTTCAGATGTATGATCAGTGTCTGAGGAAGGACCAATGGTATGCTCCCTTGGATGCACTAAGTAACATAGGAAAATGGATCATGAGCATGTATAGACTCTATTCCATTCTCATTACTATCATTCTTGAAAAGAAAAATGTTCTCCATGAAGACTACATCTCTACTCATGAATACAACTCTATTATCCAAATCATATAACTTGTACCCTTTTTGCATTGAACCATATCCCAGGTGCACAGATTTTACTGCCCTGGGGCTAAATTTATCACGATGAAGAAGATTAGTAGCAAAATATAGACTTTCAATGACCCTTAAATGAGATAAGGAAGGAAAAGATTTGTATAATCTTTCATAAGCAGATACATGGTTTAGCACATATAAGGGAATTTTATTCAGAACATGTATTGCCCCTTCAATGCAGAAGCCCTAGAATCTGTCTGGTATGCTGCCCTGAATCTTGATAGCCCTTGCTGTCTCTAAGATGTGTTTGTGTTTCCTCTCAACAACTCTATTTTGTTGAGGGGTATAAGGACATGAGCTCTCATAAACTACACCATGCTGCTGAAATAATTCCCTGCAGTTACTATTGAAAAATTCAGTCCCATTATCTTACCTCACCCTCTTGATTTTGGTTTCAAATTGTGTGTTTACTGCTAAAAAGAAATTCTTAAGTAGAGTGAACACATCAGATTTTAGCCTCATCAAGAAGGCCCAGGTCCATCTAGAATAATCATCCACAATTGTAAGAAAGTATTTCATTCCATTATAGGTATCAACTCTATAAGGTCCCCATACATCCATATGTAATAGTTCAAAAGAAGTAGATGTTCTAGTTGAACTCATAGGAAAAGGAATTCTTGTTTGTCTTGCTAGGGGCCACACTTCACAACTATGTAATGTAAATAAACTATCATTCTGGAAACAAGGTATCTTTTTCAAAGATATCGATGTACATGACATAATCTCTCCGATGCCACATCACTGCATCAATCTTCATCACGCCAAGCTTTTGTGTAGTTCCTTTCTTTTATTTTGGTTGTCCAAACACAATATGTATAATCCATCCTTCTCAGTACCAATCGTTCTCACCTTCCCAAATAAGAGATCCTGGAATATGCAACATGTAGGAAAGAAATTGACACTACAATTAAGTTCCATTGTCACTTTATAGACTGACATCAAATTAAATTGAAAAGTAGAGACACTGTTACACCTCGTAAGTTAAGACGATACTTAAGAACATCATTAAGAAATTAAGATTCGAATATTGATTATATAGTATGATTATATATGCTAAATCCAGAAGTTAGTACTTGAAGGATGTGATTCTGAAAAAAAAATTGGTTACTACGAGCGTGTTAATGGAAATGGAAAATGATCGTTATATATTTTCCCATTAAGGATTAGTAACATATTATGAGAATTACGACATGGAGAATACGAGGTCTTATGGAATTTTCGGAGATTAAAAGAAGTGAGATTAAGATTTATTACTTGGGGGATGAAATTAACTTAAGAAAATAATTAGGGACCAATGTGTATTTATATAAAAAAAATCAGATTTCTTATTAAAACTAAAAATCTCTTCATTTTCCACTTCATTCAAACAAAACTCTCACTCAAATCCTCTCCTCTCTTAGCCAAAAATTTACCCATGCCATAGCCAAATTGAAGACTTAATCCACTCCATTTCTAAGGATTGAATCCATCTACAATTCTAAGCCAAAAGTTTAGCACCAAAACAGTGAGTGGCACGGGTTCACTGCCCAGTTTTTAGCCCAAATTTTCTGATTTTTGGAATGAATTTTGTTGAGGAAAAATATGTTATAATGTTGGGGGTAACATTGTAGAACACATGCATGTTAATTTGAAGTGGAAAACTGAAATATTGGGCAAGAAATTGGGGCAGAAAATCGGAAAACTGCTTGGCAGAATTTTGGGCAGATTTTTAGTCAATTTTGGAGGGGTATATCTCATAGTATATTAGGAGTTTTTGGGTGTTTCAAAAGCCTAAAATTAAGTTTGTCGAGTCTAGTTTCCAAAGAAACAAACCTCTCATCTATGGGACACCGGAGTAGAGAGTTATGGACGTTACAAGTTCAGCTGACGAAACAGTGACTTAAAATCGGGACTGTTTTGGGGATTAAATTAAGGTATGAAAATTCTTCCTTCCACGCTATAATTGAAGTTGCATGTTGTCGTAGTTGAAGTATTGTGTTATGGTTGCTAATTGCATGCTACAAATTGGAAGGAAACATTGAGATTTAGGTTGTAAATTGTTTATATAAGAATGTTGAAATATGAAATTGAGTTTGAAAGAGTTATGGAATTATGTTGTCAGACCAATTTGAAGACTACTTTATGTGCATCGGATTGGAGTGTTGTGATGAAATTCTTATCACTAATCGCATGTTGCGAATGAAGACGTAGCCTTGATAATTAAGAGATAATTATTTTATGAAGAAATTACAAGAGGAATTGGAATTTTAAGAATTAAAAGGGGAAGTTTTGGAATTACAACATGTTGATATGACCAAAAAGTTGATGGAAATTATTGAACATTATGGTAATGTATTACGAGCTGAATTAGTGTTTAAATATAAGTTACGAATACGCATATGTATTGAGGTAGTTACCTAACATGCCTTGAAAGGATTAAAGTGTTAATTTTATATTTTTGAATGGACGATGTTGTTAGAAGATTGGATTGCTCCCATGAATAATTCTAACGTAACTAAATGATTGACTACTATGAGAAATAAATGTAGTAGTTGTCTTGGTTATTGAAGTTGTTAAATGGAATAATTACAAAGAGAAGGTATGCGCACTAACGACGTAAATGGAATGTTTGAGATAATTTTGACTACATATTGAAATGATAATGATTATTGGTTTGATTTGAATTGTTGGTTGATTTGGATTATTGGAAAATTGTGGATACGCACATAAACAGAGGAAATGCTGCCTGGATTTTTATAAAATAAGAGAGTCGTCTTTCAATTTAACCTACGTTAGGAATCATAGAGTTGACAGACCTATTGCTATTATTATAGGTTGAAGTATTAGACGGGACATATTCTAATAGTGAGTTAGTCAACTCAAACTATAAGGTATGTGAGACTATTCTTTCCTTCTTTGGCATGATGTTGTGAAAATCTTCTTCCTTTCTTTTGGCATGAATATTATACAAGAGAATGTACGGCGGACGTACGTGATTCCTTCAAAGTCTAGTATTAATAAAATGATATATGATATGAAAAGTGATTTGACTTCCCAAAAGATGTTTTAAAATGATTCAGGAGATCGTGCCTTGATTTTCTAAAGGATAGTTTATTTTACTTATTTCATTTAGTCTTATATGATATGAAATGCACATGATTATTACATGGAGTCTCAAATGATGATTTGTATTGCATATGGTTTCTCATGATATTCTACTTGTGTAAGTTGTGATTGTATGTTATGAGGACCGAGTCCCAGAATGGGTCGGGTAGCTATATTCACAAAAAATGAGGACCGAGTCCCAGAATGGGTCGGGTAGCTATATTCACGGAAAATGAGGACCGAGTCCCAGAATGGACCGGGTAGTTATATGCGACGCAGATGGCGACCGAGTCCCGTAACGGGCCTGCAGTTATACGTGACGCAGATGGCGACCGAGTCCCGTAACGGGCCGTAGTTATATGTATAAAGCATGAGGACCGAGTCCCGTAACGGGCCTGTAGTTATATGTATAAAGCGTGAGGATCGAGTCCCGTGATGGGCCGTAGTTATATGTACGAGATGATCTTGATTATGATGATTGTTAGACACGCATGACTTTCTTTTCATATGGTACAATTGTATTGGTATCTCCGATTTTTCATATATGTTTCATGTATCTTCCGCCGCCATAATCCTCCTTACAAGAGTTCATGTTTTACATACTCGAGACATTATTTCGCATCGACCCTTTCTGGGTCATGCGTTCATGCCCGCAGTACAAGTGATCTGTTAGTGACCCTCCGCCAGACATCTACCACCGCAAAGAGCTCCTTGTTCGGAGCTACCACTTGCATACGCACTCTTATATTCCGGACTTATGTATATCTGGGCACGACGGGTCCCGTCCCGTTATATGTCATTTTGTACTCCAGGTCCGCAGACGATCGTGGGTTGATTTATGGCGTGTAGACGTGTTTGTTTGGCCATGCTTTCGTATTTCGTTTGGGATGTTCCTTATGTTGGTGGCACTTGTCGGCTTGCTTATTATATTGTGATGGTTAGTTGTGACTCCTCCGAGGCATGCACTTCTATGTAAAGCATACCGACCGCCTGCCTATTCGGGTATATGTTGTAGATGCAATACATACGCCAAAATTTTATTTGGTATCAAATGGATTATGTATGACAGGTCAGTAATGGCATCCAATTAGGGCGCCTAATCGCGGCCCGTCGGGTCGGGTCGGGTCGTGACAAAAGGACATCTTTTAAGACATCACCTCCTCCTATGATGCAATCACCTATATGTGATATCTTAGTCGACTCTCCAGTGGGCAACTGCACCTTACCTGAATCCTCTACTAAATGTTTGTTATGTAATTCTTGTTGATCACCAACCATATGATTGGTGGCTCCTGAATCTATTATCCACTTTATTAGAGTCTGTGTGTCAAGGTTAGTACAGATACCTGCCATATTAGCTACAATGTTGTTTGTCCTACCATATTCTCGATTTAATTGCAGCCGAGCAATCACGATGTTGTTGAGGTGTAAACTGGTGTGTTCCTCCCTATCCCATATGTTTCTCTACAACATTCTGACCTCTGTGATTCCCATGGAATTCTGACCTTCATATCCTCCTTCTCCAGTGTCCTCATAGAGAGGTTCACCTCCAGTTACCCCTTCAGTTACCATGTTTGCCTTCTTCTAGGATAATGATGTTTGCCTCCGGATAGCCATTCTGACCATGTTTGCAGTGAACATAGCAGAAGAACTACCACTTATATCATACACATCCTGACTACCAGTTAGACATCTCTGACTTTCCTCCTGATTTATCATAGCGTAGACTTGGTTTAGATTAGGCAATTTGCTCATCAGTAATACTTGACTCCTCACATGACCATAACTATCATTAAGCCCCATTAAGAACTGTAGCATCCTTTGGTATTGAAGATGATCTACAAAGTCCTTGGACTTGACACAACAATTTGGCACAGGTATAATAGAGTCATACTCATCCCATAAGTCCTTGAGTCTCGAGTAGTACACAGATACAGGTGATGTTCCCTGTCGTAGTGTAAATATATCATTATGTAATTGAAATGCTCTAGAACTATTTACCATGTCAAATTTGTCTCGCAACTCCTCCCACACCATGTATGAATCTGAATTAAAGAGCATCCCATTTAGTAAGCTCTTACTGACATTCCCCATTAGCCACGATACTACAATAGCGTTACACCTCTCCCACAGATTCGCAAGATTCCAAGAGAAACTTTCCTTTTTCACGGTTCCATCGACAAAACCAATATTATTCTTTCCCAATAGTGCAAGTTTCATCGCCCTGCTCCATAGCGTATAGTTATCCATCCATGTGAGTATAATCCCAACTGATAACGATCCAGGAGCATCAGATGGATATAGATATAACAGATGGTTGTGATCTATGGTAACAACAACATTTGTTCCATCAGACGACATTCTTTCAATACTTCCTATTGTTTCTCAAGTATAGATTCAAAATTCGTGACGAATGTAAGTAATTTGATCAACAAACGTGATCGATATACAACAGATCAACTAATATGATCAAATAGACCAACAAACGTGATCAATAGACAACTGGATCAACAGATGTGACCAAAACAGTCGATGTATTCACATGCAATCATATCTACGAATGCGCAACAATATAATCTTCTATTAATAGACCAATTTATCTATTAACTATGAAACAAGATGATTAACCGATCAAAAACACCGATGTATCAATCTCGATCGATCGATACTCTACAGAATGTAAAAAAAACTGCTCGATCTAACTGATTCCTTCTTTCGATTGTCCCGTAGATGTATCGTACACCTTGTGCTCTGATACCATGTTCAAGTTCACATATTGCATGTATGGATTAGGTAAAGAAGATTGAACAATAGAGGAATTGGGGGAAAGGAACGAATGGGAGAGAGAAGCAATAAGTCGACAGTTTTGGGGAGCAAATGAATTGTTGCTTTTCAGTTTTTCATATTATTTATCTACAACCAGATTATAATTATGCGTATATACATATTGGCCCCTCAACTATAACTAATGCATCATGGCCCCCTCAATTACAACTTTATCAATAATCAACCACCTATAAACTAATTTAAACTAGACCAATGCACCTAAACTCATGGCACTTTGGTGCACATGTCTAATACTTCCACAAAACTCCACCATTTCTTCCTCTGAGTTTGAATTGGGAATTTTTTTTAGTTTGAAGTCCCTCTATTTCAAATTGTATGGAGTATATTGAAAAATAAGGGTAAGGTCTGATACATCCTATTCTTCTAAGAGTCCATTTATTGGATTACACTGCTATGTTGTTCGTATATTCTAAGTTTTAAATATTACTCCTATAGTGATTTAGTTTAGGTTATATGATTGTCCAAATGATATTTAAAGTTTACTTAGTTCTGAAATGCTGGCTAAGTTTTTTATTAGCAGTCCAAAAAGATAACTCTTATATTTTATTTTCATATCTCTTACGTATAAAAAAATATTTTAACATAAAAATTATCATGGGCACAAAACCAATTAACCCCAAGAAGCCTAGTATAATATGGAAAAAGGTAATAAAAAAATTGCTCGTCGACGTTCACGGTGGGACTCGAACCCACAATCTCCCGCTCCGGAGGCGAGCGCCTTATCCATTAGGCCACGCGAACCAGTTGGTAATCAGTTTTATCAAATTTAAATTGATCATGCTGAGATGAACTGCTTAAGAACCAAGAAGACCAACAACTTAGCTTCCTGCCAAGACATTTGAAAACCCTAATCCCATTAGCTAAGGAAGGAGAGAAGATATGGTGCTTACAATATCATCATCTAACTCTCTTCAATTTCCCCATACTACTACTACTACTACTACTCATCTCAAAAGTTCCATTCCATCTTCAAATTTATCATTTTCTTTTTTCAGGTAATTTATCATATATAGATTAAACAATAACCCATAATGCCCATTTTCTATTAGCAATTCATTTCTGTTTTTTTGTGTTGGAGTTACTGAAAATTCAATTGGGATGCCGAGGGTCTATCGGAAACAGCGTCTACCTCCCAAGGTAGGGGCTACCCTTCCCAGACCCCCCACAAAGTGGGATTTCACTGGTTATGTTGTTGTTTTGTAAAACGTTGGATAAGATAGGAAAGAGGTGTAAACGAAAAAAGGCTTCTTTGTAGTATCTCAATTAAACTCACAAAAGGGTAATTTTTTATGTTATTGAAATTGAGAAATGTATGGATATAGCAACAACAACATACCCAGTATAAACGTATGGATATAGCAGAGTCATATAAATCACCCCAGCTAATTAGAGATTAACGTGTAATTGATTGATCATAACTGTAAAATGGCAATGGGGAGTGTGAGAGATTAAAGTTGCAGCCTTTTAACTGATTGATTATGATTGCATTTCCTCCTTTTAGCTATTAAAGGGTTCTTCATAGAATCTCAGTTGAACTTACCCAAGTGGATTATGTTATCGAAATCGAGAAATATATGGATATAGAGGACTTATATAAATGACCCCAGCTAATTAGATATTGACCTGTAGTTGATTGATTGATTAAAACTGTAATTCGGCAATGGGCCGGGGGGTGGGGGTGGGTGGGTGGGGTTTGGAGATTAAAGTTGCAGCCTTTTGAACTATTTGATTATGATTGCATTTCCTCCTCTAGTAATTGACGGTGTGATCAGACATGAATTCAACAGGTTTTCCATAAAATTACAACTTAATAAAAGGGTAGTCTGTGCTGCTGCTTCAGCTGCTGGAAGTTCTAGTTCCAGCGACGACTCAAATCCTTATGAGGTAATTTAGAGTTATCTCATTTAGACACCAGAAATATTTTTATAGTTCAGCTCCTAATGAGGTGTTGGTCCTTCGTGCTAATTTGTTCTTTTACAGGTTCTTGGTGTAAGCCCTATTGAGGGCTTTGACATGGTCAAGGCAGCATATGCGAGACGAAGGAAGGATGCTGAGCGGAGGGGTGATGAAGCAGCTCTTGCACAGGTAATTTGTGCTTGGAAATCTCTCTCTAACTCGCTTTCCTTCTGCTTGAGTATGATTGTTGTTAGGCGTGAGCGCTCCAAGTGACCTTTGTAAAATTGTTGTTTCAGTTGGAGAAGGCTTATGACAAGATCATGATGTCACAGTTAACGAAAAGGAAGAAGGGTGTCACATTTGGCTCCTTTAAGGTATTTTCTTGTTTTAATAAGCTCAAATCTTAGTAGTATGCGGTTCTGGCAATGTTTGGTCACTATTGCGGTTTTGTGAACATTTTTGTATTCTCGGTTTATGTAATATAATGGACAGATAAGTGTTTTCTGAGAATTCATGCTTGATTAAGATCCTTATTGTCATTTCCTTATGCGTGGAATAACTGCAAGAGTTTTCTATACACTTGCATTTATGATGTTTTATTTGTCTAAGATTTAGGGGTCGTTTGGTAGGGTGTATTAGGTAGAATAATGCTGGTATAAATTTTAGTAAAATGTTTGGTTGTAAATGTAAGTCTAGTACATATAATACCAATATGACTTATACACCTTATCCAGTACTATTCTTATACATAGTAAACCATGACATTAACAATACCAGTACTATTCTTATAATTCAACAAACCAAACAGTTGATAAGAAATAATGTCAGCATTACTGATCCCAACACAACTTGCCTTCGAACCAAATGACCCCTTAGCTGATTAGCTTTGTTTAGGGTCAGATACTGATTTCTCTAATAAGTTTGCCAATTTTAATTCAGGTATCTAAAGAGATACGATATGCTGATAAGCAGCCTATTGTGCCATGGGGTCCACGGTACGTATTTTGCCAATAATGCTTTCATAATAATGGCTCTCCGAAATTAGATAAATTCCTCTTGCCTGCAATACGTAATTGGCACTTATTTTTTTATTATTTAGCAATTAGTGTAGATTCCACTTGCTGAAAGGTAGTTGGCTATTGTGAAATTAACACATTACATGTATTAACATCTTTACCACACATATAGGTAAATGCCTTACTGACTCAACCAGAGTATGCAACCGTTTTAGTATGTTAGTAGTTTCTCTTCTCCTTCAAGTCCCTGTCCCTTCAGACATCTTTCCTTCACATTTACTGGTGGAAATCTTATGCAGCAGATTATGTGATTTATTTTACACTTTTCAGGTATACATTTTAATTGTTTTGCTTAACTTTAACTTTCAGGTTCACCAAATCTGATGACAAAGATATGAAAATCAACTTGGCAATTTCAGCTGTATTTGTATGTAGTAAAATACCCCCCTCCATTCCAATGTGGTTATCATGTTTGGCTTTTAGGATGTTAGTTTATGAATTGTTGTAGTAAAATCGTGGATAAATTCGTATGGAAGTGTAATTTAGAAAATTCAGAAAATTATATGAAGAATTCTGTAGTTTCCTTTCAAAATACAAAAAACAGATTTGGTTGACTTGAAAAGTCTCAATCTTTTGAGACACAGAGTAGTTTTTCCGTCTTCTCCGAGGGCCTTCTTTCGTTTTTTTCTACGTTAACGTATCTATGGATCTGTTTCTTTATTGGTTTTCTAGGCTACAACAACATACCCAGTGAAATCCCACACCGTGGGGTCTGGGGAGGGTAGAGTGTACACATACCTTACCTCCACCTTGGTAGGTAGAGCGGTTGTTTCTAGGCTCTTTTTCTAAATACATAAATACCACAAAAGATAGTCTGTATTGCAACGAGTAATGCTTCATAAGTGCAAGATAACATAAGTAATTTGCCTTCCCAGAAAAGAAAAAAAGATAACAGAATTTTTTTGTTTTATCACTGTCACCACTCTGTTAAATGCAGTTTTCGTTCTTGATTTAATGAAATATTGATCTCCATGCTCTTAATCATACTATGTTGTTTTATGTATTAACTTTTGCAGACTGCTTGGGTTTTTATTAAGCGTAATGCTGAGTGGAAGCCTTTACAGTTTTTGGCCTTCGTCTTTGTATATAGGATATTTGAGAAATTAAAAGCATTTGAGCCTCCAACTCCCACGTTTACAGTAAGTATACATAAAATAGCATTGTTGTCTTTTTCTCTCTTCTTCTACTACTGAAGTACTGATTGCAATTGAATCTCCTAAAATGTCCATAATTATTCATTAATGTGAAGTTTACTTGAAAATCAACATTTCTTTCTCATAGTTTGCCATATATAACAGAGATTTATATGGATTTTTTTGGGCTGTACATATTGCTTTTCAAGTGCATTCATATTTTAGTTGGGTTTCTTCAGGAGGAAGGCGAAGATGAAGGACGGATGATGAGGATGGGAAAAAGGCTGCTTCGTTCTCTTGCATTGGTTTTTGGTTGTATAGCTCTTGCATCCTTGGTATGTTTTCTAGAGTAATATAATCTGACTGTTCAATTATGAATTTCAAAGTTATGTTCGTTGTAGATGAACTTCTAATATTAGATATTCGTTCTTAGCATATATACATGAAGATGAGAGTTCAAATTCAGCTCCGCTTTCTCTGTCTTTTGCATTGGATTTTTTTATGGCATCAACATCTTTTTTTCAAAATGAATCTTGTATGGCATCGATATCATCTTATGTTGGTGTTGTATCTTGCGGAAAAGTTCAGTATTAGACTATTAGGCCTGTTTTGACACATCGGATTTTCAAGTTATCCTAGTAGATATGACCTTTACCGTGTGGTTCAGAAACAAGCCTTCCTATTGTTATTTTTGCTTTTATGTTGCTCCAGACCACTCTTTTGTTAATCAAGGCTCAGATATATGCAAATGACATGTTCTTGCTAGTTTTTCTACAAAATTTCAGTATGCATACAAATCTCTGTGGTTTTTCCAAAACCAAGGAGCTATTAAACACAATATAGTTTTGTTGCTCCTCTGACTAGATCTGTTCTTTTCTGCTATTTGAAATATTAGACGATTCTTTTTTTTTTTTAATAAAGGAAACGATAGATGGTTTTATGTGCTAAAAAGTACACACTTTTTTTAAACATGCCTCAGTGTTGAACTTGATTTCCACTCTAGGCGATGTTGCTTCTTCTGAATATTGACAAGCGTTACTTCCACACAATAGTTCAGGTCCCAGTTTTTGCATCTTCTAAATTATTAGGTAACGGAGTTGCTATAAGAAGTTTGTCAAGGAATGCTCAAAAGTTATTAGAGAACTAACTAGTAAGCTGCTGAAATAGGAAGTGTAAAACAAAAAGTTCTCACGAATGAACATCTTGGTAGTAGCTTTATGGCTAGACCTTCTTCATTGTGTCCAAGATTCCTGCTCAATTTGTTAATCTTGTTTATTGGTGAACACTTAAGCAGTTGTTAACTGATTTACAATAGAAAATGCTCGCATTGGGTAAATATAATGTGTATGTACAAAAATGTGTTGGTCCATCCATAAAGTTATTCAAAAGAGTCTTTTGTTGTTTTTGTTTTTTGCTTTCTGAATCATCTCTCATCTTGGAATGTATCACATATTTGTTGCCTTTCATTGAATTTTTGTCATTCATCTGTACAGGGATATACTGGTCTCCTCAATTTTATAGAGTATGCTGGTGGGTTCATACCTGTCTTTCTGTACAACAATCAGGTAAGAGAAGATCCTCCCCCACTACGACCTTTACCACCGCTGCCCAAACAAAAGGCTTCACATATGATAGATAGGATAATGATGTTTTATCCATTTTGAGAATCATCTTTTTTTTGGCATATTTTCGGCATTTATGAGTGATATGTCTCTGAATAGATATGACTTTTCTTCATCCTATGAATAGCTAAAGAAAAATTGCATTAGGTTAGGGATTACTGTCTGAACGAGTTCAGGCTAGGTTAAGGGGAAAATCTCAGCTTTTATTCATTTGGTCAGGGGAGGAAGGTTGAATTGAATTTACTCTCAGATACAACATCAATTATATTTCCTATTTGCCATCTATTCTTTCTTTAAGGTCTAACAATGAGAACGTCAAAAACTTTTTCCTACAGAACATATTTATACCATACAAAACTGCATCCGTCTGTGTTTTTTTAACCATCTATTCTTTCTTAGGGCTGGAAATTTCTAATTTAGCCTTCTCGAATCTCGACGAATGACTCATGTGGTGACCTAGCACATTAGACTAGGAGGGCTAAGATATGTTTTGCCGTCTTGCACAGGCTTTCGTTTTGTATCGTAGTGCTTGATTCTGTATATGTGTGCTGGGGTTATAGTGTTGAGAATTCAAACTGTTCATAAGGTCCTCTTTTATCTCCACTTGACATGACTAGGAAAACAAATAGGCAGGCATTCATCCATTGCCATGATTATAACCTCAACTTATACAATGTTTATCCATGATATTGAATCTTTTGTGCGTGCAGGAATTGCTTGTGACCGGATTTACAGCCGTCATGCTTCACATCATGGCATCTTATTACAGATAGTCTAACTTCTACACTAGTTGAAGAAGATGCAGTTGCCTTAAGTTAGCTGTCAAATTTTGTAATTCTATTGGTTCCAGAAATTTGCCTTGTTTTTTCTATAGGAGTTTTAATACTTTACATTTGGCACTCATCATTAAAGAGATCGGCCGGTAGGATTGAACAGGACCATAATCTTTTCAAAATGATGGATGTTAAGGTGGAAATGTAAATAATAATGAGGAAATATAGCTTTTAGACTGGAAACTCTATTCTGTGTATGTGATGATATATGTGTGTCGGGCCAGAAACGGATCCAGGAGTTGAGCTCTATGAATTCATATTTTCTATTTTTTGCAATTTTTGTAATTCTTTTACACAAATCTATACTCTGCGCCATATGTATTGGATTCATATGAACTCGGCACCAACAAGCTGCATCTGCCCCTGTATATGGCTCATCGCGGTGGGAGTGTTTGGTCTTTTCGATCTTCTTCTTTACTTGAGTTCTTAGTTTTAGCTCCAAAAGGCTCAAGGGACACTGGAAATTGCCTAAGATTCTGCAGACGGTGTATGGAAAATAATTTGAAGAAAAAACAAATATTAACAAGGTTAGGTGTATCATTACATATACAAAAATTATAGGTTGGTCAAATATTAAAAATAGAGAATTGTTTAACTTAGAAATGCTCACTTAAATCAATTTCAAGAAGTAAAGGTAATATAACCCAATAATCGATTAATGGACCATTTACAAAAGTAGTCTCTTCTAGGATTGATGTTAAAATATAATCAAACTTTGCAATATATTTCAATCTAACCATTTGTAAGGCAATATATACTTGTTTAAAACAGAAAATGGTTATGTCTGGACAATATTTAAGAAAGGCTAAATTATAAATACGCCAGCCATTTTATTGATGGGCCTAAAATATCCAACCCAAACTCCAAATCAATTCGAAATCGGAACTCATTGAAAGGTTATAGCAATGGAAATCTCATCACCTTCATAACTAAAGGGATTCCGAAATATCTTCTCGTCGGAGCAGAGAAACGCCGCCGGAGTATAGATTTCAGCACATTGACACACAAAATCTCCGTTCCTTATAATTTGAGGTACTTTTCCAAAACCCTAGATTACTCTTAAGTCTCCATTGGGAGGCTTGAAATAGTTAGCAACCATGAGGATTATGATAAAGGGAGGAGTATGGAAGAACACGGAGGACGAGATTTTAAAGGCGGCGGTGATGAAGTACGGGAAGAATCAATGGGCGCGTATTTCTTCTTTACTCGTTCGTAAATCTGCTAAACAGTGTAAAGCTCGCTGGTACGAGTGGCTCGATCCTTCAATTAAGAAGGCAAGTATTTTGTTTATTGATTTAACCTAGTTTCTATGTTATATGATGTTACATATCGTTTCATAATGTATCTTAGTGTTATTGTGCTGTATTGTGTTGATGAATACAACGTTTGGTCGTTACTCAATGTCACACGTCAGTTATTTATACGGGATAGAGCTATTATAAAAAAGTAGGTAAATGATAAATTAGGATTATTAGATTGTATTATTTCTCGTCGTTACGCAATGTCACACATCAGTTGTATTGTACTTTATTGTTTTGATGAATACAACGTTTGGATAGATTGTATTGTTCCTCGTCGGCTTGTGTTGTTGTGTTGTATTGTACTATATTGTTTAGATGGATACAATGTTCGGATAGATTGTATTGTTTCTCGTAGTTAGGCATTGTCACACGTCAGTTATTTATACGAGATAGAGCTACTATAAGAAGGTAGGGTAAAAGACAAAATAGTTATTTATACGGCATTGTGGCCTTATTTTTTCTCGTTTTGTCTTTACTTATTATCTAATGGATACAATGTTTGAATAGATTGTATTATTTATCGTAGTTAGGCATTGTCACACGTCAGTTATTTATACGGGATAGAGCTACTATAAGAAGGCAGGGTAAATGATAAAATAAGATTATTAGATAATAAGTAAAGACAAAACGAGAAAAAAATAAGGTCACGATGCGATCACGGCCGAGGGTCTACCGGAAACAACCTCTCTACCCACCCCAGACCCCACTTTGTGGATTTCAGTGGGTATGTTGTTGTTGATGATGCGATCACACCAAATCGGTCACTAAGAATGAGACTTTTCTTCGTTACGTAACAATGGATTTAACGATATAATATAATAAAATTTAAGTAACCATCAAAACAAACATTGTATTTAAACTGAAAACACAATACTATAGGTAACAACCATCCAAACAATGTGTTAATAGCTGTTCATTGGTTCTGACAAATGTTCTCTGTAGTTCTATTATTGGTAATTTTTACGTGGAGAATGTTTCATCTTTGGTATGAGTGGCTTGATCCTTCAATTAAGAAGGCAAGTATACTTTTTTTATTGATTAACCTTGTTTCTGTGTTATATGCTGTTAATATATGTTCATTGGTTCTGAAAAATGTTCTGTTTTTTTTTTTGCTGTTAATTTTTCTGTGGAGAATGTTTCATCTTTTGGTATGAGTGGCTCGATCCTTCAATTAAGAAGGCAGGTATATTTATATTTATTACCTTGTTTCCGTTTTATCTGCTGTTAATGTTTATTCATTGGTTCTGAAAAATGTTCTCTGTGAAAATTGTGTTTTATTGGTAATTTTTATGTGGAGAATGTTTCATCTTTGGAGATCCTTTTCTGGAACATTTTTCAATGTTTGGTAGGGTATAAAAGTAGTTGACATATGCTCATAGTGCAAGCTGCAAGATAGGGTATGGTGATAGTGACTTTAGTGTTTTTTTTAGTATTAAATTTTGATAAAAAAAAATGTCCCAAGTATTGATTCAAACAAGTGATATGAAATATGTGTTAAAGATGTCTGAGAAGGAAGCTAATTATTTCGGAAGTTATTTCCCCCAAAAATTAAGTAAAAGTATTTAACGTTTTCCACAGACCTTATAACCCAAGTGATAATTTGTTTGGAGTTGTTAGTCTTTGAGGAGATATTTTAATGCAATCTGCCTTAGTGTCTTTCTTGCATGGTTGTTTGTGACATATGACCCTCCTTCAGTGTCCTTTGTTTATTTATGTGTATGATCATTCATTCTGTGGCATTTGGTTATTTATAGGTTGAACATTCATTATATCTTGGTTTTGGTTCTTTGTTCTTGCTTAGTTAAATGCACCATGCAAATTTTTTGGCAGTCTTATCTATTTGTGGATGACTGTTACTTTTCTGCTTTCGTCCTATTACATTGTGAATGAGAACAGTTCTTCTTTGTGAACATGCTATGGCTTCGCCCGAATTTGTTTTTTGGTTTATTTACTGGCATACAAGTTCTGAAACTAGTTTCTGTACGGACATTTTCTGTCTGGTTTTTTTCAATCTTTTTCTGCTATTCTGTCTATCAATGGAATCTAATGATTTTCTGAATAGTGAAAATGGAAAGTACACGGACTTCCCAATTTGCCTCAGACTGTCAGTAGGAACTTATATCTCAGTTTAACTACTTCTTGACACAACTTGCTGCTATTTTTTCCAGACTGAATGGACTAGAGAAGAGGATGAGAAACTTCTTCACCTTGCAAAGCTCATGCCCACTCAATGGAGGACAATTGCGCCAATTGTTGGTCGTACACCATCCCAGTGTCTTGAACGTTATGAGAAGCTTCTCGATGCAGCATGTACTAAGGATGAGAACTATGATCCTAATGATGATCCGAGAAAATTGAAGCCTGGAGAGATTGATCCTAACCCGGAATCAAAGCCTGCTCGTCCTGATCCTGTTGATATGGATGAGGATGAGAAAGAAATGCTTTCTGAAGCGCGGGCTCGGTTGGCCAACACAAGAGGCAAGAAGGCTAAAAGGAAAGCCAGAGAAAAGCAGCTTGAAGAGGCTCGAAGGCTTGCTTCTTTACAGAAGAGGAGAGAATTGAAAGCTGCTGGAATAGATGCCCGTCAAAGGAAGAGAAAAAGGAGAGGAATTGATTACAATGCTGAAATCCCCTTCGAAAAGAAGCCTCCTTCAGGTTTCTATGATGTTACTGAGGAAGACCGTCCAGTAGACCAGCCTAAGTTTCCAACTACCATTGAAGAACTAGAAGGTGAAAGGAGAGTCGATAAGGAAGCTCGTCTAAGAAAGCAGGATATTGCAAGGAACAAAATTGCAGAAAGGCAGGATGCCCCTACAGCTGTATTGCATGCGAACAAACTTAATGATCCAGAAGCAGTGAGGAAGAGGTTGAAACTGAATCTTCCTGCACCACAGATTCCCGACCATGAATTGGAGGCCATAGCTAAGATGGGTATTGCCAGTGATTTAATTGGTGGTGATGAACTCTCCGAAGGGAATGCTGCAACGCGTGCTCTTCTTGCAAATTATTCCCAGACGCCACAGCATGCAATGACTCCTATGCGAACACCTCAGAGAACCCCTTCAAATAAGCAAGACACCATTATGATGGAGGCAGAAAATCAAAGAAGACTGACTCAGTCTCAGACACCCTTACTTGGAGGGGACAACCCAATGTTGCATCCCTCAGATTTCTCGGGTGTCACTCCTAAGAAAAGGGAAATTCAAACACCAAACCCACTCTTAACTCCTTCAGCGACTCCCGGAGCCACTCCTGGAGCGACGGGCCTTACTCCTAGAATTGGCATGACACCTTCAAGGGATTCTTATGGCATGACACCCAAAGGAACTCCTATGCGGGACGAGCTACACATTAATGAAGAAATGGATATGCACAGTAATGCTAGACTTGGGCAATTCCACTCAAAAAAAGAATTGCTTTCTGGTTTGAAAAGCCTTCCTCAGCCCAAGAATGAGTACCAGATAGTCGTTCAACAACCTCCTGAAGAAAATGAAGAACCAGAAGAGAAGATTGAAGAAGACATGTCTGATAGGATTGCTAGGGAGAAGGCTGAAGAAGAAGCAAGGCGACAAGCTTTACTCCGGAAAAGGTCAAAAGTATTGCAAAGGGAGCTCCCTAGACCTCCCAATGCTTCATTAGAACTAATAAGACGTTCCTTAATGAGAGTTGATGAAGACAAGAGCTCCTTTGTTCCTCCTACACTAATTGAGCAGGCTGATGAAATGATTAGAAAGGAACTTGTGTCTTTGCTTGAACATGATAATACCAAGTATCCTCTAGATGAAAAGGCAGAGAAGGAGAAGAAAAAGGGGGTCAAGCGAAAAATGGTTGCTGAAACTATGATTGAGGATTTTGACGAAGATGAACTGAAAGAGGTATGTTTATGTTACAGAAAGAAAAAAGATTTTTCTCTACCCTTTTGTCAATTTATTTTTCCATACATGTTTTGCAGTATTTAGGTATAAAAATGAGTATGCAAAATCCCAAGTGAACTTTATACTTTTGAGCAGAAGAGTTTCAAATCACTTGAAATGATAATCAAATCACATGACCAATTAATTGTACTGTACAAACTGCTCTCATCTGATCAATAAATAATCAATCCAGAGGGAAACTAGAATTTCTTCTTTTATTTGCCCTTTGTCTGTGCTCACTCTTCTCTCCCCCCCCCCCCCCCCCTTGAAAACCTTAACATTATCATATAACCTTTTTACATAATGAATATCTGGAATCATTCCTACAATTGCTGATAATATTTCCTAAACTATGGCTGTAAGAATTGAAGAATACAATAGGTTCAATAGGATGGATCAATACAACAACATACCAAGTGAAATCCTGCAAAGTGGCAAACTGGGGTCTGGAGGGTGAGGGTAGAATGTATGCATGCCTTACCCTACCTTGGGAGGTAGAGGTTGTTTCCGGTAGACCAGGAAGGACCAATACTATCTATCAAAAACGATAAGGATGGACCAAATATTTAAATATATGTAGTGTGTATATATATTATTCTTGAGTCCACCCAACTCAAACTAGCTTACATGCTCAATTTTATGAACCCTACTACGCTCGTGACACCATACGTGGTGTCCCAGTTTTGTTTTTTGGAATTTTTGATAGTGAGGACAAATGAACTGAAATTGGACATTCGAGTCTTCAGTTGAGATGCCAAAAATGCCAATGGTTCCATTTTGGGGGGGGTCATTAAATACTCATTTGGATGCAAACACTTTACCTTATTAAAACATACTCATTTGGATGCCATTATTGCTTCGTACAAAATATGGTCATTATGGCTTTTCCCTGTATTTTTCAATGTTTTTATGTGCATCTGGCTGTAAAAATAATATATGAAATTAAAAGATCAGGTCTCTTCGTGATAGACTCCTTGTCCCTTTTTACAGCGTGCTAATGGAAGTGCCCTTTCAATTACCAAATTTGTGTGCAAACAGTAACGTTTTCTGGAGTTTGTATTAGTTTATCTTGAGATATTACTGTATAACTAACTGCACTCATGCAGGCTGATGGATTGATTGAGGATGAGGCTCGGTTTGTTCGTGTGGCAATGGGACATGGGAGTGAATCTCTTGATGAATTTGTCAAAGCACATAACACAACTTTGAATGATATCATGTACTTCCCTACCCGGAACACTTATGGTCTCTCAAGTATTGCTGGAAACATGGAAAAGCTGGCTGCTTTGCAGAATGAGTTTGAGAACGTGAAGAAGAAAATGGACGATGATACTAAGAAAGCAACAAAACTTGAGCAAAAGATCAAAGTTCTTACTAATGGATATCAGGTACAATTTAGTGGTGAATTGTTTAATCTGAATTAGTTGCCGCTTCCTGTACATTTCTGTATTTATTTACTTCATTTACTTAGAGGTTTTATCATAATTATAGTTCTATATTGCTTCTGCAAACAGACAGGTTTCTTGTTCTTACACTGGATCTTTTTTGGTTACTCTAGTTTTTGTTCTTTTTCTTTTTTCTTTTTTTGACTATGTTGAGAGTTGAGATTTAAGCTATAAATTTCAGCTAACTGTTCATTGTGGATAAGCAGATGCGAGCTGGAAAACTTTGGTCGCAGATAGAGTCAACCTTTAAGCAAATGGACACCGCAGGGACAGAGCTTGAATGCTTCCGAGCATTACAAAAACAAGAGCAGCTAGCAGCATCCCACAGGATCAACAATCTTTGGGAAGAAGTTCAGAAGCAAAAGGAGCTTGAGCGTACTTTACAGAAAAGGTACGGTGACCTCGTAGCTGATAAGGAAAAGATCCAGCATCTCATGGATGAGCATAGAATACAAGCTCATTTGCAGGAAGAAATTGCAGCAAAAAATCGTGCTCTTGAGTTGGCAAGGGCAGAAATGGCAGAAAAGGAGAGTGGTCCATCCGCTGCTGAGTTGGAACCTTCAGGTACCGGCCAGTGCTCCAATACAGAGGAAAATTCTGTTTCTGCCTCTCATGTACCATCTGCTTCTTCTGAAGCTGGTGTGCATGTGGAGCCTTCAGGTACTGGTGACCTCGTAGCAGATAAGGAAAAGATCCAGCATCTCATGGATGAGCATAGAATACAAGCTCAATTGCAGGAAGAAATTGCAGCGAAAAATCGTGCTCTTGAGTTGGCAAAGATAGAAATGGCAGAAAAGGAGAGTGGTCCATCTGCTGCTGATGTGGAACCTTCAGGTACCGGTCAGTGCTCCAATACAGAAGAAAATTCTGTTTCTGCCTCTCATATACCATCTGCTTCTTCTGAAGCTGGTGTGCATGTGGAGCCTTCACGTACCGGCCAGTGCTCTAATACGGAGGAAAATTCATCTTCTGCCTCTGATGTACCATCTGCTTCTATTGAAGCTGATGATGTGCATGTGGAGCCTTCAGGTACCGTCCAGTGCTCCAATGCAGAGGAAACTTCTGCCTCTGCCTCTCGTGACGCAACCTCTGAGGATGTAGAGGGACAGGTGAAAATGGGTAACGACTCCACAATAGATGCTGAAGCCAGTAGTGACACTGTACCTATGGAGGGTCAGGAAAACCTAGTAATAAAGAATAACGGGGATGTTACTAAAACGGAAGACTCTGGAGTAGTAGCAGGTGATGTGGAGGCTGATCCCGGAAACTTGTAAGGTTCTACTATAAGAAAGTGGTTGGTGGTTCACTAGTTTTGTGTAATCCTGTTTTCATACATTTTTGTAAACAAGTTTTGCTTCATTTCAAGAATGTCTTGTATGGTTGGATGACTATTTGGAATTGTCAAATTTGAACTATGGTTTAGCTGCCTATGTTGGTATTTGCAAAATAAAGAACTGCATTAACCTACCCTTTCCAATTTTTCTAGGAAAGTAACTCTTTAGATCCTTTACTTACTGTATCGTTCTATGGCTACTTGCTTCTAGGCTTGTGTTAATGTCGTAATTCATTTTTAACAAGCTATCTGGTTAAGATTGAATGTTGTTGTTTAACTTTGCCCACTTATAGGAGAATCAAAATTTGAAATGTTTAGTACTTTATAGTTGTTCAACATAGAATATTAGAAAGTTTATTCAGAGGAAAGTGGATATCATTTCGATATAGGTTTATTAAAATTTAAACATCATACTGGATTTTTTTGAACAAACCCATTATCTTTTGCACCTGTTTGAACATAGCAAGGGAAATTTTATTGTGAAAATAGTTTCTAATCACAAATGATTTGGGTCCTTTCCAATTTCATTTCAAATTACATGTATATTTATAAAGATTAGAAATTTTGTACCATCTTAAAGTACTACTAATTCTAATACGGACACTTCAATGTTTACCTCTGATGAAGCAATTATTCATATTGTGTACTATTGATGTTTCCTCTTTTTCTTTTGCGATGCGTTGAATTTATTGTGATACCATACCAAAGGCTTGAATCGTATTAAAATGTTATACTAGTTAGATTCGGACTATCATATAAAATTTAATATTATGCTTTGAAAATGAAAGAGTTATTCGGTATCTATCTATACTGGTGTGAAGATAGTAGGTATCTCTTGGAGTAGTCAAAAACTCGAAATAACGAAAGTGTAATATGTATTCAGATGAGTTTGTCTTCTAACAGTTCCGTTACTTTTTAGAATACATCTTTCCCATATAAACTAACCACTTCATAGTGCCCCACCTTCCCTGAATGTTAGGTGCAACGGTTAGGCATTCTTAGATGAAAGAGTGTTCTTTCAGGATTGATGGTAATGTGTCAACACCTTCCACCTATTACACATTCGATTAACATTGTCATTGCGATGCTATAGTTAAGGCGCATAAGGTGTCATTGTCGAGTCGTTGTTATCCTGCATCTCGACAGAAAACTCAATTTCACCAGATAAAAAGAACAGATATTCGATAAAATAATTGAGATAATAAGAAAATAACAGGTGTCTGATTGAATAATTAGAATTCCATTTTATTCTGATTCCAAAAGCTTGAATCGTATTAATATGTTACATCACTCTGATATGGACCACTAATTGAATCAGATGAAAAAAGGACATGAAAGGCAGGCCCTATGCTAAGTTTTCGTGACTCAATTTACCATTCCAAAAAAAGATGAAAACGAAAGGGGAAACCAATTTCTAGCGGACAAAAAAGTTCACACACATTACACTGAACACGGCAGCACGTTACTTACCCGTTTGGCCATATCTATCTTTTCAATTCTTTTAGAAAAATTATTGGAAAATTACTTTGAATAAATATTTATTTATTGAATCGGCTATAATTTTAACTTTAAACTTGAAATATAAAAGATAAGTTTTTCAAGTTTTCACTCAGAGAACTTTAACATATTTTCAAATCCAAAACATCCAAACACAACTTTAATTTCTAAAAATTATTTTTCAGCTTAATTTCAAGGGAAATATTTTGGTCTTTTGGTTAATTCTTATTGTGATATTGTAATATATGATTCAACACATTGAATCGTCGATTAATTAAAATGTGTGTTTTTGTCCCTTACTTGAGCTAAGGTTCTATCAAAAACAACTTATCTATTTCTACAAAATAGGAATAAGGTCTACGCTTATACCCTCTTCAGACCTCACTTGTGGATTAAACTGGGTATGTTGTTGTTTTTGTTTGTTCATACATGAATTTAGAATCGATAATGTAAGATGTTGGAATAATTTTCCTTAAAGATTTCTTTCATTAATCACAATATATATAGTTGTACAAAGGTGATTCTTAATACAGTAAGAATCCTAAGTTACCTTAAATACATGATACTAATAAATACAATATATACTGTGAATATTTGAAGAATATTCGCTAACACACCCCTTCAGACGGAGCGGGAGGAGGCCGAATGCTCAGGCTGGATCTGAAGTCTGTGAACAGTTGTCTGGGTAGTCCCTTTGTGAAGATGTCTACATACTGATAAGAGAAATGTACATGTAGAATTTTGACAAGACCACGTGCCGCCTTCTCACGAACAAAATGAATATTCTTCTCAATATGTTTGGTCCGCTAATGTTGGACCGGATTATGAGACATATAGATAGCATATATGTTATCACAATAGACTATAGATGCCTTACACAATGGACATCTCAGCTCCAAGAGGAGATTTCGGATCCAACAGATCTTAGCAATTACATTAGCAATACCCCTATACTATGCTTCGGCACTGGATCAGGATAACGTGGTTTGTCGCTTGACAGACTAAGAGATCAGATTATCCCCTAAGAACACACAATAGCCTGAAGTAGAGCGTCTCGTGTCCGGACACCCTGCCCAATCAGCATCTGTATAGAAAAGTAACATGTTCGGAGCGGAGGGGTAGAGATGCAACCCATAGTCAGGAGTGCCCTTAATGTATCTGATAATACGCTTAAGAGCATCAAAATGGGTTTTTCTTGGAGCATGCATGAACAGACACACCTGCTGGACGACATATGCAATGTCGGGTGAAAGTGAGGTACTGAAGAGCACCTGCAAGACTTCTATAGAGAGTAGGATCAGACACTGGATCACCCTCAGAAGCACTGAGCTTGGATTTCGAATCAACAGGAGTAGGCATAGCCTTGAAATTCGACATCTTAGCTCTGAACATAATTTCTTCTGCATACTTACGCTGACTCAGGAACATAGTATCTGCAGATCTAGTGACTGATATACCCAAGAAGTAACTCAGCTTGGCCAAATCAGTCATAGCAAATTCAGTTTTGAGAAGAGCAATAATGTCATTTTTCAACTTATCAGATGAGGCAGTGAGAACAATGTCATCAACATAACAAGTAAGTGATGTCACTACCATGATGAAAAATGAACAGAGAGGTGTCACACCTGCTGCAAATAAACCCAATCTGCATAATATACCTGACAAACCGGTCATACCAAGCACGAGGTGCCTACTTTAGACCATAGAGTGACTTCCTGAGACGACAGACATAATGAGGAACAACCGAATGAACAAAACCAGGTGGTTGATGCAAGTATACAATTTCTTTCAAATCCCCATAAAGAAATGCATTCTTGACATCCAACTGATAAATCAACCACTTCTTACCCATAGCAATGCTAAGAACAGTACGAATCGTAGTCGGTTTAACAACCGGGCTAAATGTATCACCACAGTCAATGCCCTCCTGCTGATTAGTGCAATTTACCACAAGTCTAGCCTTTTAGCGTTCCAAAACACCACTATCTTTGAATTTGTGACGAAAAAGCCACAAGCATCTGATCACATTCACCCCCTCTGGTCTAGGGACAAGATCCCAAGTATGCTGCTTAGTTAAATCATTATATTCCTCAGACATGGCTGCATTCAAATTAGGGTCAAGTTTGGCCAATTTGAGGTTCTTTGGGAGTGGAGAAATGGTTTGGACAGACAAATTAAATTGGACTTTAGGTTTGAAAATCCTGTGTTTGGTACGAGTTTCCATTTGGTGACTGGGGACATTGGGTGGTGTCATTATTGAAGTGACATGTTCAGAGGTTAGTTCACTGGAAGGGTGGCACAGCGGTGCATCCTCAGGGGACCGCGATGCTGAAGGCGAGGGAGGAGCAGTGAACTCACTGGAAGAGGAGCACCGCGGTGCTAAAAGTTCTGCAGGAAGAGGGGGATCACTGGAAGGCAGGCACCGCGGTGCATCCTCGATGGACCGCGGTGCTAAAAGTTCTGCAGGAAGAGGGGGCTCACTGGAAGGATGACACCGCGGTGCATCCACTGTGGACCGCGGTTCTGAAGTCGAAATTTGGGTAAGTTGACTTAGAATGGTTGGGGATATGACTGGTTCATCAAGAAATGAGTAGTATGGTTTTCGATATTTCTGAGGGTTTGAAAACGGAAATATCGTCTCATTGAACGTGACATGACGAGAGATGTGAATTTTACGAGTGGACAAGTCATAACACAGATAACTTCTATGGTTGGATGGAAAACCGAGGAATACATGGGGTATAGTTCGAGGATCCAACTTATGAGGGGTGGTGGAGGTAAGATTGGGATATCACAGACAGCCGAAGATCCTTAGGTGGTCATAAGAAGGAGTTCTACGATATAAAATGTTTGTGGGGTCTTGTTTTGTAATGTGCTAGTAGGTAAAATATTTTTGAAGATATTCTACCATTTTGACAGCATAGACCCAGAAAGATGATGGCAGACAGGCATGAAATAAAAGGGTACGGACCATGTTATTAATAGTACGAATAATTCGTTCAGCTTTACCATTTTGAGGTGAGGTGTGAGGACAAGAGAAGCGGAACACCATGCCTTGTTGGGAGCAAAAATTATGGAAAGCCGAATTATTAAATTCACGTTCGTTATCACATTGAAATGATTTGATGGATTCTTCAAACTGAGTTTTAATAAATCTGTGAAACTCAAGAAATTTAGCAAAAACTTCAGATTTGAATTTTAGAGGATAAATCCATACAAAATGTGAGAAATCATCCAATAGCACAAGATAGAATTTATGACCTAGAGAGCTAACAACATGAGATGTCCACAAGTCAGCATGAACAATGTCAAATGGTGAAACTGTAATATTCATTGAAAACATGAAAGGAAGACGAGTATGCTTGCCAAGCGAGCAAGAAAAATAATGTTGGGCAAGTTTCTCATTATTACATTTAATACGCTGATTGTTTCTAATAAAAGAAAAAACATGATCTCCTGGATGCCCAAGCCTATTGTGCCAGGTGGATGGATATAATGCAGCAAGGGAGACTGGCTGTTGAGTTCTGACAGCGGAAAAGTTTGTGAATGGGTAGAGGTCTCCCACACTATTGCATCGAGTAAGAATTCTTCCCATATTGAGATCATTCACAGAGAAACCAAAATGGTCAAAATCTACAGACACCCAATTATTACGATTGAATTTCTAATGATATCAACTTTTAATAATTTGAGGCGTAGAGGACATGGTTAAGTGAGAAGGGTGGATGGGGATTTTTGATTTGTGTATTGCCATAACTTTGTAATTAGAATCACGGTGACCATTGCAACGGATAATGTATTGAGGATACTTTAATCAAAGCAGTTGGGAGAAATTACCTGAAGAGTTGGTCAGGTGTGATGTGGCTCCGGAGTCCATATACCAATTATTGTCAAGCGGTTGCAGAGTGAGTGTGTTGAAAGCTTGGCCCAAATAAGTGGGTTGCATCTGCTGGGCTAAAGGAAATTGTGGGGCTGACATCAGATGGAGTGTTGGTCTTTGGGCCGAGGATCTTTGGCCGCCACTGCTGGCCAGGCCCGATTTTACGGACTAGGCCGTCACTGCTGCTGGACATTCGGTCACTGTTGTTCTTTGGGTATTCGCTCTTCTTGAGGCGATGGCGTGAAGCTATTCTTTGTTGTGCTTTTCCTTTGCCTCGATCCTTTCCCTTGTTTCCTTGTTCGCGACCTATGTTGCCTCCACCGCGGTTCTGCAGCTGCTGATGGTCCAACGGTGGTGGAGTAGTGGTCGGCGACTGCAAGTTTTCAACTGCTAATGCTTGTTGATTGTGCTCATCCTATTTAGCACGTCGTGTTTCTTCCAACAACAATTGAGAACGTGTCTTGTTGAAATATGGATGTGGATCAACCTGTTGAATTATTGCTGCAAGAGTATCATATTCCCCCTTTGGTAATCCTGCAACAAGTTGTAGTATCATCTTAGTCTCAGAAACAGATGTCCCAACATGAGAGATTTGGTCAGCAATAAGTTTCAGTTGCTTGCAGTATTCGGTCATGTTGTTAAAATTCTCAAGGCGGGTGTTGTTGAACTGCTCCTCTAAATACACCGCCCTGTTATTTTTGTTATCCTGAAAATTTTCCTTCAAGCGTACCCAAAGTTCGCGTGCCGAAACACCTGTTTTCAGAATAGTGCACAACAAGTCCTTAGAGATGGTATCATAGATCCATTGTTTGACGATAGATTCAAGACGACGCCATGTTGAATCATCAATGTCAGAGGGGCGAAGGATTGACGCATCAATATGGTCGAGCACGTTGTACGCACAAACATGAATATAAAACAATTCCACCCACATAGAATATTGACAGTCTTCTTGATCAAGAATAATAGGGACAAAATTCTTGATGTATGTGACAGCAAAAGCCGGATGAAAAGATGACTTAGTGGAGGAAAGTGGGGTGTCATCTATGCCAAAGGTAGAACCATTGTATTTAGGAGAGTTGGGAGGAGACATGATAGCCACCGGTTAGAAATTCCGAAAGAGAAGGCACCGCGGTGGGGGGGATTGGCGGCGGCCGAGAGGGGAGGGGAGGGGAATTTCTTGGGTTTTTGGGATGTTAGGCTATTGATACCATGTAAGATGTTGAAATAATTTCCCTTAGGGATTTCTTTCATTAATTACAATATATATAGTTGTACAAAGATGATTCTTAATACAGTAAAAATCCTAAGTTATCTTAAATACTGATACTAATAAATATAATATATACTGTAAATATAATTCGCTAACAGATAAAATCCATATCAATAGTAGGCTGGAATAGTGCGGAAGAAGGCTCTCCCTACTTCAATGAAAAGGGGGAAATCATTGTCTCACTGCCTCTCCCCTCCTTATAGTCAAGTTTATGTTCCTCTACAACTACCTTTCGCCCAACATGATATTTGAATCATATTTTAAACTATATTATCATTAAATATGGAGCAACAATACGTACTAACATAACACTTATGCAATTAAGTGATGGAGCATTTAATAATCATAATAAATTTATAAATTGTGAATATTTATAAACATATTTTTTAATTAATTTAATATCAAATGTGTTTAATCAGAGGATTTAATAATTTATAATAACTAAAAGATTAAAAGATGCTATTAGCCTAATTCACGATATATTATTATTTTCTTTCATGTCAAACAATTCATGTCCAAATTCGTTGCGGCCCTTTTCTGATTGTGGGCCCAAAAGGTAGAATTACGGTCCAAATCAAACTCATCTCTCCAGATTCATTGGAATCAGCTCTTTATCTTCCAGCTCAGGTTTACATCATGCAACCACTAAAATTTCAAAACATATCTTCTTCCATGTTTTCAGGGTCGTTTTGGGCCCGTGCAAGATATGTTACTGTATATAGTTCCGAAAAGCGAAAATTTTTAAAGACCTATTTTTTTCATTTTTTATACAATAGTATTAGCCAAAATTTACTGTAAAGACTCATAATTCACAGGTCTTAGCACAATCAAAGTAAAATGATTCAGTTACAGTGACGCGCGCATGTGGAGATCCAAATTCAGATTATTGAAATTGTATATTTACTTATATTAAGGGTCACTTTTACGAATTAGAACAGAACCATCAAAATGTTTGAGACGACCCTGCATGTTTTACACACTCAAAAAAGCTAAAAAGATTTTTCAAATTAAATTATAGTATTACAGGTCAAAATTTATTCTTATGTCGAGGGTGTACCGAAAACAGTTATTCTACCTCTTAAATATCAATATAAAAGTAAGTGCATACACTCTATCCTCCTCAGATCCCATTTTGTGGCAAAGATTTCAGTGTGTGTATTATTGTACAAGTTGAATTTTAAGGATAAAGAAAAGCCATGGTAATCTAGAGCCCTTAATTGAAGTAGGCAATTCTTTATATTATTATTTACATATAAAGATTATTTCGTTATAATTTGACAATTATAATTATGCATAACTAGTTCGTGAATTAAAAACGTTGTTTCTGAAGTTTAACTAAATTTATTTTTAGTTTTATATTTGTTTTTACAAGAGAATTTAAAAATAACACACACGAAATCTTTGCACAATCATTGATTTCTATTCAAATTGTAAAAGTCAATGTTGGTTTACGATATTCAGTTAACTCTTTTATTTTATTTTTTATAACAATTGTATTAATTTATTTACTATTAATAAATATAATTGTAAAGAATGAATGTTGGGTCTAACTCAACCCAAAAGCTATTTGTCTTTCGGACGACCCTCGACTCAAAACAAAATATAATGATAAGACAATCAAAACAAAGCCCAAGTAAAGAATAAGTATTACCTTAAAAAGTCTAGGCACAAAATCAAAGGAGCAACTATAAATATGAAAGAAATGGAGGGAAAAAAACAAAATTAAGGAAGAGGAACAGCCAATTCACATGCTTATATATTATTACACGCAAGCCAAAAAGACAACTATAAATCAAACAAATATGAAAGACATATATATACAAATTACAAGGAAGACTCTCTTCCTATTCTACCTAAAAAATTTATTCTATTTGAAGATTAACTTTACAATTATGGTAATATTACACTACTAATTAAGGTATAAACTTAAGTCTAATATTTACCAAACACACAAAGAAAGAGGAAGGGCCCCACACGGTACATTGGCATGGGCCACACGGCTGGACCCACTGTTTAACACACCCACGCAGTCATAGCGGACGGTCTTCGTACGCTGAGACTGTCTCTAAAATCTTCAAAAAGGACTGAGGGAAGACCCTTTGTAAATATGTCTGCAATTTGATATCTTGAGGAAACATGGCAGACACGTACTTGTCCTTTTGCTACTTTTTCTCGAACAAAGTGAATATTCATCTCTATGTGTTTAGTACGCTGGTGCTGAACTGAATTACCAGAAAGGTAGATGACACTTATATTATCACAATACACCAATGTAGCTTTCTCAATGGGACAATGAAGCTCTAAAAGAAGATTTCGTAACTAACATGATTCGGAGACCACATTAGCTACCCCTCGATACTTACCGCGACTTGAGCGTGAAAGCGTAGATTAACGCTGATGGACTACGAGACCAAGTTGTTACCCAAAACATACAATATCCGGCGTAGACCGCCGGTGTCGACAACCACCCCAATCAAGATCTCGCGAGACTAATATGAGCGTCGACGGCGATACAAATGCAAATCATACTCAAGTGTTCCCTGAATGTACCTAAAAATGTGTTTGAGTGCATTCATATGTTCAAATCTGAGATCATGCCTAAACAAACACACCTGCTGTACGACATATGTAATGTCTGGTCGCGTGAACGTCAGATACTGAAGGGCGCGTGCAAGACTACGATAGCTGATCGGATCCTCATACGGAGAGCCAGCTGCAGCACCCAACTTGGGTTTAGTATCAACTGGAGTAGAAGTGGACTTACAAGATGACATCTCAGCCCTCTCAATGATCTTTGTTGCATACTTTCTTTGTGATAAGAACAATCCACCTGCATGACGAGTTACAGCAATCCCCAAAAAGTAACTCAAATGGCCCAAGTCCTTCATGGCAAACTCAGAACTGAACATTGTCATAATAGACTTGCGCAAAGTATCAGAAGAGGCAGTTAAAGATAATATCGTCAACATATAATAGGATATAAGCCATGGAAGATCCTCGACGATATACGAATAATGAATTATCAGACCTACAGTGAGAAAAACCCACAGTCGAAACAAAATCAGCAAACCTCTTATATCAAGCTCGTGGAGACTGCTTAAGCCCATATAAAGACTTCTTCAATAGACAGACATGATTAGGATATCTAGTATCCCTAAATCCCAAAGGCTGATGCATATACATTGTCTTCTGCAGTACGAATGGTAGCCGACTTGATCACTGGGCTAAATGTCTCACCACAATCTACATCAATCTGCTGAGTCTTACCATCACCTACAAGTCTAGTCTTATGTCTTGCAAATGAACCATCAGAATTTTCCTTATGAACAAAAATCCACATAGACCGAATAATATTAACATCAGATGGACGGGGTACCAACTCCCACGTCTTATTATCAATAAGAGCATTTTATTCCTCGGTCATGATAATTTTCCAATTAAGGTCATTTAAAGCAGACACAAGATTACGGGGTAATGGAGATTTAAGAACATTTGAATTTAAATTGAAATGTCTTTCTGGTTTAAAAACACTCATTTGACTACGAGTGACTGGACCATGACTCTGGGCTGGATTGGGTGAATTTTGGGAATTTTTGAAAATATCTGGAAGTACATTCGGCGCGCCAGCTGGGAAGCTGGCGCCGGCTGCAGGAAGCGCCGTGGCGCTGTAAGATCTGCAGGCTCGCAGGAGTTTTGGTGCCGCGGCGCTGAGGGCGGATTTTGGGGAACCTGCATATTTTCTGGCAAACCTGAAAAATGTCGGAGAACATAGGGGGAGATAACATCATTCAAAAAATTATAGGAATTAGACACGGATTTTTCTACTTTAGAGAAGAGAAATTGAGATTCATCAAAGAGAACATGACGACTAATGATGATTCGTTTAGAGAACAAATCAAAACATTTATAACCACGGTGATTTGACGGAAAATCCAAAAATATACAAGGAGTAGAATGTGTCTGAAGTTTGTTGATTGTAGTGGATGAAAATAGTGAATAACATAAACATCCGAAGACCCTAAGATGAGTGTATGACGGAGTCTTATTGTATAACACTTTTAGAGGGGATGAATATGTCAAGCCTTTAGAGGGAAGAATATTTAGGAGATCGGTAACCATTTGTAGTGCATGATGCCAAAATAATGGAGGAACGGAAGAATGAACCAATAAAGTGCGGACAATATTATTAATGATACGAATTTTTTGCTCAGCTTTTCCATTTTGTGAAGACGGATGAGGACAATAAAAATGAAAATTTATCCCATTTTGAGCACAAAACACCCTAAATTCTCCATCATCATATTCTTTGCCATTATCACATTGAATGTTTTTTATTTCCCGTTCGAATTGCGTTCTTATGAAGGCTCTAAATTTTATGAAGATGGAAAAAACTTGAGATTTTTTCGCAATTGTAAACGTCCAAAAATATTTAGTATAGTCATCTAAGAATAGAACATAATAACGATGACCCATAGAACCGAGAACCGGAGATGTCCATAAATCACTATGAATAATTTCAAATAGCATAGAAGTATTCAAATTTGAAGCTACAAATGGTAATTTAATAATCTTTTCCAAAGCACAGGATTGTCAAATTGGAGTACTACGCGTACCCTTACACGAAATAAGTTTATGTCTATCTAAAGAAGATAAAATAGACGACCCTGGATGACCTAGACGAGCATGCCACAAGGAAGGAGCAAGAGCTGCAAAGGTGGATGGCATAACTTGACGCGAGACGCTTGGACTTGGTGTGATTAAATATAGGTCCCCCCACACACTGTTACACCTCATGAGATGACTCCCCGTCTTGAAACCCTTCACAGAAAATCCAAATAGATCAAAATTAATAGAAATCCAGTTATCAGTTGTGAATTTACAGACAGATACTAAATTTTAAATTAATTTTGGAGCATGAAGGATATTTTTCAGGATAAGTGGTGGATGAGGAGGGGACAAGGTTTTATGACCATAACTCTTAATTGGAATAGAATTGTCATTACCAACAGTTATACCACGATTAGTGCTCAAATTGGAATAAGACGAGAGAGTACCTTGATCGGATGTCATGTGGGTAGTGGCGCCGGTGTCCATGTACCAATTAGGACCCGGTTGAGTCAAGTCAAGCGTGTGCGTCATTTCTTGATGTCGATGCAGTATGTCCATGCGTGATGGCGTGATAGGGCGAGGCCCAGTATACTACATCTTGAGACTACCCATACGTGAGTGAACCCGAGTGCAGGTAGAGAAGCTGGGCCGAGTATCCTGGCGGATACTAAGGCGCCGCGTGTGTAGTGTTAGGACCACCGCCGTTGTCGGGGGCCCTATGGGCTCGCGACTCTTATTGTTGTTGTCGGTTATTGCCGCTACGATTCTTGTCATTATTCTTCTTATTCTGGCCTTTCTTACCACCTCTGTTGTTGTGACTTTAGGTCACGGTGGCTGAATTGGAAGGAGAAAAAATAGAAGCGATCATACCGATACGGCTATTCCCAAACGCCGCTTTCTTAGCGAGCGACAACTGATGTAAGCGTGGAGCAGGCACGATAGAACTCGCAAGATCTTTATTATGTCGAATAAGCGAACACCATTATAGGCTTCGGCGGACTGCAACCGTCGAAGAACGACGGTATTAGAAAGCGGGAGAACCCAGCGTTGCGAAGTTGATCGCCAAGTCGCGGGCGTTGGCGATAAGAAGGCGTTAGCGATAAGAAGAGCGTTGGGAAAATTTGTCATAGCCACTGCGAAAATTCATGCTCGAGAATAACAATTATAGAATGGTATTATCTTGAAATATGTCACGCATAACGCTCTACGCCGTCATAGTAGAGTTGGGTTCCATAATCGTCGTAAGAGATCCAAAGAGAGATAGTGGCATAAATCCACCAAAACCTTGAAATCAGCGTGTCGTAGTGCAGGTCCGCTTGAGTGAGCACATTAGATGTTGACGCCTTATCACCCTCCTTTGAAGGAGGAGGGGGGATGATGTGGTGAAGAACTTTATGTGTTTTAGCATGAATCTTGAATAATTCCGCCCACGTCCCATATTGGACGTTTTCAAGATCAAGAACAATAGAGATGACGCTCTTGATGTTAGAAACCGAGAGGGCAGGATGAAAAGTGTTCTTATCAGCCATAGGAAATAGCAAGATTCAGAGAAGGGAATTTGTGAGAAAGATTTTTGGAAGAGAAGATACTATGTATTGGTGAAGGAGGAAGAACCCACAAAACTCGAGAATTAGGGCAAAATTTAGGAAAAAAAGGAGAAGAAATTTTGAGGAACGGAAGCAGGGTAAAGAGAACCTAGACTCTTCATACCATGAAAGAAATAATCTCTTGATTATTCTTATTAATGAAAGACATATATATAAAAATTACAAGGAAGATATTCTTCCTATTCTACCTAGAAATTTTTATTCTATTTGAAGACTAACTTTACAATCATGTTAATATTACACTACTAATTAAGGCACAAACCTAAATCTAATATTTACCAAATACACAAAGAAAGGGAAAAAGTCCCACACGATACATGGGCATGGGCCACACGGCCTGACCCACTATTTAACAATAAAGTACTAACTTGGCTGAAGAATCTCTCATTTTAGTAACAATCTTTTCTTCCCTTTTATTTTTCTTTCTAAAATAAATAAAAAATATTGCCTGCATGTAATTAAATGTACATATGCTGTCTCATTTTCAGACCTTACATGTGTTTGATGATGCTTTTGTTCATGTGATATATAGTACTTACTTCTGTTTCACTGTTTTATTTTTTTTGTATCAGTCCAAAAAGTTGGTATGTTAAATTTTTCATCTTTTTGCTATTTATGGGGTGGTGGGGTTTGTTTTGTTGGGGAAAATATTTATTTTTTCAATAAATTCCAAATTTTGATTACTGGGTTTTGTTTGTAATTATTTGTATGTATGTGTACTAGTTATTGTTTGTCTGTGTACTAGTGTTATTTTCTTGATTCTTGAAATTTGTGGCTGAGAAATACCCATTGAGGTGGGAAGTGTTGAGTTCTTTTTCCTACTGATGGTTTTTTGAAATTTTTTATTTTTGGTTTTTTTTTCTTGAAAGAGGGGAATGATTTTTTTTGTATATTAATTTAATGCTTTTGAAGGATTTGATGCAATTTTTTGTTATGGTGATTAACTTGTGGAATTTGGTTTGCAGTTGAGTGAATTGTGATTAACAAGGGAACAGAGTAAACAGAGAAGTGAAGCTTACACAGTATGAACTTTGCCATATCTCTCTCTTCCTTTTGTCATTTATGTTTCTATATAAAACTGTATAATGTTCTGAGTATCTGAGAGGGTGTTGAAATATATTACTACTCCCTCCATTTCAATTTATGTGTCTTAGTTTGATTTTACATGAATCCTATCCACTCGGGGGTACCGTAGCATGTCAGGAATAAGGGGACATCAATTTATGTGTCTTAGTTTGACTAGGGTACCGTAGCTTGTCCGAAATAAGGGGGACATCAATTTATGTGTCCTAGTTTGACTGGGCAGGAATCTTACCCACTCTGCGGTACCATAACATGTTGGTAATAAGGGAGACATTAGTTTATGTGTTTTAATTTGATTGTTCATGGATCTTGAGCCTGGTACCGTAGCATGTCTGGAATAAGGGGGACATTAGTTTATGGTGTTAGTTTGACTGGCCACGAATCCTGCCCACTCCGCTCCGGGGTACTATAACATGTCAGGAATAAGGGGACACATCTTAGTTTGACTGGGCACGAATCTCACCCACTACACTCTGTGGTAGCATAGCTTGTCGGGAATAAGGGGACATCAATTTATATACTGGACGTAACCACTCTCTTGGTTGGGAGTTGTGCCGCCCTGCCTTTCAATCGATACACACAGTTGATGAGGTCTATCAAGAATGCTACCGGTGTGGTGAAGTTTAAGAAAATAAGAGAGACTTTTGAAATTTTTGGTATTAAATTAAAGATGTGTATTGTACCAAAATGCCCTTTGAAATTATAAATTGAAATAAGGGACCATCCGGTGCTCTAAGCTCCCGCTATGTGCGGGGTCCGGGGAAGGGTCAGACCACAAGAGTCTATTGTACGCAGCCTTACCCATATCACGTAAGTAAGGACATCTAAATGAGTTTATCAAGATTTTGGGGACTCAATTCTTTAACTTTAGGATTTGAGTTAAATGCTCATATTGTTTGTGTGACCTAACTGAATACATCATTTATCTTTTGAATTTAAAGACGATGGAACTTAGTTTTATCTGCCTAATGAGAAGATTATTTACACCAACATGGCTTATATTACTTAGTTACCTGAGATGTTTTTTTTGTGGGAATCTAAAGAAAATTAGGAGCATCCTTCCTCACCATTAAAGGTAGAATGAGATTTTCCGGTTTATCTAGTTTGTAGATGATTTTAACATTCATATTAAAGTATTTCTGACAAATATACCGTGTATATTAGGATTGCAATTAAACTAGAATACAAACTTACCATAGTTGTTGAATTCTTGTACAAGTATGATTAGGATTTATAAGTATAGTATGAATATGATTTTTCATATTTGGAGATTGTAACTTGTATATACCCCATTCATTAATGAAAATAATCAAGGGATTATTTCTTTCATGGTATTAGAAGTCTAGGTCTAAAATACATCCTCCCAAAAATACATCTGATCCTCTCAAAACTATCTTGGTTTTCGAGAACCTTACTCGGTTTCCGAATCTCTCATTCACCTATTGTTCTTTCGTTATGTCTGCATCAAAGAACATGTTTCATTCAGCCCTTATTGTTTCCAACATCAAGAACCACATCACTATTGTTCTTAAGATGGAAAACGTCAAATATGCGACGTGGGCAGAATTATTCAAAGTTCACGCACACTCGCATCTCGTCCTCCATCATATAATTTCCTCCGTACCTGGCGCAGAGGAGGTGCCTACCCCCAAGGCTAATCCTACGTTATGGATGACCCTTGATGCTACCGTTCTCCAGTGGATTTACTCCACTATCTCTACCGACCTCTTACAGACGATAATTGAACCCGACGCGACGACAATGACTACCTGGAATAGGGTGCGTGATATATTTCAGGATAACAAAAATTCCCGCGCTGTCACTCTTGAGCAGGAATTTTCACATGTCAACATGGAAGATTTTCCTAACGTTTCGGCCTATTGTCAACGGCTCAAGGAATTGGCGGACCAACTCCGCAACGTTGGTGCGCCCGTTACCAATGATCGTCTTGTTCTCTAAATGGTTGCAGTCCTATCTGAGGCTTTTAATGGCGTTGGAACACTGCTTCGTCAAAGTAATCCCCTACCACCCTTTTATCAGGCCCATTCCATGCTCACGTTAGAAGAAGCCGGCTTGACAAAAAAGGCGACTACCGGTTCAAATTCCGTCATGATGATGACCAAGTCAGATGACCCACATTCATTCTCTGAAAATTCAGGCCAAAACCGCAACAACGATGGCGGCAAAATGGGTCACAATAGTAAAAATAATGGCAAAAATCACGGCGACAATCGCGGTAGTAGCAGTGGCAGACGGAACAATGGCGGTAACAGAAGTGGGTCGTAGGCCAACTGGTCCCAGTTGTGGGCCCCTTGGCCGTGGAACGGGGCTAGTGGCTATTGGCCCAATAACTCCTATTTTCCACCCAACCAATTTTCGGGAAACTGGGCCCAGTTTCTGTCCCAGTCCAGGCCCAATCTCTGGCCAGTGGCGGGCAACAAGTACAGTAATGGGCGGGGGCAGCAGGTAGGCTGCTGCAGGCCTAAATCAGATCCCGACGCCTACATATATTTAGGCCTACCTGCTGCTGCAGGCCTAAATCAGATCCGACGCCTACATATATTTAGGTTGCAATGCATACACTTGGATTAACTCCTCCGGACGCAAATTGGTACATGAACACCAGTGTCACTTTTCATATGACGTCCGATCAAGGTACTCTCTCGTCTTATTCAAATTTGAGCAAAAATAGTGGTATAATTGTTGGTAATGACAACTCAATTCCAATTCACGGTTATGGACATACAACTTTGTCTCCCCCACATCACCTCTAGTTTTGAAAAATACCCTTCATGTCCATAACTTAATTAAAAATTTGGTGTATGTCCGAAAATTGACCACTGATAATTGGTTTCTGTTAATTTTGATCCCTTTGAGTTTTCTGTGAAGGATTTCAAAACGGGGATACTTCTAATGAGATGCAATAGTAGGGGAGAGCTTTATCCAATCACAACTACCACCACTTCCACGAGTCAAGCCATGCCGTCTACTTTTGCCGCCCTTGCTCTTTCCTTGTGGCATGCACGTTTGGGTCATCTGGGATCGTCTATTATTTCTTGTTTGCATAAAAACAATTTTATTTCTTGTAAGAGTACGCGTAGTACTCCACTTTGTCCTTCTTGTCCGTTAGGAAAACATGTTCGATTACCATTTGTAGCCTCTACTTCTCGTACTTTGATGTCTTTTGACGTTATTCATCGTGATTTATGGACATCTCCCGTTTTAAGTTCTTTGGGCCATCGCTATTATGTCTTATTTTTTGTTCTAATTTTTTGTGGACATTTCCGTTATCCAAAAAGTCTCAAGTTCTTTTCGCATATGAATCTCCCCTTAAAATTCTCTATAATAAGAATCTTTCGTATTCACATCTTAGGGTCTTTGGGTGTTTATGCTATCCCCTTTTTCCGTCAACTAAAATTAACAAACTTCAAGCCCGTTCTACTGTTTGTGTGTTTTTGGGTTATCCGTGTAATCATCGTGGTTACAAATATTTTGATTTATCGTCTAATAAAATCACAATTAGTTACCTCTGCTCACGATTCATTTCATCGGGCTAGAAACACTCACAGTAACGATCTCGATCGTTAGGTGTTCCACCACTCTAGTATCGCCTTCCGCCTGTTTGATTATTGGCCACCGTCCCGCACATTGCCCAAAATCCACCCAACTCTACCTCGAGTCAAGGGCCCGTTACACGTAGTCAAAGAGGTATTTTAAAACCAAAACAATATTTTAATCTCAATTCTAATGTCTCTAAATCCCCACTACCACGTAACCCTGTGTCTGCACTACTTACCCCGAATTGGAAATTGGCTATCACCGACGAATATAATGCTCTTATTGAAAATAAGACGTGGGAGTTAGGACCATGTCCATCTGGTGTTAATATTATTCGGTCTATGTAGATTTTTATTCATAAAGAAAATTCCGATGGTTCTTTTGAGAGACATAAGGCTCGTCTTGTAGGTGGTGGTAAAACTCAACAAGTTGGAGTGGATTGTGGTGAGACGTTTAGTTCGGTGGTCAAACCGGCTACCATTCGCACTGTTCTCAGTTTGACTCTCTCAAAAGCATGGCCCATTCATCAGTTGGATGTGAAGAATGCTTTCTTACACGGTGATCTTAAGGAGACACTATATATGCATCATCCCTTGGGTTTTCGAGACCCCAATCATCATCGTCATGTCTGTTTGCTGAAGAAGTCCTTGTATGAGCTTAAGCAGGCCCCACGGGCTTGGTATAAAAGGTTTGCAAATTGTGTATCTACTATTGGGTTTTCTCATATCAGGTTTGATCATTCTTTGTTTATATATCACCGTGGTACTTCTCTGGCATACATTTTATTGTATGTAGATGATATTATATTGACTGCTTCTTCTGATGATCTGCGCAAGTCTATCATGTCACTTCTCAGTTCAGAATTCGTTAGACTTGGGGCCATTGAGTTATTTCTTGGGTATTGCTGTCACTCGTCATTCAGGTGGTCTATTTTTATCACAGAAGAAGTATGTCGCTGAGATCATTGGGAGAGATGGTATGTCATCTTGTAAGTCTACTTCCACTCCGGTCGATACCAAACCGAAACTGAGTGCTACGTCTAGCACACCATACGAGGATCCCACCCACTACCTTGCAGGGACACTCAGTATCTTACTTTCACAAGGCCTGACATTATGTATGCAATTCAGCAGGTGTGTTTATGCATAATCCACGGAATGAGCACATGCATGCGCTCAAACGCATTATACGATACATCCGGGGCACACTTGATTATGGCTTGCATTTGTATCCTTCATTTCCACATTTGTGTCTTATACAGATGCTGATTGGGGTGGTTGTCCTGAAACCAGACCCTCGACATTTGGTTACTGTATGTTTCTTGGTGATAACTTGGTCTCATGGTGCGCAAAACGCCAGGCTACATTATCGAGATCCAGTGCAGAGGCCGAGTATAGAAGGGTAACCAATGTGGTATCTAATCATGTTGGTTGTGTAATCTTCTGTTAGAACTTCACTTTTCCATTCAAAAAACTACCTTGGTCTACTGTGATAATGTTAGTGCAGTCTATCTTTCTGGAAGAGAGCCTAGTTCCACAAGAGCGTTATCACGAGCCTTTACTTGATGAAAGACGCCCTGTAAGATGCGCTATATCGACTAGGCGAGGAGAAAGCAGCCTAATGGGAATAGCTCCAAACCAAAGCAGCCCTCCATCTCGCATATAGAAATGGTTGACAGACATACCTATTCATGATATCGAATAGGCTTTCAACTCCTTTCTGTCCCATATAGGGGAAAAAGTAGACAACCCTATTTTCACTCTAAGAAAGCAATTCTAAATCACATTTTTATGTCCCACCTATATGCAAAATAAGACAACAACAAGGGGAAGAGGTAGTTAACACAAACAAGTAGCTGCAGTAACTCATCTCTTTAAGAAGCTTTTGGAAGCGATGACTTAAGTCTCTTTCTTCTTCTTATAGGGCGTTTAAAGAGCGTGACCAGCGCACTAAACATATCGAGATGGATATCCACTTTGTTCGCGAAAAGGTAGCTCGTGGACAAGTACGCGTCTTGCATGTCCCTTCTAGGTTCGGTTTTATTTGAAGATTTTAGGGACAGTCTCAGCGTACGACAACCGCCCGCTATGACTGCGGGAGTGTGACAAATATACCGTGTATATTAGGATTGTAATTAAACTAGTGTACAAACTAGAATTCTTGTACAAGTATGATTAGATTTAGAAGTATAGTATGTATAGGATTTTCCATATTTGGAGATTGTAACTTGTATATATACCCCATTTATTAATGAAAATAATTAAGTTATTTCTTTCAATTTCTTTTAGCGGACTCCATTTAGTTTGGGATTGAGGCTTAGGGAGTGACAGTTGATTGTAGATTAAAGTATTCCTCTTAGTCGCGAAGCCAGAATTTTTACTAAAAGAGCTCAAAATATAGAGAAGTAAACACACGAAAAATCCAAATGGGATTCAACATATAGTATATATCCATAAAAAATTACTTGTCTGCACAATGTACTTTCCTTTACTACTTGGATTTCAAGTTTCTTGTAGAGATAGGTTTAGTTGTTGCATGGTGAGATATAAACTATCTCTTGTTGTTAACTGGTGACCGTACTTCATCTGCCGTGTTGTTTGAGAGCCTATAGGTCTGTCTTGTTTGACCGTACTTCGCCTGAAATTCTAGCAAAGAATCTTTTTTATCGTGTCTTGATGGTTTGCTGCTGCAAGAATTGTTTGAAATTTATATATTTGTTTTCTTACATGTGCATGCTAAAGCAAGACGAATGAATTCTTTAAGAATGAAACAATTTACTTATATGGGGCATATGGATGTATTTCTGTTTTCTAGTTCAGGGAAAATGGTGGTAAGAACCGTGGACCTTCGGTCAGACACCGTCACTAAACCAACTGAAGCCATGCGAAATGCAATGGCCAATGCTGAAGTGGATGACGATGTCTTGGGTTACGATCCAACTGCTCAACGCCTTGAAGCAGAGATCTCAAGGATAATGGGCAAGGAAGCAGGATTATTCGTTCCTTCAGGCACTATGGGCAACCTTATATGTGTGCTAAGTCATTGCCAAATTAGGGGCAGTGAAATTATTATTGGTGATTATTCCCATATCCATATTTATGAAAACGGAGGCATTTCCACTATTGGTGGTGTTCATCCAAGGACAGTAAAGAACAATGAAGATGGTACAATGGATCTTGATCTGATTGAAGCTGCGATTCGAGATCCTAGCTTTGAGATATGCTACCCGACCACGAGACTGATCTGCTTGGAGAATTCACATGCACAGTAAGAATATTCTCTCACCATATAACTGTTTATAGGACAACCCTCAATTTGGTGCATTATCTGGTAATGCTATCGGATTTTGCTAGTTTTTTGTCAGAGGTGTATATATCTAATATATCGTTGTAGTGTTGGACATGTACAACAGCAACTATGCTTCAATTCAAAGCAAGTTGGAGTTGGCTATATGTACCTTCACTATTCAAGTCACTTCGTTTAAGCGAGTTAACTTTATAGGACAACCTAAGGGATTGTTGTGTTTCTGGGGTCACTTCTAAATGATTCAGTATTTCCTCATGACCCAATAGAGTAAAAAAAATATTATATGCTCTTTGAGCTCACATACTAAGGTGAATCATGTAAATCTCCCTAGTTGTCCTTTAGAGGTTATAGAAAAAATACCTCAAATAGACTTGAATTCAAGGAGTGTGAGGGTTTTTCTACACTCTGCTTTCATAGTTTTTGTTTTAAAAAATGATTTCATATATCCGAGGATCAACTCCAAAAAATATAGTTTAGTTGCTTAATTGTCATGCTTTTATGTTGCTTTTGTCAGTTCGAGTATTGACCCTCTTTAAATGCAAGTTCTTAACAAACATCATTCTATGAGTGCAGCTCAGGAGGCAGATGCCTTTCTGCAGAGTATACAGACAAAGTCGGAGAGCTAGCGAAGAAGTATGGTCTGAAGCTTCACATTGATGGAGCTCGTATATTCAATGCATCAGTTGTGAGTACACAATTTCTTTTCTTGGTAAGAGACAACGTTATGTCTGGAGTCTGTCAATAATGCTACCGGTCAGATGGATCTTCAAAATAGAGTGATTTTCAGTAGTTTCTGTAAAAAATATCCTAATCTAGTTCAACACTATAAGGTATCTCCTTTTCTGAATTGATTTGAACTAAGATATACAATACATGTTTTAAAGACTTGGAGTACGGTTTTGTTGGAACATCAACTGATCAACATTGATCGATTATTCGGTTAGGTTACAAAGAAAACCTTAATTTTCTTCAATTAGACACCGGACATGTTCTCAAAGAAAGTTAGTGAAGCTGAAACGAAAAACTTATGTATTTTATTTGTGTGCTGATTTAAAAAGTTTAGCTTGTTTCACTTGGATGCTTAACTTAGGTGATTTCTTCTATGCTGAGAAACTATGAAATAATTGTGAATATTATACAACAACTACACCTCAGTCCCCAAATAAATTGGGATCGGCTATATGAATCTCACTTGCATTCAAGCTCATTTCATATCACGATGAATGTGTATAGCTAGGGGATATTTTTATTCTAGAGACATACTTGTGCACAATAGCTGAAGTGTCTGGTTTGACTTGAACTTTGACAGATCTGATAAATATCATTTCTTTTTATGGACATATGACTTGGTGGATTTTTAATCTAAACTGTAGAGTTGTCCGTAATTACTTAAAAGGGCATCTACGTTTATCCTTCTGTATGCATTCCTTTTTATATTCATTGAGATTAACTGTATTAATCTGTCTTGTAGGCACTTGGAGTGCCTGTTCATAGGCTGGTACAGGCTGCTGATACAGTTTCAGTAAGTGATATTATATAGCCAAAGATCTAGATAACCTTTCTCTTTATTGTCTCTAGTTGTTTCTGGTCCATTTTTGAGTAATGAACTAAGCTATTTTATTCGTAGCATGGTATCCTAAAGGAAAACAAAGATATGTTGTTGTATTATGGTTGTAATGTATGATAAGTTTGTTAGTATATTTTTTCCCGAATTTCTGCTCATTTAAGAGTGTGCAGGTTTGCTTATCAAAAGGTCTTGGTGCTCCTGTTGGATCTGTGATTGTTGGTCCGAAGAGCTTCATTGCCAGGGTAGGGTATGCTTTTGCATAAAAGAATTAGAGATAATTACCATCCAATGCCTGCCTTTAGGTGATCTAATTTATAAAATAGCCAACAAATGCATAGGTTTTGTATATTAAGTATAAATTACACATGTAATATACATATTGTGTACATATAATATACATATACGTAATCAGTGTATATGTTTTGTATATTTTGGCTAGCGCCCGTAATCAATTCCGGCCGCGGGCCAAAAATGTAAGAAGCCCAAAAAAATATTTGTTCCTCGCCACAGGAATTTGCCACGTAGCTCATTGTTTCCTTCGGTTTCTAGGCAAAAATTTTGAGGAAGACTCTGGGTGGTGGAATGAGGCAGGTTGGTGTCCTCTGTGCTGCTGCGTTTATCTCTTTACAAGAGAATCTTGTTAAGCTGGAAGGAGATCACAGAAAGGCTAAGATTTTGGCTGGTAAATACTTTGTCCATTCGATAGGGTTTATTAACTAGTAATTTTATTCATTTGTCTAATGATTACCATTTACTTCTCAGCGGAACTTAACAAAATCGAAGGGCTGAAAGTTGATATTGCTGCTGTAGAGACTAACATTGTAAGTTGACCCATCATAAATGATGCTTTATTTTCTTTTAAAGTAAAAGATGATGGTTACTTTTAATAGCTCATACTTCTTTCTGAAAATATATGCAATCCAGTCAGATGAATCATTACTGTTCCCCTCACAGTAAAAGCTAGCCCGTCTACCCCTTCTCCCCATGGACAGTCCTCACCCTGCTCGTAGCTCAACGAAGTTTAGATTTATAGCTTGTTTGGCCAAGCTTCTAGAAAACCAAGAGTGTTTTTTTTTCCTTCAAAATTGCTTATTTTAGTGAATTGAGGTGTTTGGCCAAGTTTTTAGGAAAAAAATAAGTGTTTTTGAGTGGCAGCAGAAATTGTTTTTCAGAATTTAAAAATAATAGTTTTTCACCCGAAGTACTTCTGGAACCTTGGCCAAGCACAGATTGTTGTTGTAATATTGTCAAAAGTGCTTTTCAAATGGATTAGCCAAACATCTCCAAAAGTTGAAAAACACTTCTGACAAAAAAAACACTTTTCCAAGTAAGTAGCTTTGGGAAGTTTGGCCAAACAAACGATTAACTAACTCCCTAAAGAATAGATGAATCTGGTGATACAATACCTCTCACTAGCCAATACTCATATTCCACTAACTATTTTACATTCGGAAAATCAACATCCATAAAACTGAGATCAAATTGACAAGAAGGAAGAAATGTCTCCTGTGAGGGATGCCTTTCGTATGAAATGAACTCTCCTCTCTAGTAGTCCACAGAGAGAGACCCCATATTACATTGCCAATGTAAAATTTTCTTTCAGCTCCTTAAGATTCCTTTTTTCTATCATCAGGTATTTTGCGATATACTGAAAGGTTCAAAGATCAGCGAAAAAAAGTTGATCAAGACTTTGGAACAACATGGTTTACTTATACTACCAGAAGGTCCACTGAGGTGCACTTGCCTTTTTGTTCTTCAAATCTCTCCCCAAGCACGTCTACTTTATCTCCTTGAGTGTTTGCGTAGTGCTAAGCTCATTTGGAGTTCACCAACCAGTGAGAAATTTAATAACACACATGCTCAAGATCACGTACAAATACTTAGATTATATCACATCCATAGTTGCAATATATGCTGATACATGTGGACATCCTATCTTTTCCTCTCTTGATGACCATTTTTTTGTAGAAGTTCTATGTTACTCGGGCTCTCCAAAAAATATTGTCTCACCCATGTTGGATCCTCAAAAAACACTATTTTTTCTGACATGCACCCACCAACATTTTTAAAGAGTCCAAACAACATACTGACATAGTGCATAATTGTGATTGTTAGCATTCCAGTAGATGATACCAGTAGCTTTTGGTATTTATAGCTCCTTAACTATTTTTTCAATTTGAATCTTCTAGTAGCGCACAAACTTGCATGTGTTGGTAAGGCAGAGGATTGAGAATGCTATAATGGTTATCATCCCGTCTTTTTAGAGACTAATTTTGATATGGTTCGGAAGATTTGGTTGTCCATTCTCCTTTAGTTTACTTATTTGTTGAAAAACGAAACATCCAAATATTGGTATCCTCCAGCTATAGTGATAGATCTACATTCGTTGTGTAAACGCGTCTCTTGAATCTTGATGGTATCTTTTGGAACATGTTACCACAACTTGCAAGCCAAGTCCTTGTGAGACTTTGAGCATCTCGTAATTATTAAATGTTGGGAACTATTGCAGAATCAGATTTGTTATACACCACCAGATTTCAGAAAGTGATGTGCATTATGCAGTGTCTTGCCTTCAGGTAAGAAGTTACGAAGTCGAAGCATCTACGTTAACTAATGTTCACTGTTAACTCAATAATCTTCGCTTAACATTTTCGGTTAAATATCTGCAGCGAGCTTTGGGTGGTGTGGCCGAAGAAAATGGTGACAAGTAAACCGTTTATTAACGGTTTCAGACATGGTCTCTTTCTTTTAGAAGCTGTTTCAAATGCTACATCGGAGGCCAGTTTCATTTAAAATTTTAGTCAATCTTAACTTGCATTTCATAGTCCTTTTAGTGATCAAACACTTGGTTGTTTTCATATGTTTTGGTTGGACTAGTTTCAACATTTATCCTTCATTTTGTAAGAATTGAATGTGGCTCACATGCAGCTGATGGACAAACTACTTCTTCCTCTTCCCAATTTTTATTTTTCTCGTATTTATCTTTCAATAACCATTGATTTGTTGGCCGGGGGAATGAGTACCTATCCCTTACGTGAATCAAACCCGTGTCTTCAACATGAAAAGACTGAAAAGATGATGACCTAACTACCGGATGAAAGGGACCAAAAAGACATGCTTTTTCTTGGGCTTGTAATTTTGCTAGTATAATAGTAAAATCACAAAATTATCCCTTTGTCATATTAAAGTAACTGAATATTATCCACTATAGTATGGTCACAAAACTTTACTATTATAATAGTAAAGTAACTAAAGAAAATTATGGGCTGTAACTTAAATAGTAGGATTCAAACGACTAATCCACAAGATCCCTTTTATGATTGGAATTGTTGGTTTTTATTTCTTTATTCTTTCTTGCCTAGGATAAGTTGTAGTCTGGTATATTATCATTTATATGATTTAGTTTTGGTAATGTAATAATGCACCCTGGGTGCCTTTTTGGGCTGAGCTTATCGCACGGGGTTTGTCTAGTGCGGGTTATTTTTCCTGTGGTTTGCAGACTATTCTTCAGGAGCGGGGTTTATCCTATGCGCACCCGAAAAGTGGCGGCTGCGGGTAAACGGGAAAAACAAGATCATGTTGGAGAGATGACTACTTTGTTGAGAGGCGGGATGGATAATCTGGCAAGTGTCATCAACCGTCTTTCAACACTACCACCCATTCCAGAGTATGACAAATGGTAAATGAGATGGATTTGGAACGGATTAGGGGTGGCTAGTGTGTCGGGTCGGGGGAACGGATGTGATTGGGCGGGATGTGGGAGGGGGTGGCCGGGATCGGGCGGGACCGGCGGGTCGGGAAGAGGTCCCGTCCCACATCCTGCCAGAAGAGGGGTCGGGATTTGGGGGGTCGGGTCGGGTTGCGGAATTTGAGGGATTTTTTAGACACATAATTTTAAAAAATATATTTAAACAATTAAATAATTGAACAAGATAGTGAATATAAACATCACAAAATTATTTTTGTGCCTCTTATATTATTAAATAGAAATATGATTTTTTTGTAATACAATTTCAAAATTGTAACTTTATTTCGTAGTTCAAAAATTGCAAATCACATAGTAAAATTGTCATTAAAAAAATACATTGTCAATCATACTCTTTTTAATTTCTTCACAATCTGTTGAGGATCTTCTGTCGGAATTGGAAGTTATTGGTCAAATTGTTCGACGTTGCTTCCTGCTCTCTCAGATAAGATTTCGTTGTAGTTGTAGTCGTTTTCTTCATTGATATTTGGTTGACCGCACATTCTACGCTCTGCTCTAATCAAATCTCTGAATAAAACTGCAATCTCCAAGATGTCTTCCGTCAATGAGTGTCTATGCTCTCCTATTTGAAACCTTCCAACAGAAAAAACACTTTCTGAAGCTGTTGATGACGCTTAAATATTCAACACATCTCGAGTCATATTTGTTAGTGTCGGAAATGTCTTCTCATTCTCTCTCCAGAATCTCAACAAGTCTTCACGTCCACATTCATTGACAATTGTTTCGTACGGTACAACACTCTGCAAGACATAAACATCAAACTCGCTAATTTGTTAAGCAGTTGAACCACTATACATTCTATTTCTAAGGCCTTGAATACTTGAGGCCGAAACAACATGTCTTTTATAAAGTTACAGCGAAGTAGAAGAAGATGATACATAAACCGGTTGATTATTTGCACTTTGTTCTTGGTAATATATATATATATATATATTTGCATTCAATGTATGCTAGACGTAACTTCTTCTCTAGTTGGTTCGTGAGTTGGTTCTTTATTTGTGTTTGTTGGACTTGGAGGTGGAAGTATTTCTATACTTTCATAAATCGTTTCAACAAGTGTTTTACAACCGTCTACTTTAATAGTCGAGTTTATTACATCACCAATAATATAAATAGTGGAATAGGAAAAAAGATTTTTTTTTAAATTTTATAAACATTTTTAATAGATGGAGCGTAAGATGGTTTTTGCATATATTCGCCAAGTAACAAAAGTATTAGAGATATATAAAATAACATAGTTGAAATAGTAGGATAATAAATACCAGAAAATTCTTTAGTAGCTAGAAAAAAATTAAAAATTCAATAAGTTCTAAAAAAATCCCAATCATTATCTACAAGAATATCACTTGGATTTTGATTATGGACGTTAAATAATAAAGTTATAGGTCTTCTATACTCGTGAGCAACAAGTAGTTGCTCATACAGAGAATTCCATCTAGTCGCTACTTCTTCTGAAATTTTTCTATAAGGTAATTCACAATCATAACAAGTTTTTATACTCTTTGCGTCTTCGTATTTTATTACCTTTAAAAATAAAATTTATAGCAAATTGTACTTTATCAAGGATGTTTTAAAAAAGATTTAGTACATTCTTTACAACTAAGTTATAAATATGGCATGCACATTTTATATGAAAAATATAAAAAAAAGATGGAGTAAATCAAGTTTTTTAAAAGGTTTACATCATAATCATTAGAGGTAGCATTATCTAATGTAACAATCATAATTTTATAAGTTATTCCATAATATTCACAAATTTCGTGAATATTTCTTGCAATAAAAGACATAGTGCCTATCATCAATATATCTATATGCTAAAATATATTTTTGTGTAGACCAATTCTGATTTATCCAATGACATGTTACAGTTAAATAATCATTACCGTTAGTACTACGACCTATATAAGAAGTGATAGCCATTTTGCCATTAAAATGATATAATACATAACGTAAATATTGTTGATATTCATGTGCAAATTTAAAAACGTCTCTTTTAACAGTTGATCTAGGAAAATCGTTAAAAGCATAATTATATGTTTCTCTAATGTAATGAATAAAATCAGGAGAGGGAGAAAATGAAAAAGGCAAACCTCCACCGCAACTAATTTTACTATATTTTCCTTATCTCTGTGTTGATCACAGTTAGGACTTATAAATCCCCCCCGTTATCAGGTTAATTCGACCTTGTACTTGGTCGGGACACTATGTGAACCTTGTCCCGACTCAGAAGGCATTGGCACGCCTGATTTTTCAGTCAGATATTGGTTATACCTTGTTGTTTGAGAGTTTTCTACGTGTCTCATTAAACCTCATGTACCACCTTGACCTTTTCCGATTTTAAAATTATAAATTTCTTGACAAATTTTACATCTAGCTAGTTGATTATCAATGTCCTTATCAAAAAAATCCTATGCATTTATTTTTAATTTTCGTTGATTTGGGCCTCGACTCATACTAGAGGGAATATGAGGTATTCCAGTTTGAGTTTCAGATTGAGACTCAGTCGGAGCATGAGGTGGAGGTGCACTAGTGAGCGTGTTATCTACATTATTCTCTAATTTATTTTCAAAATTAAAGTCTGATTCAGATGCATAATATACCTAATGATCTAATGATATGTTAATATTAACATCAAAACTAGTTTCATCTATATGAGTGAAATCATCGGGACTAGGATTACTAGAAAATGCACCCTTACCCCTGTTACCCCTAGTACCCCTACCATAAATAAAACGTCCAATTCGTTCCATTATAATTATGTAAATAAATAATTAAAGATAACGAAATTAAGTAAGATAATTAAAATTAAGTAGCAATAATAATTTAAAGAAGGAACGAATGTAGCAAACGCCGACGTGTAATTGATGTTGAAAATTGAAACTTTGCTAGATGGATGATCCTCAAGCTAGTTACAACCTTCACTCCCAATTTTTGTACTTTGATATAAATAAGCAAATAAAATAAAATATTTAGTAGACAATGTATACTTGTAGAGAGATTAGAGAGATGGTAGGAAGATTTGTGACAAAAATGAGATATTTATAGTTGAGAAATATGGTTAAAGTGAAAATATACTAACTTAGGGTTAAAAATAAATATTAAGGAGGTAGGGGTTTATGGGGGGGATGGTCGTTATAGCCATTGCACAACGTCCAAAATCTAAATTTGGCCGATGTGCAATGGTTATTTTTGCAAAGGGGGGAGGGGGGTCGGGACGACGGGACGACGAGACGGGGCGTAGGGCTGACAATGGATCGGGTGGAGCTCAATCCGCCTCCACCCGCCAACCATCCATCCACCACCCGATCCATCCATCACTCTATTTTTTCTTCATCCATATCCAATCCACGGGTGAATCGGGTGGATCGGGTGCTTCGCGAATTTATGAATTTTGATTCCTAATCTAATACGTAATTAATCAAAGAGTATTCAATCCGATATCACATCAAAATAAGGAAAAATTAATATATATATAATCAAAGAGTCTTCATATACATATACATATGCACATAAGGATAAACAAAGCAACAAAGGGAGTTAGTTAACAAAGTAACAACATCTCGAAGAGGGAGTCCGTTAACAATCCATTCTCTTCAGAGTTTTCTAATGTGTCACAATTGTTACAGTGGCCATTTTACATTATTTGTTCCTCTGATTTCTTTTATTTCATAAGCAGTATTTCTAAGTGTACATTGGATATAATCATTACAGTAGTAAAATATACACTGGGATGACCAACGCCCCATATTCTTGCATTCAGATCATTCATTTTTCGAATTAATTTATATATAATTAATCAGTGATTTATATATATAGCAATCAGTGATATATATATATATATATATATATATATAATTTATAAACGGGTGGATGGATGGGTCGGGTGGTGGGTTGGATGTATGTCCACCCGAATTCGACCCGATCCGTCACCCGATTAAAATCCGTGTTTTATTAGATTTTCGTTCATATAATCGGGTTGAGTGGATCGGATATCCATCGAGTCAGGGTGAAAATGTCAGCCCTAACGGGGCGGGGCGGGATGGGACAGGACGGGCGGGACGAGCCCTAGTCCCATCCCGATTTTGAATCCTGCTACCATTTTTAAGGGGGATCGGGGCGGGTCAGGGCGGTGAGCGGGGCAGGATGTGCGGGATAGGGACTAGCCTTAGTCCCGTCCAGATTTTGAATCCTGCTACCATTTTTAAGGGGATCGGGGCGGTAAGCGGGGCGGGCCGAGATCGGACCGACCCGACCCACTGAACAATCCTAGAACAGACTATGATCACACAAGCTTATTTATATATTTGTCAACATGCAGACTTTTGTCGAATGTTGATTGGAGTCCCCATGGGAAGCACACAAATCACTATTATTGTCTACGATGATTGATGAAAATTCAGTTAGACTAGTATTCTTGAATTTATTTTATCCAGTAGTGAACTTTATTAGTAATTTATATTTTTATGCAATTCATTTTATGTTTTGGTTTTATGAATTTTATATTATTTATGTCAAATTATTATTATTCAAACTAACGTATTTGGCAGTTATTACATAGTGATAGCCGTTCTCCAATTGATTAATTTACATGTAGTGCATTATCATTGTACTTACTTTATCACGTATATCAATTTTTATGAGTTTATTTATCAATTTGTTAGTCTGCCTCTCCGACTTGAACAAACATTGATATTCGAAGTTAAAAGGTCAAAGAAAAAAAAAAGATGAATGACGTTTATTCTGTCTTTTAATTGGGTTATCATAGTAATTATTGGTATCTCTAATAGTTATAGTAGTTAAGAGTATTTTAGTAAATTTACATGTTATTATATAGTATCATATAGTCAAATCAAACAATAAATATGTTATTAAATCACGACAAACGTTACCGTTTATCCAAATATTATATTCAATAATACAATACAGTACAATACAATATCATACTATACCACACAATATTATACATTAATGAACCACGGGAAACAACCATCCAAACAGATGTTGGTATAATAATCTGTACTTGGCTAAATAATGATTCAAAACAATATGTTAATCACTTAGTGAAACATATAACATAAATGAAACAATAAACGAAAACAGAATCTGTTTTGGAAAAATAATTTCAAAATGTAATCGAGCCCACTTAGTTCAAAGTGTGTCCTTAAGGAAATTATTCCCCTCACAGTACTCGAGGTTAACGGAATATCGCCTCCCAGGATAGAACGATTATCTTACCAGAATAGTAGTACTCCAAATTAGAGCAACGAACCACTCAACGGCAGTATATCACACAGAATGAAATTTTCGAGTTGAAGAGCAACTTCAGAATTTCAGAATTGATTAGAATGAATTTGTTAATAAATTCTTGAAATGATCAAGAATTTATAGGGTTAGAGGTACTGATTCTGAATGGTTGCAACCATTCAGAATAGTCACCTCATTTTGGAGGGAAATTCGAAAAAGAGAGGGAGAGCCGGATGGGGTCGGATCGGGTCGCGGGTCGATCCGTTTGGATTTGTTTTTAATTAAATAATTAAAGAAACGTTTGTCCAAAAAGATTATCAATCAATCTTTTGACAAATCCAAATCCAAATCCAAATCCAAATCCAAATCCGAATCCGAATCCGAATCCGAATCCGGCCGGCCGGCGGCCGAGCCGGCGACGGCGGCAGCGCGAGGGTCCTTGCCCTCTCAACCCTTTTATCAGCTCGAGAAGGTGTAATGTAATATATACACCTCTCTTTCCTTCCATTTTTTCGATGTGGGATAAAAGAGCCTTTTACCCTCTTTAATTTTTATCCCATCATTTCCTATTCACTAATATCAAAACCCAACAATCCCGCATGAATGGGAATGATTATAAGATAGAAGAATGCGGACGAGTGTGATATACTGGCGAGAATTGCGTCTGGATAAGTAGGTTTCCCTTTGAACTTTCCGTAGTGAACTTATATCGGATATACTCGATCAATCGGTAGATTTGATATCTTTGAACCGTCGAACTTTGTTGTATACCTAGACAACATAAGACACACAATCAACCCTCAACCGTTTATGGTTCTCACGCGGTTGTGTTCGTTTGACCATGAACACCGCTGGTCTCATGAGTGCGTAGAATGGGCCTTTCTTGTCATTCCTTTAAAGCGGCTTACACTTAACACTCACATAGGTGATTTCTAAACATGTGGTCCTATAGTCACATTATCTGGTCATACATCGCCAGATTTAGATAACCATTAAAAAACCTTAATGCTTTATTAACTCGTTAACAAGCCGTAAAGTCTTATCCTTATTTCAACATTGTCTTCATCCGAGAATGGGTTGAGTTATTTGACAATGTTGAACCGTCGATCATAACTTTGTTTGATCTCTCAACCTAGCTCTTGGGATCTCGGTCACAGGTAGAGTTACCGCCGTGATGACTTGTCCTGGCCTTAACCCCATTCCGTTGATGATCTACCAACTCCTCTCAGATAAGCCTTTTGTAAGCGGATCCGCCACGTTATCTCTTGACTTTACATAATCAATTGTGATAACGCCACTAGAAGAGTTGTCTAACGATTGTGTCCGTCGTATGTGACGAGATTTTCAGTTATACATTAAGCTCCCGCCTACCTATTCTTTGCTGATCACAGGTGTATACATATAGAGCCAAAGGTTTGGGCGAATGGAATATCTTCTAAGAAATTCCGAGCCATTCACCTTCTTCACCGCTTGTCTAAAGCTATAAATTCTGATTCCATTGTAGAGCGGGCGATGTCTGCTTTGATGATTTCCAAGACATCGCTCCTCCGCCAACAAGGAAAACATATCCACGTGGATTTAACTTCAAACGATCCGGTGATCCGATTTGCATCACTATATCCTCAATCATGCGGGATATTTATTATAATGCAAAGCATAGTTTTGGGTGTGTTGTAAATATCACAAGACTCGTTTCATTGCCTTCCAATGAGCTTGATTGGGATTAATCGTGAATCGACTCAGCTTTCTTATAGCACATGCTATATCTGTTCGTGTACAATTCATAATATACATCAAACTTCCCAAAACTTCGTGCATAGTCCAATTGTGAGTCACTTTCACCTTCATTCTTTTGAAGTGCAAAACTTACATCAATGGAGTCTTTGCAACATTGAAATTTAAATACTTGAACTTGTCAAGTACTTTTTCAATATAATGTATCGTGATAATGCTAGACCTTGTGGAGTTTTATGGATCTTAATTCCTAAGATCAAATCGGCAATTTAAGTCTTTCATGTCAAATTTGCTAGCGAGCATACGCTTCGTAGCATTTATATCGACAATATTTTTACTCATTATCGATGTCATCAACATACAAACAAACAATGACTTCATGATTTGGAGTATTTTTAATGTAAACACATTTATCACACTCATTAATCTTAAATCCATTTGCCAACATTGTTTGGTAAAATTTTGCATGCCATTGTTTGGGTGCTTGTTTAAGTCCATAAAGTGACTTCACAAGTCTGCGCACTTTCCTTTCTTTACCAGAACCACAAAACCCTCGGGTTGTTCCATGTAAATTTCCTCCTCCGATTCTCCATTTAAGAAAGTCTTGACATCCATTTGATGGATTTCAAGACCGTATCTGACGCCCGATGCCACTAACACCCGAATAGATGTTATTCTTGTCACCGCGAGTATGTGTCAAAGTAATCAAGACCTTCTTTTGTCTATAACCTTTGACCACAAGTCTTGCCTTGTATTTGTCAATAGTGCCATCGTTTCATTTTCCTTTTAAAGATCCATTTTGATCCTAAAGGTTTATTTCGGGAGGAAGATCAACTAACTCCCATGTATGGTTGTTTAAAATTGATTCAATCTCACTATTGACTGCTTCTTTCCAAAACGTTGAATCAGAAGATGACATTGCTGCTTTAAATGTTTGAGGCTCATTTTCAAGCAAGAATGTTACAAAGTCTGGTCCAAAGGAAGTAGATGTCTTTTGACGTTTGCTACGCCTTAGATCCTCTTTGCTTGGTATACTTTCCTTTGGTTCTTCCCGCGGTCGTTTAGATCTTTCACTTTACGACTCACATTCAGTTTTATACGGATAGATGTTTTCAAAGAATTCAGCATTATCTGATTCAATTACCGTATTAACATGAATTTCAGGATTGTCCGATTTGTGAACCAAAAACCGACAAGCTTTGTTGTTTGTAGCATAGCCAATAAAAACACAATCCACAGTTTTTTTTTTTTTTTTTTTTTTTTTTGGTCCGATTTTTACCCTTTTGGGCAAAGGAACTTGGACCTTTGCTAAACACCCCCACACTTTGAAATATTTCAAGTTGGGTTTTCTTCCTTTCCATAGATCATATGGAATAGATTGTGTTTTGCTGTGGGGTACTCTGTTGAGTATTCGATTAGCTGTAAGGATAGCTTCCTCCCATGCTCTGCAGAAACCTAACTAATTAGTAAGGCATTCATCATTTCCTTTAATGTTCGGTTTTCCTTTCCGCAATTCCATTTGATTGTGGTGTGTAGAGGCGATAGTTTGATGAATAATTCCATATTCCAAACATGTCTCTCGCAAAGGAGATTCGTACTTTCCACCCCTATCACTTATAATCATTTTGATCTTTTATTCAATTGATTTTCCACCGTTCTTGTATTGCTTAAATGCATTAATTGCTTCATCCTTACTATTAAGCAAATACACATACAAGATGTCAGTGCGATCGTCGATGAAAGTTATAAAATACTTTTTCCCACCACGAGATGGTATTGACTTCATATCACATATATACGTGTGAATTAAGTCTAAAGGATTTGAATTCTATTAATAGACTTATATGGATGTTTAACAAACTTAGATTCAACACAAATTTCACATTTTGATTTGTTGCACTCGAATTTAGGCAATACTTCTAAATTGATCAATTTTCGCGAGGTTTTGTAATTGACGTGTCCTAAACGAACATGCCATAAATCATTTGACTCGATAAGTAGCAAGCCTGAATTTTCATTAATATCACAACAACCATTACATTGAGTTTGAAAAGGCCCTCGGTGAGGTAACCCTTTCCTATGAACATATCATTCTTACTTATTACAATTTTCTCACTAACCAACACACACTTAAACCCGTTTTTGGCGAGTAGTCCGGCTGAAACTAAATTCTTTCGAATTGTTGGAACGTGCAGAACATTGTTGAAGTCGACTTGCGGAAGTCATCCTCGAAGTATCTTCCCATATCCTTCAACCTCGCCATTGCGGTATTTCCCATAAACAATACCTCTTGGTCGGTAGGAGCATATGTTGCAAATGCTTCTTGCGGTAAGAAACATGTCGAGTGGCACCGTAATCCAGCCACCACTCCTTTGGGTTTCCAACCAAATTGCACTCGACAAAGATTGCACACGATCATTCGGATCAATTGCCATTATTTGTTTGTCATCACAATCGACAAACTGTTTTACTTAATAAAACCGAATAGCAATTAAATCACGCACTCAAACGATGAAGATTTTATTTCTTCAAATCGAGTATAATTGTGAAACTTAAGCGATGAAGATTTTATTTCTTCAAATCGTAATTTGAACGATGAAGATTTTATTTCTTCAAATCACAGTATAGTTATGAAACTTTAGTATTCCAACGAAGTTTTTATATCTTCGAGTCGGAATACTAATATTCATATGGAGTAGAAAACTACACAAGTTTTAATCTCCTTAAACAGAACGATGAAGTTTTTATGTTCTTCAAATCGTTGTGTAATTATGAAACTTTAGTATTCCAACGAAGTTTTTATATCTTCGAGTCGAATACTAATATTCATATGGAGAAAACTACACAAGTTTTAATCTCATTAAATGAGCGATGAAGTTTTTATGTTCTTCAAATCGTTGTGTAATTATGAAACTTTAGTATTCAACGAAGTTTTTATATCTTGAGTCGAATACTAATATTCATATGGAGTGAAAACTACACAAGTTTTAATCTCCTTAAACAGCGATGAAGTTTTTATGTTCTTCAAATCGTCAACAAATATCATACACAATGAAGATTTTATTTCTTCAAACCGAATCAATTTTGATAGAAACAAATATAATACACAACGGTGAAGATTTTATTTCTTCAAACCGAATCAAAATTGATAGAAACGAAGTGCAGTAGATTGTATGTTGTATACTTGAGAAGTTTTTATATCTTCAAATCAAGTATCCAAATGAGTAGAAAGTTATGAAAACTTTAATCTCAACCGGAGTAGAAAATCCGAAGATTTTAGTCTCCAAACAACATACAAGAAAAACACTTTTTTTTTCCTTCCTGAAAAAAAAACACTTTTATTTTTCCTTTTTGGAAAACACTTTTTCCTGGATTTTAATATTCCAACGAAGTTTTTATATCTTCAAGTTAGAATATGAAATTTCATACGGAGTAGAAAACCACACAGGTTTTAATCTCAAACCGGAATCTGATTAAAATACAATAAATATAATTTCCTTAAGATTGTTGGTATAATAATCTGTACTTGGCTAAATAATGATTCAAAACAATATGTTAATCACTTAGTGAAACATATAACATAAATGAAACAATAAACGAAAACAGAATCTGTTTTGGAAAAATAATTTCAGAATGTAATCGAGCCCACTTAGTTCAAAGTGTGTCCTTAAGGAAATTATTTCCCTCACGATTTTCGAGGTTAACGGAATATCGCCTCCCATGATAGAACGATTATCTTACCAGAATAGTAGTACTCCAAATTCCGGTAGCAACGAACCACTCAACGGCAGTATATCACACAGAATGAAATTTTCGAGTTGAAGAGCAACTTCAGAATTTCAGAATTGATTAGAATGAATTTGTTAATAAATTCTTGAAATGATCAAGAATTTATAGGGTTAGAGGTACTGATTCTGAATGGTTGCAACCATTCAGAATAGTCACCTCATTTTGGAGGGAAATTCGAAAAAGAGAGGGAGAGCCGATCCGTTTGGATTTGTTTTTAATTAAATAATTAATTAATTAAAGAAACGTTTGTCCAAAAAGATTATCAATCCGAATCCGGCCGGCCGGCCGGCCGGCCGGCCGGCCGGCCGGCCGAGCCGAAGCGGCGACGACGGCGGCGCGGCGGGTCTGCCGTCTCAACCCTTTTAGCAGCTCGAGAAGGTGTAATGTAATATATACACCTCTCTTTCCTTCCATTTTTTCGATGTGGGATAAAAGAGCCTTTTACCCTCTTTAATTTTTATCCCATCATTTCCTATTCACCAATATCAAAACCCAACAACAGAGGGTTAATGTAAAACATAAACTTTGAGTTGGTCGAAGATTTTGTTGTATGTTTTATTCGACATATAGAGGCGGATGCAGTATTATGGGACCAGATTAATCTGAACCAGTACTTTCAGTTTCAACTCTAAACATAAATTTATATGTAAGTGTACGTGGATATCCTTACTTTCGATGCCATATTCTTATACGATGCATGCCTCCTCTTCCGGATAGCGTCATTCTCTGCATCCCGGCCCTCCACCTATCCCATCCCTTCCTTCTTCTAATAACAGACAACGAAAGACGCTAGGCAAACTCTTCTTATTAAAATCTTTCCTTCTCCCAGCCTACCGTCCTCTCCAATGCTCTCACTAAAATTGAACCGATAGTAAACTGAACCCATAATTTTAAAAATATAATGGTGAAGTGTATTTATGTTGAATCCACCCTCTCGACTTAACCATATATAGCAACATGGCACATCCAAACATTCTGCCCTCAAGATATATATAGTGATTGATCTTCTCAGGGGCGGAAGAAGGGTTCACATGAACCCCTTCACTGGAAAATAGTCACACTGCATATATAAAGTTAAATAATTTATATATATACACATAGTAAATGTTGAACCCTCTTGATGAAAATCTTATCTCCGATACTTTATCTAATGTCTACATCTGTCATATAAACGTGTATTATTACATGTTACAAGTCTTCGAGCATCTCTTAAGAAAATGTTGGGAATTCCTATAGCAGGATCAGATATGTTATACACCACCAAATTTCAGAAAGTGATTTGCACTATGCTGTCTCTTGCCTTCAGGTGTTAATGAGTTCAAGCATGCATGGCAGGATAGAGATCCTCTGTAGTGTATTTTATTTGTAGTGTATAATTTTAATGTGTTGGCGTGGTTAGAAATCATTAGATCATTTGAGACTTATATATTTTAAATGATTTAATGGTTTCTAACAACGCCAACACATTAAAATTGTGCACTACACATAAAATGCACTACAGAGGAATCGGATCCCTCACTTAACTACTATTAATTTCCCCTAAACTCAATGAATATTTAAGGTGTAAGAAATATTTATACAAGCAGATTGCTTAAAGGTAATTGCGGGCAATTCTATTAAGGGTGTGTTTGGATTAGCTTATGACATAACTGATTCTGGCAGAAGTGATTTATGTTTGAATGCAACAATGTAAAAGTGATTCTTATAATTGATTTATGTTTGGATAGTTTTGATCAAAAATTATTTTTGAATATAGAATTACCAAAATGGACATACATATAAATAAAAATATACATATAAACAGATGAAAGTATGTAAATAAACATTACAAATAGATAATAGAATTTAAAGTGCAATATAGTACTTAAATATTAGTAGAATATTATTACAATACTAATTTAAAATGTAAATAGTATTTAAATATTATTACAATACTAATTTTGCATGTACTCTATTAATAATACATTATAGAAAAATGAATAATATTATACTTAATAGTTATTTTAAAAAGTACATTGGAATCGATTTTCAGTTAAAATTGTAGAGCACATTTTGCCGCATTTTTCGGGACTAGCTTCATTTAAAATTTTTGGACTAGCTTCATTTATATTAATAATACATTATAAAAAAAGAATAATATTATACTTAATATTATACTTCATTTTCAAGTAAAATGCATATTCAAATCATAACTTTAATTTTAAAATACTTTTTTCCAATTTAACATTTAATTTATTTTTAAAAATATCACTTAATTTATGTCCAAATACCTATTAAATAAGATATAAGTAAAAGTTGCAAAACCCTCTGTTGCCGCTGCGCCTTCATCCCTTGTTGGTTACCGGCACAACAATTTGTCTTCTGGGGTTAGTATATCACTTCTTTGGTTGTCAACTGTAAACATTGCTTTGTTGTTCTACACTCTGCCCATGTTAGCTGGTTTTCTAAAATAGAGTCGGTCCTAACATGTTTCAGCGTAAAAATTAGTACAACGACAAAACATATCCACTGAAATCACACAACGTGTGGTTTGAGAGAGTTAGTAGGTAGAACGTCTATTTTCGAAAATAAACACAAGCAAAGCGTTAGACACGGACAAGAAAACATTATGAAAAAAAAAGTAAAAATTTAACTGTAACTTTTTGGGGTTTGAGGTGTAGTTGTGGTTCAGTGGTTGATTTTTGTTGTTGTGATTTTTAATTTGTTCTGTTTTCGGCTGTGTGCTAAAACCAAATGTTGTCCTGGACATTTTCTGTTCCTCTAAAAAAAAATTGGTGCCAGGGTGGAGCTCGAATATGTTTTCTTTTTTTGTGTGTGTGAGTTTTCTTCGGTAGGTAGTACCCTTGTCCTTTCACCTTTTGTTTCCTTTCAGTATTACTAGTCATAAACTTTTGGGCGAGGTGGTGGCAGATATGTTTGACCTATTTGGACTATTTATTTGATACCCCTTTTTCCCTCTAATTTATTTATTTTTGAATGCCTAGTTTTCCCTAAAAGAAAAATTAGGATAGAGTGGAATGGATTAGAAGATTCATATAGTGGACCTTAGCTAATTTGGCATTGAGGGTAGTTGATTGATTTAGTTTTGATCGGGGGAGGAAGGAAGGAGGATCTGAGAATCAGAGGTGGAGACTGGAGAAGCACTGAAATGTGGAAACCTTCCTTTTCAGTGTCTTCAACTTAAATTACGGTGAAGACCTCCATGTTAGTTGTGTTTTAGGAGCCAAAAGATTTTGGCTTTCTTGTCGTTTTCTCCATCCCCCAATGTCAGGGACTTCTATGCTTATTGTTGGTTATGGTTTTTTGTCATTTGTCAAATTTTTGGGAGAATTTGAACTGACGACGTAATGCCAAACCTGAGGAAATGACCTAAGATAGGAAGTTATGGAGAACACGGATTAGGGTAGAAGATTAATAGGTAGTTGCATATTGTCCTGCGTATCCTTGAATACTAGTAGTCAGGGTATTACTCTTGTAATTTCTTGTCCTTCGATTTATGCTAGTATCTGTTGTTTCTTATACTCTGATTATCGTATTAATTTGTGGTAGTTAATGCTCCTTTTTTTCAGTCTGCTATACCATGTTTTTATAGTATTTGTTTTTGATGAAGTAATGTGTTTCATTGAAAGGCATCAAGAAGATGCAAAGCTACATGAGGCTAATTACAAAAGAACAAAAGTGTAGGAAAACATTGTTAGCCCCAAAATAATGTCTCAATCAATAACTGATGTGCTAATAAAATCCAAAAACTGTACTGGGCTAGTTACTGGGGACAACATTGTCTAACAAAAGAGACTCACTAAACATTTAGCTTTAAGAGAATAGCTTGGAGTTGAGATGCCATCAAAACACCTTCTGTTTCTCTCATTTCAAAGACTCCAACAGACCGCAGCAGGAACTATTAGCCAGGTCTTTTTGATGGTCTTATCAACTTCCCAAAGGCTCCAACTCACAAATGCCTCTCTCAGATTCTGAGGCATCACCCAACTTAATCCAAAAATATTGAAAACCATGCTCCAAAGATTGAAAGCTACTGGACTGTGAAGAAATAGATGATTTGACTGTTTCCAGCTGACACTTGCAAACATAGCATCTGTTGACATGTTGAAGTCCTTTCCTGTTAAGATTGTCTATCGTAAGGCTAGCACTGTTGAGGGCTATCCAGATGAAACACTTAATCTTAGGAGGTAATTTGGTCCTCCAAATCAATTTCCATGGCCAAGAATAACCTGATCTTGGTTGCCAAGCTGCCTATAACATTCTGTAACTGAGAAGATTCCTTTACTGCCCCATCTTATTCTGTCTGAAGTACTTGCATCAATGCTGAATGTTTCCACCTTGACTAGTTATTCCAGCAGGTCCTCTAACTCCCAATCTTGAGGGTGTCTTCTGAAGTGCACATCCCAGAAGTTGTTGCTTCTATTTTGGGCAATTGAGGAGGTCCTGTCCAGTGCCATATTGAATAACCCATGGTACTCTTCCTTTAAAGTGTAGTTGCCTAGTCATTTATCTTCCCAAAATTTCACATGATCTCCATTGCCAGACTTGAAATGGACCTTCTGGAAGAATTCATTGCCTAGTTTGCTGATATATTTCCAGAGCCCAACTCCTTAGGGAGCATTAGATATCGGTGCTCCAGTTATCCTTTTCCCCGTGAATTGATTTGACCACCTCTTTCCATAGGCTTGGTTCATCTGTGCCATATCTCCATAGCCACTTAATTAATAAACTTTTGTTGTGAGCAGACAGATCTCTCACCCCCAACCCTCCTTCACACTTTGGTTTCAGAACTTTCTCCCACTTTATTAAATGAATCTTATTGGAGTCACTATTGCCCTCCCATAAGAAGTCTCTCCTGATCTTATCCAGTTTTCCTAGCACCTCACTTGGAATAGGAAACAGAGACATGAAATAAGTGGGAATGCTATCAAGAACATTACTGATAAGAGTGACTCTGCCCCCTAAAGACAGATATTGAAGTTGCCAAGAAGTCAGCCTTTTTTCAAATTTTTCCACAACCCCGTTCCAAATTTCACAATTTTTGAATTTTGCCCCCAAAGGAAGACCTAGATAAGTGCTAGGAAGAGACCCAATGTTGCACCCCATAATACCAGCCAGTTCATCAATGTTTAGAACATTGTTGACTGGGTATATACTGCTGTTCAACATGCTAATATGTAACCCTGACAAGGCTTCAAAAAGAAGAAGAGTGAGATTTAAGTATTGAATTTGAGTCTTTTCAGCTTCACTGAAGACCAATGTATCATCGGCATACAAAAGAACCCCTGTATCCATTGCATCTGGTTGGCTCTCCATCATTTTGCTTAATCCTTCCATAGCTAGAATAAACAGGAAATGGGGAGAGGGGGTCACCTTGCCTAATCCCTTTCTGAGGAGAGAAAAAGCCTACTGGACCTCCATTTATCAACACAGAATATTTAACAGTAGAAATACCGTATCTCATCCATCTTAACCATTTCTCACCAAACCCCATTTTTCTCAAGATTGCAATCAAATAAGACCAATTTAGTTCATCAAAAGCCTTTTCAATATCGAACTTGCACGTAACTCCAGGAAGCCCAGATTTGATCCTCCAGTCTAGTACCTCGTTTGCAATGAGAGCTGCATCAGTAATCTGTCTTTGTTTAATGAAGGCATTTTGGTGAGACGAGACCAGCTTACCAGTAACCTTCTTCAGTCTTTCTGCTAACACCTTTGCAAGAATCGTATATATGCTACCAATGAGGCTTATCAGCCTGAAATCTCTAAGTTTCAATTGCACCCTTCTTTTTGGGGATCAGTGCCATAAAATTGGAGTTACAGGATCTCACCATATAGGAGTGCTGGTGAAAATTGTTCAGGGCGGACATAATCTCAAGTTTGATAAAATCCCAGGCCTTATGGAAGAAAACCACGGTGAACCCATCAGGTCCTGGACTTTTATCAGGAGCACATGATTTGATTATTGAATACACTTCTTCCTCAAAGATCCCCTCTAGCATCCCACTCTCTTCAGATGAGAGTCTTGCAACATCCTCAAAACTGGCCGTTGGTCTCCACACTTCACTTTCTGTTTAAAGATTTTGATAGTAGTTTAGTATCTCCCCCTTGATCACTTCGATGTCTTGGACTACTTTGAGCTTGTCAATAGAATTGAATCCTCTACGGGAATTGGCGAAAGATTGAAAATACTGTGTTCATGTCCCCTGCTTTCAACCATTGACTTTGCCATGGCATATTTTCTTCCGTTATTCTTTTTTCGTACTGCTTTGGATTGCTTGTCCTTGTGCCGAGGGTCTACCAAAAAGAACCTCTCTACTTTCAAGGTAGGGGTAAGGTCTGCGTACACTCTACCCTACTCAGACCCTCCTTTGTGGGATTTCACTAGCTATGCTGTTGTTGTTAATGTAATGCCAATTTTTTTATCAATCTTCCAGCTTGAGCTACATCTCGTGGAGATATTATAATTTTTAGTGAATCGTCCAAATACATGTCTTTCTATTTGATTTTCCTCTGATGCTTGCTGTTATCTAGCCTTTATCATATACCTTAGCAACTGATTTTGTGAAGTCTATTGATAGTTATTAAAAGTTTAATAGGCTATGAAGAGACTCAGCTTCGTATTAATGCAAGTCTATACAGATTTGGTGATTGATCAAGCTGCTAGAAAATCTTACTGTTTAAGCAAAATCAAATCAAGATTTTTCCCAGCCCCTCTTTTCATTCACCTCTATCTATAGGTCATTTCCCGTGTTCTTATTACATACTCCCTCTGTCCCAATTTATGTGGCACACTTTCTTTTTAGTCTGTCCCAGAAGAATGTCGCCTTTCAATGGTTTGTTTTAGACCACAAATTTCAGAAGTCTTTCTTTCTTTCTTAAACGGGGTGCCTAGTCAAACGGTGGCACATAAATTAGGACGGAGTGAGTATTTTGGATGGAGGATGCTACGTTGTCTTCCGTATGTTTATGTTGACTGTTCACTATTATGATTTTTAACCACTTGTCTTATTCACCTTTTAGCTGACCCCAAAATAGTCGGAAAATTGAGGCCTAGATAATTGGAACAATTTCTTCTCCTTATCTAACCCCCGGCAGTTATTGAGTCGGGTGCTTTCAAAATGAAAATGCATGCAGATTATGTGGTCCAACGGAGACAGCTAGGCCCTGTTTCTTTCTTAAATTGATTTCCTTCTCGAAGCTGATTGTCCTGTTACTAGTTTGCCCGCCTTAGTAACGTGCCTTACTAATTATTCAGAATATTTCAGAAGATGGCGATAGTTGAGTCCATTCCTGATCTTTCTGTGCAAGATCCGCCAGGTGAAGACTTCTCAGCATCTAATTTGAATTGGACCAAGTTCGGAAATGAAGAACGTCATGATGATGTTGCTCTTATTCCTTATGATCGAGTTGATGCTTTTATCATTGGAGAGTGTTGTAATGTGGAATACCCAACAAGGTTTCACATTGAGAGGTCAAGGAAAAGAAGCAGAGGCAGCTTAAAGGAGTATAAGCATGATGAATATTTGGAGTACAGGCTGTAAGTGCTTCAACCATTTCAGGATATATCATTTCATATCTTCTTCCCTTCTTTCGTATTTTGCAATGAATAATGTGGGTTATGCTGGCCTCTTTTTTTGTTCTATTTGTTATCATAACAAGTAAACTATGTACTCCTTTGAACTTTTTATTACTTGATCTTTTGGTGGATTAATTTAGGAATGAATTTTCTGGGCAAATAAATCTGAAGATTGAGGATTGTTTGTAAATGTTTAACTCTTGGAGGGCGAGCACAGCAAGAATCAAGGAAGTAGAACTTCCTGTTTTCGGACAAACAAAAAATGAACATAAAGGGATAACTATGATGATTTTGCTTAATTTAGACGATTTGTGTTCCTCGGTAATATTTGTTTTGTATTAGTAAGTTTAAGCTTCTTAAAATTTACTTTATATAACGAAGGTTTATATCTGACATATGTTGGTGAATTCTCAATATCATGTAATTATTTTAAAGGTCATATCGTAATCCTGTATCAGTCATTCATATATTTAGATGTTGTTGGACTTGAAGTTTAAGTTTGCATCTAGCAAAGATAACTCAAGCATTTGTCAATTTTCTTAATCTAGTTGGAGTCCAGTGCCGAAAAGTGGTACCAAAAAGTGCTCTATTACTATAATACAAAATCCAAAAGTACGAAAAGTAGATTACTAAAGAACTGTCTCTGCCTCAGCTACAAGATCCAAAAAGTTTAAGGACTGAGTCATATCTTCTGCCATGCTCTTCTCACACCAAAAGTATAAAACGGTAACGTCTATTTTCAGACAAAAGATATATGTGTTGTTTCCCTTCAAAACATCTTTTATTCCTTTCAAAGGAAATAGTCCACAAGATGCATACTGGAATTGTCTTCCATATCTGCTTCATCTTCTTTTTTACCTTCTGATGTTGCCAGCTTCTTAGAACACCGAAAAGATTAAGAAAAAGTGTCCCAAATCTGCCATGTCTGACTGCAATGTGTGAATAGATGACTAGTAGATTCCACATAATTCTCGCAAAAGAAACACCTGCTGCAGAGTGCAGATGACAAATAATGACATAGCCCCTTCGTTGTGAGTTTACCTGTGTCAAGCATTGTATTTAAAGAAGAAGTGCCCATCCAAAGCATGCAACCTCTAGAGCAGCTTTTGTTTTCCGCAACATTTTCCACGCCCAATCCATTCCCAGTCAGCATCTTGTTTCTGGGAAAAATTGTAACAGCTCCTCACTGAAAATTTTCCATCATTGCTTGCCAACCAGATCTGAGAATCCTTTTTGTTAACATCCAGGATACGGGTTCCAATAGATTTTTGGTAGTTGACTAATATCTTCCAACTTCCCATCATTAAAATTCCTTCTAAATCTTAACTGTCAACCATGGTCAGAATAACAATCAGCAACTGTAGAATGTTTGTAAACAGCTAAACTGTTTAACACAGAATATTTCTCCTTTCACGTCCCATCACCAATCCAAAGTCTGTCTAGAACGTAATTCTTGACCCATTTCCAACTTTTAGTTTAAAGAGCTGCTGGAATTCTGGTCAGAGTTTGCTGATGTGCTTCCCTGCAGCCCATTTCTGGGCATTGACGCTATGTTGGACTCAGGAGTCTGTTTTACCTTATTTATTGATTATAACTTCTTTCTACAACTCTTCATTTCCAGATTTAGTCTTCATAACCATTTAAGCAACAAGCTTCTACCGTGCAACTTAAGGTTTTTAACACCCAGTCCGCCCCCTTTATTATTTACTGTAACAGTTCCCCATCTAGCCAAATGCATCCTCTTTCTGTCTGAGTTACATTCCCTGGTAAAATATTTACACTTTGCAACTGATCAACACAAAAAAAGATTAGTACCACTGGAAAGCAAGTCAATAAATGCCAAACCTTGGTTCAACCATGTCAAATCTACCTCAAAAGACAGATAATCTAGTTTGTAGGTTCAACAACATACCCAGAGTGGGGTATGGGGAGGGTAGAGTGTACATAGACATTCCCCTACCTTGGCAGGTAGAGAGGTTGTTCCCGACAGACCCTCGGCTAGTCTGTAGGTTCCTTGATTGAAAAAAAAAAGGAAAAAATATTCTGCTCTGCAGGTGTCAGTAAATAGGAAATTTCATGACTTCTATGGATCTAGAAAGGAGCTGTATTAGCTCAGTTGTGCATCCCATCACTTGCCTAATCAATGCCTTCTTTCTAGGTATTTGTCCTTGTGTTTATTGTTCATTACAGACCAGCTTTATAATTCATGGCTGCTTCTAGAATTTCCTCAAGTATATATTTCTTTCCCAGAGTTGACAAGACAATCAAGAAAATCTGGATGATGATTCCTGCAGTTATTTTTTGGTGTCTATGGATTGAAAAGAATATTAGATGTCAAGGTCTCTCAACTTCAAATTCATCCCTCAATGCTAGGTGTTTGACTTATCTTTTTTGTTGGACTAGGGAGCTAGCAACAAAGCTATTTTTGCTATTTTGTAACTTTGCATCTTCTTGATGGGTTGTAATGAAATGCATTGTTTCATAAAAAAAGTACAAATTTCTTTCCCTGAAGTTCCTTGAATGTGTATGTTTCTTTCTCTGTCGGCATTCCTGAATGTCTAAAAAGGTGGAAATAAATAATGACGAAATCCTAAACTTCTTCCAATCTTTTCCAGACCTTTGATTTCTCTAGTTGTTTCATGATCTTTTTTAACAGATTTGAGCTCTCTCTCTCTCTTCTTTTTTTTACAAGGAACCAATTTGAGCTCTTCTACAACCTCAAGTTTGGGTCACTTCTCATTCTGTACTTGTTTATGGCATCCTGAGACCTGAGCATTACTAATGTCATGGTAAAGAAGAGAATTAATTCAAGATTCCTAGGTAACCACTATTATTCCCTAGAATCATTACCATTTCGACCGATATGTTATTCCTTTGCCCCATAATTGATTACCCACATTTGACTTTCTAAAGTCAAACTAGATGAAAGTCATCTTAGGACTAAATTGTGCAATGGCAAAGAATAAAGCACATAATACATATTATCATAAGAAGGTTTCTAACTTTCGAGCACCACATAAATATATATGAAACATCTGCTTTAGTGAAATCTTGTTTGACTTTTTAGGGACAAAATCATGGGAATAAGGGAGTAACATCTAGTTGTAGCTGTTTGAAAAGTCATGAGATTTCGACAATCGTCAGGGTTGACTCTTATTACAGAATAATGCATAATAGGTGACCTCTTTTGATAACTTCTGGTATAAATTGAATGTGAAAGTTGCACCCAAGGTGTGACCTAGTGGTCAATGAAGTGGGTTGAGAACCATGAAGTCTCAGGTTCAAATCCTGTTAGAGATAAAAATACTAGGTGATTTCTTCCATCTGTGCGGATGGGAGGTGGCAGATATCCCGTGGAATTAGTCGAGATGCGCGCAAGTTGGCCACGATTATCAAACAAAAGTAAATATGAATGTGAAAGCTGAACTTGTTTGAGTTTCTCCTTCATATCTTGCCATGCTGTTATTTCAGGTATTGGTGTTCCTTTGGCCCTGAAAATTATGGAGAAGGTGGTGGTATTTTACCAAGCCGTCGATATCGGCTTAACACTCGAAACCGTGCCGCTAGACCCCAGTCCATGAGGGGCTGCACTTGTCATTTTATAGTGAAGCGTTTGTATGCCCGTCCATCTCTTGCTCTTCTTATATACAACAACAGGCGTCATGTTAACAAGTCAGGTTTTGTATGCCATGGGCCACTTGATAGAGATGCTATTGGCCCTGGTGCGAAAAAGATTACTTACATTAGCAATGAGATTCAACAGCAAACTATGTCTATGATCTATCTTGGGATTCCTGAGGAGAATGTTTTAGCAAAGCATATAGAGGGTATTCAACGTTACTGTGGTTCTGATGCCAAAGTGAACAGCCTCGCAGCTCAGTATGTCCACAAACTTGGCATGATTATTAAAAGATCTACTCATGAGTTGGATCTAGATGATCAAGCTAGCATAAGATTGTGGGTCGAACGCAATAAAAAGTCTGTTTTCTTTTATCAGGATACATCAGAAAATAATCCATTCATCTTAGGTATCCAAACTGAATGGCAGTTACAACAAATGATTCGTTTTGGAGATCGTAGTCTCATAGCCGCTGATTCAACATTTGGTATAAAGAAACTAAAGGTAATGAAGCAATGGTGTCTCTTACTTTAAACCTTCACAACATCTTCCATATTTCTAATTTAATCTGCGTAAAATTGCAGTATCCTTTGTGCACACTTCTTGTGTTTGACTCAAGACAGCATGCCCTTCCTGTTGCTTGGATCATCACCCGCACAATTGCGAAGCCGGATGTGAGTAAATGGATGAAAGCTCTACATGATCGTGTCCATGCTGTTGATCCAACATGGAAGGTCAATGGTTTTCTAACTGACGATGCTGCAGCAGAAATTGACCCCACAAGGCAAAATTCTTGTACTCTGCTAATTCTGTCTAGTTAGTCACATGGTTCTATAACTAATTTACTTGATTGTAATGTCTTTTCAGGGAGATATTTTCATGTCCGGTTCTATTTTCACTTTGGCGTATTCGTAGATCATGGTTGAGAAATATTATCAAGAAATGTAGTAATATTGAAGTTCAAAGAGAGATATTTAAGCGTATAGGCGACATAGTGTACAGCATTTGGGATGGAAGTGATCCTTTTGTTGCTTTAGAAGAACTTTCTCAAGATTTTGTTGATCAAATGGCCTTCTTGCAGTATTTCAAAGCCACATGGGTGCCTAAATTTGGTTAGATCATCTCTCTGTTTGTTATCTACTTTGTTACTTTGAACAGTTTTTCCGTCACAAAGAAAGAAGAAAAAGAACATAATCTATCATGCACAAAGTAAATAAATTTGATAGAAACAATATAACCGTATTATATATACATACACACTATACATATCATGTTATATGTATATATTATTTTTATATATTTTTTGTATCTTACTCTATAAAGCATTTGTTCAGAATGTTTTTCTATGTTTTGCCAGTATTTGCCCTGTAATATTTATTTTTTTCGTAGTACAGAAATGTGGCTTACTACAATGAGAACACTACCTCTTGCAAGCCAGGAAGCATCTGGTGCAATAGAAGCATATCATGTCAAGCTGAAAGTCAGACTATATGATGATTCACATCTTGGGGCACTCCAGAGGGTTGATTGGTTAGTTCATAAATTGACAACTGAGTTACACTCTAGCTACTGGCTTGACCGGTATGCAGATGAGAGTGATTCTTTCCAAAATGTGAAGGAGGAATATATTGCCACCACTTCTTGGCATAGAGCTCTGCAGATTCCTGATGCTGCTGTGACCATGAATTGCAAGGATAACGCCTTTGCAAAAGTTTTGAGCCAGAAAGACAGCAATATAACACGCCTAGTTTGGAATCCTGGATCAGAATTTGCCCATTGTGATTGTGAATGGTCAATGCAAGGAAATCTGTGCAAGCATGTTATTAAAGTCAATATGATATGTGGGAATCTTCAATCGTATCGACCTTCTATGTCATTTCAATCATTCAATGAGATTCTAGTTAGTCTGTCAAGAAAACCGGTGGATGATTCAATTGCACTGGATTTGTCAACAGCATGGACGCATCAGATGCTTGATCAAATTCGTAAGCTTGTTGAGCTAAACCAGTCTAACGATATTGGCACCGTAGTAAATAATATGCCTTTGAGATGGGTTGCTAAAAAGGGTAGAACATCTGTTGGCAGACCATCAGCTCTTGCTCTTCTCCCCTCCGGCTCCAACAATATTTCAAGTAGTTCTGCTGCTAAAAAGAGTCAAAAGCGGAAGAGATTATCAATATTATGCTGATTGTTGGTCGAAGATGGACAAATTCCTCGGGTGGAACTTTGTATGGGTGCTAGCTTTTCCCCCTATGCAGCTGTCAGCCCTTGCGTTTCATTTGGCAATGGCTATTTTGCGCTTAATTGGTTAATAATATCCCATCAGTTGGTTCCCTGAATACTCGATATTCTCATTCATGACTGTGGGCTTGATTTTTGGTGATGTTTCAACCAACGTGATGCTGCCACGGTGTCACCACTCAGACTCGATGGATGCCAATCCTTGTGTATCAAGCAATTGACCGGTTTTAAGAAATGACCAGATAAATTTGCACATCCAGCAAGAAACCTATCAGTGAAGATGAAAGCCGGGCTTCATTGGTGGAGATGCAACATGATTCTGTGGCTACATCAGAAATATATCCATGCCTCAGTCCACTTTTAGCTTGGGATAAGAAAAAATTGACCTTTGAACTCAGAACGTTGTCAAATCGTTCTAATCATCTACACAAATTTGGAAGCAGAAATTTTGTATTTAATGGATGTCCGTGTGGATATTGTTGAGCACAACTGAAGCTTACAACCATTAAAATAATTTGTTCGTGATACAATGTATATATTTTTGTATATGGCTGCATGATTCAGTTGGGGAAACAGCAGGTATAATTAGCTGAGCACATTGATTTAAACACTATTTCTTAATTGTACAATCAGGTCTTTTTATAACAGTCATCCTCTAATAATATTTTATCGTAACTGTCAAGTTCTCTTTGAAACTGATTTTTCATGTTATGTTAGTTTATATGTTGTGTATAATAACCTTTCGCTGGAGCAGCTAAAGGTGTAAAAATCAAATAAAAAATTAAAACATTTTTTAAAGAAAAAATATTTTTTTTTGGAGGGTGGTGGAGTAGAGGTGGGGGTGAGTGGTGTAGAAATTCAAAAAGAAAATATTAAAAACATAAAAAAAAACTATTTTTGGGAGGGGATGGGGTGTGCCATTTTAAAATATTTATAATTTCTTAGTAAAATTACTTAGTTTACATTCCTTATAATCACATCTTCATAACAAATCTAGTGAAGAATTAGGTTACCTTAATTATTTAGTTTTATACTCTAACAACCTTAATTTCTAATTTCAAGCTCAACATATATTTATTGGTAATGAAAATTTATCTTTTATCTCTCTTCTACCGGTCTTCTCTCCTTAATTATATAGTATATGTTTTTCCTATTGTTATATTATACTCATAATATTATTAGTATAATTGATAATATATATTATTATACTCATAATATTACTTGTATAATTAGTAAATATATTATTATATTCATAAATATATATAATTAGTATTAATATACATTATTTACTCATAATCTTACCAATATATAATTATTAATTATACTCATACTATTACTAGTATAATTGGTAATAGTTTCAGAATGTCTGAAGTGGATTCTAGGACGATTTAAAAATTTCACAGTCAATCACTGAAAAAGCTTGCAGCTCAATTTTAAAATTTGAGCGTTCTCCAAGTGATTTTCATTTCGAATGAGTGTTATTTTAAAAGATTGAGAATGTCTTGAGAAATTGATATCAGAAATTTGGGATAATTTAGTAATAGTTTCCGGTGATTTTGGAGGAAATTTACAACTGTGTTAACATGAAAATGATGAACAAGTTTTTGATTTTTTATTTTTTTATTTTTTAAAGCCATGAAAAACAAGGCAAATAATTTTTAATTCGAAAAATGGGAGTTTGTCAACAAAAGGGCAACACATGCTCTATTTGTTAGACGGAGAGGATATATGCGAGCCATTTTTTTTTAACGAGAGTTATATCAACTCTCAATCACAAAATCGATGGGTATATTTATCTCTTTTCCCTTAAATTTATGAAACTTTGCTAACAGCGTTCCTAAGAACGATTATGTTTGCTCTTGGCAGTTGTCCCGTCTCTTATCACCATTTTGCTCATTCGACCCATTAATTAGAATGCTCAGCTTTTAAAAAAATTGTGTGGATTGTCCTTTATATTGGCTGGTCTTTAATTTTTGTTCATCAATTCGTTGGTCTTTAATTTTTTGGCCATACTTCTCATTTTAAAAAAAATTATGAGCCAAAGTATTCTTTATTCGCGGGTCTACTAAATTAGAGACTCTGTGTTCGAATTCCAGCAGAGGTAAAAAATGAAAAAAAAAATGCAAGACAAAATTTTCATAGAAATTATAACTATTCGGCCAAAGTTATATAGAGACTATGCTCCTTGGGACATAATTTTTATGTAATTAGCCCGACAAGGCATAATTTTAATTTTTCAATGAAACTTTACCTTCAGACATAGTTACATATCCCTTGAGACATAATCTCTATACAATTTTGACCGAATAAACATAATTTCTATGAAGAAATCTTATCTTGCAATTTTTTTTCTTTTTGGCTCTACTGTGATTCGAACTCACATCCTCAGAAATATTTTCGGAGGCATAATAATATAGAAGCTATGCCTCCTTAAGGTATAATACAATTTTTTTTTATATTCATAAATTCGAAACCACAACTTCAAAAGACATTTTGTATCATTTTTTAGATGGTAAAAATTAAAGACCACTTCTCCACAGTGTATCGGGACTTTCGACCAATACGTATATATTTCCTGATCCTCCAATATTATTTTTCCGAAATCAAATCACAATAATTCCCCAAATCCCCAATTAAGCGATCGGAAAACCCTAATTCGCCGGTGTTGCCATGTCAAACGTGCCTTCAACGTCGTCGCAATATACCTACTCTAACGGCACATACTTTCCAACGCCGTTTCATCTCCAACAACAACAACAGCAACCCTACATAGGCGCTGCTCCTCCACCGCCCGTACACCAACTTCCTGCTCCTTCCGTTTATCCCGCTCCAGCTCCTATTCCCGGCGTTTACACTATACCTCAGTTTCAACAAGTAAGCAATTTAAAATAGGGGAAATTACGTTCTATGTCTGTTAGGAGAAAGTAATTGCGCCACGTAGCCCATATTTTGAGTTTGTTACCCGGTTTAGCCCATATATGTGTATAAACACCTTTTATACACTTTCGATTGCGTTAGTCATACTAATTATATGTAATTATGTAAGGTTTTAAATATCAACAAATATTGATGGTAAAAAAAGAGTAAGGGAAAGATATATGGAAATTATAAACTTGTGTATATATGTGCATAATACTTTCATTTTTCGAGAGTTAAACAAGAAAATATTTGACCGTGATTTATTTGATTTGTTCGTATGTTGTTTAAATATTGTAAATTGTTAATTATTGTTAATTATTGTGACTTATAGTGTTTTTATGTAGTTTCTAACAACAACAACATACCTAGTCAGACCCCACCCCTATCTTGGGAGGTAGAGAGGCTGTTTTCAATAGACCCTCGACTCAAGATATAATTTTTATGTAATTTCTAAATATGTAAATTATTTTAAAAAAATGTATGTCCGAATGCACGATCAAAATAAAGAAGTTTGACTCTCAAAATCCGAACTTTATCTGAATTTTCATCCTAATAACTTTTATATCTGAATTTTGTTTTCTGTGTGTTCTAATAATGGGAGAAATTGCAATTGATTTTCAATCATTACATTTTGATTTTGTTAGTCATTGCTAATGTACATCTTACCCTCCCCAGACCCCACTGTTGGATATGCTGTTGTTGTTGTTGTTGTTGTTGTTGTTGTTGTTGTTATTGTTGTTGTTGTTAGAATGTTAGTCATGCTAATGTCCGTAGGAAGTTTAATTGATTAATAGCTTATATGTAGTTATATAAGTAATTTCCGGCGTTTACACTTTGCCTCAGCTTCAACAAATAAGCAATTTTAATTAGGAAAAATTATGTTCTATGTCTACTGGAGAAAAAATATTTACCACGTTTAGCCCATGTCTGTGTATAACACCTTTTATACACATTTGATTGTGTTAGTCATGCTAATGTCCATGAAGGTTTAATTGATTAATAGCTTATATGTAATTATGTAAGTAATTTAAATATCAGCAAATATTGATGGCAAAAAAGAGAAAGGGGAAGATATTTGGAAATTATAAACTTGTGTACATATGTGCATAATATTTTTCATTTTTCGAGTCAAACAAGAATTTTTTTTTTACCGTGATTTATTTGATTTTTTCATATGCTGTTTAAATATTGTAAATTGCTAATTATTGTGACTTATAGTACTTTTTTATGTAGTTTCTAAATATGTACATTATTTTTCAAAAATGTATGTCCGAATGCACTATCAAAATAAACAAGTTTGACTCTCAAAATCCGAATTGTATCTGAATTTTCATCCTAATAAACATTTATATCTGAATTTTGCTTTATGTGTATCCTAATAATGGGCGAAATTGCAATTGATTTTCGATCATTACATTTTGATTTCGTCAGTCATGCTAATGTCCGTATAAAGTTTAATTGATTAATAGCTTTATATGTAATTATGTAACTACTTTTCTCCGTTCCTGCTCCTTCTGTCTATCCTGCCCCTGCTGCTTTTCTCAGTTTCAACAAGTAAGCAATTCTATATATCAGCAAATATTGATGGCAATTTTTTTTTTAAAATAGGAAAAGGGAATGATAAAACGGAATTTATAAACTTTTATATCTGAATTTCAGAAAGTACAAGCCGTGGAAACAACCTCTGTCAGAAATGCAAGGTAAGGCTGCGTACAACACACCCTTGTGGTCCGACCCTTCCCCGGACCTCGCAGCAGGAGCTTAGTGCACCGGGCTGCCTTTTTTTTTATATCTGAATTTCAGAAAGTTGCTATTGGTTGTCAGTCCTTACATTTTGATTGCTTTAGAGTCAGGCTAACATCCATAGAAAGTTTACTTCTATGTAAAGTTCTTTTCAACACAAGCAATTTTATATATCAGCAAATATTGATGGCAAAAATAGAAAAAAGAGAAAGATGTTATGGAGATTATAAACTGTTTATAGCTGAATTTTGTTTTGTGTGTAAGGTCTGTGTACACTCTACCCTCCCTAGACCCCACGCTGGGTATGTTGTTGTTGTTATGTATTCTAGCAATTGCGTTAGTCATGCTAATGTCCATAGAAAGTTTTAATTGATTATAGCTTATATGTAATTATATGAGTAATTTTCCGGGGTTTACACTTTGCCTCAGCTTTAACAAGTAAGCAATTTTAAGTAGGGAAAATTGCGTTCTATGTCTACCAGGAGAAAATATTTATGCCACTTAGCTCATGTTTTGAGTTTAGAAAAAATCATGACACCAATTATAAGCTTGTTAGTTTCCGTTTAGGAGAACAGAAGAAAATCTACATAAGAAGTATTTGCGCCAGGCCTTTGTGCTATGTAGCTTTGTCATGTTAAGCTAGCGAGCTTGTTTTTAAAAAAGAAGGTATTTTTGTATGTTTGTAATGTACGTAATTCTCGTGGACAGGCTCAGCAGTTATTTCAAAGAGATGCACAAACAATCACACCTGAAGCACTTGAAAATGTGAAAGCTGCACTTGCGAGCAGCGAAATTGAGCACAAAGCTGAGGCCAAGAAGAAAGCTATACCTCGTAAGGCAGCAGGACAAAGTTGGGAAGACTCCACTCTTGCAGAGTGGCCAGAGAGTAAGCCTAATTTCCTCTTCTTGACTGGCTGTTCCTCATTGTGTTAAATCTGTTTATCTATGCTTCTGGTGTTTTTGTGGGGATTTCTATAGTTTTCTTTCCTTAAGAGTCTTTGATAATTTTTGGCATCGAGTGAAATGGGTACTAGTATACTGTTTTGTGTTGAAGGGTTTGGGCGTAGCGAACAAATACTTGTACAATTTGGAATTTTTGGAAGAATTAAAAGACTTCAGATCTGTTAGCCTAGGGTTAAGTGTTTAAGATTATTGCAAAAACTCAAAAAGAAAGGATAACGGCAATCAAAGGCTATGGTTTCAGTTAATAAGAACGCCTTTTTTTATTAAATGGTAATCTTATAGTTCATTAAAAAATGGTAATCTTATATAGGAATGCCTTTGTTAGAGGGAGACAAGCACTATGATCATAGCTAATGATTGTCTTGATGCTACAATGCGGAGTAAAGCGACCTAATATTTTGACATTCTGTACCCAGTGTTTTACGTTATAACAACAATTTAGGGAAGCAGTGGTAATTGTTGAATTAGTTGCTTGTGCATTCATCTAGGGAGAAATAACATTAGCTGCTTATTGTTATTAGTTACTTTTGTGAAAACTAGGACTATTTTGAAGAAGTATTACTATCAGGATTTAGGATTTTATTTTATAAACAAGAATAGCAACTCTTCGTTGACATGCTTGCAAACAACGTGGGGGTATTTTCGGAGGTCTGTTTTGATCATATATTTAGGTTCTTACTAAATGGATTTTCCTACTTATTTTATTGAGGATCAATTTCCACTCCTAAGAAAAAGGAGAACATGATTACGCTTGACGACCCTAATCCTAAGAGATCTAGAAGTTGGTCTAGATTTTTCCAGTTTAGAAACTGAGAGGGCAGCGCTGATTTACGGATGAAGTGATTGGAATGATAAGCAGTTAAGATTATGGAAAAAGCAGATGAAGTGAGGAGCTGGCAAGTATATTTTGAAAGTGCTCTGCTTGTTAAAGTGATCACTGACACCTATACTGTTTTTGCCGAGAGTATTCCCAGTTTCACTATCCAAATTCGTTGTACAGAATTTTGTAAGATAATAGAAAATGATGCATATGAAAAAGGGAGCCTTGGAGCAACAGTAAAGTTGTTTTACCTCCTTTAAGTCCCAATAATGCCCACTACCTAATCCGCGGTTGTTTGTAAGTCGTCTCCTTTCTCACTTTACTCTCCTTGTGAATTAACCTTACAGTCATTACATGTAGCTCGTTAACCTTACAATCATTACATGTAGCTCGTTAACCTTACAGTCATTACATGTAGCTCTATCACATCTTTCTTTTAATAAGTATTGCTATTTCATAAATGGTAAAACAACTCTAAGATGGTGCTTTAAAAATTCCAAAGTGTGCAAAGCCCCCTGATCATATCTAGCATGGAATCTACATCATTTACAATGGCCATGATGCACCAACAAGCTAGCAAAGAAATACAATTTTGTTTGAGGCTATGTATGTTGCTATGTTTGCCTTGAAAATTCTCTTGTTTCTTTCCATTCAAATTGTCCACAAAATGATGACAGGGATAGTATTCTAAAGCTTGTGTGTGCTTCCTATTGAGACCATCTCTTCGAAAACTATGTAAGAAATCCAAAATGGAGTGAGGCAAGTCCGAGACAGGTCCAAGATGGCAAAAAACATGCTACGAATCTGATAAGTGATCTTACAGTGTAGGTAAAGATGACGAGCATCTTCAGGGTTCTCTTCACAGAGGGGACGCCTGCTGCATAATTTAATTCCTCTTCTCTGAAGATTTAATTGAGTGAGTCGTGCTTCCTTAGCCAAAGCCACGAAAAAACATGAAACCTTCAAAGGTGCTTTCCAAGGCCAAAGATCGGTGTTGGAAGAAGTTAATGTCAGTGAAGATTCCACCAGAATGGTACCTCCATGGCTCCATGTAATAGAATCATCCTTGTGTTGATTCAGGAATCAGGATGATGGTGCTAAGGGAATGTAACAAAGAACAAGATCTTGCAATTTCCCAATCATTTAAATTCCTTCTTAGAAATAGATTCCATCTTTGAGCATCAGAGGAAAAAAAATCTTTGAGCATCAGAGAAATCAGCTATAGAAGCCTTGTGTAGTGAGGAAATGTTGTAGATTTCTAGAAAAAGATCCTTTTTGGGGGTGAATGTCCAATTCATGCATCTTCCCATAAGCTGATCTTTCTACCACCCCCAACAGAGAAACCAACATTCAATTCAAACTTGCTCCAGAATGATTGTATATATTACAGTGGCGAAAATGACGGATTTAAACGCATGTATGTGGAATTAGGGGGAAAAGGCGGGGATAAGAAGTTGTACAGACTAGCCAAAGCGAGGAAGAGGAGGGCCCGTGACTTGGATCACGTGAGGTGCATCAAGGACGAGGACGATAAAGTACTGGTGGAGGATGCGCATATTAAGCAGAGGTGGCAGTCTTACTTTCATAAACTCTTGAATGAAAAAGGAGATAGATATTGTGTTGGGAGATCTGGAGCAATCTGGTAGTTACCGGGATTTTGAGTATTGTAGAAGCATTAAGGTTGAGGAGGTTAAGGGTGTTGTTCGCAGGATGCGTAGGGGACGAGCGACCGGGCCGGATGAGATCCAGTTGAATTTTTGAAGACCGCAGACAGGGCAGGTTTGGAGTGGTCTGAGTTGTTTAACGTCATTTTTATGACGGCGAGAATGCTCGAAGAATGGAGGTGGAGTACAATGATTCCTTTGTACAAGAACAAAGTTGACATCCAGAGTTGTAACAACTATAAATGTATCAAGCTGCTAAGCCACACTATCAAAGTTTGGGAAAAGTTCGTGGAGATGAGGGTGAGAAGAGACATGTCTATTTCCGAGAACCAGTTGGATTTATGTCGGAGCGTTCGACTACAGAAGTCATTCATCTTATTAGGAGGTTGGTGGAGCAGTATAGGGAGAGGAGAGGAAGAAAGACTTACATATGGTTTTTATCGACCTCGAGAAGGCATACGACAAAGTCCCTAGGGAGCTTCTATGGAGATGTTTGGAGGTTAGAGGCGTACTTGTGACGTACACTAGGGCGATCAAGAATATGTATGATGGAGCCAATACCAAGGTACGGACAGTAGGAGGAGACTCAGAACACTTTCCAGTGATGATGGGGCTGCACCAGGGATCAACTCTTAGTTCATTCTTATTTGTCTTGGTGATAGATGGACTGAATCGACAAATCCAATGGAAGGTGTCATGGTGTATGTTATTTGCAGATGACATAGTCATGATTGATGAGACTTGCAGCGGAGTGAACGCTATGCTGGTGGTTTGGAGACAGGGAGTCTAAAGGGTTCAGGCTGAGTAGGATCAAGACATAATACTTGGAGTGCAAGTTCAGTAACGGGAGCGATCTTGAGACAGGCGTGGAGGTGAGGCTTGGTACTCTGGTCATTCCAAAGAAAGAAAGCTTCAAGTATTCCAGGTCTATTATCCAAGGGATTGGAGAGATTGATGCACGATGTCACACATCGTATTGAGACAGGGTGGATGAAATGAAAGCTCGCATATGGAGTCTTGTGTGATATCCGGGACAGAGTGGGAGTGACTTCGATGGAGGATAGGATGTGGGAAGCGAGATTGAGATGGTTCTGGCACGTGCATAGGAGAGACAAAAATATCCCATTGCGGAGTTGTGAGAGGTTGGCTATGGACGGGTTCAAGGGGGTAGAGGCAGGTCGAAGAAATATTTGGGAGATGTGATTAGACGGGATATGACGTTGTGCTAACTTACTGAGGACATGACCTTAGATATGGGGTTATGGAGGACACAGATTAGGGTAGAAGGGTAGTAGGTAGTCCAACGTAGTCCTACTTACGCTTATAAATTGGTAGTTGTACTGTTATTATTGTAGGCCCGCTTAGCCTATCATATTAGTAGGTACAATATTGTTTTATAGTCCCCGTCGTTTGATTTCTGCTGCTATGTGTTCTCTAGTGTACTTTGTTTATCTTATTGACATGTGTTTGTTATTGCTTCTTTTTTCAGAATGAGTTATCATGGCTTATTCGCTTTTGATACCAGCATTTTTATACTGCTTTAAATTTCTTGTCCGGGTCTTGCTTTGCTTGTGCTTTGTCTTGAGCCGAGGGTCTCTCGGAAACAGCCTCTCTACCTCGTGGGATTTCACTGGGTATGTTGTTGTTGTTATGAATTTGTGCAGTTATGGGGAGTTTGTGTCTTGTCTTTCCGAATGCACCCTTTTTTTCCCTGCTATTTCTGGAGGTGTTTAGAAAAAAGAATGTGCAGGAGACGAACTCTGCAAAGTAATCTATCAGATCTTACATGTTTGAGTATTATGCTTTTTTCTGATAACATGTTTAAGTATTATGCTTTATTGGTCCTCTTTCACGGATTATGGTGTCACAAGTGATTGTATTACCCAATTATCTTTTGCTGTTGGTTGTCTGGTCACGTTCGTCCGTGATGGCTGTCTGCATCTGTTTCACATGGTTATTAACTTATTTGTGCCTTTGCTGTTACAATTGTTGCAAATCCTTATACAGTGGAATAACTAGGTTACTGTTTGGGTGGTGTCACAGATGATTATCGTCTATTCTGTGGTGATCTTGGGAATGAGGTGAATGATGATGTCCTATCAAAGGCCTTTTCAAGGTTTCCAACCTTTAATATGGCTAAGGTATGTTCTGTTAGATCATTTATATTTTCCAATAATTTTACATTTTTATCTATTTGATTGGTACATGAGCACTGGTATTTCTGGCCATGAAGGGAGAGATTTTTGTCCCCTAGAAGTTTAATTTTTTTCTTGCATCATATTTCTACATCCTGATAATTCATGAATCTTCAGAAAGCTTGAAATCCTTCTAAATGCAGAGACATCTATTGATAGTCTGGGTACATTGATAGTGTTATACATGCATCTAGTTGTTGCGCTATTTGTACGTGCTTACATAAGTGTATGTATCGCTTCAAGTAATATAGTCTGTAAGACCGAATATCGTCCACAGAGACTGGTTATCAAGTATCGATTGTCTATTCTATGGTATCTATTTGGTTAACGTTATTTTGTTTGACAATTATAACTACGAATTAAAATAAAGTGTAGGAATTAAGCTAATGTTGAAAATACTTTGGGATTTAAAACAATTATGATGGAGATGGGGCTTCCAATCTCCTCAACTATCCACTATTTCACACGTTAATGCAATGCTAATGATTCTTCTTCGTATTAAGATAGCATGTTAACTAATCTGTCATTATATTCCGGTTAGGACATACAAGAGCTCAATCATGTGCAGAAACCTTCTATATTTTTATGATAGATTTTACCACACAGGAGGATTAAGAATAATAACCTTAAACACTACACAAGTATCGGGGTACTTTCGTCAACGATTTTAACCTATGTCTATTCAACTACAGCATATTCAAATCTCACCTTTCATAATTTTGATTCGAAATTATATATGTGATGACAATTAGTGATCAGTTAATTATCAAGCAATCAAAACAATTATTGAATAGATCTTTAATCTGCCTGAAGAAGAAATCACCAATAATGCATTAACTATATGAAAGAGTTTCAAGCGATTCGACAGAAAACCCTAATAAAGTAATTAGCTCATAAACATTGTCATGCTAACAACTAAATTACAATCCAACATAAACTGAATTAAGGTAAAGAAAAGAGAAAGAACTTGAACAAAAGTCTCCAATTGTGTAGCTTGTAGCCCCCGTCTCCTCTCCAAAGTATGATGTAAAGTATGACAGGATGTAGGGTATTTATATCTGAGAAAAACCTTGCTCCGGACCTTTTTACCCTTGGCCAAATTCGACTCAAATCTGGAAATTATGCGTGTCGGCCCTTAATCGGCAAAAATCACTGGAGGCGCCGCGGCTCTTGGCACGGTGAATATTTTTCTTGCTCTCTGGAATTTAAACGCCGCGGCCCTATTCCTTCAGCCGCGGCTCTTCCTTAGACTTGCGCCGCGGCCCTTGACCTGTTTTCGTCCGGATTTCACCTGATTTCTTCTATTCTTCTTGGGACATTTTAGGCTTCATTCCTTGGGTTGTGCTTGTGCAAATTTCATTTTCATTGAGCTCATTTCATCCTAAATTCTGTATTTCCTCCTTTGGAACCGCTGTGACTCAAAAGAAAGAAAAACAACCCTAATACTATACTAAACACAAACGAAAAGATTAAAATACTAACTAAAAATGACTCAAAAGAGTGTATCAAAATACACTCAACACTAGTTTTGAGAGAGACTTCTCATTTTTTACTGCTTTAAAATTGGAGTTCAATAACTTCTAATGATTAAAAATTAAATAGAACAACATAATAGTAGTATCATTGTAGGACCAAAAAATGTATTCCTCAGGTTGTAAGTTTGTGTGCACGGTGATACCTTACCTCTTCTTTGGAACATAGTCTACTCGTAATTTATTTATTGCCCAAAAGTGCAGAAGTAATAATGTGTTATAAAGAAGTATAGCTTAGTTATATTTCAAGATCCATCATGCTGATGTTATTATTACTAATTCTTTCTTTCTGCCTTGACCAGGAAAAAAGAATAGAAAAAAAAATATAGTAGAATTTTATATTCGCATTGCTCTGTTCGAACTTTATTGTATAATTGTATGTTATAGCTTACAAGATTCAGTAACAAAGGGTTCTTACAATGCATGTTCACAGGTAGTGAGAGACAAACGGACTGGTAAGACCAAGGGATATGGATTTGTGAGTTTTTCCAACCCGTTAGACCTTGCTGCGGCACTTAAAGAAATGAATGGTAAGTTATCTGTTAATCAATACATGAATGTGTAGTCTCTTATTGTGCTTAAGGTACAGCATAATCAATATATTAAATTATACAACTTGATATAGTGGGTCTGTCGCAGTTATGTGATCAGCTTTTACCTTCTTGAAGATCACCGCTCATAAATGATAGATGGTAGCTTTTAGTTGGATGTAACAGTTTCCTTGATATAATGTTTGGTTAATGTTGTGTGTGGATTTCTTGGGCCCCCTTTTTTGATGTCTTTACGACAAATAATTCCCTTTGATGGTAAGAGTGCTCTCTATTAGGCCCCTGGTTCTTGTACTTGAATGTGTAATTCCCCTCCCCTCCTCTCTCCGTGAAAAGGAGGAACGGTGAAGGAAACAAGTAACATAACTCTGTACTTGAAACAACTTTTAGGACTGCTTTTGAAGTCGGTTTAGGTAAAGAAAAAATCTTTAAGGAAAAGAACAACATCAACCAAACTTGTATGAGAGAATTTCAGAACTCTGGTATCCTGTGGAATTAGCAAAGTGTGAAGTACATGAATGCTGAAGTGGCCGTAGTTTAACCTGTTGTTCAATTGGTGTAATATTTTATTCCCAGATGCCTAATGAGGTGGTAATTCGTGCTGTTTTCAGGGAAGTATGTTGGAAACCGGCCTATTAAACTTCGCAAGAGTAAGTGGGAAGAGAGGACTGACTTTGAAGCTCTGCAAAGTCACAAGGTGAGGGTTACTGCATGCTGATTGGCATATTTATATGATACTACATCTTAATAGTTGGCATTGACCGATTTCTACTTGTCAAAATATGACATTTACTGACTACTTTATTGGATGTTGGATCTTGTGGCAGAACCGATCACATAAGAAACCAAAGACAGCAAAGAAGGGTATATTTCACAAGTGAGCACCAACCATGATAATTGCTCAAGCAGCAAGATACTTGAGATGTATTTTAAATGTGTATTAATCAATTTCTTCACCATCGCCACTGTTTGGTAAAGCAGGGACAAACGACAGTCCCAGGATGCAGTACTATTTCAACCGCTGCAATTTGTTATTCACATTACTATATCCATCAGTTGCTGGTTAATGTATTTCTTCCTCCTTTTAAGAGCAGTAAAATAGCTGTGGATAATAAATGCTTTTAGCAACCATATATTGGTGGATGGTGAGAAACTAGTTGTGATTTTGAAACTTTGGTTCGTTCACAAGATATTTGCAGTTCCATTTATGTATCAGTTAAATGTTAAACCTCTATTGTAGGTGTACTGACGATGATTAAGTTCTAATGTTACTTGGTGGTTCCCTTGCTTCCGTATTGTTATGTTATTTGCTAAATTTACATAAACTTTGAAAGATTGGGGGTATTTTGAGACAATCTTCGTCCATGTGATTGTAGGTCTATCTTATCATGTTTTGACACAAATCAATCTACCATATTGTCTAACACCTGACTAGTGGATTGGTTGTCTTGAACGTAGTTTGAAAAGGTTTCAGATGACCTTCTCTCATTTATCTTCCATGCGTACTCTTGCGCCTTATGACTAATTTTATCATTTTTAATCTTCTATAGTTAAGCTTCCATATTACCATTAGTTTTTTATGAACCCATCTTGGGGATTTTTGTGATCCTACATTCACTTCTATACGATGTTGCCGATTTCAACTATTCGTAGAACTTACATTTCATGTGGTTTACTCTTATATACGGAATAAGTTATATTCTCCGAATGTTGAAGAGGAAAGACGCATATCATTATTAGGGTCTCTCTTTTGTCTGAATGCACTTTATACTGCTTCAATTATTTATCTGAGTCGGACTGTTTATCTTGCTTTATTCTTTACTCTTGTTTTGTTTTGATTGTCCTGCTTGTCATTATGTTTTGTCTTGAGTCGAAGATCTCTCGGAAACAGCCGCTCTACCTAACAAGGTAGAGGTAAAGTCTGTGTACACTCTACATTCCTCAGATCCCATAGTGTGGATTACACTCGATATGTTGTTGAAATTAAATTTGGAGTTAAATTCTCCAAATTTGTCTGGTACAATTGATGAAAAACCTTAAAGTTCACGAAGGACAATTACATAAAATTCATAAAGGGAATTAGAAAGTAGAAACGACAATGTTTACAAAATAAATGTTCTCAAGTCATTTTATTATGGATAGGACTTTTCTCAAATCTCAATTATTGCTAAGGACATGCACCTAGTAGCTCAAAGAGCCACACGAAAGAAAAAATGTCATAAAAAAATGAAATTGTAGCATGTGGATTATACATTATAGTATAATATTCAAGATTCTATTTTAAAGCATTATTTGTTGTTCGATACTGGTTTGTTCTTCGGTACAATATTTCTTTTTCAAACTTGCTTTAAACTGTTTTATCTGAGGAGAGAGTCAGACAATTTCCCTACCTCCACAAGGTACTGTGTACACATCACCCCAACTAGACTCCACTTGTGATAATACATTGGGTGTGTTGTTATAGTTTTTTGATAAATTATCCTTAATTCTCAAGCACAAAAAGTTATTATAATATAATATTACTAAAAATTTATTTCTTCTGTCCCAATTTATGTGTCACCAATTGATTTGACACGAAGTTTAAAAAAAATGAAGACTTTTGAAATGTATAGTCCAAAATAAGTCTTATATAAACGTGTGGTTATAAATTATTTCATAAACTTAAATTGTTCTAAATATAAAAAAAAAAATCTTTTTTAGGACAGACCAAAAAAAATATAGAGCCACATAAATTGGGACAGGGGGAGTAATACTACTCACTGCTGCTAAGAGGTATTTATGTTTAGTAACTAATGTTTAGGTATCTCATACTTTGTTTTGTTTTTGCTTGTTTTGCCTGCTTTATCTTGGTGAGGTCTCGAAACAACAATTTCTATTGGTAGAGTGGAGTGAGTTACGTATGCATTCTACCTGCACTCTGCATTGTGAGATTTTCACTGGTATGTTATTGTTGTAACTAATGTTTAGGTACCAAATCACATATTAAGTTGAAAAGAGGAGTCATTTGCAAATATTTTCTTCAAACTTCAACCCTAGTCCCACTTTATAACCAACCCCCTTAAAACTTATATTCATAATTTTGCCCCCAAATGCTCTGTTTTTTCGAGCCCAAATACTCAACCACGAGAATTTCTGCAGGTATGTTCATGGCTCATAGCTTTCGTACTCGGAAACCATCTTTTCTGTAGTGAAGTAAGTATAATGTTTGAGCAAAGCTAATTTGTTAACACTGAGGATGCTAAAGTAATTAAATTGATTGTTGTGTAAAGGAAACAAAACAGACTTAGGTTTGTCACTTTGTTGATTGGTTGCTGGGATAAAACATACACCCTTTGTTTCAGTTTATGTGCCGTAGTTTGGCTGGGCATAGTTTAAGAACAAAAGAAAGGATTTTGCAACTTGTGATCTTAAATATGTCATGAGATTTATATAGTATACTATTATTGACGATAATGTTGCACATCACATTGGAGCGGGGTGGGTGAAATGGAGGCTTGCCTCCGCGGTACTATGTGACAGGAATGTGTCGCTAAGGCGGAAATGTAAGTTCTACGGTGGTGGTTAGACCATCATTGTTGTATGAGGCAGAATGTTGGCTAGTCAAGAACGTCCACATTCAGAGGATGAAGGCCTTCATCAGATATGAGGATGCTTAGATGGATGTGTGGACATACTAGGAGAGATATAATGAGGAAAGAAGTTATGCGGGACAAGGTCGGAGTGACCTCCGTGGAAGACAAGATGAGGAAAGCGAGACTGAGATGGTTCGGACATGTGAAGAAGAGGTGTGAGAGATTGGCGGTAGCGGGAGTTAGGAGAGGTAGAGGTAGGCCGAAGAAGAACTGGGGAGGTGATTAGACAGGACATGTCACTACTTCAGTTGACGAGTACATTATCCTAGATTGGAAGATTTTGGAGTTCGAGAGTCGGGGTAGAAGGTTAGTGGGTGGTGGAGTTTTTGTCGCATTGTGTGGGAGAAGTAAGGGACTAGCCTCTTCATCTCTTCTCCTTTTCTTAGTATTATTATTTATGTATCGCGTAAATCCCTATTCTTTTTGTGTGTATTACTATGAGTTGCTTCATTTATTTTGTATCTTGATATTTTGTTGTCTTATTTTCCTTGCAATCCTTCATCGACTACTTTCTTCTTGAGCCGAGAGTCTATAGGAAACAATCTCTTTACCCTACAAAGGTAAAAATAACGTCTGCGTAAATCTTACCCTCCCCATACCCTACTTTGTGGCATCACACTGGGTATGTTGTTGTTGTTATTATACTATTAAGGATAAAGTAAGAAGTTTAAAGTTAAAACTATTTCCAAATAAAGAAAAAGTGTCGTTCTTTTTTAACGGACTAAGAAGGAAAAATGCCACAAAAAATGAAACAGAGGAAGTAGTAATATTACTTAATTTGGTTTGCATTTCAAAGAAAAGCTAGGAAAAACATTGGGTCTTATTGAAGCAATCAAAGACTTGGTTAAGGATGAAAGATGTAATAAATAAGACATTATAACAACTGTCCAAATAATATATTGAGTATCAAAATGAAAATTGTGAGAATTTGTATTTTCTCTATAGAATGCTGTTGGAAGTTCCTTGCTTTATGTGTTATATTATATATGGTAGAAATGCAAGATTTGCTAGATATTAGGTCATGTTCTTATTTTTTGTTCAATGAAGGCAAGAATGTGGGAATTGATAAAAAAAAATGATCAAGAATGTAGGATAAAATTGACTTGTTTTCTCGGCGAAAAAAAATGTTTGTTTGATTGCTTGTGCACAGTAAAGTAAAATAAAGGATTAGTTTAAATGTATGATTTTATTACCTTTTTGGTGTTCCCGTGTGGGCAAGTGTTTTTGTGAGATATGTTACTGTATTGAATTTTGAATTAGACGGCCTTGAATAGCGCCGAAAGGGTCAAACTTGTGATTCCATTCCCGTTATGTTTTTCTATGTGAGCAAATGTTTTTTTGAGTAATGTTACTGTTTTGCATTTTGAATGATATACTAGTTGGAAATTGGAATTGACATGCAAGTTGATTGAGTGATGTTACTGTATTGCATTTTGACTCCCTTAAGAGTGCTGGATGAACTTTCTGATAAAGTTCCTTAACTGATGCTCATATTTTTTTCTTGTTTTAAAAGTGTTCTGAATCAAGTCAATTTTGAATATGAAATTCTTTTTTCTGATTGTAGAGTTACTGGTTTGGCAGCAGAGTTCTTTGATGCACTCTTAGCTATAAGTTTATATTATCAAATTTTGTTTCCTGACAAAAGATTTTGAAGATAAAGGATGTCAACTTTCAACCTTCTCCACCAAAAAACTCTCTTAATGGTTTTTATTCGGAAGATGTTTGTCCTCTTACACCCCCCTGACTTCTTCCTACCTTTTTCAGTTGACAAGAACCGGGATCAGTGGTGCATCTCTGTTTTCCAGCTTGTCTAAGATTGCACCTCACCTTGAAGATATGCTATTCCACTTATGGCACATACAGGAAGAACGCAGTAGTTTCTGAAGAAATGCTCTTTTTCTCTTGAAGGTTGGTGGTATCGTGAAGAAATAAATGGCTTATACACTTGTCCCGAAACTGATGATCGAGGCTCATACCTTGCACATACAGAACTCGAGCTCCAGCCAAATAGACCTCCAAACTGGAAGTAGTCAATCATTGCTAATAAAAACTCCGGCAATTCTGTTAAGACATTCATTCGGGGGTAACTTTAGTAGTCAATTAGTTCTTGGTTCAGGAAAAACTGGTTCGGTTTTATCCTGTAACAAGCAGGGAAGTGTCTGCCTTGATAGAGTTAAAGAGGGTACTAATGGGAGCTTAAATAGAGATGTTGAGAAGAGATCAAATGAACAACAGTTAAAGAAACTTTCTAGGTCCTTAAGGTTGACTTTAGACGGACCATTAGTTGAAAATGATGAGACAACTAACAAAAAAGTCCTTAGAAGTTTTTGCAGTCACGGAAAATTGCTTGAAGCATCGAAATTAGTGGACCTGATGACTCGTCGAAACCAAATTCCAGATTACCCTTCTTGCATAAACTTGATTAGGGGGCTCGTCAATGCTGGACAGACAGGGAAAGCTGTGAATGTTCTACAAATCATGGTTATGTCTGGTGGTACTCCAGATATTATCACATATAATATGTTAATCAGTGGTCTCTGTAGAAAAGGGCTTTTGAACTCTGCCATTGATTTCTTGGACTACATGAGCTTGAGTGGCTGCCTTCCTGATGTTATCACTTACAATACTATACTGCGTGCGATGTTTGACCGTAGTAAATATGATCAAGGAATTCAGTTTTGGAAGGATCAGTTAAGAAAAGGATGTCCTCCATATCTGATCACCAGTACAATCCTCATTGAATTAGTCTGCAAACATTGTGGTGTTATACGTGCTATCGAGGTAATGGAGGACTTGGCAGTTGAGGGATGTTCTCCAGATCTCGTGACCTACAATTCCATGGTAAATTTTGCTTGTAAGCAAGGGAACTTTGAAGATTCAGCTTTACTAGTTTATAATATTCTATCGCATGGCCTTGAGCCCAATGCTGTGACTTACAATACTCTTCTCCATTCCTTTTCTATCTATGGATGTTGGGATGGGGTAGATGAGATTCTTTCCGTCATGAATGAAACTTCACATCCTCCTAGTGTTGTGACTTACAATATTTTAATCAATGGTTTGTGCAAGCACGGGCTTCTGGATCGTGCGATTAACTTTTTCACTCAGATGGTCTCTAAAAACTGTTCACCTGACATAATCACCTATAATACACTTCTACGTGCTCTTTGTAAAGAGGCAATGGTGGACGAGGCCGTCCAAGTTGTTCACTGTTTAAGTGATAGCAGTTGTTTGGAATCTCCGAGTATAATCACTTACAACATAGTCATTGATGGCCTAGCAAAGCATGGTTATATGGAGAAAGCTATGGAATTATACCATCAAATGGAAAAGCATGGGACAAGTCCCGATGATGTTACATATAGATGTCTAATTTGGGGATTCTGTCGAGCTGATCTTATTGAAGAAGCTGTGGAGTTACTAAAAGAGATGGGTAATAGCAGACAGAGGGTCAGAGATAATTGTTACAGGTTTATTATTCACAGGTTATGTCAAAGCAATAACCTGGACTCTGCAAAACAAGTGCTGAAAATGATGATATCAAGTTGCCACAAGCTCAAGTCAACCGTATATTCCAATATAATTGCAGGGATAGCTGGTGCGGGTATGCATGAAGCAGCTATGGAATTGCGGGAAAAATTGAGGGAATGGAAAATTCTCAAGGAATAGATTCTTTTTCCAATTAGACAGTATCCTTAACTCAGTCATTATAATTGGAGGCATAGCTGGTGCAGATATGCACAAAGCAGCAACAGAAACACGGAAAACATTGGGGGACTGAAAAATCTCGAGGAACAGATATTTTCTGATTGGAAAGAATGAGAGTACCGTTTACGCAGCCCATTAAATCATTGGACATATCACCTCGGCACAATTGGAAATTTACATTAGGTTTCTTTCCATATCCATTGTCTGTTCTACATTGTGCTTGGTTAAACTTTTTACTGTCGGACCTTCTTCACAAAGTTTTGGCTAGTATCTGTATTCTAATTCATCTGGAGACTTTTTAATTGCGACATTGTTCCTCACTATACTGAAAAAGTTGTAGCTGTGGTCCAGTGCATATAAGGCATATTTTATCATGTGCCATGAATATATCTAGGTGGCTTTGGGTTTTAGTGCAATGCCCATGTGAAATTTCCCAATAACCTTGTTATTATATTGATTTGTATTCTTCGAACATCTTAAGTTCCAAAGTTTTTATCTCTTCTGTCATGTAGTTTTGTTATGTCTTTGTATTTCCATTATCATTGCCCATATTAAGTTCATGTACCTGTGCATTTCTGGAGCTTATTATTACCTTACAGTGGGTATGTTATTGTTGTATTTCTTTTCACACAAGGCACAACAAGGCCGCACATACTTTCCAGATAGTTTGATTCTTCAGAGTTGATTTGATCATCTTATAAATCTAGTGGTGTAGAAAGTGGTTTCTACTCATCCATGTGTGGCTTAATGGTCAATGAAGTCTATGCAAACCACAGCGGATCATATCAAGGTTCACATTCATGAGGGGTGATAGTAGGTGATTTTTTCTCATTTGCTTAAAACTTAGGGCAACAGAGTTATTCAGTACTTATGTTGGTGAGAGGTATTCGGGAAAATATTCGAGGTCCGTGCAAGGTGGTGCCAACACTAACATTGTTATTCCAACAAAAGAAAAGGTTTCCGCTCAGCTGCTCGTTATAGTTACATGAGGAAGTATAGTACTGGTAATGAGAAATTGCGATGTTCACAATACTAATTTGTTCAGCATATACCAACAATCTTCCGGAGTGCAACTAGAAATTTGCTGTTTATTCATTCATTCCTGGCACAAATCAAGGCCTGGTGGTGGAGACTGTTCAGCATCATAGTCTACCTTGTACTTTGCCATCATGCTTGTTAAGACCATTGAAGAGCTAATGCATCAAGAAGATCTCATTTGCAAGATCACAGTGGGTTGAGGATAATGAGGTCTCAAGTTCAAATTCAACCGGAGGCCAAAATACTGCCATATGTTTTCTTCCTATCTGTCCAAGCATTGGTAGACAAACTTACTCTAGGAGGCAGGTACCCGTGAAATTAGTCTATATGCGTGCAAGTTGGACCGGACACCACAATTATTAAGAAAAGAGGACCTGATTCTTACATGAGTATAAGGTACTGGTGATTGCGTGCTGGTAACTTATCAACTTGGAAATGAAATATATTAATGTGATTAGTTTTCTCTTAAATTTTTTGGCGTTCAGCTTCATTTTTATGTTTAAAAGTTGAAGTTGCAGCATTTTACAAATATGACTGGCAGTAAACTTCAAGTATATGAAGTTCGTTTCTATGCTGCCAAATTCTAGAATAGATGAGTTAGCTCTTGTGCTTTTACTCTTTTAGTGGTCTTACCCGACATGAATCCGGATTAGTTGCATCAATGGACTTCCGATACCGAATAATTAAACCGGAAAAAAGAAATATTAGTTGCAACAAATGCCTTGATTGTTGTCAAAAAGCACAAATTTGGGCAACATATATGTAAGGCTTTTTCCTTTGGAGATTTTAAAACTACTAAAGTAGTATTTTAAGTTTCCAATCTGTCAACTTGTAAAATTTCAACAAACAAAATATACACAAATCCATCAACCGAATATAACATATCACTGAACCAGAAAGTGCTAGTGCATTTATGCAGGGGTGAAGATACAATTCTACTTGCAGATTCGGCAGAATTCAGTTGCTTTAAGACTAAACTATGTATTTGTGTTATAAAATTCTATTTAGTTTATCGAGAACCCAATAAGTTATCTTTTCTAGAACTCACAAACTCAAAATTCTATCTCCACCTTTGCATTTCTGAACTTAAAAGTTCGAAAATATTGTATACTTCATTTTCATCAGTTCTCCCTGTTATTTTAACATCATTAAAACAAAGGTAGGGACTACAAAAGTACAACAAATGAATACATACATGTTAGTCTAGGAATACTATGTAAAGAGTGCAGATAGAGAAGCCTGAGATCTTTATTACTGTCATTGATGTACAAGTATTGAACATTGCTTGGACTGTCAGTAAAGTATAGTATTGAACATTGATATGAAACTTGTCCATATGTGGACTTCTGATAAAATCGGAACGATACAGATAAAAGTATATGAAACCTCCGAATGTCTTCCACTACTTTGTAACTAGCTGATCATATACTCCATGTGATACATAAGTCACAAAACTTCTTTTTCACATTTTGTTAGACTCAAAAATCTTGAGTACTTGACCAGAAACAGATTCAAGAAACTACTTACCAGCATCTGAGAGAGTAATATCTTTATAAACATCAGGTACGGGAAACGTTTTTCTCAAACGTTGAAGTGATTCTTTCGAGATAGCATTCTTTTGATAAATCGCGCTAGCCAGCTCCATAGCTTGAACTCTCCATCCCGAAAAACCAACACCTTCAATGAGTAAAATGTAAGTCGTTTCATTTGGCCGACGCCCCTTTTCTACCATTTCACCCAGCACTTCAATTGCCTCATCAACTCTATGAGCTTTGCATAATCCAAGAAGGAGAATGTTATAAGTGATAACAGTAGGTGGAAAACCATTACCCTCCATATCTCCTAACAAATCAAGTGCCTCATCCACCATCCCATCTCTGCATAAACACGAAATCAATGAATTATAAGTAATCTCATCAGGATCAATCCCTTTTTCTATCATCTCCGAAACCATTCTCAAAGCCCGAGCTCTCCCTCCATTATTCCATAACGCGCTCATCAACGTATTGTAAGTACTCACATCCGGAGGACATCCTATTTCCCCCAGCTTCTCGAATATTTCCATTGCCTCATCGGCTTTCCCCTTCTTACACATCGTAGAAAGTATAGTATTATAGTTCACTATATCGGGCAAGCATCCATTCGAAATCATATAGTCCAAGAACTTAATAGCCAAATCTAATCTACCTCCTTTGCAAAATGCAGAAATTAGTGGATCATAAGTGAATGTATCAGGGGTTAATCCCTTATCCATCATTATCTTCAACAAGTTGATCGCTTCATCTAATTTCCCGTCTCTACATAAAGCACTCATCAAGATGCTATACGTAACCACATTTGGTTCGCATCCTGCGGAGAACATCTCATTCACTAGCTTTTCTCCATCGCTCCATTTCCCCTTATGCAATAATGCCCTTAACAAAATATTATAAGAAATCACGTCCGGTCTGCAACCCTTGGATGGCAAGCTACGAACAAACTCGTAGGCTTGATTCATCATTTTTTCTCTACACATTCCCCTGACAATCGCATTATAAGTATACATATCAGGTTGAAGCCCTCTCGATAACATCTCATCGAGAAGCTTCATTGCTTCATGAATTCCGCCTTCAAGAATCGTTGCCTCTATCAAGATTGTGTATGTAATAACTGTAGGGTTACAATTGTTTTCTTCTTTTAACTGATCCAATAACTTCAATGCCAACCCTAACTTTCCCCTATCACAAAGACTACCTATCAAGATATTATAAGTAACAGAATCCGGAGGAAAGCCTCGGGCTTTCATCCGATTCAACACCTTATTAGCCGCTTCAATCTTGTTCATTTTGCAAAATCCACTAATGAGTGCATTATATGCAAACACATCTGGTTCACCAAATTGCTCCAAAATATGCATAACTTTTTCTGCTTTGTCCGAATTTTTCGAGTTGCAGAACCCTTTAATGAGTTTTGTACAGAGAATCACATCAGGTTTATAACCACTTTTCATCTTACATTCAAGAAGATACAAGGTTTCATCATACTTGCCTACTTTACATGACCAATTTAGCACTTTCATATCATTGGACTGTACATGGGCTGGTCTATTATGAGTAGAAACTTTGACCCTTTGGTTATTTCTATGCTTTATTTTACTATGGTCATTGCTACTACATTTAACAACAAAATTGTGCTTTTGAGATTGAGATGTTGGCTTCAGGTTATTGGAGAAAAATGAGCATTGATGAAATACTTCAGCTGTAATAATCCTAGTCATTTGATTAGTACTATTAGGTAGTAATTCAGTACTCATGGAGAAATACTACAGTCTAGTGGTGTCGGTTCAACTCACTGTCCTCCTTCCACCTACCGACCCCTCAATACAACAACAGCTATGTCTCGATCTCAAACAAGTTAGGATCTGTTATATGAATCCTCACCCACTTCCCGACCCCTCAATGTAATAACTATGCCTCAATAACAGACAAGTTGAAATAATCCTCACTGACTTCCCAACCCCACAATAAAATAACTATGCCTCAATATCGGACAAGTTAAAGTCAGCTATATAAATCCTCACTAACTTCCCGACCCCTCAATATAATAATTAATAACTATGCCTCAACACATGACAAGTTGGAGTCGGCTAATGAATCCTCACTAACTTTTGGATCCCTTAGAGTAATAGAGAATCATGTTGAACTGAATTAAAATGAGAAAGAAGTACCTGTTATTCTTGTTTGTATAGTGAGAAAATGAGCATGAGCCATGACATGAAGTTTGGACAAAAAAAAAATGACAGTTGAACTAGAGAGGTTGGTATTTTTTTTTTTTTGTACATCTCAGAGATCTTGTTATAGATTCTTTTTGGATAACAAAGTAAGTTCAGATAAGGCCACAAATGGTTAACCCATTGGATAAACCGGGTCGGTCTAGTATGTGGCTTGCACTTTTTGAAGTTGTGTAGTTGTTCAATTAATTAAAAAAATGATTTAAGTTATATACTCACATCGTAAAGAATTTATACGTTATCATGTCAAATTGTCAATTTATAATCTGTTTGGCCAAGCTTTTGAGAAGCTAAAAATGCATACTCCTACTTTTTAAAAATAAGTATTTTTAACTAGTAGCAGAAATTATTTTTCGGAACTGTAAAAATATTTTTCCCCAAAATACGTTTGAAACATTGCATGCATAAATTGTTGCTCTATAATGACAAAAGTTTTTTTCCAATTGATTAACTAAACACAATTGTTGCTCTTCAAAAATAATTTATTGAAAAACACTTATGATAAAAACCATTTAAAAAACGTATTATTAAATCTTGGCTAAACAAATATTGATTATGTTTTATTTTTCAAATTACCATATTTAGCTTGCTATGAAGATTTACCTATAATAATAAGTGAAATTAACAGGATAGTTCAAAAAATCTTTGTTTCACCTAATGCACGTAAACTCTTGAAAAAAAAGAAATCTTAAGCCACAAATTCACAATGAAAAATTTTTGGGAAAAGGAAATTTAATCTTTAGCACCCTATGAATCTCAACCAATCAGTTTCTATTGTAATGTTACATTAACTTTACAAAACTATATACTATTAATTATTATGTATGTATTGTTGGAAATTTACTAAATGTGGAATTAAGTTTAATTCATTATTTATGACTCGAACAATTGAGGTCTCGCACGTCGGAAACGTCGTTTCCACACACGTGCACACATAGTGTCAAATATCGTAAATTTCATTAGTGAAAGAGATATTGGTAAAAGTGAAACGTTTGAGAAATAGAATGATGGACGGTTATTGGTCAAATGACACGTGTTCCACATTGGTAAAAGAAGAAAGAAATGTACGATGGGTAAAAAATGAAATGAGTCGGAAATCGCCACAGTAGTGAAGAATGCTGGCCGCGTCGGGCGCGCGGCTCTCGGCCAATAGCCGCGCCGCAGTGGCGATGACTTCATCGAGGCGTGGCGCTTGTGCCGAGCGATGTGACCGTTGGAGACGAAAAATAACGGACTCTTGGGTGACTTTGGAGCATTAATTTTCCATTATTTGGCTCATGAATTCAGACATTATTTGGTTGAATTGTAAACCAAATTAAGTGTCATTACATGGCATTGAAGACCATTACTTGACTAGTTGGAAAGACATCTTCATCACACTATAAATTGAGGTCTTTTGCTCAATTCAAGGACACAATTAATACTTGTGTGGTTCAGATTTTTCTGAACTTCTTCATCTCTAGCATCTTTCACATACTCAAATGTTCTTCTTGAGAAACAATTGAGTTTCCTTTGCTCATTTATTTAGTTGTTGTTTTATCTTGGGAGACAAGTCGCCAATTACCGTTAAAGGATATATACGAGACAATATTGTCTTAAGGACCAAGTGAATATCACTTAACTCAGCAACACAACTATAATGCTACCAGATTTAATATCTATTGGTTTCAGATTATCAAGATCAAGGAGTTTGTAGCCATTGGATTGAAGATTCAAGACGAAAGACTCAAGGACGCAGATCGAAGACGTGACACAAGAACTCACAATGTTTCAATAGCCACAACTCTTGTTTGCTACAAGATTGTTAACTATTGTAATATATATAGTTTATCCTTTTAAAGCACTAGTGATAGTAGTATACTATTCCAATAAACCCATTGAATTTCCAACATGTATTTGGTCACCTCTTACAAGTTTGTACATCATAACCACTTAACATGCATATATGCATTTCTACATTTGACAATCCCCCATTCCTGAAAAGAACTTTCTCTGGTAGTGGAGTATCAATATATACTTCAATCAAGAGTCTAGCAACGTTATCCGAAGCCCTAGACCAGTTGGTATTGAAGGCAGAGGGTATCTTCATTGGGTGATGTGGGAGAGCTTAGTCACAAGTTCGAAACCCAGGGTAACATCTGATCTGTCTTCGCCTCTTGAGGGGAGCTGACTTGCCAAGTGTGGTTTAACTGGCTGACGGGGTTTGCAGGCTATTACGTCAGTCCGTGATTTACCCAGTGCGCACCTTCGGATAGCGGCTGCGAATTTCACGTTAAACAAAAAAGAGTAGCAACGTTCAAACCTACATTCTTCAAGAGTATTCTTATTAACCATCAGGGACTTGCCAATCAAACTCCCAATCTTGCTTAAACCTTGGGGCTCCAATACTTAAAGTCCAACCTTAGTAATTTCACCCAAATTGGAACAGAATATAGTTCCTCCATAGTGAATTCCATGTTTGCATTCCAGGCTTTAATAATGAAAGGTTTATTGTCAAAGTGGTGTATCCCCCCTTGTATCACCTCATTTTTCGCAGCTTCTGTATCAAACCTAACCAACACAATTCAATTTTTCAACATAGCCACTTTATTGATTCCATACTTAGCCCATAATCTTTGGATAAACCCATTCAAAACAGAGAAAAGGGGATGAGCCCCAAGCACATATAACCAATTTCAACACTTATATCCTCCATTTCTATTTCAGAAATCGACAATGTTGGAAATTTATTAACGTGAACTAAAGTTAATCCTATTAGTTATGACTCGAACAATTGGGGCCCCTCACGTCGGAAACGTCGTTTCCACACACGTGCACACGTTGATCGTTAATTTTAAAGAAATATTGGTACGTAAACAAAATGTTTGAGGTATGAACTGATAGACGGTTGTTGGCCAAACGACGAGTGTTTAACGTTGGTAAATGAAGGAAGAAGTACACGATGTGTAAAAGATGAAACGAGTCTGAAATTATCGCAGAGCCATGAAGGACCGTGTCGCAACACCGTCGGAGCCGGAGCGTCGCGGCGCCTCCAGTCAGCGCCGCGACGCCTTGGTGGCAGAAAGTTTCTGGAAGTCAAGCACCGGCGCCTCGAGGCGAGCCACGGCAACCGATGGCGTAAGGCGGCGAAGCTAAAAATTCGACTTTGGTGGTTTGAGGCATTGATTCTCTACGAATTGACTCTTGAATTCAGCCATTATTTGGAATTACACCCCGTCAATAAGTGCCATTACATGGATATTGATGGCCATTACTTGGCTAGTTGGGAAGTCATCTTACACACACTATAAATTGAGGCTTAAGCTCAATTGGAAGAACACACTTGAAATTAGAGTTTTCTGAGCACTTCTTTTTTTCTTGTTTTCTTTCATACACTAAAAATGTTCTTCTTTTTTAGTAAACACTTGAGTTTTCTTTGTTCAATTGTTTGTTGTTGTTTTATCTTGGAAGACAAGTTGTCAAACACCGTTAAAAGATTTATATGAGGCAATATTGTCTTAACGACATAGTGAATATCACTCGACTCAGCAAACACCTTTCTTGTTCTCATTTTCCAGATTGTAATCTCAGTTGTTGTTACTTTCTTTCCCATTTCCTTGTAACCGTTCAATTATTATAATTGTTGTACTTCAATTGTAACTCACAAACCATTCACCATGTAATTCAGGAGCTAGATGATCTAGTTTAAATCCAACATTTGATAATGGACCTGGGTTTAAGCTAGCTTGTATGATGAAGATTGTCCAAGTCCATATAAGGACCCGCACACTCATATCTCGTTAAATGAAGCATGGACAATGTCACGCCCCTTTTTCGACCGCGACATTATTCTAGTGAATCTCCTACTTAAATAAAAATGTTAGAAAATGAAATAAAATGCTAACTATGCTAAAAAATGCTTTAAAAGGTGCTAGAATATTAAAAGTGCTAAAATGCTAAGGGGTGTTAAAGTTAAAGGCAAAATGTGCTAAAGGTGCTGAAGGGTTCGCGGAGTCGCCACCTAATTAGTTGGGTGAATTAGGACACCTAAATGTTAACTAGTTTAAAGTAAACATTAACTCCATTTTAATGGTCTGCAAAAATTGTGAGATTCTGGGCAAGGGTTCTTTATTATCCTAAAGGGAAGGGGTTAGGCACCCTAAATGATCCGCTAACTTGCGGCTGTCCGTTCAAACCTAGGGTTAATTGTTATTGCTAAGAATGCATGTTTGAAAGATACTTAATAGAAAGTATTTTTGGCAAAAGATTAATAAGATTAGTGCTATAAAACACATGTAAAGTTTAAAGCATGCCTTATATTATTTGTATAAAAACTATATGATGCAAAATGGGTTTATTGACTAAATGTATACATTTGCCTGCCTTGATTAGTTTACCACATGCTTAAGGGGGTTTCTTAGTATAAAAAAAATAAGATTTTCTATATGGATGTTATAGTAAGTGGGTTAGGAATCTTGAAAATAATATCATAGTTATGCAAGTTAAGATTTAATGACAAAAATAATGTCTAGACTACATGAATAATTATGCGAGTAAATGATTTAGTTATAACTTGAGTTAAAATGGTTAAAATGGTTTACTTAGAGGGGCAAGTAAATTTCTAATGTTAAACTCCTTACTAAGGATGACCCAAGCTCAAACTATTCTAAATATATTAATGTTAGAGTAGATGTTAGATAAATAATTACAACAAATGAATAGGGAAAGGATATGAATTAATAATGGTGACTCGAAGAATGGCGATATTCTTTCGCCGCGGTTTGGAAGTTCCTATGCGAGATGGATGCACACAAATGCGGGCCTTCATTTGAAGTAGCTCAAGATGAGTCTCGCCGTGAGACTCTTTATTTTCTTTCGTCGTGCCATGTAAAAATAAAGAAAGATAAGGATTAGTACGAGCCCAAATAATAATAAACAAGTACTAGGTATAAGAATTAGCACGTATGATTTATACTTAAAACATGTATGCATGATTGAATTGCGGGATAGCGAAATAGGCGAGAAGCAAATCCAAGGGAAGCCGAACCCAGATGTACATACATATGGGACAGGGTGTTGGGCAGTATGCAGGAAAGGAGAAATAAATCCCAAGATCAGCAAGTAAGAAATAAACAAAAGGCAAGTCCGAGGGCTGGACGAATCTAACAGTAATAATAACACAAGTAACGGCAACGACAGCAATACCAAAACAGCGGCAACAGTAACAATAGCGCCAACAGAACAGTAATAGCAACACTAATGCTAACCAACTATTTCTATGGCTTATGAGACTTTCTGGGTATGCAGTTTTAGAAATCCAAGTAAGACAAACATGTACATCTTGGCAGGCAATTCAGGTAATTAAAACAGCTGGGTATGAATGTCCTAAGTGCAGGCCTATATGAAGGTGATTAGTATGGATCCAAGCCCCGTCGTACTAGAGTGAAGAAAACAACACATATAATTAAACACGCGAAGAGACAAAAGACGACATGCAGTTTTATATTCGGTCCTAACTCCCTTTAAATATTAAGGCCGCAAAAACAGACCCAAGTTGCAAAGAACGGTCCAAAAGAGATCCATTCAGCCATGGGCTTTGATAAGGCAGACAATACATAGATATAACAGGCCCCAAATAACTAGTATTTCATATCTAGAGATGGCAGACTCAGGTTCATTCTTTCAGGTATACATGTAGACAGGATAATGCACAGACAAGAAAAAATAGAGGCTCATGAACTTGGGAGTAAACACTTAAACAACACAGCGGACAGATCCACACAGGTCTGCAAAAACTACAGATTCTTTATTTTTCAAGACAGAGAGAAGTGCGACCCCAAAACAGACAGTAACCATTACTTGGTCCTATTCTTTTATTTGTAAGAAGGAGAGCAAAGGACAAACTCTCCAATAACACGTACACTTCGCTGTGTTTTATAAACAGTGGCCAGTTTCGTATACCAAACAGAGGAGATTTCAAATAAGTGCAGGATGTTGAAACATATATCATTTAGGTTGCGCAACAGATTGACATGACACAACACATAGCTCGAAAGGTATTATAAACTGTCATGGATACATTTTAACACTTCGATATATAAAGGCAAACATATAGTCATTTAGTAAACGTGACGATCTAGAGATGGGCGGCGAAAGTCCTCAAAGCGATTACCTAACATCGTGAGGTATTTCATTATCTAATATCACATTTCATTTAGCAAGTAATTATAGTGGGCATAAATCCATTTCGTGGTTTTAAATAAGTAATTGCAAACCCAGGTTAACTAAATCGATCAACACAGCGCAATACTTTGACATCAATAGCAGGACAGTAGCGTGATAATCTTAACTAAGAATGATTAACCAAAACAGAATACGACAAACCATAAAACATGGAAATAAACTAGAATCGTGCGGAATTTGAATTTACCTTCTCCGGGCAGCGAACCGAGGCAGCGTATCAAGTCGTCGAAGTCACTCGGAGGGTTTGTGCTATGCGATAAAGAAGGGTGAGGCCTTAATTGCTAATGACTGATATATTTCTGGATATTGGTGGATGGTGTGCGATACTAATGCTCGAGAATGTTCGTGCTTGCGTGCGGCCATTCACCGTTGTTACTCATCGCTTCGCCGTTTTTGCTCTCTGTTTTCTCCTCCTCTCGCCCTAAATTGCTTATTTTCTTTGCTCTCCCCACTGAGCTCTGCTGCTCTCGATTCCAAGATGCTCTGCTGCTCTGCTCGCATATGTAAAAAGATTGCTACCCGACTGAGCTCTGCCTTTCGTTCTGCATTTGCATGTGCTTTATATAGCCATGGTTTGGGTAGATGTGATATGCTGATGATAGTGTCATTTTCGGACTTGCGTCATGGCGTCGTTTTCGGACTTGTTGTCTTGATACGCGTCGTTGCACTGGGCGATATTCTTCTTTGGCGTCGTTGCGTAGACATAATGCTGATCACGTCGTTGTCTGGACGTGTTGCTGATGACGTCGTTTTCGGACTTGTTGTGTTGATAACGGTGTTGCCTGGACTTGTTGCTGCTGGCGTCGTTGCGTAGACATAATGCTGATCACGTCGTTGTCTGGACGTGTTGCTGATGACGTCATTTTCAGACTTGTTGTGCTGATAACGTCGTTGCACGGGCGATGTTCTTCTTTGGCGTCGTTGCGTAGACATAATGCTGATCACGTCGTTATGCGGGCGTGTTCTTGATGGCGTCGTTGCACGGGCGTATTCTTTCTTGGCGTCGTTTTGGACTTGATTGTCACGACGTTCGGGGCGTGGTAGTGCCTTACGGGCACCCAGTAGTCATACATCGAGAACAATCGCGGAATATAAAACAAGACATGAAACATGATATAACTAGAACATTTTATCGATGAAAAAGGTTGCCTTTCGGCGTATATACATAAACCAAGTTTTTGCGATTACATCCCAGTGTACAACATGACTCTGCACCTCTAAGGAAATAACAACTATGGCGGGACGGGGCCGCCATACCTGGCATACCTGACTATCTACAACGGAGATCATACCCAAAAGTAGAGCCTCGGAGAGAGTGGAGCTCACGACACCAACGTAGAGATCTAAGGATGTGGATCTAGCACTGCTTTCCTCTAGAACTGCGGCGTAACGCATGGCCCGAAGAGGTCGATCAACAGTACCAAGTATGTGAAACTATAAAGTACTTTAAATGAAATCAAGGTATTTAAAACCTTTTCACAAATACATTCGATTCAATTGCACATAGTGCACATCACAACAATAACGATAATAGGAAAAGCGTAGCAGTCTAGTCTAGGCGCGAATGATCGAAGCAAGGCCAACCGCCCATAGTATCATTCTGCGTGCCTAGTCTGGACTTCCGCGATCGCGTAGGTCGCGCGAACCGCGTGAGGTATTCCGCGTCGGGGTAGCTAGCCCGGTACCTCACGGACTTCGCGATCGCGTAGCCTCAAAAGACCGCGTAGTCCCATGGACCGCATAGGCATCCGCGTCGGGCTACTGGCGGAATGATCAATCACTGGAGCATACCGCGACTCGCGTAGTCTCATAGACGCGTAGGCGTATAGACCGCGTCGAGGTGGCAAGCCACCGGTATAACAAGTCGAGGGTAGGTGATACAATAACGATCTGCGGACTTACCGGTTAGCAACGTAAGCCGGTGAGAATGACCCCCTTCACACATTACAAGGCATTTACCACATGCAGCATCATAGTATGTCTACCTATCAACCAATCTTACTACACTTAATAGAAAGCAATACAAGGCTTTTATAAACAAACAAATGTGATTCCTTTTATCATTCTTAGGTTGTTATACCTACTTCCATAAAGCTAGTATAACTCTTAAGCTTTTGTTTTAACACACTATTACTCTTACATTAAAATGATTCATTATTCTTTTGACATACTTTAAGGTTCTTATTATTGGGCTTAAGTCAAAAGACATTGCGATTATCATATGTGCGTCTGTAGTACTATATACTTAAAATATCATGCTCGAGAGTATAGGAAGAATCACATACCTTCTCGGAAATCCACTTGCCAAGTCGAGTATGTCGCGCAGAGAATCGACTATAATAGTCACGACATCTATCAAAGTCTAGACTATTACGTAGGTCATTCTAAGCAGAGGGTCCTCGATTCTACGGAAAGTCGGGCAGCACAACCCTACGGTGAGCTATATAAGTCTCTTGTGAAAACGATCACATGTAAATCTGATTCGTATATTCTTCTTTATACCCTTCTAAGGTGTTACGATTCAATTCTATTCCTTAATAACCTTCTAAGTATTTATACTTATTTCAATACTTCTACAATATGCATTCTCTAATTACAAAGAGGTTAGGATTATTTACCTAGATAAGCCCAATAATATCAAATAAAAGTCGATCTGAGCGAGGTTTAGCTCACAATCAAAGCTCCAAGGCGCTCAAGAATCCTTAGAAGTTTCCCATGACTTCTACTAAGTACTAAGGGATTTGGGCTAGGTTAAATTGGGCATTATAACAATACTAGAAGGCAACTCTTCTACCAAGGGAGGGGTAGGTTTCGGCTAGGCTAGGGGTGGGGTAGCCTCGGCGAGCTTACCGAGGAGGGTGTTGGACGAATTGTTTACAAAGGGAGAGGAAGGATTTTAGACTTGGAAAGCTTTTGTGGATGAAGAACTCTTCATCTCGAAAGGGGTATTTATAGGTCAAGACATGCGACCAATGGCGAGATTTAGTAAGTGCTAGGCAAGTGTAAGGTCAAGATTAGGGCAAGTGTACCTGCCAACTTGCACACAAAATATCTAACCAACTTTATGACAAGGATGGTCATCCATTCGCCTATTGCGTGACAAGTCCACCAATGAGAGGGTGGCAAGTGTCGCCTCTCGTTGGTCCAAAGTGTTCGTCTCTCGGAAAAATCCATAAAAATTAGAAATGACATGGCGGAATTTATCCTACGAAAGGCGTGGAAGCGTTTAGTCGGAAAACTATTCGTTTTGTGAGTTGTGCCCAATTATTTTCGTCGAGCCTAGCTTTTAAGGCTAACCTTTTATGCGTATTCCCTTACGTACATACTGCAAATACGGTATAACATTCTCCCCTCGCCAGAAACATTCGTCGAATGTTCCTTCCCCAGACAGGATAACGATAAGGTTCTTCATAACTTAAGCGATTTGCAAATGCCACACACGGCCACAAAACAACACTTAGGCAAAGCGATAACGAAAATTTACAAGTAGGAAAGTGAATTACGGAGGTGTGGGGAATAGGTGAGATACTTACGCCTCGTACCATCCTCGGCTTCCACGTCATCTCCTCACGAGCTCGTTCGCCACAAGACTTTGACGGAAGCCACGTCCTTGGTCGCAGACGCCTAACACGACGATCGACTATCGCTATGGGAATCTCCTCATCGATAACCCGCCGGTCACTGGACATCGTCAATCGGGTGTACCACAGATGGATCCCGATACATCTCGCCGGCGTAGATACGTGAAAAAGCGGATGCCGCGCCTCCGGATCGGACGGCGGATCAACTCATAGGCAACGCGCCTGCCTGCGGACAATGCGAAGCGGCCCGATGTACGCTTGGTGAGTTTTCCCTTCTTCGAATCTCATCACACCGCCATGGGTGACACCTTCAGAAAACCCAATCATCAGCTGCGAACTCGGATGTCGGCGTCGATGATCTGCATCGACCACATGCGACTCACGGTGTCGATAGCCACTCTCGGATAAACTTCGCTTATCCATCTGCTGCTGCACCAAGTCTGGTCCCACTAAGCGTACCTCGCCCACATGAACCATGCTATCGGCGATCTGCACTTCCTCATACAAAGCCTCATACGGCGCCATCCCGAATGCTAGAGTGGTAGGCTGTTATTATCTGCGAACTCTACCAGCGACAAGTGATCCTCCAGTACCCACGGAAGTCGATAACGGGCTCGCGGCGTATCCTCGAAGTGCGGATAGTGCGCTCTGCTGTCCCGTCATGCGTGGATGAAATGCGATTACTCGGGCTCACTGCGTCCCTAAACCCTCTGGAAGGACCTCAGGAAGTTAGCGTGGCGGGCTCCTGCATGCGATATGATCGAAATAGGGACTCATGCGATCGGCGATCTCTCGGATGTAAAGTGCGGCATAATCCTCGGTAGAAAGTCGTCTGACGGGAAGAAAGTGGGCTGATTTAAATCGACTGTCGGCGATAACCCATATAGAATCATGTCTCCTGCGAGTGCGAGGCAATCCTGTGATGAAGTCCGTGTTGATCACCTCGGCTTCGGTCGGGATCTCTATGCGTAACAAACCACGGGCTTACGGTGCTCTGCTTCACTGCGCGACAACACGGGCGAGCTACGAACTCTGCAGCGTCCTCTTCAAACCATCCCACCAATACACGGATCTAAGGTCGTGGTACATCTTGATCGACCACGGATGGATAGAGTAGCTTGTTGTGTGCTTCCCCCGAACACTCTGCTGAAGTCACGAAACATCTGGAACACACACGCCCTCAAACCTTAGCACCCGTCGGTGCTACCTCAAGGACCGCTTGCCTCACGAAGAGGCGTATCGCGATAACGTGCCAAAGCCGGATCCTCGGCTGTTGCCTCTTCGCTCGCCGGCGATGGAAGACTCGGCAACCTCACGAACTCTAACCCATCGCTATCGGAATCAATCAAGCGGACACGAGGCTCGCTAATCGATGCAAATCACGAACCATGCCCCCTCTGCAGCTGCACCTCGATAGACTCCCGTCGACTACGACTAAGGCATACGCCTGGCGTTGGCCTTAGGGTGGTACGGGATATCGACGTCATAGTCCTTAGCAACTCTAACCACCGTCTGCAGCCGTGGGTTCGGCTCCTCTGGTGAAGATATCTGGAGGCTCTTGTGGTCTGTATAAATATCCACGTGAACCCCATACAAATAGTGCCTCCGGATCTTGGCGTGAATCACGCTGCCGACTCAATCATGGGTGGGGTAGTTCCTCCGTGTATCTTAAGGCATCGGGATCGTATGCTATAACTCGCCTCTGCGTCAACACACATCCCAACCCGATGCACGGCGCATCACAATACACCACGTAACCATCTGGACCCTCGGGAAGAGTAAGAACGGGCGGTCGTCGATCTCTCGCTTAGCATGGAAACCACCTGCTCACGCGTGATCCATCTGAAACTTAGCGCCTTACGAGTCGGCTAGTCAATGGTGCGAGAGATAGAAGCAAACTTCTCTGAACGCCGATAATATCTGCAAGGCCCGTAAAGCTGCGAACCTCTGCCGGAGTAGTAGGTCTAGGCAGTCTGCTGCGCCGATCTTGGCGTATCCACTCGAATGCCATCGGCCCGACAATGTGCCCAAGAAAAGCCACGAAGTCAACAAAACTCACATTTGGAAAACTTCGCATCAATTCTTGATCGGAGAAGCGTCGGCCACGATCGCCAAATGCTCGCGTGCTCCTGCTCTGGCGAGAATAAACGAATATCATCAATGAACACTATCACAAGCGTGTCCAAAATGGTTTGAACACTCGGTTCATCAACTCCGTGAATCTGGCCGGGCATTGGTCAACCCAAAAGACATGACCACGAACTCATAATGCGTCTGGGTCCGAATGCGATCTGGGACATCGCCTCTCTAACTCGAACTCGATGATAGCGATCGTAGATCAATCTTGGAAAAACATCTCGCGCCGCAGTGATCGAACAAATCATCAATCACGGGAAGAGGGTATACGTTCTTAATGGTCACCTTGTTGTGCACGTAATCAACACACGTGCGCGGCGTCGTCCTTCTTCTTCACGAACAATCTGGCGCCCCGGGGAGAAACACTAGGTCCGATGAAACCGCTTCTCCAACAAATCACTCAATTGCTCCTTGACTCTCAACTCGGCGGGTGCCGTCTGTATGGCGGAATGGAAATAAGTAAGTGTCGCGGCGACATCTATACAAAACTCGATCTCCTCTCGGGAGGATGCGGGAGGTCGTCGAAACACGTGCGGGAACTCTCGACTCTGGGCGGCGAAAATCTGGTACGCGGCGATTATCAAACACCCGACGAGATGGTAGATATACCCCTTCGCACCATCTTCCTAGCCTTGAGGTAGGAAATAAACCTACCTACCGGCGATCTGGTGCTCCTCACTCAACAACCGGCTCGCCGAGCGGAACCGTACTACTCTCTCTCTCTGCGGTCTACATTGGCGTAGCGAAGCTAGCCAATCCATCCCCATGATCACGTCGAAGTCGATCATCTCCAACTCTATCAAGTCGGCAAGTGCGGCGTAAATGTCACGGGACAAGCTCTCATATACCGCCGAGCTACCACCGAATCACCCACCGGCGTAGCTACCTCGAAAGGGTCTATGGACTCGAGCTCTATCCCTATCCTACTAGCAACAAGGGAGATATATGGGAGTAGAACCGGATCTATCAAAGCATATACATGAGCCAGGCCCGATAAGGTACACGTGGCGACATCGGTGAGGCCTCACGATCTGTCGGTGGACAAAGCATAAATGCGGTTACGAGGACCGCTAGAAGCTGGAACCTGCGCCCACGACCTCTGCGCGACCTGCTGATCTCTGAGTACCACGCCTCGGGGCGAGTAGCTGTCGGGGATGAAGAAGCGGCAGACCGTAGGTGGGCCTACCCAGCGCCCGGTCGGAGCAAACTCTCGCGAAATGACCTGCGGCCACAAGTATGGCAAGTTCCGTAGTAGCATAACAGCTCCCGAATGGAATCTACCACAACGGCCACTGAGCAGACCTCGAGCAGTTAGCGCGCATTACCGAAATCAAGTCACGGGGCCACGACACCAGCGCTCTGGCATCTTGAAAATGATGTAGGAGTGCTCTGAGCCGGCTGTGGTGCAAATCTGGACTTCTGGCGATCTTGCCACGAGAACCACCAAAAGAACCGGCCGATCTGGCGCCGCCTGCTTCGCGATATCGGTCTGCCGGTCTCTACGCTCGCCGCGTCAATGAGCACTGCATCTGGTAATGTCCATGCACAGGTGAAGGGACACCCGCAAGACTTCGGCCATATAGTCGTCTAGCCGGTGGCGTAGCGATGCACCGGTCCTCCATATCTGCTACGGTCGCGAGAACATATCGAGCGATGAATCAAACTCGACATTGTACTCTCTAAGCGTGCGTCCTCCCGCCTCGATAACAAAAATCGTCGGATCGTGCCCTCGCCGTGCGGAGGCAAGAAGTGTGTGAGAAAAGCCTCGAAAACTCATCCCATCTGCTGGAGTGCATGCTCTCCCGGAAAGCTCAGTGAATCAAACCAATCGATTGCGGTATCCGCGCGGCGACGCGAACAACGTCACGGACTCGATCTCTGAAGCCACGATCACCGCGTAATCCTCTGCAGCTGACGGATGAACTCCTGCGGATCATCCTCCGGCCTCGACCCATAAAACTCTGGCGGGCTACAACTAAAAATCCGTAGTCTCAAACTATACGCCTCGGGTGCCTACGGGTGCGGCCCGAGCTGGGCTGGAACTGCCGCGTCCGGCCTCTCTCGTGTCGGGCCTGACTTTAGCCAAAGGCGGGCCATCTCGCTTGCCCTAACTCCTCGCCCCGGTGTGGGGCGGGAGGTGTGGGTGCTGTGGTCTCTTTGGGGCCGGGCGTCATGGAACTCGCCGTCTCGGGTATAGGCGGGCACGAGCCTCGTGACTCTGGGTGTCACACTAGCGGCTCCTCGTTTGCCGCCACAGGCCGGGTTGCCTTACGTGGAGGCATATACATTCTGAGAAAGGAATGCGTTAGAGGTCGACTATAACATGCCTCTAAAGCACGATCTCGAGTGAGAAGAATGGAAACCAATCCTAAATATCCTATAGCCTCACGATTATTGGTGTGGTGCGCGACACCGATAATCAAGACTTCTACTGAACACGGTGCATAGACATTTTCCAGGATTAAGCGCTCGATACCACTTTTGTCACGACCGTTCGGGGCGTGGTAGTGCCTTACCCGCACCCAAGTAGTCATACATCGAGAGAACAATCGTGGAATATAAAACAAGACATGAAACATGATATAACTAGAACATTTTATCGATGAAAAGGTTGCCTTTGGCGTATATCATAAACCAAGTTTTTGCGATTCATCCCAAGCTGTCATGACTACAGACCTCTAAGGAAATAACAACTATGGCGGGACGGGGCCCGCCATACCTGGCCACAACTATCTACAACAGGAGATCATACCCAAAAGTAGAGCCTCGGGAGAGAGTGGAGCTCACGGCACCAACGTAGAGATCTAAGGATGTGGATCTAGCACTGCTTTCCTCTAGAACTGCGGCATGAGCGGCCCCAGGGAGAGGTCGATTACAGTACCAAGTATGTGAAACTATAAAGTACTTTAAATGAAATCAAGGTATTTAAAACCTTTACACAAATACATTCAGTTCAATTGCACATAGTGCCACATCACAACAATAACAGTAATAGGAAAACTGTAACATGTCTAGTCTAGGCCGCGAATGATCGAAGCAAGGCCAACCGCCCATAGTATCGTTCTGCGTGCCTAGTCACGGACTTCCGCGATCCGCATAGTCACACAGCGGACCGCGTGAGGTATTCCGCGTCGGTAGCTAGCCCGGTACCTCACGGACTTCCGCGATCCGCGTAGCCTCAAAAGACCGCGTAGTCCCATGGACCGCATAGGCATCCCGCGTCGGCTACTCTGCGGAATGATCAATCTGGAGCATACCGCACTCGCGTAGTCTCATAGACCGCATGGGCCGTATAGACCGCGTCGGGTGGCAAGCCCTGGTATAACAAGTCGAGGGTAGGTGATACAATAACGATTAAGCGGACTTACCGGTTAGCAACGTAAGCCTGTGAGAATGACCCCTTTCACACATTACAAGGCATTTAACACATGCAAAGGCATCATAGTATGTCTACCTATCAACCAATCTTACTACACTTATGAAAGCAATACAAGGCTTTTATAAACAAACAAGTAAACGATTCCTTTTATCATTCTTAGGTTGTTATACCTACTTCCCATAAAGCTAGTATAACTCTTAAGCTTTTGTTTTAACACCAACTATTACTCTTACATTAAAATGATTCATTATTCTTTGACATACTTTAAGGTTCTTATTATTGGGCTTAAGTCAAAAGACATTGCCGATTATCATATGTCGTCTGCCGTACTATATATACTTAAAATATCATGCTCGGAGTATAGGAAGAATCACATACCTTCTCGAAATCCACCGCCAAGTCGAGTATGTCGCTGAGAGAATCGACTATAATAGTCACGACATCTATCAAAGTCTAGACTATTCTGTAGGTCATTCTAAGCAGAGGTCCTCAATTCTACGGAAAGTCGGGCGTACAACCCTACGGTGAGCTATATAAGTCTCATCTTGAAAACAGTCCTATGTAATGCAGTTCGTATATTCTTCTTTTATACCCTTCTAAGGTGTTACGATTCAATTCTATTCCTTAATAACCTTCTAAGTATTTATACTTATTTCAATACTTCTACAATATGCATTCTCTAATTACAAAAGAGGTTAGGATTATTTACCTCGATAAGCCCAATAATATCCAAGTAAAAGTCGATCTGGCGAGGTTTAGCTCACAATCCAAAGCTCAGCGCTCGAGAATCCTTAGAAGTTTCCACAACTTCTACTAAGTACTAAGGGATTTGGGCTAGGTTAAATTGGGCATTATAACAATACTAGAAGGCAACTCTTCTACCAGGAGGGGGTAGGTTTGGCTAGGCTGGGGTGGGGTAGCCTCGGCGAGCTTCCGAGGAGGGGTGTTGGGCGAATTGTTTACAAAGGGAGAGGAAGGATTTTAGACTTGGAAAGCTTTTGTGGATGAAGAACTCTTCATCTCAAGAGGGGTATTTATAGGTCAAGACATGGCCAACCAATGGCGAAGATTTAGCCTTGAGTGCTAGGCAGTGTAAGGTCGAGATTAGGGCAAGTGTACCTGCAACTTGCACACAAAATATCTAACCAACTTTATGACAAGGATGGTCATCCATTCGCCCTATTGTGTGACAAGTCCACCAATGAGAGGGTGGCAAGTGTCGCCTCTCGTTGGTCCCAAGTGTTCGTCTCTCGGAAAAATCCAAAAATTAGAAATGACATAGCGGAATTTATCCTACGAAAGCGTGGAAAGCGTTTCGTCGGAAAACTATTCGTTTTGTGAGTTGTGCCCAATTATTTTCGTCCAAGCCTAGCTTTTAAGGCTAACCTTTTGTACGTATTCCCTTACGTACATACTCTGGAAATACGGGGTATAACATTGATGTGTTGATAACGTCGTTGTGTGGGCGATGTTCTTCTTTGGCGTCGTTGTGTAGGCCAATCGCGATGCGTCGTTACTGGGCGTATTCTTTGGCGTCATTTTCGGACTTGGCGTGTTGCTGATGGTGTCGTTGCGTAGACATATTCTTTGCTCGCGTCGTTATGCGGGCGATATTCTTGATAGCGTCGTTTCGGTGGTTGTCTTGATAACGCGTCGTTGCCTAGGCGTGTTATTCTTTGGCGTCGTTTGGACTTCTTTGTGTTGATAACGTCGTTGCTGGGCGTATTCTTTGTTGGCGTCGTTTTGGACTTCTTTGTCTTGATAACATCGTTGCTGAGCGTATTCTTCTTGGCGTCGTTTTGGACTTCTTGTCGATAACGTCGTTATGCGGGCGTGTTCTTCTTTGCTCGTAGAATAAATGCTCGCAAGCTAATTTTGAGAAAAATTAGTGTATACTGTTTAAGCGAAATGATAAATACATATGAGAAGTGCAGTGCAGCGGGTAGAGATGTAAATCGCGTCTGACAGCGAATGCGAGATGTTGTCCTTGTTTTCTCCCAATATAGTGACTTGGCGGTGAAGCTTCCGTCTTGCATAATTTCGGTGGGTTATGCAGGGTATTTGTGGTACCATTGAAGGAATTAATCATCAATAGCGGATCTGCCACTCTCACTATCTCACTATTTTAGGTGTTTGCTATCGTTTCGGTTTGTTTAGAGAATTTGTATGTTATACTAAATGTAGAGAATCTCAAAGCCTCTAGTACTACCCAATTGGTTTTAAAAGACAAATTATTGTCATATGGATGGAGAGGAATATGAGACTCTTTCAGTGAAGGTCAAGATTGTTAGCTCTCTGATATCACTTACCACTCGGGAGGTCTTATGATGAAGAAGTTGGTGGCAAGATGAATCATTTAGATAGATGTCCATAGTAGTTGAGAGGGTGGAGCCAGGAGTGCGTAATGACTAATCTTTCCTTTGCATTTTCTGGTTGGTTTTTAATTGAGTTGAAACACAATAGATTTTGGAGCAAGTTGTCCAAACTCTTGATGATTTAGTTTGTATGTAGCACTTGGTTGGTGAATAAAATATTTACTTACCAAAAAGAAGAAATTATTGAGTATTGAAATGAAACGAGGTCGGATGGAGCGAGAAAGAATTTTGAGGATTCATTTAGCGAACTCAGGCTATTACGGCGAGGTGTAGTTGTTGCTATTGTTGCATTGAGATGTATGTTGGGACTAACTTGAAGTTATTAGGTTGTTTGAGTCGGCGTACTTTATATGAAAAACACATGTAGTTTGTATCCTCTTTTTGTTTCCAAGCATGATAACGGATGTAATTGAAGTTTCTTTGTTGCGGAATGAAAGCTATTTTACATTACGTGATTTGAAGGGAGCAAGCTCTCGGTAGTGTTTTTAACATACTTTTTAACCTCAATAAGTTCATGGCCTTTGAAACGCGATCCTTCCAATTCGTCGGGTAATTAATTGAAAGGCTAAGATATGGTGATAATGTAGTTATGGTGTTGCTTGGTGTTGTTACCAATGGTTGACATGAGTTTCTTCTTGTTGCCGGGGCGTGAGAACCCAATCGATTGAATGGGATCGGCTTGCACGGGAATATATTAGACTCTCGATGGAGGAAGATCGAGAGGATCCTCGATGGAAGTGCGGATATGCAGGATGAATCACTTGAGGCTCCGCCACGAGTTCTAGTCCGTGATAGAATGGTATGGAGAATGCGATTACATAGATAACTTAATGCAGGATGAATCACTTGAGGCTCCGCTTCTTGCGGCGTCGTTGCGTGAACATAATCGATCACGTCGTTATGCGGGCGTGTTCTTGATGACGTCGTTTTCGGACTTGTTGTGTTGATAACGGCGTTGCCTGAACTTGTTGCTGCTGGCGTCATTGCGTAGACATAATGCTGATCACGTCGTTGTCTGGACGTGTTGCTGATGACGTCGTTTTCAGACTTGTTGTGCTGATAACGTCGTTGCACGGGCGATGTTCTTCTTTGGCGTCGTTGCGTAGACATAATCGCGATCACGTCGTTTATGCGGGCGTGTTCGCGATGGCGTCGTTACGGGCGTATTCTTTGCTGGCGTCGTTATCGGACGTGCTGTGCTGATAACGTCGTTGCCTGGACGTGTTGCTGCTGTCGTCGTTGTGTAGACGCAATCGCGATGGCGTCGTTACTGGGCGTATTCTTCTTGGCGTCGTTGTCGGACTTGGCGTGTTGCTGATGGCGTCGTTGCGTAGACATATTCTTTGCTCGCGTCGTTATGCGGGCGTGTTCTTGATGGCGTCGTTTGGTGGTTATCGCGATAACGTCGTTGCCTGGACGTGTTGTTGTTGGCGTCGTTGCATAGACATATTGCTGCTCACGTCGTTGTGTGGACGTGTTGCTGATGACGTCGTTTTCGAACTGGTTGTGCTGATAACGTCGTTGCCTGGACGTGTTATTGCTGGCGTCGTTTTCGGACTTGCTGTGTTGATAACGTCGTTGCCTGGACGTATTCTTCTTTGGCGTCGTTTGGACTTGTTGTCGCGATAACGTCGTTGCACGAGCGTATTCTTTGTTGGCGTCGTTTCGGACTTCTTTGTCTTTGATAACGTCGTTATGCGGGCGATATTCTTCTTCTCACTGTAGAATAAATGCTCCTGCAAGCTAATTTTGAGAAAAATTAGTGTATACTGTTTAAGCGAAATGATAAATACATATGAAGTGCAGTGCGTGGTAGAGATGTCGTCACGATGTCACGACCGAATCGGACCGTGGCCGGTGCCTTAACCGGGCACCCTAGTGACACAACATCGAGAAAACCGGAATGTAAACTCAAGATAAACAACCATTAAGATATAGAATAGTCTAGCCCAAAATGGCTAACCCAAGTACATAAACCAAGCGATTACATCCTTACACCCCGATTCAGCGGGACTACAAGCCTACAGAAGGTATAACACTATGACGGACAGGCCCCGCCATACCACGAATGTACAAAAGTCTACAACCTCGAGAATCGTACCAAAGACGAGGCCTCCGAGAAATGGAGCCTTCCGAGAACCGAACCGTGATCTAAGAGTGCGGATCGCAAGCTATGAACCTCGACTGCGGCGTAACGCAGCCCGAAGGAGTCGATAACATGTACCAAATATGCGGCGGAAAATCGTAATAATATCATAAGTCAAAATATAATTTGGAGTTATAGGCGAAAATCGGTTTACCTTACCGTGCCTTACTAACAATGAGTAACAAATGTATATATATATCTGCGTAAAAATAGGAAGCTCGTGATCAAAGCAGGTACCTCGCCGTAGTATCATTAAGCAATCCTACTCACGGGACTATTTCACCCTCATAGGTCATGTGGACCCGCGTGAGGTCATCCGCCTCGTCGTGGGATTGCTTTCACCCGCGTGGGACTATTTCACCCGCATGGATCCTGTGGATCCGCATGAATACCATCAGCGTACTCGCGTGGGACTATTTCACCCGCATGGATCCTATGGTCGGATCCGCGTAGTACAAGCGCCGCACTTGCGTCATGGGTAGCAAATCCATGGCATAAATAGTAAACCATCCTATTGGAGCATACCCGGGCCACCCATCGATGTCGTATGTCCAAAGGAAATAACAAGAATAACCGGGGTTTACCAGTAATAATATATATATAACATAGCTCATCCGCTATCATACATACATAAGCACTACCGCCTATCATATCATAACATAAGCACTACTGCCTATCATATCATAACATAAGCAAGTTAAGAAAATACCCTAACTTCTTATTAATATTATTAATATATCCTCTCATTTTAGTATACCTAAGGCACCAACATGTCTTTTAATATAAAATCAGAATTTAACCCAAGTACTGTACTTCTAACCTTTTAAGAAATAACTCCTTTTATACAAAAATTCCAAGATACTAATCACCATAGCATCAAGTTACAATTCCTTTTCAAAACAAGTCACATTTCCTTTTAAAACTATCTCAAGCTTCTAAATTAAGTGACTTCATTTCTTGTAAAACCTTAGGCAATTCATGCCTTAGAACCATTTTCCTTCCACAAGTTCAAATCATCAAAACTTTTCTCCATTAAACTTTCACAAACTAATATAACCAACTCCCCATAAAGCCGTTACATTAGAGTTAAACAATAGTAAAACACATTCCCTTAAGTCGAGGATTTTTATACTTTTCTTTTAAAACGAAGCAAGTATCAAATACTTATAACAAACGAAGATTTCCAAATCTTGTACGTCTACCGTACTACATAGGTACAACTAATCATGCTCAAGAGATAGGAAAGCTCCACATACCTCTTCAGTCAATCCACAAGCTAAGTCCAATTTACCGCACGTAGTATGTCAACCTAATGTAGTATTTAGGCAACAACATGCTCATAAAATCCCCCTAACCAATTCTTTCATAATCACACCCCATTTCTTACATGCAACTACTCTAAGTGCATTTTTCCAACTACAAATTTTTCCTATTAAACATGCAACACCCAATACCAACTACAAGAGAAGAAATGTTACCTTAAGTTTTAGCCAAACTTATTCCAACACCTTGCTAGCCTTTTTCTCCAAGAACACCACCACAATAGCACTTCTAAGCTAGTCACAAGCTTTCTTCTTGCCTTTAACTTTTCAGATTTTCTTAGGCTAGAACACTTCTTGAGGTTTTAGAGAGAAGGGGGAGCTCAAGCTTTGGAGAGAGAGAGAGAGAGAGAGTAAAGATGAAAGATGGAAAAGTGACCAAGCCTTGGTCAATTATATTGCATGCGTTCGAAAATCGGATGGGGACACTTGTCCCCACTCAGGCCCTTTCAAAATAAAAATCTGACTTTTCCTAAGTTTTTCCACGATTTCCGCCTCGGCGCGCAGCCCTGCTTCCGGCGCGCGGCCGCTCCTGCGGACCGCCGGATCTTTCGGGCCGCGGCTTTGCTTCCGGGCGCGGCTGGCGACTCACCGCGCCACGCGCGCGCGCGGCCGCCTCGTGCCGCGGCTGAGCCACGAGCGTGTTTTCTCTAATTTCTCGCCACGGCCCCACGCGGCCCGAACCACGGGGTATAACACGTCGCTGGCGAATGCGAGATGTTGTCCTTGCGGATATGCTAAATCTGCAAGCGATGTTGCACGAGCGTATTCTTTGTTGGCGTCGTTTTCGGACTTGCTGTGCTGATAACGTCGTTGTCTGGACGTGTTGCTGCTGCTCCTGTAGAATAAATGCTCCTGCAAGCTAATTTTGAGAAAAATTAGTGTATACCTGTTTAAACGAAATGATAAATACATATGAGAAGTGCAATTCTGTGGGTAGAGATGTAGATCACGTCGCTTTGCGAATCGAGATGTTGTCCTTGCACGGACATGCTAAATGCTGCAACTGACGAATTGCCATGATGCCTTTGTTGTATGCGATGCGTGGGTTGCAAATTTAACTTTATGCCCGAGCTGATGCGCTAGCCTTTGTTGCGGAATTCAGAATTTTTACTGTTGATTGTCGATGCCCTTACGCCTGCTTCGATCACGGACTTTGAATTTTGGATTGTTTCATATCATCCGCCTCTGCTTCTTTTACCTGCGAAAAAACTTTTGCGTATTTTACGCCCGGCTATTGCACTTACATTAATATGAAAATCTGCGCTCAAAGAAAATTTGTGAGTTTTTGGGAAGTCGATTCGTATTTGACTTCGCGCTTGTTCCTTGACATCTGCGTGCACGGCACGCTTGGACTGCAACCCCGCACAGTTTCCTACCTGTCCCGATTTTGAATCGTAAAGGGTGTTTGGCCTAAAGTGGGTCTCAATGGAGTTGCTTGTGGATTCTCGTTATTTTCAGACGAAGGGAAAGCTTCCTAATGGTGTGACCGAAGCCGATTTAGGCGCCACGTATCCCACGAGGAATCAGTCACGGCGTAGTTCATTACATGAAAACTCAAGCAAAACAAAATGAAAACTTAGATATGAGTCTTAAATTATTCTGCTAAACTAAATTGTTCTTTCTTATCCGGGCTCTAGGCGGACCAGAACAAGGGTGTGAATCCAACCAATACGCCTTCGCTTCGCATCATGGTCGGTCTTCATGCTCGCTATCGCACCTCCTTCTTGCGGTGCATGCTTGGATAAATGGCGATCGATTCAGCGAGCGGTTACGCCGAGAACACCTCTTCCTTTGGGGTTTATTGTACTCACTGGGGGAGGCCTCCTCCACCTGAATGACTCCCTCTTTGATTAACTCCTCTATTTTGTCCTTGAGTGTATAGCAATTTTCGATGTCGTGCCCCTCGACACCGGAGTAGTATGCACAATGTTTGGTTTTATCATGCCCTCGGGAAGTAGGCCTGGGGGTATTTCTGGGAATTGGCTGGAGTATTCCTGCGCCAATCCTCATACACTTGGGTTATGGGTTTGGCTAAAGGTGTATAGGTTCTGGTTGGCTTTCTCTCAGCATCTATGCGGGGTTTGAAGATGTTTAGTGAACGGGCCTTTGGTTGTGGCGTATACACGGATAGGTATCGCAAGGGGTTGTCGTATGCATTGCGAAAGTAGGTTTGTGGTGGCATTTGGTTTGTGTTTGGCTGGAGTATGGTAGACATTTGTATGGGATATATGGGTACATTGTATATTGGCTGAATGGGATATGTAGTAAGAGGGTACTGGTAATAATTTGGAGAATTTTGGTTATTTGTAGTGACGAGTGTTTTAGTGATGTTTCTGAGCCTTCTGATTTGACTGCTGAGGTTGCCATTTGTCGCGTAATTGGGCGAGTGTTCGATCGGATCTACGCTTTTCTTTTCGAGACCGCCGCTTATAGGAACCAAGACAGTTCCGACTGCTCGCTCAAATGCCCTTGAATCAGTCATGTCGCTGGACCGTGCCTTTGATCTTGTGAGATATCGATGCTCTGCCATTGCTTAGTCAAATACAAATCGACCTTTGGGGAAGATGATAAATCATTTTAGACAAAATGCAGCAAACTGCGTTAGTGTAAAGCACGTGATTTTGCAGAAGTGTAAAAACATTTAGCAAGTACATGTTGCACGTAAATTGTCACATTGCAAGCGAGTCCTAATATGCATGGGGACCCCTTTATGCCAGAGGTAGGCCTAAACGTCACATATGCGAGGCTGTGATAGATTTGTCCAAGTCGTCCAACTATAATGCTTTTGTTGGAAGTGGCGACCAAATGACGGTGCACTTTTTCCAATTTCGGCGTGTCATGATTAGGCTTGGATTTGTCTATAATTATCACGCTACACATAATATGTTGGTTGGTTGTTGGGTTGAGAAACCCGTCGACAAATTTGGTGTTTTCTTAATTGTGGTGTCGATGCCAAGGACCGACCCACCTAAGGTAAATGCATGCATGCCCTAAAATAAAGGGTGGTATAACTCTATCTTAAGTTTCTAAGATTTGGCTTTTCTAGACGCAATGTTCCCGAGCGGACAACACGAGTGAGAAGGCTACGCGGCCACCGGTTAGACCGGACACTCCACGTATATTACCAACTCTCCTAAATTTGGGTTTTGAAGAAAGAATTTTGCTGATGCACCAAGCGCACCTCGCATGTGGTGTGTGATTGTGTGAATTTTCCAGAGTGGAAGAAATATGAGCGGAATGCCAGTTTAAGGAAAACAGTAAAGCAGGTAGCAATTAAAATAAATAAAACAAAATACAACACACAAAATTTAAATGCAAAAAGTAATGCCAAATAATAACCCTAGTTCTGTTATGGTTAAGAACCTTAATCCCCAGCAGATTCGCCATTCTGTCACGCCCCTTTTTCGACCGCGACATTATTCTAACGAATCTCCTACTTAAATAAAAATGTTAGAAAATGAAATAAAATGCTAACTATGCTAAAAAATGCTTTAAAAGGTGCTAGAATATTAAAAGTGCTAAAATGCTAAGGGGTGTTAAATTAAAGGCAAAATGTGCTAAAGGTGCTGAAGGGTTCGCGGAGTCGCCACCTAATTAGTTGAGTGAATTAACACACCTAAATGTTAACTAGTTTAAAGTAAACATTAACTTCATTTTAATGGTCTGCAAAAATTGTGAGATTCTGGGCAAGGGTTCTTTATTATCCTAAAGGGAAGGGGTTAGGCACCCTAAAGGATCCGCTAACTTGTGGTTGTCCGTTCAAACCTAGGGTTAATTGTTATTGCTAAGAATGCATGTTTGAAAGATACTTAATAGAAAGTATTTTTGGCAACAGATTAATAAGATTAGTGCTATAAAGCACATGTAAAGTTTAAAGCATGCCTTATATTATTTGTATAAAAAATATATGATGCAAAATGGGTTTATTGACTAAATGTATACATTTGTCTGCCTTGATTAGTTTACCACATGCTTAAGGGGGTTTCTTAGTATAAAAAAAATAAGATTTTCTATATGGATGTTATAGTAAGTGGGTTAGGAATCTTGAAAATAATATCATAGTTATGCAAGTTAAGATTTAATGACAAAAATAATGTCTAGACTACATGAATAATTATGCGAGTAAATGATTTAGTTATAACTTGAGTTAAAATGATTACAATGGTTTACTTAGAGAGGCAAGTAAATTTATAATGTTAAACTCCTTACTAAGGATGACCCAAGCTCAAACTATTCTAAATATATTAATGTTAGAGTAGATGTTAGACAAATAATTACAACAAATGAATAGGGAAAATATATGAATTAATAATGGTGACTCGAAGAATGGCGATATCCTTTCGCCGCGGTTTGGAAGTTCCTATGCGAGATGGATGCACACAAATGCGGGCCTTCATTTGAAGTAGCTCAAGATGAGTCTCGCCGTGAGACTCTTTATTTTGCTCCGGTGCGTGCCATGTAAAAATAAAGAAAGATAAGGATTAGTACGAGCCCAAATAATAATAAACAAGTACTAGGTATAAGAATTAGCACGTATGATTTATACTTAAAACATGTATGCATGATTGAATTGCGGGATAACGAAATAGGCGAGAAGCAAATCCAAGGGAAGCCGAACCCAGATGTACATACATAAGGGACAGGGTGTCGGGCAGTATGCAGGAAAGGAGAAATAAATCCCAAGATCAGCAAGTAAGAAATAAACAAAAGGCAAGTCCGAGGGCTGGACGAATCTAACAGTAATAATAACACAAGTAACGACAACGACATCAATACCAAAACAGCGGCAACAGTAACAATAGCGCCAACAGAACAGTAATAGCAACACTAATGCTAACCAACTATTTCTATGGCTTATGAGACTTTCTAGGTATGCAGTTTTAGAAATCCAAGTAAGACAAACATGTACATCTTGGCAGGCAATTCAGGTAATTAAAACAGCTGGGTATGAATGTCCTAAGTGCAGGCCTATATGAAGGGGATTAGTATGGATCCAAGCCCCGTCGTACTAGAGTGAAGAAAACAACACATATAATTAAACACGTGAGGAGATAAAAGACGACATGCAGTTTTATATTCGGTCCTGACTCCCTTTAAATATTAAGGCCGCAAAAACAGACCCAAGTTGCAAAGAACGGTCCAAAAGAGATCCATTCAGGCATGGGCTTTGATAAGACAGACAATACATAGATATAACAGGCCCCAAATAACTAGTATTTCATATCTAGAGATGGCAGACTCAGGTTCATTCTTTCAGGTATACATGTAGACAGGATAATGCACAGACAAGAAAAAATAGAGGCTCATGAACTTGGGAGTAAACACTTAAACAACACAGCGGACAGATCCACACAGGCCTGCAAAAACTACAGATTCTTTATTTTTCAAGACAGAGAAGTGCGACCCCAAGCAGAGCGATAACCATTACTTGGTCCTATTCTTTTATTTGTAAGAAGGAGAGCAAAGGACAAACTCTCGATAACACGTACACTTCATTGTGTTTTATAAACGATGGCGATTTAGATACCAAGCAGAGGAGATTTCAAATAAGTGCGGGATGTTGAAACAAATATCATTTAGGTTGCGCAATGATTGACATGACACGACACACATGCTCGAAAGGTATTATAAGCGTCATGGATACATTTTAACACTTCGATATATAAAGGCAAACATATAGTCATTTAGTAAACGTGGCGATCTAGAGATGGGCGGTGACAAGTCCTCGAAAGCGATTACTAACATCGTGAGGGTATTTCATTATCTAATATCACATTTCATTTAGCAAGTAATTATAGTGGGCATAAATCCATTTTGTGGTTTTAAATAAGTAATTGCAAACCCAGGTTAACTAAATCGATCAACACAACGCAATACTTTGACATCAATAGCGACAAACGATGGCGTGATAATCTTAACTAAGAATGATTAACCAAAACAGAATACGACAAACCATAAAACATGGAAATAAATTAGAATCGTGCGGAATTTGAATTTACCTTCTCCGGGCAGCGAACCGAGGCAGTGTATCAAGTCGTCGAAGCCACTCAGAGGGTTTGTGCTATGCGATAAAGAAGGGTGAGGCCTTAATTGCTACTGACTGATATATTTCTGGATATTGGTGGATGGTGTGCGATACTAATGCTCGAGAATGTTCGTGCTTGCGTGCGGCCATTCACTGGTTGTTACTCGACTGCTTCCTCATTTTTTTTGCTCTATGTTTTTCTCCTCCCTCTGCCCCTAAATTGCTTATTGCTATTTTACTGCTCTCCCCACTGAGCTCTGCTGCTCTCGATTCCAAGATGCTCTGCTGCTCTGCTCGCATGTGTAAAAACGATTGCTACCCGACTGAGCTCTGCCTTTCGTTCTGCATTTGCATGTGCTTTATATAGCCATGGTTTGGGTTCTAATGTTGGTAATCATTTAAGGCTGAGATTTTTGTGCTTATTCTTACTGATTTAGTACTGATTTCGTGCGATTCGAACAGGTTATGGTAAGGTAAACAATTTGAAGGATTTGGTTTAGTTATGGTAAGAAGAGCTGGCTGGGTGTGCGTGGGTAAAGGAAAACCCCGGATTCTCCGGCGAGAAATCCGGACATGGCTGCGACGGGTTCTCATTTAGTTTTTAGGTTTTCGTCTTTTGATTGAGGGGGACGAGAGAGATAGGCGATAGGTAAAGGGTTGCTGTGGGCTGAGTATAAGGTGAAGGGATGCTGGGCTTGCGGGTCGCGTGGGTAATTGGGCTGGGTAGTGGGCTAGGCGGGTTTATTTAGGTATGGAGTGGGCTGGGCGAAAATGGTGTGTAGTTAGTTTTAATTAGGTATTAATTTGGGTAGTGTATTATTAATTAATTAGTGATAAATTAAATTAACAAAATGTGACTAAATTATTTAGGTGCTTCATTAGTTTGAGTTTTATTACAATAATAAACGCGAGTGTGCTATTTAATTAGTGCTTAATATTTTAGAATGCGGCACTATTATTTAAAATCTTATTTATTGTGCATTATTTATTTAAAATAAGTTATGAAATTGCTTTGCGTATTAATAAATGCGACTATGCTACTTGACACGATGTCATTGCTAAATTATTTATTTTATGTATTTATTATTAATTATTAAGAATTGTTTGACAGGGCTTAAAATTAATAAATGCGGGCGCGAGACTCTAAGTGCTTAATACTCTACGTAAAATGCGGTGTTATTATTAAATTGCTTATTTATGTCTGTATTAATGTTTTATCGCTGCATTTTTTATTATTTAAAATTATTTGAAAATTGGTGTAATTTTATAGTTAATGACTGGGCGGAAGGGTCAAAATTGGATGTCAACAGACAATATAATTTGAAGCTCAACATCGGTGAACAAAGAATTGAAATGTGTTTGATTCTGATATCATGTAAAGAATGAATCTTGGGCATAACTCAACCAAAAAACTAGCTTGTTACTTGTATGATGAGTATTGTCCAAGTTAATATAAGGAGTTCATGTTTCCATTCCACATCCGATATGATATTCTTAACACTTATTAATGTCGAAATTATCCCAAATCAAAGCCTTCTTCGACGTATCTATGGCAGCTTCAACTTCATCTACCTATGACAGCTTACGAGTGTCTGTCAATGGTTGCAATTCCCTTTCTTCTGGATTCATCAGATTTCACTATCTCTTCCAACGTCAATCAATACAATTTCAAAATTCTATAAAATAAAGAAATTCAGAGAGCAAAATTTAATAGGTGAAATATGTTTCACTACATATTTGTACTTTATAAAATCAAAATAAGTAAAAAAAAGTTCACATATATCTAATTATACTTTTCTTTATCATTTTCATATATTCAAACTATATCTAATCATTTTAACCTCGACAAATAAAATCTTCATACAATGACCTACATCGATCACTCGCTTAAACTTGTATTTATTCTTTCACGTATAGTTACTTTTTCAAAACTCTACCTTAATAACATTGATATTATTTTATAAAATCGTATGATTACTACACAATTCGATATACATAAATATTTTTGAAATACTATTTTCGCTTACTTTTCAAACACAAAAAATAAGTTAACAAACTACTTATTTTATAGAAAAAACATTTTCTTTCGTACCACATGCATATGCACGTTGTTAGGGATGGACATAACTCATCAAAAACTGAATTATCGAACCGAATCGGTATTTACCGTATGAACTAAACTAAAATTTACCGTATCAAACCGAATCAGAATTTAATTTACTGTACCGAACAAGAATTTAATATCTACTTTCAATTATGATTATCAAATTTTAAAAATATCGGACCGAATACCGAACCATGAGACGATGGGTACACAATTGGATTTTGGGAGTCGCCTTTAGTTCGGGTTTTTCTCGTCTTTGGTGCTTCCTTTTTGTGGAGTGTTAGATTTCCAGGGAAGAAAGGTCCTTATTATTATCTGCATTTCCTTCACACAAACACAAAATACTTAGCTTCCAGGGTTTCGTTTTCCTTTCTAAATTCTCCACCTCCGATCTCTCTAATTGAAATTTCAATCAATCCTAGGGTTTCACGAACTTCCGATTCGTATTGATCCGTCGCATTTTTTTGTTGTCGGAACCCTAGTTTTTGGGATTGGGAAGATATTGCGTGTGATGCGAAGAACAATTACGGTTCGTTTAGGGTTTGTTGAAGATCTTAAGGATTTGGGTTCGATTTGATTTTAAAAGAGGTTGCAATGGATGTGGATTTTAATGGTGATGTAATGAGCCTGGATGCTGAGCTTTTGCAATTACCTGAAGTGTCTCCTTTGGCTATTAAAGCTAACCCTTATGTTGCCGAGAAGCTATTCGATCAATGGCTTTCGCTCCCTGATACTGCCGCTTTGGTAATTTCCTCATTTCCAATTTCGCGCGATAATTTAATTTAATTTAGCTGGCCAAATTTCAATTTGGATTCGCTCGCAAGAATTGACTATTGGTAATGTAAGAATGTAAGAATATAGAGTACAGGTAATCCCGCTGAAAGATTTCTTTTTTATGAATTGTTTCATTTTAAATATTCAGTTTAAATAAGTCGTATCTTGCTCAGACCAATAAATAGAGCCAGAGGTTTGGTTATAGTTAAAGCCGCTAATAGAAAAACGAAATAACTAGTTATAGTTAACATGAAGGGGCTTTGGTTCTGTCTCAATCTTGAGAAGATGGATTCATTGCCAAATGTGCCACCTGTACTGTGTGGAGTACTTACTGTTTCATAGGTTACAGCTCGCTTGGTGTGTGGTATAAGAAAAAAACTAATTTTGGTGTAAAATCTGCACTACCAATAAAATGCTCGGTTTCCAGTATAAGACTCTGCATAAGTGTTACCTTTAAAACTTATGCTTGAATCTTATGTTATTTTATACAACAACAACAACATATCTAGTGTAGTCCCACAAGTGGAGTCTGGGGAGGGTAGGATGTACACAGACCTTACCCCTACCTTTGTTGGGGTAGATAAGTTGTTTCTGATAGACCCTCGACTCAAAAGAGAAGTTTTTGAAGCAAGGATATTATGTTATTTTATGCGGGATAAAATATGGTAAGAATAGATGTATTTGCAATACTAGGATAAGAGTGCATGAAATATCTAATAAACCCTTCAAACTAATTATTAAGTTTGCTATTGCAATCCCACATAACAATATATCTGTTATTATCCTAGCACAGGGTGATAATACCAGGTGATAGTAAGCCTTTGGTCATAGTTACCATGTACCTGTGCTGAGTAACATGTATCAGGTAGGATTTTTGTGGGAGTGCAAATTGGTTCAGACATCACCTGTATGAAAAAAAACTGTATTCACACATGGTAATCTTTGCATCTCTATGGAACAAACAATCATTAGTTTATTGTATTGGGCAGCCTTTTGGCATAGCCTTTTATTTTGCTTGAACCCATTTTTATGCAAAAGGGTTCTCCTGTACTGTGAAATGCATTAAGGTGACTGAACTAGGTGGCTTTCTTGGGGTTTTCTGTTTTCATAGTTGAATTTTATACCGAATTCTGTGGGTAACATCTTTTAACTACTAGTGTAAATGGCCTGCTCATCAATGGGTACTGAAAAAGAATGTCAATTCTTTTAGAACATTATCTCCAATTCTCTAACTCTGCCTAGAAAATTGTAGTAGCAATCTATGAATGCTATTTGCAAATAAACTGAGAGCACTGTTCGCTGGGTCGCCTGCATTTGTCATTAGCTTTACTCCAAGAAAGGGATTGGACAGTTTGTCTTAGTATCAAATAAATGGAAGCGATCAGATTATGGAATCTTTAGCCATTAAGAATTGTCACTCTGGTCGATGAAGCTGTTGGAACAGAGTGTTTCTTTGGTCAAAAGTACCTTAATCCTCTATCGGAGGTCTCCAAATTACGCAAAAACGATCAGTTTCAGAGCTGCTTCCTTATTCTTTGACCTCATCAGTTAGTGACAGCTTCTTTCAAAGTCCTTGAAATTACCAATTGGGCTCCAAAGATATTAAGGAAATGGCCAATCTGGAGAGCGGAGAGTAATGTGCAGGAACGAATGGTTTATGGGCTTGACAAACTTCTCATACACCACTGCAAGTGATTACAACCTTTCCTGCAGGCTATGTATAGCAAACAACCAAAGCATACCTTTTTTAGTGGAGCTTTATCCCGATAAAAAAATTTCCCTGATCAAAAAAACTTTTGTGGAGGTTCACTTTTCTACAACATTTTCTTGAGAGTTACTTTTCCACCGTATTTTCCAACGACATGATCTTGTTGTTTTAGCCTTGAGTGCCTAGATAATTGTTAATCACAAACCTTCTAGAAGTAAGAAACTTGTCATAGCCCACGGTAACTTGTGAAAAAAGTTGGAACTTTCATTTCTGATGCTGTAGATTTGGTATTTCGTAAGTCTACAATTAGCCATAGAGTTTATTGACTGGTAAGGTGCTTAAACAATGGGAATAATGGCTTTAAAGCTTATCGGATGGGGTAAAATATAGAGAAAATCTTGAGATCCTAAAGGAAAAAGTGGCCGGTAAAAAAATCGTAAAAGGACAAGAAGTATGCTATTACTGTAACTTGTTCACAGTAACAAATTCCACAAAATCAAGAAGAATATTCTACTTGCACATTGGAGAAGCTGTAAAGAGTGGCTCTTGAATCTTCGGAGGAATTGTTTTGATTGGGAAGTTGTGGATATGACAGATTTGTTAGATGAGTTAAGCCTGGTATCATTTGAGGGTGGAAATGAGGATCATTTGGCCTGGACTGAGCAGAAAATGATCACATTCCAATCATGCTATCTTTCTCTGGTTGCAGCAGCCGGTGGATGCTCTTCTTGGCCTTGGAAGGTCATTTGGGGTTCAAAAGATGCCATATAAAGTGGGATGTTTTCGTGTGGTCTTAGTTCATGATTGCTGTCCTACACAAATAAATCTGCAGAAAAGAGGTTTTCATATGTACAGAGGTGTTTCTTTTGTGAAAAAGAAGTGGAAGACAGCAAGCACTTGTTTTTACACTGCAATGTAACTGGACAACTCTGGAAGCTATTTTCCAATATCTTGTCAGTCAAGTGGGTCATCCTAGAAACCATAAAGGAGTTTCTTACTAGCTGGTCATTCTGCAGGTGTAGCAAAGAGCCGAAAAAAATATGGAGGTCCATCCCGGGTTGTAGTTTTTGGCAATATGGAGAGAAAATCAGAGATTTTTCAGAGAAAATCTATATCCATTCATAAGTTGAAGTTTGGGTGCTTATGTAACTTAGTTTCATGGTGCAAACTAACTGATAATGTATGCTGAGGGTAAACTGATAGAATTTATTAGTTCCTTGCAGGAATGATTATGCTGTAATCTTTGAAGTTGTACTGCTCACCATCTTAGTGCTGGTGGCTTTTGATCCAATACAAAATTTTACTTTATAAAAGAACCAGAAGAAAAGAAGAAGAATATCCTACTTAAAAAGGAAGCAAAATATTCTAGGATTTCGGGTTTCTTTCTTGAGATCTCCAGGAATAATTCCCTAAGTGCTGACCTGAGGACCATATATGTGAGCCTATGAGCTTTGCCAAAAGACTCAAAAGGTTATGCCTAATTTAGTAGATATTTGTGGTTGAGCTTATGCTCACTTTCTACATACTTTTGACCGACTAACTCGGTGTATATGTTAACTTACTGTCACGACCCGAACCGACGGGCCGCGACTGAACGTCCTAATTGGACATCATTACTGACCTGTCACTCTTAATCCATTTAATACCGAGATCTACGTAAATTTACGCACAACGCTTCTACTACCTATCCCCGAATAGGCGAAATGACAAGCGCGCTTTACACAACAAATCAACAAACAAAACAGGCTAGCCGACTAGACTGCCACCAACCAACATTATATACACAAAGGAATAGTCAAAATAAGCAAGCCGGCAAGACTGTCACTAAATAACAATAGGAATAACCGGAAACACCCCAACACAAAACATCACAACCCAAAACAAGGTACAAACGTCCAACCCACAATTGTCTACAGACCTCTAAGAGTACAATACTGACATATGACGGGACAGGACCCCGTCGTGCCAAAAATATGCATAAGTCTGAAAGATAAAGATCTGTACCAAAATAGCTGGCTTCAGAACAAGGGAGCTCTCCAACTGCTGTACAGAAATCCTAAACTGGAGGGTCACCTATCTGAACACCTGAATCTGCGGGCATGAACGCAGCCCCCCGGGAAAAGGGGGCGATAGATGTACCAAGTATGTGGAACTGAAAAATATTGTACTTGAAATCATAACAGTTCAACGTAAAACAGTAGACAAGTAAGAAATCAACTTAACTGTATAAATTACTCCATAGAGTAATGAAAATCAGTTCTTACCTTTTCAAAATATGCAAGTCAGGCCAAAATCATGAACTTCTATCCTCAGGATATAATAGCACGGGACTCGAACCCGTCTAGGTACATATATATCATGAGACTCGAACCCAAGTAAGTATGTGTATATTATGGGACTCGAAACCCAAGTAAGCATGTATATCGTGGGACTCGAACCCACGTAAATATAAGGAATAATATAATGTCATGGGACTCGAACCCGCATCATGGAGAGCTAATCCATGAAATAATAATAAATCGGGAGTTGAACCCGCTTGGGACTCGAACCCAAGTAATATAATAATAATAGCCGGGACTCGAACCCGGAACATACTATATAGTGCCGACCCTCTAATATAGAGACTCGGTGAATGTGTAATAGGACTTGACACGAGTAGATATCATGAGCAACTATATGCAATTTGAAATCATCTTTGACTTTCGATAATATCATCATAATAAACTCTTTACTGAAATCATAGGCACTTGTCATAACAATTTTCCTTTAAAACTAACTCTGTAGAAAATCATGTACGTCCGATGTACTTTTATTAAAATCAAGTCAAATGAAAGTTTTTCACAAAGTCATGCCAAAATAAGGAAAAAAGATTTTCACAAAATCATGCCAAAAGAAAGAATAGTCTCACATACCTCTTATGCGCTCTAATCAACTCAATACTAAGATGCGCCCCGTCTAGTGCGTCAACCTATAATTATGGTAGTATGCTTGTCAATTCTATGATGTCTTAAGTAAGTTATATCAATAACGTCTCCCTTATTTCTATAAAAAATTGGGCAGCATTTCCTTTGTTTATATGCATATCCACAATTTATCAACAAGCCAACAATATCAATTTACAATATGCAACTTAAAGATATATTCATAACAGCCTCAAATACATCCATAAACGCCATCACAATACATTCCCTTCCTTTTTGTTTTAGGAAAAGAACCACTTCTACCAAGGGAATCTATATACTTATTTCTCGTGTTATCCGTCTTCTTAATCCATTTCAAATCAGCCCCTATGTAGTCCATATTCCAACAAATAACAAGAATATAAGGTAACCCCTTCCTACATTTTAATTTCTTTCAAGGTATGCATTAACAATTACCACAACATATTTACAAGTTCACACCTTGTATTTCAGCCAATAACTTCAATCAAAATAGTACAAAACTGCCTTTAAATCAAGGCAACAATGTTCAATAATTTTCATGTGTGTCACGGCACACACAAGAAACACAATACCAAAACTCATCTCTTAATCCCTTAACATCCAATTCACATTCCATCAATTCCATATAATTAATTGCAACTTTAAACATCAACTTTCCCTTCAATTTTCACATGCAATTAGCGACAATGATAATCATAACAACAATCAAACTTAATGTATACAAAACAGTCCCAATCGGCGTATATATCCCAATATAATCACATGCATTTTCATATTTCCAATTTCATCTTAACACAAATTCATATCTTCAATTACAACAACATGCAATTTCATTTAAACTATAAAAAGAAGAATTTTATACCTCGAATTCGTCCAAAACAGTCCCGAAAATCTGCTCACTGCCCAGCCCACTTTTCCCTTTGTTTAATCAATTTTTCTTCACTAATCTTTCACCTTTTCAACTCCAAATTGCCATGCAACAATCCCACAATGTTAACCCATCATTTAAACATGCTTACCATGCTAAAACTTGCCTAAAACTCTTTAAAAAACTGCTCAAAATCGGCAGCAGTGGGGTGGCCGAACCCACTGTTTTTGGGTGCTAGAATCGCTCTAGTTCTTGACTTGTGTAGGATAATTGGTCTAACAAAGTGGAGTAAAAGCTTGAATTTTTCTCTTGCAAAGGGGGGTGTTTTTCGATCAAGCTAGGGAAAGAAAAGAAGAGGGGTTTTGATTTTTGTGTTGAAGAGGAAAATGAATTGTTAGGGCATTTTAAGTCTAAATTTTCAAATTTGTAATTATTTAAAAAAAATGCATTTAGGTCCCTTTTCTTTTTACACTTTAACCCTCTAGGTGCTTATTAGGCTAAATAAATCCCCCAAGTAGTAAACCTTAGTCTATTCCTTTAAATCTTGCTTTCCGTTTCCTTAAATTCCCGGAAATTTCATAAGGTCTCGTATTCTTAACGAGAATATATATATGACTATCCTTTTCCATTTCCATTGATCCCCTCGTTGTAACCAAAATTATTACGTATTAATACGTAAGAATATACTTACTTTCCTAAATTCGGATCTTTATTCCTAATGATGTTCTTAACCCTCGTCTTTAACTTACGAGGTGTAACACTTACACAAAAAGAAAAAGGGAGAAAGAGACGATGTACAGCAAAGTAGATATTGAACAAACAACCAAAACATACTTATTTACAGCTTATGGAAATGATCTTACAGAATCTGACTATTTACATTAATTTTTAACATATGCCAACTCTCTTTATTTAGACTTCTACTCTGTCAGTATTCCTTGAAATAGGATAGGATATATTTATCAGAAGTTAAGTCCTCACAGGAAGAATGACATTGTAGTGAGATTAAATAGGATTATGATTTCAAATGCAGACAATTCAAATATCTAGACTCGATTAAGATGTTACACAAATGAAACTGGATAACTGAAATGAAGGTGTGCTAAGGAGCGTTATTTTATAGAAATATACATACCAAAGTGAAAGGCAAGTTATATAGAATGGTTGTGAGACCACCAACAATAACATACCCAGTGTAATCCCACAAGTGGGGTTTGGAGAGGGTAGGATGTACGTTGACCTTACCCATACCTTTGTGGGGCAGAGAGGTTGTTTCAAATTATATTGGTGTGCTTACTGAGCCTTAAGGTCTAACATATCCCCAAGATGAGCGTCATGGATGTGCCGCTATACAAGATTAGAGATGATCATAGAGTGTGCAAGTAGTACACATAGAGGATAGAGGTAGATAAAGTCGTATGATGGGGTTTTGTCGTATTTCGCATAGATCTCCAAATGCATCAGTTCATATAGAATGGTTGTGGGTGCTAAGAGAGGATAAGATAAACCTCCCGATACTATGATGAGTGTTGTAGAAATGCAAGTTTTAAAAACTATATAAGATTTGACAGTACTATAAATTATAATATCCAATAAGAGTAGCAAATAGTATGTATAGAGGATGAAACTACAAGAGATCGTCTAATTGTTTGAGATGGTTTTGTCATGCTGTACATGGACCTCAAAATGCATCAATTGACAGGATAAAACCCAAAGAAAACCGTCCGAGATTGTTTTGTCATTTCGTGCGTAAATTTCAAATGCATCAGCGAGTAGGTGCTTTGCCATGATTTTAGGTGTTAAAATGCAATGACACTGCTTGGAAAGAGAGAAATCAGAGATGCTTTGAAGATAAAAAAGCAACATACACAAGCTGAAGATGAATTGTTTAGCTCTTCATTATTTTTGGTGTAAGCAGGAATGTCTAGTGCTAACAGAAGATATTCTTGATGTTTTGGACAATATGTAACTAGCAATATAGGAAGGACTTTTTGCTATAATCTGTAATGCTTTGGTTGGGGGACTATACTTTTATGGTATAGTATACCTGTGGATATATAGCATGTTACCATTATAAAAAAATGCAATGAGATATAATTAAAATACTTGTAGAGAAATTGTCTCGAAAACCTATAATTTATAATCAAGACAAGCAGATTTACCTATAAGAACAACACAGTGAAGCAAAGCAATACCAATTATGATTAAGCTCAGTTTTTGTTGGTACACTTATATTAGGTCTATGTTTATCTAGAGTCGTTTTAGTATATGAGGAAAGATTTGTATGCCTGTGTAGGTACAATGGTGATTGGTGAACTTCTAGTTTTGGAGGACCTCTAACCTGTCTTGAAAGACAAATTTATTGATTGTTGGAGTGAATTGGGCTCATATACTGCAGAACATAATAGGGTTTCTTATTGTCGACCCGAAGTAGTTTGGATTGTGATGCAGTTGATTTATTTATTTATTTGGAGAACTATATAATTTCGATATGTTAATCATCTACCTACCAGTATGGAAGGATTACTAAGAAAAATGTGTACATTTTTTTTTGACTGACTTGTTAGACAAGTAGATCTCTGGATAAAATTATGTTAAAAAAAATCAAAATTGCTTACTTAAGACTCGTTGATAGAGTTGGTTCAGATTTTTCTTATCAAGAAAAGTTTGTTGAGATTTTGTTTGAAATACCCTAATAGTAGAAGCTTAAATTATAGCTCATATTCTCATAAGAGAAGAAAGTTGAACATCTTTATCAAAAACATTTAAAAACCATAGTCCTAAACTATAGCATATAAAATTGAAGATTCTACCTTTTTCACTATCTTGCATCGCTCGCGCACACATACAAGGTGTATAGTGATTTGGAAATGTTGTGTTAGAAGTTTTTGCAAGGATACACAAAGTGCTGGAAGAGTGAATAGGGAGAGATTATGTATATGGATGGGGGTTGAAATTAACTATTTCTTGTTGGTAGAAAATTCTGTTGGCAAGTAGGATGGCTTTGTCCTCTGGTAGCTTCATGGATGTTTGAGGTGTTTTCTGCGGTAAAATCCTCAATAGTGGAAATAGTTCCTGCCTATATTCGAGCCAAACAATAAATATAGAAGGGGAAGAAGCTGTTCATCTTTGCTACTTATCATTGTAAAGTCTGAAGGATTGGCTCACTTAAAGCTCATCATAGTCTATTAAGGACGTTTCAATTCGCTTCATCATAAATAATTCAAATTTGCTCGTTGTACTGGTAGTTTTCAGCGAGTTGACTAATCCCCTGGACCAACAAAAAGTGAACGAAGGTCCTTCAAACTCTAAAGTTGCTCGAGGAGGGAGACGTCTTGGCCTGAAGCCCCAATTGCAAATTCCTTTGCTTAAAGAGTCCAATAACTGATAGTTTATGAGATATTTCTTGGGGTTAGAGATTAATTATTTCCTGGAAGCAACATCATTTAATATGCTTAAACTCATTTCTATTTCTGAAGATAATCAATCTTATAATTATTTGGAAGAAGTACTGCAGTTCTTTTATGTACTTAATTGATTTGTAACTAGAAAATGCACACTGTTAAACAGATAGCTGATATAGCGATAGTCAAAGCTTTCCACCTGTTAGGTTGTACGTAAATCTTACTTTTTCCAACTTAAGTTGCTTTGTATTTAGAGGGTAAAGTAATATAAATTTATAGGTATAGAGAGTTATTTATTGGTGATTTGCTTATCTCACGATAATGCTATGCATAGTGCTTTTATATAACCCTGCACCATTACAATCCAAAACCATGTCTGATGCATTTTATTCCGTTTCTCAATTCATCATTGTTGATCTCAGTGGATTGGCAATGGATTTATTTATTTTCTTCATTGCAGGTGAGATCTATGCTTAAGAATGCCAAAGGCGGCGGTCCATTAAATGTGTCCAGCACATCTTCTGGAACGAATGTTGCTGCAACTAATTCTTTGCCCTCTATGTTTCCTGCTGGAAGTACACCTCCACTTTCTCCAAGAAGTTCATCTGGTTCACCTCGAATCTCAAAGCACAGGGCTGGACCCTCTTCGTTGGGGCCTCCTCTGAAATTAGTGAATGAGCCAGCAAAGGAACTGATACCGCAGGTATGGAATACCTTATTCGGAGTGGTGCTTTTATTTGGTAACTGTTGAGATTGTAGTCGTGATGTTTTCCCGAAAATGCTTATGATGGCAGTTTTACTTTCAAAATGGCTGTCCCCCTCCAAATGAATTGAAGGAACGCTGCTTGTTTAGGATAAACCAGTTTTTTTATGGTCACACGGATGGACTACAAATGAACGGTAAGTTGTACTTTACGAATTGATTTCTATGAAGGCTTTTGAGATGGTAGTGTCCTTTCGATTTGAGACTGCTTGTTCTACATTTTATCCATTTTAACCCTTTCTTTTTCTAGAAAAGGGGTGTGGGGGTTGGGGGATTAATCTGTGATAGATTTTATTCACGAAACAGCACCAAGTAATTGCTAGTTCAATACAAAAATGCTAAAAATGACCTGTCTCCATTTTAACTGAAGTTCATCATAGTGAATAGTGCTTCAATTCTTTCTTCAGAGCAGCTGTCAATCTTTTCTTTCCATACCACCCACAAGATACATGTTTTTATTCCAAAAGTCTCTAACATGTTTCCTTTCGAGCTTGTGAGGGTATCTTTCAAATGTTCTAGGCATTACACACTGACCTCCAAGCAGGTTTAGAAATTTGTTTTGAATCCACACATGTAACATCTGTGTCAGTCAATCTGAGGCATGTTGACTGCATTGCAATCCAGCCAAAGCATTGGAATTCTAAAGATACCCACGGGGAGACATAAAGATGTCTCCTAAGTTATCCATAATATGGGGAATTATCGACATCTATTTGTTATGTATGGATGATGAGATACAGTGATACAAGTCAATTCCAATAGATCTAGGAGGGTGCCATTGGCGTGCATCTGGTAGGAATTGAACCCACCAATTCCCAACTATGAGTTGCGCATTGGCATACCCGATAGTGCCCAATTTGGGAATGTCCAGTGCCAAAGTGTGCCACCTTTAGAGGTGCATTGACCTCACAGTAAAACTGCCCCTATTCTCTACTTCCCATATCAGTGACCTCACAGTAAAACTGCCCCTATTCTCTACTTCCCATATCAGTGGCCTCACAGTAAAACTGCCCCTATTCTCTACTTCCCATATCAGTGAATTTGGTTCAAAGTTTTAGCCCCTCCAATGTTTCCAAGTTGAGCCAATCTGTCTATCTGTAGTTCTGTCAGACTTTTGTCCCAGCTATTATGTGTTTTATATTGAGTTGTGATGGCTTCAGCAGGCGAAAGTCAAGAGAATCACAAAGATTTTTTTTTTTACTTTAGGTTGCAATTGTTATGTTAGTCAAGAGAACAATAAAGAATGTTCTGATTACCTGTCTAAAAAGAGTACTTTGTAGATTTTTTAACAATTAGGCCATAAATGAGACCCCTGAGAATAGGGAACCTTATTCATGGAGAGCGAAATTTCAGTTAAGGAGCCTCTTGTATGTTGTTAACAAAGCCAATTAGATAAGACTTTTCTTTCTCTCCTTTTCTGTTTTCGGCAGCAGAATGTCAACTCCTTTCCACGTCCTTTTATACACCTTTTCTAGCCAAAAATATTCTGTTTATTATTTTTCAGTTAATGCCACTTTAAGTTTTCATGTCCTCCGCTTAGATTATTCTTTTATCAACTTTTTGATTTTATCGGAACCTTCACTTTTGGCATCTCATTCAAGTTAGTCCCCTGGAAGAATATTATTGTTGGGGTAAAGACTGCTATGTGGAAGCACTACATTGGAATAATTGCTGCATTTTTATTGGAATTTTTGGAATTACGTGCAGCTTAGGCGTAAATTGTTTAATGCTGAAATTCTCAGTATTGTTTATGCAAGTGTTTGGGTTATGTTGTTGGAATGAAGTCCAAGTTAGGCTTAAGACTAAGATCATATATGCCTAATTAAAGAGCCATTTTGTTTTTTACTCGTGAATTTGAGTTATAACACTGATTTATTTTTCAATGGGTTGTCAGAATTTAAACCAATTACAAAGGAAATATGCAAGCTGCCATCGTTTTTTTCCGCTGTCCTTTTTAAGAAGATTGATGTTGACAGTACTGGCGTCATAACCAGGTACATGTTTCTGTCTTTCTGAGTATCAAGAGGATTCATTTACTTTCTGGATACTTCCTGAGGAGGTCTAGGTGCACCTTGTGATGAAAAGTTCATAACCTCTGGAACCTGAAAAGTTGTCGTTGGGAGTGGGACATCCTTTCCTTCTTTAACATCCTTCTCTATGATTCTTTTTTATAGGCATGATTATTTTATGACAAGTCTAGGTATACCATGTATTTGAGAGATTAAATTGCTTTTTTATTGTTACATATGTTCACTTCATATTTCCGTCTTGTTCACTCCACATAGTTCTCGTTGATTACTTTTAAAGTCTGAATTGCATCTTTCATGAATATGTGATTTGTCTTTAAATTCTATAAACTGTAGATATTCCTTCGTCTAGATCTTCAAAGTGTATTTGAACTGAAGGGCATAAATTGTTCTCAGGGAGAGTTCGTGCTAGCTTTAGACTGTAGTATATATGACATTGGAATCTATATTCATGGAAGGCTCTGTCATAGGAGATTGCGGAGAATGAGGATCTTTACCATTCTTTCTTCTTTCTATAATCCAGTTAGATAGTTTTATTTCTGTAACTAATCGGAACCAATATCACGGATTTGCACTCGAACAGTTAAACAACCGCCGTCCAGCAACTTCCGTACTTAGATATAGATTTATTACTTGTACCTGATTCAGCCTCGCAACCTTTTGGCATAGCTTCTTTCTTTTGGTGTCTGTAATTTTTTTCCTATATATCTATCACCTTTGGGGTGTGTGTTCGGGCACTTCAGATTGGATACGAAAACTTCGGCTTGGATTTTCGGATTCAAGATATTAAAATACAAATCCAACCCAAATAAGTTCGGATTGGATCGATGCGCCGAAGATGAATGGGCTAAGCGATATGCGAAGTTGTGAGATGTAAAAATACATCGGTAGGGGAGAGTTTTGCCTTAGTGAAGTATGCGTGAGTGGTGGTAGACGCAGTGGAAGCGAGAATGTCGGTTTGAGTAATGTTAACATTGATGAGAATCCAATGCTAATGTTCGTCCATGGAGGGTGAGTCAGGGCCGAAGATTTGGCTGAAAGGCATAGTCGATGGACATCATGTGAATATTCCTGTGTTGTGTTGTCCCTTGTTGGTCCCGAGGATGGAGGAGGCTAGGTTAGCGGAAAAAAGGTTTTTTCGGTTTTGGATTAATCGGTTTGGTTATCTTTTATTTTTGGTTTTGAGATTAAAGTTAAGCGTCTTCTTGTTCTTACGAAATGAACATCCAAATAAGGTATTCATGTCCAATTGTCTTAATAATTCCTCATTCCCGTTGCAATCATCCAGAGTGTTCATGGAAGTAATGAAACCATTATCAAGGAAATTCCTAGCAATAGAAGCATTAATGCTTGAGATTTAACCATCCAAACATAGTAAAACATTGTCCAAGAACAACAACATACCTAGTGTAATCCCACAAGGTGGGGTCTGGGGAGGGTAGAGTATGCGCAAACCTTACCCTTACCCTTACCATGGAGGTAGAGAAGTTGTTTCCAATAGACCCTCGGTTGTAGTAAAACATTGTCCAAATAGAAAATATTCTGACAACCAAGAAAAGAACTAAAAAGTAGTCATCTTGAAAATTAAAGTCCAAACATAGTAAAGCCATGCCCCTGTTCAAAAACATAGTAAAACCATGTCTGAAATCATACTACTAATTATTCATATTCAAGTGAACCGCGATTCAATCCTTATAGACTCTGTTTTAAACACCAATTGATATACTCTCTTAGGGACAATCCGGTGCCACAACTCCTCAAATGGCAACGAAAAACACGACCAGGGGAGTGCATCTCAGTTTGCACCATCCATTAGCCTTTTAAGGTGTATTGATTAATTTAGTAGAGTGTTGAACTTAGTATCAATATATATGAGCTTATGTCTAATGGGTAGGCCTCTATAGGAGGCAAAAACCCTAGGAATTTCTACCCAGTTATCCAAGCCGTGGTGGACAGAGTTACCTAGTATCTGACGGGAGGCAACAGATAACCCGTAGAATTAGTCGAGGTGCACAAGTTGGACAGAACATCATGGTTACTGAAAAATGGGCAGCGCTAAATATCGATATAAAAATTTCGGATTTTCGAATATCCAAAAAATCAAAAGTCCCAAATTAGAAATCCGATCTAAAATTGTTTTTTAAAATTAAATCCGAAATCCAAAAATTCGCATTTCGGTTCGGATTTTGATTTCCCCCAAACTATGCCCACCCTTATCACCTTCGTGGTGTTTTATGTTCGAAATGAACATTTAATAGGCAAAAAGAAAAGGCATGAAATGAACCAAATGTAGGAAAGTAACGTGCAATGTGCCTGAGGTATATGTTAATTGATGTGAAATATTTCTGAAGCACTTCAGGAGCGTGTTAATCTGCTTCGCATGGGTGCAGGGATGCCTTTGTTGATTATTGGATCAACGGCAACATATTGACAAAAGATATTGCAACTCAAATGTACACAATCTTGAAGCAGCCAGACTTCAGATACCTCGTGCAGGTGCTTTCTCTAGTTCCTGCTGATGTTTAAGTTGCTTTCTGATTTATTCACAGTGTAGCTCTAGTGTCATAATTCAGAAGATCAAATGATTTTGGTTTGCTTTTATGACTCTGCACACACATTCTTTTAAGGTGCACTAAGGTTTTGTGGATTACTAGATTATCCTCTTCTTTTTAATGAAATTCTAGTAACTGGATTACAGGATGACTTCAAACCCATTCTTCGGGAACTTTTGGCAACACATCCAGGGTTGGAGTTCTTACAGAGCACACCTGAATTTCAAGAGCGTTATGGTACCTTTTCAGTCTCACATGCTGCATTGATTCAATATGATTCACTTCACTCAATCTGCAGGTGGACTTTTTGGCCTTACCAAATGTTTATAACTACTTTTAGAAGCTCTCAATAAAGATAAAAAAGATTCTGATCAATTTATTTCTTGAGAAGACTATTATGTTTAACCACTGGTAATGGCTGGTGCTTAAATAATTTTTGTGGTCGACCTTTTGGGATCGAGAACTGGATCAGTGGAACTTGAATTGATTGCTTATGCTTCCTGGTGAAAATAAGGTGATGAAAGATATAAGGTTCCCTTTTATTATTTATAAAATTTTATAGAGGTGGTGTATGGTCCATTTTACATACATCTTGACCATTTCACTGGTAATGGCTACCTCTCACCCACATAAGATCCAGGTAACTGTGTGTACCAAGGCTCGGGTAAATGGGAAGAAATCAACTTAGAAATCTCACCCACATAAGATCCAGGTAACTGTGTGTACCAAGGCTCGGGTAAATGGGAAGAAATCAACTTGGTGTTCTTGGTCAACTGAGATTTGTACCCTGGTCTTTTATCCATAAGATATTGGAGAATGGAGAACGAGTGATGGGTCTCGACTACCAGCCTCCAGACTGATAAAACTGCGTTTGAAAAATTTATTCATAGTTCTCTTGTTTTCTAAACGTTTCTATTTGTTTTCAGTATTGTTGCTGTTGCCTCTATCTTTTATGGCATCTGTTGCTTACGTCATGAATGAATTTTTGAGATGGGGTAGCAATTACAACATGCTTTACTTGCTTGTACTGGAAATACTGTTTCTTGTCAATGTCCTTTCTAGAAGCTCTTTACAAGAATTCCTTTTCTATAATAAGTATTCTATAATATCCTCAATTTATGTTTTTATTGAAGTCCTTGGGGGTTTTCATTACTTGCTCCCAATAAAAGAATCATCTTCCAATTACATTTAGCTAACCTTTTTGGCCTTCACTTTTCTCTGTCTTTCTTTTATTTTTAGGATAAGGTTGCCTTCACTTTTCTCTCTGGCAGCGGCCTATTTTCCTAACAGTTAATTTTGTTGCATTTGCCAGCTGAAACTGTAGTGTACGGAATATTTTATTACGTGAATCGATCGGGTAATGGTCGTCTTACCCTCAGGGAGCTGAGACGTTCTGACCTTATTGCTGCAATGCAACATGCAGATGAAGAAGATGACATTAACAAGGTCCTAAGGTATATATCCGTGCTGCATTATTGGCTTAATATGGACATGACATAAATGCAAAATTTATTCGTCGGAAGTTTAAGAGATTTTCTTTTACATCATTTGATATTATCTATTCAATGTAGTTTCACTATGTAATTATTCAAATGTATTTTTCACTTAGTTTAATTACAAGCATGTTTATGAGACACTGATTGCAGGAAATCATACTTTATAGGATGTGTCAGAAAAAGATATACGGGAAAAGGGATTATATGCCACCACTAAAATTGTAAAATCCTTTTTGCCACCCAAGTCTTGGTCTAGTGGTAAGAGCGTAGTTCGTAATGTGTGCAGTCGTGCCATAGACAAAAGACTGGCATTTAAGTGTGGAAGGTAGAGGCCCGGGCTCATTATCCATCAAGGTTTGAACCGTGCGCCATTCCCACTCGGGAAACTTCTAGGTTATAAAAAAGAGCAAAATAATATGTTGAAAAGTGGGCACTGGCGCTAGAAAGCTACATCAACTATGTTATTGCAGATTTTTTAAAATATTGAATTTTTGCAGCAGCTGAGTCAGATATTAGATACATTCATATGTCTTCTAGAGTTAGACACACTTAATCTAGTTTGACATTTTCTCTATGTAAGTTCTTGAGCACTTTATTTTTGCTGCAGGTACTTCTCCTATGAACACTTTTACGTGATATATTGCAAGTTTTGGGAGCTTGACACCGATCATGATTTTCTCATTGATAAAGAGAACCTCATTCGATATGGCAATCACGCCCTTACATACAGGATTGTTGATAGAATATTTTCACAGGTCTGAATGTTTCATGTACTGCTTGCTGTTTGCAGTTTTATCTTGCTTGTTTTGTGTTATAATTGCTGTATTCTGAAGATCACTTCATAAGGAGTTCTATATTTCGATTTGCTATCAGGTTCCAAGGAAGTTCACCAGTAAAGTTGAAGGGAAGATGGGTTACGAAGATTTTGTTTACTTTATATTGTCAGAGGAGGATAAATCATCGGAGCCTAGTCTTGCATACTGGTCAGTTTCAGAATTGACATTCAACTTTCTTGCAATCTTTGCAAATCTAGGCACTTTTAGTGTGACTCAAGAGTTTGGTTTCTGCTAAGTAGAGATTATGTTACTGAAATTTTTTCCTTATGAAAACAGCAATGTGTTTAACTACCCTTCCCTGTAAATATTAGTGACTGAAGTTGATTGTTGATTCCCTTCTGTATTGTTCTCACTAATTGTGTGAAATAGAGAGATGTTGGTGGAATGTTTCTTAAAAAGATATTTCTCTGGAATATATAATTGGCTGTTATTTTTTCTTTTTGGAAATACCTGAAGGTGTTAGGTAATGGATGCGTTAAATATTAGTTTCTAACCATAGTATGTTTGAATAACTTAGATATCATTAGGACTCACAAGAGTTTCCTTGCAAGATGCCTACTAAGAGGTGCTATTAATTGCTTAGTTAGATTCTGAGATGCATGTAATCCTTATAAGGTGCAAGATTGATTTATGATTGAAGCATATTTATGGAGTTGATTATGTTATAGCTTGCAGATGACAATCCAAGCAATCTTTATTACTCCATCCTTTCCAATTTATGTGGCATACTCTCTTTTTTCGTCTATCTAAAAAAGAATGTCATCTAAAAAAAATCATCTGGTGAAGTTTTGTCATGTGATGGGTTCAAGCCGTTGAAACAGCCTCTTGCAGAAATGTGAGGTAAGGCTGCGTACAATAGACCCTTGTAGTCCGGCCCTTCCCCGGACTTCGCACATAGCAGGAGCTTAGTGCACCGAGCTGCCCTTTTAAAAAAAATGTCATCCTTGTTTAGAAACAGTTTAATTTTGAACCTCTCATTTTCTCTTCATAGGCACTCAAATGTCTATTATTTGTTTTAGATCACACGTATCAAAAGTCTTTCTTTTTTCTATTCCATGCTCAGTCAGTCAAATACCACTACATTATATTGTGGGGTGGGGGGGGGTGGGATGCACTAAGAGGTTTGTGGGGGGGGGGGGGTTGGGACGCACTAAGAGGGAGTAGCTAATATCTTTGATTGTATGTACAATAATGAACCAGAAAGTAGCACTGAGAACTTTTGAAGCATAAGATTTGATTACCAAGTATGACTTTCTGTATGTTGTTTACACAAAGTGTTGGTGCACACTCTCTTGTTTGTTCACTTCACTCTTGAGTGTTTGTGAAATAACATGACTTGTTTGAATGTGCTGTAGTCAAATTGCTGGTTCTGTGCTGCTGAATTTCGGGTGTTCCTTGTATATTGCAAACATTAGGAAAAGGCTGTCCATTTCAGCGAAGATGTGTTTTATGCAGAGTAGAGTTTTTGCAGATTGGTGAATCAATTCAGAAAAGTATATTTTGGGTAGTGTATTGTTGTGTAACGTATGCAGTGCACACATTTGACACTGCCTTTGTTTTCTTTCTCATTTTGTTTCTGGATCAGGTTCAAATGCATAGATATGGATGGAAATGGAGTTATAACTAGGAATGAGATGCAATTCTTTTATGAGGAGCAGTTGCATAGAATGGAATGCATGGCCCAAGAGCCAGTGCTTTTTGAGGATATTTTGTGTCAAATAGTTGACATGATTAGTCCAGAGGTAATTTTGGAACTTTTCACATTTCCCATCCGTTATCTTGCGTCCTTTTCATGTTGTAATTATTGTTCAATAATCATCTGATCTTGAAGAACACATGCAATGATCGACCATTTCGCATACCCAAGTTAAATATTGTGAGTAAGATTTCTCTATAGTTTTCCCTATGGGTGTGGTGAGAGGTTCTTGTAATTGTGTTGAGATATATGTTGTTAAGGTTTGTTAAGATTAATGCTTTGTCTCGTTGATACACTACCTTCTTTTTTTTTTTTGATTTTTGAATAAGGTAACATTTGTATTTCATCCAAAAATATCAGCATGAGGTACTTTACAAGTAAAACCACAAGTAGTGGCCTGGGAGTAAAAATCAAGTTACAATTTACATATTACCTAGGAATTCTACCAAATCTCCTACCTCCGCCACTATATCTTGTTTACACCAAAAATACAAGAGACTAAGACATTTCATCTTTACTATCTGAATAGAATTAGCTTTGTCATCAAAATGTCTTGAGTTTCTCCTTCCAGATTGTCCACCAAATACAAGCTGGGATGGCTTGCCACCAATCTTCCTGTGCATTTCTTCTTCCAATTGCTTTCCAGTTGCGTAGAAGTTCTAAAGTTGATCTTGGTATTACCCAATTCACCCCAAGTATACAAAGACATGTGCCACAGATGTGCAGTTGTTTGACAATGAAGGAATAAATGCTCGTTTGTTTCTGCATTCCCCCACAAAATAGGCATCTTGAGCATATATGTAGACCTCTTCTTTGTAAGGCCTCTTGTGTAAGACAAGTTCTCCTCAAAATAACCAAACAAAAGCAGAAACCTTTTATGGAATTTTGACTTTCCAGATAAGTTTCCAAGGCCAAATCAATGATGGGTTCACAACCTTGTTTTTCTCCCAATATAGTGACTTGGCAGTGAAGCTTCCCGTGCTACATAATTTCCAGACTGGGTTGTCTGGGGTATTTGTGGTACCATTGAAGGAATTAATCATCAATAGCAGATCTGCCACTCTCCCTATCTCCCTATTTTCTGGGTGTTTGCTATATGTTTTCAGTTTGTTTAGAGAATTTGTATGTTATACTAAATGTAGAGAATCTCAAAGCCTCTAGTACTACCCAAATTGGTTTTAAAAGACAAATTATTGTCATATGGATGGAGAGGAATATGAGACTCTTTCAGCTGAAGGTCAAGATTGTTAGCTCTCTGATATCACTTACCACTCAGGAGGTGCTATGATGAAGAAGTTGGCTGGCAAGATGAATCATTTAGATAGATGTCCATAGTAGTTGAGAGGGTGGAGCCAGGAATTCTGTAATGACTAATCTTTCCTTTGCATTTTCTGGTTGGTTTTTTAATTGAGTTGAAACACAATAGATTTTGGAGCAAGTTGTCCAAACTCTTGATGATTTAGTTTGTATGTAGCACTTGGTTGGTGAATAAAATATTTACTTACCAAAAAAGAAGAAATTATTGAGTATTGAAATGAAACGAGGTCCAGATGGAGCAGAAAGAATTTTGAGGATTCATTTAGCGAACTCCGACTATTCTGAAACTGAGGTGTAGTTGTTGTTGCTATTGTTGCATTGAGATGTATGTTGGGACTAACTTGAAGTTATTAGGTTGTTTGAGTCGGCGTACTTTATATGAAAAAAACCTGTAGTTTGTATCCTCTTTTTTTGTTTCCAAGCATGATAACAGATGTAATTGAAGTTTCTTTGTTGCAGAATGAAAGCTATTTTACATTACGTGATTTGAAGGGAAGCAAGCTCTCCGGTAGTGTTTTTAACATACTTTTTAACCTCAATAAGTTCATGGCCTTTGAAACACGCGATCCCTTCCTAATTCGTCAGGTAATTAATTGAAAGGCTAAGATATGGCTGATAATGTAGTTATGGTGTTGCTTGGCTGTTGTTACCAATGGTTGACATGAGTTTCTTCTTGTTGCCAGGAGCGTGAGAACCCAAATCTGACTGAATGGGATCGCTTCGCACACAGGGAATATATTAGACTCTCAATGGAGGAAGATGCAGAGGATGCCTCCAATGGAAGTGCAGATGTCTGGGATGAATCACTTGAGGCTCCCTTCTGAGTTCTAGTCCGGTGATAGAATGGTATGGAGAATGCAGTTACATAGATAACTTAATCTGCATTAACTGTTATTTTTTTAATGCCATGTATCTGGTGTTCGCTGTAAAGCATTTTGTCGACTCTTGATGCATAATATTGCTAAGAACATCTGGAGAGAAACTTTCTTGACAGATACACGACCACAGCTGTAAGATGCACATTAGTGGGGTTGCATGTAATGTTAAGGCTTGTTATCCACGGATGTTCTTACCTGGGACATTAACATAGCTGTTTTTTTACTAAATTACATGAATTTAGAAGAAAAATACATTCCCCTGGCTGATCATCAATATCAAATGCTATCAGTTACTAAAAATTTGTTGAAAAAATTGATCATCGCCCCAAGTTAATGTGAATCCACTTCTAAAAGAGTTTTTAGGTGGCGAAGTCATGGAGTATATCCACAGTTTCACGATCTTTCAGTTAACACAAAGTACATAGCTTGTTCACGTCACATTCAGGATTAACAAGTGAGCAGTTAGTTTTATGTGGCGGTAGAAAATTTTACTTCGCCTCTTAGTGATTGTAGATATATTACCACGTTTTCTTATTTGATATGTGAGTTGTAGTGGGACAAGCAGCCTGAATCCATGCTGTTCTTAAAAGCTCTATTCTTTCTCCAGCCAGGTGTGCCTATCGCAAATCTTGTTTCAGGCTGGCTATCGAGTCATAAAGAGTCAATTTGCACGGGAACAGTCAAGTGGGACAAGCTTATCCGCGTGTTTCACCAAGATGTTTTTATGAGATAGCCAGGGAGAAGAATGTTTGTTTTGCTCTGCACAGAGCATACTCTCATGAAGTGTAAGGACATGCTAGTGCGGAAGCTTCTGGCTTGAAATATCAAGGGCTTTGCAAGTGCGCCGATTTGGTGATAGATGATTAATGAAAAACTAGATTCTGGTAGTTCAGAACTTCTCCGCGCTTGTTCCCTCTTTAGCTGTACGAAGTCCATATTCTTATTTATTTGTTCTAGTGCCGATTTTTGGTGGTTGCAAATACAGTGTTTCTTGAAGAGGTTTAGTATGGCGAGTCCCACTGTTCATGTGTTCCGCTTTTTGCTCCTTTTATTATTCTTTTGTGGATTAGACTCTTTTAGTGGCATGTGAATCATGGTAGTTCTGTATTGACTGTATATGGCTTCTCTATTTCCGTCTGCCTTTCTAGTCTGATGTTAATGTCAAGGATGGAAAATTTTAGTTGGCTGATTGTTTAGTAACTTGTACCTTGAGGTGACCAGGAGAAAACAATAAAGCATATTCATGTATTGTATTACTATAGTAAACCGACCTCATAACGAGGTTCACAAGTATCACGTTTTAAGGAAAGTCTTGAAGGTGTCGAATGGGCAGGTTGGGTTAAATGTTGGACGGGTTAGAGAATGAGATGAATCAGTAAGCAATGGAGTACAACTAGATGTGTTCAACTCAGAAACATATGCGTTTATTTGTATGCTTTTTTTAAATTTATCATGACTAGATATCGAAGCGAATTCAGAAAATGGAGTTTATTCCTTGTTTTGTAATAGTGGACTTGACAATACAACAAGTTTAAGTAGCAAACAAGACAATTACTATAGTTAAAGTTACAATATAATACAACACAACAAGAACACAAAATCCAATCAGGCTACAAAACATGGATCACTTCTAAAAATTTCAGCAGATTTACAATATTTATGACCTAGAGAAAAGGCCATAGCATAACTAGTTTCCATTAGTATTCGTCCCAAATTATATGATACTTTTTTACAACGGAAGTAATATTTTAAAATTTGTGATCTAAAATGATTCTTACACATTTGTGTGAAATAAAATTGTAAGAGTAAAATAAAATTTTAAAGTTAAATTATTTTTAGACACATAAAGGCCATTTTAATAGACTCCATTTGTCCTAATTGACGTGATATTTTTTCTTTTCGAGATTTAAACTTATTTAATTTTGACTGTGTATTTAAATATGAAATCTTTATAGTTTTCGAAATAAAATTTACATATTTAGAAACTACGTAAAAAGTATTGTAGGTTACTCTAATTATTAATTTAAATTACTTAGAAGACATGAATAAATTACATCAAAGAATAATTCGATTGATTTTTAAAAAAATAAAAAATATTTACATAAATGGGGACGGAAAAGAATGTGTGTCAGATAAATTGAGACAAAGTGAATAATTACCTATATGTAATGAATTTTGGTTTATTTTAACTTAACTAATTTTTTATGTGAAAAAAGAAAAGAAAATGAACGCTAAGTTGAATGACCGAAGAAATAAAGTCATCACAAAACCCCCAAAATCCACGCAACAGATCTTCAGTACTCGTTAAGTCAAAAACCCTACTTCACAATCACCGGCGCCATCTAGTCGGAGACAGAGACAGTTACTGGTTGCGGCGGCGGCGGTAAATAAATATGAAAGTCGTCGCTTTAGTCAGTGGCGGCAAAGATAGTTGCTATGCCATGATGAAATGCATTCAATATGGCCATGAGGTCCTCTATCGTTTTAATGAATTGTTCCCTTCGTCCCAATTTATGTGACATAGTTTGACGAGTTTAAGATATTGTACTTTAATTAGGCACAGAATTTAAGAAATGGAGAAAGGATAGGTTTAAAATAAGCTAAAAATATTTTGGTTATAAATCTATCTAGTTAAGCATAAAATGTAATTTTTAAAGTTAAATTGTTGTTATATATACAAAAAAGACAGTTCTTTACTATTATATTAAGTAGTATTTTTTATTATATTAGATATATTATTACTATATTAGATTAGCATTAGTTAGTGATCCGGACTTAATGATGAACTATTGGCACCAGTCCTGCATTTTGTCTCTGTGGATGTGGACCGAGAAGGGGCTCGGAAATGTGTCATTCTTTTTTGGGACACACGGATTAATATGTTTCACATTGTTATTGTACTCTTATTCTGCTAATTATTTCAGATTATTGCGTTGGCTAATTTGATTCCTGCTGATGATGCAACCGATGAGCTTGATAGCTACATGTATCAAACAGTGAGCTTCTTTTCCTTCTTTTTTCCCTCTTTCAATGCTGAAAGTATTTATTTATTGCACAGTTATTCATAAGGTTAAGTCATTTTAAGCCGGAGCGGAGCTACCGCGTTGGTTATCTCTGTTCCAAATTCTATATTTATATTAAAATTTTCATTGAAAATGTACAAATTATTACTCCCTCCGGTTCATAATAAGTGTCCACTTAGCCTTTTTATGTGGTTCAAAATAAGTGTCGACTTACATACAAGAAGGAATTAGTTATTTTCTTATAAATTTACCCTTATTTAGATAAGTGAGTTTTCATGTAATCAAGAAACTATATTAATTAAGCAGTATTTAATTAAGATACTTCAGTCAAAATACCTATTTTTCCTAGGAGTTAGTATTTTTTTAAGTATTTTTTTAAGGGTGTGCAAAAGGCTAAGTGGACACTTAATTTGGTTCGGAGGGAGTAATGTAGAACCGGTAACTTTAAAGGATTAGAATTCCAAACCCATAACTTTCAAATCCTGGCTCCGCCTCTGTTGTAAGTCCAACATATGAATTCTCTATATGCATAATATTAAGAGGATTTGTCTTAGTTGGATTATTTTTATTGAAGAGATGTGTTGAAGTGGAACAACCTTCTTGCCAAATTTAATCTGATTGAAGCTTATCAAGAAGAAAAAACTGATCTTTTGGTTAGTTAGAAGCAGTTTTTTTGACCTTTTATAATAATGGTGGTGTCTACGCATCTTGTGTACCTTGAAGTTGTAAGCTGCTGCTTGTTATAGAGTTGAGTTTGTTTTTTCTCGGGAGGGGGGGGGGGGGTGGATATATAGTTTGTTGCTTGGAGATTATTGTTAACAATCAAAAACTTTCTGTAAATGATGATCTGCAAGAAAATGTGTTGACGTATTTTTCTTCTAGAACAGCTGTGACTTGTGAGACCATATTTGTTATGAATTGTAGGCTTGTAAGATTAACACATCCACAAAGAGGAAATCTGTAGAAGTTTAGATATTAAGATGGATGTGCGGTCATACAAAATTGATAAGAAATTAATGATTAATCCAATAGAGGGTAAAAGTTTTACATCTGGAGAATAAAATGAGAGAAAGTCCCCTTAAATGGGTTGTCAGTTGTGTATGTCCTATATAGACCTCTAGATGGACTGGTTTATAGGTGCGATCATTTGATGAGTGAGGATTCTAAAAGGCATGAGTGAAGACCTAAAATCACAAAGAGGTAAGTTATTTCAAAAGACTTGAAATCTCTCAGAACCAATGCGGACCTAGCTAAAAGCAAATGCAATAGAAGTATATTATCTCTATAGACGATACAAATAGTTGGGCTAGTTAGTGTAACACTTACAACATGTCTAGGTGTTTTTTGCTTTTGTTGTTGGATAATCGAGAAATCCCTGAGAGCCAATGGTGCACAGTTCGAAGCTTAATGGATAATGGTTCCGCCCCGATACTTTTCTCTGCTTAAATACCAAGGTTTTGTCCCCGTCAGGATTCAAACCCGTGACGTGCGCCTAATCCAAGCATCATGAGCTGCCATCAAATACAGATTGACTTATAGTTACTTGATTGTTTAGACTTAACCAAAAAAATTGATTTAGATTCCGAGAGAGGTTAATTGATAATGAGTATAATTGATCCACTGTCTAGCATCTTGATGTCTCCTATCTATTAGTGGAAATTTCTTTTCTTAATTACAAGAATTATGATCATTTTGTTAAAAGAAAGATATAAAATATTCTCCACCCCTCCTTAATACCAGGTTTTCATTTAGAATGTTCGCTAACTGTATCTGCAGGTTGGGCACCAGATAGTTGTTAGCTATGCTAAATGCATGGGACTCCCATTATTTCGGAGGCGAATTCAAGGATCCACAAGGCAAGCCTTTTTGCAGGATTTCTTTTGTGCAGCTAATTGCCTAAGTTTGAAAATTCTATTATTGGGTTTGTTTTAAAGAACTAGAGAGGTGGAGTTATATTGATGTAATTCTTAACTTGCATATGACAGAGATATAGAAATAGCTTCATACCAACAACATAATGTCTTATTTATAACTTTTCTAGTTGGATTTCACAGGCATCATGACTTAAGCTACAGTATGACTCCTGGTGATGAAGTTGAAGATATGTTTATATTGTTGAATGAAGTTAAAAGACAGATACCCTCTGTTATGGCGGTATCTTCTGGTGCAATTGCATCTGACTACCAGAGATTACGAGTGGAAAGTATATGTTCAAGGTTGGGGCTCGTTTCATTGGCATACCTATGGAAGCAAGATCAATCATTTCTTCTACAGGAAATGGTAAATTACTGTTAGAAATAGAGATAGAGAAAATAATAATTGCTTTTACAACTTTGATCTGAAGTTTGCTTCTTTTTTTGTTCCCCCATTCCCACGGCAGATAAGAAATGGAATTATTGCAATATTGGTGAAGGTAGGAATCTCTGAGGTCTTTCTATTTGAGATTTCTCATGTAAATATTATACTTATGAGATTCGTGATATTTTTGTCACTCTAAATGAAATCAATGGATGGCTTGAGATTTGGAGGAAAGCACTTAAATTTAGGTTTGACAATGCCAAAATGTCATTTACATAGGATGAGAAGTGATGCTTTTCTTTTTGTTTAGTTGCTATACTTCTGAATCTTTTTAGGTTGCTGCTATTGGACTGAATCCCTCAAAACACTTGGGAAAAGAGATAGTATATATGGAGTCCCATCTCCACAAGCTAAAAGAGTATGATATGGTTAGCAAAAAATTTGGCATTATTTTACTTCATTTTTTTCGCATTTTTATTTCTATTTTTTGGCAGGTTATATGGAATAAATGTTTGTGGTGAAGGTGGAGAGTATGAAACATTAACCCTTGATTGCCCTCTATTTAAGGCAAGTATTCCATCTCTCTTTCTCTCTCTTCTTTCGGATGGTTCTGCGTAGAGAATATATGGTTGCACTATATGGTCTCAAAAAGAAAGTTAGCTTTACTACTAATTCTGTGGTAAAGTATTACCAAGTACACTAAGAGAACATTTATCCATCTGATGTTGCGTTTTAAAAAAAATGCATTTTGATGGTGTGCAGTTATTTTTGCATTTCTTGTTAAGATTCATTATTTTGAAATTTTTTGGTGGGCAAGATGCGGGAAGGGATGTTAGATGGTTCAGACATGTGCATAGATGCTCTGATGGTAGTGAGGAGGTGTGTGCGGTTAACCATGGCTGGTCTGAGAAGAGGGAGATGTAGGCCTAAGAAGTCTTGGGGAGAGGTGATTAGGCATGATATGGTGTAGCTTCAGCTTTACGGAGGACATGACCCTTTATATGAGAGTGTGGAGAACGAGTATCCGGGTAGAGGGCTAGTAGGTTGTGCACGGATTTCTTTTCCGTATTACTGCGGCTTTTTCATCCCTCTTTGAGCCGAGGGTCTATCGGAAACAGCCTCCCTATTTCATCCCTTTTTGAGCCGAGGGTCTATCGGAAATAGCCTCCCTACTGGTCACAAGGTAGGGGTAAACTCTACCCTCTTCAGACCCCACCTGGTGGGATTATAACGGTTATGTTGTCATTGTGACCTTCAAAAGTCAAATGAAGCAAAAATGATGTGAGACATAATGAAATTTAGTGCTTTAAAATCATGTACCTCTTCTTTCTTTATCATGTCTAATTTTCCAACCCTCCCGGAATGCTCGAATTGAAAGTTCAATTTGGTCTTCAGAGTCAATTGAAGCATAAATGATGTGACATTGAGTATGAATTTAATGCTTAAATGTTACATCCCTCTTCTTTCTTTATAGCTCGTCTAATTTTTCAACTCTCCCAGAATGCTCGAATTGTGCTGGACGAATTTCAAATCGTCTTGCATTCTTCAGATTCCATAGCACCTGTTGGCATCCTCCACCCCCTGACATTCCATCTGGAAAATAAGGCGGAGTCAATATCTTCAAATGGCATTGATGAAGGCAGCAATGTCTGTCAGGGGAACATGGATACTGTATTTGAAGTGCAAGGAGATGTCCAACAAGAAGGTGAAGCTGCTAGTCAATTTGTTGCTGTAAGCTCCAAGCGACCTGATGTCACTAAACAAGAACTCAAAGTTTCTAAAACAATGAAGGATAATGTCTTTTCTATTTCTTGCTGGCTCCAAGACTCCTGTAAAAATTCATCAGGTAAAACATTAGAGTTACTATAGAAGGTTAATGTTGTAGGTGGAATCATATCGGGTGCCATGCTATACGTTAAATTTTCCCTCTGATCTGGTTCTTCTTCGTGTCTCTTTTGTTTTCAATGCTTTTAGCCTTGTTATTGCCAGATCTACAGGAGGATCTGGAGGTTGTTCTAATGAAAATTGAAGCTCTGCTCGTGGAAAATGGTTCCTCTTGGGAAAATGTACTGTATATCCATCTTTATATTGCTGATATGGATGAGTTTGCAGTGGCAAATGAAACCTATGTCCGATATATTACTCAAGAGAAGTGTCGCTATGGTGTACCATCTCGGTCCACCATTGAGCTCCCTCTATTGCTTGTTGGTTTAGGAAGGGCATATATTGAAGTTTTAGTGGCAAATGATCTTACTAAAAAGGTCTTGCATGTACAAAGTATTTCTTGCTGGGCTCCTAGCTGTATTGGTCCATACAGTCAGGTACTGATCCTTTTTAGATAGTGAACCATTCATATCGTTCCTGGACAACACGATTATCATTTTTATTCTGTCTTGCTTTTTTACTTGGATATAAAGCAGAATTAACTAGACATTTCTAGTTTTTGTTACTATCTGGAGAATAATCATCTTGAAATTTGCTTCTGATTCATTTACCACATCATTATGTTGCAGGCAACTTTGCACAACGACATACTACACATGGCAGGACAGCTGGGGCTTGAGCCAGCAACTATGGTCCTCTGTGAAGGAGGTCCTGTTGCGGAACTTGAACAGGCATTGGAAAACAGTGAAGCTGTTGCTAGAAGCTATAACTGTTCAATATCTACGTCAGCCATAGTCTTTGTGATATATTGTTCAGAAGCTATGGAAAAATCAGAAAGAATTGTTGTCCAAAAGAAGACAGAAACACTTCTTAAGCAAATGAAGTCGCACCATGCTGAGGGCGCAAAGAAGTCCGAAGTCCTAGATCCAAATTTCCTATATGTTCTTGTTCCTGGTCTTCCGAAAAGGTAATTTGTGTTTGGGGTGCTCCATTGACCACAGTATAAATGACACTTTAATTTTTGTGCTTCCAAGAACTGTGATGTGAATATTTAGCTGTAGAATAATCGGGTATCTGCTATCGTCATTTAATTCCCTTTGTATTTGTGTTTCTTGTTATTCCATATGTTGTCTATCTCCAGTCAGTATAACATGAGAACAAAATGATCCTGTTATTTATCTGTCTTTCTAGTCAAAAAAATTAATTGAGTACAGTTCCTCTATGTAGAGCTCTGATTGAAATAAAGCCGATGTTTTACACTGGGGAGTATTTGTCGGCTCCAAGTGACCATGACAAGCAATATCAATCCACAGGACAAGGTTCTTGGGGCTTTGAGTATGAAACGTTGCAAGACATTTGCCTTCAGAAATCTGTTGTTTACGGGAAAATATGCACAGCAATTCTCTCAGTTAGTGAAGAGCTTGCAGTAAAAATTTGCTCCCTCACCAATGATGCATGTCCTGGCAATCTTAAGTCCAAAGGTCTTATTGAAGAGGAACAAGTCATAATGATTGCAAGATTTTGCATTTTTCGTCTCGATAAAGTCCTTTTGGAGAATAATTTCTCTTGGGATGACGTCATGGTTAGTTTCTTTCCCCTAGCCCAACTATTTTACTTCACAAAATTTCCTGGAATGTTATCCTACATCGACTTATAAATATGTGCAGGTCTCCTGGATTAAATAGCTAAAAATGCTAGTGTTTCACTTTTCTTTCAAGAAATGACCTGGAAAAAATATTTGTCAGTGGCCTTATTTAAAAAATACTTGTCAGGGGAAAAAAGAAGACTAGGAAGCAATCATTTCTTAACCTTATTACACAATTTGGATAGAATTGTATGTAGTTGATAAATTACATAAGTGAAATTGGAGTGGTTGCGGCATAGTATATCTTTTTATTTCTTTTCATTTTTTCAGGGGTGGGGGGTTGTAGAGCAAGATCTCGGGAATGAACTTCGATAGCAATTTGCTCTTTGTGTTGGACATGCTATTTCTTTTAAAGAGATTCTGCCTGCCACATAAATTGGGACAGAGGGAATAATAGCTATTTCTATGGTTGGCCAACGGGGCGTAGTGGGGCGGGGTCAGGTCGGGGCTGGCGGGGTCTGCCGCCGCCCCGTCCCGATCCAGAGGGGTTCGAGGTTGGGGTCGGGTGGGATCATTTTTTTATTTGCCTTTAAATTAAATAAATAACGCACACAACAAGTATGTTTTTGTGCCTCTTATATTAATCGACTAGAAGTATGTTTTTTTTTTGTAATACAATTTCAAAATTGCAATTTCGTGATATTGAAAGTTGTAAATAAATAACATAATAAAATTACAATTAAAAGAATTACATTTTAAGAAACACATTTTCTAGTTTCTTTATAATTTCTTGTGGTTCTTCGGCTGAAATTGATATATCTTGGTCAAATTGGTCGACGTCGCTTGCACATCCGTCGGATAAAATTTCGTTGTAGTTGTAGTCTTCTTCTTCGCTGATCTCCGGTTGGCCGCACCTCCTACGCTCCGCACGAATTCAGTCTCTGAATAGAACTGCAATCTCAATGAGTCTCCTGCTAATGAATGTCTGTGCTCCCCTATTTGAAATCTTCCCGCAGAAAACGCGCTTTCAGACGCTGTTGATGACGTTTGAATGTTCAACACATCTCGGGCCATCTTTGCTAGTGTTGAAAAATTCTTCTCATTCTCCCTCCAGTATTTTAGCAAGTCTTCACGTCCCTCTTCATTTTCAATTTCTTCGTACGGTACTACACTCTGCAAAACAAAAACATCAAACTCGCTAATTTGGTTAGAAACGGTACCACTAAACATTCTCTGTCTGAGGCTTTGAATACTATCCGCATAAACATGTCGTTTTTGAGGTTGTGTTGAAGAAGAAAATGGCATGGAAGCCGGTTGGTTGCTAGTACTTTCTTGTTGGTAATGCGTATATACTTTTTTACATTCATCTTGAATGTTAGACAACACTTCTTTCTCTAGTTTTTTCAACAGGTGGTGGGTCATTTGGATTTTTAGGAGTTGGAGGTGGAAGTGTATCTATGCAATCATAAATAGTTTCAATAAGATTTTTACAACTGTCTATTTTAATAGACGGATTTAATACAACACTAATAAAAAATATTGGGGGAATAGGAATAATTTTTTTTTCATTTTTAGAAAGATTTTTTTAATAGGTGTCTTATAAGCTGGTTTTTTCATATATTCACTAAGTAATATAAATATTAGAGCTATATAAAATAACATTGATGAAATAGTAGGATAATAAATACCGGAAAGTTCTTTAGTAGCTAGATAAAATTTCTCTAAAAATGTATTAAGTTCTAAAATCGTATCCCAATCGTAATCTATAAGCATATCATTAGGATTTCGATTACGGGCGTTAAAAAAATGGGTTATAGGTTGTCTATACTCATAAGCAACACGTAGTTGGTTGTATAAAGAATTTCATCTAGTGCATACTTCTTCGGGAACTTTTCTGTAAGGTCGACCACAATCGTGATAAGTTTTTTTATATTCTTCTAGTCGTTATATTCTATTATTTTAAAAAATATAGTCTATAGCAAATTGTATTTTTCCAAGAATGTCTTCAAAAAGTAATATATCATCTTTTACAACTAAGTTATAAATATGATATGCACATTTTATATGAAAATGATCTGGAAATGATGGAGTTAAGACAATTTTTAATAATCTAACAGCAGAAATATTAGAAGAAGCATTATCTAATGTAATAGTCATGACTTTATCAGTTATGCCATAATAATTGCAAATAGAAGAAATATTTTCTTGAATAAAAATATCAGTGTGCCTACTATCTATATATCTATATGCTAAAATACGTTTTTGCATACACCATTTATATCTACCCAATGACATGTTACCGTTAAATAATCATGGTCGTTAGTACTACGGCCTATATTGATGTGATAGATATTTTTCCAGGGTAATGATATAAATAATAACGTAAATATTGTTGATATTCGTGTGCAAATTTAAAAACATCTCTCCTAACAGTTGATCTAGGAAAACCATTATAAGCAGGATTGTACATTGATCTTATATAATGAATAAAACCAGGAGAATCAGGAAATGAAAAAGGCAAACCCTCCACTGCAATTAATTTTGATAATTCTTCCCTATCTTTCATTTTATCGTATTTAGGGCCTACAACTGCCCCCGTCATTGGGTCAATTTGATCTGGTGCGGGACAGTATGTGAAGCTTGTCCCAACTGAGAAGGCATTGACTCACTCTTGATTCTAGCCTTATATTCATCTCACTTAGCTTTGTTTTGTTATTCAAATGCGTAGTTAAACCTCCCGTCTCGCTCTGACCTTTTCCCATTTTAAATTTATAAACAATTTTACAAATTTTGCATATAGCAACTTCATTTTGTACGTCTCTATCAAAAAAGGCCCATACATGTGATTTTAATTTCGTTCTGGTGAGCCTCGTCTCATACTAGGGGGAATAGGAGGCGTTCCAGTTTGAGGTGCATTAGTGGGCGTGTCATCTTAGATTATCTTCTAAATTAAACTCTTGTTGATTTCTAGAAAATAGCTCATCGTCTAAATCTAATGATATTTCAGGAAAATGTCCAGTATCAATACTAGGAGGAATTGATGACTAGAAGAAGTACTCTTGCCCTTGTTACCCCTACTAGTAGAACCAGACATACCCAACATACCTCTTAATCCTTTCATTTTAATTTATGCTAATAAATAGTTAAAGACAATGAAATTAAGTGCGCTAATTAAAATAAAGAAACAATAGTAATTTAATGAAGGAACGAATGTACCAAACGCCGACGTAACGTCGACGTGTAATCGAGAGATTGAAAATTGAAACTTTGCTCGATGGATGATGCTCAAGCTAGTTGCCAACTTCACTCCCAAATGAATAAATAAAATTGAATACTTAGTAGACAATGTAGAGAGAATGAGAGATAGATTAAGAGATTATTAGAGAGATTGTAGGAAGATTTGTGAGAAAGAATGAAGAGAAAATAAAGTATTTATAGTTGAAAAAATTGGATTAAAAGTGTAAATATAATAACTTAAGGGTTAAAAATAAATATTAGGGGGTGGTGGGGGGGGGGGGGTTGGGGGAAGGGGATTTGACTGTTGCACAACGGCCAAATTGGGCAAAGCCGTTGTGCAACGGCTAGAAGGGGTCGGGGGTAACTGGGTCGGGGTGAGTCGGTGTAGGGGTCGATTTTTTTTCTCGGCCCGGTACCGGTACAGGGCAGGGGGGGCCGGTCGGGGTTGGTATACCCCGCCCTGTTGGCCAGCCTTAACTATTTCTATGAGCAATGTTGTTTAAGCTGAAGGGATGAGGAAGCGGTAGAAAAAAGTAAATGGTGGAAGAAGAATTTTCTTGTCCTTTCAATCATCTGGAATAAAACTGTTTGAAAGGCTCTGTTACTTCTCAATAATGGTAGGGAGATAATGGGCAAAGTTTAAGCTACTAATGATGGAGATTTTTCTTTTATAGTTTGCACTTTTCTAGCCCCCCTTTTCTTGTTTTGCTATTCTCCCAGAGTATTCTAGTTTCTTAATATATTCTCTCCTTTTTGCAGAATTTCAGGCTCTACTTTACAAGTAGCGTTAATATCCGTCACGGAACCTTGTCTCGGATCTTCTCTGATGTGTTTAATGATTTTGCTCAGATGAGTCGGAGAATTAAAGTAGATGCTGAGCCTATTTTAAATATAGTTCCTGTTTTGGGTGCTGGGAATTATTTATCGACCTTGGATGATATATTCACATGTGAACTCATTGCTACCAAATGTTAGTTTTCATTTAAATTGGGGGATTGATATGTTAAATGTTCAATTCATGAAAAAAAGAGTTGAACTTGAGCAAATTCTTATTATTATTGCCATCCCCAATTGTTGCAATTTACACTTGGCTTTACAGGAAATGAACATATGAAGTGCATCTCATTTTTGTAATACTCCTTAAAGTTGTTGCATCTCTCTTTGTCAATACTCTATGAGTGTTTCGTCTCGAATTTAAAGAGATCTGACTCTTGACTGCTCCTTGATGAGAAGCTTTCAGATTTAGAGGAAGTATTTCCAAGTACTTTCAGTTCTAATGCTCAAGTTTGCAAGTCATTTGGTTTGATGGAAATTTTTTTATGCCAAGACTTTACTTATGGAGTTGAATGGAAAAAATGTACCCGCAGCCGATGGTTTGTGAGAATGTGTGATTAACTATACTTTAATGATGAGAGTGTATGTGGAGACGTGTCAAGTGTTCATTGGATTGGTGTAAACACTTTGTGCGGGTTAGTTTTTACCGAGTTGATTGTTGATGCAAGTAGAAGTTAGCTGGTGCAGACGTGCAGTGGCTCCTTTTTTTAACTGGTTTTAGTACTTTTGAAGGAAAAGTTTTGTTGTTTATTGCTATCTTTGGGAAACTTTCCAATTGTTCTTTAAAACAAACATGTCATATTTTAATGGACTTGACCAATCTATTTATGGCCACTTCAAGTTTATACGCAGATCAAGAATTTTTTCGAGTCTTCTGGCTTAAAGCACAGAGAAAAAGTTCTGGCTTCAAGGCAAAGTATTTGTACCGACTGTTGGTGACAAATTTCCTTTTAGCATTTTCTGAGCACTTTAAATCCCATTGTTCCAGAAAATGTCTTCATTTACAGATTAAGGTAGTCAATTTAGGGAATTTGGGAAATTAGCAAAGATAATCGAGGCTAAGAAAAACAACAAGTAGTAATAGAGATACATTTGATACATTTGACTATCTACTAATTTTCAACTCTGATTCTTGACCTTCACAATCTTCTATCAAGGGCATATCTTCAATGAGCTGAAGTTGTGTCAGGAGTAGACCGCGTGCAGGACCTGGTAGCTCTCCGTACCCGACTAGTGTCCCCTACTGTAGATTTGCCCTTCCGGGCCACGTACGTCTTCCACGGAGGCATAACTGTAAACATAGTAAACTATCAGAACACGAATCATCCTAATAACACAACTCTATAGGATGATCTAAGAGATGGAAGAATAGAAAAAATCATAAATGTCTGGCAGCCTCCTGCGTATAGGTATGATGCACAACATATCCATACACAAGACTCTGCTAGACACGGTCTGTAGACATTCCGAGGAGAAACTGCTCTGATACCACTTTTGTCACGACCCGACCCGACGGGCCGCGACTAACGTCCTAATTGGACGTCATTACTGACCTGTCACTCTTAATCCATCAAATACAGAGGTCTATAGAAATTTGTGACCAAAGACAACACCGCTTTTACAATATCTCCTAAATGGCGAGCCGAGTGCGCCAAATCAACAACGAGCAACAATCATAATGGGCTGATCGACTAGTGCGCGACCAACATTTTGTACACAAAAGAATAATCAAAATAAGCAAGCCGCGTGCAGATAACAACATCAAAACCAAAACAAGGTACAAACGTCCAACCGCTTTCTGCACCTCAAGAGTGTAATCTTGACATATGACGGACAGACCGTCGTACCCAAAAATATGCATAAGTCCGAAAGATAAAGGTGCATGCCAAAATAGCCGCTCGGAACAAAGGAGCTCTCCAATGTTATGAAATCCTAGGCGGAGGGCACTGTCTGAACACACGAACTGCGGGCAAGAACGCAGCCCAGGAAAGGGAATTCGATGCGAAATAATGTCTTGAGTATGTAAAACATAAAATCAAAATCGAATAACAACTATACCAAGTAAAACAGAGAGTTAACAAATTTCATAAAACTGAGAATCATGTCTGAAAATCATATCATGTATATTGAATCATAAATCATCATGTTCATGTCTGTATATAAAACTGTATAACATGTCTCGGCCCTCTATGGAGGGACTCGATGGAATCTGTATCTGCGCTCGTAACGTGTCTCGGCCCTCTATGGAGGAACTCGATGTAATCTGTATATATATATATATGTAACGTGTCTCGACCCTCTAGTGAGGGAATCGATGAATGATGCATGGCTGCGCACGAACATGACCTGGCCCGGGACTCAGTGGAGTGAAATAGTAACACTTAGATATCATGAGCAACTGTATGCAATTAAAATCATTATGTGACTCTCAATAAAATCATTACCATAAACTCTGTTACTGAAATCATAATCACTAGTAAATAATCATTTCTAAAAGCAATCGGTAGGAGTTAAGTACGTCCGTCGTACTTTCATAAAAATCATGCCAAAAGAAAAAAGGAAAGGTCTCACATACCTCTTAGGCGAACTAATCAACTCGATATGAAGGTATTCCTCGTCTAGTACTTCAACCTATAATAAGGAATAACATGCTCGTCAATTCTATGATTTCTAATGTAAGTTATATGATTAAAGGCTCCCTTATTCCTATAAAAATTTGGGTAGCATTTCCTTTGTTTATGTGCGTATCCACAATTTTTCCAATCATCCAAATCAACCAACAATTCAACTCCAACTAACAATCCAATTCAAACCAACAATCCAACCAACCAATAATCCACATTATTCCAGAATATAATTAAGTTAAGCCCAACATACGTCATACAGACTATCCTATAATCTTCCTTCTCTTTATATCCATGGAAGACAACAACTTCAACAATCAAGTGACTATCACACTTATTTATCATGGTTATTCAATCCTTAGTCATGTTAAAATAGTTCATAAAAGCAATCTCCAACTTCTATCAACATTTTCGAATTCAAGAATATGGAATAACTCTTTTCTACACTTTACTTTTTCCAAGACATGTATAGGTAACTACCTCAACATGTATACATGTTTATAACTTATATTTCAAGCATTAAAACAACCCCTAATACATCATATCCATATTAAATAATTTCCATAAGATTTTCGGCCATAACACATGTTAATTCCAAAACTCTTCTCTTAATTCTTGGAATCCAATTCCATATTTCAATACTTCCACATAACTAATTACAACTTAAAGTACCCACCCTTCTTTCAATCTTAACATGCAATTAGTGACATAATTAACAACACCACGTATTTTCAAAAATAGTCCATTTCCGGTTCAACAACCACAACTATCACATGCATTGCCTAAATTCAAGATTTCTTACTAATACAAGTCCATTACTTCAACTAAATCACATGCACTTAAATAATACCTTGAGGAGGGTAATTATTACCTTGATTTTGAAGCAAGTCAGCCCCCCCCCCCCCAGTCATGTCCATTGTCCAGCGATTTGTCACTGTTTTGGGCCAATTTTGGCTTCAATTTCACACTTCTTCAACTCTAATTCAACATGCAACACCTCCACTATGATAACCCATTATTCTAACACGTTTTTCTTCCCAAAAACTTGTCCAAAAACTAAAAGAACTGCCCAGATTATTCGCCCGATGGCGATGTCACATTGTTTTGGGTGCAATTTCGTGGCTGTCTAAGTGGAAAAGACTTAATCTTGGAATGGAGGTTGGTTTGATCTTAAATTGGCAAAGGTAATGCGTTATTTTCGATTTAGAGGCGAATGGAGGGGAAGAGAGTGTTCTTCCTTTGAATTTCTAAGTGGAGAAGAAAAGAATATGAAGGGTTTTAGAAGAGTTTTAAGGAATAAAAATCTGAAAATATTATTTACACTTTGGTCCAATTTTCTTAATTGTCTATTAAATAGCCCTCTACTAAAATAAATCTCCCTTCTTTTTAAATCTTGAAAATCTCATAAGACGAGTCGTATCCACGTTGTCGTAATTTATATAATACGTGACTAAACCACATCCGGAATATATGACTATCATTTTAAATCTCCAATGTCACACACGTAATAACCCAAGATTGTTCTGTATTAGCATGTAGAAATATATTTAAATTCCAAAATTCGAATCTTAGTTCTTAATGACGTTCTTAATTATCGTCTTAACCACGAAGTGTAACATTCTTCCCCCTTTAGAACATTCATCCTCGAATGTTCATAACAAGTCTCAAGTTCTAGAAATTTCGGCAGAGCCTCCTTTATAATAGTGTCTATCCATCTATATCCAAAGAACAGATGGATGCCACAGAGCCATAAAAAAACACATATATATAGTTCCCCAACACCATAATCAAATAAGGGAGTTAGATTGAATTACCTGAGGGCATAGGGAATAAGTGAGGATACTTATTCTTCATCTCGTCCTCTGCCTCCCAAGTCATTTCCTCTCTATTATTGTTCCGCCATAACACCTTGACGGATGCAACATCCTTAGTCCGTAGACTCCTGACTTGGCGATCCAATATGGCCACGGGACTCTCCTCATAGGACAACCCCTCAGTCACCTGGACATCGTCCACTGAGAAGACTCTGGAAGGATCACCCATACACTTTCGCAACACGGATACATGAAACACTGGATGTACTGCTTCCAAGTCTGCGGGTAGGTCCAACTCATAGGCAACTTGGCCTACTCTGCGAATGATCTGATAAGGCCCAATATACCTCGGGCTAAGTTTCCCCCTCTTCCCAAATCTCATCACACCCTTCATGGGTGAGACCTTCAAGAATACCCAGTCGTCGATCTGAAACTCTAAGTGCCGACGCCGATTATCAGCATATGACTTCTGTCGACTCTGAGCTGCTAGTAATCTCTCCTGTATGAGTTTCACCTTGTCGACAGCCTGCTGAACCATGTCTGGACCAATCAACTGAGTCTCACCAACGTCAAACCAACCAATGGGGGACCTGCACTTCTTCCCATACAAAGCCTCATACGGGGCCATCTGAATGCTAGAGTGGTAGTTGTTATTGTAAGCAAACTCAATAAGTGGCAAATGATCATCTCAACTACCTCTAAAATCAATAATACAAGCCCTCAACATATCTTCCAGTGTCTGTATGGTACGCTCTGCCTGCCCATCCGTCTGAGGATGGAATGTTGTGCTAAGACTCACCTGCGTTCCCAATCCCTTCTGAAATGATCTCCAGAAGTTAGCCGTGAACTGGGCCCCTCGGTCAGATATGATAGATATAGGAACCCCATGCATCCTCACTATCTCCCTGATGTATAATCTGGCATAGTCCTTAGCTGAATAAGTAGTCCGGACTGAAAGAAAATGGGTTGATTTCGTCAGCCTATCTACAATAACCCATATGGAATCACACTTCCGCTGAGTACGAGGCAAACCTGTAATAAAATCCATATTAATCACCTCCCACTTCCAAGTCGGGACCTCTATCGCCTGTAGTAGCCCACCAGGCTTCTGATGTTCGACCTTAACCTGCTGACAATTCGGGCACCGAGCAACAAACTCTGCCACGTCTCTCTTCATGCCATCCCACCAATACAAGCTCCTAAGGTCATGATACATTTTCGTCGACCCTGGATGAATAGAATAACGGGAATTGTGTGCCTCACCCATAACCTGCTGACGCAGTCCTGCAATGTCGGGTACACATAACCTACCCTCATACCATAGCACATCATCAGAGGTCACCTCAAATAAATCCTTCTCCTTTCGGAGAGCTGCATCCCTATACCGTGCCAGAACAGGATCATCATACAGGCATCTCTTTACCTCTTCTATGATAGAGGACTCAACAACTCCTCGAACAAGAATACCACTATCTCCAGAATCCGCCAACCGGACTCAAGAGGCTAGCTTTGTGAATCTCTCGAACCATCTCTTTCCTGTCCGGCTGTACGTCCGACAAACTACCCATGGATCTACGGCTGAGAGCATCTGCCACAACGTTGGACTTCCCTGGGTGGTACAGAATATCAACATCATAATCCTTCAGCAACTCAAGCCACCGCCTCTGCCTCAGGTTCAGTTCATTCTGCTTAAAAATGTATTGAAGACTCTTATGATCCGTGTAAATATCAACATGGACACCATACAAGTAATGTCTCCATATCTTCAAAGCATGAATCACCGCTGCTAGCTCTAAATCATGAGTGGGATAATTCTTTTCATGTTTTACAGTCGGAGACATAAGCTATAACTTTGTCATCTTTGCGTCAACACACATCCTAACCCGATACAAGCATCACGATAAATCACATACCCGTCTAACCTCCTAAGAGTCGAATCGGGCGAAGTCAACTTATCCTTCAACAATGAAAGCGTGCTCCTGGCATCGGTCCACTGGAATTTAGCTACCTTCAGGTTAGCCTAGTCAGCGGCGCCGAGATCGAGGCAAAATTTTCCACAAACCTCCTATAATACCTCTAGACCCGAAAGCGTGTACCTCAGTAGGTGTAGTGGGCCTGGGCCATGTCTTCAACGCCTCAATCTTCTGAGTATCCACCCGAATACCATCTGCCCCGACAATATGCCCCAAGAATGCCACTGAGGCCAACCAAAACTCACATTTCGAAAATTTGGCATACAATCTTGGGAGGACTCAATCTTGTCCTCAAATGATCCGCGTGTTCCTGCTCTGAGCGAGAATATACCAGGATGTCATCAATGAATACTATAACAAATGTATCCAAGAATGGTTTTAACACCCGGTTCATTAGGTCCATGAACACTGCTGGAGCATTAGTCAACCCAATCGACATTACCACAACTCATAATGTTACGTGAGGTCCTGACGCGATCTTCGACATCGCCTCTCTAACCTGCACGATGATAACCGGATCGCAGTCTATCTTGAAATACTTAGCACCTTGCAAATGATCGAACAAGTCATCAATCACGGGAAGTACTTATTCTTGATGGTCACCTTATTCACCGCTATAGTCAATGCACATCCGCGTGACCGTCGCTTTTTTTACAAATAATCTTGGCGCACCAGTGGAGATGCACTAGGCCTAATGAAGCCCTTCTCCGATAGGTCTCTCAACTGTTCCTTTAACTCCTTCAATTCTAGTGTGCCGTTCTATGGGGAATGAATATAGGTTGGGTACACAGCACTACATCTATATGAAATCTATCTCCGCTGCGGAGGAAGACACGAGATCATGCAGGAATACATCCGAAACTCACCGACTATTGAATCGATCAAGGGCGGTACCTCGCCTTCGTATCATGCACCGCACTAAGTGATAAATACACCCTTTCGAACCATCTTCCTTGCGCGAGGTATAAAATAAACTTACCCACCGGCGATGCGGTAATCCCTTTCCATTCAATAGCAGGTTCGTGCAGGCGGAATCGAACCAACTTCTCGACAATAAGCGTTGGCAAAACAAGAGACCAACCAATCCATACCCGTAATAACGTCGAAGTCGATCATATCCAACTCTATCAAATCTGGCGAGTCGGCGACTATATATCACCACCGAGCAATTCTTATACACACACGCCTAGCTATAACCGAATCTCTCACGGTGTATCTACCTCGAATGGTTCTATTGGCGCGAGTTCTATCCTATCCTACTAGCAATGCGGGGATATATAGGACAAGGTGGAACTGGATCAATCAAAGCATACACATCATAGAAAAAGACCGATAATGTACTGTGACAACATCGGTGGCGCGCTTCAGTCGCGTCATCGCCATGGCATAAATGCGATTCGAATGACCGATAGAACTAGGACCTCTGCCACGACCTCTACCCCGCCAACGGTTCACGAGTATCCTTCCGATGAGGCGCCATTGTGGATAGCCGAACCCATGACAGAACGTATCTTTGAGCCATACCTCGAACCACCTGAAGGACACTCCCTCGTCAAATGGCCTGGACGACCGCAAGAAAAACAAGTACCAGTATCAATGCGACACTCACGGATAACGCCGCCACAGTAAACATCGAGGAAAGATGGTCTCACCGACGGAACCCGCTGCGTCTGTGATCCTGTCGCTCGGGAGCCATGTCCAGCTCCTGAATGCCCCGAGCGATCAAATCGTCTACCGAAGTCATGAGGTGTACTCTGTCTTTGGTGGGATGAATACACGATGGCTGCGCCCGGATGTCACCTGAAAACCCTGTCGTCCTAGCCCTCTTGGGCTGATCTATATCCTGACCCATTTCCGACCGTCTCCCTCTATGCCGCTCCTCAATCCCCTGCGCAAAAGCCTGCATCCGGGCAATATCCATGGTCGGCTGAAGTGCGGCTGTCAAGCACCCATCAATAAGATAATGGTCCAACCCCATCACATAATAGTGCACCCTATCGGCCGTATGCGCTACCATAGTAGGTGCGTCTGCAGACGAGAGTCTAACTCCAAGCTATACTCTCTAACCGTCCTCCCATTCTGCCGCAACTGTAGAAACCTGTCGACTCTTGCCCGTCTCATCTCTGGAGGCAGAAAGTGGCCAAGGAATGCTTCTGAAAACTCATCCCACACTGCAGGAGGAGCACCCTCGCCCACAACAACTCCGGGACTCAAACCGGTTGAAGCTACATCGCGCGGCCGGTATGAGGCCAATAATGACTTCGATCTACGGCCGGATCACCCTCAATGTCCTGTGCGTCTGGAGGATGAACTGATGATGATCATCCTCGGGCCTTGACCCGTAAAACTCCGGCGGACTGCAACTCAGGAAATCTCTAACCTCAAATGCGCCACAGGGTTAATTGTCGGCTCACTTGCCATGAACATCCCGCCACTATCCTTGCAATAATCGCATGACTGTCTCTCAAATCTCCATCCCTGTGCCTGGTGAATCAAGGCTCAGTGCACGAGTCTCGGATCGGGTGATGTTGCCCCGAGAGGCGACTCTAGAAGCGGTGACGGCGAACCCGTCGTCGGGGAACACTCGAGGAGTAGACGCGTGCGGGACACAGTAGCTCTCCGTGCAGCTAGTATCCCTGCTCAGATTTGCCGCCAGGCCACGCGCGCCGCCGGAGGCATAGGCGTAAACATAGTAAACTATCGAACACGGATCATCCTAATAACACGGCTACATGGGACGATCTAAGAGATGGAAGAATAGAAACAATCCTAAATGTCTGCGACCTCACTGCGTATCGTATGGTGCACAACATATCCATACACAAGACTCTACTAGACACGGTGCATGTAGACATTCAGGAAAGCGATCGATACCACTTTTGTCACTACCCGGACCGGGCGCGACTAACGTCTAATTGGGCGTCATTCGACTGTCACTCTTAATCCATCACATACAGAAGTCTAGAAATTTCGGCAACACAACGCTGCTTTTACAACATCTCCCTAAAATGGGCGAGCCGGCAAGTGCCGTCAAATGAGCAACAATCATAATGGGCTAGTCGACTAGGCCGCCACTGACCAACATTTTGTACACGAAAGAATAATCAAAATAAGCAAGCGGCAAGTGCCACTAGATAACAACATCAAAACCAAAACAAGGTACAAACGTCTAACCCACAACTGTCTACAGACCTCTAAGAGTGTAATACTGACATATGACGGGACAGGACTCCGTCGTACCAAAAAATATGCATAAGTCTGAAAGATAAAGGTTTGTACCAAAATAGCTGGCTCCGGAACAAAGGAGCTCTCCAAGTATTGTCTGAAATCCTAGGCGGAGGGCACTATCTGAACACACGAACTGCGGGCATGACGCGGCCCAGGAAAGGGGTCGATCTGAAATAATGTCTTGAGTATGTAAAACATAAAATCTTGGGCGAATAACAACTATACCAAGTAAAACAGAGAGTTAACAAATTTCATAAAACTGAGAATCATGTCTGAAAATCATATCATGTATATTGAATCATAAATCATCATGCTCGTATGCGTATATAAAAGCAGATAACATGTCTCGGCCCTCTATGGAGGGACTCGATGGAATCTGTATCTGTGCGCGTAACGTGTCTCGGCCCTCTATGGAGGAACTCGATGTAATCTGTATATATATATATATGTAACGTGTCTCGGCCCTCTAGTGAGGGAATCGATGAATGATGCATGGCTGCGCACGAACATGACCTGGCCCGGGACTCAGTGGAGTGAAATAGTAACACTTAGATATCATGAACAACTGTATGCAATTAAAATCATTATGTGACTCTCAATAAAATCATTACCATAAACTCTGTTACTGAAATCATAATCACTAGTAAATAATCATTTCTAAAACTGAACTGGTAGGAGTTAAGTACGTCCGTCGTACTTTCATAAAAATCATGCCAAAAGAAAAAAGGAAAGGTCTCACATACCTCTTAGGCGAACTAATCAACTCGATATGAAGGTATTCCTCGTCTAGTACTTCAACCTATAATAAGGAATAACATGCTCGTCAATTCTATGATTTCTAATGTAAGTTATATGATTAAAGGCTCCCTTATTCCTATAAAAATTTGGGTAGCATTTCCTTTGTTTATGTGCGTATCCACAATTTTTCCAATCAACCAACAATTCAACTCCAACTAACAATCCAATTCAAACCAACAATCCAACCAACCAATAATCCACATTATTCCAGAATATAATTAAGTTAAGCCCAACATACGTCATACAGGCTATCCTATAATCTTCCTTCTCTTTATATCCATGGAAGACAACAACTTCAACAATCAAGTGACTATCACACTTATTTATCATGGTTATTCAATCCTTAGTCATGTTAAAATAGTTCATAAAAGCAATCTCCAACTTCTATCAACATTTTCGAATTCAAGAATATGGAATAACTCTTTTCTACACTTTACTTTTTCCAAGACATGTATAGGTAACTACCTCAACATGTATACATGTTTATAACTTATATTTCAAGCATTTAAACAACTCCTAATACATCATATCCATATTAAATAATTTCCATAAGATTTTCGGCCATAACACATGTTAATTCCAAAACTCTTCTCTTAATTCTTGGAATCCAATTCCATATTTCAATACTTCCACATAACTAATTACAACTTAAAGTACCCACCCTTCTTTCAATCTTAACATGCAATTAGTGACATAATTAACAACACGTATTTTCAAAAATAGTCCATTTCGATTCAACAACCACAACTATCACATCGTTGCCTAAATTCAAGATTTCTTACTAATCTGAGTCCATTACTTGACTAAATCACATGCACTTAAATAATACCTTAGGAGGTAATTATTACCTTGATTTTGAAGCAAGTCAGCCCCACATGATCACATCCCGTCGATTTGTCATCCTTTGGGCTAATTTTGGCTTGATTTCACACTTCTTCAACTCTAATTCAACATGCAACACCTCACTATGATAACCCGTTATTCTAACACGTTTTCTTCCCAAAAACTTGTCCAAAACTAAAAGAATCGCCAGTTATTATTCGCGTGGCGATGTCATGTTGTTTTTGGGTGCAATTTCTTGGCTTTCTAATTGTAAAAGAATTAATCTTGAAATGGAGGTTGGTTTGATCTTAAATTTGCAAAGGAAATGCTATATTTTCGTTTTAGAGGAGAAGGGAGGGGAAGAGAGTGTTCTTCCTTTGAATTTCTAAGTGGAGAAGAAAAGAATATGAAGGGTTTTAGAAGAGTTTTAAGGAATAAAAATCTGAAAATATTATTTACACTTTGATCCAATTTTCTTAATTGTCTATTAAATAGCCCTCTACTAAAATAAATCTCCCTTCTTTTTAAATCTTGAAAATCTCATAAGACGAGTCGTATCCACGTTGTCGTAACTTATATAATACGTGACTAAACCACATCCGGAATATATGACTATCATTTTAAATCTCCAATGTCACACACGTAATAACCCAAGATTGTTCCGTATTAGCATGTAGAAATATATTTAAATTCCAAAATTCAAATCTTAGTTCTTAATGACGTTCTTAATTATCGTCTTAACCACGAAGTATACATGTGAAAATTTGCTAAATTATGCTTCCTTCGTGTCAATTTATTGACACTATTTGACCGGACACAAAATTTAAGAAATAAAGGAAGATTTTATTATGTTTACCAAATTGTCCTTATTTTAGTGTCTATCTTTATTGACTCTTTTTTCACAATAAGTACATCTTTAAAATTAAGTGAGATTCATTAAGGGTAAGGTAAAATAGAGATGGTGTCATTAAATAATTGTCAAATAAGGAAATGTGACATTTTTTTTAAACAAATAAAAAAAGAAATGATGTCACATGAATTGAGACGGAGAGAGTAATAAATATTATATTTAAACTCATTGATGTTAAGAATCTTAAATATGGAATATACTAAAAATACAGTACGGTGCACTAAATTTTCGTTATGTGTAGGATTCGGGAAAGGACCGGACCACAAGGGTCTGTTGTACAAAACCTTATCTTCCATTTTTGTCAGAGTCTATTTTCACGGTTTGAACTTATGACATTCTGATCACGTAACATTAACTTTACCAGTTACTCCAAAACTAGAATACACTAACGAACAATAAAAAATATTCCAGTAAAGGGCACTTTTCTTTTAGTGAGTGATGCAAATTTTAAATCACATGGGAAACAAAAGAAAAACGAAATTAAAGATTTTGGCCAAGTTAATTAAGCATGAATAAATAAGAGCACTAGACCAAGCTTGCTTATTTATTTTCCCTTTTATGGATTTTCTCCTCTATCTAAGCCCATAAATAATTATTTTCTTACGGGGTTAAAAGTATTATGTTTTCGCTATCGTGACTTACTCATTTTGTTTGTCTTACAATTACTTTGCTTAAGGTTTTGTTTTTGACTTAAGCCGAGGGTCTCTCTCAGAAACAATCGCTAACATCTGCTTACACTCTGCGCTCTCCAAACTCCACATTGTGGGATTTCACTAGTTATGTTTGTTGGTTGCAGTATTGTGTTTGCCCTAGGGCATATAGAAGCTTCAACTCCAATTTTGCATAATACCAACTCTTTTTTTTTTAGCGTGTATTAATTGCTTCACATGTCATGAAATAGCTCAATCTATTTGGGAGAAAGTCATACATGACAAAGTATGTTGACTATGACATTCCAATAATCGAATTGGTGCAGTTGATTTAAAGTATGACCTTTAATTGTTTGCTTGCTGATATGGATTATGGACTATTGATTTTTTTTTCTTTTTGGGTCTTTGTTACCTTTCTTGTGGTGCTTTATTTTCTATCTCTTCACGAAGTGGAAGATTTTACTTGGTCCAAAAATTTAGTTAGTAATAAGAAGGTGAAAAGATTGCTCTTTTTCTGTGTAATTAGCAAGGGAAATGTGTGAGATATTATGGGAGGAATGTATGTTATAATACTTGTGCTTTTGGTCAAAACATAGGGTTGAAAGAAAAAAGTCTTTTTGATTTAGAAATTAGACTTCTTTGTTTGAAAATTTGTTGGAGCCCGGACACGAGGTCTCTAAGAATTTATTCCACTGAACTTACTCCAACAATAACAACATATCCGGTATAATCCCACGGAGCGGGGTTTATCCCACAGAGTGGGGCCCGGAGAGGGTAGGTTGTATGCGGATTTTACCTTTACCTTTGTGAGTCAAATAGGTTGTTTCGGATAGACCCTCGGCTAAAAAAGAATGTAATCAATGCAAGATCTCAAGAAACAAAATCAACAAAAATATTACAGCAAAATATCCAGATATAGAATAAATGGGGTAACGTACTCCACTGTCTCCTTTTCTGAAAACAGAAAATAATAATACTTGTCTCTGCTTTTCATTCCCTGGCTCTCTTCCTTAGTGGTTTTATATCTGAAATTCAAGGGTGTCCAATGTCACTGTGTTCCTTCATCTCAAAAATTACAAAAACATTAGTGTTCCATTATTACGCCTCTTGTAGCGAAGAAAGGGACCTTTTATTCCATTTAATGTACTTTTCGGTATTGAACTGTGCTTTTATTAATAGACCTCAACAGGATTCAATTAGATATAGATGGAATTTGGGTATCGTGTCTCACATGGTGTTCTTACTTTGTACCTCTAAACATTTGCTGGACCGCTCTTTTGCATATATGGAGAATAGCTTGTCCGTTTGACGAATGTCTTTCTGCTTTAGCTTTCACTCTGATGCTTTTCAGAATATTTACTACCATGTTTTTTCAGATTTCCTGATAACAAGGGAGAAGTTCTTTAGTGTATTTGGAAGATGCTAGCTTAACCTTAACCATTAGATAATTCAGTTTTTTTCTTTTCTCTATTTTGCTATCTGTAAAATGATCATTCAAGATATCATTAGTGACTATGTGAAGACCCAATTAGACACAACCTTTTGACCCACTAAAATACTTTTTCAATCTAGTAGTGCATCACATCTCCATCTCTATCTGGATTCTGCAATTCTTTATTGGCACTACTGAGTAGAAAATGACTTTGAAGGTGAATCTTGACTCTTTGTAAGGTTGAACCTTGAAAGAAATGGCTGAAGGTGGAGAAGAGGACTTGCCAAGGTATGCAAAGATTGTCAAAACGTTGCTAAAATCAATGGGTGTTGATGACTACGAGCCTCGAGTTGTGCATCAATTTTTGGAACTGTGGTATCGCTATGTTGTTGATGTAATGTCGGATGCTCAAGTCTACTCAGAGCATGCAGGGAAGGCTTCCATTGACTCTGATGATATCAAGCTTGCCATTCAGTCGAAAGTTAATTTCAGCTTCTCACAACCCCCGCCGCGTGAGGTACTAACCCTTATTAGATCCTTCATTGTTGTGCTGGTAATTCATTCTTCCAAGACGTAAGTTCATATATTTCTTAGAGACCTTTAGGTGTGTGGTGAAACTTATAACCTTCAGCCTTCTCTTGTCTAGGAAGGATAAGTAAAATGGGGACTCACTGAATCAAAGAATTATATGATGTAGCTCTTGGAGTCGAGTGTGGTTCTTGTAACGTGTTTCAGAACTTCGGATGACATTCGGCATAATTATAGATTTTTTATTATTACTAAAAACAAACGAAAAGGTGTCAAACTAATAGGTCATCGTTTGGTGCTATCATATGTGGTTTATACTTCATTCCATGGCTTTGAGAAGTTGAACATGAAGTATTTGTGGCTAAATGTTGGGGTAGTGGTGTAGCAAATTTCAGCTTTGTGAAGTTCTACTGGAATACATTTAAGGTGTGAATGGGTTTTGGCAATTGGAGGTCTGAACTTCTGGATCAATTTTCTGATGCTAGTGACTAACTGTTTAAACATTCAAAGTATTATCAGGAGATTGGTTAAAAAGACAGCAAAAAGAGTAGAAATAACACATTTAATCCACCTCGAATTTCCTAGGATAATCACCAACAGAAGGCTGCATATACTACCAATAAGCAATGGTAACTTGACCAAATCTAACTAAAATCTTGTAGAACACTCCACTCAAATAAAGTTAGACCATTAGCTTTCATAGAGGCATAGAGCAAACGACTTCCAAAATCTCCTTACATATTTTAGGTATTCTCTTCTTTTGAAATTACCTTGTTCTTGGCTACTCACTTGAGTAGACGACTGGTTGGATCTGTGACTTCTTTTGTTGCAGTTTAGAGAAAAAGTTGGTTACACTCTTTTTACATAAAACCTTCCAGTTGTGAACCATATTTTAATTCTTCTTACTGACTTTATTTCACGAGCAACTAGCAGTACAATGCATGACTTCTCTTGCCATCTGACAGAGCTAGTTTCATGTTCAACACGTGGCACCTTCTGCCTCATAGTTCTTATAGATGCCTCTTGTTGGATAAATTGAAAATTTAATTTAATCATCAACATGCACTTGGTAGTTCATGGAGTTCAACTGACCATCTAGTTCCAATTAACTCTATTTAGTTTTTCCCACTGCATGCATGTGTTTTTTGGCCCTTTTTCTTCCTTTTTCCCTTCGGATATGGTTAGGGGTGTCAAAACTATTTCGAAAACCGATCAAACCTACCGAACCGAACCGATTTTTAGATTTTTTTTAATGAAACCGACGGTTTTAATATTATCCTACAACCGTACCGAATACTTAGGTTGGGTTTTTTATTTTATATAACAATACCGAAAAAATACCGAACCGAATATATATATATATATATATATAATATTTGATATGTTAAGTTAAAATTACAATTTACAAAACATTAAACCTTGCTACTTTCTAGTTGTTAGGTACTTTTTTATTCCATTAATTTATGTAGCTTTTAATAGCTTTATGCTAAGTGTATTTTTTGTTGTTGCAAGAAACAAAAAATATTATGTAAAGCTTACGGATGAGATCTGAGGCTAAAAAGTTAGATAACCCGTTCTATTATATATGAATCAACCATAATTTACTATTAATTTATATAAGTTGATGTATTGAAAATAAATTACCGAAAATTAATCGAACCGTACCAATACCGAAGAGAAACCGAGATGATTGGTATGGTTTTGAAAAGTTTAATTTTGGTTATATTCATAAATTAACCGAAAAATTGGTATGATCTAATTTCTAAAAAATAACCGACCGAACTGTGCCATTGATACCCCTAGATATGGTAGACCCAACCCGCTCACTCCACCCCACCAAAAAAAAAACATTACCTAGGGAGTCAATGGTAGTCCTTTCCGACTGTGCTTCTTTTTGACTCGAACTCTTGATCTTTTGGTTGGAAAGGAAGTGCTCGTTGCCTCTTTCTACTATAGTAATCTCGCTTGGCTTCCCTGCTCAAATTTTACCCTTCTGAATTTCAGAAATTATTTCTTGCTTATCAGGTCCTACTGGAGTTGGCTAGGAACAGAGACAAGATCCCATTGCCGAAATCAATTGCTGGGCCTGGAGTACCACTCCCTCCTGAACAAGATACATTGATTTACCCTAACTATCAGCTAGCTATTGCAAAGAAGCAAATTACCCAACCAGAAGAAACAGAGGAGGATGAAGAAAGTGCTGATCCCAACCCAGCCCCAAGCCAAAATCCAAGTCTTCCTCATGAAAAGGCAGACGTGCCCCAAGCCAAAATCCAAGTCTTCCGCATGAAAAGGAAGACGTGCCTCAAGGTACTCCTCCACGAGTATCCTTCCCCCTTGGCGCTAAATGTCCAAGATGATGTTTTATGTTTGATCACCTTTAGTCAGAATAGCCTTTGTAACCGGCTTCCTATGTATTTAATCCCAAGGACGTTGTGTAATTGTTGTTTAAACATGGATTATGAAATTTTAAGATCCTTTCATAACAGTGAGTATTAGTTTAAACTTTAAATGTCCCTCAGCCCAGAATTTATAGACACAATTAGGAGAGATTTGAGCTGTGAAACAAAGAATTATTGTGGCGTTATTCAATAGTTTTCCAACATTTGGAATTATTTTGGCATTATCGACAATGGTCGCTCTGTGGAATATGCTTTATTATGTGTTCATTGACTACTAAGACTGAGAGAACTACTATCCTTCATATATTGCTGAGCTAGAGAATTTTGAATCGTTGTGCAAACCGGTTGTACGTCGATTCTCTGATATCACATATTTTAAGGATATGCGAAAATTATTTAGAAATACTAAGGTTAAATTTGGTGGGTTAAATACTTAAACTTCATAAAAGTGAAACTCTTAATTGGGTAAGGCGCCGAATTATGGCGTTTACATTAATATTCTTAATAAAAATGAAAAAAATTGACCTAAATTTTTCGTTTTTGAGCGCAATGCGATAAGCACTTCACGCGAATTCAAAGACGGTTCATACATCCTATCAAACTTCTTGTCATTCCATTAGTTGATTCTTTTGGCATATTGAGAGATTTAGAAAGCTCTTTTTGGGAGAGAATTGGACCACCCTACTAACCTTTGTTGGTGACAAAATTATGCAAACTAATGAGTGGGACATGCTCTTCTACTAGTTAAGTTTTGAAAATATGTCACGTAAGTAAACGTTTCTTCCCTTAAACAATTCAATGAAAAGAAAAATATAATCGGAGACCCAAAGGTTGTTTCTGCTCATTTCGTCTTTTCTGCTCATTTAACATATAATAGTAAAGGGAAAAGGATCAGATTGTACAAATATCAATCCATTTTCCTCCAAAGGTTTGATGAGTAACGTAACTATATTGATAATTTCATTCTGAACTGCATGAACTTCTAGTTGAATAGAGCTAGATTGGCGGGGATGGTTGATTAAAAGGGTAGGTTCAACTGAACCTCCTATCTGCCCCCCCACCCTACTGTCTATGTACTCGTGTTTGTAGCTCGATCATAAGTTAAGACTGTGGGCCACGGAAAAACAAAAGTCGTCCGAAGTTATGGGTTCGACAGAATCAGTAGTTTTGATTCAAACCTTGTATTTGGTTCGGGGTCGGGGTCTGGCGGAGTTGGCGGGGTGTGCCGCCGCCCCGTCCCGATCCAGATGGGTCAGGGTTGGGGTCGGGTGGGGTCATTTTTTATTTGTCTTTAAATTAAATAAAGAAATAACACACATACACAACAAAGATAGTTTAATAAAAACATCTCAAGGCTGTTTTTGTGCCTTTTATATTATTCGAGTAGAAGTATGATTTTTTTTTTTGTAATACAATTTCAAAATTGCAACTTCGTGATATTGAAAGTTGTAAATAAATAACATAGTAAAATACTAAAATTACAATTACAAGAATTACATTTTAAGAAACACATTTTCTAGTTTCTTTATAATTTCTTGTGGTTCTTCGGTTGGAATTGGTATATCTTGATCAAATTGGACGACGTCGCTTGCACATCCGTCGGATAAGATTTCGTTGTAGTTGTAGTCTTCTTCTTCGTCGATCTCCGGTTGGCGCGCCTCACTGCGCTCATGCGAATCCGATCTCGAATAGAAGCGCAATCTCTACAATGAGTCTCACGCCAATGAATGCATGCTCCCTATTTGAAATCTTCCCGCAGAAAATGCGCTTTCGGACACTGTTGATGACGCCTGAATGTTCAACACATCTCGGGCAATCTTTGCTAGTGTTGGAAAATTCTTCTCATTCTCCCTCCAGTATTTTAGCAAGTCTTCACGTCCCTCTTCATTTTCAATTGTTTACGCATTTGCATAACACCGTGCAAAACAAAAACATCAAACTCGCTAATTTGGTTAGAAACTGTACCACTAAACATTCTCTGTCTGAGGCTTTGAATACTAGCCGCAGAAACAACATATCGTTTTTGAGGTTGTGTTGAAGAAGAAGAAGATGACATGGAAGCTGCTTGGTTGCTAGCACTTTCTTGTTGGTAATGTGTATATACTTTTTTACATTCATCTTGAATGCTAGAAAACACTTTTTCTCTACTTATTTCAACAGGTGGTGGGTCATTTGGATTTTAAGGAGTTGGAGGTGGAAGTGCATCTATGCAATCGTAAATAGTATCAACAAAATTTTTACAACCGTCTATTTTAATAGACGGATTTAATACAACACTAATTAAAAATATTGGGGGAATAGGAATAAAAAAAATTCATTTTTTTAATTTTTTTTTAATAGGTTCCTTATAAGCTGATTTTTCCATATATTCACTAAGTAATATAAATATTAGAGCTATATAAAATAACATTGATGAAATAGTAGGATAATAAATCCCGGAAAATTCTTTGGTAGCTATATAAAATTTCTCTAAAAATGCATTAAGTTCTAAAATTGTATACCAATCGAAATCTATAAGCATATCACTGGGATTTCGATTACGGACGTTAAAAAATTGGGTTATAGGTTGTCTATACTCATAAGCAACACGTAGTTGGTTGTATAAAAAATTTCATCTAGTGCATACTTCTTCGGGAACTTTTCTGTTAGGTAGACCACAATCGTGACAAGTTTTTTTATATTCTTTTAGTCATTGTATTCTATTATTTTAAAAAATATAGTTTATAGCAAATTGAATTTTTGCAAGTATGTCTTCAAAAAGTTTTATACCATCCTTTACAACTAAGTTATAAATATGACATGCACAATTTTATATGAAAATTATCTGAAAAAGATGGAGTTAAGATAGTTTTTAATCTTCTAACAGCAGAAATATTAGAAGAAACATTATCTAATGTAATAGTCATGACTTTATCACTTATGCCATAATAAACGCAAAAATAGAAAATATTTTCTTGAATATAAATACTAGTGTGTCTTTCATCAATATATCTATATGCTAAAATACGTTTTTGCATAGACCATTTATGGTCTATCCAATGACATGTTACAGTCAAATAATCATGACCGTTAGTACTACGGCCTATATCAGATGTGATAGATACTTTTTCAGGGTAATGATATAAATAATAACGTAAATATTGTTGATATTCGTGTGCAAATTTAAAAACATCTCTCCTAACAGTTGATCTAGGAAAACCGTTATAAGCAGGATTGTACATTGATCTTATATAATGAATAAAATCAGGAGAATCAGGAAATGAAAAAGGTAAACCCTCCACTGCAACTAATTTTGATAATTCTTCCCTATCTTTCATTTTATCGTATTTAGGGCCTATAACTGCCCAGTCATAGGATCAATTTGACCCTGTACCTGGTGCGGGACAGTATGTGAAGCTTGTCCCCATTGAGAGGGCATTGTTGACTCACCCTTCACTTGAGCCTTATATTCATCCCACCTAGCTTTGTGTTTGGTATTCAAATGCGTAGTTAAACCTCCCGTCCCGCTCTGACCTTTTCTCATTTTAAATTTATAAACAATTTTACAAATTTTGCATGTAACAACTTGATTTTGTACATCTCTATCAAAAAAAGCCCATACATGTGATGTTAATTTTTGTTCTGGTGGGTCTCGTCTCATACTAGGGGGAATAGGAGGCGTTCCAGTTTGAGGTGCATTAGTTGGCGTGTCATCTAGATTAGTTGGTGTGTCATCTAGATGTTCTTCTAAATTAAACTCTTGTTGATTTCCAGAAAATAGCTCATCGTCTAAATCTACTGGTACTTCAGAAAAAATTTGAGTATCAATAAAATCATCCTGTATATGAGGAATATGATGACTAGAAGAAGGACTCTTGCCCTTGTCACCCCTACTAGAACCAGACAAACCCAACATACCTCTTAGTCGTTTTCCTTTCATTATAAGTTATGCTAATAAATAGTTAAAGATAATGAAATTAAGTGTGCTAATTAAAATAAAGAAATAAAAATAATTTAATAAGGGAACGAATGTACCAAACGTCAACGTAACGTACGTGTAATCGAGATGTTGAAAATTGAAACTTTGCTCGATGGATGATCCTCAAGCTAGTTGCCAACTTCACTCCCGAATGAATAAATAAAATTGAATATTTAGTAGACAATGTGTCACGCCCCAAACTCCGGCCCCGCGACTGGTACCCTACCTGGGCACCCTTCTATTCATACATCCCAAGTAACCGGTGGAAGATAAATATACTCATCATTTTTTTTAAAACAAGCAAAGGTAAAGCCGACAAGGCCGCCATTATATATAAAACAACCCAAAGGAACCACAACTGTACCACAATATATAACCCACGCAAGTCCAACCCATATATGAATACAGACCTCTAAGAATTTGACAGGAACTATGACGGGACAAGGCCCCGCCGTACCCATGAATATACATAAGACCATAATACAACTCCGTACCAACATGACCAACTCCGTAATAGTGGAGCTATCTTACTGAAAACTGAGTGAAGATCTTAAGCTCGCGGATCACCCAACTGAGTACCTATCCCTGCGGCATGAACGCAATCCCCGGAGAAAGGGGGTCAGTACAAAAAATGTATCAAGTATGTGAAACAATAAGTACTGTAAATGAGATTATAACAGGCCAAAAATATAACAAGAGACAAGTATAATGATCAAATACCAGTACACCTGTGCCTTGTAAAATAGAGTAATGAGAGTCAACATTACCTTTTAAGTTATGCCTTTTAAAAGTGAGACCAACCGTGTTCTTTCAAATTATGAAATCAATACAATTTCAAAATATGAAATTACCTGTACTATTTCAAGATATGAAAGCCATGTCAAAATCAGGGACACCTGCCCTCAGAATCATTATGCAACCCTAATCATGAGACTATTTCACCCGCATGAGCTTTGTGGAACCACAATGAGCATATATACATGATACTCGCATCATAGAGAGCTAGTCCGTGGATTATGTCATGGGATTTGAACCCGCATGAGTCCTTCAGACCCGCAGTGAGTGTGTACCATCTCACGACATGGGAGCTACTCCATGAAATATATAGGATGTCCCGGGATTTGAACCCGAAATGAATAATGTAATGTTGTCGGCCCTTAGCGAGGGACGCGGTGATGTGGAAATATAACACTTGCACGAATGACTATATGAGCAAACATATGCAAGTTAAAATAATCTTTGACTCTCATTAGAACAAATAGGATGTACCCTCCTTTTTAGAAAAAACAAAGGCAATACCATGCCTTCCTTTCTAAAATAAATTAAGACAATACCATGTCTTCCTTTTTAAAATAAACCAAGACAATACCATGCCTTCCTTTCTAAAATAAACCAAGAGCCTTCCTTTCTAAAATAAACCAAGACAATACCATGTCTTTCTTTCTAAAATAAACCAAGACAATATCATTTCAAGATATAACAATCTTTCATTTTAGAAACCCAAAGTACTATCAATAGAATAGATATAACAACTTCCATTTTATAAAACCCCAAGGTACTATCAAGAGAATGGATATAACAACTTCCATTTTATAAAACCCCAAAGTACTATCAAGAGAATGGATATAACAACTTCCATTTTATAAAACCCCAAGGTACTATCAAGAGAATAGATATAACAACTTCCATTTTATAAAACCCCAAGGTACTATCAAGAGAATAGATATAACAACTTTCATTTTATAAAACCCCAAGGTACTATCAAGAGAATGGATATAACAACTTCCATTTTATAAAATCCCAAGGTACTATCAAGAGAATTGATATAACAACTTCCATTTTATAAAACTCCAAGGTACTATCAATGAAGTATATAGAACAATTTCTATTTTTGGAAATCCAAAGTACTATCAATGAATTACATCATTAAGGAGTAGGATCCACTCACTTTATAACAAGGAATCATGCTAGAAAAAGAAATGATTGTTCACATACCTCTTCGACTTAATCCACACGCTAAGTATAATATGTCACACATAGTACTTCAACCTAAACTGACAATAGCATTTCTATCAACTTCATGCTTTCTAAGGCAGATTAATACCAAGCAAAGGTCCTCTTATTCTACGAAAATTTGGGCAGCACTTCCCCCGTTTATACATACTTTTCCACCTATCTCAAGACCCAAATTCAACAACAATCAAGTCTCATTTAAGGCACAATCGAAACAGCAACCAAAGGGGATCACACGCCTACTTGACGTGTAAAATTCAGCCCCTTAATCTATCAAAACAGTCAACAATTCTATCAACGATAAGGGTAAAATGTGAAGCCTTTTAACACCCTTTTATACCCTTAATCTCTTAGGACTTTCATTAGCAATTACCATATTAATCATGCATGTTGGTGGCTGAATTTTCAGAATTCTGTACACAAAGCCAGTCCATAAAACGCATAACAACGCCCAGCGGTTTATAGATTCCACGGCCAACAATTACAATCCGATAACTCTTTCCTTAATCTTTTTTCTTCCAATTCAAGTTCCAAAACTTCTATATAAGTTATATCAACTTATTAACAACAATATTACTCCATTATAACATGCAATAGGTGAAGATAACAACAACACAACCAACGAAATCCAATACTCCAAAATTTGTCCCACATTCGGCCAACATGCTAAAAATTGCCCAACACTTTTTATCCTTCATTCTTTTTAGCACAAACACATCTACACATTATAACAATAAGTAATATCCATACTTTAAGAGAAGAAGAATTTTTACCTTATTTTGTGTCCAAAAAACGTCACAAACAGTCCCTACATTTGTCATATAAATGTGAAATAATGATTTTCTCATTTGTCATATCATAACACTTATATCTCCTATGATTTTTTGGGTATCCAAAAACACAAAGAGTTAAACAGGCCTGAAGTTTATTAATAGTTATGAATGGAAATAAAGGATAACACAAACACCCAAAAATCTTTAAATGTGTAAAAGATGGGAGACGGTGGTACTACATTTGTGTAGGTGACACATTGGAGAGTAGTTCACTGGGGGAAATATTTAAAAGATATGTGGCCATTTGAAGTGCATGGTGCCAAAAATTTGATGGTGTGGACGAATACACAAGGAGAGTGCGAGTCATATTGTTAATTGTTCGAATTTTTCTTTCGGCTTTCCCATTTTGTGGTGATGTATGTGGACTTGAAAGACGCAAATACATCCCGTTTTGGTGACAAAAATCATTAAATTAGGCATTTATGAATTCCCCCCCCCCCCCCTCAATTGTCACATTGAAAACATTTAATGGATTTGTTAAATTGAGTTTTGATATAAACACTAAATTGTTTAAAAATGGTGTAGGTTTGTGATTTATTTCCTAAGGGAAATGTCCACAGAAAATTCAAATAATCATCTAAATTGAGCATATAGTATTATGACCTGCATAACTCAAAATTGGTGACGTCCACAAATCACAATGCAAAAGATCAAATGACATAAGGGTTACACCTCGTAAGTTTAAGACGATAATTAAGAACGTCATTAAGAAAATAAAATTTGAATATTGGATATAAAGTATAATTGCATATGTTAATACGGAAATTAGTATACAAGAGGATGTGATTCCGGAATAATTTTGGTTAAGACGAGAGCGACGTTGGAAACTTATTATGATAGTTGTATATTTTCGTAATGGACTAGTGTCGTATTATAAGAATTATGGCATTGAGAATACGAGGCCTTATGAAGTGTTCGGGGTTAAAAGGGGTGGGACATAAGCTTAATAAATTGTGGGTTTTTATTTTTAATAGAAGGATTAAGTTAAGTGGGTCATTAGGGGGACTAGGGCCAAGCTTGCAAGAACATAAAGAATTCAGCCCATATATTTACATCTCACTACTTCTTTACTTTCTTTTTTCAAAAACTCTCTCACCCTTACTCCCTCTCCCCCGTCGATTTTCCCTCCCCTTCCCTCAACAAAAATCTCTATTTATGAAAATTGAAGCTTTTTCTATTTCATTTCTTCCTAGATTAAATTATTCTACAAGTTTCTAAGAAATTAAATCTCCAAAAACAGTGGCAAAGCACTGGTTGCTGCCGAGAGCTGTAGCTCAAAAATTCTAGATTTTTAGACGAATTTTATGGAAGAAAAACATGCTAGGAATGTGGATTAAGCTTGTAGAATTCATGCATGTCAATTTAGAGTTGAAGAAGTGATAAATTGGTGAAGAAAGGAGGAGGGCAGTGGACCGATTATTGGGACTGTTTTGGGCTTGAAATTAAGGTAAAAAATCTTCTTTTTATGGTATAATTGAAGTGTATGTTGTTGTAGTTTAAGAATTGAACTTGTGATTAAGAAAAACTTAGAATTTTAGGCAATACATGTGAATGTTTGGGTGATTGAACCGAATTAGGGACTATTTTGATATACATGGAATTCGATTATGTTATTGCTATTATCGTCACTAATCGTATGTGGGAATTGAAAGAAATCTTGATGTTTAAGTTGTAGTTGTTCATATGGAACTATTGAAGTATACTTGAAGGTTAAGAATTAAGAGAAGGATTATGGACTGTTTTAAATGGGCCGTTTTAACGTGATTTAAAGGCTGGGTTAACATAAGAAATAAGTGTATAAATCCCCTTGGTTGTTGTAGTTGTTGTCTTCCAAAAACAAAAAGGAAATGAATGTATTATGATAGCGCTTATGGGGTATTTGAGATTGTTATGATTATATCCTTACGCTGTGATTGTTATTTGGTATTGATGGATTGATTTGTAAGTTGTGAATGTGCACATAAATAGGGGAAGTGCTGCCAAAATCTTTATAGAAAAGATAGCGAGTTACTATTCAATTATTACGAATGCTAGTAATCATAAGGTTAATGGATATATTACTACTATTATAGGTTGATGTGCTAGTCAAGGCGTATTTAGATTTTTGAGTTTGTTAGTTCGTCAATAAGGTATGTAAAACTCTTTCTTCTTTCTTTTTGGCATGATTTATTGAAAGTACGGCGGACGTACAAGATTTCTACACAGTCTGTTTCCTAAGGATGTTAGTCTTGATAAATGCCTATGATTTTTTAGTACAGAGTTTATTATAATGATTCATGATATGATAAGTGCCTTGACTTTCCAAAAGATGTTTTAAAATGATATATAATACGATAAGCGTCTTGATTTTCCAAAAGATGATTTAAATGATATATGATATGATAGTGTCTTTCATTTATTCCAATGAGAATCAAGTGATGATTTAATATGTATAAAATTACTCATGATATTCTATTAGTGCTGGATATGATTATATGAATTCACCGAGTCCCTCACTAAAGGGCCGACAATGTATATAGATATGATGATTCCACCAAGTCCCTCAGTAAATGGCCGACAATGTATATAGATATGATGATTCCACTGAGTCCCTCAGTAAAGGACCGACAATGTATATAGATATGATGATTCCACGAGTCTCTTATGTAAAGGGCCGACAATGTATATAGATATGATGATTCCATCGAGTCCCTCACTAGTGGGCCGGCAATGAATATAGACAAGGAGATTCTATGGACAGACATTCCTGATTTTGATATGACTCTCATGTTTATAAAGCACAGCCGACTCTCATATTTTCATATATGGTATAGTTGGATTTGGTATTTGAATTTCATACTTGTCTCCTGTACGTTTTGGCCAGTTATGATTATCTACTTGTAATTTATGTTTCATATACTCAGTACATTCTTTCGTACTGACCCCCTTTCCTCGGGGGCTGCGTTCATGCCCGCAGGTACATGTGCTCAGTTTGGTGATCCTCCGATCTAGATTTCTGCTCAGCTGTTTGGAAAGCTCTTGTGATTCAGAGCTTTGTCATTTTGGTACAAAACTCTATTATTTTTACTAATGTATATTTAGGGGCACGACGGGGCCCTGTCCCGTCATATGTTGTTATCCCTTTCATAGAGGTTTGTAGACAGTTGTGGGTTGTACTTATGTAGAGTTATAAATCTGTTTTGATCAGCCAGGTTGTTGTAATCTGCATTGGGATGTTCCCGTGTATACGTGATACTATTTGGTGGCAGCCTTGTCGGCTTGCCTGTTATATTATGTTGGCTAGTTGTGACTCCCCAGGAGGCAGGTACATTCTTGTGTAAAGGCAGCCTTGTCGGCTTGCCTATTCTGACATATGTTATTGTTGCAGCGTTATGCTGTCGGATTTCATATTTGCCTTAGTGTTAGTTGGATTATGGGTGTCAGGTTAGTATAATGGCGTCATTAGGGCGTTTAGTCGCGGCCCGTCGGGCCGGGTCGTGACAATAAGGGTATGTGAAGTAGATGATGCAAAATGAAGCTTAACATGTTTTTCAAACACACAAGTTTGGAAACCCGAAGAGTCCAAAAATTTGTTACAAGAAAACAATTTATTCTTCCTAAGATTATTGAAAACTGGTGCTCCTGGGTGTTCCAACCGATTGTGACATATAATAGGAAAAATTGCTGCAAAGGGTTGATGGTTTGGTCATGCGATTGTTGATACAAGTTCCCCGTGCTATTACATCTCATTAGTGACATCCCCGCCTGAAAATCTTCACAAAAAAAAGCCAAATGGATCAAAATTCACATAAATATTGTTGTCAATTGTAAAACGTCGAACATTTATCAAGTTTTTAATTAGTTTTGGTGCATGTAATATATTTTTCAAATATAATGGTGGGTGTGGAGGGGTAGTTTTACCTGACCAATATCACGAATTGGAATTTCCTGCTCACTGCCGACAATAATATCTTTATTATTGCTCATATTAAATAAGACGAAAGATAACCTTCAGATGTCGTCGTGTGAGATGTTTCTCATGTGTCCCTATACCACGACTCATTTGGAACATTCAGATTCATGTTGTTCATGACTTGTTCAATATCAGTTGGAGCATAGCCTACAAAAAATGGTGCCTGAGCTGCAAATGCATATTGTGGACGAGAACCTAGAATTTCGGGCTGTCAGTTTGAAGATAGGGGTCTGGCCCACGACGAAGTTGGATATGGTCATGGCGGGGCAACCCACTGTGGGGCCCAGGTCCACGGTGGGTACTGCCCCCATTGGTTTCTGATTTGCTGGTTGGGTTGCCCCTGTCCGGACTAGTTACTGTCGCCGGCTGGTTGTCCGTCTCCCCTACCTCGTGTCGCGCCCGTTTTTGACCTCGGGGGTCTGAACGGTGTACGCAATGTTGCTCTTTGGCGCGGTTCCCTGAATGGAGCAATGAATGCTGTTTTGAGGAGTCGCCACCTAATTATTTAAGTGAATTAGGACACTTGATTTATCGCAGTAAAACACTGCAATTAATCTCCATTTATTGGTCTGCAAAATTAGTGAGATTCTGAGTCAGGGTTCTTTATTATCCTAAAGGGAAGGGGTTAGGCACCCTTTAAGATCCGCTAACTTGCGGTTATTCGTTCAAACCTAGGTTAATTATTTATTGCTCTTTTTATTCTACCTATTCTAAGCATTTTTAATAATATATAATTAAAATAAAATGCAATACAAAAATAATAAAAGCTTAAAATTAAATGAGACATAAAAATAAAGCTCCGGGACATCTTTTAACCCTTTTTAGGCCTTCTGCACAAGATAATCTCCGGGTACCTGCATAAACACTTAGTAAAAGTATTAATAGTAGAATAAATAATTTTAAAAGCAATAACAAAAATTAATAAGTAAAGCAAAATAAATAAATCCGTCTTTTGCACAGAGGAGGCCTTGGAAATCAGACGGAGATTCCTTCATCGGCCAAATAAATTTAAATAAAATGTGATAAAAATGATAATAATATCGTTGACCATCAGAAGTATTTTTCAGACATAAAACCAACATTTATTGTAGTGAAATAATGTAAACAATAGCCTGAAACGAGTAACACACTAGCAACAATATCAAAATCGTAGTAGTTCATTGGATATGAGCTCAGATAATCATTAAAAAAATTCAAAGCACTGTTAATCAGTTAACAAATAAATGGATTAGTATTTATATTCTTAATTTCACATGTAGATAAACTACCTAAAAGCTAAAATATATTAAATCAAACAAAAGGAATATATAGTTTCAGATGTAGAAGCATATGGAATGATGATTTAAACAAGGAAATATCAAAACAAATTTCTTTAAAAAAAATGCAGCAGAACGTTAGAGTACATTGAAACAGTGCACCACCCGTCAAACATATCATAAATAGAAATAGCAAACTAAAAATCAAGCAAACAGTGAGCGGGCTTAGGGATGCAGTTGCGTCATCGCGCGGTGAGAATAAAGGACAGGGTGGTCGACGGGAGGTCGGCGACGGGCAGAGGTGGTGGTAGCGTGTGGGGTTCGCCGGATGGTGCGGTGGTGAGTTAAGTGGTTCACGGAGCTTGAGCTCAGCGAAGATGGCGAGAATGGGTTCGATGAAGAAGATGAGAGGGGTGAGTATATGACAAAAGAGGAAAGGTGCGGTTGATGGTATTGGAGCAGTGGTGAAAATAGGAGAGTTAACAAATGAAAAAGGGAGTATCTAAAACTTGTATTACGGCTGAATGTTGGTGTCTTGAGGAAGACAAGGGAAATGGTAGTTTATCAAAAGAGAGGTGCGGCGCTGATATTGCGTTCCAGTCCTTTTCTTTAGAAAGGGAGATGGTTTCTTTTATAAGGGATTTTTAGGGTTTAGTTTTTTTTTTTTGAGGGAAAAAATAAAAAGTGTGGTGTTGTTTTGGGGGGGGGGGGGGGGAAATGAAAAGTGAGTTTTGATTTTATGGGGGAAAATAAAAGAGAGTGTTTGGATGAAATTAAAAAAATGGTGTTGGATTGGACTGATTCAAATTGTGTATTGGACTGAACTGGTTTGACAAAATGCAAGGCGGGTTAATTATTTAAAAGAAAAATTATTTAAAAAGATGCAAAATTATTAAAATGCAAATGCCGACGCAACAATACTAGAATGCAATATTTAAGACATGTTTAATGCCTGATTAAAAGTAAAAACGAGATGCCAATTAATTATTTAAAAAGATGCAAATATTATTAAAATAAAATGACGGTGTAACAATAATAAAAAATATAATATTAACAACGACATAATGCTTAATTTAAAAATAAAAGATGCAATGCCATTTTTGTGAAGAAATAAACATAGAATATTATGTAAAAATATGCAAAATAACGATTAAAATGTGGTGTGCTAAAATACTTAAAATTGCACGAAATATACAAAAAAACGGGTCAAAATTGACTGTCAACAGCATGTCCCTCTTTGTACGGAGATGATGGAAGAGTCTTCGGACAAAGATGTTGACTTGTAGCCAATTTTGTCCTGTTTTATAAACTAGAATTCAGAAATAGGGATGATGCAGATCCAAAAATGTCGATGTCAAATCGCGATGACCTTTGGGTCGTTGTGATGCAAAAATTAAAAAGCAAAGCTGACGCTGATTAAAAATGTCCCAGTGTCGAAGTATGATTGACACTGGATTGCAGGTGATGTGGTGCTGAAAAAGACAAGGTTAATGTAGATGTTGATGGCGTCGTTGCATAGACGCGATGCAGATGCTCGTCGTTGCATAGACGAAACATAGATGCGATGCAGATGTTCGTCGTTGCATAGACGAAACATGAATGAAGCCGTTGCATAGGCTTAAAATGAAAAGGCGTCGTTGCATGGACGCGATGCAGATGCTCGTCGTTGCATAGACGAAACATGAATGAAGCCGTTGCATAGGCTTAAAATGAAATGGCGTCGTTGCATAGACGCGATGCAGATGCTCGTCGTTGCATGGACGAAACATGAATGAAGCCGTTGCATAGGCTTAAAAGAAATGACGTCGTTTGCGGACGCGATGCAGATGCTCGTCGTTGCATAGACGAAACATGAATGAAGCCGTTGCATAGGCTTAAAAATGAAATGACGTCGTTTTCGGACGCAATCACGAATGCTAAATCGTTGCATAGACGAAACATGGATGAAGCCGTTGCATAGGCTTATATGAAATGACGTCATTTTCGGACGCAATGCAGATGCTCGTCGTTGCATAGACGAAACATGAATGAAGCCGTTGCATAGGCTTAAAATGAAAAGGCGTCGTTGCGTGGACGCGATGCAGATGCTCGTCGTTGCATAGACGAAACATGGATGAAGCCGTTGCATAGGCTTAAAATGAAAAGGCGTCGTTGCATGGACGCGATGCAGATGCTCGTCGTTGCATATATTAAACATGAATGAATCCGTTGCATAGGCTAAAAATGAAAAGGCGTCGTTGCATGGACGCGATGCAGATGTTCGTCGTTGCATAGACGAAACATGAATGAAGTCGTTGCATAGGCTTAAAATGAAAAGGCGTCGTTGCATGGACGCGATGCAGATGCTCGTCGTTGCATAGACGAAACATAGATGAAGCCGTTGCATGGGCTTTTAAAATGAAAAGGCGTCGTTGCATGGACGCGATGCAGATGCTCGTCGTTGCATAGACGAAACATGAATGAAGCCGTTGCATGGGCTTTTAAAATGAAAAGGCGTCGTTGCATGGACGAGAAGCAGATGATCGTCGTTGCATAAACGAAACATGAATAAGCCGTTGCATGGGCTTTTAAAATGAAAAGCGTCGTTGCGTGGGCGCGATCACGGATGCTCGTCGTTGCATGGGCGAAACATGAATGGCCGTTGCATGGGCTTTTAAAATGAAAAGCGTCGTTGCGTGGGCCGCGTCAGATGATAAATCGTCGTTGCATGGACGAAACATGAATGAAGCCGTTGCGTAGGCTAAAAATGAAAAGCGTCGTTGCGTGGACGCGTCACGGTCTTCGTTGTTGCATAGACGAAACATGAATGGCGTTGCATAGGCTTAAAATGAAATGGCGTCGTTGCATAGCGCGATCAGAATGCTCGTCGTTGCATAGACGAAACATGGATGAAGCCGTTGCATAGGCTTATATGAAATGACGTCGTTTTCGGACGCAATGCAGATGCTCGTCGTTGCATAGACGAAACATGAATGAAGCCGTTGCATAGGCTTAAAATGAAATGACGTCGTTGCATAGACGCGATGCAGATGCTCGTCGTTGCATAGACGAAACATGGATGAAGCCGTTGCATAGGCTTATATGAAATGACGTCGTTTTCGGACGCAATACAGATGCTCGTCGTTGCATAGACGAAACATGAATGAAGCCGTTGCATAGGCTTAAAATGAAATGCATTGGTTTAGGGGCGTACCTTTGTGACCGTCAGGTTGAGATAGCGTCATTGCATAGACGTTGTGCATTTGTGACCCGCATGGGTTTATTGTTGTGTTTCTGCCTTTGCTGATATGAAGATCCTGCACTCAAAGAAAACTTGTGAGTTTTTTAGGAAATGAGTGGTTGATTAGCGTCGACTCTGTAGCTTTGGCTCTTGACGCTTGCATTCTTGGTTTGCACTGAAGACCTAGTTGGCCTGCTTTTTCCTATCTATTGCCATTTTCTTGCACTGAATTCCTTAAAATGTCCCAGTTTCTGGTAATGAAGATGTTGAACTGGGTAAGGTTGCATCTTGACGCTATCAAGGCGATCAGGTAAGCATTTTTTTTTATAATGAATGAAAAACTAATGCGAGAATATGGACAATGTACAATTGAGTAGATGAGAATGTCACTCTCAAAATATGGCACAGTCATGTGTATGTAGTAATGGATGCAAAATATATGAGGATGTTAAACTCTCCAATGGACAAAATCGAGTCATGTGCAAAAACAAGGAAGAAATATTCTAACGGTGTGAACGAAGCCGATGTGGCTGTCTACGTGTCCCGCCGAGGGAGTTAGGTCAAGACGTTGTTCATGCTGCAAAAAAAAATAAGAATTTTTATGATTTTAAAATGATGCGGGACCGAAGCCGATGTGGCCGCCTACGTATCCCGCCGAGGGAATCAGGTCAAGACGTAGTTCGTGGTGCAAAATGATTTTTATGTAATATGCATTTTGTTGTTTTTTTTTGAAAAAAATGGAAGACGACATTACGTTCTGACTCCAGTTGATACCAATAATTAGTATTGTGCATAATGATGTTCTTTTATTGATTTCAGTCTAATCGAGATTGACTCTAGTGTAATTCACACAGCTTCAGATAGTACCTCAGACATACCTGAGTGTTGACACACCTGCTTGCATCCAAGGTTTCGAACTACACGTAATCTCACGTTTCAAATGCCCTCACTGAAAGAAAGTCCCATTTCACACATATATTTCAGTATTTTGAATTTTGGGACGTTTAGAGAAGTACGCTCACACTCAGAAAGATGTTCAATGCATGCAATTGTGATACCATAGGCTTGACCGTCATGTAAGTATCCACTAATGTGAGAACTCTCAGTATAAGATCATGTAGGGCTTGTCACGGGCTTGTAATGTAGGCTTGGGGAAAGGAAATGGATATCATTTGGATAAAAGTGACTAATCATTCCTCGAGAGTTGGACTACGTCCATGATTGATATTTGTGCGCTTTAATGCTGACTTACTTTCTTTTTGTCCCAGTTTTCTGTATTGACTTCTTTTGAATCTTTCATTTGAAGCCCTTTTTTTTTCGGAGTTATATATTTCCTTTTTTTTTTATTTTTTATCGGGGCTTTTGATTTCCTCTTTATGTGAAGTCTCTGCTTTCATTTTTTGAGACTTTGACAATTTTGTCTTTGCAAACTTCAGCTAGAATTTTGTCAGTCACTTGCACATTTCTAAAGAGCTCGAGGAGGTCGGGCCAAGAGAGGGATAGTGCGTACGCACTCAGAAAGGGTATAGGTGTAATATGCGGTTGTCAAAAAATATGTTTTAGGCTCAAAGGGGTGTACTAGGGATAATGTTATTTGGTAAATTTGAAAATGCTCAAGCGGGTCAAAGAAAGCCTACGATCATTTCTACACCGAGTGTTACTCGAGATTCGCCTCAACAAACATTCAGGCCAAGTTCTAGATCACAATGCAATGCAATTGAACTTATTCAAACACTCACCACACAATGCATATGAAACGATGAGGTCGGTTTCATTCTTATCTTGGAAACATGCAAGACAATGTCATCTGCGGGTATGAATAAGAGGTACCAAAAGAATCTATGGTTTACCACAAAGTCAACACATACTGATTATCACTTGTTTTTATTTTTATTTTTATTTTTTATTTTTTATGCACAACCCTAAATGTGTTGGTATCAACAAAGTCAAACAATAATACTAAAAAAATGTTTTTTTTTTTTAATAACATTTTTTTTGAATAAAGTATTTCTTCTTTTTTTTGTATTTTTCGAATAATTGTTTTTTTTTGTATTTTTTTGAATAAATGTTTTTTTTGTATTTTTTTGAATAAATGGTTTTTTTTTGTATTTTCGAATATATATATATATATATATATATATATATATATATATTTTTTGAATAAATGGTTTTTTTTGTATTTTTTTTTGAATAAATGGTACCGAACCGAATAGAGTGCCTACGTATCCGTAGGGAATCAAAGTCTTGCGTAGTTCATTCAAATATGTTATAAAATGTATGCTTGAAAACATATATCAAAAAAATAGCAATGTAAAGCTGTGCAAAAGAAATGATTGTCCGCTGTGGACGAATGCAAAGTAAAATGAATGCCCGAAAACATGATGAATGGGATGCATGAGTGAGACCAAAATGAATGCCCGAAAACATTTATTATTATTTTTTTTTGTGGTTTTTTTATTTTTGTGTTTTTTATTTTTGTGGTGTCGAACCCAAAATGAGTTGTCTACGTATCACACCGTGTGGTGAGAATCAGACACGCGTAGTTCGGAATAATTATGATGTAAAATGAATGATATGAGAAAACTATGTAATTAACGCTAAACATATTAATTTAATTTGCAAATATGAATAAAAATACAAAATATAAAAGAATTGAGAGTGATGTCTCGTTGAATCTGGTATAAACTGACTTCTATTAGTCAACATAATTCTCGCTCCTTGTGATGACTTTTTTTTTTGTTTTCTTTTCAACGCCTCGACTATTTGCGAGGACTGTTTTCCTGCAAAAATATGAGAAATAGGTGAGAGTAGGAAAATGACAAAATAACAAAATGAAGGGGTGTAACCATATAGTCAGAGACTCCCCTGATTGGTTCGACCGGACTGGTGGCTGATGCTTCACAAAGTCCAAGTCGCACTATTCAAGAGTGATTTCTGTGATGAAGTCCTGATTGCAATGTGAAAGCAAAAATGCAAAAATACAAATGCTCGAGCCCGGAATCACAAAAGAGCAATTATTGAATTAAATAATATGTACAGAGTTGCTAGCGACAAACGATAATAAACAAAAAAACATGCAAATCAAGCGCGTGCCCTAATATGCTTGGGACCTCCCTTATGCCAGAGGTGAGCCTAAACGCCAAATATGCGGGATTATGATAAATGGGTCCAAGCCGTTAAACTGCAATATTTTGTTGGAAAATGACGACCAAATGACGGTGCACTTTTTCCAATTTTGGCGTGTCATGACCAGACTTGGATCCGTCTATCATCATCACGCTACACATAATATGCTAATGGGTCGTTGGGTTGTGAGACCCGTCGACAAGTTTGGGTGGATTTCTAATTGTGGCGTTAATACCAAGGATTAACCCACCTAAGGTTTATGCATGCATGACTTAAAAAAAAAAAGTGGTATATCTCTATTCTAATTTTGCTAAGATTTGGCTTACTAGACAAAATGGTTCCCGAGCGGACTACTCGAGTGAGAAGGCTACGCGGCCACCGGTTGGACCGGATTCTCCGCGTCTATTACCAACTCTCCTAAATTTGGGTTTTGAAGAAAGAATTTTGCTGATGCACCAAGCGCACCTCGCGTGTAGTGTGTGATAGTGTTAATTTTCCAGAATGAAGGAAATATGAGCGAAATGTCAATTTAAGGAAAGCAATAAAATAATGTAGCAATTAAAGTAGTTAATTACAAAATAAAAGCAAACAATATAAAATATTTACAACAAATATAAAAGCAAAAATAAAGTGCAATATTTAATTAACCTGAGTTTGTTATGATCAAGAACCTGATATCCCCAGCAGAGTCGCCATGCTGTCGCGCCCGTTTTTGACCTCGGGGGTCTGAACGGTGTACGCAATGTTGCTCTTTGGCGCGGTTCCCTGAATGGAGCAATGAATGCTGTTTTGAGGAGTCGCCACCTAATTATTTAAGTGAATTAGGACACTTGATTTATCGCAGTAAAACACTGCAATTAATCTCCATTTATTGGTCTGCAAAATTAGTGAGATTCTGAGTCAGGGTTCTTTATTATCCTAAAGGGAAGGGGTTAGTCACCCTTTAAGATCCGCTAACTTGCGGTTATTCGTTCAAACCTAGGTTAATTATTTATTGCTCTTTTTATTCTACCTATTCTAAGCATTTTTAATAATATATAATTAAAATAAAATGCAATACAAAAATAATAAAAGCTTAAAATTAAATGAGACATAAAAATAAAGCTCCGGGACATCTTTTAACCCTTTTTAGGCCTTCTGCACAAGATAATCTCCGGGTACCTGCATAAACACTTAGTAAAAGTATTAATAGTAGAATAAATAATTTTAAAAGCAATAACAAAAATTAATAAGTAAAGCAAAATAAATAAATCCGTCTTTTGCACAGAAGAGGCCTTGGAAATCAGACGGAGATTCCTTCATCGGCCAAATAAATTTAAATAAAATGTGATAAAAATGATAATAATATCGTTGACCATCAGAAGTATTTTTCAGACATAAAACCAACATTTATTGTAGTGAAATAATGTAAACAATAGCCTGAAACGAGTAACACACTAGCAACAATATCAAAATCGTAGTAGTTCATTGGATATGAGCTCAGATAATCATTAAAAAAATTCAAAGCACTGTTAATCAGTTAACAAATAAATGGATTAGTATTTATATTCTTAATTTCACATGTAGATAAACTACCTAAAAGCTAAAATATATTAAATCAAACAAAAGGAATATATAGTTTCAGATGTAGAAGCATATGGAATGATGATTTAAACAAGGAAATATCAAAACAAATTTCTTTAAAAAAAATGCAGCAGAACGTTAGAGTACATTGAAACAGTGCACCACCCGTCAAACATATCATAAATAGAAATAGCAAACTAAAAATCAAGCAAACAGTGAGCGGGCTTAGGGATCTGGTTCGTCGCTGGTGCAGGTGAGAATAAAGGACAGGGTGGTCGACGGGAGGTCGGCGACGGGCAGAGGTGGTGGTAGCGTGTGGGGTTCGCCGGATGGTGCGGTGGTGAGTTCGTGGTTCGCCGGAGCTTCGAGCTCCGACGAAGATGGCAGCAATGGGTTCGATGAAGAAGATGAGAGGGGTGAGTATATGACAAAAGAGGAAAGGTGCGGTTGATGGTATTGGAGCAGTGGTGAAAATAGGAGAGTTAACAAATGAAAAAGGGAGTATCTAAAACTTGTATTACGGCTGAATGTTGGTGTCTTGAGGAAGACAAGGGAAATGGTAGTTTATCAAAAGAGAGGTGCGGCGCTGATATTGCGTTCCAGTCCTTTTCTTTAGAAAGGGAGATGGTTTCTTTTATAAGGGATTTTTAGGGTTTAGTTTTTTTTTTTTTGAGGGAAAAAATAAAAAGTGTGGTGTTGTTTTTGGGGAGAAATGAAAAGTGATTTTTTATTTTATGGGGGAAAATAAAAGAGAGTGCTTGGATGAAATTAAAAAAATGGTGTTGGATTGGACTGATTCAAATTGTGTATTGGACTGAACTGGTTTGACAAAATGCAAGGCGGGTTAATTATTTAAAAGAAAAATTATTTAAAAAGATGCAAAATTATTAAAATGCAAATGCCGACGCAACAATACTAGAATGCAATATTTAAGACATGTTTAATGCCTGATTAAAAGTAAAAACGAGATGCCAATTAATTATTTAAAAAGATGCAAATATTATTAAAATAAAATGACGGTGTAACAATAATAAAAAATATAATATTAACAACGACATAATGCTTAATTTAAAAATAAAAGATGCAATGCCATTTTTGTGAAGAAATAAACATAGAATATTATGTAAAAATATGCAAAATAACGATTAAAATGTGGTGTGCTAAAATACTTAAAATTGCACGAAATATACAAAAAAACGGGTCAAAATTGACTGTCAACACCTCGTCTCATTCCACCATTATTTTTTCTTTGTTATTGTTACGGTTTGAACCCCATTAGTTACCATTATTTTTGCGATTTCCATTTCACCAGAACTAGAATTTTGTGGCTGAAAATCTGCGAAAATTGAACTGATGAGGACGAGAGCAGTTCCGGCGGTGGCTGCTCCAGTGGATGCCTGTTTTGCTTTTCGTGTTTCCTCGAGAATCAACCTCGAATGAGCCTCATAAAAAGGAGGTAACGAATTACTCTGTTGAATGAATGTAGCAACTCCATCATACTGTTCATTCAATCCATCAATTGAAGAACCAATCGTTGATTTGTTACCGACGAACCACGTTTGATAGTTGGTCTGCGAGCACCTTCAATTCTTGAAAATAGGCGGAAACGTTGGAGAAATCATCCAGTTTAACATTAGTAAATTGGTGTTCAAGATATACAACCCTAGAAAGTTTGTTATCTTGAAATATGTTTTGTAAACGTTTTCACGTCTGTTGAGCCGTAGAGTTCGGCTCTAGTATGGTATGTAAAAGATTGTTTGATATAGTGTCATAAATGCATTGAAGGAATATAGTAACTAAACGTGACCATAGCTTTTTGTCCACTGCAGGGGTGTCTGATGATAACTCGGAATGGATGATATGGTCTATTACCTCATAAACGCGGCAATGAATTTTGAACAATTCCGCCCAAGAGGTGTATTGCCCTTTTCTATTTCAAGCGTTATGGAAATAAAGTTCTTGACATTATTAACGGTAAGAGCAGGATGAGTGTTTTGTTTTTCGACTATAGTTTCTCCACGCAACAAACAAAACAAGACTAAAGGAAGAAGAGAATAGTGTTTTGTGTTTGGTGGAATTAACTTGGAGAACCCTAAGTGCCGGCTAGGGTTTGTGAAAAGAGAGAAACCAAAAATTAGGGCCGACGGGTGAGGGTTTAGGGTTTGGGTTGAATTGGTTTAGTATTAGGGTTTGTAGAAAACCCTAGGGGTTGTTTGTGTTGGCCGAGAAAACAAGAAAGAAAAGGAAGAAAAATCGGCTAAGAGAGTGAAAAGTTTTTAGGGCAAAATTTTTTTGGCTACCATGAGGGAAATTGATTTCTTGCTTCATTTTATTCCCATATGTAAAGTATATATACAAATAGACAATGCTAATATTATGGAAGATTGGTCTAATCATCCTAAATTAAGTTATAATAATTTACAATCCAATTTTAATCCTAATGAATAATGATTTTACATAATATATTATTTGAGATAATTATGGAATAGCCTCATAATTATCCTAACAAGATATATGTAGTCTTCTTAGTCATACCCCATTTTCTACATAGATGTATTGTACTATAATATTGTTATAATGATCACTTAGTGTTGATTTGAATAAATAGTTCAGTTTAGTCTTGATTCGATGGGGAATTTTGAGTTTTGTTATTAGATATATGCTTCTTGATATTGAGGGTTGTCTTTGAGCCTGTGCGAGATGTGCTACCGCACATGACCCAAAGATTTTAGGGGCCCCAAATAAAATCATACAGCTCATATATATTATACCCACAAACCAGCCCAACTAGCAACTCTCCACTGTAAATTAAATCACACCAACCCAGACCCCACTGAATATCGGCCAAACCATTATCATTAGTCCAATTCCATTAGTCTGAATCGGCCCACAATCCCCAAAAAACAAAACGCAATACATTAGTCCATTACCCTCAATTAAAAAAATCCCTAACCCAAGCCAAGAACCAGAGCATCAACATTCACCATTCAGCGGACAACAGCTGCATCTTGCCCCAAAAAAAATTGATTTTAAAAAATTAAATCTGCAGCCCAAAATCTGATATAGTTCCCTCATTTTTTGTGTCTTTGTGAAAGCACTGCTCTCTGTCTTTTCCCGTGCTCACAGTACTAGCCAAACATGTAAGAAGGGATCATTGTTTGTAGTTTTAATTTTTAATCGTTAAATATTATTATTTATCATATTTCAATTGTTTACTAATTTTTTATTGAACAAAAACAGTGGGTGTTCCGTACGATATTCAGCTTGAAAGTTTTAATTTTGGCAAATTGTGAGAGTGGATGTTCTAACAAATTGGAGCATTGCATAAAATTATCAGGTTTTTTCGGTCCTTTTTGCATTTCAATTACGTATTAAAGTATGAATCTGGATATGAGAAACGTAAGAAAAGAAAAAAATTGAGGAATTAACTAAATCTCAAGAGGAGCTCTTGAAAAGTTTGTTATAAAAGAGACACAAGTTCAGGTTGAGGATCAAAATGTTAATGATGTTAATGAGAATATTAATATAGAGAATCAAGTCGTTCCGAAGAATAGAGATAATGTCCCCATTGAAAATGATAATGTGGACAATCAAATCGATGCTGAAAATGGTGATGATAATTTGAATAATTCATTTTATAATGAAAGTGGTATTTGAAGAATAATGGTATTGATAATGTAGAGCAAGTGCAAGAAAACTCATTTGATATATTTTATCCAAGAATGTGGGATGCTCTTGATTCGAAAAGGATTGAGTTATTAGTGACGAAAGATCCTAAAAGAGATTTGTCCATTGTGAATGGTCCTAAAGATGAATTATCTAGACGATTTACTGCTAATTTGTATACTCGAGTTTTATCAAATGGAGAAAAGTGTGATAGAGATTGGCTTGTCTATTCGAAAGAGCTTGATAGAGTATTTTGTTTTTGCTGTAAAGTTTTTAAAATAGGGAATATGATAGGTCAATTAACAAATGAGGGTTGTAATGATTGGCTACATGTTGGTGTCATTCTTTGAAGGATATAGAGAAACTGGTTTTCATAATGCCTTGAATATTGCTAAGAAAATTGCTATTGAATTAGATACTAATCCAGTATTTCCTCAAAGGCGTATAATTCGCAGAAAGAAACAGTTTGATGAGAATTTAAATATTTCATCGGTTGAGTTATCTAAAGAGGAGTCTTTTAGAGTTGATTATTTTCTTTGCCTCGTCGATCAAGCCACCGTTTCTCTTAATAAGAGATTTGAGCAATATCAAGAGTATGCAGGTATTTTTGATTTCTTGTTTCTTCTCACAAGTTACAATTATTGGACGATGCAAATTTGAAGTCTTGTTGTAGAAATTTTGTAGAGGCATTGAAATATAATGGGCAATCTGATATTGATGGGAATGAATTATATGTGGAGCTAAAGTTATTAGAGAACTCTTGCCTGGAGAAAAAATGGGACCGATGAAAATATTAACATATTTGAACAACTTAGATTGTTTTCCTAATACAATTGTTGCATATAGAATTTTATTGACTATTCCCGTGACAGTTGCATCTGCAGAAAAAAGTTTTTCAAACTAAAGTTGTTGAAGTCTTACTTGCGGTCTACCATGGTACAAGAAAGGCTTAACGGATTAGCATTGATAGCAATTGAGAATGAGATTTTGGAAAATACCATACGAGGATTTGGTTGATGAATTTGCTTCAAAAAGTGTTAGAAGAATAACTCTTTTAAAGTAGGGGTTGATTAAATTGCAGTTGCATTGTGTTGTTATTTACAATTTAAAATAATTTTTAATTATTGAAATCGTATATTTACTTATATTAAGGGTCTACTTTTACGAATTAGAACAGGGCCCCTAAAATGTTTGAGACGGCATGTTGATATTGCATTTGGGATCGGATGTTTTTAATGCAGTCTTTAGGAGTTATACACTTTTCGAAGTTCATATTTAATGACATTTTCTTTTTCATTTTAGAACCTCTAAAAACGCTTCAAAACACTCAAAAGAATAGTGTACAAGTTTAGATCTACTATTCTGATGGTCACTGCAATTTAGTTGAGTTTAACTATGCGAAGAAGGTAAAAAGAACACATGCAACCCTGAACCGTCATGTTGGTTGTTACCTATTGGACTTCTCATTTTGGTTGTCTTTTGGGGCCTCTTGTGGGCCTAGAAAATCCATAAACTACCACAGTCAAGCAAGCCCAGCCCAAAGTTATCGGAAACGAACCCATCCAGACTTCTGTTCAACAAACTGGCCCCAGCCCAGCCCAAGCCTTTCACTTATCGTTCTCATTTGAGAATACAAAACTAGAGATCCATTATTAGCATGCAAAACCCTAGCTAGGTACAACACAAGTCTTCCGCTAAAACTTTCCTTCCCGCTAATCCTCCTACCCCAGTAAAGAAAATACGGAGCTTCTTGGATGGCCAGTAAGATTCCCTCTCAATATTCTCATAAGTGTAAGCATCGTAACTTGGAGAAGATTTACAGTGTTATTTCTTACACTTTGAGGTCAACTACTAATAGAAAGAAGGTGCTAAATGAAAATCCATTTTCCTTGTATGTAGCTGAAGAATGTGAAGGCCATCATATAAACTACAACAAATTAATGTGTGTTGTACTCAATGCATCTCGCCCAAATATGCAGCAAGTAATATGATCACAGAATCTTGCCTTATCAAGTATTATTCAACCCCTTTGTTGTTGATCACAGTCATATCAACTTTAAGAGAAACATATTATTGAATTGAGTGACTAATAAAAAAAAGCCTCCCTAGATAGGAGTTTAGATTTCATGAAATAAAGAGACGTAATTATTGAGATTCCTAATGATGAGATGATCATCAATAGTATTATATATAATTGACCAAGATATGAAATGAATCTAAACACATTCGAAAAGGGAGGGAATTAATTTATGGAGGGCAAAATAGTCTTTAAAATAATATTTATTATAAATTTTAAGAGGTAAAATAAAGAAATGAGGATATAAATAATACAATTGGGTTTTGATGTGTATATAACTAAATTTAGAGTTGTGATGGATATATATCTAAAAAGAAAAATTTAATGGATATATATACAAATTTCTCATATTTTTTGAGCCATAATGACAAAAGGGATCGTGGACTACATAATAAATCAAAATGAATTTAATGTGGCACGATTTACCCCTAATGTTAACGATATTTTTGTCAACCGCAATGTTATTAAGGTTATTTTTTTTATTTTACTTTACAAAATGTGGAGTGATCCACGATCCGCAAAAGAAAATTTTAGGAATTTTGATTTCTTTTGAAAATCGTGGACCACTCGATGTTTTGAAGAAGGTAATTTTTTTTAATAGTTAATTGCAAATTTCCTTTTGCTACGGAAGAAATATTTTTTTAATTTTTATTACTATGTTGCGTAAGCCATTGTTTATATTAAAAAATATTTCCTTCACAAATTCAAAACTAACAATTTTATGTGAAATAATATGTGAATATATAAATCAAATAAATTTTACACAAAAATATAAGTCAAATAAATTTTACACGTTATGTGATTAGTAAATGTTAGATTAAATACACAATTAACTTTCAGAAAATGTAATATATATTTATTACAATACGTGGTTTTCTTCAAAATTGTTACACCTACAAACATAGCAAAATTCAAGGCGTTCAAATCTAATCACAATTAGTTAAAACACTTCTAATTTAAGTGAACAAAATGTCGTGTAAAGTATATAATACGTTTTGTGGAATTTAATTGCTTATTTAATCTAATATTTGTAATAAATATATATTATGTTTTGTGGAATTTAATTGCGTATTTATTCTAACATTTACTATTCACATAACATGTAAATTTTATTTGACTTATATTTTCATGTAAATTTATTTGAATTATATGTTCACGTATTATTTCATATAAAATATTTAGTTTCGGATTTGTGAATAAAATATTTTTGAATATAAACAAATGCCTTATGCAACGTAGTAAAAAAAATTAAAAAATATATTTTCCTTCCAAAACGTGAAGAGGCCCACGTTTTGCAAAAGAAAATTTGCAATCTTGACCAAATAACATTTTTGCAATTAACTATTTAAAAAATACCTTCTGCAAAACGTGGAGTGGTTCACAGTTTGCAAAAGGAAACCTCTCCACGTTTGCAAAGTAAAATTAAAAAAAAAAACATTAATAACATTGACGGACGACAAAGGATGCCGTTAACATTAGGGGTAATTCGTGGAGTGTTTCACATTAAATCCATTTTAGTTTATTGTGTAGCCCACGACCCCTTTTGGCATTATGACTCAAAAAATGTGTCATTTAGGCGCCAGACTCTTACACTGGGTATGTTGTTATTGTTATTGTTGGTAAATTGAGTGTTCTTTTTTTTTATTTATTTTCTCAATTTGAGCTTAATATACAATTCAAGAAAAAACGATAACATGTCATTTCGTAAGCAAGATGAGATTAGATAAAGAAGCGGCCGTCTGAAACTTTCGTTATGCGTGGGAGTGCGGGAAGGACAGCGCGAGGTCTATTGCGCGATCTTACCTCACATTTCTGTCAGTGTTTCCACGGCTTGAATAAGATTAGATGACGAAATTATAATAAATAATTGGATAATAACTGAGGTTATATAGTGATTATATTTTATTGGTAGATGTTTGATTCATTCCATTAAAAATGAGATATACGTGTTATAATATAATATTATAAATTGAAACAAACTTTTATTTTCAATTATAGCTTTAGATTTTCTAAAAGATTTTGTCATAAGACATTTTGGTCATTTTAATATTTTATTTCACTCAATATTTAATTTTATTTTGAGATTGTTATTTGTTATCGAATGAAACGGTTCCTAACTACTACTCCATCTTACCACATTACTATTTGCTTTGAGTCTTGGTAAGAAAACTAATAGCCAAAATAAATCAAATTGCATGTTGGTTATCCTTTTTTCACATCAGAAAAACAAAAAATTTAAAGGAATAGTTTATGCAAAAAAATCCCTACTTTTATAGTATTTTTGTTATGATTTTTTATACTACTTTGGATTGCGTGTGTCGATGATTTATCGAAAATAACCTCTCTACCTCTCAAGGTAGAGGTAAGATATGTGTACACTCTACCCTCATCAAATCTCACTTTGTGGATTTCACTAAGTATGTTGTTGTATGTTGTTGTTGTTATTATAGTTACTGCAAAAAAAAATGTTTACATTGACACTGTCATTGCTTAAACTCCGGGACACATGTATTACTAACGTGTAATTCTGCCAAAGTAGAAAAATGTAACGTTAACTTTCTCAAAGCTCACATTTATGGGGAACCCTTTGTTAGATATTACCCATTGCCCACCCTACATGTCTTCTTTTAGTTGAAACAACAATCTCTGGGGTGTGCTCAGTATTTCAAATTTCTCATGTTTGGAGTTAAAAAATTTAAAAAGTATTTTTCTTTAAAAAAGTTCCTTAAAATGAAGTACAAGACTTTTCTAGTGAAAGTGGGAAAAATAAATTTACATATATAACATTTCACATTAATTGTCTCCGCCCCATCCTCCAACATATCTCTGAAAGTGCAAGAGGGGGAGGAGGAGAATTGTAACTTTTTTTTTTCTAGCCGACTGCCTTAGATCAGTAAATTGCAGAAAGCAAATGACTTAGGATATTTTATATTGATTCAGATTCAATGTGAATCCTAATCCAATCCCCTTGGGTTGCAAGCTCTTATTGTAAATAAGTTTTGGTACAATGATTGTTTGAATGAAGCTCCTACGTCTTCATTCAAACTCTCATAATCTTTTGATACAATGTTTCACCAACTATAATTATTCTAGCCTCTCTTTTTTACTACCGAGTAAGGGGGGTGTATTCAATTAGGATTTTAAAATACTTTTTTGGAATAAATAAGTCTTATGGATTTTAACAGATTATTTAAGATTGTTATGATTTTAAAAGACTATTTTGACAATCAAGATTTCTTATGTTTGGATTTTAAAAGATTTATCATAAGATTTATAAAGATTTGAAAGGACCACGTGGATTTTTTCTCCAATCTTTTTGCTCTCATCATCACCACTTTTTTATAATTTTCCATCACTAGTTTTCAACGTAAAATATATCAAAAGCAATTATTGTACTTCTAAAATAACAATATTATTATGGAATCGGATATTTGAACACCTCTAAGACAATATTATGAACTAATATGATGATATAAAGTACTACTACAATTATATTAAAAGGTATAAGAAATGAGAAAAAGAAATAGAATGAGAGAGTTTCTTTTCTTCACCTATCCAATCTTACATCAACCAAAGGGTGAAATTTATACTACAAAAGCTATCACTATTACATGCATGAAATAGTAGAAATTACTATTTTAAGTTGACATGTATAATAGATATTTCAACACATATTAAAGCATTTGACACATTAGCATGCTTCTAGAATTCACTTGAGGTGAATTTGACTTTCCCATAATACTCCCCCTTTGAAATATCTATCATGATGCTTCTTTTGAAGTCTTGTTGAGGAGAATCTGACGGGAACACATGTTGCCTCGTTAAAAACCTTATAAGGAAAAACCCAGTGGGATAAAACCTTACAAGTGAAAAAGAGTACAACAGTATGCTCCCCTCAATCAAACATGGGTAAACTAAGGCAGAACTTTGTTTTTCCCAGATCTTTCATCTCAAATTTTTTTAAAGTAATTCATTGCTTCTTGAATTTCTTTATTAGTTCAAATGATATTTAAATCATCAACATAGACAACAATGATTACAAATCCAGATGTTGTTTTTCTTATGAATACACAAGGGCAAATAGGGTTATTCATATAGCCTTCTTTAAGCAAATATTCACTTAACCTATTGCACCACATGCGTCCGGATTGTTTCAATCCATATAGGGATCTTTGCAATTTTATTACATACATTTCTTTGGGGTTTGATACTTTAGGCATTTTAAATCCTTCCGAAACTTTCATATATATGTCACTATCGAGTGATCCATATAAATATATTGTAACAACATCCATAAGATGCATATCCAGATTATTCGATACTGATAGATTAATTAAATAACGAAAAGTAATGGCATCCATAACGGAAGAGTATGTTAAATCAATTCCGGGTCTTTGAGAAAATTCTTGTGCAACAAGGCGAGCCTTGTATCTTACAACGTTATTTTTCTCATTTCGTTTTCTTACAAAGACCCACTTGTACCCAACAGGCTTCACATCTTCAGGTATAATGACAATGGGTCCAAACACATTTCGTTTTTTTAGAGACTTTAACTCATTATCCATTGCATCTTTCCAACTCAGTCAATCGGGTCTACGTTGACATTCGATAACAGATCTGGATTCAGGATCATCATTTTCATTCATCATTTCACATGCAATTGAGAATGAAAATACATCATCAATATCCTTACATTTTCGATTCCATAAATTTCTCGTATTAACATAGTTGATAGAGATTGGCCCAAGACATATAGTTATCCCCATTTAGGCTTAAGGGGGCGAATTCGAGCTTTAAGTTTGATATTGTCATATCTATAACAACAACAAAATAAAATAACAAAGATGACATAATTTACACATCATATAATCATAATGAATAAAACTTAAACAAAGAAAAGATAAAAGTTTTAATACATCATTTACCAAATCTAAGTGTTACAGCCCAGACTAAAATTAAAAAAGGTAGGGTGACTATCATCATCAGTTTGCTAGTTTCTCTAGATTCTTCATCTAAAGTATAACCGATAAAGAGGTTAATAGTGGTAACCAGAGTGAGGATTGCAAGGAAAATTGCCCATTTTATTAGTGTGGATAAGTATTTTTTTAAGAAAGATGTAATAGTAAAAGAATAAGAATGGAGTATATATAGAGTAGAATTTTATAAAAATGACCGTTGGGTGAGAGGAGAGAAAGTGTTAATATTACTATTCATAACCGTTAGAATTAGGGGAAAAATATTTTAGTATCATTTAACCGTTGAGATAAAAGAAAATGAGATTATACAGAAATATTAAGTATCACTACTCGATTAAAATCTTTCGTGAGATAATAATATAAAATTTCATATTTTTAATATTTTTTTTATAAAAGTAACAAAAAATATGAAATAAAAATTTGAGGATGATGTGGGGGTCGGGGTAGGTGGGGTTAGGACGGTAGGGGGGTAAGAACAAAATCCATATTTTTATAAAAGTAAAAAAAAATATATGAAATAGAAATTTAAGAATAAGAAAAGGTCTGATAGGTTAGACTGAGATTGTTTATAGGATTTGTTAGTTATACCTTCCACTAAAAAGTCCTCTAAAATCCATATTTTTTAAAAATCTTTCGAAATCTCAAAAAATTTAATACCAAAAGACTTTTTGTTAGTCTTTTAAAATTCTAATTGAATACCACTAGATTTGGTCTAAGGGTACAAGAGCACTAAAAATAATAGGAAAATATGAGTCTGAAAATGCCCGAAAGCTACAGGATCCTCCAGGAGCCATGGATGACCAAGTAGCTCACCCTGAATGACCAAAGGATGTCACCCTCGCGTATCAACCACGGAGTCTAAAACTAAATCCTGAATCAAACTCTGCACTGAACAAAAAGTGCAGCAAGAGTAGTATCAGTACAACACTAGTACTGGTAAGCATCATAGGTCGACTAAAATTAGATAACGCAATAGCAGCAAAAAACAAGTAACACATAGAGCAAATATGTAAGATCAAGTATCAATAACAAATCCAATACCAAGATTTCAAGAATCACCCAAACATATATAGCTCACAAATAGAATTATTAAGAATGTAATAATTGATGAGTGCAATGCAATGCAATAGTCACCTCTCTTACTCCACTCTCGTACACACATTCTCAGGACAAAGTCCACTAAGCCATGACATATGTGGGACTCGCAAAATTCATGTACCACTAGACTATCCGGCAAAACCTCGGAAGCATAAATCAATATCATCTCTGGCAGAAATCTCAGAGTATCAATCTCAAGTCGTCTCTGACAAAAACCTCGGAGTATCAATCTCATATCATCTCCGACAGAAACCTCGAAGTATCAATCAATATCGACTCCGGTAGAATCCTCGGAGTATCTCCTATGTTACCAATGAAAAACTTCTTTGGGTAATCAGGTTAACTCATATATTTATTTGGTACTGCCTCAATTGATACACTAGTCGACTGTTCCTGTGCATTAATTTTCTTTGTGTTATTCTTCACTTCTAAATGGAATAATTGTAGTGATGGTACCTTCTTCTTCATTTGCAATTATACCTTTCTCGACCAAATGATTAGTATCATCAAATATTACATGAATAGATTCTTCAATAGAAAATATGCATTTATTGAATACTCTATACGATCTACTAGTAGTTGAGTAGCCAAGAAATATAACTTCATTATTTTTTGGATCAAACTTATCAAGATTGATTTTTTGGATCAAACTTATCAAGATTGTCTTTTCCATTGTTATGAACAAAATATTTGCATCCAAAATGATGAAATAACTTATGTTGGGTTTCCTACCATTCCACTGTTCATATGGAGTCTTCTTTAGAATAGGCCTGATTAGACATCTGTTAAGAACATGACATGTTGTACTTACAGCTTCAGCCTAAAAATGATGTGGCATCTCATGCTATACAATTATGATTTGAGTCATACCTTGTAGAGTTCTATTTTTTCGTTCAACATCATCTTGGTGAGGAGATGTTATAAGTATATCCTTGCTCATTGCAGATTACTTCAAGGATTTATTTTCAAATTCTCCTTCATGATCACTTCTAATAGAAGTAACGTAGTATCCTTTTCACGTTGTACTTTCTCACAGAAAAACTTAAAATTCTTTAGAGTATCATTCTTATGAGCAAGAAAAATAACCCCGGTAAAATGAGAGAAATCATCAGTTATTACAAAAGTATATCTTTTTCCTCCAATACTATCAGTTCTAGTATGACCAACTAAGTCCATGTGAAGCAACTGCAATAACTTAGTGGTAGATACAACATCTTTTGAATTGAAAGAGTTTCTAGTTAACTTACCTTTTTGACATAGTGTTGCAGATATGATCCTTTGAATAATTTAGCTTGGGCAGTCCTATTACAAGATCATGCATTGCTAATTTTTAATAAGTCTCATGCTTGCGTGTCCAAGTTTCTTGTGCCATGTCCATGTATCTTCTCCCATTGAGGCTAGGCATATATGTCCAACTCAGCTTTTGATAGAATTCAGAACATATACATTCTTACTTCTACTTCCTGGAAGAAGTTCCTTGTCTGAATCTTTTATAATACATCATGTTTTTTCGAATCTTACTTTGATCTAGCAATCACATAGTTGACTTATGCTTAGAAGATTATATTTAAGTCCCTTCACAAGACAAACGTTAGTGATATCAACAAAATTATTGAAGGCAATAGTTTCTATAGCAATTACAGTTCATGTGGAGTTGTCTTCAAATGTTACTAAGCTTCCATCAAAGTCCGCGACTGATTTAAACAAACTTTTATCATAGGTCAAGTGACTAGAACATGCACTATCTAAATATCATTTTTCTTTTGATTTCTCCTTATGGCGTTCCTGCAAAAATGAGTAGTTACTTTCTTTTAGGTACCCAAGCTTTCTTGGGTCCTTGAGAATTAGTGTTACAATACAACAAATTGAGTTTTCATACCCATCCTAGAATAGATACATAGCAAAATCTGCATTGATAAAATTCGTGATCAGTTTTACCACAACAAAAATATTTTTGAGAAAAGGGCTCTTCAGTAACTATTTGGTTAGTCGACTCATTCATGGAAGCTTTATTGCTTCTAAACTTCCTGTCAGTTGACTTGATAGATATAGTCTACTGATCAGTCCTAGCATGAGTACTCGATTTACCATTTAAGTTTGCAGAAGCGGATATGTCACTGATGGTCTTTTCTCCAGTTGACTTGTAGCTATGAGTCGATTGGTTAGACATAACAAAATAGATTTGCGTAAACTATTTAATTAAAATTGCAAATCATGAACTTTTTCTAGTAGAAAATATCTTTCAATTTCAACTACTACTGGTTTAATTTCCAGTCTTTCTTTTCTCTTTGAAGTTTTCTATATTCATCAAGAAAATTATTTAAGTCCTCTAGACTTTGATCTAAAAATTCTTGAGTTTCATTACATTTAGGACATGGATATGGTCTTATCTAACTTGTTTATCTAAATGCCATGAAGTGGATATTTTCTACACCTTGATCATCATCTGAAATTTCATATTTACTCAAATGGTTGAAGTCCCTTTGTTTTTTATAGTTCCTGGATGATTTTTTTTTATTCAGGACATTCAGGAGCGATATGTCCGTATTTTACATTCATAATATTTTCCATTATTCCTGTGTTGATCAGTTGGTGGTTTGCTTTTTCGAAAGTTTGATCCTCATTTTCTGTTGTTCCTTACCCTTCTCGTAGCTTCCACTACAGATTTAGATATCATAGCAATTTCGTCTTCTCTAGTATCATCATCGAATTCTACGACCTGAGACTTGAATGCTACCATCTTCTTCTTATTCTCATCTTGTCCACCAGACTTGTCAAGGTATGTCATTTTAAAAGCAATTAGATCTTCTCTTAGGAGGAAGACATCTGAGAATTTTCCTTATATTGTCCATGGAAGAAAAAACTTTTCCCAATGCCTTGAGTTCTCGTAGAATTTTGTTGAATCTAGAAAACATGGCTTCCACTATTTCTCATTCTTTCATCTTAAAAGTAATATTTATAGACAAGAAGACTGATGATAGTTTCCTTTACTTTGTCAACACCTTCATATGTGACCTCAAGCTTATCCCATATTTTTTTAGCTGTTTCATTGGTGGAGATCTTTTTATATTCTTCTCCATTGATAGCAGTGCACATTAGACTCATGGCCTGCAAATTTATTTGAATTACCTCTATATATTCATCATTGTAGTCAACTAAAGAAACCAACTCACCTTATTTTTTCTTTTCATTAATCTTGGATTTTAGCATAGAAATATCTCCCAACTTGATGACTATCCAGACTTTACATCATATGACTTGATGCAGATTTTCATCCCTATCTTACACTGAGAAAAAAAATTCCTACTGAAATAGGGTGGTCAAGTTTGGGAAGTGCCCTCTTGAAATGTAACGTGAGTTCACATCATCTTTTCTCACTTGTTGTTAGGTAATCACAATGTAAGACCTTACTTTTTCTTTTTCTAGTCGATTGTCTTAGATCAGTAGTTGACTGCTAACAAAATAATTACAGAAAGTAAATGACTCAGAATATTTTAAACTGGTTCAGATTCAATGTTAATCTCAATCCAGTCTCATTGAGTTGCAATGATGTTCTCTGCAGCTATCCTTGTAAATAAGTTTAGTACAGTAGTTGTTTGAATGAAACTCCTACATCTACATTCAAACTCTCATAATATTTTGATACAATGTCTTACCAACTATAATTATTCTCTCCTTTTTTTTATTACACAGTAAATAACTCAGAAATACAATATTTATGAAAAGTGGAGGAAAACTAGAGAAACTAAGACAAAGGATAGTTTTTTGTGTCTTAAGTCGAGCCTATAAATACTTTTTTTTTTTTTTTTTGTTGACGAAGGAACCCGCAGCCGCTACTCTTTCGAGTGCGCATGCAGAACTCCCGATCGACGCAAGAAATCGCAAACCACGCCATCCATGTAAACCACACTGTGTGTGCGCGCATGCGCCAACCAAGCGTTTATGCAGGATCGAACTCGCGACCATGGCCCCGCTTCATCAAGCTTCACCAACTTGACTACCCTTGCGGGTGAGCCTATAAATACTTGAGGAGACTGATCGTTGGCTATTTGACAGAGATCCTTGAAAAATGATATTGGTTGATCCAATTTTCCAAGAATAAGGGTGAACTTTAAAATTTTCTATTTCCAAGATGTGAACGTTGGTACTGCTAATCTTCCTTGCGATGGATTTGATCTTCTTTTGAAATCTTCCAATCCTAGAATATAAACGTCGATACTGCTTTCCTTCCTTGGGAGATATTTGTGCTTTATTTTCCTTCAATTGTGCGCCTCATTGATGTCATACATAATGACTCGTACCATATAGATTTCCTTCCATAAAACTTGGTACTCGTAATTAATAAGATCTTGGCTCAAATCTGTCCAGCTTTCTTTCCTTATGTTGAGCTTTGGGCTTCCTTATGCTTTCTTTTGGGCTAACTCTTCTTTTACTTTGGGTCTCGACATCAATTATAATATTGTGGTCTTGTCTTCTTTTCCTGCATACATGAAATTATCATCATTAAAATCTTGTAACAAACTTATTTTCAGTTCTTCACCTCCAACCCCGTAAAGCCGTAATTAATGGCGGAGCTGGAATTTTTGTTAAGAGTGTTCGAATTTATATAATATTATATATTAAGGGTGTTCAATATGTAGTCATTTGAATGTATTTGGCGAAGGGTTTCGGCTGAACACCCTTGTTGGGTTGTGGCTCCGCCACTGACGGTAACTTCCTTCCGCACCATCTCCATAGTATTTATCTAGATTATATACAGATATTTTTAGATAATATTTTTTTCTTACATATCGAACACAAGAAAATAACTCAGGTCGTACCCTTAATCTCTCTTTACGTGTCCTCATTTAACTTTATATCCGGAATACATAGACAACCCCTTAACTCGTTACTAAATTTTATTTAAACACTCAAACTAAGACTTGTTCCAATTGAGTACTTGAACACGTAATAAATGTTCCTATTATACACCTCCAAATCAATTATTGGAAAAGGTTCTGCACGTGTTCTCAAACGCCCATTACGTAGATAAGTTAACCACATAAAATATATCACCTCCTTTAATTAGACATATCAATCTCAATTGGATCAGACTTGCGATTTTATAGCTTATTAAAGCTATACATATAATTAAAGTAGACGAAATAATTTAAATGATTAATTTATCTACATAATGAATGTTTAAGAATGCGCCCAAAAGCTTTTTCAAAATTTGAGCTAGCAATGTCTAACATGAATATTATATAATGTGTTCAATAGAAACAAATCGTAATTCAAATGTCTAAAAAATGTTATTGCCACCTACCCGAAAGGGCGTAAAAATGTCTAACAGGAATATTATATAATGTGTTCAATTGAAACAAATCGTAATTCAAATGTTTAAAAAATGTTATTGCCACCTACCCGAAAGGGCGTAACTCAGTTAGTTCCAGAGTGATAGATTGCTCTCAAGTAGGCAAGTTCGAACTCTGACAGATGCAGTGTGAGAGTTTCATTCCTCCTTATGGGCACCAAACATTGAGTCACCATGATTTACTTCATCCGCTAATTTATGTCGGGCTCGGGGACCTGTGTCGCCTCTTTGCCCCCAAGAAAATAGCATTATTCTGCCTAAACCAAAACGTCACCGTGGCACTTTACCACTTCTAATGTTCTATATATTAAGGGTGCATATGGTTTGGGTTAACCAGAAAATGAAAAGAGAATGGAGAAATTGAATTTCATTTGTTGTTGTTTGTTTGATCTTATTTTTTCATTTTCTTTACTTTTTTCTACTATCATTCAATTTCTCCGATTTCTCCATCCCTACTCATTTGAATTCCATTTCTCCAATCCGGACCACTCAAACCACCCCGAACCCCGTAACATCCGGAATCATGTACTTAATTACTTTCCATTTCATTCTATTACTAGATTACATTAAGTTTGGTCATCGCCAACCAAAAACACCCCAAGTGCCTTTGGGCAACGAAATAATTCCTCTTTCTTCTAACGTCTCCGATCTACCTTCACTTCTTCCATTAATGGAGATGGAAACGATTCCCAACGGCAGTTCGTCGTCAGCCACCACCAGTATAGCCGCCGTCACACCAACCGCCGCCGCCGCCGCCATCTTACCTAACGCACCGTCGTCAAAACTGAACCGACTATCCGAATCGCTCAAATTGGAACACCAGTTCCTTCGTGTACCTTTCGAGCATTACAAAAAGACGATCCGCGCTAATCACCGTATTACTGAGAAGGAAGTATCTGCTGTTATTAATGGCGTTTCAGATGCTGCCGTTGATTCTGATATGTCCCGTGATGACGCCGTCAATCACCTCAATTCACTTGTCTCTAGGTTGCAAGGCCTCAAACGGAAGGTACTTATAGAGTAGCTCAATTACGATCTTCTGTTCGTTTACTGTATAAGTTTGGATTAAAGTTAATGGTAAAAAAACACACCAAAATCACATTTTCGCGAGTTTCATAGTTCAACTATCTATTGTTCTATGTACCTACCTAAACTATCACTCATTTTGTATTAAAATAAGCCTCGATGCTGAGTTGGCCTTCACACACTTATTGTTGATTGATTTTAAATATTTGGCCAATTGAGCATCGAGGTGTGTTTTAATATAAAGAGAGTGATAGTTTAGGTAGTTAAAGGGAAAAATGGATAGTTGAGGTATGAAGCTCGCGTTAAAGTGATAGTTTAGGTGTGTTTTGGACCATTAGCTCTTTGGATCAAGGACGCTAGACTTCTATCATGTACTAATACACATATGGTTATGTATATATTAGATATGGTATTCTGTTTGGTTAGTATGTAAAATTGGTTAAAGGTGGCAAAATTTCACCTCTCTGTTGAGTATATATATCATATTCGTTTACAGTACTTCTACCTGAATGTGTGTCTGTGTATCATACTTTTACTGTATAAGATTGGATATTGGATAATAGAAGCAAATTTTTTCTCTATAATTGTTAGTTATTGAATATATCATACCTTCACGCGCCTGTTGTCGATTGATTTTAAATATTTGGCCAATTCAGCATCCAAGTGTGTTTTAATATAAAGAGAGTGATAATTTAGGTAGTTAAAGGGAAACATGGATAGAAACTCGCAAAAAGGGATAGTTTATGACCATTAGCTCTTTTAAGGAAGCTATACTTCTATGACGCACTCACGTATATATTAGATATCCAAAGTAGAGGTAAGTTGTACGTACACTCTACCCTCCCAGACCCCATGTTGTCTTGTTGTTGTTGTATATATTATATATGGTATTCTGTTTGGTTACTATGTTAGATTGGTTACATATAGGGAAGTTTCCCCTCTCTATTGAGTATATATATCATATTCATTACAGTATAGGATTGGATGAAGGAAGCGGAACTTCTAACTGAACGCATGTGCGTCTGTATCATACTTTTACTGTATATTATTGGATATTGGATAACGGAAGCAAAAAAATTCTCTATATATTGTCAGTTATTGAATGTTGGATCTTGAAATGTATTGCATACTCTCATTTTGTTTTCAGCTAGTATTCAAAAGTGATTACTCTGTTGTGAAGTTGATTACAGTCCAAAATTAGCTTTGAAATTATTCAGATATGTTTTCTGGTCAGTTAAAAATTGGTAAAGGTGGTTTCAATGTTGTGAGAACAATCATTTTATAGTATAGGATTGGATAAAGCAAGTGGAACTTCTATATCTGTGTTACTGTGTATGTGTATGTGTGTCTTTGATTTTTCTGTTTTTTGTTGGATATTGGATCCTCAAAAGTATCCATTTGCACATTTAGTTTGTCGGCTAGTGACTAATACGTTTGAAAAGTTAAATACAACCCAACACGAAGCTTTGATAAGCTTCAGTCATCCTTTTAATGAGTTAAAAATGAGATATCTTATGGTTTTGTATTGTGAGAACAATCAGTTGGAAGAGGGGAGTCGAACAGAGAACCTGCAAGCGCAAAGATGCAGAGCACGGCTAGATCATCTAGAATCTGCCGATCCAGAAAATTTATCAGACTGGAATAACACCCGTTTGAAGCGGATACTGGTGGACTACATGCTGCGGATGTCATATTATGAAACTGCTATGAAGCTTGCTGAAAGTAGCAACATCCAGGTGGGTTTTATTTGAGCTCTTTTACCCTTTATTGAGCGGTATAATTTATTATGGTTAAATGGCCATGTTGTTCCAGGTTTTGAGTCACATTTAGCTCCCCTTAGTTGACAACTTTCTCTGATCTAGTATATAACTGTACTTAAGTTCTTAGCTTTCAATATTTAGCTGTTTTTTAGAAGTTACATTGGAACTATGTTTGCAACCATCAAATGAAGAAGACGAATAAAGGAATGGAACTTTATTGTGTTACTTTTTTAGACGGATAATTAGCCATTTACTTTTGGATGTTTGGTACTATTGGAAGGAAGTGATAGGTATATAAATCCTCTTAAGACCGGGGGGGGGGGGGGTAACGCCGGGTGTGGGAGGCATAAGCCCCACTGATCTATGGGGCGTATGTTCTATTTTATAATTTTACTACTATAAAATAAGCAAAAATAAAATTTTCATTAAAATTCTGCAAATAAATTCAAATAAATCACCAATAATATAAAAAAATTATTATAATTATTGTTTGAAAAGGTAACAACACAAAAAATGATAATAAGCTAGATAATCTTTAACGTGAAATCTTCATTCACTTCATCATCAATCTCCAGATCTATGAGTCCTTCCCACCCTCACCTAATATTTGCACATATTCAAAGTAGGAGAAGGGCAATAAGTGTAAGAGCAATGACAAAAAATGAATAAAGTTGCTTCAGGAACATAGTGCTATGAAATCTCTATCATATCAATTTCAGACATAATCATCTAAAAAAGCTATTTATGACAGTGTTTATTTTCTACCAGAGTTGCTTTATTTATTTATTTATTTATTTATTTATTTATTTATTTATATATTTTAGAAAAAATCACTACAAAATGAAAACGTGATAACATAAAGTATAAATATCATTATACCAATAATAAAAATCATAATTTGTAGCAAATATATTTTTAAAACAATAAAAATCAAATTTAATGCCCGGGGCTTACACTTTTGCTCCCGGGGATTACGTACCAAATTCTAAGGCGTATGCCCTATGGATCTACACCTTTCATTTTCGTCCCGGAGCGTTTTTAGTACGCCCCACCCCAAGGCTCGCCCCGAAAACGCCTTTGAAGACACTGCTTTAAATCTTTTCTGGAGGGGTACCAAACTCCTCCATGTTTATTATCGATCAAGAGAACCAATGTGTAGCTCCTCTTAGATTGCTCCTCACCTTTCCTCTTTCACCTCTACCAAGCATATCATAACATAAAAATTTGTTCATTCTAGATGAACGTATCTGGATGTTTGTTCGTTTATCTTTGTACATTTTACAGTTAGAATTACTTCTAATTTTCCGTAAGCACTCCCTGGGTCTACAAATAATAACATTCTTTGTTACTTTTAGAAAAGAAGAATTCCTTCTAGTTTTCTCCTTTTTTCCGTAAGTAAAATGTAAATTCCTTCTAGTTTTCTCTTACTTTCTTGTTTATGTGGTTGTATGTCTTCTTTTCCCCTTATTGGGTGTCAGCTGATGGGATAGGTGGATTTGGAAGGGCAACACAGCTGCTGTTTTGTTTAACTGACTAGCGTCGAGCATAAGGACTGCAGCCTGCAGGTGCCTACTAACTAATAATAATGATACAAGGAGTATGCCTCAATCCCAAGCAAGTTAGGGTCAGCTATTTGAATCTTCACTGTCCATGTCGGTCCATTTAACCGTCTCAGTCCAATAGTAAAAAGGGCAGCCCCGTGCACAAAGCATAACGGGCAAAATTAATAATTATTAAAAGAAAAGAAAGACAAAAAAAGTTGAAGATGTATCAATTCAACTTTGCATTGCAATGATTGGTATTTGACTTCATCTTTTTTTAGATGAAGTAAGAGAGAGATCATTGAAAGGCATTAAGAAGATGCAGAATATGTACAAAAACAAAGTAGTGCTAGCTCCATTACATATGTAGCTAAGCTAAGTTTAAGGGAAAGCTTTTATATCCTTCCTTCTCCCAAAGCCGTAGCTTGTTTGATATTAGACAGAAGTTGAAGTACGGTAGTTTGCACATGATGTTCCATTGATTCATTTTTTCCCCTTGTATCTCTTTTTGCCAGTATGAGCAACTTTTCTCAGATTAGGACGTGCTTCTGCTCCCAACATTAAGTAATTGGCTTGGATATGTTGTCTATTTGGTACTTCATGCTTCCATAATATATTTTGGAGTAATTTGGTTTTTGTTATATGGTTTCAACAAATATGCCATTTTGGGATTTCATTGAACTTTTTGTAGGAACTCAACTATCATTTCGATAGCAATTTTTGCTATCTTTCTTGTACACCTTGTATGCGGAATACTCCCCTCACATCAACAAACTGTTTACTTCATCAGTAAAGCAATATTTCCTATCGCTGAGAACTCCACTGTGACATTATTAGGAACCTCATTATGACATTTAATAGACATTTTAAACCTTATTCCATACAGGATCTGATAGAAAAAGCTGTGTAGTTTAATTTAAGATGCAATGTGTTAAGAGTGATCGGGATCCTGGTCCACGCTCCATGGGCCTGGGCGTGGGTGTTAGAGTGGGTTAGAGTCCTACATTGGTTGGAGAATGGATTGGTGCTCTGCTTATATGGACTTGGGCAATCCTCCCCTCATGAGCTAGCTTTTGGGGTTGAGTTAGGCCGAAGTGTCATCTTACACGGTGCATGAACTGGTTTTCTCACTTGGCCTAATCTAACTCTTTGATGTGTTGACTTGAATAATGCAGTAAATATGTTGGCTACTCTCAGCATGAAGGCTTCTTTCTGTTGAGTACATTGTGCTTGTAAATTTCTTTAGCTGCAAAGTCGTTGAGCCTTTGTGATTAAGTTTGATCTTTTCTCTTCTAGGATCTTGTTGACATTGGCGTCTTTCATGAAGCAAAAAAGGTCATTGATGCTCTCCAAAACAAGGAGGTAACTCCTGCTTTAGCCTGGTGTGCTGATAACAAATCCAGGCTAAAGAAATCAAAGGTACAATTATCTTTGTTTCTTTGAGCTTTTTTAATTACTGATTTAACAATCCTATGATTGTATGTTAATCAGTGACAAACATGATAATTCATTCTAGTCCTGTACAAATTTGTTGTGCAGAACCAGTGTATCCATCAGTATAATATCATTTTAATGTTACATATTGTCTTCATATGTGAGGTAAGTCTGCGTACAGTAGACTCTTGTGGTCCGGCCCTTCCCCGGACCCCGCGCATAGCGGGAACTTAGTGCACCGGCTGCCCTTTTTATTTTGTCTTCATATGGCTAGCCACTAATTCGGGTTTCAATGACATGTTATTCAGCCGTGTAGCTCAAATGTCAAAAAGCATGAAAAATTTCAGATCAGCCTCTTACAAGTTACTGGGTTGAGTGGATCTCCTTCTGACTAATTTGATGGATATCAAACTCAAGCAGTGCAGCCACACAATGCCTGAATATCGATGGCAGCAGATGTTTGGACTGCCATTATGCAGAACGTAGAGAAAGGGTGAAAATTAAAATGAAGTATGATGGATTTTTATTGAGGAAGGCGTTTCCACTGTCTGTTTGATGGGTTTTTAGTGTCTGTAAAGCCGTAGAGATCCCCCTTTTCAACCAATAGAGTGAACAGAAATCACGCATGGATCTACTTTTTTCGTTTTGAGATAAAGGATATCTCAAGCCTACTTTAGCAAAAAAGGATGAAGTGATGGCCGGTTTTGAACTTGTAAGCTTTGCTTTTCACGGGTTAAAGAAACTTCTATGAACAAATTAGCTGAGCTTATTTCATAGCAAGATTATAAAATGGGGGCACATCAATTGAGATTTTAGATTTAGTCGAATGTCAAATTATTCGGCCTTCTCATCTGCAATGTATTGCAGATATTGATTGTACGATCCTTGTTATGTTGTAAAGTTTGGGATGTCCATTCTGAACCGCATCTTATCTGACTGTCACCTCTTGAAGTTTCTCATGTGCCATGGATTCCAGAATAAATGTCAGTTTCCTCATGCATGCTTTTTCTGTATGGATTAGGCTATTCCTTCAAATCCTTCCTCTGCTGAGATCATGGAAACTTTAATCTTGGTATTATCTGGGAATGGTCAGAGAAGACTGTCAGAAAGCTGACAATTGGCAAATAATTTCATTAAGTTGAGTTGCAGAAATTTACGTCAAGAAAGGGTGTAGATGAAGAGTGTTCTCTTGAGGGAAGGCTATGAATGCTGCTGAGATCATGGAAACTTTAATCTTGGTATTATCTGGGAATGGTCAGAGAAGACTGTCAGAAAGCTGACAATTGGCAAATAATTTCATTAAGTTGAGTTGCAGAAATTTACGTCAAGAAAGGGTGTAGATGAAGAGTGTTCTCTTGAGGGAAGGCTATGAATGCTGCTTAGATTGAGTGGACGCTAAGACCAGATATTATTGGTCTTACTTTATTAATATGGTAGATTTCTGAATCATGAAGCTAGATGATCACTGTACTGCTTTTGCGAAGATGAAAAACATGATGATTGTAGTAATGGATGCACATGTCTCAATTGGTTGATCAGGAACTACATAATCATCAAAATACATTCTCTGAGAATTCCCTGAAAAAGGAGAAACATCAAATGTGTGTTTATTTACTAACGGAATAAGAATATATTCCCTTCAAAGAGTTTCTTGAAGACAGTCATGATAAGGGAGGAAAATTTATTGGCAATTAGAAGCACAAATTACGTGTTGATATATCTGTATTTCATCATTGCCATCATGATTAACATAAAAGGGTAGCCAGGTGAACAAACCTTCCGCTATATTTGGCTCCGCGGAATGGCCGTCTTGATTAACATACTGATTAGAAATTCTTAGCATGGATTGCAAAAGATGTAAACCAGGTTGTTATGTTCAGTGTGCTCATTTACCAACAAAAAAAAAAGGTTAAGTCTGCTATTCTTCATATATTCACTAGTGCTTCAAATTTGTACTTATAACCCTTCTGCCCATGTTGAGTGAGAAAGATCCAACTGACCAAGAGAATATTATTCCTCGCCTTTCTTAAGTACCATCAATAGCTCTTCAACTTTGAACTGACAATGCAAAAGGTCATACAGTCAACTGACTATGGGTGATTGATTTTAATCTTTAAGTACTAGATTTTTCACTCAAGGGTTTTGATGGAGGAAACTCAACAAAATGTGCATCGTGCTGTACATTGAGCACCTAAGTGGATCTGTTACTTAAAGAAATGATATCCATTTCGTTTGTAATTTGAAGCTTGAAGCAACATCAATCTGAACTGCCAACCCCTTGGCATGAAGCTCTTTATTTCATAAAGGGGAAGAAAAACCATATATATATATTCACAGGATAGAATTGAGTATTAGTTTCCTTTTTTAGCATTGCATCAGACGTGAAATATGGCATGTGAAGCATACATTAGCATGGACACGAGGAGAATTGAGTATTCATATTCTTGGATATTCTAAAGTCACTCAGGTAATTTCGTCAATATAATGCGTCAAGTGTGAAACATGGGATGTGAAGCATACATTAGCATGCACACTAGGAGAAATGAGTTCTCATATTCTTGGATATTGTGAAGTTAGTCAGAGCGGGGTTATCTTTGTCCTATATAATGATGCCTTTGGGATTTTCTAACTTGGCAAGTATGCATGAGGGACGCTGCATCTGCACTCTAACTGTAGCATAGTTCATCAGATTGTTGAGATCCTCAGCATAAAAAATATGGTTGGGGGGTATATATCATATATATATGCATTACCTAGTTTACACAACTCTAGACTAAAACTGAGAGATGGATTGCAGCCTGCACGATGTAAAAATTATGGTTTTTCATTTTGTTAATGTCTCCCACTCCAATGGGTAGTACACTCTATCTTCTCTTATCAATAGAACAATTTTGTGCATGATAGTGTTTTATGAGCTACTCGATGCTTCTGGAGATTAAAGCTTAAAAAAGTACCTGACATGGATGAAGTTCACGAGTGCATCAATTGTTGTTACAAAGCCATACCTTTTGATTTGATTTGACTATTGAAGTAGCAGAGTTGTAAGGTATACAACAACATACCGAGTGAAATCCCACCAACGTGGGGTCTAGGGAGGGTAGAGTGTACGCAGACCTTACCTCTACCTTGGAAGGTAGATCGGTTGTTTCCGAAAGACCCTCGGCTCAAGACATAGCATCAGAGTTGTAAGGTATAACAACAGTAATAATACATTAATACCAATAGGCACTGCATTGTAGACTAGTAGTGCAAATCATAATTGCAGCTGGTAACATCTATACAGGCGGCTAATGGGTGAATCCTACCTTTGTCATTATTGAAATGGTTAAATAATAGGGAATCTGCATTTTTTTCTCAGGATATACAGGTTTATTTTTTGAGATTTATTTTACTGAGTTGTAACTAGATTATTGCTTGAAATTGTGGTTACATTTGCCCTGGATGTAAAGGTTGATGAGCTGTGAACTTGAAATGTGGAAATCCATCCCCATTTTGTTGGATAAAGTTGTTTAGAGAGCCATGCACTTACTGGTCTCTTATGTATGATCTCGTCATACTTTGAAATGAAAAGTCAGATGCATCTACAAAGTTTGCTCTTCCTTTTATACCAAGCTTCATAAAAGTTTTGCATGTCAGAAGGATAAATTATTGTAAAGCTCATCAAATAAAAAAGATAAATGGTCGTGAAAGTAATCTTGCTAATTGACTAGTTCCCCGAGTCACTAAATTGGGCACTGTTTGTGGATAGTTTTTTATGGCTACTGCAAAATGTGTCACAACAAGCATGTCACTGAGCAAAAACTAAGTATCTGTCTGTATAACTACTCCCCTATTCGGCATATTTTAATGATCAAGTTGACCAATTTTTGAGGCTAAACAAAATGGATTAATTTATTTTTGATTAAAATTTAGATATTAAAAACAACTTCATAAAATAAGCTGGAATTTTTTCATATCAAACTAGTGAAAGAATAGATTTTACTTAGTTTGAACATTTTTAAGCGGAACTTGTCAAGCATTTGAGACGGAGTATTTTTTTCAACTCCAAGTCAGTAGTTGTATCTTTGGATAATGGTGCTCTTTTAGGATTGTGGTAGAAGTAGTGCTACATTTTGGATCACCGTGCTACAAATACAAGGTGCTGACTGCTTCTCTTGTTGACAGAGCAAATTTGAGTTCCAGCTGAGATTGCAGGAGTTCGTAGAGTTGGTAAGAGCTGAAAACATGATGCGGGCTATTACATATGCTCGGAAATATCTTGCACATTGGGGTTCTACCCATATGAAAGAGTTGCAGCGGGTCTTGGCGACACTTGCTTTCAAGAGTAATACTGAATGTACAACTTACAAGGTTAAGGTGTTTCGTGCTAGCTTTATGTATATTTGAATTAAGTATATTTGCACTTTTTTGTCGAAGTGTTATGAGTTTAAAATACTTGATTAGTTTCTTCAATTTGGTTTGATTTTTTCACCTTCAATGCTTTTAAGCATTATTACATATAGTCCATATTTCTAGTAACTTATTACTGGATGCAATATAAGTTTGTGCATAATTACCGGATGCAATATGAGTTTGTGCTATATGCACAAACTTAGATTGCATCCAGTAATGAGTTACTAGAAATATGGACTATTCTCTACTATATGTAAAAATGCATCCAGTAATGAGTTGCTAGAAAAATGGACTATTCTACTATATTTGTATATACATGCTAAAAAACATATGTATTTTTGTACATGAATTGGTCCATGTATGTGTTTGCATGTGTTCAAAAAACAGCCTACAGAGTATAGCTACGGTAGTTGAGTCAGAAAGCATGAAGAAAATGTGTTGTACAAGTTAGTCATGTAATATGTTTTTTATTGTGATGATCTGAAGTGTTTAAAGTGATGGCAATATATCATTTACCCATTGCTTCTGCAACTCTCAGATATCATGTATGGAAATTATTATGTCTGTTTGTTTTCACTTTCCCTCATTGGTCTTGTGTTTCTTCATGGTCTTGTGAGATGGTTGCCTGCTGTATATGAAGAATCTCACTTGAGTAGAATAAAATCAGTTCAAGATGATTAATCCACCAACGGAAGTTACTTGATAGTTGTCAGTTTCTGTTACAGGTTTTATTTGAAGCAAAGCAGTGGGATTACTTAATTGATCAATTCAAACAAGAGTTCTGCAAGCTATATGGCATGACTCTTGAGCCTTTGTTGAATATATATCTGCAAGCAGGGTTGTCTGCATTGAAAACTCCGTATCCACACATATGATTTGTTGCTAGGGAGATATTGCTTACAAATGATCAAGAGTTGTAGTTTACTATTAAGAATCAAGTTAATATAAATGATCAATTACATACATGATGGTATAATCAGGTGGTCTGCTGTGTATGCTCTTACATGTGGGAACTAGGAGTAGTGTCAGCTCGTAATGATTTTCAGATTTACTAATTACTGATATTTCAAACTCCCTCAGTCACCCATGGCCAAAGTTCCTCGTAGTCATTGGGAAAAGGAAAAGAGGAACCAAAGGAAAAATTAAAATTTATCTGCTCCTTGACTTCTTCTTGACCAAATGTATAGATTCTGTTACGAAGATGATTGCACAAAGGAGGATCCTTTGTCACAGGAGAGCTTCCGTAAATTAGCAACACCACTACCATATTCAAAGCAGCATCACTCGAAGCTCGTATGCTACATAACCAAAGAGCTAATGGATACTGAAAATCCACCCCTTGTATTGCCTAATGGCTATGTCTATAGCACCAAGGTATGCCTTTAGTTGCTTCCATATTTGCACTTCCGTTGGTGACAATCTGACTAACATCTGTGTGATGGCAGGCACTCGAAGAAATGTCCAAGAAGAATGATGGCACAATTACATGTCCTAGAACAGGCTTCATCTGCAACTACACAGAGCTGATTAAGGCTTACATTTCATGAGTTTGTTTTCATTGGATTGTCCGTCACCGGAGATCGTAGGCAGTGATCAACTCCCAAAAAAGAAACTTGCTCGGAAGATTTCCAGTGTCTATGACTTTATGTTTAGGGGACTGCTGTATATACGGAAACCACCAAGTCTGTAACCCTTGCATGCAAGAAGAAAATTTATAAGGATGTTGATTTTAAATGGAGTTGGATTTGTACAGCATATCAGTTGCACACATATGAAGTAATGAAGATAAGCTCCAGGAAAATTGGTAGATAAGAAGCATACCTGTAATCCCATAGTATTTGCTTGCTTATTACTGAGGATGAAAGTACTTGTTCGCTCTTTTATGAGAGAAGGTTCTCGAACCGGGTTACGTCCAAATAGAGCGCGGAACCAACGAGTTCAGTCGAACTCCTCAGTTGCAATCAGATGCAATTGGTAGCGTATATGGGACACTCAAGGGTGTGGTCTAGCGATTACTGAAGTAGGTGAAATTTTGGAATGTCTTGAGTTCAACTTCTAACAGTGACAAAAACACAAGACCTTCTCGTTTCATTTGCCTAAGCTTTGATGAGTAGAGTTACTAAGTATGTGTGTTGGTGTTGGTGTGAGGTAACAAGTATTCGATGAAATAGTTGAGATGCGAGCAAGTTATCACTAGGGGAAAAAGTATCATAATTGTGAATTGAGACTTTTGTCAGTCCAATGATAGATAAAACATTTCTCTCTACACGTCTTTTACATTTTAATTATTAAGTCCTTAGAGATCATCTACTGGTTTACTCTTTGAAACTGTACTCAAGAGTGTTTTAGTGGTCAATAAAATGGGTGAAGAATTATAGTTACAACCTCTCAGGTTTAAAGTTTGATGGAGTTTTAAAGATGCCTTAGCTTTGGTGGTAGAGTTCTTAAGTATTTATGTTGGTGGAAAGTAATAAACATCTGGTGGAATAATTACAATGCACACAAGTTAGTCCTAACACTTAAGATTAACAAAAATAATTATTTGATCTTTGAAATCGCATTTATAAAATTATATTGAGTATGTTATTGATGTTTTGGAACCGTAATGGAACTAGGCTTTAAATCGGTCCCTTTACATTATAGGAAATGACAAATGGTTAAATTAGCAATAGCGCAACAAACGTGAACACCCTGTCACGATCGCACCAAACAAAATAAGAACCGAATTATCCCGCCAGCGAGAAAAAGGAATTTTGAAGGAGAAAAAAACAAAAGCATAAGCCTACCAACAATGTACAAGTCATTGATTACTTAGCTGGTCCAACCAGATTGTGTCCACTATAATCTTAAAATGTGATTTTTTGGTGATAAGACTTCTATAAAATCTCCCATATTTTAATGATCTATCTTCTTGGGTCATTTGCACTTTTGTCCCTAGTTTGTAATGATTTTAAATTTTTGTCCTCCTTAGGGGCATAAGTTTTTTACAGAATTCGATACAAATTATGATGAATTCGATAAAAAACTTGTGTCCCGAAAGACATAAATTTCAGTTGAGGAGCAAAAATTAAAGACCAACCCATATTAAGGTTAAGCCGTGCAATTTTTTGTATCTTCTTCCGTCTCATTTCTATTTTGAAATTTTTTATGCTATATAGTTATCCATTAAAATGATAATTAAAAAATATGATATATATATACATATAATACATAAATAATATATATTTTATATATTTAACTATTTGTTGTAATTGAAGGGGTTTTTGGAGTAACTGGTAAAGTTGCTGTCATGTGACCAGGAGGTCATGTGTTCAAGCCGTGGAAACAACCTCTTGCAGAAATGTGAGGTAAGACTGCGTACAATAGACCCTTTGTGGTCCGGTTCTTCTCCGAATCCCGCACATAGCGAAAACTTAGTGCACCGGGCTGCCTTTTTTTTATTTGTTGTAATTATTTTGGTCGAACTATTAGATATGTTAAAAGTCCCTCTATTTTATGCTAGTTAAAGAGATTAGAGACATTTTGAGAATTTATTTTCCCGAATTCGATACATTCAGAATATAATTCGATACATTCAGAATATGTGGTATATGTGTTATTTCTGTATCGCTGTTTCATGATAATTAATTTGTATTTTGCACCTGATATTAATCAGACATCATAAACAAAGATCTTTTATTGTATTAGCTTATTTCGAACACAATATAAATATTTTTGGAATCATATGTGGGAAATATGTGTAGAGACAAGGAAATGGGAATGCAACAACAACAAGATATGTAAGAAATCTGAAAATAAACAAACAAGTGGGCTTGCCGAGTCGATCAAATTCTTGATCTATCCTTAAGATAATATTGCCCCGTATATCCTTTCAACGGTTGTAATGACAACTTATCTCCCAAGATAAAACATCAATCAAACAAATGAGCAAAGGAAACTCAAGTGTTCGCTTGGGAAGAAAAATCTTTGAGTGTTTTGTGATTGCAAGAGAGGAAGACAATTTCAGAGAATTGTTTAGTGAATGTCAAAATGTGTGTTCTTGCAAATGAGCCAAAAGTCTCATTTTATAGTGTTGAGAAGATGACTTTTCAATTGCCCATGTAATGACCTTGAATGACCTTGAATGACCATGTAATGACCTTGATTATGGAGTGTTAATTCAGCCAAATAATGGCTAAATTCATTTGGGATGTAATGAAGGTTTAATGCCTCAAAACCAGCCCAAGAGTCATGTCTTTTCGTCTCCCGTTGCAGCCTTTGGACTACCAATGCCGCTCGCAGCGAGGCGCCGCGCGCCCAACTCGTAGAATGGCGCCGCGCCGCAGGAGGCGCCATGGGCCACAACTTCGAGAGTTGCCGCGCCATAGCTCAGTAGCGCGCCCGATACATGACTCATTTCATCTTTAAACACATTGTACACTTCTTCCTTCATTTACCAACGTGAAATCAACGTCATTTGGCCAATAATCGTCCATTACCTTACGTCTCAAACAATTCATATTTGTACCAATATCTCTTCCATTGAGGAAATATGTTCCTTGGAATCACGTGTGCACGTGTGTGGAAACAAGGTTTCCCACGTGCGGGGCCCCAATTATTCGAGTCATAATTAAATAGGATTAACTTTATTTCACGTTTTTAATAAATATTTCCAACAATCCCCTCTTGGAAGAGATTTTGGTGCATAAATCGTGTCTTTCTAAGAATCACTCTGAACGACGTTGCATCCGGAGAGGTAGTTTGAGCTTTGAACCTTCCATAAGAGAATACCATCTGACATATTTATCGCGCGGTGAACGTGATGTCTCAACCGCTGGTTAGTATATGCCAAGACAACGGTACCAACACAACACCTTTCCTACTCAATCTTTCTAAGTGTTTTTCACGCGGTCGCCGACACACTTGGATTCTTAAGTACGTTCATTTGAGGCGGCCTGTCCTCGTACTTAAATAGGTGGTCTCCTACAAGATATCCTGCAATACCCCGCTTCACGAGCGTTAGGAACCATTAAAAGTTTCCCCAACCTAATCTCAATTGTTGAGGATCATTAAAGGTTTGGAAAACTAATCCTTTACCCCTCTACAGGTAGCACTTTTTGTCTATCACGAGAATGGTCTTGGATTATGTTTCTTAAGAAGAAATCATTATCCAAAGTTGTTATACCCCGTATTTCCGGAGTATGTACGTGAGGACGTACGTATAAAAATTTAAGCCTTAAGGTTGGCAAGTTTCGAAATTTGTACACAAGTGCCGAAAGGAGTCGTTTTTCGACGAAACGTTTTACTAAACTTGCGAAGGGAAAATTCCGGCTATGTCATTTATAATTTTTGCGGATTTTTCCGAGAGGCGAAACATTTTGGACCAACGGGAGGGTGACACTTGTCACCCTCAATGGACGGACGAAAAGGGGCAAGTTGGCACGTTTTTTGTGCATTGTTTTTGGTCAAGGAGTTGGTAGGATATTTTGGGTAGATGGATAAGGTTGCACATGGCTTAATCTTGGCCTTACACTTGCCTTGCACTTGGCTTCATCTTGGCCATTGATTGGCCTTTGGTTAGCCTATAAATACCCCTCTAAGGCAAGAGTTATGTTTCATCCACACTTGTGAAATTCCAAGTAAAATACTCCCTCCCTCTTGTGAGCAAATCGTCCAACTCTCCCCCCTTTCGAGAAAGGCCTTTCGCCGAGAGCAACCCCCAGCCTAGTTGTGCTAGTCGAAATACTACCCCCCTTGGTAGAGAAATACCCTCTAAGTATATTGTTATAATGCCCAAAATACTTTAGCCCTAATACCTTGTAGTATTTCCAAAGTACCCTCTATACGAAAAGCCCGGAAAATACTATTATACTTCCCGTCAGTCACAAAACCGAAACCCTAAGGAAAATCTCCGTAGTTAGTTGGAGTATTGTGTAGAAGTTGGTTAGAACTTCTAAGGGTGGTTTGGAGCGGTCGAGCGCACGGAGTCGAGCTAAACCTTGCTCGTGAGCGACATTAAACTCGGATAATTACGGGCTTATCGAGTAGACGTGCTACTTAGAAGGTGGACAAGGCTAGCCGTTATAGTCGCGAGCGCTTTGCTTATAGTCGATAATCGTCGCGAGGTATGTGATTCTTCCTATACTCTTGAGCATGATATTTTAAAGGAAGATATATATAGTACCAATGTCTTTCGACTTAAGCCCGATAATATATAGTACTAGACGACGCAGGTCGATTGAACGTAGTTATGCTAGAATGTCTTTTGACTTAAGCCTGAATAATAAGAATTTTGAAGTATTTCAAAAGAGTTAAGAAACCATTTTTGAAAAGAGAGTAACACTTGGTTTTAAAAGGGTTTAAAAAGAGTTATACTAGCTTTATGGGGAGTTAGGTATAACGTCTTAAGAGAGGTAAATGGTTTACTGATTTTAGAAGTTAAGAGACTTGATCTTATAAGATAAGAGACTTAACTTAAATGACTTAATATGAGTTTTGTGTGAAACTTCATTCGTGAGTAATGAGTACGTGGTTTTTAAAAGGAATAATGTTTTACTGATTTCGGAAATCAGAATGTATATCGACAAACCACTGCAGCGTTAATAAAGGAAAATGTATTGAATAAATAAGTATTATTAAAACCAGTAGAAACCTCCATCTGCATAGAAGCTAAGATGAGACAAAATGACATTACATTTTCTAGATCATGGCTGCTTAATAAGATTGATTATGAACAAGAATAACCTACTCGCCTATAACATATGTTACTCAATTGCTTTAAAAGAGATTAAGACATTGAACTATGAAACTTTTCTAAAATAAAGAGACTTGAGTAATTGAAATTAGGCAAACCGAATCAGAGGAAAAGAAAGGCATTGTTTTGTCTTAAATTGGTTTAAAACATAAAGTGTTATAACAGCTTTATGGGAAGTTGGTTATAACGACTTTATGAAAACAAAAGAAGGGTTTTATCATTGGTTTTAATGTGGTAACTTGACTTTAAAAAGAGAAGTGTTTTGGTCCAAAAAGAAGGCATGGTATTGCCTTAATTTGGTTTTAAAAAGGAAAGTATGAAAGTTGTTTTGGTTTACTTAAAAGATATAAGTCACTCTATTTTATACTACGGGTATCGGGTGACTTTTATAAAAGGAATGGATCTCTAAAAAGGAATTTAACGTACGTAGTGCTTGTGGTTAAAACCCGACTTTGTCATAAAACGAAGTACTTTAAGTCGTGTAACTTGCCTATGTTTGCGTGTGATAGACTTGTTGTGCAAGGAATGTATTTCACTCGACTACGGCTCACGGATGAACCGAATGTATTTCACTCGACCACCGGCTCATCCGGAATGTATTTCACTCGACCACGGCTCATCCGAATGTATTTCACTCGACCACGGCTCATCCGAATGTATTTCACTCGACCACGGCTCACGGGACGAACCGGAACGATCCCACACGCTTTCTATACCGGGTCCACGACGGGCCGAGACACGTTATACGATCACATGATTTGTACCTAGATCACGGCAGCTGGCGAAGAAGTTCCACGTACGGCGGATGACTTTGAGGCGCGAGTCCCGACTTGACATAATCGCTTATGTTGCGAATCAGAGTTCGTTATCATACATGTCTCCCGCTTTATATAGACTATTATGATTTCATTTACGATTTTACGCCACATACTGTAATTGCCAGATCGACTTCTCGGCCGCGCTCACGCCGCAGTAGAGGTACATCGGTTGTCGATCCCCGCTTAGGATCACCTTTCGCCTTGGGAAGCTCCGCTCTTCTGAGGCTTATCTTGGTATGCTACCCAGTCTGAGGTTTTTGTACATTCGTGGTACGCGGCCCCGCCCCGCCATAGTTGTCAGATAAATCTTAGAGGTCCGTAGCACCGCCAAGGTGGTTGTAAGGATCAGAATCGCTCAAATGTCTTTATATATATATGTTGAAAGGCAACCGCTTTGGTCGCCTATTTTATTTCATCATGATCCATGTCTATTTTCAGATGTCTAAGTTTTTATTTCCGCCGGTTTTTCTCTCGATGTCAGATCACCAGGTGCCCGTGGTAGCACTACCACGCCCCGAACGGTCGCATGTAAGGGTATCGTGAGCGCTTAGTCCTCTGAAAGTGTCTACGCATCGCGTTCAGTAGTCTTGATTATCGGTGTGTCAGGCACCACATCTATAATCGTGAGGCTATAGACATTTAGATTGGTTTCCATTCTTCTCATTCCGAGATCGTGCTCAGAGCGGTGTGATAAGTCGACCCTCCGACGATTCCTTCGCTTTACCGCTATGTCTCTCGCGCAGTGCAACCCCGCCCAGAGGGCAAGGCAGGCGGAGTCGCTAGTGGGATACGTAGAGTACGCAGGCGCAGCCCTGGCCAAGACTGAGATGCTGCCCGACGACGAAGTTTCATGACGCCGCCAAATTTCAAAGAGAGCTAGAGCCGCAGCAAAGGGTCGCTAAGACCACGCATTCGAGCCTCCACCCCACCGGGCGCAGGAGACGGGTTACAAGCGAGACGATCGCCATCGCCGTGGTCGTGGGCCGACATGGCGATAGGCCGACGCAGCAGCCTAGCCCCAGAGCACCCGTGAAGTTAACCCCGAGCGCATAGCTGAGGCTACGACTTTCTCGAGTCAGAGCCCGCCAAATGTTCTATGGATCGAGAGCCGAGGACGACCTCGTGAGTTTATTCGACACCTACACGATCATGAGAGTGATCGTAGTCTCGCAGGCGTAATCGGTGGTATTGGTTCGCATCACCGCGTGATACCGCAGCCGATCGTTTGATTCGCGAGCCGTCCCGGGAGAGAATGATTTCCACTTTACGGACGAAGTTCTCAAAGGCATTTCTTGCACACACTTGCCTCCACAGACGGCGAGGGCTCGCCGGCAGATTTTTGACGCTGAGGTGACTGACGGACGGTTAGAGAGTACAATGTGGAGTTCGACTCATTAGCTCAGATGTCCTCCGTAGAATGAGCATGGAGGATGAGTACACCGCCACGCCACCGCTAGATGATTACCGGCGAGGTCAGACGGTAGCTCTTCACCGCACGGACATTGCCCGCACGCAAGCTCACGCACCAGACGCTGAAGCACGAGAGATCGACTAACGACCGAGATCGCCAGAAGAGGCCGTGACAGCAGGTCCTTGGTAACTTTCAAGCGCGACCGCCAAAGAAGAAAGTTAGTTATGTACTCCGCCATTACAGAGTGGTCCTCCGCGCCTTCGTGACGCTCGGTATTCGAGCCGGTCGAGCTCCGTGGCTTCTCGTTCACGTGTATACGCGAAGTTCTAGCCAGCAGATTCACGCCCTCGCCACAGACACGCGCGACGCCATCCCGAGAATGTCGCTTTTTATCGCGCTTGTTTCACTCGCTGCCGTACATGTGGACGAGATCGCGGCTTATAGAGGGGTACCGCACTGGCGCAGCCTACCGGATCGCGGCGTGTTCATCGCCTTCTACGCATGCTACCGCAGGCGTGCCTATGATTAGAGTGAGCGGTAGATTCGTATATCCTTAACCTCTAGAGTTTTGTACGCTGATTGATGATCTTTTATCGCGCGCCATGTACGGATAACGCCAGGTTAGTTATGAGTTAGAAAACATGGTTTGTTGAAAGGATAAGTCCCCGAGTAGCAGAGGGAAGTGGTAGCTTACGACGTGATTTAGTAAGATTGTTCCGATCGGGAACAAGAGCTCACGCGTTGCTGGGTCGGGTCAGGCTGCGCGCCAACCCGCGCCTGCTTCGGTAGGGTCACTCGCGGTCCCGCCAGTGGTAGGTCACGAGGGTGCTAGGCCTAAGTTTAGAGGACCGTCGTATGAGTTCGTGGATACGCTCGACCGTGCCGGATCGCAAGGCCGGAATGGTCTTAAGCGAGATCGAGACTAGTAAGATGACCAAGCTCGAGGTAGTGACTCCAAAGTGTTGGAAATCAAGCGATGATCAAGTGTGGTACGATACTAGAAGAGTTCAAGTGTTCGGTAGGCGGCACGACGCAGGCCAAGAGAACGCAGTTATTTCACGCCGCGTGGCGTGGGCAACTTGTTAGAAGAACTTCATCGTTATCCGTCTTGAGAAGGAACATTCGGGACGAATGTTTCTAAGGAGGGGAGAATGTTATACCCCGTATTTTCGGAGTATGTACGTGAGGGCGTACGTATAAAAATTTAAGCCTTAAGGTTGGCAAGTTTCGAAATTTGTACACAAGTGCCGAAAGGAGTCGTTTTTCGACGAAACGTTTTACTAAACTTGCGAAGGGAAAATTCCGGCTATGTCATTTATAATTTTTATGATTTTTCCGAGAGGCTAAACATTTTGATCAACGGAGGCGACACTTGTCACCCCAACGGACTGACGGTGCGCAAGTTGGCACGCTTTTGTGCATTGTTTTGGTCGGCGAGTTGGTAGGATATTTTGGGTAGATGGATAAGGTTGCACACGGCTTAATCTCGCCTTACACTTGCCTTGCACTTGGCTTCATCTCGCCATCGATTGGCCTTGGTTAGCCTATAAATACCCTCTAAGGCAAGAGTTATGTTTCATCCACACTTGTGAAATTCCAAGTAAAATACTCCTCCTCTTGCGAGCAAATCGTCCAACTCTCCCCTCCCTTCGAGAAAGGCCTTTTGGCCGAGAGCAACCCCCCCCCCTAGCCTAGTTGTGCTAGTCGAAATACTACCCCCCTTGGTAGAGAAATACCCTCTAAGTATATTGTTATAATGCCCAAAATACTTTAGCCCTAATACCTTGTAGTATTTCCAAAGTACCCTCTATACGAAAAGCCCGGAAAATACTATTATACTTCCCGTCAGTCACAAAACCAAACCCTAAGGAAAATCTCCGTAGTTAGTCGGAGTATTGTGTAGGTTGGTTAGAACTTCTGGCGTGGTTTGGAGCGGTCGAGCGCACGGAGTCGAGCTAAACTCGCTCGGGAGCGACATTAAACTCGGATAATTACGGGCTTATCGAGTAGACGTGCTACTTAGAAGTGGACAAGGCTAGGGTTATACCGCGAGCGCTTTTGCTTATAGTCGATAATCGTCGCGAGGTATGCGATTCTTCCTATACTCGAGCATGATATTTTAAAGGAAGATATATATAGTACGGCAATGTCTTTGACTTAAGCCCGAATAATATATAGTACGCAGACGACGCGTGTCGATTGAACGTAGTTGTACGGCAATGTCTTTTGACTTAAGCCTGAATAATAAGAATTTTGAAGTATTTCAAAAGAGTTAAGAAACCATTTTTGAAAAGAGAGTAACACTTGGTTTTAAAAGGGTTTAAAAAGAGTTATACTAGCTTTATGGGGAGTTAGGTATAAGGTCTTAAGAGAGGTAAATGGTTTACTGATTTTAGAAGTTAAGAGACTTGATCTTATAAGATAAGAGACTTAACTTAAATGACTTAATATGATTTTTGTGTGAAACCTCATTCGTGAGTAATGAGTACGTGGTTTTTAAAAGGAATAATGTTTTACTGATTTCTAAATCGAACGTATATCGACAAACCACCGCAGCTAATAAAGGAAAATGTATTGAATAAATAAGTATTATTAAAACCAAGTAGAAACTCCATCCGCATGTAAGCTAAGATGAGACAAAATGATATTACATTTTCTAGATCACGCTTAATAAGATTGATTATGAACAAGAATAACCTACTGCCATAAAGATATGTTACTCAATTGCTTTAAAAGAGATTAAGACATTGAACTATGAAACTTTTCTAAAATAAAGAGACTCGAGTAATCAAATTAGGCAACCGAATCAGAGGGAAAAGAAAGGCATTGTTTTGTCTTAAATTGTTTAAAACATAAAGTGTTATAATGTACTTTATGGGAAGTTGTTATAACGACTTTATGAAAACAAAAGAAGGTTTTATCATTGGTTTTAATGTGGTAACTTGACTTTAAAAAGAGAAGTGTTTTCGTTCAAAAAGGCGTATGGTATCGCTTTAATTTGGTTTTAAAAGGAAAGTATGAAAGTTGTTTTGGTTTACTTAAAAGATATAAGTCACTCTATTTTATACTACGTATCGTGACTTTTATAAAAGGAATGGATCTCTAAAAAGGAATTTAACGTGACGTAGTGCTTTAGGTTAAAACCCGACTTTGTCATAAAACGAAAGTACTTTAAGTCATGTGTAACTTGCCTATGTTTGCGCGATAGACTTGTGCGCAAGGAATGTATTTCACTCGACTACGGTTCACGGATGAACCGAATGTATTTCACTCGACCACGGCTCATCCGAATGTATTTCACTCGACCACGGCTCATCCGGAATGTATTTCACTCGACTACCGGCTCATCCGGAATGTATTTCACTCGACCACGGCTCACGGGACGAACCGAACGATCCCACACGCTTCTATACCGGGTCCATGACGGGCCGAGACATGTTATACGTATCACATGATTTGTACCTAGATCACGGCAGCTGGCGGTTAAGTTCCACAGTACGGAGGATGACTTTGAGCGCGAGTCCCCGACTCGACATAATCGCTTATGTCGCGAATCGTAGTTTGGTTATCATACATGTCTCCTCGCTTATATGACTATTATGATTTCATTTACTGATTTTACGCTTTCACATACTTGGTACCTGCATCGACTCCTTCGGGGCCGCGCTCACGCCGCAGTAGAGGTACATCGGTTGTCGATCCCCGCTTTAGGATCACCTTCGCCTTGGGAAGCTCCTTCCTTCTGAGGCTTATCTTGGTATGTTACCCGAGTCAGTAGGTTTTGTACATTCGTGGTATGGCGGCCCCGTCCCGCCATAGTTGTCAGATAAATCTTAGAGGTCCAGAGTAATCGCTGTGGCGGGGTTGTGGATTGTAATCGCTCAAATGTCTTTATATATATATGTGAAAGACAACCGCTTTGTTGGCCTATTTTATTTCATCATGATCCATGTCTATTTTGCATGTCTAAGTTTTTATTTCCGCTGGTTTTTCTCTGATGTTGTATCACTAGGGTGCCCGGGGTAAGACACCAGTCACGGGCCCCAGAACGGGTCGTGACAAAAGTGCTCTTGCTTCTACCGAAGCGCTCAACTTAACCTTTACAGTTTAGTATTCTCATTGAACCTTATCCCTGGGATCTCCAGTCCGTAAGGTTCGGTGTCCACTAAATTGATTCTTATTGATTGGGTTTTAAGCCCATTCCCCTAGACAGGCAGTTCATCTGATCTCTGGATATTCCCTTCGTCAAGGGATCTGCTATGTTTTTCTTAGATTTTATGTAATCAATGGAAATCATACCCGAGGTGATCAGTTTCCTAACTGACTCATGTCTCAATCTGATATGATGAGACTTGCCGTTGTATATCGAACTTAGTGCTCTTCCTAGAACCGACTGACTGTCGCAGTGGATCATTACAGAAGATACGGGTTTATCCCAACATGGGACATCTTCAAAGAAACCATGAATCCATTCAGCTTACGGATGAGTCTTGCCAATTTATTGACTGCATACGCGATATCAGGTCGAGTGCGCCAGGATATACATCGACTCCCAATCTCCTCGCAGACGCTTCCCGGCGCATTTAACACACCAAGATGTTTGTCAATCTTTTGACTTCTATCCAATGGTGTCGTTACCGGTGAACTTTCGAACATCTCAAATTTCTTCAGCACATCATTGATGTAGTGAGATTGAGACGAGACTAATTCGTTAGTTGTCTTAGAGATATTGATCCCTAAGATAACATCTATGACTCACATATCTTTCATGTCAAAACATTGTTTTTAGCACTTTATTAGTCTCTTAGAATTACCCTAGGACTGCACCCAGTGATCAACAAGTTGTTTACATAGAGGAATGTAATGCCTAATGAATCGGTCATTACTTATGCCTAATGAATCGGTCATTTTCTCTTCATGCAAACACACTCGTCTTACTTGTTAATAGAGACCTCTTTCGATAGTAGGGTACTATCAAATTTCTCGTGTCATTGTTTAGGGCCTATTTCAGCATGTACAATGATTTGACAAGCAGACAGACCTTTGTCTCTTATTCTGGAACCACATATCCCTCTAGTCGGTCTATATATATTTCTCCTTCCAAATCATCATTTAGGAAGACAGTCTTAACATCCATTTGATGTATTTCAAGATCCCGCAAGGCGGCGATAGTTGTGAACATATGTATGGATGTCTTAGGTTGGTACTTGTCTATAGATCCATTGGCATTGTTGGTTCTCAACTTCTGCTTTGTAGCGTTTGAATGCTTCAAAGGCTTCATCTTTGCTTCTTAGTAAGTAAATGTAACAAAACCTTGTGTCATCATCTATGAAAGTCATAAAGTACTTGTTCCCCCCTCTAGTTTGAGCTAACTTCAAATCACATATATCAGTATGTATAAGTTTTAGAGGAGCGGTTTCCCTTTCGACGGATCTAAAGGGACTCTTGGAAAGTTTTGTCTCTACGCACACCTCACACTTATATTGAGAGTTTATGTCGATAGACAGGAATGATTCCAACTTTACCAACCTTAATATAGATTGATAGTTAACTCGTATAATCTATGTTGTCATAAATTAGAAGACACAAACAGGTAAAAGGAAGGCTCAGTTTTATTGATAATAGAAGGCAGTACAAGTACAATATTTGCCTTAAAGAGGCCTTCACAGGCGAAGCCTCTTTCTAAGTAGACGGCATTATAGGTGTAACATTAACCTTAAGGAGGCCTTCACATGCGAAGCCCCTTCCTACAAATGTTCCATTTTTAGTGATTACAAACTTATTAACCTCTAACACTAGTCTAAAACCAGCATTCACTAATAAATTTCCAGAAATTAGATTTCGTCGAATTTCTGGGACATGCATCACTTCTTTGAGAATCAGCTCCTTTCCGGACGCCATCTTAAGGATTATCTTTCCTACACTCAGCACCTCTGAAGAGGAGTTGTTGCCCATGAACAACTTCTTATCTGTGACTGGTGTATACGTGGAGAAAGCGTCTTTATTGGAACAAATGTGACGGGTAGCACCCGTGTCCAACCACCATTACGTCGGATTCTCAACAAGGTTTGCTTCTAGCACCACTGCTGAGAATTCTTCAATCATATCATCTAGGAGCGTGACGATGTTTACCTTATCCTTGCCTTTATCATGTTTTTGCTTGCGGCAGTCTTTGGCCATATGACCAACTTTACCACAATAGTTGCATGTTCCCTTAAACTTTTCAGTTGTTTGGGACTGGCCATCCTTCTGGAACTTCCGCTTTTTGCTTGGATTACCTTTGACTTCCGTGAGATTTGACTTAGCCTCAGCGGATAGTCTCCCCTGTGGCATGGCCTTATTATTGTCCTCTTGGATCTGGAATTTGACAATAAGTTCGTCTAAAGTCATTTTCTTCGTTTTGAGTTTCAAGTAGTTCATGAACTCGGTCCACGAAGGAGGCAGTTTTTCGATTAATGCCCAACCAAGAATTGCTCGTTGGGCTTCAATCCTTCCAAGTCTAGGTGATGAAGAATCATTTGGAATTCCCGGACTTGGGTTGACATACTTTTGTTATCCACCATTTGAAATTTCAGAAATTTCCCAATGATGAACTTCTTACTACCCGCATCTTGGGTGTTGTACTTCTTTTGTAGTTTGTCCCATAACTGCTTGACAGTTTCAACGGTACAATATACCGTGTAGAGAGGATCGGACAAACTGTTTAGAATGTAGTTCCTGCACATGCAATTACTGTGTTTCCATGCCTCACGAACCATCTTCATGTCGTCATCAACATGGTTACCTTGGCCCCCTCCCGCCAAATTATTTGGCTGAGGGTCCGTGTCATCCCCAACTTGTGGAGGGTCTTCGGTTAGGAAATGTTTTAGTCCCATAACCGTTAGGAAAAACAACATTTTTTGTTGTCATCGCTTGAAATGTGTACCCATGAACTTTTCGGGACGTTCATGATGAAAACCAATGGAGTCGAGCGCGAGTACTCTTAACCAAAGATGAAAGGCGTTGTAAATACCTTGAGCAGGAACATAGGCGTTGTGAACGCCTTGAGGAGCAGTGGGGGCACTAGTTGTGCCAAATATATTGTTGACACCAGTTGTGCCAAACGCAGCAGGTTGGAAGGCATTTGGAATGCCTGGATTAGTGGGGAGCAGCGAGTCATCGCTTTGAAAGGTCCGAATTTTCAGCGTTGATTTGATCTTCAGCAGACATTGTTGTTGTTGAAAGCAGCGAATATTATCTTAAGCTTGTGGGAAATATGTGTAGAGACAAGGAAATGAGAATGCAACAACAACAACAAGTGTGTAAGAAATCTGGAAATAAACAAACAAGTGGGCTTGCTGAGTTGATCAACTTCTTGATTTATCCTTAAGATAATATTGCCCCGTATATCCTTTCAACGATTGTAATGACAACTTATCTCCCAAGATAAAACAACAATCAAACAAATGAGCAAATTGAACTCAAGTGTTCGCTTGGAAAGAAAGATCTTTGAGTGTTTTGTGATTGCAAGATAGGAAGACAATTTCAGAGAATTGTTTAGTGAATGTCAAAATGTGTGTTCTTGCAAATGAGCCAAAGGCCTCATTTTATAGTGTTGAGAAGATGACTTTCCAATTGCCCATGTAATGACCTTGATTATGGAGTGTTAATTCAGCCAAATAATGGGTGAATTCATTTGGGATGTAATGGAGGTTTAATCCTCAAAACCAACCCAAGAGTCATGTCTTTTCGTCTCTCGTCGCAGCCTTTGGACTACCAAAGATCGCGCCCGCAGCGAGGTGGCGCCCAACTCGTAGAGAGTTGGCGCCATGCGAGGAGGCGCCGTGGCGCCACAACTTCAGAGAATTGGGGTCGCGGCCCTGTAGTTTGGCGCTGCGGCCCGATACATGACTCATTTCATCTTTAAACACATTGTACACTTCTTCCTTCAATTTACCAACGTGAAATCAACGTCATTTGGCCAATAACCGTCTATTACCTTACGTGTCAAATAATTCATATTTGTACCAATATCTCTTTCATTGAGGAAATATGATCTTTGGCATTACGTGTGCACGTGTATGGAAACAAAGTTTCCCACGTGCGGGACCCCAATTATTCGAGTCATAATTAAATAGGATTAACTTTATTTTACGTTTTTAATAAATATTTTCAACATCATATAGAAACACTTAAATTTTTATGATATATTCATGATTAAGGAAAGGAAAAATTAATATTACACGTCAGCTGGTGACATACTTGTTAGGTATAATTTTTTAGGTATCCTAATATAGGATCCCATTACCATAATTAATATAAAAAAAAATCAAACGCAGTAGTAATTTGTTTACAAAGCATATGCAATTTTCAACGAGATCCCACTAAATTAGGTATTTTATTTACAACAACAACAACATACTCAATATAATTACACAAGTAGGGTCTGAGGAGGGTATGATGTACGCAGATCTTATCTTTATGGGGTAGAGAGACTGTTTTCGGTAGACCTTCGGCTAAAAAAGAAACGTAATCAATGCAAGTTTGTAAAGGGGATAATACAACTAAATATCAAGATACAAAACAAATGAAGCAACATATAATAAAACACATAGAAGAGTAGAAACTATGCGATATCTAGATAATACTACGAAGAAAGGAGACGATGAGGCTAGCCCCCTACCTCTCCTACACAGAGTGCGGTATTACTCAACTACCTACTAGTCTTCTACCCCAATGTTCGATCTCCAAATCTTCATATCTAAGGTCATGTCCTCAGTCAGCCGAAGTTGTGTCATCTCCTGTCGAATCACATCCTCTCAGTTCTTCTTCTTCGGCCTACCTTTGCCTCTCCAAACTCCCGCTATCTCTAGCCTCTCACACCTCCTAACTGGCGCATCCTCACACCTACTCTTATGATATATCTATCTCAATCATGTTCTCCCGTATTAGTAACTCGTTAATCAATCATTTCTCCCTTCCTCTCTCTCAACGACTTTACTTTTTATATCGGTCATTGAATTTGCATTTGTTATCTTAATCGTATATTATTACTAAGTATCTTACCTTAATATATCACTTAACTATGAGAAATTAATGTACATACCTAACGAATTCGTATTAGTTTCTGTTTTATTACAAATTCACACAAATTTAATGATTCGTGATAAAGTTGGAGCAATTTTCTTCCAGATATATAATCTCCAAAGAGATCCCACTAATTAGGTGTTTTTTCTTCATTCTCAATGTATCTATCTGTCTCATTAATAACTTACCAATCAGTCGTTCGTCCGGTCTCTCAACAACTTTCCTTCTTGTCTGTCTCATATATCAGTTAGCCATCATTTTATTATTTTAATCGTATATTAATATTATGTGTATTATTTTAATTTATCACTTAGCTATATTTTATTAACGTGACGCATACAACGAATCCGAAAAAAGTGTTTTTTTTAATTACAAATTCACTCAAATTTAATGGTTCATGATATAGTTTAGAGCAATCTTTCTTCTAGATATAGAATCGCTAACGAGATCCCACTAAATTAAGTACTTTGTCTTCATTTCCAAACTATCTATCTCCGTCACGTTCTTTCACATTAGTAACACTAATCAATCGTTCCACACACTCCTTTCCTTCTTCACTTTTATATATGTCAACAAGTTTACATTTGATTGTCTTAATCATATATTACTACTATGTGTCTTACCATAATTTATCACTTAACTATGATAAATTAATGTGATTGTGACACATACAACAAATTCAAATAAGTGTCTCTTTTATTATAATTCACTCAAATTTAATGGTTCATGATAAAGTTGAGAACATTTTTTCTTCCAAAAATACAATCTCCAACAAGATCCCACGAAATTAAGTATTATATCTTCATTCCCAATATATCTATTTCACTCACGTTCCCTCTCATTAGTAACACCAATTAGTCGTTCCTCCTTCCCGCTCTTTCAACGACTTTCTATCTTCTCTCCCCTATATCGATCAACAAATTTACATTCCGTAACAATCAACAAATCTGCATTTGATTGTCCTAATCGTATATTTCTTACCCTAATTTATCATGTAGCTATAATAAATTAATGCGACACATACCATGAATCCGAATACACATCTTTTTTTATTACAAATTCACTCAAAAGCAATCTTTCTTTTAGACTCTTTCAAAAACATATTAAGAAAAAGGAAGTCAAAATAGTCATTAATAAAAAATCAAGGAAATAAAATTGACAGTTAGAGTGGAAATAAAGGGACTTAAATAAAGGTTGCAATTATTGAAAAGTCCACAAAACCTATAATACATAATTATAGTACATACATACATACATACATATATATAAACAAAATTATCTCATTATACCAAAAGGCTTTCTCCCCCTTTTTGCTCTCTAATTTTTCACTCTTTTTCTAACAACAGAGAAAGGGTTCTCATTTTTCTTAGATGTATATATCTGTTTTCAATTTAATTGTTCCTTTTTTTTGGTTATGTCTGTTTTTTTTTTTCAGGTAAAATTTTGTTTTTGATTGATGAATCTTTGGGTTTTAGAAATCTGATGAGTGATGAATATGCTTTGGTGGTTATCAATTTTACCTTTGATGGTGTAAAATTGATTAGATTTGGATTAATTTGACTGTTGTGAATCATAATTGGTGGTGTTCTTTTTGTATCGTGTTTGTTGATCAATTTGTTTCCTTTATGATCAGAAAAAAAATAGAACTCGAAAATCGCCTTAAATTACAAGATTCATGATATTTGACTATTATAGCTCGAATTTTACTGGTAATGGTAGGAATTTTCGTGAATTTTGGGGGAAATGTGATGATTTTCCCGAATATCAAGGGGTTTGCTGGTAAAAAAATGTCGTTTCAATTTGTTTGTCTTACTTTCTTAACGAAGAATATTTCTTTCCTTTTTTGGAAACTTCTTAATTCCAACTTTACACACTTAAAAAATGTCTCTTTCCTTTTTTGACGATACTGTAATTTCAAACTTTCCACATGTAAAAGTCATTTTGGTACATTTGATATATCTTAATCTAACCCGACAAACAAATTGAAACAGAGTGAGTAGTTGTTAATAGGAAATTAGTTTGTTAGATTTGTTTTCCTTTTGGTTTTCTGTCTTTCCTTGTTAATTGTTTAGATACTTAAAATATTCATTCATTATCTGGATCTGCGCTTGATATCTCTAAAATGTAGAGCTTTGTTTTTCTTTAGCGTATGTGTTTTTCTTTTTTTCTTTTTTTTGCGAGTATGAATGTTCCGTTTATCTTTTGTATTGTAATATTTTGGCATATCTTGTTGCAGGGTGTGCTATTAGAGGAGTGTGATCTAGTGTTTCAGATGTGTTCGACAGCTTGATTAATAGCTTATCGAGATAAAAAAAAACTTTAGCTTTAGCTGATTTTGGAATCATGCCAGTTTCCAGGAACGAAGAGGTTGCAATCTGATTTCTGATTTGCTGGTGAATTGGTCTAACTGTTTAACGCTTGCTTTGTTTTAATATCACTCTATTTCATCGTGTATTTGCAGCCTGGAGTTCTTGACCGGCAGTCTAGTAACTCTTTGTCAATTATTCCTCTTAAGAAGAGGTGGTACTCTATGGTCCAGCCTCGTGTACCTATCCCCGCTGAGCGATCTTTTTCTAATGAAAGTGAATCCAAGACTAAAGATTCTGGATTGAGCCAAGGATCGACCTTGAATTCTTGTGATAGTACAGGTAAATCTGATACTCCCAAGAACTCTCTTCAAAAGGTAAAAGAAGAAAGACCTTCAGGTGCGAAAGTTGACTCTCAGCCTACTATGCTACCATTTTTATCCATATCTCCGGAAACAAATCCTAATACTAGCTCCGGTCCTTTAAGAAATGTTGACAATCTAGTGAAACCAGCATTTGCCGAAAAATTAGCTAGTGAGGAAGCTATAGGTACGACAATAGTGACTGTCAAGAAGGAAGTTATTTCCAAACAAGGAGAAAGCCACTTTAAGCCTGAAATTCCTGCCAATTCAGGGCACGTTGAACTGTCATTAGGCCCAAAGGAACCTCATGTTTCTTCTTTGGTTGATCCTTCATTGCTTTCTCTGTCTTTGAACAAAGGGAAGGACACTTCCCAGGATGGAAGTTGCAAGAATGGATTCAAGAACAATGATGGTGATGATACCGCCCGCACTAATAGATCTAAATGGGATCTGAATACTCCCGTGGATTCATGGGAGGGTTCTGGTGATGATGCAACTGTTCAAGATGCAGGTAATATTGATCTAGACAGAAAGCCGCCTATTAGTTCTACTTCTGTTATTGGTGCTAATGATGATAAAGGGAAGCAAGTTGTTGGAGCTAGTGAGCTATTTAATTTTCCCATCTCATCAATACATCCTACCCTGCGATACAAGTCTGCAGATGTGCTTCGTCTTAGTCTTGGTAGTACTTTACGAGGGTTTGACGCCTCTGTACTGCAGTCATTGTCTAAAGTAGACTCCAGCAGGGTTAGTCTAAACTCGCATTTGCTGAAAAATGTGGCACTGCATAGAAACATGAATTCCCCCACTTGTAAAACTGTGAAGTCGGAACCTGTTGAAGAAACCTCGGTACAAGCTAATGTTGGAACCTTGGAGACTAATGTAGTAAAAACTGAAGTTGTGAGGCAGAATCTGCAGTCTATTGAGTTGTTAACTAAGGGCCCTCAGAAATTAGTTGAGCAAAAACCAATGAAATGCGAACCACTCCACGAGGTTAGCCAGGAAACATCCGTGACATCAGATGTGATTGCGCAACAATCAGTTGGAAGGGTTTTACAGCTTCAGGAGAGTTCTTCTTCTTGTTATTCTTCCTCATCTTCTACACCGCCAATGCCGGTGACCCCTCAACAGGGATGCCCTTCTAGATTGTCGACATGTTCAGATTTGTCTGTGAGTGGTGGGGACTTGTCTACTCCATCCGAGTACTCTGTTCATACCGATGAAGCTAATAGAAGTAAAAATGCTCTAGATCAGGAAAATGCTGCTAAAGATGCAAACTTTGACCTCAAAGAATCAAATGTATCCAGTGATAAAGTGGAGGTATCTGTTTCAGAGGGCATGAATATTGAAGATCACATGGTATTAAAAAATACACAAGACCCACAGAATTTGGCTGCAAGTGGTAAGGGATCGGCAAATGATGAGGAAAAGATAAGTATATCAGCTGGTACAGAAGAAGAATGGTGTGGTTCTGATTATGAATCTGATGGTCATCATGCTTTTGGGGGACATGTTGACACTGCGAATAGGTGTGGCAGAGAGGATGAAGAATATGAAGACGGTGAGGTACGAGAACCAATGATGCAATCAATTGCAGAAGACCCAATTGCCGAGGGGATGGAATCAGAGAAAAATAACGTGTCTTTTAGGAAAAACTATGATGAAAAAGAATACAGTATACCAGTTCATACTGGGTCTAATGAAGACGTCGTGAAAGGCTGTGTTGAGAAAGCTGACAAAATTGATCACAAAGACGGTAATCTGCAAAGTTCATTATTTGATAAAGAGAAAAAAACTGGAGCTGATGAGCAGAGGCCTATTGGTGCTATTCAACAAGGACCAGTTGATCAATCAGGAATAGCAGATGTGCAGGAGGGATGTGAAAAGGATGTCTTATGTGACGGAGCACCTGCTGGAATCAATGTGGCTGGCAGAAATGTTGGTGAGGCTAATAATGAGAATATTGGAAGATCTGATATGTCACCAACAGCCGATCCATCTTTTCAAAATGCTGAAAGATCTCTTAATGCTAACTCTAGCAAAGATTTTTCAAATGTTGGAGGCAAGAGCCGGATTATCAATTTACCTCGTGCATCCAATGCGACATCTCCTAGTAATTTCAAACCTTTTACGGGTAGGTCACCGTCTTCAAGAAGTGGAAGAGAAAGGTATTCAGATATGGAGGAGGAGAAATTCCATCTACGAAGGAATAGGTGACTTTTCTTTTTATTGCTGTTTGATTTGTATTTTATTTTATTTTAATGCTGTTCAGCTGACTTTTTCTTACTGCGTTTTTTCAGAGATGAAACTTATGCTGATGGTCCTAAATTTGTGCGAGATAGGTTTCAGGACTGGTCATTTGGCAGCTCAAGGGGGAACTTCATGCGTGGAAGAGGGAGAGGCTTCGGCCGGTTTGACAGTTTACGTAGAGAATGGGATTCTGGGCGTGATTATGAAAGCTATGGAGGTGTAGCTGATTATCGCTTTAGACGTAAACGTACAGCTACTGTTGGGGAATCGGAAATCGAACGTAATGACTATAATAATAGACTAGATGGTGCTGTCTTTGCTAGTAATAGGAGGAGGAAGCCATTAAATGATGCCTTGCCTTCATATCGGCATCCACCTGCACGTCGACTGTCCCCCAATGGAAGAGAAGATTCTGCCATGATGGGCATTCAAATGCTTCGTAGAGCTCCCAGGAATATCAGCCCAAGCAGATGCACTGGTGAAGATGGCTCTGAGTATGTTGGTCTTCGGCATAGTGAGAAGTTTATTAGAGATTTTTCAGCTGATATTAGTGATCCTGTTTATAGTCACCAGCAATCTATGTATGATGGACCTGATGGTCAGTTCGTTCAGGGTAATACAGAGTTTACAATGATGCAGAGAAGAGGTTTCTCTCGAATGCGGTCTAAATCTCCTGTTAGATCCTGTACTCGCCCCCTCGGTCCTTGGTCCTCTCCTCGGAGGAGATTGACAGAAGGATTTAATGGTCTTCAAGATTCATCTCAGCACAGGTCTCCGGTTATGTACAGGGAAGATAGGATGAGGTCTTCTCCACGAACCTCTTTTATTGAAGAAGCGATAGCTCCTCGAAGGCGTGACTCTCCATCGTATACTGCTCGGCGTCTGAACTATAAGAGGGATGTGGATGCTGTACAGGAGCACGGGCATCCAAGGTCTCTTTCTAGCGGAAGAAGTCCACCTGATCGGGTATTTAATAGAAGCAATAGGAGACTTGAAATTTTAGATCGTCGGGAGAGGGTTGATGGTGATGAGTACTATGATGAGCCGAGACACACTGGTAGATTTCCTGAGCTTCGCACTGGTGGAAGTACTGACAAGAGAAGGAAGTATGGCGAGGGGCGAGGAGGAGGACCTAGGCGAATGAGAAATGTTGAAGAGCAAGAAGGTAATTTTAGACAGAGTGGGCAACTTTGGCATGAAGAAGAATTTGATGTCTCCAGATTGAAGAGAAGAAGATTGACTTGATAGCTCACTGAACCTGTAATATTAGCAGTTGCCATGGGAAACACTGTTTCTGCATCTTTTTGTTCGTGAAAGAAAATTCTTGTTCCTTTCAGACAGAGATAGGTAATAGTGACGTGCTGCGTGTATTGAAGAAGAGAGACAGCGTATTGAAGAAGAGAGACAGACTTCTGAATGCATCTAGACAGTGGGGGTCTGCCCTAAAGAGGAGTTGATATCTCCTTATCGAAAAGAAACAGTTTTTGACTTAATAGCTCATTGAACATCGAATCTATGGGAAGTATGCGTTTATGCATGTTTTTGCTTCAATCTTGTTGCTAGTAGGCCGTACAAGAAACATGCTTCTTACCATTGCTGCCTGCAATTTGTTGTTTCACAAGGAGAATACAACTAGTTTATGATGCTCTACTGTGCTGGCTTGAAAATAACTTGTTTAAGTTGCTCTATTATGCTGGCATGAATACTACTAGTTTAAGTTGCTAATATGCATACTGGCTTTGTCTGGGGTAAATGAGGGTTCAGTGGTATGGCCAGTTAGAGAAACATGTTGGTGATGTGAAATTATCCATGGTGAATTATGCCGGTTAAGAATGATATAACAATAACGCCTTCTATGAGAACCAATATCATTGAGATGGATGCTGTACCTGCTACCTCATTTGCATCTCTATTGTTCCACCCTTGAGGGTTGATGATCTCAATTATTCGACCTGTCCTCTTTAATTGATCAATTAAGTTTCAAATAACTAGCCAGAACTCCTAAACAACTAGCTAATATTGCTTTTAAGAATAACTAAAATTTGCAGAAAGTCCCTATCTACAGATAATTAATAGAGAGAACCTTGTAAAGAATGAATCTTGGGCGTAACTCAACCCCAAAAGCTAGATTGTAGTGTGAGGATTGTTCAAGTCCATATAAGGAGTCAATGTTCTCATTCCATTTCCGATGTGAGACTCTTAACAAACCCTTTGCCTTCTTTCGAAAACATCAAGTATTAAGTATCTGTTTAACGGTATCTAATTATAGAAAGATATGTTTGATTAATGGTAGCTACTTGCAATTTCGCTAACATATAAAAAAATGTTTAAGGTGTCTGGTTATTTAAAGATATGTTTGATTAATAGTAATACTTACTTGCAATAATTAAATGACAGGAAAAGCCAAAGCCAAAGCCAATCATGGATAATAGCCGTTAAATTTGGGGTGGTTACTTGCACGCAATTTAAGTTGAATCTGTCTTTGCTTCAGTGTATAGCAATGAAACTGTCTTAAGGGTTGAATAATAATAATAATAATTATAAGGGTTGAATAATAATATTAATAATTATAAGGGTTGAATAATAATAATAATAATTATAAGGGTTGAATAATAATAATAATAATTATAAGGGTTGAGTAATAATAATAATAATAATTATAGCAACGAAACATTAACATTTGAAGCAAAATTAAATTTGTCAAAACATAGACCTTATGATCTGACTCTTCTCCGGACCCCGCGCATAGCGGGAGCTTAGTATATCGGGCTTCTCTTTATTAATATTTAAGACTATCCTTTCTCCCCTTATTCTTCTATACTAGTAGTCGTATTATTACTCTAGTAATTTCTTGCCCTTTAATTTCTGCTACTATTTGTTGTTTCTTGTTCTTTGACTATAGTATTACTTTGTGGCGGTAATTGCTCATTTTTATGGTTGTTACTACTCTATCATGCTTGTATAGTACGTTGTCATGGTTTATTCGTTTCCGTTATTTCTTTTTTTATACTGCTTTGAATTGATTGTCCTTATGCTGAGAGTCTACCGAAAACAGACTCTCCACCTCCATAGATAGATGCAAGTTCTGCATACACTCTACCTATTCAAACCCACTTTATTAATTTCACTGAGTATGTTGTTGTATTAATATTTGAGACTCGAGGATGTATTACATGTGTATATTAAAAAATTATGATGAGCTAGTGTAAATTGATCCAAATTGAATCCGGATGGTGGTCCAGGTAGAGGCAGATAATCACAAGCAACCCATTTCAGTGCAAAGTAGAATGTATGTCAGTATATGCAAGTGATTTGGTTAACTTGTTCCATGGTAGAGATTGGAATATTATTAGGGTGTCCATTTCTTTGTATACACAGTAATCTTATGCGTTGTCTTTAAGACTTCTGTTATAATTTCTTTTCTATATTGGTGGTGTTTGGGGTTGTTTGCAAAAGGGCTTGTCTTCGGCCTGTCAATCAACTTCCTGCTCTCAGTTAGTCCAGGCCAAGGGTAAAGTAAACAGTGCAAAGGGCAATCTCGCAAGCTTCAGCTTTACAGTATAGTTCTTCGATCGGTATGCTTTCTTCCTATTCTTTAGCAAGTCTTTCTATATGGTTACACTCAGGGCATTCCATTGATAGACTCGGGTTCGTTTTGAAGAGGTGGACAGACAAGGACTTGACTCATTGCCATCGGTGAAATGAATCAATTTGAAGCAAGACAAAGACAGCTATTCGGAAAAAAAGACTACTCACTCAACTTCTGAGCTCAGAGCAGGGTCAATATCCGTCGACAATCGTTCGGACTTGGTAAAGGTTGTCGCAGCACCTGTAGTAAGACAGAGGACTTATCGCGATGCCCACGGACCAATTTACGATGTCTCCGTCGCTGACGTTCGTCAAGCAGGTCCAAGGCAAGCCTAACCTGATTTGATGAAGAACAAAAGCCTGAAACGAAGTCAAAAAGCGTCTTTCTTACTCGGTAGTCAATGTTGCCATTCTCACTGGGGTATCATAAATAAGTGAAAGGGAAAGGATAGAGTAAAACTTCGGGGAACGAAGCGAAGAGGCCATTCATATGGACGGAGGAAAATCACCCCTCTCCTTATAGTCGAGGGGCTTCGTGGGTGCGATCGTCATTCCATACTAATAGAAGTCGGAGAGAAGGCAAAAAGACTCAGCGAGTGAAATAGGTTTTGGTATTCCTTCTCGAGCTTCTATTTCTTCCGTTAAAGGAGATTCGAGAAAAGATGGAATAGGAAGACGTGTTTCCAGAACGAACAAGATACGGGTTGAGAAGGGGGAGTTAGCAAAGTTAGACAAGTTGAAAAGAGTTCTTCCGATTCGATCATTGAGTCAGGGGTCGGGTGAATTCAATAATAGACGTTTGTTGGCATTCCAGCCTTCCTATCCGAAAGAGAATCCATTATTGCTTGGTCGTGAATATCTGAATCGTAATCATACCTTAGTTTAGGATCTCCCTACTCGTATGTAGGAGGAGCTACTGCCTTCCTTCTAATAGGTTCGAAGAGAAAAGGAAACGAAACAATAAAGGTTCACTTTCATTGGTGTTTTCCCCTACACGTATACTGGGGCGAGAGCGGGCGCTAGCTTCCTAAACAGGATTTTCTATGAGGTAGCCTCTGGTGCTCAGCCTTAACCAGTTGGCACACTAAGCATTTAGCCACATACTCAGCGACATCCCTCTTCATACCTTTCCACCAATAGTGTGGGCGGATCGTCCTGTACATCTTCGTGCTCCCTGGGTGCAGGAGAAAAGGTGAGCTATGCGCCTCCTCCAAGTGGTTATAGAGGCGTTCTAAGAAAGAGGAATCCCTCTCAGCATCAATGCCTATCCAGTGGATTAGATCCTCGGCCTTTTTAGAAGGTCGGGCCCTTCTGTTATAGCCGATCTGAAAGAGTAAACGCAGTTCATTTTTTACCCGTTCCCTCTTCGTTCGAAGGGCCTCTTCTGCCTCTGCCTTAAAGTTTATGTGTTCGTGATTCTAGTTCTTTTTAAGTTATAGGGTTCATAATTAATAATTTATAGTTATTCAATAAAAAATTTAAAACAAATACAGGATTTGGATAAAATACTAGGTTCGACCGAGCCCATAAGTTATACTTTAGCTCGGTCCATGCTTGGGTGTATGGCGGCTAATTTTATGGGATATGTGATATCTCCCACCATCGAGATACTGAGTAACTCTGTTCACAAATGATAAAAGTATGACACATGACATATTTTAACTTCGGCTCTATTCTTACCTTTCACCTCATTAATATCCTGAGGGAAGAACTTGAGGGAGGACATCTTAAACAAGATTTGAAGATTTGTCATTGTCCCCTGCAAATGCAATTTCATGCAGATTGCTATAATGGACCATGAACTAAATGAACATCGTTATAAAAGATTGTCAGAATAACCTCAAAAAATAACTATTACTAGAGAAATCGTCCCTTTTATTCCTTAAAGTTAAGTAGATGATAAATTTGGGAGCAACCTTCTCTTTCAGATTTTCTACATAATGCATTTGTTAACGTTATAAATTATTTATCAAAATGAAAAGAATATTCGTATATAATAAGTTCTGCACCATCCAATGCCCAACTCATTAATATCTAGAGGGAAGAATCTAAGGAGAGCATCGATTTGTCATTGTTCCATCTTAGTTTGTGGTAGGTAATGTTCCTTTTCTTAATAATGGTATGTCCATTATTATTTGTTTTTTTATATGTCTTCTTTTGAGTCGAGAGTCAATCTTTCTACATTTTTATGTAAGGGTAAGATATGCGTACACTTTTTTCTTCCAGATCTTATTTATAAAAATATACTGAGTATGTTGTTGTCATTGTTCCATCCAACTGTTGGCTCCATAAAAATTGTTGGAATGTACCATGGACTAAATAACTATTGTTAGAAAAGACTGTCAGACTAACCCCAAAAAATAACTCACACGAGAAATCACCCCCATAATAATATTTGAAAGGAAGAATTCAAAGAGGAGCATCTTAAATAAGATGAAAATGAGGATTCGTCATCGCTTCTCATGCTGTTGGGATCGTGGACTAAAAGACTATGACTAGAAATGATTGTCACACTAACCCTAAAAAATAACTATCACTCGATGAATCGCCCCCTCTGTCATTCTTAAAATTAATGCTAGATGTAAATTTGAAAGCAATCTTTTCAGATTTTCTACCTATGTATATTTGTTAACATTATAAATTCTATAGGATAAAGTGTATCTGAAAAGTTAAACAAGAAGAAAGGCTAAGTCGAGAGATGACTTTATTTCTTTAAGATAAAATTGCCCCGTATAGATGCTTTTACGATATTAGACAATAGTCTTCCAAGATAAAATAACAACAATCAACAATACAAAGCAAGTAAGGTTGATTCTGGCAAAGAAAAAAAATATAGAACAGACTGCTGAAAAGAGGAGAGGATTTCTGTGTGTTTTTCTCTATGTTTGAACTGAACAGTAATGTTCAATTTATAGGTGAAGAAGAGAGAGAATTCTGACTGAAGTCAGATCCGTTGGCTGGCGCCGTATGGAGAAGATAGAGTCGTTGCAACGTTTTCGAAATCTTCAGGAGCCAAAATATAAATAAAAAATATTTCAGGGACTAAAAGAGAATTCCAAGAAAAAAGCCCACGACCCATGGCCCGAGACCCGAAGAGACCGACGGCGAGTGTTGAGTGTATTTTATACTCTTTTGAGTCCTTTTTAGTTAGTATTTTACTCTTTTATTTTGCGTTTAGTATAGTGTTAGGTGTGTTTTCACAACAGTTATAAAGGAGAATATACTACTTTTGAGGATGAAATTGCACAAGAAAATGTCAAGAAATGAAGTCTAAGAAGTCCATAGAAGAAATCAGACGAAGTCTGGACGAGAAAATGACAAAAAATTAGAAAATCCGGGAAAGGGACGTCGCCGGAGCCGCGGTGCCCAAACTTCTGCGTGGTCTGATTTAGCTATAGGTTTTCCGACGCCGCGGCGGGATTTTTCCGATTCTGGGCCGAATTTGACACTTTTTCAGGGTCCGCAATGCAATTTTTCTCAGCTATAAAATTCCTAAACCCTGACCACCTTAGAGGAGAATCTATCATACTTTTGGAGGCAAGAAAGGAGGCAAGACACAAGATTGGAGACAACTTTGTTCAAGTTCTTTTCTTTTCCTTATTTTATTTCAGTTTATGTTGGATTGTAATTTAGTTCTTGACATGACAATGTTTAGGAGTTAATTACTTTAGTAGGGTTTCCGTCGAATCTTCTTGAAACTCTTTCATATAGTTAATGCATAGTTAATGATTTCCTCTTCAGAATATTAAGATCTATTCAATATTGTTTTGATTGCTTGATAATTAACTAATCACTAATTGTCATAACTCATATGATTTCGAATCAAAAGTCTGAAAGGTGAGATTTGAATATGATGTAGTTGTCTAGACATATGTTAAAATCGTGGACGAAAGTACCCCGATACTTGTGTAGTATTTAATGTTACTGTTCTTAATCCTCATGTGTGGTAAAATCTATCATAGAAATATAGAAGGTTTCTGCACAAGGGTGAACTCTTGTATGTCCTAACCGAAATATAATGACAGATTAGTTAATCTGCTATCTTAATAAGAAGAAGAATCATTAGCATTGCATTAACACGTAAAAAAGTGGATAGTTGAGGAGATTGGAAGCCCTATTTTCTTCATAATTGTTATAAACCCAAAGTATTATAATCTTTAGTTTATTTTCTGCACTTAGTCATAATTCTTAGTTATAATTCTCAAACTAAAGAACGTCAACCAAATAGATACCATAGGATAGATAACCGGTACTTGACAAACCAGTATCTGTGGACGATAAACTCGGTCTTACATATCTTTATTACTTGAACGATACGTACACTTGCGTAAACGTCTAGAAATATCGCAACAACGAGAGGTGGCGGCACACGCATGAGGTTTAGCCTCGAACCCAAGCTCACCTAGGTCCTCTCCCTTCTTAACACATGGGTCACCCCTTGGGGGCCCAACCTTTGCTCAACACTAGAGTTTATATAGTGCTCAATCCTTTCATTTGCCACCTACGTGGGAGATCTATTATTTGGCCAAACTAATCCATCTATCCATGACTCAAGCACCTTACTTTGTGTACCAATATCTCTTTCATCTCTTAACGAAATTTGACGATACTTGACACTAATATCATCTATTCATTTAGTAGATTAGGCGTGTGCGAAGAAATGATATTTCCGACATACGGGGCCCACGTGTTTAAGTCATTAAAGATGGAGAAAACTCAATCCCACATAGTGAAATTTCCAACAATCCCCTCTGAAATAAAATTGGTGCACACGGGGTGTCAAAGTTCAATAATCTTTCAGCGGAAAGAGATTGTATCAGTAAAGGTAGCTTTCGGTTTTGAACCTTCCTTAGTCAATTACCATCAGATTTACTTACTGCGCGGTGAACGTGATGTGTTGAACCGTCAGTGTTTCGTATAAACCAAGACAATGATATCAACACAATAACTCTCATTTATTCATTTCTTCTTATAGTTTTGTCCATTGTGGCCTTGGACAACTCTTGGATTCTTAAGTGCGTACATTTGAAGCGGCATGTCTTCGCACTTAAATAGGTGATCTCCTATAAGGTATCCTGCTATACCCACTCGCAATTGTTATGAATCATTAAAAGTTTTAGAAACTTATCATTTACCATTTATGCAGGTAACACTTAATGTCTATCACGGGAACAACCTTGGAATTATATTTCTTTAAAGAATAATAGTCCGAAGTGCTCTTACTTAAAGTGAAGCCCTAAAACGGAACCTCTACAGTTTAGTTTTCCCATTGAACCAAAATTCTTGGGGTCTCCAGTCAGTAAGGTTGGTTACCACCATAAAGATTCTTATTGTGTGGGTTTTAAGCCCATTCTCCTAGACAGACAGAAAAATTGATCTTTATAGGCCTTTAGTTAATGAGATCCACTATGTTATCCCTATGTTATCCTTTGATTTGATATGATTAATGAAAATGACACCCGTAGTGATCCAGTGCCTAACAGTCTTATGTCTCCGACGAATATATTTAGACTTGCCGTTGTACATACTATTATGTGCCCTTTCTAAAGTCGATTGGTTGTCATAGTGAATCATCATCGAATGTACATATTTATTCCAACAAGGGATATCCTCTAAGAAGTCGTGAAGTCATTCTGCTTCTTCTCCTGATTTATCCAAAGCAATAAACTCTGTCGGGCGATGCATGTTTGCTTAGAGGACTTCCAAGACACAACTCCACCATCAATTGTAAAAACATATCCACTAGTGGATTTGGTGTTCTTTATGTCTGATATCCAGTTTGCATCACTGTATCCTTCCAATACAGTTGGATATCCAAAATAATGTAATCCATAAGTCAACGAATATTTCAGATATTGTAGTATCCTATTTAACGTCTTCCAGTGATCAATTCCAGGTTTACGAGTAAACCTAGCCAATTTATTGACTGGATAAGAGATATCGGGATGGGTGCAATTTGTAATGTACATTAAACTACCAATGACCTACGCATATCGTTCTTGGGATATGGGTGCACCATAAATCTTATCAATTCTATGATTCATATCCATTGCTGATTTCATAGAGGAACTGTCAAATACATCAAATTTCCTCAAAACATCTTCAATGTAATGAGATTGAGATAAGGTCAGCCCGTCAGATGTCTTAGAAATCTTAATTCCAAAGATTACATCTGTTATACCCATATCTTTCATGTCGAACATTATTTCAACATATTCTTGGTTTTCAAGATCAAGTTTAGACTACTTTCGGTGATGAGCATGTCATCTATGTAAAAACATATCGTGACAAATGAGTCAGAGTTTCATTTGATATAGATACATTTGTCACATTCATTTATTTATGGAGAAACCTTTTGATAATAAAGTATTATCAAACTTTTCATGTCATTGTTTCGGGGCTTGTTTGAGTTCGTACAGAGACTTAACAAGTCGACATAGGGCCCGTTTGGATGGGCTTAAAAAAAGTGACTTTTATGTATAAAGTGTTTTTAGACCTTTTAAGTGCTGAAAGTTATTTTTAAAAATAAGCAGTTGAGTGTTTGGATAAAAGTGCTTATTGGTGAGAGGATAGTGTGAAATTTTAATAAAATATAAGAGATACAAAAGTAATCTTAAAAGTCAACAGAAATGACTTATAAGCCCCAAAAAAAAAATTAGGATTCCTAACTTTTAAAAAATGACTGACTTTAAGCACTTTCTTACTTAAAATCAGCACTTTAAGCCAGAAAGCTAAACAGTCAAATAAGCTAAAAAGGCTTATAAGTTGGTTTGACCAACTTATAAGCCAATTCAAACGGGCTCATACTTTCTTTTCTTGTCCAGAAACCACATACCTCATCGAGTTGTTCCATGTATATTTCTTCTTCCAACTCTTCGTTTAGGAAGGATGTCTTAACATCCATTTAATTTATCTCAATGTCACGCAAAGCTGCAATGGCTATGAATACTGTTGCGATATTTCTAGATGCTTACGCAAGTGTACGTATCGTTTAAGTAATAAAGATCTGTAAGACCGAGTTTATCGTCCACAAAGACTAGTTTGTCAAGTACCGATTATCTATTCTATGGTATCTATTTAGTTGACGTTCTTTAGTTTGAGACTTATAACTAAGAATTATGACTAAGTGCAGAAAATAAACTAAAGATTATAATATTTAGGTTTATAACAGTTATGAAGAAAATAGGGTTTTCAATCTCCTCAACTATCCACTCTTTCACATGTTAATGCAATGTTAATGACTCTTCTTCTTATTAAGATAGCATGTTAACTAATTTGTCATTATATTCCGATTCGGACATACAAGAGCTCAACCTTGTGCAAAAACCTTCTATATTTCTATGATAGATTTTACTACACAGGAGAATTAAGAACAGTAACCTTAAATATTACACAAGTATCGGGGTACTTTCGTCCACGATTTTAACCTATGTCTAGACAACTACAACATATTCAAATCTCACATTTCAGACTTTTGATTCGAAATCATATAAGTTATGACAATTAATAGCTAGTTAATTATCAAGCAATCATAACAATATTGAATAGATTTTAATATGTTGAAGAATGAATCAATAACTATGCATTAACTATATGAAAGAGTTTCAAGAAGATTCGAGGAAAAACCCTACTAAAGTAATTAGCTCCTAAACATTGTCATGTCAAGAACTAAATTATAATCCAACATAAACTGAAATAAAACAAAGGAAAGAAAAAGAACTTGAACATAAGTTGTCTCCAATCTTGTGTTGTAGCCTCATTTCTTGCCTCTACAAAGTATGATATAGAATATGGTATAAGGTCAGGGTTTAGGGATTTTATAGTTGAGAAAAATCCCAAAATGAAAGAAACACACACCTAATACTACACTAAACGCAAAATAAAAGAGTAAAATACTAACTAAAAATGACTCAAAAGAGTGTATAAAATACAATCAACAAATACCCTTATGGATGACTCTATTTCTTTCAGACAAAATTGCCTCGTATAGATGCTTTTACGATATTGGACAATAGTCTCCCAAGATAAAACAACAACAACCAACAATACAAAGCAAGTAAGGTTGATTCTGGCGAAGAAAAATAATATAGAACAGACTACTGAAGACGAGAGGATTTGTGTGTTCTTCTCTATGTTTGAACTGAACATTAATGTTCAATTTATAGGTGAAGAAGAGAGCAGATTCTGACTGTTGAAGTCAGATCCATTGGCTGGCGCATTTGGAAAAGGTAGAGCCGTTGCAACGTTTCCAAAATCTTCAGGGACCAAAAGAGAATTCCCAAAATAAAGCCCACGACCCATGGCCCGAGGCTCAAGGCCCGAGACCCAACCCAACCCGACCGACGGGTGGTGGCGGCGCACGCGTGGGGTTTAGCCTCGAACCCAAGCTCACCTAGATCCTCCCCTTCTAAACACATGAGTCACTCCTTGGGGGCCCAACCCTTGCTCAACACTAGAGTTTATATAGTCACAATCCTTCCATTTTCCACCTATGTGGGGGATCTATTATTTGGCCAAACCAATCCATCTATTCATGTCTCAAACACCTTACTTTGTGTACTAATATCTCTTTCATTTCTTAACGGAATTTGACGATACTTGACACTAATATCATCTACTCATTTAGTAGATTAAGCATGTGCGAAAAAATGATGTTTCCGACATATGGCCCCAACGTATTTAAGTCATTAAAGACAAAGAAAACTCAATCCCACATAATTAAATTTCCAACAAATTCTTTATTAGAATAATAAAGAACATTCGTATATAATAAGTTGCACTTTATCCTTTGTGTCCATCTCATTAATATCTGGAGGGAAGAATTCGAAGGGAAACATCTTAGATAAGATGAAATTGAGAATTCAATATTGTTCTGTCACACTGTTGACTCCATGCAAATTGCGGAAATGGACAACGGACTAAACGACCATGACTAGAAAGGACTGTCAGCCTAACCCTAAAAAGAACTATCACTCGAGAAACAACCCCTTTCCACCTTTCTTAAAAGTAATGCTAGATGATAAATTTGGATACAATTTCTTTCCGATTCTTTACATATATATTTGTTAACATTATAAATTTTAAATAGAATGAAAAGGAATATCGCATATAATAAGTTGGGCTCTGTCCTTCGTGTCATCCATATTTGGAATTGGAGGTAAGAATTCAAGAGGGAGATTCTAAATAAGATGAAATTAAAAATTTATTGTTGTTCACTTACGCGACTGACCCATACAAACGACTGAAAATGAATCATGAATTAAATAGTTACTGCCACAAAAATTATCAAAATAACCCTAATCCTAACCCTAAAAAATAACTATCACTCGATAAATCGACCCTTACCGCCTTTATTAAAATTAATGATAGATGATAAAGTCTAAAGCAATATTTATTCTAGATTTTGTTTTAATTCTCAAGCAATGTAAGACTATAAAATATTAATTAAAAGATACTATACTAGTCGTGTCATTAATTAAAAAACAGGGAAATGAAATAGACAGATAGATAAGAAATAAAGGGGAAGTTTGCAATTATTGTAAAGTCCACAAACCCTAACCAACCAATCAATCATCAATTGCTCTTTCACTCATTTTATCTTAAATTTATTATTACCTATATATATATATATCTGTGTGCAACGTTTATCTACAGGTAAAATTTTGTGTTTGATTGATACCTGAAATTGGATCTGATGAGTAATGAATTTGTGAGGTTTTTTCGATATGGGTTTCATGAAAATTGATTAGATTTGGACTATTTGACTGTTGTGAATCATAAATGTTTATTGATCTGCTTAATTTTGATTGATACAACTCGAAAATTGCCTTAATTTTATCCACTGGCACCCAAGGAGTGGGTATTTTGTTTTGCCTCTTGTGTTTGGTGTGGCGTTAACGAGAACGTTGACCAAGTATAAATCATGTGGATCTTCATCGTCGATTCATTATATTCAATCAATCAACTATGCCTCAATGGATTTAGAAGATTCGTGTTTTTTTTACTATTGTAGTTTCGAATTTACTGAGCCGAGGTCTATTGGAAACTTACCTCTCAAGGTAAGGGTAAGATCTGCGTACACTCTACCCTCAATCTCACTTTGTGGGATTCCATTGAATATGTTGTTGTAGTTTCGAATTTACTGGTAACGGTAGGAAATTTTGTATGATTTTCGCTGACTTCCCAGTAATTTATGCTCCTATCTAGGGTTTTATGGTCGAAACCTGTTACTCCTTCCCTTTCATATAAGTGGTGGTGTTTTTAGCTTTGGCACACCCCTTAAGAAAACTAGTTACCCTTAATCAACAACAACATACCCAGTGTAATACCACACAGTGGTGTCTGGGAGGGTAGAGTGTTCGCAACGGACCTTACCTCTACCTTGGGAGGTCAAGGTAGAGAGTCTGTTTACGAATTTCCCTTAAGCAAATGCCTTGAAAAAGAAGTAGATCTTTAATGGTTTCTTGGTCATGTGAAGCTACATTTATTTAAATAAGAGTAAAATTGGAAGAAAAAAATTAATGCTTACTTGATTTTGTGAAACACCACTTATTCTGAAAAAGGTAAAAAACCACTTATTTTGAAACCGAGGGAGTAGTTGTTAATAGGAAATTATTTTGTTAGATTCTCTTTTCTCAGGTCATGTCTGTCTATTCATTATCTGCATATGCACTTAATATCTCCTTGATTGCGTAAAGACAGCAGCAACGGAACCGGGTAAAGTATGCAGAAAATACAGTTCTTTTCTATTATATTAGTAATTGCTTGACGTAAAACGGTTAGTGGATTTGTTTCAATAGCTATCTTTGATACTTTTTTTCCCTGTGAGCATGAATGTCCGTCTCTCTTTTTTTGTATTGTAATATTTTGGCATATCTGGTTGCAGGTTGCTATTAGAGGGCTGTGACCTAGTGTTTCGGATGTGTTCTATGAGTTGATTGTACTAGAGTGATATTTTCTGGAGATAAAAAAGATTTAGCTTTAGCTGATTTTGGACTGATTTGGAACCATGCCAGTTTCCGGGAACGAAGAGGTGTCAATCTGATTTCTGATTTGCCGCTAAATTGGTCTAACTGTGTAATACTTGCTTTGTTTTAATATTACTCTATTTCATCATGTATTTTTGCAGCCCGGGGTTCTTGTCCGGAAGTCTAGTAACTCTTCGTCAAGTATCCCTATTAAGAAAAGGTGGTACTCTATGTTCCAGCCTCCTTCACCTATCCATGCTGAGCCATCATCTGTTTCAAATGAAAATGAATCCAAGATGAAACATTCTGGCTTGGGCCAAGGATCGACCTTGAATTCTTGTGATAGTACAGGTAAATCTGATACTCCCAAGAACTCTCTTCAAAAGGTAAAAGAAGAAAGACCTTCAGGTGCGAAAGTTGACTCTCAGCCTACTATGCTACCGTTTTTATCCATACCTCCAGAAACAAATCCTAATACTATTTCCGGGCCTTCAAGAAATGTTGACAATCTTGTGAAACCAGCATTGCCCGAAAAATTAGCTAGCCAGGAAGCTATAGGTACGACAATAGTAACTGTCAAGAAGGAAGTTATTGCCAAAAAAGGGGAAAGCCACAGTAAACTTGAACTTCCTGCCTATTCAGGGCGCGTTGAACTGTCATTAGGCCCAAAGAGATCTCATGTTTCTTCTTTGGTTGATCCGAATACCGAGGAGAGTTGCCTGATGCGTGGAACTATAAATCCTTCGTTGCTTTCTCTGTCTTTGAATAAAGGGAAGAACATTTCCCAGGATGGAAATTGCAAGAATGGATTGAATAACAATGATGCTGATGATACTGCACACACAGGTAGATCTAACTGGGATTTGAATACTCCAATGGATTCATGGGAGGGTTCTGGTGATGATGTTCCTGTTCAAGATGCAAGTCATATTGATCTGTTACCTAAGACATCTAGTTCACTAGACATAAAACCGCCTGTTAATTCTGCTTCTGTTATTGGTTCTAATGGTGATAAAGGGAAGCAAGTTATTGGATTTAGTGAGCAGGAATTCAATTTTCCCATCTCAATACATCCTAGCCTACCATACAAGTCCGCTGATGTGCTTCGTCTTAGTCTTGGTAGTACTTTACTAGCGTTTGACTCCTCAGTACTGCAGCCATTAGCTAAAGTAGACTCCAGCAGGGTTAGTCCAAACTCGAGTTTGCTGAAAAATCTGGCATTGAGTAGAAACGTGAATTCCCCCACTTGTAAAACTGTTAACTCGGAACCTGTTGAAGAAACTTTGGTACAAGCTAATGCTGGAACGTTGGAGGCTAATGTAGTAAAAACTGAACTTGTGAAGCAGAATCTGCAATCTATTGAGTTGTCAACTAAGGCCCCTCAGAAATTACTTGAGCAAAAACCAATGAAATGCGAACCACTCCAGGAGGTTAGCCAGGAAATATCCATGACATCAGATGTGATTGCGCAGCAACCAGTTGGAAGGGTTTTGCAGCTTCAGGAGAGTTCTTTTTCTTGTTCGTCTTCTTCTTCTACACTGCCAATGCCGGTGACCCCTCAACAGGGATGCCCTTCTAGATTGTCTACCTGTTCAGATTTTTCTGCGAGTGGTGGGGACTTGTCTACTCCATCTGAGTACTCTGTTCATACTAATGAAGCTAATAGAAGTAAAAATGCTCTAGATCTGGCAAATGCTGATATGGGTGCTAAAAATGCAAACTTTGACCTCAAAGAATCAAATGTATCCAGTAATAAAGTGGAGGCATCTGTTTCAGAGGGCATGAATATTGAAGATCACATGGTATACAAAAAGACACAAGACCCACATAATTTTGTTGCAAGTGGTGAAGGGTCGGCAAATGATGAGGAAAAGATAAGTATATCAGCTGGTACAGAAGAAGAATGTTATGGTTCTGATTATGAATCTGATGGTCATCATGCTTTTGCGGGACTTCTTGACACTGAGAGTGTAGGGTGTGTCAGAGAGGATGAGGAATATGAAGATGGTGAGGTTCGAGAACCAATGATGCATTCAATTTCAGAAGACCCTATTGCTGAGGGGATGGAATCAGAGAAAAATAATGAATCTTCTAGCAAAAAGGCTCATTCTTCTGGCTTTTCTGGTGTTGGGGAATCTCTATACCTCAATAATGATGAAAACGATTACAGTATATCACTTCATACTGAATCTAATGATGACTTTGTTAAAGTCTGTGATGAGAAAGCTGACAAAATTGATCATAAAGACGGTAATCTTCCAGTATTAGATAAGGAGAAAACAACTGGAGATGATGAGCAGAGGCCTATAGGCGCTATTCAACTAGGACCAGTTGATCCGTCAGGAATAGCAGATGTGCAGGAGGGATGTGAAAAGGATGTTTTATGTGACGGAGCACCTGCTGGAAGCGGTGGGGCTGGCGGAGATGTCGGTGAGGCTAATAACGAGAATATTGGAAGATCTGATATGCCACCAGTAGATGGTTCATCTTTACAAAATGCTGAAACATCTGTTAATGCTAACTCTAGTAAAGATTTGTCAAATTTTGGATGCAAGAGCCGGATTATCAGTTTACCTCGTGCATCCAATGTGACATCTCCTAGTAATTTCAGACCTTTTACGGGTAGGTCAGTGCCTTCAAGAAGTGGAAGAGAAAGGTATTCTGATGCGGAGGCGGAGAAATTCCATCTACGAAGAAATAGGTGATTTTTTATTGCTGTTGGATTTGTAATTGTTTTTATTTGAATGCTGCTCAACATTGACTTTCTCTTACTGTGTTTTTTCCCCCAGAGATGAAACTTATGCTGATGGTCCTAAATTTGTACGAGAAAGGTTTCAGGACCGGTCATTTGGCAGCTCAAGGGGGAACTTCATGCGAGGAAGAGGGAGGGGCTCTGCCCGGTTTGACAGTTCACGTAGAGAATGGGATTCGGGGCGTGATTTTGAAAGCTATGGAGGTGTAGCTGATTATCGCTTTAGACCTAAACGTAGAGCTACTGTTGGTGAATCTGAAATGGAACGTAATGATGGACCAGATGGTCATTTCGTTCGCGGTAATACAAAGTTTACCACAATGCAGATAAGAGGTTTCCGAATGCGGTCTAAATCTCCTGTTAGATCCCGTACACGTTCCCCTGGCCCTTGGTCATCTCCTCAGAGGAGATTGTCTGATGGATTTAATGGTCTTCCAGATTCATCTCATCACAGGAACCCAGCTATGTACCGGGAAGATAGGATGAAGTCTTCCCCACGAACTTCTTTTACTGAAGAGATAGTTCCTCGAAGACGTGATCCCCCCTCGATTACTACTCGGCGTCTGAATGATATAAGGGATGTGGATGCTGTACAGGAGCACGGTCATCCGAGGTCTCTATCTAGCAGAAGAAGTCCACCTGATCGGGTATTTACTAGAAGCAATAGGAGAATTGAGATTTTAGATCGTCGGGAGAGGGCTGATAGTGATGAGTACTTTGATGGGCCGATACACACTGGTAGATTTCCTGAGCTTCGCAGTGGAGGAAATACTGACGAGGGAAGGAAGTATGGTGAGAGGCGAGGAGGACCTGTTCGTTCTTTTCGTCCTTATAACAGTGAAAATGACAATTTCCGTTTCCACCCAAATAGTGGCCCTAGGCCTTTTAGGTTCTATCAAGAAGCTGATGCAGAATTCGTTGAAAGAAGTAATACTAGGAAAAGAGAATTTGATGATAATATCAAGGATCGACCTTTACCTAGACGAATGAGAAATGTCGAAGAGCAAGAAGGTGGTAATTTTAGACGGAGTGGGCAGCTTTGGCATGAAGAGGAATTTGATGTCTCCAGATTGAAGAGAAGAAGATTTTGACTTGATAATGGGTGGAATATCAGCAGCTGTGCCATGGTATCTGTTTCTGTATCTTTTTGTTCCTGAAAGCGAATTCTTGCTCCTTGCTGACAGGTACAGGTTTTGAATGCATCTCTAGACACAATAGGGGTCTGGCCAGAAGAGGGGTTGATGTCTCCTCGTTGGGAAGTAGCAGATTTTGACTTGTTATCCCGTTGAACCTCGAATCTTTGGGGAAGTATGCGTTAATGCATGCCTTTGCTTCAGAAAAAAGTAGTCTTGTTGCACTAGGCCGTCCAAGGAATGTGCTTTTACCATTGCTGCCTGCAATTTGTTCTTTTGGATGAGAAAACTACTAGTTTAAGATGCTCTACTATGCTGGCTTGAATGCTATTTTTACTTGTTAAGTTGCTAATATGCTGGCTCTGTGTAAAGCTTCTGGGTAAATGACTGGGTTCAGTGGTTTTACAAGTGTTTTAACCAGCTGGTGATGGCCAGGTAGACAAACAGGTTGGTGATGGGAAATTGTTCAAGGTGAATTATGCAGGTTAAGTATGATATAACAATAACATCATTTATGAGAACCGATCATTGAGATGGATGTACATACTACCTCATTTGCATCTATTGAGACGCCGTCCATGGTCCTCTTTAATGTTTTTTGGTTAACTACTATTTGGTATTTGAAGCCACCAGTTGAAATAATCCAGGTTTGCGCCGTGTAACCTCTTGCTAAAGGGGTAAAGTGCTATGCATCAAAACGTTGTCTATTATCAGGGTTTGAATCCCCGACCTCTGTTATTTATCCATTCTCACTAAAGGGGTTGTGCTATGCATCAAAAAGTTGTCCATTCTTAGGGTTTGAATCGTTGACCTCTATTATTTATCCATTCTCGCTGAAGGGGTAAAGTGCTATGCATCAAAAAGTCGTCTGCTCTCAAGGTTTGAATTCGAGAGCTTTATTGTCCCACCGTTAAGTCTCGATGGTCCCTATTATTCGACATGTCGTCTTTAATTGGTCGATCCAGTTTCAAATAACTAATGAGAACTCGTAAACAAATAGCTAAAATTGCTTTTGAAAACACTTAAGTTGGCAGAAAGTCGCAATCTACAAACAATTAACAAATATGGAAGCAACCTCTCCCTCGCCTTCTTTGGAAAACATTTAAGTATCTGTTTAACGGTATCTAATTATAGGAAGAAATGTTTGTTTAATAGTTCAGGTTCGAATATGATAGAATATATAATACGAATTGGATTTTCTGTAATGATGCAGGTACTTACAATAATTAGATGACAGATAAATCCAAAGCCGTCATAGATAATAGACATTATTTCGGCTTGTTACTTTGCACGCAAATCAGAATCAGTCTCAATTTGCAATAATCTATTTATCCAGCTAAAAGTATAATTTTTAATCTATATATGATCATTCTTTTAATACTGATACAGTTATTAATAAACACATTTAATAGTATTAATCACAAAAATATTTATCTAAAAATTAAGAGAAAAATATACTTATACAACTACTTGTGTATACCCTAATGCAAGCATTCGTGATTGTTTTCACGACTCAAATCCGTCACCTATAGGTTACATAAAGATAGTTTTACCATTGCTCCAAAATAAAACGTTTAGCTAGAGTAGATCATTCACCTTTTTGTCCCCAAATTTTGTTCGAGGGCAAATATGCCCCTTTTCCTTAAGTTTGAGGGCAAATATGCCCCATTTCCCTTTCTGTAATGATACAGATACTTGCAATAATTAGATGACAGAAAAATCCAAAGCCGTCATAGATAATAGACATTATTTCGGCTTGTTACTTTGCACGCAAATCAGAATCAGTCTCAATTTGCAATAATCTATTTATCCAGCTAAAAGTATAAATTTTAATCTATATATGATCATTCTTTTAATATTGATACAGTTATTAATAAACACATTTAATAGTATTAATCACAAAAGTATTTATCTAAAAATTAAGAGAAAAATATAGTTATACAACTACTTGTGTATACCGTAATGCAAGCATTCGTGATTATTTTCACTACCAAACTGACCTATCGGTTAAATAAAGATATTTTTATCATTGCTCCAAAAAAAAAACGACGGGCTAGAGTAGAGCATTCACCTTTTTGTTCCCAAACTTTGACAGAGGGCAAATATGTCCCTTTTTCTTAAGTTTGAGGGCAAATATGCCCCTTTTCCCTTTCTGTAATGATACAGATACTTGCAATAATTAGATGACAGATAAATCCAAAGCCATCATAGATAATAGACATTATTTCGGCTTGTTACTTTGCACGCAAATCAGAATCAGTCTCAATTTGCAATAATCTATTTATCCAGCTAAAAGTATAAATTTTAATCTATATATGATCATTCTTTTAATACTGATACAGTTATTAATAAACACATTTAATAGTCATAATCACAAAAGTATTTATCAAAAAATTAAGAGAAAAATATATTTATACAACTACTTGTGTATACCCTAATGCAAGCATTCGTGATTGTTTTCACGACTCACATCCGTGACCTATAGGTTACATAAAGATAGTTTTACCATTGCTAAAAAAACGACGAGCTAGAGTAAATCATTCACCTTTTTGTCCCCAAATTTTGACGGAGGGCAAATATGCGTCTTTTCCTTAAGTTTGAGGGCAAATATTCCCTTTTCCTTTCTCAGAATGATATAGATACTTGCAATAATTAGATGACAGATAAATCCAAAGCCGTCATAGATAATAGACATTATTTCGGCTTGTTACATTGCACGCAAATCAGAATCAGTCTCAATTTGCAATAATCTATTTATCCAGCTAAAAGTATAATTTTTAATCTATATATGATCATTCTTTTAATAGTGATACAGTTATTAATAAACACATTTAATAGTATTAATCACAAAAGTATTTATCTAAAAATTAAGAGAAAAATATACTTATACAACTACTTGTGTATACCGTAATGCAAGCATTCGTGATTATTTTCACGGCTCAAATCCGTGACCTATAGGTTACATAAAGATAGTTTTATCATTGCTCCAAAAAAAAAACGACGGGCTAGAGTAGAGCATTCACCTTTTTGTTCCCAAACTTTGACAGAGGGCAAATATGTCCCTTTTTCTTAAGTTTGAGGGCAAATATGCCCCTTTTCCCTTTCTGTAATGATACAGATACTTGCAATAATTAGATGACAGATAAATCCAAAGCCATCATAGATAATAGACATTATTTCGGCTTGTTACTTTGCACGCAAATCAGAATCAGTCTCAATTTGCAATAATCTATTTATCCAGCTAAAAGTATAAATTTTAATCTATATATGATCATTCTTTTAATACTGATACAGTTATTAATAAACACATTTAATAGTCATAATCACAAAAGTATTTATCAAAAAATTAAGAGAAAAATATATTTATACAACTACTTGTGTATACCCTAATGCAAGCATTCGTGATTGTTTTCACGACTCACATCCGTGACCTATAGGTTACATAAAGATAGTTTTACCATTGCTAAAAAAACGACGAGCTAGAGTAAATCATTCACCTTTTTGTCCCCAAATTTTGACGGAGGGCAAATATGCGCCTTTTCCTTAAGTTTGAGGGCAAATATTCCCATTTTCCCTTTCTGTAATGATATAGATACTTGCAATAATTAGATGACAGATAAATCCAAAGCCGTCATAGATAATAGACATTATTTCGGCTTGTTACATTGCACGCAAATCAGAATCAGTCTCAATTTGCAATAATCTATTTATCCAGCTAAAAGTATAATTTTTAATCTATATATGATCATTCTTTTAATAGTGATACAGTTATTAATAAACACATTTAATAGTATTAATCACAAAAGTATTTATCTAAAAATTAAGAGAAAAATATACTTATACAACTACTTATGTATACCCTAATGCAAGCTGTTTTCACGACTCAAATATGTGACCTATAGGTTACATAAAGATAGTTTTACCATTGCTCCATAAAAAAACGACGAGCTAGAGTAGAGCATTCACCTTTTTATCCCCAAACATTGACGGAGGGCAAATATGCCCCTTTTCCTTAAGTTTGAGGGCAAATATGCCCCTTTGCCCTTTCTGTAATGATACAGATACTTGCAATAATTAGATGACAGATAAATCCAAAGCCGTCATAGATAATAGACATTATTTCGGCTTATTACTTTGCACGCAAATCATAATCAGTCTCAATTTGCAATAATCTATTTATACAGCTAAAAGTATAATTTTTAATCTATATATGACCATTCTTTTAATATTGATACAATTATTAATAAACACATTTAATAGTATTAATCACAAAAGTATTTATCTAAAAATTAAGAGAAAAATATAATTATACAATTATTTTTGTATACCCTAATGCAAGCATTCGTGATTCTTTTCACGGCTCAATTATGTGACCTATAGGTTACATAAAGATAGTTTTACCATTGCTTCAAAAAAAAAAACGACGAGCTAGAGTAGAGCATTAACCTTTTTGTCCCCAAATATTGACGGAGGGCAAATATGCCATTTTTCCTTAAGTTTGAGGGCAAATATGCCACTTTTCCCTTTCTGTAATGATACAGATACTTGCAATAATTAGATGACAGATAAATCCAAAGCCGTCATATATAATAGACATTATTTCGGCTTGTTACTTTGCACGTAAATCAGAATCAGTCTCAATTTGCAATAATCTATTTATCCAGCTAAATGTATAATTTTTAATCTATATATGATCATTATTTTAATACTGGTACAGTTATTAATAAACATATTTAATAGTATTTATCACAAAAGTATTTATCTAAAAATTAAGAGAAAAATATACTTATACAACTACTTGTGTATACCATAATGCAAGCATTCGTGATTCTTTTCACGGCTCAAATATGTGACCTATAGGTTACATAAAGATAGTTTTACCATTGCTCCAAAAAAACGACGAGCTAGAGTAGAGCATTCACCTTTTTGTCCTCAAACTTTGACGGAGGACAAATATGCCCATTTTTCTTAAGTTTGAGGGCTAATATGCCCCTTTTCCCTTTCTGTAATGATACAAATACTTGCAATAATTAGATGACAGATAAATCCAAAGCCGTCATAGATAATAGACATTATTTCGGCTTGTTACTTTGCACGCAAATCAGAATCAGTCTCAATTTGCAATAATCTATTTATCCAGCTAAAAGTATAATTTTTAATCTATATATGATCATTCTTTTAATATTGATACAGTTATTAATAAACACATTTAATAGTATTAATCACAAAAATATTTATCTAAAAATTAAGAGAAAAATATACTTATACAACTACTTGTGTATACCCTAATGCAAGCATTCGTGATTGTTCTCACGGCTCAAATCCGTGACCTATAGGTTACATAAAGATAGTTTTACCATTGTTCCAAAAAAAAAAACGACGAGCTAGAGTAGAGTATTCACCTTTTTGTCCCCAAACTTTGACGGAGGGCAAATATACCCCTTTTCCTTAAGTTTGAGGGCAAATATGCCGCTTTTCCCTTTCTGTAATGATTCAGATACTTGCAATAATTATATGACAGATAAATCCAAAGCCGTCATAGATAATAGACATTATTTCGGCTTGTTACTTTGCACGCAAATCAGAATCATTCTCAATTTGCAATAATCTATTTATCCAGCTAAAAGTATAATTTTTAATCTATATATGATCATTCTTTTAATATTGATACAGTTATTAATAAACACATTTAATAGTATTAATCACAAAAGTATTTATCTAAAAATTAAGAGAAAAATATACTTATACAACTACTTGTGTTTACCCTAATGCAAGCATTCGTGATTGTTTTCACGGCTCAAATCCGTGACCTATAGGTTATATAAAGATAGTTTTATCATTGCTCCAAAAAAAACGACGAGCTAGAGTAGAGCATTCACCTTTTTGTCCTCAAACTTTGACGGAGGGAAAATATGCCCCTTTTTCTTAAGTTTGAGGGCAAATATGCCCCTTTTCCCTTTCTGTAATGATACAGATACTTGCAATAATTAGATGACAGATAAATCCAAAGTCGTCATAGATAATAGACATTATTTCGGCTTGTTACTTTGCACGCAAATCAGAATCAATCTCAATTTGCAATAATCTATTTATCCGGCTAAAAGTATAATTTTTAATCTATTTATGATCATTCTTTTAATATTGATACATTTATTAATAAACACATTTAATAGTATTAATCACAAAAGTATTTATCTAAAAATTTAGAGAAAAATATACTTATACAACTTGTGTATACCCTAATGCAGGCACGAATTGTTTTCACGGCTCAAATCTGTGACCTATAGGTTACATAAAGATAGTTTTACCATTGCTAAAAAAAACGACGAGCTAGAGTAAAGCATTCACCTTTTTGTCCCCAAATTTTGACGGAGGGCAAATATGCGCCTTTTCCTTAAGTTTGAGGGCAAATATTCCCCTTTTCCCTTTCTGTAATGATATAGATACTTGCAATAATTAGATGACAGATAAATCCAAAGCCGTCATAGATAATAGACATTATTTCGGCTTGTTACTTTGCACGCAAATCAGAATCAGTCTCAATTTGCAATAATCTATTTATCCAGCTAAAAGTATAATTTTTAATCTATATATGATCATTCTTTTAATATTGATACAGTTATTAATAAACACATTTAATAGTATTAATCACAAAAGTATTTATCTAAAAATTAAGAGAAAAATATACTGGGTGTGTTTGGATTAGCTTCTGGTAGAATTGATTTATGTTTGGATGCAACAATGTAAAATGATTCTTATAATTGATTTATGTTTGGATAGTTTTGATCAAAATTGCTTTTGAATGTAGAATTACCAAAATGGACATACATATAAATAAAAATATACATATAAATAGATGGAAGTATGTAAATAAAAATTACAAATAGATAATAGAATTTAAAGTGCAATATAGTACTTAATATTAGTAGAATATTATTACAATACTAATTTAAAGTGCAAATAGTATTTAAATATTATTACAATATTTATTTTTGCATGTACTCTCTAATGTATTATTAATATAATACATTATAGAAAAAGGAATAATATTATACTTAATAGTTATTTTAAAAAGTACATTGGAATCGGTTTTCAGTTAAAATTGTAGAGCACATTTTGCCGCATTTGTCGGGACTAGCTTCATTTAAAATTCTTGGACTTGCTTCATTTATATTAATAATACTTTATAGAAAAAGGAATAATATTATACTTAATAGTTATTTTAAAAAGTACCTTGGAATCGGTTTTCAGTTAAAATTGTATAGCACATTTTGCCGCATTTAAAATATTAATAATATTCGGAGTATTTGAAAGAAGACAATAGAAAAAGGAGAAGGATAATCCAAATGAGTTGCACTATTCTCATTCCTAAGTACGAGAAAGGTCCTAAAATTAACAATAGCATACTCAAAACAGAACATGAGTAGTATGTTTGATTTTTTTTAGTAATTATTTCTTGATATTTAAAGAGGGTAATGAAAGTTGTATATTTGAATGTTTTTTAGTAATTATTTCTAGATATTTAAAGAGGATAATGAAAGTTGTATATTTGTATTTTTTATTAATTATTTCTAGATATTTAAAGACAGTAATGAAAGTGGATAGAGTTGTTGATGAAAATTAAAGAGGGTAATAAAGAAAAGGGTAAAATTCAAATTGAAATTATTGGCAAAATTGATTCTGCAAGAATTGATTCTGGAGACCAGAATTGATTCTGGTAGAATTGATTTTGGCCAGCCAAACATGTCAATTTTCTGATTTTCACGAAAGTAGGTACCCAGAATTGATTCTGATTCTGGGTACCCAAAAGCTAATCCAAACATGCACTTATACAACTACTTGTGTATACTAATACAAGCATTCGTGGTTGTTTTCACGGCTCAAATCCGTGACCTATAGGTTACATAAAGATAGTTTTACCATTGCTCCAAAAAAAAACGACGAGCGATTTAGTGATTGAATCATGGACTCCAGGTCCCTCATTCTCTCCGTTAGTCGTTAGATAATTGTTGATTTACGTAAATGTCTTTCTTAAGAGTCATTATTTAGATTACATCCTAGTTTTAAAAGTTGTCTAATGTTTCCTTAAAGGAATATCACATTTCTTGATAACGTTACCCTTGAATCTAATATTTACTCATATATTATTCAGCCTATAAATCATTAAATTGTCCGTGGCTAACATTTTCACATGAGATTTTCACTTACCATGATAAGCGATTTAGTGATTGAAAATATGAATTTATTGATTTAGTGTTTTTTTAAGAAGGTTTGATTTAGTGTGCACGCAGTTTTTAGATCATGACCTAAAAATTCCATAATTATATGAGAAACAATAAAGGAAGTCATTTACTAAACAGTAATCTCAAAATGAATCGTATTCCGAACTTCAGCTTCCAAATTGTGATTGAATCAAAGAAGATGCTCAGATAGAAGGTTGTGAATTTGTGATACTTCATTATTTGGTGTACTTCTATCATCAAATGAGATACTGTTTGTATTATAAATTTTCAGATTTTCTTATCCTGGGAATATTTACAACTAGTTAATTAAATAGTCTAAGACGTACTATCACGACATTACTAATGCAATCATCAATTTTCTAGAGGTTATAATCGTGACGAAGAGGTTACAACTATTGCGAACAAAGATGTTAAGTCATCGATTCTTCCGAGAGGATTGCTGAAAAAGAGAGGTTATTGTTAAAAGTTCCACATCGGATATGGAATGAGAATGTGGACTCCTTATATGGATTTGGACAATCCTCATCGTACAAGCTAGCTTTTGGGGTTGAGTTAGACCCAAGATTCATTCTTTACATGGTATCAGAGTCACTCATTCTAATTCTTTGTTCGTCGATGTTGGGCCCCCAAATTATATTATCCACGCTCCAGTTAACAAGGTCTGGGCGTGCGGGGAAGTGTTAAGAGTCTTACATCGGATATGGAATGGGAAAATGGACTCGGACAATCTTCACCATACAAATTAGTTTTTGGGTTTGAGTTAGGCCCAGATATGTCATATTACCTTATGTTAAGAGTCTATATAAGGAGTCCATATTCACATTCCATATCCGATGTGAGATTCTTAACACTCCCCTGTACGCCCAAACCTTGTTAACTGGAGCCTGTATAATATAATTTGGGGGTCCGACATCGGTGAACAAAGAATTGGAATAAGTCTAACTCTGATACCATGAAGGAATATGACACATGAGCCTAACTCAACCCCAAAAGCTACCTTATAGGGTGAGGATTGTCGAAGTCTATATGATGAGTTCATGTTCCCATTCTATATCCGATGTGAAACTCTTAACAACTCACACTTATTGCTTCCCCACATCGGATATGGAATGGGAACATGTACTCCTTATATGTACTTGGACAATCCTCACCTTACAAGCTAGCTTTTGGGGTTGATTTAGACCCAAAATTCATTCCTTCATGGTATCAGAGCCAGACACATTTCAATTCTTTGTTCACCGATGTTGGGCCCCCAAATTATATTATCCACGCTCCAGTTAACAAGATCTGGGCATGCGGGGGAGTGTTAAGAGTCCCGCATAGGATATGGAATGGAACATGAACTCCTTATGTGGACTTGAACAATTCTCACCCTACAAGCTAGCTTTTGAGGTTGAGTTAGGCTCAAGATTCATTTTTTACAGTTATAATTGCACCGAACAAATATATTAATGATGAGGACTATTTTACTTTTTATGCTAGTATAATACTCCGTACTTATTATGCATATTATGCCCAAGTCAAGAGAGTTACAGGACACTTCACACAAAAAAAGGGCAATCAGGCATAGTATAAGACATGCATTCCTTTAAGGTTCTTCATTAACTTTCTTTTTGCCTTAGTTCCAACTTGGAAAAATAGTAAGTGTACGCATGGAGTAGCCAACTTGATTTCTACTTATAAAATACAAGATAGTTAAAATTAAAGAATCGACTAGATCACATATATTGTTTTAGAAGATCATGACTTAAGTAGCACACAATTACATAAATAAAGCTAGAAGTTAAATTTCCACTAGCTGAACTCAATAGATCATAAGTAGAGAAAATAGAGGAGGTGTAAAATCTTGATCAGACGATAATGCCGATGCATGTCGATATGCTCGAAGAAGTGAAGATAAAGAGGATTGATATAACCGAAAAGACTAATAACAGTGCTATTGAGAGCACTTCAGAGACGAAGTTCAGAATTGAGTTTAAGAGAAGAAAGATGAAGAATGGAAGAGGAGAAGAATAGAAGCGAGATGGATGTATGTTATTCGATCAAATGGTTAGTCTTCAATGTACAAGTATACAATGTATATATAGCTCTTTTGAGTAGAAGAAGTAGTTACTAAGTCTTAACTACTTTCTAACTTCTCTAACTAAACCTACTAACTGCCTTCTTTTGCTAACTGAATCTGCTAACTCTATTCTTTATATCTCAACAGTCTCCCTCAAGCTGGATGCTGGGAAGATATTCAGTAGTCCAAGCTTGGAACAAAGATGCTGGTGTTGGATTCTGCTTAATCCTTTTGTGAGCAAATCTGCTGGTTGGTTTGTTGTGTTGATATACTCAGTTTGTATGACCCCCTTTTGAATCTTTTCTCTTATGAAATGCAAGTCAATCTCTATGTGTTTAGTTCTTTCATGGAACACAGGGTTCGCAACAATTTGCATTGCTGATTTGCTGTCTGTGAATACTGTCACTGGTAAGCTGATCTTTGTCCTAAGTTCTTCCAGTAAACCTATTATCCAAGTTAACTCAGCAACTGTCCCTGCAAGGCTCCTGTATTCTGATTCAGCTGAACTTCTGGAGATAGTGGTTTGCTTCTTTGACTTCCACGATATAAGGGAATCACCAAATTTAACAATGTAACCTGTTACTGATCTTCTTGTTTGAGGGTAAGTTGTCCAGTTAGCATCACAGTAGGCAGTCACTGATTTCTATTCTTTGTTGGACATAAGTATTCCTTGTCCTGGCTGATTTTTTAAGTATCTTACAATCCTCACTGCTGCATTGAAATGAGATTTCTTCGGCTGTTGTAAGAATTGGCTGAGTGTTTGCACACTGTAGGCTATATTTGGTCTTATCATGGTGAGGTAGAGCAATTTTCCTATCAGTCTTTGGTATGAGCTGATGTCCTCCAGTACATCATCTTCTGGTGTTAGAATTCCTTTCCATGTTTCCTGCAACTTAGAATACTCATCATATTCTTTAGTAGTTAGCTTTACATTACAATCAATTGGTGTGTTTATAGGTTTAGCTGCTGATAGTCCTAGTTCTGAGATCAATTCTAGTGCATATTTTCTTTGATGCATTAGAATTTCTTTTTCAGATCTTGCAAATTCTATACCTAAGAAATACTTTAATTCTCCTAGATCCTTCATCTTAAAAGCTTGTTGTAGAGCTTGTTTTGTTTCTGTTATTAACTCTATTGTCACCTGTGATTAGCAAGTCATCCACATATATTAATACTAGTGTTATATCTTTGTTAGTTTTCTTAGTAAACAGAGAGTGATCATACTTAGATTGTCTGAAATTCATATTACCTAAAGCTTCTGTGAGTTTAAAATTACATTGTCTTGGTGCTTGTTTGAGCCCATACAAGGATTTGACCAGTCTACATACTTGTTTTCCTCCTGACTGTTGAATCCTTGTGGTAGGTCCATGTATATCTCATCATATAGATCTCCCTGAAGGAAGGCATTGTATACATCCATTTGATATATGTGCCACTGCCTGGATGTTGCCATTGATAGAATGGTCCTAATAGTTACCATTTTTTAACTATAGGTGAGAAAGTTTCTTGATAGTCAATTCCTTCCTTTTGGCTATACCCTTTTGCCACAAATCTAGCTTTTAGTCTCTCAATTTCTCCTGTTTGTTTGTATTTTATTTTATATATCCACTTGCATCCTATAGGAGTTTTTCCATTTGATAAAGGAACAACATCCCATGTATGATTATCTTGTAGGGCTTTTATTTCAGCTTTCATAGCTTCTATCCACCTTGGATCTTTAGCAGCCTCATTATAATTTTTTGGTTATTTTATTTCTGACATAGCAGTAAGGAATGCTCTATACTTTGGATGAGATGGTATTATATGATATATAGTTAGCTATAGAGTATGGTACCTTGACAGTTTTAGAATTTTTAGTCACAAAATCTTTCAGCCATATAAGTGGTTGTTTTGTTCAGTTAGATTTTCTGACAAAAATAGTAGAATGTAATTGAGGTTGAGATTGATTAGTAGCTACATCAGATGTTTGATCTATAGTTGTTATAGGCTAACTATTTTGATTGTTTCCTTGTGGATTATTCTCGCTGATGTTAGTATTCTTTCCTGACAATGAATTATAGGCATAGTCTCTTCTGTGTCATTATAGTTACTTTCACCTAGAAAGATAGGTGTTTCTGATGTGTTATTCTTAAAGGAAAATTCTGTCTCCCTGAATGTAACATCTCTGTTGACTAAAAGGGTTCTATTTTGCAGGTCATATAGAATATATCCCTTTTGATTTTCTGAATACCCCATCATGACACAGGTTTTAACCCTAGATTGTAATTTATCAGATGTACTTAGATCCTTTGCAAAGCACAAACATCCTAGTACCTTGAGATGACTAATAGTAGGCTTCTTGTTGAATAACTTCTCATATGGAGTTATACTATTTACTGCAGATGGTAGTCTGTTAATCAACAGATACACAGCAGCTTGGACACACAATCCCCAGAATGTTAAAGATATGTTAGCTTGCAGTCTTATAACTCTGGTTATATCCAGTATATGTCTGTGTTTCCTCTCTGCTACCCCATTCTGTTGTGATGTGTAGGCACAAGATCTTTGATGTATTATACCCAAATTGAGGAATATCTTAGTACATATCTCATTTACAAATTCAGTTCCATTATCTGTCCTAACAATTTTTACTGTTTTATTGAATTGAGTTTGGACAAAACTAAGAAAATGTGGCATGACTACACACATCTGATTTTAGTTTTAATAGATATATTCATGTCATTTTTGTGCAATCATCTACTATTGTAAGAAAGTATTTCTTTTCATTATAGGTTGGTACTCTATATGGGCCCCAAACATCCATGTGTACAAGGTCAAAGCTGGACATACTAGTATTATTGCTCAAATGAAAAGGTAATCTACAAAGTTTGGCACAAGGACACACATTGCAGTTTTTTACAATATCAGATATGTTCCCAAGTTTAGCTCTAATCAGTTTACTTAATACATTGCTGGAAGTATGCTCAAATCTTTTATGCCACAAATCTATATCACCCTTTGTCATACTATCATTATCTATAGATTGTTGTACATGTAATCCTAACTGCAATTCTCTTTTTAAACTCTCTTTTGACCCCTGATCCACTAATATGTATAGTCCATCTTGTAGTTTACCAATCTCCTTCACCCTCCCACTATAAAGATCCTGAAATACACAGAAATCGGGATAGAAGGTTGCAGCACAGTTTAGCTCTCTGGTTAGTTGAGAAACAGACATCAAATTAAACTTAAATTGTGGTAAGTAAAACACATTTTTGAGACAACTTCTGTTGGAAATGGTACTAGAACCTGTATGTGTTCAATTTTTTCCCCATTAGGCAAGTGTACTTGTTTATGATCATCGTGACCTTCTATTCTAATTGCCTTATCTAACATTTGCAGATCAGATACCATATGATTTGTAGCACCAGTGTCAATAATCCATTTTTTCAGAATATTAGTTACAGCCAATACCTTATGATTCATACCTGTGGCATTAGCAGATGTCTGTGGTGGTTCTGGTTGTGAGCTTTTGATTGCAGTTCTGGCTCAGCATTTTGACTATCTGTTCATACTGGGCATGAGACATCGCTGGAGCTCCCTGAACTTGCCACATTGTACTTGTTGATGCATTGCATCCTGGCTGTATACCCCTTTTACCTTCATTCTCAGCCTCAGCAGCCTGAGTGTATACATGATGAGCAGCATACTCCTTCCTCTTTGACTTAAAGTTGGGAGGATAACCAACTACCTTATAGCAAGTTTCCTTAGTATGTCCTCTCATTTTGCACATCTCACAAACCAGGCCAGTCTAATTAAATTTTTGAGTATGAGCATTATAGCCTGTTTTAGAGTACATAGCAGCTGGATCATGACTCATCTTGTGGCTAATACCACTGGGACCAACACCTAACAGCCCTGCAGACCTTGTTGACACTGATTTTTGACTCTCATCACTAGTGACCATAGAATAGGCTTTGTTTACATTAGGCAAAGGAGACATCAACAATATTTGGCTTCTAGCTTGCATGTAATTCTCATTTAATCCCATTAAGAACTGATACAAATTTTGCCTCTGCAGGTACTCTATAAATTCTTTAGACTTAGGGCACCCACAGCTAGGAGGAAGAACTAAGGACTGAAACTCTACCCAGAGAGTCTTCAATCTGGAAAAATATTCTGCCACAGTGGAATTGCCTTGAGACAATGTGGCTATTTCCCTGTGCATATCATAGGTTCTTGAACCATCTAGTTTGTCAAACCTTTCTTTTAGGTCCTCTCATACTTCATATGATGTATCTGCATACAAGACTCCACTTAGCAAACCACTAGATATTAAATTCATCAACCAGGCTTGCACCACAGCATTCACCCTGTCCCACTGATCCCATAACTCTTCCCTATAGCTTTCCTTTTTACATTTTTCATTCACAACACCAATTTTGTTTCTACCAAGCAAAGCTATCCTCATGGACTTACTCCAAAGAACATAGTTCTCTGTCCCAAGAAGTTGAAATGATATCAGGGACACCCCACTTACATCAGAAGATTGCAGGTATAAGGGATGATTATGATCCAAGACTGTAGTGACAGAAGTGATCACTGAGGTTACTACAAGCATTGCACTTTGGTTTTCACCAGATGGTATTCCATCAGTTGCCATTTTTCTTTTTTAGACAAGAAAATATCGAAGATATATAGTAGATACAAGATGTGTATATAAAGAATTATTCTGTCAATCAGACAGATTTTCAGTTCAGAATTTTAGTCCCTTCCTATCTTTTAGAAGAAACTTTTGTACGCAAGCTCAAGATGACTTCTCAAAGAGATTTAGAGTTATGATTTAGATGAGGAACTTAAGAATAAGAACTCAAGAATAACAGAAACAAGATGTTCAGTTTTCCAGAATACTAGAGAAGTCTCAGAATTGCAGAATTTTGTAGTCAGGAGTTTCTGGTCCAAGAACTATACATTCTTCTTCAGATTTAAATTGCTGAAGCTTGCTTTCTGTCCCAATAACGATCGGGCTTTGATACCATGTTGGTTAATCTCTATGCATGTCGATATGCTCGAGGAAGTGAAGATAAAGAGGATCGATATAACCGAGAAGACTAATAACAGTGCTATTGAGAGCACTTCAGAGACGAAGTTCAGAACTGAGTTTAAGAAAAGAAAGAAGAAGAATGGAAGAGGAGAAGAATAGAAGAGAGATGCATGTATGTTATTAGATCAAATGGTTAGTCTTCAATGTACAAGTATACAATGTATATATAGCTCTTTTGAGTAGAAGAAGTAGTTACTAAGTCTTAACTACTTTCTAACTTCTCTAACTAAACCTGTTAACTGCCTTCTTTTGCTAACTGAATCTGCTAACTCTATTCTTTATATCTCAACACAAATGGCCATCTAAGTTACTCGGACTCACGTGCGCATATAGAGGTTGGATCCTTCATGATCTAGATTTTAAGATTCGGGGATAAAAATTTAGGTATGGATACGGGTACGGTGATTCGGCTAAAAATAATTCAAATATCTAAAAATAGAGTTACAAAAGCTAAATTATGAGATATGTAAAAACTTGAAGAGAAAATATTATTCAAGAGGAGAATCCATAAGGGGATAAAAGGAAATGAGTGATATAGAAATTTCTATATACAAGGTATTCTATTTTTCTTCAATTTCACCTTAGCTTTTGTTTTGATTAAAGAAATCATTGAATCTGTCCGGAATCTCTCCTCAATTTTTGGTCAAAGTGTCCAAAATCGGTAGACCAGATCAGGTACGGATCCCACACCCCTGTCGTGTCGAAGGATGCGGCACTAAAAATGAAGAGTCCAAAGCAACATAGTCGACCATCAAGATATGCAAATGTTGATGGGGATCTTCTTTGGGTATGCAAATCTTGTGGAATTTGCTTCGTCAGTTGCAGAGACCATTGATGTGCTTGAGCCAATTAGCTATTTAGAAGCAATTTGAGTACAGAAGCAGATCAATGGATTGGTGTTATGGGTGAAGAGGTCATTGAGTCCCTTAACAAAAATAAGGAAATTGAGTAGATGTCTAGTGCTACATATTCGAGTGTTGTGGTAGCATTATGTATGTGTTTGCATTCGCCCTCACATTTCACATGTTGTTAATGTTGTGAGTACATACAAGAAACGTGTCCCAGAAAAGAAAGTTGACAGGAGTGAAGTGTATCTTGAGATACTTGAAGGGTACTACAGTTCTAGCCAACAAATTTAGGCATTACCTAGACCTGTTTAGTTTTGTGCAGTATTCAGTAAAGCCCTTGCAGGGGCTGAGAACAAGACAAGGAGATGTTATTCTTTGGGGGCAAAAGGCGAAATCTCTCGCCCACAGGGCCCCCAACCCCCGGCCTAACAGAAATTGGTGGAGAGATTGGTGGATGATGTAAATCATGGTGACTCAGCGGCCCACTAGGTAGGAGGCACAGTGTCTGGTGAAGAGAATTCAAACCAAGAAGATTTGTTGCTTGTGTTTTGAATAATGTAAATCCTAATTATGAAGGCCGAACCTCGTTAAATATTTATGTTATTTTCTTCGCTATCTAATTTATATGTGATTGTGTGCTAGTTAACCAACCACGATCTTCTGCAACATGTAAAGAATACTTTCCGATACCACGTAAAGAATATCTTACACGCGCAAAATAAGTTAAGAAGCAAAAATGGACAACTCGGTTATATAGCATCACACCTGTTGGCCGCCTACCTTGACGCAAGTATCAAATTAACCGCTCGAACCTATAACTTATAGATCAAACGAAAATAACTTTTTACGGTTACTCTATATAGCATCACACCTGTTGGCCGCCTACCTTGACGCAAGTATCAAATTAACCGCTCGAACCTATAACTTATAGATAACTTTACGGTTACTCTAAACCATCAGTAGCGATCCAGCAATTGAGAGAAATTATCATACAAATGCACAAAAAGCAAAAAAAAAAGGTTTAACAATCTGTTCAACAAATGTGGGAAAAAAAAATCTCAAAGAGCTCAACAATGGCAGCTCACTAACTAACTATTTAGGCCAAACGCTAACTTTTTCTTTCTCATACTTCAAATACACCGCCGCTACGGCGGCGACAAAATAAATCTGAATAAACACAATCGCCGGCGTATGGTAACTTATCACGCTCTTACCTGTTGCGAGTTCCACTAACAGCAATGCGGATAACCCGAGTATCGCAACCCGGCCATTGACCCGCTCCGAATACGGGCTAAACCCGAATTCCACGTTTAAGCCTTCGGATACAGGTTCCTTTAGAGGAATTGGTGGGAGAAACACACTCGACCCGGATCCGGATGAGCCTTTTTTGTTGCCTTTTTTAGTTTTTCGGATCTCAGCTTTCTTACCTGTTCCGCTACGGTAACGGAGACGGACTTGAGATAGACGATTCTCGAAGGTGTCGGGATCGTCGGAGGAATTAACGGCGGTTTCTTCTTCGGTGTCGGAAAGTGAGGATTCTTCAGTGGTGGCGCGTGTGGTGAATGAATAGGATGGCACGTGGAATTTAAGAGGAGATTTTGAGAAGAATGGGTTTGATTTTGTGAGTTGCAGAGTGGAAGATGTTAAGGTCGCCATTTTTTTTCGAAACTTTCAGTGGCTTTGGTTGTGGTTAGTTAGATAAGAAGCTCTATTTTATTTTATTAAAATAAAAAATAAAAAAAAAGAATTTTATTTATTTATTTATTTATGAAATTTGCAGTTTTTTTATTATAAGAATGAATCTTGAGTCTAACTCAATCTCAAAAGTTAATTTAAATTGAGGAGAATTGCCCAAGCTATATATTAAGAGAAAAAGATCCACTTATCCCAGGGAAAACTCAATACCCCACGTCACGCCAAGCTCTTAATAATTGCACGAGTAATTTCACACTCCATTATGCTTATTATATTCATACAGAATTGGTTACTTATCATGGACAACTTTCACTTTCCAATAGCTGATTTATGTTTCACTATATGCGACCTTTGTTTGTTGTATGCTTATTTATAATCTAATTCGGGATGAAAGATATAGATCTTAGATCTTATAACTAATGGGTTAAGGGTAAAAATCCCACTTTTAAGTATATTTTTTTTTTGAGTTTCAATTATGAGGTATGAGAATTTTCTATCTAAATTATCATCGTTTGCAAAACACAACTCAACTCAACTATCTGTTCATTTTTCCTACATCAACTATCACCAACTAGTTTGCAAAATACGTACCTCATTAAAAATGAACAACTGATAGTTGAGGTGTGTTGTTCAAACTAGTTGGTGATAGTTTAGGTAGGAAAAGTGAACAACTGATAATTGATGTGTGTTTTACAAATTAATTGGTAATAGTTTAGGTAGGAAACTCTCACATCTGATAATTCAGGTAGAAAACTCAAAAAATGTGATACTTAAGATGTATTTTTTACCATTATCTATATACCTACTTAATCTAGAGGACTAGCCTCATCATCACCAATTTATTTAGAGAACCATCTTAAATATAATTGAAGACGCAAATGACATTCTAATTACAGCAAAACCATTACCTAAATGGACCTAACAATCCATTAATGGAGGGGAGTTCAGAATATAAGTTAGTGAATGCGAAATATTACTGCACTCGTGAACTATTTTATGACAATGAGTGCAAACTCAGTATGATAGAGATTGAATTCATGAGTAATAAGAGGCTATAAATAATTGCGTATTATCGGAAATGTACATCTACCTCCGACCATATATACTGGCAAGTGTCTTCTTCTTGAGCAATTAATTCAATGAATAAAAGTCTACTAGATAGAGTGGTGCTGCCGAACTACAATAACATATTCAGTGTAATTTCATAATTATTGCTGTCAGAAATATTCTTAGTATTGTGTCCTTACTTCAACTGGCTCAAACTTCATCGATTATTGTGATTTCCATATAAGTAACTTTTTTAATTAAATATAGTTACCTAATTTCAAAGATATTATTGTGATTTCCTTTGTGGTAAGTTCCGTCACTGCTCCTATTTCTAGACTAGGATGGAATATAATATAGATGTAATTGTGGAGTTGATATGTATTGAAGACATAATAATGGAGATGTGCTCTCTCCAATAACTTTAACTTCTAGTTGAGATGGTTACACAATTCATGCATGATATCAGACAAGATAACACTCTTTGTGGTCTAATCGAGTGTAACAGCCATACATTATCAAAAAGAATAAATGTGCTTGTTCCATATAAAAAAATAAACCTTGTATTCCTCGTACATAATTAAATAAATAAAAATGTATTTTATTTCAAACAACTTAAGTTTTCAGATGACACGATGTCGATCACACACTTCCTGCCGTAATTTAAGCGGAAAATCAACACATGTTGTATATTAATTATTGGATTGGTATGCATATTGAGTGTGAGTAGGTTTTTTTCTATACGACAGAGGGGGTAGTGCGAAAGGTGTCAATGTTGGCTGGGGAAGTTATGTTTGTTGAGAAAACAGGAGAATATTGGTAATATATTATTTAAAGTATGGCAAATTAAAACTAACACTTCAACAGAATGCATGTGAAGTTTGGTTGGAGAAGTGTGGAGTAATAGTGTTAGTGTTGACAAAGAGTGTAAGTTTAAAACATGCATGTTGTTGTAACTATAAGTACATTTTATATGCAAGGGAAGAATAGTTAGTTACTTTGTTGTGAAGCCTTGCTTGCTTATGTGATAGTAGGATATCGTACTGTGTATCCTGCAGGACATGTACATAATTTTCTATAAGGAATGCTTTGAGAATTTGAAATTTAAGTTATATAGGTGTTGATGTGTATGTTGGCGCCGGTGTTTATGAAGGAATTAAACCTTGGAGAAACGATAAAGTTATCTCCGTGTGTGGCCTATAAGATAAAGGTTTGAGTCGTGAAATTAATCACCGGTGCAGTAGGCACCGGTGCAGTAGGCTGCCTACATTATACTCTCTTGTGGTGTGTAATGCAAGACAAATAATTTTGCTAATACCCCGTAGGCTGAGGAGCCAAAGGAGGAATCCGCCCGAGGAGGGGCTCACGTCTGATTAGCTAGTTTGAATTAAAAGTGAATATGGGTCGGGTCAAGTCCAAATTGGGTCGTGTTGGATCGAGTCAACTAAAAACAAATGAGACATCCCTATAAAACCTGTTGTGTGACGGTGCAAATACCCGTCATATAACTGTCATAAATTTATGACGGTTTAAATAATTGTCACACATATGTCATAAGTGACTGTTGACCAAGAAAAAAACTGTCACATTATGTGACAGTTGAAAATACTGTGAATGTCACCGTAGGTCATTTTTCTTGCAGTAACATAAATTGCAACTCTATATAAGTTAAATCCTTTAAATTCACTATATCCAACTATTGAAGGCCAATTTAATTACTAATATAACAATAGCACTCGGGGAATATAAGAAAAACAATAAGAGCCCATTAATCACCAGCCATGAAACAATAGTCATGCATGTTCTATATTAAAATTCAAATTGCAACAGCTTTACACCTACCAACTTTAAAACAACGAGTAATGAATTACCAAAAAAAAGTATATTAAATCTCGTACACTATTATTATGATATTATTATCATTTATCACTAGCTCATATTATTACCTTCTCTTGTTCTTACTTCCCAATAACAAGCAGAAATAAAACAAAATTCTAAAGAAAAATCCCCATGCAATTGTTACCCACAAGCAATTCCATTTATTCAGCTGAGTGATCCCTTGCTGTACCAATATATCTGCACCAGTAGTCACACATGTGGAACTTGTTATCCTTAGGTTCAACGTTTGGCTTATACTGCCCAACAACTTCTCCTTTAACGGATTCGACACATCCCCCAGCGGGCTGTTTTCGAACAATTGGACCCCAAGAACGAAACATTTTGTGGGGTCCTTGAATTCGTTCTGCAACACCGCTTCGTATGGGTACTTCATAAGCGAGAGGTAGTGAAACCATATCCAGTAAGATGGGATCCTATCGCGATTCATGAAGAATCCGCTGAAGAGGAGGAAGTAGGCGAGAATTGCCACGACGATTGTGTAGCCGAGCTTGACATGTGGGACGATGCCTGAGAGGAACGTGACGAATGAATTCCCCGCCCAGAACGAAGCCAAGATGACAGCAAAATAGAACAAAAAACCCGAAACTCCACCGTCTAGGCCAACAGCCCAGAATGTCAGGGCCGCGAACGATATAGCGAGGAAAATCAATGATGGTATTGAGACCAACGTGTGAGAGAGGCAATAAGACGATCTCCGTAAGCCGTTTCCCTCATGAATATGTACCTCTCTTGAATAAAAACGGGCAACGCGTCTGCACACGTGTAGTAAGTTGTTGACATGGCGAACGCGAAGAACCAGAGTCGTTCTCGAATTCCTTTAGGGGAATTATCGAGCCGCCAAAACATGGTTGCGAGGATGAACCCCGTGACCATGACTGCCCCGAAACGGACTGCAAAAATCTCCGGCATACGCCATGAATTTGTTATCGATCGCTTTGACAGCACGGTCATTTCAGTCCATATTGGATTAGCAAAAGTAGGAACCATAGCAATAGGATTAGCAGCATCATTTGTTGCACCTGGCACCAATTTCCCTCTAGAAATACTCGCACTTATTGCTTCCTTTAGTGATAAATCATATCTGGCCGTTGTTGCTTCAGAATTCCGTTTTTGTATTTTGCCATGTTCTGTTAAAATCAACTAAAGTTTTGGTTCCATCAGGTGAACCTTCGAGTTCGCGTATTAAATCAAGCGCGAACTCTGTCCTGTTCTCGTTTTCCTGAATCGGATGTCCAAAATCCGCGAAAAATTGAGGCAAATTCAACGGCGAACCACTGAAAACAGTTTGTCCGCGTGATAAGAAAATCAATCGATCAAGTAAACCGAGACTTCGATAACTCGGTTGATGAATCGACATGATCACAATACTTCCACTTTGCGCGATTCGCTGAAGTACTTTTATCACCATGAATGCACTAGTGGAATCGAGACCAGATGTAGGTTCATCGAGAAATAAGATGATCGGATCATGGATGATGTCAATGCCAATTGAGACTCGCCTTCTTTCACCGCCGGAGACTCCACAGTGACCTTCATCGCCGATTACAGTTTTGGCGGCGTTTCGAAGCCCTAATTGATCGATTAAAGCTTGAACCCTAGCTTTCTTCTTCGATTTAGAGAGAGTACGTGGAAGACGAAACTCAGCTGAGAACATTAGCGTTTCTTCCACTGTAAGCATCGGATAAAGGAGATCGTCTTGCATTACGTACACCAATATCACTTTCAGTAACTTCGAATGCAGTTGCTCGCCGTTCAATCTCATCGCTCCTTTTAAGCTCTCTTTCGCGATTCGATTCGCTAACGCATCGATCAACGTCGATTTCCCCGAACCAGACACGTCGAGCACAGCGAGTAGCTCTCCGTCATGCGTCTCCCCTGATATGTAGATTCAAAAGCACCTTCGTCCTCGTCGGCGAGGTTTATCCGGCAGCAACTTTCCGGCGAACTCTCACGCTGCATGTGAGGTTAGTAAACGATAGTACAAATGGAATTGAGTGCTGCGGCGGTGGCTCCATCGTCAGAACTTGGTGAACTGGAGTTTCATCATCCCCGGCGATATCTCCGACTTTCCTCAACAACTCAGCAAACGTCGGTGAGGACTGTTAAATCATACATTCTATGCAGTTACTGAATTGCATGTTCGATCTAGTGCGTCTGGATTGAACTCTCCGGAGGAAATTATAGAAGATGAGAAGAAATGTAGAAGAAGGAGAAGGCGAGAGAGAGAGAGTGAGAGGGTGAGGAAGATATTTTGTTTTGTGAAAGCTTTTCTTAATTCCATATATCAAAGGCATAGAGGCCTATTTATACTAGTATATCAAAATTATACCAACTAACTTCTTAAATCAACTAACTACAATTAATAGCCAATACATTGTAATTAACTTGTAAACTAACTTTAATATCCATAACAAATTATTAACGTAATCACGGAGACTTCATCTCAACATTCCCCCGCAAGCTAGGTGCTAAAAATAGATTTTTGACACCTAGCTTGGATTATAGATGAGTGTGTTGCCCTTGCAGTAATCCTTTCGTAAGCAGGTCCGCTGGTTGTTCTGCAGTAGTGATATGCATGGTAGATACCAGACCTTGTTGGACCTTTTCCCGTATGAAATGACAGTCGATATCGATATGCTTCGTACGCTCGTGGAAGACTTGATTGTTGCTATCTGGATAGCTGATTTGCTATCATTGTATATGGGAATAGGCAATTGCACCTTTACGTCAAGTTCATCAAACAATCCAGAAATCCATACAATCTCGGAAACCACAGAAGCAATACTCCTGTATTCTGCCTCAGCCGAGCTTCGAGAGATAGTATGTTGCTTCTTCGACTTCCATAAGATAAGTGAAGACCCAAAGAACACAAAATACCCTGTAACGGACCTCTTAGTATTGATACAGGAAGCCCAATCAGTATCACAGTAGGCAGATATGACTCCAGAGTCTTCAGCATGCATGAAAATACCCAAGCCTGGTGCTTGCTTCACGTATCTGACCATCCTCTCTGTTGTTGTCATGTGCGAAGTCTTAAGTTCTTGCATGTATTGACTGAGAAATTGAATTGCAAAGGCTATATCTGGCCTTATATTAGTCAGATATAGCAACCTCCCAATAAGCCTTTGATATTCAGAAGAGTTAGTCAAAAAAGGGTCTGAGTCTTGTTTTCCAGGAAGATCTGAACCAGCATCTATTTTTTCTCGCAAATGCTGGTCATATGTATAAGTGTTGAGTGTATTTTATACACTCTTTTGAGTCTTTTTTTGTTAAGAAAAGTTAGTCACAGCGGTCCTAAAAGAAGAAATACAGAATTGAGGATGAAATGAGCTTAATTGAGGATGAAATTGCACAAGCACAACCCCAGAAATGAAGTCTAAGAAGTCCCAAAAAGAATAGAAGAAATCTGGCGAATTTCGGACGGAAAAGAGTCCAGGGCCGCGGCGCAAGGCAAGGAAACACCGCGGCGCTTGAAGGACCGAGGCCAAGTGAATTAGGGCCGCGGCGCAAGGCAAGGAAGCACCGCTGCGCTTGTTCAAGTTCTTTCTTTTCTCTTTTATTTAATTCAGTTTATATTGGATATTGATTTAGTTCTTAGCATGACAATGTCTATGAGCTAATCTCTTTATTATGATTTTCCGTCGAATCGTTTGAAACTCTTTCATACAGTTAATGCATAGTTATTGATTTCTTCTTCAGCATATTAAGATTTATTCAATATTGTATTGATTGCTTGATAATTAACTGATCATTAATTGTCATAATTTATAAGATTTCGAATCGAGATTCGAGAGGGGAGATTTGAATATGTTGTAATTGTTTATACATAGGTTAAAATCGTGGACGAAGGTACCCCGATACTTGTGTAGTATTTAAGGTTATTGTTCTTAATCCTCATGTGTGGTAAAATCTATCATAAAAATATAGAAGATTTCTACATAAGGTTGAGTTTTTATATATCCTAACCGAAATATAGAACATATTAGTTAACCTGCTATCTTAATAAGAAGAAAAATCATTAGCATTGCATTAACACGTGAAAGAGTGGATAGTTGAGGAGATTGGAAGCCCTATTTTCTTCATAACTGTTTTAAACCAAAGTATTATCATCCTTAGCTTAATTTTCTGTACTTTACTTTAATTGTAGTTTTTAGTTACAAATCCAAACAAAATTACGGTTACCAAATAGATACCATAGATTAAATATTCGGTACTTGACAAACCAGTCTCTGTGGATGATAACTCGGTCTTACAAATTATATTACTTGAGCGATACGTACACTTGCGTAAGCATCTACGGAATTATCGCAACAAGTTTTTGGCGTTGTTGCCGGGGATTGGCGTACTATCAATATCGTATTATCTAGTCTTATTTCTAATTTGGTTTTTATTTTTTGTCTTTTTATTATTTTTATTTTAGAACATTTTGTCGTGATCTGTTTGTTGTTTTTGATTGATTTCAAGAAATTTGTTTATGCAAAGTAGGAGAGGAGCAGACACTCATATCCCTTTGAACCCTGAAATTGAAAGATTGTGCAGACAGAACAGGAAAGATAAAAGAATTGTTGATTCATTAGCAATGGAAAATCAGCAAAACAACAATGAAGTGAATGATGAGTTACCGGCTGTGATGAGACAAGTCCCGCATCCTGCAGAGGGGAGCTTAGAGGACTATATAATGCCGACGATTACAGGGGTGCAGACTTGCATCAGGCTACCGCAGTGGAAGCCAATAATTTTGAAATCAAACCAGTAATATTGCACATGGTTCAAGGCTCAGTTCAGTTTGGGAGATTACCATCTGAAGATCCCCATATGCATCTAGCAATTTTTTTGGAGCTATGTGCAACTTTTAAGTATAATCGTGTTACTGATGATGACATTCGGTTGAGACTCTTCCCATTCTCACTCAGGGATAGAGCAAAGAGCTGGTTGAACTCCTTACAGGCGAACTCCATTACCACATGACAATACTTGGCGCAAAAGTTTCTTGCCAAATTTTTCCCTCCTTCCAAAGCAGTAAGGCTTAGAGGTGAGCTTAATAATTTTTATCAGATGGATGCAGAATCATTATATGATGCATGAGAGCGGTTCAAAGACTTGCAGAGGAAGTGCCCGCATCATGGGATTGAGAAGTGGATGTTAGTCCACATATTTTATAATGGGCTGTGTAGTAGTACTCGTACTATTATTGACGCTGCAGCAGGATGAATGTTCATGAAGAAGAGTGTCAATGAGGCACATGATTTGCTAGAAGACATGACCACAAATAACCATCAGGGGGCCGATGAGAGAGCTACAAATAGTAGAAAAGTGGTTGGGGTTTATGAGTTGGATGCTATCACTGCATTGACTGCGCAGGTTACCACTTTGACAAAGCAGATGCAGCGGAGTACTATGTCCATGAATGTTGTTCAGACACCAGTAAGTTGTGAGATTTGTGGGGGTCCTCATACTTTTGATAGGTGCACAGCAGTGGATCCAAACAATGTGCCTATGGAGCAGGTTTAGGCAATTGAAAATTTTCAGAGGCCCTACAACAATGCATTCTCCAACACATATAATCCAGGGTGGAGAAATCATCCAATTTTTTCATGGAGGAATGACCAAGGGCATCAATCTCAGTTTCATGGCCAAAGTCAGAACCAACAACCACAGAATCAGGTCTCTTCCTCTCAACAGTTCAGCACACCATATCTACAAGAGAAGTCAGATGAAGTGAGAGCAGCACTGTTGACCTTGGAAAATTCCCAGACTCAATTCATTGCAGAAACCAGGTCCTCACTGTCAACCTTGGCCAACTCACAGACGCAATTTATAGCAGAGACCAAATAATTCATGACCGATACTAGGTCATCTATTAGGAACTTAGAAACACAAATGGGGCAGTTGGCAGGGAAATTAAATGACAGACCTCAAGGAACTCTCCCTAGTGACACAGTAATGAACCTAATGGAGCAGTGTCAAGCAATCAGCTTGAGGAGTGGAAAGCAGTTAGAGCAGGTTGCACCCAAACAAGTGGTTGAAAATGAGAATGAGTTGGAGAATACAATTGATGCAGAAAAATAGGGGGTTACTGATGACTGTCCTATATTAGAGAAGGCTCCACCAGCAGTTATGAGGGAATATACAGATAGAATCCCCTACCCTCAAAGACTTGTGAAGAAATCACTTGATAAACAATTTTCCAAGTTCTTGGAGGTATTCAAAAAACTGCATATCAATCTTCCTTTCATTGAAGCCTTGGAGAAAATGCCAGCATATGTGAAGTTCATGAAGGATATCCTCTTTAAAAAGAGGAAGCTGACAGACTATAAGACAGTGGTGCTGACAGAGGAGTGCAGTGCTATCTTACAAAAAAAACTTCCCCAAAGTTGAAAGATCCAGGGAGTTTCATCTTACCTTGCACTATAGGGAAGGTGACATGCAATCAGGCTCTGTGTGATTTGGGAGAAAGTGTCAACCTGATGCCCCTTTCTGTGTTTAAAAGACTTGGTTTGGGGGAAGCAAGTCGAACCACTGTCACCTTGCAGCTAGCTGATCACTCAATTGTGCATCCCCAAGGAATAATTAAAGATGTATTGGTGAAAGTAGGTAAATTCATCTTTCCTGCTGACTTCATCATCCTAGACATGAAAGTTGATGAAAATATGTTCATCATCCTTGGGAGACCATTCCTAGCCACAGGGAGGGCACTGATTGATGTTGAGAAGGGAGAGCTCAAGCTCCGAGTTCAGGATGAGGAGATGACCTTCACTATTTTCAAGCCTCCAACCGATTCACAAGTCAATGATAGATATTTTGCGGTTGGTGTCATTAAAGGAGTTGTCTCTAAGAAAAGTCTCACTAGTAATGATGCTCATGGGGTAACATTGAAGCAAGACGCAGAACAAGAGAGTAAGAATTCTGAACCTGTGAATGATGTTGTGAATACTAAAATAGGAATGAACCCCTCTGACAACAACTCTGTGAAAAAGAAAAGGAGAATGAGGAAGATAATGATACTAAAATGGATATGCGGAGGGGATACTCTACCCCCTTGATTGAGAAAAAATTATGTCCGGCTAAAAGACGTTAAAAACAACGCTACTTGGGAGGCAACACAATATTTTTAATTATGTTATTTCAATTTTTGTTTTACTTGCTTTATTTTGTCTTGAACAGTCTCGCGGTCTTGGTTTCTTGTCTTATGTTTTTGGATGACAGATAAAGGCAGGGACTCACTCCGAAGGGCGAAGGGTTAACAATACAGAAAACTTGAGGACACTGGAATTTTTCAGAAGAATTAGCACCGCGGCGCATGGAGCAAAGACCGCGGCTCCTCACGGACAGTGTGCATGGTAATTTTTTCTTCCTCCCAGACCTCCGTTATGACCGTTGTTTTTGTGTCTGTAAGTTGTCCCTTTAATTTGTTTTTACACATTGGGACAATGTGTCAATTAAGTTTTGGGGGATCTTATTTTGTTTTGTTGTTTGTTTTGAGTCTTTTTGTTTGTTTTATGTGTCTGTGAGTCATATCATAATTTTTTTATGGATCATGTATGTTGTAGTTGCTAAAGATATTGAGTGGATAAAGTGGGATAATGTAATGAAATTGAAATCAAAAAGCTGTGTGGTTAAGTTAGATATGCCAAAAATTCATGATATCTAATTATTTGAGATATTTGTGCTTAGTCTATGTGTTGTCAATTATGGAAAGAAATGTTGAAAATGTCTAGAACACCTGTTTGTTTGTTATTTTAGGCGAAATAGTTAAGATATACATGTTTAGGGAAATGATTCATGCATTCTTTGATAGCCCTTCTGACCATTCATTACCTACCCTGACATAAAATGTATCACTAGTCAACCCCTTTGAGCCTAAATAATATTTTTGTTCGACACTCTATGATTTATTTGTGTGCCATAAGTGATAATTGAAAGTTATTGGGATGAAAAGTGTTGAAAAAACAATAAAAAGAGAGTAAAAATTTGATGCACCCCAATGAAAGATATGCAAAATCCTAAGTTTGGGGGTGCTTGTTATTGATAATGTGTCTCATTATCTCAAAAGAAAAGATGGGAGAAAATAGGTATCAGACTAAAAAGAAGGAAAAATGAGTTAAATGAAAAGTGATTATGGTACGTAATTGAGCCTAAATGACTACTTTTACCTACCCCTGCCTAAGCCTACATTACAACCCTTGAAAAGTCCTGATGATCTCTAATGTGTATGTCTATGATTAGTGGAGAATATCAAGTAAACATGTTTATAGAATTTTAGGGAAGATGAAATGAAATTGACATACACAGGTTAGATATTTGTATTTTCAGCGATTATGATCTAATTGAATTTGCGAAATACCTAACTTGAAATTCTAGATTGCTGAAAATTCATGCTATGTTCTAACATATTATCTCAGTTTTCATCCATGATTTTTGAGGTAACATTGATATAGCTATTTGATACATTTCATAGTCTTTTATTTGATTTTGTTTTTGTTTAGTGCTTTACTCGAAGGCGAGTAAAGTGTAAGTTTGAGGGTGTTTGTTGAGTGTATTTTATACTCTTTTGAGTCTTTTTTAATTAAGTATTTTTCTCTTTTCGTTTGTGTTTTGTATAGTGTTAGGTTTGTTTTTTTTTCTTTTGAGTCACAGCGGTCCTAAAGGAGGAAATACATAATTAAGGATGAAATGAGCTTAATTGATGATGAATTGCATAAGCACAGTCCAAGAAATGAAGCCTAAGAAGTCCCAAGAAGAATAGAAGAAATCTGGCGATCCGGACGGAAAAGAGTCCAGGGCCGCGGCGCAAGGCAAGGAAGCACCGCATCGCTTGAAGGACCGAGGCCAAGTGAATTAGGACCGAGGCGTAAAATTTCCAGAAAGTCAAACCGAGATTCTGTCATAGGCTCATGGCGCTGGCGCAGCGCGGGGCGTGAATTCGATGACTCCAGCGGTTCGCGCCATTTAAGGTCGCGCGCTTAGCGGCTGCCGCGGTGCCGACATGAGATTATTAGGTTTCTGGGCTGAATTTAGACAGGGGTAAAAGGGTCCGAAGTGAAGTTTTTCTCAGATATAAAAACTCTAAACCCTGTCATTATTCATATCATACTTTGTAGAGGCAAAGAAGGAGACAAAACTACAAGATTGGAGACTACTCTTGTTCAAGTTCTTTATTTTCTTTTTAATTTAATTCAGTTTATGTTGGATATTGATTTAGTTCTTAGCATGACAATGTCTAGGAGCTAATCTCTTTATTAGGATTTTTCGTTGAATCGCTTGAAACTCTTTCATACAGTTAATGCATAGTTATTAATTTCTTCTTCAGCATATTAAGATCTATTCAATATTGTATTGATTGCTTGATAATTAATTGACCATTAATTGTCATAAATTATATGATTTTGAATCGAGATCTGAGAGGGGAGATTTGAATATGTTGTAGTTGTTTAGATATAGGTTAAAATCGTGAACGAAAGTACCCCAATATTTGGGTAGCATTTAAGGTTATTGTTCTTAATCCTCCCGTGTGGTAAAATATATCATAAAAATATAGAAGGTTTCGGCATAAGGTTGAGTTTTTATATATTCTAACCAGAATATAGAACATATTAGTTAACCTGCTATCTTAATAAGAAGAAAAATCATTAGCATTGCTAACACGTGAAAGAGTGGATAGTTGAGACACATGAAATAGTGGATAGTTGAGGAGATTGGAAGTCATATTTCCTTCATAACTGTTTTAAACCAAAGTATTATCATCCTTAGCTTAATTTTATGCACTATACTTTAATTGTAGTTCTTAGTTACAAATCCAAATAAAATTACGGTTACCAAATAGATACCATACATTAGATATTCGGTACTTGACAAATCAGTCTCTGTGGACGATAACTCGGTCTTACAGATTATATTACTTGAGCGATACGTACACTTGCGTAAGCATCTACGGAATTATCGCAACAATAAGATGTTAACTTGGTATTCCACTCCATTGGAGACCCTGCTGGCTTAGCTACTGTCAGCCACATATCAGCAATCAACTCCATAGAGTACTTTCTTTGGTGCATTACAATTCCACTCTTGTTTCTAGCAAACTCAAATCCCAGAAAATACCTCAATTCACCCAAGTCTTTAATCTTAAAGTGTTGCTACAAAGCAATGTGGCCTTGGTCTCTGCAATCAGTATCTCATCATCTCATGTGATGGGTAGATCATCCACATATACCAATATTACCACTATTTTCCCATTTACCTTCTTTGTAAGGAGTGAATAGTCCAGGTGACTCTGCTGGAAACCAGCAGACAACAATGCAATGACTAATTTTATGTTCCACTGTCTTGAGGCATGCTTCAAACCATATAATGACCTGATGAGCTTACAAACTTTACCTTGCTTATGTGCCACCCCCTGTGGGATGCTCATATATACTTCTTCATGTGAAACCCCTTGCAAGAAAGCATTGAATACATCCATTTACTGTATACTCCAGCCTTTTGCTGCAACAATTGATATAACAACCCTCACAGTAACCATCTTGACTACTGGTGAGAATGTATCTTGGTAGTCTATCCCTTCCATTTGATTGTATCCTTTGGCAACTAACCTTGCCTTGAACTTTTCTATTTCCCCTGTGGCCTTGTACTTAATCTTATACACCCATTTATATCTAATAACTTTCTTTCCATTGGGAAAATCCACTATCTCCCAAGTATTGTTGTCTTCCAAAGCTTTGATCTCTGCCTCCATGACATCAATCCATCTCTTGTCCCCTGCTGCCTCAGAATAAGTCTGTGGTTCATAATCCTCAGACATCTTTGCCACACAACTCTGGTAAGACACTGACAAGTTAGCATAACTAAGATTATTAGACAATGGATACCTAACAGTATCTGAATGAGACACAAAATATTTCATCCATGTGGGGGATCTCCTCAGCCTAGATGATCTCCTTGTTGTGTCATGTAACTGATCTTTAGCGCCCTACACATTTTTATGTTGTTTTGCATTTGCACATGAGGAAGTCCTGTGAGACAAATTCGGTGATTGATCATCATCACTTGTACCTCAACAACATTAAAAAGATCTCCAACATGATCATTTGTATCTTCAGCATGATTATTTGTGTTAGCTCCTTCTGTATGCCTGGAACCATGTCCTAGATCTTTAGCAAAATTATCACCATATACTCTAGAATAAAGATCTGAAACATGATTTTGTGATCCATCACCCCTTTCAGCTTTTTTGATCTCCTCAAAAGGAAAAATATCTCATGAAAATTAACATCTCGACTCACAAAGATGTCCATACTGTCTAGTGCCAACAATTTATACCCTTTCTGATTGGTGTCATACCCAGGCAACACTGCTTTAATTACTCAACTATCAAATTTATCTTTCTTGACTAGGTTGGTTGCATAGTACAAACATCCTATGACTCTCATATGAACTAAAGAATGTGGTTTGTTGAACAACTTCTCATATGGTGATGTACTTCCAACCACAACAGATGGTATCCTGTTAATCACATACACTGCAGCCTTGATACATTCACCCCAAAATTTTGCTGGTAAGTGCCTCTGAAACTTAATGGCCCTTGCAATCTCTAGAATATGTCTATGTCTCCTCTCAACTACACCATTTTGCTGAGGAGTATAAACACAAAAACTTTGGTATGTAATACCAAGTTGACTGAACAACTCAGAACAAACATGATTAAAAAATTATGTCCCATTATCAGACCTCACACACTTAACATTCCTGTCATACTGAGTTTTTATTTATGCAAACAAATTCTTAAGGATGGTGACAACATCAAACTTGACACACAATAGAAACACCCAACTCCACCTAGTGAAATTATCTACTATGGTAAAAAAATACCTCATACCATTGTGAGTGGGAGCCCTATAAGACCCACATATATCAAGATATAAAAGTTGAAAAGGAAACTCAGTTGTGCTCACACTAATAGGAAATGGATTCCTAGTCTGTCTGGCCATAGGACATATGTCGCATTGCCTTATTGTAAACTTGGAATGATTACTAAATTCATTTATTTTCCTTAGCATAGTCATTGGAACATGCCCCATCCTTTTATGTCATAACCTTGCCTGCATCTCTTCTTTTGTATGCCTAATAGCTTAATGAACTCGTTCAGTCATCACTCTCCTGGATTGCAGCATGTAAAGTTCATCTACTTCTTTACCAATTTCTTTCACCTTCCCAGTGACGAGATCCTATAAAATAAAGAAATCATGAAAGAATCTGGCACTACAATTTAGTTCTCTGGTCAGCTTTGAAACTGACAACAAGTTGAATTGGAAACTTGGTACACACAGAACATTCTTAATAAGATCACCTCCATTTAATCTGCAACTACCAGTCTATTATTGTTGCTCTATCACCAGTGGGTAGTTGCACATGACCTACATTATCTGTAACCTTATGTTTTTCAATTAGACTCCTATCAGTTACCATGTGATTAGTTGCCTCAGAATCAACAATCCAACTTGGACTATCATCAGTTATAGATTTACCTGCCATGTGAGCTTTAGGAATAGAAATATTACCATAAGATCCACCAGCCTGCTGAGACAACATTGTGACAACCTGCTGATACTTCTCTGGAGAACATGATTTTGGCATGTTGTTGAGTTGGTCATGTTGTTCATGGGATAGTTGTGTTATCCCTGCCTGATATTTCCAAGTCTATTTGACATGCTAAACATTCTCTCCCTGTGCCTGCCCTGCTATGGCCATATTAACCTTCTTTCTATTTTTGTAATCATATGGATAACCAATGAGTTTGTAGCATTTCTCTCTTATGTGACCATTCTTCTTACAATAGACGCAGTACATCAGTTTATAGCACATCTCTCTATTATGTCCTTTCATGTTGTAGAAATCACAATATAGTCTCTATTTATTCTGTAGAGCTGAAGTCTTATTGAACATAGATGAGTGTTATATGACTTCACCACCTGCATACCTTCCCATAATCAATCTCTGACTTTCATCCTGTGCTACCATAGCATATGCCTAATTTACACTTGAAATAGGTGCCATTAGAAGAATGTGACTTCTAACTTGATTATAACCATCATTTAATCCCATTAAGAATTCCAGCAGCCTTTGATGTCCTAGATGTGCTACATATTCCTTAGGACTAGTACAATCGCAAACTGGAACAGGAACTATGGAATCGATCTCATCCCATATATCCTGCAGTCTAGAATAATAGCTAGATACATGAGACACACCTTGGTGAAGCATAACCAACTCCTTTCTCAAATAATAAACTCTAGAGAGATTTATTTTATCAAACATTTCTCGCAGATCCTTTCATACTGTGCATGCAGAAGATTTATATAAAATTCCACTAAGCAAATTTTTATTCACATTCCTTATGATCCATGAAATTATCATCGCATCACATCGTTCTAATTGCTTAACCAAACTAGCACCATACGTGTCTCGTTTAATCGATCCATCAATGAATCTAATTTTATTCTTTGTCAACATATTTAATCGCATCATTCTACTCCATAAAGTGTAATTTTCCATTCCTATTAACTGTATTTCGATTTGCAATCCAGCAGCAGAATCAGATCCACTCAAAAACAGTGGATGATTATGATCTATTACAATCGATGTCGAATTCAAATTTGCATCCACACTTTGTGTTGCGATGGATCCATAGCATACACAATGTATACGAGCAATTAACAGAATATCAAAACAGAATTACAAAAACAAGGACACAAACCTCACTGCAGAGATCGATCACCGATAAAAAAAATAGACAAATTGCAAATCACTGAATTTTCTGCTAGAAAATCTATCAATTTGCCATGCCAAAACTTTAATACCATGTTAAATCATACATTCTGCGATTCTTGAATTGCATGTTGTTCGGTTGATGCGTGGATTGAACTATCTGGAAGAAATTATAGAAGATGAGAAGAAATGTAGGAGAAGGAGAAGGCGAGAGAGAGTGAGAGGGTGAGGAAGATATTTTGTTTTGTGAAAGCTTTTCTTAATTCCATATATCCAAGGCATAGAGGCCTATTTATACAAGTATATCAAACTTATACCAACTAACTTCTTAAAGCAACTAACTACAATTAATAGCTAATACATTGTAATTAACTTATAAACTAACTTTAATACCTATAACAAATTATTAACGTAATCACAGAGGCTTCATCTCAACAAGAACATTTCTACAACTTGTCTCCGATCATAAAGGGTTACGCAATCTCTTACCGGTGATACATTTTGCGCTACAATTCTTGACATTTGTTACATAAATATATATATATATATATATATATATATATATATAATCTCTATATTAATGGGAATAATTTTGGTTTAATGGATATGAATTATGATTAAGATGAGAATTTAATGGGTATACGGCTACTAACAAAGCTATAGAAGAGGGCAGAGGAAAAAAATGCTGTAGAGTGGCAACTGAATTATGATTTTTTTTAAAAAGATTACATAGGTTGGAAGTATGTAGATGATGAAATATTTGGTGTATGGAACAAGAAAAGAAAACAAGTCCTCCGCCATTTAAACTAGTGAACATGTTGTAGCACAGATAACCTCTATGATTGGACGGGAATACTTAGAAGACAGACGAAGTGGTGCGGTGAGCTAAATTATGAGGGGCGGTGGAAGTGAGAGTAGGATAACGTAGGCAATCGAATCTCCGAAGGTGATCATAGGAGGAGATCCTATGGTGTAAGATTTCGGTCGGAGTCATGTTATGGAGGGTACTAGTGGGTAAAATATTAAGAACGTATTCCATTATTTTGACCGCATAAACCAAAAGGAGGGAGGGAGAGGCATGAAACAGGAGAGAGCAGACCATGTTATTAATTATACGGATGATACGCTCGGCTTTGCCATTTTGAGAGAATGTGTGAGGACACGAAAACCGAAAGACCATGCTATTATTTTTGCAAATTTTTTGAAACGCGGAATTGTTAAATTCACGGCCATTTTAACATTGGAAAGATTTTATGGTCCGTTCAAATTGCGTTTTGATAAATGTTCAGAATTCTATAAATTTGGCAAAGACTTCGGACTTGAATTTTAGCGGGTATAAAGTGAGAGTAGTCATCCAATAGTACGAGATAATATTTATGACCTAGGAAGTTAGTAATGGGGAACGTCCACAAATCATCATGAATAATATCAAAAGGAGCAAACGTAATACTAACAGATAAATTAAACGGAAGTCGAACATGTTTGCCTAATTGACAAGAAACACAGTTTTGGGCAAGTTTCTCATTACAATGAATAAAATTATTGCTTCTAAAAAAAAATTAAAAAATAGGAACTCCTCGGTGTCCAAGTCTATTGTGTCAAATTGACGGGGGCAGAACAGCTAGGGCGGAGTGTGAGCGAGAACTGACAGCGGACGAGGGTGTGAACATATATAGGTTTGTTGTGTTATTGCATCTCGTAAGAGGAGTCTCCGTACGTAGATCCTTCACAGTAAAACCAAATGGATCAAAATCAACAGACACAGTATTATTACGAGTAAATTTCCTAGTGGAGATTAAATTTTTTATGATGTTTGGTGCATACATGACGTTATTTAGGGAGAATGGTGGGTCAATTGACGGAGTGTGAGCGTGACCATAACCCTGAATTGGAATGCGATGACCATTGCCAACTGTAATAAATTGAGGAGACTTTAAATGAAATAATTGGGAAGATTACCTACAGACCGGGTGAGATGAGATGAGGCTCTAGAGTCCATGTACCAATTTTCATCGGACTATTTCAAATTCATACTACTGAACGCCTGACCCAAATCAATGTGAATCTGATTTAGGGGATACTGTTGATTTATGGGCATGTGCGGCGTGGGCCTGGTGCTGCTGATATTGGGTTGGGCGATACCCTGGAGTTGGGCCAAGTACCCACTGCTACTGAAAGGGATAGTGTGCTGAAGAGTAGCTTGAGAAGGAGGCCCACTGCAGGTTCTGGGCATTGGATGTTGGGCCGGTCCACGAAGAAAACTGATTGGGTTGTTGTGGCTACTGGCCCTTTCCTTTACCGCGGCCCTTGCTGCCTCTCCCACTGCCGCGCCTCCTGTCACCTCTGCCTTCCGCTATTTTGTCGCGACTGGCTATTCTCCGGCAGAGGCTGCTGGCCGGCAGCGACGTGATTTTGTGTAGGTGTTTCAATCGTCAACGCCTTCTGGTTATGCTCGTCTTGCTTTGCACGATGGGTTTCCTCCAATAGTAATTGTGAGCGGGCTTTGTTGAAACTAAGAAGAGGGTCAACCTGCTGAATCATCGTGGCTAGGGTGTCATATTCACCTTTTGGGAGACATGTAATCAATTGCAACACCATTTTTGTCTCAGATACGGGCGTACCAACGTTGGATAATTGGTCTGCCACCAATTCCAACTGCTTGTAATATTCTGACATATTAGAGAAATTTTTAAGACGGGTAGTGTTGAATTGTTCTTCCAAGTACACTGCACGAGTGTTCTTATTGTCTTGAAATATTTCTTCCAGTCTTGTCCATAGGTCACGGGCGGAGGCACCCATTTTTATGATGGAGAGGAGCAAATCTTTGGATATAGTGTCATAGATCCACTGTTTGACCACGATATCAAGGCGACGCCATGTGGTGTCATCCATATCAGGAGGACGAGGTATAGAGTCGTCAGAATTGGCCATCTTCCTGATCAAGAATCAACGGGATGATGTTCTTGATGTGAGTGACAACGAGAGCCGAATGAAAAGATGGTGATGAGGGTGTTGTGGAAGGAGTTTGGATGACGACTGAGTTGGAAGCGAAATCGAAAGAGGTGGGAGTAGCCAATGTATCCATTAAAGTAGGAGAGAATGGGAGAAAGAATTAAAATTAAGAACAAAACTGGGCAGTGGCCGAGAGAGGCAATGGCCAAGGTGGGCGGCGGCTGTCATAATTTTTTTTGTTCTGGATAGGGTTTTGGCTCTTGATATGTAGAATAATATTAATCTCATTTGGGAAATCTTTTTCACTAATACAAATATTTATATGTGTACAATATTGAATTCTTCAATGACAAGGATCTCAATTCTACCATAATTATATAATACAAAATATGATAAATATCTACCAATTGATAAAAAAAAATTATGATGCTATTAAATGATGTTGCATATCTACAAGTTTGGCAGCGGCTCCTCATAAATAAACCTAACTAGTAGTACCACTTATTGCAAAATAATTTAACCATTGTGGATTCCCTCGTTTTCTTTATTTTTATCCGTTCAATACTTAATTTTAATATAGAAGGGTTAATGTCCTACTGAATATATGATTATATGAGTCATTTTAGTCTTAAAGAAATAAATATTTTTTGCATTACTAGGAATACAAGGGGAAATAAATTTTTATGTCCACTTACAATTGTTATAGAAGAATATAATCATACAATTATACATGAATTACAATTTATGGAATTTAAATTGGGCCATGTTATACATGTGTATATCGACCTTTTAGGATACACTACAAAGCAGTGAATCGCTAGTGTTTTTTTTAACCAAAAGACCTCTTATTAAATAGAAGAAAATAATTTTATAAAGATCTCATGTTCTATTTATAGATCTCCCATATTATTTTCTGTAAAAATAATCATTGAACCTGCTGATATACTACACCCAAGAATCATCTTCTTTCTTTTCTTTCTATCTTTCCTTTATCGGGGAATGAGCACACCTTCAACTAGTCACCAGTGCCCAAATTTTCTGTCTCTGCCAGCTCGTAACCTCGCTCCTGACTATTCATAAAATAACTAAAATATCATTTTAAATTGGACTACAAGACCAAAATTTCTCATTCAAAATATGCATTACTAATCATATATTATCACGATTTATGCATTATTAATCTCTTAATAACATGTTTCTTAACCATTGTTTAACGTTCTTTTATATATTTAGAGTCATCGTAATGAAAATAAGGATCATGCTTTGATTTTGTAGATGTATCTAAATCAACTTCTAAGAAAACACATGACAAAGTCACAATAATAGGAGTTAATTCCCTAGTTGGTCATTCAAGTTTAAGAAATTTCCTATAAAAAATACGCTAGGACAACAAAATCACTCATCCTATCACTATTTTCCTCAATAAATACCTAAACACATTCAAAGTCTCCTCTCCTAGTTGGTATGTCATGTCATTAAAACCCCACTTTTTAACCAAATGGCAAGCTGCCTCATAAAAATTCCTTCATCGTTCGCGCCAGCCTTGCAGATCTGGCTCCGTAGGGCCAGGATGGAGGTGGGGTTTCTTGTGTGTGGAGCCGCAGTGATGCGGTGGGGATGACTAGTATAAAAAGTTTACCCTCAAAGTTTTAATCCGCATGAGTGTAGCTCAGTTGGTTCCAGGGTGGCAGATTGCTCCCAACAATAATAGACATATTTAACTCATCAAACCCATTCAATCAAATTCATTTTCTTATGCCCAATCAAATATGACGCTGTTAAAAACGACAAAGGAATCGACCTATATTTTCTATTAAGCCACTTTTTCAAATATACTCTCTTTCAATTTAAATTTAAATTCGAGTAATTTTTATCTTTCTAGTCAAATTAAACTTTTAAAATACATTTTTGTTCACATTAAACAGTATATTCTTTCTACATTAAAGTGAAATTGATCAACTAACACAAAGATTACATTCATATCAGTTTAGCTATTAAACAATCTAATTGCATCGTATAATTTACTGTAATTTTTTCCTTTGTATTTTGAATTATTTCTCTTTAAATATGCAGTATGTAACTTTTGGTATTCTTATTTTCATACCATCGAGATATTTTTATTTCTCATGCAGAAGGTTTAGAATTTTCATTAGTATATATTTATTTTAAATATTATATTATTACTCTTATATTTTTATTTTAAAATATTTATATTATTAGTCTTATATGAAATATAATATATTTTTAATTTATTTTATGTTAAAGATATAGATATTCCAACTTGTCATGTTAATAAATAGCAACATATTAAACTAAAGCTCTAAAGTAACTCACATACAATTTTTTTAATTTTAAAACTTATTTATAGATTTAGAAAATTCATCTTTTAATTCAAATTCATTTAGATACATGCTAGTTTTTTTTTTCTTCGCCACTTTTTAACCGAGTCATATTTGATCGAATATAAAATATGTGTGGTTAAATGGGTTTGATGAATTAAATGTGTCTATTATTGAAATAATGCCGCTTTAATGACATGACATGTCAACTAGGAGAGAAGGAGATCTTTGAGGTATTTAGGTATCTTTTGAGAAAAATGGTGACAGTTGAGTAAATTTATTGCCCTAAATGAAACAAAAATATTTTTTTTATAGAAAAATTCCTAAACTTGGGTGACCATCTAAGGCATTAATGTCACGATTCAAATCTGACACTTAGGCCGCAACAGGGCACTTGACCAGCTTCTACCCATGAGTCGAACCCTCTAAGTTAAACATGTGAATAATGAAAAGATAAAGAAGAAGAATCAAGGTCTCCTAATATAAGTTTCCGTACTTGATCAGTCAAGATTGATTCCTCCTTGTGTCATTATAAAATGTGAGAAATGCATTCGAGAAGGAAAGATTGCATCATTTTGACCAGACAAAGCAACCTCGAATTTCTATCTTTTGTCGGACTGGGGTTAAAGTCTATCAAGACATTGAAACTCTTTTTTCGGGATCCTAGCAGCAGTGTTCGATGATGGCTGGATCGTAAAGTGTGGAAGCAAAATACAAATATTTAATCTGCCCATAAACCCCTAAAATGTCAAAGTCATGAAACTATTTGTGATTGTAGTCAATTTTTATCACTTTAAAATTTGTTGAAAAACAATGAGTTACACGTGTCTTTACATATTTATTTATGGAAACTCAAGAGCACAATCTTTAATACATACTTGAAAAATAACATTTAGGGGTCGTTTGGTGCGCAGATTAAGTTATTCTTAGATTATAATTCTAGGACTAACTTATCTCATTTGATAGGTGGTATAATATAATCCCTAGTTTGATGGGATAAGTTGGGATTCTCAAAATTAAGTTTAGGCTTCATTTTATACTCTGCTTGGTAGAAGATATAAATTTATCTCAAGACTAAATTGTACCTTCTACCAAACAAAGTATAAAATTAAATCCAAACTTAATCTTGGAATATCCCACTTTATCCCGAGGGAGAAAATTACAACATTCAATATTTACACCAAACCAATGAGATAAAAATGTATAAGTATTAACCAACTGTGGTTAAGTAATTCAAAAACACATAATATAAATATAATGATTTGATGTAAATATTGTATGACGATAAATATTTTATATAGCATTTGATTATGACTATATGAAACATCTTCCTCTTTGGGGACAAAAAGGCGAAATCTCTCTCACATTTCCATCCTTAATTCCCAGGACATAGATTGGTGGAGAGATCAGAATTATGATGGCTCATAATTTCATTTAGATGAAATATAATGCCCATAAAGAATCATCTCCACGAAGGAGGAATGAAACATATTCCTCCTTGTTTTGACTTTGTGGGAACATGAATATAATTTTGATTACCAATATCAGATACATAAAAGATTCAATGAGCTGCAATTATAATTCATAGAATAAATAATAATTAATCTTTTTAAGACCAAGCGTATAAAACGGTTAATAGCGGCCTAAAAACTAATATTTATAACAAATATTTACTTGTAATTACTTTATACAAGTGCCATGATTGTGTGAATACTTAATATATGTCGGTGCATAAAACTTAGTTATACTGATCGTCTAAAAAAGACCCTCGCATATTATTTAGAACATAACAACAGTTGAATTTACAAAGTTACTTCCTAAAGGAATTCAATGTAAATACTAGTTTAAGGGAATTACGCCAGACAAACTACCTATTCCTAAATATCCTACCATTTTTTTGTGCGGAATTCCCTTCAAAACGCATTGGTTTTTAATTTTTGTCTTTCGTCTAAAAATCAATGGTTCCAGGTTCAAATCTTTGCTTAGACAAAAAAAAATTAAAAAATTTGCAAGACAGATGTTTGTAGCAAAATTAGGCCTATTAATTAGGCATGTATCAACAGAAGTTTGTCTTTAAGGCAAATGTTTGCCTTAAAACCTAATTTTGGGTAAAAGTTTGTATTATGACAAATCTCTGCCGAATAGGCCTAATTTTCCCGAATACACCTAATTTTATCCAAATAGGCATATTTTTGCTACAAACATCTGCCTTGCGATTTTTTTTTTAATTTTTGCCTGAGTAGGAAATTCTAACCCAGAACCTCGAGGTATTAGTCGAAGGGCAAAAATTAAATATTTTAAATTTGATGGATAAAAAATTAATAACCACCCCGAAATAAAGGATTGGTGCGAATTGCTCATTCTCCCACACCCGTAATAGTGTATGAATAGGTTGTCGTTTAGGACTTAAGTGAAGGATTAACTAATGGTCCAATACGCCGCTTGACACCCCCTTTTGCGTGGGCTAGGCCCAATAGTATTTCCAACCCTTCCCAATAAATCAATTGACACCCCTATGGGCTAGACGTTTAGACCCAATAATATTTTCCAACCCTTCCTATTTACAAATAACATTTATAGCTAATTAGCATGGAAAACATTGCATTTTGCCCTTCAAACGGGCCGGTCTTTAATTTTCGTCCGTAGCAATTGAATTTATGCCTAATTGGGTATAAGTTCTTTAAAGACACGGGCATAAAGTTTCGTTTAATTTTAACCTTGACAGATTTTCTATAGGTGTCTAACGGTAGGCAAGTCAGGACCGTAACCGCTTCTGGGTTTAGGTTCGGGTTGATTCTGTCCGGTTCACCGGACTCCAAGACCAACCGGTCCGGTCGTTCTGGATTCAGTGGCGCGTGCGGTTAAGTCGAGCAAGTCTCTGGTCAGGTTTATTTTTTTTTTTAATTTCTAGTATTTATTTTCTATAATATAAACTAAATTCAACTTAAATATTTAATATAATAATATAATATATAATTTAGTTGTATATATTAAAATTGAAACTTTAAAGTTAACTTTTTATTTTATAGTTTATAACTTTATACTTTATACAGTTTATAGTTTATAACTTTATATTGTAAATTTGTAATTATACTTTTGTCGCGCCCTTTTCCGGCCGCGGCTTTATTTTCTAAACTCCTGCTTAAATAAAATGTTAGAAAAAAAAAAAAATGCTAAATGCTAAAAAGGGGTAAAGAGTATTAAGATATTAAAATGCTAAAGGTAGTGCTAGAATGCTAAAGGATTAATTTTAAAGTAAAGGGTACTAAAAGTTCTAAAGGGTCGCTAGAATGCTAAGGGTTCGCGGAGTCGCCACCTAATTAGTTTGGTGAATTAGGACACTAAAAAATGTAGCATAAAATACTACAAATGATCTCCATTTTTTAAGGTCTGCGAAAGCTATGTGAGATTCTAGGTAAGGGTTCTTTATTATCCTAAAGGGAAGGGGTTAGGCACCCTAAAGGATCCGCTAACTTGCGGTTGTCCGTTCAAACTTAGGATAATTATTATATGCTAAAAAAAAGTATCTAATAGAAAAAAGTATTTTTGGCAAAAGATTAATAAAATTACTACTATAAAACACATGTAAAGTTTAAAGCATTACTATGTTATTTATGAAAAAATAGGTGATGCAAAGTGAATTTATTGACCAAATGTATATATTTGCCTACTTTAATTAGTATCCTATATGCTTAAAGGGGTTCCTTAATATACATAGACATAAGATTGCTATATAGATTTTGTAGCAAATGGGTTAAGAGTTTTTGAAAGATAATATCCTAGCTACATAATTAATTATGCAAGTTAAGATTATTAGGTGGTTTAATGTAGCGCAAATTATCTAAAGTATTTAATCCGAGAGGAAAACAAATTGTTAATCAACTACTCTCTAACCTATTGGCTTAAAGTTTGGCATTCTAATAGTTCTACTAATGACGTAATGTTAGTCAATTAATTACAATAAATAAGCGAGTGGTAGGAAATAAAGAAGATGACTCGAAGGAAAGGCGGTGTCTTTTCGCGTGACTTGGAATTTCGCACAAACACGGATGCACGTAGATGTGGGCTTTCATGTTTACTACGAGTCTCGGTAGTGAGACTCTTGATTGCTCCGTCGTGTCATGCAAAAATAAGAGAAGATAAAAATTAGTATCAACTCAATGAATACCGATGTGGATAATTAAAACACAATGCACACACGTATCCATAATTTAATTTTAGTCATATTGTTCTAAAAGGTGACCATTTCGATGAAAAATACCTATCGGCCCACGCGATGTTGTGAAAATGCGACGATGGGCAAACAAACAAAAGATTCGGCATGCACAAATGACAAAGCTCAAATGGTGGTCCAAAAGCAAATTTGATTTAAAAGAAAGCGGATCGACTACTATAGTACATGATAAATGGGGAAGCTTATAAGAGCATTTTGACATTTGACGTAGACTGGCCAAAATCAGTCCAACAATATCATTTTGATTATTAGAAATCCTCTAAGGGACAATTATAAGCATATCAGAAGGTGAACAAAGATTAAGTTACAAATCCATACAGCGATTAAACAACTCTTAAATTAACATGTACTATCATTTTGACTCACAGAGAGACCACACATAGTTGAAACAAGGTTAAAACATCCTAGTTTGGGTACCTCAAAACTTTAAACAAATTCAAACTTCTATTTGGATAATATATTAAATCATTATATAGCTAGGGGAATCACATCGGCGTCTTAAATACTTAAACCATTACGGGCGACTAAGAAAAATCACGAAACTTCAAACTAACAACATGGATTTTAGACTAACTAACACAAACTACTCGTGATGAGACAAGCTAAATTTTACAGATTAACAACTTAGGTTAAACCGTGTATAAGATATTACCAACTATTGTAGATGCGTTTCAGATTTAGATAGGCAAAGCGGTAGATGAATGCGGATTAACTTTGAGCATTTAAGTGAACAAAGCGGTCGACGGTGACTTAAATATACACAATGGTCAATAAAGCGGTGATGAAATGCATTCAAACATATGGAGCTATTTGCGAATTACATGACCTTAAGTCTTCCCCACTCGAGTTCTTTGCCCCAAGCAAGTACTGATAGGTAACTTACATACCGATACCCGTGCGAGACATCTTAACGGTTAGTCAAATATTTTAGACATTATCAAATGCGACACGATCATATAACGACAACAAACATGTCTTGACTAAGGAAAAGCGCACGTTAACCTAAGCACCGACTAAAAGGCTCGATAATTAATGCCTGGACTCTGCGCAATCAAAATGCAAACATGCCACGAATGCCAATATTAACCTAAACATTAACAATTGCAATCCGAAGGTTAAGAGCGGTCGACATTAGCTTAAGCAGTGCAAGTAATCAACTCTATAAACATAAACGATGCGTTGAACACATCACACATTATTAATGTTAAGCGAAATCCAAGACTATGAGGCTAAAATATTACCTTCTCGGGCAGCGAACAAGGCGACAAATCAAGTCGTCGACCACCTGGTTTCGACTGCGATGCGAGATAGAGCGAGGTTGATTTGTTGATTTCCTTTCAAATCGAAAGAAGAAGGGTTTCAAACCTCTTGTTCTTGTGAAACTAAAGAAATTTGAGTCTTTGTGTTACCCTAGTGTTTACTATGGTTTTCGATTTACGAGTCTCTCCGCGATGCTATTGCATGCATAGTAGTTACGTATTTATAGCTACGATTTGGGTCTAAGTTTGGTAAGTAATAAAGGCTGATTTTGTGTGATTTGTACGAATCTTGGCGAGATTGAGGATGAAGATTTGTTACCATCTAGGGACTGATTTTAAATGCAATTTGGGCCATTGGTGTAATATTGTTATATGATGTAAATGGTAAGTATGTAATGGTGATTTGGGCGAGATTTTTGGTGCTGGTTCTCGCTATGGCAAATTCTAGGAAAGGAAAGTGGGATCTTGGTCACGATCTGGCGGGATTTAGGGCGTGTAGGTAAGGGAGGCGGCGAGAAAGCTTTTTCTTTTAGGGTTCTTGTTTTTCTCTCCTTTTGTTGCTCGGCCGACGAGATGGGGAGGAAACAATAAGAACGGGAAATGGGCTTAGCGGGTATGGTGGCAGCAGGTGCGGGTTATTAGGGTTGGGCTGGGCGAATTAAGGTATTAGTTTTGGGTTGGGTAGAGTTTAGGTATTAAGTGTATTAGGTTAGTTTCAATTAGGCTTTTAATTAATTAGTTTTTATGAGTTACTTAGTGATAAATTAAATTAGTGTTAGTTTTAGCTAATTAATTCTAGGCAAGTGTATTAATAATTAATTAGTGATAACTTAAATTAACACATGTGATTAAACTAATTAGGTGCTTCATTAATCTAATTGTTATAATAAATAAATGCGGGTGTGCTATTTAATTAATGCTCAATACTTTAGAATGTGACGCTATTATTTAAAATCTTATTATTGTGCATTATTGCGAAGTTAACTTAAAATGCATTGAGTTTATATTAAATTACTTAAATGCCGAATGCAAGTACGATATTTAAGAATTGTTTAAAGCCTTATAAATGCGACGCTATTAAATGCATATATCAGATTAAAATTGATTTTTTAAATTACAAATGATTACTAATAAATGCGGCTATGCTACCTGACACGACGTTATCGCTAAATTATTTATTTCATGCATTTATTAATTATTTAAGAATTACGACAAAGCTTAGAGTTAATAAGTGCGGGCGCGGGACTCTAAATGCTTAAAACTCTACGTAAGATGCGATGCCATTATTAAATTATTTATTTATGCCTGTATTTAATGTTTTATTGTTGTATTTTATTATAAAAAATCCTAAAAAATTATTTTACAAAATTAGTGTAATTTTATGGTTAATGGCTGGACGGGAGGGTCAAAATTGGGTGTCAACAACTTTTATTAATTTATTAGATTAGTATATATAAGTTAACAAATAAGTAATAACAGATTAACAACTAAATAGATAGTAAAATTAAAATTAATGATAAGATGTAAACTTTTGAACTTTCATAACGTTAATAAGAGTACATAATGAAGTAATAATAATTTTATTTACATATTATGCATCATTTTTGCAAGTTCTTCGTAATCTATAGGTTGATTGAATTGGTTATGCTCCATAGCCTCTAAATCTGGAGTATTAATTCCAGTCCCGCCTCCGCTCCCGCCTTCCAAAATATTGCATATTTCTTCATCTTCCGGAGAATTAACGTCTCCACATCCTTGATTTCTTCTCTCTGATCTGATCCAATCCGCCAGCACTAACACTTCTAATGTGCTTCCACCCAATGAGTGGCGTGTGTCTCTATTTGATCGGTGCTTGGCTAAATGCACTTTCGAAGCCACCGTTGAGATCGACACATTAAGAACATCCCGCCATCTGCAATCAGGAAATTGTCTTTTGTTATCCTGCCACCATTGTAAAGGGTCAAAATTTTTCTTCGGCTCCGCTGGCTTTTGCAAATAAAATTGCATCTCATCGCAAAATCGGCTTGTGGTTGGTTGTGTTGTAAAAGTGCTCCATATGTCTAAAGATTCTTCTTCGTAAATCATCATGAATCCTGCAGTGTAGACACGAACGAACTAGAAGGAATATTAGTAGCAGAGTTGGTGTTATCATGTAATGTAGCATAATATTCATATAATGTAGTTAAATTAGTATCAAGTTTACTTATGCAATCAAATGAAGATGGAGTTTCTGTTTGACCTATTTCCATATAAGTATATAAACTAAATATTAAATTATGTAACTGTGAATAGAAAAGGTTATCCTGCAAAACGCGATGCCTGTTGTGTTGATGCGATGTTGCGAATGCTGTGATTTTCGTCCTTGCACAGACGTGTTGCGACTGTGAACGCGGGTATGTTGTCCTTGCTGCAATTGTCCCTGTGCAGATGTGATATGCTGATGATGGCGTCGTTTTCAGACTTGCTGTGCTGATAACGTCGTTGCCTGGACGTGCTGCTGCTGGCGTCGTTGCGTAGATGCAATGCTGATGGTGTCGTTGCCTGGACACAATGCTCATAACGTCGTTGCCTGGACGTGTTGCTGCTGGCGTCGTTGCGTAGACGCATCTTGATGGTGTCGTTGCACTGGACACGAGGTGAATCGTCGTTACTGGGCGTATTCTTTGGGGCGTCGTTGCGTACGCCAATCGCGATGCGTCGTTACTGGGCGTGTTCTTCTTTGGCGTCGTTGCGTAGACGCAATGCTGATGGTGTCGTTGCTTGGACACAATGCTGATAACGTCGTTTGCCTGACGAATTTGGTGCTGGCGTCGTTGCGTAGACGCAATGTTGATGGTGTCGTTGCTTGGACACAATGCTGATAACGTCGTTGCACGGGCGTATTCTTTCTTTGGCGTCGTTGCGTGAAGCGCAATCTTGAGGATGTCGTTGCCTTGACATAATCGCGATGGCGTCGTTGCTGGGCGTGTTCTTCTGGCGTCATTGCGTGAAGCGCAATCTTGAGGTGTCGTTGCTTGGACACACGCCGCGTGTCGTTGCACGGGGCGTGTTCTTTGCCGCCGTAGAATAAATGCTTCGCGGGTAGCTTGAAAGCGTTAGTGCATACCCGTTTAAACAAGATGATAAGCATATAGGATAGGTGCATTTTTATGGATAGAGATGTCGTCCCTGATATGCCTGACGAATACTGGGATGTTGCCCTTGCACTGCAAATGACGAATTGTTATGATGCCTTTGTTGTGTGCGATGCGCTGGTTGCAAGTTTGACTTTATGCAGAGTTGTGCGCTAGGTTTTGTTGCGGAACTACGAACTTTGATTGCCGATTGTTGATGCCGCTCTGCTGCTGCTTTGCTCTTGCTGCGGACTTTGGATTGTTGTCATCCTCTGCCTTTGCTGCTTTTCCTGCTTCTGCGAAGAGATCTTTCGTCGTATTTTCTGCTTCGGCTGTTGCACTTTCTATACATTAATATTAAAAGACCTGCGCTCAAAGAAAATTTTGTGAGTTTTGGGGGGGGGTCGATTCATATTTGACCTCGCTGCCTTGTTCCTTGATATCTGCGTGCCCGGCTTGTTTGGGACTTATGACCCTGTCGACCTCTTTGAGATGTTTAGTAGTGCCCAAAGCATTTTCCAAAAATGAAATGTTTTCATGAAGTATGCAAAACATCTTTAGAAATAAACATTTATATGACATGCGTAAAAATGTAAAAGCCTCGTCTAATTTGCGAATATGACATGTATTTTGACCAAGCGAACATCCTTTGGAATCCTTGTTATTGCCTTCATACGGTCATAAAGCGTCTCAATTTCAAAGTGTGTCGCGTGGCGAACTTAACCGTGATGAATTGCTCATATCCCTTTGTTGCACGTAGGCGAATGGGAAGATTCCTAACGGTGTGGCCGGCCGATTTAGGCGCTACGTATCCAGTGAGAGAATCGGGTCATGGCGTAGTTCATTACAAGCGAAATTGGGTAAAATTCTAAAAAGTGGGCCGAAGCGATATGGCGCCTACGTATCCTTGAGGAATCAGTCGTGGCGTAGTTGATTACAAGTAAAGGGCTTTTGATTTGCGTGGCGAGACCACATATGGGCTCTGTCGTATCCAGCGAGGAATGCGGCTTTTCAATATAAAGGGGATTACGGAAAACAAATACTCCTAGGCGTAATATCTCTTCACTGCATCTGCGTTGATAGCCTTGGGCCATACCTGCGCCATCCATCTCGGCTAAGATTAGAGCCCTCCACTTAAAACTCGATGAACCGTAGGGCCGCGCGATTAGGCGAACTTTCCTTTAGCTTCACTTTGATTCGGAAATATGCGTTTCAAAACCAATTGTCGGTTTGAATAACCTTGGCCTCACTCTTATTAAAAGCTCTAGCCATTACGCTTTGATATAGTATCATCCGTGATTGCATTCAACCTCTTTTCGTCAATCAACGTCAATTGCTCATAACGATCCTGTATCCAGGCCGGCTCGGCTCGGCTTCTTGGATGATTCTCGGCGATGGTATTTCCACCTCTGCTGGTATACGGCTTACATTCCATACACGAAAGATACGGCGTTGCCGGTAGAAGTTCGGATTGTGGTGCGATAACCCAAAAGCGCAAAGGCAAATTCGTGCCAATGTTTGTAGTTCTTTGATCATCTTGCGCAATATCCTCTTGATGTTCTTGTTGGTCGCCTGCTGCTCCATTCATCCGAGGTCGATGCGGTGGAATTACGGTGAGTGATCTTGAAATTTCCACATATCTCACGCGTCAAATTATGTTGAGATTGGTTAGTTATCGGTTCTGATTGATTCGGGAACCCCGAATCGGCAAATGATGTTGTTGCGACGAAGTCAACCACCACCTTTTTAAATCGATGCGTGTGATGGCTTCTACCCATTTAGTGAAATAGTCAATTGCTACGAGGATGAATGCGTGCCCGTTTGAAGCAACGGGTTCGATGGGGCGATGACATCCGTGCCCCAATGCGAATGGCGAGGAACTTGTCACATTAAGCTCACTTGGAGGCACTCGAATCAAATCTCCATGAATCTGGCATTGCCGACATTTCTGCACAACGCGGATACAATCTGTTTCCATCGTCATCAAAAATAACTTTTCATGAAATCTTTTCGCCAAAGTGAAGCCGTTCATATGAGGTCCACACGCGTCCTCCGTGTATCTCTTACTAGCTTGCACTGCCTCTTGAGCATCGACACGTCTCAATAAGCCCGGATCTGGAGTCCTTGGTACACAATTTCCCATTCTAACAGAAATGATTTGCTAGTCTTCGAAGTGTCTTATTCTGGATGTTGGTTATGCCTTCTGGATATTCTCCTGCTTTGAGGTACCTTTTGATGTCATGGTACCATGGATTGCCGTCTGTTTCCTCGTCTATATGGGAGCGATTAGCCGCTTTGCTCTATGCGCTCACCGTGATTGGATCGATGTAATTCTTGTCAGGATCTTTGAATCATGGAGGATAAGGTTGCCAATCGTCGGTAATTCGTTACGGATCCTCGGAACATGCCTAAATTCTATGTGGTGAACCTCTTCGTAATTCCTTCCATAAAGCGGTAGGGAAGTATCTTCATATTCTTGGTCGCCCATTCACCATGTACGATGGATCGATAAATCTGAATCACTATGACCAGCGACTCTTGTATGTCCATATCTACGCCATTCGAGCCCCGATATGCAAGCCGTATTCCGCCATATTGTTGGTGCATGGAAATCGAGCTTCGCGGAAATCGGATAATCTTGACTGTTTCGAAACCAACACCGCTCCAATCCGACTCGTTGAAATTTGCGCTCCATGAAAAACATCCTCGACGGGTAAACCTCGAGATATCTTCTCGACAAACAATACCTCTTCATCAGAAAATAGGTTCGAAGGGCTCGTCTCATCGATCGGGTTCTCAGCAAGATGATCAGCTAATGCTTGCCCTTTTACAGCTCTCTGCGTGACGTAGACGATGTCAAACTCGCTCAACATGATTTGCCATTTCGCTAGTTTTCCGGTGGGCATGGGCTTCCGAAGGATATACTTAAGCGGATCCATCCTCGAAATAAGATAAGTAGTGTATCTTAGATAGATAATGCACGAACTTAGGCGACCCGAGTTAATGCGCGACAATGCGTTCTAGCGAGTATAACGAGCTTCATATGCGTGAATTTCTTACTCAAATAGTATATGGCTGCTCCTTTTTCCCGTTTCATCGTGTTGCCCCAACACGCGTCAAAGCATTTTCTAACACGACAAATAGAGTAGCAAAGGTCTCCGGTCGTGGTACTAGTGGCGGATTAGAAAGGTATTCTTTGATTCTCAAAAGCTCATTGGCAACTGTTGTCCACTTGGTATGCATCCTTTTTCAATAATTTGAATATCGGTTCGCATATCACGGTGGCGGGCTATGAACTGCTGATGTAGTAGAGGCCGCCAAGTAAACTCATCACGACCTTTTTTCTTTTCGGAGGATGGAACTCTTGGATCGCTTTTATTTTCGAGGGTTCTATATCAATCACTCTCCTGCACACTATAAAACCAACGGCTTCCGCGAGGAACGCCGATCGCGCTTTGCGAGTTGACTTCAAGTTATCTTTGTCTTAGTCGTTGGAAAAATTTCTTGAAGTTTGCGAATGGTCCTCGCTTTCGCGATTTGATGATGACGTCGTCCACATAGACCTCAATTTCTTTATGAATCATGTCGTGGAAGATGGTGGTCATGGCTCTCATGTAGGTGGCGCCTGCGTTCTTGAGACCGAACGGCATAACTCGATAATAGTACACCACGCGGGGTAGTGAATGTTGTCTTTCTGCGTCTCTTACGCCATAAGGATCGATGATAGCCAGTAAGCGATCGACGATCAGTAGTTCATGCCGCACAATTATCGATGAGTATATGGATGTTTGGAAGAGGAAAGTCATCCTTGGTGGCTCTGTTGAGGTCTCTGTAATCCACGCAGACTCGGACCTTTCCATCTTTCTTCTTTCTGACGATATTTGCTAACCAAGTAGGATACTTTGCAACTCGAATTACCTTTGCCTCAAACTGCTCGGACACCTCTTCTTTGACCTTCAAACTCGTATACGGTTTGATCTTTCTCGACCTTTGTTTTACGGGAAATAAGATGGTTCAATAGGTAGCTTTGTGTGCGGCGATGTATGCGTACTCGAACTGGCGTGTCCTCATATGACCAAGCAAACACATGATTATCTTGTTTGAGCTCAATTAATTCTTCCTTCGTGCGGCGTTTAGGTGGTATTGACTCTAGTCTCTTTCACGGTTCCCTCATCGCCTAAGTTTATTAACTCTGTTTCTTCCAAATTTGGTTTAGGCCTATTCTCAAAGTTTTCCGACTCTTGGCTAAGTTACGATTCGGACATTCCTCTTGTTCCTCGGGGTTATGCTCGTCATTTGAACTTTGTTCGTTGGTCTCATTACATGTCATATTAGCGTTATCAACGAGTTTATTAATATGATCATTTGAAAGAAAAATGCTTAAAGAATTTAATTTTAACACCAACAAAATCTTTTAAAAAGTTGCAAAAATGTCTGGAATTTATGATGAAAGTAAAATTGCGAGATTAAAAACATATTAAGAATCATAAATGCATATCATTTTCTTTCTAGATAAAAAGGTCACCCGCTAGAACTAATCATAAATTCTACCAAGCTTCTCGGACGGTCGGGACGGGGCGAGTGCAAGTCAATTATTCAGTTGTATCCATGCTCTGCATCCCAAATGGTGAGCTCTCGCTTGATCTCCTGCAATCATGCGACAATCGCCTCATCATCACCTATGAGCAGTTACGGAACCTACGCAAAATCATCCGGTCATCTTCTCTCGGCATCCCGGATGGTGTAGGCTTTGACGAATAGTGACTCGAGGCGGAATGGGCGCAGTGAGGAATGTATCCCTTCTTCCCGAGGTTCGTGGTCACCAAATCCTTGAAGTGGTGGTACCCCAAACCAAAAGTGTCTCTCTTCCCAAACCATGGATAGGTTACGTGATCCCTTCATACCGACTCAGAGACCTCTGTAGGGCTCGTATCCATTTCTTAACATTTCTTGGCCACCATTTTGAGAGAACGTGGCGGTGCGAATGGCGGACCCTACTTGCTCTCTTGATCTCATTAATATGAAAAATCAACCATCCGATCGTTTCACGTCTTACATGACGGGGATTGCATAATCGGTGTTGATGCTCCCTTTATCTCCAAATACTACCACTTTGTGATTCCATATAAATTTTGAAACGATGCAAGGTGGGCGGATCGCACCTCGTGGATCCACGGCCTTCCTATCAACAGGTTGTAACATGTAGCAATGTCCAATATTTGAAATTCTACAACGAATTCTGCAGGTCCGATCCGCAGTGTGAGGTCCATTCGCGCCGACCCCTACATGGACTCGTCGAAACCTTTGACTCGATATGACTTTCACGAATTTTCTTACGATGCGCCTCACTTTCAACAGTGTCGTCATGGGACAAATGTTGACGGCTGAGCCTCCATCAATCAGCACTGTTGAAACAATCTTGTCTGCGACTTGGATGGTGATATTCAATGCAAGGTTGTGTCTGACGCCCTCAGCGGGTAACTCATCATCGTGAAAGGTGATTCTGCGGGCCTCTAGTACCTGTCCGACCAAAGCGCCAAGTTCGTCTGTTGTACCCTCCGAACGTGTCGTCCTTCAACACCTCCATCAATGCGATCTGTGTGGCAGAATGCATTAACAATGAAAGTAGGGAAATATGCGCTGAGGTTTTCTTTAACTGCTCTACGACGGAATACTCTTTAGTGGGCATCTTCCTCCAAAATTCCTCGACTTCAGCCTCTGTCACGGGCTTCTTTTGCGGTGCCTCGCCAGCTGCCTCTATAGGTGTGTAATACCTCGACACAGTTATACTGCGGTGACTTCCATGACCCGCTTCCACTTTCTCTGCGATCCATCTTGATCGGTGGCCCTTCGGCGCTGAACAAGCGTGATTGAACCTTTATGTCTCGGTGGTGCCCTTTCCAACTCAAATCGCTTTCTTTCGAGATTGGTGGCGAGGCGGCAAGCAGAAGGTTCGACTCTTCCCTCACTTTGAACTGATCGGATGGTTCCCTCCAAGTTGGATTCCTCATCAAGGGTTAGCACGTGCAGATTGGCGTGGTCGTGGTTTGGCAAGGGATTATCATGCACGCGTTTGGGCGAGATCCTTGGTGAATTACTCCTTCTTTGATCAACTCTTGATTTTGTCCCACGAGGTGTAGCAACTTTTCGGTGTCATGCCCTGGGCTATCAGAGTGATACGCACAACGCTTATTCTCATCATACCATCTTGGGATAGGGCTAGGAATCCTCCCTGGAATTGGTTGGATCAAACCTGCAGCTCGCAGTCTTTCGTATATCTGGGGTATGGGTTCAGCCAGTGGGGTGCGGGTTCTGGATGGTCTTCCTTCAAAATTCGTATTTGGTCTGGGCGTATTGGGTGCTCTATGTTGTTGGCGGGCTTGATGGGCGGGTTGTGAAATTTGGATAAATGGGTGCTTGGGAGCGTTATATATGGTGTGTGTGGTAGGCTGGGGTGTGGGGCGGTGTATAGTGAGTGTAAAGTTTTGTTCTTGGTGTGGTAGTATGGGGTTTGATAGGGTGGGTTCTGGTATGTTATGAATGCTTCGGGTTTGCGTTCTTGTACAAACATGGAAGGGGAAGCTGTCTCTTTCTTCGCGAAGTACCGATCGTCCTGATGAATCGCCTTATTGGTTGCTGTAATGCCGCGATTCGTAATCTGCCGGTTTAATACCTTCTCTGAAGTCACCCATTCGACGACCTCTGCAAAATTTCGCCCGATGGCGCTTATCATCCGCTCATAATAGGTTGCATCCTTCAAAGATTGTACAAATAGTGTGGTCATCTCACTCTCGCATGGGTGGTTGTACCTTTCTTTGCCTCTGACGCCACCTCATGGCGTACTCTGAAAGTCTCGTAGATTTCTTTTCCAACTTCATTAGATAGAACACATCCGCGGTTTCGTGTTGAATCCGAACCGCTCCACAAAGTCTTGGGCGATGCATTCCACTATGCCATTTACGGATCTGGCTAGTGTACCAATCTATTGCCTCGCGGTTAAACTTGAATGAACAACTTCATGATGGCCATGGTTCTTCCCTACCCGATTAACTTGTCATGATATGATCTCGTGTGCACGAGGATTTCCCTTCCCATCAAATAAATCGAACTTGGCACCTTATATCCCTGGCGGTTCCACATCCGATGCGTGCAAAGATCTTCATAATCTAGTCGCCCGTGACCTTTATCCGATCGCGTACCACGAACCGCTTCTTTCAGTGTGAATCTCTGCCACGCGTCATCGTCCATTTTGGCTCGGACTTCCCTTTCCATTTCTTCGTAATGATCCACTTGGTGAAGCGGGGGACGGTAAGGTTGGGTTTCATTGTGTAAGTTAGGTGCAGGTGGTTTCTTTGGGTGGTAGTGGGTATGGTGCGTGGGCATTGGTTGGCTTAGCGATTAGGGTGATTATGGTGAAGTGAGTAGGCGGAGGCGAGTACGTGGGCGATGAAGGATCATTTTGAAGGTGAGGTTGATGATTGGCTGGGCGAGGGGCGATTGGGTCGGTAACTGGCGGCCTTTGTGGGGAGTTTTGGGGAATCTGTGGTGGTGGAGGTCGATCTGGGGTGGTCTGCGAGATAGTGGCCCTTTGCTCTGGCATCGGGGTATTCAAACTGATGGATAGGTTGGTCAGATTCCGTAGCCTTTCCATCTCAACCTGCATATCAGCAATCATTGCGGCGGTGAGCAATACATTCTTTCCCGATCGTGATATTCCTCCATACGAAGTTTACTGTTTGTTGTGAGAACAATTCCCAAACCATTCGGCTCGGCAGCCCGAGCGGTCATATCGTCATTTCTTGCCTTGGATCTGGTGAAGTGTGGATGCTCCGACATTGTTGAGTCAAATACGAACCGACCTTTGGGGAAGATGATAAATCTTTCTAAAAAGATGCAACAAACGGCGTTAGCATAAGAACATAATTTGCAAGTATGTAGCAGATATATTGCACATAGCACATTCAAACGTTTCCTAATATGCAAGGGGGACCTCTATTATGCCAGAGGTAGGCCTAAGCGTCATACATGCAAAGTCATGTTAGATGTACCCAAGCCATTGTATCGAAATGCCTTTATTGGAAATAAAGTTAATTGAAATGACACTTTATAATAAAAACAATAAAAATCTCAAACTAAATAACTATGTAAATCGATGTGATGGTGAAGCTTAGGTTTTCTTTGGTATAGCTCCACTTTGTTCAAGTATTGTACTGCATCGTGCATTAGGGCCCACATGTCTGGGGTGATGACCCTCTCCTTGAGTTGATTGTCTTTCATTCTGTCCCTTGCAGCAATGTCCTCAACGCCTTGCTCCCCTTCTGGACTATATTCCATGCGATCTAGAAACCATGCTTGATACTGCAGGAGACCCGCGCAGTCCTTCCGATTTCCATTTGGTCAATATGATGCCATTCATAAAGGATCTGCGCTTGGCCGGGAGCGATGAATTCTGGTCGGCCTGAATTTGGAGGCTCGTATCGGCTACGAGAGGATTACTTGTGTATGGCTGGCTAGGAGTACACGTAGTGGAGCATATGGTTGTAGTCCTTTAGACCTATAAGTCGATATAATACAATCCCAGGTCTCAGTAGACCGCTTTTGACTACGTGAAGCAATGGATACTTCCATTGAACTTGGCGCTCATTGCGGGATGCTAAGTACTTGTACCAATCCTGTCGTGTCGTGACACATGTAACGCCGTTCTTTCATAAAAAGTGGAGATCTTGTTGTCCGTATTGGCATACATCGGTCGTGTTTGAGCGATAAAAATGTTCTATTGCCCACATGCAAAATGAGATTCTGCGCTTCAAAGAAGCTCGATTCACCCTTCGCACTGCTCAACGCCTAAATAGTTACGCGAGATCATGGCGTCAGTGAGTTGTTTGCCACCAACGTCGTCAAACACCGCTCTAACCACCGAACATATGCATGTGCTGATCCTTCCGTGCTCGGCGGAAATAAAAGAATCCCTAGGAAAGCCATAGCAAATGCAATAGGACGCCTAACTCTCCAATGGTGCGGTCAGAAAATTCATTTTTAAACAATTTATATCCGTCTCGGCAACCATATCTCTCGTCAAGTAGTCTAGAAACCCAATTATTTTCAAAGCAACGCAATTCTGCAGTATTCTTCAAACCCGGATACCGGGAGAGCTTTTTCCCGATCGCCATGTGGAATAACTGGTTTCCTGTCGTGATATGCTAAAGCGGTAAAATAGCTGACTTCTTCCAAGGTGGGGGTTATTTCGAAATCCCTGAATTTGAAGGTGACTCGATCCGGATCCCAAAATTGGATCAATGCTCTGACCAAATGCTGATCGGGGGAGATGTCGATTAACGAGGTAAGACACCCCAACCTTCTTCTGATTGCCATTTGACTACCCAAATCGAATTTTGACCACCATGTCCTCAATTTGCTCGGAACCCCATTCACCATTCTGATCTGAGGGATAGGTTCCATCTAAAAAAATGAAAAAAAAAAATGAGTATACATTTTCCAATTTAGGCATTTCAACTTCAGGCTTGGTTTTGTTTATCATGACTATGCAACACATAATATGCTTTTTGGGCGCGGGGTTATAATAACCCGTTGGCCAATTTGGTGTCCTCTTAATTGTGGTGTCGATGCGAGGCCACTCCACCTAAGGTAAATCGCATGCCCTAAAATAAGGGTGGTATAGCTATCTTAAGTTTCTAAGATTTGGCTTTTCTAGGCCTTGAGTTCCCGAGGCGGACAACTCGAGTGAGAAGGCTACGCGGTGATCGAGACGAACCGATCTAACTCGCAGGCGCCAACTCTCTTAAAATTTGGGTATTTGAAGAAATTTGCGGGTGCGCGAAGCACACCAGCGCGTGAGTGAGTGATAGTGTGATTTTCCAGAATGGAAGAAATATGAGCGGAATGCCAGTTTAAGGAAAGCAGTAAAGCATGTAGCAATTAAAATAAACAAAACAAAATACAGCACACAGAATTAAATGCAAAAGTAATGCCAAATAATAACCCTAGGTCTGTTGTGGTTAAGAACCTAAAATCCCCAGTGAAGTCGCCATTTCTCGCATACTTTTTAAATGCGGCTTTATTTTCTAAACTCCTGCTTAAATAAAATGTTAGAAAAAAAAAAAAAAAATGCTAAATGCTAAAAAGGGGTAAAGAGTATTAAGATATTAAAATGCTAAAGGTAGTGCTAGAATGCTAAAGGATTAATTTTAAAGTAAAGGGTACTAAAAGTTCTAAAGGGTCGCTAGAATGCTAAGGGTTCGCGGAGTCGCCACCTAATTAGTTTGGTGAATTAGGACACTAAAAAATGTAGCATAAAATACTACAAATGATCTCCATTTTTTAAGGTCTGCGAAAGCTATGTGAGATTCTAGGTAAGGGTTCTTTATTATCCTAAAGGGAAGGGGTTAGGCACCCTAAAGGATCCGCTAACTTGCGGTTGTCCGTTCAAACTTAGGATAATTATTATATGCTAAAAAAAAGTATCTAATAGAAAAAAGTATTTTTGGCAAAAGATTAATAAAATTACTACTATAAAACACATGTAAAGTTTAAAGCATGCCCTATGTTATTTATGAAAAAATAGGTGATGCAAAGTGAATTTATTGACCAAATGTATATATTTGCCTACTTTAATTAGTATCCTATATGCTTAAAGGGGTTCCTTAATATACATAGACATAAGATTGCTATATAGATTTTGTAGCAAATGGGTTAAGAGTTTTTGAAAGATAATATCCTAGCTACATAATTAATTATGCAAGTTAAGATTATTAGGTGGTTTAATGTAGCGCAAATTATCTAAAGTATTTAATCCGAGAGGAAAACAAATTGTTAATCAACTACTCTCTAACCTATTGGCTTAAAGTTTGGCATTCTAATAGTTCTACTAATGACGTAATGTTAGTCAATTAATTACAATAAATAAACGGGGCGGGGTAGGAAATAAAAGAAGATGACTCGAAGGAAAGGCGGTGTCTTTTTCGCGGACTTGGTATTTCTGGCACAAACACAGATGCACATAGATGTGGGCTTTCATGTTTACTACGAGGAGTCTCAGCCGTGAGACTCTTGATTGCTCCGATGCGTATCATGCAAAAATAAGAGAAGATAAAAATTAGTATCAACTCAATGAATACCGATGTGGATAATTAAAACACAATGCACACATATCCATAATTTAATTTTAGTCATATTGTTCTAAAAAGGTGACCATTTCATGAAAAATACACTATCGGCCACGCGCGTCATTTGAAAATGCAGACGATGGGCAAACAAACAAAAGATTCGGCGTGCACAAATGACAAAGCTCAAATGGTGGTCCAAAAGCAAATTTCAGATTTAAAAGAAAGCAGATCGACTACTATAGTACATGATAAATGGGGAAGCTTATAAGAGCATTTTGACATTTGACGTAGACTGGCCAAAATCAGTCCAACAATATCATTTTGATTATTAGAAATCCTCTAAGGGACAATTATAAGCATATCAGAAGGTGAACAAAGATTAAGTTACAAGCATCCATGCAGCGATTAAACAACTCTTAAATTAACATGTACTATCATTTTGACTCACAGAGAGACCACACATAGTTGAAACAAGGTTAAAACATCCTAGTTTGGGTACCTCAAAACTTTAAACAAATTCAAACTTCTATTTGGATAATATATTAAATCATTATATAGCTAGGGGAATCACATACTGGCGTACGAAATACTTAAACCATTCTGGACGACTAAGAAAAATCACAGAAACTTCAAACTAACAACATGGATTTTAGACTAACTAACACAAACTACTCGTGATGAGGACAAGCTAAATTTTAACAGATTAACAACTTGCACAACGGGTTAAACCATGTATAAGATATTACGACTATTGTAGATGCATTTGGCATTTAGATAGGCAAAAGCGAGTAGATGAATGCGGATTAACACGAGCATTTAAGTGAACAAAGCGGTCGACGATGACTTAAATATACCTGATAGTCAATAAAGCGGTGATGAAATGCATTCAAACATATGGAGCTATTTGCGAATTACATGACCTTAGAAGTCTTCCCACCGAGTTAACTTTGCTGAAGTACTGATAGGTAACTTACATACCGATACCCGTGCCGAGACATCTTAGCGGTTAGTCAAATATTTTAGACATTATCAAATGCAGACACGGTCATATAACGACCCAACAAACATGCTTGGCTAAGGGAAAGCGCACATTAACCTAAGCTTCCGACTAAAAGGCGATAATTAATGCCACTGGACTCTGCACAATCAAAATGCAAACATGCCACGAATGCCAATATTAACCTAAACATTAACAATTGCGATCCGAAGGTTAAGAGCGGTCGACATTAGCTTAAGCAGTGCAGTAATCAACTCTATAAACATAAGCGATCGTTCGAACACACATCACACATTATTAATGTTAAACGAAATCCAAGACTATGAGGCTAAAATATTACCTTCTCCGGCGTGAACAAGGGCGTGAAATCAAGTCGTCGACCCACTCGGGTTTCACTGCGATGCGAGATAGAGGGCAGGGTTGATTTGTTGATTTCCTTTCTGAAATCGAAAGAAGAAGGGTTTCAAACCTCTTGTTCTTGTGAAACTAAAGGGGCTGGGTGCTGTGTTACCCTAGTGTTTACTATGGTTTTCTGATTTCTGAGTCTCCTCCGCGATGCTATTGCATGCGTAGTGGTTACGTATTTATAGCTACGATTTGGGTCTAAGTTTGGTAAGTAATAAAGGTGATTTTGTGCGATTTATGCGAATCTTGGCGAGATTGAGGATGAAGATTTGTTACCGTCTAGGGGTGATTTTAAATGCAATTTGGGCCGGTTTGGTGTAATATTGTTATATGATGTAAATGGTAAGTATGTAATGGTGATTTGGCGAGATTTTTAGTCTTTGGTTCTCATTATGGCAAATTCTAGGAAAGGAAAGTGGGATCTTGGTCACGATCTGGCGGGATTTAGGGCGTGTAGGTAAGGGAGGCGGCGAGAAAGCTTTTTCTTTTAGGGTTCTTGTTTTTCTCTCCTTTTGTTCTGTCGACGACGAGATGGGGAGAAAGCAATAAGGAGCACGGAAATGGGCTTGGGTATGGGTGGCGCTGCGGGTTATTAGGGTTGGGCTGGGCGAATTAAGGTATTAGTTTTGGGTTGGGTAGAGTTTAGGTATTAAGTGTATTAGGTTAGTTTCAATTAGGCTTTTAATTAATTAGTTTTTATGAGTTACTTAGTGATAAATTAAATTAGTGTTAGTTTTAGCTAATTAATTCTAGGCAAGTGTATTAATAATTAATTAGTGATAACTTAAATTAACACATGTGATTAAACTAATTAGGTGCTTCATTAATCTAATTGTTATAATAAATAAATGCGGGTGTGCTATTTAATTAATGCTCAATACTTTAGAATGTGACGCTATTATTTAAAATCTTATTATTGTGCATTATTGCGAAGTTAACTTAAAATGCATTGAGTTTATATTAAATTACTTAAATGCCGAATGCAAGTACGATATTTAAGAATTGTCTAAAGCCTTATAAATGCGACGCTATTAAATGCATATATCATATTAAAATTGATTTTTTAAATTACAAATGATTACTAATAAATGCGGCTATGCTACCTGACACGACGTTATCGCTAAATTATTTATTTCATGCATTTATTAATTATTTAAGAATTACGACAAAGCTTAGAGTTAATAAGTGCGGGCGCGGGACTCTAAATGCTTAAAACTCTACGTAAGATGCGATGCCATTATTAAATTATTTATTTATGCAGTATTTAATGTTTTATTGTTGTATTTTATTATAAAAAATCCTAAAAAATTATTTTACAAAATTAGTGTAATTTTATGGTTAATGGCTGGACGGGAGGGTCAAAATTGGGTGTCAACAACTTTTATTAATTTATTAGATTAGTATATATAAGTTAACAAATAAGTAATAACAGATTAACAACTAAATAGATAGTAAAATTAAAATTAATGATAAGATGTAAACTTTTGAACTTTCATAACGTTAATAAGAGTACATAATGAAGTAATAATAATTTTATTTACATATTATGCATCATTTTTGCAAGTTCTTCGTAATCTATAGGTTGATTGAATTGGTTATGCTCCATAGCCTCTAAATCTGGAGTATTAATTTGATCCATCCTCGCTCCGCGCTTCCAAAATATTGCATATTTCTTCATCTTCCGAGAATTAACGTCTCCACATCCTTGATTTCTTCTCTGCGATGCGATCCAATCCATGCGGACTAACACTTCTAATGTGCTTCCACCCAATGAGTGGCGTGTGTCTCTATTTGATCAGTGCTTGGCTAAATGCACTTTCAGAAGCCACTGTTGAGATCGACACATTAAGAACATCCCGGGCCATCGCTGCAAGTACCGGAAATTGTCTTTTGTTATCCTGCCACCATTGTAAAGGGTCAAAATTTTTCTTCGGCTCCGCTGGCTTTTGCAAATAAAATTGCATCTCATCGCAAAATCGGCTTGTGGTTGGTTGTGTTGTAAAGTGCTCCATATGTCTAAAGATTCTTCTTCGCCGTCATCATCAATCCTGCAGTGTAGACACGAACGAACTAGAAGGAATATTAGTAGCAGAGTTGGTGTTATCATGTAATGTAGCATAATATTCATATAATGTAGTTAAATTAGTATCAAGTTTACTTATGCAATCAAATGAAGATGGAGTTTCTGTTTGACCTATTTCCATATAAGTATATAAACTAAATATTAAATTATGACAATCTACTTTTTAATAGAAGGATTTAAGATCGCACAATACAATAAACATCGTGAATAGGAAAAAATATTTTTAAAATTTTTCAAACATAATCAGAATCGCATCTTTATATTTCACATTTGATTTTAAACCATAAAGTAAATATGAAATTTCATATATGAGCTAAAGCATTACAAACTGTTGGGTAATAAGATCACGAAATTCAACGATTGCGATGTAAAATTTACGTAAAATTTTTAAAAGTTCACCAATTGATTTCCAATGTTCGTCGGTTAACATATACATCACGTTCTTACAATGCGCATTTGCAACATGTGTTATGGGTCTTTATACTTATAACATTCTTTTAAAAATAAATAAGTATAATTCCAGTGTAATAATCTCTTCCGACATGAATTTAGGTCTCAAATTAAATTGTTTACATTTTTCTTTAAATTCTATAATTCTATTTTTCCTATTATTACTGAATAACTCCAATGACTCTTTTGACAAGTTTTATTTGGTGAAAATAAATCAAGACCACTTTTAACAATTAAATTATAAATATGACAAGCCAACGAACATGAAATATATCGAAGTGGTGGTTGTACTTCATTTTAAAAGATCTACATCACAGATATTATTAGATCATTATCGAATGATACACAAAGTATTTTATTATAAAGATTATATTTTTGGGCATAAAACAAATAGTTTCGCTTATATATTTTCGGTATGACTTTGATCCTCATACGCATAAAAAGCAATACGTTTTTCATTCTAAAATTTTCATCAATCCAATGACAAGTAATTGTTAAATAATCATAACCGCTCAACGATGTCCAATGTCCAAGTAAAACTAACATGGCATGGAAGGTTAGCAAACAAATATTGCAAGAAAATAACATAATCATTATGAAGTCTAAAAATATCGGCTCTAGTAGTACTACGAGGAACACCTTTAAAAAAAGGATTATATACTCTTTGAATATATGTAATTAAATATGAAGAAGAAGCAAAAGAAAAAGGCAAACAACCTCCGACAATCGTTTTTGCTAATTCAATGCGATCTTTTTTTGGATCGTACTTAGCCAACCCCCCAGTTAATGGATTAAGTTGTTGTTGACCGGGTTCTAAATCAGGGACAGCATTCCATTGTGCCGTATGATCGAATTTTATATGTTTATAAGTGCTCGTCCCCCCGTCACCACCCCCTGTCTTATGTTTATAAGTTTTCCCACAAATATTACATTTAACTCTATCAGTACCCACAACTTTATCATAAAAGAGCCACACTTTACTCCTTTTTTTCTTGCTACTGGTTCTGGTAAAGGAGGTCTACGACTACCACTAGCAGCACTAACATCGTGAAGGAACACTAGGAGGTGTAGGAGGTTCTTGTTCTTCAAGTTCAACAATATTATCTAATTGAACGTTATCACATTCATTATCTTCTATTCCGAAATCTTCTTGCATTTGATCATAATCTATATTTTGATTAGATGATGAAGAACCTACAAATTTTTTACCCCTTGAACTAGATTTACTGTAGATCTGACGCATTCCTTAGTAAAGACATTATAAAATATTTAAATAATCAACAAATAAATATGACAATTTAATAAAATAATTAGAGAATGAAACGAGTGTACCAAACTTGGATTGAATTGATAGAAACTCAAGCTCAAGTCTTGCGTCTTGCTACTTTGAATTTGAAAACTAATAATAATAATAACTTGAAAATTGATAATAAAGATGATTAAGAGAGTATGAGAATAAGAGAAATGTTGTGTGATAAAAATGAAGAAAATGTAGAGAATTTATAGATTTTTTAAAGGGTAAAAATGGAATTAAAATAAAAAAAAAAAAAAAAAAAAATAGGGCCAAATGACCGTTGCCATGCCCCCCGGCCCCCCTCCCAGCGGTTGAAATGGCCGTTGGGCAAAATTTAATTTTTTAATTTTTTTATTCAAGTGCAGGTTAGCAGAATGGAACATTTTCGTTCACAGACGCCTTACCGATTTTATAACGTGCGGGTTGGGGGCCAATCCAACCCCAACGGTATGCCCTGCGTCGGTCGGCCGTCAGGTTAAACTCTGATCAACCCATGCCGGTTGTGAGTTATTTTCAAAAGCAACTTTTCCATCTTACATATTCAATCCATTATAGATAATCTCTTTGTTGTTATCACACATTAGATGTGTATAATAATTATAAATAGATTTCTGTATAAAATTATACTAATTTAATTTTAACGAAGAAAATAAAAATGCAACAAATAAAGTATATAAAAAGATACTCACTTCGTCCCCAAAAAGATTGTTCTAGTTTGATTTGACACAAAATTTAAGAAATAAAGGAAGACTTTTGAAATGTGTGGTCCAAAATAAACATTAGATATTTGTGTGACTATAAATTATCTCATAAAATTAAATTGTTTCTAAATATAGAAAAGTGACAATTTTTTTGGAACAAACTAATAAGAAAAGTATGACAATCTTTGTGGACAGAAGGAGTAGTACATGATTTATATATGAAATTATTTGCATAATTTCGATAACCAAACTAGTTCAATTAGACCATTAAAGATTTATGGTATAATAGTAAATATATTTTCATCTTTAATAAAAAATTACGAGTTCAAACCAACGCCTAGCTAGGAGCGTGGTTAGTGTCACCTCTCTTGCGCTAATTGTGCATCTACCAGATATTTATTGTATTGCCTCAAAGTAGTGCTCGGCTAGATTCCTACCATGAACGGATATACATTTCATCCCTATCACCGGGCTCACATAGACAAAATACTTATGCTTATCATCACAGTATTTGATATTAAGACTTTACTGACTAAAGTGAGACTTTCCTGCGTGAATTAGTCGAGCCTAGTTGGGTACAAAATACTGGATAGGAGTGACAAAAAAAATTCAGGGTCTAAGTGTAATTTACAAAACTTGTATTTTCATGGTGGATCATGAATATGTCCAACAGTGCTCTTCGCACGCAATTCACAGTCTCAAGTCTCAACTCTCAACCTTGCATCTGCATGCACGATCTTCCTCTTTATCCCTATTCTCTTCACTATAATAACGCTATTTTTATACCTCTCCTTGTTCTTCTTCTCTGTTGCGAAACCCTAATTTGAAGTTGAAATCGGAAAAAACAAAAATGTCGTGGTTGAGATCAGCCATGAATAAAGCAGTGGAGGTTGGGAATAACAACCTCACACGCACTGTTAGGAATTACGCCGATTCTATCGTTCAACATGCCGGTCACGCAGTAGCTGAAGGCGCTAAAATCTTACAGGATCGCATGGTAGGTTTTATTACGAATCAATGTCTATTTCAGTTTTTGCTGATCTATTGAGCTAAAAATATGTGTTAGTATCAAACATAGAAAGCATAGTGCATTGCGATTTAAATTGCGTACTCTTAGCTACTAGTGATAGTTGTTCGTGTGTGAAGGAGAGAAATTTGCTGCATTTTTATAATGTGCTTGTGTATACGTTAATTAGAAGGAAAGGTAAGTATAATGTTGTTTGGTGAAGTAGTCGGTTGAGAATTGAAACGATGTGCTGGTTGCAAGTCATTATTTTTGGAGAGACGAGCAATTAAAATGTAAATGCAATCAGATTTTGTTGATCTATTGAGCTAAAAATATGTGTTAGTATCAATTATAGAAAGCATAGCGCAGTTTTCCTTTTTTAATTTTCCACCGAGACTCGAACTGGTGAATTGCGATTTAAATTGTGTACTCCTAGCTACTAGTGATAGTTGTTCATGTGTGAAGGAGAGAAAATTTGCTGCATTTTACAGTGTGGTTGTTTGTATACTTAAATTAGAATGAGAAGCAAGTATATCCTTGTTTGGTGAAGTAGTCGGTTGAGAATTGAAACGATGTGCTGGTTGCAAATCATTGTTTTTTGGAGTCTAGCAATTAAAATTAGAGTGCAATCAGATTTCGCTGATCTATTGAGCTAAAGATGTGTCACTATCAAATATAAAAAGCATAGTGCAGTTTTCATTTTTTTTCTACCGAGATTTGAATTGGTGCATTGCGGTTTAAATTGTGTAATCCTAGCTACTAGTGCATATATGTGGTATTGGTAGTTGATAGTTGTTCATGTGTGAAGGAGAGAACATTTGCTGCATTTTTACACTGTGCTTGTTTGTTTACTTAAATTGGAATTAGAAGCAAGTATATCATTGTCTGGTGAAGTAGTCAGTTGAGAATTGAAACGATGTGCTGGTTGCAAGTCATCTTTTTTGGAGAGATGAGCAATTAAAATTTGAATACAATAGATTTTGTGTTTCTGATCATTTAGCTCCATAAACCTGCTGGTTAGGCTTAATGTGATATTCTGTAAGTTCAATGAATCAATCAACCAATATAAAAATTGTGTTTCTTTGGCGATGAGTACACAGTGCATTTAAGTGATACTGGTATTTGATAGTTGTCCATGTGTGGAAGGGGAGAAAATTTGCTGCATTTTTACAGTGTGCTTGCATATATTGGTGAAGTAGTCTGTTGATAATTGAAACGATGTGCTGGGTTTCATTATTTTTAGGAGTCGAGCAATTAAAATTTGCATGCAATCAGATTTTGGCGTTTCTGATCATTTAGCTCCATAAGCCTGCTAGTTAGGCTTAATGTGATACATTGTAAGTTCGATGAATCAATCAATCAACCAAGCCCTCAAATCCTAAATAAGTAGAGATTGACTATATGAATCCTCTATAGCTCAATCAAAAGCAGACTACAGAAACTAATAACTGAATGCCAGTACTGATATGAATCAGAGAAAATGAACGAATGCATCTAAATAATTTGTTTGCTTTGCTGGTACATCAATCGTAAATGAGTTAAAAAAATATTTTATTGGAAAAAGTTAGAAATGCTACAGGGCTATCACATATAAGCACATAGCTCAAATAGAGCTTAATTACTAAAATCTTCTGTGAACTGTCCAATTCTATGTCTAGGAGCCCTTGTGATTGCACTTCATTTTTTTTATGTGAAGTAAAGAAAGCATGATTAATTCGTTTCTTCATGACAGGGGAATAGGAACTTCAAAAGATTTAAACAGACGGTCCAAAGATTGGAAGAAGCTTCTATTTCCTGCAAGGGACCAGAGAGAGTTCAGTTGATGAAAAGGTGGCTAGCTGCACTTAAAGCAATTTATAACATGTCTGAGGTTTCTGTTGAAGATAAAGAGAAGAACAATGAGCAGCAGCATCCTTCTGAGGAACCAAAAAAACAACCACTGGTGAGTAGGTTGATCTTGGATGTTCTTGCTCTGTTATCTTTCTCCTATTACCATGAAACAGGATTTAATTCACTCCATGTAGACATAATTTCTCTAGTTTTGTCTTTTAATTGCATACAAGAAAAAGACAATCTTAGGGAACTAGTTTCTCTTTTAAGATTTCTATGTCTTAGATACCATGCAGTTAGGATGCTTTTTTCACCACTCGGATATTCAGATGAGGTGAAAAGATAAATGTTCTAACAGTTTTCCTTCACTGATTTTCTTTACCGTTGTTTCATCTTATGTAATTATCATTTGAAGAGTTGATCTTAGTATCTGCTGTTCTCCTTCATCATGGTTCTTTTGCTGTTTTGAAATCTTTGCTCCTCCATTCAATCTCTATCTTCTGTTTTAAAATCGGTAAAGCAGCCTCCGACTTCAGTTTGTCCTGTATCCTGCTTTGATGCCTCTATCCACTGATTTGACAAGCTAACCGTGCTGGATCCTGATTGTGGCACTTATATGACTCTTGCTATTACCTACCTATTGAATTAACTTGTGCATAGTATCAGATAAGTGAAGGGGAGCCTTGGAGTAACTGGTAGTTGCTTCCATGTGACCAGGAGGTCATGGGTTCAAGCCGTGGAAACAACCTCTTGCAGAAATGTGAGGTAAGGCTGCGTACAATAGACCCTTGTGGTCCGGCCCTTCCCCGGACCCGCACATAGCGGGAGCTTAGTGCACCGGACTGCCCTTTATAGTATCAGATAAGTATCTCTTGATTATGTATCCCTCACGCACCAACTAAATTCCTGTAATTAGTTGTTTAGCATCTATGCACACTATAGGAAATTATCTTGTGAGACATTGGTGAAGCAGAGTGTAGCCTCTTCATTATGTGCAAATTTGGAAGAAAATGTGGATCAGGGACTTTTGTCATGACCAGTTGTATATGAGTTCTGCTGCTTAGGATCTGGGTATTCTTGCTACTTTCTCATGAGCAGTGTATGAAAAAGAGCTTTTTCTTTTTGTTAATGTTATCTACTTGTTGCGCGCAATCATCACCAATTACTGCTGATTGTTTAGGTTGGACAAGGAAGAGTAGTCTCCGCTCCCTTATTTTCTTTTGGTGTAAACAAAAAGTTCCTTGTTGTATAGATGATTGGGCGGAGTTTGTAGAGAATCATATTTTGTAGATTCTTTTACCTTTTGTATACCCCTTTGTACACGGTCGATTTGGCCATGTTTATGAATGAAATACTTTTACTTGTTCAAAAAAAAATACCCTCTACTTTAAAGAATAAGATTGGAGAGTCTGAGTCATTGAGGGAGTAAAGTAGGAATCATCCACTGTAGGGCTCGTGTAGGGTTTTTTGGAGGTGGAGTTTTCCATAGCAGAATAAAAATAAACCTGATTGTTTTCCCCCTCTTAATCTTTTGTTCTTTTAGTTACAGGTCATTTCTTTATACTTTTGTTACTTAGGGAGAAAACTCAAATCACAAAATTTTGGTGTTTTTTGTCTTTTTCATACATCTTCTTTGGTTGTTGATTCCATTTCCATTTATCCTTGATATAAAAAAATTACATTCGCGATATTTGGTTTCATACAGATTGACTTAACCCATGTTTATAATTTTATAGGTTCTCTATTACGATTCTGAGATGGGCGGTGAGCCACTGAACTTTCGTGATGTCTTTCTTTATAGTAAAGCTTTGGAGGGCATATCCATATGTATGGTATGCTACATTCCTAAGTCCTGCTTGCTTTTGATAAAGAAGTTGCAATTATTTTTGGTTTCTCTTGTAACTCTTGTTCATGTTTCACTTTGGCTCAATTTGGATCTTCATGATTGCTTTAATTTTTTCATGAAGTGTTACAACTATTGTTTTATTTGAGCAAAGACGCATATGGAGAATGTTTTATTTTGAGCGATATTTATAAAAAAGATGTTATATTTGGCTGACGACACCTCTGGAGAAATGTTGGTGCTTTATGTTTTGTCTGCCAGGTTGTGTAATATCTTTTGGTCTTGGACTTTTCACATGTACTTTGGTTGTCGCGTGGATCTCAAATTGCTGATCGTCTAGGTTAACTCTTTTCTGTGATTCAGATTCTTGAAGCGCCAAATGAAGAGGAAGTCTCTCTCCTCCTTGAATTATTTGGGTGAGTTCATTTAATATTATAGTCCATGAGTATGTGATTTCATATCATGTATGTCATTTTGATAACATATAATTAAACTGTCTTCCAGTATGTGGTATGTGGGGAACGGGTACAGTTATTAACAGAAACTTTACTGTGTTTGGTTACATGCAGACTCTGTCTCACTGGGGAAAAAGCGGTTCATAATGCAATAGTCAGCAGCATACAGGATCTGGCAAAAGCTTTCTCGAACTACCAAGATGAAGTATTGGTAAGAGACAGTCTTTCCATCTTTTATAAACATATGCCATAATTGATAAGCTCTTGATTTTCGTGGCTCTCCAATCAATCCGTTGACAGGTAAAACGTGAGGAGCTATTGCAGTTTGCGGAAAGTGCCATCACAGGGTTGAAAATTAACGCGGATCTTGGCAGGTATTACTTCTTATAACACCTGAAATATTTGACATCTTTGTATAAGTCATTTCATTTTTCTTTAGTCCATGAGTAACTGCGTCTTATTATTTTATGATAGGTAAGTTGTTGCGATTTTTCTGTATGCTACGCAAGTGAACGTATCACAATGTAGTACTAATCTCGGTAGGACTGAGTATCGTCCACAGAGACTGAATTATCAAGTACCGATTTACGAACCTTTAGTTTCTATTTGACAAACGTTAATGAGTTTTGGTTTCTAAACTAAGAACTAACAACTACGCAATAAGCAAGAATAAACTAAGGATGAAAATATTTGGAGTTTAAATCAGTTATGAATGTAATTAGGGTTTCCAATCTCTTCAACTATCTACTCTATCACTCGTTAATGCAAGACTAATGATTCTTCTTCTTATTAAGATAACAAGTTAACTGAGGTTTTCTATATTCCGGTTAGGACATATAAAAACTAACCTAAGTGGGAATTTTCTATATTTCTATGATAAATTTTACCACATAGGAGGATTAAGATCAATAACCTAAAAAGCTACACAGGCAATCGTGATACTGTCGTTCAAGATTAAACCTACGTCTAGTCAACTATAGCATATTCAAATCTCCCTTTTCTGATCTCGATTTGAAATCATATACGCAATGAAAACTAATGGTCAGTCAATTCTCATTCAATAGACACAAGTTGAATAGATCTTAATAGACGAAGAAGCACTAACAATACATTAAATTATGAAAGAGTTTCAAGCGATTCGATAGAAAACCCTAATAAAAGTAATTAGCTCATAAACAACTAATCAACTCAATATTCAACATAAACTGAATTAAAGTAAAGAAGAGAAAAAGAACTTGAACAATTGATGTCTCTAATTGTTTCCTGCCTCTTGTTTCTTGCCTCCAAAAGTATTGAATATGAGATGAGATAATCCCTAAAATCTGTTCCTGAGAAAATACCTTCTTGGACCTTTTTACCCTCTTTGAAAACCGATTTTTCTCGCTAATTTCCGCCGGCTGGGCGCTCACCTTCCGGAGTCATCGCGATCGGCGTCGCGGCGCCTCCTCCAGGCGCTGCGCCTCCTCCAGCGCCGCTTCTCCTCCAGCGCCGCGTTCGCTTTCGCGCGGCTCTTCGTCATTTTCGTCCGGATCTTTGCCCTTTTATGCTTCCCGGGACTTCTTTGATTGATTGCTTGGGATCCGAGGTGTACTTTTATCCTCAAAATCAGCTTATTTCCTCTTGAATTTGCCTTATCCTATCTGAATCGCTAATAACCTGAAAACACAACACAAAACGTATAATATTGTACAAAAAAAATAAAAAAACAACACAAGACTCCCTAAAATACACTCTAAAAATAGACTAAAAATAGACTCAACAAACACCCCCAAACTTAAACTTTACTCGTCCTCGAGTAAAGAACTCTAGACACCCTAAAAAGAAAAACACACAGAGACTCTAAAAAATGAATCAAGTCAACTACAATAGATTATGCCTCGAAGATCATGAACATATGCAATATCATTTTCAGAAACATTCTAGCCACTAATTTGCTATCTAGAATTTCAAGTCAGATAATCATCAAGCTTGCTTAAGGTTATTAAGACATATGATCACTCAACCATGATTACTGACTCAAACATGTATTCAATATCAGTTTATGTCGAAATAAATTCTTTCCAACAGTCCATCAGGCCAAAATTCTATAAGCTTGCTAACTTGCTTCTCTCCCCAAATGTAGACACACATGCTTAAAAATCAATAGGACTTTTATAGGTTGTATCGTTAGGCTTAGGCATGGGCAGATAAAATGTCATTTAGGCTTAAGATTACCATAAGCATAGAAATCAACCAATCCACACTTGATATCACATTACAATTCACCACAATCCCCCATTTTTCTTCTTTTCTTTTCTAGATTGAGAAAATTCACACTTCAAGTTACACTCCCCCAAATTTATTTTTGATGTATATACGAGGAGAGTGTATTTTTTTTTCGAACTACAACACTCCCCCAAACTTGTTTTTCAATGTATGAACAAGAGGTGTGTAGTTTATCTAAAATGTATGAACAAGAGGTGTGTAGTTTATCTTTAGATGATTATTCTCTCAATCTTTTTGTTCTTCTATTGATAGCACCAATCTCCAATACCAATTACAACAATTCAATCCCCACTCATAAACTTCTATACTTATGGCAATTCAAGGGAATGGAATAATAGTAAAAAGTTTCAAGTAGGCTCAAGGATAGGTATTAATCAACAAAGAAGGATTCATTAAGGCTCAAAAGGGTAACTAGGGATTAATTTAATCAAGGGTGGCTTGAAAGGCTCAAACGTTCCAAAGATGACCTAAATCATTTTTCTAAGCATGCATTTCTAGAATTTCGTCTCAAGTAGCAAGGAAGTAAGTTCTAGAATTTTCCATCATCTTTCCTCAAACCAAAATTCACTCATGCATAAACCGAGTAATTAAGTACAAGCAAGTTAATAGTCATGAACAAGTTTTCATCATTATTAATAATCAAAAGCAAACTCACAGACTATCCAATTCAAGCACACAGATTTATGCATTTCATGACTATCAATAACATCCAATTCTATCACATGCAATCACTCAATCTCATGGGCTATTGTTTTTAACTTGATTCATTGACACAAGACACTAACAATAAACAAACAACTAAACATATACAATTTAAAAACTACTAACTCAAAACAACAACAACTCACACGAAATAATAAGACTCCCCCCAAACTTATTCAACACATTGTCCCCAATGTGAAAAGTAAATCAAGAGTAGGACGACTTACATACACAACAAAGCGATTCAGAATGGTGGCGGCTGTAGATACTGCCAAACAGGCGCCGCGACTCAACACTTGGGCGCCACGACGCTTTTAACCAAAACATTATGCCCAGTTCACTGCCTCTTAGGCGTCGCGGCTCAGCTCCTGGGCGCCGCGGCGCTTCACTGACCCTTGGTTTATTTTTCTTCAGATTTCAGCATTGAGGTCATTTTCCATCGGAGTTAGCCCCATTTCACCTACCATAAAAAACATAGACCAAGAGACAACAAAGTATTGAGATTGTTCAAAACAAAACAACAACAACAATCCAGTGAAATCCTACAATGTGGGGTCTGGAGATGATAGAATGTACACAGACCTCACCTACACCTTGGGTAGAGCGGCTATTTTCGGGAGACCCTCGGCTCAAGACAAATCATATTCAGGCAAAACAAGCAAAGCAAAACAAAGTATGAGAAACGGTCAGACTCAGACGGGAAATTAAAGCATTGTGGACATGCAGATAGTAAAAATCAAATACGCAATGGTAGTGCATTCGAACAATATGAGGCAGTAGCTAACAGGAAGCAGTAGCTAACACAACTAAATAAGATAAATAAATTACACTAAAGAACACATAACAGCAGGAATCAAACTACAGAGTACTAAAGAGCAATAATGCGCCTATAAGTGTGACAGACTAATCGAACCTACAGTAATAACACTACACTATCATTTTGTAAGCGTAAAAAGGACTACGCTCGACTACCCTTCTACCCTAATCCGTGTCCTTCACAACCCCCTATCTAAGATCATGTCCTCAGTAAGTTACACCTGCGTCATATCCCGTCTAATCACCTCTCCCCAATATTTTTTTGACTTACCTCTACCCCTCCTGAACCCATTCATAGCCAACCTCTCACACCTCCGCATTGGGCATTTGTGTCTCTCCTCTGCACATACCCGAACTATCTCAACCTTGCTTCCTGCATCTTATCCTCCACCGAGGTCACTCCCACTTTATCCCGGATATCATCATTCCTAATCCTATCTCTCCTTGTATGCCCACATCCATCTCAGCATCCTCATCTCTGCAACTCTCATCTTTTGTATGTGTGAAGTCTTGACTGGCCAAAACAAAAAATTAAAATAAAACAAGTAAAATGTTGGGTTTTCTCCCAATAGCGCTGTCTTTAACGTCTTTTAGCCGGACGCAACTTTCATATTCATTCAAGGGGGTAGATTACCCCTGCAACATAGCCATTTCAGGACTTTTTTTCTTTCTTTTTCTTTCTTCTTTTCCCAAAGAGGGGTTCAGAGGGGTGCACTCCCTTTGCATTCCACAAGCTCACTACCTTTACTGTTATTGTCTTTGCATTGTTTTAATTTTACTTCAAGAGCATAAGTACTCTTGAAGCTTTCCTCAGACGCGCCTTTTTCAATTACACCAATGGAAAAACATTTATCACTTTCTCTTGGATCAGTGGTTGCCCTGAAGACGTTGAAGATCACTTCGTCTTCTTGAACTGGGAGTTTTAACTCTCTTTTATCAACATCAATGAGTGCTCGCCCTGTGGCTAGGAAGGGTCTTCCAAGGATAATAGGCATATTTTCATCTTCTTCCATATCCAGAATAATGAAATCAACCGGAAAGATGAACTTCCTCACTTTCACCAGCACATCTTCAATTATACCTCGGGGATGCTTGATTGAATGATCAGCTAGCTGCAAAGTGATGGTTGTTGGCTTTGCTTCACCCAACCCAAGTCTACGAAACACCGATAAGGGCATCAAATACTAGCTCCCAAATCACACATGGCATTCAAAATTTCCTATAGTGCAGGGTATAGTGAATCTTCCTGGATCCTTCAACTGGGGCATCTTCCTTTGCATTCTTCAGTTAATGTCACTGTCTCATACTCTTCTAGCTTCCTCTTTTTAAAGAGGATTTTCTTCATAAACTTGACATAACTGGGCATCTGTTCTAGAACTTCAACAAAAGGGATGTTGATGGGCAGTTTCTTGAAAACCTCCAAAAACGTAAAAAATTGTTTATCAAGAGAATTCTTTCTAAGCCTCTGGGGGTATGGAATTCTGACTTGAGGTTCCATAATACCGCTGCGGTGCTTCTTTGACGCAGATCGGTCTTCGAGAACCACTAACCTTTCTGAATCTGATGCTTCACCTGATTTGTCATTCTCCTCTGCAGATGATGAAAGTGGAGTTGGTTCGACTTGCTTACCACTTCTCAAAGCTATGACTTGACATTGCTCCCTTGGGTTTACAACAGTATTGCTAGGGAGATTCTCTGCGTTCTGTTGTTCAGCATATTCGCCAATTGTCCCACCTGTGTCTCCAAGTTCCTGATAGATGATCTAGTCTCTGTCATGAATTGGGTCTGAGAATTTGTAAGAGTCAACGAGTCTGCTTGTAATTCATTAGGCTCTGCTTGTTGAACTGGTGGTCTGGGCTGCTGAGAAGATGTAGCTTGACTGTTCGGCCGTTGTGGATACTACCCTTGAAATTGTGGCTGCTGGCCTTGGTCGTTTCTACATGAAAAGTTATGGTGGTTCCTCCACCCCAGATTTTAAGTGTGGTAGAAATGATTGTTGTAGGGCCTCTGAAAATTCCAACTGCTTGAACTTGTGCTTACTCCATAGGAATATTGTTGGGATCCATTGCTGCGCAATGATCAAAAGTATGTGGTCCCCACAAATTTCACATCGAACCTGCGTTTGCCCAACATTTGCAGTCATAGTACTCTGCTGCAATTGCTTTGTCAATGAAGCAACCTGAGCAGTCAACGCAGTGATAGCATCTAACTCATGAACCCCAACTACCTTTCTACGGCTAGCAGATCTCTCATCGGACCACTGATGGTTGTTTGTGGTCATGTCTTCCAATAACTCATGTGCCTCATTGACACTCTTGCTCATGAATGTTCCCCTGCAGCAGCATCAATAATGGTACTAGTAGTACCACACAACCTGTTATAGAAATTGTGGACCAACATCCACTTCTCAATCCCATGGTGCGAACACTTCCTTTGCAGATCCTTGAACCTCTCTCATGCATCATATAAAGATTCTCCATCAAGCTGATAGAAGTTATTTAGTTCTCCCCTGAGCTTCGCAGCCTTTGATGGAGGAAAAAATTTGGCAAGAAATTTCTGTGTCAAATCTTGCCAAGTGGTGATGGAGTTCGCCTGCAGAGAGTTCAACCAGCTCTTAGCTCGATCCCTGAGTGAGAAGGGGAAGAGCCTCAATCGAATAGCATCATCAGTAACGCCATTATATTTAAAGGTCGCACATAATTCCAAGAAGTTTGCTAAGTGCATGTGCGGATCTTCAGAAGGCAACCCTCCAAACTGAACTGTGCCCTGGACCATATGCAGAATTGCTGGCTTGATTTCAAAATTGTTGGCTTCCACAGCTACCGGCTTGATGCATGTTTGCACCCCTATGACTGTTGGCAAAATATAGTCCCTCAAGCTCCTCTCGGTAGGATGCTGGACTCGTCCCATTATGTCTGCCGGTAATTCTTCATTCAACCCGTTATGATTCTGTTGATTTTCCATTGCTACTGAATCAGCAATTCTTTTATTTTTCATGTTTTGCTTACACGCCTTCTCAATTTCCGGATTTAGAGGGACAAGTGTGTCTGCTCCTCTTTTGCTTCGCATAAAACAAAGCTTCCTGAAGTTGATAAAAAACAAGACAAACATATCAAGGCAAAAATATGTTAAAAAAAAATAAAACTAAAAAATAAAGATAAAACTAAATTAGAAATAAAATTAGTTATTTCGATATTGATAAAATTTCAGTTCCCGACAACAGCGCCAAAAACTTGTTGCAATTTTTCTGTATGCTACGCAAGTGAACGTATCACAATGTAGTACTAATCTCGGTAAGAAAGAGTATCGTCCACAGAGATTGAATTATCAAGTACCGATTTACGAACATTTAGTTTCTATTTGACAAACGTTAATGAGTTTTGGTTTCTAAACTAAGAACTAACAACTACGCAATAAGCAAGAATAAACTAAGGATGAAAATATTTGGAGTTTAAATCAGTTATGAAGGTAATTAGAGTTTCCAATCTCTTCAACTATCTACTCTATCACTCGTTAATGCAAGACTAATGATTCTTCTTCTTATTAAGATAGCAAGTTAACTGAGGTTTTCTATATTCCGGTTAGGACATATAAAAACTTAACCTAAGTGGGAATTTTCTATATTTCTATGATAAATTTTACCACATAGGAGGATTAAGATCAATAACCTAAAAAGCTACACCGACAATCGTGATACTGTCGTTCAAAATTAAACCTACGTCTAGTCAACTATAGCATATTCAAATCTCCCTTTTCAGATCTCGATTTGAAATCATATACGTAGCGAAAACTAATGGCTAGTCAATTCTCATTCAATAGACACAAGTTGAATAAATCTTAATAGACGAAGAAGAAACACTAACAATGCATTAAATTATGAAAGAGTTTCAAGCGATTCGACGAAAAACCCTAATAAAAGTAATTAGTTCATATACATGCTAAGCTAAGAACTAATCAACTCAATATCCAACATAAACTGAATTAAAGTAAAGAAGAAAAAAGAACTTGAACAATTGATGTCTTAATTGTTTCCTGCCTCTTGTTTCTTGCCTCCAAAAGTATTGAATATGAGATGAGATAATCCCTAAAATTTGTTCCCAGGGCTTATATACTGAGAAAATACCTTCTTGGACCTTTTTACCCTTTTTGAAAACCGATTTTTCTCACTAATTTCCGCCGTCGGCACCGCGGCGCCTCAGCCTTCCGGAGTCACTGCCAGTCAGGCGTCGCGGCGCCTCCTCCAGGCGCTGCGCCTCCTCCAGGCGCTGCCCCTCCTCCAGGCGCTGCGGCCCTTGCCTTCTTGCGCCGCGGCTCTTCGTCATTTTCGTCCGGATCTTTGCCCTTTTATGCTTCCCGGGACTTCTTTGATTGATTGCTTGGGATCCGAGGTGTACTTTTACCCTCAAAATCAGCTTATTTCTTCTTGAATTCACCTTATCCTATCTGAATCGCTAATAACCTGAAAACACAACACAAAACGCATAATACTGTACAAAAACAATAAAAAGACAACACAAGAAAATAGACTAAAAATAGACTCAACACAAGTGCATCTTATTTAGGCGAGAAACGGGAAATCTCCTGCTAACTTAAATTATTTAGGATGGAAAAGAAACAACAATGCATTTAAACATGGCATTGTCAACCTTTCAAAATTTTCTTTTTTTAAACATGACGCTATCTTATTTCCTTTTGATTTCTTATATTCCTTCTGTGTAAATGAAATGATAGTTGTAGAGCCTTTCAAGAGTGAAAAATGGGAACATACAATATCAAGGGCATTTCCACTTTGTGTTAAGTTTTGGGGTAACAAGGAATATCAGGTGTTTCTTTTGAATTAAGATGCGGTAGATATAGCAGAGGTAGGCAGTCCTTGAAAAATGACCAAGGAATCATTTGAGACTTTTGTGATCTTAAATTTGTTTATGATCCAATTCTGTTCTAGACATGCCATTTATGTAAAAAGTCAACTCATTTCAAGGACCTTCTTGTCAGGCAAAGAATTCATTTTGACCATTTTAAAACAATTTGGTTGGTGATTAATGATGGTAAAATATAGGTTACAAGTTTGATATTGTGCCATTTCCCCCCATAAAAATGGCACAATATCAAACCTTTTTTTTTTCAATCTCAAAAAAGTTAGATATTGTGCCATTTTTCTGAAAAAATTATTGTTACGTCCGGGGAGGACAGGAGGAAAGGGGAAGGGGGATGCCACTTGTGATGTTCGAACCTTCCACTTACTTCTGAAGTTGAGGGAGCTCGCAAGTGAGCTACCACTCAACCCCTTGATATTGTGTCATTGATCTCTCCTTTTGGCCTGCGGTTGTTGGTTTTGGTTGTGATAAGTCTTTTCTACCTGCAGAATTGATACCGAAGTCTCCACGTTGAATAAACAACTTGATGAAATGAAAACAGTGAAGGACGCAAGTGGGGATCATGAAACAATTTCCAAAGAGACTGCGGCTTCAATAGAGGTGAACCTGATTGGTGTTCTGTTTTTTTTTGGTTGCTCCATCCACCCTACTTTATTTGGCAAAATATGGCATGGGACTAAGAAGTTAATTCGAACACATGTTATATTAGCAGTAAAATGAGAGGCTATTTTAGTAGTTAAAAATGGTTTGATCAATGAATTACACATCATGATTTAACCTTAAATTGTTAAATGAGTTTAGATCAAAGTTTTTATAATGTGCTGTTACTTGGATGAAGTGTGTCAAACATTTTGAGATGTCCCTGAATGGAATGTGTTGCATAAATCTGGGAAGGTGGTGTTTTATATATGTTTGTATTAGATAAGCATAATCGGTTCATTTTTAAAATGGAAATCTTCTCCATAGAAGAGGAAAGCAATGGAGTATTCAGGCGTTTCTCTCCATTTACTTCCAATTCATAAATCTGATCAGTCATCCAGAATTTCCGAATATGGTCTGATCCTGTGTTATAAAATGGTAACATATGTTTCACTTCAGAGAAGAAGAATACTTCACTCTACAGGCTTGACGAGTTAATATCTTTTTGTAGGCCTTATCTAGAAGAAGTTTACATGTTTTTATTTTTCAATGTAGTGTTTTGTTATGTCAAGTGATTCATGAGGTTACTGCATGAGATTCACTTTCCATTGCATCAGCAATAGACTTCTACACTTCAAATAATTGGTAAATAAGTGTCTTAACTTACCACAAACACGTATTTCTCAAGATCTTGTTACTTTACGAATTAGCTTATTGAAGATGGATGTTGCATTAGGGGCTTTCATTAATTTAAAGCATGATAAGAGACCGAAATGAATGAAATTTTCCTAGCACTGCATATGTTAGGCCAACCTACTTATCTTTTGTAGTGAGAAATTAATGAAATAGTCAAATGGCCGTTGTATTTTTCCACTAGGCTCTGAAAGCGGCACTTGCACATATTCGGGTCTGCTCCAGATTAGAAGGGCTTCTACTGAAGAAAAAATCTCTTAAATATGGGGACTCCTCGGAAGTACATTCTCAAAAGGTATATATCCCTTTAATCTGATCATGTTTGTTTTCTGAAACAAAAGGCCTGGTCTCCCTTCTTGGAGTGCATCATTCTTCTCTTCTGTTTCACATGCTGTCAGTCAAAAAATTGATATATCATATATGTGATGTACATTAGCGTTTAGAAGTCTCTGGGATGTTTTCCCCAAAAATGATATAATCTGCTCGCGTACTTTTTTACGCCTTGGGTTGTGCGTCCCATATGTTGCAAAATGTTTCTTCTTAAAATTTCTTTTACGTATTTGATTACTACTTATATTGTTTGTATTTTTATTTTCTAATTTTGTATTCATTGACTTCCCCACTCGTGGGAATATACTGGGTATGTTGTTGTTGTTGTTAGTATTCATTGACTTCGATATTTTCTTAAACTGATAATCATTGACTTTGATATTATTATGGGCCTACATATTTAACTTCTGTATGTTTCCTTTTTGAATTTTACTATTTTTAATGTTCTTTTTCCATCATATCCATATTTTTTTATTCATTTCTTGGTGCCTTGCTCCATTATAGGTAAAACTCCCGCCTCTGAGAATACTTATTTATGCCAATGTATTAGTATAGATTCATTTAAGCTCAAACTCATGATCAACTTTTTTGTCAAGCATGCTATTGTTGGCTGAGTTTACCATATTTCAAATTTTTCCACTCGAGTCATTTTGGTTTCATTGAAATCTTTCTTTTTCTTTCCCCTTCTTTCTCCCTTTTTAGTTTGTTTTGTTTTTCATTTTTGTTTCCTTGGGGATTAGTGTTCTACGCTTTTTTGATGAAGAGCTTAGTGTTCTACTTCTACAACTACATTTTGTGAAATAGCTGCTTTGGTTCTTCCCTTTCTATATGTTGGGATATGGTATAGTGGATATCAAGGCAGCACTTTTCAGTTGTTAAATCAAGCCTTTCACTTTGTTTTCCTGTTTTTTGGCTTCTGTGCCAGTATGCTTGAAATATAAGGTCAGCATTTCCTAGTTCCTTTAATGCTCTGATAGTATCATGCTTCGATAATTTCTCTGACTAAATTTTATTAACACAAAGACTAGTGGATTGATGAGGCATGTTGTTTCTAGCAAATCATCCATTCCTCTACACAAATAGGTGCTTTGCATCTATCACCAGATTCAAGTAATTATCTGACTAAATTTTATTAACACAAAGACTAGTGGATTGATGAGGCATGTTGTTTCTAGCAAATCATCCATTCCTCTACACAAATAGGTGCTTTGCATCTATCACCAGATTCAAGCAATATTCAACTGTTTGCAGGTTGATAAGTTGAAACTCTTATCTGAATCTCTTGCTAGCTCCACCAGCAAAGCTGAAAAGGAGATCTCAGATGACAGGTTAAAACTGCACATTTCAATTTCTCTGTCTCAGCATTCTGTTAAAAGTTGACAAAGTTGCAAATTATTTGATTAGTCACTATCAAGGCCTAGACCTTGGCCTTATATATGTTTCTTTTTTAGATTTTCATCTTCTATTTATTTATTTACTTATTTATTTCTGTTCTTGGAAAAATTGCTAATGAGTATCTACATAACTAATTGTTCTATTCATTTCTTACTGTGGACAGAATTCAGAAAGAGGAGGCACTAAAATTTCGTGTTGCCAAGACTGGTGAAGTTGGTGAAATAGAGAAGGTAATGCTCTTATAGGACATTACATTGTTGTTGGAATGCTTCATATGTTCCAAGTGTAGTTACATAAAAGGCCTAGGTTTTCCATTCATTTCTTGAAATTTCCTGACATGGCTGTTTTTGATATGTAGTCATAACTTTGCTTCGTTCCTCCTTGACATTATTTATTGTAATATTTCCCGCGTATTTTCCGCATTAACCTTGACAAGTTAGTGAAAGCAGTTGATCTTCTGGTTGGACTAAATTTTTTGAGGTTGTGGTGCCTTTGCTTGTTTTTTGAGGAATTAGCAGCTGAGATTTCAGCTCTGGAGAAACAAAGGAACGAGATTGAAGCTCAATTGAAGCAGGTAATCAGTTTTTCATGGAAGACACCATCCATACCTTGTTTTTATATATTTAAATTATTTACCTATAAAAATAGAACGAACACCCCCCCACCCCCACCCCACCCCACCCCGTCGTTTACAGTAAACATACAAGTTGGATGTTTAAGATGTATTATCATAACAAATGCGCTATCTTTGACAATCTCTTTTCGTCATATAAACTTCAACTTGTATGAAGTTTATGTTAGATAAAGACAAGGTGCGCTTGTCTGTAGTTTTCAGATAATATGATACTTTTGCCTCTCCCTAATTCTGCAATAATTTTTTCATGCTATGAAATTGAGCTTGCCAAAGACAAATCCATACAAGTATGATTTCGTCAATTGTCTTAATGATATGGGGCGGTATGACGGATAGGCTAGGTCTCGACAAGAAAAATTATCATCTGTGAAAGGGAAGCTTCTAGCCTCTGGAAATTCAGAAATATGTTAACTAGGTAACGTTCCTTCCTTTTTTAGCTTTGCTGTATCCATTATGATACACCAAAAATCTTCAATGCCAAACTGATTTTGATTCAAACCCATTTATTTTATTAAGGAATTTTATAATGAGATGTTATTTTAGGATACGGTGAAGCATTAAATCTATCTCTCTTTGTAGCAAAGAACATAATGATGACATTGAAATCTTCCAAGTGTGTCCAACATAGTAGTCTTTGGTTAGTTTACAACAACATACCCAGTGTAATCCCTCAAGGTGGGGTCTGGGAAGGGTAGAGCGTACGCAAACCTTACCCCTACCTTGTGGGGTCTTTGGTTAGTTTAGGAAGAGTAATATATCTTTTCACAAAAAAAATTAGGTTCTTGTAAGAGAAGGATCTGTTATATAGGCAAAACTGAGAAAATAGTGATGGTAAATACTCACTGTATATGTAGGTTCTGGTGAAACATAGCCTATATGCCAATGTGATTGTGATGTGGATAAGTGCAATACATAGATATTGAGGTTAAATCATAATGCATTCTTCAGTCATCTCTACCTCCTAAGGGTAGGGGTAAGGTCTGTGTACGCTCTACCCTCCCCAGAACCCACTTGTGGGATTACACTGGGTATGTTGTTGTTGTTGCATTCTTCAATCAACTTTAATAACTAACAACTTACATGATTATAGACTTGCACCACCTGTATCTCCACACAATGTTTTCCATTATATCTCAGTGGTACCTGTCAAGTTGAGATAGTATAGAAGGTATTCATGATAAGTCTTCACTAATTGAAAAGAGTCTGAGATTGCTTTAGTTTTTTTCCCATGTAAATCCAAATGGCTCAATACTAGCCAAAAGAATAACTACTAACCTTAAACGAAGCTAAAGGACTGATTCCAATAATTTAATACATGTTCTAGGTCAAAGTCAAGAAAAAGTCAAACCCCAGACCCGGGGTCAAAATCCAAAATTGATTCTAAAATTGAGTTACTCATTCCTTATAGATTCGTGCTAATTTTCCATGTTACTGTCCTGACTAAACTGGATTTCTTTTAGGTTAATATCTCCTTGGCAGCAGCTAGTGCACGGCTTCATAATGTCCGAGAAGAGGGGGACCAATTCTATGAAGCTAATGACCAGATTGTTGCTCATTTAAAAACTAGAGTATGTCTTTAATTTGCTTTTGACAATCAATTCTTCTTTTGCTTAGCATCTAACTCCAGTTCCTAAGTTGTATCCAATATGGATCTCTATTGTTCTCTTTTACATTTGGCCATAAGTTCTCTACATCGTCGTAGGAAGACGAGCTATCAAAGTCCATTGGCTCATGTAGAGTGGAGGCAAATGTTCTTAGTTCATGGATCAATTTTTTGGAGGACGCTTGGGCTCTTCAGTCCTCCTACACAGAGACCAAAGACAAGGAGGCCAAGTATGTTACAGGATTTATCACATGATCATTCTTCCAAATTTCAGAAAAGAACCTTTAAACGTACTTCACCTAATATTTTAGTTTGTTAAACCTTATCCTCAATGGATATACTTGGAGGTTGCTTTAATATTATTTTAACTGTTGCTGCCTTGCATTCTTCTAGTGTTGAATTGGAAAGGCATGAAGATTATTTTGTGAACTTGGTCTTGCAACTTCTCTCTGCTTACGAGGTACTTTTTGAAAAATGATTTTAGTTGCTTTTTCTATGCCGTCCTTAGAATAACTCTTTCATCAATTATCTGTTGCTTGCACAGAAAGAGTTGAAGCCTTCTATTGATCGTATTAGAAAATATGTGGAAAACTTGAGGAGTTTAGGTGAAGGGTAAGGCCTTTATTCGCATTCATAAGCCTGTATATTTTTCTGATCACATTCTTAATTGCTTATTTTGTTTTCATATAAGCAGCTCAGCAAAAGACTCTGGTCCGGCTTCTGGTGAATCAAAAGCATTGAGCCCTAGGAAAAGTCTGGAGTTGGAGTACCTGGACTATGAAGCCAAGGTAAAAATTGACTGCTCGAGACCGATCTGATGAACTAAATGAAATTGGTATTCATTTTGAGTCACAAGCTTCGAGCTGCCTCCACTCTTCCTATCCAAGACCTAAATCTAGTGGAGGTCATTGTTGATTTGCAAGCTTTATCTATTCCAACTTGCGCTATGGTTTGTGATTAGTGTTTAAATTTATCAAGTGCCTTAATTGCCTAGTTAGGAGCAGCTGATATTTGTTTTCTGTTTGATATTTTATGTTTGTGCACTCCGCACTTATTGGAGTAGCTGACATGGCACCATCCTTGTCTCTGGGACTTGAAGCTTGTGAGCGTCACCTTCCCCTCGTTTTATGAGTTGGAAATCTTCTTTATCATTCCAAATCTGCAAAACACTTTATTTTCTAATTTCCATATCCACGCATTTAACTTTGAAAAACCCAGTGCAGAGGCCATTTGTTTGGGTTGCTCTCCCCTTTTACTTTCTTCCATCTACTTTGCAATAGCAAGCCAGATTCGTAAGGGTATATGTCTCATCTTAGTGCAGATTATAACCACCTTCAGTGTAGTCGACAACATGATGGAGCAGTTCTATGCTCAAAAAGGGAAAGTATCCAGGTTTGCTTGTGCTAGATGTTTTTACTGTTTCCAGTAGCTTTTATTGGATATCAAGCTCTACGAAGTGATCTACTTCTCTTTTCATTCAGGAAAGATGATCCAAAGATTAAAGAGCTGTTTGAGAACATTGAAAAGTTACGAGAAGAATTTGAATCTATTGAGAGACCAGAACTGGAAATGGAGGCCCCGGAGGTTCCCACCCAAGAGGGAGACGCTTCATCTCATAAAACTCTTGATGGAAGTTTATCAGAACCTGCAAACAAGGCAACGGAAGCCTCTGCAACTGCAACTGAGACAAAGGAGGAAAAAGAACCACCTTCTACCAAAAACACTGTCTCGCATAAAATTCTAGATGAAAGTGTATCTGCAAGAAAGGCAACAGAAGCCCCTGCAGTTGGCGAAAAGAAGGAAAAGAAACTGGCTGCTATCAAAGCCGAGGAAATGTATGAAGCAGAGTTGGCAAAATTGGAATCTGAGTCTGGTAACATTAACCAGGATTACTCTGCAGAAGAGATTGGCGGCTGGGAATTTGATGAGCTGGAAAATGAGTTAAATTCTGGGGACTCGGGCAAAACCCGGAAACAATAGAAACACGTAACGACAAAACTCAGAAATCTTCGACCTGTGTCTAATAATCAATCGACAGTCATTTATGTAACACCAGTATAAGAAACTATCAGACCTAAGCTGCTAAACTGAACAGTCTTCCTTACAAGTTGTATCTCTGGATGTAGTTAGTTTCATGTATTTATTCTGTATAAATTCGCGAACTTGTGGATTTGCATTTCATATCAGAATCATGTAGAGACTTTGTTAGGATGATAATATTCAAATGTAGTCTGACTATACCCGAGAAGCCTGAAAATATTTACTCAGGTTCAGATTTAATTGGCATTGTTCTTAGATTTTTCTGGTTGAAGTTGAACGGCTAAAAATGTCAAGATCTCCTTTTACTACATAATATATATATGGAGATTTTGAACGGGGATGAGTCATTTTGGAGTAAAAACTTATTTATTTACAAAAATTTACACGTATCATGTATTTATTTAGTTGGTGTAGACATTTGACGTGGATAAATAAAATGAGGAGACAATGCAGCTTGGAGAAGTGACATAAATGAAAGGAAATAGCCACCAAAATTCATTAAAAGTAGGAAAGCTAAGTGACTGTACTTCTGGGTAACTCACTCTCGTGAAAATAACAAAATTGACATGTTTAATTTGACTTTTCAGAAGTGTCTGGTCTCCAGAAGCACTTCTATCATTTATTTCAATTTGAATTTTACCATTTTCTTTATTATCCTTTTTAATTTTCATCAACAACTCTATCCACTTTCATTACCCTCTTTAAATATCTAGAAATAATTATTAAAAAAAATTCAAATATACAACTTTCATTACCCTCTTTAAATATCTAGAAATAATTACTAAAAAAATTAAATATACTACTCAGTTCTGTTTTAATTAAAAAAAAATCAAATACTAAAGTTGACATTTATTCATGTGTAAATGCAGATTGGAACTTTAAACTCCAAGTTGAAGTTTAAATACTATTTGCACTTTAAATTAGTATTGTAATAATATTCTACTAATATTTAAGTACAATATTACACTTTAAATTTTATTATCTATTTGTAATTTTTATTTACATACTTTCATTTATTAGTAATTTTTATTTACATGTATTGACTAAATGTCTATTTTGATAATTTTACATTCAAAAGCAATTTTGATAAAAAATATCCAAACATCATTTATTGATAACAATCACTTTTACATTATTGCATCCAAACATAAATCACTTCTGAAATTACTTATGTCCACCGCCAATCCAAACAGGCCCTAAGTAAAGATATAGTACTTAGTCTTGCACTTTCAACCATTATTATATGCATCCGGTGAGAAGATCTAAATCTAATTATAGAGCTTTTCTGTAAAGTACTATGTCGTACTCACCGTCGGTAGTCTCGCCGTTACTCCTCTGGTTTGCTTCTTGCTCACAATTCTACGGAAGAAACATTTGGATCCGCTTCAGGTGCGTAGATGTGGTTGAGGATCCTTGGATTTCATTTGATCTGCAGCAGGACTCGGGCCAAGGATCTGCTCCACCTCTGCACCGGAGCTTTGAGCCTTGGTAAAACCCACCATCACCACATTAACGTCGGAGCTCCGACCTCCGACAAACTTTCTTTTTTTGTTTTTGTTTTTGCAGGTACCACAAGATATGACACGGCGTACACCCGGGTTCTAACACTATGTTCTCCCGCCTAGCATCCGGGTACAAAAGTTTCGACAGGAAATAATAACTTTATGCCGTGAACAGTGTGTTCTGGCGTGTGAACATTGATTTTCGGCGTGTGAACAAGTTCTATTAGTTTAGAGTTGATACCTCCAGTTGTCCGTACTAAATATTTATCCTTATCCTGTAGTTAAATTCTTGCGTGTTGCGTTTTATTGAATCTTGACTTTACATTCTTGTATTTATTCTTCTTGTCATTTGCTTTAGCATTTTGGTTTGTAGTACCCTGACTTCCTCTAGATTCTTGCTAACTTGTGCTTTAGTATTGGTTCCCGTGTGTGTTAATGTTAACCTTTGAATAGTATTTTTTTGCTGTAGTGGCTTTGGTGAATGATGATAGACTAGGGTCATGTTCTCGGTCGGGGACAAAAGCGAGAGTTAGGGGGTAAACGGGTAAGGGTAATACTAGGCTGAGAATATGGTATTGAAATATTGGAAATTTAACGGGGGAAGTCCATAGAGCTAGTTAAGATTCTTAAGAAGAGAATGATTAATATAGCATGTGTCCAGGAGACCAAATGGGTAGGACCCAAGGCTAAGGATGTGGACGGGTATAAGCTATGGTTTTCGGGTAGGTCAAAGTATAGGAATGGGTAGGCATTTTGGTAGACATCGAGCTAAGGGATCAGGTGGTAGAGGTTGGAGGATCAATGACAGGATGATGGCGATTAAGTTGGTAGTTGGAGGGTGCACTATGCACATTATTAATGCGTATGCGCCGCAGGCGGGCTTGAACGAGGAGGAGAAAAGACATTTTTGGGAAGATTTGGACGAAGTGGTAGGAGGTATACCACCCACTGAGAAACTATTTCTAAGAGGGGATTTTAATGGACATATCGGGGCACTTTCAGGGGGTTATGACGACGTGCATAGAGGTTTTGGCCTTGGGGACAGGAACGGGGGAGACGTATCACTTTTGGAGTTTGCCAGAGCTTTTGGGATGGTGATAGACAATTCGAGGTTCTTGAATGAGGAGTATTTGGTGACTTTCCGTAGTTCAGTGGCTAAGACTCAGATAGACTTTTTGCTCCTTAGGAAAGTTGACAAAGGTCTTTGTAAAGACTGCAAGTAGGGCTGCACAAAACCCTCGGATCGGACCAAATCGGACCGGACCGAGGGTCGAATTTTCGAAAAAGTCGGACTGAAGATAGGATCGAATTTCTCGGTCCGGTCCGGTCTAGTCCAAAACCCGAAAGTATACATTAAGAAGACCCCGGACCGGACCGAACCAATCGGATCGAGGACCGAATTTCCAGAAAAGTCGGACCGAAGACCGGATCGAAAAGTTTTTTCAGGCCCTTTTTTGTCGCAAATTTCAATCGCAAGGTTATTCGGCGAGGATCTTACAACCCGACATAAGCTTTTGGTGATGGATTTGGAGATCAAGATGGAGAAAAAGAAGAAGGTTGTGGATGACACTTTAAAAATCAAATGGGGGAGTTTGACCATGGCTACTGCAAAGTAGTTAAGGGAGAGGTTGATGGCCAAGGGGGCTTGGGGGAGTAGTGTGGATGCGACCGGTATGTGGGATAAGACATCCACTTGCATTCGAGAGGTTACTAGAGAAGTGCTAGGGATCTCGCGAGGTAATCGTGGTGGGCATCGAGGGGACTGGTGGTGGAATGGTAAAGTTCAAGAGAAGGTGGAAGCGAAAAAATGGCGTATGCGAAATTGGTAGAAAACAAGGATGAGACGAATAAGTGGACGAATAGGAAATTATATAAGATGGTGCGGAAAGAGGCAAAGCTAGCGGTTACGGCGGTGAAAACGACGGCTTTTGAACTTATATATGTGGAATTAGAGGAAAAGGTGGGGATAAGAAATTGTACAGACTAGCCAAGACGAGTGAGATGAAGGCACGAGACTTGGATCACGTGAGGTGCATCAAGGTAGAGGACGACAAAGTACTGGTGGAGGACGTGCATATTAGGCGGAGGTGACAGACTTACTTCTGTTAGACTCTTGAACGAAAAAGAAGATAGAGACATTGTGTTGGTAGATCTGGAGCACTCTGGTAGGTACTGTGATTTTGGCTATTGTGAAAACATTAAGATTGAGGAGGTTCAGAGTGTTGTTCACAGGATGCGCATGAGACGAGTGACCGGGCCGGATGAGATTTCGATTGAATTTTGGAAGAGCACAAGTAGGGAAGGTTTGGAGTGGCTGAGAGAGTGATTTAACGTTATTTTTAAGACGACGAGGATGCCCGAAGAATGGAGGTGAAATACAATGATTCATTTGTACAAGAATAAAGGTGATATTCAGAGTTGCAACAACTATAGAGGTATCAAGATGTTGAGTCGCACTATGAAAGTTTGGGAAATAGTCGAGGAGATGAGGGTGAGAAGAGGCATGTCTATCTCCGAGAATCAGTTTGGATTCATTTCGGGGCGTTTGACTACAGAAGTTATTCATCTTATTAGGAGGTTGGTGGAGAAATATAGGGAGAGGAAGAGAGACATGCATATAATTTTCATCGACCTCGAGAAGGCATACGACAAAGTCCTTAGGGAGGTTCTATGGAGATCTTTGGAGGTTAGTTGATTCGAAATCATATATGTTATGATATTTAGTGATCAATTAACTATCAAGCATTCACATCAATTATTGAATAGATCTTAACAACTGAAGAAGTAATCAAACTATTGCATCAAATCATGAATAAAGGTTCAAGTGAATCATAAGGAAAACCTTAATTAAGTGTTTAGTTTCTAGTCATAGACATGCTACGAACTAAGACAATATCCAACATAAAACTGAAATAAAAACTAAAGATAGAAAATTACGAAGATTAAAGTCTCCAATTGTTGCTCCAAGTGCCTTGTGTTGTTCTTGTGTTCAAGAATGGACTCCCTCATAAACACTGATCCCTAGGGCTTTAAATAGGTATCAATTTCGTGCCCTAGGGACCCTATTGCCCTTGGCCAATTCCAACCCGAAACTGAAAATTTTTGTACTGGCACCGCAGTTCTGCAGGTCAGCACCGCGGTGCCGAAACTCCTGCAGCTCTCTGAATAAATGGCACCGCAGTTCTGTCTGAATGCACCCCGGTGCTGAAAGTCCTGCGGGTTTCTGCTGTTTTGGCACCGCGGTGCTGCTGTAGTTTTTCCGAGTCATCAATTTTCGACCTTTTTCTGCCTCGGGACCTCCTTTTATGCCCACTTTTCGCTCCTTGCCATTTTGTCTTTTTGAACCGATGTGACTCAAAAGAAAGAAAAACAACCCTAAAACTGTACTAACGCAACGAAAATGGGTAAAATACTAATCGAAAATGACTCAAAATATGTATATGAAATATGCCTAACAAACCCCAAACTTAAACTTTGCTTGCCCTCGAGCAAAGAAGAAAACAAAACAAAGAAATAAAATAAAAAAAACTCAAGACTCACGTCAAGCAGTTGCAAAATGTCACTTAGAAACACATGAACGTTAGTTAGGACAATATGTAGGAATAGATGTAGCATACATTGAACAATCTAGAATTTCAAGTTAGATATTTCGCAGATTCATTTCAGTCACAATCACTGGAAGCATGAATACCTAACCTATGCATGTCAATGTCATTGCATTTTTGTCAAGGTACTATAGCTTGTTTACTTGTTATTCTCCACTAATCATGGACATACATACTAGGGATCATCAGGACTTTTCATGGTTGTAATGTAGACTTAGGCAGGGGTAGGTAAAAATAGACATTTAGGCTCAAATTACGTACCATAAGCGCTTTTCATTCAACTTGTTTCTCTTCCTTGTTGTATTCTTTTTAGTTCATACCCATTACTCCCTTTTCTCTTTTTGTTGAGAGCGGAACATACACATTCGTATTGGCACCCCCAAACTTAAGCTTTTTCATATTTTAATTGTGGTGCATAATTTATTTTTGCTCTCTTTTGTATTTCTTTTTCACTTTCTTTTTCCTCCGTATCATCAGTTATTGCTTATGACACATGAGGGAATTGGGGTGTCAAAGAAATAGTTTTTCCTTTTAGACTCAAAGGGTTGACTAGGGATACAATTCATTGTCAGGGTAGGTAATGAAAGGTAACAAGGGCTAACAAAGAAATGTCTGAATCCTCTCCCTAACATGTACATCCTAATTATTTCGCCTCAAATAGCAAGCATGCAGGACATTTTTCGCAATTGACATACACAGGCTAAGCACACAATATTCCAACTAATCAGGTTTTCATGAATCTTTGACATATTTAACTTAAGCACACAGATTTTTGCATATCATTCCATTACATTATCCTACTTAATTCACTAGGTGTTTCAAGCAACTACAGCATGCATGATAAAAATAAAATTGTGACTCATATAGACACATAAGAGACACAAATCAACGACTCAAAGTTAGACTTACAGACGTACATCGGCTCAAAATGGTGATGGTGGCGGCAGATATTGCATTGTGACGATATCTGTGAGATGAGATTTGCCGATTTCGGGCCTTTTCATATTTTCGGGGATTGTGAATCGCACCGCTGATTCGCTCTGTAGCACGCGTGCATAAAATCGAGGCTTTCACGAAGATTTGGCATCGCGGTCGCAGACGCAGACAGCGGTCGACTCGATTTCGTGTCTTTTCGCTCTTTCCTTCATGCTTCATCCTCTGAGTCCTTCAGGACAGTGATTGCATCTAATTCATGAATACCCATGGAATTCTGCCGTCACCGACCACATCCGCCTCCACGGTTGTTGGGTCATCATATCCTCTAGTAAATCATGTGCCTCATCGACACTCTTTTTCACGGCGCACCGGTCGCATCAATGATAGTACGCGTAGTACCACTCAGCCCATTATAAAAGATGTGGACCAACATCCATTTCTCTATGCCATGATGTGGGCACTTCCTCTCAGATCCTTAAATCGCTCTCATGCATCATAAAGCGACTCACCATCCACCTGATAATAATTGTTCAACTCTCATCTTAAATTTGCTGCTTTGGAATGAGGGAAGAACTTTGCTAGAAACGCCAGGTAATGACGGAGTTGGCAGGCAGTGAGTTCAACTAACTTTTGGCTCTATCCCTCAGTGAGAATGGGAAGAGCCTCAGTCTGTTGGCATCGTCAGTGACACCATTGTATTTGAAAATAGCACACAACTCCAGGAAGTTTGCAATGTGCATGTGTGGATCTTAGATGGCAAATTTCAAATCAGATCTTGTGTTTTGGACCATGCTCATGATGGCTGGATTGATCTCAAAATTGTTAGTCCCTATAGATGGGAGCCTGATGCAAGTTTGTGCTCCCGTGACTGTGGGAAGAACATAGTCCCCCAAACTCATTTCCGCAGGTGGTGGGACTTGTCCCGGGGCAACTGGTACCTCATTATTCAACCCCTCTACTGGTATCCCATTGTTGTTCTGCTGATCTCCCATTTCTAACAATTCAGCAGTTCTTTTATCTTTCCTGGTTTGTCTGCAAAGTCTCTCAATCTCAGGGTTCAGAGGGATAGGAGTGTCTGCTCCTCTCCTACTTCGCATACACTAGATTCCTGAAATAGATTACAATCAACAAACAGATCACGGCACACGGTTCTAACAATAAAAATAAAAATAAAGCCAAATTAAAAATAAAAAATAGATGGTTCGATATTAGATATACGTCAGTCCCCGACAACGGCGCCAAAAAATTGTTAGGCGATTTCCACACGCGCAAAATGCAAGTGTATGTATCGTCTCAAGTAATATAGTCTGTAAGACCGAATATCGTCCACAGAGATTGGTTTCTAAGTATCGGGCATTTATTTTGTGTTATCTATTTGGCGAACGAATATTGATTGGATTTTTATTTAACTACTGGATTGATTGCAAGAAATAAGTAAACTAATTAGGGTGTATTCAGATTATGAAGGAATTAGGGCTTCCAAAATCATCAACTATCCACTTTATTCAATCCTTAATGTGTTCTAGAATGATTCTTCTTCTATGTTAAGATAGCGGTTAACTAGATTGTCTTATATTCCGGTTAGGATATATAATCACTCAACCCCAGTGCAGAACCCTTCTATATTTCTATGATAGAATTTACCACATAGAAGGATTAAGAACAGTAACCTATAAAGCTACACAAGTATCGGGGTACTGTAGTCCACGATTTTAACCTATGTCTATTCAACTACATCATATTAAAATCTCTCCTCTCGGTTGTTGATTCGAAATCATATATGTTATGATATTTAGTGATCAATTAACTATCAAACATTCACATCAATTATTGAATAGATCTTAACAACTGAAGAAGTAATCAAACTATTGCATCAAATCATGAATAAAGGTTCAAGTGAATCATAAGGAAAGCTCTAATTAAGTGTTTAGTTCCTAGTCATAGACATACTACGAACTAACACAATATCCAACATAAAACTGAAATAAAAACTAAAGATAGAAAAAAAACGAAGATTAAAGTCTACAATTGTTGCTCCAAGTGTCTTGTGTTGTTCTTGCGTTCAAGAATGGACTCCCTCCTAAAAACTGATCCCTATGGCTTCAAATAGGTATCAATTTCGTGCTCTAGGGACCCTATTGCCCTTGGCCAATTCCAACTCCGAACTGAAAATTTTTGTACCGGCACCGCGATCTGCATGTCAGCACCGCGGTGTCGAAACTCCTGCAGCTCTCTGAATAAATGGCACCGCAGTTCTGTATGAATGCACCCCGGTGCTGAAAGTCCTACGGGTTTCTGCTGTTTTGACACCGCGGTTCTGCCTCGGGACCTCCTTTTATGCCCATTTTTCGCTCCTTTTTGCCATTTTGCCTTTTTGAACCGTTGTGACTCAAAAGAAAGAAAAACAACCCTAAAATTGTACTAGACGCAACGAAAATGGGTAAAATACTAATCGAAACAACTTCCACTTTTAAAATCAAGTTACTGCCTTTTTAAACTCAAGTAAGTTATACTTTTCAAACCAGGTCAAGTATACTTTTAACACCAAGTAATTTATACCTTTCAATCATGTAACTTCTTTCATATACTACAATGAACTAAAATGAAATACTTTCATTTAGACAACTCAAAGTACTATCAAGAGAATAGATATAACACTCTTTCATTTTAGAAACCCCAAGTACTATCAAAAGAATGGATAGAACCACTTCCATTTTATAAAATCAAAGTACTATCAAGAAAGTGTATAGAGCAACTTCTATTATAGAAAATCCAAAGTACTATCAAGAATTACATCACTAAGGAGTAGGATACACTCACTTTAAAACAAGGAATCATGCTAGAAGAAGAAAGGATAGTTCACATACCTTTTTGACGACTAACCAACTCTACAATCTAGAATACGTCTCAAAGTACTTCAACCTATAACAACAATAACACGATTATCAATTTCAATCTTTCTAAGGTAGATTAATACCAACTAAGAGTCTCTTATTCTACGGAAAATTGGGCAGCATTTTCTTTGTTTCTACGTATTTTTCCACCTTTTCCAAGGCCCAAATTCAACAACCAACAAGCCACACTTAAGGGCATAACCAACAGTTAACCAAAGGGGATTATACGCCTACTAGACGTGTAAAATTCTGCCTCACAATCACATAAAACAGTCCATACAAATCAGCCCAATATCCCACAACAACAAGGGTAAAATGTGAAGTCTTTCAACACCTTTCTACACCCTTAATCCTTAGGACTTTCATTAGAAACTACTACATTTAAACATGCATTAAGGTGGCTGATTTTCCAGCAGCCTAACACCACAAAACAGTCCATAAAAATTGCATAATAACGTCCAACAGTATTATAGATTCCACGGCCAACAACTACAATCTGACAACTCTTTCCTTAATCCTTTTTATTCCAATTCGAGTTCCAAAATTCCAATATATAAGTTATATCAACTTATTAACAACGACATTACTCCATTATAACATGCAATAGGTGAAGATAACAACGACAATAACCAACGAAACTCAATGACACCAAAACTGTCCCATTCTCGGCCAAGACGCCAAAATTGGTCCAAACACTTTTTAATCTTCATTCTTTTTAGCACAAGCTCATCTATACATTATAACAATAAGTAATATCCAATTACTTCAAGAGAATGAGGAATTTTTACCTTTAAAATGCCCAAAAATGTCCCTAGGCAGTTCTCTCCACTTTGGCCCATAGTTTTCGTTTTGCTCAACTTCTTCAAGATCCAATCCCTTCCATGTATCCACTACAACCTTAGAACCAACTTCCCTTCACGTTTTACCTCCAAAAAATCTACGAATCAAGCTAGGATTTCACCCTCATTTTCGGCCAACACAAGAGTTAACTTGGCTAATCACTTGGTTAATGTTCTTAATCTTGAAGAAATAAACTAACTAATCTTATTGTTCTTGGCTATGGAGATTTTCGAAAATGCTTAAGGGAGAAGAAATGAGAGCTTTTGGATGAAAGTGAATAATGAATCCAAATCTTCTAAGTGTATATCTATATAGATGTCTCTCAAGCAAGACAAGTGGATGGGGCACTTGTCACCTTCCTATAGGTCCATGTTTCACCTCCTCAAAATATCTAAATAAGTCAAGTCTTGCAAGACAAGTGGGGGTTGACACGTGTCACCCTCCTATTGGTCCAAAATATTATAATTTCCAACCTCCCCAAATTGTGAAATTTTCGGTGGATCCCATATTATCAATTTCAATTCTCCGTAATCCAATACTAATCCCACAAATTCAATTAGAAGTATTAAACTCCAAGTTAATAATTTTTCGTCGTCACATTTTTCTGAAATTTCCCTTAAGAAGATGTAATAATTCTTTCCTTCCAAAATTCAAATCTTAAACCCTTAATCACGTTCTCAATTAGTAGCTCTGGTATTACGGGGTGTAACATTCAGACACCAGGCGTTCGACATGTTATTGTATGTTTCTTGGTGATAACTTGGTGTCTTGATCGGCTAAATTTATATTAATTTGATAAATTTTTAATATATATACAGGATTTGAATTACAGTTATCATTTGGCCTCTCTTGAATGATAAAGTCACATTTTAATTAGAGATGTCAAATTTGAGTGGTGTGAATACAATTTCTTTTTTATTTTATTTTTAATAACGCATCTTTTCTAATTTAGATAATAGATATTTATAGTAAAAAAGTTCATTGAGCAAATCTCTACGTCTCTTTGATGTGACCAATCCAAATATTCTCAATTTGATTTTTCTGGTTCAAGTTCACCGGCCAGCTAAAATTGACCGGTTCAACACCAAAATCTAGAGCTTAGTGAAGACTAAATTGCTGCTTAATCATGGCGGTTTTACCAGATTCTGATGTCGATTCGAGCTTAAAAGCTATAGCCGGTCGAACCGAAGGATTTGGCCGGTTTGTTTGTCTCCTCCTCCCATTGAATGTGAATTATATATATTGTGTTTTGTTTTTTATTAAATTGCGATCATTATTTTAAAAAATCATGTTAAATTTTTTGTGATGATAAAGTAATTTTCTAATTTTAGTTGCCTTGAGCAGTGGCATATGCAGGATACTGCACAAACATTTTCTGTTTACTTATCATAATTTGGCTTGTAAGTGAGGTTGAATTTGTTGCTATTGTGATTTTGATGTTTATTTCCTGTACATTGATGTTTAATTTATATAATTTTCGAGCATTGTTGACTTATTATATATACAGTCAAACCTCTCTATAGCGATTGTCGTTTGTTTCGATATTTTTTGGTTTCTATAATGAAATGTTATGATAGAAAGTATACAATATAACATAACATGAAAAATCAGTTTAAAAATTAGTTGTTATAAATGTTGTTATAGATGATGATTAGAGAGGTAAGACGGTAAAATAATATTTTTTAGAAATATTATTTGCACGCATATATAAGAACATTTTTTTTGGAGGCAGGGTTCTGGTATTTAATATGCTTGAAATTGAAATTGCTTAACTGAATTAGAAGATACGATTGGATATTTCATGGTACATGTGGCTGGTAGGAGGTGGCAGACTATGTAGCACGGACACGCGAGAGGTGTCCGATAGGACACGGACACGGACACGCGGAAACGGCAATTTTGAAAAATAGGGGACACGACACTCGAGGACACTACTGTAAAATAAATTAAAAATATTTATATATATATATATATATATAATATAATATAATATAATATAATATAATATAATATAATATAATATAATATAATATATAAAATACTAAAATTAATATTATTAAAGCTTCACATTCATAAATAAATTATAAATTTAATTCAAATTTGTTATATACCAAATAACCAAAATACCAAATTAAATATGTACCAAATTAAAAAGAAACATTCATAACAAATTGACAATCAATCAAATATTCAATACATAATTTATAAGACCATAGTCCATAAACTAATACATAAGTATGTCCCAAGACTAAAATAAATCAAATAAATATAAATTTACTTAAAATAAATCAAATAAAATTAAAACTAAACTTTTTCTAAAAAAAAAAAAAAGTCCCTGCCGTGTCCCCCCTGCCGTGTCCCCCGCGTGTCCCTGCCGTGTCCGATTTTTTTTTTTTTTTTTTTTTTTTTTTTGCTGGGAAACGTCCCGGACACGTGTCCGAGGCGTGTCCGGGGCGTTTCGTGTCCGGTGTCCGACACGGACACCTCACCCTAAATGAAGTGTCCGTGCTTCATAGGTGGCAGATATCCAGTGAAATTAGTCGAGGTGTGTGCAAGCTGGCCCGGACACTACGGTTATCAAAAGAAGCATATATATAACTCTGCTTCTCATTTATATTGTTGATATAGTTATAGTTAAGGTGGTGTAGTGTATTTAGACTTAATGAGGTCTATTCTTTCTTATATGGGTTGTCTAAACAAGTTGATAATGTGTTCAGAAAGAGTTCATGTTCAAGAAAACTTTAAGGGAAAGTTGATCAAAGTTGCTTACTTCAGATAATTTTCGACATGAATTAGGATAGTAACTATTATTTCCCCCAGATTAACTTATAGCTAGAATGTAGAAAATGTCATGTGAATAATTACTAGTTCTTTCTCATCAGTTAAAGTTAATGGTGAGAATCAATTGGTTTGGATAATTTTACCCTCTCGATTCCTCTCGAACTAAAGTAGTTTGGCAGTCCAGTGAGAAACCAAAGGCCTCATATGTATAGTATCCACTTTGGTTATAATGAGGGTGGTTCCTTTCAGTATGTATTTGCGTAACAAAGACGTACCTATCTTATTGTACATTCTAACTGATGGTATGATGGTTTTCTATTCCGTTCTTGTTTCTCCGAAGAAAGAAAAGATGACTTCAATTTAGAGGCAGTAGAACTTAATAACCTTTATAAATAAGAAAAAAGAAGTAAAACTTAAACATGCTGGTGCTTATTGTGCATAAACATGACCTGCTGTTAAAGTCATACATTACTGATCTAGGTGTAGTACGTAGCTTCTGAAAGTTTTCCAGAGTGTTGCTAAAACACCATACACTTTCTTGTTTGTAGATGATGGTCCAGGATCACTCCGTGAGGGATGCCGTAAGAAACAACCGCTATGGATTGTTTTTGAAGTTTCAGGCACCATTCATCTCTCATCTTACCTACGTGTGTCATCTCATAAAACTATTGATGGTCGTGGCCAAAGGATAAAACTCACTGGCAAAGGCTTACAACTGAAGGATTGTGAGCATATAATCGTATGCAATTTGGACTTTGAAGGTGGCAGAGGTCATGACGTTGACGGCATTCAAATAAAACCAAATTCTAGGCACATATGGATAGATCGGTGTTCTCTTCGTGATTATGATGATGGGCTAATCGATATAACCAGACAAAGCACAGATATCACTATTTCTAGGTACTGGATATTTTCTTAGATTCTGTATATTGAGATATTTCCCATAGCAGATTAATGATTCTAATGAACACTTTCTGCAGATGTTATTTTGCTCAGCATGATAAGACAATGCTTATTGGAGCAGACCCATCTCATGTTGGAGAGAGATGTACAGTGTACAACAACTACACTAGAAATTGGGGTATATATGCTATTTGTGCCAGCGTGGAATCACATGTAAAATTGTTTCTTCCTGGATGCAGTTTGATGCATGTTAATAGTTTATAATCAAGTATGTTGTTTGCTATTGCTAATTCCAGATATATTCTCAATGCAACACATATGAAGCTACACAGAAGAAAAAAGCTTTTGAATACTACACAGAGAAGGTAATGCAATGCCTTTTAGTATGCACAGCATCACTGTCTTTGTTTTTTCAAGATGAAAGTTTTATCTTTTACAAATGATTTTCTTAGTGATTTGGAACCCAAGTTGATATAAGGTTCACTGATAGAGATACATTGAAAGTGTTTTTTTTACTATTTACTTTTCTAATAGTTTTTCTAGTTGTTCCATAAATTTAATCTGCCTGTGAGTATTTGAGGAAAGCACACTCTATTTGTTAGAAGCTATATCATGTTCAAGGTTTGATCCTTTAACTTAGTATTTGGGAAATCTTTAAGTCCAAATTGTATAAGGCAAGTACAATCAATTTTTCAGCTCTAGTTGTCGGAGGAGTTAATCGACTTCTAGGACAACCTTGATATAAAGAAGAGACTTGAGACGTATTAGTTTTGCTTCAGTAGATTTTTGTATCAAATCCAATTTTGCATTTGCCAAAGATATGCTGATCTCTAGGCGTTTTTTTTTTTATATATGAAATATTTCTTTGTCTATTTTACTTTAAAATTACACCATGTTAGTCACACTTTTTTTTGAATCACGGTTAGTAGAACTGCTTGTACCAGATTTAGAAATTGGATTTACCCCCAAGGGTTGGTTGAGTGGTTGAGGAAAAAGAGTAACAATATGGAGATTCCAAGTCTGAGTTCCAGCTACAACACTCAATATGAGCCTATCCGTTCCACCCTTAGTGGGTAGGATTACAATGACACTATGTAGCAGGCTGCTCAGTGGATCAATTGAGGATGTGGAACCATCGGGTCATGGGGCATAGCTGGAAAGCAGCTCATGACACTAGTTGTGAGTAAAAGGTGTTGACTTACTGCCATTATGCATAGACCTCTCTTATTGTTAGGCTCAAGGGCAATAGAACATGGAAATTACCTATAAAATACTTACAATATATTTGAGGTATAGTAAGTTTACTTCATCGCTGTATCTCCAGCTTAGAGAAGCATTAGTTCTGCCTATAGTCACGTTTGAGTTTTTTCCAAAATATAAGTGCTCTTGCAAGGTATTCAATTCATAACTTGAAGAGCCTAGAGGTAACGAAATGTTTGATATTTGCACCTGAATGTCCGGAAATAATAGCTTCGTTATTGACAGAGGCATGGGAATTTGTTGGTGTTGGTTCAACATGATTCATGAATGGCTAGAGTATAATACCAAAAGCCCAAGCTTAGAGTGTCATTTGGTAAAAATGAGAAATGCAAATCAGAAAAATTGTATAATTTCCATCTTTCATTATTATTTCTTGCTTGTAACTGACTGGATGTTGAAGCGAAATCCAATTATTCTTGTAAGATCGTGAGGCTGGGACCTTGGGTAGCGACCGGTGATATTTACTAGGTAAATTAACACCCTAGGTCGTGAAAGAAACGTCATTGTGTATTACGAGCTATACTTGGTATTCAGGTATCTACTTCAAAACAAACTTGTCTAAAGCTACCACCTATGGGTGGCAGGGGTCAGGTTATTGATGTGAGGTGGATCCAAAGAAGGGGTGATTCTAGATATAATCCTGACACGTTCATGTATATATTTCATAGAAATGTGCTTGAGATGTTAAGAGTGTTGGGGTTTCAATGTCAAAAAAACAATATTGACCTTTCTTTTATTCTATTTCTCTGAACAACTTGCATGCCAAATATATTTCTATTATGAAGGATTGAAGGGTACTTATATACCTTTCCTTCTCGGCCTTTGAATCGTTTTTTGGTTATATAGGCAGCAGATAAGGAGGAAGCAAGGACTGGTTTAATCAGATCTGAAGGGGACATGTTTCTCAATGGAGCTCAAGGGAATTTGTTAACTGGTGTTCCTGAAGAGTGTTTTTTTCATCCAAGTGAATTTTACCCTGTCTCGACACTGGAACCTGCCTCAGACTCTCTCAAAGCTGTTCTCCAAATTTGCACCGGTTGGCAATCTATTCCCCGGCCACCACAAGAGTGTGCTGCTCATATGCAAACTGTGTGCTAGTTTCACCTGCCTCGCCTCGGATGTAGTGCTTTAGTTACAGGTTATCCGAACTCAATTAACTTTGGCTCAGACTTTGTATGTGTTCAAAATCCACTAAAGAAGTACGAATAATTTATCTCGAACCTAGTTAATCATATGGGCTATGATAGAATTCCGAACTTGAAACCATAATGTTCAAATCTTGGAACTGCCTCTGGTTTCTTCTACAGACCAAACCAAGGCTGGGGTAGATAGAGGAAGAGAATATTTACTGAATACTCTTCAATCTAGCATATTCTATATGTAATGTAATACATGTGCTTTTCTCGATTCTCATCTTTTCAAACTCGGGTGAAACTCATAACCTATATAAGAATGTCATGTTATGGATTAACACAGAATATCAAAAGAACTTATTTGTATCATATTTGCAGGTGTTTTTTATACTTTTCCAAAAGCCTGGTTCTTATCATACCATTTAATATGTTATGCGCGAAAGTTGGTCGTGTGAAACTTACCCTTAAAACTGTTATATAGATTACTCGGTTAATGCAATTCAAAACAAGGCAGTTAATCTCCTTGATCTTTTCCTGGAGTAAATACGAAAATCTATGGATTCACTTGGAAGACACCTTCGAAACACTACAGAGAACCACAATTTGCAATTTACCTAATAAACTCAAAGATTTCTAACTACAAAAGTTATTCGCAAGTAAAACCAAATATTCCACAAACAATGCCACTGGAACCCTCGTCTAAAATAGCATGAATACAATAACTACGAGACATTAATAAAACCCATGACAGAACTAGATACAATCACAGTTCGTCTAACCCCAAAAATTTCAAGACTGCAATTTTTATTTGAAAAAATGCAACCAGCTGAATCAGCTGCTATGTTAAATAAGCCTAACATTTCCTTTTGAGCTAAAATTCACAAAAATTGTAGCTGCAAAAACAGGCAAACATCACTCTCTTTGGGTGCAGGTACCAAGTTTTCTCAAGGCATCCAACTCCAGCAGTCTCACTTCGCAAAATCCAGAATTTACTTCGTCTGAAGGTACCAAGTTTTCTCAAGGCATCCAACTCCAGCAGTCTCACTTCGCAAAATCCAGAATTTACTTCGTCTGAAGGGTCAGACAAAGTGAATGATATTCAAATGCCAGCACGACATAACGGAGAAGATGTATTAAACATGGCATAGACCCACTAACAACAAACAGGCAATCAACATAAAAGTCAGATTCCCAACATATTGGTCATGTATCAAATGTCAAAAGCGCCAGATGAAACAAAGCAAAACAAAATTTGTATTGCTAATAAGTTCGACAAGTAATTTTGATCCAACAACAAAAATCTCAGCCAAAGTAGTTCCTATCCTACACTTTGATAGCATACTTTCTCAATGGGAAGTACATCTCTTTCTTCTTCTCTCTCTCTGTCTTCAAGGATGCCTGTGATAAAGAAAATAAGACATCAAATTGTTAGATAGCTTATATTTCTGGTTGGCGTCAACTTCATGCACTATGTTAGAAAAATAGAACCCTAAACGTCCCACAGTTCATCAGATGAAAAATGATACAGAAAACATAAATAGCACATGCATTGTAAATTTTGAGAGCATGCAAGCTAGCTAGTTCAAAGCGAGTAAACAGCGGAACGCTATAGACGAAAGATACCTGGTGCTTAGTCAAACGTCTGCGGATTGCCCTGGTTTTCTTGGGGCGAAGGTCAAGAGGCAAGTACTTCTTGTTCTTGTAAGCTTCCCGAAGAGCTGACTTTTGCTTTTGTGAGATCACAGTCAAAACCTGTGCAATCGACAACCTAACCACCTTTCTGCATCCACAAAATGCCACAACATAAGCTCAAGGAAAAGCACAATAGATTGTAACAGTAAATAATTAATATCTCAATAGGATACTTGTCATCATCTTATTGTAATCCTCACTTTAGAAACAAGACAACCTTCAGCAGGTATGCAAAATGTTGAACTTTGGTAAGCAGCTATGTCAACAGATTTACAACAACCGGCCAGTAAATTTCTCAACTATATTCATATGGCTAAAGCTACCATGGCAGTCAAGACAATGCGTACCAACCTTAACCCTCCTCTTGGTACATGTAGCTTCTATAAACAAAGACAGACTTCGCTCAAATAAACACATCAACAGCTTATTGTTAAACACTTGGATCAGTTAATATTTGTTGTTACGACTTTAATTTTGCATTAGAAGATATTAAAGCCTTCTGGAGAAAGACTTGAGAACTACTACCAGGGGCTACTGCAGAGACGGCAATGGGGCTTGAAAATTTATACTCATAAAGAATAGATTTTTTTTATTAAGTACTACTTTTGAATTTTGAGGACTTTTGAGTCTAATGAAGTATTAAGAAATGTAGAGGCATCTGAATGCACAAGGACATTTGCAAATACTCCGTTGTGCCAAAATCTCCACCTCATTTAATTCTTGGCAACATACAGCGCTAAATACACTACTACTGACCAAGCATACCAGAGACTCTAATTTATTGCCTTAAATTTTGTAGAATCAATCATAAACAGCAAGTATGAAGAAATTGAATCAGAATTTAAATTTTACAAGTACTCCATTCTAAGATGATCATGCAAAATGTAAGTAGTTCGGTAAGCAGATATGCCAACAGATTTACAACAACCGGCCAGTAAACTCCTCAATTATATTCATATAGCTACAGCCACCATGGCAGTCAAGATGACAGGTACCAACCTTAACCCTCCTCTTGGTACATGTAGCTTCTATAACAAGACAACAATCCCTCAAAGAAACCCATCAAAATCGTACATTAACATTTAGATCAGTTACTATTTTGTTGTTATGGCTTTAATTTTGCATTAGAAGATGTTAAGCCTTCTAGAGAAAAACTTGAGAACCACAAACATCGGCTTACTGCACAGATGGAAATGGGGGTGCGGATCTTTGACACTTTATTATGTAAGATTCTTATAGGAATGGTAACGTGGTAAACAATCACTACTCTACTCAATCAGTCAATTGGATACTCGTCATCATCTTATTTTAATTCTCACTTTATATATTCTTCTTCTGATTTGGGCCCCCAAACTTCTCAGAAAGAACACCCAATACAAAGTAAATCTTAGGTGTCTCAAAGATAATCACAACAAGCCTGATTATAAACAAGACAGCCTTAATTGGTATGCAAAATGTAAGAAGTTCGGTAAGCAGATATGTCAACAGATTCATAACAACCGGCCAGTAAACTTCTCAATTATATTCATATAGCTACAGCCACCATGGCAGTCAAGATGATGGGTACCAAACTTAACCCTCCTCTTGGTACAATGTAGCATCTATAAACACATACAGTCTTCCCAGAAAGAAACACATCAACAGCTTATGTGAACAATTATGATCAGTTACTATATGTTGTTATGGCTTCAATTTGCATTAGAAGATATCAACGCCTACTGGAGAAAGACTTGAGAACCACAAACAGGGGCTAATGCATAGATGGCAATGGGGTGGGCAGATATTTGAAAATTCATATTTCAAGGTTCTTATAGGAATGGAAACATAGTAAACAATCACTATTCTACTAATTGGATACTTATCATCGTCTTATCGTAATTCTCACTTTAGATACTCTTCTTATGACTTGCTCGGCTCCCCAACCCCCACCCACAAAAAAGTGTTCACAACACAAAGTAACTCTTAGGTGTCTCAAGGATAATCACCAATAGCAAGCCTGCTTATAAACAATACAAACTTCAGCAGGTATGCAAAATGTTAGAAGTTCGGTAAGCAGATATGTCGACAGATTTACAACAACCGATCAGTAAACTTCGCAGCTGTTTTTATAATGCAAAGTTAACAAAGAGTGAAAATTCGCATACATTTTGGAGAGCTTGTTAGGAGCACCACCGGTGACCTTTGCAACACGAAGAAGGGCAAGTTCCGCCTTCAGATCCTTCAACTGAGCCAAAAGCTCTGTCTTCGATTTGTTCCTCAGCTCATGAACCTTTATTCTCGCTGCATTTTATTACCAAAAATGACATTAAATACAACCATAAAATCAAATGTGACTATGAAAAATGAATGTAAACTAAGAAAAAAAAGTGAGGTTGAAGATACGCACTCATGGCTGCTCCTTGAAGTTACTGCTTAGAGGCCCAAGGGGATTAGGGTTTTGGAAGACATGGATGATACATGAATTTATAGTAGTTCAGATTGAGATTCTTATTTGGGCTGGACTTCGATTCGGAAATAAAAGTAGAGGCCCATTATGGTTCAATTTCAGTATGGCCCATGAGGCCCATATGGTTCAATTTCAGTATGGCCCATGAGGCCCATTATGGTTCAATTTCCAAAACTCTATTACATACTTTAACCTTTTCGTTTTGCTAACACTCACTCACAAAGTAATCCCACCCGATGTTAGTTCAAATAGAGTTTAACTAGTCAGCCCGAGGTTTACCTTGTGCTCACTCGAAAGAGTAGCGGCTGCGAGTTCCTTCGTCAACAAAAATAGAGTTTAACTAATAAACATTGTCGGTGTATGTAATTTTTAAATCATCGGGTTAATTTATTTACTGTAGTACATAATATATTTTATTTTCAAGATTTCAAATTTCACACTTTAAAATAGTTTCTGAAAGCTTTTTTTAATATAATCTATGTAAAACTTAATAGAGTTTATAGTGAAAATTACAACTTGTTCAAATATAAAACATATAGAGCATTGGTTTAGAGTGTCAAATGGATAGGGTCAGTTTGGATCGATTAAGATGGGGTTGATTCTATTAAACGAGTTAATGAAATAATTTATACAGAATTTACTTAGGTCAGGATAAGTTGGGTTAAATTGAATCAAGTTATGCACCAAAATAAAAAACACTGATTTAGATAACGATTAGACGAGTTGATGCCTCTAATTTTAAGGCTCCATTTGGTACACCTTATTAAAAAGAGCTTATATGAGTAGAACTTTTTTAAATAGAATTTTTTCAAGTTGAGTTTTTATCAAAAAGTTGTTAGGTGTTTGGTTGTCAATCAAAAAAACACTTTTGTACCAAAAAAACAAAAATTTTATAGCCAAAATAAGCTCTACATCTATTTTAAAATAAGCTCAACCAAACACCTCTCAATATTTTAATAAGTGCTTATTTTTAAAAAAAAAAAACTTATGAGCTTAAAATAAGCTCAACCAAACACACACTAAGAGTTGATAGTGAAATAAATTAAAGTTCACTTTGAAATTACGTAATTTTATTGCCCTAGTGAAACTATTGAGCAGTGTTGGGACTATATCAGTGTTATAGGAGGTAAAGTTAAAACTTGATTAAAGTTGGACGAGTTAGATCATAATTTAGTCCATCTTAATCTAATCATTAGACTGCTCATTTATTGATTCGTCTCATTTTTATCTGCCCAATACAACCTAACTCAAGCTTTATACACCTCCAATTGATGCATTTTGTCTGTGTAAATGACTAGGCTAGAAAATAGTTCTCTTTTATAATTTGGCCCAAGTCGAGAGATTACTCGTATTGTAGATAGAGATGGCAGTGGATCCTGGACCCGGTCCAGATCCGATGGATCCAGATCCATTTTATAGGATATGGATTTTTAAAATTTAAACCCGACGAATTCGGATCGGACCCGGATCGAATTTGAATTTATTAAATATATTCATAACACATAATGGGGTATATATCCATAAGGTTATTTGTGAACCATTTAATGCAGTATTTTTGGCCCTTTTCGGTTCTTTAAGTTAGTACGCCTTCAAATAAGTCACCATCAATTGGAATGGAAAGAGTACATTATACTAATATAGTAATATATCGACCCTAAAGGGAGGAGCATTACATTAAATAAGGCGTACTAGTAGCTAGTAAGTAATTTCGAGAACTCATGATTTGGATCAGTTGATCAGAATTCAGGCAAATTCTCCCCTTATTCTTCATTATATTGACTAATTTAGGCAACATTCTTTTGCATCCCTGCATCGTGTAAAACTACAAAGTGTTATACCGAAAAGCCAGTGAATAACATAATTAATTTATCAAAGTTTTAAATGTGCATTAGAGCAGTTGGCAAATGAACAAAAACAATTGCAGTCATCGTAAGCCGCTGATGCAAATTTATCGTTATTCAAGACAATTTTTTTACATGTGGATCCAGATCCGATCCGTGGACCCAGTGGATCCGAATTTAAATCTGATTTTTATGGACCCGATGGATCTGGATCCAAGTATGAAAACGGATCTGGATCTAGTAGGATCCGATCCGTTGTCATCCCTAATTGTAGACGTCTCTGAATGAGCTCATAGGCTTATGATTGACTTCTTGCAACTGTGCTTATGTAATCACTTATTCGGCTATAAAAATAAGAAAAATGACATAAATGACCATCTTGGTGAAACTATTGATACTGAATAACCCAATAATTAGCCTTTTCATAGTAATGTCATTTTTCAACTAATCCAACATATGTATATAAACTGTATCATTTTTTATTGAATATGTATCATTACTATATATGTATAGAAAATGTATCATACATATAAAAACTGAATCATTGTTGTATAGGATATGTATCACTACTGTATATAAATAGAAAAAATGTATCACACATAGAAATTGTATCATTATCGTATAGAATGTGTATCCCTAAAGTATATGTATGGAAAATATATCATTGTTGTATAATAAACGTATAATCAACGTATACGCACTAATTATTGTTACACCCCGTATTTACAGGACATGTTTTAAGAACGTGCGTAAGAACTCACAAGTGTTAAGATTTGAGACTTGTAAAAATTTATCGGAATTATGGAATTGTCGGAAAACGTAATAGTGTGACGAATGGGAGGGCGACACGTGTCACCCCCCCCCCCCCTTATTGAGGTCTTGGACGAAATCACAAGGGCACAAGGGTCATTTGACCCTTGTTAGGAAGACAAGTCTTGCATGTAGTAGAGCTTGAGATAATTGACTTGATCAATGGGACCACAAGCTTGATATTTAAGAGAACCTCATCCTAGCCACCCATTTGGTTACATCTTGACCCTCCATGTCCCTATATAATACTACTAGTAGCAAGAGAGAGCCCAACACTTAGAAAATTTACAAGAAAATTGGATGAACAAGCTAGATAGCTCTCGGGTTCATGTCCATGGAAAAGAAAAAAATTTAGTTCCTTGTCCATTAAGCTTAAGCTCCACACTTTAAACCAAGGTTCTTGAGTGTATTGTAAGCATATCTCAATAGAAAAATCTCGGAAAAAGATAGTTTTCGGATTAGTCGCAAAGCGAAAACCTAGTTGTCTTTCTAGGTTTTGTTTGGAGATTTGAAGGAAGTTTGTTGGTGTTGTTCTAAGGGTCTCAACTAGCGGATTGAAGCGTCTTGAAGAGGCTCTAAGTTGCTAAGGAGCAAATTCGGATTTGGAGTTGGATTGAGATTCGTTGAGGTATAATCTTGTCTCTTAAAAGTGTTACAAGATTATTTATATTGTTGTTAGCTTTACATGTTGCTAGCATGAAGTGTATGTGTTGAAGTTTATAAGTATTATGGATTGATTGTAGCTTAAATCCGAAATGTTATATTAGCCACTTGAAGTTGGATTACTAATTGGTCGTTTATTAGAAATCGTCGCATGTTACTTACTTGAAGATTATAGTAGTTATAATCAATTGCGACTTGATATCATGTTATACTAACAACTTGGATTGAAATGGAAATTGGATAAGAATTGGTGTTATGGTACTCAATGTGGCCGAATTGGACATATAGTTTGTATTAGTTTGATATCTATTGTGGGGCGGAATTTTACACGTCTAGTAGGCGTGTAATCCCCTATTGTTGATTGCATTGATTGGGCCTTAAATGTGGCGTGTTTGGTTATTGTATTCGGCCTTGAAAAAGGTGGCAAAGTAAGTAAAAACAAAGGAGGTGCTGTCCGATTTTCCGTAGAATTTAGTGACTTAGCACTTAGAATATTCTACGTTTGAAGTAAGAGGTTAATGGACGTATTGTGACCATTATAGGTTGAAGCACTAAGTATAGTGTATCCTACTTGAAGGATGGAATAGCTATCAAGATTGAAGTACTTTGGAGCATTTTGCTACTTGTCGATAATCGTCGCGAAGTATGTGAACCTCTTCCTTCCTTTGGCATGATTCTATGTATGGAATATACATGTGGTATCATTTCATGTTTCCTTCTACTCTTAGAAGTTAAGAGGTAGTTGTGTGATTTACTCTATGTAGAACTTTTCCTATCTTTTGAGCATGACTAGTTGCACGTATGTAGTACGGTAGACGTACAACACCTTGATATCCTTTACTAGTTTTATGAATAGCCAAGTCGGGTGAGTTAGGAGATTAACTCACTTCTTTGAAAGAATAAAGGATGTCTTAAGTTTTATTAAAGTTAAGGGACTTGAAGATTTTTAAAGTATGTGATACTTGTTCCGTCTTACACGTATAAGTCCCTTGGATAGGAAATTATATTTTTGGTTAAGGTATAAAGTGAATATAACGACTTTATGGGAAGTTGGTTATATTTGCTTTATGGAAAGATAAATGACTTGATTTTAGTGAAGAGGCAACTTGATTTTAAGGCATCAATTGCCTAAGGTTTTATAATAAAAGGAGTCACTTAAGTTCTAAAGGTTAAGAGACTAATTGTAGTTTTGAAAGTTAAGTGAATTGATTTGAAAGTATATAATACTTGGTTTCAAAAAGTAGAAGTCTTGTTATACCCCGTGGTTCAGGCCGTGCGTATGGGGCCGTGGGAAATGAGTCAGGACTCGAAGTCAGAAAATTTCGGTCGGGGCAGCCATGTGCCGATCGCAGGGCCGCATGTAGTGAAATCTGGCGGAAAAACTTAGGAAAATCGATCTTTTCTTTTAAAAGGGCATGGGAGGGTGTGATGTCCCCATCTGATTTTGCATGCATTATATTGACCAAGTCTTAAATACTTGGTCATCTTTCATCTCTCTCTTAGACAAAGCTCCTCTTTCTCTCTTAATTATTTCAAGCTCCTCCTTCTCTCTAAAACTCCAAGAGATATTCTAGCCTTAGGAAAAATCTGAAAAGTAAAAGGCAAGAAGGAAGCTTGTGGATAGCTTGTGAAGGTTGTTGTGGTGGTGTTCTTGGAATAGAAGCTAGCAAGTTGTTGGATAAATTTGGCTAAAGCTCTAAGGTAATGATTCTTCCTTTATAATTAGTTTTTAGTGTTGCATGTTAAGAAGAAAGTACTCGTGGTAGTAAATAATGCTCTTAGAGTCATTGCATGCAAGAAATGTGGTTTGGATATGAAAGGATTGGTTAAAAGGGTTAAGTGAGCATGTTGTAGCCTAAGAACTACCTTAAACTTGTTAAGATGATTGTTGTAACTTATGAGACAGAATTTTACACACCTAAGTTTGGTTGTGTAATCCCCTTTGAAATGTTGGGTTGTTGGGCCTTAAATGTGGCGTTTGGATATTGAATTCGACCTTGAAAAAGGTGGCAAAGTATGTAGAAACAAAGGAAACGCTGCCCAATTTTCCATAGAATCTAGTAACTTACACTTGGAATAATTCTATGTTGAAACTAGAGGTTAATAAACGTATTATGGTCATTATAGGTTGACATATTACGTGCGGTATTTCGGACTTAGCAAGTGGATTAACCGAAGAGGTATGTGGAACTTTCCTATCTCTTGAGCATGAGTAGTTGTACCTATGTAGTACGGTAGCGTCTGACAAGATTTGATATCTTTCACTTGTTTTAAAGTATATGATACTTGTTTCATTTCAAAAGTATAAGTCCCTTGGATTTAGGGAAAATGTATTTGACAAAGGGATAACGCTAATATAATGACTTTATGGGAAGTTGGTTATATTAGTTTTTGAAAGGTTCACAAAGAAAGGTTTACTCTAATTAAAACAAGTACGGGTAAAGGATTTGAAACTAAGAAAGGTGAATTGATTTTTAGGCATTGGTTGCCTAAGGTTTTAAAGGAAATGAAGTCACTTGATTTAGAAGCCTATTATATTTCTAAAAGGAAATGTGACTTGTTTTGAAAGGAAATCGTAACTTGATACTATGGTGATTAGTATCTTGGAATTTTTGTATAAAAAGAGTTATTTCTAAAAGTTAGAAGTTCATGGTACTTGGTTTGAATTACCGGATTTTATATTAAAAGACATGTTAGTGCCTTATGATACTAAAATGAGAGGATATATTAATAATGTTAATAAGAAGTTAGGGGATTTCTTAACTTGCTTATGTTATGATAAGCCGGTAGTGCTTATGTTATGATAGGCCGGTAGTGCTTATGTTGTGATATGATAGGCCGGTAGTGCTTATGTTATGATAAGTCGGTAGTGTTTATGTTATGATAGGCCGGTAGTGCTTATGTTGTGATACGATAGGCCGGTAGTGCTTATGTTATGATATGATAGGCCGGTAGTGCTTATGTTATGTATGATAGCCGGATGAGCTATGTTATATATTTATATTATTACGGGGTAAACCCCGGGTTATTATTTATGTCATGGATTTGCTACCCATGATGCGAGCGTGGCTTGCACTCACGCGGATCGGACCACGGGATCCACGCGGTGAAATAGTCTCACGCGAGTACGGCGATGGTACTCATGCGGGTCCACGGGATCCACGCGGGTGAAATAGTCTCACGCGGGTGAAATAGTCCCACGACGAGGCGGATGACCTCATGCGGTCTCACAGGACCTATGAGGTGAAATAGTCCAGGAGTAGGATTGCTTGATGATACTACGGGCGAGGTACCCTGTTTTGATCATGAGCCTCCTATTTTTATGCAGTAAGATTTATACTTGTTACTCTCATTGTTAGTAAGGCACAGTGCAAAGTAAACTGATTTTCATCTATGACTCCAGCTTATTTTTTTGACTTATGATATTATTACAGTATTTTCCAGTTTCGCATATTTGGTACACGCCTCGACCGACTCGGCCGCGTTCATGCCGCAGGTTGAGGTTCATAGCTTGCTGATCCGCACTCTTAGGATCACTGTTCGGTTCTCGGGAGGCTCCATTTCTCCGGAGGCCTCGTCTTTTGGTACGGTTCCCTGAGGTTGTAGACTTTTGTACATTCAGGGGGTATGGCGGGGCCCTGTCCCGTCATAGTGTTTATACCTTCTTAGAGGCTTGTAGTCCTGTCATGAATTGGGATGTAAGGATGTAACTGTTCGTTTTATTATATTTAGAGGTAGCCACTTTGGGTTGCTTTGTTTTATATTCTTATATGGTTCTTGTTTGTGAGTTTATTTCACGGTTTTCTCGATGTTGTATCACAGCGGTGCGGGGTAAGGCACGATCCACGGATCCGAGTCGGTCGTGACAAAAGTGGTATCGAGCGATTAATCCTCGGAAGGGTCTGGTCGTATCTAGTAGAGTCTTGATTATCGGTGTGTTGTGCACCACATCTATAATCAGGAGGCTACAGGATATTTAAGATTGGTTTCCATTCTTCTCACTCTGAGATCGTGCGATAGAGCCGTGTTGTTAGGGTCGTCTCTCTCTAACGAGTTATGTTGATTGCAGCTACGAGAAAGCGTGATGACCGGAAGGATTATGTGGATTGCGTATCCGTGTTGGTTGTAATTGTTGTATAGTTGGTATAATGACGCATTGACTATACGGATTTATGTATAGGGGTCATATACGGGTCGCCAGAGTGATTTTAGATTACCGTGAATCGTAAAGACTAATTAGATACCGGGAAGGTATGAAACGGTTTAATAAACTCTCATCAAGGTTTTACGTACTAATTTGAGATAATTATGAGATGATGAGTTGTCTGAGAAGGTAATAGACCCTTAAGAAGTTTAATTAAGGGACCCAATGGGAGACTATGGTTGTAAATTAAGCTACGTGGTATGCTTAAGAGGATAGTATGGATGAGATCCGTGTGGGGTAAGTAATGGTTGCTGTGATCAAGACGACACGACTTTGGTATTATGAGAAGTTAGTGTACCCGTTTATGGGGTGGGATCAGTTAATAGTAGTCCCGCTACGTGACAGGGTCACGAGGGTATAAGCCCGAGTCTAATTAATCGTTTTACGAGTTCGCAGACGTAATTCTGAAATTTCAAATGGTGGATAACAAAAGTGTGACATCCCAAGTCCAGGAATTTCAAATGATTCTACATCACCTGGATTTGGAAGGATTAAATCCCAACGAACAATTCTTGGTTGGGGTATTGATTGAGAAGCTGCCTCCCTCGTAGACAGAGTTTATGAATTATTTAAAACTCAAAACAAAGAAGATGACCTTAGACGAACTTATTGTCAAACTCCAGATTCAGGAAGACAATAAGAAGGCCATACCAAAGGGAAAACAGCCCGCTGAGGCTAAGGCAAACCTGACGGAAGTCAAAGGGAACTCAAGCAAGAAACGGAAGTTCCAGAATGAATGCAAGCCCCCAACAACAGAAAAGTTCAAGGGAAATTGTAACCACTGTGGTATAGTTGGTCACATGGCCAAAGACTGCCGCAAACTCAAACGTGAGAATAAGGCCAAAGGCAAGGCCAAGGCTAACATCGTTGAATACAAGCTCGTAGACGATATGATTCAGGAGTTCTCAGCGGTGGTTTTTGAAGCTAACCTCATTGAGAATCCGGTGCAATATTGGCTAGACACGGATGCTACCCATCACATATGTTCCAATAAAGAAGCCTTCTCCACTTATACACCAGTCTCAGATAAGAAGTTGTTCATGGAAAACAATTCTTCTTCAGAGTTACTGGGGGTAGGAAAGGTGATCCTAAAGATGACGTCCGGAAAGGAGTTGATTCTGAAGGAAGTGATGCATTTCCCAGAAATTCGAAGAAATTTAATTTCTGGACCTCTGTTAGTAAATGTTGGTTTTAGGCTAGTGTTAGAGGCTAACAAATTTGTAATCACTAAGAATGGAACTTTTGTAGGAAGGGGCTTCCTATGTGAAGGCCTCTTTCAGCTCAATGATGCACATGTAATGATTTCTGTTTCAACTATCAATAAAATTGCACCTTCTACTTACTTGATTGAGTCATCTAATCTATGGCATCATAGATTAGGACATGTAAACTATCAATCTATCCAAAGATTGGTAAAGCTGGAATTATTGTCGTTTATTGACATAAACCCTCAACGTAATATGAGGTGTGCATAGAGGCAAAACTTTCCAAGAGTCCTTTTAGATCCGTCGAAAGGGATACTGCTCCTCTAGAACTTATACACACTGATATATGTGATTTGAAGTTCTCTGAAACTAGAGGGGGAACAAGTACTTTGTGACTTTCATAGATGATGGCACAAGATTTTGTTACCTTTACTTACTAAAAAGTAAAGATGAAGGCTTTGAAGCATTCAAACACTACAAAGAAGAAGTTGAGAATCAACTAGGCGGACGGATTAAAACTATCTGTAGCGATAGAGGGGGAGAATATGTAGCATCTTTTGAAGAACTTTGTACTCAATCGGGTATAGTTCATCAAACAACGGCTCCTTACTCACCTCAATCAAACGAGTTGTTGAACGCGAGAACCGAACACTAAATGAAATGATGAATGCTCTACTCATCAATTCGGGCCTCCCTCAAACCATGTGGGGAGAAACTGTCCTTACCGCAAATAGGATTCTTAACAGAGTCTCACACAAGGGTAAAGACAAGACTCCATACGAGCTATGGAAAGGAAAGAAACCTACCTACAAATATTTGAAGGTATGGGGTTGTCTGGCCAAGGTAAAGTACCTATGCCAAAGCAGGCCAAGATTGGACCTAAGACTGTGGATTGCGTATTCATCGGATATGCCAATAATAGTAGTGTTTATCGCTTCATAGTACACAAGTCGGATCATCCGAACATTTATGAAGATACGATCATGGAATCAAGGAACGCATGGTTCTTTGAAGACACATTTCCATACAAGGAAAACAACATAACCTCTCGCAAACAAAGTTATAAGCAAATCTCTGATGAACTAGGAGTTACTGACTACCTAAATCAAAATGGTTCAGATCTAGTAAATTCTGAAGTAGCTGACGATGCGGAATTTAGTATTCCAGATTCTCAGGACTTGGAAGATTCAAAGATGGAACCAATGCAAAGCAAAAGGGCACGGAAGGACAAGTCCTTCGGTCCAGACTTTGTAGCTTATTTGGTTCAGGATGAACCACGGACAATCGCCGAGGCATTGTCAACTCCAGAAGCACCGCTCTAGAAAGAAGCTTTAGAAAGTGAGATAGAATCCATTATGCATAACCACACATGGGAGTTGGCAGAACTTCCCCTAGGACACAAACTGTTGGGTTGTAAGTGGATCCTTAAACGGAAGTTAAAGACAGATGGTTTTATCGACAAGTACAAAGCTAGGTTAGTAGTCAAGGGTTATCGCCAAAATGAGGGCCTTGATTACTTCGACACCTACGCTACGGTGTCAAGAATGACATCCATACGTATGTTCATAGCTATCGCCGTCTTGCGGGATCTTGAAATACATCAAATGGATGTTAAGACTGTCTTCCTAAATGGTGATTTGGAAGAAGAAATATATATAGACCAACCTGAGGGGTATGCGGTTCCAGGACAAGAGACAAAAGTATGTCGGCTTGTTAAATCGTTGTACGGGCTGAAACAAGCCCCTAAACAATGGCACGAGAAATTTGATAGTACTCTACTATCAAAAGGATACGCCATTAATGGAGGTGAGAAATGTGTCTACATGAAAGGAAATGTCAAATCCTTCGTCATGATATGTCTATATGTAGATGACTTATTGATCACTGGAAGCAGTCCTGAAATAATCCTAGAGACTAAGAACATGTTAAAACAGTGTTTTGAGAAGAAAGATATGGGTATTGCAGATGTCACCTTAGGGATCAAGATCTCTAAGACATCTAGTGGACTGGTCTTATCTCAATCTCACTACATCGAGAATGTACTGAAGAAATTTGGGATGTTCGACAGTTCACCGGTATCAACACCATTTGATATAAGTCAAAAGCTTGACAAATAGCTGGGTAAGCCCGTACGCCAGAAGCGATATGCGCATGTGATTGGTAGTCTGATGTATATCACAAACTGCACTCGACCTGATATCGCTCATGCAGTCAATAAATTGGCTAGGTTCACTCGAAATCCAAGTGAGGATCACTGGAAAGCGTTGAACAGGATACTACGGTTCCTAAAGTTCACGATACATTTCGGATTACACTATTCAAGATATTCAGCGGTACTAGAGGGGTACAGCGATGCAAACTGGATATCTGATAGCGACGACATCAAGTCCACCAGCGGATATATTTTTACAATCGGTGGTGGAGCTGTGTCTTGGAAATCCTCTAGGCAAACTCTTATTGCCCGATCCACGATGAAGTTGGAATTCATCGCTTTAGATAAAGCGGGAGAGGAAGCTGAGTGGCTTCATGGTTTTCTAGAGGATGTCCCATGTTGGGTTAAACCCGTGACTTCTGTAATGATCCACTGCGATAGTCAGTCGGCTCTAGGAAGGGCACGAAGTTCAATATACAACGGTAAGTATAATCATATTCGACGAAGACATGAGTCAGTTAGGCAGTTGATCACCTCGAGTATTATTTCCATTGATTACATAAAATCTAAGGAAAATATCGCAGATCCCTTGACGAAGGGAATACCCAAAGATTAGTTGTTCTGCCTGTCTAGGGGAATGGGCTTAAAACCCAAACAATAAAAACCGATATAGTGGACACCCAACCTTATAGACTGGAGATCCCATGAATAAAGTTCAATGGGAAAACTAAATTGTAAAGGTTCTGTGAGCGCTTCGGTGGAAGCAAGAGCACTTCGGATAATTTGTCTTTCTTAAGAAACATAATCCAAGGTCGTTCCCGTGATAGACAAAAAGTGCTACCTGTAAGAAGGGTAAATGATAAGTTTCCAAACCTTTAATGATCTTCAAAAGTTGAGGTTAGGTTGGTGAAATTTTTAATGGTTCCTAACGCTTGTGTAGCGGGGTATTACAGGATACTTTGTAGGAGACCACATATTTAAGTGCGAGGATAGGCGGCCTCAAATGAACGCACTTAAGAATCCAAGGGTGTCCACGACCCACGATGGACAAAACACTAGAAAGATTGAGTAGGAAAGGTGTTATGTTGGTACCATTGTCTTGGCAATTCTTAATGAATGTCAACGAAAAACAGATAAGTTTAGAACAATCTTTAAAGCTAGAGATCATATTGTTATAGCATTAATTCAATTGTCGATTACTTCTTCTCGAAAATTCAATATTGCGAAGGTGACCAAAATGTATAAGGTCGGATGGAGCAGCGGCGAGAAAGAGCCACGGAGTTAGCCGCCATGGTTACAAGTCAAAGTTTTGACTAAAATCCACATGGCGTTTCTTCATTTGTTACTTTGCCACATCATCAAGCGTGAATTTTGTTGGAAATTTACCAATGTGGAATTAAGATTATTCCATTATTTATGACTCGAACAATTGGGATTCCGCACGTCAAAAACGTCGTTTCCACACACGTGCACACGTAATGCCAAGTATTGTAAAATTTCATTAGTGAAAGAGATATTAGTACGTGAGTAAACGTTTGAGACATGAAATGATGGACGATCGTTGGTTAAATGACACGTGTTCCACGTTGGTAAATGAAGGAAGAAGTGTACGAAGTGTAAGATCGAAACGAGTCGAAAAAGGGCCGCAGCGTCACCGCGGAGCCGGGGCGCCGCGGTGCCACCACCTCAAGGGTCACTGCGTTGGTTGGTCTTCTGGACACTAGAGCTGCGGCGCCGCGGCACTAACGAGGCAGTGTCTGTGTGAACGGAAGTCCAAAATTTTGACTGATTGTGGGGACGTTTCCATAAATCATCAATTATTTGGCTGCATTACTTGGTGAATTAAGTGGTCATATAAAACATATGTACTTGTTAATCTCAAATTTGCGGAACATAATATTTTAATAACAATTGCTAAGAACACACTTACTAGCTACTACAATTCAAATTACAATACAAAAATTCATCCATTCAAGAAAAAAAACAATAGTAACTAGCTTAGTTCGTTCACTTTATAGAAGAAACTGTTTTAATTGTGGAAATATGATAGATACAGCTTTAATTGAGAAACATGATAGATAGAATTAGTTGGATCATAAATAGATGATTTTTTTTATATATAATATAAAAGTTTGGGATAGCTTTTAAAAAAAAAAGGCAAAACATATCTTAGCCCAAAAACAGGTTTGAGCAAAAATTTGGGATTTGAAGATTTGTCTTCAAAATCTGTCAATTTTATGGCCAAACAAAGATTTGAAAACAAATCTTCAAAATATGCTCCCAAAATCTATGGTCAAATGGGAGTTTAAAACATTTAGCAGGTTATGCTAATTTTCTTCAGATTACTTGTGCATGATCCTTAATTTTAATTAGTAAGCACTGATTGCCTTATTTATGTTTAATGATCGGTTTTTTTAAAGCGGAATTCTGCTATTCTTATTGACTCAAGGGGGCTGGTTAGGGTGACATGTTGTCGCTTTCGCTTTAATAATGAAAGATATGGAGTCATGCAAGGAGAGCTCGCTAAAAAGAAAAAGCTTCTTAGTAATTTAATTTATAGTACATAGAGAACTCCAAAATTACTGAAACTAACTACACCGTTGCAGTAAATCATTAATCCAAGCGATACAAAAATCTAGGCCTCACCATAAGAGATCCAACTCTCAGTAGAAGAGTCCTCTATAAATTTAAAGCAAGTCATTCAATCTCTGCATTGTGTGACCACATTTCTCGGAAACAAACTGGAAATACACAATTCAGTTAACCGGTAATTTGCTACAAGAATCAGTTGAAAAGACTAGGCTACACCATAATTACAACAGAGAAGCTGGAGATAATTCATTCTAAGCCTTCTCTTCAAATACTTCTGTAGTGAACATAGCTTGGATTACATGCTGGCCTCTTTCTCTTGCATCCACAAAAAAGCTCAAATCAGTTGAAACTTACATAGCTCTCTGCAGCATGCTCCTCTTATGCCACATGACGTGTGCCATAGATTGATTAAGAAAAAAACCATCACCTTGACATAAGAAAATTCGATTTTGAGTGGTTTGATCATTAGCAAAAAGAAACAAACGACACAGTTGGCTATAGAAGTCTTTGTGCCCTAACAAATAGAATGTTGATGTACCAAGAGAGAAACAAGACATTATTGGCTATAACATAGAAGTGTTAAGAGTATCCCTTAACAAATGGCATATTGATGTACTATTAGAGTGCAGCAAGAATTGATAGACAACAAATTGAATTGATTGATGACAAAAGGAAAACTTGATTCAGTTCGAAGCCATAAATAAAATGAAGAAAGCTTCTAAAACTTAAACTCCCTCCTTTTTCCATTTTGATATATGTGATGTCCGGACACAACTTGTGCACACCTCGACCACTCTACCGAACAGCTTGTTTAGCCCACAAATACAGTTTGCTAATAGAATCATGCACATGAGCTCACACCAAGTGTCGTATTGAGATTCGAAAAAAATTCTCTTGAAACTTGCAGACAATTGTCAATATTAACTGTGATTAACCCTTCAAGGTGCGGCCTAACAGTTGAAGAGTTGGAATGACAACTTGGGGACCCTAGGTCAATACTTTCATGTGTCCAAGTCTTGGTGGGAAAAGTTACTCAACACATATGTTGATAGAAGGTAACAAGTACTTGGTAAATTAGTAGAAGGATGCAGACTTACCTGGACACACAGTTATCCCAACAAATATCAACTATGACTGACAATCTGACATGCAAAAATTGTATATGTAAAGACGGAGGAATCTACCTTCGCCTAAACATGTTATCAAATGATTTTGTTTCTTATTTCTTCAAGCTTTTTCAGAATCTCGCCTGGTGTCCTATCCAACTCATCTGCAATTTTGCGCTGCATATCCATAGGCAAGGTTGGGAACTGTTCGCACAAGTCTCCATCTATCACATCCTGCAAAACAGTTCCAACATTTCACTGTTATCATCAAACATGAGATAGGGATTGCACAATCAAATTGATTTAAATATATAAAATGAAAAGAGCATATACTCCCCACCGTACACCATGTAATCTAGTTAATTTGTAAAAACTGAAACTTGTAGCAGTTTCACAAAAAACTGCATAAATTCAACATATAAAAATGCAACTACCAATAAAAATCAGCCGGGCAGACGTAGAAACACCCTGTGGTAACTTAAAGTCCTTTTTGTTCAAAGTATGTACAACACTTCAAAATAGTGAAATCAAGAAAAAGCATGAATATTTGCAACCCCACTATATTGCTCATCGTCAAAAAATATGGCATATACATGCATGACAAAGTTGCACTTATCAGGATAAGCCTGGAGGATGCAACCACTTATAACCCATGTAGCACAAGCACGTTTCTTGTTCCAAAACTGGTCAAGGATTTGATGATCAAACTTTTGTTTTCTGGAACAAGTAGAGATTTTAATGTGTTAAGCATTTTAATTTACCTTCCTACCAACCAAGTTTTGTGAAATAGCTAAAGACAAACCCCAGTTACACTTCAGCGTCCAAGTTAGCTTCCAATGAAATTCATTTACATTCATTTACTACACTAGTGTATCTCTGCTGCCTATCAGGATGTCAAACTAAGTAGGTAACTAGAACCTTTCGCGTTGGAACATTAAGGAAAGCTGATTGAGCAAGTACAACTGTACAAGCCTACCTTAACCGGGAAGTAGGCAGATCTATAGGCCATATGATCCCTGCCACATAAAGGTGGGAACTCCTGTCTCAAATGCATCTCCAAATGAGAGAAGAAGTCAACGTCATCCCTCGAGGTAAATGGAAGCATTGCCCCGACACTTCCCATCACAGTCCCGTAGATTATACATTCGCCCCCTCCTGGAATAAGTGATGCCCTTTGCAAGCAAGAGACCACATCGCCAACATGAAACTGCACTATTTCCTCAACCTTGTTTGGGGCTCCATTCAGCTTCCCCTGCTCCCATTTTATTTTTCCACCAGTAGGATCTTCTTCAATCTCATCTGAAACGTCCTGAGGTAATCGCACAAAGTAGATATTCCCAAACTTATCAGCTCCAGCCACAGTGTCAAAATCTACATGCTGTGCTGCAGTTAGCCATCTCGGAACCGTGTCATCAGCAAATATGTACAGTTGATTTTCGTCACGTCTATACTTACAGTAGTGGAATGACTGCAAGAAGTGAACGATTGGAGCAGATTAGATATCAAAACTTCATAAAATATGACATCAAGGAGGACTATTTTTAAGAAATTCAAAGAAATGTTCACCTTAGAAATTAGCTAACCTAACCATCAGTCTACTTCCCGTGGATTTAAATGGCCAATTCAGTCACTCTGTCGTAAATTAGTATTATCAGAAGAAAAATCATAGGTAACTATAGACGTAATTAGCAAGTTGGCTAACGGCATATAATCATGCAGCCAAGATTCATTGTGCTACTCCAGGAGAAAAAAAACTTCCAAATAGTTATGCTATGTGGCAATTTGATTTATAATTTTAAAAACTTCGGTCACATAGCAAAAGGATAAATCTATGAAATTAATTAGTTTTATGAGGTTATTCAATTTAATGCAGAATGTTCTAAAAGCTATAAATCATTTCATACTTAGCAACATTTCCTCCAACCATCTCTATTGCCTCAATTTCGATTAATACTTGTACAAAAAACTCACAAGGCAAAATCTCACTATAACTCAATTATTGATGCCCAGTCATTAAATTCTTTTCCCCAACCTAGTCATTAGATTTGAACTATGTCATTAGACTAGAACGCAGGACACAACTTCTCATTTACAATTTACATCAAAATAAATAGTATCCAGAAGGAATGCAGTTTACTACAACAATTCCTCTTACATATAAAGCAGAATATTTTACAATGACCATACCTCTTGCATGTCACCAACATAAATCCGATCACGATAGGTATGGATAGCTGTGATTGAGTTGGGGAATAGCTTGTTCTCACATTTTCGGAGCAGTCTTTTCTTCCCCAAATCATACAACCTAAGGACAGACCCAATACCAGCCAGTAACCTTCCTTGGAACTGACATAGTGCAAGAGGCACACCATCTACCTGTGTCTTGTGCAAAAGCTCTAGGACCTTCCCATCCTCTTTAAATTTGTATATATGAATGTATGCCGCTTCGAACGACTTTTTGGGCCAAAACTGAAGGCCCTTGGCAGTACCAACAGCTAACAGAGCTCCATGCTCCTTGTCATGGAAATTAACAGTGCATATGCTAAATGCAGCCTCATTATCCTGAAGCTCTAGCAGACAAGTCGTTTGTGTGGTCCTTGGATCAAGGACTCTGATGCAGGAAACCCATCTTCCTGACTCCGATTTAGGATAACCATATTGTTCATCAGATAGTGGATCATTACCATCCTCATCTTCACCATTCTCCATTTGTTCTGCATTTCCATTTTCACCATTCCCAGCTGTCTCGAAGCACTCTTTTTTGGCAGCTTCACGCTCTTCTGCAGTATATGCTCCCTGATCACTCTCAATCATGATCACCATCTTCCGTTTGGGTTGAAGAACAAACCTTCTTGGTGTATACCTTAAAGGTATAGCTGTTTCATTGAAAGTCTCGCCCAATCTCTCTATCGTGAAGACCCTCAATGCATCCCCAGCAACCGCTACCACACCTTCTGCACATTGATCAGATGAAAACGAGGCTGCAAATTCAAGAGTTTCATATGATAAAGGTGTCAAAAGAAAATGCCCTTGGTGTATATAACCTAGCCATGGTCTACTTGACAAGCAGAGCATAGCACGCCGTCCTCTCACAACAATGGAAAAGAGCTTAGGGGCTCTAAGCCCCAAGAAACGTGAACGTGCATCTGAAAGCTGACCAGTTATCATGTCCACCACAGTCCTGAATAAAACTCCATTTTGTAAACCAGCATTAAGAAAGAGGCTGGCAGGGTGATCTGCACCATCCTCTCCACCAACAGAGGCCTGAACTTCAAGAAAAAGGAGAGACTCTGGCGGTGAAGATACACTTTGCAGGCTCAGAACCTGCATACAGTCATCAGGGTCCAATGACAAGATACGAATAGTGTTATCATATGATCCAACTGCAAGGAAACGGGATCTTTGTCTTCCCTCAGGAACAGGGGCAATGTCCAGACAAGCTACATCACCTGACATCTCATGCTTCTCTACTTCCATCAACTGGCCAGTCATATCCACTTCAAAATATATAAGCTCCCCTCCACTTAGTGCAATTACCACTTGAAGCCTATTTGATCCAACCTTGACAATAGTTCTCTTTCCAGGAGTTCTCCATTCATTAATACGGCCATCTTCTCTAATATGCCTTATTCCACTGGGATGAACTTGCATCAACGAATCATCACCAATCAATGAAACAGCAAGAGACGGAGTAGTATCAAGAAACCCACTGTCACTAACTTCTTCAACTGTCTCACCAATAGAAAGCACAAGAGTTGCATTTGCAAAAGAGACAACAATGTAGGCATCAAACTCATCATTAACATTCTTTTTCACAGTCCAGACAGCACTTGGAACACCAGGAAGCTGTGACACAGCCATTTCACTAACAGCTAAACCTGGCCTAAGTATGCGCAACGAAGAACGAGGACCCCTCCCACAAAGTGAAAAGATTTGTGGAGTTTCTTCCTCAAAAAGATTTACGATTTTCATGTCCATGATTGGCATCAAGCTCTCAATTTGATCGACCCTAACAAGATTCTTTAGCTTTCTTGACTGGAAAAATACAGGCTGAAAGCCTTCTTCAGTTTCCATCAACGTCGATGATGAAGCTTCGACATCTGGATCATCTCCTATAGCCTGAAACTGATACAGCGCATGATTCCCAAATTCTGACGAAGCAAAGAGGAACCCTGACTTCAACACACACAGTGAAGAAGTGACCGGAATCGTATCAAAATACTTGATCTTTAACTCCTTAACCCTGTCATTGTCGTGGTCCAGTGTCACCTTAAAGATATCTCCATATTCAGTTTGCAAAAGAAAGAAAAACATCAACTTCTGCTTATGCATAGCAGCCGAAACAATCAAAACCCCACGTTCTGCTGGCAAATCTACTCTCCTAGGAATAACAGCCCTAACATCAGGGTGTCCCTGATTCTTATAAATCACGAAATTCTCAGCACAAACAAGCACACCACTCGGACCATCCCCACCTCCGGGAACAGTCACGAGTAAATTAGCACCATTATCAACTTGTTCAGACCACTTCCTCGAAACATGATTAAGCCCTAAATCTAATTCATAAAACGTCAAATGCTTTTGCGCCTCATTCGCAGCTTGGCCAGTAGGATCCTGATCCGCCTCCGAATAATCCAATTCGATGGCAGCAAATATCGGATTATCGAATCCACAATCAACACCACATATCGAAAACGTAATCGTATGGCTCTTATGAGCTTCTAAAGGCGACGAAATCGTTAACCTAGCCGCCGTATCTCTATTCAAAACATACACAAGCTTCTGCTTCTCACAAGCACCAATCATAACAGCTCTACCTTTCGGATCAATAGCCAAACACTGACCCGGAACTATCCTTCTACAACCCGATTTCCCAAAAGTCTCTTGATGTACTTTATCAAAACAGTTCTTCTCTTTATTATACTCCAATATCACTATCCGACCCGAATCCGACCCGACTACAATGTAATCTTTCTGAGCACCGGTTAATCGAAATTGTGCTAAGGAACGTATAGCGCCGAAGATTTCAACGGATATTAGGGTTTGGAGCTTACCGTTATCGTCCGGCCGAAGGAGGTCGAGGACTTTGCCACGTGCGACGACGATTTCTTGTATTTTTCCGCCGGAAAAACTGCCGTTGATGGCACAGAGTATACCGGTGGGTTTTTGGAGAGTGAGACTGTAGAGATACATAGTGGGAGATGGTACTGCTAAAACCCTAGTGGAAATGGAGTAGAGATTTAGGGTTTTTGAGGAAGAAGAAAGGAGAGAAATAGTAGATTTATGGAGCTTTGATTTTTGGACCGGCCGGTCCGCGAGAGGCGGTTCGTGAGAGGGGGTAAAAAAAGATTTTAATTGGTTCTTTATTAATTTTGCACACCCTTAAAAATTAATAAATATATTTTACCATAATATCTATATTCATTATTATATCATCTCAATAAACTTGAAAAATAATTTGAAAATAAATAATTAGCACTAATGATAAAACAAGAAAATAAAGTTTATTTTTCTCTTAATACGCTAAAGTGAACAGTAAAGTGAACGGAAGGAGTCACAGCCTCTTTACTTGACACTTTTTGTTTGATGTACGACTAAATTATGTTTATCTAAATACTCATTGAACCACGTAAATTTAATAGTCTTCCCCCTCCACACCCAATTCGAATGACTATCAAAATAACACGTTCTGAGTAACTAAAATCAACTATAGTTTAAATGTACATTAAATAAATAATGTCAAATTTAGGAGGTTTCAAACTATTAAGCCTTTTTTTGTTGTTATTTTCGTGTTTCCTGTGGTCTATTATGCGCATATACTCAAAAATTGTTTTAAGTTGCATATTCAATCTTAGTTGTTGTATTTTTGCATTTTTGCCAAATTCTCTTAAGGTATCAAGGCGATAATGTTGGTGATCCGAGAGGGTGTTACATAATTATCTATTCATTTACAAACTAGGTAACTAATCTTCCTAATTATAATTGAACTACAATTTTTAATTACAATTGAACTACAATTTTACCTAATATAGGAGATGTACAAAAAATATTATAGAAATATTCTATCATACCCCCGCAGTCGAAGCGTGAGGTTCTCGTACGCTGAGACTGGCTCAAAAATCATCAAAGAGTATGCGTAGAAGCTCTTTAGTAAATATGTCAGCAATCTAATATCGGGGGAACATGAAGAATATGAACTTGTCCACAAGCAACTTTCTCACGTACAAAGTGAATATTCATTTCAATGTGTTTAGTGAGCTGATGTTGAACAGGATTGCTGGAAAGATATATCGCACTTACATTATCACAATAGACTAATGTAGCCTTATGGATGGGGTTGTGAAGTTATAGGATAAGGTTGCGTATCCAACCTGACTCGAAGACAGCATTCGCTACACCTCGGTACTCGGCTTCGTCACTTGATCGAGACATAGTAAGTTTGTTTTTTTAGAAGAACAAGAAAGCAAGTTATCTCAGAGGAACACACAGTAACCCGATATGGATCGACGAGTGTTAGAACATCCACCCCAGTCAACATCAGAATAAGAGGTGAGGTCGGAGAGTGAGGACTTGTACATGTGTAAGCCGAAATGAAGAGTATCTTGTACATATCGCAAAATTCGTTTGAGGGCATTCGTATGTTCATTCGGGTTGTGCATGTGTAAGCATATTTGTTGCACGACATATGATATATCTGGTATCGTGAAAGTGAGATAATGCAATGCTCCTGCTAAGTTGTGATAGTGAGTCGGGTCGACGTATATAGAACCCGAAAAGGCAATGAGTTTGGAATTAGTGTCCACCGGTGTGTGGACCGATTTGCAAGACGTCATATCTGCTCTGTCAGGACCCGACCCGACGGGCCGTGAACATGACGCCCTAATTGGACGTCATTATACTAACCTTCCACACGTAATCAGACTAACACCAAGGACAATATATAAAACTGTAGCACACGCTATATAGCAAAATAGGCAAGCCGACAAAGCTGTCTTTTACACCCGAATAAATCTGTCTCCTGAGGAGTCACGACTAGCCAATATAATAAAATAGGCAAGCCGACAAGACTGCCACCATATAGTATTACTTATATGCGGGAACATCCCAAAAACGGAGTACAACAACACAGATGACCAAAACAAGTTTACAAATTCACATACGTACAATCCACCACTGTCTACAGACCTCTATGAGAATGATAATGAATTATAACGGGACAGGGGCCCGTCGTGCCCCTAAATACACATAAGTCAAAAAAATAGGGTTCAGTACCAAAATGATAAAGCTCTGAATCAATGGAGCTCTCCAAAACAGCTGAACAGGAATCCTAGACTGGAGGATCACCAAACTGAGCATTTGTACTGCGAGCGTAACGCGATCCCGAGGAAAGGGGTCGATCGAAATAATGTACTGAGTATGTAAAACATGTAGTACTGTAAAACATATCATAATTGGTCAATAGATAACAAGAGACATGTACGATTATCAAATACCAAATTCAACTGTGCCATAGAGAGTCAACTGTGTCTTATAAAAATGAGAGTCATATCAAAATCATGGATGTTTATCCATATAATCATATATTTGTATATACTATCATAGGTACTTGTACCCGCATCATGGATACATGTCCATGGAATCATCATATACTGTCATGGGTAATTGTACCCGAATCATTGATACATGTCCATGGAATCATCATATATATAAACATTGTCGACCCTCTAGTGAGGGACTCAGTGAACAAATGCAAGGATCTGAGCACGAACATTGCCGACCCGGGACTCGGTGAGGTGGAATAATAACACTTTGCACGAATAGCTATCATGAGCAACCATATGCGATTTAAACCATCATTTGACTCTCAATAAAATCATTAAAAAGCACTATCATGTCATGTATCATTTTAAATCATCATTTGAAAAATCAAGGCACTAGATATCATATATCATTTTAAATCATCATTAGAAATTAGGATTCATTAGAACTATGTACGTCCGTCGTACACTCATTTATGAAAATCATGCCAAAAGGAAAAAAGGAAGAGTTTCACATACATTATTGACGAACTAACCAACTCAATAAATAGGATTCGTCTCAACTAGTACGTCAACCTATAACAATGGTAACACACCTGTCAACTCTATGATTTCTAACGTAAGTTATATTGAATGACGACTCTCTTTTCTATAAAAATTCGGGTAGCACTTCCCCTATCTATGCATGTATCCACAATCCACAAACAAAGCCACAACACCAATAACCAAACACGAATCAAGGGTATACTAAAATAGTTCCATATACTCGACATATAACATCCTTATACATTCTTTCTCCATTCATTCATGGATTATAACCAAAACAGCAACCAATGTGACTAATACACTTATTTATCATGTTAGCCCAACCCCTTAATCATGTTAAAACCTATTAAAATAGCCCACACTTTAACAATAACGAGAGTGGAATGTGAAGCTTTTCTAAACCTTTTCTACCTTAATTCTTTTAGGACATATATCCACAATTACACCAAGGTATATGCATATACATAGCTTATAATTCCAGCATTATAACATCAACAAAACAGCCCCTAAAATACAACACAACGATGTCCAACAATTTCCTACAAGTCTCGGCCAACAATGCCCAAAACTCTTCTTCTAATTCCTTAAAGTCCAATTCATGTTTCAACACTTCCATATAATCAATTACAACTTAAATATCAAGATTTCTCTTCAATTTCAACATGCAATTAGTGACGATAATAGCAATAACACAATCGAATTCAATGTATACAAAAAAACAGTCCTCAATATCGGCTATAGCACCCACAACATCACATGCATTGTCTTAATTCCAGATTTTCTCTTAACATTCATTCCTTAATTATAACAACATGCAACTCCAATTATATCATAAGAAGAATAATTCTTACCTAAATTCTTGCCCAAAACAGTCCCAACAGTCACGGTACAATGCTCAAGCTTTCTTCACCATTTTTATCGTTTCTTCAACTCCAAAATGACATGCATGTGTCCTATAAGTTTAATCCACCTTTCTCACATGTTTTTCTTCCAAAACTTTCATCTTAAAATTGAGATTTTTCTGGGTTAAAAATCGGCCAGCAGTCAGCGTTTTTGGCCACTGTTTGTGGTTTTCTGTAGCTTGTAATTTGTGGAAGAATTTAGATTAGGAAGAAGAAATAAAAAGCTTCAATAGGCTATGGGGGAGAGGATTTTTGACCAAGAGGGAGGGAGAAGAGGATGAGGGAGTGTTAGAGAAAATCTGAATTTTCCTAGGGTGAGAATGTGAAGGGGTGAAGGGTTATAAGGTTTAAATTAAAATCTGAAAATTTAATTACACTTTGGTCCAATTCTCTTAATTAATTAATTCTAAATCCCACTTTTTTTAAATCCCAAAAATTTCATAAGACTTTGTATCCTCGTTGTTATAACTTATATAAAATGTTACTAATCCTTAACGGGAATATACAATTATCATTATAAATTTCCATCGTCACACTCGTAGTAACCAAAATTATCCCGGAATCACCTCCTCTTGTATACTAATTTCTTATTAACATAAATAAGTACACTTTATTTTCAATACTCGAACCTTATTTCTTAATTACGTTCTCTAATTATCGTCTTAAAACTACGAGGTGTAACATGCTCGGTCAAGAATATCTTCGGTGTACTTCTTTTGACAAAGAAATAATTCACATAAATGTCTCGTAACAACAATGCCCAAAAAATAGCTTAGGGCCCCCAAATCCTTCATAGCAAACTCAAAGACAATGAATGACATAGTGGATCGGCAAAGTGCATCAGAGGGTGTAGTTAGGATGATGTCATCAACATATAACAGAATGTATGTCATGTCGTTACCCTTGTTAAAAATGAAAAGTGAGTGATCAAATTTGCTATGTGAAAAATCGATAGAGGATACAAAGTCAGCAAACCATTGGTACCACGCACGATGAGCCTGTTTCAGTCCATAAAGTGATTTCTTCAAATGACACACATAATCTGGATGGACTGGATTCTGGAATTCCAGAGGCTGACAAAGAAAAATTGAGAACGGTCCGAATAGTTTTCGGTTTCATCACCGGGCTGAAGAATTTATCACAATATATGTCCACCTGTTGAGACATGTCATCACCTACAAGACGAGTCTTGTTCCTCTCAAAAGAACTATCAGATTTCTTTTTATGTCTAAAAATACATATAGAACGAATAACATTAGCATCAGGAGGACTGGGCACTAGCTCCCGCGTCTTATTTTCAATAAGAGCATTATTTTTATCAATTATGGTTGATTTCCAATTATGATCGGACAAGGCATGTTTTGGGTTGCGAAGAAGAGGTGAAGGGGAAACCAAATTTGACAAATTAAATTGTCGTTTAGGTTTATAAATGTTGTGCATAGAACGGGTTTCCATCATATGTATGGGTGCCGCGGGAGGGTGGACGGGATCGGGAAGCTGCTAGGTAGATTGGTAGGCCAAGAGAGGGAGGTGGAATCGGGGAGAAGGGGCATCGTCACTTGTCGATGAGAGGAAGTGACCTCGGGCAGTCGAGAATGGTTGTTGCGAGGCTGGCTAGCCCACCCGAGATGGGACAGAGAGAGTCGGGTCAGGCGCCGGTGACGGTAGCGACTGATTTTGCAAGTGATGGATTAGAAGTGGATTAAGACCGTTATTTAAGAAGTCATAGGAATTCGGAAGTGGTGAATTTAGTTTGGCAAAAGGGAATTGAGACTCGTCAAATATGACAAGCCGATAAATAATTATTTTTCTGCTGAACAGGTCGTAACAATTGTAACCATAATGATTAAGGGGTAACCCAAAAATACACATAGAGTAGATCTAGGTTGCAAATTATTGATTTGTGTGGAGGATGGATGGGGTAGCATAGACATCCGAAAGTTCTTAAATACTTATAGGAAGGATCGCGAAGATAGAGAACTTGTTTGAGAGACTTGTTGGGGAGAATGTTTAAGAGATATGTTATCATGGATAAATCGTAATGCCAAGAGGAGGGAATATAGAGGCGTGAGCAAGAAGGGCACGAACTACGTTGTTTATGGTTCTAATTTTTCGTTCAGTTTTGCCATTTTGTAGAGAGGTGTGGAGACAGAAAAAATGACAAATAAGGTCGTGTTTGGCACAGAAAAGTTTGAATTAATTATTATCGAATTCTCTCTCATTGTCACATTAAAAACATTTGATATTCTTTTCAAATTGTGTTTAATGAAAGCGCTGAATGAAGAAAAAATAGAATAGACTTGAGACTTATTACCAAATAAGAAAAGTCCACATGAAGTTTGAATAATCATCTAAACAACATATAGTATTGATGCCCGACTATGCTTAAAATAGGAGAAGTCCATAAATCATTATGTATTATATCAAAAGGCATTAAAGTACGGGTGAATGAAGAATTAAATGGCAATTTGACATGTTTCTCAAAAAACACAAGATCACAAACAGGATGATAAGATACATGTTAATATATAAATTTATTGTTGCGAAGGAAGCGTAAAACAGACTCTTCTGGATTTCCTAATCTATTATGTCATGAAGAGGAGGAAATAGCTGCAAAGAATGACAGAAATGAGGTTGGATGACCGACAGTGGTGGTAATAGGATAGAGGTCCCCGATGTTATCACATCTCATTATTTGCATCCTTGTCATAAGGTCCTTTATAAAAAAACCAAAAGGATCAAATTCAAGAGAAACGTTATTGTCGGTTGTGAAACGACGCACATAGATTAGATTTTTGATAAGTTTCGAGGCATGGAGGACATTGTTTAAAGCCATGGGGGTGCGGTGGGGAGAGGAATGATTGTCCACAACCTCGAATAGGAATGCCTTATCCACTGCCAATAATAATATTACGATTTAAATTTCTCGTATTGAAATAAGACGATAGAGTATCTTGGGATGCGGTTATATGAGATGTGGCGCCAGTATTCATGTACCAAATGTTGTCTAGAATGTTGAGGGAGATTGTGTTCATAGCCGCCTCAATATCTGTCGGGGCGTAGTTAGAAGGAGGAGAGACTTGTGCATTGTATGCATGCTGAGGACGTGCACCGATGATGTTGGGTTGGGGCTGTCGGGCCGGCGGTGGTGCCCAGAAAGACGTCGGGTATGGACAAGGTAGATTAGCCCAAGCTGATTGGGCCCACGTAGCCCATGACGGGTAGGTAGCCTACGACAGAGGTTGCTGTCACTGTCGTTGATACTATGGGTTGTTGTCGGCCGGTGGTGGCTGGCCCTTCCCACCACGGTTGTTGCTCCTGATGCGACTACCGTGGGCTTTGTCGAAGATTCATCCTTTGTGATGATTTCGGGATGGCGGGCCGTGTGTCGGGTCGTCGGGATGCTAATTTTGTGAACCATAAAATGGTGCCCTGTTGTCGGCTGAGGGGCCGCTGGTAGTGACGAGAGTGGCATCGGCGGTGCTCGCATGAGCCGCAACCCGCTTAGTTTTTTGGGTTTCTTCAAGTATAAGTCTCTAATGGGCTTTATAGAATGAAGGTAATGGTGTGCTTTGTTAGAGGATGGTAGCGACGCCGCCATATGTTTCATTCAAACCCATAATGAGTTGCATCACCAAACGTTGATTATTGACTGGTGCACCGACATTGTAGAGTTGATCTGCAATCATCTTAAGTTCCTAACAATAAGCCGACACATTCGAAAAATCATCTTGTTGAATGTCCTTAAATTGATTTTCCAGGTACAACGCACGTTGTGTATTGTTATCTTGAAAATATTTTTCAAGCGTTCCCACGTTTGTCGGACAGTGACGTCATATTCAATGATTGTATGCAACAGATCGTTCCAGATCGTGTCGTAGATCTATTTTAGGACAACTGCATCTAAGCGGTATTATCAGCAGAATCATCAAGGTGTTCCAGTGGATTTGATTTCGGAGGGATGATATGGTCGATGACTTTGTACACACGACAATGTCTTAAATAACTTCGCCCAAGAGGAATACTGACCCCTTTCCATCTCAAGATTTATGGGAATAAAATGCTTGATGTTGTTAACTGCAAGAGCATGATGAAATTTAGGTTGTTCAGACATTGAAAAAATTTGGAGAAGAGGAGAGAGAGGTAGCGACTGAGAGGTAGTAGAAAGAAGAGGGGGAAGGGCGGTTGCCTAGGGTTAGGAGACCGATATGGGGGGTCGACGACTTTAGAGAATTTTAGAGTTTGACTGCTGATATCATAAAGGAATAGGTTCCCCTGTCTTTCGTTGATTATTATGTACAATATATATAGTGTTACATAATTATCTACTACTTTACAAACTAGGTAACTAATCTTCATAATTACAATTGGACTACACTTCCTAATTACAATTGAACTACAATTTTACCTAATATAAGAGATATACAAAGAATATTCTAGAAATATTCCATCGGAAAGTTTTTTGCAATGCAACAAAAATTTAACAAAGTAATATTATGTTGAGGTAGAAGGCTCATGGGTTCGTAAACTTCTTTTCCTAAGAAGAAGCATATGACGAGATATGGGGAATACACATTTTAGTCATAAACATTATTATTTTTGTGTTGTTTTATTTAACGGAAAAGAGTCAGATTTGTCCCTGTACTCTCATAAAGAAATCACATTTGTCCTTCATTATATTTTTTTGATACATTTACCCTTTTCATCCTATTTTGAGTTCATATTTACCCCTGAGATTTCATATTTTTCAGTTCACAATTTTGTAATAGTTATACATAGTGAAAGTATATATGTCCTAGAAACAATCATTTTAGGAGCAAATGTACTTGAACACATTCATATTATTAATGAGATTAATATATTTGGTTTTTGCAATTATTGAATTGTTATTTGATTGTTTATATTATTCATTAATGTGCATTCCTTGAACTTACATTGTCATTGATAGTGTGAGATATTAAATAGCCTAGACTGGTGATCATTGAGAATGAGATATCAATGATATGTTATAAGTCGACATGTGGTCTGCATCACATTCTTAGAGAATGTAGTATATCTCACTTACTACTAGCAATAGTTGCTAGTGATGGACACATGAATACTCTTAGAGGAGTATTGGCATACTCTGCTGATAAACTATTTGTTATACATGTCTAGAGTATTATCAGCATGTGAGAGATAAATGTCCTTAGACTTGAGGTCAATATCACCTTGTTTACGGAGTAATGCACTTTGATCATGTCCTAAGCTCAAATGTCTTATAGGTTGAGACGCGGCTTGTATTGAGTGCATTACGAAGTAGATTGAAGGTGGTAGTTGAGCCAAGAATAGGATTCATTCCTCGATTGGAATTTCGAGCGAACAATCAGCTTCTCAGAGATGTTAGGTCGACCAAGTCATTGGCGATCTGAGAGACATATCTAGGATATGGTCTGGTTGTCGACTAATATAGATGAGATAAAGTGATCAAGCCATTTGGATAGACACTTGGCAAATCTTAAGCTTGATCGAGTGTGTCGCGAATGAAAGAAATTTATCATCTCACATAGAGGTCTGTTTACTTGAGTCTTGTAAACGTACTTCACACATTGGAGTGCATCGCGTGCCGTCTAGGAGTTAGTGTGAACCTTGATTTGATCAGTCTTGGAGTGTGTGAAGGCCTAAAGGGTCACACTAAGTCGATTGTCTTTTTCGGTCTAAGGATATATTGAGAGAATGTAAAATATCGGATTTAGAATCAAGATATTTTATTTAATAATAAATTATGAGATAATTTTCATTTGATGAAAATTATATAATTAAGTAAAAATTAAATCTTGGATTTAATTAGAACTAAAGCGTGCAGAAAATAAATAGAGGAGCGATGATGGGCCGATTCGGTAGCCATCTGCAATTTGATTTAGGTCAGTCTTGGCGATCCAAATCGATTTAACAGGGTTTCCTCCACTATATATTTGGCACTTAACCCATAATTTCATATGCTCTCACTTTTCACTTTCTGAACTCAGAGTTCGGAAAATAAAATTCTCTCAAACCTCTGCCAAGATTTCCTAGCTTTCTTGGGCAAAGGAATATACCGAAGCAAGGCTTGCACCCGGATTGACAATCGCGTGCGCTCCCTTTAGTAAAGACTAACAAAGCTTAAACTGTAAGCTTTCTTCTTCTCTTTGCAGATTTGAATTATCGCATAATCATACTAGAAACGTTTGTTGGGGCAAGTAAGTTTACTCAAAATTTTAAACTTCTGTTGTGTCTTACTTGTGTGTTTTACACCCAACAAATTCCGTACACATAGTTAACCTTTTTTTTGTCTCGATCAAAGAAATGAAACAAAAAGGTAATAAATAAGTTTAATGAATTGATTTACACAATGACATAAACTTTTACCTATTAGACTTCTCTACAGCCTACTACCTTAGCTTTTATGAGGGTCGTCTTTGGATCCGTGCGATGCTACCGTACAGGGCCTCCCAAAAAACAAAAAAATTTAGGGCTCATTTTTCATTTTTTATAAAGTAGTATTAGCCAGAATGTACTATAAAGACCCATAATTCGCAGGTCTTAACTCAATTAAGGGTCCATTTTTACGAATTAGAACATGACCACCCAAAATATTTGAGACGACCCTGATTTTTATGTTTAAAATTTCTCTCCAATGGGATGCCAAATACAAGAGTTAGTGAATTTCGACTATGCAATTTATTCTTTTATATTGGTGTTGTTTTAATGAGCTATTATTGCATATAAATTGATCCCTATGTTGGAGATTAGTGTTTGATTGAGTAATTTAATATACTTTAGTATTAACATTATTCTTCGATAAAAATATTGGTATTTGTAGAAGTAAATTGGTGAGAAATTTTGAAACTACTGGTAAAACAAACTTCCGAATTTACTTAACAACCACTGTATCAGTGGGTTAATATAATATATGGGTTTGGTAAAATTTCTTAGCTTTACCATAAATCTTATGTATGTGTATTAAATATATACAAATATTAAATTTACTCTACTGGTGGGATAACACTGAGCATGTTGTTGTTGTATATATAAATATTAAATATTGAACCCGATTATGATCACTTAAGATTGTTGTGGATTAAGTAAAACCATTAACACAGCAGGTTCAACAAAACTAGTGCCTTATACTTTTTTTAATGACTTTGTGTTTTGCAACTAAACACTTCACCAAAACCACTTCATCGGCTCCACTTAATGGGAAATAAACCAAACTATTTATACCCAATTAGCCTACACTCTTTTCTCATCAACAAAGCATCTGCTTAATTCTTCCTTTGATTCTTCACATCTATCATCACAATTCACAAGCAACTAAATGGTCAAATTAGCCACCTTTTGCATTTTGCTATTAGCCCTCTCATTTGACTATGCTAGTTCAACAAGAATTCTTAATGAAGTGATCTCGGATGAACCCTTTGTGGATCCTGTGGTGGCCCCGGCCACCACATTGCCAAGTGGCCACTTCTCGGCCACAGTCACCACTTCCCGGCCACAGATACCTATAAATGATGATTCTTCTATTCCGGCAACCACCGTGGCTCCTTCGGCTGATTCTCCAGGCGAACCTGAGCCCGCCCCTGCTGTTCCAATAGCTCCTTCAGCGAATTTGCCAGCCGAACCTGAGCCCGACACAACCCCTATTGTTTCCCCTGCTGCTCCAGTGGCTCCTGCTCCTGTTGCTGATGCAGCAACATACACGGGAGCAGCACCTGTTGCCCATGTGACACCAGAACATGTTGTCTCTGGTGCCACAGTGGCAAATCCTGTTCTGGATCACTCAAAATTCTCCTTCTTCATGCATGACATTCTCGGTGGTACACACCCTTCAGGACGTGTAGTCACCGGAATTGTAGCTAGCAGTGATGCTAACAATTTACCCTTCTCCAAGGCTAACAACCGCGTCTTCCCAATCAACGGAGGAGTTCCCCTCAACAACATCAACAACATCGTCAACAACAACAACTATCCTTTCCTAGCAGGACTAAACGGTCAACAACAATCCAACACCGTCCTCCAAAACACAGGCAACAACAACATTGTCAATAGCGGGGGCAACCAACCTTTTGTCACAGCCGGGCAACTCCCAGCTGGCCTTTCCCTTCAGCAACTCATGTTCGGATCCATTACTGTCGTGGACAACGATATAACAGAAGGACATGAATTGGGATCATCAATTCTTGGTAGAGCACAAGGGTTTTACCTGACAAGCTCGTCTGATGGGACGAGCCACACACTAGCATTGACAACTCTACTCCATGGACATGAACATGAAGTGGATGACACTATTAGTTTCTTTGGAATTCACAGGACCGCGACGCCGATTTCTCACATTGCTATAATTGGAGGCACTGGGAAGTATGAGAATGCAAAAGGGTATGCTACAATTGAGACTATGCCTCATGTGGATCAACATACAACTGATGGTGTTGAAACAATTACACACTTCACTGTGTACATTACCCCTTAAAAATGACTGTTTCTCCGAGTGAAGAGACTTCTTTAATTTTCACTATGTTTGGTTTTCTGTATTTCTGATTGTTCTTCACACTTCAGTTGATGTACTTATTGTAATGGCATGGTTAAATATGTACTTTATTGTAATGGCATGGTTAAATATTTTGATTAATGTTTTTATATATATGAAAGATCTGTTACTGTCACAAATTTTCCTTAAATCTTCTCTTAACTCACAACCAAAAAAGTATGATAACAATTACAGATCTTTTTTAATATGTTTCCTTTGAGTTGGTTTCAAGAATCTGAAGTTGCAGTTCTACACTTGGATCAGCGGTGGAGCCACAGTGATAGTTACGGATTCGGCATAACTCAGTAACATTGGCTTAAACTTTTTTTTTGGATTAAAAAATTCATTTAATATGTACAAATAATCTATTCAGAACTCAAGAAAAAAAATTGTGATTTATAACCCTCATAAACTAAAAATCCTGACTTTGATTCTGCCTAGAACATTTGGATGAAAGCTATCGTAGCTACATAAATAGGAGTATTAAGATGTCCATTTACTTATTGTGTAAATTATCATAGTTATCACATAATATGGAGGTATATACAGAGGTTTCACCTCCTGGAAAGTGTCTGCGGAATTGAAGTTGGACTAAGCTGATTAATTTTCCCAAAGTTCTGAGAAGATTTTCTGTCAACTGTATGAAGTTGAATTCTTGATTTAGCTTTATGTGTTATAAAAAATAGTTTAATGACTTTTACACGATAAAGTGAAAATACAGTGATCATCCGTGAAAGCACCCTGAGTTCAACTGAACTTAGCATACTCATAAAGTAGATATACATGTGAAATGCCACTAGTATTTAAGCAAATACTAAATTCTACCCATAATTCCAGAAGTGTTAGTACAAATTTAGTGTAACAACCTAAAGGTTAAACCAATCAAGTCTAAATTATGGATCAACCTCTATATGATCAGTCCATAAATCTATAGAAACTACACCAGATAGCCGCTTTAAAGCATACTCATAGAATATGAAAATATAATTAGTCATAATTATGTATATTTATGGTAGATATATATTTTAGTAATTACTTATCATAATTATAACCTATGATTATGCTTGTATTTTAGTATATTTACTACAACTTTGAAATGAAATAATCAAGTGGTATCAGATTCTAGGAAAAGTTCCTAAACCCTAACTTTTTCTCTCTCACTGTCGCCCCCACTCCCCTTCCTTATGCGTTGTCGGCCACCTCCTTCTCTTCCGACAACCATGTATGATTCGAAATTCAATTTTCACTCAGCCCTAGTTGTCTCCAACATCAAATCTCATATCTTCATCACTCTTGAGATGAAAAACGTCCATTATGCGACATGGACGGAACTTTTTAAAATCCATTATCGCTCACAATGGGTTATCCATCACATTATTCCGCCGGAAAAAGGCAAGGAGAATGTGTCGAAAACCGAGGATGGGAAGGAATTATGGTTGATCCTTGATGCGACGGTCCTCCAGTGGATATGCGCCACAATTTCGAGTGACTAACTGCTTACCACGGCTATGGAGGCTTGGAAACGCTTACGTGACATATTCCAAGATAATAAGAATTCTCGGGTCGTCACATTTGAGCAAGAATTCTCCACCATTAATATGGCAGATTATCCCAATGAGTCTGCATATTGTCAACGACTCAAAGTTCTGTCAGACCAATTCAAGAACGCCGGGGCGTCGGTAACTAACAATTGGCTCGTGTTACAAATGGTTGTCGGCCTCACCGACACATATAGTGGAGTAGGTACGCTCATCCGCCAAAGCAACCCTCTTCCGTCGTTTTACCAAGCCCGTTCTATGCTCATAATAGAAGAAACAGGTTTTGCCAAAAATACAGTCACCATGTCAAATTCCGCCATGGTTGTCGCTACGTCCGATGATAACCCTTCACAATTTGAAAATTTACCGACAAACTATTGTCAGAAGGGGCGAAATTGCAATAATGGAGGCAAAAACCGATGCAGTGGCCACAGTGGTGGAAAGGACGGCGGTAACCGCCATGGAAGAGGCGACAGTAGTGGCGGCAGGGCCGACGACCGGCCGACCCGTACAGGCCGGTGGCAACCGGGCTTCGTGGGGTAGTGGGTGTGCTGTGAGCACAGGAGTGGCGCAGTGCGTGCCTCTACCCTTCCGTCGACAAATTGGGCGAGCCCGATTCACGACCATCGGTCTAGCAACCCAACAGTTTTAGGCCTAGCATACTTGGGCCACTGTCGAACCAGTGGCAGCAGGCCGCTGCGGCAGTGGCTTCCCCAATGGATATCGAGGTCGCGATGCACACTCTTGGGATTAATTAGCCATATGCCAACTGGTACATGGACACCGGAGCAACGTCTCATATGACGTCCTTACAAGGTAATTTGTCATCCTATTTAAATTTAAGCAATAATTATTATGTAATTGTCGGAAATGGTCATTCAATTCTAATTCATGGTTATGGTAATACAAACTTATCTCCCCCGAACCCACCATTAGCTTTAAGGAAGGTCCTTCATGCTCCTCAATTAATTAAAAACCTAATTTCAGTTAGAGAATTTACCACTGATAATTCAATTTCTGTTGAATTTGATCATTTTGGGTTTTCCGTAAAGAATTTTCAGACGGGGATGCATCTAATGAGATGTGATAGTCAGGGCGAGTTATATTCAATCACCTTAACCATACATCAAGCCACATTACCATCCATTTTTGTAGCTTTAGCTCATTCTTTATGGCATGAACGTTTGGGTCATCCGGGAGCGCATGTTTTTGCCTCCCTTAAATAAAATAAATTTATTGAGTGTACTAGAACTCGCAATTCATTTATTTGTCGCTCATGTTTTCTTGGAAACATGTTAAGTTGTCTTTTGTTGCTTCTAATTCTTGTACTGTTATGCCTTTTGATATTATCCATAGTGATATTTGGACATCTCCCGGTTTGAGCTCTTTGGCCATAGATATTATCTTTTTTTGTTAGATGATTACTCTAATGTTTTGTGGACGTTTCCTTTTCTAAAAAGTCAGTTTTTCCACTTTTCTATCCTTTAATGCTTTCATCTGCACTCAATTTGAACGAGATATTAAAATATTCAATGTGATAATGGGCCACTTTGAGATTTTTGTAAAACTAATGGTTTGTCGTTTCGTCTCTCGTGTCCAAATACCTCATCTCAAAATAGAAAAGCAGAAAGAAAAGTCCAAATCATTAACAACGTTGTTAGAACATTACTTGCTCATGTCTCTATACCACCATAATTTTGACATCATGCATTACAAATGACAACTTATCTCCTTAACATACTTCCGAGCAAACAATTAGCCTATATATCTCCTCTCATAACTCTATATCTAAAGGACACGTCTTACTCTCATCGACGGGTATTTGGGTCCTTATGCTATCATCTTTCCCTCTACTACTATCAATAAACTCCAACCCCGGTCTACTCTATGTTTTTTTTGGGATATCTGTCAAACCATCGTGGGTAAAAATGTTAGGACTTATCATCTAATAAAATAATCGTAAGTCATCACGTGGTCTTTGATGAATCAAATTTTCCCTTTGCCAAATTGCATGGTTCAATGGCTCTTACCTACTAATTTCTTGATTATAGCTTGCCCCCACACTTGGTCCATAAATTGGCCTCTCAATCAGGCCCAATTTTTCCCGGTAGTTCGGTTTATTTATCGAGCCAGTGGCTTCCAGCCTTGATGAGCCTCTCGCTGACAACCCACTACCGAGAGGCCGACATTCCGCAAGGTCACGACCCATCTTCAGTGATGGGCAGTCCAGCAATTGTCGACCTACTATCGGGCGATGCGTACATCCGTCCACCGGACCCATCTCCACTCACGACCCAACTCAATTCCGCCCACGGCCACTACCAATGTCGACATGAGATTTTTAAGTCAAACAAAAAATACAGTCTTCACACCCATGTTACCAAATCACTGTTGTCCCATAATTTTGTGTCTGTCCTTGATGACTCGAATTGAAAAATGGCTATGGATGATGAATATAATGCTCCTATTAATAATAGATTATGGGATTTGGTAACCCGTTCTCCTGATGTTAATGTGATTCGGTCTATATGGATTTTTAGTCATAAAGAAAAATCTGATGGTACATTTGAGATGCATAAATCATGTATTGTAGGTGATGGAAAGACGCAACAACTTGGTATGAATTGCGGTGAGACTTTCAGTCCGGTGGTTAAACCAGTTACTATCCGCACAATACTAAGTCTGACTCTTTCGAAGGCATGACAGTTTCATCAGCTTGATGTAAAAAATGCATCCCTACATAGAGAACTCAATAAAACAGTATACATGTATCAGCCCATGGGGTACAGAGACCCCACATATCCTAATCATATATGCATGCTGAAGAAATTATTGTATGGGCTCAAACAAACGAGCCTGGTACAAGAGGTTTGCATATTATCTTTCTAATATTGAGTTTTCTAACAACATGTCTGATCATTTTCTATTCATATACCGACAGAGTAATGATATAGCTTACATTTTTCTATATGTGGATAATATTATATTGTCTGTCTCATCTGATGCTCTTCGTAAGTCTATCATGTCACTTTTTGGCTCAAAATTTGCAATGAAAGATCTAGGACCACTGAGTTACTTCTTGTGGATAGCTGTCACACGTCATGCAGGTGGTCTATTTTTATCTCAAAAGAAATATGTAGAAGAGATCATTGAATGAGGCGACATGTCCTCGTGTAAGCCGTCTTCCACTCCGGTTGACACTAAACCAAAGTTGAGTGCTTCTTCCAGCAAGCCATATGCCGATCCATCACATTACTGCAACCTTGCATGTGCCCTGCAATATCTTACTTTCACGAGGCCCGATATAACTTATGTTGTGCAATAGGTTTGTCTATTCATGCATAACTCGATTGAGGATCACATGCATGCTCTCAAACGCATTGTGCGCTACATTCAGGGCACTCTTGATCATGACTTGTATTTATATCCGTCTTCGACATTCACTTCTATTTCTTACACGGATGTTGATTGGGGTGAATGCCCGTATACCAGACAGTCCACGTCTGGTTATTGTGTATTTCTCAGTGATAATTTGATATCTTGGTCCTCCAAATGAAAAGCTACCTTGTCTAGATCTGGTGCCGAAGTAGAATATCGAGGAGTTGCCAATGTGGTGTATGAATCTTGTTAGCTACAGAACCTTCTTTCGATCTCCAATGTCCGGTTCTGAAGGCGATATTGGTTTATTCTGATAATGTTAATGCGATTTATCTCTCAGGAAATCTGGTTCAACATCAACGCACTAAACATATTGAGCTGGATATTTACTTTGTTCGTGAAAAGAGTGCTCGTGGACAAGTACGTGTCTTACATGTCCCGTCACGCTATAAGATTGTCGAGATTTTTACAAAAGGTCTTCCGTTGATTTTATTTGAAGACTTTCGGGACAGTCTCAGCATACTCCGACCTCCCGCTTCGACTGCGGTGGTGTGATAGAATAGAAAAAATATAATTAGTGATAATTATGTATCTTATGTATATGGTATATGTATATTTTAGTCATTACTTACCGTAATTGTAGCCTAGGATTATGCTTGTATTTTAGTATATTTACTACAACTTTGAATGAAATAATCAAGGAAAAATATTTCTTACACATACTCATCTAGTTTTAAAAATTATTCAATGCTTAACTAGTTTTGACAAACTTCGGACCGAACCTCCCCTGTTGCTGCTGCTTCTTCAGACCCAAGGGTCTGAAATCAAGTGTTGTGTAGGGGCGTATCATACTCATTTAGTTTTAAAAAACGTGATTTTTGAAATTTGAAATTGTGTTTGGACATGCATTCTATTTTTTTTTTAAAATTTTGTGAGTGAAAGTGAAATTTCTCTGCCATTTTTTGGAACTTAAAAATATTTTGAAGACAAATTTTCAAAATCTGATCTAAATTTAATGATCAAATAGATATTTCAAGAAAAAAAAATCAAAATCTATAATCAAACAAATATCTAAAGATAAATTTATAAATTTAAAATCTGATCTAAAATCTATACCAACTATTGCCTACATATGAAATAATGTCACGCCTAACTAGAGATGGCAATGGATCCTGGACCCGGTCCGGATTCGGTGTATTCAGATCCGTTTTATAGGATATGAAACTTTAAAATTTGGACCCGATGGATCCGGATCGGACCCGGATCCATTTCTGACTAATATGGATCTGGATCTTGAATTTGAGATCCGTATCCGGTTCAGATCCGACACGTGAATCCATTTTTTTATTAAATATATCCATAACCTAGTTATAAATGATATTTCCCCAAAAGTAAAAACTTGACGGATTTAACTTCTTGCATCTCTATTTCTCCCTACCCCTTTTCAAAGTAGTTTACTACTAATTCTATAAGCAAATTAGCTAATAAGATCCTAACAGGCTGGTCCCAATGCTAAATTTCCAACAAAATACTTTGAACCCTAATATCTAATATACAAATTATCCACTGGACCAACTTTCAATAAGAAATCTCAAGTTAAAAACACATAATATTTACAATCTGGTGGGAGAAAGAAAACACAAAAAATTCTATCCATCGCAGACCCATAACATTCACTGAAACCCCAAGGAAAAAGAACATTTAAATCTATCGAGTAAAATCTATCATTAGTCTTTTATTATTTCATTTTTTCATAAAATTGAATAGTAAATTGCTTTTGACTAAAATCAAACTTCGTTCAGTAATTTGAAAGACTGGTGTCATGTTTGTGTAGGTTAATTAAATGAATTTAAACATTTTTTTTCAATCAGATTAAATTTTATTTTGTCAAAAATGTTTCAACATGTGGAATATTATTCAAGACAAAAAATTTTATATGTGGATCCAGATCCGATTCGTGGACCCAGTGGATTTGATGAATCCGAATTTGGATTTGATTTTAATGGATCCGATTGATCTGGATTCAAATATGAAAAATAGATCTGAATCTAATAAGATTCGGTCCAAATCCGATCGATTGCCATCCCTACGCCTAACTTGAATAAACCAATAAAAAAACCTTTGTGAACCTTTTTCAAATCACTTTCAATGTTCAAATCATGTTTGTGTAGGTTAATTAAATGAATTTAAACATTTTTTTTTAATCGGATTAAATTTTATTTTGTCAAAAAAGTTTCAACATGTGGAAATATTATTCAAGACAAAATTTTTTATATGTGGATCCAGATCCGATTCGTGGACCCAGTGGATTTGATGAATCCGAATTTGGATCTGATTTTTATGGATCCGATTGATCTGGATTCAAATATGAAAAATAGATCTGAATCTAATAAGATTCGGTCCAAATCCGATCGATTGCCATCCCTACGCCTAACTTGAATAAACCAATAAAAAAACCTTTGTGAACCTTTTTCAAATCACTTTCAATGTCCCCCACCTCACCCTACCTCACCCACCCCCACCCCAAATTGCTGACCCAAATCAAGAACTTTCATACTGAAATCCATAGTCCAATTTCCACAAAAAATTCCCATGTCTCTCTTTCTCAAACAAATTCTCCTCTTTTCCCTTCTCCCAATTTCCCTCTTTTGTCTCCTCCTTCCCCTTCACCACTTCCATACCCATACTCCCCATTTTCCTCACAACCCCACTTTCTCAAACCCCATTTCACACCCACCAAGAATTGCTTACTTCATTACTGGTACTAAAAATGATGGTCCAAGAATCTTTAGATTACTTCAAGCAGTATATCATCCAAGAAACTACTATTTACTTCATCTTGATCAATTGGCTTCAACCAAACAGAGACTAAACCTTGCTTTACAAGTGAGTTCTGTTGATGTGTTTGTTGCAACTGATAATGTGAATGTTATTGAGAAAGGTGATGCTGTTAATGAAGAGGGTTCATCTGCTTTGGGATTAGTGCTTCATGGTGCTGCTGTTTTGTTGAAGTGGAAGAAGGATTGGGATTGGTTTGTTAATCTTGATGCCTCTGATTATCCCTTCATTAAACAAGATGGTGAGTAAAGTCTTTTCCTTTCTCTTTAAAGTTGGATAGACTGGGTGCAGTCTATTTTATATACTTATTTTTGTTATTATCTTACTTTTGTTATTTCTTTGTCCGGATTGTTTTTCTTACTTATCCTTTCATACTAGTAGTCATAGCATTACTTTTGTAGTTTCTTGTCCTTTTATTTCTGCTATTATCTATTGTTTTTTGTATTTCGATTATAGTATTGATTTGTGTAGTTACGACGCCAGCTTTATAAGGTTTTTATAGTGTTTTCTCATGCCTTTATGTACTGCTTCGAACTGCTTGTCCTTGTGCCGAGGATCTACCGGAAAAAGGCTCTCTACCTCCCAAAGTAGAGTAAGGTCTGCGTACAGTCTATCCTCTCCAGATCCCACTTGTGGAATTATACTGGGTATGTTGTTGGTGGTGTTGTTACTTAGCAAAAGAACTTATGGTTTGAGCTGAAAGGTGTGAGTTTGTTGAACTGCGAGACAACAATTGTCAGCTTAAAGTTTGATGAGTTTTTTGCATTTGTATCCTATATATAGAAGGAAGATCTTTATGCTGTTTTGTTTTGAGATTATTGAGCTGATTAGAACCTATGTTGCTCAGACTCTCCAAAAAATTTGCTGCACCCGTGTCAGGTCCTCCAAAAGCATTTTTTTGTCGGATTTTTGGAGGATCTGACACGCACCTAACTGCGTTTTGAAGAATCCGAGGAACATCGATTAGAACTTGTTAAGTTCAATTTAGTTATTTATTGTAGTTTTTTTAGGCCAAGCGCGGCTTAAGTTAATTTCATGAGCATTTTTTAAGAGTTTCCCAAATATCGATGACATAAAATTTATGGTCAAGCTTGTGGATCCATCTGAGATTATGTTGCATTTATTGTATTTCAAAGGGAATAAATCATTCATCAATCAACTAAGCTTGTTCGGCTATATGAGTACTCATTTTGCTCTGCGCGGACATATTTTGTTTTATACTAAATATTTGAACTTTTACGGCGAATTGAGGGTTATCTAAAACTATAGGTTCTCCAAAACTCACTAAACCCCAATACGTAGATACAAGTCTTTAACTAGAATAAAAAGACTCTTAACTAGCACTAGACTGAATGTAAGTGTACAACAACCATAAGTGACATATTTTATGTCAATAAAAGAATAAGGAACAAGGATTCCATTAAGTGTATGATCCATTTCTTACATGTAGTGACTGCTCTCAAACTCATTAGTTGTACTTCAAGAGAGTGAACGAAATGCAAAGAGAAGAAACATAGACACCATTAAGTATATAACCATTTTTAATTGATGAAGGATAATTGACGGTCAAGGTTGTGGATTCCATGTGAGGGTAAGTTGCATTTATTGTATCTCAAGGGACTGTAATGGAAAATTTCAATCGAGTAAATGAAAGAAAGAAAATTATAGCTTATCAAAGAAGAAGGAAAATAAAATATATCCCATTAATATAATCCATTTGGAGCAACATGGTCAGTGAGGATCCATAGAGCCGACCCCAACTTGCTTGGGGTTGAGGGCCTTGAGGCATAGTTGTTGTTGTTGTTGTTTGTTAAGCATAATCCATTTGTCTAGTGGTGATTGCTCTAAGGCTAATATTTGCTTCCATATACTGTATTCAGCATTTTGCATCATTTGCATGTGGAAGAGTGAAGCTAGTTTTCTAGCACTAGCCACGACTTGAGCCCAAATCATACATTTTCCATGCCAAAGTTAGTTACAATAATGTATACCTGCAACAAATAAGAAGAGTGAAGTACTGATCCTTAAGAATGGAAGAGTTCCTCCACTGGTCTCATCACTAAGCAAGGTGTCTCAAGTGTTAAAATGTCATCAATCTCCTCTTTAATTTATTATATATTTACCTATAAAAAATGCTGTAAGTCTCTTCCTAGTGGAGTCATTAGTCCGTATGAATATTATCGATTACATAAAGAGTAGGTAGCTTTTTCGGATCAATAGTACTTCCTTGTCATTTCTCAATAGATTAATCAAACTCTAGTTCCTCAAACTTGTTTTAACTCCTAACAATATTCACAAAAAAATGAAAATATAAGCATAGCGCATATTATTCTGGTTTCTCCCCTTCTCGTGGGATGTGGATAGGAGTCCGTGCTCTTGAAGTTATCTCTCAGAAGCCTGCCATTATCTCATGCCTGGGGACTCGTTGATCTTTTGTTTGCCTTCCCCAAAATCTTACTAAACTTGAAACTGAGGTGCCTATTAGTGCTCTGATGTTCAATATATTTACATCATAATTGGCTTGAATTCACGAATAACACCGATGTGATGTCTAAACACCCTAAATTTATTGAAGACTAATCTCATAAGTGTCTGAATTTTTCCTTTATAAAAAAAGTGCCCGAATTTTCACCACTTACAAATCAAATCTAGTAAGACGTAGATTGTGTCATCTATATTTGTTTGAGAACAAAATTGTGAAACTAGTAAAAAGATGAGGAAATGGAGCAACAATTACCTATCTAAAACTTGAGTAGGTTCATTAATGAAAAGATAAGTATTATGAGTTACATCTATCCTGAGTAACTCATAAAATTGTTAGGAGTTGAATAAGCTTGCTTAAAATGGTTAGGAACTTGGACTTTCTAGCATCTCGTCTGCGACATAACATAGATTACTCCATCAAGCAGGTCTAAACTGTCCAGGTTCAGTTTACTAAAAGCATAGAAAGGCTCACTTTGCTCTCCGTTCTTCCTAGACACATTATATATTTGAGCTGATGCACTAAATGTAACATTTTCTGTTGCAGATTTTCTCCACATCCTGTCTTTTGTTCCGAGTAATTTGAATTTCATAGAATATAATAAGAACGTCAGCTCAGAGGAGTAAGTAACATCATTCCTTCTGGTTCCTTCAAATTAGTTCTTGTTTTACAATTATATAAAGTTGCTTATGTTTGGTTTTTGTTTTCAGATATCAAAAGGCTATCGAAGTTATCGTTGACTCTCGGCTCTACATTCTATTAAAAGGAAAGATGTTTGTGGGTGACAGAAAACGGGCACATCCTAGTGCTTTTAAACTTTTTATGGGTAAGTTTCTTGCCAGATGATTTCTGTTTCCCTGTATAGTTTGTCCTACACTGATGGTGAAGCTGAGATTGCCAATCTGTCAATGCTATGCATTCACATTTTCTGCAATATGGGAAATTCATTTGTTGTTAAGTAGTTATCTTGACACGGTTTGTCGACGATGTGCCTGGAGTTTAGATGCCTCATCTTGATAGAAACAACTTCATTTTTTTTGTGAGCTGTCTTTAGTATGAACTTTTTTGGAGTGTTAGCTAGATAAGTGAATTTGACAGTTAGTCTTGTAGAAGACTCGTGGTTAGATGTGGCAAAATTAGCCCATGAAAACATGATCCGGCCAATCTGACCCGCCCATTTATTAGCTCAATCCAATTTAGTCCAACCTATTTTAGCCCATCTAAAAATTGGCCTGATATGTAGCCCAAATTGACCCATGAGAAACCTTATAATTCTTTTCTCAAAATAACATTTTTCTATTTGATATCTTATATATAGTCATAATAAGAAAAAACAGTTAGGTACTTAAAAAGTTATAAAAGAACAAAAAAGAAATTAAAACTTAGTAAGAATTAGGCAGGTTGGGTTATGAGTTATGACCGCTTTTAGCCCATTTCAGCCCAAGTAATTTTTGGACGGGTCGATTATTACTAACTATTTTCCAAATAAAAAAAGACACTATATAATTTGGCAAATAGGGAAAAACAGTTAACTTTCTGGTTTGCTAAACAACTGCAAGAATTCAATTCTAGGCATTTGTAGCCAATTGTACTCCATAAATATCTGTTGGTGCCTCCATGCATTTTTGTCTCGTCCTTAATTTTTCCTTCATTTTTCACATCTTTAGTCAGGTAAAATGTTTTGATAATTTATTTGAGCGCTCCAGAAGTCGTTTATGGATTCTGAGATAGGTTCCCTTCATGTTGTGGTTTGCTAATAACATGTTAATCTAATTCCGTTTTCTTGACCGAAGCTTGTTTGATTCTTCAGGTTCTCAACATGTAATTCTAAACAGGAATTTTGTTGTGTACTCGATCCAAGGATGGGAAAATTTGCCAAGACTACTCCTGCTATACTTCTCGAACACTAGATCTTCTCATAAAGGATATTTTCAGACTCTCGCTTGCAATACTAAGGAGTTTTCAGATGCTGTCATCAACTCTAACTTGCGATTCATTAACTCGGACAACACTGATAGAATACTTAAAAGGGAGGTTGCATTTGTTGGAAACGTATCAGAAAATTCTCCCTTATTGGACATGATTGATGCACACATTCTTCACCGTGGTCATGGTATGGTCTCACCGGGAGGGTGGTGTTTAGGTAGCTCAAATTGGTTAAGTGATCCTTGCTATGAATGGGGTGATCCTGGTATCTTAAGACCGGGGCCAGCTGCTAAAGGACTCGAAAAGCACCTCATGAAAACGATTAAAGACATGTCAATCAGGCCGAGTAGATGTGACCATCAATTATCGCTTATCACTTAGAGGATTCTGTGATTTTGTCAAGTTGTAACAGATAGGATATTGCTGCGGAATAGCAATTATTGGAAATCTGTGCTTCTGTATGTCGGTTTGGTACTAGGTCATTTCTTTCCATCGGCCTAAGCTTTGGGGAGCATAGTTACCTGCTACCTATGGTATTGGGAGGCAAAATGCATGCTGGAATAGTCGAGATGCGCGCAAGCTGTCTCGAACACAACAATTATCAAAAAAAAAAAAAGTTAGGTCATTCTTCTTAGGTGCTTCAACTAGAGCTGGCCAGTGGGCCGGGTCGGGCCCACTGGGATCGGGACGGAGAGGAGGGGCGGGCGGGACGGGCGAGATATTTTTTTTTAAAAAAAAATTTCCACTAAATTAAAAATACTAAATTACTAACAAAGTAACATATTGTCATATAGTGATAGTCATATACTCATATTATACTATTATAGTATTATACTCATATATATTTATAAACTAAATAATTAAACAAAGACAAGAAGAGTGTAAAAAAAACATCCCAAGGTTGTTTTTGTTCCTCTTATATTATTAATTATTTCATTGAAATATACAAGATTCAGAATTACTAAAATTGCAATGAAATATATTACCAATTTGAAAATACTTTTTCTAGTTTCTTTATAATTTCGTGTGGTTCTTCGGTTGAAATTGGTATATCTTGGTCAAATTGTTCCACGTCGCTACTCATGCCTTCAGATAAGATGTTGTAGTTTTCGTCTTCTTCTTCGTTAATCTCTGGGTGACAGCATTCCGCTCATTCGTATCCAATCTCTGAATAGTACTGTCATCTCCAAGCTGTCTCCGGCTAATGAGTGTATGTGCTCTCCTATTTGAAATCTGTCTGCAGAAAAAGCGTTTTCAAAAGCGATTGGTGACGCTTGAATGTGCAAAATATCTCGGGCCATCATTGAAAGTGTCGGAAATGTCTTCTCATTCTGCATCCAATATTTCAGCAAGTTTTCCTTTTCGTCTTCATTGACAACTGCTTGGTAAGATAAAGTGCCCTGCAAAACAAAAACATCGAACTCGCTAATTTGGTTAGCAGTGCTACCACCGCACATTCTATTTATGAGGCTTTCAATCTTGTCATGAAAGCGACATGTCTTTTTGAGGTTGTGTTGAAGCAGAAGAAGATGGTACGAAAGCCGGTTGGTTACTAGCACTTTCTTGCTGGTAATGCCGATATACTTTTTTTGCATTCATCTTCTACGCTATCCAAAACTTCTTCTAGCGTTTGTTCAATAGGTGGCTCAACATTTAAATTTTTTAGAGTTGGAGGTGGTAGTACGTCCATACAGTTATAAATATTTTGAATAAGACTTTTACAACCGTCTATTTTAATAGTCGGGTTTAATACAACACCAATAATATAAATAGGGGGAATAAGAATAAAATATTTCTTTAATTTCATAAACATTTTTTTAATAGCTGCCTTATAAGCAGGTTTTTCCATATATTCTTTAAGAAGTAAAAATATTATAGTTATATAAAACAACATAGTTGAAATATTAGGATAATATAAAGTAGAAAATTCTTTTGTTGCTCGTTGAAAATTCTCTAGAAATACAATAAGTTCTTTAATTTTGTCCCAATCATTATCCACAATCATATCAATTGGATTTTGATTATGGGCGTTAAAAAATAAAGTGATAGGTTTTCTATAGTCATAAGCAACAACTAGTTGGTCATATAAAGAATTTCACCTAGTTGGTACTTCTTCGGGAATTTTTCTGTAAGATAGTCCACAATCGTGACAAGTTTTTTTATATTCTTTTCTCTGTTGAATTCTACTATTTTTAAAAATAAAGTTTATAGCAAATTGTATTTTTTCAATAATATCTTAAAAAAGTGAAAGACCATCCTTTACAACTAAGTTATAAATATGACACACACATTTGATATGAAAATGTTTTGGAAAAGACGGAGTTAAAACTTCTTTTAAAACATAAATAACAGAATTGTTAGAAGCTGCATTATCTAATGTAATACTCATAACTTTATCAGTTATTCCGTAATATCGCAGACTAAATAAATATTTTGTGAAATAAACTCACCAGTGTGCCTACTATCTATATATCTATATGCTAAAATACGTTTTTGCATAGATCATTTATAATCTATCTAATGATAGGTTACCGTTAAATAATCATGGCCGTTAGTACTACGACCTATATCAGAAGTTAGATCGACTTTGCAATTTAAATGATATAATGAATAACGCAAATATTGTTGATATTCGTGTGCAAATTTAAACACGTCTCTCTTAACCGTTGATCTAGGAAAACTTTTATAAGCAGGATTATACATATCTCTAATATAATGAATAAAACCAGGCGATTCAGGAAATGAAAAAGGCAAACCCTCCACAACAACTAATTTTGCTAGTGCTTCCCTATCTTTATGTTTATCGTATTTAGGGCCTACAACTCCCCCCGTTATAGGGTTAATTTGACCAGACTTTGTCCAGACAAGATGTGAACCTTGTCCCGATTGAGAGGACGCTTGCTCACCATCTTTTTCAATAAGGTATTGGGCATGCAATGCTTTGTGTTTTTGCAATAGGTGTCTTGCTAAACCCCCCCGTCCCACCATGACCTTGTCCAGTTTTAAAAGTATAAACAAATTTACAAGTTTTACATTTAGCTACTTGATTCGGTACGTCCCTGTGAAAATATTTCCATACAGCTGATGTTAATGGTCGTTTTGCCGGACCTCGTCTCATACTAGGGGGAATATGAGACATTTCACTAGTGGGTGTATCATCATCTACATTAGTAAGTGTATCATCATCTAGAGTGTCATCTAAATTAAAATCTTCTTCATTTTGAGGATAAACATTTGTGTCAAGATCATATGATATTTTAGGAAATATTTCAGGATCCATAAAATCATCTTGTCTAGGAATACTAGAAGAAGTACCATTGTCCTTGCCCTTGATACCCAAGGCCTTGCCCAAAACATTTTTTGTTCTTTTCATTTTAATTATGGTAATAAATAGTTAAAGACTTAAAAAGTTAAAGATAATGAAATTAAATGTGCTAAATGAAATAAAAACAAAATAATAATTTAATGAGAGAACGAATGTACCAAACGCCGACGTAGAATCGATGTGTAATCGAGAGAGGTTGAAAATTGAAACGTTGCTCGATAGATTAATCCTCAAGCTAGTTGTCAACTTCACTCCCAATTCTCAAATTAATAAATAGAGTGAATATGTAGTAGACAATGTTGTATAGAAATAGATTGATTGAGATTTGAGAGATTAGAGACTGTAGGAAGATTTGTGAGAAATAAGAAGAGAAAATGAGGTATTTATAGTTGGAAAATTGGGTTAAAGTGTAAATATAATAACTTAGGGGTTAAAAATAAATATAAAGGGGGTAGGGGAAGCCAAAAATGACCGTTGCAATAACGACCAAAATGTAAAATGACCGTTATTGCAACGGCTATTTAACAAGTGCGAGGCCAGGCGGGGCAAGGCGGGGCCGGGGCCAGCCGTCAGTCTAGCGGGACCGGATCGGGCTGGACCATACCATGTCCCGTCCCGGTTCGAGCCCCGGACCCGCTAATTTTTTTTTTTAATTTAATCGGGGTCGGTACGGGACCGGATCGGGACCGGCCCGGCCCACTGGCCACCCCTAGCTTCAACTGTAGTTAGTACCCGATGGAATAGTCTAGGAGCACACAAGCCCGTTAACTAAAAAAAAGTGTGATAACATGGTGCATGTAATGTATTTTCACTGAGAAGTTTGTTGAATGTTGCGAATCAAACGATTCTTATATCCATGTACTAAAATTGCTCCTGCTGTTAAAGTTAAATATTATGTATGTTAGAGAAAACAATTTGCTTTTGAAATGAGAATCAATTGTTATTCTGTTTCTTTTTCCTTAGTCATTTCTTGTAAACTATATTTAAAAAGAGGCCATTTGGATTGGCTTATAAATAGGTCATTTTTAACCTTTTTGGGTGGTTTGCCAAAATATAAAACAACTTAAAATAAGCTAAAAAGTCCTTAAAAGAGTTTCGAGGCACATGATGTGAGTGCTAAATATAAGCATGGTTGAAAGGGAAAAGGGTCATATTTTCCCTCAACGTTTAGAAAAAGATTTATATTTGTCCTCCGTTAACGTTTGGAGTCAAATATACCTTCTGTTAGTTCAAATCTTTTAAATTTACCCATTTTTAACGGATATGTCACGTGACAGCCACATGGATGACACATTAAAATTTTCGACCAACCATGTGTTGTTGGAGTTGCTGGACTGTCCAGTTGCCACCGCGGCAGTGCCGCCTGCCATCGTCGGAAAATTGAAAAAATTCCCAAAATTGAAAATCGAACTTCGGGAATTAGTGTATGTTGTAGAGAATGAGGATACGAGATCAGTGATACCACACAAAGTCCTCGATTCTGCCGGAGCTGACCGGAAAAAGCCAAAAACCCATCGGATTTTTTGATTTGGTCGACCGGACGATTGACTTGAAATTGAAGGTCTTGGTTGGGTGCAAAATGTCGGCGTGAGGACGACGAGTCTGCTTGTACCCTTCACAACCGTCGAATAGACCTCAGTTCGCCGAAAAGGCGTTGGCGGCGGTTAGGGTTTTAAATGGTCGACGGGTCGAGATGGAAGAGACGATGGACGACGTAGGTATGGAAATAACCGCCTTGAGACGGCGGTCACAGTGGTGTAACCCACTGCCGTCGAATGTCCCTCAGTTCGGGGGAATTTACAAAAAAACGAGCAATAGTGGTAAAGTTTTTCGATCGAAGCTCCGGCATAATCGAGGACTGTGGATGGTATCAGTGAGTATCACTGATCTCGTCTCCTCATGCTCTACAACATACAATAATTCCCGAAGTTCGATTTTTAATTTTTCGGCGATTGCAGGCGGCACTGCCGCGGCGGCGACTGGACAGCCGCCCACCGTCGCTGTCCAGCAACTCCAGCAACACGTGGCTGGCCGGAAATTTCAATGTGTCGTCCACGTATCTGCCACGTGGCAGATCTGTTAAAAATGGATAAATTTAAAAAGTTTGGACTAACGGAGGGTATATTTGATCTCAAACGTTAACGAAGGATAAATTCAAACCTTTTTCTAAACGTTAAGGGCAAATATGACTAATAGGTAGCATGTGCAAAGCTGTCATTCACTTTTGTGTTTCCGGTAGTAAACAATAAAAAAATAGAAGGATGATATTTGTTCAAAGGAATATAGATACTACTGAAAATCTAGTGTATATGTTTTAATTATCTTATATTTGAAGAGGACAAAAATAAGCAACTGGATGACAAGGTAGCAATTCCTATTAAAAAAAAAGCAATAAGGCAGAGGAAGGGGATGAGCTTATTTTGGTGAACTTTACATATCAAATCTTATTGGATTTGTGTGCTATAGTGGATTATATTAGTGAAGAATTAGTTGGTTTTTGGTTAATTTGGCATCATGAATATGATTTTGTCAGTTACTCTCCCACGCGATCACCCTTTTTTTCAACCACCACCAGTAACAATAAATGGGTGACTGTCTCTTCTGCTTTCATGAGAGTTCATGAACATTTATTTCTCCTTTCTTCAGATTATTTGTTGGAAATTTATTAATATGAAATTAAGTTTAACTCATTATTTATGAATCGAACAATTGGGATTCCGCACGTCGGAAATGTAGTTTCCACACACGTGCACTCGTAGTGTCAAGTATCGTAAATTTCATGAGTGAAAGAGATATTGATACGTAAGTAAATGTTTGAGACATAGAATGATGGACGATTGTTGGATAAATGATGATGTTTCCACATTGATAAATGAAGGAAGAAGTGTACGAAGTGTAAGATTGAAGCGGTAGGAAAAAGTCGCGGCGTCACGCGGGCGAGCGCGCGACGCCACCACCACGAGCGCGGCGTAATGGTGAGCGCGGCGGCAGGTGGCGATAAGCTACTGGAGCCGCGACACTACTCAGACAATGTCTGTGCGACGGAAGTCCAAAAGTTTGGCTGATTATGGGGACGTTTTGGAGTATTCAAATGTCAATTTTTCCACCATAAATCAGTCATCATTTGGCTGCATTACTTGGTGAATTAAGTGGTCATTACATGACACTTAAATGGCCAATACATGGGCACTTGAAGAGACTCTCTTACATTACTATATATTGAGGCCTTTGGCTCAATTGGAGATGTACTAAAAATATACTTGAAAGACTTGCAACACTTGCAAAGTTCTGAAAATCTTCTTCCTCTTTAACATCTTTCAAACACTCAAGGTTCTTCTTCTAGTAAACACTTGAGTTTTCTTTGCTCATTTGTTTGATGTTGTTTTATCTTGGGAGACAATTGCTCATTAAACGTAAAAAAATATATACGGGGCAATCTTGTCTTAAGGACAGAGTGAATATCATTCGACTCAGTTGCGCCCTTGTAACGCTACCAGATTTAGTGCCTCTTGATTTCAGGTTTTTGAGATCAAGGAGCTTGCTGCAATTGGAATGAAGATCCAAGACTTCAAGACCAATTCTAGAACTCAATAGCTTGTTGTGGCCATAATCTTTATTGGCTACAAGTTTGTTGTTATTGTAATCCTGATAGTTTACCCTTTCGAAACACTTGTAATAGTTAATTATTATTCTCTGTATTGTTGCATTATTTTCCAATATAATTTACATTCAATCATGCCGGGAACTAGTTTGGCACGAAGTAATACTAAGTGGGATGATGATGCAAACCTAAACCATCGGTTGATTGTAATATTGGCACAACTTCAAGAGCTAACAATGTAGATGTCGAAAACGCGGGAGAACAAAGTGATGTCTATTGGATGGAATTTCGTGATATGATTGCTAGTGAAATTTCTAATGCTTGTATTGTATGAATATTTTCCACTTTTTGTATTTATAGCTTCAGCCATATTAACTGAACTAAAGTTTGGACATTGAGAATATGGTTTATTAGACGGGATATGGCGCAGGTGCAACTTACTGAGGACATGACCTTAGAATAGGGGGTTGTGGAGTATGGCTGACCAACGGGACGGGGCGGGGCGAGGTTGGGTCGGGGCTGGCGGGGTCGAGAATTTCGTAGAGAAACAGAATAGGTTGTTGCAGCTGTGGCGGGTTTAGCTTGATACCCAAAATAAAGCGTAGCTACGCTTACAATGTCTGATCTCATCAACACGGATAGGCAACGAATCATTTTTTGGGAAGTCCATACGGATGACTTTCTCTAGTAATGATTTTATCTCGAGGCGTGAAAGCCACTTGCTTGACTATAAAGTTGGAAAGGGGAAAAAGTAAGTTCCGTGTATCATTGAAAATGATAACATCTTACCATGCTTCGAGATCGTGCCCAACACTCTCCTACTTTCTCTTTGATAACGATGTTCTAATATTATATAATAGGAGGGGTCGGGCCTGGCAGGGTCTGTCGTCGCCCCGTCCCGATCCAGAGGGGGTCGGGGTGGGGTCGGGTGGAGTCATTTTTTTATTTGCCTTTTAAATTAAATAAATAAATAAATAAATAAATAAATAACACACACACACAACATAATAGTTTAATAAAAACATCTCAAGGTTGTTTTTGTGCCTCTTAAATTTTTCGACTAGAAGTATGATTTTTTTTGTAATACAATTTCAAAATTGCAACTTCGTGATATTGAAGTTGCAAATAAATAACATAGTAAAATTACAATTAAAAGAATTACATTTTAGGAAACACATTTTCTAGTTTATTTATAATTTCTTGTGGTTCTTCGGTTGGAATTGGTATATCTTGGTCAAATTGGTCGACGTCGCTTGCACATCAGTCTGATAAGATTTCGTTGTAGTTGTAGTCTTCTTCTTCGCTGATCTCCGGTTGGCCGCACCTCCTACGCTCTACGCGAATCCAGTCTCTGAATAGAACTGCAATCTCTAATGAGTCTTCTGCTAATGAATGTCTGTGCTCCCCTATTTAAAATCTTCCCACAGAAAACTCGCTTTCAGACGATGTTGATGACGCTTGAATGTTCAACACATCTCGAGCCATCTTTGCTAGTGTGGAAAATTCTTCTCATTCCCCCTCCAGTATTTTAGCAAGTCTTCGCGTCCCTCTTCATTTTCAATTGCTTCGTACGATACAACACTCTGGAAAACAAAAATATCAAACTCGCTAATTTGGTTAGAAACGGTACCACTAAACATTCTCTGTCTGAGGCTTTGAATACTAGCCGCAGAAACAACATGTCATTTTTGAGGTTGTGTTGAAGAAGAAGAAGATGGCATGGAAGTCGGTTGGTTGCTAGCACTTTCTTGTTGGTAATGCGTATATACTTTTTTACATTCATCTTGAATGCTAGACAACACTTTTTCTCTAGTTTTTTCAACAGGTGGTGGGTCATTTGAATTTTTAGGAGTTGGAGGTGGAAGTGTATCTATGCAATCATAAATAGTTTCAATAAGATTTTTACAACCGTCTATTTTAATAGACGGATTTAATACAGAACTAATAAAAATTATTGGGGGAATAGGAATAAAATATTTTTTCATTTTTAGAAATATTTTTTAATAGGTGTCTTATAAGCTGGGTTTGTCATATATTCAATAAGTAATATAAATATTAGAGATATATAAAATAACATTGATGAAATAGTAGGATAATAAATACCGGAAAGTTCTTTAGTAGCTAGATAAAATTTCTCTAAAAATGTATTAAGTTCTAAAATTGTATCCCAATCGGAATCTATAAGCATATCATTAGGATTTCGATTACGGACGTTAAAAAATTGGGTTATAGGCTGTCTATACTCATAAGCAACACGTAGTTGGTTGTATAAAGAATTTCATCTAGTGCATACTTCTTCGGAAACTTTTCTGTAAGGTGGACCACAATCGTGACAAGTTTTTTTATATTCTTTTAGTCGTTGTATTCTATTATTTTTAAAAATATAGTTTATAGCAAATTGAATTTTTTCAAGAATGTTTTCAAAAAGTGATATATTTTACAACTAAGTTATAAATATGACATGCACATTTTATATGAAAATGATCTGGGAAAGATGGAGTTAAGACATTTTTTTGATAATCTAACATCAGAAATATTAGAAGAAACATTATCTAATGTAATAGTCATGATTTTATCAGTTATGCCATAATAAACGCAAATAGAAGAAATATTTTCTTGAATAAAAATATCAGTGTGCCTACTATATATATATATATATATATATATATATATATATATATGCTAAAATACATTTTTGCATACACCATTTATAATCTACCCAATGACATGTTACCGTTAAATAATCATGGCCGTTAGTACTACGACCTATATCAGATGTGATAGATACTTTTTCAGGGTAATGATATAAATAATAACGTAAATATTGTTGATATTCGTGTGCAAATTTAAAAACATCTCTCCTAACAGTTGATCTAGGAAAACCGTTATAAGAAGGATTGTACATTGATCTTATATAATGAATAAAACCAGGAGAATCAGGAAATGAAAAAGGCAAACCTTCCACTGCAATTAATTTTGATAATTTTTCCCTATCTTTCATTTTATCGTATTTAGTGCCTACAATTGTCCCCGTCATAGGGTCAATTTGACCCTGTACCTGGTGCAGGACAGTATGTGAAGCTTGTCCCGACTGAGAAGGCATTGACTCACCCTTGATTTTAGCCTTATATTCATCCCACCTAGCTTTGTGTTTGGTAATCAAATGCGTAGTTAAACCTCCCGTCTCGCTCTGACCTTTTCCCATTTTAAATTTATAAACAATTCTACAAATTTTGCATATAGCAACTTCATTTTGTACGTCTCTATAAAAAAAATTCATACATGTGATGTTAATTTTCGTTCTGGTGGGTCTCGTCTCATACTAGGGGAAATAGGAGGCGTTCCAGTTTGAGGTGCATTAGTGGACGTGTCATCTAGATTAGTTGGTGTGTCATCTAGATTATCTTCTAAATTAAACTCTTGTTGATTTTCAGAAAATAGTTCATCGTCTAAATCTAATGGTACTTCAGAAAAATGTTCAGTATCAATAAAATCATCTTGTCTAGGAGGAATATGATGATTAGAAGAAGTACTCTTGCCCTTGTTACCCCTACTAGTAGAACCAGGCATACCCAACATACCTCTTATTCCTTTCATTTTAATTTATGCTAATAAATAGTTAAAGATAATAAAATTAAGTGCACTAATTAAAATAAAGAAACAATAATAATTTAATAAAGGAACGAATGTACCAAACACTGACGTAACGTCGACGTGTAATCGAGATATGTTGAAAATTGAAACTTTGCTCAACGGATGATCCTCAAGCTAGTTGTCAACTTTACTCCCAATTTCCAAATGAATAAATTAAATTGAATATTTAGAAGATAATGTAAAGAGAATGAGAGATAGATTGAGAGATTATTAGAGAATAATAGAGAGATTGTAGGAATATTTGTGAGAAAGAATGAAGAGAAAATGAGGTATTTATAGTTGAAAAAATTGGGTTAAAGTGTAAATATAATAACTTAAGGGTTAAAAATAAATATTAAGGGGTGTGGAGAGGGTTGGGGTAGGGGGGAGGGGAATTTTGGCCGTTGCACAACGACTAAATTGGACAAAGCCGTTGTGTAACAGTTAGTAGGGGTCGAAGGGGGTGTGGAACGGTCGGGGTCGGGAAGGGGCGGGGTTTGGTCGGAATTGGTCGATTTTTGCGACTCGTCTGGTGATCACCGTCACCAAATGCCGTATCCGATACCGATGTAAGTAAAGTGGGGTCGGTAGTCGGGGTGAGTCGGGCGGGTCGGGTCAGTATATCCCGCCTGTCGGCCTTATTGTGGAGGACACAATGTCACGACCGACCGGGTCAAGAATCGTGCCTGCAAGGGCACCCCGTTAGGTATACATCAGAGAATAACAGTGGAACATACATAACATAAGCTTAATAATTAATAAAATAATAGGTTAGCTGATATGGCTACCTCTCTGGAAGTAAACAAATCCAAAAGTAGTTACCTCAAATTTTTCTTTTATAAAGCGACTCACAAGACATGACTACAGACCTCTAAGAGTTCACATAACCACTGTGGAGGGACAAGGCCCCGCCATACCCCTGAATATACAAAAGTCTTGTTACACCTCGTATGATAAGACAAAGATTTAGAACGTCATTAAGGATTGAGATTTCCAATTTTCGAAATTACAAATATTCTACGTGCTAATACGGATTAATTTTTGGCAATGACAAATGTGACGCCGGAAATCTCTTTAGAAATGGTGGTATAAATAAATATGTATTTTTCCGTTATGAGTTAGTAAGGTATTTAAAAGGTACGATGATAAGAAATTAAGGCAATGAGAAATTAGATTAAAAGAAGTGGGGGTTGATTTAGTTAAATAAATACTTAGAGGGGGCAAAGTGTGGCTTTTAAGGGAGTCTTAGTGCATTATTTAGAAATCTGAAAATTGATAAAACTCCTCTAAAACATTCATTTCTTCCACAAAACAAAATCAGATTTTTAAGCTCCCATTTCTTCCCCCTTCTTGAACGAAAATCCCCACCCTTTGCAAAGAAAATTTAGCTTGTTATTCCATCTTCTTGGGGTAAATTATCCCACCATTTTGAGGCGAAATTATCACCCCAAAACAGTGGGGAGTTCTCGGCATTTCTGCCAATTTTAGGGCAGTGGGTTCTTGGGTTTTTTGGACAAGATTTCTTGAAGAAAAAGGTGTAATAATGTTGGGTTAACATAGTAGAATTATTGCATGTTGGATTGGGGTTGAAGAAGTGAAGATTGACGAAGAAAAATCGAATTTTTTGAAAGAAAAATGGGCAGAAAATCGCTGGTTACTGGCATATTTTTAGTCAAATTTGGAAGGGAATATCTCCTATCATATTAGGAGTTTTTGGGTGTTTCAAAAGCCTAAAATGAAGTTCGTCGAGTCTAGTTTCCAACGCAACAAACCGGTCGTCGATAGGACACTGGAGTAGAGAGTTATCGACGTTACAAGTTCAGCCGACGAAGCAGTGGCAAAAAAATCTGGACAGTCACGTTTTTGGGGACTGTTTTGGACGAATTCGAGGTATAAAATTCTTCTTTTATAGTTTAATGACATTGCATGTTGTTGTAGTTGAAGATATGAATTGGTGTTAAGATGGAATTGGAAATATGAAATGCATGTGATTGTATTATGGATATATACACCGATTTAGAACATATTCTTGGCGTACGTTGGAATTGAGTAATTGTGTTGGTATGTTATTACTAATTGCATGTGAAAATTTAGATGAAACCTTGATGTTTAAAGTTAAAGTTGTTAATTGAAGTTGTTGGGAGATTAATTGGAAAGTAAAGAATTTTGGAAAAAACTTTGGAATTGTAAAATGTTGATATGACCGGAAAGTAGATAGAAATTGTTGAAAATTTCGATAATGTATTACAGACTGAACTAGTATGTAAATAAGCTACAAACATGCATATGTATTGCAATAAGATACCTATACATGCCTCGAAAGGATTAAGTGTAAGAAAGGTGTTAATTTTATATATTCTGGAATAAAGGGGAATTGTTGGTTTGAATTGAATTGTTGGTTTGAATTGGATTGTTGGTTGATTGGATTGTAGCTGGAGTTGAATTGTTGGTTGACTTGGATTATTGGAAAATTGTGGATACGCACATAAACAAAGGAAATGCTGCCCAAATTTTTGTAGAAATAAGGGAGCCTTTAAGCATATAACTTACATTAGGAATCATAGAATTGACGAGCATGTTGTTCCTTATCATAGGTTGAAGTACTAGACGAGGAATACCTTAATACCAAGTTGATTAGTTCGCCTAAGAGGTATGTAAGATCTTTCTTTCTTTCTTTTGGCATGATTTTTTTTGTAAAGTACGACGGACGTACTTAACTCCTACCAGTTCAGTTTTAAAAATGATTATTTACTAATGATTATGATTCAGTAACAGAGTTTATGCTAGTAATGTTATTGAGAGTCACATAATGATTTTAGTTGCATACAGTTGCTCATGTTATCTACTCGTGCTAAGTGTTACTATTTCATTCCACTGAGTCCCGGGCTAGATCATGTTCGTGCACAGCCAGATACAGATTTCATCGAGTCTCTCACTAGAGGGCCGAGACACGTTATATATATACAGATTACATCGAGTCCTCTCCCAGAGGCGAGACATGTTACGCTGTAGAATCAGATTCCATCGAGTCCTCCATGAAGGCGAGACATGTTTTCTGATTTTATATACGCATACGAGCACGATGTTTTATGATTCAAGATACATGATATGCTTTCGAGCATGATTCTCGATTTTATGACGGTTTGATGACTCTCTGCTTTACTTGGTACGATTGTTAATCGCTTTCTGATTTTATGTTTTACATACTCGATGCATTATCTCGATCGACCACTTCCTGGGTCGCGTTACATGCCGCAGTTCGGGAGTTGAATAGGTGACCCTCCGCCTAGGATTTCAGATGCAGCATTGGAGAGCTCCTTTGTTCGGAGCAAGCTATTTTTGGCAGACCTTTATTTCGCACTTATGCATATTTTTGGGCACGACGGGGTCCTGTCCCGTCACATGTCAGTATTATTCTCTTAGAGGTCTGTGGACAGTTGTGGGTTGGATGTTTGTACTTCGTTTTGGGTTTTGATGTCGTTATTTAGTAGCAGCCTTGCCGGCTTGCGTATTTTGACTTATGCCTTTGTGCGCGTGATGTGGTTGGTGGCGGCTAGTCGCCAGCCTATTATGGTATTGTTTTGTTGTTGTTTTGGCAGCCTTGTCGGCTCGCCCGTTTTTAGGGATATGTTGTAAAAGCAGCGTTGTGCTGCCGAAATTTATGTAGACATCTGTATTAATTGGATTAAGAGTGTCAAGTCAGTAATGACGTCCAATTAGGACGTTAATCACGACCCGACGGGTCGGGTCGTAACAAAGTGGTATCAGAGCAGTTAGTCCTCGAAATGTCTATAGACCGTGTCTAGTAGAGTCGTGTGTATGGGTATGTTGTGCACCATACTTATACACAGGAGGCTGCCAGACATTTAGGATTGGTTTCTACTCTTTCATCTCATAGATCGTGCAATAGAGTTATGTCATAGGGTAATCCCCCCTCTCTAATAATTATTGTGGTTGCAGTTATGTTCCAAAGAGCGGACGATGGCTCGGAAGGGAAAATCGAGTAAATCGGACTTGACTTGGTGCGTCAAGCCATAAGGAAGTGAAAGAGTTTGAGTAGAAGTATGATGACCAGGTTTGGAGGTACTAGGTCCACGTCGTGTGAAACTCTTCGAATCTTCTATATACTGAATAAGGGATGGTATCGTCAAGGATTGGGACCAGGAGCAATGTCCGAGGTTACGTATGTATACTAGAATATGTTGAAATTATGAAAAGTACGACAAGTAAGAAATAAGTGAATAAGTGTTAAAAGAAGTGGATTTGCTTACAATTACGAGTAGTGAAGAGATCCCTTCCAGACCATGAATGAGGTGTCGACTTGTGAAATGAATTGCAATAGTCTCTATCTTACGAATTGGTATTCCGTTATGCTACGTTATCTGCTCTATAGTTATGGAGATTGAATTTTTCCTTCCAAGATAGAAAATGAAGCTTACCTACTATTTTCTCCTTCATACCTTTAATTAAATGTTGAGCTCTAATTGTTACTATCTGTGACGATTTTATGATATACCATGTTGCTGGACTATGTGAAGGTAGGAAAATGCAAAAGAACATTGTTCTCAGGTAAGAATAAGAAGAGGTTATTACTTCCGGAATAATAAGATTAATATAAGAATGAAAGCATTTTCTTATTTTGGACCGAATGCTGGGAAGTATTGGACATATGGATTAATTGGGTTTCTTTCGCAAATGACTTAGAACTTGGGAATGATGAGCATCCTATTAGTGTATAGTTGTGTCAAGCACTTTAAATATTGTAACCTTTGGAGTTCATATTCTCAGTTAAGAAGTTATTTGAAGGATTAGTGTCGAGGTATGTATTTGTGCACAGGTTCAACGCATTAGTTCCCGCAGAATGCTAAGATGAGGCTATGTGGTCTAGTGGACCCAAAGGTTAAGAGATAGAAGAAGCTCATAATACCTCGCTTAATTTGTGTAAGGAATTTCAAACAGTTTATAACAAGATTTACTAATCAAGTATGGGTGATACTCTGCGTGTTTCTAACGATTGCATTTCATAAAACCAGCCTATATGATCATTAACTTGGAAAAAATTAGGTGGGAAGGAGGCATAGGGATTCAAGATGCGGCCTGATACTTTGATATGAGAAGGGTGGGAAACAAATAAGAGAGGTACAAAGATATAGATGAATTCAACAAAGCGATAATAGATATTCAGGGTAATGTAGTCAAGTCACAACTGTTGATGCAACCTTCATGGTTAATAGGAGGTGATTTTAACACTATTGTGACAGATTTAGGAAAATATGGGAGGTTATTAGTCATAATTAATGAAGTTCAAGATTTTAGAGCTTATATGCAAAAGCGTGAGTATCGACTTGGGTTTAAAAGCGTACTTATAATTAATTGGTGAATTGTATATGTGTGATATCTGTGTCGTCTGCGGCATCTGTTGGTTTGCTGAATATAGATGGATAGCCATAAGTATAAAGGAGGCTCTGCCGAAATTTCTAGAACCTGAGACATGTCAAGAACATTCGAGGACGAATGTTTCTAAGGGGGGAAGAATGTTACACCTCGTATGATAAGACAAAGATTTAGAACGTCATTAAGGATTGGGATTTCCAATTTTCGAAATTACAAATATTCTACGTGCTAATACGGATTAATTTTTGGTAATGACAAATGTGACGCCGGAAATCTCTTTAGAAATGGTGGTATAAATAAATATGTATTTTTCCGTTATGAGTTAGTAAGATATTTAAAAGGTACGATGATAAGAAATTAAGGCAATGGGAAATTAGATTAAAAGAAGTGGGGGTTGATTTAGTTAAATAAATACTTAGAGGGGGCAAAGTGTGGCTTTTAAGGGAGTCTTAGTGCATTATTTAGAAATCTGAAAATTGATAAAACTCCTCTAAAACCTTCATTTCTTCCACAAAACAAAATCAGATTTTTAAGCTCTCATTTCTCCCCCCTTCTTTAACGAAAATCCCCACCCTTTGCAAAGAAAATTTAGCTTGTTATTTCATCTTCTTGGGGTAAATTATCCCACCATTTTGAGGCGAAATTATCACCCCAAAACAGTGGGGAGTTCTCGGCATTTCTGCCAATTTTAGGGCAGTGGGTTCTTGGGTTTTTTGGACAAGATTTCTTGAAGAAAAAGGTGTAAGAATGTTGGGTTAACATAGTAGAATTATTGCATGTTGGATTGGGGTTGAAGAAGTGAAGATTGACGAAGAAAAATCGAATTTTGTGAAAGAAAAATGGGCAGAAAATCGCTGGTTACTGGCAGATTTTTAGTCAAATTTGGAAGGGAATATCTCCTAGCATATTAGGAGTTTTTGGGTTTTTCAAAAGACTAAAATGAAGTTCATCGAGTCTAGTTTCCAACGCAACAAACCTCTCGTCGTTGGGACACTGGAGTAGAGAGTTATCGACGTTACAAGTTCAGCCGACGAAGCAGTGGCAAAAAAATCTGGACAGTCACGTTTTTGGGGACTGTTTTGGACGAATTCGAGGTATAAAATTCTTCTTTTATAGTTTAATGACATTGCATGTTGTTGTAGTTGAAGATATGAATTGGTGTTAAGATGGAATTGGAAATATGAAATGCATGTGATTGTATTAAGGATATATACACCGATTTAGAACCTATTTTTGGCGTACGTTGGAATTGAGTAATTGTGTTGGTATGTTATTACTAATTGCATGTGAAAATTTAGATGAAACCTTGATGTTTAAAGTTAAAGTTGTTAATTGAAGTTGTTGGGAGATTAATTGGAAAGTAAGGAATTTTGGAAAAAACTTTGAAATTGTAAAATGTTGATATGACCGGAAAGTTGATAGAAATTGTTGAAAATTTCGATAATGTATTACGGACTGAACTAGTATGTAAATAAGCTACAAACATGCATATGTATTGCAATAAGATACCTATACATGCCTCGAAAGGATTAAGTGTAAGAAAGATGTTAATTTTATATATTCTGGAATAAAGGGGAATTGTTGGTTTGAATTGAATTGTTGGTTTGAATTGGATTGTTGGTTGATTGGATTGTAGCTGGAGTTGAATTGTTAGTTGACTTGGATTATTGGAAAATTGTGGATACGCACATAAACAAAGGAAATGCTGCCCAAATTTTTGTAGAAATAAGGGAGCCTTTAAGCATATAACTTACATTAGGAATCATAGAATTGATGAGTATGTTGTTCCTTATCATAGGTTGAAGTACTAGACGAGGAATAACTTAATACCAAGCTGATTAGTTCGCCTAAGAGGTATGTAAGACCTTTCTTTCTTTCTTTTGGCATGATTTTTTTTGTAAAGTACGGCGGACGTACTTAACTCCTACCAGTTCAGTTTTAAAAATGATTATTTACTAATGATTATGATTCAGTAACAGAGTTTATGGTAGTAATGTTATTGAGAGTCACATAATGATTTTAGCTGCATACAGTTGCTCATGTTATCTACTCGTGCTAAGTGTTACTATTTCATTCCACTGAGTCGGGCCGATCATGTTCGTGCGGACAGATCTGATTTCATCGAGTCTCTCACTAGAGGGCCGAGACACGTTATATATATACAGATTACATCGAGTCCCTCCTGTAGGCGAGACATGTTACTGTAGCAGATCTGATTCCATCGAGTCCTCCATGAAGTCGAGACATGTTTTCTGCTTTTATATCTGATACGAGCACGATGTTTTATGATTCAAGATACATGATATACTTTCGACATGATTCTCGCTTTATAGCGATTTGATGACTCTGCTTTACTTGTACGATTGTTAATCGCTTTCTGAGATTTTATGTTTTACATACTCAGTACATTATCTCGTACTGACCCCCCCCTTCCTCGGGGGGCTGCGTTCATTCCCGCAGGTTCAGGAGTTCAGATAGGTGACCCTCTAGTCTAGGATTTTGCATGAGCGATTGGAGAGCTCCTTTGTTCCGAGCGGCTATTTTTGGTACGACTTTTATTTCCGGACTTATGCATATTTTTGGGCACGACGGTCTGTCGTCACATGTCGATATTATTCTCTTAGGTGCATGGGCGGATTGTGGGTTGGATGTTTGTACTTCGTTTTGGGTTTTGATGTCGTTATTTAGTAGCAGCCTTGCCGGCTTGCGTATTTTGACTTATGCCTTTGTGCGCGTGATGTGGTTGGTGGCGGCTAGTCGGCCAGCCTATTATGGTATTGTTTTGTTGTTGTTTTGGCGACGCATCGGCTCTCCGTTTTAGGATATGTTGTAAGCGGCGTTGTCGCCAAATTTATGTAGACATCTGTATTAATTGGATTGAGAGTGTCAAGTCAGTAATGACGTCCAATTAGGACGTTAATCACGGCCCGACGGGTCGGGTCGTGACAAGTCTATAACTTCAGGGAACCGTACCAAAAAGGCAAAGCCTCCGGAGAAATGGAGCTTTCCGAGAACTGAACAGTGATCCTAAGAGTGCGGATCAGCAAGCTATGTACCTCAACCTGCGGCATGAACGCGGCCCGAAGGAGGTCAAGACAACAGTACCAAGTATGTGGCGAAAATCGTAATGGTGAAATCATAACAGTCTATATAAAACAGGAGACATGTGTGATAACCAAACTACAGTACACAATATATATATTAGCAGTCATGTCAAGTCAAGGTCTCACGCCCTTAAAGTCATCACTCAAATATAACCCGGGAATTTAACGCCTGACGGCGCGTGCCGGCATCTTACCTCGGTATAAGCATGACCATGGAACCATCCTAACGGACGCATACCCGTGGACCATCCATCGTGTCAGTATATCCAAAGGAAACAACAAGATAACACTCATAGTGGAAACATACCCGTGGGCCCCCCAGCGTGTCAGTATGTCCAAACAAAATAACAAGATAACATTCACCGTGGAAGCATACCCGTGGGCCACCCAACGCGTCAGTATGTCCAAAGAAGGAAATAACAAGATAACATTCACCGTGGAAGCATACCCGTGGGCCACCCAACGCGTCAGTATGTCCAAACAAGGAAATAACAAGATAACATTCACCGTGGAAGCATACCCGTGGGCCACCCAACGCGTCAGTATGTCCAAACAAGGAAATAACAAGATAACATTCACCGTGGAAGCATACCCGTGGGCCACCCAACGTGTCAGTATGTCCAACATGATCGAGAATAACATGACCGGCCCTCCATCGAGAGACGCGGTAGCATAAGGATACAATATTTGTACACCAAGACTATCACAAGCAAGCATAGGCAAGTTATTCACACTCAAGGTATTTTCATTCTATGCCAAGAATCCGGGTTTTAACCCCAAGGTACTACTTACTTTATTTCTTTAAAAAGTCCATTTTTTTTCACAAAAGTCACATGCTACTAGCACCCATGGTATCAAAATAGAGTAACTATTATTTGAAGTAAACCAAAAACAATCTCCATACTTCCTTTTCAAATAAACCAAGACAATACCATGTCTTCTTTTTCTATATCAAATCACTTCTCGAACTAGTATAAGTTTCAAAACTTCAAATTCTCAAGCCTCTTACTTTTAAACCAAATCCCACAACGGGGAAAAATCAAGTCTCGTATCTTTTTACAACAAATGCCAAGTTACCATTTTAAAGCCAATAATAAAACCATTTCTTCGTTTTCATAAGGTCGTTATAACTAACTTCCCATAAAGCTATCATAACACTTTATGTTTAAAACCAACCAAATACAACTATAAGCATTTATGAGACCAAGAGGGCTTATTCTTTAACATCCAAGTACCCATTACTAACAAATAAGGTTTTTACCAATTTTTGACCCAATCAAGCCCTTTTTTCTTCATATCAAGTCAAGGCACAAAAAGGGAAATCAAACCACTTTAACACACGTGCGTCTACCGCACTATATTTTTCACAAATAATCATGCTCAAGAGAATAGGAAGAATCACATACCTCTTCGGTCAATCCACTTGCTAAGTCCAATGTACCGCACGTAGTATGTCAACCTATAATGACCATAATACGTTTATTAACCTCTAGTTTCAACATAGTATTTTTCAAGTGCAAAGTCACTAAATTCTATGGAAAATTGGGCAGCATTTCCTTTATTTCTACATACTTTGCCACCTTTTTCAAGGCCGAATTCAACATCCAACGCCACTTTTAAGGCCCAACAATCCAAACAATTCAAAGGGGATTACACACCTAATCTTGGATGTGTAAAATTATGCCCCATAATGCATTACAACTAACTTACAAGCTAAAGGTAGTATTTTGGCTACAACATGCTCACATAACCTTCTTACCCAATCCTTTCATATCCAACCCATATTTCTTACATGCAATTTATCTAAGAGCAGTATTTACTACAACAAATTCTTTCTTCTTCACATGCAACACCAAAAACTAGCAAAAAGAGAAAGAGTTGTTACCTTAGATCTTTAGCCAAATTAATCCAACAAAATCACTAGCCTCCTTTCCACAAACACCACCACAATAACTCTTACAAGCTTGCCAACAAGTTTCCTTCTTGCCACATTTTTCAGATTTTTCTCAAGCCTTGATTTCCTCTTGATTTTCTAGAGAGAAGGGAAAGAGCTTTAATTTAGAGAGAAGGAAAAGCTTTGAAAGATGAAGACTTGGTCAATATATAGGACATGCAAAAATCAGATGGGGGGGACACTTGTCACCCTCCCATGGCCTTTTTAAAAGAAAATATCTGCTTTCTCGCTTTTTCCAAAAACTCGCCTCGTGTCGCTGAAACCCCTGCAACCGCCCGAACTTCGCGGCGGCCACCTTTCGGCGCCAGCGCACTGCTCAGCGACCTCCAGCTATCGTGCGCGCTCGCTTTCGGCCACGTACATGGCCCCTGACCGAAAACACTTTTCGGCTCGACTGCGCACTGAGCTTGTAACTTCCATAACTTTCTACCCCGATGTCCTATCGACAAACGGTTGGTTGCGTTGGGAACTAGACTCAACGAACTACGGACTAGGCCTTGAAACACCTAGGAATTCTCAATGTAACGGGACATAAACCGCCTCAAAGTTGACCAACAACCCGTTCGAAATATTTTGTCAACCCAACATTCTAAAATTTAAAACTTAATTCCTTTCGTATGTCCCCCTAAGCATGACCCGAACTACGGGGTGTGACACACAAATTAGGGTAGAAGGATAATAGGTAGTCGAACGTAGTACTACTTACACTTACAAACCGGTAGTTGTAATGTTATTATTGTAGGCCTGCTTAGCCTATCATACTAGTAGACACAATATTGCTTTATAGTCCCCTGTCGTTTGATTTATGATGATATGTGTTCTTTAGTGTACTTTATTTATCTTATTTACATGCGTTAATTACATCTTCGTTTTTCAAAATGCGTTATCATGACTTATTCGCTTTTGTTACGAGCATTTTCATACTGCTTTAAATTTCTTGGTCGGGTCTGACAATTTTTCTTGCTTTGCTTGTGTTTGGTCTTGAACTGATGGTCTCTCGGAAATAACTGCTCTACCTACCAAGGTAGAGGTAATGTCTGCGTACACTTTACCCTCCTCAGACCCTACATTGTGGAATTTCACTGGGTGGATATGTTGTTTTTGTTGTAGTTTCTTTCTGGTGTGAACACCTAATTTTTCCTTATCATACTCGAGGGTTTTCACCACTTTTTAGCATTTGCATATTTTCTTTCATTAATCTTGACTATTGAACAATTGTTCTTCCGTCGATGTGATTAATTTTATCCCTAAAACTTTATATTATGGTTCAATATTTATCCAAATTATTGTTAAAATTAAAAGTAACATATATTTATAAAATTAACTTAAATAATCAGTTTATATTGGAACTGAATTAAAATATAAATTAATTTTAATTTGAATCAATTTAAAATTAAAAATCTTATAGTAATAAGCTTTTTATAGTGTTAACAACTTTGAGGATATTTTAGTCATTTTTACAAAAAAAAAATGTTTAACAACACTTATGTACCAATACATCAACAACTTATTTTTAACTTCAGCACTTTAATCCAAATGGACTCTTGTATTGCAAGTTTGACCAATTAAACAAAGGTGGTGTTTGACCAAGCTTCTGGAAGTGTTTATGTTTCTCAGAAACACTTCTTTGGCCAAACACCCTCTTTCCGGAAGTAGAAACATTTTTTTCAGAAGCCAAAAAATGTTTCTAGATGGGAAGTTTCTGGAGAAGTGCTTCTAGTTCTGGAGAATCTCTTTTTGCTCATTCATTGAATTTTTTTGGACTCATTTACCATTTTCTTTTCATAAAATTCCTTTTAATCTCATATTATATCCCCATATAAAATAGAAATTTGGGAATAGAGATAGGGGGTAGGGCGGGGATAAGAAAAAAATCATTTTTTTTTATAAAAGTAACAAAAATATGAAATAGAAATTTGAGGATTGGGTATGACAATGGGGTGGGGGGTAGGGCGGGGATAAAAAAAATCATTTTTCTTATAAAAGTAACAAAAAATATGAAATAGAAATTGAGGATTGGGTATGACAATGGGGTGGGGGGTAGGGCGGGGATAAAAAAAATCATTTTTCTTATAAAAGTAACAAAAAATATGAAATAGAAATTTGAGGATGGGTAGGGCAATGAGGTGGGGGTAAGAAAAAAATTCATATTTTTAATATTTTTTTTATAAAAGTAAGAAAAAATATGAAATAGAAATTTGAGGAAGGGTAGGGCAATGTGGTGGGGTGGGTTGGGGGTAGGGGGTTGGGCGGGGGTAAGAAAAAAATTCATATTTTTTAATCATTTTTTATAAAAATAACAAAAAATATGAAATAGAAATTTGAGGATGGGGTAGGGCAATGGGGTGGAGGGTAGGGCGGGGGTAAGGGGGAAAAAAATCATATTTTTTTTATTAAAATAACAAAAAATATAAAATAGAAATTTAAGGATGGAATAGGACAATGAGGTGAAGGGTAGGGCGGGAGTAAGGGGAAGAAAAAATTTCACATTTTTTATAAAAGTAAAAAAAATATGATATAAAAATTTGACGCATCAACATATTTGTTTAACATTATTTGTTTCTTATTTTGGCAAGACATCAACAGATGGTTTTCACATTTTCCACGTGTGTTTCTTGTTTGCTCTCTTAATCTAACAATTTGTGACCAAAGTAGGAATCTTTTCTTTGTTTTATTGACTATTTGGTGAAGCTTATGAAAAGTTAAAAATACTTTTTATTCAGAAAAAAGATATTATTCTAAATTTGAGGCGTTTGATAAAAAATTTAAAGCGCTCTGAACAACAATAGAAGCAGAAAATGTTTTTGCGGAGTAGCGGAAAATTAGACAAACATTTCTTCATAAAAAAATTATATTTACCAAACTATCTCTTATTATTTTAAATCTATATAAATATTGTAAGATGATATTAATCTCCCTTAGGAAGTCTTCTCATTAATATCAAAGTATATGTAAAGTACAATATTTATTCCTTATACAATAGGAATTCTAAATCTATACAAAGGAGGAATTATAGTCTTACCATAATTATATTTACACAATATATGGAAATATTCTAATTAAGGGTAGGAATACAATTGTTTCTATAATATACATGTTTATACACCCTCTCAGTCGGAGCGGGAGGAGGTGACACGAGGCGAATCAAGTTAAGAAATAAGCATGCAGGAAGTCCTTTTGTAAATATATATGCATACTGATAGGATGATGGAACATGTAACACTCTGACATGACCTAATGCAACTTTCTCACGAACAAAGTGTAGGTCTATCTCAATGTGCTTGATTCACTGATGTTGAACCGGATTATGAGACGGATAGATGACAAAGATGTTATCACAGTACACAATTGATGCATGACGCAAAGGACACTGAAGTTCTAACAGTAAATTTCTGAGCCAACAAATCTCAGCTACTACATTTGCAACGCCTCTGTACTCAGTCTCGGCACTTGAGCGAGATAGGGTAGTCTGTCGCTTGGCAGACCAAGAAATCACATTATCCCCTAAAAACACAAAAATCAGAGGTGGAGCGTCGCTTGTCCGGACACCCTGCCCAATATATGAAAGCAACTTGTTTGGTGCAGAGGGGTATAGGTGCAAACCATAATCAAGTGTGCCCTTGATGTATCGAATGATACACTTAAGAGAAGTGAAATGAGACTCTCCGGAGGCATGCATGAATAAGCACACCTGCTGAACAACATAAGCTATGTCTGGCCTGGTGAAGGTGAGATACTGGAGTGCACTTGCAAAGTTCCTATACAGAGTAGGATCAGAGACTGGAGCACCATCCATGACACTGAGCTTAGATTTCGAATCAACTGGAGTAAGTGAAACTTTGTAATTCGCCATTTTAACCCTGTACACGATCTCCTCAGCATACTTACGCTGACACAAGAATATGTGATTGACAGACCTGATCACTGATATCCCCAAAAAGTAACTCAACTTTCTCAAATCAGTCATTGCAAATTCGGACTTAAGCAAGACAATAATCTCATTTTTCAATCCGTCGGAGGAGGCAGTAAGAACAATATCATCCACGTAAAGTAATAAGTAAGCAGTACTACTACCTCGATGAAAAATGAAGAGTGATGTATCACTCTTGCTGCATACAAACCCAATCTGCAAGATATATATGTCAAAGCGATCATACCACGCACGGGGGCCTGTTTCAGGCCATATAGTGACTTACAGAGACGACACACATAGTGAGGAACTGTTGGATGGGTGAACCCTGACGGTTGATGCATGTAGACTGTCTCTCTCAGATCCCCATGTAAGAATGCATTCTTCACATCAAGCTGATGGATCAGCCAGTGTTTGCCCATGGCAATGCTCAAAACTGTGCGGATGGTAGCCGGTTTGACAACCGGGCTGAAGGTCTCACCACAATCAATACCCTCCTGCTGATTTGTGCCATTAGCCACAAGTCGTGCCTTATACCTCTCAAGATCTCCACTGTTTCTGAATTTGTGACGAAATAGCCACAGACAACGAATCACATTCACCCCCTCAAGTATAGATACTAGATTTCATGTGATGTTTAGTTAAAACATTGAATTCCTCAGACATAGATGCATTCCAATTAGGGTCTTGTTTAGCCAATATAGGGTTCTTGGGAATTTATGAAATGATTTGGGCAGACAAGTTAAATTGGACATTGGGTATGAAGATTCTATGCTTTGCACGTGTTTTCATTTGGTGAGTGGGGGTAGTGGGAGGCTCCAAGGCGGAGGAATTTGTTGGATATGGAGAAGGAGGGGCTGACGCCATAGGAGGCACCACGGTGCCTAGATCAAGAACCGCGGTGCTGGAAGGAGCCGTCGGAGGCGCCGTGGCGCCGTGATTAAGGATCGCGGCGCTGGAGGACTGACATACCTCTATGTTTTGGCGCCGCGGTGCTGTCGATGATGAGGAAAGAACCTGTTCGCAAGAGTTGGAGCGCCGCGGTGCTAACGCTGAAGAAGTGCTATACTCTAGTTGACTTAGGATGATGGGAGAGATGACAGGCTCGTCAAGAAAAGAGTAATCCGGTTTTTGGAACTGTTTAAGATTCGGAAACGGGAATGTGGTCTCGTCGAATGTGACGTGATGAGAGATGTGGATCTGACGAGTGGACAAGTCATAGCATAGATAGCCCCTATGGTCGGCGGGAATCCTAGGTAGACACAAGGAGCGGACCGGGGGGCTAGTTTGTGAGGGACAGTAGAGACAAGGTTAGGATAGCATAGACAACCGGATATTCGAAGATTATCATAAGAGGGGACTCTATGATAGAGAATTTCGGTAGGGGTCATATTGTGAAGGGTGCTAGTTGGGAGGATATTGAGAACATATTCTGACATTTTAGCAGCATAGACCCAGAAGGACGGAGGTAGGGAGAAATAAATCAATAGAGTGTGAATCTGTTAATGGTGCAGATGATTCTTTCAGCTTTACCGTTTTGAGGGGAGGTGTGAGGGCAGGAGAAGCGAAAAACCACGTCATTATTAGTACAAAAATGGTGAAACATAGAGTTGTTGAATTCACGACCATTATCACACTGAAAAGATTTTATACCTTTTTCAATTTGTGTTTGAATGAATGTTCGAAACTCAAGAAATTTGACAAACACTTCCGATTTAAATTTGAGAGGCTACAACCAAACAAAGTGAGAAAAGTCATCTAGTAGGATAAGATACTATTTATGACCGAGAGAACTAGCAACAATGATGTCCATAAATCGGCATGTATAATATCAAATGGTGCAAAAGTAACACTAGTGAATGACTTAAACGGAAGACGAGTATGTTTGCCTAAAGAACAAGAAACACAGTTTTGGGCAAACTTTCCATTATAAGTAATGAAATTATTGCCTCTAAGAAAATTAAAAATTGGGGCTCCTGGATGACCAAGCCTATTATGTCATGTGGAAGAAGAAATGGCCGCTAGAGAGACGGGAGAGCTAGATCTGACAGCGGAGGTGAGAGTAAATGGATAGAGATCCCCCATGCTATTGCATTTCGTAAGAGGTGTCCCCGTATGAAGATCCTTCATAGTGAAACCATAATGGTCAAAATCAACAGAGACAGAGTTATTACGAGTGAATTTGCGGATAGAGATTAGATTCTTAATCATATGTGGGGCATATAGGGTATTTTGAAGGGGGAATGGATGATGAAATGGTGTGTAGGATGTACCATAACCCTTTACTGGAATGCAGTGGCCACTACCAACTGTCACAAATTGAGGATACTTTAAACCAAACAGTTTGAGAATATTACATGCAGACCGGGTCATGTGAGAAGTGGCTCCGGAGTCCATGTACGATTGTTGTCGGTATTTGCATGTTGAGATACCAAGGCCCGACCCAACTCGATGGGTGTCATCTTTGGGCGAGAACGCTAATCTTGGAATCGCGGCAATGCCGCGACTCAACGAAATCTTGTTGGCGCCATGGTGCTAAACGTATTATGTGGGCCCTGTTGTTTTTGTTCTTTGGTTCTACTATCTCGACCGCACCCACGACCCGACCTCTCTGCCGCGGCCGCACGCGACCACGACTCTCTCGCCGCGCCTGCCACTTTTCACCGCCGTCCTGCTGCGATTGAGAGATTTACGGTGGCGTTGGATCTTGAGGCGCGTTTCGGCGCCTAACGCGCCCGATTGTGCTCATCACCGCTTACGTCGAGTCTCTTCGAGCAACAACTGCGAGCGAGCTTTGTTAAAACTGGGAAGCGGATCTGCCTGTTGAATCATGGTGGCTAACGTATCGTAGTCGCCTTTGGGAAGACCTGCAATCAATTGCAACACCATCTTAGTGTCCGAGGCAGGCGTGTCGACGTTGGAGAGTCGATCCGCAAGTAGTTTCAACTGTCTGCAGTACTCGATCATATTGGAGAAATTTTCAAGGCGTGTATTTTTAAATTGTTCCTCCAAATACACCGCACGAGTGTGCTTGTTATCTTGAAAAATTTCCTCCAAACGGTTCCATAAATCAAGGGATGTGGCGCCAGATTTCATGATAGTAAGAAGAAAATCCTGAGAAATACTACCATAAATCCACTGTTTGACGCCGGCGTCTAGACGACGCCAATTAGACTCATCAACCTCCGGAGGGCGCGAAATAGTGTCATCGATGTGGTCAAGCACGTTATAGAGACATGCATGATTACGAAACAGTTCAACCCAAGAAGAATACTGACAGTTTTCTTGATCAAGAAGAATGAAAATATAATTCTTGATGTTGGTAACAGTTAGGGCGAGATGAAAAGAGGATGACAACGTGGTGATGAGATTTGTGGAGGTGGAAGGGTCAGAAAGTGTGGAAGAATCAGGGGTAGCCATTTAGAGAAGAGAGGAATGAAGAAGAAAACCTAGAAATTGGAGGTACGGCCGCGGCGAGATCCGAGAGGGGGGGGGGGGGGGAGGGTGTTCTCGGCGACAAAAAAGAAAAATTTCTAAGGTTTTGGGGGTTTGGCTCTTGATACCATGTAAGATGATATTAATCTCCTTTAAGGAGTCTTCTCATTAATATCAAAGTATATATAGAGTAAAAAAATTCATCCCTTATACAATAAGAATCCTAAGCCTATACAAAAGAGGAATCTTAATCTTACCATAATTATATTTACACAATATATATAAATATTCTAATTATGAATAAAGATACAATTATTTCTATAATATACATATTTACAAATACAATCCTCTTCTCCTCTTTCTTTTTCTGTTTACCTATCTTCATATTTCATATTGATTAAAACCTTAATACTCCTATATGTTATTATTTTAACTAAATAGAATAAAATTTAATTAAAATCATTTTTATGTAGATAAAATTAATTGTAATATGAACCTTTATACCTTCCTTTTCGTAATATGACACTCAAAAGTACTTTTTAAATAAATTGTCTAACACAATCAGTTTATCAAATACATTTTTTTATTTCTCATCTGATGTCCGGTACCGCATTAGAGCCAGACTATATCCGGATTCGCTCCGGGTAGAGCCCATTTTTGTGAAAGCGCTTCCTATCAAGGATTTTTTCATACTCAAGGCTCGAATCCAAGATTTCTGGTTAAGGGAGGAGTAATCTCATCAGCTGCACCACATCCAATTATTCTGATAAAATTACTTTTACCTCCCAAGATAGATATAAGATTTTCGTACAATCTATCATCGAGGAGCCAAGGGAACATGGCATTTACATTTGCGCTGGACACAACACAACAAAGCACAATACATTAATCATCATGTGCATATACCACTTTGTAATTTTCAATTGCCCCAAAAAAAAAGAAAAAAGAAAAAGACTTATCAAACTTCCTTCTTTAGATACTCTTTTAGTCCTTCATCTTTATATACTCCTCACTAAGGATAAAAAAATTAGACAATAATGACTTCTAGGTGATTAAGATTTATTAACCTTGAGTTTGTAATTAAAATAACAATAATAATATATTTAGTGTAATTCTATAAGTGGTGTTTGGAAAGAGTAGAGTGTATACAAATTTTATCCATATTTCGAAAGGCAGAAAGACTGTTTCCGATAGACCTCGAGTTAAAACAAATATTTCAAATCAGATCGGAAGAAGAAATAACATAGTAAGCTTAATCATTATGAAAAAAGTGAGTTTGTGATTCCAAGTATGATTTCTTTAAGAATTGATTATCTTTCCGAGAAGAAGTTACCAAATTATAAGTAATATATTACGTTTGTTCCATAATATTTTTGTCAGTTTAAAATTCTAAATTTTGGTATTATAAGTATCGAACTATCTCTCATGAATAAAAACGCATAAAACATTCAATTATCATAAACGATACTAGAATCAAATTCTAATTTAACTTTTAAAATTCAAGCACTGAATCATTTATAATTTTAAAGTTACGTGTTCAATCTTCCATTTGTTACTATTTTAATCAATTTCTACACATAAACTTATGATTCACATCAAAAATACTGATTTCATATGAATCGATAGCGTAATTATAAAATACTTTTTAAGAATATAAATAACAAAAAGAACGCGATACCTAAATTGGAATTTAATTTCAATCCTTTTGAAATCAAGGTATCGTTTATCTTTCTTTTATTTTATTTACACCCCAAGTCTTTTTAATTGGATGATAAAATACCTTTCTATTCTTAATAAATTCAGATTGAAAAGTAAAAAAAAATGAAATTTGGCCTTTCATAATTCATACTGAGGTTCTATTTTTAAAATAATCGAATCCAAACGTGGAATTTTTTTTAAAAAAAAGAAGAAACAACTCAGAATTCAAAACTTGAAAAATTGTACAGAAACAGCCACCTTTTTCTTCTACGTTAAAAAGTTGAAAACTCCGACGACCGTTGTCTCCTTATAACGACGTCGTATTCATTCACCATTTATAAACAAAACGTTACAACACAGAACACACACACACAAGGCAGGCGAATATTTTCTGTTCAAAGTCAACTCTCTTTCCCCCATCTTTGACCAACTAATTTCACTAAATTCAAGTTTTAATTTCCAATATACACAAATAATGTGTGATTTTTAAGTTGAATTTTTCAATTTTTTTGGATCTGAATTTAAATTTCTCGTTTTGTGTGTTTTTAATTTCAAAACCCTAAATTACGATGTTGATTTAGGGTTAGGGTATATGATTAAGGGTTTTTGATTTATTTAGTTGAAATATGATGGTACAAAGGGGGTTATTTGGGTGGTCCCCACCACATATACAACCGTTAACGCCGGTATCGGAAGTATCAGAGCCACCGGAATCTCCGTCTCCGTATACGGATACAGGCGGCGATGCTATGCAGGTTGAGTTGGAGGAAGAGATGGATGCGGATACGGAGGAGATGGAGCCGCCGCCTACGGCGGCTCCGTTTTCGATGCTGTTCGCTTGCGCGGACCGGTTTGATTGGGTGCTTATGGTGTTAGGATCAGTTGCTGCAGCTGCACATGGGACTGCTTTGGTTGTTTACTTGCATTACTTTGCTAAGATTATTCAGTTGCTTAGCCATGGGAATGAACCGGCTGATCAGCTGTTCCACCGGTTCACTGAGGTATGTTACAGCTGAATTTTGTATTCGCAATATCAATTTTTTGTTATCTGTAGATTTACTGAGGTACATAGAGTGAATTGTGCACTGAGTGTAGCTATTGTTTTTTTATTCTGTTTAGAGATTTGTGTGTTCAGATAGTGTTAGGAAACCTCAAGTTAAATGAATAGGGTCAAAATATGAGCAAATGGACATTGAGTAGTTGTAGTTGTTGCAGTAGCAATCTTTTAGTCTGTTGAATTCTAGCAAAAATTACTTGTATGTTGCCATCGTGCTGGGCTTTATCCCGGTTTAATGAATAATGCTAAAAGATATGTTTTTTGTATAGAAATGAATAGGATTTAATGAATAATGCTAAAGGATATGCTTTTTGTATTGAAATAAGTGGGTTTAATGAATAATGCTAAAAGACTTACTTTTTGTATAAGACTGAAAACGTTTCTCACTGAGATATAGAGGGTTTCTGGTTCCCAGACCCCACCGTGTCCCACATGCTGGTTATGTTGTTGTTGTTGTTGTTGTATATAGAGGGTTTCTGGTACGAAAAACAATGACAACAATTGAATAATAGAATATTGTTGTGTCTACACAGTGTTATAGGATCAAGGATGCGGACTAGCTATTGCATGTACTTCCCCCCACTGTTTTCAGTGTGTTAATCAGCCATCAATAATAAATCATTGAGATCTATATTATAGCTAGTAAAAAGTGATCGGATTTGGAAAGCTGACGTTTGATGGATTCTGACTTTTATCACCGAATTGTACTCCTTCGATACAGTAGTGGAGAAACAGGAAACATATAAATATAGAATTAGTGTTTTCCAATTACAGGTGGTGGTTCATTAGTTGAATTAGTAGTTCCAGCCTGTTATTAGTCTAGTTGGTTGTGCCTTGTGACTTGGAGAGTGCACTCCGGATGAAGTCTCTTATCAGTTTCCTTTCTGTGTTAGTAAGGGTTTCGTAGTATATAGTTGGTGGCTTTGGTGCTAAAGACCCGGCCTTTCAAGTAATTGAAAGCAGCAGTTTTTTCAAGTTAGGCTATTAATCCCACTTTATAAAAGCAAGTCATTATGTAACTGAAAATCCTCCATCACATGCCTGTGAATGGGTATAAGCTTCCATATGATCCCCGGCCCTGGTTGTTAAACAGTAACCCTATTCTAATCAAGAAATGAATTCTAATGATAGGTTGCACTTGTTAGAATCTTTGAATATGTGATGAGAAACAAGCCCCACACTTTGTATTTTCTGCAGCACTCTCTTGGTACTGTTTTCTAATAAAACTACCTTATAAAAAAACTCTAATCAAGTAAGGAAATAACTAAAAAGAAGGAAAGGGAAGTCCATACTCTGCAGTGAAATCAGTATTAAAAACTACCAAGAAAGGAAACAAGCTATGTTTTGGAAAGAAATAGAATAACCCAGGAAAGGAAACCTGAAGGTAGCTGAGATGAGATGCGGATGCTGAGATAGATGTGTGGGCATACCAGGAGAGATATGATTCAGAATGAAGTGATTCGGGACAAGGAGGGAGTGGCCCCCGTGGTGGATAAGATGCCGGAAGGAAGATTTAGATGGTTTGCTCATATGCAACGGAGATGCGCAGTGAGGAGGTGTGAGGTTGACAAAGGTGGGCCTGAGGAGAGGGAGGGGTAGGCCAAAAAAGTCACGGGGAGATAATTTCTTTTATGTACTAGGAGTATTGTTATCTTTGTACATTAGCTTATATTTTTTAGATCTCTATTACGACTTGACTGTTTCATTACTTCATTTATCTTAGTATATTGTTGTTATTCATTTATCTTATTATATTTATATTGTTGTTATTACTGCCTATTAGTATTGTTACCTTTGCATCTTTTCTTGAGCCAAGGTCTATTGAAAACAACCTCCCAACCTTCACAAGGTAGGGGTAAGGTCTCCGTACACTCTACCCTCCCCAGACCCACTTGGTGGGATTATACTGGGTATGCTATTTGTTGTTTTGGCTCAACTACAATCATCTATCAAGTAAGTCCATAAGGAACATTCGATGTGCACCTTACATTGCTGTGTGCTGAGGCAACACGTAGCATTAGGAATAAATCAGAAACACACAATCTGATATCTGTCCACAAGCATTAAACGGGAAGAAAGGCTTCTATCTTTGCTGGCCCAAAGCCCTGGCTGTCTTGTAGTCTTCTTCCACCTTCCAGTTTGGTGAATTTAAAAGATGCGTTGATACAACAACCACTGGATGCTGTTCTTGTCTTTGCGCTTATAAATTTTATTGTGCTGTACTTATTGATGTGTATTGGGAAGATACCGTGCCATGTTTGTCATGTGAATTAATCACTTCAATTTTAGGTTGTTTTAATTTCATTTGTATTAGTTTCATAGTTTATGTGAAAGAAGTTTCCAAAATGAGTCAGGAGGTGGTCAAGCTGGTAAAGTTAAGGCGTGGTTTGTATAGAAAAACACATATCATAAATGGGTCATTTGTGGATAGAGGTCTGATTAGGCAATGAGTTGTCGGAAGTAAAATAAATGTGTGGATAAATAGAACGCAAGTACTTTGTTTATTAATCTGCAGGACCTATTTTAAGATGAGAAAAGTGGTTTAACTTCTGTGAGCTTCCTGTCACCTATTCGCCAGAATGATCATCATTATCTATAATGTGGACCTTCTGATTGGCATGAAATGAGAGGTCTTACACCCTTTTCTTTGATCAGTCAATCACATCTGGAAACCCTAATCAGGATAACTGACTGATCAAAACTAGGTGATTGTTCCTATATGCCTAAGCCTTGGTGGGTGGTGGGAGGTAACAAGTATCCGGTGGAATAGTTGAGGTGCACACAAGATGGGCCGAGCACTACCATTATAGAAATGTACTAGGGTCAATTCATCTGATTCTCAGAGCAAAGTGACATACACATCTTGACATATTCTTTGACCCTGACTTGGTGTTTATCAATGAATTTTTTTGACTTACTAAAAAATATCATTATTTTGTATGAATCACCCACGATTGATTTTTCTAAAAATAAAATTTACATTTGGAAACTACAAAAAGAAATACGAGATATCACTATTTTTATTGTTAAAATAGGTAATGTTATGTTTATTGACTAACATGTGGATCTTTTGAGTTAATGGTTTTCCATTTAACGTTTTAGCGATCAATGCATGTTTACAAGTTTATTTGCAATCTTTTAGAGATTCTTTAGTTGAATCAATCTTGCCCATTAGCTTCCATTGCATGTGATTGCTGCCCAAAAAGTTTAAAGGTCTTCAAATATTAGTCTTCATGTTGTAAAACAAAAAGAAATAAAGTAAGGAGGTATGTTTCTTTAGTGTAGTTGGTCCTCATTGATCTAGTCATGTAAGAGCTCTATTCCTTGGAATTTGGTATCTACTATCAAATGGAAAATCAGAAATGAAGATGGAGAGAAAGATGTGTATTTAATACTCTTCTTCCCAATAGCCCCCCAAAAAGATGGTGAAAGAGAGGGTGAAGATTTGTTGTACTTGCAAGCCACAATGGATGATGATAGTTATTTTGAACTTTTTCCCTTGGTCTTTGTTATAATTTTTCGCGATATTTAACCAAGTATTATATCAGTTCAAGTTACCTAACAAGATCTTATTTTCCACAGCTTGCATTGACCATTCTTTATATTGCTGGGGGTGTTTTTATTGCTGGTTGGATTGGTAAGCTAAAATTGCTCAAGCTATATTATTGTCCATTTAATGTTTCTCTTGTATCCGGTCCATCATTTGTTTTATTTTGATCTCTTTGTGATAGAGGTATCATGTTGGATTCTTACTGGAGAACGGCAGACTGCGGTGATCAGATCAAGATATGTTCAAGTATTACTGAATCAAGATATGAGTTTTTTTGATACCTATGGAAACAATGGAGACATTGTGAGCCAAGTTTTGAGTGACGTGCTACTTATTCAATCTGCTCTTAGTGAAAAAGTAAGTTTCAGCTTTCTTTGTCTTTTTTGCTCAACTTCGACAATGACTTCTCACCTTATCTTAACTGTGCTACGACAGGTTGGGAACTATATTCATAACATGGCTACTTTTTTCAGTGGCCTTGTTATTGGATTTGTCAACTGCTGGCAAATTGCCCTTATAACTTTAGCAACTGGCCCTTTCATTGTCGCAGCCGGGGGAATATCAAATATATTTCTTCATAGACTTGCAGAGAACATTCAGGATGCATATGCTGAAGCAGCAAGTATAGCTGAACAGGTCTGGTTTTCTTCCCATTTCGATGAAACTCTTCCCGTTTGGACAATATTTGGGTGAAATTGGAAACACGTGTATTTGAAGATGAAATAGAGTATTTGGAATCAGTTGTTACTTTCAATTTTTCCGGTCATCGAATAGCCAATCCATAAGCATCTACTTTGTCAGGGTTGACACTCTTGACGGGCTCTTTACCATCAAAATAATCATTCAAAAGTTTAACTTTTGAAATCTTGGTAGTTCTATCTGCCAAAATTCGGGTGCTTCTCTAGCCTAGCATCCTCATTCCTATAATATAGCTATTTTGGTCCACATTCATTTCAATCAGAGGATCATTTTTCAATTCCTAAAAAAATGATTTTCCACATGCCTCTCAAGACAATTGGCTCTGGTGCCAAATGTTGAAAAATTTGAGGAGCACATTCAAGTCACTCATTTTCTCTAGAAAACAAGTGGACGAAACTAGTTTTCCTTACACAAAATGCTACAATTTGCCCTTCCCAAGTATATGTACAATATCCTACATGCATTTTACATTAATTTCACAATACAGGAATTAAATAAATTCATGTACTTGAGATGATCTAGTTTATTTTCACTGTTCACATATGTAGTTAAATAGTCAAGAAGTGAATTAGCAGTAGGCATGTGCACCAGCAGAGAGTCTTCCTGTGGGAAGTATAAAAAATGGTTTAATTCATTCTTTAAAAAATGGGTTTCAATTAAGTTGCTTTCTATTATCCTCCAATGTCCATGATCTTCATGATATAGCAAAACCATGATTTTGGCATTGATGAAAATTTACTCTTCAACCATGCTATGCCTTCATATTTTAAGAAGAAGATATAGATAAAGTGAGTTGTCATCTGCCAAATAATGTACTTATACATGGTAAACATGACATATTTCATGCTGTTTTAGGTATGATGTATTGATCTCTGTATGCATCAGCTAGAGTTATGGATATTTGAATTTGTGAATTTAAATGTCTATGGGGGTTTCCTTCAACTTCCCTTTCATATGATGCAGGCAGTTTCTTATATTAGGACATTGTATGCGTTCACAAATGAAACTTTGGCCAAGTATTCATATGCTACCTCACTACAAGCTACACTGAGGTACGGCATATTAATAAGTCTTGTGCAAGGACTTGGACTTGGCTTCACATACGGGCTTGCAATTTGTTCCTGTGCCTTGCAACTATGGGTTGGACGATTCCTGGTCACACATGGAAAAGCTCATGGTGGTGAAGTTGTTACAGCTCTTTTTGCTGTAATTTTAAGTGGCCTGTGAGTATCTCTTTCACACATCTTACCCTCCTAGCTCATCTGTCGTACTAAAGTAACACAATCCACCGTATTGATACAGTGGGCTGAATCAAGCAGCGACAAACTTTTACTCTTTTGAGCAAGGGAGAATCGCAGCTTATAGGCTTTTTGAGATGATAAGTCGTTCGTCCTCCGTTGCTAATAATGAAGGAACCACCCTTCCTTCTGTGCAAGGAAACATTGAATTCCGAAATGTATATTTCAGCTACCTCTCTCGCCCTGAAATTCCTATCTTGAGTGGATTTTATCTCACTGTACCTGCTAAAAAGGCTGTAGCCCTTATTGGCAGAAATGGTTCCGGCAAAAGTAGTATTATACCACTTATGGAGCGCTTTTACGATCCTACATTAGGTAATATTACCATTCAAGTTCTTATCCGCGAGTTGCGTATTCCTTGAAGCAAGCTAACATATATGATATTCTTTACCGATATATTACTTGCAGGGGAAGTGCTGTTAGATGGGGAAAACATTAAAAACCTGAAGCTGGAATGGCTCAGAAGCCGAATTGGCTTAGTCACACAGGAACCTGCCTTGCTAAGTCTGAGCATCAGAGATAACATTGCTTATGGACGAGATGCTTCTTCAGATCAAATTGAAGAAGCTGCTAAAATAGCACATGCTCATACGTTTATTAGCTCACTGGAGGGAGGATATGAGACCCAGGTATCTTGCTGTTGTGTCACGGTTCTTTCGTATGTTCAACCTTTTTGCCTTCTTCGGATACTTAACTTTTCCTGCTTCATATTTCCTTTAGGTGGGTAGGACTGGTCTAGCTTTGACAGAAGAACAAAAAATTAAACTTTCTGTCGCTAGGGCTGTTCTTTCAAATCCTTCTATCCTTCTTCTTGATGAGGTTACTGGTGGACTTGATTTTGAAGCTGAAAGATCTGTTCAGGGAGCTCTGGATCTCCTCATGTTGGGCAGATCAACTATAATAATAGCAAGGCGACTTAGTCTTATCAGGAATGCTGATTACATTGCCGTGATGGAGGAAGGCCAATTAGTTGAAATGGGAACACATGATGAACTGATAGCATTGGATGGCCTCTATGCTGAGCTTCTTAAATGTGAAGAAGCTGCAAAGCTCCCTCGCAGGTGCGGTACATGACTCGACTGAGCGTGTTGATGGTTATTTTGATGATAAGTGTTTGTTCAATAGAGTATTGCATTACAAGGTTCCTTGGTGATATACAAGTCCCCCTTTTTTCCAAAAAATATCCTTGTAGTTTGTTTTCTGGTTTTAGATTATTACAGATACTTAGTGACATGCCTTTGCTAACATCATTCAGGGTGCCAATGAGAAACCACAAGGGGACTGCAGTGCTCCAAGTTGAAAAAGATTCTTCAGCTAGTCATAGCTTCCAAGAACCTTCTTCTCCAAAAATGATGAAATCACCATCTCTTCAAAGGGTTTCTGGTGCCCATGCATTTTGGGCAGCAGATGTTACATTTAGCTCTCAAGAATCTCCCCACAACCGTAGCCCGCCACCGGAGCAGATGGTGGAGAATGGTATGCCCTTGGATTCAGCTGATAAAGAACCATCAATAAGAAGGCAGGACAGCTTTGAGATGAGACTACCAGAGCTTCCTAAGATTGACGTCCAATCTGCAAATCGGAAGATGTCCAACAATTCCTATCCCGAATCACCCGTCTCACCACTCTTGACATCTGATCCCAAAAATGAGCGTTCTCACTCACAAACTTTTAGTCGTCCAAACAGTGATTTTGATGACTTTCCTATTAAATCCGATGAGTCTAAGGATACAGAGAATCGAGAACCACCATCCTTGTGGAGACTTGTTGAGCTTAGCCTTGCAGAGTGGCTTTATGCTCTACTAGGGAGCACGGGTGCTGCAATATTTGGTTCCTTTAATCCCCTTCTGGCCTACGTCATTGCACTGATTGTAACAGCATATTACAGAACAGAGGATAAGCATCACTTACGTCGAGATGTTGACAGGTGGTGCCTCATCATAGCCTGTATGGGTGTAGTGACTGTTTTTGCCAATTTTCTGCAGCACTTCTATTTTGGTATAATGGGAGAGAAAATGACTGAGCGAGTTCGGAGGATGATGTTCTCCGGTAATGACTAATTTCAACTAGTAACTGTTCCTTTCCTAGTTTGTATTGTTTTACTTTTGCTCTCGTGTAAATATATGTACTTACAATGATCATAATTAGTGCTCTCATGAATACTGATGCTTTTTTCTGCTGTTCTCATTCTTCAACAGCAATGCTTCGCAATGAAGTCGGGTGGTTTGACGAGGAGGATAATAGTGCTGATAATCTATCGATGCGCTTGGCAAATGATGCTACATTTGTGCGTGCTGCTTTCAGCAATCGGCTGTCCATATTCATACAAGATACTGCAGCTGTTATTGTAGCTGTTCTTATTGGGATGCTACTCCAGTGGCGGTTGGCCCTCGTGGCATTAGCCACTCTTCCTGTTCTTACTGTGTCTGCTGTTGCACAGGTTTGTTTTAGATGTAGATAGTTACCACTTAGTCATTTATTCATACACAGCAGAAAACCGTATTTCATATTTTTTTAGCAAGCTTATTATAAAACATCCTGAGGTGACTTCCCTTGAATATATCAGATTGTCTCTGTCGTGTTTTTTCCTATTTCCATAAAACAATAAAATTGGTGTTGTAGAGTTCCTGCAAAATGGCTAGTTAAAAAAGTTAGAATCTAGTTTATGACAATCGATTTTTCAAATTACCATCTCTTCGTGTTCTCTAAAGTTTAAGCACTATTCAATATTTGCAGTCCTTTCTACCAGGCACTCACTTGGATCTGTTACTTAATTTGCAGAAATTGTGGCTTGCTGGGTTGTCAAAGGGTATTCAGGAGATGCATAGGAAGGTATCCTTGGTCCTTGAGGATGCAGTTAGAAATATCTATACAGTTGTAGCATTCTGTGCTGGTAATAAGGTAATGGAACTCTACAGGTCGCAACTGCAGAAAATATTTACGAAAAGCTTCCTCCATGGTGTGGCAATTGGTTTTGGTTTTGGCTTTTCACAGTTTCTTCTTTTTGGTTGCAATGCTCTTCTCCTTTGGTATACTGCACTCTCTGTAAAAAATAAGCACATGAGTCTAGCTACAGCGCTCAAGGAGTACATGGTGTTCTCATTTGCATCATTTGCACTTGTTGAGCCTTTTGGGCTGGCTCCATATATTCTCAAAAGAAGAAAATCTCTAACATCAGTATTCGAAATAATTGACCGAGCACCAAAGATTGATCCAGATGATAACTCAGCCTTAAAACCTCCAAATGTCTATGGAAGCATTGAGTTGAAAAACATTGATTTCTCATATCCATCACGACCAGAAGTCCTGGTATTGAACAATTTCACTCTCAAAGTAAACGGAGGTCAAACTGTAGCTGTTGTGGGTGTTTCCGGCTCAGGAAAGAGCACAATTATATCTCTGATAGAGAGGTTTTATGACCCTGTTGCTGGTCAGGTTTTACTTGATGGCCGCGATTTAAAGTCATACAATTTGAGATGGTTAAGGAACCATTTAGGACTTGTTCAGCAGGAACCAATTATCTTCTCAACCACCATTAGGGAAAACATAATCTACGCAAGGCACAATGCTAGTGAAGCTGAGATGAAAGAAGCAGCTAGAATAGCAAATGCTCATCACTTCATTAGCAGTTTGCCTCATGGTTATGACACACATGTGGGGATGAGGGGGGTAGATCTGACTCCTGGACAGAAGCAAAGAATTGCAATAGCTCGTGTTGTTCTGAAGAATGCACCTATTCTATTATTGGATGAAGCAAGCTCCTCCATTGAATCTGAGTCGAGCCGAGTGATACAGGAGGCTCTTGATACTCTGATCATGGGGAACAAGACAACTATCTTAATTGCCCACCGAGCTGCCATGATGCGGCATGTGGACAACATAGTTGTACTTAATGGAGGGAGGATTGTTGAGGAAGGTAGCCATGATATACTGATGTCAAAAAATGGTTTGTACGTCCGACTGATGCAACCTCACTTTGGCAAGGGATTGCGTCAACATAGACTTGTTTAAAGATAAGCGATGCAACTTAAGATACTTCCCATTTTCAATGAAGCTGGGAGTAGTAGCAGATTCCAGTGTCCAAATCCTTGGTGTAAGATGCCGGCTTCAACTTTGAAAAACCAAGCAAAAAAGAATGACGAGGATTTCTTAACACTTTCTTTGCTGTTGAGTATCACCTTTGGGCGGTGAAACTTTGGATGTAATTAGACTGATGCATTGTTCAAATTGGTATCTGAGCATGATAGGATGTCAGGACTAGACCATATTCTTTTGGAGGCAGGCCAGTTGTGTAGATCAGGATTATGCTCCGTCTCCTGATGGTATATTGATTTGTTAATTATAGAGTGGAATGAGTAGCCATAGCTTTGATCAGGTGGAGATTCTTCGTTTTCTTCTTTATTCTTTCTTCCTTCCTTCCGGGGTGTGTTGTGTGTGTTGTAGTCAAGTGCTCTTCATTTTTCCCTGCCAAATTTTCGCCTCTTTTCTGCTGTATATTTTTCTTACATGGAAGCCATAGGTGATGGTTTCAGCATCATTTTCAGCCTGTATAAATGTGTTACCAATTTGGTACTCGAGTACTAGCATCTTTTGGAGTATATGGTTGGATTACTTACTGTCATGTCATAAGTTTTGGTATTGGCAAAATGCATGATGTTGTAATAAGTTAATAACAATGGTAAATTAGTAAATCTAAAACCTCAGGGGTAATATGTTTTTCTAATGAGAAAATAGAGTATCTTTTACCAAAATGATAATACTCTTGGCTGAAAATTTCCCTGTTGTATGCTATTTCAGATGTGATTTATGTCTAATTTCGTCCCACAAATCGTATTTGCTTTGTACTTATACGACTCCTCTTTTCCGATTCATATTATTCATTTTAGTCTGTTTCATAACTTAACATAATTAATATTTTTTAATGATCCCGTGCATAGTGGGAACTTAGTGCACCGGACTGCTCTTTTTATTGTCTGAGATTCTAATACTAGTTAATTAGTGATTAAAATACCACATCCTATTCTAACTTTCTTTTCTCAAGCTATATCTATAATCATCCTATTCATTTCTTTCATAACCACATGCGACCTCTCTCCTTGCATATATTGGACAATAATAATTTATTGCTCCGATTAATTTAAATTTACATCGCGTCAGAGTGCACATAGTTTAGAATAAAGACAATTAGGGGTGACAAGACAATGGGGCAGAGTGGGGCAGGGTAGCGACTTAACGGGGCAGGCAGGGGAGTACTTAATCGAGCTGGGTGTGTCAAAACACATTTTCAAAAAATTCTAAATGGACAAATCAGGTAGTAGGACAAACCTTTTCTATTTTCTTCTTTCCTGAAACTCTTTGGTAAAAATTGAATGGTAAATTACTTGTAAAGCGGGCTTAAAAGTTCAACTTAAATGACTATTTCAACTTGTCAAGAATATGCAATATCCTTATATATTAAGTAAATTGCATAGTTTGTTAATATATGCAGTTTGGTCTATACGTGACTATAATCACTTGGACTGATTATTTGATAAACAAAGATGAAAAGCAAACAACAACAACATACCCAGTGAAATCCACACCGTTGGGTCTGGGGAAAAGAAGAAAAACAGAATTTTTTGTACTTATATTTTGTAATACTTTAATTTCTAGTAGTTAATTCTTTTATTTTCTACCAAAAAATGGTCTTATATTATGTGTGCATGCTCAACCTTCTTCTTTGCACTTCTAATATTTTCATTATTCAATCATCAAAAGTTAGTTTGGGATATTTTTCGTGCTAAATAATTTGTTTAAAAATCATTGCAATAAAATTAAACCCAGAATAATATATTAAGGAGAAACCCACAAAGATTTAGCACATAATGTCCTTCAATAATGAGGGAAAGTGCACGCATAACACAATAGAAAATCAAGAAAATAATTACCATGGTGCAAAGTGAAATATAAAGATGAGAAATAAAAGATAACATAAATGGGGCAAGGCTTAGAGGGGAGGGGGGCAAGACATGACAAATTTTTGTAAAGATAGGCCGAGCGGGTATAAACTGCCCTGCCCTAAACCGCCCCATTGCCACCCCTAGAGATGAGACTACCAGAGCTTCCTAATATCTATCTATCTATCTATATCGTAAACTATCGGATCGAGTATTACAACGATGTGAAACTTGCAGACCTCATAGGTTGTAATATTTCTCTTACGGGGGGAACGAAATCAAAGAATATATAGACTAGTAGAGACTCTACGCCCCCTATTAGAGTAAGGCATGCTCTCGAAACTAGATTCACTCGTTCTTGTCTCCAGGACAATTGAGCAGGCACATTTAGTGAAATAATGGAATGACAATTTATGACATGCTTCAAGTATTTTTCTTTGCAGAATTTATTGATCATGTTAATTCAGATTCACATTGCGTAGTAGTTAATTTGTTTATATATATATATAGAATTCATTGATACAACTAATCTAAATTTATGTTGCTTATGAGCTATTCTATATGTAATTGCATCAATTTATAGTGTGCGCAAAATGAAGACAATTTAATCACATATGCCAAGTATTTGACTTTGCATACTTTATACTTAGAATTTATTTATTCGACTAATTCAAATTCACATTCCTCCTATTCTATTTATGGTTGCACATGTTTGTGGATTTATTGACCATTTTATTGCGCACATGAACTCATGTTCTTTCACCAAAATTAAATATTTAATTTAATTTTTTTTTAATTGAACTAATATTATCTCCGATCCCCATACTTTAGAAAGACTAGGTGCATCTGGTTGACTAATGATGAATAATGAGTTGTTTACCCATATTCTAAAAAATTATAAATCTTGCTTTTTTGAGTGGTTTGCAGAATGAAGACAATTGAGCTTAAGGCTATCTTGTCGCTAATTACGATCTTAGCACATAATTTGAAAAAAAGAAGAAGCAATAATCTCCAAGTCATAATCCGAAACCTAAAATAGAATCCGGCCCTATGATCTCGATTAAAAATTATAATGCCTTAAACTAATTTTTTTTTAATGTTTCACGTCCATTTAGCGCTACAGTAAAATCTCGATAAATGAATATTATTGGAACCGACAAAAAATATTTATTTAGCGAGGTTATTTATTTATCGATAAATGAATATTTATTTATTTACATAATATTTTTATATTTTTTGTGTGACATGCATTTTGTTGTACATTTTCATTATTATTTTAATTAAGGTTCATGCATGTAATTTTAAATATATGTATTGAAAACTAAAAAAATTAAACTACGTACATTGTAACAAATTTAGTAAAGAATGAACATGAACTATCACATATGCATGCATTTTCTTTTAATAATTATTGAGAAACTAAATGATGAAATTAAGTTAAGCTATCTAACAAAAAAACTAATAAATATGTAATACATGCATAAACTTTATATTAATATTTACTTATTATTAATTGAGAAACTAAAATTTAAACTAAGTACTTTGTAAGAAACAATTTCAAAAAATGAAACACATGAATTGTATATTGATAAAACAAAGTACATTGTAACAATTTTTTATATTAAATGTTATGCATGAACACAAACTCTATAAATACTATAGTTTTCTTTTCATTCTCAAATCACTAGATTTTTCTATTATTTCTCTTTCATGGCTTCAAATTTGAAAGAAGTGAAAAAATTCACTTTGACTGATGAAATGAGAATAGCATTATGTGAGCATAAAAATGAGCATCTCACTTTAAGTAAAAAAGATTTGCAGTTATGGATGGAGAAAAAGATCAACATCTCTATCAGCCAATCAACAATATCAAATACTCTTAAAAGATCAGCAGAGTATTTATCAATGGAGATAAAGAATAAAAACGTCAAGAGACACAAGTCATCAAAATATTCAGAGTTAGAAAAAGTGTTGTATGAATGGTTTCTCCAATATCAAGAGAAATTTAATATTAGTGGAGAAATGATCCAAGGCCAAGCAAAAAAGTTTTGACAAAAAATGTATTAATTTCTCAAGTGGCTGATTAGAACGGTTTAAGGCGAGACATGAAATTAAATCTTATCGAAGGTTTGATGAAAGTGGTTCAGTTGCTATGGAGAATGTTGAGGATGCTTTACCAAGTATACGAGCTAAATTAGATCAATTTCAATGGAAGAATATCTACAATATGGATGAAACTTGTTTATTTTATCGTTTGGAAGCAGATCATTCACTTGCAACAAAGCAATTGGAAGGACGGACGAAGGACAAGGAAAGGATTACGATTGCTGTTTGTTACAATGACGACAGTTCTAACAAAGTGCCACTTTAGATAATTGATAAGTATGCTAATCCTAGATGTTTTAAAAATGCGAATTTAAAAATCCAGCTAACAAGAAAGCATGGATGACTGAATTACTTTTTGAAGAATTTGTTTGATGGTTTGATGAACGAAAGGATGGCAGAAAAGTTCTTTGATAGTGGACAATTCTCTTCCCATCCTAAGGTTACTGAAGGCTTGAGAAATATTGAACTATTTTTCTTGCCTCCAAATACAACCTCAAAGATTCAACCATGTGATGCTGAAATTATTCACGCATTGAAATTTCATTATCGACGTCGTCTTTATTCAAGCATCTTGCAACTCTACGAGTCAGGAAAGACAAGTCCAAACAAAATTAGTGTGCTGAATGTTATTAATTTTATTAGTGCGGCTTGAAATATTGATGTGAAAAAAATAACTATTGCAAAATTCGATCAGAGATATGAATACTGAACAACTACTTGGTGAAGATGAAGTCATCCAAAGATTACATGATGTTATCAATGGTTTAGGTTATAGAAATGCAATGAATGTGGAAGAGATTTTAAACTATCTTAGTGAAAATGATGCACTAATGAAGTCTCCCACTGATGAATAAATTATTCAAGGAGTAATGAAAACATTTGTTGATAATGATCAAGATCCAGATGATAGTCAGAATTTGCCAATAATATCAATAAAAGAAGCAATGCAAGCAGTGGAAGCCTTAAATAACTATTTTTTACAACAAAAAAAAGATGCATCAAATGCAGTGCGTGCTTTGCAGAAAATTAAGAATGAGATTGAGTTAAACATAGGACCAAAGAAAAATAAAAACTTTAGATGAATATTTTCAAAAGAGTTGAATTTGAGAAGTTGTCATAGTAATATCAAAATTTTACATTTTATCAATTATTCATTTATATTATTGTTGGGCCTTTAAGAATTTTCAAAAAATATATTATCTTATGCATTTAGCGAAATTATTTATTTAGTACACTGACCCAAGTCGGGACCGGAAAAATTTATTTTTTAATCAAAATTATTTATTTATCGAACATTTTTTATTGTACTATTCATTAAACAAAACTAATACTACATGGAAATGAATCTATAAAGCCAATAACAATGGCTTCACTGACATACATCTCTTTGCATTGACACAACGAAAGCTTTATTGAGTAGAAATTTATATGGCAAAAATGGCAACAACAGCAAAATCAGCGCCAAATATAAGCAACATGTAATTTTTCTTTATAAAATATAAATAATTTCCAAAATAGCCCATATCTCAATGAAATGTCATTTTCAGACCAAAAGAAACAAACTACTTATGCGCCGAATAACATTTCGCTTTACCATTTCGGACACCAATAACAATATTTCAAATCATAGACATGCTAGAAAATTAAATTTCCAAAAATTCTAACATCTTCTTCTAACTTTCAAGTTTAAGTAAAACTTGTTTACTGTAAGATGAAAATTTCAAGGGTACCTTATGTTGGATATAATGTGCATACGGGAATAGTAACTAACATTATAAGTGCTTCGAAATGATAAACTATAAGAATTACAACAACAACGACAAGCTTGTAGCAAACAAGAATTGTTGCAACAACAAGCTTATGAGTTCTTGAATCAGCCTTGAATCTTCGTCCTCAATTGCCGAAAGCTCCTTGAATCTTGATGACCTGAAATGAAGAGACACTAAATCTAGAAGGGTTACAACTGTGCTGAGTCGAGTGTTAGCACTATGTCCTTAAGACAAGATTGCCCCGTATATATCCTTTTACGTTAATGGACAATAGTCTCCCAAGATAAAACATCGACTAACAAATGAGCAAAGGAAACTCAAGTGTTTCTAGAGAAGAACTTTGAGTGTTTAAAGTATGCTAGAGAAGAAGAAGTTCAGAAATTTCTGAGTGTTTCAAGTCTTTCAAGTATGTCTCAAGTGTGTGTTTCAAGTGATGAACAATTGAGCCAAAGACCTCAATTTATAGTAGTGTAAAAGGGGTCTCTTCAAGTGCCCATGTAATGGACCTTTAAATATCATGTAATGGACATTCAATCCACCAAGTAATGCAGCCAAATAATGACTGATTTATGGAGAAAAAACTGACATTTTAATACCCCAAAACGTCTCCACAATCAGCCAAACTTTTGGACTCGCACTGACATTGCCTCGGAAGTGCGGCTCAGCATTGAGGCGCCGCGGCCCTGGTGGTGGTGGCGCCGCTACACTCCTGGCTCCGCGACTTTTTTCTGACTCGTTTCAATATTTACACTACACACACTTCTTCCTTCATTTACCAACGCGGAACACTTGTCATTTGGTAACGACCGTCCATCATTCTATGTCTCAAACATTTAACTTACGTACTAATATCTCTTTCACTAATGAAATTTATGATACTTTCGTACTAATATGAAATACGGTTTACCACAAGTGCACGTGTGTGGAAACGACGTTTTCGACGTGCGAGGCCCCAATTGTTCGAGTCATAAATAACGGGATAAACTTAATTCCACATTAGTAAATATTCAACACCTTATTTGATAATTGCTATTTAATCTACATTCACCTTTTTAAAATTATTTGCACGTTTAACCTTTTACTGGTTTACCATTTCAGAAACAACTTCAGAATATGCAGTGTCTGAAATTAGAACTTAAAAGCATATCTTCAGAAAAAAGTTACATATGATTGAAATTCAAGCAAAAATGACTGAACATATGGCTAAAAATAAGGCAAAAATGACTGCATTTCGATCATAAGTATCTGAACTTCAACCATATAAATTTCATATATCGTATAATTAAAGTTGTTCTGAATCAGATGAACTTACAAATTCTTACTTACCACGAATATGACTTAAATGATAGTCCCAAAATCGAATATCTATACACTTCGGCCTACAGATCTTGGCAAACATTCATGCCCTTAAGGTGCGATCCTTCTCTTCTTGATTGGCCCAAAAACACTTTATTTTTTTCCATAAGGATTCATGTTGCATTCTTTGGCGAAGTTTTTCGGTGTAAGAATTAATCCCTTGATTATTCTTATTGATGAATGACATATATATACAAGTTACATAGGAAAATTCTTTTCCTATTCTACCTCTAAATCCCTATTCTATTTGGAGTCTAACTTTACAATTATGATAATATTACACTACTAATTAAAGTACAAGACTAAGTCTAATATATACCAAATATACAAGGGAGAACTAATGTGACATGGACTGATCTTTGTTGGGCCAGTGGGCCTGTCCGTAACATTTAACACACACCCGCAGTCATAGCGGGCGATCGTCGTACTCTGAGACTGTCTCTAAAATCTTAAAAAAGGACCGAGGGAAGTCCCTTTGTAAAGATGTCTGCAATTTGATATCTGGAAGGGGCATGTCAGACACGTACTTTTCCTCTAGCTACCTTTTCTCGAACAAAGTGAATATCCATCTCTATGTGTTTAGTGCGCTGGTGCTGAACTGAGTTACTTGAGCGTGATAGCGTGGATTGACGCTTGGCAGACCATGAGACCAAGTTATTACCTAAAAACATCTGATAGCGGACGTGGGCGTGCGGTGTCGGACAACCACCCCAATCAACATCTGTATAGGAGACAAGTGTAGACATCGACGAAGGATACAAATGCAAGCCATAATCAAGTGTTCCCTGAATGTACCTAAGAATGCGTTTGAGCGCATTCATATGTTCAATCCTGGGATCATGCATAAAAAAATCCACCTGCTATACGACATATGTAATATCAGGTCGCGTGAACGTAAGCTACTGAAGGGCGCCTGCAAGACTACGATAGCGGGTCGGATCCTCACAGAGAGAGCTAGCTGCAGCACCCAACTTGGGTTTAGTATCAACTGTGGGAAGAGCACCCTCGCCCCTAGACAGCTCCCACGACTCATACCAGCTGACAACTACGTCCCGCAGCCTATATGAGGCCAATACAACCGACTCAGTCTCTGAGGCCTTTATCACCCTCAACGTCCGTTGTATCTGTCGGATGACCCCATAGGTGAGACGAGCCAGGGTTGACCGGTTTCTACAGTTGAGACAGGGCGGCAGGAGCGTGCGAGAATATAGTTTGGAGTTTGACTCATTAACTAGATATGTGCCTGCTATTGTGGCTGACATGATGGATATAGTACATCGGTATGTGATGGGACTAGACCGCTACTTGATTAATAGATGCATGACAGTGACTCTTCAGCCAGGCATGGATATTGCCCGGGTACAGGCTTACGCACAAGGTGTAGAGGATCGACATAGAGGGCGTCAGCCAGATAGAGACCATGGTGTGGGCCATCATAAGAGGGCCAGATCAGCTGGGTATTTGGGTGAGTTTCGAGGCGGGCAGCCTCAACAGCGTGTTAAGTATTCCTCTCAGCCAGCACAGAGTGCACCCTCACAGTCCACTGGTAGACGGTTTGACCGCACGGGGTATTCATTAGTTGGTCAGGGCTCCCGGGCTTCAGGTTCTCAGAGGAGCAATGGTTTAGTATCAACTGTAGTAGAAATGGACTTACAGGATGACATCCCAGCCCTCTCAATGATCTCTGCTGCATACTTCCTCTGTGATAAAAACAATCCACCTGCATGACGAGTGACAACAATCCCCAAAAAATAACTCAATGGGCTCAAGTCTCTCATGGCAACCTCAGAACTGAGCATTGTCATAATAGACTGACGTAATGTATCAGAAGAGGCAGTCAAGATAATATCATCCACATATAATAGTATATAAGCCATCGAAGAACCCCGACGTTATATAAATAAGGAATTATCAGACCTGCTGTGAGAGAAACCAATAGTCGATACATAGTCAACAAACCTCTTATACCAAGCCCGTGGAGACTGCTTAAGCCCATACAAGGACTTCTTTAACAAACAAACATGATGAGGAAATCGAGTATCCTTAAACCCCAAGGGCTGATGCATATACACTGTCTCATTGAGATCACCATGTAGGAAAACATTCTTCACATCTAGCTGATGCATCGATCATGATTTTGAAAGAGTCAAGCTGAGCACAGTGCGAATGGTAGTTGGCTTGACCACCGGGCTAAATGTCTCACCATAATCCACACCAACCTGCTGAGTCTTACCATCACCTACAAGACGAGCTTTATGCCTTGCAAACGAACTGTCAGAATTTTCCTTATGAGCAAAAATCCACATAGACCGAATAATATTAACACCAGATGGACGGGGTACCAAGTCCTACGTCTTATTATCATTTGAGTTACTGGGTTCGAAATTTGATTTTTATACAAATTCAATTAGATAAATTTCTTAGCACATATGTAAAGTTTGATCAAAACTATTAAATTTGGTCGAATGCATACCTTCTAAGTACTATATGTTCACCCCCACTAGTAGTCAAGTATAATGAGAATGAGAAAGACAAATCAATTTTGTTCTGAAGAAGAGTAACAATGCACATGTAACAAAGGATATGTCCAAATATTGTAAGGAATACATATCGGACAAGGCATGTCGTTTTTCTTTTAAGATATCGTGTCTTTTCAAAAAGGAATGAAGTGAAATAAAAAGAGCTAAAGAATAAAGGAATTCAAGTTATTAGTTTCTGCATATAAAATCGATATTTATAACAAACGATACCTTTTCAAGAATAAATGTACCTTTTAAAGATTGGCCTACACATTTTTCATCAAAAATAGGTGGATACTTAAAATTTAAAGAATGGGTAAACTCATTTTAATCGGGGCCGTCTCAAACATTTTGGGGGCTCTGTTCTAATTCGTAAAAGTGGGCCCTTAATATAAGTAAATATACGATTTCAATAATTAGAAATTATTTTAAATTGTAAATAATAACTCAATACAACTTTAAGTTAATCAATCCTACTTTGATTGGACTAAGACCTGTGAATTATGGACCTTTACTGTAAATTCTGGCTAATACTACTTAATAAAAAATGAAAAAAGGGACCTCTAAAATTTGTCGTTTTTTGGAGATCCAGTGCGGTAGCACATCTCGCACGGATCCAAAGACGACCCTGATTTTCACAAAATATTGAAGAAACGACAAATCCCAACTACGGATATATAAGAGCCAAAACTGCTAAGGGCATTCCATCCAGCGTAAGAATCTGAATATACAGAAATGGCTATAACAGAGTTTCTCTTATTCATAAAAAACAATCAAAGAGAAGATCGAAGAGAAATAGTTGCTTAGCGAAACTCGTGACATGGTTTATTTATCAATGAACTGTGTATCAACGTGAATGAAGAGAGAGATTAGGTTCATATAGATAATTCACATGGAATCGAAAACTAGTAGATCTATTCTCCAAGGTCAATTCTTTCTTTTAGGAGAGATCCCACCCCCTTCTTTAGCGCTTGTTCGTTCTATAAGACTTCCTTCTCGTTCTCGATGACCGGATCAGCTACGTTTACGTTTGTTATGGAACTGACCGCACTTGACTCTATTTGTCAGTGGACCAGCCAGACTTTTGAAAGTTACTATGATGTTTAGATTGACCGCCCTCTTTGAACTACGTTACCTTCCCGCTGATGAACAGACGAAGTCGACTAACCAACTCACCACTTCACTTGCATATCTACAATAAAACTTCACTTAACTATGACTCCCCATCTTTTTTTTTTTTTTCCAGTCTTCCTCTAATTCCGTCTTGCGAAAAAAAGGTTTTAGTTGGTCCGATAAGCGTGCATGTGATGGATGGAGGGAATCGAATCCGCTTTTACAGAATTCGCTGTGGAACTAATAGCAACGGATGAGCACACTAACACGAAAGTCGCTGCGCAACAAGCCGCTGTCTTATAAAAAAGACATTTAAACATGAAATCTAAGATTCTAAGTGTGTTATAAATTTTCTCATTGATAAACATATAAGATACTTTTGTGATTTTGAAACTATTTATACAAAATCATATTTTAGTATCAATTTTTAAGTTTAAAACTACATCATCCCTTCGTATATATATGAGGACTTGTTTGTTTTGGTAGAAAAATTGTTTGTCCCTTTTGGTTTCTAAAATAAAGACAGATAGAGCCCAAGTACAATTTTTTTAAAATTTCATTTAACAAATTGCACTATTTTTTGTCATTACTTACCGATACATCTTATGATATATAGAGGGTAATTAGGTGAGCTTAAAATCATCTTTAATTACTTTTTAAATTTATTTACGCGTTTGACAAACACAACGAACAAAAACAAACTTATAAGCTAAATCGTCTAATAGTTATAAGCCAATATGAGTCAAAAATATCATCCCAAACTTGCTACTTTTCGGTTTGTAAACACCAATAAATAGTACACCTCGTGAAGATGGATTTGAGGATATCAGAAAATGTCACAGGTAGGTTATATACAGGTCTTTGACTTCCACTATGTACACGTGTGGAACTTTGTTAGATGGTGAGCTTTGAGATAATTGTAAAATTGTCTCTGTGATTCATAGATTACAAATTCGAATTGTAAACTCAGTGTTGTGATAGACTCTTTATATTCAGATGCGGATTCATAATTTGAATTTATGAGTTCTAGATTCTAGCTTTTTAAAATTATTGTTTTCAATATGTATAATACATATATAATATATTCGGATCAAAGTTATTGGATTCTATTGAATCTGTACCTTAAACGATATATCTGTTGTTGGAAATTTACTAATGTGAAATTAAGTTTAACCCATTATTTATGACTCGAACAATTGAGGTCTTGCACGTCGGAAACGTCGTTTCCACACACGTAGTGCCAAGTATCGTAAATTTCATTAGTGAAAGAGATATTGGTACGTAAGTGAAACGTTTGAGACATAAATGATAGACGGTTATTGACCAAATGACGCTTGTTCCACGTTGGTAAATGAAGGAAGAAATGTACGAGGTGTAAAAGATGAAACGAGTCGGAAATCACCGCGGAGCCGTGAAGGGCCGCGACGCAACACCGTCAGAGCCGCAGCACCTCCAGCCAGCGTCGCGACGCAACACTGTCAGATCCGCGGCACCTCCAGCCAGCGTCGCGACGCTTGGTGGGCAGTGACTTACTGGAGTTGCGGCGCCGCGGCGCCTCCCTGAGGAGCCGAGACACTTCAGAGGCAGTGAGGTCGACGGATGACGAAAAATTTCTGACTTTTGGGTTGGTTTTGGAGCATTAATCCTTCATTACTTGGCCCTTGAATTCAACCATTATTTGGCTGAATAACACCTCTCAATAAGTGCCATTACATGGTCATTGATTGTCATTAGTTGGCTAGATGAGAGGTCATCTTACACACACTATAAATTGAGGCACTTGGTTCAATTGTAGACACACTTCATACTTGTTGTTGGCTTTATAGTGGATGTATGAGAATAATATACAACTATCACTAGTGCTTAGAAAGGATAATCAATTACAATTTCAATATAATAGGCTTGAAGCCTAACATTAGTTGTCACAACATGAATTAGTGTTGATAATCTTGATCTTCGGTATTTGATCCTCCTTGAAATCTTGAGATCCTTGTTGAAACTGCAGCAAGCCCCTTGAGAACGAACAACAAGCAAGTTGCAGATAAGAGAAGACAAGAAATGCCCTTTTCTCAGATATGTTTAGAAATCTGGAAATATAACAAGATAATTGGCTTGATGAGTCGATTGAATTCTCAATCTATTCTTAAGATAATATTGCCCCGTATATCCCTTCAACGGTGTAATGACAACTTATCTCTCAAGATAAAACAACAATCAAACAAATGAGCAAAGAGAACTCAAGTGTTCACTAGAATAGGAGGATCTTTGAGTGTGTAAGATTGCAAGAGAGGAAGATATTTCATGAAATCTGAAATCATCAAAGTGTAGAGTGTATTTCTCTTATGTTCAATGTGTGCTCTCAAATCTGAAACAAGGTATGTTATATATAGTTTAAAGGATGAGGAGAGGTGTTAATGGGTGTTAAGAGGACTGTTAATGGACACCATAATGGCCAAAAACGTTGTGGCATAAGTGTCAAACGTTCAGAAAGTTAATGCCATCAATTCCCTGATTTTCCCGTTACTGGAATGCTCATGAGGCGCCACGGCGCAGGTAGAAAACGCCTTCCAGAAACTTCAGGGATCAAACTGTAAATATAATAAAGTCTGGGGTCCAAAAAGATAATGTCAGCCGCGGCCCACGACCTACGACCCGAGCGGGTGGACCTAGTCTCGAACCCAAGCACATCTAGATCCTCCATCTTTCAAACACATTGGGTTACCCCTTGGGGTCTCAATCCCTCATTCAGTTTAGAGACTTATGACATAAACAATTCTTCTTTTTTCTACCGATGTGGTAGATTTGTCACACATCACTCTTTCATGTCTCAAACACCTTACTTCGCGGACCAATATCTCTTTCATTTCTCAATGGAATTCGACGATTCTTGGCCATACGATTATCTACTCACTTAGTAGATTATACACATGTGAAGAACCAGGGTGTCCAACATGTAAAATTATGATGTTTAAGTCATTGAAGATGGGCGGACCCAACCTCCACCAAAGGCAAATTTCCAACACTTGTATGCATATCTTTCAAACACTCAAATGTTCTTCTTGAGAAACACTTGAGTTTCCTTTGCTCTTTTGTTTGATGCTGTTTTATCTTGGGAGACAGTTTCCCATCAACGTAAAAGGATATATACGGGGCAATAATATCTTAACGACATAGTGCTAACACTCGACTCAGCACAGTTGTAACAAGTAGATATTTAGTGTCTCTTGGTTTCAGGTTATCAAGATCAAAGAGCTTGTTGCAATTGAAACGAAGACCAAAACTGATTCAAAACAGAAGATCAAGACCACAAAACTCATTGTTGTTGTCACAACTCATGTTAGGCTTCAAACATGTTGTATTGTAATTGTTTATCCTTTATAAACACTAGTAATAGTTGTATACTATTCTCGTACATCCATTATGTATCTCACATCTGCCCTGCCTACATTATACCCCTTAGAATACCACTATTCTTTGAATCCAACATAAATGCAGAATATTTCGTGCAAATTGAGTTTTTCTTTTCTTTGTTTGTTATAGAATCAATAATTTTTTGTAGGAACATCCAAAGTTGCAACTGACTTTCGATAGCCAGTTTCACGGGGAGTGGGCCTTGACTTTGGGAAAGCGAAGCTTGGAAGTTTCACAAATTTCAGCCTGAGTGAACTTTGGTCCGTGAGCTTCTTGGTCGTCTTTTTCACTAACTTCCCTAATGCATTTGTGGAAACATGTTGTTATTTTGCCCTACACATTAAACCTTTTTAAATCAATTAATTGGAAGCTTATAATATAGTAGCCCTCGTTTGTTCCCTTTAATGTTTCACTGCTAATTACCCTTAAAGTTTGTCATCATTATAATTGTACTTCAATATGTACTATTTATTTCCAATTTATTTCTTAGATGAGTGAGATGACTTATACTCTCTATCTCAAAAAGAATGATTCACTTTCCTTTATAGTCCGTCCAAAAAATAATGACATATTATTTTATTTAGTCACAGTTTAACTTTAAACTTTATCTAAAACGCAAAAATCAATAACCACACAAATATCTTTGATTTATTTTAGATTACAAGATTCAAAAATCTTCTTTTATTTCTTAAAGTGTGTGTCAATAAAAATACATCACGTAAATTGAAACGAAAAAAATAATAATTAGGAGTGATATAGTATAATAATTATTTTATTTATTGCTTTTTAAATGTGTCAAATGAAACATGAACAAGTAAGAAGGGTGTATTAAACTTCCAACCCAAGATACATGAGTTGCTGCAGCTCCCTACTTAAGGTCAAACAAAACTTGGAAAAAAAGTGTTACTTAGTGGGAAAGGTCTCATTATAATAAATGTTTTAATATTTCTGCAGGGCGGAAGAGGTTTACCCGAATCCTTTTATCAAAAAAATTATATATATAAAGTTAAATTTATTTTTTATGTATATTTTATTTATTATGTATTTAATTTTTTATACTAACAAGTAATTTAGATTTTGAATTTCACATCTTAAGAAAGTTCATTTCTAAATATCACTTGGATGCGTTTATAATGTGAAAATTTATATTGAAGGTGTATAAAACTTAAAACATGTTAATAAAATAGTTAGTCATCACATGTCTCATAGTACAAGTTTTTGAGTTGTGAACTATACACCACGGTCCTAGATTATCTCTAAGTAGGCAGATTCGAGTCCCGACTGCAGTGTAAGAGTTGTATTCCTCCTTTATAGGGATGACTCCTCATGGGCACCAGACACTGTGTCTCTCATCTAATGGGCCGCTGAATCACCATAATTTAACTTATCTACCTGTCTATGTCGGGTCCGGAGTGCATTTCGCCTTTTCCCCAACTATACACCAAATCCCATCAAATTCAACTACACTCTAGTCTTGAGACTTGAATCACTCTCTCACGGACTTCAATTTACCCGCCATCCCTCAATCTTTGTATATATATATATATGCACATTACATGTTCCCGCTAAACTACAAACAATAACTCGCCCTCGAACACAGCTTACAACTTTCTCATGTTACTAAAGAGCAATTTTCAAAATCTCAGTTGAAATTTGTCCTAACTACCTAAGAATCCTTGTATTTCCAGAGAATCTGGATCCAATTTTTTGGTCTTAAGAAGGCGATAAAAAGTGATTAATGGCAGTCACAACAAATTCTATTGCCAGAGCGAGTACTGAGCTTTTGATCCCTAAGAAATGGAATCACAGGGAAACTTCTCCTGAAAGAAATATCATTTGGATTGAACCAAAACCAAATAAAGCTTTGAAAAATGTTCCTGTCATCTATTATCTCTCCAGAAATGGCCAACTTGAGCATCCTCATTTCATCCAAGTTCCTTTCTCTTCCTCCGATGGACTCTATCTCAAAGGTAATAACACAACTTCATCGAAAGATGGAGTTGTGTTTGGTTATAGAAAAAATATTGAATGTACCGAAAGTGAAAAATAGTGGCGTTTTCCAATTTTCGAATACAACTTCAAATGCTGATTTTCAAGTTGTTTCAAGTCGTATTTGAAATTTCATATCAAACGGGTCTTAATAAATTCGCTGTGATTCATAGAGTTTCCAAATACAGAGTATTTTGTCTGCTGATTGAAATTTTTCTTATTCGCAGATGTGATAAATCGGTTGAATTTTCTGAGAGGAAAAGGCATGGCATATTTGTTCTCCTGGTCCTGCAAACGGTATTAAATTCTATGTTTCAGACAAAATGTGCGAAATATTTTTAGTTTTTGGATACAATTTGTGTTTGAATATTGATGATTTGATTTCTGCAGGAGCTACAAAAATGGATACGTGTGGCACGATTTATCAGAGAACGATTTGATTCATCCAACGAACGGTCATGATTACGTTCTCAAAGGATCGGAGCTTCTAGAAACTTCAATGAGTTCCCGATTTTGTGAGATTTCATTACCGGAATCGCAGAAATCACCTGATGAAAATGGCGATTCTACTTCTTCGACTATGGCGAGGAGGAGGAGAAATCAGTCGTGGAGTTCATTCGAAAATCCTCGCCAAGAGTACAGGTTTTCATATAGCATAAAATAGATGATAATGTGAAGATTGTAGAACGTATGTTCAAAGATTTATGAGTTTATGAATAAAATATTTTTCTCTACAGGTTAGTGTACAAGTGCGAGTCAAGCCGAGAAATCGCCGGAAAATTAATGTCGGCAGCAGCGGTGGACGCAGAGAGGCAGACGGAGGAAAAGCGGAGAAAGGGCGAAATCGTGAGGGAGCAGGAGAATAAGAGTGTAGAGCTGAGCAGAGAAGAATTATCTACGCCGCCGTCTATGTCTAGCTCGGATGGAGTGGACGGTGGTAGTGGATCGAAGGTCGTTAATGTTGGAGATCAAACGGCTGAGAATGAGTTTAGCAGTGGCAGAATGAGTGCTTCTAGAGTTGTGATGCAGCTTATTACTTGTGGATCGTCCACCTCAGTTGACTGCTCGATAGTAAAAGGCAAAAATAGAACCAAATATTGATTTAAGATAAGAGTTTAAGTAATATAAATTGTTGGTTTCTCACTCGATGCTCGATATTCATTTTATATTTTCACTAATTTAAATTTGCGATGAAAATTCGAAATATCTAATTAAGATTAAAGATGGATGAATACTCACTATTTTATTACAATCTTCAGTGATGTAAAAAGCTCGTATTTCATCAAGTCAATTTCGCCTTTATTGCTGACAATATATCTTATTTTAAGGATCTTATAGTGTAAAACCTTATTTATATTGATAATTTATGAAACTTGAACTCTTCAAATAATGTTGTCAACCTGAAGCACAGAATGAGGGACTACTGGTACAAAATTGTGATTTCTTTCACCTAACTTTTTCTCTTGGCAATCATTCAACATGTGATGTAAATTACATTATATTTATAAGCTTTACGGATTAAAGTTAATTTAAACAAATCAAAATGAGAACTTTTCTAATTTCTGAAGATAAATTATTTGCTTGAAATTATATCAATGGATACGATTGATTAAATTGTTGTGTTTATCTATATCTACCTTCTTAGAATGCGCTAGCTTGGTTAGTAATATATATATATATATATAAAGAGCAAAATGAAACTACCATCTTGGCTCAAAAATAAGTTTATGCAGTGTGAAAGCATCTGTTGAACATAGATATAGTGAAAGAATTTGATTTGGTGTCTATTCCCTTCCAACGAGGTTAATAATGTAATCATCTTACAAGTATAATCCTAGGCTAGAATTAAGGTAGTAAATAACTAATTATATATCTATCATATACAAAAGATAATTAAAGGTTATGTAATATTTATACATATTCTATCACACCCCCGTAGTCGAAGCGGGAGGTTATCGTATGCTGAGATTGTCCCGAAAATCATCAAATAGAACGAATGGAAGACCTTTTGTAAAAATATCGGTGATTTGATAGTGTGACGGGACATGTAAGACACGTACTTGTTCACGAGTAATCTTTTCGCGGACAAAGTGAATATCCATCTCAATATGTTTAGTGCATTGACATTGAACCGGATTCCCGGATAGATATTGTTACACCTCGTAAGTTTAAGGCAATAATTAAGAACGTCATTAAAGAATAAGGTTCGGATATTGGATATAAAGTATAATTATACAAGCAAAATTCGGAAGTTGGTGTTCCAAAGGATGTGAGTCCGGAAAAATTATTTTTGGTTACTACGAGCGTGTCAAGGGATTAAAAATGTTAGTTGTATATTCCCGTTATGGGTAGTAGCATATTATAAGAATTTTGACATGAAGAGTACGATAACTTATGAAATTTTAGGAAATTAAAGGAAGTAGGGTTAAGAGTTATTAATTGGGGAACTTGGGGACCAAGGTGTAAATACACCAAATCAGATTTTTATTCTTATTAACCTCAAACCTCCGTTCTTTTCATTAGACTCCTAGAACACAAGATAGAAAAATCCCCCACTCTTCCTCCTCACCTACCCCCCAGCCGAGACACCCTATTTTTACTACATCAATTGAAGTTTATTTTCCCCTCCTAGATTAAGAATGTTCACCTAGATTAGAAGCCAAAAATTAGAGAAAATTAAGGCAGAAATCGGGATTTGCTGGCAGATTTTTAGTCAACTTTGAAGGGGTATATCTCCTGGTATAGTAGGAGTTTTTAGGTGTTTCAAAATCCTAAAATGAAGTTAGTCGAGTCTAGTTTCCAACGCAATAAACCTATCATCGATAGGATATCGGAGTAGAGAGTTATGGACGTTACAAGTTCAGTTGACAGAACATTGAATTCCGCCACTGCTGGGCCGATTCAGGCCAGGAAATTTCAAATTTTGGAGACAAATTTTTGAAAGGAAAAGGTGTATAAATGATGGGTTAACATTTTTAAATGGTTGCATGTTGAATTGGAGTTGAAGAAGTGAAGAATTGGACAAGAAAAATTGACGAAACAGTGGGTCTTCGGAAGAGCAGTGGGTTCGGTCTTAGGGACTGTTTTGGCGTTTAAATTAAGGTAAAATTATTCTCTTATGATTTAATTAAAGTTGCATGTTGTTGTAACCTAAGTAATGAATGTGTGTTAAGAAGAAACTTGGGATTAAAGAGAATGCATGTGAGATTTGGATGTGGTAAACAATTCTAGAACTCATTTTGTGTTCATTGGAATTAAATATTATGTTGTTGATAATTGCATGTTAAAAATAGAGAAGTCTTGATGTTAAAGAAGTAATGGTTTACATAAGAATGTTGAAACATGAAGTGTCGTAAGAAGTTAAGAAAGAAAGTATGGAAGTATATGTGTTGTTGGCCAAATATTGGTAGAATTGTCGGACGTTGTCGCGTTGTAATTAAGGGTTATTTTCATTGGATAATTTATGGCTTAGGGGCTGATTTTTAGTAAGTTTAAATTCTGGAAATTTCATTTAGAAAATGCATGAACAATATGGTAATTTTTAGCATAAGTCCTAAAGGAAGGAAAGTATAACAAGGTGTAGAGAAACTTCACATTTTTCTCTCGTTGTTGATTGAAGTAGGGGCTACTTTCATGGACTACTTTAATATGGACTAAGGAATTAAATGAACATGGTAAATAGGTGTGTTAATCATCTTGATTGTTGAATTGTTGTCTTTCATAAGTAAAGAGAAAGGAGGTTGTATGATTGTGTATATGTAGTATATGGAGCCTAACTTGATTATATATTGGGATAGTAGTTGATTGTTGGTTTGATTGGCTTGTTGGTTAATTGTGGATACGCACATAAACAGAGGAAATACTGCCCAAATTTTTATAGAAATAGGAAGCCGTTATTCAATATAACTTACGTTAGAAGCCCTAGAATTAATGGTCGTATTATTATTATTATAGGCTGACATACTAGACGAGGCGTATCCTAGTATTGCATTGATTGCGCGACTGAGAGGTATGTGAGACTATCCTTTCTTTCCTTGACATGATTTTGTGAAAATCCTTCTTCTTTCTTTTGACATGAATTTTAATGAAATTACGGCGGACGTACGTGATTCCTTCAAAGGCTAGTTTTAATCAAATAATGATTCATGATATGTGATACGCTAAGCGCCTTGATTTTCTAAAAGATGATTTAAATGATATATGATGTGATAATGTCTTTTTCTTATTCCATTGAGAGTCAAATGATAATTTAAGTTATAATATATGGTTGCTCATGATGTCCATCGTGTTTTCTGCGCACTCTTGCGTTGTTGAAGTCCAGTCCAAGTATGAGCCCAACATAACTCGTGAGCCCATTTATTCCATAACATTTCGTATTCGGGCTCTGGCCCATTCTTATTTATTAGATGTGTTCCTTTCCATGTGAAGAATGTTAGTACTATTTTAAAAAGTCAAATTTTTAAAAGAAAAATAAAAAATAATTTGAATGATTTACTATGTTAAACTAGAATAATTTTTTAAATATATAAATTTATTAAAACTCTATGGCTCACATAGAAATTAGATACTTTGACAATCGAATTCCTTCAATTAAAACTAGGATGAAGGGAGGTTTTTCTTGTAAGAGTTTTCTTCCCACCCGCATGGGTATAGCTCAGTTGGTTCCAGGGTGGCAGATTGCTCCCAAGAGTTTTCTTCCCCCAAATACTAGTAAATACGTACCCGCACGGGGTATTTACTCCAAATCAATTCAAGTTATCATAGTTGATTTAATATATATATATATATATATATTCAAATACATGTCATATAATGTAAACACCCGTGGATAAATTTTATCCCAAATTAGTTTACCGGGTAGCTCAACGAGTCATCATCTAAGAAGGGGAGATGTAAATCCGTTTGGACGGTTCACTTTTGTCTCTATAACTTTTCAGAAATGAAGTAGGCGTTTGAACATGAATTGGTTGATATTTGAACAAGTTAATTTGAAAAATAATATTCAAAAATTAAGTTGTATTTTGACATAAAAATACGATTAAAGTTTTGTGAGCGAATATTTGAAAACCCCATATATTAACTTCAAAAGTTTCATATTTCACCAAGAAGGGTAAATGGTGCCAGAAGAAGAGAGCGCGAGATCGCAGTCACGAGTTCGATCCTCGCATAAACCTTCTTTGGTTGAAATTGCCACATACTGGCCACAGCAAGTGTGGTTTACATGGGCGACGTGGTTGCGCGCCATCGCTGGTCCATACTTCGCTGCAAGACTGAAAGAAAGAATGCGCCTTCGCGTCACAACAAAAAAAGTTTCATATTTCGAACTTGAAGTTGAAATAATGAATCAATTTGATATAAACAAACACTTATTCAAAATAATCTCCGGATATTATTTCAAAAGATTCAACTACAATTTATGGACAAACGGGCAAGAACTCATCAACAAAAAAAAAACCAATTTTATCTTCCTCCAATTTTCTACAAAAACGGATACTGTTAACATATTTTTTAAACAATATCACTTCAAAAATACTACATAAAAGAATTAATCACTTGATTATTCTTATTGATGAAAGACATATATATACAAGTTACAATAGGAGAATCATATTTCTCTCTTACATCTAAATCCTATTATATATGAAGAATAACTATACATTTATGCTAATATTACAAGTCTAATTATGGTACAAATCTAATACTAAATATACAGAAAATCAATCAATGTACACACAAGGGTGCGGCGCTGGATGACAAGGGCCGCGGCACTGAGCTTATTTTAACACTATTAAACCTAAAATTTGATAAATCCATGTGTGGTGAGAATACTTTGTAAGGAACTAATTTTGGCAAAATTTTCTTATTGGTGGAGGCCATGTCACTATGTTTTTATATGAACATGACAAATAGCTTAGTCATCCTTTACGGCTCAATGTGTGGATCATTTATAGCCTTGGAAGAGCTACCGACATGATTTTTTTTTAATAATTCATATAAATATCTACTGACTCGATAGATGTAAATCATCTGAATCCATCGATTAAATTATGGTGAACTAATGTCATTTGGTATAATAGGAGAACGAGTAATGACAATTGAGCTCATATTTAAACTCAGCACTGATATTATTAGATTATAAGCTTTGATTATTGGTGCGGAAAAAATGAATTCTATATAATGTTTGCCATATATATAAAATCACCTCAATATATTACTTATAAATTAAAATAAACTAATTATGGTTTAGTATAAAACACAAGATGTAAGTAACCTTTTTTCTCAAAATTCATTATTATTGGGTTATGAGCTGCTAAAATTATGTGTGCCAAATTATTTGGGCTTTAGATAAATATAAAGTTGTACAAATAAAATTATAGTTGGCAGGTATAAGGCGGACATGTGGATTTGGGGCGGGCGGTTGGATGCGGGGCAAGCGGGTATGAGACGGGTATAACTGCAAATCCATCACCTATCCATATCCACCCCAACTGGGGCGGGTGCGGTGCGAAACCATCAAAATTGTACCCACCTGCCATCCCTACTAACCAGAAACCCGGTTAGAAATTTATTTTATTGCATTTGAAGACAAGTGAGTTGTATCCGATTCGAGAAACTCCTTAACGAGTTCGGTCTAAGTAGTAAAAAATAAATATGAAAGACTGATTAGTAAGGCAGAAATAATGAACAAGCTAAGATTTCAAGGAAAAATATATATGAATAGATAATGGATCTCCGTGTATATTGCTTTGAGGGAGAAATAAAGCTATGATTAAGTGAGCAAGATAATGTTATATATCTTTTCACATATGATTATATTGAAACTGCCAACTTCTTATTAGGGTGGGGGGGGGGGGGGAATCCATTTTCTTCCCTCCAAAAGTAAGTGAATCCTAGCTAAAATTTTCGAAATCTTTGATCCCTTAAACAATTTTCCTTTAGTGTGTTAAAACCTAAGATTGCATGACAAAGTTTGGGTCTTTGTTTACCTATATACAACGTACAATATGATTGGAATATTATCGTTATAAATTAAAAAGAATCAGATAAAATCATACTATATAAATTTTGGCTTTAAACTACTAATTTTACCGAGCAGCCCTTGTAAACCTAACCTTTGTTTTGCATGACAAGTCCGAATCTTTGTTTGCTTATATAAATGAGATGTCGTGCTTGCTCCTCCTCATTTATAACTATCAAATAAGGATATGAAAAGGGCCCGCATGTGCGTAGCTCAGTTGGTTTCAGGGTGGTAGATTGTTCCCAAGAAGGCAGGTTCGGGCCTTGGCAGCCGCAGTGTGAGAGTTTCATTCCTTCTTTGGGAGGATAACTCCTTGTGGGCACCAGACAGGCAGACAATGTGTCTCTCTGACAGTGGCCATTACGATTTACCTGATTCCACCAATTTACGCCGGTAGGAGGATGGAGACTCAGAGCGAGAGATTTCACCTTTTTGCCCCCAAATAAGGATATGCAAAGAACAAATGGAATGTTTTCTATAACATTAAGTTTCGAGTATGACCTGATCTTACCGACCTCAGAAATAAAATCCAAAAGGTCAATTTTCTGGTACATATTATTTGCTAATAAAGTAATAAATGATCCTATGGTACGTAAGAAATTTTATACACCAAATCAGAGAAGAAGAGCAATTTTCTTTTACTTGGGATTATAACAAGTTAGCTCAAGGGGTTATTGAGAGCGATAGATCTGTTAATAAGCGTGTGATTTTAGTTTAAACGATTGTCTTACTTATAACCACTAAAATAATACCCAAAGTCTACACATCCTAGTCTTTTTCTGTGCGACGGTTTTAGATAGAAATTCCTAGGGTTTTGGCTACTGGTATTATGTAAGATTGTAATAATTTTCCTTAGAGAGTATTCTCATTATTAAAAATATGTATATTGTGTACAATAGAAGAATCTTAATTCGGTAAGAATCATAATATACTATAAATATACATTTATCATAATTACACAATATACACAAAAATTCTATCAATATTTTTGCTAATATCATTACGTCACATACACATTGCGTTTACTGAATTTGAAAGTGGGAGCAATTAGTCATGGACCACACCATCACATAACGAGGCTAGGAAGACGTGAGGCACAACTGCAACATTTGGTTCACCTTGCATTTCATTCTCTTTTCTTCTTTTTGTCGACGGCGAACCGCACTCGCCTCTTTCGAACGCGCACGCAGAAACCCCGATCGACGCAATACCGCAAACCACGCCACCGCTTAAACCACACTGCCTGCGCCACATGCGCCCCAAGAGGCCGGCGTGCGCTGGCTACCCTGCTTCGAACTTCACACCAAACTCTTCCACACCTTTACCCATCGAGATACTCTTCGCCTCACACTAACCTGGCTTGCGCTTGATTGCATTTCATTCTCTTTGGTCTTATGTTTTGGTATTATATTTTATGCTTTGTACAGTCAATACATATATATATAATTTAACTCTTCCACTCATGATAACGGGTTTCGAGCCTTTTAGGCATTATTTATATTATAACAGTAATGTTTGCTTCACAGCTAGCCAATTTTATTGACACTGAAAAATACAATTTCTAAAGAAACATGAAAATACCCAAATTGAAGAGTACAATTCTCAAATAAAAATTACAGAAATAATACAAAACCACCCTAAAACTCACACAACTTCACCAACTTACTTAAACAATTACATACAAATTGCAACTTATTACTAAATGACTGACAAAATGTGTCAAAAAAAACATAATTTCTCAAATTAATATTGGAGCAAACTAAGAGAATCAAGCTCTCTTTGGAAGAGCATAAGATGAGAAAACTGATGAAGCAGCAGAAAAACAGAACCCTAAAATGCAAAGGCTGGCTGCAGCATTTGCAGTGTTGATAAATTTATCAAGTTCATTACCCTCGGTAAGAAATCTCTTCAAATCTTCTGTCATCCCAAAACTTGCAGCTGCTCCAGTAGCAATGAAGCAGGAAATAAACTGCACCAAACCATAAATAAAATTAATTTATCCAAACATATGCACTGACAATGTAAAATTATATTTACATGTTCATAAGTACTACTAATAATATGTAACTTGATAAAATAATAATACTCCGACATATTACCCTCCCCAGACCCCACATTATGAGATTTCACTGGGTATGTTGTTGTTGTTGTTACTCGGACATATTGCTATAACAGGTTAAGCTACACTAATTTTGTTACACATGTCAATAGAGATGGACGTATGGGTTCATCCGAATTCACTAGCTTTAATTTAGCTTAGACCTACCTTATACAACATACATGTGTTTAAGAAACAAGAACAGATTTTGACATTCTTAGCCGACCGGTAAAAAAAATTCACTCGCCTAACCGTAATAGATTGTTAGCAGTCGGCGGTATATACTCAGTAGATAACAAGTGTATAATCAACGTATACACTGATTATACATTGTAAAAAGATAAAGATTAGGATATTGTTTTTGTTATGGCTCTGTTCGACTGTCAGGTTGTAAAAATCTCTTTCAAATTCACTAAATAAGTACATATGATAGATTTCAAATCCAGTAAATCAAATGGAATGCACGCGGTAAAATTTTGGATTCAAATCATAAAATTTGAATCTTGAATTCGTCTTACTATCAATATATATTGATACTCAAATCTTTTAAGAGATATAGAAGGAAAATTTACCTTGTCACCATAGAAGTCAAATAGACATAAACCCTCACCACCAAGACGATTTCCAGTGCTCACAAAGAAAATTGTGAAGGCAGTTTGAAGAAGAGTATATGCTATTCCAATGACCACAGTAGAAATCAAGTATCTGCATATTCTCAACAACAATTAGTTTTTGAATGAATTAGAGTAAACTCATTAATTACCAAAAAATGACGAAGAAAGTCCGTCGATTTATTTATTTTTTAATCAACTGTGAATCATTACCATTACTAACAAAGTATTTACAAAGAAAGAGCATGTAGTAACTATCTTCCCTCTATCTATGGCCATTACTCGTCGAAATCTTTTTGATGAGCAAAATTCTGTATAAATTTCATCGGAAATTCGTGTTTTTTTTTTGTAATGAGGACATGGAATTAATTTTACCTGTATGCATAAAAGTCTGTAGACTTGATTTTTACATCAACATAATCGCCACGAGTAGTATGAGTGTTGGTGGCAATCACGATGAGTGAAATCAACAAGCAAATAAGCGTAAGTATCCTCATGATGAGGCCAACGAAAGGCGGAATAGTGGTGGTTGGTGGTGGTGTCATTTCACTTTCCGGCGAACTATAATATAAGAATAAATTATTATAAAAAAAAAGTAATTGAAAGTTATTGATATCAAAGATTTGTTTCTTGTAATGATATGTATACTTTGAGATGTGTTTGCATATTCGTGTTATATAGAAAGAGGATAATACATAGAAAACGTTGACTTTGTCTTAGTCAGAAGTCAATGTACAACTCAATTTCATTGTGTATTTGATAGTAATTGATATTCCGGCTTCCACATGCAAGAGATGTAGCATGAAGACACTGAATTTATTTGAACTCAGTATTTTTTACTTTTAATGTAAATTTATATATACTTAGTTTAATACTAAGTAGGCATTTGGTCATAGGATTTGAGGCTCAAATTGAAGTTTTGATTGGAAAAATATAAACTTGTAGGAGGTTTATATTAAAGACTCATGTTCGATGTGCTAGAGATTGTCCTACCTTGTAGGAGGTTTATATTAAAGAATAACTAGCTATGTATATATGAAAGTATGTAATAACATGCATACACATTTATTTATAAAAGGAATTGAACATGAAGCTAAGATATGTGATTTATTCAAATGTGTCTTAGGATAGTTCGATATCTTACTTATAAATTATGATTTACACATTTAGTAAGATTGTACAAGAGTTAGTGAAATTTTGATAGTTTTCACAAATTATGGGGTTTTCATGTATATTAAAAAACAATACAACTTAATAAATCTAAATTGCATATCCAAACAATATTTTAAATTATAATTTTGTGTCATTTTCTCTGATATTCTTTACAATTGTAATTCTTTCGATTACTCAACTGGGAATTGACGTGGAAAAAAAGAAGTTGACTTGAGGAATTAATGAAGATCACTCAATTTAGACCTACTTGCCAACATGTCATACTTATTTATTTTTTAAAATTTTATCTGAAATCCATTGGTTGAAATTGAGCTGTGAATAGAAGAAGAGGAGAATGTATAATTGTTTTTGGACTAGAATCCTATTCTTAAATAATGCATGTATATATCATACAATAATAGTTTAAGAACTTAACTTGAGGGTGCGTTTGGTACGATGGAATTCATTTTTCAGTATTTTACAGAATATGATTTATTTTTTGAGATTTTTTTCTAGTGTTTGGTTGGACAGTAGAAAATATTTTCTGAACAATAAAAAAAACGTTTAGTAATGGTTGATAATAATATTAGTATTAGTACACGTGAATATTAGGTGTAATATTGTGTATATTTACCATAATTGTATATATGCTCTAAGTACTTAGTGCACCCCCATATTGCAATTGGCTTACTTGATGAATCTAGCAAGTTGCATTCTTTTTTCATAGAAAGAGCTCATCATTCTAAAGAAAGTTAATTAATATCCTACTAATCCAAAAGAACCTATTTAAGTTACTAATAATTAAAGGTGGATTTCTTCTAAGTATATCATTGACTTTTGATGAGTATAGGCTGGCCATTAATACCAAGTAATCTTTGCAAATAAATGGAGTCAAGACCTTAAAGCTAATCAATCACGTTCCCACGTTTACTATTCAAATACTATATATAGAACAAATAAGATTTAATTTAAGAGTCAAACTCACCAACAAGGCAAGTGGCATGGAAAAGATGGATTCCTCCAACTTGACCAAAAGCTTCGACCCTTGGGATTGAAGGGTTGTAATATTTTTTAAGGGGCATGGACACAAATGGAGGGTGAAATTATTGATATTCGGTGACCCAAGGATATTAAAAATAATTTCATTTTCTAGTTATTTTTAATTAATTTCATCGATGTATTTAAACTGAATCATTTTTGTATATATATCACTACAGAAAATATATCATTGTTGTATAGTAAATGTATCATTACTATATATGTATAGAAAAAATGATACATTGTTCTATAATTTGTGTATAATAAATGTATATCAACTTATAATTTATGTTTTGATAAATGTACATTTAACGTATACTTACTAATTATACACTATATAAGTAAAAAAAAATCGATGTATTATACACTATATAAGTAGACGATCGGCGTATAAGTAAAAAAATGACGTATAAAACATGTATAAACATCGTATAAATTATGTATTCCTAAAGTATATGTATAGAAAATATATCATTATTGTATAATTTATGTATACTAAATGTATATCAAAGTATAATTTCTGTTTTGATAAATGTATATTTAATGTATACTTACTAATTATACATATTTTGGGATATTTCTTGAAGGCTCAATTAAAGTATACTTACTAATCATACACATATTATACATGTTTTGGATATTTTTTGAAGGGTCAATATGTTTTTTTCGTTGATCTTTAATGGCGACTAAAATTACCACAAATAGTCATGTTTCGATCCTTTGTGGAGACTAAAATCGTCACAAATAGTCTATTCTTTTATAGCGAACTTTCATGGTGACTTTTAGTCGCCACAAAAAGTCTGTTTCTTTTTTTTTGGTAGTGTGGGTTGGATTGGGCTAACGCTTGGGAATAAAATAGGCCGAATGGCTAGCTCGGGTATTTAACCCATAATAAAGCTTTTTGGGGCTTTTTTTTTTGTGGTGGTCACACCATGTCCTTTTCCTTTTTTAAAATGGTACTAGTGAAGTTGTCCACACCTCGAGCAGTTATTTTTTATTTTTAAATTTTTTCAGAAAAAAATATTGAAATAATTATGTATCCATGTTTTACTAATTTGAATTATTATTTTCATTTCACTATGAGTTATAAGTTTCACTTCAACGTACATTGCATCCAAGTATTAGAAAAAATAAAAAACGGAAAGATGAGCCTACTTTGTTACTGTCATATTTCTCACATCTACCTTAAAGATGAAATTTATCATGTGGCCAGAGTTTGCTTCCATACTGGCCAACACAATCCTCTGCCAAAGAGAAGCCTGATCAAACAGTTTTATACTCATCAGCTGGGGTCGCATCCTAAAGTGCCATGAAAATGTCTACTGTTTCACAACTCAGCTAGACCAAGAGCTGTATTTATCAAGTGGTTACAAATCCAGAACAGACCATTAACTACAAACAGACTTATCAAATGGAATATGCAGTTGGATCCTAAGTGCATGTTAATTGTTAACTATGCCATATTGGAGATGATACAAGTGATCATTCTTTGAGTGTTCCTATGCTCAAGCACTGTGGAGAAGATTAATGCAATGGTTACATATAGTTTGATCAATATTATCTGATTAGACTGTCATATTGGCTAGCAAAGGTAAATCTGTTAATAATCATGTACTGCATGTTCATGATTCATGAACAAGCTGAATTGATGAAGAGATACGGAAGAGACGAGAGAGTTTGAGAAGATGTCGCAGAAGAGAGAGAAAGCTTTTGGGAGCAACTGCTCTTCAGGATATTTCTATTATGTTTGCTCAAATGTAATTACAAAAGAAGTGTTCTATTTATAGGCTGTCACTGGCGGACCTACCCTTACCAAAGGGGTGCAAGTGACACCCCTTTCGTCAGAAAATTACACTGTTTAGCTAGACTAAAATTTTAGATATATGTATATATAATGTATGGTGACTCACCTATCTCTTATTTATTAAATGTGTGCACCCATTTGGAAAAAAATTCGCGTCCGCCACTGTAGGATGCCTAAGTTAACTAACCAAGCCTAAGTTAACTAAAATCAAAATATCTCTGATCTGAAAATATCACCAAAATATCTAATGAGCTTATATCAAAATATCAAACTAATATCCAACTAACTAACCACATATATATACAATTTATATAAGTGGTATATCTCAACACTCCCCCTCAAGCTAGGCACTGAAAACATCGGTTTCAGTCCTAGCTTGGAGATAATGGCAAAACACTTCTACCAATTCCTCATAACTCGCAGCAGGTTCACCAAGCTTTTCAACAATAACCTGCTTTTGCGTCTCCTCAGAACGTGCTTCTTGACTTTATATAAGAACTCCATTATAAAATTTCTGAAGTTCATCTTGATATCTGCGAAAGTGCATAACCACTGGACTCTCAATACTACTCCATAACTTTCCAATGGTAATAACAAAACTTCAGCTTTGAATTACGCTTCTCACAATAACTAAGATAATGAATAATAGCAAAGACCAAGTCGAAGAGCGACATTTAACAACAATAGCACCAAGATAACAAAGACTGCAATACATCACTTTACGACGAAGTTTCTTGCTCGACATCGATGAGCGACCTAAGAACGCAAAGAATAACACAATAGCAGTGAGCAACAACATAGTTGCAAAGACTACTAATATCGCAGAAGAACACTCCGCAGACAAATTCCCAAACATTCCAAAGAAGTTTTAAGTTTTAAGGAGAGCATTGATGTTAAATTCTTTTTCTCCTCGAGCTTGTTGTACCAAAAAATGGACAACCTTTCTTGGACAGCAGTAGCAGTAAGTCCCTCATTTGTACATCTCAAATTCTCAAAAACTTCCTTAATGGGAATGTTTTCCAAATCAACAGTCTCCTTTAAGACAACATCTAGCACTTCAGGCTTCTCAGACATACTCATTAACTTTCAGCAGCAACAATATTTACAGCCACTGATATCGACACAGAAATCAGTCCTGCAGCAGCAGGAAACATCAGCATCAACACCTGCTGCATCAACAATCTCATCCAACTGCAGGATTACTATTTTCAAGCAGGAGCATCAACTCTCACAACATTTCAGCAACTTTTGAACCAGCACCAGCACCACCAACTGAACTAGCAACTTTTGAACCAGCACCAGCACCAGCAGAACTAACAATTTTGATTCTGAATCAGCACCAGTAGAACTACAATTTTGATTTTGAACCAGCACCAGCAGAACTACAATTTTGAACCAGCACCAGTCGCAACAATGACAACATCAGGTGCAACTATTTTGATAAGCAGCAAGAACCCCTCGTTCTCTAGTCTCGCTTGGACTTGAGAATCTTTTGATTATCATCACGCAAGCTATTTTAATAAGCTCGGATATGCAGCGGAGTCTCCTTCAATTTCTAGTCCTATTCCGGCTAGAAATCTTTCGATTCTCCTATCCTGAGCTACATATAAAATAGGCAATCTAACACTTGATCAACCTATGAATAACTCTTTGAATCTTTGAATTGAGTTTCAACTCAATTCATATTGTCTTCGACGAAGTAACTCTCGGTTCTCAGTCTATTTGTTGCTAAGAACTCATCGATCCTTCTATCGATAGAAATTTCCTACTCTATGGTCTTCCCTACCATAGATCTCCATTAACATCTGTTAACAATTACACCAGCACACCAACAATTTCAGTTTTTTTTTTCTTTTTCTTGTAATCCATTCTTCTTAGCACTATTGCTAATACTAACAAAAAACACCACTGTCCACAATCAGCACTGCAACATTAAGACCAGCATTCACAAAACAGGTAGAAGCACCTCTATCACCTTCAGCAGTAGCTTAGAAGCACCTCTACCACCTTCAGCAGTAGCTACACCAACAGAATTAGGTGCAGCAACAATATTTTTCGGTAACTAACCAACACAGGGCAGAAACCAATACAACAACCAGTACGAAAATGAAACTGAATCTTTAGAAATATTTTCGGCGATCTTCGACGTCGCAATGATAGCCAAAGGCGGAGTGTATCCGCATAAACCGATAACATCTCCATACGACTAAATCGACAAATGCGATAATCGAAAAACAGTAAACAAAAATAGAATGAATCGATCTTCGATTCTCTGTCGATTTTGTGTCACTCGCAACAAAATCGATCGATATACTACAGAGATTACTTCAATGTTTTGTCGATTTCGATTCCTCGACTCCTTTAATTTGTTCTTCAATCGCGCGATGGCTTTATTCGATCTCGACAATTCCTCCTCAATATGTTTCAGAAATCGATCGATCCAGAGATAATCACTCTGTGTTGAATCACTCTAATCTGGAAAAACAATCGCTTCGATCTCTCAATCGATCTTCAATTCTGATTTTTAGACGAAAATCGCGATTTCGATTTTTCGTTTTCAATTGCTTCTGATTTCCACCTCAATATGTTCTATCAACTCCTCGATGTTCAGTTCCTTCGCAATTTTGATTTTTCAGAAGAAAATCTTCAATCGCGATTTTAATTTTTCAGTTCTTCGATTCTCGATCGCCGCAACTCTCCTTGATTCGATCACCACAGCTTTGATACCATGTTAATAATCATGCACTGCATGTTCATGATTCATGAACAAGCTGAATTGATGAAGAGATACGGAACAGACGAGAGAGTTTGAGAAGAGGTCGCAGAAGAGAGAGAAAGCTTTTGGGAGCAACTGCTCTTCAGGATATTTTCTATTATGTTTGTTCAAATATAATTACAAAAGAAGTGTTGTAAGTGTTGTTTGGATAGAAAGAAATAGTCTCGCGTTTGAGAAAACTGGGAAAACATGGGAACAGGTGGCCAAAGAAATTGCAAGTATCTGCATAATGCGAGCAGTACCAAATATGAAGGCAAGATTGATGCAATGCAGATTCTAGGTTGCAGTGAAAATGTATTCAGAATAGAGCAGGTAGTTTCCTTGTATGCACTTTGTTTCTTTCAAAACTTTGTTACTATCTGAGCCCGGGGCGGATCTACGTCAAAAAATTCACGGCGTGTATAAGGGAATGAGCTGTGCTTGTTCAAAAGTGGAAAATAGCACTGCAAAAAAAAAAACGCTTGTTCGCGTGCACAACAGGTCCGCGGCTGATCTGAGCCGAAGGTCTTTCGGAAAAAGCCGCTCTACCTACCAAAATAGAGATAAAACGCTTGTTCGCGTGCACAACAGGTCCGCGGCTGATCTGAGCCGAAGGTCTTTCGGAAAAAGCCGCTCTACCTACCAAAATAGAGATAAAATCTGCGTACACTCTACCATCTCATACCCCAAATAGTGAGATTTCACTAGATATGTTATTGTTTGTTTATTTTTATCTAGTTTGAGTTAGCAGGGAGAGAACCCATAAGGAATAGCAAGCTGAGTGAGCTTTGCCATTTTGTAAATATTTACTGGTAATTAATACAAGTTGACAGTTATAAAAAAAAATGAAATTTATGACGAAGAGTATTACATATATGTTATTGACAAACTACCTTATTATACTTTCAAATAGGAAGCTGATCTTTTCTCTTTGATCGATCAAAACTATTCAATTGGATAGTCAATTTTATTTTCAAGGAGTGTAACGTTATCCAAATTTTGATAAATGATTATATTTAATACTCGGTGTGAATGTTAGCCGGTCTTAGGTCTCTAGAGAGTTGAATTGAAAAACAAAAGCAAAAATTAATAAATGTGTTAGCAATATTTAAATTTTTGTACAACTAAACAACCCTAACAATGGTTGATATGTAAATTATTCTTAAGTATGATAACTAAAGTTATTTCTTGAGATAAAATTCAGAATGTTTTGACCTACTACCTTGAATTTTTTCATAGATGGTAGAAAATATGGATATATTAATGTTTCAAAATCAGGTTTCCACCACATTCGAGGCATTCGTGAGTAAACATCAAATGAAAGATTTATAAAATTCATATATATATATATATATATATATATATATATATATACCAAACTGTCTGTGAGAATATATGTATAGTGTCATCCTGCAAAAGAAACTGTCTCTTAAGCTGAAGGACTCAGGAAGCTTCACCTTGCCCTGCACTATTGGTAAGGTGACATGCAACAAGACGTTGTGTGATCTAGGGGCCAGTATCAATCTCATGCCTCTGTCTGTTTTCAAGAGATTGGTTTGGGTGAAGCCAAACCAACCACAGTGAATTTGCAGTTGGCCGACCGAATTGTAGTGCACCCCAGAGGCATAATAGAAGATGTGCTGGTCAAGGTGGGAAAGTTCTTCTTCCCAGCAGACTTCCTCATTCTTGATATGGAGGAAGATGATGAAATACCCATCATTTAGGGGAGACCATTCCTTGCAACTGGGAGAGCCCTGATTGATGTAGAAAAAGAGAATTGAGACTAAGGGTTCAGGAGGAAGAGATGGTGTTCAAAGTGTTCAATTCCACCATTGAATTCCAAGTCATCAACAAGTGTTTCGCAGTCAGCACAGCTGACACACCAGCACAGGCCAAATCTAGGGAAATTATTCATACAACGGTGAACCCACAAGTCAGCAAGAATGCTGAAACAAAAATGAATGTCATGGAAGTCGTCGAACAGGTAAGTCTTACGGAACCCCCTCCTGTGAAAAAGAAAAACAGAGTGAGAAAGAGGAGGATGATTTTGAAATGGATAGGTAGTGGGATTAAAATACCCCAATAATTTAATGAGTAACCTGCGTCCGGCTACAAGACGTTAAAGACAACGCTACTTGGGAGACAACCCAATTTTTAAATTACGCAATTGAGTTTAATTAGAACAGCCTCACTTTTGGTATTTTGTTGTGTGGTGATGCAGGTGAAGGAATGGGACATGAAGCAGGAAAAAAACGCTGAAAAACGCTGAATCAGGAGTTTAAGCACCGCGATGCCATCATGCGACTGGTGCCCTACCTGTTCACCCTTATACCCTCTACGGCCCAAGTTACCCGCGAAAGTTAAATAACACTCATTTTTTTTACAAACATGCAAAGGCAAAGCCGATAAGGCTGCCATATATATATATAATCCAAAAGAAACTACAATGTACACGAGTCCAATCCCACATATGAATACAGACCTCTAAGAGTTTTACAGAACTATGACGGGATAAGGCCCCGCCGTACCCATAACTGTACAAAAGTCTGTAATGAAAGATCTATACCAAAATTATAAGCCCCGGAACAATGGAGCTATCCCAAAAATTCTGAGCAAGGATCCTACACTTGCAAATCATCAAACTGCATTACCTAAACTCGCGGCATTTAACGCAGCTTCTGAGAAAGGGACGATGCGGAAAATGTACCAAGTTTGTGAAACAATAAGTACTGTAAAGGAGATCATACCGTCCAAATATAACAGGAGGCAAGTATGATAATTCAAAATAACAGTACATTGTGCCTTGCAAATATGAGAGTAATGAGAGTCAACTTTACCTTTTAAGTTATGCCTTTTAAAAGTTAGATCAACCGCAAATAGTATTTGTACTCGCATCATGGATCTTGTCCATGGGTTTATATAATGCTCAAGTCCTAATCATGGACGTACTCACATGATTTCAACTATACCGTTTTCACAATAAGATTTATGTCGTAATCATGGACGTTCTCACATGATCTAACTATACAATTTTCACAACAAGATTTATGTCGTAATCATGGACGTACTCACATGATCCAACTATACAATTTTCACAACAAGATTTATGTCGTAATCATGGACGTACTCACATGATCCAACTATACAATTTAAATCATCTCCGACTCTCATTAGCATAAATAGAATGAACTATCATTTTAAGATAACTCAAGGCAATATCATCTAGTAATAATAGGGAAATTGAACCCGAAGTACTATGTACGTCCGCCGTACATCTTCTCATTTATAAACCTCAAAACACTAACACTCATAGTATCAAGACACTTCCACTTTTAAAATCAAGTTACTACATTTTTAAACTCAAGTAAGTTATAGTTTTCAAACCAAGTCAAGTATTCCGCTTTATCTAAAGAAAAAACATCTTCATTTCTCTCTTCCTGATCAGCGGATCTGACCAAGGACACAACTTATGGATGCTTCCATTACTGACAGATACATCAGGAGAGGTCGACCAGGCGTTGGCGGTACCAGGATGGGAGTTTTAACACCAAGTAATTTATACCTTTCAATCATGTAACTTCTTTCATATACTACAATGAACTAAAATGAAATACTTTCATTTAGACAACCCAAAGTACTATTAAGAGAATAGATATAACAATCTTTCATTTTAGAAACCCCAAGTACTATCAAAAGAATGGATAGAGCCACTTCCATTTTATAAAATCAAAATACTATAAAGAAAGTATATAGGGCAACTTCTATTTTAGGAAATCCAAAGTACTATCAAGAATTACATCACTAAGGAGTAGGATACACTCACTTTAAAACAAGGAATCATGCTAGAAGAAGAAATGATAGTTCACATACCTTTTTGGCGAATAACCAACTCTACAATCTAGAATACGTCTCAAAGTACTTCAACCTATAACAACAATAACACGATTATCAATTCCAAGTTTTCAAAGGTAGATTAATACTAACTAAGGGTCTCTTGTTCTACGAAAAATTGGGCAGCACTTCCTTTGTTTCTACGTACTTTTCCACCTTTTCAAAGGCCCAAATTCAACAACCAACAAGCCACACTTAAGGGCATAACCAACAGTTAACCAAAGGGGATTACACGTCTACTAGACGTGTAAAATTCTTCCCCACAATCACATAAAACAGTCCATACAAATCAGCCCAATATCCCACAACAACAAGGGTAAAATGTGAAGTCTTTCAACACATTTCTACACCCTTAATCCTTAAAACTTTCATTAGCAACTACTACATTTAAACATGCATTAAGGTGACTGATTTTCCAGCAGCCCAACACCACAAAACAATCCATAAAACTGCATAATAACGTCCAACAGTTTTATAGATTCCACGGCCAACAACTACAATCCGACAACTCTTTCCTTAATCCTTTTTATTCCAATTCGAGTTCCAAAACTTCTATATAAGTTAAATCAACTTATTAACAACGACATTACTCCATTATAACATGCAATAGGTGAAGATAACAATGATAATAACCAACGAAACTCAATGACACCAAAACTGTCCCATTCTCGGCCAAGACACCAAAATTAGTCCAAACACTTTTTAATCTTCATTCTTTTTAGCACAAAATCATATATACATTATAACAATAAGTAATATATAATTACTTCAACAGAATGAGGAATTTTTACCTTTAAAATGCCCAGAAATGTCCCAAGGCAGTCCGCTCCACTTTGGCCCGTAGTTTTCGTTTTGCTCCACTTCTTCAAGATCCAATCACTTCCATGTATCCACTACAACCTTAAAATCAACTTTCCTTCACGTTTTACCTCCAAAAAGTCGACGAATCAAGCTAGAGTTTCACCCTCATTTTCGGCCAACACAAGATTTGGAGGGTTTGAAGAGTTAACTTGGCTAATCACTTGGTTAATGTTCTTAATCTTGGAGAAATAAACTAACTAATATTATTGTTCTTGGCTATGGAGATTTTCGAAAACCTTGCTTAAGGGAGAAGAGATGAGAGCTTTTGGATGAAAGTGAATAATGAATCCAAGTCACTCGAGTTGTCCTCTCGGGAACCTTGCGTCTAGTAAGACAAATCTTAGAAAGCTGAAGATAGAGCTATGCCACCCTTTTTATTAAGTCATGCATGCATAAACCTTAGGTGGGTTAATCCTTGGTATTAACGCCACAATTAGAAATCCACCAAACTTGTCGACGGGTTTCACAACCCAACGACCCATTAGCATACTATGTGTAGCGTGATGATGATAGACGGATCCAAGCCTGGTCATGACACGCCGAAATTGGAAAAAGTGCACCGTCATTTGGTTGCCATTTCCAAAAAAACATTGCAGTTTAACGGCTTGGACCTATTTATCATAATCTCGCATATTTGACGTTTAGGCCGACCTCTGGCATAAGAGAGGTCCCATGCATATTAGGCGCGCGCTTGATTTGCATGTTTTTTTACTATTGTTGTCGCTAGCAATTCAGTACATATTATTAATGCAATAATTACCCTTTTAACCCCTGTACATATTGTCACGCCCTTTTCCGACCGCGACATTTTTTAGCGAACCCTGCTTAAATAAAAATGTTAGAAAATAAATAAAAGTGCTAAATGTTTAAAAATGCTTAAAAAGGTGTTAAAATGCTAAAGGGTGCTTAAAAGGTGCTAGCATATAACAAGTGCTAAAAGGTGCTAGATGCTAAAATGCTAAATGCTAGGGTTCGCGGAGTCGCCACCTAATTAATTGGGTGAATTAGGACACCTAAATGTTAACTAGTTTAAAGTAAACATTAACTCCATTTTAATGGTCTGCTAAACTTAATGAGATTCTGGGTAAGGGTTCTTTATTAATCTAGAGGGAAGGGGTTAGGCACCCTCTAAGATCCGCTAACTTGCGGTTGTCCTGTCAAACCTAGGATTAATTATTTATGCTGACAAAAATGTATTTTTGAAAGATATTTAATAGAAGATATTTTTATTCAAAGATTAATAAGATTAAAGCTGTAAAATACATGTAAAGTTTAAAGCATGCCTTATATTATTTATAAAAATATGTGATGCAAAATGGTTATTGGCTAAATGTATGCATTTCTCTACTTAATTAATCTTGGTTATGATATACCCCATACTTAGGATGATTTTTTATTATACCTAATAGATTTCCTATATGATGTTAAATAAGAGTTCAAGGGAAAATTTGTTATGGTTTGGTAAGAAATATGATGCAAGTTAAATTGTTTAGATTATTTATTTTTTTTGCAGAATTTAGACATGCCTAACAATCCTAAAAGACAAATAAAGTAGAAGTGCATTTCTAAGTTTAAATTACCTTCCCACCTCATATGTTCAAAGGCTAATTGCTAGAAGATCTCCTATTAATTACAAAGTTAAATAATAAAATTGCAATAAACAAATAAAGGCATGAAATGAGGCGATTAGATTTAGAGAGTAAGAAGAGTTGAGATGGATGACAACGTCATCTTGTCCTATTTTCTGTTTAGGAATTTCTGAAGCGGGAATGCGAATGCGAATGTACATAGATGCGGGTTGTCGTTTGAAGTGGCTTGTGATGAGTCTCGTCGTGAGACTCTTCGTTTCCCTCCGATGTGTGTCATGTAAAATAAGAAAAGATAAAGATTAGTACGAGCCCAAATAATGATAATGCAAATAAATGTTCATGCGACTTTAAGCACATATGGAATTTGATTATAGCAATCCAGGACAAGTGGCAGACAAGCAAAGGGCATCTCAAAATGGTTCAATTAGGGATTAGGCTTCAAGTGCAACCAACAAGCAGAATATATAACGCAGGCCCGAAACGTGAAATCTCCATACTTCTCGTTATAAACAGGGAACAAGGAGAACATGCCCAGGCTACACTATTTTTAGGTCTCCCGTTATAAGTAAAAAAGACAGCGGGCCCCCCCTTAAGCACGTAATTTCAACGAAACAGAATATGTCAAGCCACTAAATGACGGGAGGAGTCAGCATGTGCAGGAAGTGCCTTTCATGGGCCAGAGACAATACGGGACATGCCTGACATTTAAGTGAAATTGTGACAGTAGAGCTGAGCCTTGTGAATGTGAAAAATAACATGTATGGGCCAGACACAGATTGTGGACAGTAAGTATGTGTGAAAACAAATAAAATGGGTCAAATGGGCCCAAGTCTAACAGACAAGCTTAAACTTTTCAGAGGAAGCATGTCAAAGGTATAATACAAACTAAACCAACTAGCAAACCATGTATTCTCCTGACATCTTTTGGGAATACCTATCAAGCCTGGACCAAGCCTAAATAATCTCAATTATTCATAAACTCGATCACTACTTACATATACATAGAGGAATGTTTCATACCATTTTAGTCCCAGTTAAGTAGCATATTAACCATAACATACATGAAGTCTTCCAAATAAAATCATAAGCGCTTAAACATACCAGTAGATCGACAGGATTTAAGGGAAAAGCAAATGAAGAAGCAAATACATAGTCCAGTAGGCATTTTGAAACAGGATAAGCAATGAATCAAATGCCCATCTAAGGGAAGCAGGGAATAAAACCATAGCCAAACAGGACCATTACTTATCCAACAGTTTCAACATGCACAATTTTCTGCCACTGACACAGTGACATGTACTTCTAGCAGACAATCTAACAATTAAACCAAGCATACACAGACATATATCCCAAATACTTAAGCATGCCGACTTATGTAAAATGAATATATAATCAGTCTAATCACTACATGATAGGCCAGGATGTCCAAATGGCCGGGATAAGATGGGCATACAGAATTATTTAGGTTAGGTTCAAAGACCATCAGACAAATTGCCACTGCAAACGATATTTGACCAGAATTAAACTCCTAGAAGTAAGGCTAAAGAAATACACAAGGGTTAGACCTATCCCCGGAAGAAACGAATGCAGGTACAAATGCAGATAAATGGGGGCAAGGCATAAAGCTCAAAACTGACTCCTCCCTTTATATTCAGAATCTTGGTAAATTACGTACAAAAATCTTAACACAAACAGGGCAGTTTCTTTCAATAAAAAAGATATGATTACACCCAGATTTCTATAGGTGAGTCGCAAACATTTTCATACAAAATGAGTCATGATACTATGCCTCTACTTATGCAGTCTCTAAAACAAACAACATCCTCACATAAATATTCAGTCGTCGATAATCGAGAACCAACAGGTAAAGCGAATGACCACTCACATCTCTTACATTAATTATTTGACAGATCATATTTCAGACTTTCATTAGACAAATGCTTGGACAGCAGAACACCCACATATTGAAACGGCAAACACGAATGTAACACGAAGCAACAGCAATCAGGATAAAACAGGCTTCACATAGTCGACTACAAAATCAAAGTTTCACGCGAAGAATGGATTTACCTTCTCCGTGCAAATAACCGAGGCGGCGTATCAAGTCGCCGACTCGCTCGGGTTTTGCCTTTGCGATGCGAATAAAAGCGGCAAGGTTTGTTCTTGATTTCTTGCCGGAATTGAAAGAAGGGGTTTCGAACTTCTTATTCGTGCAATGCTTATGGTCTGGGTGCTGAGTCCCTAACCCCACATAAAAATTGATTATTGCTATTGGACTGCTCTCCCACTCTGCCCCCCTTCGTTCTGCCTTTGCATGTGCTTTATATAGCCCTGGTGTGGGTTCTAATGTTGGTAAGCTCTTAGGGCTGATTTAGTGCGATTTGTGTATGATTCGTGCGATTTGAACAGGTAAGGTAAGGAAATGATTGAGGTGTTAAAGGGAGATCTTGGTTACGATTTCTATGGTAAGGACAGGGGTATCGATATGGGAGGTGATTCGCCGGATTCTCCGGCGAGAATCCCGGCATGGACGAGGCGCGCGACCGCTTAGGTTTTAGGGTTTCCTTGTGCGTTTTTGCCGGTGAGTCCGATATCGTGAAATTCTTTGGTGAATGGTGATAAGGGGTAAATAAGGGTGTTGGCGGTGGGCCTTCGTAATCAATGGGGTGGGTGGCTAGGCGAAATGGCGAAAATGGTGGGTAGTTAGTTTTAGGAATTAATTTAGGTGCATTATTAATTAATTAGTGGTAAATTAAATTAACAGATTGTGATTAAATTATTTAGGTGTTTTATTAGTCTAAGCTTGAGTTTAAAATTATTACAAAAATAAAGACGGGCGTGCTATTTAATTAGTGCTTAATATTTTAGAATGTGGCGCTATTTATTTAAATCTTATTTATTGTGCATTATTATTTAAAATAAGTTATGAAATTGCTTTGCGTATTAATAAATGCGACTATGCTACTTGACACGACGTCATTGCTAAATTATTTATTTTATGTATTTATTAATTATTTAAGAATTGTTTGACAGGGCTTAAAAATTAATAAATGCGGGCGCGAGACTCTAAGTGCTTAATACTCTACGTAAAATGCGGTGTTATTATTAAATTGCTTATTTATGTACGTATTAATGTTTTATTTGCTGCATTTTATCATAAAAAATTATTTTGCAAAACCAGTGTAATTTTATAGTTAAGGACTGGACGTGAGCGCCAAAATTGGGTGTCAACACATATCATGCTTATAATTCCGGCCACGAGCATTTGCATTTTTGCACTTTTTATTGTCACATTGCAATCAGGACTTCTACTGCGTAAATCGCTCTCGAACAGCGCTATTTGGACTTTGTGAAGCATCAACCACCAGTCCGGTCGAACCAAGCAGGGGAGTCTTTGACTATATTGCCACGCCCTTACATTTTATTATTTTTGTGGCTTGCCTACTCTCACCCATTTGTCATATTTTTTGCAGGAAGACCGTCCTCGCAAAGAGTCGAGGGCGGACAACAACAAAAAAAAGGAAGAAAAAGAAAGAAAAAAAATCATCACATGAATGAGCTGAATTTATGTTGACGGAAAGAAGTCAGCTTATACCAGATTCAACGAAGCATCGCTCTGGGTCTTATATTTTGCATTTTTTATACATATTTGCAAGTTCAATTGATATGTCTAGTGTTGATTACATAATTCTTTATCATGCATTTTACAACATAATCATTTCGAACTACGCGTGTCTGATTCTCACCATACGGTGTGATACGTAGGCAACTCATCTAGGGTTCGACACTACCACATAAAAAAAAGAGGGGGGCATATTTGGTTCACCCATTCATTGCATTTATTCAATCACGGACATTCATTATTGCATTTCAATCAATCTATCACATACATTCATTCATGCATTTCATTCACTCAATCACAACCATTTATTTTTCCATTACATTCTTTTTTACTTTTCATTAGTCTTGTATTGAACAATCATTTATTTTGCACAGCTTTTACTTTTGCATTTCTTTCATGAATGAATTCTTTTTTAAATCACACGTTTTATAACATATCTGAACGAACTACGCACACCTGATTCTCGTCAAAGACGAGATACGTAGGCAGCCCTACTCGGGTTCGGTACCATTTATTCAAAAAATACAAAAATATTTTATTCAAAAAAACATTAAAAAAAAAGTTTTTTTAAGTATCATTGTTTGACTTGGTTGATACCAACACAGTTGAGAGTGTGAATAGGAAAGAACGAGTAATAATCAATATGGGTTGACTTCGTGGTAAACCATAGATTCTTTTGGTACCTCTTATTCACCCGTAAATGACATTGCCTTACATGCTTTCAAGATAAGAACGAAACCAACCTCATCGTTTCATGTGCATTGTGTGGTGAGTTTTAGAATAAGTTCAATTGCATTGCATTGTGATCTAGAACTTGGCTTGAATGTTTGTTGAGGCGAAATCCTGAGTAACACTCGGTGTAGGAAATGATCGTAGGCTTTCTTTGACCCGTTTGAGCCTTTTCAGCCTACCAAATAACATTATCCGTAGTACACCCCTTTTGAGCCTAAAGCCTATTCTTTTGACAACCGCATATTACACATATTCCCTTTCTGAGTGCGTACGCACTATCCCTCTCTTGGCCCGACCTCCTTGAGCGCTTTGGAAATGTGCAAGTGGCCGACAAAATTCTGCGTCGAGGTTTGCAAAGACAAAAATTTTCAAAGTCCCAAAAAGGAAAAGAAAACACAAATGACGACTTCACAAAAGAAGAAATCAAAAGCCCCGACATTATAAACAAAAAATGAATGAAATGAGAGAATAACTTTGGAAAAAGCGGGCTCCAAACGAAAGATTCAGAAAGAAGTCAGTACAGAAAAACTGGGACAAAAAAAAACAGATCAACATTAAAGCACACAAATATCAAACACGGACGTAGTTCAACGCTCGAGGAATGATTAGTCACTTTTTACCCAAATGATATCCATCTCTTTCCCCAAACCTACATTACAAGCCCGTGACAAGCCCTACATGATCTTATACTGAGGGTTCTCACATTAGTGGATACTTACATGACGGCCAAGTCTATGGTATCACAATTGCATGCATTGAACATCCTTTTGAGTGTGGCGCATTTCTAAACGTCCCAAAATTCAAAATACTGGAATATATGTGAGAAATGAGACTTTCTTTCAGTGAGGGCATTTGAAACGTGAGATTACGTGTAGTTCGAAACCTTGGCTGCAAGCAAGTGTGTCGATACTTAGGTGTCTGAGATACCACTTGAAACTATAGGAATTACCCAGAAGTCAGTCTTGGTTAGACTGGAAGTGAATAACGGAATTCCTAAGCACAATACTAATTGTTGGTATCAACTGAAGTCAGAACGTGATGCAGTCTTTCTACTTTTAAAAAAAAACAAAAAAACAAAAAAAATGCATATATAAAAATTTTTATTCTTTGCATCACGAACTACATCTTGACCTGATTCCCTCAGCGGGATACGTAGGCGGCCACATTGGCTTCGGTCTCATTTTTTGAAAATTGTACAATCATTCTTTGCATCACGAACTACGTCTTGACCTGATTCCCTCGTCGGGATACGTAGGCGGCCACATTGGCTTCGGTCTCATTCTTTGAAAATTGTACAATCATTTTTTGCATCACGAACTACGTCATGACTTGATTTCCTCATGAGGATACGTAGGCGGCCTAAGTCGGCTTCGGTCACACCATTAGAAATCTTCTCATTGGCTCGCGTGCGACAAATTGCATTTGATTATTCCGAAAAGAGATATGAGCAATTTTCGCCAGGGTTAAGTTCGTGCAGAGACCAGCATTCGCAGCATCCAGCAAGTCCGTGCAAGGCTACATCAGCAATAAACAACATTCAGCAAGCATTCGCAGCATCCAGCAAGTTCGCACAGAGATTGCATCAGCACTCACAGCATTCAACAAGCATTCACAATATTCAACACGTCCGTGCAAGGACGAAATCTCAGCATCTGCAGCATCACATCAATACAACCGCCATCACGTTTTATAGGATAACATTTTTACTCATACAATTACATTGCTTATAAATTCATGCGTTATCTTTTTGCCTTAACAGTTATGCACTAACCTTTTGCTTAAGTCTGAGCATGCAAGCGTCAAGAGCCAAAGCTACAAAGTCGACGCGAATTAATCACTCTTTTTCTAAAACTCACAAGTTTTCTTTGAAGCAGGATCTTCATATCAGCAAAGGCGAGAGCACAACAATAAACTCATGCGGGTTACAAACGCACAACGTCTATGCAATGACGTTATCTCAACCCAGGCAAGTCACAAAGCAGGTACGTCCATAAAACGATGTCATCTCATCTAGGCCTATGCAACGGCTTCATTAATGTTTCGTCTATGCAATGACGAACATCTGCATCACGTCTATGCAACGACGTCATCTCATGTAAGCCTATGCAACAGCTTCATCTATGTTTCGTTTATGCAACGACGAGCATCTGCATCGCGTCTATGCAACGACGCCCTTTCATCTAAGCCTATGCAACGGCTTCATCATGTTTCGTTCATGCAACGACGAACATCTGCATCGCGTCTATGTAACGACGCCCTTTCATCTAAGCCTATGCAACGGCTTCATCATGTTTTGTTCATGCAACGACGAACATCTGCATCGCGTCTATGCAACAACGCCCACACAAAGCGTCCTTTACATTTCGTCCATACAAGACGACAACGCCTATACAAGGCGTCATTTGCATTTCGTCCATACAAGACGACAACGCCCATACAAGACGTCATTTGCATTTCGTCCATACAAGACGACAACGCCCACACAAGGTGTCATTTGTATTTCGTCCATACAAGACGACAACGCCCACACAAGGCGTCATTTGCATTTCGTCCATACAAGACCACAACGCCCATACAAGGCATCATTTGCATTTCGTCCATACAAGACAACAACGCCCATACAAGGCGTCAATTGCATTTCGTCCATACAAGACGACAACGCCCACACAAGGCGTCACTGCATCTCGTTCATACAAGACGATAACGCCCACACAAGACGTCATTTGTATTTCGTCCATACAAGACGACAACGCCCACACAAGGCTTCATTTGCATTTCGTCCATACAAGACGATAACGCCCTCACAAGGCGTCATGTGCATTTCATCCATACAAGACGACAACGTCCATACAAGACGTCATCTGCATCTCGCCTATACAAGACGGCGTATCATCACATCACTTCATTACATCTACAAACACCATGTCTTTTCCAAAGACTACATCACTGCGCAACCCAAAGGTCAATCATACTTCGACATCGACAAATTTGAATTTCGTCGACATTGTCTTTAATTTTGCAAAGATCACAAAGCCTAGTGTCATCATGATTCGACACTGGGACAATTTTGAATCGGCGTCTGCCTGCTTTAATTTTCTAGCATCGCAGCAACCCAGTGTCCTCATAATTCGACACTGGGACAAATTTTGAATTTGCCTCAGCTTTGTCCATTCTTTTTCTTGATCTTTGTTTTAATTCTGACGATGAGAACAAAATTGGCTACAAGTCAACGTCTTTGTCTGAAAACTCTTTCATCGTCTTCGGTCAAAGAGGTACAAGCTGTTGACACCCAATTTTGACTCATCTTTTAGTCATTTCTTGCAATTTTAAGCATTTTAGGACACCGCATTTTAATCACCATTTTTTGTATATTTTTATCTAACATTCTATGTTGTTTTATTTTTTGTAAATTGGCATCATGTTTTTACTTTAATTAGGTATTAAACATTTTCAAATATTATGTTATTATTGTTGCGCGATCTTTTATTTTACTAATTTTGCATCTCTTTAAATAATTAATTGACATCCCGTCTTTACTTTTAATTAGACATTAAATATTGTATTTTTATTATTATTGCATCGGAATTTGCATTTTAATAATTTTGCATCTTTTAAAAAAAATTCTTTTAAATAATGAACCCGTTTTGCATTTTTTGTCAAATCAGTCCAGTCCGAGGCACAATCTGGATCAGTCCAATCCGCCGAAAACCGAAGCCCAAACTGAGACCCCAAAAGGAGGCTCAGTACACCTTTCATCTTTTCCCTCCAATACCCAAATACCCAATACCCAAAACCCAAAACCTAAATACCCATATAAATAAAAACCTTACCCCCCCCCCCCATTAAAAAACTTACCCCCAGCCGCAACACTCATAAGGAAACCCCCCTCCTTTCAGATTTTACTTTCACCCTTCGCCCACCACCGGCGAAATCACCACCACTGCTCCCGTCGCCTACCACCGGTGAAACCACCACCACTTCTCTCGCCACTGCTCCCGTCAACCCCTGGCGGCGTGGCTCCGGCGATAGCCGTGGAAGTGACGCCGCCATCCCAATCTCACCACATCTATACAACGACGAGACTATTATTTGTTTCTTCATCTTTATTGCTATATTTTGTGTTTGTCGGACAACCATTGGCGGCGTCGCTCCGGTGTTATACCGTTGAAGTGACGCTGCCGCTGCCTGCTATCTCTTTGTGTTGTTGAAACTTGTCGGAGTTTGAACTCCGGCGACGACACTGATCTGTTTCTCTTTCGTTGCTATTATGTATGTTGCGGTTTGTTTGGACTGATATTTTTGGCTTTTTGGTCGGCGTTCATTAAACTCTAGCGACCTCGGTTGGCTTTATGTTTGGAATCTGTTTGTTGGTTTAGTTGGTGGGCTGATTTTTCTGATTTTTTGATATCTCGCCGGAGTTTTAAAAAACTCCGGCGACTGTGTTGGTTTCGTTTTGTTGGTTCTGGACTGGTTGGATTTTCTGTTTTGGTAGCGCATCGGAGTTTTGCTCCGACGACGTTCTAAAATTTCCTTTGAGCTCTGCCGTTTCCAGCGACGCTATTGTTGTTTCCATTTTTGTGGTTATGGTGTTCATCGTTGTCGGACATGGCCGGAATTTTGAACTCCTGCGGCGCTGTTGTTTGGTTCTTCTGCTTTTGCTATTATATGGTTTCTGGTTGAACTAATTTAATCCATTTATGATTTCGGCGATGTTCTAAAAATTCCCAGCGTTTTGCTTTGTTGCTGCCACTATTTCCCGTTGGATTTCAGACTGATTTTTATAATTCTTTCGCATTGATCTATTTTATTAAATTGAAAGAACATATTGCTACACTTGAATATTTGGTATTTTCTGATTTGAACAAAGATACTACACTTGAATGGCCAATGAAAAAGTTATCCGTCGATTTTTTAGGCCTCCACAGTTGCAAAGACGGAAAATAAATAAATGAAACTTTCTGGGCAATGATGATTTCTTCCACTTACACCGGATAACCAACATGCGCTGACAGGGCGAATTCTCGCAGCCGCACTTGTTTAGGATGTCCCACTTTATTTTTTTTATATATCTGAACCCTCTGTGTTTAAAACTATTATTGTTTTGGCGCGGATCCGAAGGTTTTATTTATTTTATTGTTTCTAGCAATATTGGTCGATGAAGTAATCTCCGTCTGATTTCCAAGGCCTCCCATGTACAAAAGACGAGCTTATTTTTGGCTTTACTTATTAATTCTTGCTATTACTTTAAAATTATTTATTCTATTACTAACACTTTTACTAAGTGTTTATGCAGGTACCCGGAGATCATCTTGTGCAGAAGACCTAAAAAGGGCTGAAAGATGTCCCGGAGTTTATTTCGATTTTAGCTTTATTATTATGTATTGCATTCCATTGTAATTGTAAAATATGAAAACTGCTTAGAGTATGTAGAATAAAAAGGCAATAAATAATTAACCTAGGTTTGAACGGATAACCGCAAGTTAGCGAATCTTAAAGGATGCCTAACCTCTTCCCTTTAGGATAATAAAGAACCATGATCCAGAATCTCATTAATTTCGCAGACCATTAAATGGAGATTAATTGCAGTATTTTTATTGCAATAAATCAAATGTCCTAATTCACTTAAATAATTAGGTGGCGACTCCTCAAAAATCATCATTATTGCTCCATCCAGGGAACCGCGCCAAAGAGCAACGTTGCAGATACCGTTCAGACCCCGAGGTCAAAAACGGGCGTGACACCCCCAACACCTCTGAAGAAGAATTTTTGCCCATAAACAACTTTTTGTCTGTCACTGGTGTATACGTGGAGGAGGTGTCTTGATTGGAACAAATGTGACGGGTAGCCTCCGTATCCAACCACCATTGTGTCGAATTCTCAACAAGGTTTGCTTCTAGCACCACTGCTGAGAATTCTTCAATCATATCGTCTAGGAGCGTGTCTTCAACGATATTTACCTTATTCTTGCCTTTGGCCTTAACATGTTTGAGCTTGCGGCAGTCTTTGGACATATGACCAACTTTACCATAATAGTTGCATGTTCCCTTAAACTTTTCAGTTGTTTGGGACTGGCCAATCTTCTGGAACTTTCGCTTTTTGCTTGGGTTCCCTTTGACTTCTGTCAGATTTGCCTTAGCCTCGGCGGGTTGTTTCCCCTTGGCATGGCCTTTTTATTGTCTTCCTGAATTTGGAGTTTCGTCTAATGTCATCTCCTTCGTTTTGAGTTTCAAGTAATTCATGAACTCGGTCCACGAGGGAGGCAGCTTTTCGATTAATGCCCCAACCAAGAATTGCTCGTTGGGCTTCAATCCTTCCAAGTCTATGTGACAAAGAATCATTTGGAATTCTTGGACTTGGGATGACACACTTTTGTTGTCCACCATTTGAAATTTTAGAAACTTCCCACTAACGAACTTCTTGGCACCCGCATCTTGGGTGTTGTACTTCTTTTGTAGTTTGTCCCACAACTGCTTGGCAGTTTCAACGGTACAGTATATCGTATATAGAGGATCGGACAAACTATTTAGAATGTAGTTCCTGCACATGAAATCACTGTGTTTCCATGCATCACGAACCAGCTTCATGTCGTCAACGACATAGATACGTTGGCCCCTCCTGCCATATCATTTGACTGAGAGTCCTTGTCTTCCCCAACTTGTGGAGGATATACGGTTAGAAAACATGACATTCCCATAACCGTTAGGAAAAATAGCATCTTTTGCTGCCATCATTTGAAGTGTGCTCCCATGAATTTCTCGGGACGTTTATGGTGAAACCCGGCGGGGGTTGAAGCAGTAGCGCTTCCTTGAACAGTAGTAAAGGCGTTAGGAACGCCTTGAGCAGCAGTTTGAAAAGCATTTGGAATGTCTTGAGCAGTGGGATTTGAAGTACTGTTGTTGCTTCTGGTGGCAGTGGTGAAGGAAGTGGGATTGCATTGAGCAGTGGTGGTGTTCATATCATTGATTTGATCTTCAATAGTCATGTTGTTGTTGTTGAAAACAACGAAGATTATCTTAAGCTTGTGAGAATATATGTATAATAATAGGAAATTAGGAATGTAACAGCAACAACAAGATTGTTAGATATTTGGAAATTAACAAAGTAATAGGCTTGCTGAGTCGATTGTTGGTTCAATCTATCCTTAAGATAATCTTGCCCCGTATATTCCTTTAAACGGTGTACTGAAAATTTATCTCTCAAGATAAAACAGTAATCAAACAAGTGAGCAAAGGAGACTCAAGTGTTCGCTTAGGAAAGAAAGATCTTGAATATATTGGTGATTGCAAGAAAGGAAGAAGATTGACAACAATCTGAAAAATGAGGTGTGTTTGTGAATTGAGACAAGGTCTCAATTTATAGCAAGATAAATTTGTCTTCCCAAATGACTTAATAAAGACCTTCAATGCCATGTAATGGCCATTGATTAGGGATTTATAATTCAGCCAAGTAATGGCTGAATTCATGAGACAAATAATGGAGACTTAATGCTCCAAAGTCAGCCCAAATGTCAGGTGAAAATTGTGTCCAACGGTAACACTGGAGTCAAAGGGTCGCGGCCCTTCGGGAGGGCGACGCGGCGCCTCAGGCGCTGGGATTGAGGCACCGCGGCCCTTCGAGAAGGCTCTGGGGCGCCTAAATTACAGTAGCTCCAGTGACTTTTACCATAATTAAGGTCGCGGCCCTTCCGGGAGGCGCCGCGGTGCTTCAGGTGTCGCGGCTCAGACATCGCGGCGTCGCGGCCCTTCACTCATTTCCTGACTCGTTTCATCTTTTACACATCGTATACTTCTTCCTTCATTTACCAACGTGAAACCATTGTCATTTGGCCAATAACCGTCTATCATCTTACGTCTCAAACAATTCGTATGCATACCAATATATCTTCCATTACGGAAATTATGACCGTATTTCCGACGTGTGGGACCCCAATTGTTCGAGTCATAATTAATAAGATTTACTTTATTTTACGTTTAATAAATATTTTCAACACTGTCATCATCATTCATAGGTAGATTATGTAAGAAATTTAAATATGACACAATATAAATATAATTATTTTTATAAAAGAAAACCATTATATATTAATTGGACATCTTTTTAAGTATATCTCTTTAAAATTTTATATACATAATTCTTCGAGAGAGAAAATATGTGGGCTATATATGAAACAGTATATTTAAATTAATTTATGTGAACTAGAATAAAGAAAATAAATAATAATGTGAAATATAAAAAGATTGTAATATAAAACTCTGGTTATGTAAATATTGTTTCATTTCTCTTGAATAAAAACTACAAATAAGTAAATAAGTAAACGTATCACAAATCAGCCATAGCAAAAAAGAGAAAAAAGTGAGAAATTGAGAATACAAGAGATTAGGGACTCTTATCCTCAATCTTTGGCTGGTTCCGATTCCCTTCACATCTATTGTTGTCTTCCTACAGCTTTTGTCATCATGTCACTGATCATTGGTTGTCCTGTCATACTGTTGAAATACTCACTGCAATCTGAAGGCCCAAGTTATTCATTTAGGTCAGCCCAATATTTACTTAGGCCAGCCCAATGTTGTAATATAACCGAATATACAAGGCCTGCATCAGTAGCCCATTACCCTTGTAATAATATCTGCAAAAGAAAAGCAAGTGGAAGACAGCTGTATAAGTGTCTTGAACACGCTGCCTTCCACAGGCTTTTCAGTAGATTCTCTTCGTACTCTCTTTCTCTGAAGCACAAAAGTGTGTGCAGTAGTAAAAAACGAGGGTTTGTCCTCCTTCCCTTCCTCTGAAATAAAGTGTAAGCTTACCATATACGAACCTCCATTAATGAAGATCTTGCTAAGAGTTGTGTAATACTGCGTGCTTAGTGTATTTGTGGTCTTACCTTCAAAGCTCTTTGTGCGGTAAACTCTAAAGAGGACAACCTCCGTCAAACCTTAGGCTACTCCTCTTCTTGCATGCCGTCTGTGTTACTGACATGGACAGACTTCTCAACATGGTATCAGAGCCAGGCGTCACTCTCTACAGACGCATGCATCTTCAAAAACATTGACTACCAGATCTGAGGTAGCCTGTAGTATCTTGGTATTTTTTCTCTTGTACTATGTGTTGTTGTGTAGTGTAATCTGAGTCACAACTACCAGATCTGAGTCGGAAAAAAACCAGATCTGAAGTATTGTGCAGTATCTTGATATTCTTTGGGGTAACAAGGCTGAGTCACAATTACCAGATCTGAGTCGAAAAAAACCAGATCTGAAGTATTGTGCAGTATCTTGATATTCTTTGTGGTCACACCTTGTTATAAAGTTTTACTCCTTGTCTCGGAGAAATCTTGTTCTACATCTTGATATCCCTGAAGAAATCTGTAGTTAGTCTGTCTTTAAAATGGTAACAGATCTACCCAATGAAAGTAGTTCATCCGAAGAGGGAATTCCTGTACCTCGAAAAACTGTCGGCAGTACAACCACTATATTTGACCACAACCACCCCTTATTCTTACAAGCCTCTGATGTTAGTGGGGTTTCCTTAATATCTTTTCAATTACTGGGCTCGGAAAACTATACAGTTTGGAGCAAATCTATAAAAATTGCTCTACTTGGAAGAAACAAATTAGGCTTTGTAAATGGTAATTGTACGAAGGATCAATATGGGGTAGAATGGTGGGATCAATGGGATGTGTCAACGCCGTTGTACAAGCTCGCTCATGAATCGCCTATCTAGTAGTTTGCTGTGTGGTGTTCTATATGCTGAAACAACATATGAGGTTTGGGAAGATTTGAAAGAGAGATTCGACAAAGTTGATGAATCTAGAACCTATGACCTACATAGGGAAATTGCTACCTTGTCCCAAGGTAATGCTAGTGTGTCAGAATACTACACTAAGCTAAAGAACCTATGGGTAGAATTTCAAGCCATTGTACCACCACCAAATTGTGCCTGCCCTACTTCTAGAGAGTTCACAAACTACCTGCAGAGACAGAAACTTTACCAATTCCTTATGGGCCTTAATGAGAGCTACATGCAGGCTAGGAGCCAAATTTTGCTTATGTCACCTCTTCCAACAGTCAATAAAGCCTATTCCATGATAGTAAGTGATGAAAATCAAAAAGGAATCAGTGCTAAGTCAGTAGGTCTTCTTGGAGCTGGTCCTACCCCAACTGTCATGTATTCTAAGACTGTTGTAAACCAGAGGTCTAGAAGAAACACCAACTTATTCTGCGAGGAATGCAAAATGAGAGGTCACACAAAGGAGGTTTGTTACAGATTAGTTGGATATCCCCCTGGTTTCAAGTCAAAAAGGAAGGAATATGCTGCCCACAATGCTCACAACAGAGTGGCAGATTCCTCCTCTGAAGAACCTAAAAGCAGCTGGCAGGTTGAAGGAGCACCAAAACTATCTCAGAATCAGTATGATCAGATAGTTCAAATGCTAAATAACAACCAGACACTGACAGGAGCCCCTCAGAACTCTCAAGGTACCAAATCAGCTGCAAATCTGGCAGGTATATCAGAACTCAAAGCTTTCCATGCTTTCAATATAACCAGTAGCTGGATAGTAGATACAGGTGCTACAAATCACATGGTACATGACCTAAACATGTTAGATAAAGTCACTGATAAAATTGAGTCTATCACACCAAAGAAGGTGTTCTTACCAAATGGTCAATCAGCTCAAATTACTCACACTGGTACCATCACTCTCTCTAATAGAAGTAAACTGGATAATGTTTTCTTTTTACCTCAATTCAATTATAACCTTCTGTCTGTTTCACAAATAACAAGGGAGCTGAAATGTTCAGCTACCTTTTACCCTGACTTCGCTTTTTCAGATCTCTACGGTGGGCAAAGAAGGAGATTGGTAGACTTCAGATGGGCTCTATATGTTAGTTAGCCATGCTAATATCTGATGAACAAAAGGAAGACAGTCTTAAATGTACAAGATAGGCAGAAGAAAACAGTGACAGAAGAAGACATTAATCTTTGGCATAGAAGACTGGGCCATACCTCTAGTAAGGTACTAAGTAAACTGATCTATGCTAGCAATGATGAAATTGCTAAGGCAATAAAAACCTGCAATGTGTGTCCATGTGCTAAGCAATGTAGATTACCTTTCACAAATAGTACTACTTATAGCAATAAAGCCTTTGACATTGTTCACATGGACATATGGGGTCCCTATAAGGTTGAAACATACAATGGAAAAAGATTTTTTCTCACTATTGTTGATGATCACACTAGAATGACTTGGCTATATCTACTTAGACTTAAATCTGAAGTCTGTGTGGTTATTAATTACTTTCTTAAATATGTTTCTACTCAATTCAACCAAATGGTCAAGATTATCAGAACTGATAATGGGACAGAATTTGTTAATGATACCTGTAACACACTGCTTCAGAACTTAGGTATCATTCACCAAAAAAGTTGTGTATACACACCACAGCAGAATGGTGTTGCTGAAAGAAAACATAGACATATTTTAGAAATTACCAGGGCCTTAAGAATGCAGGCTAATATTCCTTTAAAATTCTGGGGCCTATGTGTACAAGCTGCTGTATACTTGATCAATAGACTACCCTCATCTATCACTCATACTACTCCCTATGAGTGTCTCTATCATAAGAAGCCTTCTTTAAGTCATATTAGAACTATTGGATGTCTCTGCTTTGCTAATGACTTAACAATCACTGATAAGCTTCAGTCTAGAGTTAGAAGGTGTGCCTTAATGGGTTACTCTGAAACACAAAAAGGGTACATCCTATATGATTTGCAATCTAAGACTCTTATTGTCAGTAGAGATGTTAATTTTAGAGAAACAGTTTATCCTTTTAAGGAGAATGTGTCTGAAAAACTCATCTTTCAGAATCTACCCAGTAACATTGATAATCAAACCATACTCCAAGATACCTTTCAGAACAGCACTAATAAACCAGGAGAAGGATGTGATAACACCCCTAATATGGAACCCATTGAGAGTGCCAATCCCACTGAAAATAACTTGGTAGAAGAAAAGTCTGATAATTCACAATCTTTGAATCAACCTGCCATAACTTCTATTGACAAATTCACTAGGAGGTCCAACAGACTCACTCAGCCCCCTGTTGACAGTCAATTTTGACCCGTTTTTTGTATATTTTCGTGCAATTTTAAGTATTTTAGCACACCTCATTTTAATCGTTATTTTGCATATTTTTACATAATATTCTATGTTTATTTCTTCACAAAAAATGACATTGCATCTTTTATTTTTAAATTAAGCATTATGTCGTTGTTAATATTATGTTTTTATTATTGTTATACCGTCGTTTTTATTTTAATAATATTCGCATCTTTTTAAGTAATTAATCTAAGACCGCATTTTACTTTTAATCAGGCCTTAAACATGTCTTTAAAATTGCATTTTATTATTATTGTATCGGCATTTGAATTTTAATAATCTTGCATCTTTTTTTTAAATAATTGTCTTTTAAATAATTAACCAGCCTTGCATTTTTTTCAAACCAGTCCAGTCCAAGACACAATTTGGATCAGTCAAATCCAACACTATTATTAATTTCATCCAAACACTCTCTTTTCATTTTCCCCCCCAAAACAATACCCCACTTTTATTTCCCCCCCCCCCCCCCCAAATACCAAACCCTAACACACACCCCTATATATTAAACTTTCCCCCCCAACACAAAGAAAAAAGCAGTCGCAATATACATTTCCCTCTCTCTCATTTTTATTATTTTTTCAAAACCTCTCAGCATTGTCTCACTCTCCTCTCTATTACCCTAGCCGCAGCACTACCCTAAGGGCCCTCTCCTCTCCAGCACAAAAACCTAAAGCCACCATCACTGCCGGCGAACGTCGCCACCATCCTGTCGCCACTACCCGTCGACCACCACTCGCCTCACCCGTTGAACTCCCACCACTGTCGCTACTGTTCCCATCACCCTCATCGCCGGAGCTTTAAGCTCCGGCAAACCAACCTGAACATCACCATCGAATTGTTGTCGACAACCACTGGTGGCGTCGCTCCGGCGTTAGCCGTGGAAGTGACGCCACCCTCCCTTTGTTCTCTATTGAATCTGACCAGATGTTAAACTCCGGTGACACTACTGGTTCTGTGATGTTCTTTCATCTAATCTCTGTTTCATTGATTTTGTGTCGGAGAGAAATGCTCCGGCGATTCGATTGGTTTCCGTTACTGTTTTGGTTTTTGTTTATTGGACTGATTATGTTATTTGGTGTTCTTGTTGGACTGTGATTTTATGTTGTCTCGACGGGTTTTAAAACACCTGTTGAACTCTGTTGGTGGGGATCTGCTTGCCCGTTTTGTTTAATGGACTGGTTTGTCGATTTAGATGGTGTTTCTTTTCTGATCCGGGTTGAGTTCTCTGATTTTTGGCGGATATTTCTGATTTTGGTTCAGATTCGATTCGGGTCAGGTCATTGAACTGGGTCGGGTCTTGATCCGGTGAATTTTGTTTCACTATTGCTTGATGTTTCGCACCCTCACTGCTGCTTGTTGTTTCAATGTTTGTTGGATCAGGTTCATTATCGGCATCGATTTTTACCGGGTTCGCACTAATATCGCATTTATTTGGCCTCTTTAATTCATGTATTTACTGATTTGAACATGATACTACACTTTGGTATTAAACTGATTTTGAACATGATACTACGCTTTGGCCGATGAAAAAGTTATCCGTCGATTTTTGAGGCCTCCACAGTTGCAAAGACGGAAAATAAAATAAATGAAGCTTTCTGGGCAAGGATGATTTCTTCCACTTACACCGGATAACCAACATGTGCTTGGCAAGGCGAATTCTCGCAGCCGCACTTGTTTAGGCTGTCCTACTTTATATTTTTACATATCTGAGCCCTCCGTGTTTAAAACTATTACTGTTTTGGCGCGGATCCGAAAGTTTTATTTATTTTATTGCTTTTAATAATATTGGCCGATGAAGGAATCCCCGTCTGATTTCCAAGGCCTCCTCTGTGCAAAAGACGGATTTATTTGCTTTGTTTGTTAATTTTTGCTATTATTTTAAAATTTATGTATTCCATTACTAATACTTTACTAAGTGTTTATGCAGGTATCCGGAGATGCATTTCAAAAAGAATGCCCCGGAGTTTATTTTATGTCGTATTTAATTTTATGTTTTATTATTTTGCATTGTATTTTATTTAAATTGTAAATTATGTAAAATGCTTAGAATAGGTAGAATAAAAAGAGCAATGAATAATTAACCTAGGTTTGAAAGAACAACCGCAAGTTAGCGGATCTTAAAGGGTGCCTAACCCCTTCCCTTTAGGATAATAAAGAACCCTGACTCAGAATCTTACTAATTTCGCAGACCATTAAATGGAAGTCATTTGTAGTATTTTATGCTACATTTTTAGTGTCCTAATTCACTATAATAATTAGGTGGCGACTCATAAAATACATTTAGAATCAACCATATGTAGCAAGAATCCCGCTTCGACTCCGGTTAAAATGGGGTGTTACAGCATGGCGACTCCACTGGGGATATCAGGTTCTTGATCATAACATACTCAGGTTAATTAAATATTGCACTTTATCTTGCTTTTATATTTGTTGTAAATATTTTATGTTGTTTGCTTTTATTTTGTAATTAACTACTTTAATTGCTACATTCTTTTATTGCTTTCCTTAAATTGTCATTCCGTTCATATTTCCTCCATTCTGGAAAATTAACACTATCACACACTACACGCGAGGTGCGCAGTGCATCAGCAAAATTCTTTCTTCAAAACCCAAATTTAGGAGAGTTGGTAATAGACGCGGAGAATCCGGTCCAACCGGTGGCCGCGTAGCCTTCTCACTCGAGTAGTCCGCTCGGGAACCATTGTGTCTAGTAAGCCAAATCTTAGAAAACTTAAGATAGAGCTATACCACTTTTTATTAAGTCATGCATGCATAAACCTTAGGTGGGTTAATCCTTGGTATTAACGCCACAATTAGAAATCCACCAAACTTGTCGACGGGTTTCACAACCCAACGACTCATTGGCATACTATGTGTAGCGTGATGATGATAGACGGATCCAAGCCTGGTCACGACACGTCAAAATTGGAAAAAGTGCACCGTCATTTGGTCGCCATTTCCAACAAAATATTGCAGTTTAACGGCTTGGACCTATTTATCATAATCCCGCATATTTGGCGTTTAGGCTCACCGCATAAGAGAGGTCCCAAGCATATTAGGGCACGCGCTTGATTTGCATGCTTTTGTTTATTATTGTTTGTCACTAGCAACTCAGACATATTGTTTAATTCAATAATCGCTCTTTTGTGATTCCGACTCGAGCATTTGTATTTTTGCATTTTTGCTTTCACATTGCAATCGTGACTTCATCACAGAATCACTCTTGAATAGCGCGACTTGGGCTTTGTGAAGCATCAACCACCAGTCCGGTCGAACCAATCAGGGGAGTCTCTGACTATATGGTCACACCCCTTCATTTTGTTATTTTATCATTTTCCTACTCTCACCTATTTCTCATATTTTTGCGGGAAGCGAAAGAAAACAAAAAAGAAAAAAAAAAAAAAAAAAAAGTCATCACAAGGAGCGAGAATTATGTTGACTAATAGAAGTCAGTTTATACCAGATTCAACGAGACATCGCTCTCAGTTCTTTTATACTTTGTATTTTTATTCATATTTGCAAACTCAATTGATATGTTTAGCGTTAATTACATAGTTCTTTCATATCATGCATTTTACAGCATAATTATTTCGAACTACGCGTGTCTGATTCTCACCACACGGTGTGATACGTAGGCAACTCATTTTGAGTTCGACACCACCACATAAATAAAAACAAAACAAAAAAAAAAAACAAAACAAAAAAAAAAAACGCATTCATTCATCATGTTTTCGGGCATTCATTTTACTTTGCATTCGTCCACAGTGGACAATCATTTATTTTTGCACAGCTTTATATTGCTATCCTTTTGATAAATTTTTCCAAGCATACGTTTTATAACATATTTGAACGAACTACGCGCTTTGATTCCTCGGCGGATACGTGAAATTCTATTCGGTTCGTACCATTTATTCAAAAAATACAAAAAAACAATTATTCAAAAATACAAAAAGAAGAAATACTTTATTCAAAAATATAAAAAAAAACATTTTTTTTTATATTATTGTTTAACTTTGTTGATACCAATACAGTTAGAGTTGTGCATTAAAAAAAAAAAAAAAAAGTGATAATCAGTATGGGTTGACTTTGTGGTAAACCATATATTCTTTTGGTACATCTTATTAATACCCGAGATAACATTGTCTTGCATGTTTCAAGATAAGAATGAAGCCGACCTCATCGTTTCATATGCATTGTGTGGTGAGTTATTTGAATAAGTTCAATTGCATTGCATTGTGATCTAGAACTTGGCTTGAATGTTTGTTGAGAAATCCTGAGTAACACTCTGTGTAGAAATGATCGTAGGCTTGCTTTGACCCGTTTGAGCATTTTCACCTACCAAATAACATTATCCCTAGTACACCCTTCGAGCCTAAAACCTATTTTTTTACAACCGCATATTACACCTACACCTTTCTCGAGTGCGTCGCAATATCCTCTCTTGCCCGACCTCCTCGAGTGCTTTAGAAATGTGCAGTTGATCGACAAAATTCTAGCTGAAGCTTGCAAAGACAAAAATTGTCAAAGTCTCAAAAACCAAAAGCAGAGATGACTTCACACAAAGATGAAATCAAAAGCCCCGATAAATAAATAAAAAAAAAAGGAATATATGACCCCGAAAAAAGGGGCTCGAAATGAAAGATTCAAAAGAAGTCAATACAGAAAAACTGGGACAAAAAGAAAGCAAGTCAGCATTAAAACACACAAATATCAAGCATGGACGTAGTCCAACTCTCGAGGAATGATTAGTCACTTTTACCCAAATGATATCCATTCCTTTCCCCAAGCCTACATTACAAGCCCGTGACAAGCCCTACATGATCTTATACTGAGGGTTCTCACATTAGTGGATACTTACATGACGGCCAAGCCTATGGTATCACAATTGCATGCATTGAACATCTTTTTGAGTGTGAGCGCAATTCTTTCAACGTCCCAAAATTCAAAATACTGAAATATATGTGTGAAATGGGACTTTCTTTCAGTGAGGGCATTTGAAACGTGAGATTACGTGTAGTTCGAAACCTTGGATGCAGCAGTGTGTCGCACACGTGTATGTCCGAGTACTATCCAAGTTGTGGGAATTACACCGAGTCAATCTCGATTAGATCAAATCAATAAAGAACATCCTTATGCACAATACTAATTGTTGGTATCAACGAGTCGAACGTAATGTCGCCTTCCATTTTTTCGAAAAAACAAATGTAATGCATATTACATAAAAATTATTTGGCATCACGAACTACGTCTCGACTGATTCCTCAACGGATACGTGGCGCCACATCGCTTTCGGTCCCACATCATTTTAAAATCATAAAATTCTTATTTTTGCGGCATGAACTACGCTTGACCGATTCCCTCGGCGGGATACGAGGCGTACCACATCGGCTTGGCCACACGCTTAGAAACATTTCTTCCTTGTTTTGCACATGACTCGATTTTGTGCATCGAGAATTTTGCATCCTCATATATTTTGCATCCATTACTACCTACACATGACTGTGCCATATTTTGAGGGTTGCATTATCATCTACTCAGTTGTACATTGTTCATATTCTCGCATTAGCTTTTCATTCATCATAAATTAAAACATAAAAAAAAAAATTAAAAAAAAATGCTTACCTGATCGCCTTGATAGCGTCAAGATGCAACCTTACCCAGTTCAACATCTTCATTACGAACCGACATTTTAAGGAATTCAGTGCAAGAAAATGGCAATAGATAGGAAAAAGCAGGCCAACTAGGTCTTCAGTGCAAACCAAGAATGCAAGCGTCAAGAGCCAAAGCTACAGAGTCGACGCTAATCAACCATTCATTTCCTAAAAAACTCATAAGTTTTCTTTGAGTGCAGGATCTTCATATCAGCAAAGGCAGAAACACAACAATAAACCCATGCGGGTCACAAATGCACAACGTCTATGCAATGACGCTATCTCAACCCAGACGGGTCACAAAGCAGGTACGCCCCTAAACCAACGCCTTTTCATTTTTTTAAGCCTATGCAACGGCTTCATTCATGTTTCGTCCATGCAACGACGAGCATCTGCATTGCGTCCATGCAACGACGCCTTTTCATTTAAGCCTATGCAACGGCTTCATTCATGTTTCGTCCATGCAACGACGAGCATTCAGATTGCGTCTATGCAACGACGCCATTTTATTTTAAGCCTATGCAACGCTTCATTCATGTTTCGTCCACGCAACGACGAGCATCTGCGATTGCGTCCATGCAACGACGCTTTTCATTTAAGCCTATGCAACGGCTTCATTCATGTTTCGTCCATGCAACGACGAAAGACCGTGATCAAGGCCTATGCAACGACGCCATTTTATTTTAAGCCTATGCAACGGCTTCATTCATGTTTCGTCCATGCAACGACGAGCATCTGCATTACGTCCATGCAACGACGCCTTTTCATTTAAGCCTATGCAACGGCTTCATTTATGTTTCGTCCATGCAACGACGAGCATCTGCATCGCGTCTATGCAACGACGCCTTTTCATTTTAAGCCTATGCAACGGCTTCATTCATGTTTCGTCCATGCAACGACGAGCATCTGCATTGCGTCTATGCAACGACGCCATTTTATTTTAAGCCTATGCAACGGCTTCATTCATGTTTCGTCCATGCAACGACGAGCATCTGCATTGCGTCTATGCAATGACGCCATTTTATTTTAAGCCTATGCAACGGCTTCATTCATGTTTCGTCCATGCAACGACGAGCATCTGCATTGCGTCCATGCAACGACGCCTTTTCATTTAAGCCTATGCAACGGCTTCATTTATGTTTCGTCCATGCAACGACGAGCATCTGCATTGCGTCCATGTTTCGTCTATGCAATGATGAGCATCTGCATCGCGTCTATGCAACGACGCCATCAACATCTACAATAACCATGTTCTCTTCAGCACCACATCACCTGCAACCCAGTGTCAATCATACTTCGACACTGGGACATTTTTTTAGTCAGCGTCAGCTTTGCTTGTTATTTTTTTTTTCTTTTTTTTTCTTTTTTTGCATCACAACGACCCAGTGTCATCGTGATCTGACACTGGGACATTTTTGGGTTTGCATCATCCCTATTTTTGAGTTCTAGTTTATAAAACAGGACAAAATTGGCTACAAGTCAACATCTTTGTCCGAAGATTCTTCCATCATCCCCGTACAAAGAGGGACATGCTGTTGACAGTCAATTTTGACCCGTTTTTTGTATATTTTCGTGCAATTTTAAGTATTTTAGCACACCTCATTTTAATCGTTATTTTGCATATTTTTACATAATATTCTATGTTTATTTCTTCACAAAAATGACATTGCATCTTTTATTTTTAAATTAAGCATTATGTCGTTGTTAATATTATGTTTTTATTATTGTTATACCGTCGTTTTTATTTTAATAATATTCGCATCTTTTAAGTAATTAATCGACCGCATTTTTACTTTTAATCGTGCCTTAAACATGTCTTTAAAATTGCATTTTATTATTATTGTATCGGCATTTGAATTTTAATAATCTTGCATCTTTTTTAAATAATTGTCTTTTAAATAATTAACCACTTTGCATTTTTTCAAACCACCCAAATTAAGACACAATTTGATCACCAAATCCAACACTATTATTAATTTCATCCAAACACTCTCTTTTCATTTCCCAAAACAATACCCCACTTTTATTTCCCAAATACCAAACCCTAACACACACCCCTATATATTAAACTTTCCCCCCCAACACAAAGAAAAAAGCAGTCGCAATATACCTTTCCCTCTCTCTCATTTTTATTATTTTTTCAAAACCTCTCAGCATTGTCTCACTCTCCTCTCTATTACCCTAGCCGCAGCACTACCCTAAGGGCCCTCTCCTCTCCAGCACAAAAACCTAAAGCCACCATCACTGCCGGCGAACGTCGCCACCATCCTGTCGCCACTACCCGTCGACCACCACTCGCCTCACCCGTTGAACTCCCACCACCGCCGCCATCGTTCTATCACCCCATCGCCGAGCTTTAAGCTCCAAGAAACCAACCCAACATCACCATCGAATTGTTGTCGACAACCACCGGTGGCGCCGCTCGGCGTTAGCCGCGAAGTTGACGCCACCCTCCCTTTGTTCTCTATTGAATCTGACCAGATGTTAAACTCCGGTGACACTACTGGTTCTGTGATGTTCTTTCATCTAATCTCTGTTTCATTGATTTTGTGTCGGAGAGAAATGCTCCGGCGATTCGATTGGTTTCCGTTACTGTTTTGGTTTTTGTTTATTGGACTGATTATGTTATTTGGTGTTCTTGTTGGACTGTGATTTTATGTTGTCTCGACGGGTTTTAAAACACCTGTTGAACTCTGTTGGTGGGGATCTGCTTGCCCGTTTTGTTTAATGGACTGGTTTGTCGATTTAGATGGTGTTTCTTTTCTGATCCGGGTTGAGTTCTCTGATTTTTGGCGGATATTTCTGATTTTGGTTCAGATTCGATTCGGGTCAGGTCATTGAACTGGGTCGGGTCTTGATCCGGTGAATTTTGTTTCACTATTGCTTGATGTTTCGCACCCTCACTGCTGCTTGTTGTTTCGATGTTTGTTGGATCAGGTTCATTATTGGCAGACTGATTTTTACTGGGTTCGTACTAATATCAGACGATTTTGCCTCTTTAATTCATGTATTTACTGATTTGAACAAGATACTACACTTTGGTATTAAACTGATTTTGAACATGATACTACGCTTTGGCCGATAAAAAAGTTATTCGTCGATTTTTGAGGCCTCCACAGTTGCAAAGACGGAAAATAAAATAAATGAAGCTTTCTGGGCAAGGATGATTTCTTCCACTTACACCGGATAACCAACATGTGCTTGGCAAGGCGAATTCTCGCAGCCGCACTTGTTTAGGCTGTCCTACTTTATATTTTTACATATCTGAGCCCTCCGTGTTTAAAACTATTACTGTTTTGGCGCGGATCCGAAAGTTTTATTTATTTTATTGCTTTTAATAATATTGGCCGATGAAGGAATCCCCGTCTGATTTCCAAGGCCTCCTCTGTGCAAAAGACGGATTTATTTGCTTTGTTTGTTAATTTTTGCTATTATTTTAAAATTTATGTATTCCATTACTAATACTTTACTAAGTGTTTATGCAGGTATCCGGAGATGCATTTCAAAAAAGAATGCCCGGAGTTTATTTTATGTCGTATTTAATTTTATGTTTTATTATTTTGCATTGTATTTTATTTAAATTGTAAATTATGTAAAATGCTTAGAATAGGTAGAATAAAAAGAGCAATGAATAATTAACCTAGGTTTGAAAGAACAACCGCAAGTTAGCGGATCTTAAAGGGTGCCTAACCCCTTCCCTTTAGGATAATAAAGAACCCTGACTCAGAATCTTACTAATTTCGCAGACCATTAAATGGAAGTCATTTGTAGTATTTTATGCTACATTTTTAGTGTCCTAATTCACTATAATAATTAGGTGGCGACTCCTTAAAATACATTTAGGAATCAACCATATGTAGCAGTAATCCCGTTTCGACTCCGGTTAAAATGGGGTGTTACACCCCCTATATGGCTAAAAGACTTTGTCACTACAACTGCAAATAGTGTACTTTATCCCATTACTAATTACATTTCCTATGACAACATAAAACCTACTTATCAAGCCTTCTTAAGCTCCTTCTCTGCTCTAACAGAACCCAAAAATTATATGGAAGCCTCAAAAGACCCTAGGTGGGTAGATGCTATGAAGGCTGAAATATCTGCCTTACAAGAAAACCACACTTGGAAAATTGTCCCTCTACCAAAAGGAAAACAACCAATAGGTTGTAAATGGATTTACAAAATCAAATATAAAGATACTGGTGAAGTTGAAAGACTGAAAGCTAGACTTGTTGCAAAAGGTTATACTCAACAAGAAGGTATTGATTATCAAGAGACATTCTCTCCTGTGGTAAAAATGGTTACTATAAGGACTATTTTATCCATTGCTGCCTCCAGGGGGTGGTATATTCATCAAATGGATGTCTATAATGCCTTCCTTCAAGGAGATTTATTTGATGAAATTTATATGACTCTGCCACAAGGCTTTAGTAGTCAGGGGGGCAGTAACAATAATAATGTGTGTAGACTTACTAAGTCCTTGTATGGGCTCAAACAAGCACCTAGACAGTGGAATTTCAAGCTTACAGAGGCCTTAATAAAGATGCAGTTCAGACAGTCTGAGTTTGACCATTCATTGTTTCTGAAACAGAGCACTCATGGTACAATAATCATACTCATTTATGTGGATGATATGTTAATTACAGGGGACAATATAAAACTCATAAAGGAGACTAAACAATCTCTGCATAGTGTCTTTAAAATGAAAGACCTGGGAGATCTAAGGTATTTTCTAGGAATAGAATTTGCCAGATCTAGTAAGGGTATCATTATGCATCAAAGGAAATATGCCTTAGAACTTATCTCAGAATTAGGACTAGCTGCTGCCAAACCCATTAACACACCCACTGATTCTAATATGAAACTTACCACAAAAGAGTATGATGAGTATAAGAAAAGGCAGGTTCCAGATACAAGACACAGTGTCACTGGTGATGATCCAGTAAGTGATATCAGTTCATATCAAAGGATAATTGGTAAGTTACTTTATCTTACCCTCACTAGACCAGACATTGCTTATAGTGTGCAAACACTTAGTCAATTTTTACAAACCCCAAAGAAGTTACACTATGATGCTGCAGTCAGAATAGTAAGGTATGTGAAAGGTAAACCAGGACAAGGTGTACTGTTATCCAGTAACAAACAAGATACACTAACTAGCTATTGTGATGCAGATTGGGCTTCATGCCCACATACTAGAAAATCTGTTACAGGTTACTTAGTAAAGCTTGGAGACTCCCTAATTTCCTGGAAGTCCAAGAAGCAAAGTACAATCTCACGAAGCTCTGCTGAAGCAGAATACAGGAGTCTTGCTAGCACCACTGCTGAAATCACTTGGCTGCTAGGGCTACTGAAGGGCATTGATGTGAATGTCAAGCTACCGCCATCGTGTACGCATGCGAAATCAGCAATTCAAATGGCAGCAAACCCTGTGTTCCATGAAAGGACCAAACATATCGAGATTGACCTTCACTTCATTAGGGAGAAGATTCGAAAAGGAATGGTGCAAACTGAATACATCAACACTACTGAACAGCCAGCAGATATACTGACAAAAGGGCTAACCAGATTACAACACCTTCATCTCAGTTCCAAGCTGGGATTGCTAGATATATTCGAGCACCCACCTTGAGGGAGGCTGTTGAAATACTCACTGCAATCTGAAGGCCCAAGTTATTCATTTAGGCCAGCCCAATATTTACTTAGGCCAGCCCAATGTTGTAATATAACCGAATATACAAGGCCTGCATCAGTAGCCCATTACCCTTGTAATAATATCTGCAAAAGAAAAGCAAGTGGAAGACAGCTGTATAAGTGTCTTGAACACGCTGCCTTCCACAGGCTTTTCAGTAGATTCTCTTCCTACTCTCTTTCTCTGAAGCACAAAAGTGTGTGCAGTAGTAAAAAACGAGGGTTTGTCCTCCTTCCCTTCCTCTGAAATAAAGTGTAAGCTTACCATATCCGAACCTCCATTAATGAAGATCTTGCTAAGAGTTGTGTAATACTGCGTGCTTAGTGTATTTGTGGTCTTACCTTCAAAGCTCTTTGTGCGGTAAACTCTAAAGAGGACAACCTCCGTCAAACCTTAGGTTACTCCTCTTCTTGCATGTCGTCTGTGTTACTGACATGGACAGACTTCTCAACACATACATTCATCATACACATTTCTTCATCTTATGATGATATATATAGTTTCCAAGATTGCTACTATTTTCCTTCATTTAGTACCAAAAAATTAAAAGGGCTTGTAGATAAAAGGTTTTAGAAACTGAAAGGGTAAAGAATGGATCTTGAGTCTAACTCAACCCAAAAAATTAAGGTTTTTCAATGGAGCGGGACGGGTTGGGTCGAGGTGTGCGGGGTCGGGATCTGGCGGGGTTGGGGGTAGGTTAGGGTCTGGCGGGGTGTGCCTCCGCCCCGTCCCGATCCAAAGGGGTCGGGGTCGGGGTGGGATCGGGGTCGGGGTGGAGTCCGGTGGGGTCATTTTTATTTGCCTTTAAATTAAATAAATAAATAAATAAATAAATAACACACATACACAACAAGATAGTTTAATTAAAACATCTCAAGACTGTTTTTGTGCCTCTTATATTATTCGACTAGAAGTATGATTTTTTTTTTGTAATACAATTTCAAAATTGCAACTTCGTGATATTGAAAGTTGCAAATAAATAATTAAAAGAATTACATTTTAAGAAACACGTTTTCTAGTTTCTTTATAATGTCTTGTGGTTCTTTGGTTGGAATTGGTATATCTTGGTCAAATTGGACGACGTCGCTTGCATATCCGTCGAATAAGATTTCGTTGTAGTTGTAGTCTTCTTCTTCGTCGATCTCCGGTTGGCAACACCTCCTACGCTCCGCACGAATCCAGTCTCTAATGAGTCTCCTGTCAATGAATGTATGTGCTCCCCTATTTGAAATCTTCTCGCAAAAAATGCACTTTCGGGCGCTGTTGATGACGCTTGAATGTTCAACACATCTCGGGCCATCTTTGCTAGTGTTGAAAAATTCTTCTCATTCTTCTTCCAGTATTTTAGCAAGTTTTCACGTCCCTCTTCATATTCAATTTTTTCGTACGATACAACACCCTACAAAACAAAAACATCTAACTCGCTAATTTGGTTAGAAACGGTACCACTATTCATTCTCTGTCTGAGGCTTTGAATACTAGCCGCAGAAACAACATGTCGTTTTTGGGGTTGTGTTGAAGAAGAAGAAGATGACATGAAAGTCGGTTGGTTGCTAGCACTTTCTTGTTGGTAATGCGTATATTTTTTTTTTACATTCATCTTGAATGCTAGACAACATTTCTTCTCTACTTATTTCAACAGGTGGTGGGTCATTTGGATTTTTAGGAGTTGGATGTGGAAGTGTAGCTATGCCATCGTAAATAGTTTCAACAAGATTTTTACAACCGTCTAGTTTAATAGACGGATTTAATACAACACTACTCAAAAATATTGGGGGAATAGGAATAAAATATTTTTTCATTTTTTAAAATATTTTTTAATAGGTTCCTTATAAGCTGGTTTTGCCATATATTCACTAAGTAATATAAATATTAGAGCTATATAAAATAACATTGATGAAATAGTAGGATAATAATCCCGGAAAATTCTTTAGTAGCTAGATAAAATTTCTCTAAAAATATATTAAGTTCTAAAATTGTATCTCAATCGGAATCTATAAGCATATCACTGGGATTTCAATTACGGGCGTTAAAATTTTTGGTTATAGGTTGTCTATACTCATAAGCAACACGTAGTTGGTTGTATAAATAATTTCATCTAGTGCATACTTCTTCAGGAACTTTTCTGTAAGCTAGACCACAATCGTGATAAGTTTTTTTATATTCTTTTAGTCGTTGTATTATATTATTTTTAAAAATATAGTTTATAGCAATTTAAATTTTTGAAAGAATGTCTTCAAAAAGTTTTATATCATCATTTACAACTAAGTTATAAATATGACATGCACATTTTATATGAAAATGATCTGGAAAAGATGGAGTTAAGACAATTTTTAATATTCTAACAGCAGAAATATTAGAAGAAGCGTTATCTAATGTAATAGTCATGACTTTATCACTTATGTCATAATAAACGCAAACAGAAAAAATATTTTCTTGAATAAAAATACCAGTGTGCCTTTCATCAATATATCTATATACTAAAATACGTTTTTGCATAGACCATTTATAGTCTATTCAATGACATGTTACATTTAAATAATCATGATCGTTAGTACTGCGGCCTATATCAGATGTGATAGATACTTTTTCAGAGTAATGATATAAATAATAACGTAAATATTGTTGATATTCGTGTGCTAATTTAAAAACATCTCTCCTAACAGTTGATCTAGGAAAACTGTTATAAGCAGGATTGTACATTGATCTTATATAATGAATAAAACCAGGAGAATCAGGAAATGAAAAAGGCAAACCCTCCACTGCAACTAATTTTGATAATTCTTCCCTATCTTTCATTTTATCATATTTAGGGCCTACAACTGCCCCAGTCATAGGGTCAATTTGACTCTGTACCTGGTGCGGGACAGTATGTGAAGCTTGTCCCGACTCAGAGGTCATTTCTGACTCACCCTTCACTTGAGCCTTATATTCTTCCCACCTAGCTTTATGTTTGGTATTCAAATGCGTAGTTAAACCTCCTGTCCCGCCATGACCTCTTCCTATTTTGAATTTAGAAATATTTTTACAAATTGTGCATCTAGCAGCTTCATTTTGTATGTGTCTATCAAAAAAAGCCCATACAAGTGATGTTAATTTTCGTTCTGGTGGATCTCGTCTCATACTAGGGGGAATAGGAGCCGTTCCAGGATGTGCTTGCGGAAACAATGAGATCATCAACATAAACTATAAGATAGACTTGAATGTCTGTCAATCAGTATTCTATATGATGTGATGAGGAGCATTAGTTGACGTATCATCTAGATTAGTTGGTGTGTCATCTAGATGTTCTAAATTAAACTCTTGTTGATTTTCAGAAAATATCTCATCGTCTAAATCTACCGGTACTTCAGGAAAATTTTGAGTATCAATAAAATCATCCTGTATATGAGGAATATGATGACTAGAAGAAGGACTCTTGCCCTTGTCACCCATACTAGAACCAGACATATCCAACATACCTCTTAATCCTTTCATTATAATTTATGCTAATAAATAGTTAAAGATAATGAAATTAAGTGCGCTAATTAAAATAAAGAAACAATAATAATTTAATAAATGAATGAATGTACCAAACGCCGACGTAACGTCGACGTGTAATCGAGAGATGTTGAAAATTAAAACTTTGCTTAACGGATGATCCTCAAGCTAGTTGTCAATTCCCAAATGAATAAATTAAATTGAATATTTAGAAGACAATGTAAAGAGAATGAGAGATTATTAGAGAGATTGTAATTGTAGGAAGATTTGTGAGAAAGAATAAAGAAAACTGAAGTATTTATAGTTGAAAAAATTGGGTTAAAGTGTAAATATAATAACTTAAGGGTTAAAAATAAATATTAGGGGGTCGGGGGGTGGGGGGAGGGGTATTTGTCCGTTGCACAACGGACAAATTGGTACAAAATCGTTGTGCAATGGATAGTTAGGGGTCGGATGGGGTGGGGAAGGGTCGGGTCCGGCCTGCCGGTGTCGGGGTGGGTCGGGCTGGCCTGGGTGGGGTCAGTTTTTCATCGGCCCAGATCGGTACCGATCTGATATCGAAAATCGATATACCGATATCTTGACAGTCGGGGTGGGGTCGGGCGGGTCAGTGCCTGCCTGGCTCAGATATTCGCCCTTTGGACAGCCTTACCAAAAGCTAGCTTATACGGTGAGGATTGTCCAAATCCATATAAGGAGTTCATGTTCTCATTCCATATCCGATGTGAACTCTTAACAGAAAGCTTAATTGCATAGTAAATATACGGGTAACAATGCATTAACACAGCATTAGTGGGGAATACGTATAGACTGTATATGCTCAACGTTAGTGTTTTGGTTAGCTAATATTCTTAAATGTCTTCCCTATTTTATTTAGCAATAAATGTGAGCAATTATAGATTTATTGATATAGTCGTTTTAATTTTCAGCAAATATTTTGAGCGAAATATAAGAGTAAAATATCAAAAAATTGACAAAAAGGATATATACTAATAATGGTTATAGAGATGTCACATCATCTTGTTTATGACTAACTTTACATTATATATAGATTATGCAGCGAAATTCGAATAGTCAGTGAGTTTCAAATAAGGGGAAAAAGTAAAACTCAATTATTTAGTATCCTTTCATTTACATCGTATCATATTATTCCATTATGCTTATTTGGATTTTATTTAGTTACTCATTTAAGATTTTGTTCTATCCTTGTTTTTTTTTCTACACCTAGATGACTTCTTTTAGAGCGGAATTATTAGATAGATTAAGCGAGTCATTATGTGTCAAGAATGGATTTTATTCGATAGATTAAGCGAGTCATTATGTGTGATTTTGGGCCTAACTCAGCCTCAAAAACTAGCTTGTAGGGTGAGGATTGTCCAAGTCCATATAAGGAGTCTATGTTCTCATTATATTACTGATGTGAGACTCTTAACACTCCCCCGCATGCCCAGACCCCGTTAACTGGAGCGTGAATAATATAATTGTTGGAAATTTGTTTATTAAACGTGAAATAAAGTTAATCCTATTAACTATGACTCGCACAATAGGGGCACCGCACGTCGAAAACGTCATTTCCACACACGTGTACATAAAGTACCAAAGATCGTAATTTCCTTAATGGAAGAGATATTGGTACGCATATGAATTGTTTGAGACGTAAGATAATAGATGGTTATTGACCAAATGACAATGGTTTCACACTGGTAAGTGAAGGAAGACGTGTACAATGTGTAAAATATGAAACGAGTCTGAAAAAACGTCGCGGAGCCTCGAAGGGTCACGACGCCTTAACGTCTGAGTCGCGACGCTCGAAACTCTCTGAAGCTTCGGCGTCGCGGCGCTATGGACGTTTCAGACCGTTGGAGAAGACATAAAAACTTATTTTTGGACTGGCTTTGGAGCTTTAATTCTCCATTATTTGGCTCATGAATTCAGCCATTATTTGGCTCATGAATTGTAACTCCACAATCAAGGCTATTACATGGTCTTTATTGGTCATTACTTGGCCATGTGGAAGGTCATTTTCTCCACACTATAAAATGGAACCTTGGGCTCATTTGCAACACACACAACAATTAACAATTTCAGAAATTGTTTTCCTCTCTTGCAATCTCCAAACACTCAAAGATCTTTCTTCCTAAGCGAACACTTGAGTCTCCTTTACTCACTTGTTTGATTGTTGTTTTATCTTGGGAGATAAGTGCAAGTCATTTACTTTGTTCATTTCCAGATTTCTAACATCCTTGTTTGTGTTGTTGTTACATTCTCATTTTCTTGTTACTACACATTTTACTCATGATAATTTGGGGGCCCAACATCAATGAACAAAGAATTGGAATAGGTCTGACTCTGATACCATGTCAAGAATGGATCTTGGGTCTAACTTAACCCCAAAAGTTAGCTTGTAGGGTGAGGATTGTCCAAGTCCATATAAGGAGTTCATGTTCTCATTTCATTAACGATTTGAGACTCTTAACCTTATGTTCTAATTGCTCTGCTAGCTACACAAGTGATGCAAAGCCATATGTTAGATATAGATACTAAAGATCTCTTTTTACATGATAATCGGATTTGTAATGGTGTATGTGACTAAGAGTAGTGATTTTACACAAATGTTTAATTTATTAGAAAAAATACACTCAATATTGCATCAAATCAAATAATTTAATATTTAAAGTTATAATTCGTATAAATATATAAGTATTACTTAATCATAATAAATGATAAATGAATATATAAAAAGACGTTGTAAATGATTCCCTATAGATGTAGGGTTTTTTCGAGTTCGTACACGCAGCGGAATTTGAAAATTTATGTTTCAAATCCGACGATGGTCAAACTGTAGGATGATTATACAAAGTAAAAGGCACAAAGAAATAATGTAATACTTCGATGGAAGACTTGCATTGTAGATAGCAACTTGGAAATCTGGAGCTTTGTGTAGTCCGAGAGTGCGCACGCAAATGTCCCTCGATTTGCAAGAACTGAAACTTCGATGTAATTGCTAAGTCTTGGAATGCTAGGGATTCCGACAGAGCTTTAGAAGAGATTAGTCTTTTGCTTTTGGTGTGTTGAAATGGGAGGGAAAACCCTTTATAGTTGTAAAAGACAACTTAGGGTACCCCATGGGTCAGCCCATATAACAAGTCAGTAGAATGGGCCAGTGAGTCAGACCCACTGGAAGCCTCAACACCGCGGCCCTGGATAAGTGGCACCGCGATGCCCACGTGCGTTTTTGGCACCGCAACCCTAAATCAAGGGCACCACGGTCATGTCCCATTTTCTGCCTCGTTTCCATTTCTAATGTCCCGGTCATCAACCGAACATATATATAATCTCTCTCTAATTACATCCTTCAATCGACGGAATATTTGACTTAGTGTTACCCTTCAGGACTTTACATATCGACACTAATTATATTAGGGTCTACTGATCGGTGTATTTTATATACACCTTTTGAGTCAGTTTTAGTTAGTCTTTTGTCCCGTTTTGCACATATAAGTGTTGTATTAGGATAGTTTTCCTTTCTATTGAGTCAAAGTGGTTAAAATTGCCAAATGGCGGAAAAGGAGCTAAAAGAGGGCAAAAGAGGAGATGCCAGAGCTGAAAACAGAGAAAGTGGCGAACGAGAGTGAAATCTGCACCAGTAGCGGCCTCCTCTGATCAAAAATCGCGGCGCCACTATTCGAGAGGCTGCAGAAGACTTCGTCGCGGCGCTCGCATGCCAGATATCGTGGCGCGCCAAAACACCCGACGGATTGCAGAACTTCCGTGCCGCGCGCTCGCATGCGCGGGCGCCGACGCGGAAAAATTAGGTCTTTTGACGAAATTCTGGGCCAGGCCTGAAGGAAAAGAGGGAGGCGGTTTGCAGCCTATAAAAGGAGAACCCTAGGCAGTTTTTGAGGGTTCCCCTTCTTGCACAACACAAGACTTTTGCTTGGAGATTGGATACCATTAGTTTAGTAATTTCTTTTCCTTTCTTGTTCGTTATTTCATTTTGTATGATGAACATGGAATTAGTTCTTGTCATGTCAATGGCTAGGAACTAATTCTCTTATAGGGCTTTCCATTGTTGAATTGCTATAAACTTATGTTATAAATTAATGCATGCTTATGGTTATTTTTCCTATTGTGAGATCTATCCAATAATTGAGTTGAATTCTTGGTAATTAATTGACAACTAATTATCACTATATGATTTCTAATCGATTCTCGAAAGGGGGATTGTGAATATCTTGTAAGTTGGGTAGACATTCTTGGATTGGGGATGAAAATACCTCAATTATTTATGTAAGCGTTGATGAGAGGCTTAACAACCCTAATTTTGCGCATTGTGCGTGGCCAACTAGGTTTTGTTCTTAATCCTCCTATAGAGTTATCTTTATCACCGAAAGGTAGGTAAGGTGCGATACTGGGGTTGAGTGTTTATATAACCCTAACGGGAGTATAAAACGATTTCGTAAACCTGCTTTCTCCAAAAGAAGAATACCATAAGTTAATGCATTAGTAAGTAGCATAAGCGGATAGTAAGGATACATGGAAGCCCTATTCTCATCACCACTGAAGTAAATCTTTATATTTAAATAGCTTGCATAATTCTTAGTTATAAACAACAAATCAATTATCAATTCACCAAATAGATACTCGAAAATAGATAGTTGGTAATTGAACCCAAATCCTTGTGGACGATATTCGGTCTTATCAAGACTATACTACTTGTCACGATAACGTGCACTTGCGTTTAAAGTGTGTGCATCTTACCGCGCATCATCTACACAGAACTCCTAGACTGCGCCGGAAGATGAACTCAATATGTAAAGTTTAGCTACACGAACATGTAAACTGAACCTCTATGTGGGAAGATAAAATCCTTTCATTCATGACACACTCAATCAAGCTTACGATTTGTCAAGTGTCTATCCATATGGCTTGATCATTATACCTCATCTATATTAGTTGACAATATGACCATATCAAAGACATGTCCATTGCATTGGCCAATGACTTAGTTAACCTAATACCATATGAGTATCTGAGTGTTCACTTGAATATACATTGAAGGAATGAATCCTAATCTTGGCTCACATACCACCTTTAATCTACTTCGTAATGTACCCAAAACAAGCCGCGTCTACAAGGCATTTGAGCTTAGGACAGGATCAAAGTACATTACTCTGTAAACAAGGTGATATTGACCTAAAGTCTAAGGACTTCTATCTCCCATATGCCGATAACATTATAGACATATAACAAAACAGTACATCAGCAGGGTATACCAATACTTTAACAAGTATTCATGTGTACATCATGAGTTGACATAACTCGTAGCAAGTGAGACATACTACATCCCCAACGATATGATGTAGACCACATGTCGACATATCGCATATCATCGATATCTCAATCTCGATGATCATTAGTCGAGGTAATTTAAGAGTTACGTTATAACATTAATTCTCACATTATCAATAAACACGTAAACTCTAGGAATGCATTTATAGAATATTATAAACAATAAACTAATAATTCAACAAATACAAATGTCATAATATTAATCGTCATTAATATAAATATGAATGTGTATAAAATATATTTTGTCCTAATACAAATTATCTCTAGGACATACATATACTTTCAATCTCCCACTTGGCCTTGAGCCAATCACCAACATATCTAATGCCCATGTTCACAAAATGATCATTATGCTTCACCAAGCTTAATGGTTTAGTAAACGGGTCTGCTATATTATTGTCTGTTGGAACATAATCTATCCTAATATATTCAGCTTCCACCATCTCTCGGAGAATGTGGTATTTCCTCGGTACATGCTTGTTTCTGTTAGTTGATATTGGTTCCTTTGCTTGTGCAATAGCACTAGTGTTGTCACAATAAATGGTTATTGGACAACTAGCACTTGGAACAACCCCTAGTTCCTTCAGGAACTCAAAAATCGCGACAGCTTCCGATCCAGCAATGTACTTCGCTTCAGTAGTCGAGTCAGCAATAGTATCTTGTTTGGAACTCTTACAGCTCACTGCTCCTCCATTGAAAATGAACGTGTAACCAGACTGGGATTTGAAATCATCAACATCTGTCTGGAAACTAGCATCGGTGTACCCAGTGGCAACCGGTTTATCTCCTCCACCATAGACTAAGAAGTAATCTTTAGTAAGTCTGAGATACTTAAGAATACTCTTGACTGCTTTTCAGTGTTCCTCACCAGGATTCTGCTGGAACTTGCAAGTCATACTAAGTGCAAAGGCCACATCTGGCCTAGTACAGGTCATGGCATACATGATCGATCCTATAGCTAAAGCATAAGGTATCCTCTTCATGCGCTCAAGTTCTACAGCACTAGAATGGCAGCCTTCTTAGATAACTTGATGTCTTGACCCATTGGAAGACCGCCTTTCTTGGAATTCTCCATTGAAAAACGTCTAAGCACTTTGTTTATGTAGATTGACTGTGACAGCCCCAACAATCTATTAGGTCTATCTCTATAGATCCTAATTCCCAGAATGTAGCAGGCTTCACCTAAATCCTTCATCATGAAGGTCTTGGACAACCAATCATTAACTGACTGCATGAAAGTCTTATTGTCTCCCATTATCAATATGTCATCAACATATATAATAATGAAGGAAATACCTTCATCCTTGCGTTTTATATAAACGCAAGGATCCTCTTTGCTTCTGACGAAATCAAAAAATTTGATAGCTTTGTCAAAGCAAATGTTCCAACTCCTAGAGGCTTGCTTAAGCCCATAAATGGACTTCTGTAGCTGTTAGGCGTATTTTGTACACGCCTTTTGAGTCATGTTTTATTGGTATTTTACTTGTTTTTGTTGAGTTTAGTATAGTAGTAGGTTTTTTTTCTTTCTTTTGAGTCACACCGGTGCAAAAAGGCAAAATTGCAAAAAGGAACGAGAAATGGGCAGAAAAAGTGCTCCCGAGGCGAAAAGGACGAAAGTTGGCAACTCAGTGCGAAAGAAGTCAGCACCGCGGTGCCATCAGACAGAACCGCGGTGCCATATTTACCGAGGAGCCACAGGACTTTCAGCACCGCGGTGCCATTTGTGCTGAGTAGCTGCAGGAGTTTCGACACCGCGATGCCGGTATACAGAACCGCGGTGCCAACGCGGGAAATTTCAGTTTCGAAGGTAAATTGGCTAAGGGCAGATTGGTTCATAGGCCACGAAAATTAGAGGATATTTAAGCCCTAGGGATTAATGTTATGGGCAGGTTGGTCATTCTACAACACAACACAACACAAGATGAATTTGGAGCTACAATTGGAGACTTTGTTCTACGTAATTTTCTTTCTTTCGTTTTTAATTCAGTTTATGCATGGATATTGTCGCGCCCTTTTCCGGCCGCGGCTTTATTTTCTAAACTCCTGCTCAAATAAAAGGTTAGAAAATAAAAGCTAAAATGTTTTTAAAAGAATGCTAAAATGTTAAAAGGGTTCGCGGAGTCGCCACCTAATTAGTTTGGGTGAATTAGGACACCTAAATGCTTAACTAGTTTAAAGTAAAACATTAACTCCATTTTAATGGTCTGCTAAACTTAATGAGATTCTGGGCGAGGGTTCTTTATTATCCTAAAGGGAAGGGGTTAGGCACCCTAAAGGATCCGCTAACTTGCGGTTATCCGTTCAAACCTAGGGTTAATTATTTATGCTAAGATGCAATGTTGAAAGGTGTTTTAGTAAAAGAATATATTTTGGTAAAAGATTTATAAGACCAGTGCTATGGAAATACATGTAAAGTTTAAAAACATGCATTTGTAGTATTTAAATAAAAGATGAAAAATATAATGATCTTTGTTTAAAATATATAAAAAAAATTAAGAAACAAAATGTGTTCATAGAGTAGTTTAAGAATATATGAAAGACTCTATTACCTAAGGCATATATGTGGTATAGCGTAATGTAGAGGTAATAATGCAAAAAAATAATAATACGAAATCATTATGATAAAGTATGTGCTTATAAAATAAGATGTGAAAAATGTCTATTATGCAAAGACTAACAAATCGATTTAAATAATCTTTCCTATATGAATACTAATAGGATTTAAAAATGGATATCTCATGTTAGAGAAACTATATTTTAGCTACCTAAAATGATTATAGGAGTGAAAATTATTTAATGGTTAGTATGATTTAAGTAATGTGTGACAACTAAAGATAATTAGCTTAAGGAGAATGAATTTCTAACGTCAAACTACTTTCTAATGGCAATCCAAAGTTTAACTATTCTAAGTGTATTATTAATGAATGTAGCGTTAGACAATTAATTTACAATAAATGAATAGGGAAAGGATATGAATTAATAAGGATGACTCGAAGAAGTGGCGATGTAATTTCGCCTGCGGCTTGGAATTTCTGGAGCAAAGATAAATGCACATAGATGTGGGTCTTCACGTTTGCCACGATGAGTTTCACCATGTGACTCTTCATTCGGCTCCGGTGCATTTCATGTAAAAAAGAATAAGAAAAGATAAGGATTAATATATATTCCAGCCTTATCAACCGCTCTTACTTGATGTGCCAATAAAATATTATGCAGTGTATGGATTCATACTATATAACACAAATAATCCTACAAAGCCACTCTACACATTTTTACTCTACAAAGCATTTTGACAGTTTCCTTGTATCCCTAATTTGCATAAAAAAACAAGAAAGATTTTTTTTGTTCTCATTCAACAATTGTAATCAAATAAACACAGAAATTAAACCAAGGACGACGAGGTCATATTAGACACATGCTAAGGGAATATAAATTCACTGACATGGTAAACAAAGATTGCAGTGAGTATAATGATAACTTCCGAATAACAGACAATGCTGGAAACCAATACCTTTGAAATGCACACAAACTCCAACTAATATTCCTACTTCAAATAATCTCAAGACATGATAACTTGTCATGATCATACTTTGCAGGTCTAATTAAACAATAGAATCTTTTCTGTATACTAGTCATAATTATGGGAGTTAGACAAATACAGTCTTAAGTTCGATCCTGCAGATTTTAAGGCTAAACCAAGTCATATGTGGCAAATTCATCACACTAAAGTGGTCTCCTAGAAAGGCCCGATGCCCGACAACTCGAGGAAGGAAATACATGTCCAAGATATCACAGAACTAAAAAGGGACTGAGGCAGTTTCAGCGAGAAACATACCTCATAAGATGGGACTGCAACTTAAACGTGGAATGCAAACATGTATATAATGCCGGTATGTATATCTCTCAGTGAATCGACAACAAGTGTAATGTAGAATGACTTGGAAGAGTATTAATGTGACCAGTTCTATCACTTAAAGCAGATGGAGTAAACACAGTCAGTTTCATTAGACAAATATGAAGGATAGGCCACCGTTCGGAGAGACTATTTTTGGTATGCAGATAGTTTCACAAACTTGACGGGAACTTAAAGATTTTAAGACGGTCATTCTAAGTCAGTTGGCGTGATTGATCTTAAAATGTAAATAGACATATCAGAAAAGAACAGCAACCAGACAGTCCCACAACCAAGAGGTTCATCCAATAAATAAGGAGAGGAATGGGAAGGGTGTTCTAAGCAACTCGTCTTTACTACTGACTAGGCATTATACTATTCTAACGACATACTTCTTATAGCGTGTATCGAATACAAACAATCTGTTCATATAGGCAGATCTCCTAAAGCATTTGGACATTTCGACCGACGAGGAGTAATAAGAGTAATGTCGCCCTGAAATTCTTTGATATTTAGAACAACACTAGCATATAGACAGTTCAGGCAACCAATTCAATTACTAATACCGCTAATCTGCTAGCATTTAGACTTTGTGCAAAATATTGACCACATACTAACAGATTCAAACAACCCCAATAATCCTTACAAAATTCGCTTTGAACTAGTTTCACACACATACGCGACAACACACGCATACCCATGCACTATATTTATGCCTTAATGAACGCAATAATAAAAACAGCCTGACTAACACATGTTTATCGCACAAGACGAGATGCAAAAATACAAAGATGCAACGAAATCGAGAGAGTTGACTTTACCTTCTCCTGACAAATAACCGGCAAGATATCAAGTCGCTTGTTCATTCGGGTCATTGCTATGCGAATTAAAAGCAGTTTTGTGCGATTTCGACTAGTATTAAAGCGGTTGTGAAACTCGTTCTTGCTCTTCCCTAGGATGCTAATTTTCGAATTCTTTTTCGAATTCTTTAGTGATGCTAAGGATTCTTCCTAAGGTTTTGATTCTTGTTCTAGTCGCTACAATTCGAATGTTCGAAGGATGAAGGAATAATGGGCGAAATGCGAAGTTCAAAAGATAATTTCGACCCCTCTTCTCTAGTAAAACCACCATATTTATATCCTTTTGGGAGTGTGAAAATATGATAAGAAATCGAAATATTCGCTTGCGATTTCGGACGATTTTGGGAGGTGATTTGGAATGAACTCTTTTTTTTTTTTTTTGGAAGGGCCTCGCACGAAGGGATATGACAGAGGGGTAGAGATGAAAGACCGGATTTTCCGCCGATTAGTGGCGGAAATCCGCGATCGGGATTACAGGGGGATGTTGTCGACGGCGGTTGGTTTTTTTTTTGGTTAGGGATCCTTTTGTTGTGTTTTAAGGGTTGCTGGAAATAAGGGGATTGGGGTAATGGGCCAGCGGGCGACGGGTTTGGGCCACGCGCGCTGGTCATGTAGTTTGTTTTAATTAGGGGTAGTGGGCTGCATTTTTAAAGGTTTAATTTAAGTGGGTTATTAGTTTAGGAGTTAGTTTTAGGTAGTAGGTATTTAATTAGTGGCAAGTTATTTAAATAGGTATTAGTTTTAGGTATTTAATTGTTAATTAGTAGTGAATTAAATCAATAAATTGTGCTTAAATTATTTTAGGCGCTTTATTAGTCTAAATAATAAGTGCGGGTGTGTTATTTAATTAGTGCTTAATTTTTAGAACGCGGCGCTATTATTTAAAATTTTATTGTTATGCATTATTGCGAAGTTAAATTAAAATTGAATTGAGTTTAGATTAAATTATTTAAATGCTAAATGCACGTATGATATTTAAGAATTGTTTTAAAGCTTTTAATAATGCGACGCTATTAAATGCATGTATTAGATTAAAATTGATTTTAAATTATAAGTGATTACGAAATTCTCTTGCGTATTAATAAATGCGGCTATGCTACCTGACACGACGTTATTGCTGAATTATTTATTTTATGTATTTATCAATGATTAAGAATTACGACAGAGCTTACAATTAGTTAATGCGGGCGCGGGACTCTAAATGTTTAAAACTCTACGTAAGACGCGATGCCATTATTAAATTATTTATTTATGCATGTATTTATGTTTTATCGCTGTATTTTATTATAAAAAAATCATAAAAATTATTTTACAAAATTAGTGTAATTTTATAGTTAATGACTGGACGGGAGGGTCAAAATTGGGTGTCAACAGATATTGTGTTAGTTCTTAGCATGACTATGACTAGGAGTTAAACACTCTATTAGGGCTTTCCTTATGAATCGCTTGAAACTTTTATTCATGAAGTAATACAGTAGTATGATTTATTCTTCACTTGATTAAGATTTAGTCAATATTTGGTATGAATGTTTGATAATTAATTGATCACTAATTATCATAACCTATATGATTTCGAATAAAAAACCGAGAGGAGAAATTTGGATATGTTGTAATTGACTAGACATAGGTTAAAATCGCAGACAAAAGTATCCCGATACTTGTGTAGCATTATAGGTTATTGTTCTTAATCCTCCTATGTGGTAAATCCTATCATAGAAATATAGAAGGGTTTTGCACTGGGATTGAGTGATTATATGTCCTAATCGGAATATAAGACAGTCTACTTAACCGCTATCTTAACAAAGAAGAAAAATCGTTCTAGTCGCATTAAGGATTGAATAAAGTGGATAGTCGAGGATTTTGGAAGCCCTAATTCATTCATAACTGATTACAACTTTATTAGTTTAAATCTTGCAATTATTCTAGTAGTTAAATAAAAAACCCCAAATCAAATATCGATTGTCAAATAGATAACATAAAATAGATGAACGGTACTTAGAAATCAGTCTATGTGGACGATATTCGGTCTTACAGACTATATTACTTGTGAACGATGCGTGCGCTTGCGTGAGCATTCGAAATATCGCTAACAAGTTTTTGGCGCCGTTGCCGGGGACTGGCGTACATCTAATATCGAATCATCTGTTTTTATTTCTACTATGGCTTTATTTTAATTTTAATTTTTACTATTAGAACTGTGTGCCTTGATTCATTTGTTGATTTTGATCTGTTTCAAGAATCTAGTGTATGCAACCAACCCCAGCAGCAACCATATCAAGGTGGTTACCAGAACTAGCAAGCACAGAATCAGGCTACCTTATCCCAGCAGTTTAGACCACCTATACAACAGGAGAAGCCTGATGAACTGAGAGTTGCATTGCTTATACTCACCAATTCGCAGAATCAGTTCATGTCTGAAACAAGGTCCTCTCTCAGGAGCTTGGAAACACAGGTTGGGCAACTTGCAAAGATGGTAACCAACAGGCCGCAGGGAACTCTCTCAAGCAATACAGAGGTAAATCCTAGAGAGCAGTGTCAAGCAGTGTTGTTGAGGAGTGGAAAGCAGTTGGAGCAGGTTGCTCCCCAACCCGCAATGGTAAGTGAGAAAGCAGTTGAGGTAGAGAATGGGGGGGTCACTGAGGACCACCCTACAGTTGAGACAGCTCCATGAACACCTTTAAGGGAGTACGTTGATAGAATCCCTTACCCTTAGTGGTTAAAAAATAAGGAAATTGACAAGCAGTTCTCTAAGTTTTTGGAGGTGTTTAAGAAGCTTAACATAAATATCCCCTTCATTGAATCACTAGAACAGATGCCAACATACTTTAAATTCATGAAGGAGATACTTGGAAAAATGATAAGGCTAGCGGATTATGAGTCGATTCTTGAGCAGAGTGCGGTGTCATCCTCAAGAAAGAAACGACCTCCTGTGAAGGACCCAGGAAGCTTCACCTTGCCCTGCACTATTGGTAAGGTGACATGAAACAAGGCGTTGTGTGATCTAGGGGCCATTATCAATCTCATGCCTCTGTCTGTTTTCAAGAGATTGGGTTTGGGTGAAGCCAAACCAACCACAGTGAATTTGCAGTTGGCCGACCGAACCGTGTTGCACCCCAGAGGCATAATAGAAGATGTGCTGGTCAAGGTGGGAAAGTTCTTCTTTCCAGCAGACTTACTCATTCTTGATATGGAGGAAGATGATGAAATACCCATCACTTTGGGGAGACCATTCCTTGCAACTGGGAGAGCCCTGATTGATGTAGAAAAAGAGAATTGAGACTAAGGGTTCAGGAGGAAGAGATAGTGTTCAAAGTGTTCAATTCCACCATTGAATCACAAGCCATCAACAAGTGTTTCGCAGTCAGCACAGCTGACACAGCAGTTCAGCCAGCACAGACCAAAGCAAGGGAAATTATTCATACAGCGGTGAACCCACAAGTCAGCAAGAATGCTGAAACAAAAATGAATGCCATGAAAGTCGTCGAACAGGTAAGTCATACGGAATCCCCTCATGTGAAAAAGAAAAATAGAGTGAGAAAGAGGAGGATAATTTTGAAATGGATAGGTAGTGAGGTTAAAATACCCCAATAATTAAATGAGTAACATGCGTCCGACTACAAGACGTTAAAGACAGCGCTGCTTGGGAGGCAACCCAATTTTTAAATTACGCAATTGAGTTTAATTAGAACAGTCTCACTTTTGGTATTTTGTTGTGTGGTGATGTAGGTGAAGGAATGTGACATGAAGCAGGAAAACAACGCTGAAAAATACTGAATTAGGAGTTTCCAGATCATGCGCCGAAAGATCGAGCGCCACAGAGTTTAGGCACGCGGTTCGTCGCAGAATCCGCGGTGCTGCACACGCTTCGTAAAATAAAAGCACTGAAATGGACAATGCAGTATCCGTCGCCACCACCACCATTTTGAGCCGTTGTATGTATGTAAGTCGTCCCATTTGAATTTTTGAGTCTTTCTCATTTGGGACATTGTGTAGTTTAAGTTTGAGGGGAGTTTTCATTTTATTTTATTTTTGTGAGTCTTTTGTTGTTTTTGTGTTTTATGTGAATCAAAAAAAAATTAATGCATGATGTGCTTATTTGGAACGCCTAGTGAACTAAATGGGATAATGTAAATATGTGCGCTTAAGTTAGATATGCCAAAAATTCATGAAAATTTGATTAATTGGAATATTTGATGTTTAGCCTATGTGTTGTCAAGTGAAAAATATCCGTGAAGTCTGCTTGCTTGTTATTTGAGGCGAAATAGTTAAGATGTACATGTTAGGGAAATGATTCATGCATTTCTTTGCCATCCCTTCTTACCATACAAATCAGCCCCGTTGAGCCTAAAATAAGTTGTTTTCTTTGACACCACATGATTCCCTTATTTGCCATAAGTAGTAATTGAATAAAGGGATGAAAAAGAGTGAAAAAGAAACACAAAAAAAAGTGAAAATTTGACGCACCCCAATGAAAAAGAACGTAAAAGCTTAAGTTTGGGGTGCCTATATGAATTGATTCATACTATCAAAAAGAGAAAAGAGGAATGATAGGTATGAACTGAAAGAATACCAAAAAGAATGACAAAACGGTTGAATGAGAAAAACTCTAATGGTATGTAAATTGAGCCTAAATGTCTACTTTTGTCTACCCCTGCCTAAGCCTACATTACAACCCTGAAAAGTCCTGAGGATCTCTAGTATGTATGTTTATGATTAGTGGAGAATAACAAGTACACAGGCCCGTAGAACTAAATGAATTGACATGCATATGTTAGGTATTCATGCTTCCATTACTTGTGATTGAAATGAATTTGTGAAATATCTGACTTGAAATTCTAGATTGTTAAATTCATGATATATATGTTCCTACATATTATCCCAACTGACGTTCATGTATTTCTGAGTCTTTGTGCAGCTGATTGATATGAGTCTTTGAGTCTTATTTTTGTGTCTTTGTTTTTGTTTTGATCTTTGCTCGAGGGCGAGTGTTGACAGTTAATTTTGACACGTTTTTGTATATTTTCGTGCAATTTTAAGTATTTTAGCACACCGCATTTTAATCGTTATTTTGCATATTTTTACATAATATTCTATGTTTATTTCTTCACAAAAAATGACATTGCATCTTTTATTTTTAAATTAAGTATTACGTCGTTGTTAATATTATATTTTTATTATTGTTATACCGTCGTTTTATTTTAATAATATTTGCATCTTTTTAAATAATTAATTGACATCCATTTTTTTACTTTTAATCAGGCATTAAACATGTTTTAAATATTGCATTTTAGTATTATTGCGTCGACATTTGCATTTTTTATAATTTTGCATCTTTTTAAATAATTTTTCTGTTAAATAATTAACCTAGGTTTGAACGAACAACCGCAAGTTAGCGGATCTTAAAAGATGCCTAACCCCTTCCCTTTAGGATAATAAAGAACCCTGATCCAGAATCTCACTAATTTCGCAGACCATTAAATGAAAGTCAATTGCAGTATTTTTATTGCAATAAACTAAGTGTCCTAATTCACTTAAATAATTAGGTGGCGACTCCTTAAAATACATTTAGGAATCAACCATATGTAGCAGTAATCCCGTTTCGACTCCGGTTAAAATGGGGTGTTACAGCGAGCAAAGGTTAAGTTTGGGGTGTTTGTTAGGCGTATTTTGTATACGTCTTTTGAATCATTTTTTGTTGGTATTTTACTCGTTTTTGTTGTGTTTAGTATAGTAGTAGGTTTGTTTTTCTTTCTTTTGAGTCACAGCGGTGCAAAATGGCAGAATGGCAAAAAAGAACGAGAAATGGGCAGAAAAGGTGCTCCCGAGGTGAAAAGGACGAAAGTTGGCAACTCAGAGCGAAAGAAGTCAGCACCGCAGTGCCATCGTGCGAAACAGATGCCATATTTACCGGAGAGCCACAGACTTTCAGACCGGCCGTACATCAGCAAGATCGCGGTGTCATTTGTCCGAGAAGTTGCAGAATTTCAAAGATCGCGTCGCAGATACGTAATCAGCGGTGCCAACGCGGGAAATTTCAGTTCCGAAGGCAAATTGGCTAAGGGCAGATTGGTCCATAGGGCACGAAAATTAGAGGATATTTAAGCCCTAGGAATTAATACTATGGGAAGGTTGGTCATTCTACAACACAACACAAGGCGGATTTGGAGCTTCAATTGGAGACTTTGTTCTACGTAATTTTTTTTCTTTCGTTTTTAATTCAGTTTATGTATGGATATTGTGTTAGTTCTTAGCGTGATTATGACTAGGATCTAAACGCTTTATTAGGACTTTCCTTATGAATCGTTTGAAACTTTTATAGTTTAGTGAGGGCGACCGTGAAAGTCACCGAATGGGTTAGTCTTTTAGTTCTCCCAGATTGAATATCAAAGGAGAACATTGCAAATGCCCGGGTAAAGTAGGCATACGAACCACTTTGCCTTAGACTCTATTGGAACAAACCAAATAAGGAGGCAGAATGGAGAAAGGAAAGCTTGACTATAAGGAAAGAGAGGCGCTCCAGCCACTTGACTTTATTATAAAAGGAAAGGAGCTGAAAAGCCGCTTGCTTGACTATAAGGAAGGAAAGGCGCGGAAAGCAACTCTCTTGACCCGCTGTAAATAGAGGAGGATTTATTAGTGAAATGAAGCACCAGGCCCGAGGAATCGTACAAAATTTATAGTTGTGTTGAAAGGGAATGGAAACAAAACGTACGATTCGCCGCGTGTCTACCTCTACAAGATCCCATCGAAGACGATTTCGAACTTCCCTCAGTTGTGCGACGTTGCACAAAAGCCATTACTTTACGTTCAGCTAGCACTAAAAAAGGCTACTCCTAGTATAAGTGGTAGAATTATTCCAAGTATTTCAGCTGGAACAACTATGTACATTTTTTTTCTATTCACTCCCAAGATTGCATGACTTAAGTAAAATCCAACTACATTGGGGCAGGTTGGATTCTCCAACTTTTGCAAATGAACCCCTCCATCCCAACTGTCTCATCTGGATTCGAGAACAAGGCATTCTAGCGAAAATAACTCCTTCTCTGTGCGTGGATATCTTCATGAATTAATGCAGTAGTATGATTTCTTCTTCACTTGATTAAGATTTAGTCAATATTTGGTATGAATGTTTGATAATTAATTGATCACTAATTATCATAACCTATATGATTTCGAATAAAAACCGAGAGGAGAGATTTGGATATGATGTAATTGACTAGACATAGGTTAAAATCGCGAACGAAAGTACCCCGATACTTGTGTAGCATTATAGGTTACTGTTCCTAATCCTCCTATGTGGTAAATCCTATCATAGAAATATAGAAGGGTTCTGCACTGGGGTTGAGTGATTATATGTCCTAACCAGAATATAAGACAGTCTAGTTAACTACTCTTATTAATTGGTCACATTTTATTCATGAAATGGCTTGGATTGGTATTAGTCTGGATACGACAAAATCATTCTATTAGACAGAATAAGTACATTCGATCTAATAAGTACCTTGTGTTAGAATTGAGAAATTCAAAGAAGAAGAATCATTCTAATCGCATTAAGGATTGAATAAAGTGGATAGTCGAGTATTTTGGAAGCCCTAATTCATTCATAACTGATTACAACTTTATTAGTTTAAATCTTGAAATTATTCTAGTAGTTAAATAAAAATTCTAATCAAGTATCGATTGTCAAATAGATAACATAAAATAGATGAACGGTACTTAGAAACCAGTCACTGTGGACGATATTCGGTCTTACAGACTATATTACTTGTGAACGATGTGTGCGCTTGCGTGAGCATTCGAAATATCGCTAACAGTAGCCTGTACACAATATTTGGTCTGGACTTGGATGAAAACCCCTCGGGTTGTTTCATATACACTTCCTTAATTAGATTATCATTGAGGAATGCAGCTTTGACGTCCATCTGCCAAATGTCATAATCATAATGTGCAGCTATCGCAAGCAAAATCCTAATAGACTTTATCTTAGCCACTGGTGAAAAGGTTTCGGTCACGACCCGACCCGACGGGCTGCGACTGGTGCCCTAATTGGACGCCTTTATACTAACCTGCCACATATAATCCTACTGATACCAAGAACAATATAAAAATCTGAAATGAAGCTGTCTCCCGAGGAGTCGCAGCAAATCAATCATAACCAAATAGGCAAGCCGACAAGGCTGCCACTATATACAGAAATATCCAAAACAAATCACCACTGTACAACTGACCAAAACATGTCTACAATCCACACATGTCTAAAACACATCTACCACCCACACCGCTTCGCTGCACCTCTAAGAGTTTAACTGAAACATGGCGACGACAGGCCTCCCGCACTCAATATGCATAAGTCTATATCAAGGGATCTGTACTAAAATGGCTAGGCTCCGGAACAATGGAGCTCTCCAAATAACTGAGCAGAAATCCTAAGCTGGAGGATCACCAATCTGAGTGTATGTACATGCGGGCATGAAATGCAGCTCCCCGGAGAAAGGGGGTCAGTACGAAAAATGTACCGAGTATATAAAACATGAAATACTGTAAGAAAGATCATAACTGGCCAAAAGATGTCATGAGACAAGTATAATACTCAAAGATACAAATGCACTTGTACCTTATGAAATGAGAGTCATGTATGTCCATATAATATACCGTACCCGGCCCAATGTGGGACTCGTTAAATAAAGTCATATACATATATATATATATATCGTACCCGACCCCCTAGTGAGGGTCTCGGTGAAATCATCATCTGCGCACAGACCGTACACGGCCCATCATGGGACTCGGTGAAATAATCATATATATATATACTGCGCACGAACATACCTGACTCGAGACTCGGTGAAATGATATAATCACATCAAGCACGAATAGATTATCATGAGTAATCATATGCAAATTAAATCATCATTTGACTGTCAATGGAATAAATAGAATGAACTATCACTTGTAAAATCAAAGGCAACTATCATATCCAGTATCACTAGGAATTAGGATTCAAATGGAATTATGTCCGTCCGTCGTACACTCATTTTATATAAGTCATGCCAAAAAGAAGAAATGATAGTTTCACATACCTTATCGTCGAATTAACCAACTCAATAATTAGAATTCGTCTCAACTAGCACTTCAACCTATAACAATAATAACATGTCCATCAACTCAATGATTACTAGTATACGTTATATAGCGAATAATGACTCTCTTTTTATGTAGCAATTTGGGCAGCACTTCCCCTGTTATATTCACATTCGCAATTCACACACAAGGTCGACAACATCGATAACAAGTCACAACTTAAGGATATAACCAAACAGTCCCAAATACTCCATATACGCCATCAGTATACATTCTTTCTCTTTACGTTCATGTAATACAACAACCACAACAACCAAGATGATTATTACACTTATTTCTCATGTTAATTCAGCCCCTTAATCCATACTAAAACAATTCATTAAAATAGTCCATACTTCAACGATAACGAGGATGAATGTGGAGTTTTTCTACACCTTTGTATACCTTTATTCCTTTAGGACATACATTAGCAATTACCACAATGTACATGCATATTTGTAACTAAATTTCCAGCATTCTAACTCAACAAAAATAGTCCCCAAACACGATACAATAATGCCCACAATTTCATGGATGTCTCGGCCACAAACAACATTCCATAGCTCTTCTCATAATTCCTTAAAATTCAATTTATACTTCAACACTTTCATATAAACAACTATAACTTTAAATATCAATATTTCCTTCAATTTTAACATGCAATTAGTGACAATGATAACAACAACAACAATCAAACCCAATGTATACAAAACAACCCCAAAATCGGCTCAACAACATCAACAACAACCACATGCATTTTCTTACTTCCAATTCTTCTTAATACGAGTTCACTTTTTAACTACAACATCATTTAACATCCAATTACTTTATAAGAAGAAGAAATCCTACCTTCAATTTGCTAAAGCAGTCCCTATTAATCTCGGCACCCACTGCTCCATTTTCACAATTTCTTCAACTTTTAGTGACATGCATGCATCCTTCACAAGCTCGGAACCATCTTACTTACATGTTTTTCTTGCAAAATCGTTCATCTCCAAAACTAAAGTGTTTGGGCCAGATTCGATCCAGTTTACCGAAACAGTGGCGGTGGTGAGTTGTTTACCATGGCTTAGAACTTAGTAGGGAAGTTTAATCTTGGAAGGAGAGGTGATTTGGTCTTGAACTAAGCTATGGAAATAGTGGAAAATCTGTTTTGGAGGAGATGGAAGGGAGGGTGAGGGAGGAATTCGAAATATTGGGGAGGGAGTGAGAGAAACATATATATAAGTGGGCTGAAATTTGTATTGCATGCTGGCCACTTGTCCCACGCGTGGGGGCACAATGTGCCACTTGTTTTGCCCACTAGTTCCCACTTATCATCCTTTCTACTAAAATTAGTCTCACAATTAGTAAAATCCTGAAATTGCATGTCCTAATTCTCGATGACACCCTTTTTATTTACACAAAATAGTCCTTAACCCCATTGAGAAAATTCAACCACTAGTATTAATTCTCATCGTCACATTTGTAGTATCCAAAAATTATTCCGTATTACATTCTTTGTAAAATAATTTCCAATACTCGAATCTTATTTCCTTAATTACGTTCTCAACTTATTACCTTAGAATTACGAGGTGTAACAGTTTCATCATATTCCACGCCAGGACGCTAAATAAAACCTTTAGCCACTAGTCTAGCTTTATAAGTCTGAACCTTGCCAGATGCATCAATCTTCTTCTTGAAGACCCATTTGCATCCTATGGGTTTAACCCCATTTGACAAATCAACCAAGTTCCACACTTGATTGATATACATAGATTCCATTTCGGATTTCATGGTTTCTTGCCATCTCTTCGAATCAATGTCTAGCATTGCTTCGTTGTAGGTTCTAGGCTCGTCATCATCTGAAATATCTAGCTCATTTTGTATTTCCACAAGTAGATTTAGTCTTTCCGAAGGACGATGAGTTCTAACAGACCTACGGTGTTGAGTGTCTTGCAGTTCAATTACATGCATGTTCTGATTTTGAGAAGATTCTTGTGCGTTGGTTGATCCACCAACATTAGAGCTTTCAGGAATATCATTTTCATGTCTTTTTTGAATGGGAGAAGGTGAAACTGGTGCACTTTCTCTCAAGGTCTGTGCATGAGGATCTTGCATTTCTGCATCTCTCCTTGTAGCACTCCACTGGCCGAAGGGCGTACCCTGAGTACTCAATCTTCGCCATAAGCTCCCACTGAATCCTTGCCTTGTTCACTTGGCAAGGGTTCAACCTCTATGTTACTTTGTTCTTGAATTTCTTCAAGTTCTATCTCTGTGCAACTCTCTTTCTTGTAGACATATTCATCTTCAAGAAAAGTTGCGTTCCTAGAAACAAATATCTTATGTTCTCCAGGAAGATAGAAATAGTATCTCTTAGTTTCGTTTGGATACCCAACTAAGTAACATTTCTCACTTTTAGACTTCAACTTATTAGTGATCAACTTCTTGACATATGCAGGACACCCCCAGGGTCTCATGTGTCTAAGTGATGGCTTCTTGCCATATCATACCTCATATGGCGTCTTTTTACTGATTTAGAAGAAACTATGTTCAGAACATATATCGAGGTTAGAATAACGTATCCCCAAAGGTATGTTGGAAGAGCTGGAAAACTCATCATGAAACGAACCATGTCAAGCAAGGTTCATTTTCTCCTCTCCGCAACACCATTCATCTGAGGTGTTCCAGGAGGTGTCCATTCGGAATGAACTCCATATAGCTTTAAGTATTCAAGAAATTCTTTACTTAAGTATTCATCCCCACGATCAGATCGGAGAGTCTTGATACTTTTTTAGAGTTGTTTCTCAGCTTCGCACTTAAACTCCTTAAACTTATCGAAGGCCTCAGATTTGTGTCTCATTAGATACACATATCCATACCTCGATAATTCGTCTGTAAAAGTAATGAAGTAAGAGAAACATTCTATAGCTTGAGTCGAAAATGGTCCACATATGTCAATATGTACTAACTCAAGCACCTCCTTGGCACGGATCCCCTTTCCAGAAAGAGGTTTAATGGTCATCTTACCTTTCAAACAGGATCATAGTTACCATAAGATTGTAAGTCAAATGGTTCAAGGTAATTTAATTTCCTCAACCGTTCTATCCTCGTTTGATTGATATGACCAAGTCTGCAATGCCACAAGTAGGTAGAATTTCTTTCATTTAACTTAGCTCTTTTATTTTGTACATTGAAAATTTCCATGCGGCAGTTTAATGTATACAATTCATTCACAAGAGGCGCAATTCTATACACAACATTATCAAAAGCCAAAATCATATTGCTATTATTAATGCTTGAGAAAAAGCCCTCAATGTCAAGAACAGGAATGGAAATGATGTTCCTTATCAAAGAAGGAACAAAATAATAATTGTTTAATATTAAAATATTGTCGGAAGGTAAATCTAATATATAATCTCCCACGCTCAGCATCAACACATGCTCTGTTTCCGACGCGCAGGTCCACCTCTCGAGGTCTGACCTTCCTGCTATTAGTTAGCCCCTGCACATTTGTACAAATGTGTGAGCCACAAGCGGTATCTAGTACCCAGGAATGAGAATCATTTATAGATAGATTAATTTCAATTACAAACATACCTTGTCCACTAGAGGATGGTGCACCTGGTGCCATCCCTCCTCCCGGAGTTGTACAGTCCTTCCTCCAATGCCCCTTCCTGTTGCAGTTCATGCACACATCCGATGCTGGAAGTTTCTTCTTCTTCTTCGCCCCTCATTTGGGCTTCATTACTGCTGCCGGAGCAACAGTTTTGCCCTTCCTCTTCTGTTGTACCTTACCTTTAGGTTTGGGATAATTAGAGGAGTCAACCATCAGAATAGATTTGCTTTTGGAGATCGAAGATTCAAAAGTTTTCAGCATATTGTGCAATTCTGACAACTTCGCCTTAGTTCCATTCATATTGTAATTTATAATGAAACTCTCGAACGAACGTGGAAGTGAATGGAGGATGAGTGTGGTAGCGACTCTGTCATGCAACTTTATTTCAATGGATGTCAACCATTCTATCAACTCAATCATTTTCAGCACATGTGGTGACATTTGACCCCCTTTAATGAGTTTACACTTAAAGAGTTCTATGAGCAACTCATACTCCATTGTCTGAGACTGAGAGTCATAGAGACTCTTCAAATGTACAAGTATTTCATTGGGCCCCATGTTCTCATGTTGTATTTGTATTGTAGGTGACATAGAAGACAGCATCAAACACTGAGCTGAAATGACATCATCATAATGTTTTTGATAAGCCACTCTATCAAAGGTTGCATATTCGGTAGAGTCCTCCGCAGGCACTTTAGGGAATACCTGATCCAATGCATTTAAATTATTAGCATAGCGTCCGCAATTATTGTATGGGTAGACGGCGCTCAGTAATTGTTTACTTTCAATGACCGCTATAACTGTCTGGGTAGACGGCGCTCAGTATGTGATTAAAATCATCTTATATCATGGCTATTGGGTTTGATAGTTTACCATCTAAATGTGTTTAGAAATTGCATGATAGGATGTCATATGATGTATGACATAATTGTTGATCTTGGTTGAAATCCCCAAAACCGAAAATGTTCCCCAAACATTAAAAATACAAGTCTAATTAAAACGTGTTGTCCATTATAATTGTTAGGGTGCAAAATATTTTTCGGCGATACGAGTATTTATGCCAAAACATTTGTTCTAAGTCTACGAGGACTCATGCCCTTATGTGTTAAAGTAAAAGTGGAGGATAAACTTTTGTAGGTATTTACACCAAAGTGTTTGCTTGCAAATGCTAAATTTAATTAGGTGCTTAAACACAATCGCATAATGGGATTGACTTGTTTAGATGAATTTTGGCGCCAAAGTGTCGGACTAATCTAAAGATGTAAGATTAAAATGAAAGATATTTAATCAAATCAAGAGTTGTGAATAAGCTTTATAATTGGTTGAGAACCTACTGAAGTATGATTTTGAAGTTATCAGCCAAAGCAAATGCGGATATAACATATGTTTGGATCTTGGCCCATTATGACCTTTAAAATGTGTTAGGTTTGCATTCTACCTTAGGGTCGTAGAAGTATGCAAAATAGTGAGAGTTAATTAAACAAAATGTCATGTTAAATTAGCATATAATTAATGTGTATAATTAGGAGAATGAATTTTTTATTGCATTTTTCCTGTCTACCTATATCTTCAGATCTTCAGAATGTCGAACTTTTCAATGAAAATGCTAATGGAATCCAATAGATTGACTGGGCCCAACTTTATAGATTGGCTCATGAATGTAAGAATAGTCCTGAGACAAGAGAGAGCTTAGGACAGGATCAAAATACATTACCCGTAAACAAGATAATATTGACCTCAAGTCTAAGGACTTCTATCTCCCACATGCCGATGACATTATAGACATATAACAAAACAGTACATCAGCAGGGTATACCAATACTTCAACAAGTATACATGTGTCCATCACGAGTTGCCATAACTCGTAGCAAGTGAGACATACTACATCCCCTAAGGATATGATGCAGACCACATGTCGACGTATCGCATATCATCGATATCTCAATCTCGATGATCATTAGTCGAGGTAATTTAAGAGTTACGTTATAACATTAATTCTCACATCGTCAATAAACACGTAAACTCTAGGGATGTATTTATAGAATATTATAAACAATCAACTAATAATTCAATAAATGCAAATGACATAATATTAATCATCATTAATATAAATATGAATGTGTATAAAATACATTTTATCCTAATATAGATTGTCTCTAGGACATACATATACTTTCAATAGAACGATTTAAATCTTCATCTCGATTAAGATATTTTTACATTGAGCTTGATTGGGTGCTTATAAACCCAACAAAAGAGGGTAAAATTTAAAGTAAATTACTTTTCGGTCCCTATAATTGAAAAATCATTATTGTCATAGAGTTCAAATTCCAGTAAAACTTTAGAACATTATTAAAACAAATTACATGTGAAATTTAAAAATTCCACGAATAGCAATTTTCAAAAATAGGATCTTCGTGATCGCGGGAGCTATTTCTACACAAAAGATGACAGAAGCCCAAGGAGACCGCGCGTCTGCGTATCTTTAGTTAATGGTTCAAGATCAATATTTGGGCCTAATATATGTAGGTGAGCATATTGGTGTAACAGTCCACAGGTTGATGTTGTCATTAAATAGAAGCACTAAGGCACGTCATAGCGGATTACTAAGTAGGAAACCAAAAAAAAAAATGTAATTTCTCTCTACCCATTTAACCATATAGGCGACCCAATTTAACTATCATTTCTTTTAAATATGGGCCACAGCCCAGTCCGTGATTTCCAGATTTCCAGTAGCCACGGGCAGTGTTATACTTTGTGTATAATTGTTACATATTGTATTAGTCTTGTACCTTAATTGGGCTTATAATATTACCATAATTGTATGATTAGTCTCCATAGAGAATAGGAATTTAGATGTAAAGTAGGAACTCCTTTTGTAACTTGTATATATATGTCTTTCATCAATAAGAATAATCAAGAGATTAATTCTTTCATGATATCAAGAGTCTAGGTTATTTTACCTTGCTTTCGCTCCTCTCTTTTCTCTCAAAATACCGTTTAATCCCCCCCCCCCCCCCCTCTCATTTCTTCCAAGAACCCGAGACCAATTCTCGGTTTTTCTCTTCCAAAACCTCCTCACAAATTCTCTTCTCCGAATCTTGTTGTTTTATTCCCTATGGCTGATAAGAACATTTTTCATCCTGCCCTCACAGTTTGTCCTGCCCTCACAGTTTGTCCTGCCTCACAGTTTGTAACATCAAGAGCGTCATTTCTATTGTTCTTGACCTAGAAAACGTTCAATATGAGGCGTGGGCGGAGTTATTCAAGATTCATGCTATGGCTCATTAAGTTCTTCACCACATCATTCCTCCACCTACTCCTACGGAGGATAATACAGAGACTACAATAGTCGTGCCAACCAAAACAGACGATCCTAAATTATGGGTCACGCTTGCCGCAAAGGTTCTTCAATGAATTTATGCTACAATATCCATGGACCTTTTACAGACGATTATGGAACCTAACTCCACAGCTATGGAGGCTTGGAATCGATTGTGTGATATCTTCCAAGATAACAGTCATTCTCGCATTGTTATCCTTGAGCAGGAATTTTCTCAAGTTGTTATGGAGAATTTTCCTCACGTTTCTTCTTATTGTAAACGACTCAAGGATTTGGCGGATCAACTTCTCAACGTGGGTTCTCCTGTTACTAATAGTCATCTCGTTTTACATATGGTTGTAGGTCTGTCCGAGGCCTATAGTGGCGTTGCTTCGATTATTCGTCAAAGTAACCCCCTACCGAAATTCTATCAAGCATGTTCCATGCTCACTTTGGAAGAAGCAGGATTAGCTAAAAAGGTCACACGGGGCTTGTCATTCCGCTACGTGACCGAGTCAAACTTTCCTCCGTCAGTTTCCACCGACTCGAGCCACCAACGCAATAACGGTGGCGGAAAAAGGGGTCAACATTGAAAACTAATAGAAAAAATCGCGGTGGCAATCGAAACGGTGGCGAAGCGATGGTAACGCGGGAGGTTAGCAAAGATCGTGGGCCCACAGCGACCCTACGCATGGAAGTGGCCCCGCCCAGCAGGTCGATTTCGGCCAGTCGGCGTCGGTGCGTCGCTCGAGCCCGTGCCTGGGTCCGATTACTCGTGTCGCTCGGGTTTCAGACGATGGGCCGATCCGGCCCAAGATACTCGGACATCGACCCCCTCAATCCCATCACGCAGCAGGACCCACACAAACAAATATTGAATCCGCGATGCACGCGCTTGGAATGACTCAATCGGACCCAAATTGGTACATGGACACAAGCGTCACTACCCACATGACTTCCGACCGAGGTACTCTCTCTTCTTATTCCAATTTAAGAAGTAATCGTGGTATAATTGTTGGTAATGATACTTTTATTCCAATTAAGTTTTATGGTCATAAAACTTTGTCTCATCCACATCCACCAATTGTCCTGGAAAATACCCTTCATGCCCTAAAACTGATTAAAAATTTGGTGTCTACCCGTAAATTCACCAATGATAATTTGATTTCTATTGATTTTGATCCGTTTGAGTTTTCGGTGAAGGATTTCAAGACGGGGAGTCCTCTCATGAGGTGTGACAGTAGGGGAGACCTTTATCCAATCACACCGAGTCTCAGTTTCTCGCGTCAAGACATGTCATCCGCTTTTGCAGCTATTGCTCCTTCCTTGTGGCATACTTGTCTAGGTCATCCGGGGCAATCTATTTTATCTACTTTAGATAGAAATAAGCTTATTTTCTGTAAGGGTACGTGTAGTACTCCAAATTGTCAATCTTGTTCTTTAGGGAAAATTGTTAACTCGAGTTCTCACACTTCTATGCCATTTGATATTATCCATAGCGATTTATGGACCTCTCCCGTTCTCAGTTCTATGGGTCATCGTTATTATGTTTTATTCTTAGATGATTATTCTAAATTTCTATGGACGTTTCCAATAGCGAAAAAATCCCAAGTTTTTTCCATCTTCGTCAAATTTAGAGCCTTCATTAGAACTCAATTCGAACGGGAAATAAAAAACATTCAATGTGATAATGGAAAAGAGTATGACAATGGGGAGTTTAGGGAGTTTTGTGCTCAAAATGGAATAAATTTTCATTTTTCTTGTCCTCATACGTCTTCACAAAATGGGAAAGCTGAACGAAAAATTTGTACCATTAATAACATTGCCCGCACCTTATTGGTTCATTCTTCCGTCCCTCCGTTGTTTTGGCATCATGCGCTACAAATAGCTACAAATCTACTTAATATTCTTCCCTCTAAATGTTTGACATATTCATCACCTCTTCAAGTTTTATACAATAAGACTCCTTCGTATTCTCATCTTGGGGTCTTTGGATGCTTATGTTATCCACTGTTTTCATCCATCACAATTACCAAACTTCAAGCACGTTCTACCCCTTGTGTGTTTTTGGGTTATCCGGCAAATCACCGTGGTTAAAAATGCTTTGATTTGTAATCTAAACGAATCATCATTAGTCGTCATGTTATATTTGATGAGTCCCAATTTCCTTTTTGTAAAGTAAAAAAATCCGTGCTTAGTTCGTATGATTTTTTGGATGATGATATCTCCCCCTAATTCTCCGTCATTTTAAATATGGGCCACAGCCCAGTCCGTGATTTCCAGATTTCCAGTAGCCACAGGCAGTTATACTTTGTGTATAATTGGTATATATTGTATTAGTCTTGTACCTTAATTAGGATTGTAATATTAACATAATTAAAACATGTTTCAAAAGTCTAAGAGGCCTAACACGAGGGGGGGGGGGGGGGAAGGAAGAAATTAAGAACATGAATACTGAAACAAGTATACAATAAGATCTCTCGAGCTTAATTAATTAACTAACAATCATACAAGTAATCATCCTTAAATATTTTAAAGGAGATAAAAGATGAAATCATGTTGCATGCAAATCCAGCAAGACAAAAGCCAGCTGCTGCATTTTCTTTGTTGAGAAAATCAACGGTAACCATAGCACGACTAGGCAATCGATTCAAATCCACCGTTAAACCAAATCCTGCTGCTGCACCCGTACCCACTATCATCGACATTATCTGCTTAATTATAATAATCATGTTAAAGAAAACATAATTAATTAATCAATTTTTATGTGTTTCAAGTTCAAATATAACTTCAAGTTGTATTTGAAATTTCATAATCAAATGCTAATTTCAAATACAATATATACTGTGAATATTTGAAGAATATTCGCTAATACGTACCTTGTCAGCATATACGTCAAAATGACTGAGTTTATCACATATGTAGTCTCCAGTCTTGGCATGGATTATTGCAATTGCAGTTTGTAGGAGGGAATACACAAATCCAGCACCAGAACAAGCAAGCATGTAACTGTCAAACCATCATGTTATAGCATTAACTATAACAAATATTCTAAAGATTTACAACTATATATTTTGAAATTATAAATAATTTTTACATTACTAGTTTAATTTAACCAGAAACAACCGATTATTACTCAACTTTTGTAATTATCATACCAAACTTATAATAAAAAGCTGAAAGTTCTTGCAAGTTAACTTAATTTGTATATCATATCAAACTTGCTGTGCACAGCAAACTCGTACAAAAACAAGAGAGCCGCAGGGCTAGAAATGAGCAACAACCATATGCGCATGAAATATGCAACTATGTATAATTCGAATGTTCGATGCCCAAAGCATCCACATTCATGTAGTGTTTCAGAAAAGGTCATACCTAAGGGGATGTGCGCATGAATTCTATCCTGACCTAAGTATTAATGGTTGATTTTACAACTAGAACACGTGACTACAGGTCACACGGAGATAAATAATCTGGTTGACGTGATTTGCAGACTACGCGTCAGTCCGGGTTTACCCAGAGCGCAACTACGAGTAGCGGCTGTGGATTCCCTTGTCAACAAAAAGGTCACACGGAGATAATTTTACCAATACTCCAAGGCTATCCTAAATGAAATATGCAACTATAAAAGAGCAGTTTGGTGCACGAAGCCTTCCACGTCTACACAGGGTTCAAAAAAGGGGCACTCCACGAGGGGTAATAATGTAGACAAACTGTCCACTCCAGACTCAAGCATTAGCTGTTGATTTCATGAGTCGAACCAGTAACCTATAGGTTACACCAAAACCATTTCATAATTGCTTTGATGCTCCTTAAAATGAGAGATGCAACTATAAAAAGGGAAAATTCGGGATATGAAGTATCTCGCGTTCACCAAAAAGCGCCGCTAGCCAGCTTATTCTATGTAAATATCATTGACTGAGACCCGTGACTTATAAATCCCATAAAGACAATTTTATTATTGCTCCAAGACTCGCCTAGAGTGGAAGATATATATGTTGAGGTAACAAAAAATCAAACACTTACCGGTAAGCATAGAAATCAGAAAATCGATACTTTACTTCAACATCACCGTGAAATACGGAAGCAACACTCATATCAGAGGAGGAAGTTGTGAGGATGGTGACAGAAGTTGCTAAGCAAACAAATGAAAGAACTCTTAACAATAGATTAACAATTGCTAAACAGGCCATTTCCTCTCTCTATCTCTAGATAATTTCAAGTTCTAAAAACTAATATGAAGCCATTATAATTTGCTAGCATAAACTTTCTCATATAATAAGAAACATTCGAATCTTAATTATTGTCTCACTGTCGAAGGTTTGACATTGACTTACCTAATTATTTCCTTATAATAAAGGCAGCTAACAGAGTTGCTTGGATGGTTGTTTGTTTTTGTACTCCTATTATATTTTTGCTTTAGCTTTAATGTTTTTTTTTATTGTTAATAAAAATTTATTATATTATATTATTAAATTTATTATTGCGTCTCACGATGAAAAGAGTATGTTTTTATAATAACTGATTTGATTTGATGTGATCACATCATTACCTCTCTAGCTTTCTTGTTATGCCCTTCCATATTATTCAATAATTATATCTTACTATTTATTCTAATAATACCATATGTCTTGCATATCTTTCCCACTATACCGTACGTTTACTTTCTTTCCATTATGCATGTACTTATTATTGTAATTTAAATTATTATGTAGTTTTAACATAATTTCATTAGGAGTTGCATGAATTTAATGTTGGAAATTTATTAATGTGAAATTAAATTTAACCCATTATTTATGACACGAACAATTGAGGTCTCACATGTTGGAAACATCGTTTACACACATGTGCAATCGTAATGTCAAATATCATAAATTTCATTAGTAAAAGAGATATTGGTACGTGAGTAAACGTTTGAGACATGAAATGATGGGCGATCGTTGGTTAAATGATGTGTGTTCCACATTGGTAAATGAATGAAGAGTGTACTACGTGTAAATTGAAACGGGTCGGGAAAAGGGCCACGACGCCACCGCGGAGCCGGGGCGCCGCGACACCACTACCACCAGGGCCGAGGCGCCCCAAGGGTAGAGTCGCGACTCTAAGTGGTCTTTTGGTTACTGAAGCCGAGGCGCCTCCGAGGTCGAGCCGCCGCGCTGCCCAAGCAGTATCTGTGCGACGGAAGTCCAAAAGTTTGGTTGATTATGGAGACGTTTTGGAGCATTCAAATGTCAGTTTTTCCTCCATAAATCAGTCATTATTTGACTTCATTACTTGATGAATTAAGTGGTAATTACATGGCACTTAAATGGTCATTACATGGGAACTTGAAGAGACATTCTTATACTACTAAAAATTGAGGTCTTTGGCTCAATTGTTCAACATCAACAATCAAATTTTCTGAACTTCTTCCTGTCTAAGCACTCTTTCAAACACTCAAGGTTCTTCTTTTAGTAAACATTTGAGTTTCCTTTGCTAATTTGTTTGATGTTGTTTTATCTTGGGAGACAGTTGTCCATTAACATAAAAGGATATATACGAGACAATAATGTCTTAAGGACAGAGTGCTAACACTCGACTTAACACAGTTATAACAAGTAGGGATTTAGTGTCTCTTGGTTTCTGGTTATCAAGATCGAAGAGCTAGTTGCAATTGGAACGAAGATTCAAGAAGGAAGATTCAAGAACGTTGATTAAGATCTCAAAAAGGCTTGTTGTTGTCATACCACTTGTTTACAAAAAGCTTGTCGCTATTATACTCTTTAATAGTTTACCCTTTTGAAGCACTTGTAATAGTTGTTTACCATACCCATACATCCATTGTTTTTCAACATTTAATAACTTTATATAGTCACAACGTATAATTAATATTATTAAAATTAGAAAAAAAACATGTTGTCTTGAATTATTTTTATGAGTAATTGTTGGTAAATCTATTTTTTACTACAATAGTAAAATTATAGTTGTTATACAACACTAGGGGTGACAAATTGGACCCAAGCCCAATTGACCCGCTCAACCTACCCAGATTTTAGTGGGTTTGGGTATTGACATACTATTAAATGGGATAAGTTTGAGCTAGTCCAACTTAACTCATTCATCTTGAACAACTCAAATCAACTCACTACATTAGCACAAATTAACTCACCTACTATTCTATTGTTTACCCAAGTCTTTTATTTTCATAAAAAATTATTTAAAATATAAATTCTTTTCTTACCGCCTCCCCTACCCCCTCCACCCCATGCCCTATCCCATCCTCAAATTTTTTACCTACCGCTACCTCACGCCCTACCCTCTACCACATTCTCAAATTTTTATTTTTTTATTTTTTTATTTTTATAAACAATTTATAAAATATATGAATTTTTTTCTTACCTCTACCGCCCCTACCCACACCTACCCCATTCACCCCCACTCATCTTCAAATTTCTGTTTCATATATATTGTTACTTTTATAAAATAAATATTAAAAATATAAAATTTTATCTTACCTCTCCGCCCGCTCCACCTCCTCCTCCCCGCCCGCCCCTATCCCAATCTCAAATTTCTATTTTATATTTTTTTTACTTTTATAAATAATTTATAAAATTGGTAATTTTTTTCTTACCACCCTACCCCTCCACCCCCACCCCAACCTCAAAATTGTATTTGCTATATTTTTACTTTTATAAAAATATGGAATTTTGTATTACCGCCCCCCTCCCGCCCTAACCACCCCTACCCCCCCTCATTCTCAATTCTCTATTTAATATTTTTGTTTAAAAAAAAATATTAATTTTTTCAGACTCTCCCACCACATTCTCAAATTTCTATTTTTTATTTATTTTTATAAACAATTTATAAAAAAATATGAAATTTTTTCTTACCCCCTATGCCCTAACCCCACCTACTCCACCCCATCCTCAAATTTCTATTTTTTTTTCTTTTATAAAAAATGAAAAAATTCTTAAAAATATTATTCTTATTTTAAAAATAAAGATATGGAAAAATCAAATATCATACAAAATAAACTAACATCATAGAAGGTAAGTTTGAAATTTGTAAAAGTAATTGGTCAAGTTGAGTAATGACCCATCATTTAGTCCATCTTGACTCATCCATTTTAGTCTATGTAAGTTTTAGGCGGGTTGGACATTGGCTCATCTACAACTTCAGTTCATCTTGACTCGTCTAACTTCAGCTCAAACGGCTCATTTGCCACCGCTATGCAACACCATATAGTCAAACCAAACAATAATGATGTTGATAATGGAACGCTTACATGAAATGGAACGTCTATTATGTTTTTCCTTCTTTTTAAAATTCTCAAATAGGTTAAGGATATTTATATTGTTAAAGTATTAGCTGTATAAACGATGGAGATAAGTTCTTCCTAAAGAAATGAAAAGTCAGAAATATAAAATATTTGATCTGGTAATTCCAGTATCATAATCTTTTTGGTTGGTGGTTTATGGAACAATGTGTAGCTAAGCTTGTCAAGAATCAAACATTTTTTATACAATTAGAGACAGGTAGATGAGAGAGGAAATGGCCAAGACGTGCTCAATTGACCTAATAACCTCATAATTAATTACTTAGTTTAGAACAAATATTCTTTTTCCCTTGTGGTATAATAATCAATGAGATTTTCCATTTAATAACTCAACTTGTTAATACATGGAGTCATCAATATTAATTATATTCGTACTGTTTGAACTTCAACTCACGTAATGAGGTCGTAGATGGGCTAAAATGATGGGTCATAATCCATATTGTCCAACTTGACTCATTACTTTTACAAAATTCAAACTTACTTTCTATGATGTTATTTTATTTTGTATGATATTTAATTTTTTCATATCTTTATTTTTAAAATAAGAATAATATTTTTAAGAATTTTTCATTTTTTATAAATGCCAAAAAATTATGAAATAGAAATTTGAGGATGGGTGGGGGTGGAAGGGGTATGTGTGGATAGGGGCGGGGGTAAGAAAAAAAATCATATTTTTTATAAATTATTTATAAAAGTAAAAAATATATATATACAATAGAAATTTGAGAATGTGGTAGGGCAGATGGAGGATAGAGCGGGAGGTTGATCGGTGTATTTTCTATACACCTTTTGAATCATTTTTAGTTAGTCTTTTGTCCATTTTTGTACAAATATGTGTCGTCTTAGAATAGATTTTCTTTCTTTTGAGTCAAATGGTTTAAAGTGGCACATTGGTGAAAATGAGCGAAAAGAGGACAGAAACAGAGGTTCCAGAGCTCAAAAAGCTAAAAAATTGGCAACCCGGCGAAACAGAGGCGGCGCGCCACCAACCAAGACTCAAAGAGCGCCACGGCGCCCAAAGATCAGAGAGCCGCAGAAGTTTCGGCGCCATGGCTGATTCAGGTCGCGCGCTGGCGAAAATTGCCAAACTGACTGAATGGGCCAAGGCCAAGAAGGAAAATGTTTGGGACGTTTTTGAGGTTATAAAAAGGACCTTTTTAGGTCAGATTTAGGGAATCCCACACTTGACAATTCATCACAACTTGGAGATCAAGATTGGAGACTTACTTTTGTGTAATTTCTTGTTCTTTACTTTATTTCTTTTTAGTTTATGTTGGATATTAGTTTAGTTCTTGGCATGTCCATGGCTAGGAACTAACTTAATTTAGGGCTTTCCATGTCGAATCGCTTGAACCTCGTTCTTATGAATTAATGCATGTTTTGATTTCTTCTTATTATTGTTGAGATTTATTCAATATTTGTTTTGATTGCTTGGTAATTAATTGATCACTAATTATCATAACTTATATGATTTCTAATCGAAATCCGAAAGGAGAGATTGTGAATATGCTATAGTTGAATAAACATAGGTTAAATCGTGGACGAAAGTACCCCGATACTTGTGTAGTTTGATAGGTTATTGTTCTTAATCCTCCTTTGTAGTCAATCTTGTCATCGAAAGATAGAAGGATTCTACATTGGGGTTGAGTTTTTATATTACCTTAACATGAGTATAAAACGACTTAGTTAACCTGCTATATCAAAATAGAAGAAGAACCATAATTATTTGCATTAACGAGTAAAACGAGCGGATAGTTGAGGAGATTTGAAAGCCCTATTTCCATCATATCTGAAGTAAAATAAAGTAATTTAGTTAGCACCTATAATCATAGCTACAAACAATTCATCAAATTATCGATTACCAAATAGATACCACATAATAGAGATTGATAATTGGACACTAATCCCTGAGGACGATAACTCGGTCTTCTAGACTATATTACTTGTCACGACACGTGCACTTGCGTTTAGTGTGTGCATAAATCGTGCATCGAGTGGGGTAGGGGAGTGGCTAAGAAAAAACATATTTTTTATAAATTGTTTATAAAAGTAAAAAAAAAATAGAAATTTGAGAATGTGGGTAGGGCGGGGAGGGGAGGTAAGAAAAAAATCATATTTTTTTATAAATTATTTATAAAAGTAAAAAAAATATATAATAGAAATTGAGAATGGTTAAGAAAAAATTTCATATTTCTAATAAATTGTTTATAAAAGTAAAGAAATATAAAATAGAAATTTGAGAATGTGGTAGGCGGCGGGAGAGAGGAGGGTACGAAAAAAATTCATATTTTTAATAATTTTTTTATAAAAGTAACAAAAAATATGAAATAGAAATTTGAGGATGGGGTGGGGTGGAGGTGTAGGTGTGGTTATGGGGTAAGAAAAAATTCATATTTTTATAAATTATTTATAAAAGTAAAAAATATAAAATAGAAAATTTGAGAATGGGGTGGGGGAGGTGGGGGGCGTTAGGGCAGAGAGAGGTAATAAAATATTTCATATTTTTTATAAATTATTTGTAAAAGTAAAGAACTATAAAATAGAAATTTGAGAATATGGAGGTGGGGTGGGAGGTGGGGTGGGGGTAGGGGGTACAAAAAAATTTCATATTTTTAATCTTTTTTATAAAAGTAACAAAAAATATGAAATGGAAATTTGGGGATGGGGTGGGTGGATGGGGTAGGTGTGGATATGTGGTAAGAAAAAAATTATATTTTTATAAATTATTTATAATAGTAAAAAAAAATATAAAATAGAAATTTGAGATTGGGGTAGGGTGGGTGGGGGGGTAGGGGGTAGGGGGGGTAAGATAAAATTTTATATTTTTAATATTTTTTTATAAAAAGTAACAAAAATATGAAATAGAAATTTGTGGTTAGGGTGGAGGTAGGTGGGGTTAGGGCGGTAGGGGGGAGGTAAGAAAAAAATCCATAATTTTAATAAAAGTAAAAAAAATATGAAATAGAAATTTGAGGATAGGGTGGGGGTGGAGGGGTAGGTGAGGGTAGGGCCGGTAGGTAAAAAATTCAATTTTTTTATATAAATAAAAATAGAAATTTGAGATTGGGGTAAGGTGGATGGGGGTAGGGGAATGTAAGATAAAATTTCATATTTTTAATAATATTTTTATAAAAGTAAAAAATATGAAATAGAAGACTTGGATAAACAGTAGATGAGTTACTTTTGGCTAATGTAATCGGTTGATTTGGGCTGTTCAAGATGAATGGGTTAAGTTGGGATAGCCCAAACTTAACTCATTTAATAGTATGTCATTGTCCAAACCCATTAAAATCTAGACAAATCAATTGGGTTTGAGTCCAATTTGCCACCCCTAATTGCTACTCATGAAAAGTCTCAACATTTGCAAGTTTGTTAGTTTACTCCCACTACATTTTGCTACTCATGGAAATAGTACTTCTTTTTTCAATTGCAAATATTCCAAATAGATGTATCAAAATTTATATTCATTGAGATATAATTTAGTAAATATTAGGATGTTTATGAAATAACTTAAGCTTTTAAATGAGATAATCACACACTTATTTGAAATAAAAATAATAAGAACAATTATTTTAATTTCTAGGGTTCAGCGAAAATAGACAAAACAAAATAGAGAGGGAAACTAAATCGTTGTCACAAACCTCTTTTTTTAAGTCACTCGGCATCATTGGTATATCTATTGCAACAATATAATTAACATAGGTCTTTCTATCAAGGAATCAATTTAAAGAAAAAGTAGGAGCAAAAAATAGATAAGGCCAAGTTCTTGACAACATGATCATAATCCCCCTTGAGGGATCAATTAGCTACTCACTAATATATCTTAAGTTCTTGACCATCATATCAAATATTGTTTTGCCTTCGATCCCCTGCATAAACCTTCTTTGGTTGAAATGCACACATGGCTGTTGTACGTTGCAAAGCAGTTATTGCGCCACCGAGTTTACCTGCGCACTGAAAGAAGAATGATCATGCCTTCACAACAAAAATATTGTTTTGCCATTTATATTTAATTTATGTCATAAGATGTTTTCTATAAAACAATAGTTGTAACTATATTTTAGTATGATATGTTTTTTGAATAAAAAATATTTTGGCCCTTGTAAACAGGACCTTAGTGATAGCATTAGTAGAGTTAAGAGTTAAAACAAATAAATCATCAAAGCTTATAGCCATCAGTTTAAGCCCACTCCATTTTTATATTTGGGCCGATAGCTCAAAGAGTCCATTTTAACTCTTAGATCACTGATTTGTTTAACTAATTGAACATGCGTAAAGAAAAGTTGTTTTATCTAATCTATAATCAGAATTTTTTTTTTTTTTTTGGCGAATCTCACCGCTACTCTCTTCGAGCGCAGATGGTAAACCCCGGCCGACGCAATACCGCAAACCACGCCACCGATTAACCACACTTGGCAAGCCATATGCGACAGCCAACTAAGCGATGCAGAGGATCGAACTCGCGACCATGGCCTCGCTTCATCACATAATTAACTGGCTACTCATGGGTTATCTATAATCAGAATTGAATCTAGAACTTTGAGTTTATACATTTTAAATTTTAAATAAATAATTTAATGAATTTTAAAAAGATTTTTATTTAAATTAAATTAATTATTTAATACGATACAAAATTCTGACCGAAGTTAGTAAATTCTTTCAAAATCATAACTAGAACTATAACTTCGACCCTTTCTATAACTAAGAAATCTCCATATATTCATACGCATAAGAGAATTATCCTTTAACTTCTTCACTCAAATAATAATTTTTTATTTCTCGACAAAATTCAAACTTATAACATATATTTAATCCATATACATCATGTGTTGCGTTGTCACAATCTAACCGAAATTTCATTCAAGCTTTCACTTTACATGTATTAACTATTACTAAGTAGGCGTTTGGACATGTGATATAAAATCATGATTTCAAATCAATATTTTGCAGGCAATTTCAATTTCAACATCGTATCATGATTTTAAATTCTAAATTATCTAAGAAGGCGTGATTTGGGATTTCAAATTATGATTTAAAATTTTTTAAATATTTTTTTTAAATAACTCATAAGTTGGTTGATATATTTATAATTGTTTACCCGTAAAACGATACAGTTGAATTTGTGTATGTAGTGAATGACACGTTAGATAGGAATTCGAGATAAATTATGCTGAAAACAGATAACAATAAAATAAAGTAAAGCAATAGTTAGTCTTAGACTTGTGACAACTTTTGAGCAGAACTTTGATAACTTGTATGAAAACACAGAAATTGAGAGAATATGAGCAAATATCTTGTAATAATAAGAATATGATGATGTTACAATGGAATAATGTATCATATTTATGCATGAGCTACACGGGTACACAACCCACGAAATATGCCCTCATTAATACAGGAGAATGAACGTTGTAATAATTGGATAATCAATATCTCCATAAATGACATTAAAGCTTCATGAAAGACGTGTGACCGATTTGATAACGGTCACCCGTTAAAACTCAAACGGCTCTAAACTTTATGTAATATCGGTTTCGGTTGTGCTTGTGTCGCCCCCGATACCACGCACATCTAGTCGATAGAGCTTAGGTTGACGTGGTCCTGACTCAACATTATGCGCCATGTGTTACACTATAATTCGTACAACTCTGCTATACGGATTTTGTCCTATACAACAACCATGTTTATCAACCATTTATATCAAATATGAATCTGCAAGTTGGTAGGATATTTTTAACAATTACTCTCACCAACCATTTATCAGCCTCATTAACTTCTATTCATACACTTATAGGCACATTAGGGCACGTTTGGTACGTTGTATTAAGCTGGACTATACTGGACAAAAAAATAATACAGCGTTTGGTTACCAAGATCGATCAGCATCTATTTTTAGAAATAGTACAAATTAACTCATTTTGAGACCCATCTAGCAGGTGGGTCTCCCCTAAACTATACTAAAAATATAAAAAAAATACAGTCCATTATATATTAATACTTTAATACCGTCCATTATATATTAATACAGTCCAGTCCAATACAGTACAGTACAGTCCAATGAAATTAGTACAATCCAGTGCGACGTACCAAACGAGCCCTTATTGTTTTATAATCCATTGTAGTTTGATTTCTGCTGATATGTGTTCTTTAGTGTATTTTGTTTAGCTGATTTGTGTACGCTCTACTCTCCCCAGACCCCATGATGTGGAATTTTACTGGGTATGTTGTTGTTGTTGTATTATCTACTATTCATGTTAAATTTTCCTTTTCATTGAACTAAATCAATTGATATTGTATTTTTTAGAAAGGTCTTCAAGTTGCGTATTAATTTTGTTATGAACTATGACTTGCTCATTTGGTAAGATTATATAAAAATTAATTTTTTTTTATGGTTTTCATGTCTGTAAGAAAAAATATAACTTAAAAAAAATTTAAATTACATGTTCAAACAAAACTTTAACGGTATGATTTCAAATCAGAAAAAAACGGCTACTAAGTATCACAATAAGGGTCTTCGAAAGATTCTCTTCTTCTTCTTTTCTCTTTTTTTAATATTATTATTATTATTACTCCATTTTTTTCTTTTTGGAATAACAGCTGCCTAGAAAACAGGAACCTTTACAGTAAAGTAATATAAGGACTAATAAAAAAAAGTGAACTATTTTATTATACTATTTATATACGAAAGCAGAAAGTGACTGTACCAGATAAGCCGACTCCAAATAGTATATTTTATAATTAAAGGTACCTGATAAGGAGTTGTTTATGAAATTGACATTATCTCATTAATAATCTCTAATAAAAAATTATTAAATACCCTCCTTTGGTGGTACTAATGTTTTACTTAAAGTTTAGCATGATAATAAAACAAATAAAAGTCCAGCTTGCACCATTTCTCAATGCCAATAATAGAGATGTGTGAGCTTAAGCTTAATTTAACATATTTACCAAAATTAGTCCTAACATAAAATTTTGTATAAGTTAGACTATATTTGTTGATCGTACAAGAAAAAAAGTTATTTATACATAACTTGTACGAAATAAATATAAAATTATAAGGAAATGGAAAAGTAATAACAACAATAAGTAAATAATAAAACTAGAAATTAAACAAGTAAAAAGTCTTGCTGAGTCGATTAAAGTTTCAGTCTTTACTTTAGATAATATTGCCCTCATATGTCCCGTCCACGGTTGTATTAGCAATATATCTTCCAAGATAAAACAGCAATCAAACAAGAGAGCAAAGGAACTCAAGTGTTCGCTTGATAAGAAAGATCTTTGAGTGTATGTTGATTGCTAAAGAGGAAAATAATTTTCAGAGAATTGTTTAAGTATCAATGTGTAGTGTGTTTTGCAATTGTGCCCAAGGCATCAATTTATAGGTAGATGATTTGGTCTTCTCAATTCACCAAATGAATGGCCATCAATGTCAAGTAATGACCATTGATATTGAGGTTAATTCAGCCTAGTAATGGCTCCAAAGTCAGCCCAAAAATCAGTTTTAATTCGCTCACTTCGTTACTGAAAACCGTCGAGGAACTGCGGTCCCTCGGGATGGCACCGCGGTGCCTAAATTCCAGTAAGTCACTGGAACTGAAATTGGAATTAGCACCGCAGCCTAGCGCGAGGCACCATTTGCCACCTAGCACCGCTGCCGCTTCATGGCACCGCGGTGCTTCCCAATTTTCCGAGGCAAATTTCCTGATTCGTTTTCATCTCTTACACATTTCTTCCTTTTATTTACCAACGTCATTTGGACAATAAACCGTCTATTAAATAGGATTAACTTTATTTCACGTTTAATAAACCGTCTATACCTACCAATATCTCTTCCATTTAAGGATATTATGATCATTGGCACTATATGTCACGTGTGTGGAGACAACGTTTCCTACGTGCGGAGCCCCAATTGTTCGATTCGTAATTAAATAGGATTAACTTTATTTCACGTTTAATAAATATTTCCAATAATCCCCTCTTGGAAGAGATTTTGGTGCACAACATGGTGCCTTTCTAGCAATCATCCGGCGGATCGACGTTGCATCTGGAGAGGTAGTCGTAGCCTTGACCCTTTCATAGTAGAATACCATCGGACATGTTTACTGCGCGGTGAACGTGATGTCTTGAACCGTCAGTGTTTAGTATATGCCAAGACAATAATACCAACACAACATCTTTCCTACTCAATCTTTCTAGTGTTTTGTCCATCGTGGGTCGTGGACACCCTTGGTTTCTTAAGTGCGTTCATTTGAGGCGGTCTGTCCTCGCACTTAAATAGATGATCTCCTACAAGGTATCCTGCAATACTCAGCTATACAAGCGTTAGGAATCATTAAAAGTTTCCTCAACCTAACCTCAACCTTGGAGGATCATTAAAGGTTTTGGAAACTTATCATTTACTCTTCTACAGGTAGCACTTTTTGTCTATCACGGGAATGACCTTTGGATTATGTTTTTTAAGAAAAAATCATTATCCGAAGTGCTATTGCTTCCACCGAAGCGCTTATCTGAACCATTACAGTTTAATTTTATTGAACCTTATCCCTGGGATCTCTAGTCCGTAAGGTTGGGTGTCCACTATATTGATTCTTATTGGTTGGGTTTTAAGCTCATTCCCCTAGACATGAAGTTCATCTGATCTCTGGGTATTCCCTTCGTCAAGGAATCTGCGAGATTTTTCTTAGATTTTATGTAATTAATGGAAATAACACCCGAGGTGATCAGTTGTCTAACAGACTCATGTCTCCGTCGAATATGACGAGACTTGCCATTGTATATTGAACTTTGTGCTCTTCCTAGAGCCGACTGACTGTCGCAGTGGATCATTACAGAAGACACGGGTTTATATCAACATGGAACTTCCTCTAAGAAACCATGAAGCCATTCAGCTTATTCTCCCGCTTTATCCAAAGCGATAAATTTCGACTCCATCGTGGATCGGGCAATAAGGGTTTGCATAGAGGATTTCCAAGACATAGCTCCACCAACGATTGTAAAAACATATTCGATGGTGGACTGGATGTCATCGCTATCAGATATCCAGTTTGCATCATTGTACCCCTCTAGTACAGCTGGATATCTCGAATAGTGCAATCCAAAATTTTCTGTGAACTTCAGGAACCATAGTACCCTATTCAGTTGTTACACCCCGTATTTCCAAGAGAATGAGATGAGAACGTACGTAAGATAATAAGATTGGAATGTTGGAAAGAAAGTGTAGTTACATTTTCGATTTAGAGCAAATTTCGCCACAACGAACGTGACGCCATAATTTCTTCACGAGGGTCGGTTTCGTTCCAAATTTGAGATACGAGCGTAGAATACTATTGTGAAGACGCGGGATCGACTTTTTGGAAGTGAGATTCAAAGAGAAGTTGCTCCTAAGGTTGTAGGGGATACATATATGTGATTGGAACTTGAATAAGTGGAGCGAAACGAAAATTGCGGACCAATAAAGACCGAACTGTTTTGGAGCATTTTTGGGCAAAAAATGAGGTAAAAGTTCTTCTTCTTTTAAATTCATTAGATATTACTTATTGTTATTATGTATGGATGAACTTGTGTTAAAAATAATGAAGAATAAAAAGTGTTTGAGCCATTTTTGGGGCTAAAACCGATTTGGGACAGATTTGGTGCAAATGGAATTCGTTGGTTATTGTCGTTGTTATCTTCACCTATTGCATGTTATAATGGATTGATATTGTTGTTAATAAGTTGTTATAACTTATGTAGAAGTTTTGGAACTCGAATTGGAATAAAATGAATTAAGGAACGAGTTATCGGGTTGTAGTTGTTGTGGCCAAGAAACTGTCCAAAACTATTAGATGTTGTTGTGTCTTTTAGTGGACTGTTTTGAGGTATTAAATGCTGGAAATTTAGTTGTTGTTATGCATGTTTAAGTGTAGTAATTGCTAATAAAAGTCCTAAGGGAATAAGGGTGTGGAAAGGCGTTAAAAGGCCTCACATTTTACCCTCGTTATAGTTGAATTGTGGACTGTTTTTATGGGCTGAATTATGGACTGTTTTATATAAGTTAAGGGGCCGAATTTTGCACGTAAGGTAGGTGTGTGATCCCCTTTGGTTGCTGATTTGATTGTGCCTTAAATGTGGCTTGTTGGTTGATGAATACGGGCCTTGAAAAATGTGGAAAAGTACGTAGAAACAAAGGAAGTACTGCCCAATTTTCTGTAGAATTAGAGGGCCATTATTTGGTATAAGTCTTACACTTGATAGCTTGTAGTTGATAGAAGTTCTATTGTCATTTTAGGTTGAAATACTACGTGTAGCACATTCTACTTGGCTTGTGGAATAGCCAATAAGGTTGAAGTACATTGGAGTGTATTGCTACTTGTCGTTTGGGTTAGTCGCCAACGAGGTATGTGAACTTCTTCCTTCTATCGACATGACTATCCTTAAAGTGTACTTGCCATGTTTTGGAGTATACGTGACTTGTTTTCTTGAAGTACTTACCTTGTCATTAGGAAGTATTCATGTTATTGATTTTATGCAAAAAACATGTCTAAAATATTCCTAAGTTCTTACCAAAGTCTTATGGGGGATGTTGGTAAGAGTCGTTAGGAAGTATTGGAGTCGAGTTGACCTTGCTAATTTACTACACTAATGAGAATAGGTGTCGAACAAGCCACAACAGCGTTAATAAAAATGTATCGACAATCAATTATATTGAAATGAGTAGAATTCTCCATCTGCATAGAAACTAAGATAAGACAAAATTGTATTACATTTTCTAGATCATGGTTGCTTTAACAAGATCGTTATAAACGAGTATAACCTATTCACAACTCATAAAAGTATTAATTTTGAAAGTACACGAGACTTGGATTTCGAAAGTATAAATGACATGAGTTTTGAAAAAGGTGTAGTAACTCGATTTGAAAAGTATATGTTACTTGATTCAAAGAGAATAAGTAACTTGATTTGAAAAGTATATGTTACTTAATTTAAAGAGTAGAAATAACTTGATTTAAAGGCATAAGTTACTTGGTTTTAAAAGTGTAAGTTACTTGAGTTTAAAAGGGTAAGTAACTTGGTTTTAATAGTGAAAGTGTTTTTGGGTTCAACTCCCTAAATATTTCATGAAACGATTCTTTTGTAAAGAATAGACGTACATAGTACTTTGGGTTCAAATCCCGTACATGATATGGTAGTGCTTTAGTTTTCTAAAATAAAAGTGTTATAACGGCTTTATGGGAAGTTTGTTATAACAAGGTTTGTGAAAAGTCAATAGATGGTTGAAAATGTTGTAAGGAAATCATGTGAAAATGTCCATGGTTAAGTCCTTAATATAGTACATGATATGTGGCACTTTGATTTTCAAAGATGTTTTAAAGTAATACGTGATGTCTATTACCCTGATTTGCCAAACCATGTCTTAGAAAGATACTTGGTATGATAAGTGTCTTGATGATGGTTTCAAAATGATACATGTATTGGATTCTACTTCCTAGTGATACATGTAGTACTTCGGCTTTTCTAAACATGGAAATTTAGTTTATAAAGTGAATGTACAACTCACGTACTTTGTTGTAATGGACTTTAATCCTTAGTGATGCAAGTGTAATAGTGTCTTGGTGTTATAAAATGAAAGACTTGTTGGTGTCTTGTTTGTTTTAGAAAAGGAATACATGGTATTGTCTTGGTTATTTTAGGAAGGAAGACGTGGTATTGTCTTGTTTGTTTTAAAAGGAAAGCATGGTATTGTCTTGGTTATTTTAGAAAGAAAGACATGGTATTGTCTTGTTTGTTTTAAAAGTATGGCATGGTATTGTCTTGGTTATTTCAGAATGGAAGGCATTGTATTGTTTTGTTTGTTTTAAAAGGAAGACATGATATTGCCTTGGTTGTTCAAAAAGATGGTGCATTCATTTTGTCTAATGAGAGTTAAAGATTACTTAACTTGCATAAGTTGTTCATGATAGACATCAAAGTGCTACATGAGTATAATCATGGGTAAACCCCAAGACATTATACATCCTCGAATATAATCATGGTAAACCCCCAAGACATTATACATCCCCTGAGTATGATTGCGGGGTAAACCCCCAAGAAATTATACATATTCCGTGGATTTGCTCCCCACGATGCGAGAAAACTACCTCATGCGAGTCTGTAGGGCTCATGCGGGTGAAATAGTCCTATGCGAGGAAATTACCTCATGCGAGTCCACGTAATCTATGCGGGTGAAATAGTCTTATGCGAGGAAATTACCTCATGCGGGTCCACAAGACCTATGCGGGTGAAATAGTCCAGGAGTAGGATTGCATAATCATACTACGGGCGGGTGACCCTAGATTGATCATAAGCTTCCTAGTTTAAAGCGGTAAAGTTTACTCTACTTTTTAAAAAAGGCAGTGTACTGATATTTGAGTATTGTACTTTTTACATGCCGACGGTGATGTTGGAATTCCACATGCATGCTTATCTGATGATGGTGGTATATTATACTTTTACATGTTGACAGTGATGTTGTATTCCACGAGCATGCTTCTGTGATATTATATGCTGAGGGCAGGTGTCCCTGATTTTGACATTACTTTCATATGTGAAAGTGGTACGGCGTTATAGTAGTACAATGATACAAGGTATAGTTGGCTCTGATTGTTATATGACACGGTAGGATCTGGTATTTGATTTTCATACTGGCTCGCCATTCTTTTGTACGCTTATGATCTTGTTTATCGCATCAGATTTCCATTTCATACTTGGTACCTGTTGTACTGACCTCCTTCGGGGGATGCGTTCATGTCCGCAGGTACACAGTTGTGGATCCGCGAGCTTAGAATCCTGATTCAGCATTTTGAAATGGCTCCAATGTTCCGGAGCTTGTCATTATGGCTAAGTATATTCAGGGGTACGGCGGGGCCTTGTCCCATCATAGTAATTGTCCAAACTCTTAGAGGTATGTATTCATATGTGGGCTGGACTGACTAGAGTTGTATTTACATTGTTGAACATTGTAGACCCTTTCGGGTGATTTATATTATGACAACCTTATCGGCTTTGTCTTTGTTTTAAGAAGAAAAAAAAGTGTTATTTATCTTCTGCGGTTTATTGGGTTGTATGAATAGAAGGGTGTCCAAGTAGGGCACCAGTCGCGGGCCCGGGGTTCGGGACGTGACATCAGTGCTTTCCAGTGATCCTCACTTGGATTACGGGTGAATCTAGCCAGTTTATTGACTGCATGAGCGATATCAGGCCGAGTGCAGTTTGTGATATACATCAGACTCCCAATCACCTGTGTGTATCGCTCGTGGCGTACGGGTGCACCAAGATGCTTGTTAATCTTTTTACTTTTCTCTAATTTAGAATTTACGAGATCTGAACTGTTCGGATCTAGGCAGTCATCTACCCTTTGATCCTCAGAGATTTGATTATAACTTCATTTGTGAGAAATTATGTTGATTTCCTTGTATGGAAACGTGTCTTCAAAGAACCATGCGTTCTTTGATTCCATAATCGTACCTTCATAAATGTCCGAATGATCTGATTCATGCACTATGAAGCGATAAGCACTGCTGTTATTGGCATATCCGATGAATATCCAATCCACAGTCTTAGATTCAATTTTGGCCTGCTTTGGCATTGGTAATTTTACCTTGGCTAGACAACCCCATACCTTCAAATACTTGTAGGTATGTTTCTTTCCTTTTCATAGCTCGTATGGAGTCTTGTCTTTACCCTTGTGTGAGACTCTGTTAAGAATCTTATTCGCGGTAAGAACAACTTCTCCCCACATGGTTTGAGGGAGGCCCAAATTGATGAGTAGAGCATTCATCATATCCTTTAGTGTTTGGTTCTTGCATTCAGCAACCCCGTTTGATTGAGGTGAGTAAGCAGTCGTTGTTTGATGAACTATACCCAATTGGATATAAAGTTCTTCAAAAGGTGTTACGTATTCTCCCTCTGTATCACTACAGATTGTTTTAATCTGTCCGCCTAGTTGATTTTCAACTTCTGATTTGTAGCGTTTAAATGCTTCATCTTTACTTTTTAGTAAGTAAAGGTAACAAAACCATATTACTTTTTTCTTAAGGAAAAATATCGGGAATTTGTGAAGGAAAATGTATACTAATTGAAATTTGATTCTCAAATTTGATATTTGGGACTTATAGAATATATTGAAATTTTGGATTTTAAGTTCCGGATTTGGTCATGTGGGGCCCACGGGAAAATTTTACGATTTTGTGGAGCCCACAATATTTCGAGATATTTTGGCCAAATATAGATATTTTGGAGGAAGAAATATTTTTTACGAATTGGAGGGTGACACGTGGAACACCTCCCCCCTCCCCCCCACTTGTCTTGGCTTGACTATTTGACTTAGATATTTGTTGAAAGTGGACATGGGTCCCACACACACTTGTCCACAATCTTGTCCATACACTTGTCTTGATCTCACTACTTGGGATACATTATATATACATAGAGGGTGCAGGACTTCATCCAACACTTAGAAACATTTCACACAAAATATACTTCCTTCTCTTTATGTTGCTCTCGGCCAAGGGCCTACTTTGAAGACCAAAATTATTCAATCTTCCAAGATAAATTCCCTAATACAAGACTAAGCTCCCTAATGGTTGGTTTAGACTGTTGTGTATTTCAGGGTACGGCGTGGCCTTGTCCCGTCATAGTTTACTGTTCAAAAATTTTAGAGGTCTGTATTCATATGTGGACTGGACTTGCGGGAGTTATATATATATATATGTTTGGTTGGCCAGTTGAAATAATGTTTGTCTTTATTACTTTATTTTGGCTTGTGTGTTACATGGGGTGTGAGGGTAATAGAGGGGGTGCCCAGGTAGGGCACCAGTCACAGGCCCGGGGTTCGGGACGTGACAGGCTTCCCTTTCGACAGATCTAAAGGGACTTTTGAAAAGTTTTGCCTCTACGCACACCTCACACTTATGTTGAGAGTTTATGTCTATAGACGGCAATAATTCCAGCTTTATCAATCTTTGGATAGATTGATAGTTAACATGTCCTAATCTATGATGTCATAGATTAGATGACTCAATCAAGTAAGTAGAAGGCTCAATTTTATTGCTAGTTGAACCAGAAGACATTACAGGTGCAGTATTAAATTTAAAGAGGACTTCACAGACGAAGTCCCTTCCTACAAATGTTCCATTCTTAGTGATTACAAATTTGTTAGTCTCTAATACTAGTATAAAACCAGCATTTACTAACAAAGGTCCAGAAATTAAATTTCTTCGAATTTCTGGGACATGCATCATTTCCTTCAGTATTAGTTCCTTTCCGGACGTCATCTTTAGGGTCACCTGTCACGACCCGAATCTGGGCCCGTGACTGGTGCCTTACCCCGGGCACCCAAGTGATACAACATCAGAGTAATCAGCGGAACATAAAACACATACATGAAACAAATGAAGTACAAAACAGTAATCTGAGGAAAACTTGCCTTTCGGCATATATATAAATAACAACTCCTACAAATGAACAGTTTAATCCTTTTACAACCCCGCCACAACAAAGATTACATGCACTTCTAAGAAATGATACGACAACAATGGGACGGGCCGCCATACCCCGAATGTAAATACCTACAACGACAGTGACTATACTAAGATAAGCCTCCGAGAAACGGAGCTTTCCCAAACGCTGAATCGTGACTCCTAAGAGCGAGGATCAACGATCGTGTACCTTTACTGCGGATTGAACGCACGGGCGAGGTCGATAACAGTACCAAGTATGTGAAATCGAAATAACATCAGAATGAAATCATAGTAGTCTATGTAAAGCGGGAGACATGTATGATAACCAAACTACGCTCACAATAAATAAGCGATATGTCAAGTCGTGACTCACGCCTCAAATTATCACAATAAAACCGCACGGCAAGTGCGAAGGCATAGCCGACTACTAAGACCCACGCACCAAAAATACCACAAATCGTATCCCGAGGTCTTTCTAGACCGCACTACATGATCGGGCCGCCACTCGCCCACAATATCAATGCGCGTCTATCCTGGAACTCTCGCACTCGTATAGGTCACCCAGCACCCGCATGAGGTATTCCTCGAATCACGGTCCTGCATCACCGAGGTATACCCCGCGTCGGGCGCCTAACCCTCGGTATCCGCCTAGGCTCCCGCAACCCGCATAGTCTCAAAAGACCGCATAGTCTCAACAGACCGCATAGGAATCCCGCGTCGGGCTAAACACCCGAATGATCAATCCTCGGTTACCGCGACTCGCGTAGTCACAAGGATCGATAGCCGTAGAGACCGCGTCAAGGGTGGCAAGCCCTGTATAATAAGTCGAGGGTATGTGATACAATAACAAGATAACGCTTAACGTTTGACAACGTAAGCACAACAAGAGTGACCCCCTTACACAATAATCACAAGATACTAACACACGTAGCATCCTAACATGCTTACTTATCAAATCAACAAGAAAGTATTACAAGGCTATCAAAAACCAATACAATCAAGTTATTCACACAAGGTACTTTCTACTAACAAGTTCGGGTACCTATCCCCAAAGTACTTCATACATTAAATCCTTAAAAGATACGTTACTTCACAAAAACCACACAATACCCGTAGTATATGAAAATAGAGTGATTATCTTTTTAAAGTAAATCAATTACTTCTCTTTGTAAAATCAAGTAGCAACATTCTTTTCCAATGTTCAAGTTTGCCTAATTTCCAATGTTCAAGTTTGTCTAATTTCCCATGTTCAAGTTTGCCTTTTTAGAAAGGTTTCGTAGTTCCTAGTCTTATTCATTTAAGAATATAATTCTCCTTTAAACAATCTGAGAAACATAAGCCTTATATGTGAGTAGGATATTCTTGTTTATAACAATCTTATTACAAATGCATGATCTAGAAATATCATTTTGTCTCATCTTAGCTTCTATGCAGATGGAAGTTTCTACCGGTTTTAAATACTTAATTATTAAAACATTTCCTTATTAACGCCGCAGTTGGTTTGTCGATACACATTCGATTTCCAAAATCAAGAAACATTCTTAAGACGTTATACCTAACTTTCCATAAAGCTAGTATAACTCTTAAGTTTTCAAAACAAATCAAGTATTACCTCTTCTTTCAAAATGAATCAAAAACCTTTTGAAATACTTCAAGTTCTTTATTAACACATAACAATCCAGTTATAGTTCAAATCGCTTACCTTTTAAAACCACAAGTATTTTCTTACCAACATAAAGTCATATAACCAACTTCCCATAAAGCCGTTATAACACTTTATGTTTTAAACCAATCAAATACATTTAGCACACGTACGCTCACCGCACTACATAGTTCACACATATCATGCCGTAAGAGATAGGAAGAGGTTCACATACCTCGCGACGAGTATCGACTAATAGCAAAACGCCCAAGTACTTCCAACCGCTACTCCTTTAAGCCAAGTAGATCGCGCCACACGTAGTACTTCAACCTATAAGGCCACAAGGCGCTCATTAACATTTAGATCCCCCGTAGAACATTCTACGAAAATTCGAAGACTCCCCACATGGCGGCGTAAATCTCTTCCTCTATCGGGGGCCTACAAGCCAACCGAGGGGTTATACGTTAATCCGGACGTGCACAATTCTACCTCACGTAAAAGCTACACAAGTCAAGTCTGATACACATGTAAATACAAGATTCGACTTTCTTTCGAAAAGGTTTCTTATTATTCAGCTTAAGTCAAAAGACATTGCCGATAACAACGTTCGACTATATATAGTATACTTCAACTATATAATCTAACAACATGTAATTTCCAATTACAATAGGGACAAGATATTTACCTCGATAAGCCCATAATTATCCGAGTTTAAATGTCGATCCTGAGCAAGGTTTAGCTCCTACTCGTGCGCTCAGGCCGCCTCCAAACAACCCTTAGAAGTTCTAACCAACTTCTACTTACTACTTCAACTACGGGTGAAGATTTACTTAGGGTTTCGGTTTTGTAATCAAGGAAGTATAATAGTATTTCGGGCTTTTGTAAGGTATAACCTTAGAATACTACAAGGTATATGGCTAAGGTAATTTGGGCATTATAACAATACTTTTGAGAGTATTTCTAACAAGAGGGTATTATACTGAAAGCAACTAGGCTAGTGGTACCCAGCCACACTACAAGGAGGGGAGAGGGCTCTCGGCGAGGGCCTTTCAAATGGGAGAGGGCTAGGGCGAGAAGGCTCACAAGGGGGAGGGGAGGATTTCTAACACTTAGAACAATTTAGGAATGGATGAAGAAGTCTTCCAAAGGGGGGGTATTTATAGCACAAGCCAAGGCCAACCAATGGCCAAGATCTAGCCAAGTGCCATGCAAGTGTAGGGCCAAGATTCACCCATGTGTCCTTGACCAACTAACACACAAAAATATCCTACCAACTGTTGACACCCAATTTTGACCCTCCCGTCCAGTCATTAACTATAAAATTACACTAATTTTGTAAAATAATTTTTAGGATTTTTATAATAAAATGCAGCGAATAAAACATTAAATACAGGCATAAATAATTAATTTAATAATGGCATCGCGTCTTACGTAGAGTTTTAAGCACTTAGAGTCCCGCGCCCGCATTAACTAACTTTAAGCTTTGTCGTAATTCTTAAATAATTAATAAATACATAAAATGAATAATTTAGCAATGACGCCGTGTCAAGTAGCATAGCCGCATTTATTAATACGCAAGAGATTTTCATAATCATTGGTAATTTAAAATCAATTCTTAATCTAAATACATGCATCGCATTTATAAAAGCTTTAAACAATTCTTAAATATCATACTTGCATTTAACATTTAAATAATTTAATCTAAACTCAATTCATTTTTAATTTAATTCTGCGATAATGCACAATAATAAGTTTTTAAATAATAGCGTCGCATTTATAAAAAGCATTAAGCAGTCCTTAAACAATTTAATGATAATCTAAACCCCATTCAATTTTTAAGTTAACATAATGAATCAATTTTAATAACGGCATCGCATATAAATATTGAGCACTAATTGAACAACACGCCCGCATTTATTATCGTAATAGTTTTATAACTCGAAATTAGACTAATTTAGCACCTAAATAATTAGACTAATTTAGCACCTAAATAATTAGACTAATTTAGCACCTAAATAATTAGACTAATGTAGCACCTAGATAATTATAATAAAGCACCTAAATAATTTAATCACATTTGTTAATTTAACTAACTAATTAAAAGCCTAAAACTAATTAATAACTAACTACCCTAATTAATCACCAGCCCACGCCCTGGCCCAAACCCGCGACCCGCGACCCGCAGCCCAACTCCACGCCCAGCTTTATTTCCCCTCCAGCCCACTCCCTTTAGCCCTTTACCCTCACTCATCGTCTCCCTCACAAAAGCTAAACCTAAAAGCTCATTCGTCGCACCTCTCTCACCCTCGCACTCCAGCGCCGCCAAGGCACCAGCACCTCAGCCCGGATTTCTCGCCTGAGAATCCGGGGCTTTCCTTTTACCCATGCACACAGACAGCTCATTTCTTACCATATCTATCACCCAAACGAATCCAACGATACCTTTCCATAACCAGAATATATCCTTGCCATTTACATCGCACAAAATCATACGAACCAGCACCAATATCGTCCAAAATCCGCCTTCATTTACTTACCAATATAAGAACTCAAACGTATGCTATATAAGGACATGCAAAGGCATCAGTCGAAGGCAGAGACAGGGGGCAGCATCACCTAACTCCCAGAATCAATCGACAACCAACCGGAATCGGGGTTAAGGACCCAGCATCCAGAAGATTAGCAGCATAAGGGTAGGAAATCAAAAACCCTGTTCGAAATCCAGTCAAGAACAAACAGCCTTTTTTTTTTTTCCTCTTTTTGTCGCAAAGCTTTCCTCCCCTTTTCTATCGCAAAACCCGTCGAGTTTACCGACGACTTGATACGCTGCCTCGGTTCGCTGCCCGGAGAAGGTAAACTCAATCTCCTTTTTAACTTCTCGTATGAATTGCCTAATATGATGTGTTTACGTGATTAACAATAGTCAGATTCATTTTAAGTTACTAGACATGTCAGTTGGTTGCTTGAATCTGTTAGATTAGCTAGTGAGCATGTTTAGTTAAGTTAGGCATTTATTTGTGTTTACTAGTTGATTCTTAAGCATGATTAGATATTGTTTATGTCTGTTGAGTAAAATCAAGTAGTAGTATTGACTGATTGTGATTATTAAGTTAAGTGATAACTTATTCGATCTCCGATTATAACTAATAGGCTTATTAAGCTACTGTTGGCATTTAGTGTAATATCCAGTATATAGTCGCATTGTGTATTGTTATGTTTGTAGAAGCTTACTAGAGGGATTATCAATCATGTCCAGTCGGCGTTATCATTTGGCATGTTTAAGATGAGTTTGGCCACTGTTTGCCTAATTATTAGAATGTTTATTAACCTGCTTAGTTGGATTAAACATTCATTATGTTAGTCTAAGATAGTACAAATATATGAAGCTCCTTGAAATTGCATAATTTGTGTCTGGGTTACTTGTAGCCTGGTTTCATGTTGTCTAGGTAGGATTTGTTCCCTATTCATTTGCTGTTATCGAGTTATGAACTCCCGCTTTATCTACTTGGCCTTCATTCTGATTGAAAGTTTGTTCGAGTTCTGTTTTCCTTCAACCGTTAGTTGGGATATTATTTGCATTTCTTGGACAAAGAGTATTAGTATTGTTAACTTGCATCGAGAATATAGAAGTTCTTTGTTTGTTCACCAGTTATCTATCTTTTATAAGTTTTTTTTTGTATGTTTAGTTTGTTAGCCTTGTAGATATGAGACATCCTACAACCTCTGTACCTATCCTGGTTTGTGCACATGTTTGCCCTGTCTGTTAACTAAATAAAAAATAACTTTTCATTTTGATCAAGTTGCCCAAGTCAAAATGATATGATGCCTTATCTATCTGATGTGTATGCGATCGCCCTTTAAAGCGATTGGGTGCCGACTTATGTCGAGGGTTACGTGTTATTCGTGGGGAGTAATATAAGCACCGCTTTGATATTGGGATATATGGATCGCTTGTCTTCATTGATTGCCGCATGCCTATGAAAACTATTTGAGTTAGAAAGAAAGCGAATGCGAAGCTATATCTTGTCTTAATAACTAAACTTGGGTCTGGTCCGTTCCATTTGGTTCCCGTTATTGACTGTCTATTGCACTACTGATTCGTATGGTATACATGTGTCGATCCTTATGCTGAATGACTACCTGTTAGTAGATAAAGTTTGAATAACAATTATCTATGCTTGATATTATTTGGACGGATGCTAATCTTTATCTTTTCCTTTCTTTGCATGAATCGCAATATCTGGGAGCAAATGACGAGTCTTAATATGAGACTCAACCTGCTTTATAAAGGGCACAGACTTGCATATACGTTTCATCCACGTCCGCATATGTGTTTGGAATTCCAAGCCACCGGCGCATCCCTCCGAGTCATCTTCTTTTATTTCCTACCCCGCCCCGTTTATTTATTGTAATTAATTGTCTAACGCTATACTAATTAATTAGTACTTATAATAGTCAAACCTTGAATCCATAAGTAGAAATTAATTTAATTTTGCTTTCCTTAAGTTAATTACTTTAGGCACGCCGTACATTTATAATAAACCACTCAATAATCTTCACTTGCATAATCAATCATGTAGCTAGAATATTATTTGTGATCAAATTCCTAACCCATTTTCAAAATTCATTATCATTCATATATGAAAACTATTTTTGCTTACTAAATAGACACTTTGCATGCTATGATTATTTTATAATGCATATTTTGCCATAACTGATTTTGCATTACTACTTACATGTTATGCTATGCAATCGAATAAATTCATATAAATACCTTGTGCATGTTTTCCATCAAAACTAACTTCATATATATTGAAACAAAATCTTACATTTTCTTTTGGTCAAAATACATCTTGCATGTTTTAAATATTTTCTTTTAAATGTTTTCTAAAACATGCATTTCTCAAACATAATAATTACCCTAGGTTTGGCAGGATAACCGCAAGTTAGCGGATCTTAGAGGGTGCCTAACCCCTTCCCTCTAGATTAATAAAGAACCCTTACCCGGAATCTCATTAAGTTTAGCAGACCTTTAAAATAGAGTTAATGTTTTACTTCAAACTAGTTAAACATTTAGGTGTCCTAATTCACCCCATTAATTAGGTGGCGACTCCGCGAACCCTTAGCATTCTAGCAACCCTTTAGCATTTTAGCACCCTTTTAAACTTTAGCATCTTTTGCAATTTTAGCATCCATTTAGCATTTTTATAATCTTTTAGCACCTTTAAGCATCTTCCAACATTTTTAAAACCTCTTAAACCTTTTTAACTTTTTAGCATTTTATTATTTATTTTCCGCCATTTGCATTTTGAGAAGGGTTCGCTATTTTAGAATGCCGCGGTCGAAAAAGGGCGCGACACCAACTCCCCTTGACCAACAAGGCCAATTCGTCCACCCTCCCTTTACCGCCCACTCACGTCCGCCAATGAGAGGGTGCCAAGTGGCGCCCTCTTGTTGGCCCAACACGTTTCGTCTCTCGGAAAAATTCGTAAAAATTAAAAATGACATAGCCGGAAATTCTCCTACGAAAGCTGTGAAAACATTTCGTCGAAAACCGACTCTAACCGGGTGTTGTGAACAAAATTAATTCGGCCAAGCCTAATTCTCAAGTTCAAATTTTCTACGTACGTCCTTACGTACATACTCTGGAAATACGGGGTATAACATCACCTTTCCTACCCCCAGCACCTCTGAAGAAGAATTGTTACTCATGAACAATGTCTTATGTGTGACTGGTGTATATGTGGAAAAAACTTCTTTATTGGAACATATGTGACGGGTAGCACCCGTATCTAGCCACCATTGCACCAGATTCTCAACGAGGTTAGCTTCAAGAACCACCGCTGAGAATTCTTCAATCATATCGTCTAATATCGTGTCTTCGATGATGTTTGACTTAATCTTGCCTTTGGCCATGTGAACAACTTTACCACAGTAGTTGCAATCCTTGCGGACCACCTTCATGTCGTCATAGACATGGATACCTCGGTTTCCTCCCGCCATAATACTAGACTGAGGGTCTGCGTCTTCTCCAACTAGTGGAGGGTCTTTTGTTAGAAAATGTGATATTCCAAAAAATGACAGAAAAAGTAACATAGAATCAAAGATGTTTGGAACATCTTGAGCAGCGAGGTTAAAGATACAGGGAATACCTTGAGCGGTGTTTGAATTTTCAGCGTTGATTTGATCTTCAGCAGACATTGTTGTTGTTGAAAGCATCGAATATTATCTTAAGCTTGTACGAAATAAATATAAAATTACAAGGAAATAGGAAAGCAATAACAACAACAAATAAATAATAAAACTGGAAATTAAACAAGTAAAAGGTCTTGCTGAGTCGATTGAAGTTTCAATCTTACCTTAAGATAATATTGCCCCCGTATGTCCTTTCCACGGTTATGTTAGCAATTTATCTCCCAAAATAAAACAGCAATCAAACAAGAGAGCAAAGGAACTCAAGTGTTCGCTTGATAAGAAAGATCTTTGAGTGTATGTTGATTGCTAAAGAGGAAGGTAATTTTCAGAGAATTGTTTAAGTATCAATGTGTAGTGTGTTTTGCAATTGTGCCCAAGACATCAATTTATAGGTAGATGATTTGGTCTTCTCAATTCACCAAATGAATGGCCATCGATGTCAAGTAATGACCATTGATATTGAGGTTAATTCAGCCTAGTAATGGCTGAATTCAATAGCCAAGTAATGGAGAGTAATAACTCCAAAGTCAGCCCAAGAATCAGTTTCAATTCGCGCACTTCGTTACTGAAAACCGTCGAGGCACCACGGTCTCTCGGGATGGCATCGTGGTTCCTAAATTCCAGTAAGTCACTGGAATTGAAATTGGCATTAGCACCGCAGTTCCAAGGTGGATGCACCGCGGTGCCACCTAGCACCGCGGTTCTGCTCTTGTGGCACCGCGGTGCTTCCCAATTTTCCGAGCCAAATTTCCTAATTCGTTTTCATCTCTTACAAATTTCTTCCTTTCATTTACCAAACGTGAACCCAACATCATTTGACCAATAACCGTCTATTATCTTACGTCTCAAACAATTCCTATACGTACCAATATCTCTTCCATTTAAGGAAATTATGATCTTTGACACTATTGTCACGTGTGTGAAGACAACGTTTTCTACGTGCGGAGCCCCAATAATTCAATTCGTAATTAAATAGAATTAACTTTATTTCGCGTTTAATAAATATTTCCAACATAACTTTATACAATGTTAGGTTGGGCTTATTAAACTATGCAATTCTGATATTGGTATAAGTTCCGCTAGAAATTTTTATATTATTTTATATGAGATATAGTATTTAATAAAAAATATGTTTTAGCAATACATAAATAAGACTAATTAAAGAGGAACAACCCTTAATATTCACCGCATTATAAATACTGCCTAACTAATATATAAACTAAATGATCTATTAGTATTTCTTAGTCGCAGACTCCTAGATGCACATCTTAGGGTACCCTATGTGACATCATTTAATTACTTATTTTCTTTCAATTTATTTGACGACGTTTTATTGAAAATCAAATTTTGTAAAGAGAAAAATACTTTTAAAATTTATGATATAATACAAGTTATAAACATTTATTTGTATATATAAATCATTTTAAAGATAAAATAAAAAAGTATAAGATTAAATTATTTCTAAAATAAAAAATAACATTATTTTTATAATAAATAAATAAAAAATGTGTACCTTATAAAATAGGACATAAAACTAGCACTTTCCCCATCTTACATTATGGCACATGGTCATTTTTTAAAAAATTTTGGAGAAAAAAGGACCTAGGCTTGTCAAGTGGGTCGGGTCAACCTGTGTCCGATCCGATAAGAATTCAGATCAAAATGATAACCAATTAGGTGAGAAAAGGGGCTCAGGGAGGTTGGGCCGGATGGGAAGCACCACACCGGCTTGGTTACATATAATTGTCTTCCAACCCCTTCTCCGTCCCCCCACCCCAAAACACTCCTATTGGGGACATCTATGATCATGATAGCTGCGGTGAAGTAGGCACGAGTATCAACGTCTAAGCCTACAGTAAACATATGATGACAATCATTGGTCGCTTGCTTGATTGGAAGGACTGATGCAATTATATCTTTCATGTTCTCGCTATTACTTACTATTACTATCTATTTCTATTAAATACGATATCACATTCGATTTGATTGAACTCACCGAAGGACCCCCCTAATTCCCAAAAAGATTTCACCTATAAAAATATCCCTAACTATTCTTAATTTTCACACCCCTCATCAAAATTACACGATGAGCTTAAATTGGATGCTGACCTGATATAACTAGTAGTCTTGATTTTGGTTAGTCTCAATCTCAGACTCAAGTTCATGTGCCTAGGACCCAAAAATGAACAAGTAATCAATGTGTAGATTTTATTTGGTATAGTAAAAATACGTATAGAATTCAATGTAAATTTTATACTGATATTTCTTCCCATGTTTTTGTTATTTAAATATAAAGAATTCGTAATCTTATGTTTATTGGTATTTCTCAAAAGACTTGCAGATCTGATATTTTTAGACTTAATGGACATTAAATTTATCTATATTATTATTTACATAATTTTATTATAGAATTTTTTACCAACTCCAAGCTCCGTAAACTGTAAGGGGTACGGGTTGTGTCTGGTCCCCAATCCCCCTTCCCAGGCGAAACTCAACCCCGACCCGACCTATCAAACACAACCTGCTTTCGAGATTGGAGTATCGACCATAAATAGGCCTGTTTTGGCCCGAATAGACCCAATTGACCAGCTTAGAAATACTTCCACTTTAAATTTGTGTATTTCAATCTAAAAACTAAAACCTTATCAAAACAAAATGAGAAAGAAAGATAGAGTGTACTTATTCAGACTAGTAGTATCATCAGGGTTCTCTCAAACATTTTGGGGGTCATGTTCTAATTCGTAAAAGTGAGCTCTTAATTGGACTAAGACCTGCGAATTATGGGTCTTTACAGTAAATTCTGACTAATACTACTTAATAAAGAATAAAAAAAAAGGGCCCTAAAAAATTTCGATTTACAGAGGTCCCTAGGGATGTCAATGGGGCGTGGCGGGGCCGGGGAAAGGGTACCCCATACCCGTACCCGCCACCTAAAACCCACCCCACCCCGCCCCACCACCCATCACGGGTATTATTTCCTCCACCCGCTCCCACCCCACTTACCCCGACGGGTACCCACTTACCCCGACGGGTACCCACTTACCCCGACGGGTACACATCACAGATAGTAAAAAAAAGTTATATAAGAAAAAAAGAAGGTCCAAGAAAATGGAAAAAACAAAATTCACTATGATGTATCGAATATCAAAATTTAAAACTTTATCAAAATATTATGAATATTAAAAGGTTAAAATAAAGCGTGAAATTTATATATAAAAGAAGAAGACAAAGAAATTTTCTAGTCCTTTCAAATGATCACAATTGTAAAAAAAAAAAAAAAAAAAACCAATGTCATTATCAAAGTTGTCACATACACACATATAGAGTTGTTGAATTGTACCATACATTTTCACACAAAAACATAAAAAAAATTGAAGGGTACCGTACACTTTATTTTAAATGATAATAATAATAATAATAATAATAATAATAATAATAGGTTGATGACTTGACAAAAATCATGGAGTCTTGACAAGAATAAGAGATTTCAAGTCTTTGTTTAGTTAAAAATATCAGAAAATCAGCACAAACATGTACGGGGCGAGTAGCGGGGCGGATCTTATATGAAATCCACTCTGCCCCACTACCCATGTCGGATAACACTTTTTATACTCATACCTGTCCCATTACCCATCAAATCATCCCTATATCCGCCCTAACTGGAGCGGATACAGGACGGTACCCACATTTATCCTCCACTAACATTCCTAGAAATTTCTGTGCGATATCACACCTCGCACGAATCTAAAGACAGACTATCATAAATCCCCATCAATATAATGTGAATCTAATAAAGTTTGGTTGGACCATACCTTGATGCCACCACCCACTTTTGCTTTGGTCACGTTGAGCTGTCCATTGATTCTTGACTTTATTCATTCACTCAGTCCTTATCTTGATAAGTTCAATTCCAGCTCTTATACGTCATATCCCAACTTGTACTGTATGTATACCATAACTTACGTGTGTCAATGCCTTATATTATAATTGTTTCATCGCCTTTTTATATTAAAAAGAGTGCAACTTGGGTAATAAATATCACTTTGTTATTCTGTTTTCTTTTCTATCAATTGTTATTTGGAGAATTATTTACTTCTTCAAAAATGATTTTACATTTTTATAATAGATGAATAACAAGCACCCAAATTAAGAATAATGAATGTTTTCCTCTCCACTATAAAATGAAATATATAATAATCAAAGTTTTTTTTACTTAAAATATTATACGTATAAGTTTTATTAGGTAATTAAATAAACGATAAATAAGCAACAAAAAAAATTGATAAGAATTGAAGAATTAGATTATGACTTACTGGTTAACTCATTTCAGCTCAAATAATCTTTGACGGATTAATAACTCAATTCATTTATTTACTAAATTTATTTTAATCCACCCAAATACGTTTTTAACTCGCGCATTTAACACCCTGGACATTGTTACTAGGGCTGCACAACAGGATAAAACCGGACCGGATCGCCTCGGATCGAGGATCGAATATTCAAAAAATTAGGACCATAGACCAGATCAAATTTATCGATCCGGTCCGGTCCGGTCCAATATGAACAGGATCGCTTCGGTTCTTTTTTCGATCCGGACCGAATTTTGGGCGGCCTAATCGTTACCATTTGGAGAAAAGAAGCAATTCCCAAAGGGCGTTAAAACTTTGTACATCCATGATAACATATGATTTTTTAAATACTTTTTGGCGTTTCAATTATTTAATTTGACAGGTTAATAATTGACTTGCTTTATCTGCTACACCGTCACCGTTTACTAACGGGGTTTGCTCCCTTGTAACGGTTGTAACTAGTGCAGGTCGTTCTCATCAACCCTAAACAATATTATCTTAAACTCTCAACAAAGTCCCCTTTTTTCCTTCTCTTTTTGCGTCACCGCCCTATAGATTCAGAGCATTCTCTCAGGTACTCTTCAATTTTTCCTTTTGGATCTTTATTTTTTTATTTCAATTTATACTTGCATGTATTATACCTTTGTGGGGTTCTTTTTTTTACTTAGTTTTTTTATTGATACAGATGTAAAGATTCAAATACTTTGTTTGGAATCAAGAATTGGTGTTTTGATCTTCCAAAGGTTGAATCTTTAGTGGGTATATGATGAATTGTCTGATAAAGTAGTAGTTTTTCTGATTTTGGTGTGTTTGAAATGCATTGGGAAGTGGTATAAGATTTCAAAGGCTTGTTTGGTATCAGGAATTGGTGATAATTGGTGTTTTGATCTTGCAAAGGTTGCATCTTTAGTGGGTACACTATGAATTGTTTGAGAAAGTAGTAATTTTTCTGTTTTGGCTCTTTTTGTGAATTAATTGATGGTTATTGAATCTTTGGTGTTTGATTCTTTGTGGATATGTGGATGAGGTGGTCATGGTCATGTTACTAAGTGTTAATTGTGGTGGAAATTTTGTTCCGAATAGGCGGATCAAGGATTTAGAGTCGTTTAGTTGGGAGTGGATTCCTCATAGTATGTATAAACATTTTCAAGATCCTTTTGAATATGTATACATGGTCGATTAAACCCTGTGCTAAGGGATAGAGACGCCTCTACTTCGACACCTTGTAATAGGAAATGTTGGCAAAGAGTAAAATGGGTGAAGATCTCCTCACAACATTAACCATTGAAAGCAATCATTTCTCCACCCTTTTGTCCATGGATTCTGGTTCATCTTCTCATGATGAATTGGAGAGAGAGTTGATCCGGACCGTTAACCATCTTCAGCCGCCTGATATCAATCTCCCACTTGAGTCCAGTCCTCCTCCTCCGTCGTGGAATGATACGTGTGATATGCTAGATGTAGGCCTTCGTCCCCAACATTATGAGGTCGAGACGAATATTAACATCACAAAGGTCGGGAAGAAGTGCGCCAAGCGGCTTGATAGTATTTGGGGCGCTTGGTTTTTCTTCACTTTTTACTTTAAGCCAGCTCTGAATGAGAAGTCAAAGGGAAAGAACGGGGTTTCTCGGTACGATAAATCGGAGTTGAAGCAGGATGTATTCCTTGTTCAGCATGATATGGAGAATATGTACATGTGGGTTTTCAAGGACAAGCCTGAAAACGCTCTCGGCAAGATGCAATTGAGGAGTTACATGAATGGTCATTCGCGCCAGGGAGAGAGCCCGTTTCCGTTCACTGCAGATAAAGGTTTCGTTCGATCTCACAAAATGCAGAGGAAACATTACCGGGGTCTTTCTAATCCTCAATGCCTTCACGGAATTGAAGTTGTTAGGTCGCCTAATCTTACCGGTCTTGATAAGGAGGAGCAAAAGAAGTGGATGGTGCTTACAGGCAGAGACGTGAACTTTTCAATTCCTGCTGAAGCCAGTGACTTTGAGTCGTGGAGGGGCCTTCCGAATACAGAATTTGAGCTTGAGCGGGCCCCTGCATTGAAGAACAACAACTCGATTCCCTGTCCAGAAAGATTGTTAAATGGCTCCAGTCTGAACCTATCTACTCGACCTGCTAACAATATAAATGGAGAAGGATTAAACATTTTGGCTGTCTGCAATAAGAGGAAGAAAAATGGATTATCGCCTAATAGTCAACATCCTGAGAGGCTTCCGGATATCCATACAATCACCCCACCATGGCTAGGCAATTTTTCTGGTGCGGTGCAAATGGCATCGGGTCCCGTTACAGCTGCAAAAACTATTTATGAAGACGATGCGGGGTTCTTGATACTTGTTAGCATGCCTTTTGTGGATCTAAAAAGTGTCAAAGTTACTTGGAGAAACACCATCTCTCATGGGATTGTGAAGATATCTTGTATCAGCACGGGATGTATCCCGATCATCAAAAGACAAAATAGGACTTTCAAGCTATCCGATCCAGCTCCCGAGCACTGCCCTTCAGGGGAATTTGTCAGAGAAATCCCTCTTAGGACTCGCATTCCTGAAGACGCTAAACTAGAAGCATATGGAGATGAGACTGGGACTATGCTAGAAATTCATGTGCCTAAGCAGCGTGTAGGACCGGAAGAGCACGAGGTTCTAGTATGCCTTCGTCCCTCGCCTTGGACGACACATGCATACGTTGATTTTACAGAAGCAATGGCATGAGATTTGTGAGGTGCTCTCTTAGGTAGTAGTCATTATTTACTGACCTCAATGATATTTATATTTTCTTCTAATTCATCAGGAAAGATTTTTTCTTTCCTCTCATCAACCAATGTGGAACAGATAGATGCTGATTTTTACATGCCCTCAATGTCCACACGTTTTGTTCCTGCTAGTCTTGATCTTTTATTGGTATCATAACAATTTCATACTGTTTTTATTATTGAATGATATTTGTGTTTCGATCTCTGTTTCAATTCTTCTTGTCTTGTGTTTTGCTTTTTGTAAATGTGGAAACAGCCTCGGGTAAAAATGCAAGGTAAGACTGCGTAAACAGCTAATCCACAAGAAATCTTTTGGCAAACTCAGGTTTGTCCTTCTTCCCGCAAGAACCCTAAATCCTTGTGGTCTGGCTGGCCCTTCCCCGGACCCTGCGCATAGCGGGAGCTTAGTGCACCGGGCTGCCCCTTTACTAGTCATTGCATGTGTCCGGACTTTTAGGTTTTGCTTAGCATTATCGACTATTGACTAATACTGCATTAAGATTGTTTGTCATCTTGTACCGTCCCTCATAGCCTAAGAGGAAGCTGTTCAATGCAGCAGTGCACATAACTTTTGTGTTCACAACGTCAGATTAAAACCTCATTGAAGCTTAAAATGAACCTCCTTTCGACCAAATTTCACAGAGCATGCATTCAAGCCTGACCAATTCGTGCACTCTCGTATTGATTTAGTTATTCTTGGCAACTTTGGTTTAAATTTTTAAATTCTAATTAGCATACTAGTGGTGGTTCCGGTATGTAAAATCAACAAGGCTAGGGGTGTGGCATGAAGGAAAACATTTGCTGGAGTGAAAATATTTTCCATTAGAAGGGAAAAAATGACTTTCTTCGCTTATTTTTTTTCTCAATCCGTCTATTTGAAATAGTTCTTTTTTCCTTTTACCAAAAATAATTATTCAAAACATTATTTGTGTAATACACTGGAATGACTTTCTGATTAGTTTTGAAGATGATTTTTTCAAGTGTCTTTTTAACCTTTTTTCCCCCATAAATGCATCTCCCAACATCTTTAACTTTCAACTATCATTTTTCAGCGGTTGAAAATTTATTAAACGTGAAATAAATTTTAATCTATTATTTCGAATAATTGGTGCCCGCACGTCGGAAACATCGTTTTCACACGTACACACGTTGTACCAAGGATCGTAAATTTTCTTAGTGAAAGAGATATTGGTACGTAAACAAACTGTTTGAGACATGAAATGATAGACGGTTATAGGCCAAATGACGAGTGTTTCACGTTGGTAAATGAAGGAAGAAGTGTACGATGTGTAAAAGATGAAACGAGTCGGAAATCACCGCGGAGCCGTGAAACAGATGGCGAGGACCCACGGAAAAATCCACCTTATTCATGCTCCGCACAACAACTTGCCCGGTCAATATTATATGTCTATGCTAAACTTGGTGATCTATTTTCGTTGCCCCCTTTAAGCGTATGTGATATAATCATTCTTATCTCAGAAGAGGATGAGAACTAGCGTCCGCAGCGTCCGGGGAGAACAATAGAGGCCTTCAAACTTACACGATATTGGGGTATAAAAGATAAGAGGACCGCGACGCAACACCGTCGGAGCCGCCGCGCTTGATCACTGGAAGTTTGGCGCCACAGCGCCTCCCATGCAGGGCCGCGGCGCTTCGGAGGCAGAATGGTCGACGGATGACAAAAAGTCTCTGACCTTTGGGCTGGTTTTGGAGCATTGAACCTCCATTACTTGGCACTAGAATTCAACCATTATTTGGTTGAATTAAAACCCCTTAATAAGTGTCATTACATGGTCTTGATTGTCATTAATTGGCTAGATGAGAGAGCATCTTACACACACTATAAATTGAGGCTCTTGGCTCAATTGAAGAATACACCAAACTTCAGAATTTTCTGAGTATTTCTTCTTCTCTAGCTTTCTTTCACACCCGACTCAGATTGTAATCTTTGTTGTTGTTACTTCTCATTTCCTTGTATCCACCATTGTAACTCACGTCAACTTCAATGGCAAATACTATATTTTCTCAATATCAGTTATTCTGTTTATGTCCAAACACCTAAAATAGATTAATAGGGGTCGGATAGCGAGTTAAAGTTTCTGGAAAATATCTTCCTTGGGTGAATTAGAAAGACAAGAATTGGATGAAATATAGTAGAAAGAAGAACTGGTTGAAGCTTCCAACTCTAAAAGAACTTTAGCAATAGTTCCCTCATCAAATCATTTCCTTTATTTCCAAATCCCACTTTAGTCTAAATAAATGCCGGTTGCAGTATCTAAAACAGGCCAAAGTGCGTTGCTTGGCGTCAATAGAATGAAACCCTGCTAATCTACGTTTTAATATAACTGCAGCCAGAACAATTTGTGACTTATCTAAGGTCATTTGATGTGTTTCTGCTTTATTATAGTAATAACTGATGACTGAAGTGATGCTCTTTTTTTACTTTCCTACCTTCTGTTTACCCTGAATCCATGAGCATACAAAAAGATCGTTGTACTGTGCTGAAAACCAAAGACAATACAATTTTAAAGTTGGAGACTTTTCCATACAACAACAAACTCATTCCCTAATCCTGCACCAGCAAGATCAGACATACATACGGGGTGGGGTGCTAACAGTCTCAAAAAAAGCTTAGACAAAAGAGTGAAGTCTCAAAAGGATATGACAACAACAAAATAAGACAACCAACCGAAGACTACTACAACTATATCTGACTACTAGAATTAGATTTCATCTTAATCTGGGTAATGGACTTAATCGACTTCTTCAATCTTGGGACCTGCACCGGTAGCACCAGCAGAAGGGCCATCCTCATCCATGCCACCAGCCATGTCAGGACCACCAGCACCACCCTGGTACATCTTCGCGATGATGGGGTTGCAAATGCTCTCAAGCTCCTTCATCTTGTCCTCAAACTCCTCTGCCTCCGCTAACTGATTCCCATCCAACCACTGAATTGCCTGCTCAACCGAATCCTCTATCTTCTTCTTGTCATCGGGAGAAAGCTTCGAAGCGATCTTCTCATCCTTGATGGTGTTCCTCATGTTGTATGCATAATTCTCCAAGGCATTCTTTGCTTCCACTTTCTTCTTGTGCTCCTCATCTTCAGCTTTGTACTTCTCAGCTTCTTGAACCATTTTCTCAATATCTTCCTTGGACAATCTTCCTTTGTCATTGGTGATTGTGATCTTGTTTTTCTGGCCCGTTGTTTTATCCTCAGCAGAGACATTCAAAATACCATTGGCATCAATGTCGAAGCACACTGTGATCTGGGGGACGCCTCTTGGTGCCGGAGGAATGCCACTCAGTTCAAATTTACCCAGCAAGTTATTATCTCTGGTCCTGGTTCTTTCCCCTTCATAAACTTGAATCAAGACTCCCGGCTGATTGTCAGAGTAGGTGGAGAACACCTGTTCTTTCTTGGTTGGGATGGTGGTGTTCCTCGGAATCAAGGTAGTCATAACACCTCCAGCAGTTTCCAGACCAAGGGAGAGTGGGGTAACATCCAACAGCAAAAGATCCTGAACTTTTTCATTCCCTTCACCACTCAAAATTGCAGCTTGCACAGCAGCACCATAAGCAACAGCTTCATCCGGGTTGATGCTCTTGCAAAGTTCCTTCCCGTTAAAGAAGTCCTGCAACAACTGTTGCACCTTTGGGATTCTAGTAGAGCCACCAACAAGTACAATATCATGAACGCCGCTTTTGTCCATTTTAGCATCCCTCAAACACTTCTCAACAGGCTCCATACATTTTCTGAAAAGATCCATGTTAAGCTCCTCAAACCGAGCACGAGTAATCGTTGTATAGAAATCAATACCCTCATAAAGAGAGTCAATTTCTATGGTTGTCTGAGCAGTGGATGAGAGTGTTCTTTTAGCTCTTTCACATGCAGTTCTTAGTCTTCTAAGAGACCTTGGATTCCCACTGATATCCTTTTTGTTCTTCCTCTTGAATTCTTGAACAAAGTGATTCACCATCCTGTTATCAAAATCTTCTCCACCAAGATGTGTATCACCAGCAGTAGCCTTCACTTCAAAAATACCTTCTTCAATTGTAAGTAGTGAGACATCAAATGTACCACCACCTAAGTCAAAAATAAGCACATTTTTCTCTCCTGTACTGCTTGCTTTCTTGTCAAGTCCATATGCAATTGCAGCAGCAGTAGGCTCGTTGATAATACGCATAACGTTGAGGCCGGAAATAGCTCCAGCATCTTTCGTAGCCTGACGTTGGGAGTCATTGAAGTAAGCAGGCACAGTAACAACAGCATTCTTTATTGTTTTTCCAAGAAAGGCCTCTGCAATCTCCTTCATCTTAACAAGGACCATGGAGGAGATCTCTTCAGCTGAGAATTGCTTCTCTTCACCTTTGTGATTAACAACAATCATCGGCTTTTCAGCAGGACCTGGAATAACCTTGAAAGGCCAGAGCTTCATGTCACTTTGTACTGACGGGTCACTGAATCTCCTACCAATTAATCGCTTCGCATCTGCAATCAATATAGACGAGTTTAGCATAAATACACGAATAACTCGACTTTAGCAGTACTAGTTACAGAAATGATAGAATAAAGTTTAAATTTACATTAATCATCTCCACCGAGTCATATATATGGCTGAGAAAAAAAAAATCTACACAGATGACCCTCTGATCAAAGAAAAACAATAAAATCATACTATACAAGAAGGGAAGAATAGCTTACCGAAGACGGTGTTGGTAGGGTTCATAGCAACTTGATTCTTAGCAGCATCGCCAATTAACCGTTCCGTATCGCTAAACGCCACATACGATGGCGTAGTCCTGTTGCCTTGATCATTAGCTATAATTTCCACACGATCATGCTGCCATACACCTACACACGAATACGTCGTTCCTAGATCAATTCCAATAGCAGGTCCTTCACCTTTTCCAGCCATTCTAACCTCACAACAGTAACAAAGTTTTTTTTTTTTGTCTTGATTGTTGTAATGTGGAGGAGATTGAAAAACGGACAAGGCTATAAATAGTTGAATTTTAGAGTGTCTAGATGTTTCTTGATGACCTGTTGATTGGATATATTGTATTTGTGTTTGGAGATTGCTTTTCTCTTCTAGTGAGTTCTGGAGATTTCTCTAGACTAATACACGTGTTTCATAATGCCTGGCTCAATTTTCTTATTCCTCGATTGATTTATAGTCATACAAATATTTATAATTTATTTTAAATTATAAATTTTTAAAAATGAAAAAGGGTTAAATATATCCCTTTACTATTAGGAATTGATCAAATATACACCTAGTTATATTTTGAGTCAAATATACCCCTGCGGCGCATCAAATATTCTATTAACGTTATCCAAGTGAATATACAAATCTACGTGACACTAACATTTGATGAGGCGAGTGACATGTGGCATAACACCTCAGCACCCCTAACACCTCCTCCCAATCCCTCTTTTCCAACTCCCATCAGTTCCTCCCCCTTCTTATTCTTGCGGCTCTTTTTCATTTTTATTTTCAATTTGTGTTTTCTTTTTTGCTTAAGTTGTGTTGAATTTGAAAATCCCACAAAATGAGGCAAAATTGATATATTATTTCGTGTTTGTGTTATTTATTAGATTTCCATAGATTTGTTTGTTTTAGGGCCCGTTTGATACATCTTATTCTTTAGGCAATAATAAGTCCTTATGAGATTCTCATAAGCCGAACCACACGGGCACTTAGTGTAGTCGCTCAAATTGGTGATTTGCTTGGTTGTTAACTTTTTGCAGATCTGCTTGATTGAATCGAGGTCGCATACCACATGACATTTATCTCATCAAATATTAGTGCCACGTAGGCTTGAACACTTTGGATAACTTTAACGGATAAAGATTACATTTAATCCAATAGTATAACGACAACGGTATATTTGAACTCAAAATATAACGAGATGTATATTTGATCATTTTCCATTTCAAAAAAATATTACTTTCATTCTTAAATTTTCTGTCCAATCAAACACTCTCATATAAATTAAAACGTGAATTTAAGGTGTTAAGCAAGAATTTAAATTTTATAAAATAATTTGAATTATAATTTACATTTGAGATGTTAGTTCGAATAAATATTAGATTAAAATGATTGAGTTAATTATGCAAGTCTAATATATATATATATATATATATATATATATATATAGTATTAATTTAATTAGAATTTTCAAAAGTAATTGGACTAGTCCGCTTATTTATGTTGAGTATGCGAACAAAATTCATATATTTAGTTGGGGGAAATATACTACATATAACTATTTTGATAAATTTAGCCAAATTCTACTTTCTCACTTTGTCCTCTATTTCTTTCCCCTCTCACTGAGCAAACACCCAAACTTCATTGGACTTCGACGACCACGATGCCGCCATGCTTCTCCGGCAAACTCCAACGCCGAGAGAACCGACACCGACGAATCTTTGGCGGCCGAAAAATGTGAACGGAGAAGATGAGTTTCAAAGAAAAAATTGCTTAGATAAAAGGCTCTGTAATTTGAGATAATAACTTTTAACATAATTTAGGTTGGGATCTTGAAAGTATTTCATAAATAAGAAAGGACTCTGCTTATCCATTTTGATATTAATAACAATCAAAATTCATTGTCATGCTATATAAGTAGTTTTGGAGATCATCTTCACGTTGGAAATGAATATGAAGATTGGGCGAATGGATATTGCAAGTAAAGTATTTGGTAAAATGTCCGTGAAAACTGAAACTGTATCATCGTTGTTAATATGTGTATAATTAGTGAGTATATGTTGATTATATATTTATTTATACATAAATTATATAATAATAATACGTTTTCTATACGCATACTATATATGATATAGTTTTTATACATATACATTAGTGGTACATTCTTTATACAATAATTATACAATTTTTATATATATACTGAAATTAGTTGAAAAAAGACTACAAAATAGAATTACTTTGAAAATGCTAAAAAAATATCTTTTAAATTTTTTGGGTCATTCGGTGTCAATAGTTTCACCATGATGACCATTTATGTACCTTTTCCCATTAATTTTGTAGGACTTGATTTTAAATTGTATTTGTTATTAGTGTTTGTGTTTGATGCTTAACCCAGATGGTCATCTTTTCCTCCCTTTCAGTTGGGTCAAAGGCCCAAAACCCTGAAAAATGGATATGGGTCAACCCAGACATGCCAAAATTACAGGCTGGGGCATTCCGAGAATTGAACTCGGGACCTCTCGCACCCTAAGCGAGAATCATACCACTAGACCAAATGCCCATGTTGTTTTGTCTCTTTTAGTTTGTTGTATTCTAATACATGTATTTAATTTATTTGGAGTAATTAGAGCAATTAGATAGAGACTCCGGAGATTCAAATAAAAATGTTAGTGGAAAAGATTATATTTTTGGATTTGAGCCAACAAAGTGAACGATATACAAGAAAAAATAGAGAAGTATATCTGACTAGCATAAGATTTATTCACTACTCAAACAGAAAAGTACACCACACGCGAAATATCAATCCCATATTCAAATTTTAAGAATCAACGAAACAATATAAATCGTATTCGTATATTAATCTAAACTTTAACTACAAAAAACAACATGGCATGTTAGGTGCTGGATTTTTTTCAATCTTCTGCATCTAAGTACAAATCCAAAAGTGCAACACATGGTCCACGGATGAAAAACATACGCATGGCATGTATTTTGTCTAGTTGTAGTAGTGTCATCATTTAGACCATTACTCTTAAACACATAATTATCACTATTTGTTTGGCGAATTCAAAATTTTAAATCATTACACACAATATCTGTTGAAAATTTATTAATGTGGAATTAAGTTTATTCCATTATTTATGACTCGAACAATTGAAGTCTCACACGTAGTAAACATCGTTTCCACACACGTGCACACGGAGTGCCAAGTATCGTATATTTCATTAGTGAAAGAGATATTGGTAAGTGAATAAACGTTTGAGACATGAAATGATGGATGGTCGTTTGTTAAATGACACGTGTTCCATGTTGGTAAATGAAGGAAGAAATGTACGATGTGTAAAAGATGAAACGAGTCGGAAAACGTCGCGGAGCCGTGAAGGGTCGCAACGCTTGGTCGGCAGTAACTTACTGGAGCTGAGGCGCCGCAACGCTTCGAAGGTAGTGTTACCGTTGGAGACGAAAAATAACTGACTTTTGGGCTGACTTTGGAGCATTAATTCTCCATTATTTGACTCATGAATTCAGTCATTATTTAGTTGAATTGTAACCCCAAATTAAGTGTCATTACATGGCATTTAAGGTCATTACTTGGCTAGTTGGGAAGACATCTTACACATACTATAAATTGAGGCCTTTGGCTCAATTGTAGACACACTTCATACTTGTATGATTTCAGATTTTCTGAAAACTCTTTCTCTCTAGCATATTTTCATACACTCTAAAGGTTCTTCTTGAGAAACACTTGAGTTTCCTTTGCTCATTTGTTAGTTGTTGTTATTTTATCTTGGGAGACAGTTGCCCATCACCGTAAAAAGGATATATACGGGGCAATAATGTCTTAAGGACCAGGTGAATATCACTGAACTCAGTAACACAACTATAACGCTATCATATTTAGTGTCTCTTGATTTTAGGTTATAAATATCAAGGGCTTGCTGCAGACTGCAGTTCCAACGAAGATCTCAAGATCCAAGACTCAAAGACGCATTCAAGAATGAAGGACTATATCATCAAACATATTGTGATTGTCATAATACTTGTTAGGCTTCAAGCCTATTGTATTGTAATCATGTTGTTTACCCTTTCAAAGCACTAGTAATAGTAGTTGTATACTATTTTCGTACATTCATTGTGTAACTCATAGTATCCGTGTACCCATTACTTAGTTATAAATTTTTGTTGGTTGTTCATTTTTAAGAAATATGTTGTATATATTGCAGTCTTCTTAAATAATGAACGAAGGTCCAATGACTTTATTAATATGGCATAAATGAGAGATATAACTACTTCGCCTCTTTGCTGGATTTTCAACGCCGAATATAATGATCTCTGACCAAGATCAAGAACCAATTCGAATTTGAATCTTAACATATTGATGGTAAATACTAAATAGTCTACATGAATGTCTAGATCAGGGTGTCGGAATCCACCTGCTCAATAAATCTCTTGAGTGTCCGAGTTTATTTATGGCATGAATCAACTCGCAACATGAGTCTAGCATATTGATATGTTCGAGAATTTCATGTGTATTTGAAAGTTGTAGATCTTTTGATGGCCGATAGCTGCTTTCTGATCTCCTTAGTATTGTCAACCCACTAGGTATAGGGAGGGAGTCTTCTATAAATTGCATAACTGGTCGATGACCTGATTTTCTTTTTATTTCGCAAATTATGAATCTTTTAGACCATGATCTATAGATTATTTTTTAATAAGCTGAAAATCTTTTAAGAAACCCCCTCCTCTAGAAGAATAATCTATAAAGCTGTTCATTTTATTCATATTCAGGTCAAAAGTTGACATAAATATTATGTGTAGAATTCTTCTCTCTTTTCAAATTTTGTTTGTTAGATCACCTTTTCTAAAATTTTAGACATTATGCGGCGGTCTAATATTTTGTCGGTATTAATAGCAATATTTACACAATTTCAAAAGATAGAGATAAAATCTAAACAGTGATCTAAAGAAAAGAAAATTTGCATAAATTAGTCCTGCTTCTTTGCGACAATCTACTTTAGCATACCATGCAATTGGTCCATTTTCATGAAAAAATTGGCTATGTAGAAGTTAAACTATCTTTTAAGTGGTCAACTAATAGTCGAAAAATAAAACTAATCATTTTACGTTTGGTGTCTTCTTACCACCTGTAAAATGCACATTTTTGTTTCCATTCGGTGGGGGGATTATTTTGGGGCCTGACTAATTGAATATGCATTGGCAAGTCCTACTTTGAAAGTAAATACTTTTTAGTGAAGATAAATCTATCTGAAAGGCTCAAATACTCTTTTGCAATTTTTGTTGGTTGCAAATGCATAATGAGTAAGCCATAAGGAACCAAAAATAGCATTTGAAAGCTTTTTACGAACCATTGAAATTGCATGCACCGACAGACACATCTTCTAGCCATCAGCAATGAGTAAGAAAGAGTCCGCACGCACAGAATTTGGTTTGCGTAGATTGCTTCAACAGCAGTGCTCGAGCCTCCGATAACCGCAGCGAGAGTTTCATTCCTTCTTTCGCGAGATGGCTCATGCGCATCGATATCGCTGTCCCACCAGTGCCGAAATACCATGAGTTACCTTTCTTCATCAATCTGCTTGACCGGCGCGACCATGCGCGAAGATTTCGCCTTTTGCCCCCAAGCAATGAGTAAGAAAGAGGCACTTCAAATGGGAATCAACATCTTTGTACTTTTTTTTTGCCTTTCAGTATTATTGGAAGCCGTTTAATCCGGTATTATGTTAAAAAGTTTCATATTGTAGTAACACGTTCTATAAATGTAACTTTATATCTAAAGTCAAACACAAAATCTTTCATTAAAAATAAAGAACTACTTACCACTCCATCACAAATGTTGATGTCTTTGCACTTCAATTTCAAATCTTTTGCCTCATATTACTTCTAATTTTCTTTCTTTTGAATCTTTGATTGGGTGTTCATATTCCAAGATAAAGTGGCAATATTCCTCGAAAGAAAAAAAGTTTGAAGAAAATAAAAGAAGTATGTCAAGTCGAGATCATAAATTCCTAACTTTTTGACCATTAAAAACCGAAGACCGGCCATTTGAAATACTTTTTGGTTCATTGACGTTTAGCTACGCCTATAACTTAGTCCATCTTTTAAAAGTATTTGTATAGCCGGTATATCCATCAATATTTTCAAGTAGTGAACTCTATTACGTATTTGATAATACTTATTTAGTGTTTTATATAGTAATTTACAGGAATTCCCTAAGCAAATCCAACTAGGAACATTTCTTTTTGTTGTTTTATCCATTTATTTTTCTTTACATTTCTTTTTCTTGTTTCTATCCATTTCTTTTTTCGCTCCATTTATAATGATTATTAATATTACTTTTTTTTGTTTAGTTATATTTTTCACTCGATGGCCGACATCCGCATCAGAGTTTGACTAATTTAGATATCAAATGATATTAATCTCCCCTTGGAAAGTCTTTTTCATTAATATCAATATATATAGTGTACAATGTTCATCTCATATACAATAGAAATCCTAGTCTCATATACAAGATGAATCATAGTCTTACCATAATTATATTTACACAAATATTCTAATTATGGGTAGGGATATTACTATACTACTATACACGTTTACACACCCCCTCAGTCGGAGCGGGAGGAGGCCGGACGCTGAGACTGGATCTGAAGTCAAGAAACAACTGTCTGGGAAGTCCTTTGGTAAATATATCTGCATACTGATATGATGAGGGAACATGTAACACTCTGACATGGCCTAGCGCAACTTTCTCACGAACGAAATGTATGTCCATCTCAACGTGCTTGGTTCGCTGATGTTGAACCGAGTTGTGAGAAAGGTAGATTGCAAAGATGTTATCAAAATACACAATAGATGTCTGACGCAAAGGACACTGAAGTTCTAACAGTAAATTTCTGAGCCAACAAATCTCAGCTACCACATTTGTAACGCCTCTTTACTCAGTCTCGGTACTGGAATGAGTGTCGCGCCCATTTTCGGCCGCGGCTTTTATTTTCTAAATAGCGAACCCTGCTCAAAATGCAATGTTAGAAAAATAAACTAACAAAAATGCTAATTGTTTAAAAAGTATTTAAAAGGGTGCTAAAATAGTAAAAGTGCTAAAAGGTAAAATTGCTAAAAGTGCTAAAGTTTAAAAAAAAAAATGCTAAAAGGTGCTAAAAGATTAATTTTAAAAGCTAAAGGGCGCTAAAAGTGCAAAAAGCGCTAAAGGGTTCGCGGGAGTCGCCACCTAATTAGTTTGGGTGAATTAGGACACCTGAATGTTTAACTAGTTTAAAGTAAAACATTAACTCCATTTTAATGGTCTGCTAAACTTAGTGAGATTCTGGGTAAGGGTTCTTTATTAATCTAGAGGGAAGGGGTTAGGCACCCTCTAAGATCCGCTAACTTGCGGTTGTCCTGCCAAACCTAGGGTAATTATTATGTTTAAAAAAATGCAAAAATAAAAGTTCCTTCTGCTTAATAAAATGTTAAAACGTTTAAAAGGTGCTTAAAATGTAAAAGGGCAAAAGGTGTTATAAATAAATAAAAGAGCCAAATGCTAAATGTTTAAAAGTGCTTAAAATACTAAAGGTTGCTGAAAGGTATTGAATGCTAGAAAGGTGCTAAAGGTGCTAAGGGACGCTTAAAAGGCATTTATTTTCTAAACTCCTGCTGCTCAAATAAAAGGTTAGAAAAAATAAAAATAGAAAATGCTTTAAAAGAATGCTAAAATTGCAAAAGGTGCTAAAATGCTAAAGATGCTAAAGTTTAAAGAGGGCTAGAAATGCTGAAGAATGCTAAGAGGGTGCTTTATGGACTAATTATGTGTGCATGCAAAGGTTATTTATAGACTAATTATGTGTCTTGCTAACTAAATTAATCTTGCTTAACCTACGTGTAGTATAAAAATGTTTAAGATGATTTTTCGGGAGTTTAGAAAAAAAAATGTTTATGGATTAACAAATTGTTGGTTTTATGATGCAAGTTAGATTATTTTGGCAAAATTTAGACATGCATGACAATCTTAAGAAAAGCAAGTAAGTTAAGCGATGAACTTTAAATTACCTTCCCCACTTATATGTTTAAAGACCTAATTGCTAGAAGTTCTCCTATTAATTACAAAATTAGATAATAGAATTACAATAAACAGATAAAGGCATAAAATGAGACAAGAAAGTTAAGAGAGTGAAGGGATTGGAGCGGATGACTCCGTCTTATTTGTTTTTCTAGGAGTTTCTGAAGCGGGAATGCGAGCGCGGATGTGGGTTACCATTTGAGATGGCTTGCGATGAGTCTCGCCGTGAGACTCTTTATTTTGCTCCGATGCGTGCCCTTCTCCGGCGGCGAACCGAGGCAGCGTATCAAGTCGTCGGAGCCACTCGGAAGGCTTGCTAATGCGGATTTGAAGATGCAGAATACGAAGGGATTGCAGAGAAGAAAAGGAAAGAAAAAAAAATGCTAAGGTATCCCCGAAGGTAAAAGGAAGGGTGTTCGACCTATGTTTCGCTTCGAATTGATGCAATGGTATCCCGCTTGCTCTCGCTCTCCCGTTCGCTTCTCGCTCTTAATTCTCGCTCTAAATTGCTATGTCGTCGACTGTCTCCTTTGCATGCTCTACTGTGGTGGTTCTTAATTGCTGCTCCCCGTCTCTGCTCTCTCGTCCCTTAATTTCTGCTCTAAATTGCTATGTCGTCGACTGTCTCCTTTGCATGCTCTACTGTGGTGGTTCTTAATTGCTGCTCCCCGTCTCTGCTCTCTCGTCCCTATCTCCTTCCCCCCTTGCATGTGCTTATATAGCCCTATTTGGGGTTCCAAGTTAGGTAAGTAATAAAGGCTAAGATTGGGCTAATATTGGTGCTGATTCGTGTGATTCGATAAGGTACGATTTGAAGGATTTTTGTGCGGTTCGTTACTGATTTCGAAGTTCTTAAGGTAAGTTCTTCTTATGGGAAGATTGTAGCTTGTCTTTGTTGGCTATTTCTTCGCGATTCGCGGCGGGATTGACGGGCTGAGGGAGGTGAAGGCAGCGGCGGCTTTCCTAAGTTTTCTAGGTTTAGGTCTTGGCTGCGTTTTGTATTGTTGAGGACGATGGGGTTGATGGGCAAAGGTAAGAAATGGACTGGACGTGTGGGCTTGCAGGTGATAAGGGGAAATAAGGGTAGGGCGGATTTGGGCCTCATGGGTCAATGGATAATTGGGCTGGGTAGTTAGGTGTTAGGTTAGCTAATTTAATTAGGTATTAATTTGTGTAGTATTATTAATTAATTAGTGATAAATTAAATTAACAAATGTGATCGAATTATTTAGGGGCTTCATTAATCTAATTGTTATAATAAATGCGGGCGTGTTATTTAATTAGTGCTTAATATTTTAAAATGCGGCGCTATTATTTAAGAACTTTATTGTTATGCATTATTGCGAAGTTAAATTAAAATGCATTGAGTTTATATTAAATTACTTAAATGCCGAATGCAAGTACGATATTTAAGAATTGTTTAAAGCCTTATAAATGCTACGCTATTAAATGCATATATCAGATTAAAATTGATTTTTAAATTACAAATGATTACTAATAAATGCGGCTATGCTACCTGACACGACGTTATCGCTAAATTATTTATTTTATGCATTTATTAATTATTTACGACAAAGCTTAGAGTTAATAAGTGCGGGCGCGGGACTCTAAATGCTTAAAACTCTACGTAAGACGCGATGTCATTATTAAATTAATTATTTATGCCTGTATTTAATGTTTTATTCGCTGCATTTTATTATAAAAATCCTAAAAAATTATTTTACAAAATTAGTGTAATTTTATAGTTAATGGCTGGACGGGAGGGTCAAAATTGGGTGTCAACAATGAGATAGGGTGGCCTGTTGCTTGGCAAACCATGAAATCAGATTATCCCCTAAAAAACACAAAAGTCGGAGGTGGAGCGTCGCATCTCCGGACACCCTGCCCAATCTGCATCCGTATATGAGAGAAACTTGTTTGGTGCAGAGGGATATGAGTGTAAACCATAATCAAGTGTGCCCTTAATGTATAAGATGATACGCTTAAGACCAGTGAAATGAGACTCCCTAGGGGCATGCATAAATAAGCATACCTGTTGAACAACATAAGCAATGTCTGGCCTTGTAAATGTGAGATACTGAAATGCACATGTAAGACTCCTATACAGAGTAGGATCGGAGACTGGAGTACCATCCATAGCACTGAGCTTAGATTTTGAATCAACTGAAGTAGGCATAACTTTGCAATTCGCCATCTTAGCCCTGTACACAATCGCATCTACATACTTACGCTGACACAAGAACATGTGGTTGGCAGACCTGGTCACTGATATCCCCAAGAAATAACTCAGTTTTCCTAAATCAGTCATTGCAAATTCGGTCTTAAGCAAGACAATAATATCATTTTTAACCCATCGGAGAAGGCAGTAAGAACAATATCATCCACGTAAAGTAATAAGTAAGCAATGTTACTACATCGATGAAAAATGAAGAGTGATGTATCACTCTTGCTGCATACAAACTCAATCGCAAGATATACATGGAAAAGTGATCATACCACGCACGGGGGGCCTGTTTTAGGCCATATAGTGACTTACGGAGACGACACACATAGTGAGGGACTGCAGGATGGGTGAACCCAGGCGACTGATGCATGTAGACTATCTCTCTCAGGTCCCCATGTAAAAATGCATTCTTCACATCAAGTTAATGTATCGACCAATGTCTGCCCATAGCTATTCTCAAAACTGTGTGAATGGTAGCCGGTTTGACAACCGAACTGAACGTCTCACCACAATCAATGTCCTCCTGCTGATTCATGCCATTAGCCACAAGACGTGTCTTATACCTCTCAAAATCCCCATTGTATCTGAATTTGTGACGAAATAGCCACATACAACGAACTACATTCACCCTCTCAGGTTTAGGTATTAGATCTCACGTGTGTTGTTTAGTCAAAGCATTGAATTTCTCAGACATAGCCGCATTCCAATTAGGGTCTTGTTTGGTCAATTTGGGGTTCTTAGGAATTGGAGAGATGGTTTGGACATACAAGTTAAATTGGACTTTGGGTTTGAAGATTCTGTTTTTGGTACGAGTTTTCATTTGGTGAGTAAGAACAGTGGGTGATTGAGGCAGCTGAGTGGTGGGGTCCGATACGGATGGTAGGGTCGGATATGGAGATGGTGGAGGTGAAGCCGTCGGAGGCGCTGTGGCGTCGAGATCAAGGGCCGCGGCGCTGGAAGGGGAATAGACTTCTCTGAAGTTTTGGCACCGCGGCGCCTCATCACTGGGTCGCGGCGCTGTCGACGGTAAGAATGAATCTGCTCACTGGTCAGAGAAGGCGATTTTGCATTGGTGCTATGATCTAGTTGCCTGAGAATGATGGGAGAGATGGCATGCTCGTTAAGAAATGAGTAATCCGGTTTTTGGAATTTTTGAAGATTCGAAAATGGGAATGTGATCTCGTCTAATGTGACATGATGAGAGATGTGGATTTGACGAGTGGACAAGTCATAGCATAGATAACCCCTATGGTTCAGCGGGAAGCCTAGGTAGACATGTGGAGTGGACCGGGGGCTAGTTTGTGAGGAGCAATAGAGGCAAGGTTAGGATAGCACAGACAACCGAATATCCGTAGATGATCATAAGATAGGACTCTATGATAGAGGATTTCGGTAGGGGTCATATTGTGAAGTGTACTAGTTGGGAAAATAATTAGAATGTATTCTTACATTTTAGCAGCATATACCTAGAAGGACGGAGGGAGAGAGACATGAATCAATAGAGTGTGAATTATATTGTTAATGGTGCAGATGATTCTTTCAGCTTTACCATTTTGTGGGGAGGTGTGGGGGCAGGAGAAATGAAAGACCATGCCATTATTAGTACAAAAACGGTGAACCATAGAGTTGTTGAATTCACGATCATTATCGCACTGAAAAGATTTTATACCTTTTTCAAACTGTGTTTGAATGAATGTTCAAAACTCAAGAAATTTGGCAAACACTTTCGATTTAAATTTGAGAGGATATAACCAAACATAGTGAGAAAACTCATCTAGTAAGACAAGATAATATTTATGATCGAGAGAACTAGCAATATGTGATGTCCATAAATCGGCATGTATAATATCAAATGGTGGAAATGTAACACTAGTAGATGATTTAAATGGAAGACGAATATGTTTGCCTAAAGAACAAGAAGCACAGTTTTGGGCAAACTTCCCATTATTACAAGTAATGAAATTATTTCCTCTAAGAAAATTAAAAATTGGGGCTCCTAGATGACCAAGCCTATTATGTCATGTTGATGAATAAATAGCAGCTAGAGATACGGGAGAGCGAGATTCGGCATCGGGGGTGAAAGAGTGAATAGATATCCCCGTGTTATTGCATCTCGTAAGAGGTATCCCCATATACAGATCCTTCACAGTGAAACCAAAAGGGTCAAATTCAACATAGACAGAGTTATTACGAGTAAATTTGCGGACATAAATTAGGTTCTTAATGATGTGTGGGGCATATATTACATTTTTAAGAGAGAAGGGTGGATGATGAGGTGGTGTGTAGGATGTACCATAGCCTTGTATTTGAATGTGGTGACCATTGCCAACTGTAATAAATTGAGGATTCTTTAAACTAAACATTTTAGGAATGTTACCTGTAGACCTGGTGAGGTGAGATGTGGCACCGGAGTCCATGATCTAACTGTTGTCTGATTGTTGCAGGTTTAGGCTACTGAAGGCATGACCTAAGTCAGAGGGGGCCATGCCGGGAGCGGACTGTTGGAATTATCCTTGCATGAATTGGGCTTGCTGCGGGTACTGGGCTTGCCGAGTGACTGAAGCTGGGCCTAACAACCCGTATTGAGAATAATGGTTGGGCGGTTGCGGCATCGGAAAGCGGCCGAGCCGCAGCCTGCATCGAGGCATCGCGGTTGTATCGATATCGCTGGCGCCGCGACCCAGTTGTTCTGCGGACCCTATTGTTGCTGCTGGTTCTGCTGACCGCGATCCTTTCCACGACCACGACCTCCTCTGTCGCGGCGGCCCTTGCCGCCGCGACACTGACGCGATTGAGAGTTTTCCGGCGACGTCGGGTCCTGTGGTTGCGTGTCGACAGCTAACGTCTGTTGATTGTGCTCATCTTGCTTAGCACAACGTGTTTCTTTGAGCAACAACTGTGAGCGAGCTTTGTTAAAACTGGGTAACGGATCCGCCTGTTGAATCATGATGGCCAAAGTATCATATTCGCCTTTAGGAAGGCCTGCAATCATTTTTAACACAATTTTAGTTTCAGAGACAGGTGTGCCGGCGTTGGAGATTTGATCCTCCACAAGTTTTAGTTGCTTGCAGTACTCAGTCACGTTGAAGAAGTTTTCAAGACGTGTTTTGTTAAATTATTTCTCCAAATACACACAACACTAGTGTGCTTGTTATCTTGAAAGATTTATTCCAAACGAATCCACAATTCACTGGCGGTGGCGCCAGATTTCATGATAGTCAGGAGAAGATCCTGAGAGATACTACTATATATTCACTGTTTGACGGCAGCGTCGAGACGATGCTATGTAGAATCATCAACCTCCGGGGGTGAGGAATAGTGTTATCGATATGATCAAACACGTTATGAATACGACGATCGCGAAACAATTCAACCTGAGGAGAATATCGACCGCTTTCTTTGATCGAAGAATAGGAATGCGCTTCTTGATGTTGCAATTAGTCTTTGGATGAAAAGATGATTTTGGTGTTTCGGGAGTGATAACGTTGGAGGAGGAGGCCGTAGGGGATTCAGGAGGAGTCATGATAGTGGATGTAATTTAGGAGAAAAGAAAAGAACCCTAGAAAGTGCAAGAGTGCCGCGGCCAAGAAAGAGGAATAGGGGGGTCGGCGGAGCAGAAAAAAGTTTAGAGAGAGGGTCGGATTTTGGCTTTTGATATCATGTAAGATGATATTAATCTCCCCTTGGGGAGTCTTTCTCGTTAATACCAATATATATATTGTACAATATTCATCCATATACAATAGGAATCCTAGTCTCATATACAAGAGGAATCCTAGTCTTACTATAATTATATTTACACAAATATTCTAATTATGGATAGGGATATTATCAGGGCTGTCTTTGGGCCTGTGCGAACTGTGCTACAGCACAGGGCCCAAAGATTTTAGGGGCCCAAAAAAATATAGCAGCCCATATATATTGTTGTACTACCGTTGATATACCATCCCAAAAAAATTAATAGTGGCTTTTTTCCAGCCCAAATTATTTATCTTAAAAATTTAAAAACAAACCCAACTAAGAAGGGACCCAATTAAAATCTGCAAACCTAAATCTCTATTCTCTATTCTCTATGCCTAGCTCTAAACAGAAAACATAATGCACTGCTCTCTGTCAATCTTTCTGCCTTGCCCTAAAATAAAACAAAAAAACGTGATGCTCTCTAATCTTTATTGTTTTAATTTTTATTTTTTAATCTTTAAATATTATTGTTTATCATATTTCAATTGTTTACTAATTTTTTATTGAACAAAAACAGTAGGTGTTTCGTGCGATATTCAGCTTGATTCTTGAAAGCTTCCATTCATGTTTGACAAATTGTGAGAGTGGGTGTTCTAATAAATTGGAGCATTACATAAAATTATCAGGTTTTTCGGTCCTTTTTGCATTTCAATTACATATTATGCCTCTTAGAAAGTATGAATCTGGATATGAGAAGCGTAAGAAGAAGAAAAAAATTGAGGAATTAACTAAATTTTAAAGAGTAGCTCTTGATAAGTTTGTTATAAAAGACAAGTTCAGGTTGAAGATCAAAATGTTAATAATGTTAATGAGAATATTAATATAGAGAATCAAGTCATTCCGAATGTCCCCATTGACAATGATAATGTGGACAATCAAATCGATGCTGAAAATGGTGATGATAATTTGAATAATTTATTTTATAATGAAAGTGATGATGTGGAGGATAATGACATTGATAATGTAGAGTAAGAGCAAGAAAACTCATTTGATATATTTGATCCAAGAATGTGGTATGCTCTTGATTCTAAAAGGATTGAGTTATTAGTGACGAAAGGTCCTAAAAGAGATTTGTCCATTGTGAATGATCCTAGAGATGAATTATCTAGACGATTTACTGTTAATTTGTATACTCGAGTTTTATCAAATGTAGAAAAGTGTGTTAGAGATTGGTTGTCTATTCGAAAGAGCTTGATAGGGTATTTTGTTTTTGATGTAAAGTTTTTAAAATAGGAAATAGAAGAGGTCAATTAACAAATGAGGGTCGTAATGATTGACTACATGTTGGTGAAAGAATTAAAGAGCATGAGACATTCATCGGACATGTTAAGAGTATGAGCATTTGGTATGAGTTACGTCAAAGGCTAAAAATGAATGAAATTATTGATAAAACGTCTCGAAAGCTAATTGAGAAGGAGAATGAGCACTGAAAAAATGTCTTAAAAAGAATTATTATTGAAAAAGTGTTAGAAGGATAGCTCTTTTAAAGTAGTTGATTAACTTGCAGTTGTATTGAGTTGTTATTTACAATTTAAAATAATTTTTAATTATTGAAATCGTGTATTTACTTATATTAAGAACCCACTTTTACGAATTAGCACAGGACCCCCAAAATATTTGAGACGACCCTGAATATTATTATACTACTATACACATTTACCATCAAAGCTACCCAAAACTAAAATTAGAATATTGCTATGAGAAGAGTCAAAATAGATCTAATTACTAAAATTCAAATTCATGACTCGATAAGCTCATAATTTGATTAATCTCTTAATTACCATTAATCACTTTATTAGAATGCATGAATAAGCCACCCAACATTTTATAAGTAATAATTAGAGTTTGTTTTACAACAAACTGTAATAATATAATCCTTTTTTTTCTGCAGTGAGAGGCAATATAACGTGAAGATAAGCATCACCAAAACGGAGGAAATTCACTTCTCGACAAAAACCAGGCACGAATAACATTATCCTTAATTATAAAATATTTTAGTCGAGTGAAAGCTACTTGAAATGATGTAATGATGTCTCAATATGGCTAGTGTCTGGTGCCATCCCTTCCCTAAAATGTTTTATTAAAATAGTTTTTTTTATTTGGTATCCGATATTCGCTTTAAGATTTCGATTAATTAAAATTCATACCCCATTAAAGGGTGAATCACTTTTTATCAAGCTTTTTTTCCTCAAGGCTTGAAGCCGAGACTTCATTAAGAAGAGAAATTTCTTATCCATCTCACTACAATTCTAGATGATTATTACAATGACATGCAAAGTAGTTTTTATTTTCCTTTTGGTTTTTCACCAAAACGATTGTAGGCATTTGTTGGTTGTGTTGGACGACAATTGGTCAGTGTTTCCAATTTTACGATTGCATGGGGTGGCAGATGGACCGTTTGGGTTGAAGTTGGGCGGGTCAAGATAGACTGAAGTTGTAGATGAATCAATGTCCAACCCGCCCAAAATTTACATGGGCTAAAATGGGCAGGTCAAGATGGACTAAAATGATGGGTCATAACCCATATTGCCCAACTTGACCCATTACTTTTACAAAATTCAAACTTACCTTCTATGATGTTATTTTATTTTGTATGATTTTTTATTTTTCCATATCTTTATTTTTAAAATAAGAATAATATTTTAAAGAATTTTTTCATTTTTTATAAAAACAAAAAATTATGAAATAGAAATTTGAGGACGGGGTAGGTGTGGATAGGGGCGGAAGTAAGAAAAAAATCATATTTTTTATAAATTATTTATAAAGTAAAAAAAAATAGAAATTTGAGAATGTGGTAGAGCGGGGTGGGTAGGAGTGGAAGGTGGGGTAAGTCGGGGGGGGGGGGGGGTAGGGTACCATTTTTTTTATAAATATATATATATATATTTTTTATAAAAGTAACAAAAACTATGAAATAGAAATTTGAGGATGGGGGGAAGGTGGAGCGGGTAGTTGTGGGTATGGGGTAAGGAAAAATACATATATTTATAAAAGTAAAAAAATATAAAATAGAAATTTGAGAATGAGGTGGGGGTGAGGGGGTTAGGGGCTTAGGGCAGAGAGGGTAAGAAAAAATTTCATATTTTTTATAAATTATTTATAAAAGTAAAGAAATATAAAATATAAATTTGAGAATGTGGTAGGGGGTAGGGCGGGAGGGGTACAGGGAGGTACGAATAAATTTCATATTTTTAATAATTGTTTTTATAAAAGTAACAAAAATATGAAATATAAATTTGAGGATGGGAGTGATGTGGGGTTAGAAGGCAGAGGGTAAGAAAAATTTGATTTTTATAAATTGTTTATAAAAGTAAAGAAATATAAAATAGAAATTTGAGAATGTGGTAGGGTGGGGGTAGGGGTAGGGCGGGGGTAGGGGGAGGTACAAAAAAAAATTCATTTTTTTTTATTTTTTTATTATAAAAGTAACAAAAAATATGAAATAGAAATTTGAGGATGGGGTGGGGATGACGTGAGGAGGGGGGGGGGGTTAGAGTAGAGAGGAGTAAGAAAAAAATTCATATTGTTTATAAAAGTAAAGAAATATAAAATAGAAATTTGAGAATGTGGTAGAGGGTAGGCGGGAGGTGGGGTTAGGGGGGGTACGAAAAAATTTCATATTTTTAATATTTTTTTTATAAAAGTAACAAAAAAATATGAAATAGAAATTTAAGGATGGGGTGGGGATGGGGGTGGAGAGGGTAGGTGTGGATATGCGGTAAGAAAAAAAATCATACTTTTATAAATTATTTATAAAGTAAAAAAAATATAAAATCGAAATTTGAGATTGGGGTAGGGGGTAGGTGAAGTAAGATAAAATTTTATATTTTTAATATTTTTTTATAAAAGTAACAAAAATATGAAATAGAAATTTGTGGACGGGGTGGGGGTGGGGGTGTAGGTGGGGTTAGGGCGGTAGGGGTGAGGTAAGAAAAAAATCCATAATTTTTATAAAAGTAAAAAATATGAAATAAAAATTTGAGGATATGGTGGGGGTGGATGGTAGGTGTGGGTAGGACTGGGGTGGAGGTAAGAAAAACATTCAATTTTTTTATAATTTTTTTATAAAAATAAATAAAAATTTGGGAATGTGGTAGGGCGGGTGGTGGGTAGGGCGGGAGGTGGGGGTAGGTAAGAAATTTGAGGATGGGGTGGAGGGGGTAGAGGGAGGAGGTAAGAAAAAAATCATATTTTTAATAATTATTTTATAAAAGTAAAAAAATATGAAATTGAAGACTTGAGTAACAATATAATAGTATATGAATTATTTTGGGCTAATGTAATGAGATGATTTGAGTTGTTCAAGATGAATGAGTTAAGTTGAGTTAGTCCAAACTTAGCTTATTTAGTAGTATGTCATTGCCCAAATCCATTAAAATCTAGGCGAATTGGACGAGTCAATTAGGTTTGGGTCCAATTTGACACCCCTACTTCTCATAGCACCATAACCAATTTTATTTTCTCCCCCATGAGAAGGATCTGCATATAATATATAGTGCAATGAATGAAAAAAGAACAATCAGAAAAATTGCTCTAGACTTTGTCATCCTCTTTATTCTAAGTGATCCAATTTGAGACTTCAAGAATTATATTGATAGATGTCAATTATTTCTTTGATCGTTGGGAATGGTACTGTGATGTGATTATATTTATAAAAAATTGAATAAACTAAGGGTGCGTTTGATTTGGGTAATAAGAAAAGAGAATGGAATTCATTGATTTTCTCTGAAGTTATTTGTTTGACCTACTTTTTCATTTCCTTTACTTTTTTTCCACTCCCTTTTCCTTAGATTGATTCCCCCATTTCCCTAGGTATTTTTATTTCCTTTCCCCAACTCGGACCCGGACCACCTCGGACCCCGAACCACTCAAAACCAAACATGTAGGGACAATTAGGATAATTCTTTTCCTTTCCTTTTTATTCCCTTACTGATTTCATTTCGTTTACCCTGCGCGAACCAAACGCATCCTAAAGTGTTTGAATGGGAGATATTTGTGAATGAATTGCTTGGTTATTTTCTCAAATATATAGGGATATAAATAAGTATGTACACGAAAATATTAAGGGATTCAATATATATTATATATAACGGTGAAAAAAATTAACATTATATAGGTTATCGAGCACATTCCTTTTCTGCGGAGTATTAGTATCTTTTCTACGTATGACTATTTGCCTATTCTCATAGCTTTAGGACTACCTGGTTATTTTCTTCATTTCGTTTATCTTATTATCTTGTTGTTACTATTTTTTTATTTGCCTCCTTTTTATCTCTCCTTGAGCCAAGGTTTATCATAAATAATATGTCCACCATCACAAGGTAGGGATAAGATCTTCTAAGACACCGCTTTATGAGATTATATCAGATATGTTGTTGTTGTTGTGTTTGAATTTGGAGAATATATATATATACATATGAAATACGTAATAATTGATATGTATACATGGTATAATTTTTCGGGTGAAGGGTGTTCGGTTGAACACTCTTGTTGGGTTGTGACTCAACCACTGAACTCCACCTCTTGGGTTCAGGATCTTATATTTACATCGAAATGTCCGATGCCCCGAACTTTTCACCTAGGTTCAATTGAATTCAATATCTGTTACAATATGGAACTTAAATATAAAACCACTAAGTTTTCACGAGAAAGCATGGATTAAATCAGTGGTGAAATCAGAATTTTACTAAGAAACCTCAAAATATAAAAAATAAACGCATGAAAAAACCCAAAAAAATCCAACATTTACGATATATACATTAAAATATAATTATTTTTACATTGTAATTTCCCGATGCCCCCTAACTCCGTAGGTTCAACACCTTATATTTACCATATAGTTTATCGATGGCCCCCAAAATTCGCCCTTATATTCAAGTGAACCCAACATTTGTAACTATAGAACTTATATTTCAAATTACTTAACAATAAATGATTCATAAAGTGTGATTTGGGAAAGATAAATTGTATGCATATATAGCAACAATACCATAATAGTAAGAAAATTAAAGTAGAAGAGACAATAATTAATAATATATAATTACTTAAATTATAATAATAAATATTAAATCTACTAAAGTTAAATGATAAATCAAAACACATAATCTAAAAAAAAAAAAAAAATTTGGTGCACTAAGGCCTAAACTCCGGCTACATGCGAGATTCTTAGAATAATAGAACAAAGGGTGTATTGCAGCAGTCTGCAACTTTTACCGCCCTCAATAGTTTCAATCTTCCACGACGTGTGAGTTCATTCAGTCAGTTTTTAAGGCTCAAAGATAAAGACTTTTTGACCCCCCAAATTTATATAACTGCACCGCCCCTGTTTGTATAAATTCCATAATAACATATCCCCTATAAATCTCTGCTACTCTTCTTCTCTCCATCTCTTTGGCTGCCCTAGAACCTTCTTCAGTGACCCATTTTCTTTATATCACACCTTTCTCTTTCTATATATCACACCTTTCTCTTTCTATATATCTTTTGAAGTCATATATGGCTTCAGGTTCACCTTCACAAGGCAGTCTTCTCCTTCAAAAACAACTTAAAGGTACAATTTCTTGGGTTCTTTTTAATTTTTGCTGAATTGTTTTTTTCTTTAAAAAAGTTTATTACATAGGGGTAGGGGATGGGTAAATTGGGGAGGTATTACAACATGGGATTCGAACACTCACCAATAAGGTGAAAGTTCAGTTAGCCAATCAACTGAGCTACTAGATCCCTACTTTGTTAAGTTACCATTTTTGGGTTCTTTGTAATATTTGCTTAATTGTTCTTTTTATTTGGTTATTTAAAGGTACCATTTTGTGTTCGTTGTAATTTTTGCTGAATTGGGTTGTTTTTTATTTATTATTTGGTTATTTAAAGGTACCAGTTTTGGGTTCTTTGTAATTTTTGCTGAATTGAGTTGTTTTTTTGTTTTTGTTTTTTTATTTGGGTATTTAAAGATCCGTGATTTTTCCTTGCAGATCTCTGTAAAAATCCAGTTGATGGATTTTCGGCTGGGTTGGTTGATGAGAGCAACTTGTTTGAATGGAGTGTCACCATTATTGGACCCCAAGATACTTTATAGTGAGTGTTCCCTTTTGTTTTCTTGATTTTGAATTGGTACTTATGGTTCTATTCTACTTGAATTTGTTAATTTTTGGTGTAAATTTTGCCCTGGAATGGCTGTTTGGTTGATGAAAGAAATTTATTTGAATTATTGATAGGGTTTAGTCTAAGTTTGTAATTATGTAGTTCTAATTTGGCCCATTTGTAACTAGAATACATTAGTTTTACCTTGTAAAAGTGGCATCTTTGTGTTAGAATTAAAGAGAATATAGCAAGAATATACAGCAAATTGCATTAATTGGTTGAAAAGTAGGATCTTGGGTTCACCCTTTTCTTGATTTTGAATTTGGATTTATGGGTCTTTTTTTCTTGAATTTGTTGTTGCTTGCTGTAAATTTTGGCCTTGAATGGTTGTTCGGTTGATTCAAGTAATTGGGTTCTGAACTGTTTCTAATTCTATTGACAGGGCTTAGTCTAATTTTGTAATTTAGGCCATTTTTGGTTCTGAGTTTTTCCAATTTCTGTTGAAGCTTTGAACTAGATTACATTAATTTTATCTTGTAAAGGTGGTATCTTTGTATTGAATTAAAGGGAATATAGCAGAATATACAGTGAATTGCATTGATTGGTTGAAAAGTAGGATCTTGGGTTAACCTTTTTCTTGAGGATGAACTCCCTGTCGATTGCCCCTCCGAGCCATGAACGTCTGAAAACTATAGATTCATTAGTACTGGTTTTAGGGGACACTAAGAGGTATGCCAACTAATAGGAGGAGTGCTGCCTATCTCAATGAAGTCTTATGTTTGGTTAAAAAATGTCTTGAGATTCAAGCAATTGCGATGTATTCAGCTTTCCCGAAGGAAAGGTTACAAGGAGCGGATATACAAATAAAAAATTTGTTTTGACATGAAATGGATAATTTTCTTTTCCTAAACACTTGTTTGAAATAAGAATTGAGATTTCTTCCCATCCGTCCTAACCTAGTGGACAGAGTTGTTGTTGTTGGTTGGAGGTAGCAGGTATCCCGTATAATTAGTCGAGGTGTGTGCAAGTTGGCATGTACACCACGCTTATAAAAAAATGAATTGGGACGAAAGTATGTCTACAATTTATGAAAAGCAACTCTGTGTTCATGATTTTGAGAACCAATATTGTCATTCTTCATTTCCTAGAGTTTTTCCATTCCCTGTTTATCAACTTCTTTTACCTGTCACTCCGCTGTTCTTAACTTTTCATCTGTTTTATGTATCCCATGATCTTAGATATGCTAAATATGAGTGTAGACTTAATTGTGTACAAATAAGTTTGTGTGAGGAATTACTAACGTTGTGTAATTGTTATAATTGCAGTGAAGGAGGTTTCTTTAATGCTATCATGAGCTTTCCTCAAAATTATCCAAACAGTCCTCCAACTGTAAGATTTACCACAGAGATCTGGCATCCTAATGGTTTGTAGCTACATATATCTATTTAGATGTTTAATAAGCTTCTTGTTCTTCCTTAGCATCATCATAATTGTCATTATTGACTTTAGTTTTTGCGGTATGACATTCAGTTTACTCTGATGGAAAGGTTTGCATCTCAATTCTTCACCCCCCTGGTGATGATCCAAACGGCTATGAGCTTGCTAGTGAACGTTGGTCTCCCGTCCACACGGTATGGCTATCTCACAAAGACCCTTCATGAAATATGAATCCAGAATCTGTCTTCCATCCTATTTTTGCGAACCTCACACAATCTGCTTGCAGGAAAATTTCGCCTTATCGTTTTTAGTTTGCTTACTGCAAAAAACTAACTTAAAGTGTACATGAAGGGGTTAATGTGTCTCTAAGATTTGACTACTATTTCATGTTTTTGTTTCAACTCTGAAGATCGTCTTACTTTACTGATTTTTTTTAAAAAACAAAACAAAACAAAAGAAATGCGTTGGAGATCTTCTGTGGTGCTTATCTTAAACGTTACCAAAAAACTGAAAAATTAATGAGCTTTTGATTCATCGCATTGCTCTTTTCTTTTGAAAAGGCAAATATAATCACCTCAAAAAACTAACAAGCTTTTGATCTAGAGTGTTTGTTGATATCTTGTGATTGCCCTAGCCTTCTATTAATGCTTCTCTCTCAAAACATGCTGGTACTTTGCAATTGAGTAGGTCGTGGAATTCAAAGATGGCCTCTTTGTCTTTTTTCTTCATTCCTTTGTCAAATGTCTCAACCTGCTTACTGTCTTCATTTCAAATGCATGCATGAAAATAATATTCCAGGTTTCATTGATGAAAGGACTTAGCGTCCCCCCCCCCCTCACAACAACATACCCAGTGAAAATCGTGGGGTCAGATCTCACCTCCACCTTGGTAGGTAGAGCGGCTGTTTCCGGGAGACCCTCGGTTCAAGAAAGCAGTAGCTAACATGAAGAGTAGCTAACACAACTAAATAAAACGAATAAATTACACTAAAGAACACATAGCAGCAGAAATCATACAGAGTACTATAGAACAATAATGCACCTATAAGTGTGACAAGCTAATCGAGCCTATAGTAATAATACTACACTATCATTTTGTAAGCGTAAAGAGGACTACGCTCGACTACCTACTACCCTTCTACCTTAATCCATGTCCTCCACACCCCCCTATCTAAGGTCATGTCCTCAGTAAGTTGCACATGCGTCATATCTTGTATAATCACCTCTCCCCAATACTTCTTTGACCTACCTCTACCCCTCCTGAACCCGTCCATAGCCAACCTCTCACACCTCTGCACTGAGCATCTGTGTCTTTCTTCTGCACATGCCCGAACCATCTCAACCTTGCTTCCCGCATCTTATCCTCCACCGAAGCCACTCCCACTTTATCCCGGATATCATCATTCCTAATCTTATCTCTCCTTGTATGTCCACACATCCATCTCGGCATCCTCATCTCCGCCACTCTCATCTTTTGTATGTGCGAAGTCTTGACTGACCAACACTCTGACTCATACAACATACTAACCACCGCCCTATAGAACTTGCTTTAAGTTTAGTTGACACTTTTTGTTACACAAAACTCCAGATGTGAGCCACCGTTTCATCCACCCTGCCCCAATACGATGTGTGACATCGTCATCAATCTCTCCATCCCCCAAAGTTAACATAAAAAAAGAGGTCATGAACATGGGGATGAGGGATCGAGTTTTGGTTTAGACTGAGTGTTCTTTCATGATCTCTGATCTAACTCTTGCATATAGGCTGATTATCACTTATATTGAGATTCTTGGAAAAAAACCCCACTTATATATTGACGTTGAATTATTTTATTTGGTTCTTGAGCTTCAGTAACTGATAAACCCATCTCATAGTCAACTCATCTAATTAAAATGAAAGAGTTTATAACACTATTATATACTAGCATTTCTAAAAGCAATTCTGCTATGCAAAAAGAGAAGAAACAATCTTTGGTTATGCTCTTTTAGTGTAAGTGGACAATAGTAGCGGTCTAGCCTTTTGTCTCCTTTAACTGAAATGACTTCTGATGCTTTGGGGTACACAAGTTGCTCAACCGGAATTGGAGAGGAGATAGTTCTCAGCAGGTTTTACTTGATCTGACCAATCAAACAGTTTGAAAATTGACCATTCAGCCCGCTAGGGGAGTGGCTCTGAGGTCGTGCAAATACATGGGCCCATTCCCTTCTCTTTAATTGTAGGATGACTGACCCTTTTAATCCAGTTCATATAACGTCTTTCTCGGGAGCTAGACTATTCCTTATGTAGATGTAGTGGATATGCTCTCCCTGTTGGGATAGGTGTTTGAAGAACAACTATTCTAAGAGCGTGCTGATTCCAACCGTTGCACGTTTCCCCTTTGGCTGAACCGCCACTTCAGGCTAATCCTTTTGCTTGGTTGGCACTTACTCAAGTTAGAGTTTTGCGCTCTCAAAACACCTGCATGCCCCTGAGCCTATTGATTCAATTCCTAGCAAGTCTTTCTCTCTCCTCCGCTTAAACACAACCTATGATGATTCCCTTTCTCTCAGGGCATTCTCTTCCATTTTTTCTTCTTCTGAAATGCCTTGTGTAATTTCTTTGTTTTTTTTCTGTTAAAAAAAGTTGTACTATAAAATTGATTCATTTTCTATTAATGTGTTATATTTCTAATTCAGCTAGCATGATTTTATATAGGGGGCTAGAAACTGTTGACTAATTGCTTGATATTAGCATTGGCATTGCATTCTAACATGTTCTGTGAAATACTAGAATTCTTTGTTTGACACTTGTGCTTGCCAACTTAAAGATGCATGTCAAATGTGAGGATACCACCTGTGCAATTTTTTCTCCTGGTTTCAACTGCTTTTGCTTAATTCTGTTTTACTTCCTCCGTGTAATTGCTTCAATTCTTATTTTTTACTCCGGCTTCAGTGCTTCTTTATTAGCTTATTGACTTGTGCAATAGTTGAAATATTTCTATTGAATCAAAGTTGACTTGGAGAGTCCTTTGCAGGTGGAGAGTATAGTTTTAAGCATCATATCCATGCTTTCAAGCCCTAATGATGAGTCTCCTGCTAACGTGGAAGCTGCTGTAAGCAACTTGATTTCTGAATCTTTTGTCATTGGTCCCCTGTAAATAGACTGCCTAACTCAGACCAGGGTTGGAAACCCCCGGGCACCTTCTGTAATTCATATTTCTTCATACATTCATTTTTTTAGCTTCCCACATGGTAATATCCCATGACTCTCTCTGTATAAACAAAATGTGTAGATATATCGACTTGTGGGAGTTAGCTTAAAATGCAGTTAAGTCTGATGATAATGATCAATCAAGCTGGTGAAAGATGTTTTCGTTTCTTAGAATGGACCACCTAAAAGTTATTAGATTTAATGTGCTTGCTGGAGAAAGGTGCTAATAAAATAGAACTCACCAAACATTATGTAATTTCTTCTTTACTGTTCAAGACAGCTGTTTTTTACAGTAAGGATGAACTATACACACATTTCTGGATCACTCTTTGTTTCTCTCACGCTTTTTAACCTTTCCCTTCGTCTCCCGTCTCCTCGTTGCTTTGACACTTCTAACCATGTCATTTGTTGCCCCTTTTAACTCGTGGACGAACGTCTTGTTTCCTCAAATCACTTGCCTTACCCAGTTCCATGAATCACCTTCTAATATCTCTAATGTTTCCTTTATGGTCTTTTGCAGAAGGAATGGAGGGAAAAAAGAGATGAGTTCAAGAAAAGGGTCAGTCGTTGTGTAAGACGATCACAGGAAATGGACTAATCACAGAATGTTCCAACCCATTTTATGATAAAACTGAGGAAGTGGCGTCGTTCTTTTGGTTTTCTGTTCATTGCTACAAAATGTAGAATTTGTTGACCGTTGGACATTATGTATTGTGCCTTTCTGGTCTTTGGGGGTTTTGCCATTTTGACATTTTTGTTATCTTACTTCGAAGGGTAATTGCCATTTATATTTGTTGGATGGAAAAAACTTTATAGGTTGCTTAACCTTGTGAGCTTTTGCCCTTTTTATTTTCATTTTTCTTTTTGGTGCGACGTTAGGCCAACTTTATGCCATCTGCATTGATGAACATGTAATATGTTATGTCAACTTTATGTCCCCTTCCAACCCTGTCCTAACTTTGGAAAATTGTAAAACGAAGAAAGTCAAATTAATGAAATGGAAATAGGGATGACAAATTGACAATAGGACGGGTTAGGGCGGGGCAAGTCTCGACCCACCCTGCCCTGCCTCATTTAGCAGTTTACAAAAAATATGTCATGCCCTGCTTCGCCCCGCTCTGCCTGTTTGTCATATTTAATGTTTCCTCTTTATTTTTCATTTTAATGTGTAAAAGAGTATGGTTATTTATCTTTCTAAAGTTTTTTTTGTTGTTATTGATAATGGTAACATTAAAGTGTTGTTTTTGCCTACAATTACCTGTCAAAGTATTTTGCAATTTTCATGGCTATTGTGTACAATGTGCCTTTTAAGTAATCACATTCTATTTGTTTTGGGTGTGATTTTGTTCTGTTTGAGATCTCTTATACCTTAATATTATGGGTAAACATTAATAACTGCTTATCATTTCATAATTGTGCCCTTTCCTGTCCTAACCCATTAAATAATTTCAAAAATATTATTTTACCCTGCCATATTTGAATATTTTCTTGACCTACACCATTAAAGGTTTTCCTAACCTGTCCTAACCCGCCCTGCCCCAGTTGCCACCCCTAAATGGACGGACTAGTATTTGATTGTAACATGAAGCTACATTTTATTCCTGTTTTTTCTGTAGAGGGTCTATCAGAAATAGCTTCTATTCCTATAAAGTTAGAGTTAATATCTGTACATCCTACCCTCCCAGACTTTACTTGTGGAACTACACTGGATTTGTTGTTGTATGAAGCTACATTTTCTCATTGTATGTCCCAACCTCCTTCATACCTCGCGAGGGATATCCTCCCCTTCATAGATAATTTTTTTTGGTGATGGTAGTCTTTAACACGTTTTTCGATAAGAACTTGGATACATATTCGTGCATATCTTTCTTCGAGGGTGGATGTGTGCATGAGTAAGTATTCAAAAGTATTCCTGTTAAGCAGTGGGCCTGTCTCGGTCAAGAGTTCAAACCGTGTATAATGTATTTATGGTATATTTGCATATTAGACTTGTATTGTAATTAGTCTTGTCGTCTTACCGTAATTATATGATTAGTCTAAATATAGAATTGGGATTTAGAAGTAGAATAGGAAAATGATCTTCCTATTGTAACTTGTATATATATGTCTTTCATCAATAAGAATAATCAAGAGATTAATTCTTTCATGGTATCACAAGTCTAGGTTATTTTTTTCTTGCTTCCGCTCTTCTCTCTTTTCTTGAAAACCGTGAAACCCTTCCCCCCTCTAGGATTTCTCACAAAACTCGAGACCCTCACTCTAAAAATTCGCTTTTCTGAATCTTGTTGTTCTATTCTCTATGACGGATAATAACACGTTTCATCCTGCCCTTACAGTTTCTAATATCAAGAGCGTTCTTCCTATTGTTCTTGATCAAAGAAGAGCTGATTCTTTCATTAGTGGAAAGGAAACTATAGCTATAGTTCTATCTAGAAACGTCCAATATGAGATGTGCACGGAATTATTCAAGATTCATGCGATGGCACATCAAGTCCTCCACCACATAACTCCTTCGGCTGCTAATACAGAGGGTAATACGGAAGAGGTTGTGCCCACCAAAGAGGATGATCAAATATCATGGGTCACTCTTGACGCAAAAATTCTCCAATGGATTTATGCAACTATCTCTCTTGACCTCTTACAGACGATTACGGAACCCAACTCCACAGCTATGGCTGCTTGGAATCGATTGCGTGATATATTCCAAGATAACAGTCATTCACGCATTGTCAAGGACTTGATGGATCAACTTCGCAACATGGGGGCTCCTGTGAGCAATAATCGTCTCGTCCTACAGATGGTTGCAGGCCTGTCTGAGGCCTATAATGGTGTCGCTTCAATTCTTCGTCAAAGTAACCCATTTCCGAAATTCTATCAAGATCACTCCATGCTTACATTGGAAGAAGCGGGTTTGGCTAAAAAGACGGCTACCGGTGCTAGTTTCGTGGTCATGATGGCATCTTCCGACAGTTCTCATGGCTGTTTTAACAATTCTGACCAAAACCGCGACCAAGGTGGAGGCAAAAAGGGTCAGAATCGTAAAAATAGTGGCAAGAACCACGACGGAAACCGAGGAGGAAACAACGGGCAATGGCTCTGGCAGCCGGCGCAAGCCCACCATCGACATCCTCGGGGCCGTGGCGGCCGACGATCGAGCGGTGGGCCCTGGGCCCAACAACCCCTATTTTTTCCAAAGAACCCACCGCCCCAACAGGCCAATTCCAAAGAAATTTCAATAACCCCATTTACGGGCAGCAGCCCACTTCATCAAGAATTCCAAAGAATTTCAAAGAAGCCCATTTACGGGCAGCAGTGGTCCAGTAATCCGAGACCAGCGACTGGGCCGGGAAACCAAGTTGGCGTGCTTGGGCCCTGGCCCTACTAGCCCCATCATGCATCAGCCCCGACTCAAACTGACATTAAAGCTGTGATGCATACACTTGGATTATCTCAACCCGATCCGAATTGGTACATGGACACCGGCGCCACTACACACATGACCTCCGATCAAAGTACTCTCTCGTCTTATTCCAATTTGAGCAGTAATCATGGTATAATTGTCGGTAATGGTAATTCAATTTCAATTAAGGATTATGGTCATAAAACGTATCTCCTTCTCATCCACCACTTGTCTTGAAAAATACTCTTCACACCCCAAAATTAATTAAAAATTTGGTGTCTGTCTGTAAATTCACCACTGATAATTGAGTTTCTATTGATTTTGATCCTTTTGGATTTTTTGTAAAGGATTTCAAGACGGCGAGTCCTCTCATGAGGTGTGACAGTAGGGGAAATCTTTATCCAATCACACCAAGTCTCAGTTTCTCGTGTCAAGTCATGCCGTCCACTTTTGCAGCTCTTGATCCCTCTTTGTGGCATGCTCGTCTAGGTCATCCAGGGTCATCTATTTTGTCTGTCTTAGATAAAAATAAATTTATCTCTTGTAAGGGTACGCGTAGTACTCCAAATTGTCAATCTTGTTCTCTAGGAAGAATTATTAAGTTGTCATTTGTAGCTTCGAATTCTCATACTTCAATGTCATTTGATATTATTCATAGCAATTAATGAACATATCTCATTCTCAGTTCTGTGGGTCATCAATATTATGTTTTATTCTTGGATGATTATTCTAAATTTTTATAGACATTTCCAATTGCGAACAAATTCTAAGTTTTTTCCATCTTCGTAAAATTTAGAGCTTTCATTATAACTCAATTCGAACGGAAAATAAAGAATATTCAATGTGATAATGGCAAAGAGTATGACAATAGGGAGTTTCGGGAGTTTTATGCTAAAAATGGGATAAATTTTCATTTTTCTTGTCCTCATACGTCTTCACAAAATGAGAATGTTGAACGTAAAATTCGTACCATTAATAACATTATCCGCGCTTTGTTGGTTCATTCTTCCGTCCCTTAGTTGTTTTGGCTTCATGCTCTACAAATGACTACATATTTGCTTAACATTCTTCCTTATTAAGGTTTGACATATTCGTCCCCTCTTCAATGTTTATATAATAAGACTCCTTCGTATTCTCATCTTAGGGTCTTCAGGGAACACTTGAGTATGACTTGCATTTGTATCCTTCGTCGATGTCTACACTAGTCTCCTATACAGATGCTGATTGGGGTTGGTGTCCTGACGGTATACGTCTGGCTATTGCATGTTTTTAGGTAATAACTTGGTCTCATGGTCTGTCAAGCGTCAGTCCACGCTCAAGTGTAGAGGCCGAGTATCGAGGGGTAGCCAATGTGGTTTCTGAGTCATGTTGGTTCCAAAATCTACTTTTAGAGCTTCATTGTCCTATTCAGAAGGCTACCATAGTGTATTGTGATAATATAAGTGGCATCTACCTTTCTGGTAATCCAGTTCAGCACCAGCGCACTAAACACATAGAGATGGATATTCACTTTGTTCAAGAGAATGTAGCTAAAGGACAAGTACACGTATGTCATGTCCCTTCCAGACATCTTTACAAATGATCTTCCCTCGGTCCTTTTTGAAGATTTTAGAGACATTCAGTGTACGAAGATCGCTCGCTATGACTGCGGGGGTGTGTTAAGCAGTGGGCCTGCCTCGGTCAAGAGCCCAAACCGTGTATAATGTATTTATGATATATTTGTATATTAGACTTGTATTTTGATTAGTCTTGTAGTCTTATCATAATTGTATGATTAGTCTTCATATAAAATAAAGATTTAGAAGTAGAATAAAAAAATGATCTTTCTATTGTAACTTGTATATATATATATATATATATGTATTTCATCAATAAGAATAATCAATGAATTAATTCTTTCAATTCCCAACTTATTGCCAATCTTTTATAGCATTTGATAGAGTTTCTTCGCGCATGATAAAGTCTCTCTTTTAAGTCTTCACCTAATTGGAGTATAGAATCTTCATCAGGGTTCATATTAATTTGCTCTTGTGTAGGTCAGGAACGAAAGTAATTTGTGCCAATAGTGTGTCTCTGGAATATTTGATTTGAAATGACATTAATGTTTAAGTTCATGTGGTTTGAATTTCGTGAGGAATTCTGAACATCCTGTGCGAATGTGCAGGGATTCTCGGGTTGGATTGTGTTAAGGACAACACGCGTTAATTAACTATGATTAAATGATATAAATTGTTGCGTAGAAAACATATGTTTTTCTAAAAGTATATTCAATTGATCGAAGACAAAAGATGTTCGAGAAAGAGCAAATGAATCAATCAAGTACACACATGCTAGTTCAATTAGAAATTTTGAGATAATTTATGCTTAACGAGCATGCATTTAAAGAAAAATCCCCTTTTTAATTCTATATCCAATGACACATAAAATAAAAATAGCAAGGAGGTCAAGCCGCCCTTCACTCATCTTCAGAGCCTTGCCTAGCTGCTTCACTTTACTTTAGATTAATCTATAAAAGAAAAAAGAACTACTCCCTTCATCCCAAATTATTGGGTATACTTTCTTTTAAATTTGTCTCAAGAAAATATTTGTTTTTTTTTATATATTTATTTAATTTTAAGATTTCTTTTTATCATTTTTTTATCGGGTCTGATTGTTTATCTTGCTTTGCTTTTACTTTTACTTTGTGTGTGCTTATGTTTTGTCTTGAGTTGATGGTCTCTCGAAAACAGTCGCTATACCTATCAAGATAGATGTAAGTTATGTGTACAATCTATTCTTTCCAGACCTACATTTTGAATTTCACTGAGTATATTTTTGTTATTATTGTAATAAATTATTCATACAAATAAAGGTTAAAAGAAGGAAAGTGGCTAGAACATCTAAATAGTGAAACCCCACTAACATGAACCCTAAATTGGAAAGCCCATAGGCAAATCCCAAATCTGGGTATCTTCGTCCTAATTTATAGTCACACAAATATTTAAGAATTTTACACATAATCAAATAATATCACATAAATTGAGACCTCGATAGCAATTCATTATACCCGTTTAAATTATATTAATAATACAATGTTAATGTAAGCAACTTAGTGTGTGTTTGGTTATGCTGTGAACAATATTGATTTTGTCATAATTGATTTTGATAGAATTGATTTATGTTTGGATGCAACAATGTAAAAGTAATTGTTATCATTTTTATGATATTTGGATAATTTGGATCAAAATTGCTTTTGAACGTAGAATTACCAAAATGGACATAGTTAAATAGATAATAGAATTTAAAGGGCAATATATAATACTTAAATATTAGAATTTAAAGTATGTAAATAAAAATTACAAATAGATAATAGAATTTAAAGTGCAATATAATACTTAAATATTAGTAGAATATTATTATAATACTAATTTAAAGTGCAATATAGTACTTAAATATTATTACAATACTAATTTTGCATATACTCTACAATTTGATTGCGGACTAAATCTCGAACGTGATCCATCTCTGATGAAGAAGTTACATTAAAAACCTGTGATTGATCCAAGTTAGATGATCTATAATAATCATCATGGTGAATGATTGTGCTTTTATCTTCATAAAAATCAAAATCAATATTCATTTTGTATTCCTTCTGATAAAGTTATGTATAGTCATTATTGTGACGACTATTTGAACTTGTGTTTTAAAATTAAACTTGGGCATGCGACGTAACGGCGTATGTGATTGAAATATGTGTTCACTTTTGTATTTACTCCTATTATAATTCCACATTTTCTATAACCCTACCAACCAAACGACCCCTTATTAGTAGTGTGGATTTGCTATGTTATTCCTTTTGTTACCTTCCTCCCTTTTTCCTGTCTCTATCCTTTCATGCCATGTATTTTAAAACCCTACTCCGTTGAACCTAAACAGTAAAGCTTCGAAACGGCGTCGTTACGTTACCTATCAATGCACCGTTAATTCGTAAGATAGAGAGAGATGTTGAGATCACCTCAGGTTCGAAGCGGCGTCGTTGAGACACCTTCGCCATCACACTTCCACTCCAGCGTGTCCGTACACAAGCTCCGACGGTTCGACATTTTAGTTGTCGTCCTCCGTTTCGCTTCGTTTTGCTTCTCACTTGCTTCAGCTATCTTCATGTTCACCAATTCTCGCCGCGGCTCTGATTTGCCTCAGTGGCACCATTTCGATGCCTTCAGGTAATAGTAGCTCGCCTCTTCTATGGAACGATGTCGTCTTAGTGCTATCGAGTTGAAATTTAATGGATTTTATTCGCTCATACATAAGCAATCGATTTAACTGGAAGTTAAAATCGGATTAAAAGCCAAACTGATAAACGTGACGATTTTACTACTCCGGAATTGACATTGTATGGATTTTTTCCTCATTATTAACAAAAAAAATGGAATACTGATAAATGACGTCGTTTTAGTACGCTAGAGTTCAAATTTGCTGAACTTTTTGCTTTTTTACTGATAAACACGACGAATTTTACTCTCCGGAGTTCAAATTTGATGAATTTTTTGCTCATTAGCCAAATAACATTGTAATCCTGATCAAGTGACGTCGTTTTAGTACGCCGGAGTTCAAATTTGCTTTAGGTAAAGCTTTTTTTATATTATATAGGCTTGTGGCTGTCGCCGGTGCAATTGTTGCATTATATTCACTCTTCGAAGTAGGAGCATCAGTTTGGGAGATTTCAAGAGGCGCCACTGTTTTCCCTGAAGTAGTCCAAGTTTGGTTCGATTTCGGCCACGATCAGGTTCGTAAATCATTCAATTAACAATGTTCAGTCTCGATTATGCAGAAAATTGTGAAACGCGAAGCCAATTTTGCATCATTTTGTGTGTATTTGCAGGTTTTTGCGTACCTGTTACTGTCGGCGGAATCGGCGGGAACGTCGTTGGCTCGGACGTTGAGGGAGATGGACACGTGTACGGTTAACAATGCATTCTGTGTGCAATCAGATATCTCAATAGCCTTTGGATTCGCCGGATTCATGTTCCTGGGTTTTTCTTCACTCTTGTCGGGTTTCCGGGTTGTAAGTTTTATTATCAATGGATCTCGATTTCATGTGTCAAATTAAAAATGTAAAATAAATTATTTTCCCCTTCACGTCAATTAGAGAAATTCAACTTAATCACCTCATTATCAACAAAATAGTACGATCCCATTTTATTATTGTGACAGGATACAATTTTTTAATTTGTGTACACAATTTATTATTTTGATTTTTACACTAATACTTGCATTGGAGTTTGATTATATCGCGTAGGTCCATTCCGTTTTCCATAACCGGGCCATTTATGTACACCGACCACCGTTGATAATTCCTAAATTTGACTTAAGATGCGTAAATAAAGAGTTGAATGGTGTGGGTCTAATTTATATTTCCTACGGTCTCAAATTATTTATCGTTTTTCTTATTTATACATTTTAAGAAATATTAATTAAAAAGAATTTTTAACTATTTTGCTCTTATTTATGTTTAAGTTATAATTTTTTCTCGCCATTAAGTGTTTACTTTATTTTTATGTATCATCTTCGTTAACGACTAACTTCTACCGAGTTAAAATGGGAAGAACTAATTAGTTTTGTTTTGAACTTTAAAAACGATAAATAATTTGAGACAAAGCAAGTATTGCCAATTTTCTTCTTTGTTTGAGTGCAAATTATAGAAAGTGCTATTTGGATCTAGCATCGGATCTAGCAGCAAAGATGTTATACATAAGTTTTCATAATAAAACATTGATTTTAGTCTAGCTTAACTCATCGTAATAATTAGAGAGGTATATTATCTGTTGTTTGTGTCGTCAATATCAAGTATCTCGTGAAATTAGTTGAACGACATACAAAAGATAGAGATAGATATATAAAGAAATTTTTTAGGAGAAAGATGGTTAGTAGCCAGAGAAAATATAATTACTGAAAGATAAACAAAAATAATAATGAATCTAAATAACATGAAATGTTGCAAGATTAATAAATTACCAGAATACACAATAAATTTTACTAAATTCTTTTATAAAGCAAGATTCCTATCGGGATCAATATATCAACAACTCAAGCAAGTAACAAGTAATGCGGAGTGAGACTCAAAAGTATTCGGTCCAGTGGCCATTTCACTAAGGGTATACTGGGAGGGGTTCCGTGTTCGAGTCCTCTCTCAGTGAATTGTTCCCCGGGGCATATTTCAGTGGCAAAGAATGGGCGCTAAGACGCGCTGACATGCGTAGTGTGGGATCGATCCCCGACAGGGAGGTTGAACCTTGTGTCATTGATCAATTGTCCGCTCTCAGATCCTGGCTAATGAAGCACATCCCGCGGTTTACCTTGGTGATAGCGATGAGGGACCGGATCTATCATCTTCAGGACGTCTAGATAATACTAGTGAAATAGTCAGGCTTGCGCCTGAATTATATATAAAAAAAGAAGTAATGTGGAGTGAGAGTTTAGGTCGTCTTAAAGAACGTAACTTATTTCCTCACATGTGATGGAGGAAAATATTTTAAAATTTATATATTATTATTTTATTCAGCCCCATCACATATTGAGTATTATTCTTTTTTCGAATAAAAGGGGCCCTTCTTTGTATCAAAAGAAAGAAAGAAATTATTCGATCCCCTGCATAAATCTTCTTGGTTGAGTCTGTCACACATGGTTTGCCAAGTGTGGTTAATCGGCTGACTTGATTTGCAGGCTATTGCGTCAGTCCGGGGTTTACCCTGTGCGCACTCGAAAGAGTAGCAGCTGCGGGTTCCTTCGTCAACAAAAAAAGAAAGAAATTAAAAAAAAAGATAATTAGAATATAAAGAGGGGAAAACATATAGGAAAAAAGTTTTTTTTAAAAAAGAAACAAGATCTAGCCGATCAAACATGGTTTTAATTTAAGAATTATTTTTTTAATTTCATAGGATAAAGAAACAATCCATGCCCCTTTACTGGACAAAAGGGAGTATAAAGATGATTCACTTAAAGTTATTATCCTTAAATCTTAACCATTTAAATAGGAGATAAACACTTGAGCCTTAACAACTTCAGTTTTTAAAAAAAATTGGAATAAGAATAATTTATATTTATATTATACAATGAGGATAATTATGATCTTAGAATCCTATGTTTTCAAAATATATATTTAAATTTTAAAGAATTGATATGATTTTTTAATTTATATATACCTCTTGAATTATGTTTTTTTTTACTAAATCAATGAGTGATAGATATGTGTATGCAAAATCCCATTATTGGTCACATATTAGAGTTCAGGCCCATGATTTTGCATCAAACAGGTTCACAAATTGGAAGATATCAGTAAAAGCTCGACTCTATGACACCAGAAAGGAACTGTAAATCCCATTATTGGTCACATATTAGAGTTCAGACCCATGATTTTGCATCAAACAGGTTCACAAATTGGAAGATATCAGTAAAAGCTCGACTCTATGACACCAGAAAGGAACTGTAAATCCGATCCCGTAATACACAGGATGCTTGGCATCAGTTAGTTGCCTGAGTACTTAGGATCAGCCACTACATGATGATAAGCAATAAAAGAATCCTAGATCTTGGTCATTCATTATCTGCAAGTGAAAAATGAAGAGCCAACAGAGAACAAAATGAAAATCGGTTGAGTTACATAACAGTAGGTCAACAACAACTTTGCGATGATCTGACTTCCAGAAACTAGTTGGGAAATAATCCCTCCAAAACCACAAGAACAAAAAAAAATACTGCTCGTGTAACGGATACTAATAGAATTCAGGAGTCCATATAAGAAAAAACTAGTACACTAAACACAAAGGTTCACTTCCTGCAATAACCTTTTATTTTTCATCAGTTCCTGCAGCTTTTATGGTAACCAGGTAAAGTGACTAAAATAGTCATGAAACAAGAGAACATTCCATTCTTTTAGGAGCCAGAATATTGGTATAGCACACTAGACTATCTTTTTAGTTCTCTTTTGTGGACAAGCTCTCAGGGAAGAATATCTTTCATATTCATATGTTTTGTGGTAAATAATAAGAAAGAATATTATTCACCACAAAACATATGAATATGCAAAGATCCTTCCTTTTTTTGTAACTTTTTTGGGGGGGGGGGTTCTCTTTTTTGGAATCTTCACTTTGAAACTTATCCTTGACTCGGGGAGTAATCTCAATGCTCATTCTCGGTATACTCAACGTTCTGATGAGCAAGACTATCACAGATGATACAAAGCCAAATTATTTATAAGCAACAAGTGAATAATTTGCACATCAATGATGAATGACGATAACTTTTGAGTTATCCAATTCTAGAAAGAGCTATCACACTACCTCGTTTTTAATAATTAAGAATCACAACCTGAAGGCATTCGTCCTCCTCTTTACCGATATAGAAAAGCCTCATTGACCAAGTTAGCTACCTACTATATGCACAACATTCACTTAAAATCTAAAACCACTTCAATAGCTTAAAAATTCTGTGTCAATGTACCTAATATGCATCTAGTACGGTCAGCCATCAATCCAAGTGTTACAGCCTAATACTTCTGTAGAGAATGTGTAACTCAAATCCACGAACATAACATCATGGTAAACACCACATATTCTATAATTAACTAAAATTGTTAAGGAGAAGTTGTTCCTATTCCTTTAGTTGCTCAAGTAACACCCTTGAACTTTCGTGTACTTTCCCTAGACAAGGTAAAGAAAGACTTTTGCAACACATGACACAAACAAACCGCTAAACCAATAAAATGATAAAGGAAAACTTAGCCTCTTATTTCACTCCACAAACATCTCTCATGCCGAGGTAAGATTATAGCAATACAGCCATATCAAGTGAAAACCAACATACATTTCCAAAAGAAATATCTTGGTGGCATAATTTAGCCATATCATTTAGTAAAATGCCAATCAAAAGAAAAATTCCTTAGCAGTTGCACCAAGTTCATAGCTATTATGCATATGCAGTGAAAGCAACTAGTAACGGTCTCTCGAACCGATCATCTCAAGCTTAAATCCCAACAGAAAGAACTAAAACTTCCATTATAATTTTATATTAGAAAAAATCTGTTTCATTATAGAAATTCCCAAAACAAAACACAAAATATGAAACCAAGAAAAAGAAAAGAGGTGCAAATAAATGCATGAAGTGACGCCAGAGGGATTCAAACCCACAAACTTTAGATCCGAGTCTAATGTGATTTATCCACTCCGCTATGAGATCACTTCTTACCATCTTCTCCGTTCGCTTGTACATTTCAGTACTACATTTCCACCAACACCGAAAGGGACAAAATAGAAATTGGTAACACTTCACCGATCAAACCCCATTCATGTATGAAGCAAAAAAGGCAAAACAACACCACACAAAAGAATAGACAACAAAAGTAAGGTTTCCGCAAGAAGTTAACTAAGTCCATGTAAACTCAAATCATTAGGCAATTTCCAAAACCAGACACAAAATATGAAACCCGAAAAAAAAAAGGGTGCAAAAAAAGGTATGTAGTGATCACAGTGGGATTCAAACCCACGACCTTTAGATTAGGAATCTAACGCTATATCCACTATGCTATGTGATCACTTCTTACTATCTTGTCCATTCCCTTCTATATTTCACTAATACATTTCCACCAACATTGAAAGGGAAAAAAGAACAGAAATTGGTACCACATCATTGATCGAAATCCCATTCATGTACAAAGCAAGCAAATTCAAAATGAATAGGGAACCACAGAAAAGAAGAGACAACAAAAGCAAGGTTTTTTGCAAAAAATCTAACTAAGTCCAAGTTAATTCAAATCATTAGGCAATTTATAAACCAAAACACAAAACATGTAAGTCCATTTAAAAAAATGTTATAAAGAAAAATCATGTAGTGGTGATCACAGTGGGATTCGAACCCACGACCTTTAGATTCGGAATCTAACGCGATATCCACTATGCTATGTGATCACTTTGTTAACATCTCCTCCATTTCCTCACATACTTGTATACTAAATTTCAACTAACATCGAAAGGGACAAAAGATCATCAGAAATGGGTAAGAAGCAAACAAAAACCAAAATGAATAGCAAAACGACACCAAGAAGAACAGACAACCTTTTCCAAATATCTGAGATCACGTAAATTTCAGAGCCGTACAGATGTAACATAAATCTGTAAAAATTCATTAAGATCGAGATCTGTACCTTTCTTTGAATAAGATCAGATTTGCTGGAAATTTTAGTAACCTTCTGTTCGGTCCGCCTGTTTTGTCAAACTGATGGGAGAGAGAAGAAAATAAATACTACTGAAATGATATTACGATTTAGGTTTTAATTAGTCAAATCAAATCTAATTGAAGGTTTTAAGTTAAAAATAAGTAACTGAAAGTGGAGAACAGAAAAAAAGTATATTTAAAATAACTGAAAGTAAGGTTGTCCGGTGGGCCGGTCCCCAAAAAAAATTGTTGTTGTCGGGGTTTGAACTCGGGTCGGGGCGTGTGATCGTCCCGCCAGTTCCGATCCCGACCCGTTTCAATCCAGTCCCGTCCCGTCCCCCTTTGCAAAAATAGTTGTTGCAACAACGGTCAAATTTCGATTTTGGCCGTTGTGCAATGGCTATTACGATCATTTTTGGCCCCCATCCCATTAAACCCCTCTACCCCATAATATTTATTTTTAACCCCTAAGTTAATATATTTATACATTAACCCTATTTTTTAACTATAAATACCTTATTTCCCTCTTCATTTTTCTTACAAATCTTCCTACCATCTCTTAATTTATCTATCTACAATTCTACATTGCCTACTAAATATTATATATTTTTTGCTTATTTATATCAAAGTTCAAAAATTGGGAGTGAAGTTGGCAACTAGATCTAGGATCATCCATCGAGCAAAGTTTCAATTTTCAACCTCGATTACACGTCGACGTTTGGTACCTTCGTTAAATTATTATTGTTACTTTATTTTAATTATCGCACTTAATTTCATTATCTTTAATTATTTATTTGCATAATTAAAATGAAAGGATTAAGAGGTATGTTTAAGGGTAATGGTAAGAGTGCTTCTTCTAGTAGGGCTAACAAGGGTAAGAGTACTTCTTCTAGTAATCATATTCCTAGTCCGGATAATTTGATTGATTACACTCATATTTATTAAACTCTTTTTATTAATGATATATCATTAGATGATGAGGTAGATGAACCAGACTTTAATTTAGACGATAATATAGATGACACACCCATTAGTGCACCTCAACCTCAGGCTTAGACTCGGTCTCGACCTCAAACTGAAACTGAAATGTCTCTTATTCCCCCTAGTATGAGTCCATGCCCCACACAACGAAAATTAAAATCACATGCATTGCATTTTTTATAGGGACCAAGAGAATCAACAAGCTAGATGTAAAAATTGTAAAAATATTTTAAGATTTAAAACCAAAAAAGGTTAAAGTGGGACGGGAGGTTTATTGAGACATGTACAAAGTGAGCACACGGCTAGGTGGAATCAATACCAGGCTAAAAATTGGTTTTGTCAATGCCATCTGAGTCGGGACAATGTTCACATAGTGTCCCCGACCAAGTACATGGTCAAATTAACCCGACGACGGGGAAATTTTTGGTCCTAAATATGATAAAAACAAACGTAGGGAAAAATATGGCAAAATAAAAAACAAAGATAGGGAAAACACACCAGTTGCAATTTTGAATTGTATTACAAAAAAATCATGTTTCTATTAAATAATATAAGAGGCATAAAAACATCCAAGCCTTGGATGTTTTTATTACACTATCTTGTTCAATTATTGAAGTGTTTATATATATTATTTTTTTAAATTAAATGACAAAAAAAAAATCAAATCCCGATCCGACCCGTCTCGGCCCCTCTTTCGACGGGATATGGGACTGGATGAGACCTCTTCTCGTTCCGCCTGGCCCGTCGAAACCCGATTCCAAACCCTCCCCGTCTCGCCGGGACCCACCCCGCCCCGTTGGACAGCCCTAACTGAAAGTAGAGAACCAAAAAAAAGTAGTCCCTTATGTTAGGAACTGTGATTGCTGGGATTCGAGCCTAGGTCTCCACGACCACAACGTGAAATTCTTACCACTAAACTACAACCACTACCCTCTCTTGTTTCAATATTTTATTTTAATTTACTTTAGACGAAGTTTAAGAAAATAAAGAAAATAAATTTTATGGTCTTAAATTAAAGGTGTGTAATATACTAAAATGTCATTTGAATCTTGCTATCTTAAATACTCCATCCGTTTCAAATTATCTATTTTTTACACACTCCTAAAGAAAGATAATTAGAAAAATATTTTAAATATTTTATCATTAATTGATATTTCAACAATCCTAACATCACCTCAATCAGAGGTATTCTAGTCTTCGAAAAAATATTTATCGATAATTTGAGATGGAGGGAGTATGTATGTGAGTCTATTGAAATATTCTCTCTACCTGTCAAGCTAGGGTAAGGTCTTTTTGCGCTCTGCCCACTCAAAACACATTTGTGGAATTATATTGGGCATTTTGTTATTGTTGGAGTATGTATGTGAGATGTTGGGGGATAAAGAGTTACTAAATATTGAAAATGACATTTCTTTTTAATAAACTAAAAAGAAAAATAGGGGAGAAATCGAAACATGTGGAGTATTAATCATGGGTTTGTTTGAACAAAATAACTATATATTTAATAATTTTCATTTTTTGTACACTGATTTCTATTTAGACGTACTGGTCTTTAATTTTTGCTATTTATTTTATAAAAATATACATATCTGCTTCGCAAGGCATAATTTCTATAACATTTTTATCTTCGAAAAATGAATTTTTGCCTCCCTCGGCTTAAATTATGTAGGAATTAAGTGAAGCGGCACAAATTTTATAATATTTTTCAGAAGTTGAGTGTTGAAAGTTTTATCTGATTTAACATAATTTGTGTGGATGTTATGATACATTTGTCGAAGTTAAACGTTAACTATGACGATTGAAATATGAGGTTATGTCTTTTTCAGATTAGGTTGAATGTTGAAAGTTATGTCTTGTCCAACATAATTTGTTGGTTGTTACGATACATATGCTGAAACTAAAAACTAATTATGCCTTGCGAAATTCTAATCATGTTGCGCCAAAAATGATGAAGACAAAATTAAAGACCATAAATTTAAAACCACCCCGAAACTGGGGCATTTGTGCGAATTTAACCTAATAAATCAAATAAACTGTGAATTGTTATGAAATAAAAATAAAGGTAGAACAAGAATATTGTTGAGAAAGATGAAAGAGTGGAGAATTTTTATTTTTTTTAGGGTTAAAATACAATGAGGGGAACATCTCTATTTATATGAGAAATTGACTTGATCCCAAAGTTATTAACCCTAATATTTCTTCTAAAGATAGACATCCACAATATATGATAATATCTATAACACTCCCCTTTGGATATCTATTTTGATATATAATATGCCTCATTAAAACTTTACTGGAAAAACCTAGTGGAAAAAATTCGAGTGAAGAAAAAAAAGTACACATTTTTAATAATACACATTTTGATTGACTCATTAAAAATCTTACAAGAAAACCCCAGTGGGACAAAACCTTAAACGGAAAAAAGAGTACAACATGTATTAACTCTCCTGATGAGAACTTCAATCCAAATGCTTGAGTCTTCGCATTTCAATCTTGTGCACCATCTTCTCAAAATTTGCAGCTGATAGAGACTTAGTGAACAAACAGCCATATTATCAGTTGAACGAATCTGTTGCACGTTGATATGGCCATTCCTTTGGAGCTCGTGTGTGAAGAACAAATTTGGTGACGTGTGTTTTGTCATATCTCCTTTTATGAATTCTCCCTTCAATTGAGCAATGCATGCTGCATTATCTTCATATAAGGTTGTGGGTATTTTGTCATATTTCAAACCACATTTATTTTCAATCGATTTAATTTAGTCCTAACATCAATTGAATTTATTGATATTTCTTCATTTTCTTGAATTTATGGCTCATTGATTTCTTCAAGAATATCATACTTGATGAAATCTTGCATTTCTTTAGGAGATTATTTCCTAGTAATTTTGACCAATTGTTTTTCTAGAATTATGATCCTTAGAACACAATGGTCTGTCATACTTCAGGCGTGCTTTGGACTCATTTGCTATGACACTAGTAGATGATCCTACAGGGACATCAGTCTGAATTGGGACATTCTCTGCATGGTTATGTGATTTGGTAACCCTTTTCAAATCTGTAAATATGTATGACATTTGATTTGTTATTTTCTGAAAGTGAATAATCTTTTGGACATCTTGCTCACAAATAGAAGCACGTGGTAAAATTCTTCATTTTCTTGAAGAAATTGGATCTAGATGTTCTGGCCCACTCCAGTAGTGTCCAATTTCTTTTATGCCTTTCTTTTGGCCTTCAGAACGTTTAAGATCTGGAAAATTCTGGCCCACTTCAGTCGCCCGCAGGCTTTCTATGACTGAGTGTCCAATACTATCATGTCAAAAGACGGATCTTCTGTCGGAAACGGTGATAGGTTTGTCTCTAGTCCTCTTCCCTTACTTAGGATTGTCCATAAATCCAATTTATTACAACCTAAGTCCATATCTTTTAAACCATTATTTACAATAGTCCAATCTCTAAATGGGAAGGTAAATGATCCAATTTCTGATTTTAAAGTGTAGGACATATAAGTTTTTAATGAAAACACTTCATATTCCAAGCCTTGCTTTATTCACTTTTATTCAGAAATTATCAAAACACATTATGGACAAGGAAGGATTATTACCTTAGTCCATTCGAATTCTGGCCCACTCCAGTCACGTTGTTGGACTGCGTGACCAAATCCTTCTTACCATAAGATGTAGGCTTTCTGCTACAAGATGGAACATCACCTTCAGCCTTCTCCTCATGTTCCAGTTGACATCTCCAACCTCTTGTGGCGCTTGTTTTCACCACTTTTGGGAGTGGTGATAACAACTCTTCCTTGACCCTTAGCTAGCATGACTATCAACGGTATCTTAAAACTCATCATCAGTGACAAACTCTCACCTTTTGACAGAAACAGATTTGTAACTGTCGTCAAAGAGAGATCCAAAACTATGACCATATTTGTTGACATAGACAGTGTTTGAACTGTTTACAGAACTGTCAACATAACTGGTTTCCACAAGAAAACCACAGCCAGATTTGGGATCATATCTGCTGGCAAACATCTTTCTAGCACTAATACAAATAATGTCTTAAGATTGTGAGTTACACAATGGATGTACGAGAATAGTAAACAACTATTACTAGTGCTTCGAAAGGGTAACAATAGGATTACAATAACAATAAACTTGAAGCCAACAAGAGTTGTCGCAACAATAAGCCAACAAGAGTTGTGGCCCCGTATATATCCTTTTACGGTAATGGGCAACTGTTACACCCCGTAATACCAGAGCTACTAATTGAAAACGTGATTAAGGATTTAAGATTTGAATTTTGGAAGGAAAGAATTATTACATTTTCTTAAGGAAAATTTTGGAAAAATGTGACGACGAAAAATTATTAACTTGGAGTTTAATACTTCTAATTGGATTTGTGGGATTAATATTGGATTACGAAGAATTGGAATTGATGATATGGGGTCCGTCGAAAATTTTACAATTTTTTGGGGGGGGGGGGGTTAGAAAATTATAGTATTTTAGACCAATGGGAGGGTGACACGTGTCACCCCTCCACTTGTCTTGCAAGGATGACTACACATTTAGATATTTTGAGATTTGGGGACAAGTGGACAATGGGTCCCACTCCACTTGGCTATACATACCAAGTCTTACAAGACTTGGATCATTTTACACTTTGACAAATGAGCTCTCATCTCTTTCTTCTCCTTAGCTTGAATCTCGAAATTCACCCTGTCCTTAAGATATTATTGCCCCATATATATCCTTTTACGGTAATGGGCAACTGTCTCCCAAGATAAAACAACAACTAACAAATGAGCAAAAAAAACTCAAGTGTTTTTCTAGAAGAACCTTGAGTGTTTGAAAGAATGCTTAGAGGGGAGGTGTTTCAGAAAATCTGAATACAACTATGAGTGTAGTGTGTTCAGCACGGTCTGGATACGAGTATCAGAAAATTACCCGGACTGATAAGGAGTCAGTCCGATAAACCCGATAATTAATAACCCCCAGCCCCCCTAATTATATTTAATTATAATATTCCTAATGTTGGACTATTTTACATGTTTTAAGACTATATGTTATGTAGACTTTATGTTTTAATGTGAAACATTGACATAAAATATAGGGAGAGAGAAGAAAGTAGTTGTAAATTCGTGCAACTTTAAATGGTCATAACTCTGCGCTCGGACGTCTGTTTCACCAAAAAAAAATCGTGTATTTTTTTTAGACGGGGCCAGACCAAACCTCCATGCAGCCGATTTCTTCAAAAACGTCTGTCTTGCCAATTAATTTCACTTTTTCTCCAAATCGTTACTAATTTTCCCTTTTCTTCACTAAAGATCTCACGATTTACAATAGATTTCAACGTCCAAATTTCGTGATAATGTGTCAGAGAATGTCAATTTCAGTATTGAAAATTCAATTGTGTTTAAAAAAAATCTGGGCCCAGACAACCCGGACAAAACCTTATCTGTCCGGACCGGATACCCGCACGATAAGGCATCGGTCCGGTCGCGGATCTCGACTCAGGACCGAAACCTTATCGGTCCGGTCTCGGTCCGGACCGCACCGATAACAACCCTAGACAAGAGTACCAAAAACAAAACTGATAAAAATTGATTTTTGGACTAACTTAATACTTCATTTATAAAAAAAAATATGATTCACTTTTTCTTTTTAATCCGTTCCAACAAAAATAACATATTTCTTTATTTAGCAATAATTTAATTTTAAGCTTTATATTTTACGCAAAATGAGATAATTTATAACCACACAAATATATTTAAATTATTTTAAATCATAAAATTTAAAAATCTTCTTTTATTTCTTAAAATGCGTGTCAAATAAAAATATATCACATAAATTGTAACTAATGAAGTAACATATTTTCAAAACAAATTTCTCAAATTCATAGTACATCTATAGGCTATACTATAGTGATGTTAAGCATTTAACCATTAGGGAAAAGTCTCGTTTTTGCCTTTTACCTTAACAAAAATTTAATGTAAGATAATTTCAAATCATAATCAAAAGTTGAAAGATAAATATGAATTCGTTTTCTTGAAGAGTTTGACACGTATGTAATTTCACTGATTATGTTATATTGTTATACTTATTATGTAGGTTTCAAGAAAAATGTTTTTTTTACTTTGTTTATAATTTAAATAGAAGAAAATAGTCTTAAACATTAAAAATGCTTTATATGTAAACCTTTTTCGGATATTCTGGGCTCGTTTGGTACGTCAGACCTGATCGCATTTCTAATTTCATCGACTAGATCATTGTATTAATATATAATGGACGGTATTAGAATATTAATATATAATGGACTGTATTTTTTATTTTTTATTTTTAAGATACAGTTTAGACTCCACCGCTAGATGAAGTCTAAAAACGATAAGAAAATAAGATACCCAAGTCGATTAAAAACGCTCACCAAATATTATATTATTTTTTTATCCAGTACAGTCAAGCTTAATATCACGTACCAAAAGTGTCCTTTGGGTGCGTGGGTGAGTACTACGTTAGCTATGTTTCTTTCGTTCTGACTGGAAAGATAACGTGAACGTTCAGTTCAGTTTACGCTATTGACATGTTACCAATGTGGCAGATAAATCATATGTTTAATTTCACCACATCTATTAGTATTAATATATATATATTTTTTTTATCCGTAAGGGTAGTTAAGTTGTCACAGAAGAAGAGAATATGGATCGCAAGTTCACGGTTCGATCTCCGCATAAACCTTCTTGGCTTGCACATCGCGCGTGACCTACCGACGTATTGTCGGTGGCGTGGTATCATACACCGAGGCTTTCTGTGTCTTGCTCTGAAAGAGTAGCGATTGCGGGTTCATCGTCAACAAAAAAAAAAAAAAATTAGTTTTTTCATTTTTTAAACTTCAGATTTTTACTACCCAGCAATTATTTACACCTTCTCCACCATCTACTCAATTTCTGTTGGTTTATATACCTCTTCATTTTACATTAGCATCATCATTTTCCTCAAGATTTCAATAAATTCATCAGGTAATGTACAATTTTAAAAAAAAATTGCCCAATTTTTATTTTTAATTGTTTTGATTAATTTGTGTAATTTTTGGAGAAAATAGATTCAGATCTGTTGTGGGGTCTTTGATTTTTTCACTTTTATGTTCAAAGATCACTTTTTTATTTCTTCCATCATTGTCTAGCTGGTATGTTTAGTGTGATTTAGGGATCTTGATTTTACGTGCTTTTCACGTCATTTGCTTTGAATTTATATGATTTTTCATCTATATATTCATGCATTGAGCATTGGGCTTGTTATTATTTCCTGTTTACATTAGCATTTAGAGACGATCAGGTGATGGGATTTTATTTTGCTGAATATGGAATCAAGTTGTTAGCTTTTTTATATTCTGTTGATGAAATTTGATTTGGGGTTGTTGTTAATTTTGTGTGTGGGGGGGGGGGGGGGGGGTTGGGTTAAAATAGCACAAGACACTATTACAGGGTGATATTGTCCGCTTTGGGCCAAGACCGCACGGTTTTCCCCAAAAGACCTCACATCATTAAGAGAATCATACACCTTATCCCTTATCTGTAGGTTCTTTTTTCCTTTCCACTTTCAATGTCGGACTTTGTTTGCACACCCCAATAATCTCTCCCTCGAACTAAGTTCGACAACCCACCACCAGTTATGGGCTAATTTGGAGATTAATTGCGTGCCATCCACATCATCCTCCAAGTATTTATGTCCGCCAAAGTCCGCTGCTACTTTGTTGTGTAAACGTGTTCAATCTTGTGACTTATGTGTTAATCCTAGCTTCTCTTAGTTAGTTCCGTTGTAGATTGTGACAGTTTGCTTGAATCTTATGTAACTTTTGGTTCTGAACTTTTGATTTGGTCTTGGGTTTTGAAACTAAATTGATCTAGAAATGGCTTCCAGTGGAGTCAACAATGCTTCTGCAAAACCACCTCCCGAACCATCACCGTTGCGGAAAGCAAAGTTTTTTCAGGTACAGAGACATGGCTCTGATGAATCTTTTTGTTTGCTGCTTTTATCTTGGATCTTGTGTTTGTACTCTTTGTTATTGTTAAAACTTTCTGATTACAGGCCAACATGAGAATTTTGGTAACTGGTGGTGCTGGATTTATTGGCTCTCACCTCGTTGACAGACTGATGCAAAATGAGAAGAATGAGGTACATACTTCTAAAATTTTAGGCCCTGTCTTCACATCATATGTCCCACTAGACAGAGGCAGATCCAAGATTTAAAGTTTACGGGTTCCTACAATATTAACTTGGTTCACTGTTAAATATCTATAGAAATTTAGTGGATTTTTTAGTATATATACATGATCTAGGTAAAAGCTAATGGGTTCACGTGAACCTGTAACTGACCATCTAGATACTAGATCCGTCCCTGCCACTAGATACTATTATAATGATGCTATATTGCTATATAAAATGATAAGGTTAGAAATACGAGTGTGTTTACCCAAACTTGTTGCGTTATGCTTAGGTGATTGTTGTGGATAACTACTTCACTGGATCAAAGGATAACCTAAAGCAATGGATTGGCCATCCAAGATTTGAGTTAATTCGTCATGGTAAATCAGTCGTTATTGTTTATCTATCTTTCTGCACTCGAAAGTTTTTATCTATCAGAGTTATCTTGCGAGTATCTCTTGAGCAATTTCCACATAGCTCCCTCCGCAAGAGTTTCCGTTAATTATCTTGTGTTATCTTCATATTATATGCAGATGTTACTGAGCCGTTATTAATTGAAGTTGACCAAATTTACCATCTTGCTTGCCCTGCTTCCCCAATCTTTTACAAATACAATCCTGTTAAGGTCAGTAATGAAGATCCTGCATTGAAAGTTTTCATCTTTTCTTTATAATATCACTAATGACGCCTGTGGTTTCTGTTGATTTACTTGCTCTATGATATTTGCAGACGATTAAGACAAATGTCATTGGCACATTGAATATGTTAGGACTTGCCAAGAGAGTTGGGGCAAGGTATGAATATGCCTCTACCATCAATTATTCTTGTGATAATAGATCTTCATGTAACTGGAATTATGCATGCAGGATTTTACTGACATCAACTTCCGAGGTTTATGGAGACCCACTTATTCACCCTCAAGATGAGAGCTATTGGGGCAATGTTAACCCAATTGGTAAGCACTTGCAACTTTTTGAAGTTGCACTATCTGACTATTTGACACTAAACAAATCCCCGTATTATTTTCCCGATTATGCATCTAAAAATAGACTTGCTTCATTCAACAGTTAAATAAATTGATTGCTTGTGAATTTCAGGAGTTAGGAGTTGTTACGATGAGGGGAAAAGAGTGGCTGAGACTTTGATGTTCGATTATCACAGGCAGCATGGAATAGGTATTGGCACCAACCTATATATGTGTGAAAGGCTCAATCTATCGGATTTTGCTTTATAAAGCTCTACGTTCTGATGCATTGCTTTAATTTTTTTGAAATGGTGGCCAAATTACAGAAATACGAATTGCTCGAATTTTCAACACTTATGGTCCCCGAATGAACATAGATGATGGTCGTGTCGTCAGCAATTTCATTGCCCAGGCAATTCGGTAATATTCTGAACCTCGTGATCACTCTTACTGTTGACATTGTGATAATTGTTAAAATAATGGCCACCCTATCTTTTGTGCAAATTTGCAGTGATGAACCCTTGACTGTTCAGCTTCCTGGAACACAAACCCGCAGCTTTTGTTATGTTTCCGACATGGTATATAACAGTCTGTGACCCATTATATTTGAAGTTCATATATATTTTTTTTTCTTACCTTCCTTTCCAAATGATGAAGGTTGATGGTCTTATTCGTCTTATGGAGGGAGATGATACTGGACCAATTAACATAGGGAATCCAGGTTAGCTTCTGTTTATGTTCTTGGCATAATCCGAGATCAAAACCCATCCTTCCAATTTTACTACTTAATCAAAACAACTCGTCTTTTGCAATCAGGTGAATTCACAATGCTTGAACTTGCTGAGACCGTGAAGGAGGTAATCTGCTGAACTTGCACTTGACTATGTATTCACATGACACATTTACATTTATTATCACAAACTTTGTTCAGCAACAAGTTCATCCAAATCCAGTATCTTCATGTGTGTGAAAACACATGATTTTAAAGATATAATTTGTTCAATGCTGAGAACTTTAAAGGTCAAACCTATCAAGTTAAAATCTTGATTCTGGCTCTGACTATTGTTGTTGTTTTGCAGCTTATCAATCCAGAAGTACAAATTATCACGGTGGAAAATACGCCGGACGATCCTCGCCAGAGAAAGCCAGACATCACGAAGGCAAAATCGCTGCTCGGATGGGAACCAACGATCAAACTGCGCGATGGTATTCCCCTTATGGAGGACGATTTCCGTGGCAGGCTTGGAATCTCCGGAAAGAACTGAGCTATTATTGGTTTTAAGTAATGGACACACTTGTTGAAAGAAATGCTTTTATGTTTTCATATTATTTCAAGGATGTTTACCTGGTCTGAGTTTTGCCTCTCCCCATCTTATTGCAAGGCCCGTATTTCTTTGTGCTATATTTATGCTCGTTTTAATATATGATTATTGAATATCTTCTTGCCTCTTCGAATTATCATTTAATTGTCGTACATATTGTGGTATTTTATCTTTATGAGTTGATACATAGAAAATTGTGGAGAACTTATGGTACTAGAGAAATTAATACTCATAATTCTGGATTCAGAGTGGCTTAAATTGAGTGACAGAGAGATCATGGATATGTTATAAAAACGTTTCGACTTTCAAAATGCTTCAACTACAGTACAAAATTGATGTGAATATGTAGGTTTAAAGTGCAAAGCCCGTCTAGCTCAGTTGGTAGAGCGCAAGGCTCTTAACCTTGTGGTCGTGGGTTCGAGCCCCACGGTGGGCGTCTTTTTCCTTCTTTTTTTTCCGTATAATTCTAAATGGCCTTTTGTCCATTTCGGGCCCATCAATATGTTTAGTTGTACGGTCCACAACCTAAAAATTAGGTGGATAGTCAGTTCTTTTAACCATCAATCAAAGTTTATCTATTGTTTCGAGTATAATTGTAAAATATTAATTATTAATGTGATAACATATCCAATGTAGTTCCACGAAGTCTATGTAGTTCCACGAAGTTTTGAGAAGATAGAACTGACTATCCACCTAATTCATACAATTTCAACATAAATGATGATTTATAACTAGGTTTCTTACCTTAATTCATACAATTTCAACATAAATGATGATTTATAACAAAGTTTCTTACCTTTGGTTCTTCAAATTATTCAGACATAGTAATGCCCCTTGATATAACAAATGAGATTATTATTCCTCCTGTCTCGTTTATACAAAGGTGTTTGACTGAACATCAAAGTAAGGAAGAACGAAAGATTTTTTAAATTTGCAATCGAACTAATTTTGAATTTGCATGAACTTGTAGATTGACGTCGGGTTCACCACCGCATTATCTATCAATGTAGAGGTAAGGTCTGCGTACACTCTACCCTCACCGGATCACACGGTGTGGAATTTGTTGTTATTGTAAGTAGATTGATGAGAAACAAATCAAGAGTTTGTAATTTTTCCCTGAAAGTAAAAGTAAAAATAAAGGATCTCACATGTTTTTATTAAAATTAAGATGTACAAATTTAAATATACATCTGAATATTAGATATCAATACTAAATAATTGAGACGGTATACTCTTTTAAAATCTTAATATAAAATATTTATTCTCATATACTAACGATGGCGGTTGTGGATGTCGGGTGTGCTTGGTGGTTACACTGGTGGTGGTATTAGCTAGTGGTTGTAGTTGATTGTAGAATCTAATGTTGATGGTGGCTAACGTTGATTGTAACAACTGTGACTTGAAAATAATATGTTATGATCTTTAATAATGGTGTTGAATGATAGGGGTAGTTAGTGATGTATAATGGTGGGTTATGACGATGGTTTTGAGTGTTGATTGATGGTTTTTGTAGTAATATTGATTGGTCGACGATTATATATGGTGGCTAGTAGTGGTGATGACTGACAATTAACTATGGTGTTTGTATGGGCGGCTCAGTGAAATTGATGGTCTAAAGTCAAATTTTAAAAAGAGATCTCGCGTATATTTAATAAAATTAGCTTATTCATGCGTCACACGTGCATCTCGTGCGGCGCACAATAAAACTATGAAATCGATTACTTTATACATATATACAAAAATATTATCTCTTATATCTCGACTGAGTTTGTTATTCATATACATGAATTTTTTATTTATTCTACTATGATTTAAGTTAGCAAATAATACATTCTATAAATTCTTATTTTTCTACACGAAGACTTGAGTAAATTGACTAGTGTTGCAATTAGTTATAACGGTCAAATGTTATTTTAGATTAACTGAAAGTAACACTTGATTAATAGAATCGTAAGTTACGCAAAACAACTATAATAAATAAATTAAAACGACTAATGTAATATTTTTTAATATCTAAAAAAGGAAGAAAAAGAACAAACAGAAAACAACAATGCTAAAGAATAACAAGATAGCTCCTTGATTTCATGGGTAACAATATAACATAAAGAGTATTGAAGTTCTCTTAGAAGAAGAGACTTAAAAGAGTAAGATGAACGGGAACGACAAGTCAGTAGTATAACTAACCAAGTTCTACTTCCCCACAGACTATAATCACTTAACATAAGCAAGACACTCACGCACTCAACATTCAATTCCGCCAGCTCAGCTTCTGAAAACATCAAACCCCATCTACCTGGAATCCATCACATTTTTTCAAATATCACATTTTTTTTTGTCCAAACGCCTACTAAGTGGCGACTGAAACAAATATCTAAACATGAATTTCGTGCTCTCCATAGCTCAGAATCACGGCCATCAAAAGATCCCACAAAGCAAAATAAAATAAAAATGGTCATAACTCATACGAACCAGCTAATACTCATCAATCTAACTCTATAAAGTAAAATCAGATCCATGGAACGCTAAATGCTTCAACTACAGTACAAATTTGATGTGACTATGTAGGTTTAAAGTGCAAAGCCCGTCTAGCTCAGTTGGTAGAGCGCAAGGCTCTTAACCTTGTGGTCGTGGGTTCGAGCCCCACGGTGGGCGTCTTTTTCCTTCTTTTTCCCGTATAATTCTAAATGGTCTTTTGTCCATTTCGGGCCCATCAATATGTTTAGTTGTACGGTCCACAACCTAAAAGTTAGGTGGATAGTCAGTTCTTTTAACCATCAATCAAAGTTTATCTACTGTTTCGAGTATAATTGTAAAATATTTATTGTTAATGTGATAACATATCCAATGTAGTTCCACGAAGTCTATGTAGTTCCACAAAGTCTTGAGAAGATAGAACTGACTATCCACCTAATTCATACAATTTCAACATAAATGATGATTTATAACTAGGTTTCTTACCTTAATTCATGAGTAACAATATAACATAAAGAATAACAAGATAGCTCCATGATTTCATGAGTAACAATATAACATAAAGAGTATTGAAGTTCTCTAAGAAGAAGAGACTTAAAAGTGTAAGATGAACGGGAACGACAAGCCAGTAGTATAACTAACCAAGTTCTACTTCCCCACAGACTATAATCACTTAACATAAGCAAGACACTCACGCACTCAACATTCAATTCCGCCAGTTCAGCTTTTGAAAACATTAAGCCCCATCTACCTGGATCCATCACATTTTTTCAAATATCACATTTTTTTTTGTCCAAACGCCTACTAAGTGGCGACTGAAACAAATATATAAACATGAATTTCGTGCTCTCCATAGCTCAGAATCACGGCCATCAAAAGATCCCACAAAGCAAAATAAAATAAAAATGGTCATAACTCATACGAACCAGCTAATACTCATCAATCTAACTCTATAAAGTAAAATTAGATCCATGAAACGCTAAATGCTTCAACTACAGTACAAATTTGATGTGACTATGTAGGTTTAAAGTGCAAAGCCCGTCTAGCTCAGTTGGTAGAGCGCAAGGCTCTTAACCTTGTGGTCGTGGGTTCGAGCCCCACGGTGGGTGTCTTTTTCCTTCTTTTTTCCGTATAATTCTAAATGGCCTTTTGTCCATTTCGGGCCCATCAATATGTTTAGTTGTACGGTCCACAACCTAAAAATTAGGTGGATAGTCAGTTCTTTTAACCATCAATCAAAGTTTATCTACTGTTTCGACTATAATTGTAAAATATTTATTGTTAATGTGATAACATATCCAATGTAGTTCCACGAAGTCTATGTAGTTCCACAAAGTCTTGAGAAGATAGAACTGACTATCCACCTAATTCATACAATTTCAACATAAATGATGATTTATAACTAGGTTTCTTACCTTAATTCATGAGTAACAATATAACATAAAGAATAACAAGATAGCTCCATGATTTCATGAGTAACAATATAACATAAAGAGTATTGAAGTTCTCTGAGAAGAAGAGACTTAAAAGAGTAAGATGAACGTGAACGACAAGCCAATAGTATAACTAACCAAGTTTTACTTCCCCACAGACTATAATCACTTAACATAAGCAAGACACTCACGCACTCAACATTCAATTCCGCCAGCTCAGCTTCTGAAAACATCAAGCCCCATCTACCTGGAATCCATCACATTTTTTCAAATATCACATTTTTTTTTGTCCAAACGCCTACTAAGTGGCGACTGAAACAAATATCTAAACATGAATTTCGTGCTCTCCATAGCTCAGAATCACGGCCATCAAAAGATCACACAAATCAAAATAAAATAAAAATGGTCATAACTCATACGAACCAGTTAATACTCATCAATCTAACTCTATAAAGTAAAATCAGATCCATGGAACGCTAAATGCTTCAACTACAGTACAAATTTGATGTGACTATGTAGGTTTAAAGTGCAAAGCCCGTCTAGCTCAGTTGGAAAAGCGCAAGGCTCTTAACCTTGTGGTCGTGGGTTCGAGCCCCACGGTGGGCGTCTTTTTCCTTTTTTTTTCCGTATAATTCTAAATGGCCTTTTGTCCATTTCGGGCCCATCAATATGTTTAGTTGTACGGTCCACAACCTAAAAATTAGGTGGATAGTCAGTTTTTTTAACCATCAATCAAAGTTTATCTACTGTTTCGAGTATAATTGTAAAATATTTATTGTTAATGTGATAACATATCCAATGTAGTTCCACGAAGTCTATGTAATTTTACAAAGTCTTGAGAAGATAGAACTGACTATCCACATAATTCATACAATTTCAACATAAATGATGATTTATAACTAGGTTTCTTACCTTAATTCATGAGTAACAATATAACATAAAGAATAACAAGATAGCTCCATGATTTCATGAGTAACAATATAACATAAAGAGTATTGAAGTTCTCTGAGAAGAAGAGACTTAAAAGAGTAAGATGAACGGGAACGACAAACCAGTAGTATAACTAACCAAGTTCTACTTCCCCACAGACTATAATCACTTAACATAAGCAAGACACTCACGCACTCAACATTCAATTCCGCCAGCTCAGCTTCTGAAAACATCAAACCCCATCTACCTGGAATCCATCACATTTTTTCAAATATCACATTTTTTTTGTCCAAACGCCTACTAAGTGGCGACTGAAACAAATATCTAAACATGAATTTCGTGCTCTCCATAGCTCAGAATCACGGCCATCAAAAGATCACACAAATCAAAATAAAATAAAAATGGTCATAACTCATACGAACCAGCTAATACTCATCAATCTAACTCTATAAAGTAAAATCAGATCCATGGAACGCTAAATGCTTCAACTACAGTACAAATTTGATGTGACTATGTAGGTTAAAGTGCAAAGCCCGTCTAGCTCAGTTGGTAGAGCGCAAGGCTCTTAACCTTGTGGTCGTGGGTTCGAGCCCCACGGTGGGCGTCTTTTTCCTTTTTTTTTCCGTATAATTCTAAATGGCCTTTTGTCCATTTCGGGCCCATCAATATGTTTAGTTGTACGGTCCACAACCTAAAAATTAGGTGGATAGTCAGTTCTTTTAACCATCAATCAAAGTTTATCTACTGTTTCGACTATAATTGTAAAATATTTATTGTTAATGTGATAACATATCCAATGTAGTTTCACGAAGTCTATGTAGTTTTACAAAGTCTTGAGAAGATAGAACTGACTATCCACATAATTCATACAATTTCAACATAAATGATGATTTATAACTAGGTTTCTTACCTTAATTCATGAGTAACAATATAACATAAAGAACAACAAGATAGCTCCATGATTTCATGAGTAACAATATAACATAAAGAGTATTGAAGTTCTCTGAGAAGAAGAGACTTAAAAGAGTAAGATGAACGGGAACGACAAACCAGTAGTATAACTAACCAAGTTCTACTTCCCCACAGACTATAATCACTTAACATAAGCAAGACACTCACGCACTCAACATTCAATTCCGCCAGCTCAGCTTCTGAAAACATCAAACCCCATCTACCTGGAATCCATCACATTTTTTCAAATATCACATTTTTTTTGTCCAAACGCCTACTAAGTGGCGACTGAAACAAATATCTAAACATGAATTTCGGGCTCTCCATAGCTCAGAATCACGGCCATCAAAAGATCCCACAAAGCAAAATAAAATAAAAATGGTCATAACTCATATGAACCAGCTAATACTCATCAATCTAACTCTATAAAGTAAAATCAGATCCATGGAACGCTAAATGCTTCAACTACAGTACAAATTTGATGTGACTATGTAGGTTTAAAGTGCAAAGCCCGTCTAGCTTAGTTGGTAGAGCGCAAGGCTCTTAACCTTGTGGTCGTGGGTTCGAGCCCCACGGTGGGCGTCTTTTTCCTTCTTTTTTCCGTATAATTCTAAAAGGCCTTTTGTCCATTTCGGGCCCATCAATATGTTTAGTTGTACGGTCCACAACCTAAAAATTAGGTGGATAGTCAGTTCTTTTAACCATCAATCAAAGTTTATCTACTGTTTCGACTATAATTGTAAAATATTTATTGTTAATGTGATAACATATCCAATGTAGTTCCACGAAGTCTATGTAGTTCCACAAAGTCTTGAGAAGATAGAACTGACTATCCACCTAATTCATACAATTTCAACATAAATGATGATTTATAACTAGGTTTCTTACCTTAAATTCATGAGTAACAATATAACATAAAGAATAACAAGATAGCTCCATGATTTCATGAGTAACAATATAACATAAAGAGTATTGAAGTTCTCTGAGAAGAAGAGACTTAAAAGAGTAAGATGAGCTGAACGGAGCCAAAGAGTATAACTAACCAAGTTCTACTTCCCCACAGACTATAATCACTTAACATAAGCAAGACACTCACGCACTCAACATTCAATTCCGCCAGCTCAGCTTCTGAAAACATCAAGCCCCATCTACCTGGAATCCATCACATTTTTTTAAATATCACATTTTTTTTTGTCCAAACGTCTACTAAGTGGCGACTGAAACAAATATCTAAACATGAATTTCGTGCTCTCCATAGCTCAGAATCACGGCCATCAAAAGATCCCACAAAGCAAAATAAAATAAAAATGGTCATAACTCATACGAACCAGCTAATACTCATCAATCTAACTCTATAAAGTAAAATCAGATCCATGGAACGCTAAATGCTTCAACTACAGTACAAATTTGATGTGACTATGTAGGTTTAAAGTGCAAAGCCCGTCTAGCTCAGTTGGTAGAGCGCAAGGCTCTTAACCTTGTGGTCGTGGGTTCGAGCCCCACGGTGGGCGTCTTTTTCCTTCTTTTTTCCGTATAATTCTAAATGGCCTTTTGTCCATTTCGGGCCCATCAATATGTTTAGTTATGACGTCCACAACCTAAAAATTAGGTGGATAGTCAGTTCTTTTAACCATCAATCAAAGTTTATCTACTGTTTCGAGTATAATTGTAAAATATTTATTGTTAATGTGATAACATATCCAATGTAGTTCCACGAAGTCTATGTAGTTCCACAAAGTCTTGAGAAGATAGAACTGACTATCCACCTAATTCATACAATTTCAACATAAATGATGATTTACAACTAGGTTTCTTACCTTAATTCATGAGTAACAATATAACATAAAGAATAACAAGATAGCTCCATGATTTCATGAGTAACAATATAACATAAAGAGTATTGAAGTTCTCTGAGAAGAAGAGACTTAAAAGAGTAAGATGAACGGGAACGATAAGCCAGTAGTATAACTAACCAAGTTCTACTTCCCCACAGACTATAATCACTTAACATAAGCAAGACACTCACGCACTCAACATTCAATTCCGCCAGCTCAGCTTCTGAAAACATCAAGTCCCATCTACCTAGAATCCATAACATTTTTTCAAATATCACATTTTTTTTGTCCAAACGCCTACTAAGTGGCGACTGAAACAAATATCTAAACATGAATTTCGTGCTCTCCATAGCTCAGAATCACGGCCATCAAAAGATCCCACAAAGCAAAATAAAATAAAAATGGTCATAACTCATACGAACCAGCTAATACTCATCAATCTAACTCTATAAAGTAAAATCAGATCCATGGAACGCTAAATGCTTCAACTACAGTACAAATTTGATGTGACTATGTAGGTTTAAAGTGCAAAGCTCTAGCTCAGTTGGTAGAGCGCAAGGCTCTTAACCTTGTGGTCGTGGGTTCCAAATTTCCACTGGCGTCTTTTTCCTTCTTTTTTTCGTATAATTCTAAATGGCCTTTTGTCCATTTCGGGCCCATCAATATGTTTAGTTGTACGGTCCACAACCTAAAAATTAGGTGGATAGTCAGTTCTTTTAACCATCAATCAATGTTTATCTACTGTTTCGAGTATAATTGTAAAATATTTATTGTTAATGTGATAACATATCCAATGTAGTTCCACGAAGTCTATGTAGTTCCACAAAGTCTTGAGAAGATAGAATTGACTATCCACCTAATTCATACAATTTCAACATAAATGATGATTTATAACTAGGTTTCTTACCTTAATTCATGAGTAACAATATAACATAAAGAATAACAAGATAGCTCCATGATTTCATGAGTAACAATATAACATAAAGAGTATTGAAGTTCTCTGAGAAGAAGAGACTTAAAAGAGTAAGATGAACGGGAACGACAAGCCAGTAGTATAACTAACCAAGTTCTACTTCCCACGACTATAATCACTTAACATAAGCAAGACACTCACGCACTCAACATTCAATTCCACACACTTCCAAAACATCAAGCCCCATCTACCTGGAATCCATCACATTTTTTCAAATATCACATTTTTTTTGTCCAAACGCCTACTAAGTGGCGACTGAAACAAATATCTAAACATGAATTTCGTGCTCTCCATAGCTCAGAATCACGGCCATCAAAAGATCCCACAAAGCAAAATAAAATAAAAATGGTCATAACTCATACGAACCAGCTAATACTTATCAATCTAACTCTATAAAGTAAAATCAGATCCATGGAACGCTAAATGCTTCAACTACAGTACAAATTTGATGTGACTATGTAGGTTTAAAGTGCAAAGCCCGTCTAGCTCAGTTGGTAGAGCGCAAGGCTCTTAACCTTGTGGTCGTGGGTTCGAGCCCCACGGTGGGCGTCTTTTTCCTTCTTTTTTCCGTATAATTCTAAATGGCCTTTTGTTCATTTCGGGCCCATCAATATGTTTAGTTGTACGGTCCACAACCTAAAAATTAGGTGGATAGTCATTTCTTTTAACCATCAATCAAAGTTTATCTACTGTTTCGAGTATAATTGTAAAATATTTATTGTTAATGTGATAACATATCCAATGTAGTTCCACGAAGTCTATGTAGTTCCACAAAGTCTTGAGAAGATAGAACTGACTATCCACCTAATTCATACAATTTCAACATAAATGATGATTTATAACTAGGTTTCTTACCTTAATTCATGAGTAACAATATAACATAAAGAATAACAAGATAGCTCCATGATTTCATGAGTAACAATATAACATAAAGAGTATTGAAGTTCTCTGAGAAGAAGAGACTTAAAAGAGTAAGATGAACGGGAACGACAAGCCAGTAGTATAACTAACCAAGTTCTACTTCCCCACAGACTATAATCACTTAACATAAGCAAGACACTCACGCACTCAACATTCAATTCCGCCAGCTCAGCTTCTGAAAACATCAAGCCCCATCTACCTGGAATCCCTCAAGCTCTCTCTTGAAATTGTCTTTGGAGCTTGCATAAATCATCTTGCTTCTCACTCTTTGGAGTTTTGCCTCTCCCTATCTTATTGCAAGGCCCGTATTTCTTTGTGCTATATACTTGCATTTATGCTCGTTTTAATATATGATTATCGAATTACTTCTTGCCTCTTCGAATTATCATTTAATTGTAATACATATTGTGGTATTTTATCTTTATGAGTTGATACATAGAAAATTGTGGAGAACTTATGGTACTAGAGAAATTAATACTCATAATTCTGAATTCAGAGTGGCTTAAATTGAGTGACAGAGTGATCATGGATATGTTATAAAAACGTCTCGACTTTCAAAATGCTTCAACTACAGTACAAATTTGATGTGAATATGTAGGTTTAAAGTGCAAAGCCCGTCTAGCTCAGTTGGTAGAGCGCAAGGCTCTTAACCTTGTGGTCGTGTGTTCGAGCCCCACGGTGGGCGTCTTTTTTCTTCTTTTTTTTCCGTATAATTCTAAATGGCCTTTTGTCCATTTCGGGCCCATCAATATGTTTAGTTGTACGGTCCACAACCTAAAAATTAGGTGGATAGTCAGTTCTTTTAACCATCAATCAAAGTTTATCTACTGTTTCGAGTATAATTGTAAAATATTTATTGTTAATGTGATAACATATCCAATGTAGTTCCACGAAGTCTATGTAGTTCCACGAAGTCTTGAGAAGATAGAACTGACTATCCACCTAATTCATACAATTTCAACATAAATGATGATTTATAACTAGGTTTCTTACCTTAATTCATGGGTAACAATATAACATAAAGAATAACAAGATAGCTCCATGATTTCATGAGTAACAATATAACATAAAGAGTATTGAAGTTTTCTGAGAAGAAGAGACTTAAAAGAATAAGATGAACGGGAACGACAAGCCAGTTGTATAACTAACCAAGTTCTACTTCCCCACAGACTATAATCACTTAACATAAGCAAGACACTAACGCACTCAACATTCAATTCCGCCAGCTCAGCTTCTGAAAACATCAAGCCCCATCTACCTGGAATCCATCACATTTTTTCAAATATCACATTTTTTTTTGTCCAAACGCCTACAAAGTGGCGACTGAAACAAATATCTAAACATGAATTTCGTGCTCTCCATAGCTCAGAATCACGGCCATCAAAAGATCCCACAAAGCAAAATAAAATAAAAATGGTCATAACTCATACGAACCAGCTAATACTCATCAATCTAACTCTATAAAGTAAAATCAGATCCATGGAACGATAAACAAATCAGCAACCAAACTGGTAAATTTCATCAAAATTATAGAAAATCGTGTCTATTATGCATATGCTTTTACAGATCGAAGTAGTGCTAAACTCAAAATAACTATATTAACTTATGTTTACACAAAGAGTTACTAAGAACGAAAAAAAATCAACTAACCATTATTAATTCCAGGAGAGAGAACGGATGGATGGAGAAAATTTAGGGCTCCGATAAAGTTGGTATTTGGGGAAGATGATGAGACCATATACGAACAAGATTGTGGCTATCATTTTTCTTTTTGTCTCGATTGAAGTATTCAATTAAGATTTTAAAAGATTATTTTGGGATAAATAAATTTATTTCATTTTAAAATACTATTTAGAAATGTAATGATTTATCAGATTTTAAAAGATAATTAAATTTTTTATATTTGGATTTTAAAAGATTTATAAAGATTTGAAAGGACCAAATGAATTTTCCATGTTAATTTCTCTAACAGTTATTTCAGCGAACAACTTGCATGCATAGATTTGGAGAAAATGACTCCCCTAATCTTGTTATGGAAACAATATAGAATAAACTCTACGAACATAAGCACAATATGTAGTTGCATAGGAGACATTTTTTCTCTAATAGAATCAAGACTTGCAACAACTGCAAATACAAGTGCATTCATGGGAACAAATCAATGTAGCTAAACAAAGAACTGTGTATAAAGCTCAAATATAACTTTAAGGTGTTTCACAATTCAAATCATATTCATGCTTGGGGAGGTAGATATCCTTGCTAAAATGATATTTTGAATATCAAATTGGCTTGAAATAGACAAGTTTTTGAATATCAAAAGACTTTTTGTTACTTCGTTACGACAAACGTCGCTTATTATTGCATTTCTAAGTCCAAAAACTCAAATTCGTGATTTTTTGCACTTTCGGTGTGTATTAGCATACTGATTTTCTAGAATCATGTGGATTATCTCTAATTGGCCTGAAATTCACCAGGTCCATGAAAAACAGGCTTGTGATCGAAATCCATTACTTCGTCATGGCCGGCGTCGATTATTTTTGCATTTCTAAGCTCAAAAACTCAAATTCGTGATTTTTTATACTTTCATGCTAGATTTCGTAGAGTTTGTCATACGAATTTGTATTCTTTGCTACAGCGGAGTGAGACTTCTTTAATTCAACACAAATTTCATACTTTTTCATGCTAGATTTTTAGTGAGAAAATTTTCTCCTTTATCTTGCCATGTGCGTAGATCAATCATCTAAAGATGATGTTGTAAATAGGTATGACTGTATTATTTTTCAGTGGATCAACAATCAAGAAAATGAAAGAAAAAATAATACAAATTTTACTAGTACTAAATAGGAAAAACACACACAGATCAACAACATTGAATCTGGAGGCCCTCCTGCCCCACACACATCCCCACCCAACAAACCCACAATCTTGCCTTAAAAACTCTTATACCCTAATTCTCTAACATCTGGAAATTAGACCGAAATTGCACACAAAAAATCCCACGACTTGAAGGAATTTGGGGATGAGATGAAAGTGAAATGGAGGGGTATAAAGAAAAAATGAAAGAATATAAACAGAGAGAGAAGAGAGAAAACAGACTTGAGAATTTTTTTTTTGTCTAGAAGGGTGAGATTATTTAGAGGGTTTGGTATTTATATTCCCACTAAAAAGTCCACAAATTTCATTGAGAAAAAAAATCTTTCGAAATCAACAATTTTTGAATACCAAAAGACTTTTTATTACTTGTTTAAAATCTTAATTGAATACCATTAGATTCGGACACACTCTTTAAAAAAATTCTAATAGTCTTTATTTAATACCACAAGACATGTTTAGATGATTTAAAAGTCTTAATTGAATACCACAAAATTTATTTATTCCAAAAAATCTTTTAAAATCTTAATTGAATGCACCCCTTAGTGCATCAGACTGTCCTTTTTAATTTTTGGTGTTAATAGTCTCGGAAGGCTACAAGAATTGAAAAGTTATGCTTCTTTACTTTTCACGTGTTCATTTAAGGCGAGACAAAGTTTAGTGTTATCTTCGCTCTACTTATTTTGTTACGAGGATGACCAAATTTTATTTGTGTTGTTTAATTGATAAAAGTTTTGTAAAAATAATCTTAGCAATATATAACAATAATAATAACAACGAATTCAGTATGATCCCACTAATGAAAAGTCTTAGAAAAGTTATGCTTATTCATTTTTTTCACAAGTTTTATCGTAGGGACAAATTTTGTTTAGTGAAAAACATCAAAATATTCATCTACTTTCATCTATTAATTAAGCTTGTCTTACCTTATAAGTTGATCTATTTATTCCTCTATTTGTAATGAAAGTCGATAAGAATATCCCTCAATATCCGAAGTCCTAGACCAGTTGGTCTTAAAGGCAGATGGTATCCTCATTGGGTGGTGTGGAAGAGCTTGGTCACAAGTTCGAAACCCGAGTAACGTCGACCGCCGCCTCTTGGGAGCTGTCACACTGCTTGCCAAGTGTGGTTTAAGCCTGGACGTGGTTTGCGGACTATTACGTCGGTCGGGGTTTACCTGCAAGCACTCGAAGAAGCGGCTGCGATTCGCCTTCAACAAAAAAAATATCCCTCAATCACGGTAAACCTCCCAAATGACCCAAATAACCTGATTTTAACTGAAATGATCGAATCCCCTTTTTTTACCCGCCCCAACCCGAAACTAAATAGACCCATACCAAATTAAACCTTAAATGGAACACCCAAATCCATTATTTCTTTGCTCATTTGTTGACTGCCAAGAACAAAAACCTAGATAATTTGGACCCACTTTCTCTCAATTGTTGACTGCCACCAGTGGAATCAAATAAAAAGGTAGAGAAGAGTGACTACATTTCAATCCACAGTTTTCAAGTCAACCCCTTTTGATCTCATTTTCGAATTAGCTTCAGTCACATCGAGATGAGATAAGAGAGCTTACCATATAATTGAAAAATTCTTAGACTTTTTACCTCTATGAGTAAAAAATAATAATCTGAAACTAGTAATAGTTTATTAATGTGTGTGCATTTAAGCTCTTGAAAAGAAATTGTGATGGTGGGTTTTGTCCGTGTGTTATTGACGGGTCGTCTTTGGACCCATGCGAAGTGACCGTACATAGCTTCGAAAAACGAAAAAATTTAGGGCTTTTTTTTCATTTTTTATTAAGTAGTATTAGCCATAATTTACTGTAAAGACTCATAATTCACAGGTCTTAGCTCAATTAAGGGTTCACTTTTACGAATTAGTGAGAACCCCCAAAATATTTGAAACGACTCTGGTTATTGATGAGCTTAATGATTTGAATAAAAATATTTAAGAAAATCCGAAAACACATAAAAGTCACTTCAAGTTTGAATTTCAAATTTGTGGGAGATTCGGTATTGAATATGAAATCTAGAGTTTAATTAGGACATTTTGAAACTGAAAGAAATAATCTTTTTTACCGCCACCGTTATTACGATTTTGTCTAGAATTATCCGAGAACAAGTGAGTGTCAGCGGATGTCTGACAGAATTAGCTCCAATAGCCATTTTTTTGTCAACGGGCCTGGTAGAACGGCGAAAGTGGATCATTTTGACGAAGAAGTCTCACAACGCCATTATAAGTATCGGATAGGCCTGCAAGCATATGAAGAACAAGAGATCATTTGTGACGGGTACCAACGTTTTTGAGTTGATCAGTTAATTCCTTCCGCCTTTTACAATAGGCTGAGACATTCGAAAAATTCTCCGTATTAGAACTGAAAATCTGAAGTGGTTTGAGTGTTGAGTCGAGAGCTTCAAGATTGAACTTATTTGGTTTGAGTGTTGAATAGAGAGCTTCAAAAGTCGGGAATTCGAAGTTGAAAATTTGATGGTTGTTGGGTTAAAGAAAAAAGAAGTGGTTTGTTTACGTTCGTTCAGCTAAAACTTATTGAAATCAATTGAGAATTAAGGGAAAACGTGGTTAAATTTGTGGAAACACCATTGAATAACTTGAAAGTCCATGAATCTTGAATTTCACAATTTTGATATGTGAATTGTTAGATTAAATCGAGTGGGCGTTCCGGGAAATCAATCTCTATATCATTGTGAAGTTGTGGTCCATTATTTTGTTGAGGTGGTTTTGGTCAAAATCTACAGCTGGGTTAAATATGGAGATGATGAACATTCAAGTTGCCGGTATATTGCAAAAATATCCATATTATGTTGTAATTTTAATTTTAGCTTTACTTTTATTTTATTTTTTGGGGAAATGAGATTTGATTGTTATTTCATATGGGTTAAATTAATTAGGTGGATCAGGACGGATTAAAAAGAGTGGACCTGATAATTTCAATTGAAAATCAAGTTATTTGGGTAGATCTAGGGTTCCTCAAATGAGGGGTATTTTTTGTTAACTTTCACAAAGGTAAGGACAATATGACATAAATAGACTCAACTTGTAATGGAGGACAAACTTAGTTAATAGATGAAAGTAGAAGGGTATTGACCGATTAAGAATTTGCACATCCAAAAAATGAAAATAGCTAAAATGAGGATGTTGAGATGGATATATAGTCATATTAAAAGAGACTGAAGTAGGAATAAAAGATATCCAGGATAAGGTGGGATTTGCTTTTCGTAGTTTCATGGTGGATAAAAAAAAAAGGGAGGCGAAACTGAAATTGTTCAGAAGTGAAAATGAGATGAACAGATTTCCAGTACAGGCGTGAGAATTTGGCAATGATATGTATGAAGAGAAGTAGTAGTAGGTCGAAGAATTATTGAGAAGAAATGATTAGAGAGGACATGCACACCTATAACCTACCAAAGACATGACCTCAAGAAGGAAATATGAAGGTCGATGATTATGATAGAAGATTAGTAGGTAGTCGAGTGTTATCTAGCTTCCGTATTAATATTGTTATTTCTACTATCTTATTCTTCAGTTTTAGTATTACTTGTTGTTTTCTTTGCTTTGGTTATCCAATTATTTATTGTTGCTATTGTTCTCTTCTCCATTATTTTATGTATGGCTCCTTTTCTGTTGTATTTGTTTTGCATACTTATTTATATGCATTGGTTGAGCCAAGAGTCAATAAAAACAACTTTTTTGTCTTTACAAGGTAAGATAAGACGGTATACAAACCAACTTCCCAAATCTCATTTATAAAATTACCGAATATATTATTGTTGTTATTTACTTTTACCACATCAACCACCCTCCATAATTATAACAATAGTAAGGATGAAATTTGAAATAAAAAGGACCAACTCTCACTTATATTTCTAGAAACTAGAAAGATAAGTATTTTAAACAGAATATTTTTAACAAATATGACAAGTAAATTGAACAGTAATATTTTATCGACAATTTTTTGGTTAATGGCACTTATTAACTCTCAATTCAATTCTCACTATTTTATTTTACCCTTTCTTTCATCTTTCAATGTAACAGAATAATTTCTTATCACCAAAAGTAATATCAAAGCAATATGTATTTTTTCATTCTTAATTATAATTTAAAAGTTTTGAGTTTGAATCTTGGAATAGAGTCGCTTTTGGCAGGAAAATTTTTACTCCGAAATTGAGATTTTTCGATGCAGATATTTATTAATCAGATTCTCAAATGAATAACAAATATCATACAACAATAACATATCTAGTGAAATTCCACAACGTGGGGTCTAGGAAGGGTAAAATGTACGCAGACCTTACCTCCACTTTGGTAGGTAGAACGGTTGTTTTCGGGAGAAACATAATCACAAGCAAAACAAAGTAAGGGAAATTGTCAGACTCATATAAGAAATTAAAGCAGTATGAACATGCTGATAACAAAATCGAATACGACATGGTAGTGCATTCTAACAAAAGAAAGCAGTAGCTAACACATCTAAATAAAATAAATAAAGTACACTGAAGAACACACAACAATAAAAATCAAACTATAAGAGACTATAAAATAATATTACGCCTATAAGTGTGACAGGCTAAACGAGTCTACAGTAATAACACTACAACTATCATTTTGTAAGCGTAAGTAGAGCTACGCTCGACTACCTACTACCGTTCTAACCTAATATGTGTCCTCCATAATAAGGTCATGTTCTCAGTAAGTTGCACTTGCGTCATATCTCATCTAATCACATCTCCCCAATACTTTTCGGCCTACCTCTACCCCTCTTGAACCCGTTCATAGCCAACCTCTCACACATCCGCACTGGGGTATCTGTCTCTCATGTGCACATGCCTGAATCATCTCAATCTCGCTTCCCGCATTTTATCCTCTACCGAGGTCACTCCCACTATGTCCCGGATATCATCATTTCAATTTATATCTCTCCTTTTATGTCCACACATCCATCTCAGCATCCTCATATCTGCAATTTCATCTTTTGTATGTACGAAGTCTTGACTGACCAACACTCTGTTCCATACAACATAGTCGGTCTAACCATCACCCTATAGAACTCGCCTTTAAGTTTTGGTGGCACATTTTTGTCGCACAAGATTCCAAATATGAGCCTCTATTTTATTCACCCTGCCCCAATACGATCAATCTCTTCATTTCATTGGATAATAGGACCTAGGTACTTGAAGCTTATTTTCTTTGGAATGACCTGCGTATCAAGTCTCACCTCCATGCATGTCTCAGGGTCGCTCTCATCGTTGAACTTGCACTCCAAAAATTATGTCTTAGTCCTACTCACCCTAAACCATTTAGACTCCAGAGTCTGTCTCCAAATTTCCAGCTTGCGTTCACTATGTTGTGAGTCTCATCAATTAGGACTATGTCATCTCCGAATAACATACACCATGGTAGCTCCATTGGATTTTGTTACATCCCGTAATTCAATAGCTACTAAGTGAGAACATGATTATAGAAATAAGATTGGAATGTCGGAAGGAAAGATTTTTACATTTCCTTATACGGCAAATTTTCGAGTTTAATGTGATGACAAGAATTAATTCTAGTAATTGAATTCTTTTCAATAGAATTGTGGACTAAGTGTTAAATAATTAAGTCTTGGCATTGGAAGACTTGGGTCCATCGAAATTTCATGAAAAAATGGCTAAGTGTGGAGATAATTTTTGTGAAGAAAAATACTTGGCCAATAGGAGGGTGGCAAATGCTCCCTCCACTTATCTTGCAAAGACTCCACATTATTATATATAGATAAGTCTTGAAAGACTTAGAACAAATATCTTCATCCATACAAACCCTCATATCTCTCATTTCTCTTGAGATTTTCGAAAACCACATATCCAAAGACAAGAACAAGATCAACTTATTTGCTTTCCAAGATTAAGCGTCAAGACTAAGTTCTAAGCCAAGTTAACCTTGCAATATAGTAAGTCACGGTTTTGGCAAGAAAAGATCTTGAAACCCTAAGCTTATATATGAACTTATGGAAGGAAAAACATGAAGGCAAGATGGATACAAGCTTGTAGAGGTTACATGTGTATTTGTAACGTAAAGAAGTGGTGCTAAAGTGAAGTAGTGTGTGCCGTGTGTGTGGACTGTTTTTTTGCTAAAATTTTGGTAAGTTTTCTTCTTCCTCTTGAAGTAATTATATACTACATGTTGTGGTAGTTAGGGGAAGAACTTGTAACAAGAAAACTGGAGTATAAGAAACCTTTGTGACATTTCGGGTGATTACCGATTTGGGGACATTTTTGTCGCTTTAAATTTCGTTGGTTATTGTTGTTATTTAACGTCTATAATCGCATGTTAAAATGAAGGAAATCATGTTGTTACAAGTTGTTATGGTTTATATAAACATGTTGGAATGTAAGTTGGATTATAAGGAATTGTGAAAAGGGCTTTAGGGTGTGTTGGCCGAAAACTGCCTAAAACTGTTGGATATTGTTGTGCAATTTCAGGGACTGTTTTGGGGTGTTTTAATGCTGAAAATTCAGTATCATTATGCATGTTTAATGTGGTAAATCGCTAACGTAAGTCCTAAAGGAACAAGGGTATATAAAGGTGTTGTAAGCTTCACATTTTACCCTCATTGTCGTAGAAGTATGGACTATTTTTATGAATTGTTTTTATATGGATTAAGGGGCTGAATTTTACACGTAAAGTAGGCGTATAATCCCTTTTGGTTGTTTTTTTGTTGTGCCCTTAATTGGTGCCTTTGTTATCGTTGAAATTGATCTTCTTGAAAGATGGAAAAATACGTATAAACAAGGGAAGCGCTGCCCAAGTTTTTATACGAAAGAAGATTCATTATGTAGTATAAGTGTATACTAGTATCATAGAATTGATAGACGTGTTATTGATATTTATAGGTTGAAGTACTACTTGAGACGTATTCTAGTTGTCACGTTGGTGTAGCCTATAAGGTATGTGAACTGTCATCTCTCCTTTGGCATGATATTTGGTTTTCTAAAATGAAAGTCCATTGTATTGTTAGTTGTATAAAGTAAGTGTACGGCGGACGTACATAGTTGTATTGGATCTTAATTCTAAATTAGAAGGCATAGTTGTTACACCCCGTAGTTCAGGTCATGCTTATGAGAACGTGCGAAAGGATTTAAGTTTTAAATTTTTGAAAGATAGGTCGACAGAATGTTTCGGACGGGTTTTTAGTCAACTTTGAGGCGATTTGTGTCCAGTGCATTAAGAGTTCCTAGGTGTTTCAAAGGCCTAGTACGTAGTTCGTTGAGTCTAGTTTCCAACGCAATCAACCGTTCGTCGATAGGACATCGGATTAGAAAGTTATGAAAGTTACAAGTTCGGCGTGATCGCAATGAAAAAACATTTTTGGTCGAGGGCCATAGCGGCCACGGATAGTCAAAATCGCTGAAGTTGCCGCCGCGCGGATCTGAACGCGCGCCGGATGCAGGGCCGCGGCGCCGGAAGTGCCGAAAGTATGCAGAGGTTTCAGCGCCGCGGCGCCGAGGCGGAGTTTTTGCGAAAACTGAGGGGAAAACAGATATTTTCTTTTAAAAAGGCCATGGGAGGGTGACAAGTGTCCCCCCCCCCCCATCTGATTTTTGCATGTCCTATTTATTGACCAAGTCTTGAAGACTTGGTCATTCTTCAAGCTCTCCATTCTCTCTAAAATTAAAAGCTCTCCCTTCTCTCTAGAAATTCAAGAAGAAACCAAGGCCTAGAGGAAAATTTCAGAAAAAGTGGCAAGAAGGAAACTTGTTGGCAAGCTTGTAGGAGTTTTTGTGGAGGTAATTGTGGAAAGAAGACAAGTGAAATTTGTTGGATTAATTTGGGTAAGCTTTAAGGTAACAATCCTTTCTCTTTTGCTAGTAAATTGTGTTGCATGTATGGAAGAAAGGACTTGTAGTTGTCAATATTGCCTTTAGATGTATTGCATGTAGGAATTGGATAAGAATTTGGATTAAAAAGGAATTGGATAAGAATTTATGTTGTTATACCTCAAAATTGCCGAATTGGACCTTGTAGTTTATACTAGTTTGATATCAATTTGTGGGGCGGAATTTTACACGTCTAGTAGGCGTGTAATCCCCTATTTGTTAACTGCGTTGTTGAGCCTTAAAGGTGGCGTGTTTGGTTATTGAATTCGGCCTTGAAAAAGGTGGCAAAGTATGTAGAAACAAAGGAAGTGCTGTCCGATTTTCCGTAGAATTTAGTGACTTTGCACTTAGAATATTCTACGTTGAAGCTAGAGGTTAATAAACGTATTATGGTCATTATAGGTTAAACATACTACGTGCGGTATATTGGACTTGCGAGTGGATTGACCCGAAGAGGTATGTGGAACTTTCCTATCTCTTGAGCATGAATAGTTGTACTTATATAGTACGGTAGACGTACAATACTTTGATATCCTTTACTTATTTAAGAACGGCCAAGTTGGGCGAGTTAGAAGATTAACCCACTTCTTTAAAACTATTAAGGATGTCTTAAGTTTTCAAAGTTAAGGGACTTGAAGTGTTTTAAGTATATGATACTTGTTTTGTTTTAAAAGTTTAAGTCCCTTGGATATAGGAAAATGTAATTTACTAAGGTATAAGGTTAATATAACGACTTTATGGGAAGTTGGTTATATTAGCTTCATGGAAAGTTAAAGGGAGAGATTTACTTTAAGTAAGATAAGTAAGGACAAGTGACTTGATGCTATGGTTATTAGCATCGTGGAAGTTTTATATGAAAAAGGAGTCGTTCTTTTTAAAAGAGTAGAAGTATGTAGTACTTGGGTTAAATTCCCGGATTCTTTTATTAAGACATGTTAGTGCCTTAAGTGAACTAAAATGAGAGGATATATTAATAATGTTAATAAGACGTTAGGGAATTTCTTAACTTACTTATGTTATGTATGATAGCCGGTTGAGCTAGGGTAAAAGTATAAATGAGGGGTAAACCCCCAAGACGTTATACCACATTCTCCATGGTAAGAGTATAAATGAGGGGTAAACCCCCAAGACGTTATACCACCTTCTCCAGGGTAAGAGTATAAATGAGGGGTAAACCCCCAAGACGTTATACCACCTTCTCCAGGGTAAGAGTATAAATGAGGGGTAAACCCCCAAGACGTTATACCACCTTCTCTAGGGTAAGAGTATAAATGAGGGGTAAACCCCAAGACGTTATACCACCTTCTGAGTATGATTGCGGGGTAAACCCCCAAGACATTATACCACTCCATGGATTTGCTACCCATGATTTGATCGCGAGTCTCCTATTTTTTTTATGTTGTAGGTATACTCTTATTTACTCTCATTTTTAGTAAGACACAGTGAACTATAATTTGATTTTCATACATGTCTCCGGCTCTGTTTTAGACTCATGATGTAATTACAGTATTTTTTCAGTTTTACATACTTAGTACATATTGTGTAATGACCCCCTTCCTCGAAATGCGTTCACGCCGCGTGTAGGGTAAGCAGGTGGATCCTCATTCTTAGGACCACTGATCAGGTGTCAGAAGCTCCATTTCTCCGGAGGCTTATTACTTTTGGTACGATTTTTCCCTGATGTTGTAGATATTATGTACATTCAGGGGTATGGCGGGGCCCTGTCCCGCCACTGTTGTTTATCCTAGAGGTCTGTAGTAACATTTGTGGTTTGGGCTGTAAGAATAAAGTTGTACTGTCTTACTTTTGGCTATGTGTATTTATTGGAAGGCGGCCTTATCGGCTAGCATGTGATGTTATCGTCTAAGCATGCTTATGTGTTGTGTATGTTCCGATGCTATTCTCTGACAAAAGTCTTGATTATCGGTGTCGGGTCGGGTCGTGACAAAAGTGGTATCAGAGCGGTTAGTCCTCGGAAAGTGTCTACAGACCGTGTCTAGTAGAGTCTTGATTATCGGTGTGTTGTGCACCACATATATAATCAGGAGGCTACAGGATATTTAGGATGGTTTCCATTCTTTCACTCTAAGATCGTGCAATAGAGCTGTGTTATAGGTTGAACCCCCTCTGACATATTTTTATGTATCAGTTATGCCTCCACGCAGTGCAGCGCGGCAAGAAGCGGTGAAGGCGTTGAGTAGGACGCAGAGGTTACGAGGCACGAGCCGCCCACTCTTATCTGAGGTGATGTTTCGGACGGCGAGTTCCACGACGTCGCACTCGATGAGAGCTCGGGCAACAGCGACTCACGAGCCGCGGTACACGAGCCTTGATTCCACGGCCGGTGAGTATAGATTACGGAAAGCGGCTCGGTTGTTGACCGGCAGTATGCGGCGTAAGCAAAGCGACAAGAGCAAAGTAAGCGGTTTATGAATTCGGGATTTCCTGGGTTGTCATCCACCCGAGTTCTATGGTTCGAGATTCGAGGAGGATCCTTAGGAGTTTGTTCGGCAGTTACAGCGGACTATGCAGATGCTTAGGGCCTCGGAGGCTGAGTCAGTCATGCTAGCCTCTTACCGGTTCCGCGATATTACGTTGAACTGGTTTGAGTCATGGGAGCGGTCTAGAGGTGAGGGTGCTCTTTCAGCTGGTTGGGAGGAGTTCACAGAGGCCTTCCTGGATCACTTTTTGCCTCCTGAGATGAGGAGAGCCCGCGTGGATAGATTCTTGACCTTGAGACAGAATGGGAGGACTATCAGAGAGTACATCCTGGAGTTTGACTCATTGGCCAGGTATGCGCACACCATTGTAGCTGACATGGCAGACTGGGTTCATCGCTATGTGATGGGGCTAGACCGTCATATGATTACTGCATGCTTGGGGGTGGCTCTTCAGCCAGGTATGTATATTGCCAGGATGCAGGCGTATGCGCAAGAGATAGAGGATAGAGAGAGGGAGGATCGGGCTGATCGAGCCACCAAGAGGCTGTGACAGGTCTCGGGGCAGTTTCGGGCGGCGGCCTCAACAATGAACTAGATCCACATTTCAGCACGCAGTGCCCGCTTCCGCGGGGAGGTTGATCAGTCGGGACTTCATGGAGGCAGAGACCATCATCGATCGGGACCACTCCCATCTCGGTGTGTATGGTGCGGTAGGTTACACCCACGCGAGTGTCGTATGACTTCGGGAGCTTGTTACTCTTGTGGCCAGCAGGGCCATTTGAAGAGAGATTGTCTAACCAGGGGCGGCGGGAGTGTTATGGTTCAGCCGACAGTCGATTCGGATCTTCGCCGTCTTGGTGGTTAGCGCCCGAGGCGAGTGTTCACGGACCAGCAGGCCGCGGCAGGGGTCGTGGTGGGGGTCCCAGTTCCAGCGGTCCTCAGAACCACATTTATGCTATGTCCAACCGTCAAGACCAGGAGGCGTCACCAGATGTCGTCACAGGTACATTATTGGTTTCATGTCGTGATGTATATGCTTTGATAGATCCAGGTTCTACCTTGTCCTATATATCTCCTCATATTGCTGGTAGAATAGGGATAGAGCCCGAGTCCATAAAACCTTTTGAGGTGGCTAAGCCAGTAGGTGATTCGGTGGTAGCTGAGCGGGTGTATAAGGCTTGCCCAGTGACTATATACAGTCGTCAGACCCTAGCCGACTTGATAGAGTTAGATATGACGGACTTTGATGTGATTATGGGTATGGATTGGCTAGCGTCTTGCTATGCCAATGTGGATTGTAGAGAGAGATTGGTACGGTTCCAGTTTCCTGGGGAGCCGGTTATCGAGTGGAAGGGGAATACTGCGTCGCCGAGAGGTAGGTTTATTTCTTACCTCAAGACTAGGAAGATGGTGCAGAAGGGGTATATCTACCATATGGTTCGGGTCTTCGATCATCGAGATACGGACCTTGATCGATTCGGTTGTTAGAGAGTTTCCGGACGTATTCCCAGACGATCTCCCGGGTATCCCTCCTGAGAGGGAGATTGAGTTTTGCATTGATACATCGCCAGACACTCGACCTATATCTATTCCACCCTACAGGATGACACTTGCTGAGTTGAGGGAGTTGAAAAACCAGCTGAAGGATTTGCTGGAAAAAGGCTTTATCAGGCCTAGTGTTTCTCCCTGGGGAGCGCCGGTTTTATTTGTAAAGAAGAAGGATGGGACGCTGCGTATGTGTGTTGATTACAGGCAGCTGAATAAGGTAACTATCAAGAACAGATACCCCCTCCCCAGGATTGATGATTTGTTTGACCAGTTGCAGGGTGCGAGGTGTTTCTCCAAGATAGACCTGCGGTCTGATTATCATCAGGTGCGAGTTAGAGAGGCAGATATCCCAAAGACTGCATTCAGGATCCGGTATGGGCACTATGAGTTCAGGGTAATGTCTTTCGGGTTGACCAACGCCCCAACAGTATTCATGGATTTAATGAACCGGGTGTTCAAGCCATTCTTGGATATGTTTGGTACGGTATCGAGATACGGCCCTTCGGGAGGAGAAGAGTCTATTTGAGGTAGCACCTGATGGGGTGCTAAAATTTGAGGGCAGGTTATGTGTACCCGATGTAGCAGGACTTCGTCAGCAGGTTCTGGGGAAGCACATAGTGCTCGTTACTCTATTCATCCGGGGTCGACTAAGATGTACCATGACCTCAGGTGTATATATTGGTGGGATGGCCTGAAGAGGGACGTTGCGGAGTTTGTGGCGCGATGTCCGAAACCGCCAGTCGAGTGGAGCACGAAGCACGTGGGTTGTTGCGGATGATAGAGATTCCGGCATGGAAGTGGGAGGTGATCAATATGGACTTTATTACAGTTACCTCACACTCGGAAGCGTGATTACATTCAGGTTATTGTCGATCGAAATCAACCCACTTTCTTCCAGTCAGGACGACTTTTTCGGCTGAGGATTATGCTAGATTGTATATCAGAGAGATTGTGAGACTGCATGAAGTGCCTATATCGATCATTTCATACAGGGGAGCCTAGTTCTCGGCTAACTTCTGGAGGTCTTTCCAGAAGGGATTGGGGATACAGGTGAGTCTCGATCGCGTTTCATCCTCGAGACCAGGCGGCCGAGCGTACTATCCGCACACGAGGATACGCGGGCCTGTGTTATCGATTTCGGGGGTAGCTGGGAGGATCATTTACCTCTTGTGGAGTTTGCATATAATAACAGCTACCATTCTAGTATCCAGATGACGCCTTATGAGGCCTTATACGGGAGGAAGTGCAGGTCACCGATAGGCTGATTTGAGGTGGGAGAAGTTCAGTTAGTCGGGCCAGACTTGATTCAGCAGACAGTGGATAAGGTGAAGCTTATCCAGGAGCGGTTATTGTCAGCTCAGAGTCGACATAAATCGTATGCAGATCATCGGCGTCGACACTTGGATTTTAAGATGGGTGATTGGGTCTTCCTGAAGGTATCATCCATGAAGGGCGTGATGAGATTTGGGAAGAAAGGGAAACTTAGCCCAAGGTACATTGGGTCTTACCAGATTGTCCGTAGGGTAGGCAAGGTTGCCTATGAGTTGGATCTACCGTCCGATCTGGAGGCAGTACATCCGGTTTTTCATGTGTTTATGTTGCGAAAGTGTATTGGAGATCCATCTAGAGTGCACCCGATTTGTGATGTCCAGGTGACAGAGCCACATAGGGGTTATCATATGAGGAGAGTCTCATAGCAATACTCGATCTCCAGGTTAGGCGACTACGGACAAAGGATGTGGTTTCCGTCAAGGTCTTATGGCGGAACGAGAACAGGGAAGAAATGACATGGGAAGCAGAGGAAGACATGATGAAAAAGTATCCTCACTTGTTCCCTACACCTCCAGGTAACCCACTTTCCTGCTTATTAGTTTTAATTTGGCATTTATGCTTAAGTATTGTTGTGGCCGTGTAGAGCGTTCTTTTTGCAGGAAGGTTAGTTAAGAGGGTCTATGTCGATATTGCGTTTTGAGTGAGCATAGAAGGAACATTCGGGACAAATGTTTCTAAGGGGGGAGAATGTTACACCCCGTAGTTCAGGTCATGCTTATGAGAACGTGCGAAAGGATTTAAGTTTTAAATTTTTGAAAGATAGGTCGACAGAATGTTTCGGACGAGTTTTTAGTCAACTTTGAGGCGGTTTGTGTCCAGTGAATTAAGAGTTCCTAGGTGTTTCAAAGGCTTAGTACGTAGTTCGTTGAGTCTAGTTTCCAACGCAATCAAACCGCTCGATGCAGATAGACATCATGGAAGTTACAAGTTCGGTCGGCCAGCGTAAAAACATTTTCGGTCATGCCACATGGCTGGATGCGTGGATCTGCGGCGCGAAGTGCCGAAAGTCTGCAGAGGTTTCAGCGCCGCGGCGCCGAGGCGGAGTTTTTGCAACCGAGGAAAAATCGATATTTTCTTTTAAAAGGCCATGAGAGGTGACAAGTGTCCCCATCTGATTTTTGCATGTCCTATTTATTGACCAAGTCTTGAAGACTTGGTCATTCTTCAAGCTCTCCCTTCTCTCTAAAATTAAAAGATCTCCCTTCTCTCTAGAAATTCAAGAAAAAACCAAGGCCTAGAGGAAAATTTCAGAAAAAGTGGCAAGAAGGAAACTTGTTGGCAAACTTGTAGGAGTTTTTGTGGAGGTAATTGTGGAAAGAAGACAAGTGAAATTTGTTGTATTAATTTGGGTAAGCTCTAAGGTAACAATCCTTTCTCTTTTGCTAGTAAATTGTGTTGCATGTATGGAAGAAAGGACTTGTAGTTGTCAATATTGCCTTTAGATGTATTGCATGTAGGAATTGGATAAGAATTTGGATTAAAAAGGAATTAGATAAGAATTTATGTTGTTATACCTCAAAATTGCCGAATTGGACCTTGTAGTTTATACTAGTTTGATATCAATTTGTGGGGCGGAATTTTACACGTCTAGTAGACGTGTAATCCCCTATTTGTTAACTGCGTTGTTGAGCCTTAAAGGTGGCGTGTTTGGTTATTGAATTCGGCCTTGAAAAAGGTGGCAAAGTATGTAGAAACAAAGGAAGTGTTGTCCGATTTTCCGTAGAATTTAGTGACTTTGCACTTGGAATATTCTACGTTGAAGCTAGAGGTTAATAAACGTATTATGGTCATTATAGGTTAAACATACTATGTGCGGTATATTGGACTTGTGAGTGGATTGACCCGAAGAGGTATGTGGAACTTTCATATCTCTTGAGCATGAATAGTTGTACTTATATAGTACGGTAGACGTACAATACTTTGATATCCTTTACTTATTTAAGAACGACCAAGTTGGGCGAGTTAGGAGATTAACCCACTTCTTTAAAACTACTAAGGATGTCTTAAGTTTTCAAAGTTAAGGGACTTGAAGTGTTTTAAGTATATGATACTTGTTTTGTTTTAAAAGTTTAAGTCCCTTGGATATAGGAAAATGTAATTTACTAAGGTATAAGGTTAATATAACGACTTTATGGGAAGTTGGTTATATTAGCTTCATGGAAAGTTAAAGGGAGAGATTTACTTTAAGTAAGATAAGTAAGGACAAGTGACTTGATGCTATGGTTATTAGCATCGTGGAAGTTTTATATGAAAAAGGAGTCGTTCTTTTTAAAAGAGTAGAAGTATGTAGTACTTGGGTTAAATTCCCGGATTCTTTTATTAAGACATGTTAGTGCCTTAAGTGAACTAAAATGAGAGGATATATTAATAATGTTAATAAGAAGTTAGGGGATTTCTTAACTTACTTATGTTATGTATGATAGCCGGTTGAGCTAGGGTAAGAGTATAAATGAGGGGTAAACCCCCAAGACGTTATACCACATTCTCCAGGGTAAGAGTATAAATGAGGGGTAAACCCCCCAAGACGTTATACCACCTTCTTCAGGGTAAGAGTATAAATGAGGGGTAAACCCCCAAGACGTTATACCACCTTCTCCAGGGTAAGAGTATAAATGAGGGGTAAACCCCCAAGACGTTATACCACCTTCTCTAGGGTAAGAGTATAAATGAGGGGTAAACCCCCAAGACGTTATACCACCTTCTCTAGGGTAAGAGTATAAATGAGGGGTAAACCCCCAAGACGTTATACCACCTTCTGAGTATGATTGCGGGGTAAACCCCCATGACATTATACCACTCCATGGATTTGCTACCCATGATTTGATCGCGAGTCTCCTGTTTTTTTTATGTTGTAGGTATACTCTTATTTACTCTCATCGTTAGTAAGGCACAGTGAACTATAATTTGATTTTCATACATGTCTCCGACTCTGTTTTAGACTCTGTCACGCCCCTTTTCGGCCGCGACTCTAAAATAAAAAGCTCCTGCTTAAATAATAGTTAGAAAAATATAATAAATGCTAAAGTGCAAAAAGTGCTTAAAAAGGTGTGTTAAAATGCTAAAAGTGCAAAAGGTGTTATATGATAGAATGCTAAAAGGTGCTAAAATGTTAAGGGGGTGCTTAAAAGGTGCTAGCATATTAAAAGTGCTAAAAGGGTGCTAAAAGTTCTAAGGGGTTCGCGGAGTCGCCACCTAATTAGTTTGGGTGAATTAGGACACCTAAATGTTAACTAGTTTAAAGTAAACATTAACTCCATTTAATGGTCTGCTAAACTTAATGAGATTTCGGACAAAAGTTCTTTATTAATCTAGAGGGATGGGGTTAGGCACCCTCTAAGATCCGCTAACTTGCGGTTATCCTGCCAAACCTAGGGTAATTGTTATGTTTAAAAATGTTTGTTTATAAAAGATGCTTCAAAATATTTTATAAAGTTTATAAGACTAAGGCCAAAAAATGTAAATGATGCAAAGATTATTTATGGACTGATTATGTGTACTGCTAGCTAAATTAATCTTGCTTAACCTGCGTGTAATCTTATATAAAAAATGCTTAAAATGATTCTTGAGAGTTTAGGAGAAAATTTGTTATGGGTTTAATAAGAAACAAACTGTTGGTTTTATGATGCAAGTTAAATCATTTGGATTACTTTGGTAAAATTTAGGCATGCATATTAATCCTAAAAGACCCATAAAGTAGAAATGCATTTCTAATTATAAATTACCTTCCCCCTTATGCGTTCAAATGCTAATTGCTCTTGGTTTCCTATTAATTACAAAGTTATAAATTACAATAACAAATAAAATGAGATAAGGATGAGATAAGAGAGTAAGGGATTGAAGCGGATGACTCCGTCCTATTTTGTTTTTCTAGGAATTGCCGAAGAGGGAACTCGATGGATGTGTATGCATGCCTTTGCGTTTGCCACGATGAGTTTCACTATGAGACTCTTTGTTGCTCCGGTGCGTGCCATGTAAAAAATAAAGAAAGATAAGGATTAGTACATGCCCAAATTTATTTAAATAACAGGCAAGCATTTAATGCAAAGTTTATGTTTAATCAGATATCAACAGATGGCACAATAAATGGACAAGTATACAGACACGTAAATCAGCTTCTAATACTAGATATAGTTCAGAATTTAGGTCTACTACAGCCAAACAAAGCAACAGTCCTTCCTGGCTGAATCTACCCGATGCTAAACTGAGGAAAATCACCTACTACAATCATTCCACACACACAAACTCGATTGAATCATGCCTTGATTTCACAATATAGGTACTGATGCAAACATCTAAAATATAACTTGCATAGAGGCCAATGTATTAATATGCACATCAAATACATATACCCTTTTTTTAGAATGAAAACCTGCAGCTGAATTAATCATAATGCAAAGGCCAAGATATTCAAAATGTGGCATGTGGCTATGTCAGGATCCTAATCATGTCTCATCTGCTAGATGGGAAGTAAATAAAATGGATCAATATGAGCATGTAGGCAGCAAACAAAAGTTAGGATAGGTCAAAAAAGAGAGGGGGGAAGGCAAGATGATGAGACAGGGGATTACTTAGGCCACCCTAGACAACCTGAATGCCTTTGGGCTTGTAACAACACACAAGACCAATTTGGATGAAAATCCAGGGATGTCCAGGGGCCTACACAGTGGCTATTCTGACCAGAATTAAGTAGAACCACATTTATTTTGCATAGCATCATATCAATAGACAATTTAATCATATGGGCAGTCATTTTCAATTTAACAGACAGGGTAAGGCACACATATCATTTGGTAATTCAGTGGACATATCAAAACTTCCTAGATTGAACCTAGTGATACTTAAGGTACAACCTGAGAAATGCTAACAAATGCTAAATAACATATGGGGGGCAGATTATATGATTAATAAGAAACAAAATATGATGATCCCTTCATGTAAGGTATACGGTTAGATACAAGGCATATCAGAATACTCCACACGACAACAGAGAACTATTTTTGACACTGGTTTGGACAACATGGAGCACAAGTATTGTATTATACTAACCTATCGTGTTAAACTAATGCAAATTAGGCAAATCATAACAAGACTAAATGGCTATGCTCATTCCATGAAATTATCTGAATAGTCAAAATGCTTAATAACACGCCTTTACTAAGTAAATAAGGCTTTAAATCAAGTGCAGACAAGGTATAATACTAAACCATAACACTTAACTTAACGACCCAAACTTGACGCGACTATCGTTATATTGACAAAAATGGACACAGAGGCCCTGTTGGCAGATCAACAGATAATTCAATGACGTAGTAGGGAGATTGTTAACACAAGAATTATATAAACAGATTTGAACCAACATGCATTAAATAGAAATTAAAGGAAAAGGGTTTGATTTTACCTTCTCCGAGCAGCGAACCAGGGCAGCGTATCAAGTCGTCGACTCGCTCGGGTTTTGGCTTTGCGATGTGAATAAAAGGGCAAGGTTTGTTTGCTGGTTTCTTGGCTGGAATTGAAAGAAAAGGGGTTTCGAACTTCCTGTTCTTGTGAAGCTAATGGTCTGGATGCTGAGCCCCCCTAACTCCCGATGCTCTTCCCCCCGATGTTCTGCTGCTTAAGTTGTTTATTGCTATTTGACAGCTCTCCCTACTGAGCTCTGCCTTTTTGCTTGCATGTGTAAAAACGATTGCTACCCGACTGAGTTCTGCCCTACTGTGCTCTATTGGGTGTATATGCTGTGTTTACTATTGGATTTTTCCATTGACGGGGGGATGCCCTTTGCATGTGTAGTTGGTTGGCTTATATAGTTTTCATTTGACTCTAAACTTGGTAAACTACTGGTGTGATTTCGTGGGCGATTTGGGTTGATTCGAAGGATATTTTGTGCGATTTGTTACTAATTTTGAAGTAAGATTTGGGTGCTGGTTATGGTAAGAAATCGTTGGAGAAGGGGGGGAGACGATTAGGGTTAGTGTGCATGGTAAGGAAAGTCGCCGGATTCTCAGGCGAGAATCTCGGCAGGGAAGGTGCGGCGATGGGGGGGGGGGGGGGTGCGAGGTAAGGTGCGGCGTTTGTTTTTTAGGTTTAGGTTTTTAGGTTTCGTTTAGGTTTTTCTTAAGGGCGAGACGATGGGTATATGGGCAGAGGGTATATGGGCAGATGGGGCGTGGGCTTCTGGGCTGATAAGGGTAAAGGGGAGCGTTGGGCTTGCGGGTCGCGTGGGTAATTGGGTTGGGTAGTGGGCTAGGCGAAAATGGTGGGTAGTTAGTTTTAATTAGGTATTAATTTGGGTAATGTATTATTAATTAATTAGTGATAAATTAAATTATTTAGGTGCTTTATTAGTCTAAGTTGAGTTTAAATTATTACAAAAAATAAAGACGGGTGTGCTATTTAATTAGTGCTTACTTTTTAAGATGCGGTACTATTATTTAAAATCTTATTTATTGTGCATTATTATTGTTATTTAAGCTAAGATTAAACTATCTTAATATGACTTTAGGCGCTACAATAATTATGAAATTGCTTTGCGTATTAATAAATGCGACTATGCTATTTAACACGACGTCATTGTCGAATTATTTATTTTATGTATTTATTTATTTTATTATCGTTTAAGAATTATGACATGGCTTAAAATTAATCAATGCGACGCGGGACTCTAAGTGCTTAATACTCTACGTAAAATGCGGTGTTATTATTAAATTGCTTATTTATGCCTGTATTAATGTTTTATCGCTGCATTTTATTATAAAAAATTATAAGAAATTATTTTGCAAAATTAGTGTAATTTTATAGCTAATGACTGCACGAGAGGGTCAAAATTGGGTGTCAACAGACTCATGATGTAATTACAGTATTTTTCCAGTTTTACATACTTAGTATTGTATCACGACCTTCTCTCGGCTGCGTTAAATCTGCAGTAGGTAGTAGCGGTGGTGAATCCTCATTCTTAGGACCACTGATCAGGTGTCAGAAGCTCAATTTCTCCGGAGGCTTATTACTTTTGGTACGGTTTTTCCCTGATGTTGTAGATATTATGTACATTCAGGGGTATGGCGGGGCCCTGTCCCGCCACTGTTGTTTATCCTAGAGGTCTGTAGTAACATTTTTGGTTTGGGCTGTAAGAATAAAGTTGTACTGTCTTACTTTTGGCTATGTGTATTTATTGGAAGGCGGCCTTATCGGCTAGCCTGTGATGTTATCGTCTAAACATGCTTATGTGTTGTGTATGTTCCGCTGCTATTCTCTGATGTTTACTTGAGAGGGGTGCCCAGGTAGGGCACCAGTCGCGGCCCGGGGTCGGGTCGTGACAATAGTATTGTCTTGGATTTTCTAAAATGGAAGATGTGAAAGTGCCTCGATTTTGAAAAGTATAAGTCACTTAGTTTCAAAGGTGTAAGTTACTTGATTTTGGAAGTATACTTGACTTGATTTTAAAAGTGTAAACTTGATTTTCAAAGAGTAAGTGACTTGATGTTTCAAGGCTAGTGCCTTGGGGTTTATAAAGAAAAGGATGTACGGCGGACGTTTATGGTGTTTTTGGGTTCAACTCCTTAATATTACATGACATGATAGTGCCTTGAGTTTTCTAAAATGATAGTTCATACATTTTATTCTAATGAGAGTCAAAGATGATTTAACTTGCACAAGGTTGCCTTGATAGTTATCTGTATATCTATTGGGACGGGTTGCACGATCCGCAACACTTGTATACATATATTGGGACGGGTTGCACGATCCACAACACTTATATATTTATTGGGACGGGTTGCACGATCCGTAACACTATTATATAATGGGACGGGTTGCACGATCCGCAACATTGATATAGATATAAATGCATTTGATGAGTATATGGGCCGACGTCCCATGATGTTGACATGACTCTCTGTTAGTTTAAAAGGTACAGTTGGCCCTGATTTTTATATGGCACGGTTTGATCTAGTATTTGATATTTATACTTGTCCCTGTCATTCTTTGGCCAGTTATGATTTTCATTACTGTACTTTATGTTTACATACTTAGTACCTGTTGACTGACCCCCTTAGGGGGGCTGCGTTCATGCCCGCAGGTGTAGGTACTCAGTTTGCTGATCTGCGTGCTTAGGATCTTTGCTCAGCTGTTGAGATAACTCCATTGTCCCGGAGTCTAGTCTTTTGGTAAATTTTTGCTATTACAGGCTTACGTACATTCAGGGGTACGACGGGGCCTTGTCCCATCATAGTTACTGTTATACTCTTAGAGGTATGTAGTCATGTGTGGGTTGGACATGTTGACAGTCAATTTTGACCCGTTTTTCGTATATTTATTGCAATTTTATGTGTTTTAGGACACCGCATTTTAATCATCATTTTTTGCATAATATTCTATGTTTATTTCTTCACAAAAATGGCATTGCATATTTGTATTTTAAATTAAGCATTATGTTTTTGTTAATATCATGTTTCTATTATTATTATGTTTGCATCTCTTTAAATAATTAATTGGCATCCCGTTTTTACTTTTAATTAGGCATTAAACATTTCTTAAATATCGTTTTATTTTATTATTATTGCGTCGGCATGTTGCATTTTAATAATGTTGCATCTTTTGAAATAATTTTTCTTTAAATAATTAATTCATTTTGCATTTTTGTCAAACCAGTCCAATCCAAGACATAATTTGAATCAGTCCAACCCAACACCATTTTTTAATTTCATCCAAACTTTTATCTTTTTATTCCCCCCCCCCCCCAAACAATACCACACTTTTTATTTCCCCCCAAAATCTAAACCTAAACCTAAAATATCTACCCTATAAATAAAACATTACACTCCTACTTTCCCCCCAACAAAAAAATTATCCCTACTTCTACCCTCACCAAGACAAAACACACCAAAGAAAAAAAGACTTGACCGCATCACTTTGTCTCCCTCACCTCACTCCCTCTCCTCTTCCAAAAATCGTCGCCGCCACATATCTCGTGAACTCCAACTTCACCATTGACCTCTCAAGCTCCTCTCATTTTTTGAAAAGAAAAATCAGTCTCCCAGTCCTCCTCACCTTTCCCGTCGCCGTCGCCCGTCGACCACCACCACTGGAGCACAACCCACTACGTCGACACCCCCACTGTCCCACATCACCGGCGAACCTCACCCCATCACCGGTGAACCTCACCGCTGTTACCCGTACCCACCAGCATAAACACACACCCACACCACGGGTCATCTCGCTGCTTCCGTCGACCACGAACCCCACTGTCTCACTACCGTCGAACCCACCATGGTGGCGTTGCTCCGGCGACCTCGTCATAGAGGTGACGCCGCCACCCTCGCTGCCTTGGTTTGATTCTATTTTTAGATTTATTGGCATATTTTGTGTTTTTGGACTGATTTTTATTTTAGTGTCACCGGAGTTTCCTTTGTTTGGCTTTTATTTGGGATATCTGTTATTTCGTTGGTTATGGACTGGTTACATTTTTGTATCTTACCAGAGTTTTTAAAACTCCGGCGACTTTAGTTTCGGGTTTATTTTTGATATCTGTGTTGATTCCAGTTTAGCGGACTGATTTCTAATTTTTGGTTTGTATCTCGCCGGAGCTAAATTCCGGCGAACTTGTTGTTGCTGCCCCTACTGTTTCCGGTGGCTATGTTATTCCGACGACTGTTGGTCATTGTTTCACTATTTGTCGGACTGATTTCCGACGAGTTGGCTACTGCTTTACTTTTCTGGTTTATGTTGGACCGATTTTCACCGGTTTTACTATTAGTGGACTATTTTTTTGGGTGTTGTGATGTGTTCTGGACTGATTTTTTGTGGGTTTTACCATTGTTACGATGTTCTGATTTTCAGGACTGATTCGAGACGATTTTGCCCCCCTTTATTTTATTAAACTGATTTTGAACAAGATGCTACACTTGTTTGGCCGATGAAAAAGTTATCCGACGATTTTTGAGGCCTCCACAGTTGCAAAGACGGAAAATAAAATAAATGAAGTTTTCTGGGCGTTGATGATTTCTTCTACTTACACAGGATAACCAACATGCGCTGGCAAGGCGAATTCTCGCAGCCGCACTTGTTTAGGATGTCTCACTTTATTTTTATATATCTGAGCCCTCCGTGTTTAAAACTATTACTGTTTTGGCGCGGATCTGAAGGTTTTATTTATTTTATTGCTTTTAACAATATTGGCCGATGAAGGAATCTCCGTCTGATTTCCAAGGCCTCATCTGTGCAAAAGACGGATTTATTTATTTTTTGGCTTTACTTATTAATTCTTGCCATTACATTAAAATTATTTATTCTATTACTAACACTTTTACTAAGTGTTTATGCAGGTACCCGGAGATCATCTTGTGCAGAAGGCCTAAAAATGGCTAAAAGATGTCCCAAAGTTTTATTTTATGTCGCATTTAATTTTAGTTTTATTATTTTTGTATTGCATTTTATTTTAATTATAAATTATGAAAATGCTTAAAATACGTAGAATAAAAAAGGGCAATAAATAATTAACCTAGGTTTGAACGAATAACCGCAAGTTAGCGGATCTTAAAGGATGCCTAACCCCTTCCCTTTAGGATAATAAAGAACTCTGATTCAGAATCTCATTAATTTTGCAGACCATTAAATGGAGATTAATTGCAGTATTTTATTGCAATAGATCAAGTGTCCTAATTCACTTAAATAATTAGGTGGCGACTCCTCAAAAACAACATTTATTGCTCCATCCAGGGAACCGCGCCAAAGAGCAACGTTGCGGATACCGTTCAGACCCCCGAAGTCAAAAACGGGCGCGACAAGACATATGTACAGTTGCAGTTATTTAGGTATTTTATATATATTGTGGCGGCCTTGTCGGCTTGCCAGTTTTATCACGTGAGTTGTGTTGTTATTTGAGTTTTATTCACTTCCGTTGGTTATACGGGAGGTACGGGTATAAAGGTGCCCAGATAGGGCACTAGTCGCGGGCCCGGGGTTCGGGTCGTGACAGATTTATCGCGTCAGTCCGTCCATTACCAAGGCAAATAGGAACGAGCTAAGAGATGATCCCTGATGCAACCCCATCATCATTGAAAAGTGCTTTGAGTCTCTTCCTATTGTCTGTACCCTAGTCTTGGCTCCATTATACATATCCTTGATTGCCCTAACTTACGCCACATGTACACCTCTAACCTCCAAATTTCTCCATAGAACCTCCCTAGGGACTTTGTCATATGCCTGTTCGAGGTCGATGAAAACCATATATAAGTCTTTCCTCCTCTCCCTATACTACTCCACCAACCTCTTAATAAGATGAATGACTTCAGTAGTCGAACGCCTCGTCATGAATCCAAACTAGTTATCAGAAATAGACACGCCTTTTCTCACCCTCATCTCCACGATCCTTTTCCAAACTTTCATAGTGTGGCTCAACAACTTGATACCCCTATAGTTGTTGCAACTCTGAATATCACCTTTGTGTTTGTACAAGGGAATCATTGTACTCCACCTCCATTCTTCGGGGATTTTTTCCGTCTTAAAAATGACGTTAAATAACTTAGTCAGCCACTCCAAACATGCCCTGCATGCGCTATTCCAAAATTTAACTGGGATCTCATCAGGCCCGGTCGTTCGTCTCTTGCACATCATGCGAACATCACCCTTAACCTCCTCAACCTTAATGTTTCTACAATACCCAAAATTCGGATACCTACTAGAATGCTCCAGATCTCCCAGCACAATGTCTCTATCTTCTTTTTCGTTCAAGAGTTTATGAAAGTAAGACTTTCACTTCCACCTAATATTTGTTTCCTCCACCAGTACTTTGTCGTCCTCATCTTGATGCACCTTACGTGATCCAAGTCACGGGCCCTCATATCCCTTGCCTTGGCTAGTCTGTACAACTTCTTATCCCCGCATTTGTCCTTTAATTCCACATACAGGCGTTTAAAAGCCGCCGTTTTCGCCGTCGTAACCGCTAGCTTTGCCTCATTCTTTGCCATCTTATACAGTTCCCTATTCGTCTACTTCTTCTCCCCATACTTGTTTTCTACCAATTTCACATACGTCGCTTTCTTCGCTTCCACCTTCTCCTAAACTTCACCATTCCACCACCATTCCCCTCGATGCTCACCATGATACCCCGCGAGGCCCCTAACACTTCTCTAGCTACCTCTCGAATGCAACTAACCGTCCCGTCCCACATACCGGTCCCATCCCTACCACTCTCCTAAGCCTCCTTAGCCATCAACCTCTCCCCTATCTCCTTTGCATTAGCCGTGGTCAAACTCCCCCATTTGATTCTTAACCTGTCATCCACGACCCTCTTTTTCTTCTCCAACTTGATCTCCAAATCCATCACAAAAAATTTATATCGGGTTGTAAGATCCTCCTTCGGAATAACCTTGCAGTCTTTATAAAGACCCTTATCAACCTTCCTAAGGAGCAAAAATCTATATGAGTTTTAGCAACCGAACTACGGAAAATCGCTAAGTGTTCCTAATAAATTAAAAAAAAGAATTTCTTTTGTTATTAAAAATAAATATAAAAAGATTTAGTGGAACAAATGGTCCACTTCCCCAAATAATACAAATACCAAAACAAGCAAAAGTCGCACCAATACCACGCCTGGGCTTGGTAGATTTTTCCTCATTCAGCCCAATGTCGCCGACGACTTTCTGCTCTCTCTCTCTCTCCGTTCTGTGCGTTTTTGTTTAATTTTGTTTCATTTACGAATTTCGTTTATTTTTGTGTACAAACACAGGCTGATGCATATATATTTTGGATTTTTAGGGTTTTGCATTGGTGATTCAAATATTTATTATCGGAAAAGACGATGGCAGCTCCACCAGCTAGGGCTCGAGCAGATTATGATTATCTCATCAAGCTCCTTCTCATTGGCGATAGCGGTTAATTTACTTTTTTTTTCTTTCTATTTTTGATTTATTCCTTTTTTTACCTCAATTTAATTGAACCTATTTTCAAACAAATAGTAAGATTTTACAAAAGGCAAAAAACACAATGGAGCTTAGAAAATGGGGAAAAAATTGGATCTTTAGGTGAAACAACAACAACATAATACCCACTTGTAGTCCTACAAGTGGGGCCTGTGAAAGGTAGTATGTTCTCTGACCTTACACCAGAAGGTAGGGTAGAGAGACTGTTTGGACCTTTAGGTGAAATTGGAGAGATTTAGTTAAGATGTTAAGGACGGGCTTTGGGTAACATATGGTATAACACTTAAGTGATTTATTCCCATTTGTCTAAGTCTTGGTGGATAGAATTATCCGGTATCTAACCCCGTAAAGTTGGATCAGTTGGTTGAACATCGAGTTTGGTCTCAAATCGAAAACCCTTGCCTACGACAGCAGGGGATTTGCCTTCTGGGTCGAGCTCATCGCACAAGGCTTGCCTAGTGTGGGTTATATCTCGTGTGTGTTTTGCGGGCTATTACATAGGAGCGGGGTTTACCCTGTGCGCACGCGAAGGTAGTGGTTGCATGTTCCCTTGTCATAAAAAAAAGAATTACCCAGTGTCTATGCTGGTGGGAGGTAGCAAGTAACGTGTTGAATTAGTCCATGTTTGCGCATGCTGGTCCGAGTACAACGATTATAGAAAAAATGTGGTATATAGAGAACATCACACATAATATTTTTCATCTGAAATAAGTTTATCTATGCATCCTACATTAGTAGAAGCACTCCCCCCCCTTTCTGTTACTCCATACTTCCCATTTTATTAAAATGATGATTTTTACCAGATACGAAGTTTAAGATGTTATTTGACATATCGCCATAGAAAAAGTATGTTAGATTGACTTATTTCCCATCTGACTTATTTCTATCCGTTCATACCTATGTAGCACGGACACGTGAGAGGTGTCCGATAGGACACGGACACGTAGAAACGACAATTTTGAAAAATAGGGGACACGACACGGCAGGGACACGACTGTAAAAATAAATTAAAAAATATTTATTTATATATATATATATATATATATATATATATATATATATAATACTAAAATTAATATTATTAAAGCTTCACATTCATAAATGAATTATAAATTTAATTCAAATTTGTTATATACCAAATAACCAAAATACCAAATTAAATATGTACCAAATTAAAAAGAAACATTCATAACAAATTGACAATCAATCAAATATTCAATACATAATTTATAAGATCATAGTCCATAAACTAATACATAAGTATGTCCCAAGACCCAAATTCAAATAAATATAAATTTACTTAAAATAAATCAAATAAAATTAAAACTAAACTTTTTCTAAAAAAAAATAAAAAAAAATGTCCCTGCCATGTCCCCCTTTGCCGTGTCCCCCGCGTGTTTTTTTTTTTGCTTGGAAACGTCCCGGACACGTGTCCGAGGCGTGTCCGAGGCGTTTCGTGTCCGATGAGGTGTCCGACACGGACATCTCACCCTAAATGAGGTGTCCGTGCTTCATAGGTTCATACTAGTAGTCGTAGTATTATTCTTGTAGATCATGATCCTTAGATTACTATCTATTGTTCTGTACTTTGATTATCGTATTGTCTTAGGATAGTTATGACTTCTTTTTTCTTTATCATGCTTTTCATAGTACTGTGTCCTGAATTTTCTTTTATATATACTGCATTAAAGTGTTTGTTATTATGCCGAGGGTCTACCGGAAACAATCTCTGCCTCCTAAGGTAGGGGTAAGGTCTGCGTACACTCTACCCTCCACATATCCCACTATGTAGAATTTTACTGGTATGTTGTTGATGTATTTTTCTATACTAATGAAAATGGAAGAAAATATTAAAGTAATGGTTGAAAGGTTGATTTGGTGGATAAAACATCATAGTATATAAGTTCAAAACTTTTAAGTAGTTTAATGAATTTGAAAATTGTATGAAAATTGAGTTGAGTCACATATTTTAAAATGTTACGGAGTACGAAAAATGTCAGATAAGTTGGACTATTTGATGGATAAAACTTTATAGTCTATAAGTTCAAATTTAAGTAGTTTAATGAATTTGAAAATTTGAAAGTTGTATGGAAATGGAGTTACGTCACATATTTTAAAATGTTACGGAGTACAAAAAATGTCATATAAATTGCACTAGAGAGAGAGTTTTATCATTAGTAGTGAGGTGTTCTGTCATGGTTTGGAGCTCCTAAAGAGCACCCCGTGTCATAGTGCTGTTCCAGTTTGACATTTTTTATGATCAAGTGCTGGTCCAGTTTGACATTTTTTATGATCAAGTGCTAGTCCAATTTGACATTCCTTATGGTTCTCCTATTCCGTTGCTTTTGTAAGTTAGGCTCATGCTAAATAGTTCTAGTCTTTGCTTGTGGTTGAGGGATGGAGTACTGACCAATGCATTTTCAGCAAGCCTCAGTCTCTAATCTATGACTTCCTTTTGCCTAGTGAAGGGCCTCAAGTGTCCAGAGAATGTATACTGACTAGTTCATCATTCTTTGCTTTCTTTTTCTTCTTCCTGTGACATCTTAGATTAACGTTGTTACTTGTTACAATCTTTTAGAACATTGAAATATGGATTGGTATTGCGTTCTGTCAACGTCAGTTCAAAATGTTCTTTGATATTTACTAACTTATGAAATTAAAATTAGAAACTGTGTCTCAAGGATGAAGGGACTTATTATTTTCTAAATATTTACGGGAGGAGGAGGAACATAGGGTGCTGCTTCTAATTCTGAGTTCACCACCAGCCTCCTTACCTTTCTTATTTTCCTTTTTCATTTTATGGGGACACATTGAAGGGGATATGACAATCACTCCAATGTATAGTGATGTTACGTCTATAGATTTATACTGTCCACCTCAGTATCTTCGGACATTTGTTCTTTCACCATTCTTTGTGGATTATTTTGATCATGAATAAATCATATATGGATGTCTCATATCCATGTTTAATGCTATTCTTAAGCTTGAGCTTCTACCAAAATACTTGATTTGTTAATTGATTGTGTATGAGCTGAGGACCTCTCGGAAACAATCGCTTTACCTACCAAGGTAGAGGTAAGGTCTGTGCAATGTTCTAAAAGACGCTAGGCGGAGGCTTGACGGAGCCTGGCCGCCTAGCGCCTAGACGGTTAGGCGGGCGCCTAGACGGATTCCTAGGCGAATGTATTGTTTTTTAATTTGTTTAATACTTTACATCAATTGTTTATGTATATCATATATGCATAAAATATATAAATCATAATATGCCATTACAGTTGTCATGAGCCTGTTTGTAATCCATTAATACATGCGTTGATTTCCATGGGTTCTTAAAGATAATTTATAATCAATATTACTCAGTTTCATGAAGTTACATATATATGTTTTCATGTGTTTACGAAAGTTATGTTCTATATGTATTTACATGTTAAATTAAAACCATGAATCATGTTTACAAGTTATTTCATAAAATCCATGAGTTTACAAACCACTATTTTCAAGTACATATTTTTGGGAGTTGCATAGTTTACCGAGAAGTCTCTCATAGCTTGAAACTATGTCACTATAGGATAAGGATCTAGATCACTTTTTAGAAATATCTATCAATTTTTATAATTTAAAGAAAGACAATTATTTAATTGATTGTCTAAGTTAATTATATTAAATTGGTAATTATTTTACTCCGTTGAATTAAGAGAATTTGATTAATTAAATACGGTGTCAAATAGTACCTCACTTTTATTCCTAAATTGAATTTTAATTATAAAGGATTTTATGTCTCATTTGCTTTTCATTTTAATTTCAGCCTCAAATTAATTTTAATCAACCATTTTGGCCACAATTGAAATAGAAGAGGTTATCCTTAAATTATTTTTATAGCCACATTTTGCAAAATCTCCTCATTACTTCGGCCCTTTTAAAATTAACGAGTGTGGGCCCTTTTCTTTTTAAATCAACTGAGCCCAGTCCAATAAGGATCGAAGCCCAGCCCAGTTGCACCTTAAGCCAAAGAAAGGGCATGAAGCCTTATATTTTTTCGTTGCTCTTTCTCTTCTCCACCGTCATTTTTGGCAAAAACTCAGAGTTGCAGACCTCGTTCTAGTCGTACATGGCTGATTCGGAAAAAAAGAGAAAAATAATGATGATTGAAGAGTGAAAGAAGAAGAAATAGAAGATATGAAGTAAAAGAAGAAATAGAACTAACCTTGAAGCTTGATTGAAGATTTTTAGGGCTTTTTTGTATTCTTGAATCGCGCCCCTCTGTTTGCCCTAAGATAGGGCAAAAATATTGGGGGTAAAATCCCATTAAGTGACAAATCGGACTGGGCCGCCTAGGGGCAAAACCGGGACGGTCTGGGGGCGCCTAGCGCCTAGGCGGCCGTCCCAGCAGTTTTTTAGAACACTGGATCTGTGTACACTCTCCCCTCCCCAGACTCTACATTATGAGATTTCACTGGGTATGTTGTTGTTGTTGTTAATTGATTTTGTAAGTCAAGATATTCAACATTAAGTACATAGAACACCCTTTTCACTCCGGCCCTCATGTATGTACAACCTAAGATATGAACTAAAAAGCTACTTATAGTATTCTTCCTAGAACGAACTTGGTCAAATGACAAAATCCCCCACTCTGCTTTTTATTTCCTCCTTTCCTTTTTTAAACACTAACCAACACCAAACTCCATACCACACCTCTCCCTCTTTATGCCTTATCTGTAATAGAATCTAGAACTTGTGAATTAAATCTTGAACTTTTAGAGAGTTGCTGAAACTTAAAATCTCCCACTCAAAATAATTGAAAATACAATTCTAGTAAGTTGTTACTCATGTAGCAATTTTTAATAGGAAAGCCCATTCCACCACTTTGACAAATTCTTTCGCGGCAGTTTGAACTTGTATTAAGAAAGTGACTAGGAGTACTATTAGTTACATGTTGAACTTCAGGTACTTTCATTTGTTAGGGAAACACTTTTAATAGAAAGAATTTTAGTTAAGATGCAAAATTTGAATATGAAGGTTCAGGTCACAACATTTTTATGCTTATTTTAGTAAAGTTGAAAACTTGAAATCTATTAGCGAGAGGAGTGAGGATGGTTATTTTGTCCATATTTATAGAGGGAATTGGTTATGAATATGGTCAAACTCTCACTCTAAGCACATGAGACTCATTGTTCAATTGGAAGGAAAATGTAACATTTTCACTTCATTTCTTGACTTTGAGTAGGTTAGTTCAAGGGGAGGTACCATGGTGTATGTTGTTTGCGGATGACATAATGTTGATTGACGAGACCATAGGGAGAGTTAACGTTAAGTTAGAGGTTTAGAGACAGACTCTGGAGTCTAAAAGTTTCATATTGAGCAGGACCAAGACATAGTACTTAGAGTGTCAGTTCAGTGGAGTGACGCGGGAGGCAGACGTGGAAGTAAGGCTTGACACACATGTCATCCCAAATAAAGGAAGTTTCAAGTATCCGGGGTCTATTATTCAAGATAATGGAGAGATTGATGATGACGTCACACATCATATTGGTGCAGGGTGGATGAAATAGAGACTCACATCCGGAGTCTTATGTGATAAGAATGTGCCATCAAAATTTAAAGGCAAGTTCTACAGAGTGGTGGTAAGACCAACCACCAGTCAAGAAATTTCATATTCAAAAGATTAAAGTTGCAGAAATGAAGATGTTGCGGTGGATGTGTGGGCATATTAGGAGAGATATGATTAGAAACGAAGATATCTGGGACAAGATGGGTGTTGCCTCGATGGAGGACAAGACGTGGGAAGCGAGACTGAGATGGTTCGGGCATGTGAAGAGGAGAGGCGCTGATGCTCCAGTACGAAGGTGTGAGAGGTTGACTATGGATGACTTCAGGAGAGGTAGAGATAGGCCGAAGAAGTATGTGGGACAAGATGGGTGTTGCCTCGATGGAGGACAAGACGCGGGAAGCGAGACTGAGATGGTTCGGGCATGTGAAGAGGAGAGGCGCTGATGCTCCAGTACGAAGGTGTGAGAGGTTGACTATGAATGACTTCAGGAGAGGTAGAGATAGGCCGAAGAAGTATTGGGGAGAGGTGATTAGACATGACATGACGCAGTTGCAGCTCACCGAGAACATGACCTTAGATAGGAGGCTGTGGAGGACTAGGATTAGGGTAGTCGGCTAGTAGGTAGTAGACGTTGTCAAGCTTATACTTTGTAGTTTCGTGTCCTTCGATTTCTGTTAAGTCATTCTTCGCGTAGCATACTATTTTGTTGTAGTTACTGTTCTTTTGCCTATTTGACTTGCTTTGTTATTGAGTTATTGATTTATTGTTGTTGCTGTATTGCTTTATTCTTAGCCGAGGGTCTATCGGAAATAGCCTCTCTACCTTCCAAGGTAGAGGTAAGGTGTGCGTATAGCCTACTCTCCCCAGACCCCACTTGTGGGATTACACTGGGTATGTTGTTGAGTAGGTTAGTTATTTTTTTTCAAAGGATAGGGAATATATTTTATACAAATAAAATGTTTGCCATGTATAACATCTTTTATCAGTTTCTCATACCTTATAATGTTTTTATTTGTAGGTGTGGGAAAGAGTTGTTTGCTTCTGAGATTCTCAGATGGTTCCTTCACAACAAGTTTCATCACAACTATTGGGTTTGTATCCTGGACTATCCCTCTCTCATCTGGAACTATTACTTAGGTTGTGTTTCAGATACCATAAGTACAATCTTTTGGAATTACTGCAGTACTATGTCAGCAGTTAGTTCTTTTTCCTTCGATAAGACTATCCTTTTAGTGGTTCAAGCCGTGGAAATAACCTCTTGCATAAATGCGGGGTAAGGCTGCGTACAAATGGTCCGGCCCTTCCCCGGACCCCGCGGATAGCGGGAGCTTAGTGCACCAGCCCTTTTTTTAAGACTATCGTTTTAGTCAAATGATGCAGAAATTTAAGGTGTAACTCTGATTATTGAAGAAGTTATCAAGAAATTGATGAAAAACTGATACGCCAATGATCTTGAATGGTAGAAGGAAAAATTGTGCTCGAAAAAAAGTAGAAAATATTGTGCTCTCTGGTGCAGGATGCTGGGTGAACTGTCTAGTTTGGGAATTGTCATTTTTGAAACATTTAGTAAATATATGCCTCATTGCACTGTTTACGGCCTTGTCTCAACCTTTTCTCGGCCTTGATTTTCCCTCTACTCCAAATTAACAGGATTCCTCTGTTTTTACAGAATTGACTTTAAGATAAGAACAATTGAACTTGATGGCAAGCGGATTAAGTTACAAATTTGGGATACAGCTGGTCAGGAGCGTTTCCGCACCATCACAACAGGTATATCCAAACCTAATGAGTTAAGTGTTATTGGATCGGAAAATTTTCCTGTCCTAACGTTATGCATGGGTGAAAAGAAATAAAGATAACTAGTTCTGGATCTGCAGATATCCTAGGGCGTTAGCTCCTTGCACTGGTGAAAGCAAACAAAGACTTATTGTTGTGTAACTTTTGTCCTAAAAAACTAGAGTTTGGAGTGATTACATGTAGTGGTTGTATTGGTTTGAAGCTTGTCGGTGGTTAATGGTGAAAGTTGTGACATTTAATTAGTACTAAGCTATGTGCAAACTAGGGGACGGACCTAGTATTTTCATTAAAGGGGGTCCAAAAGAATGCCGGTAAATGGTTAATAATGGATTGGATCGTAAGCTCTCATACAAATCTTGAACCTCCTTGAACATTTCTCTGGAGAGAATCCTTTTATCAGGGGATTTAATAACTTGTATATGCACATACTTTTATTTTTCAAAATGTACTTTACCATATAACTGGGAAATTTTTTGACGATGGGGATTTAATTGACCTCCTTGGTCTACATATGCCCCCCCCCCGTGCAAGCTACTCATCAACACTTTGAAGTAGGGCTGCACAAAATTCGGTCCGGACCGAAAAATCGGACCGGACCGAGAAATTCGGTCCGGACCGAATTTTTTTTATTTTTTATTTTTTTATTTTATTTTTTATAATATATATAATATATATAATTTCTAATATATATAATATATATAATTTCTAATATATATAATATATATAATTCCTAATTTTCTAAATTCCTAATATATAATATATATATAATTCGGTCGTAAGGCTTCGTTTTTAAAATTGAATTACCAATACTGAAATTGACATTCTCGGACGCGGTGCCACGAAATTTTTACGTTGAAATCTATTGTACATCGCGAGATATTTAGATTTGAAAATGGGAAAAACGTAACGATTTGGGGGAAAAGAGAAATTGAGGGGCAAGATAGACGTTTTTGGAGAAATCCGGTGAAGCAAAATACGCGAAATCAAAAAAAAAATTAGATCAAACGGATGTCCGAGCGCAAAGTTATGACCATTTAAAGTTTCACTAATATACGACTTATATTTGATATGTCAATACGTACGGACTGGCTGGGGGGCTGGGGGGCTGGGAGCTGGCTGGGGAGGGGGGGGGGATCGGTCCAGTAGACCGGACCGAAAATGGCTCGGACCGGACCGAGAAATTCGGTCCGGTCTTCGGTCCGGAGAATCTGAATTCTCGGTCCTCGGTCCGGTCCGGTTTTGACCCTTTGTGCAGCCCTACTTTGAAGTCTTTGAATAAAATTGCTAGGAGATTGAATTAAAAGGATTCTCCAAATGTGAAATTATCTTTCATTTTCAACTTGTGCCTCTCAATCAAGTTTGAATTTGGTTGTTCACAGCGTATTATCGAGGAGCAATGGGCATTCTGTTGGTGTATGATGTCACGGACGAGTCTTCTTTCAATAGTAAATGCTCTCACTAGCTTTTGCTTCATTGTCCTTTTCTATTTAACTTTCATTTTTTTTATTTTTGATTTTGTTCTCATCTGGAGCTCATTGATATTTTGTTTACCTGCTTATATGTAGATGTTCTATCCTTCAGCGTGATTTAGATTTTCTGTGCTTAGAGATGTGATAAGTTCGTTTCCACATTTCGAGCTTTAGCTGGTTTTATGGTCTTAATATGCAGTTGCATGACCACATATAAAAATATTGCAGTTCCATGACCACATCCAGCATTGCCAGATCAAATTTAACTTACTATTTATTGTTTAACTGAACCATCCAGACATCAGGAACTGGATTCGCAACATAGAGCAGCATGCTTCTGATAATGTCAACAAGATTTTGGTCGGGAACAAGGCTGATATGGATGAAAGCAAAAGAGTATGTTATTATATTTATGAAATTGTCACAGTTGGAATTTCTTGTCCTCACTCCTTTGATCATCTTGAGTTCTCCCGCATCGATGGGATAAGTGGTCATTGATCTCCTTATATGGCTTGGTCAATCCTCCTCCATTTGAGCTAGCTTTTGGGGTTGAGTTAGACCCAAGATCATTCTTAACATGGTATCAGAGCAGAGAGGTCCTGGGATCTAATCTCACCGCCACCCATTATAAAAAAAAAGAATTTTCACGTGCTTGTCCCATGAAAAAGAATCATGTCTGCACATGAAGGGGCGTGTTGATAATATAATTAAATAGTAAAAGTGTGTTTTCTCTGACTAAAGCTTTTAGATGAGATGATCACACAATTCAACATGTTATCAGAGTCAGTCAGGCTCGTTCCAATTTATTGTTTCCGATGTTGGACCCCCGTCTTATATTGTTCACGCTCTAGACGTCCAGTCATGGGCGTGCGGGAGTGGGGTGGGGTGTGTTGAGCTCTTCCACATCTATGGGATAAATGGTCCTTGATTTGCTTATATGGCTTGGACATTGCCCAAGATTCCTTCTTTATAGATCAGTTACTTCGTTTTTGACTCACAGAGTTCCCATACTATTCATATTGTTTCTTTTTTTTCCTATCTAGGCTGTGCCAACTTCCAAAGGTCAAGCTCTTGCTGATGAATATGGCATTAAGTTCTTCGAAACAGTAAGTCTGAGTCTTTCTGATGTGGAAATTGAAAATTCTGTCAGATATAGTCAGTTCTGGTCACTGATAAATGATAAAATCTACTGCAGAGTGCAAAGACAAACCTAAATGTGGAAGAAGTTTTCTTTTCAATTGGTAGGGATATCAAGCAAAGGCTTTCGGAATCTGATTCCAAGACTGAGGTACACAGATTTGTCATCTGCCTTTCTTTATTCTCTTGTTTCAATGGGCTGGAGTTGTCAATTTCTGCGCACCTGTAGGACGTGTCTAATTTATGATCACTTCATCTTGAGTGTGAATATGTTCTCTCTGTTCGTGCAGCCTCAGACAATCAGGATCAACCAATCCGATCAGGCAGGAACTTCCGGCCAAGGTGCCCAAAAGTCATCTTGCTGTGGTTCGTAAGTGGAGCCGGTTACTGTTTCTTGGTGGCACTTGGATGTACAAATTGGCGGGGATGAAAAACCGATCCCTGTTAACTTCATTACCATTTATCCGCCATTGGATGGCAAGCTTGGTGTGTCGAAGGCATTTCTACTTTATTTTTGGAATCTGTTGGTCATATACTGCTAAGTAGCCTTTGTTTGGTCATTTTTCTTTGTTGCCGGTTACTGTTTCTTGGTGGCACTTGGATGTACAAATTGGCGGGGATGAAAAACCGATCCCTGTTAACTTCATTACCATTTATCCGCCATTGGATGGTAAGCTTGGTGTGTCGAAGGCTTTTCTACTTTATTTTTGGAATCTGTTGGTCATATACTGCTAAGTAGCCTTTGTTTGGTCATTTTTCTTTGTTGCCGGTTTCTGTTTCTTGGTGGCACTTGGATGTACAAATTGGCGGGGATGAAAAACCGATCCCTGTTAACTTCATTACCATTTATCCACCATTCGATGGTAAGCTTGGTGTGTCGAAGGCTTTTCTACTTTATTTTTGGAATCTGTTGGTCATATACTGCTAAGTAGCCTTTGTTTGGTCATTTTTCTTTGTTATCTATGTCCTCTTAGGATTTCATCTCCTTTTCTTCTTTTAATCATGAGACTCTTAGCTTTTGCTTTGATGTAGAAGGTGAAAGAAAAGTATAATGCATGAGTTCTCGCCTAATTATCTTTTCACCCCTCTTTCTCACTTGCATATATAATCCAGCAGTTTCTGAAAAAAATAGATGCAGAGAATTGTTATTTTACATAGATTTATGTGATGGTGACTGGTGAAGTACCCATAGTTGTTAAAACTTAAAAAGTCATTGCAAAGATTGACCCCTATTCCTCAACAGTTCTCTCTTCTATTTACCTCCACTGTGAATTAAATCCTATACCAATAACAGCTACACCTTAGGCCCAATCAAGTTGTGTTCGGGTATATGAATTCTTACTATTTTATTTAAGTTCAACTCATGTTATTAGCACACCAAATGCGTGATGATGGCAGCCAGTTTGAGTTTGCTCACGTTACCTCTTTCAGGTTTGAAAGGAGGAGGATTGCTATAACATGAGCTTGCTCACATTGCTAGTTCCAAGCAAGGAAGTGAGTTGCTGACTCAAGCCTTAAGGCGGTAAAAACTTGACCCATACGGGAATTTACCTCATACTATTATCCATTGTCATGACATACGGCACTGAGAATGTAGGTAGATTTCACCATTTATTATAAAGTGTTTTCTTTGGTAAAATGTTTGAACATTTTTACGCAATTTGACAGTGGGGAAATTATTAAACAAGAGAACGTATTTCAAACCTTTTTATCTCATATTAATAAAAGAAAAGACCATTTACATAATGACGAAGTTACAAAAGATACAAAGGCATGATTATTAGGATTTAATAGAAAATATATTTAATAAAGCTTTCCACTATATGAAAAGGGAAATACTTCTTAAATGACTTGATTTTAAATGATATTACTCCCTCTAAATAATTGATGTTTTAGATTTTAAAAATGATCCGACATAATTGTTATTTTCACAAAATCAAAAAATATTTTTTTACAAATTTATCCTTGACATATTCCTAGTTTAATGCATAAATTTAGTGATAATTTTATCACTTACAGAAAGAAAAAAAATCATAATTAAGGTAATTTATTCAGAACCTTTTTTAATTTTTATAAATGAATTTCTTAATTTATGTGTCCAAGCCTAAACATCAATTATTATGGACTGAAATAATAAATAAGAATCATACCCTTGTATCCTAATTATAATTTGTATTAATTATATAATATAATAATTATAATGATTTGTTTATATGTCACGATGTAATTACATTTACAAGCTTGTAAAGTTTGGTTGCATAATGATACACACATTAATGGCTTTGTGTATATTAAACTGAACTTTATGATTTTTTTTTTACATATTTCTTAATAAAACAACAACATATAATGTAAAATCCCACAATATTTCTTAATGAAGAATATACTTTTAACTTCTTATCCATTTTAGGTGGTGTTTGGCGAGAAGTGTTTCGTTCTCGTAAACATTTCTTCGCCAAACACCCTCTTCCGTAAGTAAACACTTTTCTAAGCCAAAAAGTGTTTCTAGATGGAAAGAGAAGCAGAAACACCAATTTGGTGCTTATGGAGAAGTCCCTTTTGCTCATTCATTGATTTTTTTTTTGGACCCATTTACCATTTTTCCCCCACAAAATTCCTTTTAATCTCATATAATATCCCCATATAAAATAGAAATTTGGGAATAGGGGTAGGATGGGGTAGGGGTAGGGCGGGGGGTAAGAAAAAAATAATATATTTTTTATAAAAGTAACAAGAAATATGAAATAGAAATTGGCGGTTGAGTAGGGCAAAGGGAGGTGGGGTGTGGGGGTAGGGATAGGGCGGGGGTAAGAAAGAAATTCATTTTATTTTATAAAAGTAACAAAAAATATGAAATAAAAATTTGAGGATGGGTAGGGCAATGGGGTGGGGTGGGGTAGGGGCGGAGGTAAGAAAAAAATTCATTTTTTTTTTTTTATAAAAGTAACAAAAAATATGAAATAGAAATTTGAGATTGGGGTAGGGCAACGGGGGTGGGGGTAGGGCGGGGGAGGGGGGTAAGAAAAAATTTCATATTTTCAATCATTTTTTATAAAGGTAACAAAAAATATGAAATAGAAATTTGAGGATGGGGTAGGACAATGGGGTGGGGTTGGGGGGTAGGGCGGGGTAAGGGGAAAGAAAAAAATTCACATTTTTTTATAAAAGTAAAAATATATGACATAGAAATTTGAAGAGGAGTGAGGTTGGGTAGGGCTGGGGTAGGTTTCGACATATTTGAGTCATTGACTATCATATTGTCGTTACATTTCTTATGTACAAAATAATATTATTTTTTGATTAAATGTTGTAATTAAATAATTTTAAAAAAATTATTAAATTGTAAAGATATACTAATTTTTAGAAACATATTTTAGAAAAGAATATTTTAAATAGTTTTAAATCTATTAAAAAGAATATTTTAAATAGTTTTAAATCTATTAAAAGGAATATTCTAGTAAATTTGTATAAACGTTGGCCAAACAGAAATTGTTTCTGTTTTTCAGAAGCACTTCTATAATTATAGGTCAAACACCCTAAACTAATTCTTCAGAAACAGTTTCTGGATAACTATTTCTGAGATCTTACCAGAAGCTTGGCGAAACAGACACTTCGTTTACTTAACTTGTAACCATTTGTAACATCCTTACGTACAAAATTAACAGGGATGAAGTAAAAAATCATTACATATACAATTACATTTTTAAAATTTATTATCAAAATTTAAGAGTTGAAAATATTTGATATATTAAATAAAAAAAGAGCCCCGTGCACTAATCTCTGCTCCACCGCAAGGTCGCATGGAATAATGGTGAGGTTCGAGAAGATGAGAAAAGTAGCTTAAAATATAGGCGCTGATTGGTCCTCTACTTTGAACGTGGCTTCGTCCACTCTCTAAAAAGTCATATTCGCTGGTTCAACCCACAAACTTCACTCATTCTTTCTTCAATCCCTCACTCTTAAAGGTATTATTCTAATCCTACATATATCATATATGTTCTATATAATCTCATCTATTTTCAATGATGCTCGTATTTTTTTTTCATGATTAAGTGTAATATATATTCGATTTTAATTATGAAAATTTTGACATTTTACTGTAAATTCTGTTTTTTTTTGGAGATTATGATTTTAGATCATGTAGCGCTTGATCTGTTGCAGCGAGATGCTGGATCATAAAATATTTGCTTAAAACTTCATCTTATCGCATTCGAATGCTTAGATGTTCTATATTTCTCATGTATTTTCATTGATTGTTTTCAGTGCTGCTCGTAACGTTTTTTACAATTCAGTGGAACTGCTATTCTATTTCGATTCGATTATGAGATTTTGAAATTTTATTGTAAAATCTGATTTTTCTTGTTAGATTTGTTGTTTTTTGGAGATTAGTATTATAGATCATGTAGCGCTTGAATTGCTGTTGCAGCGCTATGACGGATCGTCAAATTTTGCTGTTATAACCGTGCTGCTTAAAACTTCATCTTAGCGCATTCGAATGCCACATAGATTTACTATATTCTCATGAATTATGCTGCTCGTATTTTCTTTATTATTCAGTGTAAGTTTTATTCGATTTGAGTTATGAACTTTTGTCATTTTACTGTAAAGTCTGATTTTCGTAGTTAGATATCTATATTTCTCATGTATTTTAGTTTTTTATTGATTATTTTCAATGCTGCTCATAATCTTTTACAATTCAGCGCAAGTTCTGTTCGATTTTGAAATTTTGCTGTAGAATCTTCTTTTCGCAGTTAGATTTGGTCGTTTTTGGAGATTAGGATTTTAGATCATGCAGCGCTTGAATTGCTGTTGCAGAGAGATGCTGGATCCTAATTTTTTTGATTTTATAGCAGTTGTGCTTAAAACTTCATCTTAGTGCATTTGAATGCTATATAGATTTACTATATTCTCATGTATTATGCTGTTCGTAATTTTTTTATTATTCAGTGTAAGTTGTATTCAATTTGAGTTATGAAATTTTGTCATTTTTACTGTAAATTCTGATTTTCACAGTTAGATTTTTTTTTTTGAAGATTAGGATTTTAGATCATGTAGTGCTTGAATTGCTGTTGCAGCGAGATGCTGGATCATAGTTTTTTTGCTTAAAACTTCATCTTATCCCATTCGAATGCTTAGAGATGTTCTATATTTCTCATATATTTTCTTTTTTTTCATTGATTGTTTTCAGTGCTGCTCGTAACGTTTTTTACAATTTAATGGAACTGCTATTCTATTTGGATTATGAGATTTTGAAATTTTACTGTAAAATCTACTTTTCGCAGTTAGATTTGGTCGTATTTGGAGATTAGAATTTTAGATCATGCAGCGCTTGAATTGCTGTTTCAGAGATATGATGGATAGTAAACTTTTTGCTTTTATAGCAATGGTGCTTAAAATTTCATCTTATTGCATTCGAATGCTTAGATCTTCTATATTTCTCATGTATTTTCGTTTTTCATTTATTGTTTTCAGTGCTGCTCGTAAATGGTTTATAATTCAGTGGAAGTGCTATTCGATTTGAATTATGAGATTTTGAAATTTTACTGTAAAATTTGCTTTTCGCAGTTAGATTTGGTCTCTTTTTTTTTTTGTTGTTGTTAACTAATCAAATGTATTGATCACCAGTGGCAAATAAGAACCACAGCAAAGCTACATCACAGCTTGCTGATCAACTTATAAGTCTGCACAAACAAACTCCCTCACTCTAAGCATCTAAAGCTAGTTACAATCAGAAGATACAACATTGTAGAATAGGTCTTAGCTTTGGTGATGCTTTAACATTACAGACAAGCTATTTCCCCAGCGGTTGTACTATATTGGTAATTTCTGTATTGTTGACTCCACCAAAGTATATGCTACTCTTAGTGAGGCTAGCCTGTAGTCCAGATGCTTTAGAGAAGGTATTAAACTTAGCATAGAGACACTGGACTGATTGTGTATCACCCCTGTCTTGACACAAAGCATTACCCAAGTGATGAACTTTGATGGGAACCCTAACCCAAGCATAACCTGCTCAATACACACCCATTCCACTGAGCCATAGGCTTTTTGAAGATCTACTTTTATCAAGCATCTTGGGGAGCTGTGCTTCCTGTTGTGATGTTTCACCAACTCATGAGCCATGATGATGTTAGCTTCTATTCTTCTCCCTGGGATAAAGCCTGCCTGAGTTTCATTAATGATATGTGCCATAACTCCCTTCATTCGAGCTGTTAAGACTTTGGATATAAGCTTGTAGAGGACTGTGCAACATGCAATAGGCCTATATTCTTTTATTGTGCTTGGATTAGGAGTTTTGGGCAGTAAGGTTATCACCGTGCAATTGGCTGGTTTATACAATCGGTTGTGCTTGAAGAGATCATAAACAGCCTCACATACATCCTTTTTAATTACTGGCCAGGCCTTCTTATAGAAGAAGGAATTGTACCCATCAATTCCAGGTGCTTTATCATCTCCTATAGAGTTTAAACCATCAAAGATTTCTTGCTCACTGATATCTCTGCATAGTTCAATCTGTTGTTGGTGAGTAAGTGTTGGCCCCTTCTTCATAACCTCAATGTTAACTGCTGGCAGATTAGTAGCCGAAGCTCCCATTAGCGACTGATAGAACTTGAGAATTTCTTTCTTGATGTCTGCTGAAGTAGTTAGGTTTTCTCCGGTCAAAGCAGTAGGTTCAACAATCTGCTTGTGTTGCCTTTTCTACTTCACTACAGCTGAAAAATACTTAGTGTCAGCATCACTAAGTTTTATCCAGCTCACCCTTGATTTCTGCCTCATAATGCTTTCTTCAATCATTGACCACTTTTCTAGCTGGATGAGATTAGTTTTCTCCTCAACCGCCAGCTCATCAGTGTACTGTTGTTGTAGTTGTCTTTGAATTTGGATGAGATTCTGCCGTATGTGATCAAGTTTATATCTACGCCTTTGAAATCTTCATTATTCAATCTCTTAAATTGTGGTTTGAGCAGTTTCAATTTGTCCCATACATTCTTCATCTTCCAATGAGTCACTTGCCTTGTCCATCCAGCAATCAAGATTGATAAAAATTGTGAGTGTTCCACCCAGGCATTATAAAACTTAAATGGGGCTTTTGTGGTCTCAATTTGCTGCCTGAATGAGAATAACACGGGTGAGTGATCTGAGATGAAGGGTTCTCCATATTCGGTAATAACCTGGCCAAGTTATGAATTTTTCCTTTGTGGTCCGGCCCTTTCCCGGACCCCGCGCATAGCGAGAGATTAGTGCACCGGGTTGCTCTTTTTTGTAAGTTATGATTTTTTGACATTTTACTGTTAAATCTGCTTTTGCTTTGTTTTGGAGATTAGGATTTTAGATCATGCAGCGCTTGAATTGCTGTTGCAGCGAGATGCTGGATCATAAAATTTTTGCTTAAAACTTCATCTTATCACATTCACATGATTAGATGTTCTATATTTATCATGTATTTTCGTTTTTCATTGATTGTTTCCAGTGCTGCTCGTAACTTTTTTGTTTTTGACCAGGAGGTCATGGGTTCAAGCCGTGGAAACAACCTCTTGCAAAAATGCAAGGTAAGGCTGCGTACAATAGACCCTTGTGGTCCGGCCCTTCCCCGGACCCCGCACATAGCGGGAGCTTAGTGCACATGCTGCCCTTTTTAGTGGAAATGCTATTCTATTTGGATTATGAGATTTTGAAATTTTACTGTAAAATCTGCTTTTCGCAGTTAGTTTTGCTGTTTTTTTTGGAGATTAGGAATTTAGATCATGTAGCACTTGAATTGCTGTTGCAGCGAGATGCTGGATCGTAAAATTTTGCTTTTGTTGAAATGGTGCTTAAAACTTCATCTTATCACATCGAATGCTTAGATGTTCTATATTTCTCATGTATTTTCGTTTTCATTGCTGCTAATAACTTTTTTTTTTTTTTTACATTTCAGTGGAAGTGCTATTCTATTTGGATTATGAGATTTTGAAATTTTATTGTTAATTCTGATTTTCCAGTTAGGTTTGGTCTTTTTAGGAGATTAGAGCTTTAGATCCTGTAGCGATTGATTTGCTGCTGCAGTAATACTGCTAGATCACAAAGTTTTGCTTTTATAGCAGGGGTGCTTAAAACTTTGTCTTAGCGCATTTGAATGCTACATGGATGTTCTATATTTCTCATGTATTTCCGTTTTCCATTGATTGTTTTCAATGCTGCTCATAATTTTTTATGATTCAGTGTAAGTTCTATTCGATTTTAAAATTATGAGATTTTGAAAATTTAGTGTAAAATTTGATTTTTCTAGTTATATTTGGATTTTTTTGGAGATTAGAATTTTAGACTGTAGCGTTTTATTTTGTCTCTGCTAAAACTAAACTATTCAATCAATCGACTGTCAAAATCCTCTATAAAATTTCTTTTTTGATAACTGTGGTGTTCGGGCCAGCTTGTGTGTACCTTGACTAATTTTATGGTACCTGCTATCTCCCATTAGCATAGGTACCGGATAACTCTATCTATGAAAGCTTAGACAAATAGGAAGATATCACCTAGTGTTTTTGCATGGGATTTAAACCTGAGTTCTCATGGTCCTCAAACCCACCACTAGGTCACACCCTTAGGTGCTGAATCCTCTATAATTATTGTGCTTTATATGGGCAGATTTCATGCTGATACTTAAAGCTAAACTATTCAATCATTCAACCAAGGATACATCGATCCCAAGCTACTTGGATTGAATGTGTGAATCCTCAGTTACCACTTTGCTTACTTGGATTGAATGTGTAAATCCGCAGTTACCATTTTGCTTATTCTGGCTCATTTCATTCCAATGCCCAAAGTTGAACTATTTCATCAATCAACCACACCTCAATCCCAAACTAGTTAGGGTTGACGTTATGAATCCTCGGTAACCATTTTGCGCTATGCGACCCATTTTATCCTAATACTGCAAACTAGACTGTTGAGAGTACTCAAATTCTAGAATTGATTTTGAATGCTTATTGATTTCTGTCTGTTTGCTGTTCCATTCGAATTATTGATTATTGTATTTTCCTGTTGCTCTTACTAGGTTATTTCTCATATATTGATCGTGTGTTGAAGTTTTGCTAGTTAAGGGTTAATTGAAAAAATTTGAATACTTTTAAATTCGATTTGGGGGCTTGATTTACAGTAATGGCATGGTTTAGAGCTGGATCTAGTGTGGCAAAGCTTGCCATTAGAAGGGCTGTGTCTCAGGGTGGTTCTTACGTGCCAAGAACTCGCATTCTTCCATCACAAAGTAGATATTTTCATATCACAGTCGTGAGGCCAAAGGCGCAGGCTGCACCAGTCCCGAGGCCTGTACCACTTTCTAAGTTGACTGATAGCTTCTTAGATGGTACTAGCAGTGTCTACCTTGAAGAGCTTCAGCGGACCTGGGAGCAGGATCCAAATAGCGTAGATGAATCATGGGACAACTTTTTCAGGAATTTTGCTGGCCTAGCTACAACATCGCCTGGGATTTCTGGCCAAACAATTCAAGAAAGCATGAATCTTCTGTTGCTTGTGAGAGCTTATCAGGTTAATGGTCATATGAAAGCCAAATTGGACCCATTGGGTTTGGAGGAGAGGGAAATCCCAGATGTTTTGGATCCAGCATCATATGGGTTCACTGAAGCCGATCTGGACCGAGAGTTCTTCCTTGGTGTTTGGAGGATGGCTGGTTTCTTGTCTGAGAATCGTCCCGTGCAAACCTTGAGGGCAATACTGACAAGGCTTGAACAGGCTTATTGTGGCAGCATTGGTTTTGAGTACATGCACATTTCTGATCGTGATAAATGTAATTGGTTGAGAGAACGAATTGAGACTCCTACACCGAGGGAATACAACCGCGAACGACGTGAAGTTATTCTTGACCGGCTGATGTGGAGTACTCAGTTTGAAAACTTCTTGGCCACCAAGTGGGTGGCAGCCAAGAGATTTGGGCTTGAAGGTTGTGAGACCTTGATTCCTGGCATGAAGGAGATGTTTGACAGGTCAGCAGATCTGGGAGTTGAGAGCATTGTAATTGGGATGCCGCATAGAGGTAGATTAAATGTTTTAGGTAATGTTGTTCGAAAGCCACTAAGGCAAATTTTCAATGAGTTCAGCGGTGGTACAAAACCTGCGGACGGAGCTGGTTATGTGGGAACTGGTGATGTCAAGTATCACTTGGGAACTTCTTATGATCGGCCTACTAGGGGTGGTAAGAGAATTCATCTATCATTGGTTGCAAATCCAAGCCACTTGGAAGCTGTGGACCCAGTCGTTATTGGAAAAACTAGAGCAAAGCAGTATTATTCTAATGATGTGGATAGAACAAAGAACATGGGTGTTTTGCTCCATGGTGATGGTAGCTTTGCTGGACAGGGCGTTGTTTATGAGACATTGCATTTAAGTGCTCTTCCAAATTACTCAACTGGTGGGACCATTCACATTGTAGTGAATAATCAAGTGGCCTTTACTACTGACCCAAAGGCTGGAAGATCTTCTCAATACTGCACTGATGTTGCCAAGGCTTTGAGTGCTCCAATTTTCCATGTCAATGGCGATGACGTCGAGGGTGTTGTTCATGCCTGTGAACTTGCTGCAGAATGGCGCCAGACGTTCCACTCAGATGTTGTGGTTGATATTGTCTGTTATCGTCGATTTGGTCACAATGAGATTGATGAACCATCCTTCACCCAGCCCAAGATGTATCAGGTTAGTTGCTCTTGAAGTTCCTTGTGCTCTATGCAGAGTTATAATCTCTTCAGATTTTTGGGCTGAATCTACTCATTTACCTTCCTGTTTTCAGTTATAACTGATGCAATTGAACAGTATAAATATGTTTACCTTCTCTGGAAATCAACTAGTCCTTTCTGTTCCTTCTGACTGCATTTATAGCATAATATTTTGTTCTCAATGGCTGTTATAGGTCATCAAAAGTCATCCTTCTTCATTGGAGATCTATCAAAACAAACTCCTACAATATGGGCAGGTGACAAAAGATAATGTGGAGAAGATACATAACAAGATCAATACGATCCTTAATGAGGAGTTTGTTGCTAGTAAAGACCATGTCCCTCAAAAAAGAGATTGGCTTTCAGCTTTTTGGTCTGGATTTAAGTCTCCTGCACAGCTTTCACGTGTTCGAAACACTGGGTATGGCTTTTACTTCTCATTTTTCTATAAGTAGTTAAAAACTTAAAATTGAAGCTTGAATTATGAGACTCAAGATAAACACTGGGTTTGCAGTGTCAAACCTGAGATCTTGAAGGATGTCGGGAAAGCAATCACATCCCTTCCAGAGGATTTTAAGCCTCACAGAGCAGTAAAAAGGATTTTTGATGACCGTAAAAAAATGATTGAGACAGGGGAGGGTGTTGACTGGGCAGTGGGAGAAGCTCTTGCTTTTGCAACATTACTTGTGGAAGGAAATCATGTTAGGTTGAGTGGTCAGGATGTCGAGAGAGGTACTTTCAGTCACAGACATTCTGTTATTCATGATCAGGAGACAGGGGCAAAGTACTGTCCTCTTGATCATGTTATGATGAACCAAAATGAAGAGATGTTCACCGTGAGCAACAGGTATGTTCTGATGGTTGTGTGATTCTTCTCAGCTATTGCAGTGTTTTATCTTCATATATGCCAGTTTCTATCTGGATATTTTGTCTATGCATTTAGATTTTGAGTTTCAATTTGAACCTGCTGAGTGTATCAAGTTTTGGTGGGTAGGTTGCTTCATGTGGTCTTTGCGTAAGTAGAAGTGCTTCCGGATGCGTATAAGACTAATACTTAACTGATCTTTGATGGTATCGTTGCAATTTTTTTCTCTGCCTAGGAACTTGATCAACCTGCTGAACAGTCAAGTGTTAAAAATGTTTCAACTCGTGCATTTGTAGCAAATACTTACCTTTCTGGATGACCTTAACGCTATATATCTTTACCTTCTGAGCTACAGCGCTTTGAAGGTGAAAAGTGAAAAACTGCACCAAGACCTGCTGCACCGTAAAGCGCAAACCACGATTTAGTGAATAGAGGTGGAAAGCGAAGATAGCTTCTATAAACACGCAAATACACACATATAAGTGTGTATATATATAATGCCAGAAAACATGCACAAATTATCCTGAAATATGAATAGTCTAATTTTCTTTTCAGAAAAACGTAAAAAATTCATCCACAGGAAAAGTAAAAGCAATGTGATAGCAGTCTTCTGGAATCCTTCAACTGATTCTATTTCTAAACTTTATCTGTTACTATTTTGCTTACTTTATTTCCACCTTTAGTTAGTTGCTTTCCCATAATAGTCACTTATGTAGCTTCTCTAGATTGTTTATTGATTAAGGTAACATTTTACCTTCTCTATATTCAACAAAATATAGTTAAATATATAAAAGTGTGTTCTGCCTAATAGCTTAAGCTTTTAGATGAGATATTACACACTTCAACATGGTAATCTCACCGCCACCCATTATCAAAAAGAATTTTCACGTGCTTGACCCATGAAAAAAAGAATTAGGCCCGCATGTGAGGAGGCGCATTGAGAATATAACTAAATATATAAAAATGTGTTCTCTAACAGCTTGAAGTTTTAGATGAGATGGTCAACCACTTCAACATTTCCAACCAGGGTCCTTTTGCTTGTGGCTGCCATGGTACAACTACTCTACCAGTCTTATTTTAAGGACTATTGAAAATCAGAAAAAAGGGAGCAAAACCCATCTTTTTAAAAAAAAGGTTCTATTCCCATTCTTCTAGTGACTTATAGGACTTCCATCAATTCAGTCTATTTGGTTCTTGAGAGTTGAGATGGTCGTCACTTCTCCTAAGACAGAGATAATTATCCTTGGCTGATGAGTTCACATTCATCCTGATTATCATTAGGTACTGTTAACCCATAGACGTCCATTTAATGGCATACTCTCAATAGTCAATTCATTTGTTTGCTTTATATTGCATGCTTGAACTGGTTGTTCTATACTGTTTGGGTAACTAATGCAAAGTACCTACAAAAATTGATTCCAATAAAGCGGCAGTTACTGTCAATAATAGAGAGTGTTAAGGATGTGTTTAAGATTGATCTTCCTTAAGGTAGTTGCACTCATTTAAGCACAAGATTTTACTAGGACAGAACTGATAGAGCACTGAATCTGTTCTGTCTAGCATATTAGTAATTCCACAAGATCAAGGGTTGAATATGTGTATATAATATTACATTAGTATTAGAAAAGGCCAGCACATAAATTTTAAAATAATTCTAATCGACATTTGAAAAGTAGAGCATGAAAGCACAGAGTAGAACAATGGAATGCAACACATTTAAGAACAAAGTCAATAGACTAACAGAATTAGAGAGTGAATTGTCTGAAAAACTAAGCAGATCCTACAGAGCTTTTTCATTAGAAAAATCTCCTGTAATAGGAATTCAAAAAGTTTTTTTTTGTACAACAACAAAAATAAACAAGTAATAATACGTTAGAATAGCTTGAATCAACTTTAAAAAATAATTGGACTATTCTTAAATTATTCGATTATACATTTTGAATGCCGACCCCGACTTGTTTGGGACTGAGGCATAGTTGTTGTTGTTAACATTTTGAAAATGGTTTTGTCTCAAATTTCCTGATGTAAGGACGGTCATATATGACACTATGTTTTGCCCTTTTACTTTTGTGCAGTTCTCTTTCAGAGTTTGGTGTTCTGGGATTTGAACTGGGTTATTCTATGGAAAATCCAAATTCTTTGGTTCTTTGGGAAGCCCAATTTGGTGATTTTTCCAACGGGGCTCAAGTAATATTTGACCAGTTCTTGAGCAGTGGAGAGGCCAAGTGGTTGCGCCAGAGTGGGTTGGTTGTGCTTCTTCCACATGGTTATGATGGCCAGGGCCCTGAGCATTCCAGTGCACGTTTGGAGCGTTTCCTCCAGGTACTGTAGCTAATTCCCATTTCCATAGAGGCATCACTTCTTATTTAAAGACTTTCTCCTTCCTCTTTGGTTAAGGAGCATTGATTCAGTCATATGAAATGAATATGATTTGACATGCTAACATTCTCTGTGAGAGAAAAAATATCAAGATGCAACAGGTTATGGGCATGTGAATCTAATGAATGCAATCGTCGATGTATGCTAGATAGTAATAAGGTCCATGTACATACTACATCAAAGTTGATGCATTTGTATCCTATAATCCAAAACAGTTTTGAAGAGTATCGTGTTCCGGTCTTCCCTTTTTTATGGAGTTGTTGCATCTTACACTGTTAGATTAAGAGATTTTATCTGTCTTTTGCTAGTGACTAGCTACATGTTATATGTTAGTTAACCATGGCGATCAATTGCAATTAGCCACATGGTGGAAAATGATGTTTGGGTTCTATATTTATCTTCTCCTCCAAAAGTGGGAAAGATCATCATTGGACCCCAGGGCACCATGAACATGTGTTGCTTTGATGGTTCTAGAAAATATAGTTAATTTTGTCGATTGCTCAGTGTTATGCAATGATTTTTCATGGCAGATGAGTGATGATAACCCGTATGTCATTCCGGATATGGAACCTACATTAAGGAAACAGATCCAGGAGTGTAATTGGCAGGTGGTGAATGTGACAACTCCTGCAAATTATTTCCATGTTCTCAGGCGTCAGGTATGTCTGATTGCAAGCTGCTTAAATTTTTGAGCTCATACGTTTGTCTGCTCATGTATTATCGCCAACTTCTCAGATTCACAGAGATTTCCGTAAACCTCTCATTGTAATGTCCCCAAAGAACTTGCTTCGTCACAAGGACTGCAAGTCAAACCTATCTGAGTTTGATGATGTCCAAGGCCACCCAGGTTTTGACAAACAAGGTACCAGATTTAAGCGCTTAATAAAAGATCAGAACGACCACTCAGATCTTGAAGAGGGTATCAGACGCCTGGTCCTTTGCTCTGGAAAGGTGAGTTACTTATTTCTTTCTTTTAATTGACCCGTTACTTTGTTCTATACTTGTACTTCCTCTTAAGTTTGGACAGAAATAGTTGATTCATTTAGCAATATACGTGTATAGATGCAGACTTGATGACAGAAGTACCATGGATAATGGTAAAAAAAAGCTTAGTTTGTTCGACTTGTTTCACTCTTTATTTTTTTTATTAGCGGGAGCTTAGTGCATTGGGCTGCCCTTTAAAAGAATTTTATTTGGATGTCCCTGAAGGGACTCTTGTGCTTTTATTTAAACACTTCATTTATGCTCACACGTTGCTATCATTGAAATATTCTTTCATGGTTTCTCCCAGGTCTATTATGAGCTTGAGGAGGAGAGAAAGAAAGTTGAGGGGAAAGACGTTGCAATCTGTCGGGTGGAACAACTTTGTCCTTTCCCATATGATCTCATACAACGTGAATTGAAGCGATATCCAAGTACGTTCTCTGAAATATTTGGGATATGCTACATAAATGCTACTCCATCTGTTTCAATTTGTTTGTCTTACTTTCCTCTTTAGTCTGTTTAAAAAAGAATGCCTCTTTTCTAATTTGACGACTCTTTTAGTTTTAACATCCCACATGACTTGTTTAAGACCATAAAAGATTAAAAAACATGTACATTATACATATCTTTAGTTTAAGATCACAAGATTCAAAAATCCTCTTTACTTTCTTAAAACTCCGTGTGCAGTCAAACTAAACATCCAGAAATTGATTTGATTTTGATAAAATTCAGATTGCTAGTGTTATATTACATGCAATACTTAGTGAAGCTAATCTGATATCGCTTAATTGTCATGTTATCAGATGCAGAGATTGTTTGGTGCCAAGAAGAGCCAATGAACATGGGTGCATACCAGTACATCGCACCACGTCTTTCTACTGCGATGAAATCACTGGGCAGAGGTGGTGCGGATGGCATAAAATATGTCGGCCGTGCTCCTTCTGCTGCCACAGCCACTGGTTTCTACCAGGTTCATGTGAAAGAACAGATCGGGCTTGTCCAGAAAGCGTTACAACAGGACCCAATTAATTCTCCATTTTGAAGCCGAGGCTTTGTTGTATTCTTTGCACAAAGTACCAAGACTCATGCTGAAATAAAAAATTTAACTCCACAATATTTTGAGTGTGGAAGTTTTGATTCTTTGGGGAACAGGGACATTATTTGTGTGTTTTTTCTTCTTATTAGAGCTGTACAAATAAAATGTCAGAAACCTAGTCTCTGTTTCTCCATTCAACACTTCTAAGAGACTGAAGTATATGATCGTACATGATCTGTTTTGAGAGCTGGCTGTATATTTGTAATCTTGTTTTACTCTAGTTTATCATTAACCAATTTTAATGAAAAATGAATGAAAGCTCTCTTTATTCTCCTATACTTCTATCATCTTTTTCAATTGCTTATTAGTCTCTCTTATATTTCGGAAAAGCTTCTCTAATCTAAATATCTAATGGTAATCACTAGCATAAAATATGAACTTTTTTTGTCTGTTTTCTTTGTGTTTGTTGAAAACATATAATGAGCAACACAGCACTAGCGTAAAAGGGTACTTTGAAAAAGAAAACTAGAGATGTTACTTCGCTATCTCCAATTACAACGTTGTGGAAAAAAGTGGTACTCCCTCCGTCCCAATTTATGCAACTCGATGTCCTCGTCGAATTGTTTCAAGCACTTGTCCGAGGAAGGAAGCAATCGGCGGAGACTTCCAGCTTGAATCAATTCGACGAGGACGTCAAGTTCAATTGGTGCGGGTGCCCCTGTAGATCGCCAAACTCGACAGGCGTCGGAAGGGTTGGCACGACTGGCTAAGGCGTGGGGAATTATGGCATGGTCACTCGGCAGATGGGCATCGTCGACTCGGCAGACGGACATGGTCGTTGTGGCAGACGACCATGGTCGGCACGGCTGGCCGAGGATGAGGAGATGGTCGAGACGGAAGGCAGACGATGGGTTGGATGGCAAGGAAAATGCGCCCAAGTGGTGGGGCGATGATGCGGAGCTGAGCTGGACCGAGAAATGCGGGACGATGCAGAAGGTTGAGACGCGGATCATTGACATGGCACAGTTACGGTCATGTGTGCGGCACATGCGACGGTTACGTCGTAGGCGCGAACATGAGACGGTTGCGTGACGGTTACCTTCCACTTCCGGATGATTGCGCGAGATGGGCGAGATGCTCCGAACGTGGCTGAAGTGTTTCCTTGTAACGTGCGCAGACATGTGCTTGGCACGCCCCTTGGTCCCTTGTAACTGCCGATGGCAGATGTCCCTCTATATATAGTCGAGGTCGTCTAAAGTTTTAAAGCATCAGATATGTAATCCTATGAATACACAAAGGGGAGGATCGAGTGGCAGCGAGGTCGGGTGAGGGTCCGGGAGAGATCTTAACGAGAGGGCTGTGAAAGATCAGAGTTTGTGTGAGGGTGAGGACCAGTCTAGGGGGCCCTGGGTTGGGTCAGCCTAGAGGGTCGCATTTCTGGTCGGATTAGCGTGAGGGTGCTGGTCGAGTCTCCTGAATTTGAGAGTCCTTTGTATTCTTGATATCAATAATAAGAAAGGTTGGGCTGGTTTGCCCGTAAACTCTTGTGTCCGTTATTAGCTTGTTGCCTTCATATGTTCTAAGTATGCGAAAGGAGGGAAAGGCTGATGTCGGCTTGGTGGAAGTCGGCAACCGCACGTCTCTGCTAGGGCGAAAAATATACTCGCATGACAGGGGTGTGACAAGTCACCATTTGACTTTAGATAGAGTTTAAGAAAAAAAGAAACTTTTGAAATGTGTAGTCTAAATCAAGTCTTAGATATTGATATGTCTATAAATCATCCAATAAAGTTAAATTGTTTCTAAATATATAAAATTGACATTTTTTTTGGAATAGACTAAAGAGGAAATTATGTCACATAAATTGAGACACACGGAGTACAACTTAATTTTCTGAAAATTGCCTTTTATTGGATGGAGAAACAGAGACTATTATCATATGTTAAATTACACTATTATCTTATATCTTTTATTTGGGTACATTTCTTATATCATATTTGCATATAACTTAAGTTCAAAAAGACCGTTAAAGGATGTGGTACAACGGATGAGATTGCTTTTTTACTTAATCAGATGTCTCAGATTTGGATTCGAGCCAGGGTAAAAATCCTTGTTAGAGACTCTTCTCCTGAATGAATCCTATCCGACACGAATCCAGATATAGTCGGACTCCAATACGGTACCGAACACCGGATAAACCAAAGAAAACCTGAAGTCCAAAGAATATAGCTTAGTCACATCACACATATAAATCCTATGGGGGGAACAAATAGAATTGCAGCTCAATTCGCAGCGTCACTCGTTAAGGTTAATAATAATGTGAAAGGATGAGGTGTATGCCATTTAGAATAAAAATCTGGAGGCCGTAAAAAAATGAAATGAGCCTTCTTTCTTTACCTTTAATTTACACAACCCTACGTTTTATATCAGTTTGTTACTGTTAAATGAAGCCCATCGCCGTGGCCCTTGTCCGTGCAGTGATTGATTTTCTATATATTTGGTATTAGACTTATACCATAATTAAAATTATAATATTATCATAAATGTATAATTATTCTTCATATATAATAGAGTTTTAGATGTAAAGTAGGAATAAGATTCTCCTATTGTAGCTTGTATATATATGTCTTTCATCAATAAGAATAATCAAGGGATTAATTCTTTCATGGTATCAAGAGTCTAGGTTCTCTTTACCTTGCTTCCGCTCCTCAAAACTCTCTCTCTCCTTCTCAGATTTTTTGCACACAGTCGCGGCCCTCCCTCTCGGATTCTTGCCCAAAGTCGCGGCCCTTCTCTTCCAAAAATCTTCTCTCACAAATTTCCTTCTCTGAATCTTCGTGTTTTATTCACCATGACTGATAAAAACACGTTTCATCCTGCCCTCACAATTTTCAACATCATGAGCGTTCTTCCTATTGTTCTTGATCTAGAAAACGTCCAATATGGGACGTGGGCGGAATTATTTAAGATTCATGCCATGACACATCAAGTTCTTCACCACATCATCCTTCCGACTCCTCCAACGGGGGTGATACGGCGGCGTCTACATCTACAACGGTTGTGCCCACCAAAGCGGCAAATCCAAACTTATGGGTCATGCTTGATGCAAAGGTTCTCCAATGAATTTATGTCACTATATCCTTGAACCTTTTACAGACTATTATGGAACCCAACTCCACAGCTATGGTGGAGTAGAATCGATTGCGTGATATCTTCCAAGATAACATTCATTCTCGAATTGTTATCATTGAGCAGGAATTTTTCCAAGTTGTTATGGCGAATTTTCCTAAAGTTTCTTCTTATTGTAAACGCCTCAAAGACTTGGCAGATCAGCTTCGCAACGTGGGTGCTCCTGTTACTAATAGTCGTCTCGTCCTTCAGATGGTTGCCGGTCTGTCCGAAGCCTATATCGGGGTTGCTTCGGTTATTCGTCAAAGTAACCCCCTACCGGAGTTCTATCAAGCCCGCTCTATACTCACTTTGGAGGAAGCAGGTTTGGCTAAAAAAGCGTCTATCGAGGCTAGCCCCGTCGTTATGATGACTGCTTCAAATTTCCCCCCTTCCAATCCAGCCAATGTGACCCAAAATCACAACAACGGTGGTGGTAAGAAGGGCCAAAATCAGAAAAATAATGGCAAGAATCGCGGCGGAAACAACGGAGGTAACCGAAACGGTGGCGGGTCAAACACCGCGGGTAGTCAAGAAGAAGAAGAGGCTGGCCCACAGCTGGCCCTCGATCGGGCAGCTGGTCTCATCACAGTACAGCGCCGCAACAGTACTTCTTCCCGGGCGATTTCTTGATCATGCCCGGTTTCGCATCACCTTATGGGCGGCAACATCAGAGTACTCGGGCCTCACCCATCTCAGGCTCATCACGCAACAGGACCCACACACACCGATATTGAAGCCGCGATGCACACGTCGCTTGACTCAACCGGACCCTAATTGGTACATGGACACATGCGCCACTACCCACACGACATTCGATCAAGGTACTCTCTCGTCTTAGTCCAATTTGAGCGATAATTGTGGTATAATTATTGTTAATGGCAATTCTATTCTAATTAAGGGTTATGGTAATAAAACTTTGTCCCCTCCTCATCCATCACTTGTCTTGAAAAATACCCTTCATGCCCCAAAACTAATTAAAAATTTGATGTCTGTCCGTAAATTCACCACTGATAATTGAGTTTCTATTGATTTTGATCCGTTTGGTTTTTTCTGTGAAGGATTTCAAGACGGGGAGTCCTCTCATGAGGTGTGACAGTAGGGCGATCTTTATCCGATCACACCAAGTCTCAACATCTTGCGTCAAACCATGCCAAAACACTTTTACAGCTCCTGCCCCTTCTTTGTGGCATGCTCGTCTAGGTCATTCGTGTCGTCTATTTTGTCTGTTTTAGATAAAAATAAGTCTATTTCCTGTAAGGGTACGTGTAGTACTCCAAATTATCAATCTTGTTCTTTAGGAAAGATTATTAAGTTGTCGTTTGTAGCTTCGAATTCTCATACTTCAATGCCATTTTATATTATTCATAGCGATTTATGGACATATCTCGTTCTTAGTTCTATGGGTCATCGATATTATGTTTATTCTTGTACAATTATTCTAAATTTTTATAGACGTTTCCAATTGCGAAAAAATCTCAAGTTTTTTCCATCTTTATAAAATTTAGAGCTTTCATAAGAACTCAATTCGAACGGAAAATAAAGAACATTCAATGTGATAATGGTAAAGAGTATGACAATGGGGAGTTTTGTGCTCAATATGAGATACATTTTCGTTTTTCTTGTCCTCATACGTCTTCACAAAATGGGAAAGCAGAACGAAAAATTTGTACCATCAATAACATTATCCGCACCTTATTGGTTCATTCTTCCGTCCCTCCGTTGTTTTGACATCATGCGCTACAAATGGCTACAGATCTACTTAATATTCTTCCCTCTAAAGGTTTGACACATTCTTCCCCTTTGCAAGTATTACACAATAAGACTCCTTCATATTCCCATCTTAGGGTCTTCAGATGCTTATGTTATCCACTATTTTCATCCACCACAATCAACAAATCAGACACGTTCTACTCCTTGTGTGTTTTTGGGTTATCCGTCAAATTATCGTGGTTATAAATGCTTTGATTTTTCTTCTAAACGATTCATCATTAGTCGTCATGTTCTCTTTGATGAATCCCAATTCTCTTTTTCTAAAGTAGAAAAACTCATGTCTAGTTCGTATGATTTTTTGGATGATGATATCTCCTCCTATATTCTCCGTCATTTTTTCAGATCTGTCACAGAGTTCGTCTCCAACGCCGCGGCTCCAATCTTCCAGTAACCAAAATAATTTTTCATCGTCGTCAGCGCTGCAGCGCCAAAATTCCAGAGAGCACTGTTCACCTTTACCCCGTAATCTTGTGTTTGCATTAAATGACCCTAATTGGAAAATTGCCATGAACGATGAATATAATGTTCTTATTGATAATAAGATGTGGGAGTTGGTACCCCGTCCATCTGGTGTTAATATTATTCGGAGTATGTAGATTTTTGCTCATAAGGAAAATTCTGATGGTTCATTTGCAAGACATAAGACTCGTCTTGTAGGTGACGGTAAGACTCAGCAGGTTGGTGTGGATTGTGGTGAAATATTTAGCCCAGTGATCAAGACGAATATCATTCACACTGTGCTCAACTTGACTCTTTCAAAATCATGGCACATTAATCAGCTAGATGTGAAGAATGCGTTCCTACATGATGATCTTAAGGAGACAGTGCATATGCATCAGCCCTTGGGGTTTAGGGATACTAGATATCCTAATGATGCGCGATTTATGCACACACTTTAACACAAGTGCACGTTGTCGACTAAAGTAATATAGTCTTTGAAGACCGAGTTATCGTCCTCAGGGATTAATGTTCAAGTACCAACTTCTATTCTTTGTTATCTATTTGGTAACCGATATTTGAGTTGTAGATTATGATTCTAATTATGGAAGCTAATTAAACTATGTGTTTACTTCAGTAGTGATGGAAATAGGGCTTCCATGTCTCCTCAACTATCCACTTATATTACTCATTAATGCAATCAATTATGGTTCTTCTTCTTTTGGAGATAGCAGGTTTACTAATCCGTTTTATACTCCCGTTAAGGCTATATAAACACTCAACCCCAATAGCGCTCCTTTCTAACTTTCGGTGATAAGGATGACTCTATAGGAGGATTAAGAACAAAAACCCATGTTAACGCTACACAAGTAATTGAAGTATTTTCATCCCCAATTCGACCTATGATTACCCAACTACAGCATAGTCACAACCTCCTCCTTTCGAAGTTTGATTAGAAATCATATAAATAATGATAATTAATGATCAAGTAATTACCAAGCATTCAAAACAACTATTGGATAAATCTCAACAATAAGAAGAACAACCATAAGCATGCATTAATTCATAAAATAAGGTTCAAGTGAATTGACATGGAAAACCCTATAATGGAATTAGTTCCTAGCCATTGACATGACAAGAACTAATTCAATATCCAACATAAAAACTGAAATAAAGTAAAAAAAAGAAAGAAAATTACAATAGAATGGTCTCCAATCTTGAATCCAAGATGTGTTGTTGTTGTGCAAGAAAGGGAACCCTTGAAAACTGCCTAGGGTTCTCTTTTTATAGCCTCCAAACCGCCCTTAAGGTTTTCCTTCAGGCCTGGCCCATAAACTCGTCCAAAACCTGATTTTTCCCGCGTCGGCGCCGCGCCAAGTTCTCTGCTCGAGATTAGCGCCGCGACGCTGCACTCTCGCATGTCGTAGCCGCGGCGCTGGAACTTCTGAGTCCCTCTGGATGTTGGGCGCCGGGGCGCCTGGTTCTGCTGGCTGGAGGCGTCGCGGCGCTGGCCCGTGTCCGTGTCTGGTTTGCCACTTTCTCGCATTTTAAGCTCTGGAACCTCCTTTTTTCTCTCCTTTTCCGCCAAAGAGCCATTTTAACCAATTTGACTCAAAAGAAAGAAAATATATCCTAAGACGACACGTATTTGTACAAAAAGGGACAAAAGACTCACTAAAAACGACTCAAAAAGTGTATATAAAATACACTGATCACCTAATCATGTTTATTTGTTAAAGAAGTCTTTGTATGGGCTTAAGCAGTCTCTACGAGCTTGGTATAAGAGGTTTGCTGATTATGTTCGACTATGGGTTATCTCATAGCAGGTCTGATAATTCATTATTCATATGTCGTCGCGGTTCTTTGATGGCTTATATTCTATTATATGTGGATGATATTTGTTGACACCCAATTTTGACCCTCCCGTCCAGTCATTAACTATAAAATTACACTAATTTTGCAAATTAACTTTTTGTGACTTTTATAATAAAATGCAGCAATAAAACATTAATACAAGCATAAATAAATAATTTAATAATGACACCGCGTCTTACGCACTTAGAGTCTCGCGCCCATATTTATTAATTCTAAGCTCTGTCATAATTCTTAATAACTAATAATAAATACATAAAATAAATAATTTAGCAATGACATCGTGTCAAGTAGCATAGTTGTATTTATTAATACGCAAGAGAATTTCTTCCAATACATGCATTTAATAGCGTCGCATTTATAAAAGCTTTAAACAATTCTTAAATATCATACTTGCATTTAACATTTAAATAATTTAATCTAAACTCTATTCAATTTTAATCTAACTTCGCAGTAATGCATAATAATAAGATTTTAAATAATAGCTATGATCTAAAGTATTAAGCATTAATTAAATGACACGCCCGCATTTATTATAACAGTTAGATTGATAAAGCACCTAAGTAATTTAATCACATTTGTTAATTTAAGTTATCACTAATTAATTAATACACTTGCCTAGAATTAATTAGCTAATTAATTAACTAGCCTAAAACTAATTAAACTCCTAGAATTAAATAACCTAACTACCCAGCCCAAACACATCCCACTCCCCACTTAAATTACCCGCGTGGCCCAATCCCGTCGACCCGCACCCGCAGGCCCACACCCTTTCCCTTTATTCAGCAAGCCCAACGCCCCAGCTTACCTTCAGCCTTTACCTCAGCCCCTCCAGGATCGTCCTTCTCCCTCACCTTTCAAACCTAAACGAAACCCTAAGCCTTCTCGCCGCCTCCCTCACCCATACGCCCTAAATCTCGCCTTCCTTTCGCATCTTCCCCTACCATAAACCAGAATATATCCTTACCATATCCATCACCCGAATTCTCAATCATTTCCTTACCATAACCGTCGAATCAGCCCCAAATCGAGTAAGTCAATACGAATCAAGACGCAATATCGTCCCAAAATCACCTTTATTTAATTACCAATATTAGAACGCAAACGCGGTATATAAGCACATGCAAAGGCAACCGAAAGGAGGACGGAGAGCATCGACTCGAGGAGGTAGAGCGTAGACGGACACCCTAGCGGCCAAAGACCTGGACCGTTAGCATAGCAATCGATAGGTAGTTCAAATCTCCTTACTTCAATTCCAATAAAATCAAGAATAACAAACCTTACCTTTCAATCGCATCGCAATAACCCGTCGAGTGGACCGACGACTTGATACGCCGTCGTCGTCGAGAAGGTAAATTCGTCGCCTTCCCAACTTTCTGGTCGATTTACATTATATGATATGAATAGTGTTTATTACTTGTCGAATATGTTTGATATAGTGTAATTTGTCATTTATGTATGTTAAATAATTTGAGATATGTTTAAAGATCGTTATTTGCCATCTGCTTTGTATCCGTGTTAAAGGTGTTAATTAGATCTGTTTTCATCAATATGAGGCTATTAATTAGAAAGGCGATTGGTCGAATAATCTGAAAAACGTCACACATGTTTGAATACCTATCTAATTCGACCATATTAAGATTAATGGCATGTCTAGTGACTTAAGAAATAGATGAAATAAGGGGTTAGCCTGTGTTTTATGACCATCCAACATATCCTAGCATGAATCAGTCTTAGTTATAATATGTAGGTATCCTGTCCCTTTAGTATTTTGATTGAGATATTTAGTTAGTCCCTTTGGCCTTATTGACTCTGCATGAATCTGGAAAAAAGGATTTTGAAGCTTCATTCCTCCTGCAACTTAAAGCATGTGCCCCCTTCATGTTGGTTAAGAGGAAAACTGCATATCTGGAATGTTGTGTGTTCTTGAGGACTATTGCTAGATGAGTTAGACATACCCTTATATATAAGCTCTGTTAGATGTATGTTACTCTTGATTCATTTATTCAAGGTATATGCGAAGATGTTCATTAATCTTTAGTTGGTTTATGTGAGCCTGTTTCCTTGAGTCAGCAGACTTGCACAATTTCGTGTACTAAGAAATAAAATTAAAAATACTAAACCGCTTTTCTAATGAAAATCAACATGATTATGTCTTTAGTTGTATTTTATCCATCACGTTAAATTGACACAATTTGCTTGCTTTAGTTTCAAAGAATTATATAATAAGTTGCCTAAATCGGACATGAGTTTAGTGTGGTATTTTTTTTTTTTTTTTGAATCATGGAGTTTCGTCCTATATTCTCCTTTCACTTAATGAGGCCTTGATTCAACTAAGTCATTTGTGATTTACGTGTATGCTTAGTGGTATAATTGCTCATATTTGGCATTATTTGGGCATGTATTAATCCTTATCTTCTTCTTTATCTACATGAAATGCACCGGAGCAAAAGGAGGAGTCTCGTAGCGAGACTCATTGTGTCTCCACCAATTGAAGATTTGCATTCACCCGCATCTACGCATCCGCTTCACATTCCTGCCTCGGCACTCCTAAAACAAAATAGGACAAGATGACATCGTCATCCATCTCAACTCCTTTTACTCTCTTAATCTCCCTGCCCTATTTTTGTGTCTATTATTTGCTATTGTAATTTCGTTATTTAACTTTGTAATTAATAGGAGACGTAGAGCATTTAGCCTTTGAACATATGAGACGGGAAGTAATTACATTTAGGAATACACTTCTACTTTATTTGTCTTTTAGGATTGTTAGGCATGTCTAAATTCTGACAAAAATAATCTAAACAATTTAACTTGCATCATAAAATCAAACATTTTGTTTTCTTATTAGAATTCATAACAGATTTCTTCATAAATTCTCAAGAGTCACTTCAAAGCATCCTTTATATCATAAGATTAATTTAGCGGGTAATATACATAAATAGTCCGTAAATAACCTTTGCATGAGCATATAATTAGTCCATAAAGCACCTTCCTAGCATTCTTTAGCATTTCTAGCCCTTTTAACATTTTTAATCACCCTTTAGTATTTAGCACCCCTTTACATGTTAAAATTTCTTTAACATTTTAGCACTTTTAGCACTTTTAATATTCTAGCAATCCTTTAAGCATCTTTAAATATCGCCTTTGGCGCATTTTGTCCTTAACATTTTAGCACCTCCTAGCACTCTTTTGTATTTTAAGCATATTAGCATTACTTTCAGCACTTTAGCATTTAGCACTTTTAAGCGCCTCTTAGCACCTTTAGCACCCTTCTATCATTTAAAACCTTTTAGCAACCTTTAGTATTTTAAGCACTTTTTAAACATTTAGCATTTGGCTCTTTTATTTATTTATAACAATGTTTTGCCCTGTTTTTTACTTAAAGCACCTTTAAAATATTTTAACATTTTTAGCATTTTACTAAGCAGAAGGAGCTTTTATTTTTGCATTTTTTAAACATAATAATTACCCTAGGTTTGGCAGGACAACCGCAAGTTAGCGGATCTTAGAGGGTGCCTAACCCCTTCCCTCTAGATTAATAAAGAACCCTTACCCAAAATCTCATTAAGTTTAGCAGACCATTAAAATGGAGTTAATGTTTTACTTTAAACTAGTTAAACATTTAGGTGTCCTAATTCACCCAATTAATTAGGTGGCGACTCCCGCGAACCCCCTTAGCATTCTAGCAACCCCTTTGCACTTTTAGCATCTTTTTAGCATTTTTATATTCTAGCACCCTTTTAATATTTAACACTTCTTGTAACATTTAGCATTTATTATTTATTTTTCTAACATTTTATTTAAGGCGGTCGGAAAAGGGTGTTACAATATTATCTTGACTATCTCTTCCGATGCTTTGTGAAAGTTTATCATGACAATGCTCAGTTCTGACTTTGCCATGAAGGACTTGAGTTCCATTGAGTTATTTCTTGGGGATTGTTGTAACTCGTCATGCAGGTGGATTGTTCTTATCACAGAGGATATGCATTCAAAAATCATTGAGAGGGCTGGGATGTCATCCTGTAAGTCCACTTCTATCCAGTTGATACTAAACCCAAGTTGGGTGCTGCAGCTGGTTCTTTCTATGAGGATCCGACCAGCTATCGTAGTCTTGCAGGCGCCCTTTAGTATCTTACGTTCATGCGATATGATATTACATATGTCGTACAGTCGGTGTGTTTGTTTATGCATGATCTCAGAGTTGAATATATGAATGTGCTCAAATGCATTCTTAGGTATATTCAGGGAACACTTGATTATGACTTGCATTTGTATCCTTCGTCGACGTCTACACTTGTCACATATACAGATGCTGATTGGGGTGGTTGTCCTGACACCAGACGGTCTACGTCTGGTTATTGCATGTTCTTAGGTAATAACTTGTTCTCTGCCAAGCGTCAATGCACACTTTCACGTTCAAGTGCAGAGGCCAAGTATCGAGGGGTAGCCAATGTGGTTTCTGAGTCATGTTGGTTACAAAATCTAGTTTTAGAGCTTTATTGTCCTATTGAGAAGGATACCTTGGTATATTGTGATAATATAAGTGACATCTACATTTCTGGTAATCCAGTTCAGCACCAGCGTACTAAACACATAGAGATGAGTTATTCACTTTGTTCGAGAGAAGGTAGCTAAATGACAAGTACGCGTATGACATGTCCCTTCTAGATATCAAATTGCAGAAATCTTTACTAATTCTTTCACCCGGAAACCCCCACCTAATACCCTAAATCGGCCCCTGCTTGTAATTAAGTTAGAATTTTAGATTGTAATAATATTAAGATTAAGACATTACGTCTTATCTCAAATAGGTATATTCTTTGTTTTTAAGGCTATTATAAATATGCATATTACTCTTTTAGAAAATATTTTTTACATATATATATATATATATATGAAAATTTTGCCGAGCATTGTTGCATGATATCCCCACTAAAAGGGTAAAAACTTATGTGATGTTTATATCAAATCATATTAATTTGTTATGTTTAAGTGATTTAATTATGAGATAAAAGAATATTTTAATTAATTATGATTAAAAGAAAGAAGTCTATGCACAAATACATATCATATAAGAGATTATGATAAAAAATACATTTGAAGTATCACTTTTTATAAGTTTTCGACATGAACTCTCAGATGTTTGGGTTTTCTACCGGAACACACTGGTGTTTCTGCTAAGTGGTGCTTTTACTTTTTTCTCTTTGTTCTTTTACAGTGGGATATAGTCATCTGGTTTCAAGGGAACTCCAGCAAATGTCAAATTGCAGTCAGTGGCCAAATGAAAAGGATCTGACTAGGAACTCCAGCTGATGAGTCAAAAATGATTTATGTTTGCCCACAGCTATTCTTCTTTAACTGTCACATTAATTTGTGTGTTTGTTGGATGCTGTCTTTGTCTACTAATGGATATGTGAAGTACTGTGTTTTTACTTTTCATTTTCGCTCGATATCTGATATTCGTTTTAGGGTTCTGATTAAGTCATAATGATTCGAGAGTCCTGTATGTAAGCACACTCGCTCAACATGTCAATGTTACGTTGGGATAACAAGTTGATGACTCAAGAGCTCTTATTGACCGGGTCATCTTACCTCACATGTACATTTACCTATAATAAGTCAATGAAACTTCTATAAAATACATTATATATATTGGTGTACGAAGAAAGGTAACATAACCCAACATGTAAGATTAATTGGAGAAAATGACAAAAGAAGTGACTACGCTTAATGAGATAATTTATAGTCATACAAGTACTCATAACTTGGTTAGACTATGGGTGTGTTTGGTAAAGAAAATGTTTTCTAATTTTTTCATGTTTAGTTGATCAAAATATTTTCTCTAGAAAAACAAACTCCTTAAAAATGAGAAAAATTACTTCCTTAATGGAAGTAGGGAAACAAATTCCACAAGTGACATTTCAAGTTCATTGTCTTCTACCCACTCACCCAATGCCCCTAACCCCCACCACTTGATCATCCATCTACCTCCCACCACCTCGGAACCTCCACTCCCCACCCCATAGTATTTTGTTTAGATTACATATAAATACTCTTGATATAATATTTTTTACTTACCAAACACTAGAAAATAAGAGACTCACTTGTTTTCTAAGACATCATTTTCTAAGAAAACATTTTTCATCATACCTGAAAGAAATTCAGCGGGCAGTGGGCCTGCTCACTGCCCGCTGGAGGAGTTTGGGTGCGGGATAAGTCCGATAAATGGTGGATAATATACGGGAAGACATCGTCATCTAAAAAATTATACGAACTAGGCCCGGGATTACTTATTTTTGCTAACGGAAATTGAGTTTCATCGAAAATAACATGGCGACTAATGATGATTTTATTAGACGATAAATCAAAACACTTATAACCACGATGATTAGATGGATAACCCAAAAACACACGAGGGGCAGAACGGGCTTGAAGTTTGTTAATTGTAGTTGACGAAAATAGTGGATAACATAAGTATCCAAAGACCCTAAGATGTGAATACGAATGAGTCTTATTATATAAGATTTGAAGAGGGTGGAATATGTCAAACCTTTGGTAGGAAGTATGTTAAGAAGATAAGTAATCATTTGTAGAGCATGATGCCAAAAGGAAGGGGGTACGGAAGCATAGACCAATAACGTTCGGACAATATTATTAATGGTACAAATTTTTCGTTTGACTTTCCCATTTTGTGAGGAAGTATGAGGACAAGAGAAACGAAAATATATGCCATTAAAATCACAAAAATTCCGAAACAACCTATTACCATACTTTTTGCCATTATAATTAATCCTTTAGTTAGGATGTCAAAGTGTATGGTATGGCAGTAACATGGTACTTGAATCTCACCGCTGCGATGCAGAAACATTTTTACTGGGGCTCTAAGAAACCAAGACATAGGAGGTTATCTTTGATAGGGCCAAGATGCGGGAAGTAATTAAAATACCTTGAATGCATTCTTGCAAATTCCTTCTAAATGAAGTGAATTATGCAAATTCAGTTAACTACCTACTGGTTAATTGAATATTTTTTATTTCACGGTCAAATTGGGTATGGATGAATGCTTGAAATTTTAAGAATGTGAAAAAAATTGAGATTTTTCGCTAATGGAAAAGAACATAAAAATTAGAATAATCATCCAAAAATAGAATATAATAATGATGACCCATAGAACTTAAAACGTGAGATGTCCATAAATCGTTATGAATAATATCAAATGACATTAAAGTACGAGAAGTAGAGGCTACAAAAGGTAATCTAACATGTTTTCCTAAAGGACATGATTGACAAATTGGAATACTACGCGTACCCTTACAAGAAATAAAATTATTTTTATGCAAAGAAGAAACAATGGATGACCCAGGGTGCCTCAAACGTGCATGCCACAAGAAAGGAGCTAGAGCTGCAAAAGTAGATGGCAAGGCTGGACTCGAGAGACTGGATGCTGACATGATAGGATAAAGATCTCACCTACTATCACACGTCATGAGAGGTATCCTCGTCTTGAAATCCTTCACAGAAAACCCAAAAAAATTAAAATCAACAGACACCCAATTATCAGTGGTGAATTTACGGACATACACATTTTTTTTAATTAAGTTAGGGGCATGAAGGACATTTTTAAGACAAGAGGTGGATGGGGGGACAAAGTTTTATGACCATAACAATGAATTGAAATTAGTTGTCATTACCAATAATTATTTCATGATTTTTGCTCAAATAAAATAAGACGAGAGAGTACATTGGTCGGACGTCATGTGAAAAGTTGCGCCGGTGTCCATGTACCAATTCGCATCTAGAGAATTTAATATAAGTGTATGCATGATAGCCTCAATATCCGCTTGGGTCGAATATGGCGTAGCATGAAAAAGCTTTGGGCCGAGGCCCAGCGCACCTTCCATCCGCCGCACTCAGAGTGTGTCGAAATCTATTGGGCTGTGAAATATTGGGCTTGAAGGGTTATGGAGAGGCCCACTTCCCGGGGTAAGCTGAAGCAGGAAAATAGGGGTTGTTGGGCCACTAGCCCAGCCCCACTGCCAGGGGGCTCATGGCTGGGACCAGTTGGAATGTGGCCCATCACGTGCAGACGCCCCATCACCATCCGCCCACCTCCTCACCTTTGGATTTTTATCATTATTTTTTCGAGTATTCTTGCTGCAATCGTGAGCACGATTTTGGCCCGAATTATCAACAAAACCTTGAGAATTAGTGGAGGACGTCATCATGACCATGGGACTAGCGCCGGTAGCCGCCTTTTTGGCCAAGCCTACTTCTTCTAGCGTAAGCATGGAACGAGCCTGATAAAATTACGGAAGAGGACTGCTCTGACGAAGAAGCGTACCAACACCACTATAGGCCTCATATAGGTGCAACCATTTGTAGGACCAAACGATCATTTGTAACGAGCGCGCCAACGTTGCGGAGTTGGTCCGTCAATTCTTTCAACCTTTTGCAGTAAGCTGAAACGTTCGGAAAATCTTCCAAGTTGATGTGGGAGAATTTATGCTCAAGGGTAACAACTCTAGAATTTTGATTATCTTGGAATATATCATGTATTCTATCCCATGTAGCCATAGCCGTAGCGTCTGTTCAATAATCGTTTTCAACAGGTCAGTAGAGATAGTGGAGTAAATCCACTGAAGAACGGTGGCATCAAGAGTCATCCATAACTTAGGATCATCCTCCGGTTTAGGAACCTCCATATTCTCAGGAGCCGCAAGGATTATGTGATGGAGGACTTGATGCGAGCGTGCGTGAACTTTGAACAGTTCGGCTCACGTCGCGTATTGCACGTTTTCTATTTCAAGAATAATAGGGATGTGATTCTTGATGTTAGAAAAAGTAAGGGCAGGGTGAAACGTGTTCTTAGCCATATTAGCAACGCAAGACGTGATGTAGGGATTTGGAAGGAATTTTGGGAATAGAGAAAGCACCGCCGGGCACGGAAGCTGAGAAAGGAGGCTCGGAAACCGATGCAAAAGTCGACGGAAAGTTGGGAGAAAATATTAACCTAGACTTTTGATACCATGAAAGAAATAATCCCTTGATTATTTTCATTAATGAAAGAGTATATATACAATTTACAATTTTCATAATAGGAAAATTCTATTCATATTCTACTCTGAAAACCTTATTCTACTTGTACAATAATTATACAATTATGATAAGTGTACAACTCTAATTTAATTACAACACAAATTACCGAAATAGACTACTAAACCCGTGATATACACGATATGAATATACCGTGTATACCACGGAATTTAACAGTCATTATAGACAATAGGCCCCTGATATACACTGCGTATATACCGTGTATATCACGTGTATTTATCAAAACCAAACACACCTTATAAGTTTCAAAAAAAAAACCATTTCTCATTGATCATTTTAGCCGACCATCCTGTAAATATTTCTGTTGGTTTAATTGATCAAAAAGTATCTGATCAAAAGAACGTTGAAATTTCTGGCAAGTTTAAAGTGAGTTTGGTGAGGTGAAGATTAAAAAATGAAGTAATGCCGCGGGGTAGCCTATTTGTGCAGTGTCACTTAAGGGCGCAGCTACTTGATAAATTTTTCGCTTTGAGCCCTCTGGATCTCTTCAAAAAAAAAAAACAAATAACTTCCACCATTTAATAGTACAACAACAAGGACAAATCACGCCTGCACTGGTTAGTGCGAAGGCGAGGTATCACCGTGGGCGTGAGAGAATGGTCACAAGTTGAAATCCTGCAGTAACGCCCGCCCGCCGCTCTTGGGGGAGCCTGTCACACCTGGCTTGCCAAGTGTGGTTTAACTGGCTAACGTGGTTTGCAGGCTATTGCGTCAGTCCGGGGTTTACCCTGTGCGCACTCGAAAGAGCAGCGGCTGCGGGTTCCTTCGTCAACAAAAAAAAAAAAAAAAAAAAGGACAAATCACATAGTCATGTCATGGCCCTGAACTTGCCCGCTACATAATTAATTTACGGTTGTTAGCGGTCCGAATACTCCCGGTAATTACCCGAGAATCGGACCGGTAAACCTGGATCGATACTCGGACCGAAATCTTAACGGTCCGGATACGAGTACCAAAAAAATATCCGGACCGATAAAGAGCCGGACCGGTAATCCGGTAAAATAACCGGTAACACCCCCCACCCCACCCCACCTCGGCCCACCACTCACCAAAGAAGCCCCACCCGGTCCCTCTCCGCGGCTCTAATTAGTTGTAAATTAATGAAACTTTAAATGGTCATAACTTTGCGCTCGGATGTCCGTTTGACCTAATGTTTTTTTGATTTCGCGTATTTTTTCGAGAAAGGGTCGGACAAACAGCTAAGGCAGTTTGGAGCAGCCAATTTCTCAAAAAACATCCGTCTTGCCAATCAGTTTCACTTTTACCCCAAATTATTACCAATTGTCAATTTTCAAATCTAAATATCTCGCGCTATACAATATATTTCAACGTAAAAATTTCGTGATAATGTGTCCGAGAATGTCAATTTCAGTATTGGAAATTCATTTTTTTTAAAAAAAATCGGCCCGACTCGGAAAATTCTTACCGGTCCGGACCGAGAACCGGACCGTTAAGGTTTCGGTCCGGGACCGGATCTCGTTCCAGGACCGAAACCTTATCGGTCCGGGACCGGTCCGGACTGATAACAACACTAATAATTATGACGCTTACAAGGCCTGAACTTCATACAAAAACGGCTGAACCTTAGTCATTAAATGGCCCGAACTTTATACAAAAAATGGTTGAAGTTTAGTCATATATGGCTTGAACTTCATACAAAAATCTGACGTTTCTTGCTTTCAAATTGGTTGAAGTAAGACTTCGCAACCTAAAGTTCAGACGTGTATATGTATGTTTGAACTTCATGCTTGTGTGGCTAAGTTGATTTAAAAGTGGATAAACGTGCAACAAGTTTAGGAACTCCAGTTGTGGCTTTCTTGAAATTGGTTATCTCTGCACTTGGCTCCCAAAATTGAAACTTGAGAGGTGTATTGTGTTTTACAACAAGGATACCTTGTCAATTGTGTTCGTATACTTACTCTTTCTCTTATCGTTGTGATTAGGAATAACAACTCAAGGGAAGTTAACATGAGTTATTTTTAAGACAAAGTAGAGACACAGAGTTATAACCAAAACATTTTTAAAGGTCGTGGCACATAGTTCAAATTTTGGACGGTATAAGCCGTTTTTATATTTCTTTTAGGGACAAAGACATAAATGGTCACGGGAGAGAAATTATTGACACCGGATGCCCTAAGAAGCTTAAAAGATATTTTTTAGCCTTTTTAAAATAATTTCATTTTGCAGTTTTTTCCAACTAATTCCAACATATGTATAGAAACCGTATCATTATTGTATAGAAAATGTATCATTACTGTTTATATGTATAGAAAATATATCATACATATAACAACTAAGTCATTGTTGTATAAAATATGTATCCCTACAATATGTATATAAAAACGTATCATTCTTATGTAATATGTGTATAATAATGTATAATCAACACATACTCACTAATTATACATATATTATACATATTTTGGAGATATTTTTGAAGGAACATAGTCCAATCTCCGGCGATCTTGCTTCATGCCATGACAAACCCAACCCCTTCTCCGTCGTACATATAACTAAGTTTTTTTTTTTAATATTCAGGTTCCCGACTTACGTCAGACTAGTTCTGGAGGTAGTAGTATCGGTCCCTCAACATTACTACCAGTAAATCGCGGGATATGCTTCAATAACCAGGGTTTGAGAACGGACACCATTACAAGTAAACCCAAAACAAGCACATCCAGACTTTATTTATTTTAAACAAATAAAAATTTGAAATCACGCCACTTTAAAAAGTTCAATTTGTTGTAGCTAAACAACTAGAACTTTATTCAATTTCAGCTGCGAATCTCCTCATAAAAAGGGTAACAAAGCACACAGTGAGGCAAGATTTCTTCCATTGGTTACCAATCACTACTAGAAATTGTGTAATTTGGATTACTTAGGCATAACAATCAAAAGGGTAACAAATGTTCCGACGATTCTTGTGACCAAAATCAGTTGGTAGAGGAGAGGATTGAAAATCCTCATGTCACCAGTTCAAATCTAGTTCGTGGCACATGATTAATTTGTATGAGTTTCTCTTACCTAGAATTAATTTCGAACTTTACGTAAAGCAACGTTTGGTTTTTTTGGGTGATAGTGGAAAAATTGACAGATAAATCACCTTTATTGTTTGTACATGAGATTTTCATCTCATACGACTCCTCATTCAATTCAATGTAAAAAGAATTGCTTCGAATCATTGTTATTTGACTTCTTTATTTTGAATTCAAAAGCTATTTCGAATCATTTATTTAAAATCGGACCTTTTTGAGTCTTTTCTTTTTGTTGATGGTCAGCGACAAACCACATTCTTTTCCCTTTTTTTTTTTTTTTTTTTTTTTAAAGATTAGGTTTTTATTTTCATCAAACTCTGACGTGCGCTTAAATCACACATCAAGTAATTTACTCTTACAATTAGACCAAAGGCCCATGTAAAGTTAAGACGAGTTCACAACGAAGTTTTGCACAGTTTGATCTTCAATTGCACTGGTTTTTAATTTTTGGTCATCGTATATGTGGTGTTTAATTTTTGACTCTGTTGCTCATTTAATTAGAATATTCAGATTTACTTCGCTCGACATTAATTTATAATATTTTTCTTTGAAAGTTGAATTTTGTTTTGCTCGACATAAGTTTGGTAGGAATTAAGTTTTGCGGCATATATTGTGTAGTATTTTTAGAAATGAAGTTATGATTTTTGGGGCCTATGTTCTTTATTCTTTTTGAGTTGAATAACTTGTCTGTTTTTTTTCAATTTTGAGTAAAAATCAAGCAGTAATATTATCATTACGGAAGACTCTTGTGTGTATCCTCTACGGCTCATAGTTTTCAAATTCTCATTTTTCATTTTTAAACATTTTGGTTTCAACTCAATTTGAAAAATTAGCTCAAAAGTGAGGATTCCACAAGATGATATACACCAACAATAATTACGTACCCAGTTTAAGGAAACAAATTGTCATCCTACACACGCTATGCATAGCAACTAGAGCGTAGGTGTAAGAATGGATCTTGAGCCTAATTCAACCCCAAAAGCTAGCTTGTGGAGTGAGGATTGTCCAAATCCATATAAGGAGTCCATGTTCCCATTCCATATCTGATGTGAGACTCTTAACACTCCCCGCACGATCGTTAACTGAAGCGTGAATAATATAATTTGGGGGCCAACATGGGTGGACAAAGAATTGGAATGAGTCTGGCTCTGATACTATCTAAGAATGTATATTGGACCTAACTCAACCCCAAAAGCTAGCTTGTAGAATGATGATTGTCCAAGTTCATATAAGTAGTCTATGTTTCCATTCCATATCCGATGTGAGACTCATGTAAGAATGAATCTTGAGCCTAACTCAACCTCAAAAGCTAGCTTGTAGAGTGAGGATTGTCCAAGTCCATATAAGGAGTCCATGTTTCCATTCCATATCCGATGTGAGAGTTTTAACAGTAGGGATGACAGGTGGGTATAATTTTGTGAATTTCGCACCGCACCCGCACCCGCCCAATTTCCCTCCCTACTAGAGTGTGGGCAAGATAATATTTAAGCCCAACATCGACTTGACTGAAACAAGAACTAGATAGGTTTGATTTTAATAAATAATAAGAAAATGGAGCTTGAACCTTCAATCCAAAAAGTAGCTCAAGAAGAAACTATCCAAAATCATACAATGAGATAAAATTACTAATACATCATGCTCATGCAACAACAAAAGGTAATGAATTTAACCTTCTTCGTTAAAGGATTATAAAATGCATATAAATCAACTATCGCTTTTTGCACATATATAAGTAGGAGTTTGGCCACAGATTTCGAATATTTTTTATTTTATTTGAAATTTATGAAAATGGAGTTAATTGTATTTAGTTATACTTTTTACATAGGAGAAACTAGAACACTTTATTTGAAATTTATAAAGATGAAGTTGAAAAATAGATTTGGTGCACTTTTTCAATTTTGGAAGCCAATTCCTAGTTGGATTTGATTTTTTTTTTATAACTAATCACTATTTTTGAAATAAAATAAAAAATTATTAGGAAAAAAGTAAATTATTGCGCAAAAGGAATTAATCGCTCCTTTACGGTTAGCTCCTTTTGCGCAATAATTTGTTGCGCAATTTTTTTGTTCTGGAGTATTTTTGTTGCGTCTTTTTTTTAGGTCACTTAAGTTCCAGACTCCCAAATCGTTAATAAACTTGTATACTTCTAATGAAATTCTTGATTTGGTCATTGATTAATGTCTTTTGGATCACAGACCTTCCGGACTGACTTGTACAACATAGTGTTTTTAAAGGCGGGGCGTAAGGCGGGATGTTTTACCTATGTCTCGGCGAGGCGTAAGTCCCGAGGCATATGGCGTAAGCCTCATGTGTATTTAATTTTTAGTATTTCATAAAATAATATAATTATAATAAATATTTTTAAATAGATAAAATTACATAAAAATAAAAAGAAAACTTTAAATAAATCTCTCTCTCTCTCTCTCTCACACACACACACACACACACACATATATATATATATATATATATATATATATATATATATATATATATATATATATATATATATATATTTGATCCTCAAAAAAAGCTAATCAAAGCAAAGCAATTCAATATACGTCACTTACAACTTTCAATTATATATAATATAATTTTACAAGTATAAACAATACAATGAAATACAAGCTACTATGAGATGCAAACCAACTCTAGCATCTTAACTTTCAAACAATGAAAAAATCACAATTTCTTAAAATAATATTACTATCATACTATTCATTTGATCTCCCTATAAGCAAATAATCAATAAATTTTATCTGTATTATAATTAAAACGTAACTCCTTCATGAATAAAAACAAAATTACTTTCAAACAACAACAACAACATACCCAGTGTAGTCTGGGGAGGAAAGTCTGTACGCATGCCTTACCTCTAACTTGGCAGAGAAGTTATTTCTGATAGGACCTCGACTAAGAGTATCGCAATACAACAATATTAATATAGCAGTATAACACTAGTAAAACAAGTCAAATAAGAAAGGAACAATAACTACAATGAAATAATATGATACGCATGAACGAGAGACGGTAAATAATAACAATAATCAAATGACAAGAAACTAGAAGAGAAGAACTACGCCGACTAGTATGGAACTCTCTACTCCTACTACTCCACTACCCTAATCTGTGTCCTCCACAATCTCCTATCTAATGTTATTTCCTCGGTAAGCTGCAACTACACCAAGTCCTGTCTAATCACCTCTCTCCAATACTTCTTCGGCCTACCTCTACATCTCCTAAAGCCATTCATAGACAATCTCTCACACCTCCGCAATGGGGCATCCACACCTCTCCTTTTCACATGCCCAAACTATCTCAGTCTCGCTTCCCGTATTTTGTTCTCTATCGAGGTCACGCCCACCTTGTCCTGAATATCTTCATTTCTAATTCTTTCTCTCCTAGTATACCCACACATCCACTGCATCATTCTCATTTCCACAACTCTTATCTTCTGAATGTGGGATTTTGACTGGCCAACACTTCGCCTCATACAACAAAGCAGGTCTAACCACTATTCTGTAAAACTTGCCTTTAAATTTATGTGACACTTTCTTATCACATGACTCCAGATGCGAGTCCACTTCATCCACCTCGCACCAATACGATGTTATCATCAATTTTTTCATCTCCTCAGATAATAGACCCCATATACTTAAAATTTTCTTTCTTTGGAATGACATGAATGTTAAGCCCTACTTCCACGTCTGCCTCCCGCGTCACACCACTGAACTTACACTCTAAGTACTTTGTCTTGGTCTTGCTCAACCTGAACCTTTTAAACTATATGGTCTGTCTCCAAACCTCTAACTTAGCGTTAACTCCCTCTCTGGTATCGCCAATCAACACTATGTCATCCGCAAACTGCATACGCCATGGTAACTCTCCTTGTGTCAAAACATCCATCACTAAGGCAAAAATAAATGGGTTAAGAGCTAGCCCCTGATGCAATCCCATCATAACTGAGAAATGCTCTAAATTTCCTCCTACTGACCTTACTAGAGTCTTGGCTCCCTCATACATGTCCTTGATATCCCTAGTGTACGCCACATGTACACATCTAACCTCCATAGAACCTCTCCAGGACTTTATCGTAAGCCTTTTCAAAGTCGATGAACACCATGTGAAGGTATTTCTTCCTTGTTAGGCGAGCCCCGAGGGTTGGGTGTTAGACGTATTTAGGACGTACAATTGGGCGATTAGGGTGCAAACCTCACAGAAACTAAGCCTTATGTACCCGTGGTGTTTTGCCAGTGCCCCGATCTGGGGCTCAGGACAAGTCCCGAGATGAGTCCTGAAACTACTTTTAAAACACCGGTACATCAACGAGTAATTGAAAATCTAACAACTAAATAATTATGTTTAGTTATGTTTCTTAACTAAATATGACAACTAAATAATATTCTTCTAAAGCATTTTAAATGAAAAAAGAACTTTCGTCTGAATCAAGCTACCAATGTTTTGAAATTTGGACCGGACATCGAACCGGACGACCAACTGGGTCACTGCATTACTGGTTCAACCGGTTCAAAAAATCGGTATCCACACATATATATATTGAATGTTAAATATATATCTATATCCAAATAAGTATACAAATATAGTTGATTGTAATTTGCAAGCAAAGCAGAGTTGAAAAGTTTAATTATTATTAAACTGTAAATGATTAAACGGTAAAAAAAAAATTGTGTAAGAATATTGTTCTAATGAGGTGAAAAGTTGAAAAGTTTAATTAATTTGAAAAGTTGAAAAGGCACGCACCAACAGAATATGAAAAATTTAATTAAAAAAAATTATATGAATAAACAAAAACCGAGTTTGTACGAGTTACCGAGTCACCGATTTATACCGATTTTTATCAGGTTGCGCAGAATTTGATACCACCCGTTCCTACAATAAATTCGGACGGGCTTCAAGATCGGTTCCCGGTTAACCCGGTCCGATCCCAATTTCAAAACACTTAGCTACGTACTGCTTTTTTTTTAATTTAAAATCAAGGCTCAGATACCAAAGCACCACGGTGGAATCTTCCACCTCGTGGACTCGGTACGTAAAAAGAATAATGGGTACATACTACATAGTTGCTCGCACGCTCCCTGCACGTGACCTCCATTCTACATTTGTTTTTTTTGGAAAAATGATCTTATTTGCAATAGAACTTTTGTAAAAGGGTCAAATATGTTTTTTCCGTAAAAAACAAGGGAAAATAGTCATATTTATCATCGAAGTGACGTCCACGTGGAATTTTTGTCCATGGAGGACAAATATAACAACTTTGCTAACGCAAATGACATATTTAATCATACTTTAACAGAAATAATTATAACCCTTTTCCGAAGTCAATGACAAATATGACACTTTCCCTTATTTTTTCAATCAAACTCAGTGGAGTATATGATTTAGTCTACAATTTTCCTTTGAATTTTATTTATTAGTTTGCTGAGGTCAAAGTAGTAATGAAAGTTAACATGTTTGTTCTACAAACAACCTCATAGTTACGTGATAACCACACACACGTAATGATTTTAAAAGAAAACAGTTTGATGCACCATCTGACATTCACGTTGGATCTGAAAAAAGATCGTATTTCAAAAGGTTTAATACAAAAGAAAACAGTCTATCTTAACACAAACAAGAGTGCATATATTCACGATTCAAATCCACAATCAATAAGTCACTCACAAATCATGATTTTATAATTGATAAAAGCTCCCCTTCACATGTAATAACACAAATTTTATGAAAATCTCATCTTTAGTACTCTTGAAACCTAATGAATATTAAACCTGAAGGTAATTTTAAATTATAATAAAAAATTGAACAAGTTTAAACCTTTTTCTTTGAAGAATTTGGACGACAGATGAAGTCACCACTTCAGGCTGGATTTCGTTAATTATAATAATAAACTTGACGATTTTGCTAAACAATAAAGATACTAATGAACCAAAAATTGGAGGGCTAAATTGAACAATTTTGAAATATACATACATGTGCAATCTTGGAGTTTTCCCCATATTTTAAGCTAGAAGAATGTGACCAAAAAGCCTATGATTTCGGCTAAATTATATATATGATTATTCTAGGTCCAACTTGAAGGGAGTTAAGAGAAAGGTGAGGGGACAACAACAACATGCAAATTTATAAAACAACTAATTAATCTTTTTGGCTGGGAGGATAAACACTAGAGTAGGACAACTACTCTTCAATTTCTATTTTTTATTATCTGTATCGAACTTATATGTTTCAAAGGCGAGAGTCATTTTTTCGATTCAGTAGAGCGATAATCCAAATTTTAGGAGTTGTAATTACAATTGAAACGATCGAAAAAGAAATGTGAGTTAATATATGCTCTAAGGTTGAAAATATCATAATAAATATTAAGAAAGAAGAGTCCCTTAATTACATAATTCTAAAATGTAAATCGGAAATTGAATTCATTATAAGATCCCCGGGGCGGTGGCATTCTTGAATGAAGTCTATCTGAACCGAATTAGCACTTCTCAGATCATGCTAGGCCGCCCAGCACTCTCCTACTTTCTCTTTGATAACGATGTTCTAATATTATATAATAGCCATAAATAGAATCTTAAGAAGCATAAAATCACTCTGGAAAGAAGTAAGAAGCTGGTTGTAATGTTGTAATGGCCAAAAGGTCAATTTCGATAACGGGTCTCTCGGAAACAGTCGTGATATCTATCAATGTAGAGGTAAAGTATGTGTACACTATATGCTCTTCAGACACCACATTATGAGATTTTACTGGGTATATTATTGTTATTGTAGAGTAGTGCTAACATCATGACAAGAAATTATAAAAGCAAAAAATGAATATTTACAAAGAGAGGAGGTTGGGGGTGGTTGAGGTGGGGGTAGGGTGGGGGGTTTGCTTTGTGGTGTTTGTGGAGCATTGATTTGAAATTAGACAAAGATAACACATTTATTGTTTATTTATTAGATATTTAATTATAAGGAATATATTTGACTGGATGCATGTATATATAGTATATGAAGTCAAGTGATCTACTCCTTGATTTGCATGTATATGCCAATTGCCATGTGCTACTACCCTAATTTTCTGAAAACATGACCTTATATACTGTTGTTTTTCTATTGATATTTTCTTCATACTCTGTGAACTCTATAGCTTGTTGACAGATTTTAACAACTAAGACTAAAAATATATACAATAATATTAATTATGTCTTAAATCAAATTAGTTGGACGGAACGTATAAATTCTCAATTCCATATGGACACATTTGGTACGCTGTATTACGTTGGACTGTATTGGATAAAAAAATAATACAACGTTTGGTGGACGTTTTCAGCCGGACTGGACTGTATTTTTTCTAAAAATAGTACACTCCAACTGCCATTTTTTAGACTCATCTAGTAGATGGGTCTCCCCTGAACTGTACTAAAAATAATAATAATAAAAAATACAATCCATTATATATTAATACTCTAATACCGTCCATTATATATTAATACAGTCCAGTCCATTACAATACAATCCATACAAAATTATACAGTCCAATGCGACGTATCAAACGAGCCCTATATGTTTTTGTTGGGTCCATACTATTTCCGTACTCTATACTTAGTTTTTTTTGGCTTGGATACGAAACTGTTTAACTAATTAATATGAAAATTTATACTTTGCTTGAACAATTTCTTGTTAAAATAATGTCTTCCCACTTTCACTGAATATGAGTTCTTTTTCTAAGTATTTATTGGTGGAATATTTCTTTTGTTATTTGTGAGTTGTTTAGAAATTTTACTTTGCTCGTTCAATTTATAATTTTTAGTAAAGATTTTAAGTTTTGTGCATTTTGAGTGTTTAAATCATTAGGTTAATACACCAACATGTAAATCTTTATAACGAGCCTGATATGATAATCTAAAAAATAGAAGATTGACATGCTATAACCGATTAAATTATAATGATGGTATAAAACTTTCTTACATTATAAATGTACAACAACAACTAATTCAGTGTAATTCCTTACATTATGCATGTATTTAACTTAAATTCAATAAACTGAGAATCTCCGCCATGATGACTTGTTTAGAATATACTCCAAACTGATATGGAAAAACTTGACAATTTTGGTATGCAATATTGTAATATTGCTGCACTAATCCAAAGACTAAATTAGAAAATAGAGATCTACCTAAATTATTATAATTTTGTTTAAAGGGAACAATACTTTGGAAGGAAGATATTCATTGAGTACAATCCAAGGTATGTCAAAGGAGCAAGTATGCATTGATGAAGCTCAATATTGTAAATTCTTTGATAATACTTTAAAGATTTTTCAATGGTCAATGTAGTGCTTTGTTGTTCTAAAGATATGACTTTATTGTTGTGTTTTTTCTTCCTTTATATTGAGATATAACTTTTTCTATATAATCTTTCTTTTTTTTATATCATTTTTCTTCTTTTATTTTTTCATAGATTCTTTATATTGAGATATAACTTTTTATATATAATCTTTCTTTTTTTTATATCATTTTTCTTCATTTATTATTTCATAGATTTATGGAGAAGGACACAAAAGTTTGAAGACCTTGAAGACAAGTATGTAGTTGCATTTTATTTTTGAGATGACATTAGTATTTGGATAATTTTTTTCATGAAACTTTGATTCTATTTGGTAATTTATATTATGAAATTTGTATAATTTTTGCTTTTATTTAAGGAAGTGTATAACCCGTGAGTATCCAATATTCGAAAGGGGCAAATAAGAATATGAAAATTATATACTCAGTGGATAATGAGTAGAATATGAGTAGCACATTTAGAAGGATGGATAGGGTACGAAAATCCCAAAATCCGACCCACTGCCATCCATACTTAATCACAGTCTCAAATTCGTATTTTAAAAATAAAATCACTTTTAATATATAGAGCTTTACTCTCAAAATAGATTAAACGATTACTACCTGAAAGAAGAAGATCACTTCCCCTTTCCTTATCTTATACGTTTCGGGCCTATTAAATTAATCGAATTTCAAAGCGAATATCAAAGGCATGATTAAAAGCAAAGAAAAGAGCATGTAATATGTAGGAGACAACATTAGTTTATTTGTTACCGTTCACCGTACATTTTTTGTCATTTTGTAACAGCAGTTGTACTTTTTACCTTGTTCCATTTTATCTCCACAAGTATCATTCGCCATAGAGTATTTGTAAAACACTCGCTTAACACAACGTCAATCAATCAACCCTAAGTAATATCATTGGTTCGTGTACTACACTTGCTTCAAGATACACAAGTCAACTTTAATGGGTTAAATTAACAAAGTGAAGGTACCCATAATGTCAAAAATAACGGCACGTTACAACCGACACGGTTTAGATTTTCCAAAAACCGGCAATAATTACGCGCGAACATTCTGGCAATTTGCTTACACGTATATCTAATAAAAAATAAAATAATACTTCATATATTTATTTCATGACACTTTTTATTTTTTTCAATTTGCGTAAAAAATAGGACTGTTATCGATCCGGATACACCCGAGAACCGACTGAAATATCCGAATCGAAAAGTTAACGGTCCAGATACGAGTACCAGACATAAGGATCCAGACCGATAAGAATCCGGTCCGACAACCCGATCTAATTACCCAATAACTTATATGTTATCAGTCGCGGTATACCCGATACTATTATATATTGCTTTAAGTTTGTTAATATGTAAATTAATAAAGCAGGAATTTTTATAAAAAAATTATAAGTAAAGTAGAAATTTTTCTAGAAAGTAGAGATTTTAATATTTCGGATCGATTTCGGACCGATAACATCCCTAGTAGAAAATGACACGTAAATTTATTCCACTCTTTTAAAGTATATGTGTTCTTATTGTTGTTGAGTAAACGTATAATATAAGCAACGAATTCAGCTGTAGGTGCAAATCCTTGGGGCAAGGCGAAATTCCTCGCGCCCACCCCACCCCCGACCCGATAGAAATTGATGGAGGAGGTCGGCCCACTAGATGAGAGAGATATAGTGTCTGGTGCCACAAGAAGTCATCTCCACAAAGGAAAAATGAAATTCAGGACTTGAATCTATCTACTACCACCTGGAATCAACTGAGCTACGCCCATACGGGCTAGGTGCAAATCCTATATATATGCTAAGTGATTTACTAATTATGTATAGATAGATATTAAAATTTAAAAGCAGTAATCTAAATAAAATAAGAAAATTAAATTCTGAATTATTCGGAAAAAAATAAGGTGAGAGGGGTAAACATGATGACGGTGGTGGGGTGGGGGTGTGATTTGACTTATTGTCAAAATAAGTACAGCTAGCAATGAGTAATAGCCTCACCTCACCTACTAGCACCCCACTTTCCTTTCTACCCCTTTTAAGCTTTCTTCATTTTCATTTCACCTCTTCAGTTTTTCTTTCAGGTACATACTTAATTCATTCACATAGAAGTTGCTACACTTTTTTGTTGTTCTATTTGAGTCCCTCTTTGGAGTGTTCTTATTAGGCAATTTGACACAAATATTAGGTGGTATAAGGTTTGCGAATCATTTATAAAATTACAGTGAGTATGTTATTATATAGGAGTGATTTGTAAGAAGCTAAAAGCAGTAGCATTTGAGTAAGTTTGAGCGCAATTTAATTATATGATTAGGTGTCTGTCAATTTTTGTCAGCACAACTATCGGGTAACTATTTAATTACTCTATTTAGTTGCCGCTGCTGTTTTTTCCCTTTTTTGGAGTGATTTTTTTTAGTAGCAATAGTGTTCGAGTCAGTTTGCATACAGTTGCCAATGCTATTTTTTCCGCCACTCGAAGTGTTTTTAAGAGGAGTGATAGTCGAGTCAATTTTTACACAACTCGATTATTTTGTTAGGTACTTGCTGCTACATTTCACCAACACATGCACTAGATAACTTTTCCCACGAATGCTTATAGAATATTTTTTCCTAATGTTAATATTATTTGCCTCTGAAATTTAAACCTGAGACCTCATGGTTCTCCTCGTACGCCTTAGGTTTATGCTTTGATTTTTACCCTGCTATTACATTATTTTGATGTGTTTTCTGACAATTATTTGTTGATATATTTCAGGGGAATGTTCTTTAGTGGACTGAATTTTTGAGAATTTTGAAAACTTTTTCTGCATTTTTGCTCTGCTAGTTCCTGCATTTCTCAAGAGGTATGCTTTTGAATTTTGCATTTATATTTTCAATTTTTCTTCAGTTTATTGAAGTATTATTCAAATTATTGAATCTGTCGGTTCACTATAAAATGCTTCTGGGCCCATGTGCTTTCTTCAATTCATCCTTTTCCAATTTTTCTGCTAAAATGGGCCACGAACCCCTTTGTGCTGGCAATCATCATTATGACAACGTTGCTCCAGCTTGAAGATATGTTGGAGGTGGTGCTGGCCCATACCCTTCAACGAATGCTTACGCAAATATATACTCTTTCAGTTTCAATTTATATGACGGTATTTGACTGTATAAAAAAATTGAGTTTAACAAAGAAAGAAAGATCTTGAAATTTATGATCTTAAACTTATCATGAGGCCCATGACATTACATGGCTATAAAAATATGCTATTGATTCTTTTGAAACTGACTAATAAGGAAAAAGTATCACATAAATAAAATGGAACAACGGGGAAATGTGTTTGTGTGTGTATATATATACATGCATATACATATGTTTACATTTTCGAAGATTCAACGGATATTCTCTTTTTGTTACAACGGTTCTCTTAATATTTTGAATTATTAACTATTGTGATTTATTGCAGTTTTTATACCATTTTCGAGTATGTAAATTTATTTTCAAAAGATTTGAAGAATCTATGTCCGAATTCACATTTAAAATTAGGTAGTTAGATTCTCGTACAGAACCTGTCACATAAAATAGAACAGAGGTAGTGTGCGTGCATATATTCAAGTTTCATCTTCATTGCTATCAAGTGCATATGATGATTTTTCTAGCTAGGCATTCATTATTTATTGTATTGTTTGAATTTTTACAGGTTTTAGCTTTAGTTTAGAGGCAAAAAAGAGTATATAGCATGGGTTCGGATTTGGTGGATGAGATAGATTGTAGCAGCTTCTTTGACCATATGGAAGATTTGATTGAGTTTTCACCAGAGAATGAGTGTGGTGGCCTTGACTCTGCTGATTTTAAGGATTTTCCAAGCATTTGGAACGACCCGTTCCCTGATTCCGACCCTCTTTTCTCCGGTAGCCACAATAATTCAGCTTCCGACTTCTCAGCCGAGCTCTCCGTTCCGGTGAGTGCAGTCTGCATCAACTAAACTTCACTGTGATTTTCTTAAATTTGCACTACCATGATTTTGGGATTATTAGAATACTAAGGTGGTACTATAAGTTTAAGTAATTGTCGTGGGACCTGTTGTATGCGGATGTCTTTATCGTGTGATTGGTTGCTATCGTTTTTTGGGCATTTTACTACCATGCCTGTCCTTGTGCCGAGGGTCTACCGGAAACAGCCTATGTACCTCCCAAGGTAGGGGTAAGGTCTATGTACACTCTACCCTCCTCAAACCTCACTTTGTGGGATTTCATTGGGCATGTTGTTGTTGTTGTTTACTACCACAGTTGGGTAGTAATGATGGTGGTGTCCAGCCAGGTTGTACGCACCAGCTTTTGTTTTAACTAATAATCTGGATTTCTTGTTATAAAATGAGCTAAAATGATGAAGTTGGAATACATATAGCCGACTCCGACTTGTATGGGACTGAGGCGTAGTTGTTGTATTTCATTCTTGATTGTGCTGAGAATTTTTTATGGTGCTAGCTCATATGCTTTAATATGTATCTTAAAACTTTTTAGTATTTTCCATTGTACCAAAAAAAAAATATGTATCTTAAAAGCATGGGGTAATGGTGGTTGGATTTTTTAAATTTCAATTCAAAATCTTGCTACAGGTGCAGTCAGTTCAATCATTTGGGAGCTTTAGTTCACACATTCTATTGATAACAACTTGTTGATAAGTTTTAGTTCAAATTTCACTTTCAAATTCAATCATTCTGGTGTGAGAGCATTTACCTATTTAATGCTCCTATGAATGTCCTACATAGTAGGTAAAATGAGTCAATTTCTTTTATGGAAGTTGGAAACTTAAGTGGCTGTCTTGAGGGCCATCATAATAAATGAGAAGATACTAATTTGCGATAATAAGCCACATTGAACTAATATTCTCTTGAAAATCTTGTCATCATTGAAATCTAGGTGTATCAATTAGGTGTTGTTTAGCACTATGTTGCTCGGGTCCTTCGGAAATGTTGTTGCACCCGTGTCGAATCTTCCACAGATATGACATGGGTGCGGCATCATTTTTGGAGGATTTGAGCAATATAGGTTTGGCATGCTAAATCTCACTTAGGCGTTAAAGTGTACATTGTCCTTCAACTGATTACTTTTGTAGTTTCCTAATTTGGTGATGCTTATGTTTTCATCATATATATTTTGTATAAACTCTAATCATATGATTCTCTCTTCTGTATGTGTAGTACGAGGATATCGTTCAACTCAAATGGCTTTCAACATTTGTGGAGGATTCCTTCTCTTGTGAAGGATTGACACTGGGGAAAGAACATTTGCCTGTCAACAAGGAGCCATCTGATTATAACAAGTTCCTTACCTCCAGTCCTGTTTCCGTGCTGGAGAGCAGCAGCAGCAGCTCATCCTCGTCAAGCTCGGGGCCCGGGAAAAAGATTCCTCCTCTTAGTCCATGCCACCGGGGTCCACAACGTGCTCGGAGCAAACGTCCTCGCTCTGCAATTTTTAATCCCCGACCAGTAAATCAACTCATGTCTCCAACATCAGTTATTCCCCAGCAATTTGTTGCTCCTGGAGTCAACTCATTGGAATCTGAGAATTTCGCGGAGTCTCCCATGAAGAAGAAAAAGAGAATCAAATTTTCCATTCCTCAAGCTCTGATCGTGACAAATGAGAATCACCAGCCTGTGCCACAAGCAGTTAGGAAATGCTTGCATTGCGAGATAACAAAGACGCCTCAATGGAGGGCCGGTCCAATGGGACCAAAAACCCTCTGCAACGCGTGCGGCGTTCGCCACAAGAAAGGCCGACTCTACCCCGAGTATCGGCCCGCCGCAAGTCCCACATTCGTTCCCTCCTTGCATTCCAACTCTCACAAAAAAGTTCTGGAAATGAGAAGCAGTTTCTTCCCCGAGGATACACACTACAAGCGGACCCGGCCTGGACCAACCCGGCCCCTTAGCCTTGGCGCGCCCTAGAAAAACGCCACAGCTAGGACTCCAACAGCGGAATCAGATTGCAAACCCGAGTAACAAATCCTCATTGAGCAAGAGAACAGTTTTCCCTAGTCCTCATTTCAGGTCTTAGCTTTATTTGCTTCTTGTTTTTCATTGCTTTGTTCATTGGTTCTTTGTACAAAAAAAGATGTAAGGAGGGCATAGAGATGAAATAGATGACCATATTTTAGGTGGTAGCTAGTGTTGAGATAAAAATGGGGTCAGGCTAGGTAGCTGTAGTGTTATTTAGGAATAAATTTGGAGCCAGTGTTAGTGATTTATTTGTTGAACTTTTGGTCTTTCTTTTTCCCATCCTTTGATGGGAATTCTTTTTGCAGTTGATATAATTTGATTTTAGGATGTATTCTTGAATGAGTAATGGTTTGAAGTGAAGTCTTCTTTTCACCTTTCCTCCCAACTTCTTCTCTCCTTGGACTGACAAATAATTTTCTTTTACTCAAATCGTAAGTGTACATAAGATGTCAACATCAATATATCGGGTGAAATTTCACAAAGTGAGGTCTGGGAAGGATAGAGTGTACGCATACCTTACTCCTCTGCCTTTGAGGAGGTAGAGAGGTTGTTTCCGGGTAAGTGTACATAGGAGATCATTACATTAAAATATGAAGTTTGTCGAGTTGGAGAAATGTGATACTTGAAAAATAATTATAAGTAAATCATCCTAAACACCCTTTAAATATGATTTGTTTGTGAATAAACCTACTGTATTGAGAAAAAAACCAAACACTTAAATCTTGAATAATATAAATGGTACACCTCCCTGAATTCTCATTATATCAGAGAGTTTAGTAGCATTTGTGCCTGTTGAGTTTTTGCCATCACCTACAAGACGGGCATTATGCCTCTCAAAACAACCATCAGATTTTTTCTTATAGTAAAAATTCACATAGAACTAATCACATTGACACCAGGCGGACGGGGCACCAAGTCCCACGTCTTATTTTCAATAAGAGCATTATATTCATCATCCATGACCATTTTCCAATTCGGGTCACGAATGGTAGACACAGGATTACGTGATAGGGGTGATTTAGTGACATTAAAGTTGAGATTTAAATATTATTTTGGTCTAAAGATACCTCGTTGGCTACGAATAACAGGCTCTTGACTCAGAATAGAAATGAATCGGACCTGGGTCGGTGTAGTACGTTGGAATTGACTGGACCGAGAGGGGGGTCACGGGTTGGCCTAACAGTGATGGGCTCGACCAAAAGGGTTGTGTGACGGATCGGCAAGCGTTCGAGTCCGCTGCGAGGACTCACCGGAAGAGGAAAATGAGCTAGCAGTCAGTGGGCCTACTGGCTGAATTTGATCACGGGAAGGTTCTGGGCCAGTAGGCATTAGGCATGTTGGTGTCTGCTGGTCCAAATCCCGAGATGTGGGCCGGATCAAATGGAGGACCACATACGGTGAGAGCCCATCATCCAAAAAATTATACAAATTAGACATGAAATTATGTAACTTAGCAAACGGAAGCTGGGTTTCATAAAAAATGACATGTCGACTAATTATAATTTTATTAGAGGATAAATCATAATATTTATAACCACGATAATTAGATGGATAACCCAAAATACACAAGCGGTAGAGCGGGTCTGTAGTTTGTTTATTATAGTGGAGGGAAATAGAGGATATCATAAACACTCAAACACCCTAAGATGAGAATGCAACAGATCTTTGTGATACATATTTTTAGTGGATATTGGTATGCTAATCCTTTGCTAGGGAGTATATTAAGAAGGTAAGTAGTCATTTGTAATGTATGATGCCAAAATGAAGGTGGTAATGAAGCATGAGCTAGTAATGTCCGTACAATAATATTAATTGTGTGTATTTTTCTCTCGGCTTTCCCATTTTGTGAGGATGTATGTGGACAAGAAAATCGGAAAATATACCATTAACCTTACAAAATTCTATAAGTGGCCCATTATCAAATTTCCTTCCATTATCACATTGAATGTTTTTAGTTTTCCGTTCAAATTAGGTGCGTATGAATGCTCTAAAGGATAAAAGTGGAATAAACTTGAGACTTTTTAGATAACGGAAATGTCCCAAAAAATTAGAATAATCATTCAAAAATAACACATAATAACGGTGGTCCAAAGAGCTCAAAACGGGAGATGTTCACAAATCACTATGAATAATATCAAATGGCAACAAAGTACTAGAATTGGAGGAAACAAACAATAATTTAACATGTTTCTCAAGCGGACAAGAAGGAAAAACATTAGTACTACACGTACTATTACACTCAATAAATTTATTATTTTTAAGAGAGGAAAGAACAGACGTTCCCGGATGACCCAAACACGCATGCCATAAGGAAGGTGCTAAGGCGACAAACGTTGACTTGTTTAGTGGTGGTGGTGGAGGTGGTGATGGGATAGAGCTCGCCCCGACTATCACATCTCATTAGAGGTATCCCTGTCGAGAAATCCTCACAGAAAATCCAAAAGGATCAAGTTAACAGAAATTCAATTATCAGTTATAAATTTCCGAACATACACCAAATGTTTAATTAAGTTAGGAGCATGAAAGACATTTTTCAAGGCTAAGGGTGGATTCGGGGGAGATAAATTTGTGTGAACATAACGACGAATTGGAATTGAATTACCATTATCAATAATTATGCCACGATTTTTACTCAAATTAAAATAAGACAAGAAATTACCTAGTGCGGACGTCATGTGAGAAGTAGCACCGGTGTCCATGTACCAATTTGTATTCGGAGGATTTAACCGAAGTGTATGCATTACCGCCTTGATATCCGTGTGGGTCGGGGCTGCTGCTGGGCTCGCAGCAGCGAATGCCTACTATGGTCGAGGCCCAAGCAGGCCAGGCTGTTGCCAGGTCGTGTAATTATGAGGCCTAGGTTGTTGCTACCTCTGCTGTCCATTGGGCCTGGCCTAAGTTGAAATTGGAACGGGAACTGGGCAGCGCGACATGGGCCACTACCCATTGGATTTGACTTCAAGAACATGGATTCGAGTCTCCATTTCTGTTTTTCTTTTTTCTTCTTCTTTATTTCTTAAAGTAATATATATTTCTTAAACATTTATTCTGTTAACTACCCCCATGATAAAAAAGAGTGTTCACTTAGTCTTTATTTTTTGAATAAAAAAGAGCATTTACTTATCAAATCAAGAAAAAATTAACATTACTTTTCCAGATTTGCCTTTATTAAGTGTTGAGTGACCAAATCACAATACTTATTTAAATTTAGTCAAATTATCTATTTTTGCCTATAAGTTAGTATTTTCTTAAAGGATGTGCAAATGACTAAGTGAACATTATTTTTTATCCGAATGAGGTATTTAACATTTGTTAGGTTAAATGATCAAAATCACACACTTAAATTAATTGAAAATTAAATGTACTTCATCAAATAACACAAGGATAAAAATCGAAATAAGTCAACAACTCATTAATCAAAAATGTTATTTGTCCTTCTAAGAATTATTCAGTTCCCTATGAAGCATGTGTCTCTTGGTGAATCGGTTCACAATGGTTCAAATAAAATCATACTTTCCATAGATACAAGATAGACCATAGGGTATCCTCCTGACCATCCTAATGCAAATCAAAGCTAACAAGATAATAGGTTCAATCAACAAGACATGTTCAAACAAAAATTAGAAAGAGGAGGAGGATTTGGTGCATATAATGCACACAATGCAATTTATGAACAGTTCATCTCAAGGGACATAGGGTACTCATCATGCTAACCATACATTGCCTCCACAAGTTAAGTACAATTAGTATCTTGCTTATCCTGCATCGCTCAGTGTAGAACAAGTAGTTGTTGAATGTATTTTATACACTCTTTTGAGTCCTTTTTAGCTAAGTATTTTCCTCTTTTCGTTTGTATTTAGTAGAGTATTAGGTTTGTTTGTCTTTATTTTGGGCTACAGCGGTCCTAAAGGAGGAAATGCATAATTGAGAATGAAAAGAGCTTAATTGAGATGAAATTGCACAAGCAAAACCCAAAAAATGAAGCCTAAAAAGTCCCGAGAAGAATAGAAGAAAATCAGACGAAATCTGGAATTTTTCGCTGACAGCGCCATGGCGCCAAAATACAGGGCCACGGCGCTGAAACTTTAGAGAGTCAAGGAATTTCAATGTGGCGCCAGAGGCTACTGGCCAGCGACGCTGGAATTTTCTTCTTACCGAATTTGACACCGTTTTTAGGGTCCGAAAGGCAACTTTTCTCAGCTATAAAATCCCTAAACCCTAACCTTATTTCATTCATCCTATAACATGCTTTGGAGGAGGCAAAGGAGGCAAGAGCAAGATTAGAGACATCAATTTGTTCAAGTTCTTTTCTTTCCGTTATTTTATTTCAGTTTATGTTGGATTGTAATTTAGTTCTTGACATGACAATATTTAGGAGCTAATCATTTTAGTAGGGTTTTCCGTCGAATCTTCTTGAAACTCTTTCATATAGTTAATGCATAGTTATTGATTTCTTTTTCAGTATATTAAGATCTATTCAATATTATATTGATTGCTTGATAATTAACTGGCTTTTAATTATCATAACTTATATGATATCGAATCGAGACCCAAGAGGGGAGATTTGAATATGCTATAATTGTCTAGACATAGGTTAAAATCGTGGATGAAAGTACCCTGATACTTGTGTAGTAATTAAGGTTATTGTTCTTAATCCTCCTGTGTGGTAAAATCTATCATAGAAATATAGAAGATTTCTGCACAAGGTTGAGCTCTTGTATGTACTAACCGGAATATAATGACAGATTAGTTAACATGCTATATTAATAAGAAGAAGAATCATTAGCATTGCATTGACAAGTGAAAGAGTGAATAGTTGAGGAGATTGAAAGCCCAATTTCATTTATAACTGTTATAAACACAAAGTATTATAATCTTTAGTTTATTTTCATTACTTAGTCATAAATCCAAACTAAAGAACGATTGCCAAATAAATACCATAGAATAGATAACCGATACTTAATAGTGGACGATAAACTCGGTCTTACAGATCTTTATTACTTGAACGATACGTACACTTACGTAAGCATGTAGAAATATCGCAATAAGTTTTTGGCACCGTTGTCGGGGACTGACGTACTGTTAATATCGATTTATCTATTCTTATTTCTAATTTGGTTTTTTATTTTCTGTTTTTTTTTAATTTTACTTTAGAATGTTTTGTCGTGATCTGTTTGTTGTTTTTGATCAATTTCAGGAAACTTAGTTTATGCGAAGTAGGAGAGGCGCAGACACTCTTATCCCTTTGAACCCTGAAATTGAAAGATTGTGCATATAGAACATGAAAGACAAAAAGATTTCTGATTCTTTAGCAATGGGAGATCAGTGAAACAACAATTTGGTGAATGATGAGTTACCGTCTGTCTTAAGACAAGTCCCTGCAGAAAGGAGCTTGGGGGACTGTGTGTTGCCTACAATCACAGGGGTGAAGACTTGCATCAGGCTTCCAGCTGTTGAATCCAATAATTTTAAAATCAAATCAGCCATATTGCACATGGTTCAAGGCTCAGTTCAGTTTGGGGGATTAGCGTTTGAAGATCCCCATATGCATCTAGCAAATTTTCTGGAACTGTGTGCAACTTTCAAATATAATGGTGTTACTGATGATGCCATTCGGTTGAGACTCTTCTCGTTCTCACTCAGGGATAGAGCAAAGTGCTGGCTGAACTCACTACAAGCGAACTCCATCACTACATGGCAAGACTTAGCCCAGAAGTTTCTTGTCAAGTTCTTCCCTCCAGCAAATGCAGCAAAGCTCAGAGGAGAGCTAAATAATTTCTATCAGCTGGAGGGAGAATCACTATATGATGCATGAGAGCGGTTTAAAGATTTACAGAGAAAGTGCCCACATCATGGGATTGAAAAGTGGATGCTAGTCCACATATTTTATAATGGGCTGTGTGGTACAACTCACACCATTATTGATGCTGCAGCAGAAGGGACGTTCATGAGAAAGAGTGTCAATGAGGCACATGATCTGCTAGAAGACATGACTACAAACAACCATCAGGTGGCCGATGAGAGAGCAATGAACAGCAGGAAAGTGGTTGGGATTCATGAGTTGGATGCTATCACTGCATTGACTGCACAGGTAGCCACTTTGACAAAGCAGATACAGCAGAGTACCATGTCAGTTAAAGCGGTTCAGACACCAGTGAGTTGCGAAATTTGTGGGGGTCCCCATACTTTTGATAGGTGTACAATAGTAGACCCAAATAATGTGCCTATGGAGCAGGTTCAGGCAGTGGGGAATTTTCAGAAGCCCTACAACAATGCATTCTTCAACACATATAATTCGGGGTGGAGAAATCACCCAATTTTTTCATGAAAGAATGAACAAGGACAACAACCACAATTTAAGGCCTCGTCCTCACAGCAGTTCAGCCACCAGCCCTATAAGAGAGGCCAGATAACATAAAAGCAGCACTGTTGATCTTGGCCAACTCTCAGACTCAATTCATGACGGAAACCAGGTCATCACTTTCATCCATGGCCAATACTCAGACAAAATTTATGGCAGAGACCACCCATTTCATGACCGAAACAAGATCATCCATAAGGAATCTGGAAACACAGATGGGACAGCTAGCACACACACTGAACAATAGAGAGAAAGGGAATCTTCCCAGCAATACTATGATGAACCCAAGAGAACAGTGCCAGACAATCAACTTAAGAAGTGATAGGCAATTAGAGCAGGTTGCAGCCCAACCAGTGATGGAGAAGGAGAATGATGTGGAGAAGACAACGAATGCAGAAAAGGAGAGGGTTACTGATGACCGCCCTATTATAGAAAAGGCTCCACCAGCAGTTATGAGGGATTATACAGACAAAATTCCTTACCCTCAAAGATGCATAAGAAGGTCTTGGATAAGCAGTTTTCGAAATTTTTGGAGGTATTCAAAAAATTGCATATCAATCTTCCATTCATTGAGGCCTTGGAGCAAATGCCAGCATATGTGAAGTTTATGAAAGACATTCTTTTTTTTAAAAAAATCTGACAGATTATGAGACAGTGATGCTAACAGAAGAGTGCAGTGCCATCTTGCAGAAGAAATTTCCCCCAAAGTTGAACGATCCAGAGAGTTTCACCTTACCTTGCACCATAGGGAATGTTACATGTAAAAGGGTTTTATGTGATTTGGGGGCGAGTATCAATCTTATGCCCCTCTCTGTGTTCAAAAGACTTGGTTTGGGGGAAGCAAGGCCAACAACAATGACTTTGCAGCTAGCAGATCGCTCAGTCGTACATCCCCGAGGAATAATTGAAGACGTCTTGGTGCAAGTGGGTAAATTACCTTCATGCTAATTTACTCATTCTTGATATGGAGGAAGATGACAACATGCCCATGATCTTTGGGAGACCATTTCTAGCCACAGGGAGGGCACTTATTGATGTTGAAAAGGGAGAGTTGAAGCTCAGAGTTCAAGATGAGGAGATGACCTTCAAAGTTCTCAAGCCACCCACCGAACCTCAAGTCAATGATAGATGCTTTTCTATTGGAATAGTTGACAAGGTTGTGTCTAAGCAAATCCTTACAAGCACTGATGCTCGTGGGGTACCACCAAAGCAACATGAAGAACCGAGGGTAAGACTTCTGAACTAGAAATTGATGAAAACGAATTGAACTCCTCTGAAATCAGCACTGTGAACAAGAAAAGGAGGAGGAGAAAGAGAATGGTGCTAAAATGGATATGCGGAAGAGATACTCTACCCCCGTGATTTAGTAAGTAACCTGCGACCGGCTAAAAGACGTTAAAGACAACGCTACTTGGGAGACAATCCAATGTTTTTAATTATGTTATTTTAATATTTATTTTAGTTATTTTATTTTATCTTGAACAGTCTCACGATCTGGTATGTGTAGTGTTTTTGGATGACAGATAAAGGCAGGAACTGACCCTGAGCAGAAAAAGGATCAAAAATGCTGGAAAGGGAAAAATTGGCAACAGAGTCGCGGTGCCAACGTGCAGGGCCGCGTCGCCAATAGTTCAGAGAAGTCCCATGACTGTGTAATTTCCAGAATTTCCTCCTAGACCTCCGTTATGACTGTTGTGTTGTGTCAGTAAGTTGTCCCTTTATTTTTAGTCTTCACACATTGGGGACAATGTGTCAATTAAGTTTGGGGGTGTCTTACATTATTTTGTTGTGAGTCTTGTTTTTGATTTATTTGTTTTTATTTGTTTTATAAGTCAAATTTTGTGTTATGGATCAAGCATGTTGTAGTTGCTAAAGATATTGAGTGGATAAAGTGAGATAATATAATGAATTAAAAGCAAAATCTGTGTGCTTAAGTTAGATATGTCAAAAATTTAGGACATCTGATTATTTAGGATATTTGTGTTTAGCCTTTGTGTGTCAATTGTGGAAAGAAATGTTGAAAATGTCTAGAAAATCTGTTTGCTTGTTATTTGAGGCGAAATAGTTAAGATGTACATGTTTAGGGAGATAATTCAGACATTTTTTTGTTAGCCTTTCTAACCATTCATTACCTACCCCGACATAAATTGTATCACTTGTCAGTCCCTTTGAGCCTAAAATAATATCTTTGTTTGACACCCTATGATTCATTTGATTGTGCCATAGAATGGAAAAGTATTGGAATGAGAAGTGTTGAAAAAGAGATAAAAAAAGAATGAAAATTTGATGCACTCAATGAAAAATATGCAAAAGCTTAAGTTTGGGGGTGCCTGTTATTTATAATGTATTTCATTCTCTCAAAAGAAAAGATGGGAGAAAATAGGTATGAAATTAAAAAAAAGTCAAAAAAAGGAAAAAGAAGTTGAATGAAAAATGTTTATGGTATGTAATTGAGCCTAAATGCCTACTTTTATTTACCACATCCTAAGCCTACATTACAATCTTTGAAAGTCCTGATGATCTCTAATATGTATGTCTATGATTAGTGGAGAATAACAATTAAACAGGTCTATATCATTTTGGAAAAGATGGAATGAAATTGACATGCATATGTTAGGTGTTTATGTGTCCATTGATTATGATATAATTGAATTTGCGAAATATCTAACTTGAAATTCTAGATTGCTGAAAAATCATGTTATATATGTTCTAACATATTATCCCAACTTTCACCCATGATTTTAAAGAAGCGTTGCTATAACTACCTGATCCATTTCATAGAGTCTTTATTTTTATTTTTGTTTTTGTTTAGTGCTTTACTCGAGGGAGAGTAAAGTGTAAGTTTGGGGGTGTTTGTTGAGTGCATTTTATACACTCTTTTGAGTCATTTTTAGCTAAGTATTTCCCTCTTTTCGTTTGTATTTAGTAGAGTATTAGGTTTGTTTGTTTTTCTTTTGAGTCACAACGGTCTTAAAGGATAAAATACAGAATTGAGGATGAAAAGAGCTTAATTGAGATGAAATTGCACAAGCAAAGCCCAAGAAATGAAGCCTAAGAAGAATAGAAGAAAAATCAGACGAAATCAAATTTACGACAGTACATGGCGCTAAATGCAGGCCACGGAGTGAAACTTGAGTCAGTAGGACTTTTAGCGCCGTGGCGCCAGCCTGCAGGGCCACGGCGCCGACGCGGAATTTTCATTTCTGGGCCGAATTTGACAACGTTTTTAGGGTCAGAAAGGCAACTTTGCTCAGCTATAAAATCTCTAAACCCTGTCTTTATTTCATTCATCCTATAACATACTAAGGAGGAGGCAAAGGAGGCAAGAGCAAGGTTAGAGACATTAATTTGTTCAAGTTCTTTTCTTTCCGTTATTTTATTTCAGTTTATGTTGGATTGTAATTTAGTTCTTGACATGACAATGTTTAGGAGCTAATCACTTTAGTAGAGTTTTCTGTCGAATCTTCTTGAAACTCTTTCATATAGTTAATGCATAGTTATTGATTTCTTCTTCAGCATATTAAGATCTATTCAATATTGTATTGATTGCTTGATAATTAACTGGCTATTAATTGTCATAACTTAAATGATTTCGAATCGAGGCCCGAGAGGGGAGATTTGAATATGTTGTAATTATCTAGACATATGTTAAAATCGTAGACGAAAGTACTTCGATATTTGTGTAGTAATTAAGGTTATTGTTCTTAATTCTCTTGTGTGGTAAAATCTATCATAGAAATATAGAAGGTTGCTGTACAAGGTTGAGCTCTTGTATGTCCTAACCGGAATATAATGACAGATTAGTTAACCTTCTATCTTAATAAGAAGAAGAATCATTAGCATTGCATTGACAAGTGAAAGAGTGGATAGTTGAGGAGATTGAAAATCATATTTCCTTCATAACTGTTATAAACCCAAAGTATTATAATTTTTAGTTTATTTTCATTACTTAGTCATAAATCCAAACTAAAGAACGATTTCCAAATAGATACCATAGAATAGATAACCGATACTTAATAAACCAGTCTTTGTGGATGATAAACTCGTCTTACAGATCTTTATTACTTGAACGATACATACACTTGCGTAAGCATCTAGAAATATCGCAACAGTAGCATTATTTCAAGGGAGTGAAGGTCTACAGTTCACACCATCACAATATGCTGAGATCTGTCAGATGATAGAATAGAATCATGTGGCTAATACATCTGCTCATGCAAACATGACACACTCTGCAAACATGATAGGGACATGTAGTGCTTAACTAATCTCTAACAGCCCACCAGAGTGGATCATTGATTCAGGAGCAATGAATCACATGACTTCTAATTTAGAGTTGCTAGACAAACATACTGTTGACAGTCAATTTTGACCCGTTTTTCGTATTTGTTGCAATTTTATGTGTTTTAGGACACCGCATTTTAATCATCATTTTTTGCATTTTTATCTTTTTATTTTAAATTAAGCATTATGTCTTTGTTAATATTATGTTTCTATTATTACTACACCGTCGTTTATTTTAATAATATTTGCATCTCTTTAAATAATTAATTGACATCTCGTTTTAATTTTAATTAGACATTAAATATTTGTTAAATATTTTATTTTATTATTATTGCATCGACATTTGCATTTTAATAATTTTGTATCTTTTTAAATAATTTTTCTTTTAAATAATTAATTCGTTTTGCATTTTTATCAAATCAGTCAAGTCCGAGACACAATCCGGATCAGTCTAGTCCGCCAAAGTTGAGGCTCAAACCGAGGCCCAAAAAATAAGGCCCAATACACTTTCATCTTGTTTCCCCCTAAAACTCAAACCCTAACCTAAAATTCCCTATAAAATAAACACTCTCCCTTTCATTTTCAAGGGGGTTCAGCCGCATATCTTCATCTCTCTCCACTTTTTATTTTGAACTCCCCTCTTTCATTATGACACTCGCCAACCCGTCGACCTCACCTGCTCTCGTTGAACTCCCCCACACCCTGTATCCCTCTTTGTCGTCTCTGCCTCGCCGGAGCTGACCACCGGCGACTGACGGAGACGCTGGGTTCTCTTTTGTTGCTATTATATATTGTGATTTGTTTAACTGATTTTCTGATTTTGCGTCGCGTCTGGCCGAAATAAAAAAAAAACCGGCGACCTTGGTATTGCATTATTTTGGGGTTCGTCAGCTTGCTTTGTTTGTTGAGCAGATTGGGCATGATTTTGGTATTTAGCCGGAGTTAAAAACTCTGGCGGTAAACAATGTTCCGGCGAACTCGCTGTTGTTTCTACTGGTTTTTGGACCATTTTTGTCTTCTATATTGTTGTCACCACTTCTGATTATTGTTGGGACTAATTTCGCCCATTTTGTTATCGTTTAGACGTTGCTACTGATTTTTGACAATTTTGCCCTTTTATCTTTTATTAAACTGGTTGAACAGATACTACACTGTTGGTATATACTGGTTTGAACAAGATACTATACTTTGGCCAATGAAAAAGTTATCCGTCGATTTTTGAGGCCTCCACAGTTTGCAAAGACGGAAAATAAAATAAAATGAAGCTTTCTGGGCGTTGATGATTTTTTCTACTTGCACAGGATAACCAACATGCGCTGGCGGGGCGAATTTTCGCAGCCGGACTTGTTTAGGATGTCCCACTTTATTTTTATATATCTGAACCCTCCGTGTTTAAAACTATTAATGTTTTGGCGCGAATTTGAAGGTTTTATTTATTTTATTATTTCTAACAATATTGGCCGATGAAGGAATCTCCGTCTGATTTTCAAGGCCTCCCCTGTACAAAAGACGGATTTATTTTTGGCTTTACTTATTAATTCTCGTCATTGCTTTAAAATTATTTATTCTATTACTAATATTTTTACTAAGTGTTTATGCAGGTACCCAGAGATAATCTTGTGCAGAAGGCCTAAAAAGGGCTAAAAGATATCCCGGAGTTTTATTCGATTTTAGCTTTCTTGTTCTGTATTGCATTCCATTGTAATTGTAAATTATGAAAACTGCTTAGAATATGTAGAATAAAAATGCAATAAATAATTAACCTAGGTTTGGACGAATAACCGCAAGTTAGCGGATCTTAAAGGATGTCTAACCCCTTTCCTTTAGGATAATAAAGAACCCTGATCCAGAATCTCATTAATTTCGCAGACCATTAAATGGAGATTAATTGCAGTATTTTTATTGTAATAAATCAAGTGTCCTCAGTCCCTTAACTAATTAGGTGTCGACTCCTCAAAATCAGCATTATTGCTCCATCTAGGGAACCGCGCCAAAAAACAACGTTGCAGATACCGTTCAGACCCCGAGGTAAAAAACGGGCGCGACACATACTATACCAAAACCTGACATAGAAAAGAAAGGAGTACTTCCTGATGGAGGTGTCACTTTTGTTGAACATACTGGCACAAGTGTTATATCTTCTAGAAGTAGTATTCATAATGTGTTTCATATACCTTCCTTTAAATTCAACTTGTTATCAGTGTCAAAACTGACTAGGTAACTGAATTGCTTAGTCAAGTTTTTTCCTTGACTTTGTTGTTTTTCAGGATCTCTTCATTGAGAAGGTAAAGGAGATTGATAAAGAAGTTACTATCTCATAAAGTCAAAAAAACTCTTACCAAAGAACAAATTATTTGATGTGGTCTATATACTACGAGTGAATCTGTTACCGATGTTGATATCAATTTGTGGCACCAAAGTATGGGACATAGTTCTGCTAGCACTTTAACATAAATTGTTTTCTTCAAAGTCTTCTAGTATTACAAGTTCAATAAATAATTGCATTGTGTGCCCTTATGCAAGGCAAATTAGATTGTCATTTTCTAAGAGTACAACTATTAGTTCAAAATCATTTGAGCTTGTACATATAGATGTTTGGGGATTTTATAAAATTGCTACACTTGGTTTTAAGTTCTTCTTGACTATTGTGGATGATTTTTCTATATTCACTTGGGTGTTCTTGTTAAGAATGAAGTCAGATGTTCATTTGCATATCAAAAAAAATTTGCCACTCATTAAAAACTAGCATGATATCCATGTCAAGGTTATAAGAACTGATAACGAAACATAATTTGTTAACTCGTTATGTGGTCCATTGTTTACTAATTTAGAAATTATTCATCAAAAGTCTTGTTCTTATACTTCATACCAAAATGGAGTAGCTAAAAGAAAACATAGACATATTTTTGAAATTACTAGAGTAATAAGTTTTCAGGCTCATACTCCAGCCAGATTTTGGAGACACTGTTCAAGAAGCAATATATATTATTAATAGACTTCCTTCAAGTATAATCAGTAATTCGTCTCCTTATGAAAAGCTAAATCAAAGAAAACCTTCACTTATACATTTGAGAGTGTTAGGGTGTCTATGCTTTGCAAAAGTGCTACATCAAGCAGACAAGTTACAGTCTAGAAGCAGAGAATTCATTCTCATGGGGTACTCTGAAACTCAAAAAGGTTATATATTGTATGATTTTAAGAACAAGTATTTTTTGTGCACAGAAATGTAATGTTCAAGAAAGACATATTTCACTTCACTACTCTTAACACTAGTTCTACTACACTATTTCCCTCATCTACACCAACTGATGACAACATTATTACAGATATACACTTGTCTACTAATCGTGTTCCAAGTGCAGATTAAGTTTCACAAAGAAATGCAGGTGAAACAAGCACATCATGTATAGAAAAGGCTAGACAAGAAGTGAATAGTACTCAACATCAAGATCTCATCCAAGGTGAAGTAAAAGCACCATTGAAGAGCCAAATACAGCTCAACAATAACAACAAGGGAAAGTACAAGGTGGAGATCCACATGTAGTTCAACAACACCAGTCAAGAACTCAACCAACTAGAGAAAAACATCCACCATGTTGGATGAAAGAGTTTGTATCTTTGAATGTTCATAATAACATTCCTTATGCACTGTCTAACTACATTATTTATGATCATTTTTCATCTAACTATCAAGCATTTATTTCGGCCATATCAACTATTACTGAACCAACTACTTATGCAGATGTAATAAAAGATTCAAGGTGGGTTGAAGTCATGCAAGCAGAAGTGGATGCACTTGAGCAAAATAATAATTGATTAGACATTGTATTTACTGTTAAGAGTCCTCAGCCCGTGAATTGTGGATTCGTTTGGAGGAAATTTTTCAGGATAACAAGCACACTCGTGCTGTGTATTTGAAAGACCAGTTTAACAATACACGTCTTGAAATTTTTTCCAACATGACTGAGTACTGCAAACAGTTAAAACTTGTGGCGGATCAACTCTCCAACGTCGGCACGCCTATCTCAAAAACTAAAATGGTGTTACAATTGATTGCAGGCCTTCCCAAAGGCGAATATGATACTTTGGCCACCATGATTCAACAGGTGGATCCGTTACCCAGTTTTAACAAAGCTCGCTCGCAGTTGTTGCTCGAAGAAACCCGTCGTGCTAAGCAAGATGAGCAAAATCAGAAGGCGTTAGCTGTTGAAACGCAATGCCAAGACCAAACAACATCGGAAAATTCTCAACAGCAGGAGTGGCAAGGCCGCGGCGGCTTAGGAGGACGTGGTCGTGAAGGTCAGTCGCGCGGTCGGCGAACAAAGAACGGCAACAACACGATTAGAAGAATACTGGGTCACACTCAACGATGCAGTACGGCAGATGCCGCGGCCGCGGCACAATTTAGTACCAGCCTTCAACCAAAGATGCTCAGCGGTTGTTAGGCCCAACTCCATCCCCTCGGCTAGCTCAGTACCCGCAGCAAGCCCACTTCATGCAAGGCCAGTTCCAGCAGCCCGCATCCGGCATGGCCTCCACTGATTTGGGTCAGGCTTTCAGCAGCCTCAATCTGCAACAACCGAACAACAATTGGTATATGGACTCCGGCACCACATCTCACCTCACCCGGTCTGCATGTAATATTCCCAAACTGTTCAGTTTAAAACATCCACAATTTATTACAGTTGGCAATGGTCACCGCATTCCAATAAAGGGCAATGGTACATCCTACACACAACCTCCTCATCCACCATTATCCCTTAAGAATGTCCTATATGCCCCACACATCATTAAGAACCTAATTTCTGGCTGCCAATTTACTCGTAATAACTCTATCTCTGTTGACTTTGACCCTTTTGGTTTCACTATGAATGATCTTCATACGGGGACACCTCTTACGAGATGCAATAGCACGGGGGATCTCTATCCATTCCCATCCACCCCCGCTGTCGGATCTTGCTCTTCCATCTTTCTAGCGACTATTTCTCCATACACGTGGCATAATAAGCTTGGTCATCCAGGCGCCCCAATTTTTTATTTTCTTAGAGGCAATAATTTCATTACTTATATAATGGGAAACTTGCCCATCAATGTGTTTCTTGTTTTTTAGGCAAACATACTCATCTTCCATTTAAATCATCTACTAGTGTTACCTTTGCATCATTCGATATTATACATGCCGACTTATAGACTTCTCGTATTGCTAGTTCCCTCGGTCATAAATATTATCTTGTCTTACTAGATGATTTTTCTCACTATATTTGGTTATATCCTCTCAAATTTAAATTGGAAGTGTTTACCAAGTTTCTTGAGTTTTGCATGTTCATTCAAACACAATTTGAAAAAGGTATAAAATCATTTCAGTGCGATAATGGTCGTGAATTCAATAACTCTATGTTTCACCGCTTTTGCACAAATAATGGCATGATTTTTTATTTCTCCTGCCCTCACACTTCCCCACAAAATGGTAAAGCTGAACGAATCATTCGCACCATTAACAATATGATTCACACTCTATTGATTCATGCCTCCTTCCCTCTGTCCTTCTGGGTATATGCTGCTAAGTTGTCAGAATATATTCTAAATATTCTCCCAACTAGCACCCTTCACAATATGACCCCTACCGAAATCTTCTATCGCAGAGTCCCCTTTTACGATCATTTACGGATATTCCGTTGTCTATGTTATCATAACCTTGCCTCTACCGCCCCTCACAAACTAGCTTCCCGGAACACTACATGTGTCTACCTAGGCTTCCCGCTGAACCATAGGGGCTATCTTTGTTATGACTTGTCCACTCGTCAAATCCACATTTCCCGTCACGTCACATTCGACGAGACCACATTCTCATTTTTGAATCTTCAAAAATTCCAAAAATAGGATTACTCATTTCTTGACGAGCCTGTCATCCTTCCCATCATTCTCAGTCAACTATAGTCATCACCGTCGTCAGCGCCGCGTCCCATCATTGAGGCCCCGCGGCGCCAACCTTTTAGTGACCAAAGTGTTTTCATACTGTCGTCAGCGCCGCGACCCTTCCCATATCCGACCTTACTATCAGTCTCAGATCCCACCACTCAGCCGTCGCAGCCATCCACTGTCCCCACTCACCAAATAGAAACTCGTGCCAAACATGAGATTTTCAAACCCAAAATCCAATTTAACTTGTCTTCCCCCTCTCTCTCGGATTCCTCACAGCCGCGGCGCCACCCTCCCAAATCTAGGGTTCTTTCCTTTTCTCATACACTATCATGACTCCTCCTACAACTCCTACAGCCTCCTCCTCCACCGTTATCACTCCCGAAAAAATGAAACTATCTTTTCACACAGCCCTAACCTTTAGCAACATCAAGAACTGTCTTCCCATACTTCTTGATCAGGAAAACGGTCTGTTTCGCATTCATGCATGTGTCTATAACGTGCTTAATCATATTGATAACGTTATTCATCGCCCCCCGGAGGTTGGTGATTCCACATGGCTTCGTCTCGACGCCGTCACCAAACAGTGAATATATGGTAGTATTTCTCAGGATCTACTTCTTACATGGTATCAAAGTCAGGCCCATTCTAATTCTTTATTCACTGATGTTGGGTCCCCAAATTATATTATACACGCTTCAGTTAACGGGGTCTGGGCGTGCGGGAGAGTGTTAAGTGTCCCACATCGGTAATGGAAAGGGAACATGAACTCCTTATATGGATTGGACAATCATCACTCTACAAGTTAGCTTTTGGGGTTGAGTTAGGCCCAAGATCCATTCTTACATATACCCTAGTTAGTTAATTGGTTAAACCAACTATAAATATAGTTCATCCATGTAACTAACTAATTAATTGAATATACTCTCTCTATGTTAACGGTAACATGATTTCTTCTCCACCTTATCTCTTCTTCCATTCTCTTCCTCTTATTCAATTCTAGAATCAAGTTCCATTAATGAATCGTGAACATCTTCATTTATAGAACTCAAATGCACCAAATACTTGAAGTTATGAGTTTCTTCCATGATAGATTTTCGTAGGCCCTCCATGACTTGCATGCATAGTAGACATCTCCGTAAAAAGAAAAACATGATTACTTCTTCGTGCATGATGTCTATTATTGATTAATCATTCTTTATTAGCAAAATACACCATTTTGAGGTCCTCAAATTCAGGACTATAATTTATTGACGATGTATTAGTGGTTATCAACTGTAGTGAGCACACATTCAATAATAGGCCTAATACATAAATAAGCCCTCAAACTTAGTCTCATTTTTTTTTTAAGTATGTCCTCCAATTTTGAGTGTGCACAATTAGACACCTCAACTTGCATCCACTTTATCAGTTTAACACTTTAACTTATAAAATAATCATCTAGACACCTGCAAAATTTATGTGTCACGTCAGTGTCATGTAACATTTGTATTTACATGTTCAACTTTTTATAAATTGAGATGTCTACTTGTGTTTAACCAAAGTTTGAGGGCATACTTAAATAATGAATCGAAGTTTAAGGGTTTATTTATGTATTGTGTCTTAAGAATATATTTCTAATCATACTTTTTAATTTCTAATATCTTTGTTTATTATTTTGGTTGAATATTTTTTTTCCCACTTCATCACGTGCTTTATTATTCAAAATAGTACCAAAAATTCCATACATCTAAGTGGCTAGAATCAAGAGTCTCATCTAGATGGAGTGACAATTTAATAAGTACCTTCTTTAGTTAAAATTTCTTCAATAAGATACAAGTCATATATTAGGCACTTCAATTTGTCGTTTTATCTTTTTGCGTATGTATTGTATCTTTATATAATTCTTCAATGTGAACTCTCTTTATAATAGCAATTGTCTTGTCATCCCATTTTGCTTTCTCCGCCTGCCCTTCTAGACTCTATAACTAAAAAGCAAATCCCCCTTTTCCCTAATTAAGCTTTACCTTCTCTTGTTTTTGATCTTCTAGAAGTCAAATAATCATCAACTAAATATTAATTAATTACTAGTCTTGTTGCTAAACTCTCTAGATCTTCATATACATATAAGCGTCAATCTTAGCTTCTTTCTTCTCACCAAGTTGTTTCAAGAGAAAAAAGAAGAATATTCAATTCATATCGTTAGACTCCAACTTATTTGAGATTGATCAGGGCAAATATTCTTGTTATATTGAAAGAGAAAAAGATGGAACTAAACAAGTTTACAAATGTAGATCAAGAAGAAGAAGAAGATAGTCTTTCTTTTCGTGACCTTCCCATATATAGCAATGCTAAAGAATGGGAAAACTACAATTCAAGTGAATCACAAAGCTCCAACAGTTCTCAAGAGGAAGGTTTGTTTGAGTTCTTCAATCAAGAATGGATCAAGAATCAAGTTTCCCATCATCAAGATATAATTTTTTGTGGAAAAACCATAAAAAATTCTGATCCCCAAAAGCTCAAAAACAATAAAAGAATAGGTGATTATATCACATTTTTCCAAGGTAATAAGAAGGGGTTGAGATCATGGTACTTGTTATTATTTGGAATATCAAGATCATTTTCACAAGAGATGGAATTAAGAGACCTCAAGAGAAGACAAAGTAATAACAAAGTTTCATCACCTTCTTCATTTCATTTTAGAAAAATTAATGATGAGAAAGTGAGTGTAATTAGTGGTAGTAATAATAAGGGCAAAGGCAAGGGATTATGGTGGCTAATAAAAAAATTGAGTTGTAGTGACCACTCTTATCATGCACAGGCAATGGTGAAGGCATCCATTAGTTACATTCCGCAAGTCATGTGACAAGAACATAGAAGCTATGTAGTTTAGTGGCATTGGTGAAAGTTTTTCATAGTAATTGTGTGTTACAACTTTTATTGTCCGGTTGTGTGTTTAATTTTCTCAATGACTTTTCAAAAAAAAATCACCTAGGTGAGAGTTTTTCATATAAATATAAAATATTTCATTGTGTGTTCAATTTTTACTGTCTAACGTGTACAATTCTTACTAATCTCCTCTATATTTTCCAGTATATGTGTAAATATTTCATACTCTCTCTATCCTAATTTATGTGGCACTATTTGACCGGGCACAAAATTTAAAAAATAAGGAAAGACTTTGTTATATTTATCAAATTGTCCTTACTTTAGTGTCTATTTTTATTGATTTTTCTTCATTATATATATATATATATAAATTAAGTGGGATCCAACAAGAATAAAATAGAGATGATGTCATTAAATAGTTGCAAAATAAGAAAATGTGACATTCATTTTACGAAAGATTAAAAAGAAAATGGTATCACATAAATAAGACGACGAGAATATAATAGTTGTGTGTTCAGTTCTCACTATTTAGCCACGTGTTCAAATCTCATGGTCTCTCTCTTCTTCTTCTTTTTTCACTCTCTTGATTAGGGCCGTTATCGGTCTGGATACTCCTGATAATTACTCGAGAATTGGACCGATAAATTCGGACCGATACTTTGATCAAAATCTTATCGGTCCGGATACGAGTATCAGAAAATTACCTGGACCGATAAGAAGCTGTCCAGAACGGTAAAATACCGGTAATTACCCTACTGACCACCAACAACGGCTAGCCCAACCCCTTCACAAATTTCTAATTATATTTAATTGTAATATTCCCTAATGTTGGACTATGTTACATGTTTTAAGAATATATGTGATGTAGACTTTATGTTTTAATTTGAAAGTAAAGTAGTTGTAAATTGGTGAAACCTTAAATGGTCATAACTCTGCGCTCGGACGTTCGTTTCACCTAAATTGTTTTTTGATTCCGCGTATTTTTTCAAGACGGAGACGGATCAAACTGCCACAGGAGGTTTGGAAACACCAATTTCTCCAAAAACATCTGTCTTGCCAATCAATTTCGCTTTTCTCCCAAATTGTTACGTTTTTTCCCTTTTCAAAGCTAAATATCTCGCGATATACAATTGATTTCAACGTTCAAATTTCGTGGTAATGTGTCAGAGAATGTCACTTTCAATATTGGAAATTCAATTTAAAAAAAAAAGGAACCCGATCCGAAAAAATCTTACCGGTCCGGGCCGAGAACCGGGCCGATAAGATTTCGGTCCTGTCCCGAATCTCGACTCAGGACCGAAACCTTATCGGTCCGATTCTCGGTCCAGATCTGTCGATGCCCGAACCGGACCGATAACAACCCTACTCTTGATGCTTCAATATTAGAAGAGTTGGTTTTTTATTTTAAAGCATGCATCTTCCTTCTTAACCTAAAATTAAAGTTAGTAATTTTATGGCGAGTGAGGTGATTTACGTATGTGTAGCACGGGCGCCTAAGAATTTTTGTTTTTTCATTTCCTCTCCCGCTTGTAGTTACTTTCAATTTGTTGGCATTAACGTGTTTTGCTGATTAGTTTTGATAATTGACAAAATGAGTATATAAAATGCAAGTCTAGATATATGTGATAAGTGAACTAAGTTATTCAAATCACTCAAATATTAATAGAGATTCCAAACACAAGGAAATGTCTGAAAGGGTAAGAATGCACATGATAAATAGAATGGGTCTAAAGACATACTCTATTGTAAGGAGGTTGCAGACATAGCAACGTATGAAGCATGTCCTAGCAGTAGATGAATTAGATTGGTAATAGATTTCCACATTGGTGACAAATTGAATGGACCAGGTCCATGAAAGTGTTTCATCACAACAGATGTAGATGATACAAATGAAGGAGAAATGAATCAACCAAAAGATAGTAGCTCAATGTACAAATAATAAGCATGCAAACTTGATCTACCTTAAAGGATCGACATGTGCAATGGTTGAATGAACCATTTCTTTAGAGTTAATATATCAGATCAGATGCAGTATATAGCTGAATGAATCGAGCTCAGAGATCAGTGGACGAGAAACAGACATAGAGCAACACATGATGAATGAAACATATATCCAATATGTTCCATCAAACAATCTCAGAAGCAGATCAAAGCTAGCTACAAAATGTATGAATATGAGATTAATGGAACAAGTATTTGAACATGTCCCAGCTTAGAACAGTCATAAGATTCAGAGGCTGGGTACCAGGCGCTTGGACCAGGTTCAAGAACATATTCCAAATAAATCCTGCAACGACTAGGATTTGTGATATTTTATGGGTAAATACTTGTAGTACAAGGCGATAAAATTCAGTGCTATACTTATCAGGATTTCGCACCATACTTATCGAGATATTTCAAAATCCTACAAAGAAACTAACTATGCGAGAAGGTGTAAGAATCTTAATCTACATCAAATCTTATTCTATCTTGATTGGTCATATCAAGTAGGGTTTAGATCAATCGCAGTGATGAAGTCCAAGAGCTATATATATCAAGTCTTGCCATGAAGAACATTGAACACTCATAAAGAGAGAAATAGAATAATTGAGCAAAGACTTTCTATGCTATACTGAGAGTTTTGATTCAAAAAGTGCTACCCTAATATATCGAAACAAATTGAAGAAGTTGTGTTACAACGTTTATATTTACAGTTCTCGAGTCTAGATTTATGTATTGTTACACCTCGTAAGTTAAGAGGATAATTAAGAACGTCATTAAGGAAGTAAGATTCGGATATTGAATATAAAGGATACTTACAAATGTTAATACGGAAAATTAGTGCATAAACATATATTATCCCGGAATAGTTTTTGAGTACTATACATGTGACGATAAGAATTAATACTCAATAGTCGAATTTGTTCCACTGGAGTTATGAAATAGTATTGTATTATAAAATTATGACATTAAGGATACGAGGTCTTGTGAGATTTTCAAGATTTAAAGAGAGTGAGACATAAGGTTGATTAATTGTGAGAAGTGGATCAAATTGCAAATAGATGTTCAGATTTCCGAGTCCCTAAAAACTCTTTTAAACCCTTTTATTCTCCCATTTAGAATTTAAAAGCAAATAAAAAATAAAAAATGCACACATATGAAATGAAATCGTCACTGATACCGTGAGAGATAAGTGTTTCCGATTTGCACACGCATTTTTGGCCGACTCAGCGCCCAACGGACGGGGCTTATACCATTAGCTTCGTCTTGTCGAGCCCGTCATTTTCATACCAACCATGACCCTTAATTCTTCCTATATCGCGACGATTTCAGATCGAAAAATCACCACGGCTCGCTTTTTACAAATTCCGGTCGCCTGAGTTGAAATCGACATCGAAGGGATATACCATTGTTACCGCCATCTCACAACGGTAATTTTGGTACCAACGTCGTCCGTCGACTCATCCCCTAGAGGTCCGACGACCAAATCGCGATTTGGACAAACCCACCGCCGTTTCTCAAATTCCGGTGGTTTTAGGCGTCGGGACGGGTACCAATCAACTCGCTTTGAGCCATACTACCATAATATACTAACTCCGCTGCTTGACTAAGCCTCGTTGTGAAAACACCATTGGAGACGTGAGCTTGAGCTCTTCCATGACATCAATTCAAGGTACAAAATTCTTCCTTCTATGATACAGTTGGAATGCATGTTGTTAGGATTAAGAAAAATGAATTTGTGATTAAGGTAAAAGTGGAAATTAAACATGCATGCGATTGTTGTAATGTTGTTGGACCTATTTTGGAATTGTTGGATTTTGTTGCGTTAAGTTAGGGGCTGATTTTGTGAAGTTTAAATGCTGGAGATTTGATTAGAAACATGTATATATATGTCGTGATAATTACTAATACCCGTCTTCAAGGATTAAGGAGTAAAATGATATTATGTTGAAAATTGAAGGACTTGCACTACTTGTTGTTACGGTAATTGGAGTACATAAATATGAAAAGGGAATAAATGTGTATTAGTGACGTAAATGGAGTATTTGAGATTGTTTCGGTGTATCCTTGAATTGTACCTCGTTGTTGATTGAAGTATGGGCTACTTTTATGGACTACTTAAATATGGACTAAAGGATTTAATGAACTTGGTAAATAGGTGTGTTAATCATCTTGATTGTTGAATTGTTGTCTTTCATAAATAAGGAGAAATGAGATTGTATGATGGCGTATATGTAGTATATGAGGCCTAATTAGATTACATATTGAAATGGTTGTGATTGTTGGTTTAATTTGGATTGTTGGTTAATTGTGGATACGCACATAAACAGAGGAAATACTGCCAATTTTTTTATAAAAATAGGAAGGTGATATTCAATATAACTTACGTTAGAAATCCTAGAATTAATGATCGTATCATTGTTGTTATAGGCTGACATATTAGACGAGGCACGTCCTAGTTTTACATTGGTTGAACGACTAAGAGGTATGTAAAACTCTTCCTTCCTTCTTTTTGGCATGATTTTAATGAAAGTGCGGCGGACGTACGTAATTCCTATAAGTTCAGTTTTAAAGGATAATTGTTGATTAGTGTCTATGATTTTCAGTAAAAGAGTTTATTGTGATGATATTATCGAGAGTCAAAGATGATTTTTAATTGCATATGGTTGCTCATGATATATAATCGTGCTAAGTACTATTGTTCCACTCCACCGAGTCCCGGGCCGGATCATGTTCGTGCGCAGCTTTACAGAATTCATCGAGTCCCTCACTAGAGGGTCGAGACACGTGATATACATATATACAGATTTTATTGAGTCCCTCCATAGAGGGCCGAGACATGATATGCGCACATATACAGACTTCCATCGAGTCCCTCACTAGAGGGTCGAGACATGTTATACAGATTGATATACAGACGTAGACATAGTGACAGTATGAGTAAGCATTCATGATTTCTGATATGACTATCATTTTTGTTAAGCTTGATGACTATCTATCTTTACCACACGATTGTGATTTCATTTTGATATTTCATGTTTTATATACTCAATACATTATTTTCAGACCACTTTCTTCGCCGAGGCTGCGTTAAATGGCGCAGTTCAGTGTTCGAATAGTAACCTCCAGTCTAAGATTTATGTACAGCAGTTGGAGAGCTCTTTTGTTACGGAGCCAGCTATTTTGGTACAGACATTTATCTTTCAGACTTATGCATATTTTGGGCACGACGGTCCCGTCCGTCGTATATCGATATTGCACTCTTAGAGGTTTGTAGACAGTTGTGGGTTGGACGTTTGTACCTTGTTTTGGGTTGTAATGTTGTTGTACTCTGTGTTGGGGTGTTCCCGGTTATTCCTGTTGTTATCTAGTGGCAGCCTTGCCGGCTTGCTTATTTTGACTATTCTTTGTGTACATAATGTTGGTTGGTGGCAGCCTAGTCGGCTAGCCTGTTATGATTGTTGTTCTGTTGTTGATTTGACAGCCTTGTCGGTTCGCCCATTTTGGGGAGATGTTGTAAATGCAGCGTTGTGCTGCCGAAATTTCTATAGATCTCGGTTTTAAATGGACTAAGAGTGACAGGTCAGTAATGACGTCCAATTAGGACGTTTAGTCGCGGCCCGTCGGGTCGGGTCGTGACATGTATTAGGTTTGATTATCGAGTTGTACCTTTATTCGCTTTCATAGAAGCATATGGTATAGGTATACAAGTCAGTCAAATTCAACTTCAAGTTAGAGTTTAACTTGAAGGTTGCTTACTAGTCTGGTAGATTAGTGAGATAGGAATTAGAGTTAATTGTTTCTAGGTTACAGAGTTTGTAACTTGAATTTACAGAGGCTCCCAGTTGTAGTGGAGTTGGGGATAAATCCTACAGAGGTGTAGATCGTGGTTTTCACTACCCTTGCGAGCCGAGTGATTTCCATGTAAAAGTATTGTACCCTTTGCTTTAATGTTCTTTACTATTCCACATACGCCAAGCATAGAACATGTAGAGTAACGTGTTTCGTCCTATAGACGAAAGTTAGATGTCGCATAGGTTAAACAATTAGGTGTGCAGAATATCACAATTCCAACCAATTAATGCAGTTTAGATTTTGAAGGTCGGATATATTCCGCACCTAACATACTATTCAACATCATTAACTCATGAGAATCCAGCTCTTTCAAACCTAGACTCAAATTTTTACGCCTTTCGGAACCTTGAAGGCGCAATTCAATTAGGAGTGGAACTATCAGTTCTCATGGGAAGGAATATTCCTCGACTCTTTAACTGTTTTGAATATTTGCAATGATATTCTTATTATTCAAAAGTAGTATTCGTGACTCAAGCTCGGACAACTTAGTTAAGTACAGCCGCCAATACCCAAAAGTTTTAGAAGAAAGTATCATATCAGGTTGAGTAATTTGACTAATGTCTATTTCAAAATTTTGTGACATGCATGACATCAACTACCTCGTTCTACAGTACGTCCATGTTATATAGTGCTCATATATGATTGTATGCATCAATTTTATTTATCTCGTTTTCAATGGACATTCCAAAATTTAAGTGGATGGTCGACTACAAAAAGCAGCAAATGTGTGTAAATTAATTCACCTTAATTAGAATGACAATGTTTATATATTTACAAATCACGTGCTTTTTATGTTTGTACAAGTGATAATAATGCAATATAAATTAATATTTCTTTTGATTTGAATTAGTATTTGGTTTTCTAATAAATCTAAGCATTAAAAGACTTTTGCTCCCAAAGATAAATAAGCTTTTTCACCCCTAATTCCTTTTTTTCAAGTGCGTCATTTTTCCGCGTTCAAATTTCAATACTGGATTATGAGTTATAAGTTCGATGTACTAGGGTATAAAAAGAACATTTTGTTTAACAATTTGACTTCTTAAAGACTTTGTTTTAGTTGCGATCGAGTTGATTGAGCTATTTTACATGTCAAGCTCATTTTGACAGAATAACATAATATTGTTGGATTCATAAGGATAGGAATAAACCGCTTTATGTTCAAAATGAGCAATAATCATGGATCATGCTAGGAAAGGGGTATATAGAGGTTTTGGAGGAGAGGCTCAATTCCATTCATTTAATATCTCTTTGGTGTCATTAGCATAATAGATGTCCTTTCTAATCTATTGCAAGTTGCAACACACAGACATATAAAATAAAAATCATCATATAATAATCCATAAATTGCGCGGCTCTAAGAAATTTTAAAGTAATGCAACTTCACAAAGGAGTATTTGAGAGTTCTCCCGTAAGAATTGGCTTACTCGTCCATTTGGATTTACCTTTGTGGCTTAATTTGAAAGTCGTATCTATGATCATCTACAACAACTTCTCTTCATTTATTTAGGGTAAGTATCTGATGCGGCTAAAAAATTTATCTTGGTAAATTATGATTATTTGGTTGCAACACAACTAAACTTATATACTACAAATGCAAATACACCAATAACTTTAGCATTAGTACTGCATGGGGTTGAGCTTGATTTTACTTTGATAGTGAAAAACTAAAGAGAAGAATTTACCAAACAACTTATTATATATGGGCTCTTGAGCTTATGTTAATTCTCAAATGGCTAAAAGTTATAATGGAGCAAAGCATGAGCAGCAAAATATGAATATGGGCCTGATAAGAAGACTTGGGCTGGTAAAAGCCCATTAAGGTTACCTGCACTAAATAGCTGCAAATGGGCCCTCATAAAATGCAGGCCAAGCCCATAAAACTCAAGTAAATAAGCCCAAAAGTAATATTGGGCCGATCGATGAAGCCCCAAAACTGATTGAACATAAATTTTGTAAAGATATATTTTACGTCTGAGCCGAGGGTCAGAGTAAGATCTGCACACACTTTATCCTCCTCAGATCCCACTTATTGTATATTTTACGTCTGTTTTTTGTTCGTTGTTACACAAATATGGTTTTTATAAAGATATCTTTTGTGTCTGTTGCTTGAAGATTGTGTTCATTGCTTGTTACACAAACATATAATTTATGTAACCGAAAGGCTTAAGTGACTAATCGCATGAGGTCTATGCAAGGCCGGCTCAAGAGGCAAGCACGTGAAGCACTTGCTTGAGTCGCCCAAAAATTGTTGAAAGAATTAGTTATGGAAAAGGACAACTTAAAGGAGGAGACATTAGCATAATTAGCCTTTAAGAATTAGTCATGACTTACTTTGTTTGTTTCATTTTGTTTAGGCTTGTGTTTTATTTTTTAGCATAGAGTATCTCGAAAACAACTGCTCTACCTACCAAGGTAGAGGTAAGATCTGCGTACACTATATCCTTCGCAAACCTACATTGTGAAATTTCACTGAGTATGTTATTGTTGTTGTTGTTTAACCTTTAAGTGTAAGGAAATATACAATTCACTGGCAAATTACATTTCCATTTATAGTTCATGTCTTCCAAATATTTGTGCTTATGCCACAAATATCATCAAGCCGCTCCTGGGTCTATGTGACTATTATTTCTTTATGCGACCAACCAACCACTGCATATTTTATGTGAAATTGTTGAGATTAATTATTTCAAATACTTCAACCAAACAGCTTGAGACAAGTTATGCATGATTAGAGATGTAGAGATTACTAATCAGATTTTTTTTTTTTTAAATGTTTAGTTTGATATATTGCAATTGATTAGCATACTGCATACGATGCATTAATTAAAATATGTGTTCACTTCTTAAACAAAAGTCAAAACTAAAATATAGTTACTATTATGAGGACCCGGGATTTTATGCCCGAGTCTGATGTCAGCTTCTACGACATAAGCTTTAATTCTATTAACGAATAATAAACCTTCTCTTAGTTGAAAAAAATAAGACGTGCACACTTTAAAGTTTAAATTCATGTATTATTGATATTCTCATTTGTATTTCACCTTCTATCTTGCATATAATAATAAATAATTTTTTTATAACTCATACATGTGTTATCTATCGGGGCAGATAAAAGAGGCAACCAACACTGTGTATTACTCCCTCCGTCTTAAAATACTTGTCACATTTTTCATTTACACGCCCCTTAAAAAATTATTTATAATGATAGCATTTTGACTATTTCATCCTTTTAACATATTTTATCATATTATCTCTCTTCAATAAATATTTACTCCATCAATGATAAAAACCTCTTAAATATAACTAATTAATACAAGAGTAAAATGAAAAAAGTTACTTAATTTTATCTTGGTTAAATAAAACGACATGTATTTTGAGACAATTATATTTAGTAAGTACGTATTTTGGGACAAATGGAGTATCTATAAGGCAGATAACAGAGGCAATCAAACACTGCATTAAATAGGAGATAATTAAGTTCAATGCCTTTCACTGTTACAAAATAACCATCAAATGTATAAATTTTATTTATTAAAATATAAATATATATATACAACAACATATTTAATGAAGTCCCACAACGTGGGGTCTATGAGTTACACAATGGATGTACGAAATAGTATACAACTACTACTAGTGTTTTGAAAGGATAAACTAAAATGGTTACAATACAACAGACTTGAAGCCTAACAAGAGGTGTGACAACCACAACAAGATTGATGATCTTGGTCTTCGTTCTTGAATGCGTCTTTGAGTCTTGGATCTTGAGATATTCGTTGTAACTGCAGCAAGACCCTTGATCTTTATAACCTGAAACCAAAAGACACTAAATCTGGTAGTGTTACAAGGGCGCTGCTGAGTCGAGTGATATTCACTCTGTCCTTAAGACATTATTACCCCATATATATCCTTTTACGATATGGGCAATTGTCTCCCATGATAAAACAGCAACTAAACAAATGAGCAAAGGAAACTCAAGTGTTTCTCAAGAAGAACCTTTGAGTGTGTGAAATATATCCTAGAGAGGAAGAATTCAGAAAATCTGAGAATGAGTAGTGTCTTCAATTGAGCCAAGAGTCTCAATTTATAATTGTGTAAGAATGTCTTCTTAAGTGCCTATGTAATGGTCACTTAATTCACCAAGTAATGCAGCCCAAGGAAGGCAGATTTATGGAGGAGAAACTGGCATCTTAATGCCCCAAAACGTCCCCACAATCATCCAAACTTTTGGACTTCCGATCGCACGAACATCGCCTCGAGCGCCGCGGCTCCGGTGACTGTAAGAAGACCCGGCCGCGCCCGAGGTGGCGCATCGGCTCCGCGGTGACGACGCGACCTTTTCGACACGTTTCGATCTTACACTTTGTACACTTCTTCCATCATTTACCAACGTGGAACACGTGTTATTTAACCAATGATCGTCCACCATTTCATGTTTCAAACGTTTACTCACGTACCAATATCTCTTTCACTAACGAAATTTATGATACTTGGAACTACGTGTGCACGTGTGTGGAAACTGCGTTTCCGACGTGCGGGATCCCAATTGTTTGAGTCATAAATAATAGGTTAAACTTAATTCCACATTAGTAAATTTCCAACAGGGCCTGGGGAGAGTAGAGTGTACGCAGACCTTACATCTACCTTGGTAAGTAGAGGTTGTTTACGAAAGACCCTCTACTCAAGACAAAGCACAAGCAAAGCACAAACAAAGTAATAGAAACAGTCAGGCTCGGACAAAAAATTTAAAGTAGTATGAAAATGATGGTAACAAAAGTGAATAAGCCATGATAAAATATTCTGGAAAAAAAACAGTAACTAACGCATGTAAATATGATAAACAAAGTACACGCAAGAACATACAGTAGCAGAAATCTAATGACGGTGGAATATAAAATAATAATGTGTCTACAAGTATGATAGGATAAGCAGTGCTACAATAATAACACTACAACTACCAGTATGTAAGCGTAAGTAGGACTACGCTCAACTACCTACTACTCTTCTACCCTAATATGTGTCATCCACAACCCCCTATCTAAGGTCATGTCCTCAGTTAGTTGCACATGCACCATATATTATCTAATCACCTCTCCACAATACTTCTTCGGCATACTTCTACCCCTCATGAATCCGTTCATAGCCAACCTCTCACACCTTCGCTGGGACATTTGTGTCTCTCCTCTACACATGCCTGAACCATCTCAACCTCGTTTTCCGCATCTTATCCTCCACTAAGGCCACTCCTACTCTGTCCCCGATATCTTCATTTCTAATCATATCCCTCATTGTATGCCTCACACATCCATTTCATCATTTTTATCTTCGCAACTTTCATATTTTGGATGTGTAAAGTCTTGACTAGCTAATATTTTGCCTCATACAACATAGTCGGTCTAATCACCACCCCATAAAACTTGCCTTTAAGTTTTGATGGAATCTTTTATCGCACAAGACTTCAGATGCGAGCCTCCATTTCCATTTCATCCACCCTGTATTAATACAATGCGTGACATCATCATCAATCTCTTCATTCCCTTGGATAATAGACCCGAGGTACTTGAAGCTTCATTTCTTTGGAATGACATGAGTATCAAGCCTCACCTCTACGCCAGCTTCATAGTCACTCCTGTTACTGTTGAGTGTATTGTATACACTCTTTTGAGTCATTTTTAGTTAAGTATTTTCCTCTTTTCGTTGTGTTTAGTATAGTATTAAGTTGTTTTTCTGTATTTTGAGTCACAGCGGTCCTAAAGGAGAAAATGCATAATTGAGGATGAAATGAGCTTAATTGAGATGAAACTTGCAGAAACACATCCCAAGGAACGAAGCCTAAGAAGTGTCACGAAGAATAGAACAAATCAGGAGGAATTGGGCCAGGAAATCAGGGAGGCACCGCGGTGCCTGGCCAAGCAGCATTGCGGTGCTATGGAACCGCGGTCAAGATAATTAGCAGCGAGGCGTAAAATTTCCGTAAAGTCCGTGAATCACATGAAGGCACCGCGCACGGAAGCGAATCGCGGTGCCGTATTTCCGATGGCGCGGTTATTTCATGATGAATTAGCACCGCTGTGCTAGGCAGAAGCACCGCGGTGCCGATGCGTAATTTGCATGTTTCCTGGGCCGAATTGGACAGGGGTTTTATGGTCCGAAAGACAGTTTTTCTCGGATATAAATATCCTAAACCCTATCATATTAGAGCATACTTTGGAGGAGGCAAGAATTGGAGCAAACACAAGATTGGAGACGACTTGTTCAAGTGTTTTTTCTTCTCTTTTATTTTTATTCAGTTTATGTTGGATTGTAATTTAGTTCTTGACATGACAATGTTTAGGAGCTAAATACTTTAGTAGGGTTTCCATCGAATCTTCTTGAAGCTCTTTCATATAGTTAATGCATTGATTATTGATTTCTTCTTCATCAATTGTTAAGATCTATTCAACTTATTATGATTGTATGATAATTAATTGATCACTAATTGTCATAACTTATATATTTCAATTCAGAATCTGAAAAGGGAGATTGAATATGCTATAGTTGTTTAGACATAGGTTAAATCGTGGACGAAAGTACCCCGATACTTGTGTAATATTTAAGGTTATTGTTTCTTAATCCTCTTGTGTGGTAAAATCTATAATAGAAATATAGAAGGTTTCTGCATAAGGTTGAGTTTTTATATGTCCTAACAGGAATATAGAACATGGTCGTTAACCTGCTATCTTAATAAGAAGAAGAAAAGTCATTAGCGTTGCATTAACAAGTGAAAGAGTGGATAGTTGAGGAGATTGGAAGCCATGTTTCCTTCATAACTGCTTAAAACTCATAGTATTATCATTCTTAGTTTAATTCCTGCAATTTACTATAATTTTAGTCTTAGTTTTAAATCCAATCAACAGAATGTCAACCAAATAGATACCATAGATTAAATATTTGGTAATTTATTAACCAGTCTATGTGGACGATAACTCGGTCTTACAGACTATATTACTTGAGCGATACGTACACTTGCGTAAGCATATAGAATTATCGCAACAGTTACTAAACTTGCACTTCAAGTATTATGTCTTGGTCCTACTCAACCTGAACCTTTTAGGCTCTAGACTTGATAGAGTGAGTCCAGCGTCCTGTAGAAAGGAGCTTGGGAGACAACGTTCTACCTGCATCGCAGTGCAGAAGCGTCATCAAGCCTTCCGGTGAAGCCAATAATTTTGAGATAAAACCAGCCATTCTGAGCATGGTTGAAAAATCCGATTCGGGGTTGTCGTCTGAAGACCCACATATGCATATTGCCAATTTTCTGGAGTTGTGTGCAACGTTCAAGTATAATGGTGTTACTGATGATGTCATTCAATTTAGGCTATTCCCATTCTCACTCAGGGATAGAGCAAAGTGTTAGTTGAATTCTTTGCCAACAAACTCCATCACTACATGTCAAGACTTAGCTCAGAAGTTTCATGCAAAATTCTTCCCTCCTTCGAAGGCAGCAAAACTCAGGGGAGAATTAAATAATTTCTATCAGATGGATGGTAAGTCACTCTATGATGCGTGGGAGTGGTTCAAAGAATTACAGAGGAAGTGCCTGCATCATGGGATTGAGAAGTGGATGTCGGTCCACCTATTCTACAATGGATTATGTGGTACTACTCGTACCATTATTGATGTTGCAGCAGGTGAAACATTCGTGAGAAAGAGTGTCAATGAGGTATATGATTTTCTAGAGGACATGACCACAAACAACCATCAGGGGGGCGATGAAAGATCAGCAAGAAAGAAGGTGGTAGGAGTACATGAGCTAGACGCTATCACCGCACTTACTGCAGAGGTGGCATCATTGGCAAAGCAGCTGCAGCATAACACTATGACCGCAAATGTGCTTCAGACACCCGTGGGATGTGAGATTTGTGGTGGACCGCATACCTTTGATCAATGCGCTACAGCTGATCCTAATAAATCCCTATGGAGCAAGCTCGAGTTCAAGATGTGGGGAATTTTCAGCATCCGTACAACAACCCATTCTCCAATACATATAACACAGGGTGGAGGAATCCCCCCAATATTTCTTGGAGAAACAACCAGACCTCAATTCGAGGCAATATCGTGAGCCAACTTCGCTGCATGGGCGATTTCAGAACAACAGAAGCGGTCAAGGCTCAAATACATAGCATTGACCAGCCAATTCGAATCGTAGAATAAATTACAAGCAGCTTTGTTGATTCTCACTAATTCTCTGACCCATTTCATGACAGAGACTAGGTCATCCATCAGGAATTTAGAGACACAGGTGGGACAGCTGGCGAATATGCTGAACAATAGAGAGCCAGGGAGTCTTCCCAGCAATATTGTGGTGAACCCAAGAGAGCAGTTCCATGCCATTAATTTGAGGAGTGGTCAACAAGTTGAATCAAGTTCACCACCACCATCTGCAGAGGAGAAGGGCGAGTCAAGCGAGGTAATGGATTCCAAAAGGGCAGAGGCTACTGATAATCATCCTGCATCCAAGGAAGTGACACCATCAGTAATTGATGCATCTCAGGTCATAATTCCGTACCCCCAGAGACTTAAAAAAATCTCTTGATAAGTAATTTTCTATGTTTTTGGAGGTCTTTAAAAAGTTGCATATCAACATTCTGTTTGCTGAAGCTTTGGAACAAATGCCAAGTTATGTTAAGTTCATGAAGGAGATCCTTTTTAAAAAAAAGGAAGCTAGAGGAATATGAGACAGTGACACTAACCGAAGAATGCAGTGCTATCTTGAAGAGAAAGTTGCCCCAGAAACTGAAGGATCCAGGAAGCTTCTCCATCCCTTGCACTATAGGGAATTATGAATGTCTGTATGCTCTATGTGATTTGGGGGCTAGTATCAATTTGATGCCCTATTCTGTGTTTTGCAAACTTGGAGTGGAGGAAGCAAGGCCTACAACCATCACTTTGCAGCTAGCTGATCGTTCAATAGTCCATCCTCAAGGCATCATTGAAGACGTGTTGGTAAAGGTAGATAAGTTCATTTTCCCTGTTGACTTCATTATCCTAGACATGGAGGTAGATGAACTTGTGCCAATCATCCTTGGGAGACCCTTTTTAGCCATAGGACAGGCACTCATTGATGTTCAGAAAGGTGAATTGAAACTTCGAGTCCAGGGAGAAGAGGTGATCTTTAATGTATTCAGGGCCACAACCTACCCAAGAGCAATTGATAGTTGTTATGCTATTAATGTGATTGAAGAAGCGGTTTCTGAGAACAGTTTCAGGAGTACTGATGCTCTTGAGTTGGCGCTGACATAATATATTGAGGAAGACATTGAAGATTGATGCGCGTAATATGCACACACTTTTAAACGCAAGTGCACGTTATCGTATCAAGTAGTATAGTCTTAGATAAGACCGAATATCGTCCTCTGGGATTAGGGTTCAAGTACCAATTGTCTATTTTCTAGTATCTATTTGGTGAATTAATGAGTGATTGGTTGTTTATGACTAAGAATTATAAAAGCTAATTAATTATAACGATTTAATTCAGATGTGATGAGAATAGGGCTTCTATGTATCCTTACTATCCGCTTATGTTACTTACTAATGCATTACTTATGGTGTTCTTCTTTTGGAGAAAGCGAGTTTCTGAAATCGCTTTATACTCGTTAGGTTATATAAACACTCAACCCGATGTTGTTCCTTACCTAACTTTCACGATAAGGGTAACTCTATGGGAGGATTAAGCACAAAACCTAGTTGGCCGTCACGCACAATGCGCAAAATTAGGGTTGTTAAGCCTCATCAACGCTTACAAATCTAATTGAGGTATTTTCATCCCCAATTCAAGACCGTCACCCAACTTACAAAGATATTCACAATCCCTCCTTTCGAATCGATTAGAAATCATATAGTGATAACTAGTTGTCAATTAGCTACAAGAATTCAACTCAATTATTGGATAGATCTCTCAATAAGAATAATAACCATAAGCGTGCATTACTTTATAACATAAGGTTCAAGAATTCAACATAGAAAGCCTATAAGAGAATTAGTTCTAGCCATGAATATGACAAGAACTAATTCAAAGTTCATCATGCAAAACCGAATTAAAGAAAAGAAAAGAAAAGAAATTACTAATGTTTGGGTCTCCAATCTCCTAGGCAAGAAAACCTTGTGTTTGGCAAGAAAGGGAACCCTTGAAAACTGCCTAGGGTTCTCCTTTTATAGGTTTAAAACGTCTCCCCTCTTTTTCCTGCAGGCCTGGCCCAAAAATCCGTCAAAAGACCTAATTTTTCCGCGTCGGCGCCGCGGCCCTGCATATGGGCGCCGCGGCGCCTAAAGTTCTGCAATACTTCGGGTGTTTTGGCGCCGCGGCCGATATCTCTGGCATGCGAGCGCGCGGCGCTGCAACTCTGTGGCTTCTCGGATGTTTAGCGCCGCGCCCTACAGTCTCTCGAGGCGCGCGCGCTGGATCTTCGCACTTCTCTGAATAATAGCGCGCGCCTCGCTTGCGAGGCGCATGTGCAGTCTGGATTTCAGCCTCGTTTGCCACTTTCTCCGTTTCACTCTAGTACCTCTCTTTTCCTCTTTTCGCTCCTTTTCCGCCATTTGGCCACTTTAGCCACTTTGACTCAAAAGAAAGAAAATCTATCCTAATACGACACTTTGTATGTACAAAGCGGGACAAAAGACTAACTAGATCGACTCAAAGGTGTATATAAAATACAGATCAAATACCCCAAACTTAACCTTTGCTCGCCTCGAGCAAAGATAAAAAGAAAGAAATAAAATACAGACTCGATAAATAAGAAAATCAACAAAGAAAATAAAGCAGACTCACGCCATTGATCACTTTTCTTTGCATTTAATGTTAACTAGAAAAACATGAAGGTTAGCGTAATAATATCGAGGAACATATAGCATGGAATTTCAACACATTGAGCTAGATATTTACAAACTCATACTTATCATGCTTAAATGGAAGTCAGTGTACTCAAGTATGCATATAAATTCAAAAATTCCTATGGCATGCTTACTTGCTATTCTCCACTAATTCTGGATATACATAGAAGAGATCTTCAGGACTTTGGGGGTTGTAATGTAGGCTTAGGTAGGGGTTGGTAAAGATAGGCATTTAGGCTCATTTTTCTGTACCATAAGCTCTTTGGCTTTTCAATTTTTCCCCTTTTTCTTTTGATTCTTTACTTCACTTCAATTCTATCCTTCCCCTCTTTTGTTTTGGGAGAGTGAAGTGTATTATACAAATAGGCACCCCCAAACTTAGGCTTTTGCCTCTTTCTTATTACTTTTCCATTAGGGTGCCTCAAACTTGTTCACTCTTTTTGTTTCTTCTTTTTAACACAATGTACTCCACTATTTCATATTTTCACTTATGGCACAATTTTATGGGAATATGGGGTGTCAAAGAAGAAGTTTCAAATTTAGGCTCAATGGGGCTGACTAGGGATATTTTTAAAGTACGGGATAGAAAAGAATGGTAAGAATTGGCTATCAAAGAAATGCTCAGTCATCTCCAACTGCGCATATCCTAACTATTTCGCCTCAAATAGCAAGCACTCATAACACATAAGCATTTATCATTTAGCATGCATAACTTAAGCAAGAAACTCAAATAGGCAGTTATGTGAGCTTTTGGCATATCTAACCTAAGTGTTTAGATAGTTGCTTGATTCCTTTACATTATTCCACCTTACTTCATTAGGTGTTTCTAGCAACTACTGATACATGATCTTTGTGAGCAATTATGACTCAAGAAAGAAAAAAATTTTGGTGACTCAAAATAAACATAAAACAAATAGAAAAATTTAAAAAAACATAACATGACACACAAATAAAAACTAAAACACAAAAACACACCCCGAACTTAAATCACACATTGCCCCGTGTGTGTAGACTCAAAGAAAAGAAAGCGACACTTACAAACTTTGGCTAAAATGGTGGTGGTGGCGGTGGATAATCGTCGACCGTTGGTTGAACAAGGCACTCACTCGTTGATTTGTTGCCTTGTTTCTTGCTGTCCTTGTATTCTTGGTTGCAAGTCTGCATCATCTCCTTCAGTGTTGGTACAATTGCCCGTTGTGGGCTCTGAAGGTTCTGCTCTTGTGGTTGGCGGTGGGTGGGTCTGCCTCATGTGAGCCCCTATTTCGTGCTCATCTTCATCCATGGCGGCCTCTGCTGCGGTGGTGCTCTCGTCTGTCTTTGAGGCGAAGTGCAGTTTTAGGCGTTTTAAATTCTCGATTCGCCAGCGCTGCCACGCTCGCATGGCCTGCTAACCGCTTCGAAATCTCGCTTTTCTTGATTTATTTCCATTATACTGTCAATCACATCACAAAACACAAGACTCGAGCCGTGAGGCGTTCTGAGACAAAAATAAAATAAACTTAAAGACAGAAATTAAAATAACATAATTGAAAACGTTGGGTTGCCTCCCAACAATGTTATCTTTCTGATCTTTTAGCGGGGCCTTGCGTTCTTATTCTTTCAAGGATTGAGAAGTTACCCGATTCATGTATTCCATTTCATCGATTAGGTAGGGTTTTAACCTCTGTCCGCTTACTTTGAAGCGGCTCCTCTCTCCCTTTTATTTCAATTGCTCGTATGGGAATACTCTTTACCACTGTATGGTCCCGTCAACGTGATTTTAATTTGCACAAACAATCTCAACCTTGAGTTGAATAAGCGACTTGTTGTCATTCTGAAAATCTTTTGGTATCAAATTCTTATCGTGCCATGCTTTCGTTCGTTCGTAGATCTTTGCATTCTCATAGGCATTGTGTGAATTCATCAATTCGCTCGGTGTAGTAGCCTCCTTTGTCCATTCTTTGTGGTATCCATGTTCAACTTCTTCATTGCCCAATATGCTCGTGTTCCAACTCTACGCAAATGACAAGCTTTACAAAACTAATTTATAAGGTGACATACCAATTGGTGTTTTGAATCTTTGTCCGGTATGCCCATGTCGTCATCTAATTTGATCGACGATCTTTCCTCGAGCCGTTCACGCCTTTTCCAATATGCTTTTCACTTCTGTTGACACTTCCGCCCATTAGCGAGGATGGCACGCGATTGTAGTGCGATGGTAAACTCCATATCCGGAAAGCGGACTTGTACCGCTTATTGCGTAAATGGCTCCCTTCATCGATAAGAGCTCTTGGTGTCTGAACCTTGTAAAAATATTCTTACGGAGAAATTTTTGCACGCTTTCTTGTCGTTTTCTTTGGTGGCATCGCTTCTACCCGTTTGGACACGTAGTCTCGCGAGAAGGATATATTGATATCAAAAGATGGCGGGAATGGTCCCGTGAAATCAACTCCCACACATCGAATAGTTCTACTTCAATATCCGTGCGAAGGCATCGTTTCGCCTTGAGATGTTCCTGTTCTTTGACAATTATCACATCTCTGCACAAGGTGTGGCGTCCTTGAAGAGAGTTGGCCAATAGAATCCGCATTGCAATACCTTTGCCGCTTGATGCCCCGAAGTGTCCGCCACGTGCTAAGGTGTGGCGATGGGTGAGAACAGTGCATCTCCTCCTCTGTACACATCGCTTTGATGACTTGGTCGCACGATGTTTGTATAGCATTGGTTCTTCCCAATAGTAATGTTTTACCTCGAATAAAACCTCTTCATTCTTTGTCTTGACAAGCCCTGGGGTAGAACTTTAGGCTGCAAGAAAGTTAACAAAATCAGCGTACAAGGTAAATTAGAATTCATACTCACTCAAAAGCTTGTTAAATGCGGAAAGTGATCATTTATTTGCACATCCTCGTATTCGGCTTTACGTGTTCTCAATCTGACAAGTGGTTCAGCGAATTCTCTGTTCCTTTCTTATCACGAATCTCTACGTCAAATTCTTGTAGAAGTAGGACCCATCGAATGAGACGAGGCTTTGCGTCATCCTTCTTTGTCATTAAGTACTTTATAGCGAGTGGTCGGTGTATACTATCACTTTATTTCCAATCAAGTATGGCTGAATTTCTCAAACGCAAATACTATATCTAGTAGTTCTTTTTACTTGGTTGCATAATTTAATTGTTAGACATTTAGACAATTACTATCATAGAAAATGGATCTAAATACCTTGTCGATTCTCTGTCCAAATCTTGCTCCAATCGCATAGTCGCTGCATCGCATGAGTTCAAATGGGAGCTCCCAATTTGGTGCGACTATAGGTCTTGAGGTAAGCTTCTCGAGCGTTTGATATGCTGATATGGATTCTTTATTGAAGTCGTAGGTTACCCCGTCATTAACAATGTGGAGAGGGCTTTGAGACTTTGAAAAGTCCTTGATGAATCTTACATAGAAGCTGCGTGCCCGAAACTTGACTCCTTTTGTTGATCTTTGGAGGTGGTAGATTTTCGATTCACAAATCTTTGCTTTGTCTACCTCAATACCTTGGTTTGATATTTTATGCCCCAAGACGATTCATACATTACCGTGAAGTGACACTTCTCCCAATTTAGCACAAGGTTAGATTCTTGCTTCAGCTCTACAACATCGCTTCTAGATGCCTTAAACATTCATCAAATGATGCTCAAAGACCGAAAAGTCATCCATAAAGATCTCTATAGTTCTCTCTACCATATCGAGAAAATTGCCATCATACATCTTTGAAAAGTAGCGGTGCATTGCGAGTCCAAATGGCATTCTTCTAAATGCAAATGTGCGAAAGGGCAAGTAAATGTCGTCTTTTCACGATCTTAGGGCTATTGCAATCTGGTGATACCACGAGTATCCATCCAAAAGCAATAGTAGTTGTGCCTGCGAGTCCGGCAAAGATTTGATCTAGGAATGGCAACGGGAAGTGATCTTTTCGTTGCTTTATTCAACTTGCGATAATCAACGTATTCTCCAACCGTGGATCGTTCTCGAGGAATGAGTTCGTTTCTTCGTTAGCCACCATCGTTATTCCACCTTTTTTCGGCACCACTTGTCCGGACTTACCCACGTCTATCGGATATGGGTAAATCACTCTGCGTCGAGCCATTTTAGGATTTCTTTCCTTACTACCTCTTTCATATTTGGGTTCGATCGCCTCTGGCTTCATGGATGGTCTGCTTCTCCTCATCTAGGCGGATCTTATGCATTCGTTGATGGACTTATTCCTTTTATGTCGCTAATGTCCATCCAATAGCCCGCTTGTGATTCTTTAGTACTCTTAGCTTTATCAATTTCTTCGGTGGGCGGTGGCGTGAAATGATCACCGCGGGGTTTTCTCTTCACCTAGGTATTGGTATTGTAGATGATTAGGTAAGATTTTTAACTCTAACTCGGGGCCTTCTGTGGATGGTAATGATCTTTCGTACTGTCCCCAAATCTCATATTTCTTTGTCCTTGTATCCCATTTTTCATAAGCGTTCATCCAATTTGCATACTCCATCGATCTGGATCGTTTTACTATCATCATCCCACGTGTCGTGATTTCTTCAAGCGTATCCTCATATTCGAACTCTTTGTTTGACATTGTCTCTTCGATAAGATCAATGGTGGCGATTATCTTTGGCCTCTGGAAAACTTCTTTGTTTGAAGAGCGTTAAAGTTACCTCTTCATCTACTCGAAGCTTCAATTCCCTTTTTGAACATCAACGAGCACATCTGTGGCTAAGAAGTGCACTTGAGATGATAGGTATTCCATCGTTATCTTGTATATCTAAGATAATGAAATCGGCGGGAGGATGAACTTGTCCACTTTTACTAGTATATCCTCGATGACTCTCTCGGATGAACAATTGGCGGTCACTAGGCTGCAAGTGATGTTTGTAGGTTTGATTTCTCCCATTTCTAGTTTGCAGAAAACTAGATAGGGCATCAGATTTATGCCTGCTCCCAAGTCGCATAGTGCCTTTTGACATTCGAACTTTCCAATAGTGCATGGGATGGTAAAACTCCCCGGGTCTTGTAACTTCTGAGGTAGTTGTCTCTGTAGGATGGCACTACATTCTTCAGTTAGCATCACCGTTTCGTAATCCTCTATCTTCCTCTTTTTGCTAAGCACATCCTTCATGAACTTGACGTAGCTCGGCATTTGTTCTAGTGCTTCCGCAAATGGGATATTGAGTTGCAATTGTTTGAGAACCTCTACGAATCTGGAGAATTGCTTGTCAAGAGTGCATTTTTTTAACTTCTGGGGATATGGTATCATCACCTGGGGTGCAGTTACCACTGCTGGTGCTATTTTCTCAATTTACGGATACGGGCGCGCGGCTGCCACTTTCTGCCTGTTTGGAGACCGTAACTTGCAGACTATCTCTCCGCGCCTCAGAATCCTCGGCCGCGGCCACGATCGAGGCGCGCGGCTCTGCGCCTTTGTGAACTTTCTCTTTCTCACGATTCGGCCTCGCCAGTCAATTATGCGACATTGTGTGTCCTCATTGCTTAGCTCGATCAGATTGCTCTTCTTGCGGTTATTTGTTGAATATGACCGCGAGTTACGCTATTCTGTTTCCAACCTCTTTATGCCGACCTCATTTCGTCCATGGCGAGCTTGGCGCCTTGTGAGACTAAGCAGGGTTTCTCGTAATTCCTCCCTCTGTTCCTCTATGGTTGGCTCTCTATCATATGGACAGTAAAAATCCATATCTAAAGTGTTCCTGGACGAATCAAAACCAACAAAGGAATCACGGCACCTCGAATTTTCGTAAAAACTAAAAATAAATAAAAAAAAATTAAAACCAAATTAGAAATTGAAAATAGATAATTTGATATTGAACTATTGCCTAATCCCCGGCAACGGCGCCAAAAACTTGATGCGCGTAATATGCACACACTTTTAAACGCAAGTGCACGTTATCGTATCAAGTAGTATAGTCTTAGATAAGACCGAATATCGTCCTCTGGGATTAGGGTTCAAGTACCAATTGTCTATTTTCTAGTATCTATTTGGTGAATTAATGAGTGATTGGTTGTTTATGACTAAGAATTATAAAAGCTAATTAATTATAACGATTTAATTCAGATGTGATGAGAATAGGGCTTCTATGTATCCTTACTATCCGCTTATGTTACTTACTAATGCATTACTTATGGTGTTCTTTTGGAGAAAGCGGGTTCTGAAATCGTTTTATACTCCGTTAGTGGTTATATAAACACTCAACCCAGATTGTTCCTTACCTAACTTTCACGATAAGGGTAACTCTATAGGAGGATTAAGCACAAAAACCTAGTTGGCCGACGCACAATGCGCAAAATTAGGGTTGTTAAGCCTCTCATCAACGCTTACAAATCTAATTGAGGTATTTTCATCCCCAATTCAAGACCGTCTACCCAACTTACGGCGTATTCACAATCCTCCTTTTCGTAATCGATTAGAAATCATATAGTGATAACTAGTTGTCAATTAGCTACCAAGAATTCAACTCAATTATTGGATAGATCTCTCAATAAGAATAATAACCATAAGCGTCATTACTTTATAACATAAGGTTCAAGAATTCAACATAGAAAGCCTATAAGAGAATTAGTTCTAGCCATGAATATGACAAGAACTAATTCAAAGTTCATCATGCAAACTGAATTAAAGAAAAGAAAAAGAAAAGAAATTACTAATGTTTGGGTCTCGATCTCCTGGCAAGAAAACCTTGTGTTTGGCAAGAAAGGGAACCATGAAACCGCCTGGGTTCTCCTTTTATAGGTTTAAACGTCTCCCTCTTTTCCTGCAGTTGGCCCAAAAATCCGTCAAAGACCTAATTTTCCGCGTCGGCGCGCTGCAGATGGCGCGCGGCGCCTAAAGTTCTGTACTTGGTGTTTTGGCGCGGCCCGATATCTGGCATGCGAGCGCGGCGCTGCAACTCTGTGGCTTCGGATGTTTAGCGCGCGGCCACTTCGTCTCACGAGCGCGCGCGCTGGATCTTCTGCGGCTTCTCAGAATAATAGCGCGCGCCCTTCGATCGCGAGGCGCGCATGGCGCAGTCTGATTTCACCTCGTTTGCCACTTTCTCCGTTTGACTCTAGTACCTCACTCTTTTCCCTCTTTTCGCTCCTTTTCCGCCATTTGGCCACTTTAGCCACTTTGACTCAAAAGAAAGAAAATCTATCCTAATACGACACTTTGTATGTACAAAACGGGACAAAAGACTAACTAGACTGACTCAAAAGGTGTATATAAAATACACCGATCAAAGATACAGAGTTGGTGGAATATGCGAATTGGTTGGATTCCGGTGAACCATTCTATAAGAGAAAAATTGAGGAGCTAGGAAAGATGCCAGAAAGACCATTACCTTTCATAGAGAAAGCCCCAGAGTTAGAGTTGAAGACCTTACCAGATCATCTACACTACAAGTATCTAGGTGAGGATAAAATCTTGCCAGTGATTGTATCGGCTCATTTGTCAAAAGTGGAGGATGAGAAATTATTGAGAGTACTGCGGGCTCACAAGCTTGCCATTGGGTGGACACTGGCAGATATTAGAGGGATAAATCCTTCTACAGTGATGCACAAGATTCGCCTAGAAGATGAAAGCAGGCCATCCATTGAGGCACAAAGGAGATTAAATCCAACTATGAAGGAGGTAGTGAGGAAGGAGATTTTGAAGTGGCTTGATGCTGGGGTAATTTACCCTATTTCTGATAGTGCATGGGTGAGTCCAGTGCTAGTGGTGCCCAAGAAAAGTGGTATGACTGTGGTCACCAACGAGAAGAATGAGTTGATTCCATCTAGAACAGTTATAGGGTCGAGGATTTGCATTGACTACCGCAAGCTGAACAAGACAACCAGGAAAGACCATCTACCTTTGCCCTTCCTAGATCAGATGCTTGATAGACTTGCTGGGCATAACTACTATTGATTTTTGGACGGTTACTCTGGCTATCATCAAATTGCAATATCACCAGAAGACCAAGAGAAGACCACATTCACATGTCCCTATGGTACGTTTGCTTTAAGAAGAATGTCATTTGGGCTTTGCAATGCACCTGTCACTTTTCAGCGCTGTATGATGGCTATTTTTTCTGACATGGTGGAGAAGACCATAAAGATTTTCATGGATGATTTCTCTGTATTTGGGTCATCTTTTGATGAATGTTTGAAGCATTTAGAAGCAGTGTTGCAACGGTGTGAAGAATCTAATCTTGTGCTGAATTGGGAGAAGTGTCACTTTATGATAAAAGAGGGTATTGTCCTTGGCCACAAAATTTCCAGCCTAGGCATCGAAGTAGACATCTAAAATCTCAGTTATTGAAAATCTACCACCTCCGGTGTCAGTGAAATGGGTTAGAAGTTTCCTTGGGCATGCTGGTTTCTAAAGGAGGTTCATCAAGGACTTCTCCAAAATCTCAAAGCCTCTTTCCTCCCTGTTGATGAATGGTGTTGCATTTGAATTCAATGACGAGTGTCTGAGTGCGTTTCTAGTACTTAAGGAGAAGTAAATTTCAGCACCCATAGTCATTGCACCAGATTGGGAGCTCCATTTAAATTAATGTGTGATGCAAGTGACTATGCAGTGGGAGCAGTTCTTGGGCAGCGAGTCGACAATATATTTCAGTCCATTTACTATGCTAATAAAACTCTTAATGATGCACAACTGAATTATGCCACGACAGAGAAAGAGTTGCTAGCTATAGTATATGCATTCGAGAAATTCAGGTCATACCTCATTGGGAACAAGGTGATAGTATACATTGATCATGCGGCCATCAAATATCTGATGACCAAGAAAGATGCCAAACCACGCCTTATCCAATGGGTGTTACTGCTACAAGAGTTTGACATGGAGATCCGTGATAAGAAGGGCACAAAAAATTTGGTGGATGATCACTTGTCAAGGCTTGAGGGAGAAGAGTGCCGAATTGCTAAAGATGTGCCGATCAATAACCATTTCCCAGATGAGCAACTCTTTCAAGTAAGTGTTGGTTCTACTTTACCTTGGTATGCTGATTTGGTTAATTTTCTTGTAGCTAAGGTTAAGCCCCCGGAGATGTCAAGGCAGCAAGTGAAGAAGTTCTACTCAGAGGTGAAGCACTATTATTGGGAGGAACCAATTTTGTACAAGCACTGTGTTGATCAGATCATTAGACGTTGTGTGCCAGAGGATGAAATGAACTAAATTCTCACTCATTGTCACACTTTGCAATGTGGTGGGCATTTTGGGGCATCAATGACAGCAGCCAAGGTACTACAAAGTAGGTTCTATTGGCCAACATTGTTCAAAGATTCCAATGCTTTTGTGAAGGCATGCAACCGGTGTCAATGGACTGGAAACATCTCAAGGCGGAATGAAATGCCCCTGAATGGGATACTTGAAGTTGAGCTTTTTGATGTATGGGAAATTGACTTCATGGGCCCATTCCCGCCATCATTCAGATACAAATACATCTTGCTCGCAGTGGACTATGTGTCCAAATGGGTCGAGACAGTATCTACTAAAGAAAATGATGGTAAGACTGTCTTAAAATTCCTCCAGAAGAACATTTTCACAAGGTTTGGTACTCCCAGAGCTCTCATCAGCGATGAAGGGAGTCATTTTTGCAACAAGCAGTTTAACACCCTACTAGCTCGCTATAGAGTTTACCACCGCATTGCTCTTGCATACCATCCTCAAACAAACGGGCAGACTAAAATATCAAACAGGGCAGTGAATAGGATATTGTAAAAGACGGTGGACAGCTCGAGGAAGAATTGGTCTGTCAAGCTAGATGATGCACTCTAGGCCTACAGGACTGCATTCAAAACTCCAATTGGGATGTCACCCTAAAGGCTGGTATTTGGAAAGGCATGTCACCTACTAGTAGAGTTGGAGCACAGGGCATATTGGACAATGAAGAAGCTGGACATGAATGCAAAAGCTGCCGGGGAAAAGCGACTATTGCAGTTGAATGAGCTTGATGAGTTTCGAAATGATGCCTATGAGAATGCAAAAATTTACAAGGAACGCACCAAGGCATGGCATGACAAGAATTTGATCCAGAAAGAGTTCCAACCTGGGCAACAAGTGCTCCTATTCAACTCAAGGCTGAGACTATTCCAGGCAAGTTGAAGTCCAGGTGGTCAGGGTCATTCATTGTTGAAAAGGTGTTTCCCTATGGCTCAATCGAGGTACGAGGAAAAGAGGGCGCACCATTCAAAGTAAACGGGAAGCGATTGAAGCCTTACTTATGTGACACCATGGAGAAAATAAAGTCGGTAATCCTCTTCAAACCACAATGAAGAGAAATTTGCGTCCGGCTAAAAGACGTAAAAGACAGCGCTGCTTGGGAGACAACCCAATGTTTTAATTATGTTATTTAGATTCTGTTTGTTTTATTTTGTCCTGAATAGTCTCATGGTCTTGTATATGTTTGGTGTGTTTTGGATGACATGTGGACTAGGGACTAATTCCGAGAGGCAATGGATTAAAAACGCTGAAAAATTGGAGAAAGTGAATTTTAAGAATTAGCACCGCGGTGCAGGTTTGGAGAATCGCGATCCCTCTCTGGTAGAAATTCCAGCTATTTATCGATGAATTAGCACCGCGGTTCAGGTTTGAGGGACCGCAGTGTAATTTTTTCAGAGAGCACAGCAGATTTATGGAAAGAATTAGCACCGCGATTCTATGCACAGACACCGCGGCGAATATTTTCCAGAGAGTTCAACTTTTGAAAAGAGGAATTAGCACCGCGGTGCAAGTTCGGAGGGCCACGGTTCCTATCTGGCAGAAAGTCCCAGCTATTTATTTACGAATTAGAATTGCGGTGCGAGTTCCAGGGACCGCGGTTCCTACGCGATTTTCAGAACTAATACCCTAGCCTCTTTTTCCTTTTCCCTCATTCCAAAATCACCCAAATCTCTAAAAACCTCTCCTTTGCTCCAGAAATCCTCGAAGTTCCTTAAAAAAAAACCTCCTACAAACCATCCCACTACAAATCTCCCACTCCCTCATACACCACCATCACTCCTTCACTTGGGTCAAGTTATTCATGTAAAAATACTCTCCAAAGAGGTAATCTTATTCACTTATCTTGAAATTTCATGGCTTGTAGTGAAGAAAGCTTCAATTTTTTTGGTGTTCTTGCGGGTTGTTGTAGTGTGTTATGTAGTACGAATTGTGTGGTGGTATTTGCGGCTAAAAGTTTGGGGGTGTCGTTGTTGTCGTTGTTGCTGATGTGCAAATATATTATTGATGTGTTGATTGTGTGTTGTTGTGTGCCAAGTTGGTATTGTTGGAACGAAGAAAAACAAAAGAAGCTCTGTCCAAATTTTTCCTAACTACTCATGGCTCCCAAAAGAACAAGTAATAGGGCTTCTTCCTCTAGATCAGCAACACCTGAGTATGACACTGCAAGATTTTGTAACAAGGCAGCTCAAGATCGATATGAAAAATTAAGCGGTCGCTCCTTAATCCCAAAAAGAGGCATGGAATTCAGACAAGAACATTACAATGATGCATATGAGCCGGTTAGAGAGATGATTGTCAATCGAAATTGAGAAGAGTTTGTTTCGACCAATCTTCCACTTCCCAATATCCCTGTGGTATGTGAATTCTACGCCAACTTTCTGGAGCGGGTGGAGAATAGGTGCTTTGTTCGAGGAAAGTGGGTGTTTGTCGCAATAGAGGACATAAATGCAGTGTGTGGTGTTCCTAATGAAATGATTGAAGATGATGAGGAAGAGGACCAGTATATCACTTGGAGCAATTCCAACAGAATTGATTGGGTGGAGGTGGCAGAAACTTTGAATGCTCGAGGGGCAAGAGTGACATATAGTGTTTATAATGAGCCACGATGGATGATTCGTGCTCAATTTAACAGGGTAGCTCGAGCATGGATATACTTTGTGAGTGCCAGAATGATACCCTCCATGCATTTGTCCAAAGTAATAACGGACCGGCTCAAGTTGGTTTATGCCTTAATGAGAGGGTTCTCTATAGATGTGGGTCGGGCGATTCTGGAAAGCATTGAGTTTCACTTGCCGACTTACGACTACATCTGGACTGGGACATGGTTCATTAATCACCAAGTTATGCGCTGAACATGGAGTGCAATTCCATGCTAGTGATGCGACGGGCCGGACACAGAATGTCATCACCCGAGTGATGGTAATTGGCTACCCAGATCCAGTACCAGTGGCCCATGCTCAAGTTCCAGATGCTGAAGAGGGCGTCCAACGCCCACCTAGACGCCGCCAGCGAGTCCAAGAGGAAGAACCTGCAGAAGCTGCTTACTATGAGCCGGGAGAGAGTAGTGGTCCAACGCCTTTGATGATTGAGCCTCCATTATCCCAATGGGACCAGCAGCTCCGAAATCAGCAGCACATGATGCATAATCAACAACACATGATGCAGGAACAACAACAAATGATGCAGAATCAACACCACATGATGCAGGAGCAGCAGTTTTTGAGACAGCAAGACGGGTACAACATTCAGACGCAACGGGAGCGTGACAGCCACCAGTATCAATGGGAGCAACAAAAGTACGATTTTGAGTACCAGCGCACCAATGAATTCAATTCCATGTTCGACCAGCTGTCACTACAAGTCCTACTGTCTGAGCCGCATTTTGGAGTATCGCCACTATATCCACCTTTCGAGCCAAGAAATTCACCTCCCAAACCTCCGTTTTGACCGTTGTGTTGTGTCTGTAAGTTGACCCTTTATTCTTTAGCTTTCACACATTGGGGTCAATGTGTCAATTAAGTTTGGGGGGGGTTACTTTGTTTTATTGTTTTGTTATTGAGTCTTTTTGTTGTGTTCTTGCTGTTTTGTGTGTTTTTGAGTCATAATTTCTTTTTATGGATCATGTATGTTGTAGTTGCTAACGATATGGAGTGGATTAAGTGGGATAATATAATGGAATTGAAAGCGACAATATGTGTGCTTAAATTAGATATGTCAAAAATTCATGACATCTAATTATTTGAGATAGTTGTGCTTAGCCTATGTGTGTCAGTTATGAAAAGTAAGGTTGAAAAAAAATGTCTAGAAAATCTGTTTGTTTGTTATTTGAGGCGAAATAGTTAAGATATACATGTTTAGGGAGATGATTCAGACATTTCTTTGATAACCCTTCTTACCGTTCATTACCTACCCTGACATAAATTGTATCACTAGTCAGCCCCTTTGATCCTAAAATAAGATCTTTCTTTGACACCCTATGATTCCCGATTTGTGTCATAAGTAATAATTGAAATTATTGAAATGAAAAGTGTTGAAAAAGAATGAAAAGAGAGTACAAAATTTGATGCACACCAATGAAAAATATACAAAAATCTAATTTTGGGGGTGCTTGTTATTTATATTGTGTCTCATTCTCTCAAAATAAAAGAGGGGAAAATAGGTACGAGATTAAAAAGAAAGTCAAAGGAAGGAAAAAGAGTTGAATGAAAAATGCTTATGATACGTAATTTGAGCCTAAATGTCTACTTTTACCTACCCCAGCCTAAGCCTACATTACAACCATTGAAAGTCATGATGATCTCTAATGTGTATGTCTATGATTAGTGGAGAATATCAAGTAAACAGGTCTATAGCATTTTGGGAAAGATGGAATGAAATTGACATGCATAGGTTAGGTGTTTGTATTTCCATTGATTATGATCTAAGTGACTTTGCAAAATATCTAATTTGAAATTCTAGATTGTTAATTATTCATGCTATGTATGTTCTAACATATTATCTCAACTCCCATCCATGATTTTGAAGAAACATTGTTATAGCTACTTGATCCATTTCATTGAGTTTAATTTTTATTTTGTTTTTGTTTAGTGCTTTATTCGAGGGCGAGTAAAGTGTAAGTTTGGGGTGTTTGTTGAGTGTATTGTATACACTCTTTTGAGTCCTTTTTAGTTAAGTATTTTCCTCTTTTCGTTGTGTTTAGTATAGTATTAGGTTGTTTTCTGTCTTTTGAGTCACAACGGTCCTAAAGGAGGAAATGCATATTTGAAGATGAAATGAGCTTAATTGAGATGAAATTTGCACAAGCACAACCCAAGGAATGAAGCCTAAGAAGTGTCACGAAGAATAGAACAAATCAGGCAGAATAGGGCCAGGAAATCAGGAAGGCACTGCGGTGCCTGGCCAATTAGCACCGCGGTGCTATGGAACCGCGGTCAAGATAATTAGCAGCGAGGCGTAAAATTTCCAGAAAGTCTGAAGTTGAATCACCGTAGAAGGCACCGCGGTGCCTGGAAGCAGAATCGCGGTGCCATATTTCCAGTGGCTGCCAGTTATTTCATGATGAATTAGCACCGCTGTGCTAGGCAGAAGCACCGCGGTGCCGATGCGTAATTTGCATGTTTCCTGGGCCGAATTGGACAGGGTTTTTATGGTCCGAAAGACAGATTTTCTCAGATATAAATACCCTAAACCCTGTCATATTAGAGCATACTTTGTAAGAGGCAAGAATTGGAGCAAACACAAGATTGGAGACGACTTGTTCAAGTGTTTTTTCTTCTCTTTTATTTTTATTCAGTTTATGTTGGATTGTAATTTAGTTCTTGACATGACAATGTTTAGGAGCTAAATATTTTAGTAGGGTTTCCATCGAATCTTCTTGAAGCTCTTTCATATAGTTAATGCATTGATTATTGATTTCATCTTCTTCAATTGTTAAGATCTATTCAACTTATTATGATTGTATGATAATTAATTGATCACTAATTGTCATAACTTATATGATTTCAATTCAGAATCTGAAAAGGGAGATTGAATATGCTATAGTTGTTTAGACATAGGTTAAAATCGTGGACGAAAGTACCCCGATACTTGTGTAGTATTTAAGGTTATTGTTTCTTAATCCTCTTGTGTGATAAAATCTATCATAGAAATATAGAATGTCCTAACCGGAATATAGAACATGGTCGTTAACCTGCTATCTTAATAAGAAGAAGAAGAGTCATTAGTGTTGCATTAACAAGTGAAAGAGTGGATAGTTGAGAAGATTGGAAGCCACATTTCCTTCATAACTGCTTAAAACCCATAGTATTATCATTCTTAGTTTAATTCCTGCAATTTACTATAATTTTAGTCTTAGTTATAAATCCAATCAACAAAACGTCAATCAAATAGATACCGTAGATTAAATATTTGGTAATTGATTAACCAGTCTCTGTGGATGATAACTCGGTTTTACAGACTATATTACTTGAGCGATACGTACACTTGCGTAAGCATATAGAATTATCGCAACAGTTACTAAACTTGCACTCCAAGTATTATGTCTTGGTCCTACTCAACCTGAACCTTTTAGACTCTAGAGTCTATCTCCAAACCTCCAGCTTAGCGTTCACTCCGCCGCAAGTCTCATCAATCAGGACTATGTCATCTACGAATAACATACACCATGTTACCTCCCATTGAATTTGTCGCGTCAGTCCATCCATCACCAAGTAAAATAAGAATGAGCTAAGAATTGATCTCTGGTGCAGCCCCATCATCACTGGAAAGTACTCTGAGTCACCTTTCACTGTCTATACCCTGGTCTTGGCTCCATCATATATATCATTGATTGCCCTAGTGTACGTCACATGTACACCTCTAACCTATAAACATCTTCATAGAACCTTCCTAGGGACTTTGTCGTATGCCTTATCGAGGTTGATAAAAACCATATGTAAGTTTCTCTTTCTCTCCCTATACTTCTCTACCAATATCCTAATAAGATGTCTGGTTTTTGTAGTCGAATGCCCCTACATGAATCCAAACTGGTTCTCGGAAATAGACACGTCTCTTCTCACCCTCATCTCCACGACCATTTCTCAAACTTTCATAGTGTGGCTTAGCAACTTGATACCCCTATAGTTGTTGCAATTCTGGATGTCACATTTGTTCGTGTACAAAGGAATCATTGTACTCAACTTCCATTTTTAAGGCATTCTAGCCGTCTTAAAATGATATTAAACAACTCAGTCATCCACTTCAAATCTACCTTGCTTGCGCTCTTCAGAAATTCAACTGGGACCTCATCAACCTTAATCCTTCTACAATACCCAAAATCCTGGTACCTTCTGGATTGCTCCAGATCTCCCAACACAATGTCTTTATCTCCTTCTTCGTTCAAGAGTTTATGGAAGTAAGACTGTCACCTCCGTCTAATACACATGTCCTCTACCAGTACTTTGTCATCCTCATCTTTGATGCACCTCATGTCACCCAAGTCATGGGTCCTCCTCTCCCTCACCATCTTATATAATTCCCTATTCGTCCACTTCTCCATCTCATCCCTGCTTTCTACCAATTTTGCATACGCAACTTTTTTTACATCCACCTTCTCTTAAACTTTAGCATTCTGCCACTAGTCCCCTCAATGCCTACCACGACTTCCCCTCGAGACCTCTAATACTTCTCTAGCTACCTCCCGAATGCAACTAATTGTCCTATCCCACGTACTGGTCGCATCCCCACTACTCCCCCAAGCCCCCTGACCATCAACCTCTTCCCCATCTCCTTTGCACTAGCCATGGTCAAACTCCCCCGTTTGATTCTTAGCCTGTCATCCACAACCCTCCTCTTCTTCTCTATCTTGATCTCCAATCCATAACCAAAAGTTTATGTCGGGTTATAAGATACCACTCGAAATAACCTTGCAGTCTTTCTAAAGACCATTGTCAACCTTCCTAAGGAGTAAAAAGTATATCTGAGTCTTAGCCACTGAACTACGGAAAGTCACCAAGTGCTCCTCCTTCTTCAGGAACCTCGAATTGGCTATCACTGTCCCAAAAGCTTTAACGAACTCCAAAAGTGAGACACTTCCCCCGCTCCAGTCCCCGAGGCCAAGACTTCATGCACGTCGTCTTAACCCCCCGAAAGTGACCAGATATATCTACTGGAATCCCCTCCTACAAATAACTTCGCAGTAGGTGATATACCTCTCACCACCTTGTCTAAATCCTCCCAAAAGTGCCTCTTCTCCCCCTCGTTCAAGCCCGCATGTGGCACATAAGCACTAATAATGTTCATAGTGAACCCTCTAACTACCAACTTAATCATCGTTATCATATCATTGATCCTCCTAACCTCAACCGCCTGATCCCTTAGCTCGATGTCTACCAAAATGTCTACCGCATTCCTATATCTCGACCTACCTGAGAACCATAACTTATACCCATCCACATACTTAGCCTTAGGTCCTACCCATTTGATCTCCTGGACACAGGCTATATTCATCTTTTTAAGAATCCTAACTAGCTCTATGGACTTCCCCGTTATAGTCATAATGTTCCAAGACCCTATTCTCAGCCTAACATCTCCTTACTCGATTACCTCCTAACCTCGCCGTCCCCGATGAGAACACGACCTGATCTATCATCCGTCACTAAAGCCATTAAAGCAGATATAAACTAATAGACTAATCAAAGGTTTACACCTAAAATAGAAACGCCAATAATGATATAATTAAAGGCAAGAAGAGTAAATGCAAGAACGTAAAGGCAAGGAGCAATACAGTGAAACATCAAAATTTAAATACATGGATAAGGATAAAGAATAGATACGAGCAACCGGAGATACCAACTCCAGTTGGACCGAACATGTTTACCGTCGAAGTCATTGTTCAACGCCGAGAGTTACCAAGAAGAATAAGGCAAGAATATGGAGTCAAAGATTCAATAAAGCATAGGAGCCAAAGTTTAACTATAAAAATACAGACAAATAATGAATATGGGCCACCGGAGGTACCAACTCCTGGTGGATAACACTTGTTCGCCACCAGAAATCCCGCGTGAAATCCTTGCTCACTGCCGGAATTCACTGTTTACCACCGGAAAGCACTGTTCGCCGCCGAAAATCACTGTTCGCCGCCAGAAATCACTAGTCACCGCCAAAAGTTATTGTCTGTTGTCGAAGCCCGTCGAAAAACTTGAGTACCTACATAGTCTGGTCGGAGAAGCGGCAGTTAGTTCTTACCATCAGCGAGAGAGAAGAGGGCGGAGAGAGAAAACACTAATACCTGATCGTCGGTCGGAGTGACGCCCAGTGCTGGGTCACTGTAGGGGAAAAGGGTGGGATTTGCTAACCTTATCGTTGGGCAGAAGAGAGAAAGAGAGAGGAGAGAGAGAGAGCCCGGAATGCAACTTAACATATAAATATATTATATGTATATTTATATATATTATAAATATACATATAATATATATAATATAAATTAGATATAGATTTTGTATATTTTAATTAGCGCTCGTAATAAAGTTTGACTGACGGGCCAAAAATTAAAGACCATTAAATAATAATGAATCTTATGCGGACTAGATCTCCTCCCCATAGACCAAACAAACTACCCCTAAAGTAATAAAACTCATTTGATGCTGAATTTCTGGACAATAGTTGTAAAAAGAATTAATATAAATTATTTTATCACAACTTGACTGGTGAATGTTCCTTTAATCAATCAAAAAGGTTATAAACAAATAATCTTCACGTGGTTGAGCGCAACAAATTGAACAATGCAAACCAAATCAATTAATAAGTACAAAAAGTAGTTAAAAGTAGCCAACCTTCTACATTGAGTGTTGTTGTGTCCTTTAGTTTCTCTATTAGTATTGGCTCCACTAATTCGTGTATGTGACCTATTTTATGAAGAGTTTTTATGTTAAGACTTTTCATTTTTGAACCTCGAACACACAATATCTTATCTATCATATTAACACCACTTACTGTGTAGTAATGTGTTGGTGTCCTTTATTTTTTTGGTGTTCACCTCTGTTAATTCTTTCTTTTTTCCTACTATATTCGAAAATTTGTTGGCCTAACTAATTGTTGAAAATTTATTAACGTAAAATAAAGTTAATCCTATTATTTATGAATCGAATAAATGGAGTCCCGCACGTTATAAACGTCGTTTCCACACATGTGCACACGTTGTACCAGAGATCGTAAATTTCCTTAGTGAAAGAGATATTGATACGTATACAAAATGTTTGAGACATGAAATGATAGACGGTTATTGGCCAAATGACAAGTGTTTTACGTGGTAAATGAAGGAAGAAGTGTACGATGTGTAAAAGATGAAACAAGTCAGAAATCGTCGCGGAGCCGTGAAGGGTCGCGACGCAACACCGTCGGGCCGCGGCGCTAATCGCGTAAAACCACCGAGCCCATCGTCGTCGACCGCGCGCCTCGAGCGAGGTTGCGGCGCTTCGATGGCAGAATGTTCGACGGGAGCTGGAAAGTTTCTGACTTTTGGGCTGGTTTGGGGCATTGATTCCCCACGAATTTGCTCATGAATTCAACCATTATTTGGCTTAATTGTAACCCCAGTGTCATTACATGACCATTGAAGGACATTACTTGGCTAGATGGGAAGTCATCTTCTTGCACTGTAAATTGAGGCATTTGGCTCATTTGAAGAACACATCAAAAACTTCAGAATTTTCTAAGTTCTTCTTCTTCTCTGGCATACTTCCACACACTCAAATGTTCTTCTTTTTTAGTAAACACAGTTATCATTTGCTTAATTGTTTGTTGTTGTTTTATCTTGGGAGATAAGTTGTCAATAGCCGTTAAGAGATTTATACTGGGTAATATTATCTTAAGGACAGATTGAACATCAATCGACTCAGCAAATCTCTTTCTTTGTTCTCATTTCCAAATTTATAATCAAATTTGTTGTTGCTACTTTCCCATTTCTTTATAACCACATTTTCTACTCATACTAATTTCACTTCCGGCAGTGTTGTTGTCGTCTTTTTTTTTGTCCTAAAGGTATAACTATTTGATATTCATAATCGGTTGGCTCGATTAATTTCCGAGAATATCTCATTTTAAGGAAAAATCTCCATAATAAGATTTTTTCATTTTCACAACTCGAATGCTAGACTTTTAGTTAAGGGTAAAAAAGTTACATACATCCGATCATATCCTTAGTAATGGTGTTTTCATAGTCGTACTTTTTGGCGTTCGCCTCGATCAATTAATCTCTATCCAAATACTTATTGGTCCAACTATTTTCGTGCAACGCAGAATTCATTAATGTATAACTAATTTTTTTATCCAAAATCAAACTCGAGACTTCCGGCTAATTTTTGAAAGCAATCTGCTACCCTGAAACCAACTGAGTTATACTCATGTCGGTTGACTTCCGGCTAATTTTAAATTAACTAGAAAGTGGTTTTGGTTGGGAAAATATTGGAGCTTTTCGTCCTTTTCATTCTCCATCTTATTCAATGGTATCAATTATTAAATACTATATACGTCAAAAAGTCAGTGAATATCCCATGAGAATTTGTGATGAGAAGTTTGCCAGCCAATCCAATTGAGTCCTTTAAATGAAATGAAAACAAAAAGTCCATGTGCTAAGTTAACTGCTCCAAAAGTGGTTATTAATGTAATAAATTGAGAAAAAAGTATTACTCCCTTATTTAACACTGTTCCCTACTTCCCAGGACCCGATAGGTGGAGTTGGTACACCACCCACAAATAATTTGTTTCATTTTGTGTGAGAAACATTATTTAACTGAAGATGAAATAAAAAAAATAATAATATCAACAAAACAGTGTGTATTAGGGCTGTTTTTGTATCTGTGTGAGGTGTGCTACTACACATTGCCCTGAAAAACGAATAAATTTAGGGGTCCTTTTTTTCTCTTTTTTTATTTAAAATAATTTTTAATTATTGAAATCGTAATATTTACTTATATTAAATGTCCACTTTTACGAATTAGAACATGACTCAAACGGTGTGACATGGTGGTGGTGTGTACCATATGAGCAACATTCTGTGGCCAGAAGGCGACTATTAAATTGGTATTGTCAACTTCATTGTACAGTAATCTTGGATCAAATCTCCTACTACTATAATAATTCAAGAATTCTTATAGAGATCTGTGCATCTGGGTATTCCCCATTTTATAGTTTCCTATCTGTGTCATTTTCATTTGTCCCAATTATATTGTCTTACATCTTATTTCTTGAAATCCCACAAAAATTTAGTATTTTTGTTGTTTTTCACTGTATAAATTCCAACCCATGTGTTACATGTGCACATAGTTACTATTCATATTCAATTTCATGGATAAATTTTTCCCCTTTTTTGTGTATGTAATTTGTTTGTCATTGTTGTTTCTTGGTACTTGTTATTGTTCTAGTAATGTTGAACAAGATAAGGATAGAATTACTTATTTACCTGGACAACCACAAAATGTACAATTCAATCAGTACTCAGGTTATGTTACTGTAAATCAAGAATATGGAAGGGCATTATTTTACTGGTTAATTGAATCACCAAGAACTCGAAATCCCGAAAAAAGGCCACTTCTTTTGTGGTTAAATGGTGGACCAGGTTGTTCTTCAGTAGCTTATGGAGCTGCTGAAGAAATCGGTCCATTTCATATTAATGCTGATGGGAAGACACTTTACTTGAATTCTTACTCATGGAACAATTGTATGTGTGTCTGTTTTAAATCAATTTTTTCGCGCTTTGAATATGTTTTGCTTTTTGTGTTGCTAATCGAATTGTGTTGTGTTGTGTTGTGGGCAGTGGCGAATTTGCTTTTTCTTGAATCACCAGCTGGAGTTGGTTTTTCGTATACGAATACTTCCTCAGATTTGTATAATGCAGGTGATCAAAGAACAGGTTAGGATAATTGAGTAATTGAATGCTTGTTGTTATGTATGTGCTTTCGATGTGAGAAAACTTGATGATTCATAGTAGGCGTTTGGACATAAAAAATGTGGCATTTGAAAGAAAGTTGAAAAAGGGTATTTGGAAATCCAGTTGTGTTTGGAAACATGTTTACCTTGAAAAAAGTTGTCATTTAGTGAGTGGAAAAATATGCACGTGAAAAACTGGTTAAAACCACATTTTCATATCTGAAACTTATCTTCAAAAATATTTTCAAAAAACCGGTAAAGGATATTTGAGTAATTGAATCTTCGTCGTTATGTATGTGCTCTTGATGTGAAAAATCTTGAAGATTCATAGTAGGTGTTTGGACATAAAAAAATGAAATATTTGAAAATAAGTAGTATTTGGAAAAAAGTTGAAAGAGGGTATTTAGAATTCGAGTTATGTTTGGATATGCATTTAACTTGAAAATTTTGTGAGTGGAAAAAAGTTTCACTTGAAAAACTAGTCCAAAACCGCCTTTTCAATCTTGAAACATCTTCCAAAAATAATTCAAAATTTCAATCCAATGTATAACCAAACGCTGGTTTGAATTTTCTTTTCGGGAAAAAGGTGAAAATTTTGTATTGGACAAACGAGAGCTATTTTGTTGTTTAGGCTGAAATGCTGAACTCTGGCCTTCCAATTTGTAGCTGAAGATACCTACCAGTTTCTTGTCAAGTGGTTTGAAAGGTTTCCTCAGTACAAGCATAGAGAATTTTACATTGCCGGAGAAAGTTATGCTGGTACTTTATAATACAGTAATTACTACTAGCATCTGTCTTTGTTATTCGTTTGGTTACTTGAACATAATTTTGCCAACATCTAGTAATCATAAGATACTAATTCCATTTTTCTTGTATGTGTTAGGGCATTATGTTCCACAATTATCTCAACTTGTCAACCAGAGAAACAAGGGAATCAAGAACCCGGTTATCAATTTCAAGGGCTTTTTGGTACTAGTAGTGACATTTATGAGTGTTTAATGCAATATTAATAGCCTGTTTGACCAAGCTTCTCCAAGGACAAAAGTGTTTTTTTGCAAAATTGAGGCGTTTAGCCTAGGGCCGCACAACAGGGTAATATTGGACGGAACCGAGGACCGAAGACCGGACCGAATTTATCGGTCTGGTCCGATTATATGGACCCTAGGGCTGCACAACAGGGTAAAACCGGACCGGACCGAGGACCGAATTTTCAGAAAATGAGGACCGAAGAACGGACCGAATTTTGTGCAGCCCTAGTTTAGCCAACCTTTTAGGAGAAAAACTGTTTTTGAGTAGAAGCAGAAGCTGTCTTTGAGAAGCTGAAAAATAGCTTCTCCCCAAAAGTACTTTTTTGAAAAACACTTTTTAAAAGTTTGGCAGAAAACTAATTACTGCTCAAAAGTTTTTTCAAAATTGATTAGCCAAACACTAGATTGCTTCTCGCCAAAAGTACTTTTCAAAATAAGCTGATTTTAGAAGCTTTCGCCAAACGGGCTATAAGTTACAGTCTGTTTTTATCAAGGTCTATTTCTCTGGCTGTTCATTTTAGGTGGGGAATGCTGTTACCGATGATTATCATGACTATGTTGGCACATTCGAGTACTGGTGGACCCACGGCTTGATTTCAGATTCCACATACAAGCTTCTCCGGATAACCTGTAACTCGGGATCTTCTGAACATCCTTCCACTGATTGTGCAAAAGCTCTTCTTCTTGCAGAGCAAGAACAGGGAAGTATTGACCCATATAGTATATATACTCGTCCTTGTGCCAGTACTTCAGCACTTCGGCGCAACCTAAGGGGTCACTATGTGAGTCTTTTCTTTTTTGTGCTCTCATCTTACTCCACTTATCAATGGCAAATGTAGGTAATTGTAGAATTTTTAACAAAGGTTGACAAAGAGTAATAAGATAAACTATTAGTGATATTATTGGCTTGGTTCTGAGTATACTTTCAGAACTTTAGTTTGCTAAAATGACTAGAAAAATATTACTACTGTTCATGCTTAAAAAGAATCATGAAGACAAACAAGTTTCTGCGATCTCAAAGATTTGTAGTTTTAGACTATATGTTTGAAAGCGTGCATACTTATAATTGATATCTTAATTTGAAGTATAACCCTCTTTCTGTTGCCTGACATGGAAAGTGGTTAGCTTTACCAAAATTTTACATCCTTAAAGATGACTAACAAAGATCCAAAAACATAACTACTCTTTTCTTTTACACCTTGTGAAAAAGTTTGAAGTTCTTAATCCTTAAAATGAATACGTCTAGCAAACAAACGTCCCCTTATGAAATAGATCCCTTTCTCAGTAGATCAGTGTTTTATTCTGGTGCCTTGCAACTGTTAAGTTGCACTGGAAGATTGCATTTTCAATGGTTCAGAGGCGCTGAATGTTTTAATATCTAGGTTCTTGTAAATACTTTCATCTGAATATATTTGTCTGATCATGTGTGAGAGAGAAAACACAAGCATTAAAGTATCTTTCTCGGGCAGTGAGTAAACTCAATCCCTTTTTAGTGAGACTTTTAAGTGTGAAATTTGGTATCATTCTGGACTTCACCATTTAGTATTGATGTATTGTACATCTAATCTTGATATTCAAATCTTTTTGGTACTCCTGAATTCCTTGGTTTATATCATCTATCTTTATCGATTAATTCTTGGACGTTCAAGTTTTTAAACTTCTCTTTCTGTTTAAAAAATGTAGCCATGGATGTCCAGAGCATATGATCCATGTACCGAGAGATATTCTGAAGTTTATTTTAATCTCCCAGAGGTACAAAAGGCATTCCATGCTAATGTAACTAAGCTTACCTATCCATGGAAAACATGCAGGTCAGTTGAAGAACTTTGGAAGTTTTCAAGTTTCCTATCTTCAAACTTGAAAATAACTTTTAATTGGATCTTTTTTGGTTTCCAGTGATATTGTTGGAAACTACTGGGCCGATTCTCCTCTGTCAATGCTTCCCATTTACCAAGAGCTAATAGCTGCTGGTGTCAGGATATGGGTATTCAGGTAAAGCTAAGGCAGTCCTCCTTTTGACAATCTTCTTTTGCCCCTCTATTCTCATTGTGTCATTGGACCCCTTATTCTTTGGTTATCCCGTATTTATATTTATTTACAGATGAGAACTTCATCTATAAAAATTCTCTTATTTGAAAGTACTCTTTTTCTTTGAAGAAATAGTTGGTTTTGCGGCCTGTGCTCTTCTATGCGATAACAACAACATACCCAGTGAAGTCCCACAACGTGGGATCTGGGTAGGGTAGAGTGTACGCATACCTTACCTCTACCTTGATAGGTAGAGCGACTGTTTTCGAGAGACCCTCGGCTCAAGACAAAGCATAAACACAAGCAAAGCAAGAAAATAAGCCATGCTCTTCTATGCGATGTTTTGATAATTTTTATGCTAAGAGTTTGTGTGCTAATGAGGAATACTCCATTATTTCAGTTACTCCTTTTCGGGAATAATGTTCAATATGCTAAAGCATGATTATTATCCTCCATGAAGAACTAGGAGTGCATAAATAGGATGCTATGCTCTAAAGGATTTCTAATAGTTGCTGTAATTGTTCCTTCTATGCGTTATGCCGTTTGCAAAATTCATGAAATGATGTAAAAAGTGGTCAATTGCTAGCTTTCTGGCGGACAGAGATACCTCAAAAGAAAAAAATCAGAAAGGAATTTCTATCTTTACTTGTATATATTAGCTGATCTGTGCTGGCTTTATTAGCATTAGAAATGCACTATTGTGCCATATGACTCGAGCATTTTTCAGCTCACACCTAAGAAACATTCATTTTGGCTTTTCAACTGAAGAATAACAAGTATGAAAAGTGACCTAGAAACGTCTCATATTATGTGTCTCGTCTTCTAATTAAGTCATAGCATGAACTGATAAGTTCATGTCATCCTGAATCATCATGGTTATGCACAAATGTCTCGTTACAAAAGCACAGATAAAATTTTGATATCTATCTTTTCAGCTTATCTTCTTAATTAGAAAACTGATTTTCCCAAACGTCTAACATTCTTTGCAGTGGGGATACTGATTCAGTTGTTCCTGTAACCGCAACTCGATATTCTATAGATGCTTTGAAGCTACCAACTATCACCAACTGGTACCCTTGGTATGACAACAAAAAGGTTAGTCATGATCGAGAAAGACCATTAAATGTACATGCAAACTTTTTTTATTATAACCTTGGTGTTCGGGCTACCTCCTACCAAAACAGGTACCGGGTAACTCTATCGACCAATGCTTGGACATATAGGAAGAAATCTCATAGTTTTTTTTCTTTATGCCTTTGCTGAGATTAGAACCTTAGACCTCATGGTTCCTAACGCAAACTGTTTTCTTCTTGGGAAACCTTGCATCTTCTCTTCTCATATATCGAAATTCATGCTTCCCTTTGTCTCTGATCTTGTTCTATGAATAGGTTGGGGGATGGAGCCAAATATACAAAGGGTTGACTCTTGTAACCGTAACAGGAGCGGGGCACGAGGTGCCACTTCATCTCCCTCGTCAAGCTTTCATTATATTGAGATCATTTTTGGAGAACAAGCCCATGCCAAGCTAAAACCTGCAGGTTCCTCTGTAAAATCTTCAATTAATCGTGTTGTCAAAGGATTAGCGATAACAATATAAATACTGGATTCTTCCTCGACTGGCATCTTCTGCTTGCACTTGGAAATCGTGAAGTAGAGACCGCGGGGAGATTCAAGATTGATATACCTCAATAATGCTGTACAATGGCTACATTAGAATTTCCATTCATAAATCAGTTTGAATTCATTGTATAGATAAAAACATTCCATGTAAATGGAGTTCCCAGTTTGAAGACATTCTTATAGGGAAATCCTACTTGTTTGTAGCTCATTTTTGGAGACAAATATGACTCTTTAGCTTTTCCAAAGATCACTCTGAAGGAGAGTTGGGTATATTCTACCTTGTGCCATAGTGTTTGTACCTTGGATTGCCAAATTCCCTTATTTTTTATGTCTCCATATATGATAAACTCTCACTTATTTATTTTCATAAATCTAACCAAGTTACATTCATGTGTTTTCAACCTCAACAAATTTTATGTCAAAACACAATAAAGACCACAAATGACCAAAAAAACTTCAATGCCAAGGAATACAAAATTAAAAATGAAACATAAATTAATATAGTATCCCATTTGTTTTTCATAAACTCTTGATAAAGCCATGACCAAAAAAAAGTTCTTGATAAAGCACCATATCAAAACTAAGAAAGTAAAGAAACTTGATATATCTTGACTTGTGAACATGAAAAGAATATTGATATATTTCAACAACATTTGATTGAAAATTAACTAAACTCACTATACTATTCACGTAGGAATGAACAATGTTCTATGAACTTGCATGCTACTTTTGGATTCCAAAACAACTAGAGATATCTAATCTTATTGATATTTCGCATTTTATCTAACATATACAAAAAAAATCACGTATATTATGCTGTACTATTAATTCAGCACACCAAATGTTATATTCCAACCGTCTCCTTCTATCATCTATGTATGACTAACTTTCCTATTCAACCAGTCTTGAAAATATTACTACTATCACAATTCTATATTTCACATTCTTAATAATTGGTAGTGAACAATTTTGGTACTTTACTATTTTTAGTTTATTTTTCCTTTTTTGTTAATGTTTTTTTATTTCGTATTCGGTGAAATCCTGTAACATAAGATAGTATAGAGAAGTAGAAATAGTTATGCAAAATTTATTGTTGATGCTAGAAGTGTTTGATTACGATTTACGAATAACTTCGATCAACTTATTGGAAATTTGGATTTACATGTTGCAAACTCGAGGTGTATGCAACTTCCAACAGTAAGTGACAGTGGAGAGGAGAGGGACAGGAAGGACTCTTTTTTAATCTGGTTTTTGTACAACTGTGAGCTGTAATAGACGAGAACATAGCTAAATGTTCATGCTCCTAAGGCTTGCTTTTTATACCTCATGCAATTGTTCTTCTTGTAAAAGAAACAATTACAAAAAAGTTCTCTGTGTTGCTCTATAAACAACAAAAGTTGCTCTATTCGTAGGTTTAATATAATACATCATCATTATGTATTTATGTTCCTGAGCAGATCATGATCGTCCTTTGAGTAGGGCTGGACAACTTGATGCTATCAAGGTTTCGAAAAACCTCCTAAAACTGGGCTGGATTCCACAACTTATGTTATCAAGGTTAGTGGTTCTTTAAGAACACCTAGAGAGGAATTTGCTATGAGATTTTAAGCTCCTTAAGAATTATATTGACATTAACAAACTAAGTGGTCATTTTTGTTTTCTTTATGGCATAGTGATGCACTGCCAACGCAGGGAACACTGAAAATAATGCAGGAGCAAGTACAAGCCTTTTTGGAAGCTGAATTACATTTTATTTCAAGTTTTTATTCTTTTGCAGCAATGGATGGACAGACGGCTGAGCACCTACGACAAGTAATTTGTAAATACTCGAGGGATGAGATCTTTACAGTCATGTGAGTTTTCCTTCTGCTTGTGATTCTTTGGTGGTGGCATTTGACATAATGGAAGAGCATTAGTACATTGCTTACAAATCTATTATGAGTGCTTCAATAAGAAATTTGTAAGACTGGAAGAACTGAGAGCTCAAATGCTTGCTTGGATTATTGTACAAACAAATAAGTCTCACCCGCAGCCGCAGATGAAAATGTAAAGAGTAGAGAGGCAGCAAGCTTATTGTGAATTCATATTATGACAGGCTAATAAAGAGGAAGAACATGAATTTTCTTAATTCCTCGATATGAGTCTTTAGGTATGCATCCGGGTGGAGTCTAGTGGACAATGATGTAGAGGGCGAACTATGAGGTCTTATGTTCAAATTCCAGCGGAGGCAAAACTACGTGATGTCTTCCCATCTGCCTAATCCTTGGTAGGCAGAGTTGCCTGGTACCTGTGGTGCGAGGTAGCAGGTACCCGATGGAATAGTCGAGGTGCGCGCAAAGCCATATGCCGTCATTAAAAAAAGAGTGCTTGGGATACAGAGAAAGGTGTCTTTTTTTAACACAACATGGGGAGCCATTCTTCATTACAGAAAACGTGAGGAGAAAACTATCCGTATTTGTTGGTTATGTGTAGGAAGACATGAGAGATGTCAGTCATTTGTTCCTTCACTATGTATAAATTATGGTATACAGTATGACTAGTATGGATATTCTTTTCCTTTCATTTTCTTTTGTAAATGGGTTTTTCAGTACTACCTAAGTACTGGTTTATAATATAAAATTGTTTCCTGTCAAAAAAAAAAAAGCTACTCGAATTTTTAACTTTATAAAAATAATTGGATTTGTACAACCTTCTATTTCATATCCGGTTGGAGAAATGACAGTTAATTATGTCAATTTACAGTTATTGGTTAAACTGCTTCATTATAAAATACTAAAATGTAATCCACTATTCAGGTGTATGGGACACAAAATGTTGGATACTGTGATTCTCAGGGCAAACAAAGTGGCGAAAATGAGGAATGTTACTCTTGCACAAGCTCAAATAGAGAGAGTTGGGGAAGGTGCTCATCTCCTGGGAAGTGATGGTGAGATTACCACAGATTTTGTAGGTGCCGGCAGTGGCAATCACTTATTGTGCTTCTGTCACGCAAATCAATCAGAGTTTTGTTATTGCTAATGCAAGAGTGAAAGTGACTAATGTTAATGTTTCCATCATTTCTTGATATCAATGTAATTTCTAGAAACCCTGCTGGTGACTATGACGGTCTTACCAATAAAAAACTCATGTACATTAATGGGGAACAGTGAAGTACATTTTACAACTCTATTCAGAAGCTCTATACTATGAATGGGGAAGTTGGCAACTTTTTCTTTAGTGGCTCTTGCATGGCTAGCAATAGCGTAAATTTATGTAACTAATTATAACTCTCCTTATAATGTTCAATTTGTCGCAATTGGTTCAAGGAAACTCCAATTTCCTGTTTCCCTTTTCTTTCCAATGTTTGGCTTTTAGTTTGATAGTGGAGAAAATTATTCAACAGAAAGATGGAATCTTTAGTGTCTGAGACAACCAATAGATGCAGCCCAGACTGCTGAGTGCTGAGTAACTATGTCCCAACATGCAGAAGCTTCTCATTTGATGTCACAAGCACATTGTTGTCTTCACAATTTTCTTTGTACAAAATGGAAGAATTAGTTATTGACTTGACAATTTGTGTCTGAGGTAAATGCATTTGACTATTCATACAAACAATTTGCACAACCAAATGTTCATACGCCAAAATCGAGTTGGTAAACATTTGGACATAGAATTAGTTGAAACTTGAAAACAGGAGTTTTTGAAGTTGAAAAAAATTTGGACACACATTTCACTTGAAAAAGTAATGAATGGAAAATTTGATCAATTTTTCAAACGTGAAAAACTCATCTTTAAATCTAATAAAAAATAATTTCAATGTATAACCCACCAACGGTTTCAAAATACTTTCTGAAAAAAGGGGAAAAAAATATTCATGTCCAAACGGCCATATTCCCAGTTCCCACCTTTCATTTGGTAAACTGAAGTATTCCTTACATGCATCCCAGTTCAAAGCAGTCAAACTTGCAAATGAAAATTAGGACAGCAAAGTAAATTGAGAAACTAAAAGCAAGATATAAAAGCACAACTGATATCTCAATTTTCATCCTTTTTTAGGATCTAAGATTTCACAGAGATGCAGTTAAGAGTTGGAAGATCATCAGCTTACATTTACAGCTTGATAAGTTAGGCTTCATTGGAATTTCCTGAAACTGCTATGCGAATCAATGACCAGTACAATCCATCACTAATCTCTTAATTAGAGACATTTTGAACGTTAGAGCCAGTAATCCCAAAGCAATTAATCACGCGAACACCTGATGATCTCATATCTGCTTCACCCCAAACATATGATGCATGTGTTGAATCTCCGCTTAGACCTCGTCTTTTCCCTCCAGGTGAAGATCCTTCTAGAGGAAGTCCGGCGGGGCTCTCATGCGAAGTTAAGCAGCTTTCAGTGGAACAATCCGTGGGTTGTGGATGGATTCTGGGGGAAACTTCTTCTGGCCCATGGACTCCAACAAGGTCAGCAGACTCCGAGGGGCACAATACATGTGGATTACATAAAGGGCTAAGCTGTGTTTTTGTTCCTAATCCTTGGTATGTCTCGTGGTGATTTTCAGTAACTACATCACCAATGAATTGATCAGCAAGCATTTTACAGGCCTTTTCCAACATGGTAATATATCTTTGTTCAGCATCCTGACGAATTTGCAAGTGTTTCTCGGCCTATGTAACAAAGAAAATAAAGAATTATCAGCCAGAACACATGTGGACTGTAGTCCACAAATAGCAAACTGAATTGCATAATCTCATCTGGCCTCTTCCTCTTTAACCTTCAAATTCTGTCATTCACTCAACCCTAGTCCAAGAATATTATATCATGCAACTATCAACCATCTATTTCCCAGACTAAGAACATGTTTATCTGAACAACCTTTTTATAAAAAGGACTAACCACATATTTATTTTGAGGAACATTTTGAAAAGCAATATACTCATCCATGAAATGCAGAAAGCTTACTTCAACTTGCAGGTGCAATTTACTTTGCACTTCCATTTGAGCTCTCAATGCCTCCTTGACTTCATAACCTCTGAAGACATTATACAATCCTTAAGCTAGAAGGTACATTTCAAGCAAAGCTTAAACAGAAGCATCACTATATAATTTATTGGGGTAAGGAAAAATAATAAAGTAGCAGCTGTCTTAGTTATAGGATGAAGCCTTACTCATTAAAGTCTGATGCAGGCAACTGCTGAGGAGTACCACCAGAACAAGGGCTTTCTAATGAATATGTAGCTGTAAGTCCTTCAAAGAAGAACAAGAACCCAGTTTCAAATTAAAAGAAAAAAATCAAAAGGAGCTTCTTCCTAGAGCCTTCCTGAACTGATTTGTTCTCACACATAAACAACATCACGGTGTCTTCTTCGCTATTCTGTAAGCTTCACACATCACTGCCCAAGTTTATGATATTCTTCCTGCATTTTTTTCATTTTTCATTTTTTGGCTTATTTAAAGAAGAAATGAGGGGATTAATGGAGTTGCTGGAGTCTACATTTCAAATGGGTAATACCATTGTCCCTGAGCTATCCCTTTCATGTAAAAAACAAAAAGGAAGGAAACACAAAAGATAGAACCAGAAACAACAGAAGAGAATAGGAAGACTGTAAGAGGGGGATGGGATTGTGAGCGAGCTGTTTACGTCAACCTTAAGGTAGCAGAAAGATATATATTTCAGCCACTAGGCAAGTTTTGAAGCTTAATTAACACATATATGCCAAGAGACTTTTTCTTTTTTTAATGCTAAAGTTTATTTACCAAGAGACTTGTGAAACTACAGGAGCAACCATGTTTCCAGTTATAGGAAAATGGGAGTCAACTTATACCTACCATCTTTTGAAGCCTCATCAAGATCTTTCTGAGATTGCTTACCTAGTCGGTATTTCTGCAATGAACAAAGACAACATCATATTTAAAAATTGAGAAAAAAAACCTTTGATTTTAAGCTCAATAGAAAACATACATGGTTTGCTCCCAAAACCCACCACCTCTCCCTACATCTGGGATTTCAGTGAAGGATGTGGGGTGGGCTTGTGAGGGAATAAGAAAATCTATATGTATTCTAATAGACCTGAAGGTGACTCTTTAGGTGGAAGAGGGTCAGTCCCTTGACACCCATTGTCCGCATTATTGCCTTTGGGGTAGCTTCTGCAAGTGTTATGAAAAGCATATCCGTGAGAAAAGCTGGCGTTCCAGCCAAACTAAAAGATTTTGGTGCAGATATCAATTGTGCAACTATTATATTAACACAGACAAGTAGAGTAATACAAAGCCCCCCACCCAAATACTGCAAAAAACTTCCTCCTTTCAGTATCATTTGGTTCTCTTGGTTGGCAAAGTCTATAACAAGATATCTATTGAATATAAATACAGATAATAAAGCCAAGAGGAGAAATTATCCAGGAAGATAACTTGCCTTTACTTCAACCAAACGAAGAGTGAAACCTTGTATTCAAGTAAATCTTTTTAAAAGAAACAGGAGGTAAAGGTAGTACTACTTTAGGCTAATTGATAAAACTAAGCACTTGCAATTCAAAGTGAGTCCATGGGTTACTCTTTTGCCAAGCACAACTAACAAGAGAAAGCAGTTGCATTATCACACAGATTAAAAAAGTAGGTCTCTGAGAACATTTAGTTCTTTGCCCGATAAATACATCTACACTTAACGTGAAATATAGATGTCAGACAGCACTTGCCTATCTTGTCTCGATTGCATATTGTTACCCAAAAATTACATAACATTGTGTTTGTCTAAGGAGGGAAAGGAAGGGTAAAGGCAAAGACTTGAAAAACTGCAGTACTCCAGCAACAGTTCATTTGGTCAAATGGTAACAAAATAGCACCACATTCAGCTTTCTTTCAATTCTTTTCCAACTTAAGCTAAAGCCATTACCTTCTCTTCCACGATAAGAACCCATCTTCTCCAGATTTTCCCAATCTTATCCAGTTAATACTAATCACAAATCTGGTTGTGTAAAGGAATCGAACTAAACTTGCTTGTGTCATTCTTTCAAAATTGGTAGACAAACTTGTTTGTGTCATGTAAAAGAAGAAGACAATATGTTGTGGCTACTATGGTAAAGCTAAACTAGATGCTATCTCAACAACAACAACATAGGCCGTGTAATCCCACAAGTGAGGTCTAGGGAGGGTGGTGTGTACGCAGATCTTACCCCTACCTTATGAAGGTAGATAGGCTTTTTTCAAAAGACCCTCGGCTAGCAATCTCAAGTTACTGAAATTGCTCCTTATCAAGATGAGAATTCTGACATAAAGAAAACAAATATAGAAACAAAATTGAAATATTGATGCTCTACGGGAGTCACTTTAGTTGTATCGCTGATGAAAAATACTTTTTCATTTGGAAAGATCTAATGAATAGTTGGACCTAAAGGCTTTGCGCTAGTTACTCTAAGGCTGTGTTTGGTATGGAGGAAAACATTTTCCGGAAAATGCTTTCTAATTTTTCCATGTTCTCTAGGAAAATAAGTTCCTTAAAAATGAGAAAAATGATTTCCCTAATAAAAGTAGGAAAAACAAGTTCCACAAGTGACATTCCAAAATTATTGTCCCACCACCCCCGGAAACCCCACTCCCCCATAGTATTTTGCTAGATTACATATAAATGCTTTTGAAATAACATTTTTTACTTACTTACCAAACACTAGAAAATAAGTAAGAGATCCACTAGTTTTCCAAGTAAACATTTTCCATCGTACCAAACACACCCTAAGAGTTAGTTATCAAGCTCCAAACCTCGAAAGATGCAAATGCTAGCCATTCAAAACCTACGCAACAGTTGGTGAACTAATAGTGCACTACATCATTTTCTCAGTCAAACTAAATGCTAAATGTGACACAATCCGTAACTTAGGGATCTTCCAGAAAGAAGCAACATTTAATTTATTTTTTTGCCAAGTAGCACATTTAAATCTAGTTTTTTGCTTTATCCTGAGCCGAGGGTCTATCAGAAACAACTTCTCTACCTCCCAAGGTAGGAGTAAGTCTACGTACATTCTACCCTCCTCAGACCACACTTGTGGGAAGTGTGATTATATTGTTGTTGTATGATTTTCATATGTAACTCAAATTTGGGTTCTCTTGTTAAGCGTGCCGAAGGTCTACCGGAAACAACCTCTCTATTTGGAAAGGGGTAAGGTCTATGTACACTCTATCTTCCCCATACCCCACTTGTGGAATTATACTATGTATGTTGTTGTTGTAGCAGATTTAAATCTATACAGCAATTGGTGAACTAATAGAGCACTACGTAATTTTCTCAGCCCAAAAAGAAACAAATAAACATGTAAATGCCCTAAATGTAACACAATACGTAGCTTAGAGATCCTCAACATTCATGAGAAGTTCAATTACAGCAAATTAGGGCAAATGGAAAAGAATGACTAACTACTAGGTCCGCCAAGTTGAGTAACAGCATCAACGAAGCGTTCGTGAAGGTCAGCAGTCCATCGAAGACGAGGCTTTGGATCTGAAGTTAACACAAGGCACGGGTCTCCATTAACCCTACTATGATGAATCCCAACATTATTAACATCACATCCATATTCATATTCATCTTCATGCGATTGAATCAATCGAGGAAACATTGATTTCTGCTTCTGTAATCGAACAATTTCAATTAAGGATTGTTCATACAATTGAAAAAAATTTAGGGCACCAAAAAAGACAAAGGGGTATTGTGTTACCTACTACTACTAGTATTATTATAGATAGATTGTTTTTGCTAACCCCAAAGTCAATAATGAAATGATTCGATGTTCTCCATGGTTAAACTGTGTAAGCAAGTGGCAAATATTTAGACTGTATTTATGAAATGTAGCTATAAGTGTTAGATAGATTTCAAGTGAGATTTTAGCTAATATCGTATACGTTGATACATGTATATCTGTCCGATAGAGCTAAGATAATATGCGTCTAATACAGTTAAATATAACTCTTTCGTTGATATCCGTCTGATATAGCAATTATGATTATGTTTAGTAAATATACAAATTATAGCTATTTTTGCTTCCATTGGCACTCTTAGATGTCGTTTGGTTACTAGGACGGGATATACATGGATATCCCTAGGTTGGGATAAGGTGGAATAGTTAATTTCATCATTTTAGTATAAAATGGTTTCCGAAACTAATTAATACACATAACCAAACACGAAATAAAATAATCTCATATTTTATCCCAAGATTGCTCTATGTTATCACACCAACCAAACAGACCCTTATTAGATAGAGAGTCAAACTCTTATTTCCACTAAATTTTACTTTTAGGCATAGTAACACTATTTTACCAAGTTTAGTAGTCCTGTATTTTTTAACTTGTGCACTCATATTATCTGTCAGCCAAATAAAGAAGAAAGGTTGCGTCTATTTATGATAATCCTCACAATGTTGAGGAAATAAATACCCTGTAAAACATTAAACACTTCATAACAGTTCATCCGATCATATTAGATTCCTTACTAGAAAAATTGGGAACACAAATATACAAGAAACTCTCTTCATGTATTTCAAGATCACACGTATAATGCAGATTCTAAAAAAATGTTTGTTCAATTAATAGATCATCCTCAGATATCAATGTTATGGAATCAACAACTTCAGGGTAACGAAGCAAAGTCGCAAGCATCATATCCTATAGCCATGTAAACGCTTAGCCCATCTTCTAGCCATGAAAGGATCGTGATATTCCCAGCCCTCAACGCTGCTACTTCTCCCACCGGTGCTCTCAATAGCGTCAACAGTATCCGTCAGTTCTTTTCTATCACCAATTCCGACTACAACTTCCCCTGTTTTAACAGAGTCGTCCATCATGCAATCAACGTAGGTATATACCAAGCGGACCTGGTCCAACTCTTCCAAAATCAATGGGATTCGCCTCTCCTCACCCCCTCGTAATTCTCCAAGCCTCATAATCCTAGTATCCTCCCCAATCCTCAATGCAATCTCTCGAACTGCACCACATAATATTTTAGCAAGAAATCTCTCAAACTCGTGCATGACAAACCCATTCGAAGTGCCATATCCGAATCCCACATGAAACTTATGGATTATAATGGGAAGTTCCAAGTGAAACCCATGGAAAGATCTTGTTGGATTGTCTGATAGATGTAGAATAAACGAATGTGTATTTTGGTGGGTGCGCTCTCTTAGTATCTTTACTCCTTTCTTTAGACCTTCTACTGGATCAGCTTGGCCCATATAAAACAGTCGATCAATCACTTGAAGTGCTGTGCGCTTCCCATAAGAGGTCATACACTTGAGGGGAAAGATACGTGCTGCGGCAGAAGAGTAGGTAACAATAGCCAAGCGGTCTATAGGCCGCAGCGAAAATACCACAAATGCCAAAGCTTGTTTCATAAGCCTCAGGTGGGGTCCATTTGGGCTTGCCACTAAGACTAAGTCAGTGGCTGGCTGATGTGCCAACTTTAAGCACAGATCAAAAACAGAAGTACTGTGAGGGACAGGTGATAAAGATAGATGCAAACGGTGAATATCTGATGTGCGGTCAGGCTCGACTGGATCATCATCATCATAGCGAGCAGAGCGTAAAAAGGAACGTCTGTGTACCCGAGAAATAGCAATTGATTCATCAAGGATCTGGAGAATGGGATCAGCTTGATTGTTGTGAGGAGAATAATGCATCTTTAATGTCCGAGGTAGCTGAGTCCAATGGGCCCGGCAAACAGGGCAAGTAACATTGCCATGGCGGATGTTGGATGATATGCAAGCAAAGTGAAAAGCATGTGAGCATTGTGCTGTGAATATAGCCTGTCCTGGGCTGCTATCACAGCTATAGCTCAACGGATCCAGACATATTGGACAAAAGTTCTGCTAGACAAAATAGAAAGAGAAGCATGAGTTTTCTTAATTGAAAATGGATGTCAAATGGCACAGATTACATTAAATGGTTAGATGATGGGAAGAGGTGAGCATAAGACCAATAAAAAGGAACTAGTAAATACATAATAATTATTCCCATGTAGGACCTTGGGGATTCTTTTTAGTTACAAGCAATATTAAACATACCGACGCCAAAAAGAAACAGACCAGTCCTTAAAATAAAAAAGGAAAGGAATATCCCAGATAATGTGTTTTGTCCTGCACGAACAATCCTTTTTGGAATGTTTAATCAGATGGCACAGAGTTATTAGACATTTATCGAACAAGAAAAAGTTTGTAACATAAGACACCAGTCACCAACCCTTCACCCCTCCCTTGTAACATAAGGGATTACTTAAGTTTAACCTCTGGTAGTAGAACATCATATTGAACTGAACCAGAGATGCAAAAGACTCATTCTTGAAATATGTAGTCAATGACAAGTGCCTTGTTTTCTCTTTTAGCTCATTTTTTGGCTTATTACCATGCTTAGTTTCTGCACCTTAACAGAAACCACAGTAGCTTTTCAAATTTGTCCTGGGAAAGGTGAGTGGGTGTTAAGGAATATGTTAGATCTACAAATTCCGAGGAAAGAGAAACTCTTATCCATCACAATGCAGCATAAGAAATTCACAACTTTAATTCTCTCATGTTAGGAATACATCCAAGAAATTGAGGATTTACACATTTATAAGGCTAAGTATCAACTGAAGAAAAAAGAATCTCAATAAATCTAGTGAATGCTAGCTAATGACGACACCAACAACATACCCATTATAATCCCACCAGGTAGGGTCGGGGGAAGGTAGAGTTTACGCAGACCTTACCCCTACCTTGTGAAGGTAGGGAGGTTGTTTCCGATAGGCCCTCGGCTCAAAAGAAGATGCAAAGACAACAATAATAAGAGCAGTAATAACAACAATAGAGATAAATAAAGACAACAATATAATAAGATAAATAAAGTTAAGAATCAATAGAGTCGTAATAGAGATCTAAAAAAAAAGCTAATGTACAAAGATTATACTCCTAGTAAGGAAGACAAATCTTCGCGGGACCTACTAGACCTCTACCCAGATACTCGACCTTCACACCCTCCTTGCATGTCCTTGGTAAGCTGAAGTTGTGTCATATCCTGCCTAATCACCTCTCCCAGGACTTCTTCAGCCTACCCCTCCCTCTACTCAGGCCCACCAATGCCAACCTCTCCTCACTGAAGCATATGCGCATCTCCTCTGCACATGATCAAACCATCTTAACCTTCCTTCCCGCATCTTGTCCATTACGGGGGCCATCTGAATCATATCTCTCCCGGTATGCCCACAATGACAATGTCTCTTAAATAGTGGAGTAAAAAAATTGGGAATATTAGCATCCATGGGTGTGGCCTAATGGTCAATGAAGTGGAAAGAGAACCATGATATCTCAAGTTGAAATCCCAAGGGAATAAAAAAAGAACTAGATGATATTTCCCATCTATCTAAGCTTTGATGAGCAAAGTTACTCAGTAATCAGTATATGTGTTGTTAGAAAGTAGTAGGTACCTGATGAAATAGTCGAGGTGTGTACCAGGTCCATCATAAAACAAATAGTTGAGGATATGATAAGGGAAGGACAATGAGAGCTAGCTTAGACCAGCTAATTTTACAATTAGGAATTTGCAATAAAGCAATGCACAAGAACAGGTAGGCATTGGGTCAGTAAATTCAAAGTTTGTACATATGCTTTTTCTTATCAAAATGCATAAGAACGTGTAGGAAATTGAGAAATTGATGATGCAGAACATAGAGTGTCAGAAGAAATGGAGTATAGATGAAAAAGGAGAGAGGAACATACCTTGTTAGAAGGTGTGTTAGTAGTATAATCTAATCGTGAGGGTTTAACTACAGAAGTATGATTCAACAGCTCCAGACTATTACTGGCCGGATAAGGAAACTCCTGCACATAACAAAATCATCAAATGCATGAAATTTAGGAAATAACTTGAAACTAAACCAATTTCACCAACAATGGAGCGCTTTACGCCCATTGTGACACTTCGAATCCGGATTTAGTTGGGTCCAAATGCGGGTACCGGAGACCAGGTTGAAAACCAACAACAACAACAGCATACCCAAATCCCACGCCGTGGGCTCTGGGAAGGTTAAAGTGTAAGCAGACCTTACCTCCCCTCCACCTTAATAGGTAGAGTGGCTTTTCCGGAGACCTGGACTCAATACAAAGCACAGGTTGAAAAACCAAGAAAATAAAATAACAAAATAACAAAATATTTCAGCACACTTACAGAGCTGTTGTTGTTGTTGTTATCAGGGACAGGAGAAGGAGGGTTTTGGTAACTACAACGAAATGAGCCGCATGTCTGAATAAGAATCTTTCTTGCTGCTTTCTTCAGCTTACCGGAATATGACGACGACGATGATGATTCTCCGGCGCCGGCCATACCCATTACCGGAGACGATCCTATTCGTAAAATTCACTGTAAAATGGAGTGAATTATACAATACCCAAATGGGAAGTGAGTTACTGAAAAGCTTAGCTTATAGCCACTAACGGTAGACAGAGAAATAAAGGCTTTAAAAGTGGGGAATTGCCAGTTATCAATAATGGGGTCAGTCCAGTTCCCTTTACTGTCTCTCTCACATACTCAACAATTATGAATTGTTTGCTTTTGTGTTGTGTCCCCGTTGCCTTCTCTCTCTCAATTTCAGTCAAAGCTTCTTCTCACTGTTCAGTCCTCACTCTCAACACCTTGTTTGGATGGTTGTTTATAATGTAAGGTACTATATTGGGTCGTTTCATGAGATGAGATTGGATTATTAGTGTTAGGTGATTGAAATTAATATAATGTTTGGTTCGTGTATAACTCATTTGGTATCTCACTCAATTTCATTTATGTAAAGTAAAATGTGGGATAAGTTATCCACATAAAGGGTAGGATAAGTTATGTTATCTTAACCCACGGATCCTATCTACATAAGATAACTTATCTCTTCTGCCAAGTGACACATATAGTGTTGTATTGTATTAGATTGTATTGTTTTAATGAATATAACTTTTGAATATATCTTAATTTTTTTTCATCCTTACAACAACAACAACATATCCAGTGAAATTTCACAACGTGGGGTCTGAGGAAGGAAGAGTGTACGCAGACCTTACATCTATCTTGATAGGTAGAGCAGATGTTTCCGAAAGACCATCGGCACAAGACAAAGCATACGCACAAGCTAAGCAAGAGATATGGTCAAACCCGAACAAAAATTTAAAGCAGTATGAAAATGATGGAAACAAAAACGAATAAGTCATGATAGTGCATTCTGGAAAAAAATAATAACTAATGCAGGTAAATATGATAAATAAAGTACACTAAAAACACATAGCAACAGAAACAAACGACATAGGGTTGTAAAGCAATATTGCATCTAGTAGTATAATAGGCTAAGCAGGCCTACAATAATAACCCTACAACTACCAGTTTGTAAGCGTAAGTATGACTAAGCTCAACTACCTACTACCCTAATATGTGTCCTCCACAACCCCCTATCTAAGGTCATGTCCTCAGTAAGTTGCACCTGTGTCATATCACGTCTAATCACCTCTCCACAATACTTCTTCGGCCTACATCTACCACTCATGTACCCGTCCATAGCAACCTCGCACACCTCCGCACTGGGGCGTTTGTGTCTCTCCTCTGCACATGCCTGAACCATCTCAATCTCGTTTCCCGCATCTTATCCTCCACCGAGGGCACTCCCACTCTGTCTCGGATATCCTCATTTCTAATCATATCCCTCCTTGTATGCCCACACATTCATCTCAGCATCCTCATCTTCACAACTTTCATATTTTGAATGTGTGGAGTCTTGACTGGCCAACATTTCGCCCCATACAACATAGTTGGTCTAACCACCAACCTATAGAACTTGTGTTTAAGTTTTGGTGGAACTTTTTTAACGCACAAGACTCGAGATGTGAGCCTCAATTTCATCCACTCTGTCTCAATACGATGTGTGACATCGTCATCAATTCTCCATTCCCTTGGATAATAGACCCGAGGTACTTGAAGTTTCTTTTCTTTTGAATGGCCTGAGTACCAAGTCTCACCTCTACGCATGTCTCATTGTCGCTCCCGTTACTAAACTTGCACTCTAAGTAAATAGTCTTTGTCCTACTCAACCTGAATCCTTTAGACTCCATAGTCTGTCTTCATACCTCCAGCTTAGCGTTCACTCCGCTGAGAGTCTCATTAATCAGGACTATGTCGTTTGTGAATTACATATACCATGATACCTCCTCTTGGATTTGTCGCGTTAGTCCATCCATCACCAAGGCAAATAAGAATAGGCTAAGAGCTGATCCCGGGTGCAGCTCAATCAACACTGGAAAGTGCTTCGAGTCTCCTCTTACTGTTCGTACCCTGGTCTTGGCTCCATCATACATATCATTTATCGCCCTAGTGTACGCCACATGTACTGTTGTACACCTCTAACCTCCAAGCATTTTCATAAGACCTCCCTAGGGACTTTGTTGTATGTCTTCTCAAGGTCGATGAAAACCATATGTAAGTCTCTCTTCCTCTCCCTTTACTTCTCCACCAACCTCCTAATAAGATGAATGACTTTTGTAGTCGAACGCCTCGACATGAATCCAAACATGTTCTCGAAAATAGACACGTCTCTTTTCACCCTCATCTCTACGACTATTTCTCAAACTTTCATAATGTGGCTTAACAGCTTGATACTCCTATAATTATTGCAATTTGGATGTCACATTTGTTCTTGTATAAAGGAATCATTGTACTCCACCCCCATTCTTCAGGCATTCTCGTCGTCTTAAAAATGACATTAAACAACTCAGTCAGCCACTCCAAACTTGTCCTGCATGCGCTCTTCCAAAATTCAATTGGGATCTCATCAGGCCCGATCGCTCGTCTTCTGCGCATCATGGGAACAACACTCTTAACCTCTTCAACGTTAATTTTTCTACAACATTCAAAATCCCGGTACCTTCATGATTACTCCATATCTCCCAACACAATGTCTTTATCTCTTTTTTTGTTCAAGAGTTATGAAAGTAAGACTGCCACCTCCGTCTAATATGTGTGTCCTCCATCAGTACTTTGTCGTCCTCGTCTTTGATGCATCTTACGTGGTCCAAGTCACATGCCCTTCTCTCTCTCGCCTTGGCTAGTTTGTACAACTTTTTATCCCCACATTTTTCCTCTAATTCCACATACAGGCGTTCAAAAGCTGTCGTGTTCACCGCTGTAACCGCTAGTTTTGCCTCCTTCCTCGCCATCTTATATAATTTCATATTCGTCCACTTCTCCACATCATCCTTGCTTTCTATAATTTCGCATACACCATTTTTTTGCTTTCACCTTCTATTGAACTTTACCATTCTACCACCAGTACCCTCGATGCCCACCACAGCTACCCCGCGATACCCCTAGCACTTATCTAGGTACCTCCCGAATACAACTGGTCATCTTGTCTCACATACCGGTCGCATCCCAGCTACTCCCCTAAGCTCTCATGGCCATCAACCTCTCCCCCATCTCATTTGCACTAGTCATGGTCAAACTCCCCCATTTGATTCTTAGTCTGTCATCCACAATCCTCATATTCTTCTCTGTCTTGATCTCCAAATCTATCATCAAAAGCTTATGTCGGGTTGTAAGACACTCCATCGGGATAACCTTGTATTATTTACAAAGACCGTTGTCAATCTTCCTAAGGATCAAATAGTCTATCTGAGTCTTAGCCACCGAGCTACGGAAAGTCACCAAGTATTCCTCCTTCTTCATGAACCTCGAATTGGCTATCACCATCACAAAATCTTTGGTGAACTCCAAGAGTGAGACGCCTCATCCGTTCCTGTCTCAGAGGCCAAATCCTACATGCACGTCGTCATAACCCCCCGAAAGTAACCCGATATGTCCATTGAAATCCTCTCCTACAAATAACTTCTCAGTGGGTAGTATACCTCCCACCACCTCGTCCAAATCCTCTCAAAAATGTCTCTTCTCCTCCTCATCCAAGCATGTCTGCGGCGCGTAAGCACTAATAATGTTCACAGTGGACCCTCCAACTACCAACTTAATCTTAATCATTTTGTCATTGACCCTCCTAATCTATACCACCTGATACCTTAGCTCGCTATCTACCAAAATGCCTACTCCAATCCTATACCTCAACCTATCCGAGAACCATAAATAAATAAAAAAGTAAGTTTATTAAATAACAAGTTTATCACACCCCAACCTTGGGAGGTGGCCGACACCGAGCCACAATATAGGTATCATCACTACAAGAGGGGCCGACAAGGCCGCGACATACATATACACACTATACATAAGTCTGCAAGCCTCTAAGAGTGCTATAATACAACACAAGTTGGGACAGGGCCTCGCCATATCCAAAATACTAGAAATATGTACAACAGTACCTATTGACTCTTGTCTAGCAACTCCGAGAGAGACGAGTGCGATGATCAATGCTGAAACAGGAAACCTACTGAGGAGGAATGTCACCCTTCCTATTTGTACCTGCGAGTATGAACACAGTGTCCCATAAGGGACATCAGTACGAAAGATGTACTAAATATGTAAGGCATAATCAATTATAAGTGAAGCAACAACAAATCAAGGAGACTAGAGATACCACATGAAATTTATAAGTGTTACACTAGACCAACCTGCAAGTATGTATAACTTATTCGATTGTGTATATAACGTCATAGGCCTATATGGGCAATATCTTGTATATAATAGATCGCATATGTAATGTCGTAAGCCTCTGTGGGCAATATTACCAGTATCATATATGTATAACTAAGTTAATAACGACATAGGCCTTTATGGGCAATGTAAATACATAATACATACATATAAATGACATACCAAGCCTATGAAAGAATCATCAACTAGTCGGGGTGATGTAAGGTCGTTGCACCCCCGACTACCATTATGTGGACCCATATACTCTTTTACCTTGTTACGATCAATATGAAAGAAGACTTCTTACCTTTAGTTTTTTAATCATAAAGTGAATAACCATTGATTTACCCATGGAGAGGGAATAACATTAAAATGACGCATAACCTTAACAAAGAACGGATATGTACGCAACCAAGGAACAGAGTAGCCTCAAGAGTCTTCTTAGTCAACTAAGAATAAAGTCTTACTAGTACATGTTTTATAGTGATTGTTATAACGAGGATCATGCCGTAAGGGAGAAGAAAGTAAGCCTTATATACCTTGTCGATAAAGTTGGTTACGTTCCGCAGAGTCTCGTACATGGTACTAACAATTATCTACATTAAACAAGGGATTGGTATCAATAACGAATTCATATTTCAAAAAGGAACTCATTTAGATATTTTGTCGAACACCTATCATTTGTAGAGTTCATATCATTTCTATAACCAAACTTACACACGTAGAAACACAACAATCTTATCCAAATCTCCCTCTTTCACTTCTCAATACATACAACAAGAATTAACTACTCATACCAACACATAGCTTCAAACAGCCTAACAACAATACAACATAACTCCAAGATTTTCAAGTACTTGTTCTATAAAATCTCAAACAATCCGTCCTTGTATAACTTGTATATACTCAAGAACAACAAGAATAAGGTAGTACTTACCTCAACCACAAAAAAATACTTCAATTCCCATCTTGCTTCACTTCCAAGACTTTTCCAAAATTAACACAACAAGGAGAAACACAATCTAGCGATACTCACGGGATCCCTTACGATGGATTTACTTGGGTTTTCCTTTGATTTGGACTTAACTCATGTGAGAGCATTTGGAGAGAGTTTGGGTCGAAGAGGCTTCTATTTATAGGGGAAGTTGGCATCGACATGGGCCGTAGCAGGGTCTGCGAACCGCAAATCATGCCTGCGAATCGCAGACTTTGCCAGTGTTCTACCTGCCCTACAGTTCTTTCTTAAAACGTTTATAACTTTTTGTACAGAGCTCCGATTAATGAATGGTTTGTTGAGTTGGAAAGAAGACTCGCCGAACTTGAATTTAGATTGTTTACTCATCTCATAATCCTTATATACGTGGAGATATGCCCCTTACAAGTTGGGCCTAAAATCCGATGCAAATTACGCTTTTCCCGACTTTCGTGAACTTAATTTATGTGATTCATTTGACCTCGAAACCTTTTGGTACTCTCTTAAAACTTGATAACAAACCTCATTAACCTTATAAGGGTATCATGACCTTTCCGACTTACAGTATCTAGCTTATGACGACGTCGACGTACAAAGTGCGGGGTGTAACAAAGTTAAGACAAAAATGAGAGAAAATAAGGTAACAACCGGATCACACCAAATCGGTGTTACATAAAATGGCACTTTACGTTTTTACATAAAGATGGTCTTGACGATACGATATGATAAAATTTAAATAACGATATATACCCATTGTAATTTTACAAGTGAATTTGGTGATGGTGCAGTATATGCAGACCTTACTCCTGCATTGGGAGGTGGAGAAGTTGTTTCCGATGGACCCTCGACTCAAGAGCAAGCATGACAAAGAAGGTCAGATAAGAATTGATAAAAGTAAAATAAACATGGCAAAATATTGTAGATAAGCATTATGGAGAAAAGTAACATTAACTGCAATAAAATAATACGATAATTGAAGTACAAGAGACAATAAATAGTAATAAAAATCGAAGGATAAGAAACTACAAAAATAATATTACGCTTACTAATATGGAAGGACACACGAGACAACACCCAATTACCTACTAACCTTCTATCCCAATTTGTGTCATCCACAACATCCGATCCAAGGTCTTACACTCGATAAGTTGTAATAGCGTCATGTATGTCTAATCACTTCTTCATAAATACTTTTTCGATCAACATCTACCTCTTCTGAAACCATATGTAGCCAACCTCTCACATCTTCACGATGGGGCCTCCGTACATCTCCTTTGTATATGCCCGAACCATTTTAGTCTCACTTCCCGCATCTTGTCCTCCATGAGTTATCTCAATATTATCCCGTCCAATTCTATTATTTGCAACAACACCTATCTTTCCTAGTATGTCCACACATTCATTACTATATCCTCGTTTGAACAACCTTCATCTTCTGAAAATTTGAATAACAATTCAAACAAATATTATATTTAAAATAACAATAAAATACAACAATACAACCATCCAAACATGCTGTAATTTTTCTTTGGCATGTGTCTTGTCTTTTTCTCTTTCTTTTAGTAGTGTTGCTCCAAAATAGGTGTTACCCCACGATTTTCTTTTTGTACTTTTCCTTTTTCCTCAAGCCCGCTCCAAAAATTCATTCATCTTCAACTTTGCTTTTATTCTTGGGGCAATCTACCACCAACTGAGCTACGTCCCGGGCGACTTTGCTTCTATTATTTTGTTTAATATGATGGTTGGAATAATTTGAATATATATCACAAGTTTATAAGAAAAAAGATGTTGGTCAATTTAGTGTATTATATTTCATGTTTCCGTTTAAGTGGATTTTTTAATTTATTAAAAAAGAATGAAAATATTTGTATAATAATTTACCTTAAAATTTTTTATTTTATATTTTTAATGTTTTTTTTAAACCATTAATTTTAAAAATCTTTTTTCTCTTTAAAATTTCGTTTCTTGTCAAACATAATCATATAAATTCTTAAGGAGGACGTACTTTTTTTCCAACTCGAACTAGATAATATGAAATTAAATTGATATGTCAAGTGAAATAATTAATTTTTACTCACGAAACTACAATTTTTATTTCAATGTTTAATCTTTTTTCAGCTTCAAATACTATTTAAAAAGGATCAATTAGATATCGTTCAAATAAATACTAATTATTTTTATACTCAAACTAAAAAAGTATTAAAAAAATGCATGATTAAACAGGTCATTAAGCTCCACAATTCTACCTATTTCTAAATCCTTATGTCTAATTCGCCCTCTGTTCTGTCGTATTCAAATCAGCTTTCAGTAATGGATTACATAAATACGGAGGAATAAAATATAATAATAAAAATGTGATAAGAACTTCGAAGTATTAAAAAAGAAAAAAGATGTTACAGTTCCAAATATATCTTTTGACTACCAAGTACATTAACGTCATTCTTTGGTCCCTGTTACGGACTCCAAACAGCATGCTCATTTTTTTTGATAATCGAGAAATTGTCTAGGGTTACTAACGTATGGTTCAAAATTTAATTTAGGTTGATGTGGAATAGGCACCGTTAAATATACACACTATACAATTATTGTAATATTACCATAATTGTATATACATGTTGGAACACGAACTGGACAGGGCCGATGCTGGGCCGCGGCGCTTGAACTTCCGTGATCATCTAATATACACAATATTGTGTGTATATTTAACAGACACGTTTAAAATTGTGGGACTTGAAAGAATAATAACTCGTTAGACTGGGCAAGGACAGAATGTCTTAATTTTTTGGATTTGTGTTCAACCACCTCCAACCTTTATGTGGATCAGACAACTTCCTTAGATCAACAAACATTATACTAATTTCTACTACCCCGCGATACCCCTAGCACTTATCTAGGTACCTCCCGAATACAACTGGTCATCTTGTCTCACATACCGGTCGCATCCCAGCTACTCCCCTAAGCTCTCATGGCCATCAACCTCTCCCCCATCTCATTTGCACTAGTCATGGTCAAACTCCCCCATTTGATTCTTAGTCTGTCATCCACAATCCTCATATTCTTCTCTGTCTTGATCTCCAAATCTATCATCAAAAGCTTATGTCGGGTTGTAAGACACTCCATCGGGATAACCTTGTATTATTTACAAAGACCGTTGTCAATCTTCCTAAGGATCAAATAGTCTATCTGAGTCTTAGCCACCGAGCTACGGAAAGTCACCAAGTATTCCTCCTTCTTCATGAACCTCGAATTGGCTATCACCATCACAAAATCTTTGGTGAACTCCAAGAGTGAGACGCCTCATCCGTTCCTGTCTCAGAGGCCAAATCCTACATGCACGTCGTCATAACCCCCCGAAAGTAACCCGATATGTCCATTGAAATCCTCTCCTACAAATAACTTCTCAGTGGGTAGTATACCTCCCACCACCTCGTCCAAATCCTCTCAAAAATGTCTCTTCTCCTCCTCATCCAAGCATGTCTGCGGCGCGTAAGCACTAATAATGTTCACAGTGGACCCTCCAACTACCAACTTAATCTTAATCATTTTGTCATCGACTCCTAATCTATACCACCTGATACCTTAGCTCGCTATCTACCAAAATGCCTACTCCAATCCTATACCTCAACCTATCCGAGAACCATAAATAAATAAAAAAGTAAGTTTATTAAATAACAAGTTTATCACTTTGACCTTGGGAGGTGGCGACACCGAGCCACAATATAGGTATCATCACTACTGAGAGGCCACAAGGCCGCGACATACATATACACACTACATAAGTCTGCAAGCCTCAAGAGTGCTATAATACAACCTGAGTTGGGACAGGGCCTCGCCATATCCAAAATACTAGAAATATGTACAACAGTACCTATTGACTCTTGTCTAGCAACTCCGAGAGAGACGAGTGCGATGATCAATGCTGAAACAGGAAACCTACTGAGGAGGAATGTCACCCTTCCTATTTGTACCTGCGAGTATGAACACAGTGTCCCATAAGGGACATCAGTACGAAAGATGTACTAAATATGTAAGGCATAATCAATTATAAGTGAAGAAACAACAAATCAAGGAGACTAGAGATACCACATGAAATTTATAAGTGTTACACTAGACCAACCTGCAAGTATGTATAACTTATTCGATTGTGTATATAACGTCATAGGCCTATATGGGCAATATCTTGTATATAATAGATCGCATATGTAATGTCGTAAGCCTCTGTGGGCAATATTACCAGTATCATATATGTATAACTAAGTTAATAACGACATAGGCCTTTATGGGCAATGTAAATACATAATACATACATATAAATGACATACCAAGCCTATGAAAGAATCATCAACTAGTCGGGGTGATGTAAGGTCGTTGCACCCCCGACTACCATTATGTGGACCCATATACTCTTTTACCTTGTTACGATCAATATGAAAGAAGACTTCTTACCTTTAGTTTTTTAATCATAAAGTGAATAACCATTGATTTACCCATGGAGAGGGAATAACATTAAAATGACGCATAACCTTAACAAAGAACGGATATGTACGCAACCAAGGAACAGAGTAGCCTCAAGAGTCTTCTTAGTCAACTAAGAATAAAGTCTTACTAGTACATGTTTTATAGTGATTGTTATAACGAGGATCATGCCGTAAGGGAGAAGAAAGTAAGCCTTATATACCTTGTCGATAAAGTTGGTTACGTTCCGCAGAGTCTCGTACATGGTACTAACAATTATCTACATTAAACAAGGGATTGGTATCAATAACGAATTCATATTTCAAAAAGGAACTCATTTAGATATTTTGTCGAACACCTATCATTTGTAGAGTTCATATCATTTCTATAACCAAACTTACACACGTAGAAACACAACAATCTTATCCAAATCTCCCTCTTTCACTTCTCAATACATACAACAAGAATTAACTACTCATACCAACACATAGCTTCAAACAGCCTAACAACAATACAACATAACTCCAAGATTTTCAAGTACTTGTTCTATAAAATCTCAAACAATCCGTCCTTGTATAACTTGTATATACTCAAGAACAACAAGAATAAGGTAGTACTTACCTCAACCACAAAAAAATACTTCAATTCCCATCTTGCTTCACTTCCAAGACTTTTCCAAAATTAACACAACAAGGAGAAACACAATCTAGCGATACTCACGGGATCCCTTACGATGGATTTACTTGGGTTTTCCTTTGATTTGGACTTAACTCATGTGAGAGCATTTGGAGAGAGTTTGGGTCGAAGAGGCTTCTATTTATAGGGGAAGTTGGCATCGACATGGGCCGTAGCAGGGTCTGCGAACCGCAAATCATGCCTGCGAATCGCAGACTTTGCCAGTGTTCTACCTGCCCTACAGTTCTTTCTTAAAACGTTTATAACTTTTTGTACAGAGCTCCGATTAATGAATGGTTTGTTGAGTTGGAAAGAAGACTCGCCGAACTTGAATTTAGATTGTTTACTCATCTCATAATCCTTATATACGTGGAGATATGCCCCTTACAAGTTGGGCCTAAAATCCAGTCTGAAATTCTGCCTGCTTTTCCTCGACTTTCGGCGAACTTAATTTATGTGATTCATTTGACCTCGAAACCTTTTGGTACTCTCTTAAAACTTGATAACAAACCTCATTAACCTTATAAGGGTATCATGACCTTTCCGACTTACAGTATCTAGCTTATGACGACGTCGACGTACAAAGTGCGGGGTGTAACAAAGTTAAGACAAAAATGAGAGAAAATAAGGTAACAACCGGATCACACCAAATCGGTGTTACATAAAATGGCACTTTACGTTTTTACATAAAGATGGTCTTGACGATACGATATGATAAAATTTAAATAACGATATATACCCATTGTAATTTTACAAGTGAATTTGGTGATGGTGCAGTATATGCAGACCTTACTCCTGCATTGGGAGGTGGAGAAGTTGTTTCCGATGGACCCTCGACTCAAGAGCAAGCATGACAAAGAAGGTCAGATAAGAATTGATAAAAGTAAAATAAACATGGCAAAATATTGTAGATAAGCATTATGGAGAAAAGTAACATTAACTGCAATAAAATAATACGATAATTGAAGTACAAGAGACAATAAATAGTAATAAAAATCGAAGGATAAGAAACTACAAAAATAATATTACGCTTACTAATATGGAAGGACACACGAGACAACACCCAATTACCTACTAACCTTCTATCCCAATTTGTGTCATCCACAACATCCGATCCAAGGTCTTACACTCGATAAGTTGTAATAGCGTCATGTATGTCTAATCACTTCTTCATAAATACTTTTTCGATCAACATCTACCTCTTCTGAAACCATATGTAGCCAACCTCTCACATCTTCACGATGGGGCCTCCGTACATCTCCTTTGTATATGCCCGAACCATTTTAGTCTCACTTCCCGCATCTTGTCCTCCACCAAGGTTATCTCAATATTATCCCGTCCAATTCTATTATTTGCAACAACACCTATCTTTCCTAGTATGTCCACACATTCATTACTATATCCTCGTTTGAACAACCTTCATCTTCTGAAAATTTGAATAACAATTCAAACAAATATTATATTTAAAATAACAATAAAATACAACAATACAACCATCCAAACATGCTGTAATTTTTCTTTGGCATGTGTCTTGTCTTTTTCTCTTTCTTTTAGTAGTGTTGCTCCAAAATAGGTGTTACCCCACGATTTTCTTTTTGTACTTTTCCTTTTTCCTCAAGCCCGCTCCAAAAATTCATTCATCTTCAACTTTGCTTTTATTCTTGGGGCAATCTACCACCAACTGAGCTACGTCCCGGGCGACTTTGCTTCTATTATTTTGTTTAATATGATGGTTGGAATAATTTGAATATATATCACAAGTTTATAAGAAAAAAGATGTTGGTCAATTTAGTGTATTATATTTCATGTTTCCGTTTAAGTGGATTTTTTAATTTATTAAAAAAGAATGAAAATATTTGTATAATAATTTACCTTAAAATTTTTTATTTTATATTTTTAATGTTTTTTTTAAACCATTAATTTTAAAAATCTTTTTTCTCTTTAAAATTTCGTTTCTTGTCAAACATAATCATATAAATTCTTAAGGAGGACGTACTTTTTTTCCAACTCGAACTAGATAATATGAAATTAAATTGATATGTCAAGTGAAATAATTAATTTTTACTCACGAAACTACAATTTTTATTTCAATGTTTAATCTTTTTTCAGCTTCAAATACTATTTAAAAAGGATCAATTAGATATCGTTCAAATAAATACTAATTATTTTTATACTCAAACTAAAAAAGTATTAAAAAAATGCATGATTAAACAGGTCATTAAGCTCCACAATTCTACCTATTTCTAAATCCTTATGTCTAATTCGCCCTCTGTTCTGTCGTATTCAAATCAGCTTTCAGTAATGGATTACATAAATACGGAGGAATAAAATATAATAATAAAAATGTGATAAGAACTTCGAAGTATTAAAAAAGAAAAAAGATGTTACAGTTCCAAATATATCTTTTGACTACCAAGTACATTAACGTCATTCTTTGGTCCCTGTTACGGACTCCAAACAGCATGCTCATTTTTTTTGATAATCGAGAAATTGTCTAGGGTTACTAACGTATGGTTCAAAATTTAATTTAGGTTGATGTGGAATAGGCACCGTTAAATATACACACTATACAATTATTGTAATATTACCATAATTGTATATACATGTTGGAACACGAACTGGACAGGGCCGATGCTGGGCCGCGGCGCTTGAACTTCCGTGATCATCTAATATACACAATATTGTGTGTATATTTAACAGACACGTTTAAAATTGTGGGACTTGAAAGAATAATAACTCGTTAGACTGGGCAAGGACAGAATGTCTTAATTTTTTGGATTTGTGTTCAACCACCTCCAACCTTTATGTGGATCAGACAACTTCCTTAGATCAACAAACATTATACTAATTTCTACTACTCCTTCAAACGGCTCTCGATTTCCGTTAGTAGGTTTGCTATTCGGAATAATCTTTTGTCCAATTAATCTTAAATAAAATTCTTGAAAATCACAGAAGTAATTGTAGAGTGAATTCATTTCTAGTGTCATTTACAATAAAATTTCCTTTTCTTTCCTCCTTCCTTCTTTCTTAGGTATCATATGTCCAGGTAGATAGGTCAAGAATGTTGATAACCTGATGCATTTGTCTGAATGATAAAGCGGTGTCATTTGACCGACCATAAGTTACTCTTGACTGAGCCAGCAATAACTACTCACCTAACATCTCTTTCTCATATCACAATAACTGTAAATAAACATTTCCTTCTCGCTTTAACTTTGATTGACTTGCCGCACATCGGCTTTTTTAAGAGAAGAGGTCAAGGAGTCAGGTCATTTACACAACGTAGGAGCCCAAAAAACAATAACATATCAAGTGAAATTCCACACCGTGAGATCTGAAAAGGATAGAGTGTACGCATACCTTACCTCTACTTTGATAGATAGAGCGACTGTTTTTGAGATGGAGATTCTTTTACTATACAGGTGGGAAGCAATAATACATTGAAATGACCAAAGGAAAGGAAGTACAAAAGAAATATAAAAAAGGAACATGCTAGAAGGAAGGACTTTGGCTGATTATAAAAAAGATAACAAAAGCTGGAGTATTGAGATGACCCAAAAAGATTGATCACAATTTTGAATTTCAAGTTTGAATTTGAAATTATTGTCTTATGAAATATTATCTTGTTTCAGCATGTGACCTAATCCAAGAAATTGCTTGACCATATAAGTTATTATCATGTCTGGTTGGTGGGATAAGATTACATTATTGGTTATGAGTATTAATAGTTTGAAGTACTAAAATATTAGAATTAGCTATATATATAGAAAAAAAATTATAGAAGCGGGATAGCTAATTCCATGGGATATTTTGACCCAAAAGATATCTTTGTCTATTCCATCCGGCTAACCAGACGACCCCACGTGTTCACATCAAATCTATAGATGGAAGATATATATTTTTATATAACAATTACTACATAGTTAAATGATATGTTTTTTTGTATCTTACACTTTCTCTATTATTTGCTATGTTTTTTTACTTCTGTATGGTCTTTTTCAAACTGTGTTGTTATGTATTACTCGAGTCAGAGTCTTCCGAAGACGGTCTCTATCTTCACGAGGTAGGACAATGTCTACGTACAATCTATCATTTCCAAACTTCATCTGTGAAAATACATTGTGTATCTTGTTGTTGTTAAATGATACGGTTTCTCAGTTTAATTGAAAGCCGCTACTATTAACTTTTCTTAATTTGACTATAGTATACAAAATCAAGATGATAGAAATTTTTTGGGCCATCTTATCATCTTAAAGATTTTGCGTGTGACAAAGATGGGGAACAAAGAGGCCCATGTCTTAGCACAATTTTCAGTACTTTATAGGCATGTCTAGAGTGATTTCACTTTAACTTTAACTCACTTTTTTTTAACAAAAAAGGACTCATTTTACAGAAAACATCCTGAAGACCAGTCTTGTTATATTTTCACTTTGGCCACATAAAAGAGTTAGGGGTGGTTTGGTTCTAAAACAAATTATGTTAGGGATAAGTTATGCTAGAATTAGTTATGTTGAAATTAGTTATTCTTTCTTTACAATCCTGGGATAACGTATCTCATCCATATGCCAGATATAAGTTATTAATACTAATATATTCCTGAGATAACTTATCCCAGGATTAATAACCTAACAAGAGGTAAGAAATTATTAAATTGTTATCTCAGAATTATTTTTGCTTATCCTTCGTACCAAACGACCCCTTATAGATATACATAAAAGAAACAAAAAGAAATGAATAATAGAGTTCATTTGTCCTATTCCAACTAATTGAAAAGATATATTACCTTATAAAATAAAAACTTGGAATATTGGGGTCTTGGCATTATTTCAACTTAACAACAACAACATACCAGTATATTCCCACAAAATGAAATCTGAAGAGGGTAAAATATATGTAGATCTTATCCCTACCTCATGGAGATAGAGAGTGTTTATGTTAATAACTTAAATCTGTAGAGAAATAGCTTCGCATGTGATATGATCTTCACTGATTGCAATCCTCTATCGCAGAGGAAGAAGAAAAAAGAAACAGATATGAGAAAGAGATGTGAGAAAGGAGAGAAAGATGGAGAACAGTGAAGAAGAGATGAATTAGAAGAGAAGTGACTTGAGAGAAAGAAACGCAGATGAAGAGGATAGTTTGGGAGCTAAATCAACTCTTCTATATTATCAATTTTATTACTCTTAAAAATGAATGTTACAATTAATACACCTATTTATATTAACTAATTTGCAGAAATAACCATTGCAGAAATAACCACATATAACCAACCACATATATATATATATATACAATGTATATATGTGTATATCTCAACACCCCCCTCAAGCTAGGCGCTGAAAACATCGGTTTCAGTCCTATCTTGGAAGAAATGTCCTTAAGGACTTCCTGAATAATTGAAAATCCCAACGTGATATGCGTGATAACAATCGAAAACATTCCCGAAAATCCCCACAGAGCAAGATACACGGTGTTAAATTTGCCTCTGTAGTCACATTGAGTAACATACTTCTCATAGTTAGAACCTTTCCTTGGCCAATATCTGTCAATTTCATGTCCATTCAACCAAGCCCCATTCCTTTTCCCATATGAATCATATCAAGTGCAACAGGTTCATTACTAGGAGCGATCCAACAGTTTTGATTTCCCATCACCATTTGGACCTGTCAAAAAGCGATGTTGCATATCTATTGTATCAGATGCAAGATCCTTATGAGTTCCATCACATAATCATAATCAGTTTCTTGTCAAAGAGGCTAAAAGCTTCCTTGAACTCAGCGATCTGCTCCTCCGTTAGCTACTCATCCATTTTGGAAGAACCTTATGGCCAAGGATTGATTAATACCATTCACAATATTCTGTAATACACAACACCAGCTTTACCAACAAAGCGGTGGTCACTGTCCTCTGCAAATAGCGGCAGAGCACGGCAGATCTGAAACACCAAAGAAGAAAATTCCGATGGCGGTCTCTGATAGTCGCAAGCAACAGAGCACAACAGATGCAAACACCAGCACCAGCATTCATTCCAGTAGTTGCAGCAACTACAATGACAGCAATAGGGCCAGCAGACAATATCAGTCGCACCAGCAAATTCATTAATATCAGCCACAACAATTTCTCGGCATCAAGGATAATGGTTCAACCCAGCCAGTGTTTCTTGCTTGTGTTTCAAGTCTCTGCGCCTGAAATGTATCTGATGTACAATTTTCCTGCAAACTTTATCTATATGAAATTGACCATTTTGAGATCTGATGTTGTTTCTTTCTCTCCACTGAAGCATATCAGGCCACATATGTTTTGTTTTATCAATATCAAACTTCCTTGCCTTCAGAAATTTTAAGCAAATTCATATGGCAGTATCATCATTTACCAATTCTTGTTCCACCTTTCCATATTTCTTTTGCATTTCCAGCTTGATCCACCACCAGAGGTGATGTTCAACCTCCTCTGATTTTCTTTTGTTTTGAGGGATGCTGATTTCTTTTGTTTATTTTCAGCCTTTTTCCATTTTCAGAAGCAACCATAGCAGCTACATCAATCAATAGATGAAACAGAACCACTTGGATAAATTCCAGCAGCAGTAGCTTCAGTAAATTGAATAGGAGCAACACTTTGTGCCCTCTCGATAACCACTCCAATTCCAGATATCCAAAGAATGTGAAAATCGACAAGCCAACAAATTCAGCAATAATAGCAGTCATCAGTCGCAACATCGACGACATCAGACACAACATTTACAAGTTCCTCAGAGCACTTGTTATATGCACTTGAATATCATGATCCAATTAGCAACATCTAACATAAATCAGTCCCTGAACTTGCATTTTCCAGCAGGGACCAACAACATAATACCAGTGACCAGTAACATCTAGCAGAAATAACAATAGCACCAGTGCATCAGCGTCAGAGAAACGATTGCATGCGGTGGCGGCAATATCGATAACTATAATTTTGATTACGAACGGCCAGCCCATCATATCACCACAGCTTTTATAAACTGAATCTCTCAGTTTCAATTTTTAATTTGACAGAAATCACTGGATTCATCTTGACGGAGAACTCCTCGTTCTCTAGTCTCACTCGGACTAGAGAATCCCTCGATTCTCTCTATGAATTTGTTACGAACCAAAGACCAATTCTGATTCTGAACCAACACCAGCATAATTTGATAAGCGGCAAGAACCTCTTCGTTCTCTAGTCATTCGGACTAGAGAATCTCTAGATTCTCATCACGCAAGCTATTCTTTGAATTAAATTTCAACTCAATCCATATTGTCGTCGACGAAGTATCCCTCGGTTCTCAGTCTGTTTGTCGCTAAGAACTCTTCGATCCTTCAATCGATCTATTGAATATGCAACAGAACTACAATTTCTTTGAACTGAAAATCCAGCGATCCAGCAACAATATATTTTCTTTCATTTTTCAGAACTTCATATTCTTTCCTGCATCAGCTACACCAGCAATCAAGCAGCAAGCACTAACACTAGTATATAACCAACAGTATCACCAACACTAGAATAGAGACTAACACAAAATCAGCGACGATTTCAGTCACTGACCAACACAACAACAAGCTTGCATCTCCAACAGCAACTAATGTTGCTTCACTACTAGAAACAGCAGCAGCGCGACAATAATACCAATACAGATATGGAAACTAACAGCAAAAACAATACGAAAATAACTTTCAGGAATATTTTCGGTGATCTTCGACGTCGCAATGATAGCCAAAGGCTGAATATATCCGCAAAAAATGATAACATCTCCATAGCGGAACAAATAAGATGAATCGATCTTCGATTCTCCGATTTTTAGAAAAAATGGCAATTTCGATTTTCAATCGCAATTTTGAATTTCAGTTCTTCGATTTTCCATTTTTTGATATTCTACAGAGATTACCTCAATCTTCCTTGATTTTAATTAGGATTTTCATAAGAAATTCCTCAACTCCTTCGCAATTTCAATTTTTCAGAATTTTCAGAAGAAACTCCTTCGTTTTCTCGATCTCTCCCTTCGATTTGAATCGATTTGAATCAATCGCTTAATATCAATCGATTAATAACAATTTCAGTTTCTTCGATCGCGATTTCGATTTTCTGATTTTCAGTCGAAAATCGCGATTTCGATTTTTCTGAAAATCGCGATTCCAATTTTTCAGTTCTCAAATCATTTTCAGTTTTCAATTGCTTCTGATTTTCACCTCAATATGTTCGATCAACTCCTCAATGTAATTGGATCGATCTATACAACACTTGACTCTGATACCATGTTAATAACTGAAATCTGTAGAGAAATAGTTTTGCATGTGATAGGATCTTCACTGATTGCAATCCTCTATCGCAGAGGAAGAAGAAGAAAGAAAGAGATGTGAGAAATGAGAGAAAGATGGAGAACAGTGAAGAAGAGATGAATTAGAAGAAAAGTGACTTGAGAGAAAGAAGAAGAAAGAAACGCATATGAAGAGGATAGTTTGGGAGCTAAATCAGCTCTTCTATATTATCAATTTTATTCCTCTTAAAAATGAATGTTACAATTAATACACCTATTTATAATAACTAATTTGCAGAAATAAAATAACCACATATAACCAACCACATATATATACAATGTATATATGTGTATATCTCAACAGTTTCCAAAAGACCTTCGGTTCAAGTATCACAAATCAAAGGAGTTATGAAAATAGAAATACGATAGTGAAAAAAACATGACAACACTAATAAAGAAAACAAAACAAAACATTCAGATAAGAGAACAGTAAACAACGAGATAGTGCGATAATCAAAACACATTAAACAACAAACTGTAACAGACAACAGAGGCAAGAAACTGTCTCAATTTATGTGATATATTTTTATTTGACACGCACTTTAAAAAATAAAGGATTTTTTTTAATCTTATGGTCTAAAATAAGTCAAATATATTTATGTGGTTATAGATATCTCGTTTTGCGTAAAAGGTAAACAGCGAGATAGTGCAATAATAAGAAACTATGTCATTCTTTTTGGAAGGACTAAAACGGAACCACAAGAGCCTCCAGTATATCTTCAGGCAGAGGGAGCTGAACTTGCGACAGAGACGGTGATTAGAGTTGCTGAAGAACAGATGAGGCTTAGGAACTTACCAGACTTAAAAAAAAAATCTTTGAAACTTCTTGGAAGTGCTTGGTGTATTGATGTTTTTTTGGAAAGAGAGTATGTACGAGTCATTCATTTCGAGAATAGGCTGGATTAATCAATCGCACAATTTTTTCTTATAATAATTAAAAACTATGAAAAAAGTACATGATCTTGTGAATTACTTCTGACTAAATTTAAAACTTATATAAGAATCATATTATTTCATGATTGGTTCACGAACGCTAAAATGAAATAAACCTAATATGTCGAACGTTTCTAGCCATTTAATAAGAACTTACGGAAATTGTAGAAGTGTATTAAATTTATCCTGGGAGCCTTTCTTATTAATATAAAATATATAGGACGTACAATGTGGAATTTTCATACAATAGAGATCTTATATTTACCATAATTACACAAGATTAAATATGGTTAAATATATTAAATTTACACGTGCTAATACACCCACTCAGTCGGAGCGGGAGGAGGTCGGACGCTAAGATTGGATCTAAAATCGAGGAAATATTGTCTCCCTTTGTGAATATATTTGCATACTGATATGAAGAAGGCATATGCAATACTTTGACATGACCGAGAGCAACCTTCTCACGAACAAAGTGGATGTCCATCTCAATGTGCTTGGTTCGCTGATGCTGAACCGAATTATGAGATAGATATATGGCGGATATGTTATCACAATAAACCAAATACGTCTTACGTAAGGGACACTAAAGCTCCAAAAGAAGGTTTCGTAGCCAGCATATGTCAGCAACACCTATGTACTCTGCTTCTGCACTCGAATGGGATAATGCGGCTTGTCTCTTGCAGACCAAGAGATGAGGTTATCCCTTAAGAACACACAATAGCATGAGGTGGATCATCGCGTGTCCGGACAACCTACCCAATCAGCATCCGTATATAACAACAATATGACCGGTGCTGAGGGGTACAGATGCAATCCATAATCAAGGGTTCGGGATCGGGACATGGTGGGCCTGGCGCGCCAGGATGTAGGGGACGGGAAGAGGTCACGTCCCGTCCCACATCCCACCTAGCAAGGGACGGAATCGGGACGGGCCGAGTCGGTGGGATTTGGGGACTTTTTTTACACTTACTTATATATATATATATATATATATATATATATATATATATATATATATATATATATATATATATATATATATAAACTTAAATAATTGAACAATATAGTGAAATAAAAACATCACAATGCTATTTTTTTTGCCTCTTATATTATTTAATAAAAATATGATTTTTTTGTAATACAATTTCAAAATTGCAACTTTGTTTCGTAGTTCAAAAGTTACAAATCACATAGTAAAATTGCCATTAAAAAATTACATATTCAACTATACTTTTTTTAATTTCCTCACAATCTCTTGAGGATCTTCTGTTGGAATTGGGAATTGTTGGTCAAATTGTTCGACGTTGCTTTCTACTCCCTCGGATAAGATTTCGTTGTAATTATAGTCGTCTTCTTCGTTGACCTCTGGTTGACCACACTTTCTACGCTCCGCTCTAATCCAATCTCTGAATAAAACTACAATCTCCAAGCTGTCTCCCGTCAGTGAGTGTCTGTGCTCTCTTATTTGAAACCTTCCAGCAGAAAAAACATTTTCAGAAGCTTCTTATGACGCTTGAATATTCAACACATCTCGAGTCATCTTTGATAGAGTCGAAAATGTCTTCTCATTCTCCTTCCAGTATTTCAGCAAGTTTTCACGTCCATTTTCGTTGACAATTGATTCGAACAGTACAACATCCTGCAAAACATAAATATCAAACTCACTAATTTGTGAAGATCTTGAACCACTATATATTCTATTTCGAAGGCCTTGAAAGTTGAAGTAGAGACAACAAGGTTGAAGTGAAGTAGAAGAAGATGGTACATAAGTCGGTTGATTATTTGCACTTTGTTGTTGGTAATACATACATACATACATACATACATACATACATACATATACATACATATATATATATATGCATTCTGTTTGTATGCTAGACATAATTTCTTCTTTAGTTGGTTCGTAAGTTGGTTCTTTAGTTGGGTCTGTTTGAAGTATTCTAAGCATTCATAATATGTTTCAATAAGGGCATTACAACCGTCTACGTTAATGGTATGATTTAATACAACACCAATAAAATAAATAGTGAGAATAAAAAAAATTACAAACATTTTAACAGATCTCTCGTAATTTGTTGTTTTTCATATATTAATTAAATAACAAAAATATTAAAGTAATATAAAATAATATAGATGAATAGTAGGAAAAGAATATTGAATTTAATTTGAACCATGATGGGAGTTGGATTCAATGAAGACCTAAAAGTTTGCATGTCAAAGAAAAGCCTTGAATTTAAAGTTGAAGCCCGAAGTTTCTCACTACAACTTTGTGATTTTGTCCTACGTGAAATTGGTTTGACAAAGTCAAATATTTTCTTCTTTCACGTGTAACGAGAAAGAGGCCACCAATTGATCTCACTTGATAAAGAAGTGTAATCAAAGTGTCCACTTTGAAACAAGTAGGACATTTGCAAGTTCGTACCCATACAAAGCAAAAGAAACAAAAAGGGGTTTTGTCTTTACATTGAACAAGCCTTGAAGTAGGGGTATTTGTAGACATGCCAATTTTGTGAAATTAAATTCCATATTAAATTTGGATAAATTTCTAAATTCAAGAAATATCAAGCTCAAGACATGAACTTAAAAGTAAAGTCCAATTTCCTTGGACTAGTCTATCTTGTTGGACTTCATATGATGAGTCTGCTCCATTATCTCAAAGTCCATGCCACGTGTCAAATGACATGGCGTGCCAAGTCAAGTCAATGATCAATAAAATCGTGTCTCGTGCATAAATGATGTAGCATGCCAAGTCAATATAAGAATGAATCAAATGTTGTCAAGTGTTCAAATGATATGGTTCAACCAATCATATGCATACTCTATCTCTCCCCTTCATATAAATAGGGGCCTTCATAAAGCCAAAAGAGGGATGAAGAATTAGAGAGAAGGCATCCATAGATTTTTTAAGGCGTCCGCATATCAAGAAGATCCACTAGTCTTTCGCATATCAAGAAGATCCACTAGTCTTTCGCATAATAAGAAGATCCATATAAATCCTCTGCATATCAGGGAGATCCATAACTCTTCCGTAGAGGAAGAAAAATACATAGAGAAGCTCTCATCTCCAAAGGTGATCCGCAAGTCTTCCGCATATTAAAAAGTCTTCATCTCCAAGTGGTGAGCCGCAAGTCTCTATACCTATACGTTTGTGATTAAAGCTTGGCTTCACATTCGTGGCGAAATTACAACAAGTGATCGGTCAATTCAAGAACAAGCAAACGCCTTGGTTGACGGCCGTGAGGAGAAGAATCAGAGGATTACATCTTTTTATTTAAAATTTTATAAAAATTGTAACCTCCGCACAAACCTTCGAAATACTTGTCGCTATATTTTTCTTGTCTTGAATATTATTTTTCAGGAATGAAAGATTAGTCGTTACAACCAACCTTATATTTACAATTTTGTAATGAAACTAGTTTCAAATGATAATATTTTTGTATTATCCCATTGTTACGCTTTTTAACTTTAAGTAGTACTCATGTCTCCATTTATATGACATGATTCTGAATTTCGAGAGTATTTTCTTTATTTTGACCGTGTATTTGACATACAGTTTTTAAAAGTTTTTTTTAAATAACATACATATTTTAGAAACAACATAAAAAGTAGGTCAAAAAATTTCTTATTTGACTCCCGAATCCAAATTATGTTATATAAATTGGGATAGAGGGAGTATAAATCTTGTAACACAAATCTCAACATTTTGATAAAAATAGAAGAGGTTATATTGCAATAATTTTGAAGAAATGAGATTTTTTTCCCTCTTACAATTTGAATAGAAGAAAATAACCTTTTCAAATCTCTTATATATAAAAAAATAAAAATCTCGGTGACGAGGAGGATATTAAATTTAACTCCTCAAATCACAAGCTTATGATATTAGGAGGGTTAAATCTGATTAGTAGTCAGAACAATGAGAAATGTGATTTTCCTATATTAAACACAACAACACACTCATATTCAAGCTGAAAAAACGTGATAACAATAGGGAAGAGAAATGAAGAATGTAATATTTAGTTGTCATAGCTTAAATTCCGAACCCATAACTTCAATGTACAAACGAGCTTAGAACCTCAAAGGCTGAACTGATCAAGTTTAAATCATGAATCGACTACTAGTAACAAGTATCAAATAGCAACTACAAAATTGGGTCTTTTTGCCACATCGCATACCTCGTCGCAGTGGTTACCAAATAACATATGTTAAGATAGATGCACATTTTTCCTTTCAGTAAAAGATCATGAACACTATACTTGCAATGTTTTTTACTCGAATACAGAAAGACCAACCGCAGAAGACATTAATTTGATAAACTGAGAAATGGAAAAATACTTGGCCCTATAGAGTGGCAGCCATTGATATACAACAAACAACAAAGTTTTGGGAGTAGGTTCGAAATAGTCCCTGGCCAGTGGGCCGGGACGACCCGGTCCCGTTATAAATGGCCTCGTCCCGCTCGGTTCCGGCCCGCCCCAATCCCGCCAGCCCGACCCGATCCCGCCCGAAACCCCCCTTTGCAAAAAAAAGCCGTTGCACCAACGACCATTTTACATTTTGGCCGTTGTGCAACGGCCATTTTTAGCCTCCCCCTCCCCCTACCCATTTAATATTTATTTTTAACCCCTAAGTTATTATATTTACACTTGAACCCAATTTTCCAACTATAAATATCTCATTTTCTATTCATCTTACTCACAAATCTTCCTACAATCTCTCTAATCTCTCAATCAATCTATCTACAAGTCTACATTGTCTACTAAATATTCAATTTTATTTATTCATTTGGGAGTGAAGCTGACAACTAGCTTGAGTATCATCCATCGAGCAAAGTTTCAATTTTCAACCTCTCGATTACACGTCGACGTTACGTCGGCGTTTGGTACATTCGTTCCTTCATTAAATTATTATTATTTCTTTATTTTATTTAGTGCACTTAATTATCTTTAACTAATTATTAGCATAATTAAAATGGAATCAATAAGAGGTATGCTTAAGGGTAAGGGTAAAGCTTCTTCTACTAGGGGTAACAACGGTCGAGATACATCTTCTAGTCATCCTATTCCTAGACAGGATCCTATTCCTAGACATGATGATTTTGTTGATACTGAAGATTTTCTTGAAATACCATATGATTTAGACGAGGAGATATTTTTTGAAACTCAACAAGACTTTAATTTATAAGATGATCTAAATGACACATCCACTAATTTAGATGACACAATCACTAGTGCGTCTTCAACTGAAATGTCTCATATTCCCCCTAGTATGAGACGAGGTCCAGCAAAACGACCATTAAAATCAGATGCATGACACTTTTTTATTAGGGGCGTAGAGAATCTAAGTAGCTATATGTAAAATTTGTAAACAATGTTTTAAATTTAAAATTGAAAAAGGTAGCGGTGGGACGGGGGTTTAATGAGACACATAGCACAAAAACACTCAGTTAGGTATGCTCAATACGAGGCTCAAAAATCGGATGCGCAAACGCCCACTCCATCGGGACAAGGTTCACATACTGTCCCGAATCAAGTACAGGGTCAAATTAACCCTATGACAGGGGAATTGTAGGCTCTAAATACGATAAATATAGATATAGGGAAACACTAGCAAAATTAGTTGTTGTGGAGAGTTTGCCTTTTTCATTTTCTGAATCTCCTGGTTTTATTCATTACAATAGAGAAATGTATAATCCTGCTTTTAAAGGTTTCCTAGATCAACTGTTAAGAGAGATGTATTTAAATTTGCACATGAATATCAACAGTATTTTCGTTACTCATTATATCATTTTAATGGTAAAGCGGCTATCACTTCTGATATAGGCCGTAGTACTAACGGTCATGATTATTTAACGGTAAATGTCATTGGATAGATTATAAATGGTCTATGCAAAAACATATTTTAGCATATAGATATATAGATGATAGGCACATTGGTAATTTTATTGCATAAAATATTTATTCTGTTTGTCATTATTATGGCATAACTGAAAAAATTATGACTATTACATTAGATAACACCTCTTCTAATAATTATGCTATTACAATTTTAAAAATAGTTTAACTCCATCTTTTCCAAATCATTTTCATATAATATAGTGTGTCATATATATAACTTAGTTGTAAAGGATGGTCTATCACTTTTTGCAAACATTCTTGATAAAATACAATTTGCTATAAACTATATTTTTAAAAATAATATAATACAACGAAAAAAGGAATATAAAAAAACTTACGATTGTCAACTACCTTATAGAAAAAATTTCGAATAGGAACCCAATAGGTGGAATTCTTTGTACCAGCAACTACTTGTTGCTTATGACGATAGAAGACCTATAGCTTTATTTTTTAACGCCCGTAATCAAAATTCAACTTATGTGGTTGTAGATAGCGATTGGGACAAAATTGTCGAACTTATTGTATTTTTAGAGAAAAAAATTCAAGCAACAAAAGAATTTTTCGGTATATATTATCCTACTATTTCAACTATGTTGTTTTATATAGCTCTCATATTTTTATTACTTAATGAACATATGGTTAAACCAGCTTATAAGACAGCTATTAAAAAAATATTTATCAAAAAAAAAAAAAAATATTCCTATTCCCACTATTTATATTATTGGTGTTTAAATCCGACTATTAAAATAGACGAATGTAAATCACTTATTGAAACCATTTATGATCGTACTACCACCTCCAAGTCCCAAAAATCTAAATGACCCACCACATATTGAACAAACTAAAGAAGAAGTGTTGTCTAGCATAGAAAACGAATGCAAAAAAGTTTATAGGTATTATCACCAAGAAAGTGCTAGCAACCAACCGACTTCCATACCATCATCTTCTTTTTCAGCACAACCTCAAAAAAGACATGTTTCTGCGGCTAGTATTGAAAACCTCATAAATAGAATGTATGGTGCTAACACTACTAACCAAATTAGCGAATTTGATGTTTTTGTTTTGCAGGGTGCTTTACTGTACCAAGCAGTTATCAATGAAGAATGAGATGAAGAATGAGAAGACCTTTCCGACACTTTCAATGATGGCCCGAGATTTTTTGAACATCCAAGCATCATCAACGGCATCTGAAAGCGTTTTTCCTGCCGACATATTTCAAATAGGAGAGCACAAACACTCATCAGCCGGAGACAGTTTGGAGATTGCAGTATTATTCAGAGATTGGATACGAGCGGAGAAGGTGCGGTCAACCGGAGATAAACGAAGAAGATGAAAACTACATCTTATCCGAAGGTGGTGGAAGCGACGTGGAGCAATTTGATCAACAAATACCAATTTCAACCGAAGAACCACATGAAATTATAAGGAAAATAGAACATGTTTTTTTGAAAATGTAATTTCTTTAATTGCAATTTTATCATGTTATTTGCAACTTTTGAACGACACTACAAAGTTGTAATTTTGACAATTGTATATGTATACTGTATTATTGTATATGTATATTGTATTAGAAAAAAATCATATTTCTATTAAATAATATAAGAGGCACAAAAACAGTCTTGGAATATTTTTATTACACTCTCTTGTTCAATTATTGAGTTGTTTATATATATGTTATTTTTTTTAATTAAGTGCAAAAAACAAACGTCTCGCCCCAGCCCGATCACGCCCCGACCACATCCAACGGATCGGGCAAGGCGGGACTTGGTCTCGTCCGCTGCATCTACCGCCAATCCCGCCTCGATCCCCACTTCGCCCCGACCCACTGGCCACCCCTACCCTAAAGTATGCTAAGAACAGTTTGGTCCTTTTAAGTTTGCCAAAAGTTAATATTTTTGGTCTCCGTTAAGCATTTAACAAACTTCGTTTGTTAGATTTAACGGAGACTGTGAGACAAATAGATTTAATCAAAAACACTAGGAAAGTTCCATCAAATCCTAGAAACTGCAACACAAAAAACTATACTAGACACCAAAAAATAGACCAAAATAGCAAAAATTACACAAAATATAGCACCACACTCTAGAAAGAGACGAGATATAGCACAAACTGCAAAACATGTACCTCCGGGTTTGGGTTCCTGCTAAATCCTTTTTTCATAGTTTTTGTCAAATCTAACAGACGGAGTTTGTTAAATAGTTGACAGAGACCAAAAGAGTAACTTTTGGCAAACTTAAAGGACCAAAACTGTTCAGAGCATACTTTAGGGACTATTTTGAACCTACTCCCAAACATAAGGTTCCATTTCTATCATTTTCTTGTCCATGAAGAGACATAATGGTTGAGAGATTATTAACTTAAACAGGCAGATGGGCATGTTTTCTCCATAATCATATAGGAAAGAAATTGGAAAAGATAAAGTGAATTATATTATTCTGAGCCAGATGCAATCACAATATACAAGAAATTTTTGGACAATAGCTCATTTACCTTTGCGTGGGAAACCGTTGAGTTTACGACGACGGCAGCTGCTAATATGTTGTCTGAGAAGAGTGCATAGTGGTACAGCTTGGGATCTTCTAAATTCTCTTGACGTGGAAAATGTTGTTGGGAAGAATTTAACTTGAAATACTCTGTTGAAAGGCGCAAAGGAAGACAATGAAGACCCTTTGGAAGTGTCTTAGCAGTTAAGTGTGTTAAATACAATGTTTGCTTCTTGTGGACACGAAGTTGCTCTTCTGCTGAGTGAAGCATGGCACGGAGCTTCTTTACAATAGTAGCACAATCATCTTGAATTTGCTTCCCTTGGGCCAATGTTTGCTCCATTGCCTTCAACTTCTCATTGGCACTATATAAATAAATCATATTGTTATTGGAATATAAATCAAGGAAAAATGTCCAAATATACCCCTGTACTATATGATTTAGAGCAAATATACCCTCCATTAAAAAAATATAACATTACCAGTTTTAAAAAAAAAGATATACCCTCCATTTAAAATTGGCCTATTTATACCCCTGTCATTAGTCATTACACAAATGGCTCAGATACACCCTTATCGGTTGACGGAAGTGAAATTTTGATTTTAAAATTACTTTTCTGATTTTTTTAATTAAAATAAAAGCCATGTGGATTTAATTAAAGGTAAAAGTTCCAAATATACCCTCTAAATCATATAGTACAGGGGTATATCTGGACCAAACTTGTAGACACTATGCAGTGAAATGGCAAAATCACTGAGGAAGGCAGGACTCAGGACCACCTCAAAGCCATTTTGACAGGAATACAGAAGATGAACCTAATTGTCAAAACTAAGGCATACCTCCTTGGCAGATCAGAATCCTTAGTGGCCTCACCAAGTGCTTGCGTTACTTCCTTCATCCGCAAGCGAAGTTCTCTAATGAAGCGGGGGTTGTTTCGTGTAGCTGACAGTGAAAGGTAGACCTTTGCCCTAATGAGCTGATCCTTAAGCTGGCGAACACGAGCATCAGGGGGAACAATTTGTGCATTCCGCTCTTCATCTTTGCTCCTTGTTGTCTCTCCAGATACAACTCTACCACTGGTTTGAACAGTGCGTTGATCATGCCTTATTTCCTAGCAACCAATCCAAACATAAGCAAGTTCATAAGTGTCACTTTTCATCTAGGATCTCGAGATAATAATTGCAGATCAACCAATATGGAAGTCCATCAAAACCATATAATTTTTTTAGAACATAGCAGATTATCACTTGTCACACAATCACACATTCAGCTATATGAATCTTACCTTCTATATTTAACTCCATTCTATTCCACTACTAAATAATTTGTCTGGCAAATTACTAATAATCCAAATTACATATTTATTCCATATGGACATACAAGTCTCTAACCAGAATAAAAGCATCTCCATTTTTGCATCTAAATCAAAATTTATGTTGGCATTTGAACTTAAAATAATCTTTTCACTTCATTGTAGTTATAAATGTTGTTTGTCTATACAGTTCATTTTTCTTACATTACATACATATTTGTTTTCTTCATTGAGACTTTCCTTATTTAGCTCATAATTTGCTTGTGTTTTGTACTACAAGCCTCAGAAGACCTTGTGGGCTTTTTACCTTTTGCTAACACCGCAGCAAACACCGAACTTAATGTAAGCATAATAACAAAAACTGACCTTTAATCCAACTAATTTGGTATCGCCTACGTGGATCCTTTTACTTTCATTTGGTTGTTCTATTCTTAGTCAAGTCTCAAGTCTGCATTGACCAAGAGATCTTAGAACTTTCGAATCAACTTCTTTTCATGTTTGTGACTTTAAATTTACCTCGTGCTCTTTTATAGCATTTCATAACATTGCACTTAGGCCGGTGCCTATGGAAGCCTAGTAGGATATCACCAAAGACAACCATATCTCATTTTATTCTCTATCTGTACCATATATCGGATGTGGTCATATGCAATCATATTCAATTTTGTATGATAAGTGGCAACACATTTGTAACATGCATTTTTAAGACATTCATCTTGTGCATATATTTATTGAAAAATATGAATATATTGGGGTTTGGAGTCAGACCCTGAAGTCTAAAGGGTTCAGAATAGGACCAAGATAGAATACTTGGAGTGCAAGTTCATTAACGGGAGCGACCATGAGACAGGCATGGAGATGAGGCTTGGTACATAGGTCATCCCAAATAAAGGAAGCTTCAAGTACTTCTGGTCTATTATCCAAGGGAATTGAGAATTGACGATAATGTCACACATCGTATTGGGGCAGGGGATGAAATGGAGGCTCGCATCTGGAGTCTTGTGCGTTAAAAATGTGTCACCAAAACTTAAAGGCAAGTTCTATAGAGTGGTGGTTAGATCAACTATGTTGCATGGAGCGGAGTGTTGGCCAGTCAAGACTTCGCATATCCAAAAGATGAAAGTTGCGGAAATGAGGATGTTGAGATAGATGTGTGGGCATACAAGGAGGGATATGATTAGTAATGAGGATATCTGGGACAGAGTGGGAGTGGCCTAGGTGGAGGATAAGATGCGGGAAGCGAGATTGAGATGGTTCGGGCATGTGCAGAAGAGAGACACAAATGTCTCAATGCAGATGTGTGAGAGGTTGGCTATGGACGAGTTCAGGAGGGGTAGAGGTAGGTCGAAGAAGTACTGGGGAGATGTGATTAGACGGGATATGGCACAGGTGCAACTTACTGAGTACATGACCGTAGATAGGGGGTCTGGAGGACACGGATTAGGGTAGAAGGATCGTAGGTAGTTGAGCGTAGTTCTATTTACGCTTACAAACTGGTAGTTGTAGTGTTATTATTGTAGCCTGCTTAGCCTATCATACTAGTAGGTGCAATATTGCTTTATAGTCCCCTGTCGTTGATTTTTGATGCTATGTGTTCTTTAGTGTACTTTGTCTATCTTATTTACCTACGTTAGTTACTGCTTTTTTTTTCAAAATGTGTTATCATGGCTTATACTGCTTTAAATTTCTTGTCCGGGTTTGACCGTTTCTCTTGCTTTGCTGGTGCTTTTGTTTGTCTTGAGCCGAGGGTCTTTCGGAAATAGTCGCTCTACCAATCAAGATAAAGGTAAGGTCTGTGTACACTCTACCTCAGACACCATATGTTGAGGGATTTTGTATGTTGTTGGTGTTGTATGAATATATCGGGGTTTAGCATCCTACCTTCACTCCTATTTAATATTGTTAGTCTAACAACTGTTCATACAACTTGTTTTTCACTAGCTCATGAGGTGAGACTTTCCCGAGACCATATAAAGAGACCAAATCCACATCCCTCAATCGATGTGGAACAACTTAAGTTTGAAACAAACAGCATATACACAAAACATTCAAATAGCTGCAGATTGGAAATTCAGATAAGTCATGCAGAAGCAGCAAATATATAAGGAGCACTGTGTGTCTCCCCCAGAATTTGCTGACGAAGTCCTGTCACATCGGGAACACACAATCGGCCCTCGAATCTTAGCACCCCATCAGGCGCTACCTCAAATAGACTCTTCTCCTTCGGAGAGGCTGCATCGATGCACTGCAAAATCGGATCCTCATACGTCGCCTCTTCACCTCGCCGACGATGGAAGACTCGGCAACCTCTCGAACCCAATCCCATCACTATCGAATCAACCAAACGAACCCCAAGGCTCATTGGCGATGTATCTCTCGGACCATATCCTCTTCTCTGCGGTGAACATCGACGCACTACCCATCGACCGCGACTAAGGGCATCTGCAACTACATCGCCTTCCCGGGTGGTATAGAATATCAACATCATAATCCTTAAGAGCTCCAACCACCGCTCTCGCAAGTTCACTCCTCCGTCAAGATATACGAGACTCTTGTCGCGTGTAAATGTCACACGAACTCCATATAAATAATGTCTCGCATCTTCAAGGCACGTAATCACGGTACCGACTCAAGTCACGTGTGGGATAGTTCTTCTCATGCTTCCTAAGCCGCCGAGATCATAAGCTATAATCTTGTCGTCTTTGCGTCAAAGACGCACTCCAAGCCCGACACCGACGCCACAATAAAACCACATATCCATCTAAGCCCTCTGGAAGAGTAAGAACTGGGGCGGTCGTCAACTTCTCCTTTAGCAACTGGAAATTTTCCTCACAAGTATCCGTCCACCGGAACATAGCTGCCTTCTGAGTCAGCTTAGTCAAAGGTGCGGAAATAGAAGCAAACTTCTCTACAAACCTCCGATAATAACTCGCAAGGCCCAAAGCTGCGCACTCCGTCGGTGTAGTGGGTGCAGGCCAAGTCTTCGCTTCAATCTTAGTCAGACAACCCGAATACCGTCGGCCCGATAACATGTCCTAAGAAAGCCACCGACGCCAACTAACTCGTGACTTCGAGAACTTGGCATACAATCGCGGCCTCGGAGGACTCCCAATACCGCCTCAAATGACCAGATGCTCATGTATGTCGAATACACCAAGATATCATCAATAAACACTATAACGAACATATCCAAGAATGGCCTGAACACCCTATTTGTTATACCCCGTATTTCCAGAGTATGTACGTAAGGACGTACGTAGAAAATTTGAAACTTTTTGATTTGGCTTGGCCGAATTAGACTTTGTGCACAACACCCGTTTAGAGTCGTTTTTCGACGAAACGTTTTCACAGCTTTCGTAGGGGAATTTCCGGCTATGTCATTTTTAATTTTTGCGGATTTTTTAGAGACGAAGCGTGTTGGACCAACGAGAGCGCCACTGCACCTCATCAGCGGACTTGAAGGATCGGTTTGGACGAAATGAAGAGGTGGAGTTGGTAGGATATTTTGTGTGTTAGTTGGTTAAGGACACATGGGTGAATCTTGGCCCTACACTTGCTAGGCACTTGGCTAGATCTTGGCCATTGGTTGGCCTTGGCTTGTGCTATAAATACCCCCCTTAGGATGACTTCTTCATCCATTCCAAATATTTCCTAAGTGTTAAATCCTCCTCTCTCCTCTTGTTTGACTCTCGCCCAAGAGCCCTCCCGAGTTAGGCCTTTAGGGCCTAGAGCCTCCCCCTCTCACCTTTGGGGTGTGGCCGTGGTGTACCCCCCCCCCATAGCCTAGTGTTTTATTATAAATACCCCCCCTCTCTTGGTAGAAATACTCTCAAAAGTATTGTTATAATGCCCAAATTACCTTAGCCATATACCTTGTTGTATTCTAAGGTTATACCTTTACGAAAAGCCCAGAAATACTATTATACTTACCGTCAGTCACCAAACCGAAACCCTAGGAAAATCTCCATAGTCCGTTGGAGTATTGTGTAGAAGTTGGTTAGAACTTCTAAGGGTGGTTTAGAGCGGGTTGGAGCGCTCGGAGTTGGAGCTAAACGATTTCCCAGGATCGACTTTATACTTGGATAATTATGGGCTTATTGAGGTAATTATCTTGTCCCTCTATTGTAATTGGAAATTACATGTTGTTAGATTATATAGTTGAAATATACTGTATATAAAACTGAACGTAGTTATTGGCAATGTCTTTTGACTTAAGCCTGAATAATACTTACGGCAATGTCTTGCGACTTAAGCCTGAATTTGAAGAAGAATACTGAACTGTAATTACTTAGGGCTGTATTACAGTAGACTTGTGAAGTAGTACCGTGGAGTAGAATTGTACCCGTTAGGGTTAGATGTATAACCCCCCTGGTTGGCTTGGTAGCCGGCCTCGATAGAGGAGGAGATTTACGCTGTTGTTGCGGGAGAGTCTTCTGAATTTTCTGTAGAATGTTCTACGATGAGACCTTATGTTAATAAGCGCCTTGTGGCCTTATAGGTGGAAGTACTATGCGTGGCGCGATCTACTTGGCTTAGGGAGTAGCCGGCGGTTTGAGGTACTGGGAGCGTTTTGCTATTAGTCGATAATCGTCGCGAGGTATGTGAACCTCTTCCTATCTCTTCTAGCATGATATGTGTGAACTATGTAGTACGGTAGACGTACATGTGCTAAATGTATTTGATTGATTTAAAACATAAAGTGTTATAACGGCTTTATGGGAAGTTGGTTATAACAGCTTTATGTTGGTAAGAAAATACATGTGGTTTTTAAAAGATAACTGATTTGAACTATAACTGGCTTGTTATGTGTTAATAAAGAACTTGAAGTATTTCAAAAGATTTTTGAATCATTTTGAAAGAAGAAGTAATACTTGGTTTGTGAAAACTTAAGAGTTATACTAGCTTTATGGGAAGTTAGGTATAACGGCTCAAGAATGTTTCTTGATTTGAATCGAACGTGTATCGACATACCACCGCGGCGTTAATAAAAGGAAATGTTTTGACTAATTAAGTATTATTAAAACCAAGAGAAACTTCCATCTGCATGAAGCTAAGATGAGACAAAATGATATTTCCTAGATCATGTCTTTGTAATAAAATTGTTATAAACAAGAATATCCTACTCACATATAAGACTTATGTTTCTCGGATAGTTTTAAGGAGAATTATATTCTCAAATGAATAAGACTATGAACTACGAAACCTTTCTAAAATGAGAAACTTGAACATTGGAAATTAGGCAAACTTGATCATTGGAAAGAATGTTGCTACTTGATTTTACAAAGAAGTAATTGATTTACTTTAAAAGGATAGTCACTCTATTTTATACTACGTATTGTGTGACATCGTGAAAGTAACGATCTTTTAAAGAGTTGATGTATGAAGTACTTTGGGGATAAAAACCGATTTTTATTAATCATATAGTAGAAGGTACCTTGTGTGAACAACTTGATTGTATTGGTCCGAGATAGCCTTGTAATACTTTCTTGATTGCGTTGATAAGTAAACGTGTTGGGATCGCTACGTGTGTTAGTATCTTGTGATGTTTGTGTGAAGGGTTTCCTTGATTGTGTTATTTAACTATCATCGTTATGATAATATTGTGGCATTCATCTCGAGATGATTCCGGGTTAAGCCCTCCGACGGGGTAGACTCAGCGGTCGATGGACCTATGATTCGAGAATACCTCACGCAGTCCCGGGCTATCGCGAACTACGAGTTCGTGTTAGTGTCGTCGCTATGGGCATGCGGTCGCGTGGCGTGCGGCTGCGAAGTCGGGGCGATGCGAGTAGCTACCCTCGATGCGGGAATGCCTCATGCGGGCGATGAGATTGGCCTACGCGAGTCGCGGAGTTCGTGGTTGACGCAGACATCGACATCTGCGCGCAAGTGGCGGCTTTGATCATGTGACGATGCAGACGCATCTTATGATACTGATTCACGACCTTGGTACTGCGTGGGTTTTTAGTAGTCGGCTATGCCTTCGCATTTAACCCGCATGCTTTATTATGACACAGTGGGACCCGTGTTCATGTGTGTTCTCGTGCTTTTATATCATGCCTGGCGGTGAGGAAGGTATTCCACGCATGATTGATGTTGTGGGCCCGAGACCCATTGTTATACTTAGTGGTGACTTGAGGCGTGAGTCCCTAACGACATGATCGCTTTGTTGTAATCGTAGTTTGGTTATCATACATGTCTCTGCTTTATATGATCGCGATGATTTCATTTACGATATGTATTTTCGTTCACATACTCTGCACTGTTATCGACCTCGCTTGGCCGCGTTCACGCCGCAGTTGAGGTACACGATCGTTGATCCTAGCTCGTGGTCACAATTCACAGATGGAAAGCTCCGTTTCTCCGAGGCTTATCACGTAAAGTCCTCGTCGTATAGGTGTTTACATTCGTGGGTTTGGCGGGGCGGTCCGCCATTGTTGTCGTATCATTCTTAGAGTGCAGTAATCTTGCTGTGGACGAGTTTGTAAAAAAAGTTAAACTGCTCATGTTGAAAAAGTTGCTATTTATATATATACCGAAGGTAACCGCTTTTGGTTAGCTTTGTCTTCTTATTTCACCGCTTTATTACACCGTTTCATGTATTGTCTTTATGTTCCGTGATTACTCGATGTATGTCTACTTGGGTGCCCGGTAAGGCACGATCACGCCCGGTTCGGTCGTGACAAAAGTGGTATCGAGCGATTAATCCTCGGAAAGTGTCTACCGTATCGATCCGCAGTCTTGATTATCGGTGTGTTGTGCACTACACCAATAATCGTGAGGCTATAGGATATTTAGGATTGGTTTCTATTCTTCTCACTCGAGATCGTGCCTTAGAGTCGTGTTGTAAGTTGGACCCTCGACGAAATTCTTTCCCTTATCGTTATGCCTCCGCGTAGGCAACCCGAGCCCGTGAGGCGCGCAAGGCGGAGTCGCGAGTAGAGTTCGGAGGGTGGCGAGGCACAGCCCAATCATTACCTAGGTAGTGCTTGTCGGGGAGTTTTGCGCCACTAGCCCCAGAGTTTAGCACGCAGTGGCGGTCCCATCGCGCCATGATATTTGAACCTTCGCCCTTCGCGGGAAAGAGAATTTAGATTGCAAATAGCGACCATTTACTAGCTATAGATTTGGCTACCGCAGAGTATACCGATGTACCGCGAATCTTGAGGACTATCTAAAAGAGTCGTGCTCGAGTAATTCTTCGGTTGGGCTTGGCATGGCACGTATGCGGGCTTATGCAGCAGCCGAAAACATAGAGATCGACGGGTTAACGGGCGGCAATAGAAGAGGCCGCGAGCAAGGTCCTTTAGTAACTTTCGAGGCGAGTCGCCTCCCGGCCAGATTGATATGCACCTCGCCGCGCAGAGTGGTCTTCCACGGGTTCGTGACGTTCGAGTACGCAGAGTTGGTCGTAACTCCGTGGCTTCCGCTCATTACGTGTGCACGCCATCCGGAATGTCGTCTTTTAGTTGGTACTTGTTGCACCTATGACCGCCGTGTGCAGTGTGGAAGAGTGTCCTTGTAGGAGGACTTTGCCCCGATCGCGTGGGTAGTTCGTCACCTCCCTTATGCGCCTACAGGCGAGTTTGATTAGAACGACTAAGGGAGTGAAGCGAAGAGATATAGATATATCTTTAACCCTCTAGAGATCAGTATGTGTGATAAGGTGAGTATACCTTAAGTGCTATGTTCTGATAGCAGTGTGTTAGTCGTGATTAGATCATGGTTGTTTAACCGAGTAAGTTTTTGGGGGATAGAGAAGGTGTGGCATTATGTTTGATCCTTATCGGGAGTGCATAGTGCACGTGAGTTATGTTTGGGATAGGTCCCTAGTAGTATTGAATGAAAGGGGGTAGTGGAGCTAAGAAGACCGCTAGGTTTTCGTAACGTGATTAGTGAGGCTTGGGATCGGAACTAGTGTTGTGCTCGCTGACGGTCGGATTGAGGCCGTGATGCGGGTCAACCCGCGGCCTTTTTGGTGGTGGGGTCGGTTGTGGTGGTCGCCGTGGTAGGTCACGAGGTGTTAGGCCCAAGTTTAGTTAACAGCGTATGAGTTCGTGGACGCGTTCGACCGGTGTCGGGCGATGGGGCAGCCCATCGTGTTCTTCGATCGGGACCGCTCACTTGGCGATGTTGTTGTACCGTAAAGGTTGTAAGGCTGCACGGTGCCTACCTTCACCTTATGACATGTGAAGTCCCGTTACTGGTGTTTTCGTTTCTCGAAGTTATACGAGCGAGTTAGGAACTAGGTGAGTCTCGAATCGCATTCGCCGCCGGGCGCTGGATTTCGGGTAGTTGTGGGGATTGTTGTCTCTGTTGAGGAGTGTTTTAGCTACCATTTCGGTGTTCTGATGTCGCCTTACGAAGACTTGCGGGCGGAAGTGTAAGTTGCCGGTCGATTGGTTCGATGTTGGCAGGGTTCAGATAGTTGGTTCAGGCTTGTTCCAGCAGACGGTGGATAGTGAGAAGCTTGTCTAGAAGTAGTTCTGGCAGCTCAGAGGAATTGTGCGGATAATCGGTGACGACGCTTAGAGTTCAGGTTGACGGTCGATCTTCTTGAAAGTACCACCCCGGGTTTGGGTGTGACGAGTTTGGAATACAGAGGGAACTTAGCCCGGGTTACTTTGGGCCTTTTTGAGTTCATGTGAAGAATAGGCCAGGTTGCCTATATGTTAGCTTTTGCCGTCCGACTTAGGAGGCAGTACGTCCGGTCTTTCGTATTGTTATGATCAGGGAAAGTATCGGAGATCCATCCAGAGTGTTCCCAGTTAATGATGACCACGTTAGAGATAGTAACCCCGAGTTTTGGGAAAGCGGGCGATCGTCGAACGTGGTGAGAGTTCGAGTGTCGACATCCTCCGATCGCAAGCGCCGGTGCCATTTGTTGGTTGTCGGAGCAAGGCTCGCGACAAAGTGACAAAATGGTATCTACGACGAGTAAGGAGAGAAGTGAGCATGTATGGCGAGCATTGATGTGATCATTTCTTTTGTAAAGAGAAGGTGCGAAGGAAGTATATTTTAGACCCCGGTGAGAAGTGTTTGTGGTGATGTTAGAAGGTGTTTCCTCGTGGACTTGGATGTAAGCTTTTTGCGCTAGTTGTTTCTGTGGCCATGTGTGGCAAGGATTGTTCTCGTAAGTATAGTAGTGAAGACTATACTGGCGCGCGGTTGTTTTGAGACTTAGCAGGAACATTCGGGACGAATGTTTCTAAGGAGGGGAGAATGTTATACCCCGTATTTCCAGTATATGCGTGGGGCGTGCGTAGAAAATTTGAAACTTTTGATTTGGCTTGGCCGAATTAGACTTTGTGCACAACACCCGTTTAGAGTCGTTTTTTTAAACGCTTTCACACTTTCGTAGGGAATTTCCGCTATGTCATTTTTAATTTTTGCGGATTTTTCCGAGAGACGAAACGTGTTGGACCAACGAGGGCGCCACTTGGCACCTCCCATCAAGGACTTGAAGGATCGGTTTGGACGAAATGAAGAGGTGGAGTTGGTAGGATATTTTGTGTGTTAGTTGGTTAAGGACACACGGGTGAATCTTGCCCTACACTTGCTAGGCACTTGGCTAGATCTTGGCCATTGGTTGGCCTTGGCTTGTGCTATAAATACCCCCCTTAGGATGACTTCTTCATCCATTCCAAATATTTCCTAAGTGTTAAATCCCTCCCTCTCCCCTCTTGTTTGACTCTCGCCCAAGAGCCCTCCCGAGTTAGGCCTTTATGGCGAGAGCCTCCTCTCCCTGGGGTGTGGCGTGGGTACCCCCTAGCCTAGTGTTTTCGTATAAATACCCTCTCTTGGTAGAAATACTCTCAAAAGTATTGTTATAATGCCCAAATTACCTTAGCCATATACCTTGTTGTATTCTAAGGTTATACCTTTCTGAAAGCCCGTAAATACTATTATACTTACCGTCCAAACCGAAACCCTAGGAAAATCTCCATAGTCCGTTGGAGTATTGTGTGAAGTTGGTTAGAACTTCTAAGGGTGGTTTAGAGCGGGTTGGGCGCTCGGAGTTGAGCTAAACGATTTCCCAGGATCGACTTTATACTTGGATAATTATGGGCTTATTGAGGTAATTATCTTGTCCCTCTATTGTAATTGGAAATTACATGTTGTTAGATTATATAGTTGAAATATCAGATATAAAATCAACGTAGTTATTGGCAATGTCTTTTGACTTAAGCTGAATAATACTTACAGCAATGTCTTGCGACTTAAGCCCGAATTTGAAGAAGAATCTTGAGAATTACTTAGGGCAGACATGAGACTTGTGAAGTAGTACCGTGGAGTAGAATTGTACAGTTAGGGTTAGATGTATAACCCCGGTTGGCTTGGTAGCGGCCTCGATAGAGGAGGAGATTTCTGTTGTTGCGGAGAGTCTTTGCCGAATTTTCGGTAGAATGTTCTACGATGAGACCTTATGTTAATAAGCGCCTTGTGGCCTTATAGGTGGAAGTACTATGCGTGGCGCGATCTACTTGGCTTAGGAGTAGCCGCGGTTTGAGGTCTTGGAGCGTTTTGCTATTAGTCGATAATCGTCGCGAGGTATGTGAACCTCTTCCTATCTCTTCTAGCATGATATGTGTGAACTATGTAGTACGGTGAGCGATACGTGTGCTAAATGTATTTGATTGATTTAAAACATAAAGTGTTATAACGGCTTTATGGGAAGTTGGTTATAACAGCTTTATGTTGGTAAGAAAATACATGTGGTTTTTAAAAGATAACTGATTTGAACTATAACTGGCTTGTTATGTGTTAATAAAGAACTTGAAGTATTTCAAAAGATTTTTGAATCATTTTGAAAGAAGAAGTAATACTTGGTTTGTGAAAACTTAAGAGTTATACTAGCTTTATGGGAAGTTAGGTATAACGGCTCAAGAATGTTTTACTGATTTCGGAAATCAGAATGTGTATCGACATACCACTGCAGCGTTAATAAAAGGAAATGTTTTGACTAATTAAGTATTATTAAAACCAGTAGAAACTTCCATCTGCATAGAAGCTAAGATGAGACAAAATGATATTTCCTAGATCATGGCTGCTGTAATAAAATTGTTATAAACAAGAATATCCTACTCACATATAAGACTTATGTTTCTCAGATAGTTTTAAGGAGAATTATATTCTCAAATGAATAAGACTATGAACTACGAAACCTTTCTAAAATGAGAAACTTGAACATTGGAAATTAGGCAAACTTGATCATTGGAAAAGAATGTTGCTACTTGATTTTACAAAGAGAAGTAATTGATTTACTTTAAAAGGATAGTCACTCTATTTTATACTACGGGTATTGTGTGACATTGTGAAAGTAACGTATCTTTTAAAGAGTTGATGTATGAAGTACTTTGGGGATAAAAACCCGATTTTTATTAATCATATAGTAGAAGGTACCTTGTGTGAACAACTTGATTGTATTGGTCTGAGATAGCCTTGTAATACTTTCTTGATTGCGTTGATAAGTAAACGTGTTGGGATGCTACGTGTGTTAGTATCTTGTGATGTTTGTGTGAAGGGGTTTCCCTTGATTGTGTTATTTAACTATCAGTCGTTATGATAATATTGTGGCATTCATCTCTTGAGATGATTAGGGTTAAGCCCTCCGACGCGGGGTAGACTCAGCGTCGATGGACCTATGATTCGAGAATACCTCACGCAGTCCCGGCCTATGCGGAACTACGAGTTCGTGTTAGTGACGTCCTTTACGGGCACGCGGTCGCGTGGCGTGCGGCTGCGAAGTCGTGACGATCGCCGGAGTAGCTACCGACGCGGAATGCCACGCGGGCGATGAGATTGGCCTACGCGAGTGCGGAGTTCGTGGTTAGACGCGTACATCGATCTGCGCAAGTGGCGGCTTTGATCATGTGACGGCCTAGACAGATCTTATGATACGCTTCACGACCTTGTTGGTGCGTGGGTTTTAGTAGTCGGCCATGCCTTCGCATTTAACCCGCATGCTTTATTATGACACGTGGGACTCGTGTTCATGTGTGTTCCTTGGTGCTTTTATATCATGATCGCTGGCGGTGAGGAAGGTATTCCACGCATGATTGATGTTGTGGGCCCGAGACCCATTGTTATACTTGAGTGGTGACTTGAGGCGTGAGTCCCTAACTCGACATGGCGCTTTGTTGTAAATCGTAGTTTGGTTATCATACATGTCTCTCGCTTTATATGATCGCGATGATTTCATTTACGATGTATTTTCATTTCACATACTCTGTTATCGACCTCGCTTGAAGTGCGTTCACGCCGCAGTCGAGGTACACCGCCGTTGATCCTAGCTCTCGGTCACAATTCAGCGTATGGAAACTCCGCTTCTCGGAGGCTTATCGGTGGTAAAGTCCCGTCGTATAGGTGTTTACATTCAGGGTTTGGCGGGGCGGTCCGCCATTGTTGTCGTATCATTCTTAAGTGCAGTAATCGCTGTGGATGTGGTTTGTAAAAAAGATTAAACTGCTCATGTTGAAAAAGTTGCTATTTATATATATACCAAGGTAACCGCTTTTAGTTGCTTTGTCTTCTTATTTCACTGCTTTATTACATCGTTTCATGTATTGTCTTTATGTTCACTGATTACTCGATGTATGTCTACTTGGGTGCCGGTAAGGCACTACCACGCCCGGTTCGGTCGTGACACTATTCATCAAATCCATGAATCATCTGGGCGCTGTCACCAAAGACATTACCACTGAACTCATAGTGCCCATACGGGTCCGAATGCATCTTTGGGATATCTATCTCTAACTCGCACTGATGATAACTGCATGCAGTCTATCTTGAAAAACACTTTGCACCTGCAACTAGTCAAACAAATCGTCAATCCCGGGAGGATACTGCTTCGATGGTTACCTTGTTCACCGCTCAGAATCAATACATACGCAGCTGGCCCCATCATTCTTCTTTACAAATAACACTGGTGCTCCCCAGGGAGAAACACTTGGCCTAATAAAGCCTTTCTCCAGCAAATCTTTCAGCTGGTCCTTCAATTCCTTCAACTCGGCAGGTGTCATCCTGTATGGCGGAATAGATATCGGTCGAGTATCTGGCGCCAAATCAATGCAAAACTCAATCTCTCTCGGGATACCTAAGCTCGTTTGGGAATACGCCCGAAACTCCTAACGACCGGAATCGAAGGTCCTAGATCTCACCTCGATGATCGAATACCCGAACCATATGGTAGATGTATCCCTTCCGCACCATCTTCCTAGCCTTGAGGTAAGAAATAAACTTATCCCTCGGCGATCACGAGATTCCTTCCACTCGATAACCGCTCGTGAAACCGAACCGAACTAATCTCTCTACACCACGTTGGTATAGCAAGACGCTAGCCAATCCATACCCATAATCACATCAAAGTCTGTATCCAACTCTATCAAGTCGGCAGAGTCCGACGGCCATCTATAGTCACAGGCAAGCCTTATACACCCGCCTACCACGGAATCACTCATCGCGTAGCCACCAAAAGGTCTTATGGACTCGGGCTCATCCCTATTCTACGCAATATGAGGAGATATGTAGGACAAGGTAGAACTCGGATCTATCGTAGCATATACATCACAAAGAAGAAACCAATAATGTACTGTGACGACATCCGTGACGCCTCGGTCTGTCGATCGACATAGCATATATGCGGTTCGAGGACCGCTAGAATCGAACCCTACCACGACCTCTGCCGCGCCTGGGCCCATAAGTACCCGCCGCTTTGGGGCGTCTAACCATCGAAGATGAAGATCCGAGAATGCACCGTCGGCCGAACGTAATGCTCCGCCGCGCGAGGGACAATTCTTCTTCAGATGGCCCCGCTGGCCACAAGAGTAGCACGCTCCCGAACCCATACGGCACTCGCCCGGATGAGACCTACCGCATCGAACGCACAGCTGCCTGACTTGACTACGAGAGAGATTCAACATGTAAAAGGAGGCCGATCGACTCCTTCTTCTTGACAGGACTTCGTCTGCTCCATTTCACTTTCTAGTTAGTTGATTCGAAGTGAGCGATCAACAACCGAAAGGTAGGTAGCCTCGTGACTCCCACCGGGAAGAACTCGGATCTGCTCTTTCTATTGAAAAAATCTCATGGATGATTCGGGGATGAAACCCTGTGCTGTGGATCACCAGCCTATCCGTTAAAGAAGCCCCTATTGAGCATGGATTCCCCAGCTTCTTTCTTCGCCGACTCTTGGCACGAGAGCCCTATATCCCTTCCCCAGGTGCCGCATCCCTCTCCCCACGAGCAGACGGCTCCTCATCTATTGAACTCTCGGCTTACGCAATGATCGGATCGGAAGAACTCTTTTCAACCGCCCATGATTGAGACAAACGTAAAGATTATAGCTTATGCATCTCGACAGCTTAGGAAGCATGAGAAGAACTATCCCACACATGACTTGGAGTTGGCAGCTGTGATTCATGCCTTGAAGATCTGGAGAAATTATTTATATGGAGTTCATGTGGACATTTACACGCACTACAAGAGTCTCCAAAGATATCTTCACCAGAGGAGCCGAACTCATGCGGCAGACGGTGGTCGAGCTACTTAAGGATTATGATGTTGATATTCTATACCACCCGGAAGGCCAATGTAGTCGCAGATGCCTTAGTCGCAGTCGATGGGTAGTCCGTCTGATGTTCACCCGCAGAAGAGGATATGGTCCGAGAGATACATCGCCAATGAGCCTCGGGGTTCGCTTGGTTGATTCTCGATAGTGATGGGATTCGGTTCGAGAGGTTGCCGAGTCTTCCATCGCCGGCGAGGTGAAGAGGCGACTTGAACCCTTCGCTGAGCACCAATGGAAATCCAACTGACTTCTAAAACGAGTGAGCACAGCGTGAGGACCCTACTTTCCCGCATCCTCTCCCCACGAGCGTAACACCGCAGATGCCATCCGCTCCTCATCTATTGAACTATCGCCACGCAATGATCGGATCGGAAGAACTCTTTTCAACCGCCATGATTGAGACAAACGTAAATGAAGAAATTCTTTTCATAGTCCGTGAATCGAGAGGTAGGTGGTCTCGATTGCGCCGGCCCTCGCCTCCTCGAAACTCAAGTCCCGAGCCCTCGACCGCTCCCGAATAACCTCGCTGACGTACCTCCCGCCGAAATCGAGAAGGAGCACTCGGCCGGGCCGAATGTGACCTAGTTCGCCGCCGAGGTTGCCCACTCAAATCGCCTCGAGAACTCGCTGCCCCGCCTCTGGCCGCCCAAATCTAGCCGATCCCGCTTCGCCTCAACCTCGCGCGTACGCCGCATCCTCGCAATATCCATCCTCGTCAAGAGCTACCCCAAGCATGCAGAATCATATGACGGCCTAACCCCATCACATACCGATGAACCCCGCTCGCCATGTCGCCACTATGGTGTGCGATATTCGCCAAGGAGTCGAACCTGTGTTGTACTCCCGATAGTCCTCCCGCCCCGCCTCAAGGTCAAGAACCTATCTACGCTGGCTCTCTCACCTCGTGAGGCAAGAAGTGGTCTAGAACGCCTCGTGAACTCCTCCCAATCACCGGAAGCCGCATCCTCACCCTCGACAATACCCATGACTCAAACCGTTCAACGCAATATCGCTGCAGAACCGGTAAGAAGCTAGTATAATGCACTCACTCCGATGCCCTAAGGACTGCATGGTCCGTCAGAATCGCCGGACAAACTCCTCGCGATCCTCTCAAATCTCGAATCAGAACTCGGGTGGGTGACAACCCAAGAAATCTCGAATCCAGAATCGCTTGGCCAGGGTCGCCGCTTCGCTTCGGCCGCTCGCCACTACGCTGCCGTCAAGAATCGACCGCTCCCATAATCTCGTATCGCACCGATCGCGGATCGAGGCTCCGCATCGCGCCGTGAGCCGCGCCCGCCGCCGAACTGCTGAGGCCGGGCGACGACGTGGAACTCGCCGCCTAAACATCATCTTCGTAAGGATCGGGCTCGTGCTCGTGACTCTCCGCGCCCCACTAGCAAGACTCTCATCCGCTTTGCCTTCGGGCCGCGGTTGCCTGCGCGAGGCATAATCGATACATAAAGGAAAACATCGGAGAGGTTCAACCTATAACTCACTTATTGCACGATCTTAGAGTGAAAGAATGGAAACCAATCCTAAATATCATGCAGCCTCCCGATTATAGATGTGGTGCACGCATACACCGATAATCAAGACTCTACTAGACACGGCCGTGGACACTTTCCGAGGACTAATCGCTCGATACCATTTTTGTCGTGACTCAACCCCGGCCGCGATCGTACCATACCGGTACCTCGCCGTATATGTCGAGAATAGCAATGAACATACATAACACATAACTTATAAAAAGTGGTAACATCATCGCCACCGATAAGGTCGCTTCCATAAAACATACTTAAACAAAGTATAGTAGTACAACCGTTCTTATAACCCAAAACATATATGTGACTGCACTTAAAGATAATAATCGTGGCGGACAGGCCCCGCCATACCCCGAATGTACAAAATACCTATAGATCGTGGAATATCCGTACTAATAAACAAGCTTCCGAGGAACGAGCTTCGACACCTAATAGTGATCCTAAGAACGAGGATCCTCAATCGCTTACCTTACCGCGGCATTAACGCAGCCCCGGGAAGGAGGTCAAGACACACATGTACCAAGTATGTAAAGTCGAAAATACTGTAATAATGATATCATAAGTCTAACAAGAAATTGAGTCATGGAAGACAATAAAATACCTTTTACTGTGCCTTACTAACAATGAGAGTGACAAATATATATATATATATATATATATATATATATATATATATATATATATATAACACTCCATAATATAGGGGCCTGAGGATCAAAACAGGGTACCTCGCCCGTAGTATCAATAAGCACCCCTACTCCTGGGACTATTTCACCCGCATAGGTCCTGTGGACCCGCATGAGGTATTCCTCGCATCGTGGGTAGAAAATCCACAGAACATGTGGTATAACGATCTTGGGGACTTACCCCTCAGATATACTCTTACCCTGAAGTATAACGATCTTGGGGCTTGCCCCTCAGATATACTCTTACACTGAAGCAGATGGTATAACGATCTCGGCTTGCGCTCGATATACTCTTACACTGAAGAAGGTGGTATGACGATCTTGGGGCTTGCCCCTCAGACATACTCTTACCCTGGAGTAGGTGGTATAACGATTTTGGGGCTTGCCCCTCAGATATACTCTTACCCTAGCTCAAACTGTCATCATATCATAATCATAAATAAGTTAAGAAAACTTATAACTTCTTATTAGTCTTGTTCATATACCATCTCATTTTAGTTTACTTAAGGCACTTAATCATATCTTTAATAAAAGAAAACCGGGAATTTAACCCAAGTACTACATACTTCAACTCTTTTAAAAATGACTCTTCTTTATACATAAAAACCCTTGGGCAATTGATGCCTTAAAACCAATTTGCCTCTTCATATACTTATCTTACTTTAGAGTAAATCTCTTCTCATTAACCTTTTATGAAGCTAATAAACCAACTTTCCATAAAGTTGTTATATTAACTCTATACTTTAGTAAAATCATACTTTTCCCCTAACCAAGGGACTTATACATTCTTAAAACGAAACAAGTCATTATATACTTAAAACAAGTAGGAATACCAAATCTCAGACGCTCACCGTACTACATAGTTTCATCTATTCATGCTCAAGAGATAGGAAAGCTTCACATACCTTTTTGATCAATCCACTTGCTAAGTCCAAACTACCGCAAGTAATATGTCAACCTAAAATAACCATGATACGTTTATTAACCTCTAATTTCAATGTAGAATAATCTAAACTCAAAGTCACTAACTTCTATGGAAAATTGGGCAGCATTTCCTTTGTTTCTACATACTTTGCCACCTTTCACAAGGCCGAATTTATCATCCAAACGCCACATTTAAGGCTCAACAATCCAACACTTCAGCGGGATTACACACCTAAACTTGGGTGTGTAAAATTCTGCCCCAATAGGTACAACAATTCACTTAACAATTCTAAGGTAGTTTTTAGGCTACAACATGCTTATAATATCTTCTTAACCAATTTCTTCACATTCAAACCATAGTTCTTACATGCAATGAGTCTAAGAGCATTATTTACTACCACAAGTTCTTTCTTCTTAACATGCAACACTAAAAACTAATTATAAAGGAGGAACCATTACCTTAGAGCTTTAGCCAAATTTATTCCAACAATTTTGCTAGCCTCCTTTCTAAGAATACCACTACAACAACCTTCACAAGCTAGCCACAAGTTTCCTTCTTGCCTTTCTCTTTTCAGATTTCTCCTAAGGCTAAAATATCTCTTGGAATTTTAGAGAGAAGTGGGAGCTTAAGCTTTAGAGAGAGAGAGAAATTGGAAGATGACCAAGTCTTCAAGACTTGGTCAATATATTGCATGCAGGAAATCAGATGGGGGGGGGGGGGGCACTTGTCACCCTCCCAAGGTCTTTTAAAATAAAAATCTGACTTTTCCTAATTTTTTCCGCCAACATCCGCCTCGCCGCGCCCTCGCTTCCTGCGGCCAGTCATGAAACCTCTGCAGCCTCTCTGAACTTCCGGCGCCGCGGCGCTGCAACTTCAGCGGCCCCTTAGTACTTTCGGCGCCGCGGCCCTGCATCCGGAGCCGCGGCCCTTTTGCCTTTGCCTGAAACGCATTTTTGTCCGTCTGCGCACTGAACTTGTAACTGTCAGAACTTTCTACTCCGACGTCCTATCGACGAACGGTTGGTTGCGTTGGAAGCTAGACTCAACGAACTACGCCCCAGGCCTTCGAAACAATTAAGAACTCTCAATGTATCGGGTCATAACCCGCCTCAAAGTTGACTAAAGCCCGTCCGGAACAATCCGTCAACCTATCCTTAGAAAATTTTAAGTCTTACATGCTTTCGTACACTCTCATACGTAGGGTCAGAACTACGAGGTATAACATAATCTATTCATGATCCTTATACTAATGTGTTATTGAATGAAATCAAATTTCAAAGAGGTAATTACACTGAAATTCCACAATCTACTTGAATAAGAGAAACTTGAGGGATGTATCATGGCATAATGATTACATCAGCATATTAAACGTGAAAATTGTACAAATCTGTAAACAATATGAAAATATGGGCTGAATGAAAGTTGTATATTACTCTGTTCCGTCAGTTTGATATCTTACGGAGATAAATCCGACTTATGGTTTGAAAGTTATGTCTGTTTAAAGTTTTTGTCTTGTTTTACCGAAATCCAAGCGATGCAGCATATTAAACGTGAAAACTGTACAAATCCGTACGGAATATAAAAGTATGGGCTGAATTAAAGATGTATATTTCCGTGTTCCCGTCAGTTTGAGATCTTATAGAGATAAATCCGATTTATGATTTGAAAGATATGACTGTTCAAAGTTCTGCCTTGTTTTACAAAAAATTCTGAAAAGTTGAAAAAAAAAGGAATGTTATTTGAAATTCCTGAAGTTATGCTAATATTTTTATATGTGTAGGGGTTTAGTCATACAACTGAAATGGTAAAAATATTGTTAATATAAATATAGCAAGGTGAGTGTCCTTAGATTCGTATTATAACGTAGTTCACATATTTTCTAGATTTTAAGCGTTCAAGGGCTCTACGCAAGGAAAAGGCATTGGCTTGATTGTTCGTGACACCCGTTCGGCATTGAGGTAGGTTATGGTTTACTTTAGTTAGACTCTGATTAGAGAATCGTATGTAGTTGTAGGAAGTGACATGGATAGCATGATAGGCCTTCGGGCATGAAGTGGAGATAAATTACAAATACGTTGGTTTTGTCAGCTGTTATGTGGGCTTGTCGCCATATGTGTTATTTTATGTGATTATCACTTGATATGACGTGTACTTGTCGATTATCGATTTGTGATATGTGTTGAGATTGATATCATGCCTGTCATACTTTTCCTATATTATTGTTGTGATGACAATGCTAAATTCCGAGGTTTCTGCCGGGTTGAGAGTGATTGATAAACTCCGAGGTTTCTGCCGGAGATTGAAAGTGATTGATAACTCTGAGGTCTTTGCCGGAGATTGAGAGTGATTGAGCAACTCCGAGGTTCTATCCGGAGAGCACGAGTGATACATGAACTTCACGGGTCCCCCATGGGTCATGACTTGAAGGCACTGCCTTAGCATGTGGGTACAAGAATAGAGTGAGGGAGAGGTGACTATTGTATTGCATTGTTTCCATCTACTCTTAGTTTAACTGCTCATTTGGTGAAATTATATCTGTCTGGGTTGAATTCATAATTTCTTATGTTTTGACTTGTATAGGATACGTAACCATACCTGTTTGTTCTATGTGCTACTTGTTAGTTTCGACTCTCCACGTGTTATCTAATCACTGTTGGCCTATGATGCTTACCGGTACTAGTGTTGTACTGATACTACTCTTGCTGCACTTTTGTTGAGTGCAGAGTACGATCCAGTTCGATTCTACGCCGTATGGTGATTCGCGAGGTGGACATCTTCTAGTCATTCAGGGTGAGCTACTTGGTCGTCTGTGGCCCCTGAAGGGCTTCTTAGTTATTTCCATTTTTCGTTGGTTATTGACAGACAATATGTAGCCATCGGGCATTCTTCCAGACTTCTAATTTTTTTTCTAGACTTATTAGTGCTCTTATACCCGTTTTGACCAGATTTTGGGGAAATACGTATTTAAGGTTTTATAACTTCTCTTCTTTGTTTTAATTTCGCTAATTTAACTTGCTATTGAGAATATGGTTCGCCTACTCGGGGGAATAGGGTGGGTGCCATCACGATTCGTGATTTGGATCGTGACACAATTGCACCAGTTTACATGTAAACGGTTAGGCGCCTACCGTGGGGTCAGGACAATAGTGGTGTCACAAGTGACTATGTCTCTTAATCCAACTCTTTTTTAAGTTATGTTTAAGCAGTGATTTTTAGGTATGACAGGAGTTAATGACAACAGAAATCCCAAAAATGCTATTGCGGATGAGCAGATCGGATTGGACAACTTTTCTATCCCTGATCCCAAGCTAGAAGATTCAACAGACGTGGAAGGAGCTGCTTCAGAAGATGGTCAGATCCAGAGGTCTGCCAGGGACCAGACTCCCACTGATGATGAAACTTCTGAAAAGGCTATGCAAAACCTGAGGGCACAAAACCTAGTAATAAGAGAGAATTTGAGCGATATAAGGAATTTCCTTTCTTCATTTGCTTTCAATCAAGCCGAGAGTGCTTCAGTGTTGAGAGCCGCATGTTGACTCCTGCGAATGATAATAATGCTATTGGGAGCGGTCAAACAGAAGGAAGGAATGGTGATGCTTCAGGAAGTGAATTGGTTCCTGAAAATTTATTTCAAGCACAAGTGTTGAAATTCATGAAAGATAACGGAAAAGTAGACATAAATGTCCAAAAATCATAAAAGAATTCCAAGAAATTTCAGCGCCGGATAGATCAAATACCAGGGGCTCCACCGGTCATAGAAGGTATGGACATGAAAAAGTACTTTCAACGGGCATATAAGCCAGAAGTTGCACTAGAACTAATCCCTAAATGGTTCAAAATGCCAAGCACACCAAATACGATAAGACGACAGATCCGCGGGAGCATACATACCAAAATTACTGAAGAATGTATTGGTTAAAGTAGTATACTACACCACTAAAAGTGGACACATATTGATGATTTCACATGTAAAAAATTGAAGACTCACCTCAAGAAATGAAGGAAGAACTCGACTTCTTTAATAAATCTATAAATTGATGTAGAATGTATAATATTTTTGCCTACTATTTCATCTATGTTATTTTATATTTTTCTAATATTTTTGTTATTTAATGACTATATGAAAAAACAACTTACGAGAGAGCTATTAAAAAATGTTTGTAAAATTTAAAAAATATTTTTTCCTATTCCGACTATTTATTTTATTGGTGCTATATTAAATTCTACTATTGAAGTAGACAGTTATAATGCCCTTAATGAAACGATTTATGAATGCTTAAAAATAATTATGTCTAGCATACAAACAGAATGCAAATATATATATATATATATATATATATATATATATATATATATATATATATATACACGTATATATATATGTATTACCAACAACAAAGTGCAAATAATCAACCGACTTCTGTACTATCTTCTTCTACTTCACTTCAACCTAATAAAATACATGCGATTTCTGCTTCAAGTATTCAAGGCCTTTGAAATAGAATGTATAGTGGTTCAAGTTATTCACAAATTAGCGAGTTTGATGTTTATGTTTTGCAGGGTGTTGTACCGTTCGAATCAATTGCCAACGAAAATGGACGTGAACACTTGGTGAAATACTAGAGGGAGATAAGAAGACATTTCCGACTCTATTAAAGATGGTCTGAGATGTGTTGAATAATCAAGCATCATCAACAACTTCTGAAAGCGTTTTTTCTGCTGAATTTTTTTAAATAGGAGAGCACAAACACTCATTGGAGGGAGACAACTTAGAGATTACAGTTTTATTCAGAGATTAGATTAGAGCGGAGCGTAGAAAGTGCGGTCAACCAGAGATCAACGAAGAAGACGACTACAATTATAATGAAATCTTATTTGAGGGAGCAGGAAGCAACGTCGAACAATTTGACCAAAAACTTCAAATTCCAACAGAAGATCCTCAAGAGATTGTGGGGAAATTAGAAAAAGTATGATTGAATATGTAATTTTAATGATAATTTTACTATGTTATTTCAAGGATTGATAAGATAGTTACTGGGTATCATACTAGGACTGATAATATATAAGTTATCGGGTAATTAGACCGGGTTGTCGGACCGGATCCTTATGTCTGGTACTCGTATCTGGACCGTTAACTTTTCGGTCCGAGTATCGATCCAGATATTTCGATCCGGTTCTCGGGTGTATCCGGACCGATAACATCCCTATTTACTCTATCTCAATTTAAGTGTTTTAATTTAACTAGACATAAAATTTAAAAAATAAATAGAGATTTTTGAATGTTGTAATCCTAAATTAAATATAGATATAATATACTAAAATATCATTTGAATTTTACTAATATTACTTGTCCTTCCTTGAATACGTGTCCTACATAGAGGTGCCTAAAGCACAGTACTACTAGTCTCTCTTCCATTTTCCCGCCACGTCATCTCCTCTGTCCCTTCCAATAAAGCTTGCACCTTTCCTCTCTATTTTCAATTACTTCAAGTAATAATAACAATGGCGAATTCATCATCCAATCTTGAATTCCAAAACATAACTCACATAACAGATTACATTTCCCAAATCCAAACACACACTAACCCACTATAACATAAGAATTCTTCTTCCCCGGGTCCTAGTGGGAAAAGAAATGAGATTATTAAGCAAATTAGTGGTTGGTAATCGTAATCTGGACAAACAAAACATCCTTTTACAAAACTAATGGAATAACGCCACGAGAATGAGGGAAAGAAGTTTTGAGATTACCACGTCTTAGTTGGTCCCACCATGCACTATGGTCGACAAATGTGATGGGAATATAACGTCTCGATTTTAAATACTTGGGAGCAATCTGCCATCCTGGAACCAATTGAGCTACACCCATGCGAGTATCTCGATTTTAAATACTAAGAATAGGCAAATCATATCTAACAATGCTCTTAATAACACAGTGGTCTCAAATATTTCGGGAGTCTTATTCTAATTCGTAAAAGTGAACCTTTAATTGGATTAAAACTTGTGAATTATGAGTTTCAGTAAATTATGACTAATACTATTTAATAAAAAATAAAAAAATGAACCTTAAATTTTTTCATTTTTCAGGAGGCCCTGTGCGGTAACACACCTTACACAGGTCAAAAATGTTAGAATATTAATTATTAATTACTATTAATAATATAATTATGTAGAATCTTTTGTATATGGTAGATAGTATTTTGTATTAAATAGAATAGTGTTAATATAGGAAAATGAATATATTATGGGATAGGTAGGAGGATTTTAGGGAAGACCGAATCTTCATATTAATTGTTACTCTGTGTATATATTGTGACCCTTTGGACATGAATAAGATTAAGGAAGATTTTCTAGTTCTAAATAATTCTTACATGGTATCAGAAGGTAATTCAAAGATCCTATTCTAAATAAAATTTTCCTTCCAAATTCGGTCATCTTCCCCATCCCTCCAACCGAATTTGTCTTCTTCATCATATACTTTACTTTTCTCCATTATTGTCGATAATCACGTTCAATCAAAATCTTCGCTTCACTCAAATTTACTATTTCCAACATCAAAACACATATTTCACAAACTAGAGATGGAAACGGTTCACTACGCAAATACGGGCGGAGTTGTTCAAAATATGTTGTAGGCTCACAAAGTTCTTCATCATATAATTCCACCAAAAATGGTACAATAACTAACAATCGTCTCAAGGCATAAAGAATCGCGATACTCGATGCCACGCTTGGTTGGATTTATGCAACAATATCCATAGATTTGTGCGTACAATAATGGAACCAGATTCCCATCGCCACGGCGTACGGGAACGCTGAGAGACATTTTTCAAGATAATCAAAACTCTCGTCACAGATTGGAACAAGAATTTTCAACCATTGTCACGGCAGACTTCCCTAACGCTTCAACCCATCGCCAACGCCTCAAAGCAAGTGGTGGCGGATCAATCGAGAACGTAGGATCACCGCTTCGACAACCTGTTAGTTTTACGCTTAGTCACGGCCTCACTGATGCTTATAGTGGCGTGGGGACACTAATCCGCCAAAGCAATCCTTACCAAAGTTCTATCAAGCAAGATCCATGCTTGTTCTCAAGAATCTGTTTGATTAAGAAGGTTTCAACAAATTCCGCCATGGTTGCCACGTATTCAAATGAAGGTAATTATTTTGACTATTCTTCACAAAATAAGAGTCAAAGACGTGGTAATAATAATAAGCGGTGGAAATCGCGAAATAATAGCGGGTCACCGACTCGCGGCGGCGAATGGCAAGAACACTAACTCATGGCGGCCACTGGCTACCAAAGAGTACCCAAAGAATCGCAAAGAAGAAATTTCAAAGAATCGGCAAGAAGAATAGCTATTGGGCTACCCAAAAATTTCAGCCAAGAATCGGCAAGAAGAAATTTCAAAGAATCGGCAAGAAGAAGCGTTGGGCTACCCAAAGAAATTTCAAATTTCAAAGAATCAAGGCAAGAACGTTGGGCGACCAATGGGCATCCAAAGAAATTTCAGGGCAGCAAACATAGCCCAAAGAAAGCCCAAGCAGTACATTTCATTGGACTGCTTTCAAAGAGTGAAGCTGGGCCTCCTCCGCCAACGGCAGAGGCCCATTCAACCACGACCCATCCTACAGATATCGAGCAGCTATGCACACTTCGACTCAATCCACCGGATTCTAATCGTATATGGACTCGGCAACGCCACATACGACGGCCCCAAGGTACACTCTCACCCTATTTTAATTGAGCAAAGAAAAAGGTATTATCATTTGAAATGGCCATGCAATTCCAATAAAGGTTATGGATCAAACACACTATCACCACCACATCCGCCACTAGTTTTAAATAATGTCTCGCATGCTCCCAAATTAATAAAAATTTGGTTTCGTTAGGAAGTTTACTAGTGATAATTGGGTTTCATTAAATTTGACCCATTTGGTTTTTCCGCATACGACTTTCGACGGGAAGCTTCTCATGAGATGTGATAGCAAGGGAGCTCTATCCAATAAGTTTACCAAATCCACGCCTAAAGTTCCTTCCACTTTTGCACTTGGCTCCATCACTATGGCATTTAACGATTGGGACATCCGGAGTCCATTCCGCATCCCTTAAACAAAACAATTTTATTTCATGTACTCGGACTCATGTTTTGAATAAGTGTCATGCCAGGCCCTCGTAAACATGTTAGGTTGCCATTTACTTCTTCTACTTCACGCACTACTATGCCGCTTGATATTTTACATCGTGATATTTGGACATCACCGCTTTGAGTTCCTCAGTCATAGATACTATTTATCGCTTCTTGATGACTACTCTAATTATTTGTGGACATTCCCTTTGTCGAAAAAATCACAAGTGTTTTCCACTTTCCTAAACTTTAGAGCATTTATCCGAACTCGCTTGAACGAGATTAAAAGTATTCAATGTGACAACGGGAGAATTTGACAATAATCGCTTGGGATGTTTTCAAAACAAATGGTTTACAATTTCGTTTATCCTGTCCTCACACATCTTCACAGAATGGGAAGGCGGAACGCAAAATTAGAACCATTAACAATATTGTGAGAACATCTCTTGCTCATGCTTCTATACCCCCCATTTTTTGGCATCATGCACTTCATATGGCAACCTACATGTTAAATATCCTTCCCCACAAAAACATGTCTTACCAAGCTCCACTAAAAATACTTTACTTACGAGAGCCCTCATATCATCATTTGAGAGTATTTGGCTGTCTTTGCTATCCCCTATTTCCATCCACCACAATCACAAAACTTCAACCCCGGTCTACTCCATGTGTCTTCTTGGGATATCCTACGAATCACCGTGGTTACATGTGTTATGACATTTCTTCCAAACGTATGTTTATATGTCGTCATGTACTTTTGATGAGTCACAATTTCCTTTGCCAAGATACATGACACAGGACGATACTTATGATTTTTTGACGATGATAGGCCCCGTATCTAACTCATTTTCTCCACACCGACTCACAAAAATGCAGCCCAAAGAACCGCCATCGGGCCCAAGGCCCAAATGAACGAACCCCTACTTTACACCACCGCCTTCACTGGGCCAACCTCCAACCTGTGCCCAACTACACACAAAATACTCGGCCAGCCCAGTGCAACCAGTGGAGAAATTAACAATAATCTGGGCAGTGGCGTTCAGCCCACTGTCTCACTCCCGGCCAAGGCCCACCATCGCCCACTAAACCGGCCAGTCACCCGTAGTCAAAATGGAATTTCAAAACCCAATGCCAAATACAGTCTACACACTCAAGTCTCCAAATCACCTTTGCCTTGTAACCCTGTGTCTGCTCTAAAAGATCCTAATTGGAAAATGACCATGGATGAAGAATATCATGCTCTAATTAAAAATAGGACATGGGAGTTAGTACCTCGTCCATCTAATGCTAATATAATTCGTTCTATGTGGATTTTTAGCCATAAAGAAAAATCGGATGGTTCTTTTGAGCGGCATAAGGCCCGACTTGTAGGTGATGGCAAGACTAACAGCAGTGGGATTAGATTGCGAGACATTCAGTCGATGGTTAAACCAAAGAACCATCGAATTGTTCTCGCTCAAATTTCTCTCAAAAGGATGGTTACTTCATCAATCGATGTCAAGAATGCCTTCATACGGACATTTGAGCGAGATCAGATACATGCACCAACCATCGGGTACGTAGATTCTCGTTATCCCAATCATGTGTGTTTACTTAAAAGTCATTATATGGACTCAAACAGCTCCCGTGACTCGTACAAGCGATTTGCGATTTTGTGTTCAACACGGGTTCTCAAACAAATTGCTCGGATAATTCACTATTTATTTATCAACAGGTAATCATACTGCTTATATTCTCTTATATGTAGATGATATTATCCTAACAGCCTCTTCAGATTCTCTTCGCAAGAATATCATGACCCGACTGAGTTCCGAATTTGCTATGAAGGATCTTGGTCCACTTCACTACTTTCTAGGAATCATGGTGACACGCCACGTCATGCAGATGGTTTATTTCTTTCCCGTAAGAAGTATGATCGTAAATCGTAGAACGAACGGAATGTCATCTTGCAAACCATCCGCAACTCCAGAGATACCAAGTCAAAATTGAGTGCCATATCCGAGTCCTTTTGCCAATCCGACATTGTATCAGACGCAGCTTGGCGCGAGCTTTACAATATCTCACATTCACTGCCGTATATTACATACGCGATAACAAGTGTGTTTATTCACGCACAATCCAATGGAAGAACATACGACGCACTCAAGTGTATCAGACGATATATTCGTGGCACTCGAATTATGGATTGCATCTGCACCGCCTTCCATGACTAAGCTTGTCACCTACGACGCAGATCGGGCAGATGTCCAGACACCGCACGCCCACCTCGCTATCGCCTTCCTGATAATTTAATCTCACGGTCCTCCAAAAGGCAACCCACCGTATCACGCCCAAAGCCGGTCAATACCGCATGGTAGCCAATGTTGTCTCGACTACGCCGATTCTAATCTTTTACTGAGCTTCATTGTCCTATTCCGACAGCCACCATGGTATACTGTGATAACATTAGTGCAATTTATCTCTCCGGAAATCCAATCCATCATCAACGCACTAAGCTTATTGAGTTAGATATTCATTTTGTCCGTGAAAAGGTGGCTCGCGGACAAAGCGCGAGTGTTACGTGTCCCGACGCGACATCGATTGCGTATATCTTCACAAAAGGGCTTCCACGATATTATTTGAAGAATTTCGGACGCCTCAAAGATTCGCCTCCTAAACCCATTCGATCATGAGAGTGTTAGAATATTAATTATTAATTACTATTAATAATATAATTATGTAGAATCTTTTGTATATGGTAGATAGTATTTTGTATTAAATAGAATAGTGTTAATATAGGAAAATGAATATATTATGGGATAGGTAGGAGGATTTTAGGGAAGACCGAATCTTCATATTAATTGTTACTCTGTGTATATATTGTGACCCTTTGGGCATGAATAAGATTAAGGAAAATTTTCTAGTTCTAAATAATTCTTACAAAAAAGACGATCCTGCTTAATACCTTGAATATGTGTCATACCTTATTTTGATAAACTTTTAAAATCAACTTATTTTAATCAATCATCTTTGCAAGATTTCTTCCTTCTAATAATAATGGCGTATTCATCGTCCTCCATTTCCTTCTCCAATGCGCACATAACACACATCACATATTGCAGTTTCCAAATTAGCCTATGTCTCAATTTATATGCTATTTTTTGCTTTTCGCGATTTAAAGTTTATTAATTTTAACTGTACATTTAGATATAGATTTTCTTAGTTTATTTTTTTATTTATTCAAATACTACATAAAAAGTACTACTTACTCTTAGGGTTGTTATTGGTCCGGTCCGGTCCGGGTATCGACATACCGAAATCGGACCGATAAGGTTACCGGTCCGGACTGAGACCGAACCGATAAGAATTCGGTCCCGAAAAGAGATGCGGGAACAGACCGATAAGATTACCGGTCCGATTCTGAATACTGTTTCCGGTCTTAAATATTAAAAATCTTTGTTTTACTTATAATTTTTTTATAAAAATTTATGCTTTACTGTCTTACATATACATATTAACAAATTTAAAACAATATATAATAACAATATTTCAAATATTGATAAGATAGTTACTGGGTATCAGATCGGGACTGATAATATATAAGTTATCGGGTTAGATCGGGTTGTCGGACCGGATCCTTATCGGTCCAGATCTTTATGTCTGGTACTCGTATCTGGACTGTTAACTTTTCGGTCCTAGTATCGATCCAGATATTTCGATCCGGTTCTCGGGTGTATCCGGACCGATGCTATCCCTATTTACTCTATCCCAATTTAAATATTTTAATTTAACTAGATATAAAATTTAAAAAATAAATAGATACTTTTGAATCTTGTGATCCTAAATTAAATATAGATATAATATACTAAAATATCATTTGAATTTTACTAATATTACTTGTCCTTCCTTGAATACGTGTCCTACATAGAGTTGCCTAAAGCACAGTACTACTAGTCTCTCTTCCATTTTCCCGCCACGTCATCACCTCTGTCCCTTCCAATAAAGCTTGCACCTTTCCTCTCTATTTTCAATTACTTCAAGTAATAATAACAATGGCGAATTCATCATCCAATCTTGAATTCCAAAACATAACTCACATAACAGATTACATTTCCCAAATCCAAACACACACTAACCCACTAGAACAACACCCATTTTTTCGTACATTTAACGGATTTTACCTAACCCAAACCGATATTATTCTCCGCCACAACGTTCTAGATCTTTCTGGAACTTTCCCACCACCATTAGCTTACCTTCGAGCTGGGCCCCGCAATAAGATATTCTTCAACCCTAGTGATGTTCGAGCTGCGATTGTTACTTGTGGTGGTTTGTGTCCGGGAATGAATACTGTTATTAGGGAATTAGTTGTTGGTTTGTGGGAATTGTATGGTGTTAGGGGTATTTTTGGGATTAAAGCGGGTTATCGCGGGTTTTATAGTTATGACCCGGTTGAATTGAACCCGAAAATGGTTGATGATTGGCATAAGAGAGGTGGTACTCTGCTTCAGACATCTAGGGGTGGATATGATTTGAATAAGATTGTTAATGCTATTCAGGATCATGGGTTTAACCAGGTTTCAATCCATTTATTCGCTTTAAAATCGAGGCTATTGTATTTATTTTTTATAATCGAGACTCGCATCTACCTTTCTCCACTTAAATAACAATAGTGGTGATGGTTGAAACTTGACCCGTCCTTCTACCTCTCTCTCCACTTAATAGTGTGCGGTTTGAAATTTAGCCCGTCCTTTTACCTTTCTCCACTTAAATGGTGTGCACATTTTAAAACTTTTTCCGTCCTCCTACTTATAACTGTTGGGTTTTGATATTGGTGAATAGGAAATGATGAGATGAAAATTAAAGAGGGTAAAAGACTCTTTTGTCCCACATCGAAAAAAGAGAAGGAAAGAGGTGTATATATTACAGTACACCTTCTCGAGCTGCTAAAAGGGTTGAGAGGGCAAGGACCCCTCGCGCCGTCGTCGCTCGGATCCGCTCCGGATTCGGATTCGGATTCGGATTTGAATTTGTCAAAAGATTGATTAATAATCTTTTTGGACAAACGTTTCTTTAATTAAATTAATTAATTAATTATTTAATTAAAAACAAATCCAAACGGATCGACCATGACAGACCGACCGTCCGCTCTCCCTCTCTCTTTTTAATTTCCTCCAAAATTAGGTGACTATTCGAATGGTTGCAACCATTCGTAATCAAGATTTAACCTATAAATTCTTGATTATTTCAAGAATTTATTCACTAATTCATATTCTAAAGTTGCTCTTCAACTCGAAAATTTCATTCTGTGTAATATACTGCCGTTGAGTGGTTCGTTGCTACTGGAATTTGGAGTACTACTATTCTGGTAAGATAATCGTTCTATCCTGGGAGGCGATATTCCGTTAACCTCGAGTACGTGAGGAATAATTTCTAAGGACACACTTTGGTCAAGTGGGCTCGATTACATTCTGAAATTATTTTTTCAAAACAGATTCTGTTTTCGTTTATTGTTTCACTAATGTTATATGTTTCACTAAGTGATTAACATATTGTTTTGAATCATTATTTAGCCAAGTACAGATTATTATACCAACAATAACAACAACATACCCAGCTGGGTCCGCTTATCCTCGCCATTGTGGGGGTAGAGGGCTGTTTTCAAAAGATCCTCTCCTCAAATAGGAGTGCACAGTTTAGAACTCACCCCATGCTTCTACTGGGGTCAAATGGCGGGTTGAGCTGAATTTTGGTGGGTTAAAATGTGTTTGAGTTAATAAATTAGCGGGTTATTAACCCGTCCAAAAATTACTTTTGGGCCGAAATGAGCTAAAATACGGTCATAATCCTAGCCGCCCAATCCAATTTTTAATTGCTTTATTTGTCTTTTATATTATTTTAGTACTGGTAAAATTATTATTTTTATATGGTGCGGAGTGTTGGCCGGTCAAGACTTTGCACACCCAAGAGATAAGTTGTGGAGATGAGGATGCTAAGATGGATGTGTGGGCATACTGATAATATTCGGGATAGAGTGGGAGTTGCCTCAGTGGAGAATAAGATGCGGGAAGCTAGGTTGAGATGGTTCAGGCACGTGCAGAGGAGAGACACAAATGACTCAGTGCAGAGGTTGGCTATGGACGGGTACATGAGGGGTAGAGTTAGGCCGAAAAAATATTCGAGAGAAATGATTAGACGGAATATGACTCAAGTGCAAATCACTGAGTACATGACCTTAGATAGAGGTATAGAGAACATGAATTAGGATAGAAGAGTAGTAGGTAGTCCAACATAGTCTTAATTACGCTTATAAAATGGTAGCTGTAGTGTTATTATTGCACGCTCGCTTAACCTATCATACTAGTAGACACAATATTGTTTTATAGTACAATGTTGTCTGATTTATGCTACTATGTGTATTTTATTTGTCTTATTTACCTGCATTAGTTATTGTTTCTTTTTCAAAAGTCGCTATCATGGCTCAGTCACTTTGTTTGTTTGTGTTTTGTCTTGAGCCGAGGGTCTCTCAGAAACAACCGCTCTACCTATCAAGGTTACACTCAGACCTCATGTGGTGGATTTCACTGGGTATCTTGTTGTTATATAAAATTATTATTTTTATGCTTATATCTAGCATATCAAACAAAAAAAATGAAAATATTTGGGTTACATATTAGTCCAACTATCATTTTTTATGGGTATCTAATAGATGGACGGGTTATGTTTTCATGGAATAATTTTGCCATCTCTGGCTTCTACCTTTCTCAACTTAAATAGTGACGGTACGGTTTTGAAACTTAGCTCGTCGTTCTACGTTTCTCCACTTAGACATGCCCCATCATTTTGGGGAGGCTATTTTAATTTTTGATGTGCTCATTATCTTTTTGGTTTTAACATCTGTCAGTAGATAATTGTATATCAAAGAGAAATAAAAAGGTTTCATATGTATTATTAGAAGTTTTTAGTACGTTAGTAGTAAGACAACTTAAATTTGTGAGCATATCAAAGCTTAATTATACAGTCTCTCAATAATGGTTAACTTTCAAAACGTAAATATTACAAAAAATCCAAAAAACATTCTTGCACCAGCCGGGAATCGAACCCGGGTCTGTACCGTGGCAGGGTACTATTCTACCACTAGACCACTGGTGCAATTTTGAAATATATTGGAAAAAAGATAAAAAAGAAAGTAAAAAGATTTCGTGGTTGAGTACTTGTTTTTTTTCTTTCTACAAATAAGTAGCACTCTCCAGTATCCACCAATGAATTGATAAGTAGAAGTGTCTTGTAAAATAATTACTTGGACAATATGTTTTGATGGCTAAAACAAACAATATTGTCTTTTATTTCGAGCCGAGGGTCTATTGGAAACAGTACGTCCTCATCGGACCCCACAAGTCCTCCCCAGATTCCACTTGTGGAACTACACTGGATATGTGCTTGTTTGGTTAAAACAAGCCATATGTAAATAAGCTGGTGTATGTGGTATGGGTTGGTATTCTTCAGTAATAAATGATTTATGGCTCAAATATTTGAGCTACCTCATCTAGCTATGAATTATGTATCTCCATTTGAATGATTATTTCTCACTAATTATTGCTAGCTAGTGATGGTGCTTATGGAATTGTTTTTGTCTATGCATTGTATTATTGAGCAGCTTTACATCATAGGAGGAGATGGTACAATGCGCGGGGCAGTGGAGATATTCGAGGAATTGAAACAACGAAAACTGTATATCTCAATGGTCGGAATCCCCAAGACAGTTGACAATGATGTTGGCATTATCGACCGATCATTCGGGTTCCAAACTGCAGTGGAGATGGCACAACAAGCGATTAATGCTGCTCATGTAGAAGCAGAGAGTGCGGTAAATGGCATAGGGCTGGTGAAACTTATGGGTCGCAGTACCGGTCATATTGCACTACATGCAACATTAAGTAGCCGTGATGTTGATTGTTGTTTGATCCCCGAGATCGACTTCTACTTGGAAGGTAACTTTGAATTATCTGATCACCTCGTACATATAATATAAACACATTCATACTTCTTGGGTAGTGATGAGATTTGAACCTAGGATCTTTTCTCTTATTCTGAATACATGTTGAATTGTGTGAAAATCTCATATATATACACAAACAAACACACACATATGTTACTTCTCGAGTGGCGATGGGATTTGAACCTAGGAGCTCTTTTATGCTCTAATAGTATGTTGAATCGTCCGACATAAGTTAGCACATTTTTTAGGAGTTAACTATATTACTCCCTCCGTCCCAATTCCCAATTTATGGGGCACACTTTCCTTTTTGGTATTTTTCAAAAAAGAATGCCGCCTTTCTATATAATATAATTAGAGGCAACTTAATTTTAAAATCTCTCTTTTGTACTTTATGGAATTGATTTATAGCCGCACAAATGTTTAAGGTTGTTTTGAACCACAAATTTCAAGAGTCTCTTCTTAAACCGTGCCACATAAATTAGGACAGGTGGAGTATGTCTCAATAGGTATAGCAAAAGTTGAATGGGGTAACCAATCTTGGCACATTTTTAATCTAAGTAGTTAATTATATTATGGTCTCAACAGGTAAGGGAGGGCTCTTCGAATTTCTTGAAGATCAATTGAAGGAAATGGGGCATGCGGTGCTGGTGGTAGCCGAGGGTGCAGGACAAGATATAATTCCTAGGACCGAATCCCAGAAAGCAGGGAAGGACGAGTCGGGCAACCCCATTTTCTTGGACGTTGGAGTGTGGTTGAAGTCGGAACTCAAGAACTGGTGGAACAGGGATCACCCGAACGAGTTGTTCACGATAAAATACATAGATCCTACGTATATGATACGCGCGGTCCCTGCAAATGCGACGGATAATTCGTACTGTACGCTGTTGGCGCACTCGGCTATTCATGGAGTTATGGCAGGGTACACTGGATTTGTTTGTGGACCTATAAATGGAAACTATGCATATATTCCAGTAGATGAAGTTGCCAAGGCAAAGAACAAAGTTGACACCACAGATCATAAGTGGTCGTGGGTCAGATCTGTTAGCAATCAGCCTGATTTCATCACAAGTTAAAGCTTTTGTAGCCCCAACACTTGGACAATTTTCAGTACCAATAACGGTGTTGTCCAGTCAAGTTGTGGGCATTAGGACTATCTCAATAGGAGTATTGCGTGCGTTTCAACTATATGTATATTTGCTGCGCCTCTTGAAGCATCATATCAAGTATCAGGTAACTATGTATACCGCTGTATTAGGTATCAAATAACTGTGTAATACCGAGACTTAGACAGGTAGGGGAAAGCCACATACTAGTGCTTGTTGTGGTGCTGAATTTTGAATCTTGATCTCTATGCTTGGCGTCTTTCGTCCCTTTCCTTGGGTCGGGTTCCTTTTTATATGTAATAAACGAGGTGCATTAGTGTGAATGTAGTGACATGTAATACTCTCGATTTTCAAATTATTTGTTGTGGTTATAAAAAATAGTTTTCGCAAATTATTTGTAATTTTTTAAGTTCAATACATAATCTTTTTTATTTTATGAAGATGATATATAAATAGAGTAAATATTTAATAGAAGGATATTATAATTTAAATATAAATAAGGATAAAGTAGGTCAAATATTTTTCTGGTATAAATCAAAGAGGAGTGATCTCTCTTGTTGAGCAATCAAAGCTACCAATTATTTCTTTGGTCTTCCTTTTTATTTTTTAAGAGTTTATTTAACTATTCGCTGAGCTTAACATTACTAAAAAAATTAAATACTATTTTTTCATTGAAATTTTCCGGTCGAAAAATGTTATTTTCACAAATTTTTACATTACTAAAAAAAATTAAATACTATTTTTCATTGATTGTTTTTTAATAAAAATGTCATTTTCACATATTGAAAATAACAATATATTTACACTAAAAAATTAAAAAGTTTTCCGTGTTACAATGAAAATTTGTTTCTCACCATTATGTTTTTTACTCACCTCAATGGATAAGGAAAGAGTTCATCTTAGTCAAAGCAAATCAAATCGAAAATTTCGTAGAGAAACAAAATAGGTTGTTGCAGTTGTGGCAGGTTTAGCTTGATACCGAAACGCTTTGATCATATGATTATCAATTTATCAATGAAGCTTGTAGTAGGTGCAATGTCTCATGTGATTAGATGGATGCATAAAATAATTATGTTAAGACTTAAGTGAGTAGGAGAACAAAGTAAATGTGGCTCAACATTATAAAATGGAATTATTAGTTTAAAAACCTCCCTTGAGGACTGAGCAAATTGTCGAGGAAAAAGTGAAGTTTGAGAAAGGTCATTTTACTTTATTACATAAAAATAAATTATAGTTTAATTAAATGCATCTCAGTTTTGTCTTGTGTCACAAAAAGTTCTTAGGAGAAAAGAACATGATGTTTTGGCACATTTAAGTGATCTTTTAGTTATAATAAATAGTTAATGATTTTGTGAGATGGATAAAGAATGGATCTTGGGCCTAACTCAATTCCAAAAGTCAGGGTGAGAATTGTCCAATCCATATAAGTAGTTCATGTTTTAATTTTATATTCGATGTGAGACTCTTAACACTCTCCGCACGTCCAGACCTAGTTATTGTTAATTGAAGCGTGAATAATATAATTTGGGGCTCAATATCGACGAACAAAGAATTGAAACGGGTCTAGCTTTGATACCATGTAAAAAATGGATCTTGAGCCTAACTCAACCCCAAAAGCTAGCTCGTAGGGTGGTGATTGTCCAAGTTCATATAAAGAGTCCATGTTCCCATTTCATATCCGATGCGAGAGTTTTAACAATATGACGTAATAAAAATTGAGTGGTCATCTATCAAGTTACCCAACAATTCTTCATGACTTTTATAATGGTGAAGCAGATTGACTCCTTTGGATCATAAAGTGTTTGTGTTTGGCAATTATTACATAAAATTATTGGTCGACTCATTTTATGTGTCAAAAAGATCAACGTTTCTCTAATTTTATCTTTATATCTTTCTCATATCAGATGGACAATTTTTATGTTAGTTTAGCTAGCATTTGATTATAATTTAAAGTAAAATGTATATTCAAACATAACTTTAAATTCTAAAAATCACAATTTCAAAAATTCAAAATTTTAAATTTCAGCTTTAAAATCTATGACAAATCGAAGCTATAACATAAGAATTACTTTTCCCCGGGTCCTAGTGGGAAAAGAAATGAGATTATTAAGCAAATTAGTGATTGGAAATCGTAATCTAATGGAGTACGAAGACAAACCAAACATCCTTTTACAAAATTAATGGAATCACACCACGAGGTTTAGGGAAAGAAGTTTGAGATTAGTATGTCGATTACCACGTCTTAGTTGGTCCCACCATGCCCTATGGTCGAGAAATATGATGGGATGAATATAACGTCTTGATTTTAAATACTAAGAATATGCAAATCATATCTAACAATGCTTAAGTCGGACTTTTAAATTATAAAAAATAAGTATTTTTAAATTTTTCAAAAGTTTGACCAAACACGCTATAAGTCGGACTATTAAATTAAAAATAAAGGCATTTAAACCAAAAAAATATACTCGGTATGCATCATGACTTTCTTTTTCTTGAATATTTTATCAGTAAGTTTCAGATATTAAACTTAATCGGAAAACTAAACCAATAATAATAAAATTTCTTTTTTCTAAATATAATGAATAGCGAAGAAGAAGAAGCTTCAACTGTCAATCCTTACCTACTTAATTTGTTACAGTAAGACAATTAGATAGTTTTCTGTGTTATAAAAAAATATATTTTTTATAATTTATTTTTACTATATTCTATAGTAATTAAATTATCACAATATATTTAAAACTGATCAATCTAAAAAATATTTGCATAAAATTAGACGGAAGTATATTAGGAATGATCAATACTTATAAACTTAATAAAAGGCTTCGGGTGCGTATAAAAAATCTTTGATAAGATTAAAAAATGGTCTCTACCCAATGCGAATGATAAGGAGACTTCAATACGAGTAACGAATACTAAATAGAAAATTAAAAAAAAAACACCTACTTAAATGTGGACACATGACTTGTGAGTTATGACAAGGTACGTACAATGCTGTCCGTATCCCAAATTTACACTAGACTAACGTTGTGTATTTTGGCTGTTTCTTCTTACTCTTTTGGATATATTAGACTCTATATGATTTTTTTTTAAATTATACTTTTACCAAGCTTGAATGGATGGTGTTATTCAGTATACGTACTAGTAATAAAAGGTAAAGATTGTTTAAATTTATATAATAAATTTATATTTTTATTTTATATCCGAGGTAAAACTCAAAAGTATATAATCAGTCAAAAAGATATCTAGCCCTACCATGCCACTCACAAGTCACAACATTTTGCAGCTACCAAGATAAAGTGATAAACCGACATCACAACATTAAACATCAATAATCTCATACCAACATAGTGATACAACCACAAATTAACTGACAAATACACAAGTAGTAGCATCCATTTTCTTGAAAATAAAAAAGAATCTACCTTTCTGATAATTCCTCCAAAAATTCCACCTAAGATCCCACACAGTTACACAGTAAAACAATACTAGTTGATGAACAATCAACCATTTTTGCTCCTTAGCTGTTACTAAGTCTCAAGAAAATGGCTTTAATCACCAATATACCAAAACAAAAACAAACCCTTTTGTTCTTTCTATCTGTTTTGTTAGCGAGGGTGGTTGAATGTGGGATTGGAGTTAATTGGGGTACTATATCTTTGCACAAAATGTCACCTTCAACTGTAGTGGACCTTCTTAGAGACAACAAGATTGAGAAAGTGAAGCTATTTGATGCTGATCCAGATGTGATGAAAGGTTTAATGGGAAGTGGGCTTGAAGTTATGGTTGGGATACCAAATGATATGTTGGCACTTATTAGCTCTTCTACTTATGCTGCTGATTTGTGGGTTGCACAAAATGTTTCAAGATATATGGTTAAAGGTGGTGTTAATATCAAGTAAGTTCTGAGTTATTTTCCTTTTATGGAGTTCTTTGCTCTTTCCCTTGCCTTTTTCGGTACATTCTTTCAGATTTTTCAGTTTGAGCTAGTATTTCCCAATTTTTGTAGGATTATTTGAGATTATGTTTTAGTTATGGTAGTATCTTTACTTTAGGTATGTAAGAAATAATCCCTTCATTATTTTCATTAATGAAAGGCATATATATACAAGTTACAAGAAGATCTTCTTCCTATTCTATCTAGGAATCCCTATTCTATAAGAATACTAACTTTACAATTATGGTAACATTACACTATTAATTAAGGTACAAACCTAAGTCTAATATTTACCAAATATACAAAGGAAAGGGACCCACTCGGATGGGCCATTCTCGGCTGGGCCAATATGGCCGATATACTTTAACACACCCCTGCAGTCATAGCGGGCGGTTTTCGTACGCTGAGACTGTCTCTAAAATCTTCAAAAATGACTGAGGGAAGACCCTTTGTAAAGATGTCTGCAATTTGATATCTCGAAGGAACATGGCAGACGCATACTTGTCCTTTTGCTACCTTTTCTCGAACAAAGTGAATATCCATCTCTATGTGTTTAGTACTGCATCGAATCGATTACCGTAGCGTAGATGACACTTATATTATCACAATACACCAAGGTAGCTTTCAACGGGACAATGGAGCTCTAAAAGAAGATTTCGTAAGCAAATACGATTCAAGACCACATTAGCTACCCTCGATACTCCTACCGCACTTGAACGTGAAAGCATAGATTGACGCTGATGCATACGAGACCAAGTTGTTACCCAAAAACATACAATATCCGTGACGTAGACCGTGTCGTGCCAGACAACCACCCCAATCAAGATCTCAGATACGAGACCAATGTACGCCGACGGCGATACAAATGCAAACCATACTCGCTGTTCGAATGTACTTAAGAATGCGCTTGAGTGCATTCTTATGTTCAACTCGGGATCATGATAAACAAACACACCGGCTGCAGACGATATACGTAATGTCCGATCGCGTGAACGCCGATATCGGGCGGCGCCGCAAGACTACGATACCGGGTCGATCCTCATACGAGAGCCGCCAAAGACTCCAACTTGGATTTAGTATCAACTGGAGTAGAAGTGGACTTACAGGATGACATCCCAGCCCTCTCAATGATCTATGCTACATACTTTCTCTGTGATAAGAACAGTCCACTTGCATGACGAGTTACAGCAATCCCCAAAAAGTAACTCAAATGGCCTAAGTCCTTCATGACAAACTCAGAACTGAGCATTGTCATAATAGACTTGCGCAAAGTATCAGAAGAGGCAGTCAAGATAATATCATCAACATATAATAGAATATAAGCCATGGAAGATCCTCGACGATATATGAATAATGAATTATCGCACTGGCCATGAGAAAACCCATAGTCGAAACAAAATCAAGAAACCTCTTATACCAAGCTCGTGAGATCGCTTAAGCCCATACAACGACTTCTTCAATGTATGCATACGATAGTATCCCTAAATCCCAAAGGTCGATGATATACACCGCCTCAAGATCACCACGTAGGAAAACATTCTTCACATCTAGTCGATGAACGGGCCATGATTTCGAAAGAGCTAAGCCGAGCACGATTTAACGGTAGCCGGCCACCATCGGGCTAAATGTCTCACCACAATCCACACCAACCTTTTGAGTCTTACCATCACCTACAAGTCTAGCCTTATGCCTTGCAAATGAACCATCAGAATTTTCCTTATGAACAAAAATTCACATAGACCGAATAATATTAACACGGATGGATTGGTACCAACTCCCACGCCTTATTATCAATAAGAACATTATATTCCTCCATGACATGCTTTTTCAATTAGTGGTCATTTAAGGCATACAAGATTACTGGTAAGGGGGATTTAAGAACATTAGAATTCAAATTGAAATGTGTTTTTGGCTTAAAAATATCCCGTTGACTACGAGTGACTGGACCAAGACTCTGGGCTGGATTGAGTGAATTTTGGAAAGTGTGAAATGTCGGAAATTTCACGGCCGCCGCGCTGTAATCCATCAGTAGGGCTCTCGACATTTGGCGCCGTGGCGCTCAGCAGGGTCACGCACGCCTCACAGAATTTTGGCGCCGTGGCACCTCACGCAGGTCGCGCCGAGGACGGGTTTAACGATTTTCCGCAAACCCAAAAATGACGGAGCATATAGGGGGAGATAGCATCATCCAAAAAATCATAAGAAGTAGGTACGAGTTTTTCTACTTTAGAAAAGGGAAATTGGGTTTCATCAAAGAGAACATGACGACTAATGATGATTCGTTTAGAGGACAAATCAAAACATTTATAACCACGGTGATTTGACGGAAAACCCAAGAATACATGAGAGTGTAACGTGTCCAAGTTTGTTGATTGTAGTGGATGGAAACAGTGGATAACATAAGCATCCGAAGACCCTAAGATGAGTGTAGGACGGAGTCTTATTGTATAACACTTTGAGAGGGGAGGAATATGTCAAACCTTTTGAGGGAAGAATATTTAGGAGATCAGTAGCCATTTGTAGTGCATGATGCCAAAATAATGGAGGAACGGAAGAATGAACTAATAAAGTGCGGACAATATTATTAATTGTACGAATTTTTCGCTCAGCTTTCCCATTTTGTGAAGACGTATGAGGATAAGAAAAACGAAAATTTATCCCATTTTTAGCTCAAAACTTCCTAAATTTCTCATTATCATACTCTTTGCCATTATCACATTGATTGTTTTTTATTTCCCGTTCGAATTGCGTTCTTACGAAGGCTCTAAATTTTATGAAGATGGAAAAAACTTGAAATTTTTTCGCAATTGGAAACGTCCATAAATATTTAGTATAGTCATCTAAGAATAGAACATAATAACGATGACCCATAGAACTGAGAACCGGAGATGTCCATAAATCGCTATGAATAATTTCAAATGGCATAGAAGTATTAGAATTCGTTACAAATGGTAATTTAATAATCTTTCCCAAAACACGTGATTGACAAAGTGGAGTACTACGCTGCACTTTACAAGAAATATACTTATGCTCATCTAAAGAAGATAAAATAGACGACCCCGGATGACCTAGACGAGCATGCCACGCGAAGGAGCAAGAGTCGCAGGTTGATGGCATAGCTTGACGCGACGCCGAGACTCAGCGTGATTGGATAGAGGTCTCCCATCGTTACACCTCACGCATGACTCCTCGCTTTGAAATCCTTCACGTAAAATCCAAACGGATCAAAATTAATAGAAACCCGCTATCGGGCCAGAATTTACTGACATATACCAAATTTTTAATTAATTTTGGGGCATAAAGCGGTATTTTTCGTGACAAGTGGTGGATGAGGAGGACAAAATTTTATGACCATAACCCTTAATTGGAATAGAATTGTCATTACCAGCTATACCACGATTAGTGCTCAAATCGAATAAGACGAGAGTACCTTGATCGGATGTCACGCGGTAGTGGCGCCGTGTCCACGTATACCATTAGTGGTCCGGCCAGTCAAGCTGCCGCGGTGCATCGCTTCAACGCTTGCTCGAGCGTGTTTCATCGCGCGCGGGCTCGATGGGCGAGGCCAGTATACCGGATCGGCTGACCGCCCATACGCCGTCTGCACTCGAATTGACCGGGAGAAGTTCGCCGCGCAGGCGTACGGCCGATATCAGGCGCCGCGACGTCAGGTTGTGCCAGGCCAGTAAGGCCGAGCCGCGGCGACTTGCGGCCGCGACCCATCGCCATCGCCCGTAGGCCTCGGGTTCCGTGGATTGCCGTTGTTACTGCTGTTCCGCTGTTGCCGCCACGATTCTTGCCATTATTCCTTCGATTTTGGCCTTTCTTACCACCCCCGTTGTTGTGATTTTGGGTCACGTTGGCTGGATTGAAAGAATAAAAATTGGAAGCAGCCATCATACCGATAGGACTGGCCCCAATCGCCACTCTCTTAACTAATCCAGCTTCTTCCAAAGTAAGCATAGAACGGGCTTGATAAAATCCTGGCAGGGGGTTACTCTGACGAATAACTGAAGCAACACCGCTATAGGCCTCGACAGCTCGCAACCATCCGAAGAACTAGACGACTATTAGAGATAGGAGAACCCACGTTCCGAAGCCGATCCAAGTCCTCGAGGCGCTTGCAATAAGAAGAACGCTTTGAAAATTCACCGGCCACTGTGAAAATTCTTGTTCAAGCATAACAATCCGAGAACGATCATCTTCGAAGATATCTCGCAATCGATCCCACGCCGCCATAGCCGCGAGTTGGGTTCCATAATCGTCTGCAAAAGGTCCATGGAAATAGTGGCATAAATCCACTGAAGAACCTTGGAATCAAGCATGTCCCATAATTCTGGGTCTGGGTCTGCTTCTTTAGTGAGCACAGTAGATGTAGACGCCTTATCACCCTCCTTTGAAGGAGTAGGAGGGATGATGTGGTGAAGAACTTTATGTGCTTTAACATGAATCTTGAATAACTCCGCCCACGTCCCATATTGGACGTTTTCAAGATCAAGAACAATAGGGATGACGCTCTTGATGTTAGAAACTGAGAGGGCAGGATAAAAATTGTTCTTATCAGCCATAGGGAATAGAACAACAAGATTCGGAGAAGGGAATTTGGGAGAGAGGATTTTGGAAGAGAAGATACTCGGTTTTGTTAAAAAGGAAGAACACAAAAATCGAGAATTTGAGGATCCACAAATCCAAAAAAGAGAAGAAATTTTGAGGAGCGGAAGCGAGGTAAAGAGAACCTAGACTCTTGATACCATGAAAGAATGTAAGAAATAAGCCCTTCGTTATTTTCATTAATGAAAGACATATATATACAAGTTACAAGGAAGATCCTCTTCCTATTTTTCCTATTCTACCTAGGAATCCCTATTCTATAAGAATACTAACTTTACAATTATGGTAATATTACACTACTAATTAAGGTACAAACTTAAGTCTAATATTTATCAAATATACAAAGGAAAGGGACCCACTCGGATGGGCCATTCTCGGCTGGGCCAATATGGCCGATATACTTTAACAGTCATATGCTTTTTAGGAGTCTATTAGCCCTAGTATAGAGAACTTCCGGTACTTTTCGTGTGTGTTCGGTGTTTTTCATGAAAACAAGTGTATTTCTTACCTATTTTGTTGTGTTTGGTACGTAAGCAAAAAATGTTGTCTTAAATGCATTTATATAATCTAGACAAAACTATGGGGGTGGGGTGGGTGTACATGTGGTGGGGATGGGTTGGCTATGGGGTAGTGTGGGGTGGTGGGGATGGGGGCTGTGGGGGTGGGGTTTAGGGTAAATATGAGGTGCGTTGAAGGATGGTGAGGACATAATCAATATGGAATGGCTTTTCTAAAATAAATAAAAAATCTTGATAGTTGTAGCAGTGTTGTTAGTGAGGGTGGTGGAATCTGGGATTGGAATTAATTGGGGCACAATTTCTTTGCATAAAATGTCACCTTCAACTGTAGTGGATCTTCTTAGAGACAACAAGATTGAGGAAGTGAAGCTATTTGATGCTGATCCAGATGTAGGGGAGCTCTTTTGAGCAGAGGGTCTACCGGAAACAGCCTCTCTACCCCACAAAGGTAGGGGTAAGGTCTACGTGCATCCTACCCTCCCCACCTCCCCAGACCCCTCTTGTGGGAATATATTGGGTATGTTGTTGTTGTTGTTAGGCTTGAAGTTATGGTTGGGATATCAAATGATATGTTGGCTCTTCTTAGCTCTTCTACTTCTGCTGCTGATTTGTGGGTTGCACAAAATGTTTCAAGATAAATGGTTAAAGGGGGTGTTAATATCTAGTAATTTCTAAGTTCTCTTCCTTTTTTCCTTTCTTCTTTCAGATTTTTTCAGCTGCTAGTATTTGTTAATCTTAGGAGGATTAGTTGAGATTATGTTTACTTTATGTGGTAGTATGTTTACTTTATGTGGTATGTTTTTCTAGGAGTCTTTTAGCCCTAGCATAGATTTTTTATGCCAGTTAAAAATATAGAGAACTTCTAGTACTTTCCATTTTTATTCTGCGGAACATTGGCATGATAAATTTAATTGGATAAGCATGATCAGTGAGGATTCCTATTGCCGATACCAATTTGTTTGGGACTGAAGCGTAGTTGTCGTTGTCGTTTTGTTGTTGTTTTGTTAATCTTAGGAGGATTAGTTGAGATTATGTTTTAGTTATGTTACTATGTTTGCTTTAGGTTCTATGGCTTGCAGGAGTCTTTAGCCCTAGTATAGATTTTTATGCTAGTTAGAATTTATAGAGAACTACTAGTACTTTTCATTTTTGCTTTTATTTTTATGTTGCATAATGTTGGGATGGTGAATTTTATTGGGTAAAACATGAATAGCAAGGATTCATATAGCCGACCCCAACTTGTTTGGGACCGAGGTGTATTTGCCAATCTTTTTTCTGTATTACCTATGTTATGCCGATTCTTGTCTTTATCTCTATTTGTCTGCTGATAGAGAAAATGAAGGATGTCGATTTCTTCAACCATTTGAACCATAATTGCTCATATACATGGTTGTTGTGGCTAAGAATTATTGGATTCTGTCTTTGAAGTTCTTAGAATAAGCTATTAGAAATGTGTTACTTCTTGCAATGTTCTGTTAAAGATCCAGGTAGATGTTTATAAATGTTAATTTTTGGTATCAAGTTGTGTTAAAGATCCATCTTTTGATTCACTAAAAAAGCATCTTGTGGCCATATTAATATATTATTACATTCCATCACCCAGTTGGCCTCAAGAAATTTCTGTTTTATATTTAGCTGCACGGGAAAAATCACCTTGGACTAAAGTAACCAAAATTTAAGCCCTTTACTGTGTAGTTTTTTTATGCAAACAGACATAGCCTTTCTCACATACTATGATCTAAAATAACAGTTTTGGAGAATTGGACTGAAAGATAAAGATCAGCACTTCTTTCACTAATAAACAACACAGCATGTTAGCTGATGCTGGTATTTCATTTGCCTTTAGCTTGCTGATGTGGTGGTTTGCTTGTTCACCAATTATATGGATCCTAATTAATGATCTTTTGCGGGATCACTGACACCCTGTTCCTTCCAGCACCGTTAGGATACTCTGTGGAGCTCTTTCTTGATCAGTCTACATGTACCGTTAATATTTGATCAAACAAGTGTTCCGTCCCTTACAAATGGGGTGGTTGAGAAATCTAATTTTCAGTTACTGCATTGAGAAATTTTCCGAATCAACAAGTTTTACCTCCTGTTTAGAGTGCTTAACTATAGTAAAATGCATTTATTGAATTAGAGTTGTCTAGTCGAACCTCTGGTGTTGTGATCCTCCTGTGAGCAGCTTAGCATTAATTGATCAACTAGGTAAGGCAAATGGTGGAACTTACAGTGGACATCAGACTAGATACCAATTACCAGTAGCAGTTCTCCTCAAGAAAAGTAATTCGATAGCCTTCATTATGGTGTATGCTATATAAGCTTCTTAAATTGCTGCAAAGTTCAGTGAATTTGTCTCCAAGTATGCTTCGGCTGTCTATTGGAAATACAGCAAATGTCCACGATACTTGAGCACTGCAGCTTCCTTGTCTGAAAGTTCAAAGCTATAATAGTACTGCATTTGTTTTGGGTTGTTTCAGCACATACCATGTCGTTCTCTTTTTTCTTCTCATTTTCTTTCTCTCTATGGCTAATGACAGCTATACATCAATACAGGTATGTTGCAGTTGGTAACGAGCCTTTTCTTACAAGTTATTCTGGTCAATATCAATCATACGTCATCCCAGCTATGACGAATTTGCAACAGTCTTTGGCCAAAGCAAACCTTGCTAGGAACGTAAAGCTGGTAGTCCCATGCAATGCCGATGCATACGAGTCTTCCCTTCCATCACAAGGAACTTTCCGACCCGAATTGACTCAGATCATAACCCAGATGGTTTCACTTCTGAACTCTAACGGTTCACCGTTTGTGGTAAATATTTATCCATTCCTCAGCCTATATGGAAACTCGGACTTCCCTCAAGATTATGCTTTTTTTGAAGGGACAACACATGCTGTGACCGATGGGCCTAACATCTACTATAATGCATTTGATGGTAATTTGGACACTTTAATAGCGGCCCTCGCGAAAATCGGATACGGTCAAATGCCCATAGTTATAGGAGAGATAGGTTGGCCTACCGATGGAGCCGTTGGTGCTAATCTTACGGCTGCACGGGTCTTCAACCAAGGGCTTGTAAAACATGTTTTGAGCAACAAAGGAACTCCACTTAGGCCCGGGGTTCCTCCTATGGACGTTTATCTTTTCAGTCTTCTTGATGAAGGTGCAAAGAGCGTGCTCCCCGGTAACTTTGAGAGACACTGGGGCATTTTCTCTTTCGATGGTCAATCGAAATATCCGTTGAACCTCGGAAATGGTCCGTTAAAGAATGCAAAGGACGTTCAGTATCTCCCGTATAGGTGGTGTGTTGCGAACCCTATCAAAGATCTTACCGAAGTAACCAATCACGTTAAACTTGCTTGTAGTTATGCAGATTGCACGACGCTTAACTATGGAGGATCGTGTAATGGGATTGGATCAAAGGGTAATATATCATATGCGTTTAACAGTTACTATCAGCTGCAAAAGCAGAATCCTCGGAGCTGTGATTTTGATGGGCTCGGGATGGTTACTTTCTTGAATCCGTCGATGGGAGAGTGCAGATTTCTTGTTGGGGTTAGTGATTATGCTGCTTCTTCATCAGGTTTTAGGTTGAGGGAGAGTTGGATCTCAGTGTTATTGATTATTATTCTTTGGGATGCTCGGTGATTCTTGGTCTGATCTTGAGGTTTTGGTTAGTGGTTTATTTTTAGAGTTCATCTTTTGAAACTAGTAGTTGCTATTAAAACATGAAATCATACTGCATAGGTTAGGTTTTATAGTGGTGTTAAAAATTATTTCAGAAGAAAAAAAGTAGCTTTGAGTATTCTGTGTTCAACTTATGTACTGAACTTGATGATTTATACTCAGAGGTACACATTATGTAACTTATATGTAGGAAAGAGATATACGCAGCTTGTGGAATTTTTATACCATCAAGTCATTTTTATATGTGGCGATTTATATAAAGTTTTTCGTATCGATGGGTAGTAGATTATTTGTTTGAAATAACATATTAGTTGAGGGGGTTTATCTAAACGTCCAAAGCAAATCTCACATAGACAAAATTCGGGAGACATGTTGCAAGTACACTTTTAAAGTAGTCAGATTTAGGCTTAAAACCGATAATATCACTAATGAATTAGACAGTTATGCACCAGATGGTATCGTTCAATTAAGTTTAGACAAACTATACATATGTGAGCTGAGAGTGGAGCAAAATTTAATGAAGTCGCCGAGTAGCATCCTAGACAAATCTCATATCAACAAAATACATGAATGATGGGATTAGTTGTTACATATATGCTCCTTTTGTTTCAGTTTGTTTGACACTAACTTTTATTCTTTTTTCAATGGTGTATTCCTATATTTTCTTAATAAAAATCTTTTATAAATCATAAAGATGATATAATATGTTTAAATTATAAATTTCAAAAGTTTTATAGCAACATAACCCGGGACTAGCCGTCGTAGCCGTCTTTTTAGCCAAACCGGCTTCTTCCAAAGTAAGCATGGATGGAACTTAGGGAGAGGATCATTTTGACGTAGGATAGTACCAACGCCACTGCCTCGGATAGGCCATCAACCATCTGAAGAACAAGACGATTATCGCTAACGGGTGCACCAACTATGCAGAGTTGGTCCGTCAATTCTTTCAACCTTTTGCAATATGCTGAAACGTTCGGTAAGTTTTTCATATTGATGTGGGAAAATTCCGGCTCAAGGGTAACAACACGAGAATTCTGATTATCTTGGAATATATCACGTACTCTATTACATGCCTCCATCGCCGTAGCATCTGGTTCGATAATCGTTTGCAAGAGGTCGGTAGAAATTGTGGAGTAAATTCATTGAAGAACAGTAGCAAGAGTTGTCCATAACTTAGGATCATCCTCGGGTTTGGACACCTCCATATCCGTAGGAGCCGCGAGGATAATATGATGTAGGACTTGATGCGTGTGTGCGTGAACTTTGAACAGTTCGGCCCACATCGCGTATTGGACGTTTTCTATTTCAAGAATGATAGGAATGTGATTCTTGATGCTAGAAACGGTAAGGACAGGGTGAAACTCGTTCTTAGCCATAATAGTAACGCAAGACATGATGTAGGGATTTGGAAAGACAATTTGAGATTAAAGGAGAAAGGGAAAACCACGAACTTGAGAGATGAATTCTCGGAAGTCGTGCTCGAGAAAAGAAAATTTTGGGAGTGGAAATTTTCAACCTAGACTTCTGATACCATGAAAGAAATAATCCCTTGAATCTTGATTATTCTTATTGAATGAATAGGTATATATACGAGTTACAATCTCCAAATATGGAAAATCCTATTCCTACTATACATCTAATATCCTAGTTTTACTTGTACAAGATTTCTACAATTATGATAATTATACAACATAATTTACATCTTCTATTTATGGTACAATATTAGGCAAAACCGTGTATATCATAGGGATATACACGTGTATTCTATCACATCCGACCCTGCCATAGGCAAACCTTCAAGTCCAACAAGTTTTGATTTTTGACCTTGAAGGTTTGTCTATAAAAGCAAGCGGAGGTCAAAAGCGCAAGACTACCCATTTCCAAGATCATTAGATAGTTTCCTGGAAACTAGGGATCAATTGTGTTTGGAAATTGCTTGTGTAGTGAAGAATTGTTTTGCGCAAACCGTAATCTTATGAGAACCACAGGCTCAAAGATCAAGTTTTGATAGTTCCTAATAAATATTGTGTTTTACTTATCATACAACAAAAAGCATCACATGAGCATTATGACTTCTTGTTTTGCACAAACTGAAAATGAGAAAGATAACATCACTTTTTTCCATTGATCTCAAATCACAGATTCAGTGTCCTGACACATTAAGATTGAGTTCAAAATTGAATCCTTGTTGGTGCACACGCCAGGAAAGGGATGAATAAAAAAGAAGAATACAACTACTAACATAACTTTAATCTACTCGAAAGCAAGCAATGCATTTGTTATCCGAACAAATCATCAGTATCGTCGTCCACATTGCTCGAGATACTTCCAGAGATTCTGCTTAAAGAATCAGGGGAGTGTCCTTCAGCATAGTTAGTAGAAGAAACATTACCGGAACCAGAATATGCCCAAGATCCCACTTTACTAGGACCCAATTCTCCATAAAGATGGTCATATATTCCGCCCTTTGCCGGATTTTTCACCGTTCAGTACCTGTTTAAGTTTATCTGTTACACCCGTTTGGGAAACGTTGACATTTTTACGGAGGACTGTTCTTTTCCTTTGGGTATTACTGTAATTTCTACAAGGGACTCGTATTTTCCGACAAGACTTCCTTCTTTCACACCTACTGGACCGGGTTCTGTCTCCACATGTACTCCATCCGAAATACCAACAACTTCAACTAGCTCTCCCCCAACCTGATCTCTAAATGACACAATTGTTCTCCTAATTCTTTTGGTCGGCCTCTCAGTTGATACTGTTGATTTGACAACGAATTTGGGCTAGTAAGCCCATAGCGGTTTAAAAACGTGTTATAAGCCAAAACAGCTTCCTCGTCTGAAGGATCCGGAGGTGGCGGTAAATCTATTTCTGCAGGTTGTCGTGGTGGAGGGAAGAGAGCATCATTGTTCTTTCTCAAGACGTAAGTCCTTGTTGATGCAGCAAACTTCAAAGATTGTCCAGTTTCGAGCTCGACAGGGGAATCCTTTGTCAGCCTCTCATTTGCAACAAATGTTCCATGTGCAGATCCTAAATCAATCACGTAAATGCTGCAGAGAAAACATCTTAGTTTAACCTGCATGAGTTGAGAAGAGTGTCTTTACATCTAAGCATAATCATTATGGTTGCCAAAAAGGGGAACTTTCTTTATCTAAAGATTAACAGTAGGCGTAATAAATTATATAAGCAGGTCAACCTGCATGAGGTAAAAAGAAAGAGCACTTTCTATGTCTAAAGATGCGCAAAAGATGAAATGAGGACCAATATGGATTCTTACCATTGACACGTTACATTAACAGGGAAGCCCGGTGCACTAAGCTCCCGCTATGCACGGGGTCCGGGGAAGGGCTGGACCACATGGGTCTGTTGTACGCAGCCTTACCTTGCATTTCTGCCAGAGGCTTTTCCACGGCTTAAACCCATGACCTGACACGTTACATTAACAGTGTTACATAAATGACTATGCAGTCAAAGTATTATCTTTATTACTTAAATCTAAATGGAGCTAGTTGGTCCCATTCACGAGAATCGGATAACCTTGATAAATGATGTTTACAGATATTGACATTTTGATGTCCCAAATTTTACAATTAACCTATAGTCAGCAAATTTTGAAATGATCTTGAACAATCTCTAATAAATCCACAGTTTCTCTTTTCTTCTGTTTGTATGGGGTAATATTTGCGAAGCTTCAAAAATATGCAACTTTATGCACAAATCGTCTTTACTTGAAGAAGAACTTAATGTTTTGAAGTACCGATGGATAAAATATAGCTTCATGTTGGAAAGTAAGAACATCCATTGCCTAGAATGCAAAAAAAAATTATCATTGCTTTAGTAAGAATATCTAGCAAGAACGAATTTAATTGTTTTAGTCTACACAAAGACCTTTTTTTTATAAGGTAAAGTTCAAGTCTACACAAAGACATTTCCCCACACAGCAATTTATTAGTAACGGAACCATGGATCTGACGCCTAAGCTTGCTCAAGTCTTTAACTTACTCACCTCGGCTCAAAGAAGAAATGCATAAACATGAATTTAACAACAAATTCAAGTACTTCATCATCATAGAGTTATATTCTTCTTTTGTAGTATTTTAATTCAATAATTACTTTCTCCTTCTCTTACCAAGCTAGACTAACAAATCAAGAAAAGAATATGTTCTACATTAGATAAGGGAAAAACAAGAGCACGTGTCACACCTTCCATTTTTGTGAGTAATCACAGCAGCATGCTGGCGTGAGACTGACTGATGATCAAGGACAAAATCACAAGTATGAAACTGTCGCCCAAAGATATGCCTTCGCTTATCCAAATTAATTCGATCAAGTACCTCTCCATCCTTGATCACCTCAAGATAATAAACGCCTGGATGTGGTTCAATAACCCAATCAGGAGGCTGCCAAGTTGATTGTCCCCCTCCGTGAGTGACATGATGAGTTGGCACAGTAGAAGCGGTTGCATCTGCCACCACGGATTTCTGCAAAGCAGGTTGTGGATTTACGTGTTGAGTTTGTTGATGAGATGTTGTAGACTGTGCATATGCTGGAGAAGGATGGGTAACCGCCTTTGCAGTAGGCTGCAATGCCGGTTTAGCAGCTGAATTCGCAGACACTTGGAATGGCTCCAATGACTGAGCTTTCTTAAATCGATCAAGCCCTGATCTACTATACATTCTGTCTGTACCTTCAGCTCAAACTACAAGCTCTCCCTCAGTTGAATAAAATCTCAGGCATGGATCCTTCTCACTACTACATTAGCTCAGAATTCTATGAACTCAGTTTCCATCTCAGGTCAAATAACACTGCATCCAAAACCAAAACAAGGATTCAACAAACAAAAAATTAAAAGGAGAAGAGCATCTATGACACAGCTGTTTAATTATTATGTCTATTCAACAAATGGACGACCTCAAATTCTTTTTTCTTTTGGGGAGAAAATCCCATTATGGTTTTATCCTCTCATTAGTATTTTCTTCTTATAAGTGTTCCCTATACCTACATTGGCTTGTCACATGTTATAACTGATGTCACAATATTTCTTTTCCTCTCAGATTACTGGAAAGGGAATGTTCTGGTTTAAGCTCATTTAACAAATTGCTTTTCGTACTACTTTTGATACATAACTTGTTAATATGAAAAGTTAGCTCAAGTTATATATCTGAGTTTTCTATGAGCTATTAAAGTTTAGATGGGATTTGGACAATTTATTGGTTCCACGTCCAAAGTTTATGTGCCACCAAGCTTTATGCTTAGTGATAGCTATTGTAGGTGATATACTGGAAGAGATTGAGGATGGCCATATGAAGTAGAATTTTGAAAGGTATCATGAGATCACATTTACAAACGCATCTATGTTGTTCTCTAGACATTTGGGACTTATAGATGATCCATATGATACACTTACATATATGAAATTTTGGATAATTCTTGGGTCATGAGGCCATTATTTTGTAACTTGAATTTGGTGAATGGTTTTGGCTACTTTCGGGTGTGCAAGCCAAGTCTTATTGTCCATTAAATTTAGTTATTGTTTTGCACTATAGGGATGAATGCGGACTTAGCTTAGTTTAGTATATGAGACTTGAAAGTTTGGATTCATGCCTAGTATGAGTCTTGAATGGTGTTGTATGCAAAAATATTCTCTACTAAATGTTTGATATATTCCAACATGATGGTTTATTTCAACATCTACATAAGAGCAAATTCAGGATTTAAACTTTGTTCAATCTCTGTAACCTTCTTAGATTGAACTCATTATACTTTCAAAATTAAGAATTAAATAGATGTCAAAATTTTAGTGATTTTTCACATGCATTTGTATGTTCTCACGTCGAAGCCATTGTACAAAGGTTGCATCCGCCATCTATTCCACTAAGCTGTGTACAATAACATAAAACCTTATGTGGAATAGAAAGGAAAAATTTGTCTTTTTTCAGCATTTGTAATCCAACAATGTCAAAATAGATTCCGCTAACAACAACTACGCCTCAGTCACAAACAAATTGGGGTCGGCTGCATGAATCATCATTATTCTATTTAAGATCAACTCATGTTTTCCTCACTCAATAAAGATTCTGCTAACACAAGTAAATAGTTGTAATAAGATAAATTGTACCTCAACCCTATATAATAGTCCAACAACCAGCAGCAATCTTTAAAGCTCAAAACTATGTGCAAAAACAGACAGGGAAAAAAAAGAACATCCTCCACCACTACTCTTTTGCACCAATTTCAGCATCTAATAAAACCAGAATCAAAATATGAGCCAACATACATAACCAAGTCTCAGGTTCATCCGAACGGAGTCAAAAACACTAGATGATTTCTTCCCATCTGTCCAAGCCTTGGTGGACAGAGTTGTCTACTGTGTTGGTGGGAGATAGCAGGTACTCCGTGGAATTAGTCTAGGTGCGTGTAAGCTATCCCGAACCCTTATAGAAAACAAAATGATTTGTCTTTTTCAGCATTTGTAATCTAACAATGTCAATATAGATTCTGCTAACACAAGTAAATAGTAGTTGTTACTCCTAAGATAAAATATTTACCTCAACCCTATAGAATAGTCCAAAAACAAGCAGCAATCTTTAAAGCTCATACTATATTTGCAACAAAATGTGAAATCCCACGACGTGGGGCTTGGGGAGGATAGATTGTACACAGACCTTACCTCCGCCTTGATAGGTGGAGCGGCTGTTTCAAGAGAAAAAAAACATCCTACACCACTACTGTCTTGTACCAATCTCACAAATCCAAGAATCAAAATTTTAGCTGACATACAAAACTAGCAAATGGGTATGTTACGAATGTCATTAACAGGTGTTTATCTTTGCAAGCAATCAAACACAGATAAGTGTATTAGGAAACGAGATTAACCAAAAAGACAAGATTAACTAACCTCTTTAACACAAAAGTAAAAGCCACCAAGAAGGAGAATGGTGTATGAGATTTAGGGTTAATTTTACAGTTGAAGTTGAAGCTAGTAGCAGATCGAATGGCGAAATAAAGATGGTGAAGTTCAATTCTTGTATATTTTAGAATTTTGGAGGAAAGAACTTTAACTTATAATATTCTGTCACGTGTCATCAATTTTAGACTCACTTTAATATTATTATTTTCATCATACTAAAATAATTAAACTTTATTTATTATAATAGTAATGTTACTAAAATATTTTGTGTTGCAATAAAGAATTAGTAATTGATGATCGGTTTGGGCTAGAGTAGCAAAATTTGGGATAAAATGTTATATCTTCTTGTAGAAACTCACATTATATCTCTATTTTGTACTCGTTGCAAGATAGAACTAGATTAGTTTATGGTGGTTAGAATTGAATAGAATACATTGGACTTCCAAAAGAACTAATCAAATCCTAGAATAGGAGGCGTGTTATGTACATACCAAAAAAATGTCCTCATACTATAGTTTGAAGTAGTGAGGGTTCTTTCATGTAAAAAAATAATGGTTGCGAATCTACTCGAATGTAAGATGTTGTACAACAATTGTACCTCAATCTCAGACTAGTTGGGGTCGGTATCATACTAAAAGTTTAAACACGTATTCAAATGTTGCGACTGGGAGATCGCTGTCTCGACCGAGTATTCTTGATATCTTCAACCATATACATTTTGCTTCTTCCAATCACTTGTTAGTGACTCAAGAACTATACAACAACTTTGCTTCAGTGGAGATTTGGTGGGGAAGAGGATCATGAACTATATTAGTCCTTCCAATATAAAGTTCTGCAAAAGCCAACGAACCCTCTAGATCACGAGGGGATCAGATTTTGAAAGATATTCCTTCTCAACTCCGCTGCACATGACTAATAGGCGCTCTTGCAGATTAGAAACTATGTTTTTCGTGATCCTTTTCTGATGTCTCGAGAATTTCAACCAAGCAATTCCCAGTTGTACCTGAACGTTGCATCTTCCCGATCTTGAGGGGACATTCTCAACCTGGTATCCCAGGCGAAGCTGCAAAAACACAAACAAGGAAAAGAATGTATCAACGAAAAGCCCCGAAATACATGTTAAAATGAAGGAAAAAAAATTAGAGTCCCTACATTGAAATAATCACCCAGTGGAACGCCATGAAGAGTCATGACCTCTTCTATAAGCCAGCCGTTTTTATCAGAAAGGCGAGACCTCTGCTGCGTGCTTGTCACCTCAGCTCGATAACGGGATATACACTTATCGAATTTATAATAAAGTTGCCTCTGGTACACATCAGGCTTCTCAGATTCTTCCCAGGGACTATAAGAATAATTAAGACAACCGACTCTTTCCATGACCTTACGATCAAGTTCATTCCCACTGAATAATTCCATGAAAAACTGTGTCTGCAAACAACCCAAAAAAATCAATAATTACGAGTCAGAGAATACATACATTCTTCACCAAGAAAAGAAAAGAAAAGAAAAAGAAGCAAGAAAATAATCATCCATGTCATTGGTTTGGTGTAAACACCCATGGAGCCGGATGTGAGCTTCTCGCCTACTGATCTTACTCAAAAAGAGTCAATGGGAGCGGACACATCAATAGCAGCAGACGCAGAGGCAAGATCTCTATATGTTGATAGATAGTGCGGCTAAGTTTTTACCGAGAAAGATTGTATTCTTAGTGAACAAACTAACTTGATACTATCAGAGGACATAATAAATGAAGACAGAAATGAAAACATACTCTCACGTGAAGAGCAACCTTTGGACCAAATATAAAGGTAAAAGTAATAACATGTTCAGAAAGAAATGTAAAACGTCATTAAGAATTCCTATTTCATATGCTGCATAGTCCTACTATAATTGGTGCATGTTTCAACAGAGGTGGGTGAGCAATTTTTGAGACTAAAATAAATTGCTCACCCACTTGTGTGGAAGAAACATGCCCAATTATAGTGGGTGAGCAATTTAATCACCGCAACATGCAGGCCTGCAATCCCATCTCATCCAAAATCCATCCAATATATTTAAACCCAATATCTCTCGAACAAAAGGAAAAGAATAATATATAGGACACAAAAACATGCTAGAAATGTGTGTGCATGTGCGTGTGCGTCAGAGGCGGATCCAAGATTTAATCCAAGATTTAAATTCTATGGGTTCAATCTTTAAGGTTCTTGTACTGAACCCATTATATTTGTAAATTATGGGTTCAGAGTTACTATTTGTTGCAATTTCAGTGAATTTTTACACATAAATTTATGTTCCGCGTTAAAAGTATTGGGTTCAGATGAACGCGATATCTGCATGCTGCATCCGCCGCTGGTGTGTTATATATGTATATATAGAGAGAGAGTGATAACTTGAGGGCAGGGGAGATACTCACTGGAACCGAAAGTACAGAGGAATAAACGACAGACATATTTATATCCTCCACACCCACGAATGATCCGCTCTCTTCCGATTGAAGGCTTTTGCCTTCAGAGTCATCATCTGCAGCTTGGAAGTCACTGCCTATTGTATCCTCTTCTGCCATTTGAAGGCTTTTAGCTTCGGATTCTTCTTCAACTATCTGAACCTTCTGCTCGGGACTCAAAGCTCTCGCTTTCCACAATGCCATGATAGTCCTAGAGACATAACCAAATGAATTACTTCTACTTGTTATCTCTATAAGCTGCTCAGAGGAGGAACTCAACATTTTATCTACAACAGGCTCTTAATTCGTTAGCCTCCTACCAAGGTCAAACCTGCATCTAGTTTCATCCATAAAAGACGAGAAAATGATAAAAATGGCCCCTTATCTTAGAGGGTAGGTTCAAAGTAGTCCCTTAAGAATGCATTGAACAATTTTGGTCCTTTAAGTTTGTCAAAAGTTTTAATTTGTAGTCTCCAATCAGATATTTAACAATTTATGTTCATTTGATTTAACGGAAACAATTCATAAAAGGGCAGCCCGATGCACTAAGCTCCCGCTATGCGCGAGGTTCGGGGAAGGGCGGGACCACAAGGGTCTATTGTACACAGTCTTACCTCACATTTCTGAAAGAGACTGTTTTCATGGCTTGAACCCATGACCTCCTGATCACATGATATCAACTTTACCAGTTACTCCAAGGCTTATCATAGACACCAAAAAAGATTCATCAAATCCTAAAATATACAACACAGAAAACTGCAGTAGAGACTAAAAAGATATAAAAAACAAAAGAAATTACACCTCAAAAAGTTGCACCAGACTCTAGAAATAAATAAAAAATATAAGAAACTACAAAAATTATACCTTTAAATGTGAGTTCCCGCTAATTTCCTTTTTTTCATAGTTCCCGCCAAATCTTACGGACAAAGTTCGGTAAATATTTGATGGAGACTAAAAGTGTTAACTTTTGGCAAATATAAAGAACTAAAACTGTTTAAGAGACTATTTTGAACCTACCCTCGAATATACGGGACCATTTTTGTCATATTCTCCATAAAAGACACTAAACTATAAGTTTGGATGGAAGAAAAAATTATTAGGATTGGATTTGGATAATGGGGATATCCTTGTATATCTCCTAGTATCAGGAATATCTTTATATATCTTTTAGGATTAGATGTATATCTCCTAGTATCAGGAATATCTTTATATATCTTCTAGGATTAGGTTGATCTTTGTATATCTCCTAGGATTAGGTTGATCTTTGTTGTTTAGGAAGAATTATATTCTTACTCTAATTAGGTTGATCTTGAACTACTATATAAATTGTAAATTGTTGATGAATAAGATCAATGGAAAATCATTCCTCAAAACTTATCACGGTATCAGCGCTAGCCGACTAGTAAATCCTACAAACAAAAAAAGTTCGGAGCAGCCAACGATAATTTTTTTCTTCTTTCCGGCAGCCAACGACGCCTGAAATCCCTAGTTTGTCGACGTTACCATGTCAGACATTGAAGGCAAGATCGACCCAAGCTCTCCCTTCTTCCTCAGTCCTGGGGATCAATCAGGTAATGTGATTACTCACGTCATTCTTACCGGCGACAACTACATCGCGTGGTCTCGAGCCATGACGTTGGCCTTGAAATCTCGCCGGAAATTCGTGTTTATTGACGGCACGATCACTGAACCGACCGACAAAAAGAAGTTACTTGATTGGGACACGGTTAATTCCATGCTCGTCTCATGGACATTACGAAGCATGGATCCTAAAGTTGTATCTATTCCTTACCATGACGAAGCAAAACGTTTATGGGACTACTTGGAAAAGCGATTCACCATCGCTAGTGGTCCACGCATCCAGCAGATTCGCGTCGCCATCACTGCCTGCAAACAATCGAAATCAATGACCATCGAAGAGTACTATACTCTGTTGATGGGTTACTTTGACGAGCTTGCACGCCTAAAATCGATGCATTACTGTACTTGTGGGAAGTGCACGTGCGATGTAACTGGAAAATTTGCTATGGATCGAGAGGAGGAAATATTCCACCAATTCCTAATTGGCGTTGATGATGACTTGTATGCCACTGTCCGGTCAAACATTCTTTCACAGAATCCTCGTCCTTCACACGATTCAGTTTATCAAATTTTTATTCAAGGGGAGAGATCGAGAAATATTGCTAGGGGGAAGGCTGTTACGGAAGAGACTCATGTCTTTGCTCTTCAACCATCCGATCATCCTAGAGGTGGGTATGACAAGCGGGACAAATCAAAGCTTCATTGTTCTCTCTGCAAGCAAAAGGGGTATGACAATGGAACGTGTTTCAAGTTACACGACTACCTGGACTGGTGGGAGGACCGGAATCGCGGCCCTCAAAGAAATTTCGATTGCGGCACTGCTACTACCTTATCTGGGACTGTTCCGGCGGTAGCAGGCTCACCGACTTCCTCATCCGTCGTTGGCCGTGCAGCTAGTGCTAATGTGGTGACTGAACCACTTGGCGCATCGACTAGTGCCGGCTATTCGGCCTTGGCTGATTTGACCCAGGATCAGATTCAAGCTCTTTTGAATTTGATAAATTCTAAGGGGCAATCGAATGATCGGATGATGGGTAAGTCTCCTAGTATGCTCTGGATTATTGATACAGGAGCATCACATCACGTAACGGGGAGTTTGTCCTGCCTCACTAATGCACAACAGATTTCCGAATGGCCGGTAGCTTTTCCTGATGGCGAACGTGTCATTGCAACGATGATGGGTTGTGTGGTTCTTTCAAAGGATTTGACTCTTCAAAATATTTTATTTGTTCCCAAACTTAACTGCAATTTAATATCGGTGTCACAATTGATTGATGATTCTAATTGTAATGTCTGATTCACTAAATCTTTGTTTGCTATACAGGACCAACATTTGGGGAACCTGATTGGAGCAGGTGAACGTCGGGACGGACTCTACTTTTTTCGAGGGATTCCTACAGTGCAAGCAGTGACGGTTCCTGGTTTGACAGAATTTGAATTATGGCATCGACGGTTGGGTCACCCTTCAGACAAAGTTGTCAAGTTAGTTCCCGCAATTAGCTATAGTAGTGCTAGAAAACATTTGAATAAAGCATGCATAATTTGCCTTCAAGCAAAACAAACGCGTGATAGCTTCCCTGTTAGTGAGAATAAATCTAGTCGAATATTTGAGTTAATACATTGTGATTTATGTGGGCCAAATGGTACACCCTTTTCGTGTGATGCAATCTACTTCTTGACATTAGTTGATGATTATTCAAGAGCAGTTTGGGTATATTTATTGCGTAATAAGACTGAAGTCTATACGGCTTTTTGTTCTTTCATCGCAATGGTTGAGCGCCAATTTATTACAACAATTAAAATTGTGCGGAGTGATAATGGAATAGAATTTAAATCCATGATAGACTATTTCAACACAAATGGAATTATATTTCAAACATCATGTTTGGGTACTCCTCAACAAGATGGACAGGTTTTAAGGAAACATCAACACATACTAAATGTAGGTCGAGCATTGATGTTTCAGGCTAATTTACCAATTACTTTTTGGGGGGATTGAGTGCTTGCGACTGCGTACTTAATTAACCGAACTCCTTCATTCTTGCTTGAAAATAAGACTCCGTATGAAGTTCTTTTTGGCAAACCACCTACCTTTGGTGAACTAAGAGTTTTTGGGTGTTTGTGTTTTGCTCACAATCAAAAGGCGAAAGGAAATAAATTTGCTCCGCGTAGTAGAAAATGTGTGTTTGTCGGCTATCCGACTGCGAAAAAGGGGTGGAAGTTGTATGATCTGGATAATGAGGATATATTTGTCTTGTTAAATTTCATGAGAATGAGTTCCCATTTGAAACCGAAAATGATAGTTCGTCATCACATAATGCTACGGAAAATGTAGGCGTCGATGTGGATTGTTTTGGTGATTTGGAGTCGGTCGTAGACGAAGTGGTTGTTGCCGGAACTGTCGGGGGTATTGGTCATGAAACGACGGATGGGGCAGTGGGGGGCATCGACGGGGCAATGGGGGACGTTACTGCCCAGCCCACTCGGGTCCCCATAGTGCCTGCGACCTAGCCCAACAACAATCCACCAGCCCATCACCCGACCAGCCCACGAGCAGGCCCACTAACTACCGACGAAGAGAAGGAATTGGGCCGAGGATTGAGGGATAAACGCCCTTCGGTCTTGTTGCATGATTTTGTTGATCCCACTGTACGGAAAGAGTCATTCTCAAGGTTCATCGGCTTCGCATTGTTCTTCAGGTACTCCTTAACCTATAGCACACTTTGTGAATTCTGATAATTTTTCTTTGTGGCACCGTATATTTCTTGTAGTTGTGATTGCAGGACTTGAGCCCCGTAATTTTTATGAGGCAATGAAAGACGCTGGTTGGAGAGAATCTATGCAAAAAGAAGTTAGTGCACTGGAAGATAATGAGACTTGGGTGATCGAGGAGTTACCTCCCGAAAAAAAGACACTTGGATGCAAATGGGTATACAAAATCAAATATCATGCAGATGGGAAAATTGAGAGATGGAAAGCTCGACTCGTCATTTTTGGTAATCATCAGGGGGATTGATTACAACGAAACCTTCGCTCATGTGGCTAAAATGGTGACGGTTCGTGCCTTTCTTGCGGTTGCGGCTGCTAAGAATTGGGAATTGCATCAAATGAATGTGCATAATGTCTTTCTTCACGACGATTTAGATGAGGAAGTTTACAGACAAACCCGACATGGTTTGTCGTCTGAAGAAGTCCCTCTATGGTTTAAAACAGGCATCGAGGTGTTGGTCTGCTAAGTTGACATCTTCTTTAAAGAGGTACGGTTTCCATCCGTCTTACTCTGATTATTCGCTATTTACTCTGCGACAGGGAATAGTACAACTTAATGTACTCGTATATGTGGATGACCTGATAATCTCTGGCAATATTCTTCCGTTGTAGCTGCATTTAAGAAATATTTGAGTGTGCTTTCATATGAAGGATTTGGGTCTGTTAAAAAAAATCTGGGTATTGAAGTAGCCCAGGGGGAATTTTTTTGTGCCAGCGAAAGTACACTCTCGACATCATAGCCGACGCCAGACTTCTGGGTACAAAGCCTGCAGGCTTCCCTATCGAGCAGAATCATACTCTGGCCTTAACTAATGGGTCGTTACTTGCTGATCCGGAGCGCTATCGTCGGTTAGTTGGTCGTCTGATTTATCTTTCATTCACTCGTCTTGACTTAGCCTATGCAGTTCATATTCTGGCCCAGTTTATGCAAGTGTCGCGTCAAGAACACTGGGATGCGGCTATCCGAGTTGTTCATTACTTGAAAGGAAGTCCGGGTCAAGGCATTTTGCTACGGCCTGATAGTGATATGTCATTAACAGGTTGGTGTGATTCTGATTGGGCGAGTTGCCCGTTGACTAGGTGCTCTATTATGGGATGGCTGGTTTTACTAGGTTGTTCCCCCATTTCCAGGAAAACCAAGAAGCAACACACGATTTCCAAATCATCCGCGGAAGCCGAATATCGCTCGATGGCAGCGATCACTTCGGAGTTGAAGTGGCTGAAAGCACTATTAGGCAGTCTTGGGGTGAATCATCCTCGTGCTATGACTCTATTTTGTGACAGTAAGTATGCATTGCATATAGCTCAGAATCCTATTTTCCATTAACGAACAAAGCATATTGAGGTTGACTGCCAGTTTGTCACTATGTCCATGATGCGATCCAAAAAGGTGTAATTACTACGAGTCATGTGTCTACGAACGAGCAACTTGCCGACATTTTCACAAAAGCATTAGCCAAGCGCCAATTTGTATATTTACTCCACAAGTTGGGCATTTGTGACTTGCATGCTCCAACTTGAGGGGGTATTAGGATTGGATTTGGATAATGGGGATATCCTTGTATATCTCCTAGTATTAGGAATATCTTTATATATCTTCTAGGATTAGCTGTATATCTCCTAGTTTCTAGGATTAGGTTGATCTTTGTATATCTCCTAGGATTAGGTTGATCTTTGTTGTTTAGGAAGAATTATATTCTTACTCTAATTAGGTTGATCTTGAACTACTATATAAATTGTAAATTGTTGATGAATAAGATCAATGGAAACCATTCCTCAAAACTTATCAAAATTGAATCACAACATTTAATGCTAATGCCTAAAAGATGCAATATTTAAGTTTTATTTATAAACCCTCCCCGTAGGACTTTCCATACTTCAATAAAAGTCTAAGAAGTTTACTATAAGGCATCCTGCCCCGCATATCAACGATTTGTCAGAAGTACTAGTTCAAAATAGGTAAGAACGTTCATAGAGAGGTGAACATTTACCTGTGAGCCACATTAAAAGAGACAAAAGAGTGGAAATGAAACTTCAGCCGGCCTTCCTCATCTTGAGTCTTGGCGCCATGCCTTGCATCGAAACCTCTACCTGGCTTTAAAGTCATGATAACGTTCGGGCTACCCATCGATGCCAAAGTAGGAGATTCAACTTGAATGTCTTCAATATCTTCCCAAAGAAGGAAAAAATTGGTCTTATGTCCAAATAGATCAGAATGGAACCCAATTATTCTTGCAGACAAAAATAGACGTCCCTGAACCAAATCACAAATAAATGCATTAGTAAAGAAAGTACCATAGCTCCCCAAGTTCGCAGAGGCTAATTTACAACTTTGACAAATTACCAGAGCCATATTATCAGAAAGAGAGCACGTTGGCAATCTTGATCAATTGATGCAGAAATACAGTAGACTACAGAGGAAGATGCTTTCCAATTTTTCCATGTTTGGTTGGTCGGAATGTTTCTCTAGGAAAACAAGTTCTTAAAAATGAGGAGAATGACTTCCCTAATGGAAGTAGGGAAAACAAGTTCACGAGTGGCATTCCACATTGTCTCCTCCCACCCTCCAACACACTCCATGCTCAACCCACACCCATCCCCACCACCTTACACCTCTTCCCCAACCACCCATAATATTTGCCTAGATTATATAGAAATGCTTTTGTGATAATACTTTCTATTAATGTACCAAACACACATATTTTCCAGGAAAACATTTTCCTTCACACCCTAAAGACACTGTTCAAAAGAAAATTTATATTTATTATCAACAAAGAGAATCAATAAACATAACTACCTGGAGGGGCATCTTGCGTTTCAAGTGACAAGCAAAATCATTGATGAGAAATTCCTCTGGTGGAAGCCCAAAAAGCTTTTGGAATGCTGAATTAGTCTGAGGAGATCGTAATTTTATCTGCAAAAATTATTCAGAGACACCGTTAAGCAGAACTAAGAAAGAAAATAAATCCGCATATTTAATGAGATCCATTGACCATGTAATTTTAACTGCAGAAATGGATGATCTACCTTCTTCCCCACTTCCTTCTCCATCTTAGACAGATAGTCTTTGACAACATTGGTACCCTTTGTATTATTCAAGAAAACTCTTAAATGCAGCTTACACTGGCATGCCTGAGCTAACTTTCCTTGAAGAGGAACCCAAATATCAGACAAATCCGATATATTAGATTTGACAAAGTTGATTTCAGCATGCCCGAGAGATGTAGCTTCACTAAAAGGTCCATCGAAATCAAACACTTCTACATCCAGAACAGATGGTGGCTCGTCCATTGCATCAAATTCAAATATTTCTGCATGTAACAAGGTTCAAACCACTAATCAAAATAATTGAAAAGATGACCTTGTATAAATGCTCAAATGACAGCAAGTCGGCAACTACAGAACTTCAAATAAAGACACCTTATCAAAAAAAAAAAAAGAACTTCAAATAAAGAAAATAGATCCTTCAAAAGATAAAGATCAACCGTTCCATTTGGGATTAGACTTTTGGAACTTGATTGAACTGGTTCTAGTTTTCCCATTGCATGTAAACACCACATACGGGTCAGAGAACCCACTTGAATCAACAGCTGCCAAATTGTTTCCTTCAATCAAGGCAACAGTCAACAGCCAACCATCTCCTTGTGCTTTGATGCCGTGGTCACTTCCTAGTTAAATCATCAAAGATACAACACATCAACACCTTGGGAAAACAATGTATACATGTTAAAGACGAGATAAGTGAAACTTCTTAAGAGTCAGCATGTGAACATGGCAGAAAGAACATTCACTACACGAGATAATTCATAGTAACAAGCAGTGACAGCTGAGAATGAGGAACCAAGGGAAGACACCTATTTCTAATGTCTAGATGATTTATAGAGTGTGTGGCCAAGCTTATGGGAAGCAAAAAGTGCTTATATTTTTCAAGAAGTGCTTATTTTAGAAAGTTCAGGTGTTTGGTCGAGCTTAAAATAAGTACTTTTGAGTAGTAGCAGAAGTTGTTTTTCAAAAGCTAAAAAAAGTAGCCTTTTCCCAAAAGCACTTTTGGAACATTAGCTAAGCATAAGGTACTGCTCTAATATTGACATAAATGTTTTTCAAATTGATTTGCCAAACACAAATTGCTATTCAACAAAAAGCACTTCTGACAAAGCACTTTCCAAAATAAGCAGATTTTGGAAGTTTGGCCAAACAGGAAGCTAATAACCTATACCTTTTTGTACTCTAGCCCGCAGGAAGCGTGATATCAACTCCAACGCCCGTTTTCCTTGAAGTACTAGAACTCCACACACAATTAACTCACCAATAGAATCTGGTAAGTCAAGGCCAACAAACTCAAGCCCCTGTATCGTGCTAGGCATGGCCAACAAAACGTGCACAAATACATATAACCCAATGAAAAAGGTTGAAACTACAGTAAAATTAGCAAAATACTGGACAGCCAGCTTCCAATCGGACTGATGCTCCACTTCTAGAGATGCCAAAATCTGTTCTTTCTCCGAACCTATGTCCCTCGCGTCGACCGGTTTTATATTCTGAGATAATAAATTCGCATACTGCTCAAAGCTCTCCTTAATACCTTGCCGTGCACCGTTTTCTATCATACCTTTCATCATAGTGCTTTGCAAGAAATTCATGCGCCATGACACTACTAACCTTGAAGACTGTTCTCCCGAAGGTAGTTCAGGACCAGGGGTAATATGGTAAAGTAATTCCGTCCTGAAAGTGCTTCCGTACGGGGCATCGGGGGTACTCACAACAGCTAAAAGAGCAAAAGACGTTCCATCGGCTTTAAGATACGTTTGGTCCTCCGTAGTTTTTAAAGCCTTGACCAATCTACTTGCAGCTTTGATAAAAGTAACCACTCTTTTTAAACTCTCATTTTCGAGTTTCCAAGGTCCAACTTTCAACTCCGTGGATCCCTGAATATCTGCTAAGGATTTACAGAAGGTTGAATCTGGTGAAAAAAGGAATGAATTCAGTTCGTGAGGGGCAATAGCGTACAGTTGATCCACTACTACTCCAGAAAGGTTAGAAATTTCGGTACTTCCTTGTTCTTTTGCCTCCATGGTTTTCAATAGTTCTTGAAAGTTTCCCGATGTGGACTGTTGTTCCTCTTGTGCATTCTCAGAAGCAGCTGTACTTGCAGTTTCAAGTGTTGCCGTTATATCTGGAGCTTTCGGATTTGTTGAAGATACTGCATTTTCCCCATTCTTGTTGAAAATTTGAGCAATTAGACCAGCAAAGGTCTGCGCATGAGGCTTTTCTGCTTCTTCGGATCTGAGAGGAGAAGATGATCTCAAGGGGCCATTGGAAGACAAAGAAGGTGATTCAGTTAATGACACATCAGATTGCAACTTCTTCGATCCATGATCACCAATGGATTGCAAGTCCGCCAATGTATTTCCTTGTGAGAAACATATTGTGAGAAGAATTTGACCTATTAGAAAGGAAGAACACAATTAAATCCTTAACTGGACCTGTGCAAATCATAGAAGGAATTCGATTTGTAATTGATACATTGAATTTGATCAAACATCATCGCTTTTCAAATGAAGTTGGTTTCTTCCATCTAAATATTCCATTCTAGGGACACAGACAGTGACGCAGCCTAATCATCAGAGGATGTATCTATAAATATCTCGACTGGTGCAAAGACGCCTTTATCGCTAATAACATGAAACAGAAAGTTAGAAATACTTATGGGTTGTTTGGTTGCTGGCTCGAGTTATGTAGGGTTTAGTTATTCACATATTAGTTATTTCATCTTCTACCTTGCATAAAACAACTTATACATGTATTAGTTATGCGGGGTTGTAAGCTGATAACAAAACACCGTATTTGATGTACTGAATTCATATATAGCAACTAAAATGCTACCAAAAACGGTACTCGTTATGCTGGTTTTAATACATCAATAATTCACTTCCTAACCATCAACCAAACGACCCTTAGAACATGAGTGATGAGAGACCGACGTAAACCATCTCAACAGTATTCAACCACATAAGCCATCATAAAAAAGGAAAGAAAGGCCATATATTCTAGCAGATACAGAAACATTTCCTATCCGAAATTATCTGAATGACCAGTATTTTGCTAATTATACTATCCTAAATCTCTCGATAAGCATTAATTAATGATCTGGTAAAGATGATAACCAACTCAAGTTACAATGTAATAATATCTTGAACTTGTGAAGCAAATAGGAAGACCATATAGTCTAGCAGATACAAAAACATTTCCTATCTGAAACCAAACATTCAAAGAGCAAAACCAATCAAACAAGACAAAAAGCAACAACTTACCACAATCCTTGTTTTTTCCCTTCTTATGCTTAGGATGCAAAGTATACCAAGCAGTGCCAAGGGACTTATCATTGGCTTCAAAAACCTGAGATACTGGAAATTTAATTTGGCCAACAAAATCATCATTGAAGTATTTATCTTCATCCAGAACAGAAATAATAAGTTCCTCCTTCAAGTCATCTACTCTAAATGCAAATTCCTCACACCATGATGGGTTTAAACATTTCTTCACAACTTTACTCCTAAATTTCTGCTTCCCTAATGACAATTTCACATATGGGTCACTAAACCCATTTGGGTCCATAGCTGGTATGTTCCTTGCTTCAATAACTCTCACTAAAAGCTTCATACTTTTCCCAGAAAAAAATGAAAAAATCACATAACCCCACCTTCTAAAGTTAAAAAATATAATTAAGAAACTGGTTGATCAAATGACCTTAACCATAAAGATCAAATTTTTATTGAACAAGAACACAACCCCACCAAGAAACTGATTGATCAAATGTACCTTAAGTATAAAGATCAACTTTTTACTGAACAGGAACACAACCCCACCAAGAAACTGATTGATCAAATGTACCTTAACTATAAAGATCAATTTTTTACTGAACAATAATACAACCCCACAAAGAAACTGATTGATCAAATGACCTAAACCATAAAGATAAAAAATTTATTGAACAAGAACACAACCCCACCTTCTAAAGTTCAAAAACAAAACCAAGAAACTTATTTTTGATCAAATGTTTAATTATAAAGATCATTTTTTTATTGAACAAGAACACAACCCCACCTTCTAAAGTTCAAAAATAAAACCAAGAAACTGATTTTTGATCAAATGACTATAGAGATCAATTTTTTATTGAACAAGAACACAACCCCACCTTCTAAGGTTCAAAAATAAGACCAAGAAAAAGGGTAAGGAAAAGATCAAAATTTTATTGAACAAACGTGTGATCAAGAATGGTATCAGTTCAATTAACCAATGAGAAACATGGGTTACTATTAAAACATTTCTTCAAAGGCTGCAAACTAAAGATACCCTCTTGATAGCTAACCACAATGTTGAAGAGATATACACAAAAATAGGAATTTGACTTTTTTAGGTCAATGGCTTTAAGAAGTACAATAAATGATCATAAATAGTACAACAACAAACCAAAAATGGGTATAATGAATTATCAATAGCTCAATTTTTTTTTGCAGATGAAGAAACAAAAACAAGAAAAAAAGGACAATGGAAGGGATCAAATTCAAAGAAATTTAAACATAAGCAAAATAAAGAAAATACCCCAGATACAAAAATGAACCAATATTGGATTTTTAATTAAGAAAATCCAAGAAAATAAAATATAGGAAATGTTTGTTTAATATGAAAGAGACCATGATTCAGAAATGTTAATTTCAGGAGAAAGAAAAATGGGAGATTGGAGGGAAGGAAGGAAGGAAGAAGAGAGCAAAGAGAAAGAGAAGATGATTAAAATTAAAATAATAAAAAATTCAGAAAAAAAATTCAGTAAATGTTAAATGGACTTGTTCTAAAATTTATTTTCAAGTTGCAATTGTTTAAGCATATGAATTTAGACTGACTTTTATTTGTTTAATTATAAATTCCTAAAATAAACAAACTAAACTATATATAGTACTTCAAATATAGCAGCCATTAAGATAACTATTACTTTGATAGCTTTACGTTATAGTTTAAGCTTTTTGCCTCATTTAGGGGCTTTCTTCTTTAGTTTCAGTTAAAATTTGGCTGTTGTCTCTTTGTTAGGAGTGGGGGGGGGGGGGGAGGGGAGGGGGTATTGAGTCCAAAAAGGGGGGCTTTGTTTTTTTGGATAAACAACTTTTCTCTTTATCTATTTTGCAGTTACTAGAAAAAAGAAAAATATTATTACTAGTACTAGTTCTTTAGTTTATTTGAGATATAGTAGGTGTATTTTGCAGTTCAAAAAGAACAATACACTTTCACTTTTATTTACTTTTCCCCCACAAAATGTGGAGTTGAAAAATGTTCATTATAGTTACTTTGTTAGTATACCAAAAAAGAGTTAAGAAATTCCAATGGTTTAAGATGATATTGCCATAAATAAATGATCCATGTACTATGATTCATTATCTATCGTTTAATTTATTGATTTAATTTTTTCTCGACTGGCCTATAACGCACTCGAGCCAATTTACTACACGTTAATAATGAGTTTTTAAATTTTATCTTTTTTTAAGTGGTTGACCGTTCGATCGAGTCCATCCATTAATCGTATCCTCTAAGTATGCGTGAGTCTTCCATCGATGGAAAGAAATGTCGCCGGAATTGGAGAACGATTTATCCCACCCTAATGTACTCTCTCACCAATAGCTTTCTTGTGTTCAACCATTTCCTGGTTAAATTTTGTCAAGCACCAAATGCAAATTTAGATCTTGAACTTATGTTAATTAAATAAAAAGTACTTCTATTCCATGGATCATATTTAATCACCACTTAAACACAAAAGTCAAACAAGAATTTGATGGTGGGAAGAATGAAGATAATAAAAAAAATCCTAAGCTTCAAGGAACACTTTCCTTTTGCAAAGAGACTTGAAGGGGAACTTTCCATTAAGGGGCAATATATCATTGGTTGCATTGCTACATAGATTCTTTCATTATTTAAAGTGCATTCATTCCACCCCATCCACATTTTGTTGGGGGAGATGATACAAAATCGTAAGTAACTATTATAGTGATCGAAAAGATAAACTTTAAAGATAGGAATAATAAGTTTTTAATCTTTGATAATCTTGAACTATAACTTCAATTCTGAATTTTGTAATTAGAAATACAAAAGCATGAACTGCTTCAACGGTGGCTTGTATGTCCGCTGAAAATCTGACTTGGTTAGAGTTCTTTGATAGCAAGATCCTGTTATACCCCGTATTTCCAGAGTATGTACGTAAGGACGTACGTAGGAAATTTCGAACTTCAAGTAGGCTTGGCCGATTTAATTTTGTGCACAACACCCGGTTAGAGTCGTTTTCAGAAACGTTTTCACACTTCGTAGGGAATTTCCTGCTATGTCATTTTTATTTTTGCGGATTTTTCCGGAGACGAAACATTTTGGACCAACGGGAGGCGACACTTGGCACCTCCAATGGTGGACTTAAACGCCCATCGGGACGATTTGGGCTAGATTTGCACGCTTGGTGCCTTGGCTAAAGTCGAGGTTGGTAGGATATTTGTGTGTAGTAAATCCTAGCCCTACACTTGCCTAACACTTGGTTTAATCTTGGCCTTTGGTTGGCCATCCTCGACCTATAAATACCTCTCCCTTTGATGAATTCTTCATCCTTTCCACAAATCTCTAAGTGTTAAAATCCTCCCTCTCTTTGTTGTTCTCGTCCCCTCGCCGGCAGAGCCCTCCTCATGTGGCCGTGGGTACCCACTGCTAGTTGCTTTCGTATAATATACCCCCCCTCTTGGTAGAAATACTCTCAAAAGTATTGTTATAATGCCCAAATTACCTTAGCCGTATACCTTGTTGTATTCTAAGGTTATACCTATACGAAAATCCCAGAAATACTATTATACTTCCCGTCAGTCACAAAACCGAAACCCTAGGAAAATCTCCATAGTCCGTTGGAGTATTGTGTAGAAGTTGGTTAGAACTTAAGGGTGGTTTAAGCGGTCGAGCGCTCGGAGTTGGATCTAAACGATTGCCCAGGATCGACATTAAACTCGGATAATTATGGGCTTATCGAGGTAAATATCTTGTCCCTCTATTGTAATTGGAAATTACATGATTGCTTGAATATATAGTTGAAGTATACTATATATAGTACTGAACGTAGTTATCGGCAATGTCTTTTGACTTAAGCCTGAATAATACTTACGGCAATGTCTTGCGACTTAAGCCTGAATTTAAAGATGAATCTTGAATCCGTAATTACATGGGTTGTATTACATGAGACTTGTGTAGTAGTACCGTGGAGTAGAATTGTACTGTTAGGGTTAGATGTATAACCCCGGTTGGCTTCGTAGCCTCGATAGAGGAGGAGATTTCTTATTGCGGGTGTGAGGTCGCGAATTTTACGTAGAATGTTCTACGATTAGACCTAAATGTTAATAAGCACCTTGTGGCCTTATAGGTTCAAGTACTACGTGTGGTGCGATCTACTGGCTTAAGGAGTAGCCGGCGTTTGGAAGTACTTGAGCGTTTTGCTATTAGTCGATACTCGTCGCGAGGTATGTGAACCTCTTCCTATCTCTTCTAGCATGATATGTGTGAACTATGTAGTACGGTAGACGCATACGTGCTAAATGTATTTGATTGGTTTAAAACATAAAGTGTTATAACGGCTTTATGGGAAGTTGTTATATAAACTTCTCACGGTAAGAAAATACACGTGTGGTTTTTAATAAGGTAATTGATTTGAACTATAATCGCTTGTTATGAGTTAATAAAGAACTTGAAGTATTTCAAAAGATTTTTTGAATCACTTTGAAAGAAGAAGTAATACTTGGTTTTTGAAAACTTAAGAGTTATACTAGCTTTATGGGAAGTTAGGTATAACGGCTTAAGAATGTTTTCTCGATTTGAAATCGAATGTGTATCGACAAACCATCGCAGTTAATAAAAGGAAATGTTTTGATTAATTAAGTATTATTAAAACCAAGAGAAACTTCCATCCGCATGTAAGCTAAGATGAGACAAAATGATATTTCCTAGATCATGGCTGCTGTAATAAGATTGTTATAAACAAGAATATCCTACTCACATATAAGGCTTAGGTTTCTCAGATTGTTTAAAGGAGAATTATATTCTTAAATGAATAAGACTATGAACTACGAAACCGTTCTAAAATGAGAAACTTGAACATTGGAAATTAGGCAAACTTGAACATTGGAAATTAGGCAAACTTGAACATTGGAAAAGAATGTTGCTAATTGATTTTACAAAGAGAAATGTCGATTTACTTTAAAAGATAATCACTCTATATACTACGTATTGTGTGGTTTTGTGAAAGTAACGATCTTTTAAAGATTTAATGTATGAAGTACTTTGGGGATAGATACCCGAACTTGCTAGCATAAAGTACCTTGTGTGAATAGCTTGATTGCGTTGGTTTGTGATAGCCTTGTAATACTTTCTTGTTGATGTGATAAGTAAACATGTTAGGATGCTACGTGTGTTAGTATCTTGTGTGATCGTGATGTAAGAGTGGTCATTCTTGTTGTGCTTACGTTGTTAAACGCGTTAAGCTGTACTATTATTGTATCACATACCCTCGACTTATTATACCGAGGGCTTGCCACCCTTGACGCGGTCTTTCACGCCTACGCGTCCTTGTGACTACGCGGAGCGGTAGCTCGAGATTGATCATTCCGTGTTTAGCCCGACGCGGATTCCCTATGCGGTCCGCTGAGACTACGCGGTCTTTTGAGACTACGCGGTTGCGGAGCCTAGCGGATACCGAGGGTTACCGCCCGACGCGGTATACCTCGCGTCTGCAGGACCATGATTCGAGAATACCTCACGCGGGTCCGTGTGTGACCTATGCGAGTCAGAGTTCGAGGATAGACGCGACATCGATATTGCGGCGAGCGCCGCCCGATCATGGTGCGGTCTAGAAAGACCTCGGATACGCTTGTGGTATTTTTGGTACTATGGGTCTTAGTAGTCGGCTATGCCTTCACTTGCCCCGCACGGTTTTATTGTGATAACTTTGAGGCGTGAGTCCACGACTTGACATATCGCTTATTTGTCAGGAATCGTAGTTTGCTTATCATACATGTCTCCCGCTTTATAGACTATTATGATTTCATTTACGATTTTTAGTTTCACATACTCTTGTCATCTTGACTCTCCTTGAGGCCGCGCTCACGCCGCAGTCGAGTTGAGGTACACCCAGCTCGTGATCCTGCTTTCGTTTGGGAAGCTCCGCTTCCGAGGCTTATCATGGTATAGTCCCCACTGCGTAGTAAGTTTACATTCGTGGTTTGCATGGCCCTGTCCGCCATTGTTGTCATATCATTCTTAGTAGTGCAGAATCTTGTGTGTGGCGGGGTTTGTAAAAAGGATTAAGCTCATGTTGAAAAAGTTGTTATTTACATATATGCCGAAAAGGCAAGTTTTTCTCAGTTATTGTTTCATACTTCATAATATGTCTTGTATCGTTTATGTTCGTGATTACTCGATGTTGTATCACTAGGGTGCCCGGTAAGGCACGATCACGGGCCGGAATCGTCGTGACAAAAGTGGTATCGAGCGATTAATCCTCGGAAAGTGTCTACTGACGTATCCAGTAAGTCTTGATTATCGGTGTTGTGCACCACACCAATAATCGTGAGGCTATAGGATATTTAGGATTGGTTTCATTCTTCTCACTCGAGATCGTGCCTTAGAGCCGTGTTGTAAGTTGGACCTCCGACGAAATTATTTCCTTATCGTTATGCCTCGCGTGGCAAACCCGCAGGGCAAGGCGAAGCGGAGGCTGCGAGTAGAGTTCGAGAGGTTACGAGGCACAGCCCAATCATTACCTGGGTAGTGCTTCATTCGGGAGTTCTGCGACGTCACTAGCCCAAATGAGTTTAGTACGGCGGTGCCTCATCGCGGCCATGATATATGAACCTTCGCCGGCCACGAGCGAAACGAATTTAGATTGCAAGAAAACGACGCATTACTAGCTATGGATTTGGCTACGAGAGTATACCGATGTACCACGTTGATGACTATCTAAGAGAGGTTGTGCAAGAGTAATTCTTGATTAGGCTTGAGCATGGCCTGTACGCTTATGCGCAGCAGCCGAAAACGTAGATCGGCGGGTTAACGGGCGATGCAGAAGAGGGCGAGCGGCAAGGTCCTTTGGTAACTTTCAGCGAGTCACCTCGCGTGGATTAGATTACGACGCCCACGGTGCAAAGAGGTCCTCGCGGGGTTCGATGCGTTCGGGGTATGCAAGAGTGGTCGAACTGTGGCTTAGGTTGCTCATGGCGTGACGTCATCCCGGGAATGTCGTCTTTTAGTTGGTACTTGTTGTACTGCCGTCGAGGCCATGTGTCGAATGGGGACCTAGTAGGAGGACTTTGCCTTCGATCTGGTGGGTAGTTCGTCACCTTCCTTAGCTTGGCTACCGTGCAGGCGAGTTTGATTAGAACGACTAAGGGAGTGAAGCGATGAATATAGATATATCTTTAACCCTCAGAGATCGGTATGTGTGATAAGGTGAGTATACCTTAAGTGCTATGTTACGATAGCGGTGTGTTAGTCGTGATTAGATCATGGTTGTTTAACCGAGTAAGATTTTGGGGATAGAGAAGGTGTGAGCCTTAGAGCTTTTACGTAAAGACCTTAGAGGTGAGGCCATCTCGAGAAAAGGTGTAGTGTTATGTTTGACCCTATCGGAAGTGCATAGTGCACGTGAGTTATGTTGGGATAGGTCCCAGTAGTGTGGAATGAAAGGGGTAGTTGAGCTAAGAAGCCGCTAGGTTTTCAAACGTGATTAGTGAGTTTTCCTTCGAGGAGCTAGCATTTCGCGTTCTGCGGGTCGGGTTGAGGCCACGTTGCGGGTCAACCCGGCATGTTTGGTGGTGGGTTAGTTTGTGGTGGTCCCGCGTGGTAGGTCACGAGGTGTTAGGCGAGTTTAGTTAACCAACGTACGAGTTCGTGGACGTTCGACCGATCGGGCCGGGCGAGGTCACCGTGTTGTCTTCAGCAAGACCGTTTACTCGAGAGGTTATGCGAGATGGTATATCGAGAAAGGTTGTAAGTGCGCGAGGTGCCTACCTTCACCTTATGTCGAACAGTGAAGCCCGGTTGTGGCTATTTTCGTTTTCTAAAAAGTTTTACGAGCAGGTTAAGAACTCGATGAGTCTCGAATCGCGTTCGCCTCGGGCCGTGTGTGATTTGAGGGTAGTCGTGGGATTGTTGTCTCCTGTGGAGGGAGTGTTTAAACTACCATTTCAGTGTTCGGATGTTGCCTTTTGAAGCTTTGTAGGGGCGGAAGTGTAAATTGTCGGTCGAGTGGTTCGATGTTGGCCAGGTTCAGTTAGTTGGATCAGGCTTGTTCCACAGACCGGAGAGAGTAAAGCTTGTCTAGAAGAGGTTACGGCACTCGGAGAAATCGTGCGGATAATCGGCGACGACGCTAGAGTTCAGTGCCGATCGGCCTTCGAAAGTACCACCGGTTAGAGTGCGAGTTCTTGAAAGCAGAGGAACTTAGCGAGTTACTTTGGGCCTTTGAGTTCATGTGAAGAATAGGCGGGTTGCTATATGTTAGCTTTCTTGCGTCCGACTTAGGAGGTCAGACGTCCGATCTTCGTATTGATATGATCGGAAAAGTATCGGAGATCCATCCGTCAGTGTTCCCGATTAATGATGACCACGTTAGGATAGTAACCCGAGTTTGAATCTGGCGATCGAAATGTAAGAGTTCGAATGTACGGCGACCGAGGATCGCGTGCGGCCGGTACCTTTTGTTGGGTCGGAGCAAGGCTCGCGACAAAGTGACAAAAGTGGTATCATTTGGTGATGTTAGAGGTGTTTCTCCGTGGACTTAGATAGAGGTATGCGCGGTTGTTTCTATGGCCGTGTGTGGCAAGGATTGTTCTCGTAAGTATAGTAGTGAAGACTATCTTGGCGCGCTTGTTTTGAGACTTAGGAGGAACATTCGGGACGAATGTTTCTGGAGGAGAATGTTATACCGTATTTCCAGTATATGCGTGGGGCGTGCGTAGGAAATTCGAACTTCAAGTAGGCTTGCCGATTTAATTTTGTGCACAACACGGTTAGAGTCGTTTTTCAAAAAGCGTTTTCCACGACTTCGTAGGGAATTTCCGGCTATGTCATTTTTATTTTTGCGGATTTTTCCGAGAGGCGAAACATTTTGGACCAACGGGAGGCGACACTGGCACCTCCAATTGGTGGACTTCAAACGTCCATCGTTGGGACGATTTGGGCTAGATTTGCACGTTTTGGTGCCTTGGCTAAAGTCGGGTTGGTAGGATATTTGTGTGTAGTAAATCCTAGCCTACACTTGCCTAACACTTGGTTTAATCTTGGCCTTTGGTTGGCCATCCTTGACCTATAAATACCCTCTCCTTTGATGAATTCTTCTTCATCCTTTCCACAAATCTCTAAGTGTTAAAATCCTCCCTCTCTTGTTGTTCTCGTCCCTCCCCTCGCCGAGAGCCCTCCTCATGTGTGGGGTACCCCACTTTAGTTGCTTTCGTATAATATACCCCTCTTGGTAGAAATACTCTCAAAAGTATTGTTATAATGCCCAAATTACCTTAGCCAGTATACCTTGTTGTATTCTAAGGTTATACCTATCTGAAAATCCGAAATACTATTATACTTCCCGTCAATCCAAAACCGAAACCCTAGGAAAATCTCCATAGTTTGGAGTATTGTGTAGAAGTTGGTTAGAACTTCTAAGGGTGGTTTAGAGCGGGTTGGGCGCTCGGAGTTGGAGCTAAACGATTGCCGGGATCGACATTAAACTCGGATAATTATGGGCTTATCGAGGTAAATATCTTGTCCTCTATTGTAATTGGAAATTACATGATTGCTTGAATATATAGTTGAAGTATACTATATATAGTGCGAACGTAGTTATCGGCAATGTCTTTTGACTTAAGCTGAATAATACTTACGGAATGTCTTGCGACTTAAGCTGAATTTAAAGATGAATCTTGAATCGTAATTACATAGGTCAGACATGAGACTTGTGTAGTACCGAGTAGAATTGTACAGTTAGGGTTAGATGTATAACCCCGGTTGGCTTGGTAGCCTCGATAGAGGAGATTTGCGCTTTTGCGGGGAGGTCTGCCGAATTTTCGTAGAATGTTCTACGATTAGACCTAAATGTTAATAAGCACCTGTGGCCTTATAGGTTGAAGTACTACGTGTGGTGCGATCTACTTGGCTTAAGAGTAGCCGACGTTTGGAAGTACTTGGGCGTTTTGCTATTAGTCGATACTCGCGAGGTATGTGAACCTCTTCCTATCTCTTCTAGCATGATATGTGTGAACTATGTAGTGCGGTGAGCGTACGTGCTAAATGTATTTGATTGGTTTAAAACATAAAGTGTTATAACGGCTTTATGGGAAGTTGGTTATAACAGCTTTCTGCTGGTAAGAAAATACATGTGGTTTTTAATAAGGTAATTGATTTGAACTATAACTGGCTTGTTATGAGTTAATAAAGAACTTGAAGTATTTCAAAAGATTTTTTGAATCACTTTGAAAGAAGAAGTAATACTTGGTTTTTGAAAACTTAAGAGTTATACTAGCTTTATGGGAAGTTAGGTATAACGGCTTAAGAATGTTTCTTGATTTGGAAATCGTAATGTATCGACAAACCACTGCAGCGTTAATAAAAGGAAATGTTTTGATTAATTAAGTATTATTAAAACCAGTAGAAACTTCCATCTGCATAGAAGCTAAGATGAGACAAAATGATATTTCCTAGATCATGGCTGCTGTAATAAGATTGTTATAAACAAGAATATCCTACTCACATATAAGGCTTAGGTTTCTCAGATTGTTTAAAGGAGAATTATATTCTTAAATGAATAAGACTATGAACTACGAAACCGTTCTAAAATGAGAAACTTGAACATTGGAAATTAGGCAAACTTGAACATTGGAAATTAGGCAAACTTGAACATTGGAAAAGAATGTTGCTAATTGATTTTACAAAGAGAAGTAATTGATTTACTTTAAAAAGATAATCACTCTATATACTACGGGTATTGTGTGGTTTTTGTGAAGTAACGTATCTTTTAAAGATTTAATGTATGAAGTACTTTGGGGATAGATACCCGAACTTGCTAGCATAAAGTACCTTGTGTGAATAGCTTGATTGCGTTGGTTTGTGATAGCCTTGTAATACTTTCTTGTTGATGTGATAAGTAAACATGTTAGGATGCTACGTGTGTTAGTATCTTGTGTGATCGTGATGTAAGGGGGTCATTCTTGTTGTGCTTACGTTGTTAAACGTTAAGCCCGTTGTACTATTATTGTATCACATACCCCCTTGACTTATTATACCGAGGGCTTGCCACACCGATGCGGTCTTTCACGGCCTATGCGGTCCTTGTGACTATGCGAGCGCGGAGCTCGGATTGATCATTCCGTGTTTAGCCCGATGCGGGATTCCCTATGCGGTCTGCTGAGACTATGCGGTCTTTTGAGACTATGCGGGTTGCGGAGCCTGGCGGATACCGAGGTTAGCCGCCGATGCGGGTATACCTCAAGTGCAGGACCGTGATTCGAGGAATACCACGCGGGTCCGTGTGTGACCTATGCGGAGTCGCGAGAGTTCGAGGATAGACGCGCATTGATATTGCGGCGCGAGTGGCCGATCGATGGTGCGGTCTAGAAAGACCTCGGATACGATTTGTGGTATTTTTGGTACTGTGGGTCTTAGTAGTCGGCTATGCCTTCGAACTTGCCCCGTACGGTTTTATTGTGATAACTTTGAGGGCGTGAGTCCCTGACTTGACAGGACTGCTTATTTGTTGTGAACTGTAGTTTGCTTATCATACATGTCTCGCTTTATAGACTATTATGATTTCATTTACTGATTTTTAGTTTCACATACTCTGCACTGTCAGATCGACCTCCTTGGCCGCGTTCATGCCGCGAGTTGAGGTACACCGCCGTTGATCCTAGCTCGTGGTCACAGCGATTTGGGAAGCTCCGTTTCTCGGAGGCTTATCGGTGGTATAGTCCCGTCGTAGTAAGTGTTTACATTCGGGGTTTGGCGGCCCGCCCCGCCATTGTTGTCATATCATTCTTAGGTGCAGTAATCTTTGTGGCGGGGTTTGTAAAAAGGATTAAACTGTTCATGTTGAAAAAGTTGTTATTTACATATATGCCGAAAGGCAAGTTTTTCTCAGATTATTGTTTCATACTTCATAATATGTCTTGTATCGTTTTATGTTCCGCTGATTACTCTGATGTTGTATCACTAGGGTGCCCGGGGTAAGGCACCAGTCACGGGCCCGGAATCGGGTCGTGACAGATCCAACCTGAAACACTTAGCAACAAGTTAGAGAATCACAACACTACCGGCTGAGTCGAGAGATTGCTCTCTGTCTTTAAGACAATATTGTCCCCGTATATATCATTTTATGTTGCTAGACAATAGTCTCCCAAGATAAAACAACTACAAACATAATTGAGCAAATGAAGCTCAACTGTTTCTCTTGAAGAACTTTGAGTATTGAAAGGATACTAGAGAGGAAGAAGATTTTCAGAATTTTTGTTTTCCTTTCTCTCTCAGTGTACAACAATTGAGTCAAAGGCCTCAATTTATAGTGTAAGAACTATCTCTTCAATTGCCAAGTAATGGCATTGAATCACCTATGTAATGACAATGAATTTTCCAAGTAATGGCACCCATTTAGTGGCATTGAATCACTCGTATAATGACAATGAATTGCTCAAATAATGACACCAATTTATTAGCCCAAATAATGGCAGATTAATGCTAGAATGAATGCCGTTGATGGCAGTCCAAAATCAGATTTTTGTCTAAGACTTTCTGCCAGGGAAGCTCCCCGGCGCCGCGGTGGCGCCGCGACCCTTTCCGACATGTTTTATCTTTACACTATGCACACTTCTTCTTTCGTTTACCAACGTGGAACACTTGTCATTTGGTCAATGACCGTCCATCATTTTATGTCTCAAACTCTTTACTTACGTACCAATATCTCTTTTACTAATGAAATTTATTATCATTGGTACAATGTGTGCACGTGTGTGGAAACGACATTTTCACACACATTTTTCCTTTTTGATACTTCTTTTTATAAAAAGAAAAAATCAAATGTTTTTACTCATTCGGTGTTTAATACTCGTATTAAAGTCCCGATTAATTCAAATTTGTGATATATAAGGTCCATTAAAGGTAAACACTCCCTTTACGAAGAATTTATACTCATGACTCAAATTCGATACTTTAATCAAGAATGGAGGACTAGTAACTATCCATTATGATCCTGGGGGTTTTGTTGGTAAAAACAACTTCAAGTAAAACGAGAAAGAACATATATCTGTTTAATTGCTTTGTCTTTTAAACTTTTTTCATGCAAAACGTTCGTTTTTACTTGTGAGACGCAAAAAAGCACACCTGCCAATGATTTTGGTCTAGTCCAGTAGGCTTTGACACTTTTGACCCTCCTAATGACAATTAACAAAGAAATAAATAGAGAGATAAGTAATAAACGGTTCCATTAGTTTCTTGAATGTTAGGGTCTTACGACTATTTCGTTGCACCTAACACTATATTCAAATCAATAAGGATCAGTTAGTGCTTCGGCGCAGTGGTTTAAGCGACGTGGCGTGGTTTATACATCGTGCGTCATCGATCACAAGACTCGAAAGAAGAATTCACCGGCGCCTTCACAAAAAAAACCAATAAGGATGGTAGAGAAACAAATATATCCCCAAATAAGTATTACCTAATCAAAAATCACGTCCATTAAAAATCGATAAATATAATGTGGAATTTATTAAACTAATCCTAATTATTAGTTTTTTTTTTATAATTGAACAATATTAAGGTTGACTACTTCATTAATGTTAAGAGCATAGTTGAAAAGATTTGTCAATTTTTATCTTAAATTTCTAAAGTGACACTTATTTTAGATTAATTTTTTTCGGTTAAGGTGACATTTATTTTGAAATGGGAGAAGTAATTTTTCGATCCTCAATTAAAGTCTCAAATTAAAGCCATGAAAGTATAAATATATCTTGATAGTGACCGTTTCCTCTTTAATATATTTTATACTAAATAAATTCAAATTAATCGAAACTTCAAAATGAATGTCGACATCGAGTGAGAAACAAAAAAAAAATCCGTATTCAAGAAGCTTGTACTAGTACTATACTAGAAATAAAGAAATGGATGTGTCGGTCATACTTGTGGCAAATACAACGTAATTGAAATTTGAAAACCAGGGTCCTACGAGGAAGTCCATTTGATGGTGTCCATAATGCAAGATTGCAAGGGCAACTCTCTTTTTCTATGAGAATAACTATATACTCCACCCGATTCAAAATAAATATAGTTTGAAGTTATAATTAAGGGTGTTTACGATTTGATTAAAAATCGATTCAAATCACAAGTGAAATCAAAACTATGAATATGTATGAGCTATTTAAAAGAGTAATCCCTCCTGATTTTAACAAATTTATAAATAAGCATAAAAACTTTCTAGAAAATTGTATAGATCACGGGAGCAAAGGTGGATTTCGTAATAAAGAAAAAATTAAGACCTTCGTGCTTTCCGACAATTATTTTGAATCAAATTTATTTAACTAAAACGACATTTAAGATGGACCTAAGAGAGTGCATACTAATTGTATACAATAATGGATTATTATTATTAGTTTAGTTTCACTCGTTGTAACAACTCGCTTATCATGTTATTGATATTTGATACCATCAAAGAATGTGGTTAGATGGTTAGGATCTTTCCATCCTTGATAAAAATATCTCAATTTCAAGCTATAAAAATACAAATTCTTGATAGAAAATACTTTTTTATAGCAAATGTTTTACCTCTCAAATCTCAATAAACCTACTCGATGAATACTAATTAATCAGACCAATGGACAATCGATCGATACAAAATGATTGGGAAAAAATGGTAATATAGTGTTTAAGACCTACTCTCTTTATGTATTGGGTTATTAATCTAACTTTGCTTTAATGTGCCAAAATTATTCATGCACAATCATCAATTAGTTTGGTAACCAGTTACTAATAATAATGAGTTTATTTTTTATTGTTCCCACTATGTTAGGCCTAGTACAACTATGATCTTTTATTTTTTCAAACAATTCTTTGTTTGGATACTGGAGCAATTTACTATAGTACAAATTTGTGCATAATGCTTTACATGTTAAACATCTGAATCATTAATATTCGCAGAGAAGTTTTATTAATCTAGTTCTAGAAATGCAATTTTAAACTTTAGTGATTTAAGTTTGAAACTTTTCCCTTCCGCCGCCCTACTCCAACTCGGTCATCGGCCGATTAAAACCCATCCCTTAAAAAATCTGCACCCTTAATTCTCCTCTTGTTCTTCTATCATGTTTACCATAAAAAACACATTTTTCATACTGCCCTTGCAGTCTCCAATATCAAGAACAACATCCCTATCGTTATTGAGATGAAAAACGTCCAATACGCGAAATGGGCAGAACTATTTAAAACTCACGCAAGGTCAAATAGAGTCGTCCATCACATCGTCAAATCGGAAAAGGGCAATGAAAGATGCCTTCCACATCATATGAGTTGTGGTCAACTCTTGATGCTACGGCCCTCCAATGGATCTATTTCACTATCTCTGCAGACCTCTTACAGATAATTATCGAACCCGACACCATGACAATGGAAGCTTGGAATAGTTTGCGTGATATATTCCAAGATAACAAAATTCTCGTGTCGTAACCCTTGAGCAAGAATTCTCTCACATAAATATTGAGGATTTTCTGAATGCATCAGCCTATTGTCAAAGGCTCAAGGAGTTGTCGGATCAACTCAAGAACGTCGGCGCGCCCGTCACAAACGATCGTCTCGTTCTTTAGATGGTTGCAGGCCTCTCCAAAACGTATAATGGAGTTGGCACTCTTCTTCGTCAAAGTAATCTTCTTCCACTGTTCTACCAAGCATGTTTCATGCTCACATTAGAAGAAGCAAGATTGGCTAAAAAGGCGGTGACCGGAGCCAATTTCGCCATAATGGTGGCCACGTCACGTGATGACCCTCACTCCTTCTCGAAAAATTCTAGCCAAAACTGTAACAATGGTGACAGCAAAAAGGGCAAAAATCAGAAAAATAGTTACAAAAATTGCGGCAGAGCCGCGAATGACGATGGCGCGGCAGCAGCGAGGCGTAGCGGTGGCGATGGCCCGAGCCGCAACACCATCGACGCAACTCGCCAGCCGATGATTGTGGGTGTCGGGCCTATGGGCACTGGCCCACTCCACCTTATCAGGCATTTCCATCTCAAATTTGGGCCACACCCAATGGCAACCAGCATCAGGCTGACAGAACCAAGCCTAGCAGCAGCCTGGCCTGCTTGGGCCTCGGCCTCAGCAGACTTTCGTTGTTGTGGGCCCAACAGTATCCCCGCCTGTTAGGCGTATTATGTATACGCCTTTTGAGTCATTTTTAGTTGGTATTTTACTCATTTTTGTTGTGTTTAGTATAGTAGTAGGTTTGTTTTTCTTTCTTTTGAGTCACAGCGGTGCAAAAAGGAAAAATGGCAAAAAGAAACGAGAAATGGGCAGAAAAAGTGCTCCCGAGGCGAAAAGGAAAAATTGGCAACTTAGAGCGAAAGAATGCAGCACCGCGGTGCCACTGTGCAGAACCGCAGTGCCATATCTACCAAAGAGCCACAGGACTTTCAGCACCGCGGTGCTATTATGCAGTACCGCGGTGCTATTTTTTCTGAGAAGCTGCAGGAGTTTCGGCAGCGCGGTGCCGACACGGGAAATTCCAGATCCGAGGAGAAATTGGTCAGGGGAAGAAGGGTCCATAGGGCACGAAATTTGAAACATATTGCACTATGGATTATTCTATGGAGGAGGTTGGTCATTCTACAACACAACACAACACAACACAACACAAGACGGATTTGGAGCGACAATTGAAGACTTTGTTCTACGTAATTTTCTTTCTTTCATTTTCAATTCAGTTTATGTATGGATATTGTGTTAGTTCTTAGTGTGACTATGGCTAGGAGTTAAACACTCTATTAGGACTTTCCTTATGAATCGCTTGAAGCTTTCATTCATGAAATAATGCAGTAGTTTGATTTCTTCTTCGCTTGATTAAGATTTATTCAATATTTGGTATGAATGTTTGATAGTTAACTAGCCATTAATTATTATAATCTATATGATTTTGAATCAAAAACCGAGAGGAGAGATTTGGATATGCTGTAATTGAATAGACATAGGTTAAAATCGCGGACGAAAGTACCCCGATACTTGTGTAGCATTATAGGTTATTGTTCTTAATCCTCCTATGTGGTAAATCCTATCATAGACATATAAAAGGGTTCTACACTGGGGTTGAGTGATTATATGTCATAACCGAATATAAGACAGTCTAGTTAACCGCTATCTTAACGAAGAAGAAGAATCATTTTAGTTGCATTAAGGATTGAATAAAGTGGATAGTCGAGAATTTTTGGAAGCCCTAATTCACTCATAACTGATTACAACTTTATTAGTTTAAATCTTGCAAATATTCTAGTAGTTAAATAAAAACTCCAATCAAATATCGATTGCCAAATAGATAACATAAAATAGATGAACGGTACTTAGAAACCAGTCTCTGTGGACGATATTCGATCTTACAGACTATATTACTTGTGAACGATGCGTACGCTTGCGTGAGCAGTCGAAATATCGCTAACAAGTTTTTGGCGCCATTGCCGGGAACTAGCGTACTTTCAATATCGAATTATCTAATCTTATTTCTAATTTGGTTTGTATATATTTGATTATGTTATTTTATTTCTAATTTGGTTGCTCCAGGAACAAGTTTCTAACTTGTTCTGCGAGCATCTTTTTATCACTTTTTGTTATTTTTCTTATTTTGTAGGTAAAGTTTGTAATAAAAAAACATGGACTACTACTACTATCAGGGGCATCAGTACTACGACTATTATCCACAACATCAGTATCATCAATAGCAATTTAACCCACAGGTTCCACATGAAGATCGAAATGAGCTGCAGAAAGCTTTACTCAGGCTCACCCAGTCCCAGACTCCTCAAGGGCAATTTCAGCAGCCACAAAGTCAGGCCCCATCAGAGGAGCGGGATGAATTGAGAGAAGCATTGTTGGAACTCACAAACGCCCAAACTCAGTTCATGGTGGAAGTAAGATCCTCTTTGCAGAACTTGGAGACTCAAGGGGACAATTTCTGAATTTGAAACCATGAATTGGACAACTGATGGACATGATTACCATTACACCGCAAGAAAGTCCACCGAGTGACCCAGTTATGGAGAGTGGTGAGCAGATGGTGGAACCTGAACCACAACAAGTTGTTGAGGAATTTGGAGAGATAGTTGGTGTAGAGAAAGAAGAGGTCACTGAGGACCACCCTATTGCAGAAAAGACAACACTAAATGTCATTGCTGACCCTAAAAAAGAAAGTCCATACTCTGAAGGGCACCCCCAAAAGTTGAGAGATGTAGGGAGTTTCACTGATCCGTACATTATAGAGAGCCTAGAAGACAAACCTGCCTTGTGTAATTGGGGGATAATCTTAGATATGAGGCCCTTATTTGAAAAAAGTGTTGTAGGAAAAGTGAGATCTGGAACAATGACTGTGCGGATTGCAAGCAGTTTGCAGAAGGATTCACTGGGTACTAGTAAAGGTTAACTGCGTCCGGCTAAAAGACGTTAAAGACATCGCTACTTGGGAGGCAACCCAAGGTTTTAATTATGTTATTTAAATTTTTCGTTTTAGTTTGTTTTAGTTTAATTAGAACAGTCTTACTTTTGATATTTTTGTTGTGTTGTGATGTCAGGTGAAGGAATGAGACATGGCGAGGGGCATTTGGAAAACACCGAATCGGGAGTTGACCGCGCGTGCCATTATCTTGAGAACAGCGGTGCGAGAAGATCGAGAGGCGCGAGAATTTAGGCACCGCGGTGCCATAATGCAGAACCGTGGTGCCGATAGCGATTTCCGAAAAATAAAAAGGCACTGAATCGCCAAATCTCCTCCCACATACACCGTCTCAGTGCAATATCCGCCGCCGCCACCACCATTTTGAGCCGTTGTATGTCTGTAAGTCGTCTCGTATTAATTTTAGAGTGTTTTACACATTTGGGACAATATGTAGTTTAAGTTTGGGGGAGTTTTCATTTTATTTTATTTTGTGAGTCTTTTGTTTGTTTTTGTGTTTTATATGAGTCAATTTTTTTATGATCATGCATGCTGTAGTTACTTGAAAACGCCTAGTGAACTAAGTGAGATAATGTAGTGGAATGAGAAGCAAAAATATGTGTTCTTAAGTTAGATATGCCAAAAATTCACGAAAATCTGATTATTTGAAATATTTGATGCTTAGCCTATGTGTTGTCAATTGAAAAATGCTTGTGAAGTCTGTTTGCTTGCTATTTGAGGTGAAATAGTTAGTATGTACATATTTAGGGAGGTGATTCAGATATTTCTTTGTTAGCCCTTCTTACCATTCATTACCTACCTTACAATAAATTGTATCCCTAGTCAGCCTTTTTGAGCCTAAAATAAGTTGTTTTCTTTGACACCCCATGATTCCCCTCGTGTGCCATAAGCGGTAATTGAAAAATTGGGATGAAAGAGAGTAAAAAAGGAATACAAAAAGAGAGTGAAAAAGTGATGCACCCCAATGAAAAAAATATATGTAAAAGCTTAAGTTTGGGGGTGCCTATGTGAATATAGTTCATGCTCTCAACCAAAAAGAAAAGAGGGGAATGATAGGTATGAACTGAAAATGATACCGAAAAGAAGGACAAAACAGTTGAATGAGAAAAACGCTTACGGTACGTAAATTGAGCCTAAATGCCTACTTTTACCTACCCTGCATAAGCCTACATTACAACTCTGAAAAACCCTGATGATCTCTAGTATGTATATTTATGATTAGTGGAGAATAGCAAGTACACAGGCCCGTAGAACTAAATGAAATTGACATGCATAGGTTAGGTATTCACGCTTCCATTACTTGTGATTGAATTGAATTTGCGAAATATCTGACTTAAAATTCTAGATTGCTGAATTCATGCTATATCTGTTCCTGCATATTATCTCAACTGACGTTCATGTGTTTCTAAGTCTTTGTGCAGCTGCTTGATTTGAGTCTTTGAGTCTTTTATGTTTGTGTCTTTGTCTTTGTTTTGATCTTTGCTCGAGGGCGAGCAAATGTTAAGTTTGGGGGTGTTAGGCGTATTGTGTATACGCCTTTTGAGTCATTTTTAGTTGGTATTTTACTCGTTTCTGTTGTGTTTAATATAGTAGTAGGTTTGTTTTTCTTTCTTTTGAGTCACAGCTGTGCAAAAAGGCAAAATGACAAAAAAGAACGAGAAATGGGCAGAAAAGGTGCTCCCGAGGCGAAAATGACGAAAGTTAGCATGGCGAAAGAAAGCGACCGCGGTGCTGCATCTTGAAGCAGTTGTGCCATATCTGAGAGCCCACGATTTTCAGCACCACGGTGCCATTTGTGCTGAGAAGCTGCAGGAGTTCGGCATGCGGTGATGCTATCTGAATCAGCGGTCTTACAGGAAATTCGGATCAGGAGAAATTGGCCAGAGGCAGAAGGGTCCATAGGGCACGAAATTTGCAACATATTTAAGCCTTAGGGATTATTCTATGGAGGAGGTTGATCATTCTACAACACAACACAACACAAGACGAATTTAGAGCGACAATTGGAGACTTTGTTCTACGTAATTTTCTTTCTTTCCTTTTTAATTCAGTTTATGTATGGATATTGTGTTAGTTCATAGCGTGACTATGTCTAGGAGTTAAACACTCTATTAGGGCTTTCCTTATGAATCACTTGGAGCTTTTATTTATGAATTAATGCAGTAGTTTGCTTTTTTCTTCGCTTGATTAAGATTTATTCAATATTTGGTATGAATGTTTGATAGTTAACTGGCCATTAATTATCATAATCTATATGATTTCGAATCAAAAATCGAGAGGAGAGATTTGGATATGCTGTAATTGAATAGACATAGGTTAAAATCGCAGACGAAAGTACCCCGATACTTGTGTAGCATTATATGTTATTGTTCTTAATCCTCCTATGTGGTAAATCCTATCATAGAAATATAGAAACGATTCTGCCTTTGAGGTTGAGTGATTATATGTCCTAACCGAATATAAGACAGTCTAGTTAACCGCTATCTTAACGAAGAAGAAGAATCATTTTAGTTGCATTAATGATTGAATAAAGTGGATAGTCGAGGATTTTGGAAGCCCTAATATTCACTCATAACTGATTACAACTTTATTAGTTTAAATCTTGCAAATATTCTAGTAGTTAAACAAAAATCCAATCAAATATCGATTGTCAAATAGATAACATAAAATAGATGAACGATACTTAGAAACCAGTCTTTGTGGACGATATTCGGTCTTACAGACTATATTATTTGTAATATGCGTACGCTTGATTGAGCAGTCGCGTTCCACACGGATTTCGAGGCAGCGATGCATACACTTAGACTAAATTCTCCTGATGCAAAACATGACATCCACACAAGATAATCTCTCGTCTTATTTCAATTTGAGCAAAAATCATGGTATAATTGTTGGTAATGGTAATTATATTCCAATTTGTGGTTATGGTCATACAAATTTATCTCTCCCGAACCCACCTTTAGCCTTGAAAAATGTCTTTCATGCTCATCAATTAATTAAAAATGTGGTGTCTGAGTCCTGTTGACTGCGTAACCTCCTCTTAGAGCTTCATTTTCCTATTCAGAAAGCTACATTGGTATACTGTGATAGTGTTAGTGCGATATATCTCTCTGAAAATTCAGTCTAACATCAGCGCACTAAACATATCGAGATGGATATTCACTTTGTTCGCGAAAAGGTAGCTCGTGGACAAGTATGTGTCTTACATGTCCCTTCACGGTACCAAATTGATGACATATTTACTAAGGATCTTCCCTTAGTTCTATTTGAAGATTTTAGGGACAATCTCAGTGTATGACAATCGTCCGCTATGACTGCGGGTGTGTGATAGAATATACGTAGGATATTCCTAATAAACTACGTATATTTCTTGATATTATTATTGATATTGTACATATGTAATTATGATAGTAATCTTTAATATTAGGAAAATGTATATTTGATTTCCGTAATTATAAGCTAGGTTTACTATTATATATCACGTATATAAATCTATTACATTAATGAAAATAATGAAGTAATTATTCTCTTTCGGTAAGACTAACAAAAGAAGTGGTGGGGCCATCGCATATTGTCGTAAAAAGTTACTTGTATTATGTGTTTAGATTAAATACTAATTTATTATAATTGAGTCATACATAATTAAGATAAAAGTATTCAGCTATGATTTACACTGATTTAGTGATAAGAGTGTATACGAAGACATATGTTATATATTTATTAAGTTGAACTAAAGACGGAAATGCATATAAACTTTTATTACAGTGAGTTAGTCGCTTGGTTAATCATTGTTTCTATCAAAAAAGTTTTCTAAAACTCTTTGACCCCAAGTTTGGAGTATCATACTTTTACGCAATTCAAATGATTCAACAAGCAATCGTTATTCACGATCAAAAGGGTGTAATGCTCTTTGTAGGAGTGATCCTTATATATATCGTATGAACAATCGAAATATAATCGAAATAAATAATTTCTATTTGATAGGGCAAGAAATGATACACTCACTGTCCAATCACATTAAAGAATGTTACATTTTTTTATTTGATAATAATTTAATTTTAAACTTTATCAATTCACTTAACGAAATGATTTATAACCACATAAATATCTTTAATTTATTTTAGACCATATTTTTTTTTATTTCTTAAATTCAGAGTCAATCAAACTACATCACATAAATTATTGGGACGAAGGGAGTATGTGGTTGTACTTAGGGGTGCACAAAAAACTGATCAGACCGAAAAAAAAACCTGGACCGAATCGGATCGGAATTCGGTCCTTCAATTATGGAAATTCGATCCTCGGTCCGGTCCGGGTTTTTTTTTCCGGTTTTAATGTATATTTTCGGGTTTTGGACCGGACCGAACCGAATTTTTCGATCCGATCGATCCTTCAATTCTGGAAATTCGGTTCTCGGTCCGGTCCGAGAGTTTTGTGCCGCCCTAGTTGTACTTGTACATATGTCATACATTAGCCACTTTCCAATTTAAAAAGATTATAAAAGTCCGAATATTAAGCAGACATCATATTCACTTTTTCTTATTGGCCATTCACAGACAGTGTTGTTTCTACGCCAATAATAAAGTATTCTTAATCCTATTATTCATTGATTTCAATCGGTTTTTGCATTTTGGGCATCACTGATTACTAATTACTGATTAGCTTGAGTTTAGAGTTTTAATCAACGGCATTTTTAATAATGAATGGAATAATATCAAAATCACTGTGTATTGAGAATGCTAGAGAGCTACTCAATTCCGTCGATGCCTTTCTCTTCGATTGCGATGGTAAGAAAAATATCCACTTTGTATTATTTCTATAAGCCTATTTATATCATGTAATTTTGTAAAAGAGTTCGCGCGTAGCGGGAGCTTATTGTACCGCTGCCATTTTATTTTTTTATTCTTACTCTTTTGTAGGTGTAATTTGGAAAGGGGAAAAATTGATTGATGGTGTTCCCCAAACACTCGACTTGCTTCGCTCTCATGTATTTTCCAATTCTTTCTTATTCTCTTTATTATTCTTTTTTTTGTTTGGTATTTTGTGAATTTGCTATGCAATAGTTTTATCTTGGCATAATACATAAATACACCTTCAAACTTGGCCTCAGCTAATAAGTGTGCCCCAAATATAGCATATAAATTCACCCCTGACTAGGTGTGTGTGTGTGTCTATACATATGCCCTACAGCAAAGTTGTAACTTTCATGTGGATTTTGTATGCTCATATTACATGTGATGTATATTGAGATTGAGATGCTGTTGTTTTGCATGGTAAGAAGCTCGTATTAGTAACAAAAGAAATCTGGGTTTGTTGGATTTGTTGGAAACACTATAATAAAAGAAACAACAACATTTCGTTCGGCTATATATGAATCCTCTATTTTGCCGCGTCGACCTCGTTGCACGGGGCTTGCCTAATGCGGGTTATCTCTCTTGCGTGGTTTGTGGCTATTGCAAAATAGCAGGGTTTACCCTGTACGCACCTGAAGGGTAGCGGCTACGGGTTCCCTGTCATAAAAAATATATGAATCCTCTATCTTTTTGGATCCAGTCTCATTCCTGTACTCAATAGTTTCACCTTTTAAGGCAAACTTTCGTTGTGCTATAATTAGTGAAAAACTGAAAATGCATAGTTATTTGCTTTCTTGTGAACATGGCAATCCTCTCCGGGTGTGCCTACATGTGAATTGAGATGCAAATGCACAACAGTCAAAAGTTATAAGCTTTACTGTGTTGGTGTGTATCTATATTGAAAGGCATATGCCCTCAACAAAGCTGTCACTTCCATGTGTATGCTCATATAACTGGCTGTGTATGATGTATATTGAGATTGAGATGATGTTAATATGCAGGGTAAGAAGCTGGTATTTGTAACAAACAACTCAACAAAATCAAGAAAGCAATACGCCAAGAAGTTCCATTCCCTTGGAATTCCCGTTAATGAGGTTTTACACTCTAGTTTTTATTAGTACTGCAAATACCAAAAGTCAAAACTGCATTTCAGCGATTCTTTTTAAAACTAAACTCTCTTTGTTTCTGTAGGATGAGATATTCTCGTCCTCATTTGCTGCAGCAATGTATCTGAAAGTCAATGACTTTCCAAGAGAAAAGAAGGTTAGTTATCATCTCGACTCAGAGTCTCTTTTGTTTTCCGCTTAATTTTGTATCCTTCCTCCCATTCCAAGAAATAAAATGAAGCGGAAAAACAAGTGCAATAATAATCATTTCTTGATAAAGGTAATTTCATTCATCTACCTTACAAAAAAGGCAATTTCATTCATCTAAACAAGTGCGCAATTAAAATGAAAGAAAAGAAAGGAAAAAGTAAGGTACACAAGTTAGAAATCTAGAAGAACTGTATAAGTAGACATTTTATTATAGTGCCTTTATTATACCTAACAAATCTGGATACAAATTTCCAACCCGTTAGGAAAGATCTTACCACCATTGAATTTGAGGAAATATTTAACTAAGGACAAAAAGGTTAAATGCACAATGAAAAAATTATATGGATTCATTTACTTGTCATCCCCATCTTTATAGCAACTCTAAAAGTTGTATGTTTGTTGTGATTTATGTCTTAACAATGGTACTAGTAGTTTTCTTAATTTACACCAAAATGTTTGGGTAATGGACCTGCAAAGGCATTGGATTTATGTGCCGAAACATTTTTAGCGAATTTCAGACCGTTTAAACACCATTAACCTACATGTATATCAAAGTTGAGATCCCAAGTCTTAAGTAGTATTGTGTTGCTTACATGCTAGTGTTTTTCCTTTTTGTTGATCACTTTCTATATATGCCAGAAAATAAGATTTGCCAGGTTCTTAATTCATTGCTTGCATATGAATTCTTGTTGTATCTTTTATAGCGAGTAATTGTAGTAGTTTTTATTTCAAACAAAATTTATATTTCCAAAAAACTTAATTAGTCTTTTCTTTTCAAATTTCAATAGATTTCCCAATTTTCTCATTCACTTCATCTTTATCATAATTGGACATACTGGGTTGTGTGCAGCATCCCAAAATTTGATTATGCAGCTTATTTACATCTTCATTTATTTCCCAAAGAGCATTCCGCATAATAGGTTATATCGAATCATCTTGTCAGAAGCCTAGTCTTGTATAGCTTGTTTTTCTCTAACTTCTCTCACTCTTGTCCTAGCTCATCTAAAGGTTACACCTGAACTTGATTTGGCAGGTATATGTAATAGGTGAGGAAGGCATACTGGAAGAACTGGAGCAAGCTGGTTTTACAGCACTAGGTGGCCCGGTATGTCATCCTCTTTGCTCCTATATTCTTAGTAGAAAAAAAAAATCTTAGCAAGTTGACTGCTGCACTACCAAAATCCCCCCCCCCCCCCCCCCCCCAAAAGAGGTTTGGCTGCTGCACAGATTTTAGGTTTTGTAGCTGAAGTTGACAATTCTTGCAGGCAGATGGAAAGAAGAATATTGAACTGAAATCAAATTGTCTCTTTGAGCATGATAAGAGTGTAAAGTACACCTTTCCTTATAACTAATATGGGTTCATTTCCATTAGTGTATACTGAGCACAAACTATGTAATTTCTATCTTCAGGTCGGAGCTGTTATCGTTGGACTTGACCAATATATCAACTTTTATAAGCTACAGTATGTCTCTTTTAAGGCTTCCCTTTTTGATATACTTGAATTGTAGCTTGTGAGTCTAAGAGGATAGTCTTTTGTCATCTAGGGAGTTTGGTTAACTTAACTAAATGTATAAAAGAATGTTGTTTCCTAATAATTTTTGAAAATTGGAACTTTTTTTTCAAGTATGTACTTCAAGTAAAGCTGAAAGAAAAGTTATTCATATCTGGCATCTTAGCTATTTGCTAAACTGAGCCTTGACATGGCATTGTGTTGGCTGTGGTGTAGGTATGGAACTCTTTGCATTCGCGAGAATCCTGGTTGCCTTTTTATTGCTACCAACCGTGATGCGGTGGGACATTTAACTGATCTTCAAGAGTGGCCTGGTAAATATCACTTTAGTGTCACTTGATAAATATTGATTTCACATTTGAGTATTCTGCAAAAGCTTGCTAATTTGGTACTGATCCTTTTGCCTGTGATTGTAGGTGCAGGATGTATGGTTGCTGCAATATGCGGAACAACCCAAAAAGAGCCTATTACAGTTGGGAAGCCATCGACCTTTCTGATGGACTTTCTATTGCAGAAGTAAGAAAATTTCATGCAGCTTAGTATATCAACCTATTTGAGAAAGCTAGTTATAAAGCACCCAAGGATGAAGTGGGTTGAGAACCATGAGGTCTGGTTCCAATCTCAGGACAGGCTAAAAAACGCTAGGTGATTTCTTCTCATATGTCCTAGCCTTGGTGGACAGAGTTACCTGTAGGAGATGAGATGACAGGTATCCTGTGGATTTAGTCGAGGTGTGCGCAAGCTTGCCCCGTAACCACGGTTATCAAAAAATAAAAAAGAAAAAGAAAGCTAGTTATGAATAGATGGCCTGTGGGTGGTGGCATTGACAGTAGTCGAACGATAAGCTTGAACACTAACATCGAGTAGGAGTTTCATAATTCTTTGCCTTCTTAATATTGGTACCATTTGTCATTCAACAGGTATAACATCACTACATCCAGGATGTGCATGGTGGGTGACAGATTGGACACTGATATTCTATTTGGGCAAAATGCCGGGTGTAGAACTCTCCTTGTTTTTTCAGGTCTATGAACACTTCCCATTTCCTCAAATTTGTTTGGGACAAGGTCCAGATTTGCTCCTGTACTATCTGAAATTGTTCAGTTTTGCCATCCGTTACACTTTTGGTCAATTCATACACATTTCGTTAGCAAATTTTCTCGTATTTGCCCTTGCCATTAACGGAGCTCCAATATGAAATGAGTGAACTCCACGTGTCCACATTCTTCGGATAAAAGGTCCAAATTTACCCAATCACCCCATATTGGAGCTTCGTTGTGGTCAGGGGCAAAACGAGGCTCTTTCCTCGCGGCAAGGGTAATATTAGGCCAGAAGTCTAACGGAAGGCAAAGTTGCTCAATATCTGATAGTACATGGGCAAAGTTGACCCTTTTCCCAACTTGCTTTAAAATAGTTGGTTCAATTTCTAATAATAGCTATGCTAAAAAAATATTGTCCTTGCTTGTATGGTTTGCAGGTGTAACAAATGAATCGACTTTTCAAGATTTATCCAAAGAAGTTCAACCAGAATATTATACCAATTCTATAGCTGACATTGTCAAGTACATCTAGATTGATATTTTAAGGTGGTGTGTTAGCATTCTTTGCAAACAGCAAAAGCTGCCTGCCCATTGTCAAAACAGATAAAACAAGCATATTAGAGGGTAACAGATTATTATGTATAAGTTATTTCTGAAGTACACAAATTCTTTAGTGTACTTTGTTTATCTTATTTAGTTGTGTTAGCTACTGCTTCCTTTTGTTAGAATGCGCTACCATGTCGTATTCGATTTTGTTATCAGCATGTTCATACTGCTTTAATTTTTTATCTGAGTTTGACCGTTTCTCTTGCTTTGCTTGTGATTATGCTTTGTCTTGAGTCGAAGGTCTCCCGAAAACAGCCGCTCTACCTACCAAGATAGATGTAAGGTCTGCGTACACTCTATCCCTCCCAGACCCCACATTATGGAATTTCATTGGGTATGTTATTGTAAGTTATTTCTGAAGTAAGATTTTTATTGCAAATTTGTTTAATCTGATTGAAGAAATATTGGAGTTATTTAGGGGAATTGGGCTGCACAAGTTAAAGCTGTAACCAAAATCCTAGTAAGGGAAATAAGAGTCAACTTTAGAAGAAGTCTATTTGCAACTTGCAAGGCAACAACGATAGTGAGTGGTGTACTTGTAAGGATCTTTATCCTATATAATCAACTCTATCCAAATTAATTAATCTTTCAACAAAGACATGTCAAAGCAATGAATTCATTCAAGAGACCCGCACGGGTAGCTAAGTTGGTGGAGTAGGAGAGCGCGGAACCGGAAAGTCACGAGTTTGATTTCCTCTGCTAACACCTTCTTGATTGAGCCAGTCACACATGACTTGCCAAGTGTGGTTTACCTGACTGACGTGATTTGCAGGCTATTGCGTCAGTCCGAAGGTTTACCCAGTGCGCACTTGTAAAAAAGTGTCGGCTGCGGGTTCCCCGTCATAAAAAAAATGAATTCATTCAAGAGGATTTAAAAGTTCTAGATGGCATACAATTTGAAGTTACACTACATTACAATATTCATTCTGGTTGCATCGCTTCCCACTTCTCAAACTACATTACAAATGAGATCCAACCTGCTCTAACTGCTTCCCACTTCTCAAACTGATTGCCTGGCATTGCTCTCTTGGATTCATCATCAGACATCGGGAGAGCCCGCGAGGTCGGTCGTTCACTTCCCGCCAATCGCCTCGAATGAGTTTTCAAGTTCCTAAGAGAGGACCTTGTTTTTGTCATGAACTGCCTGGTTTCCGTCATGAATTGAGTCTGAGAGTTGGCTAAGGTCAACATTGTTGCTTTTATGTCATCTGGCTTCTCTTGTGGTGGGGTCAATCTTTGTGAAGATGAGGCTGAAAGCGTAGTTCTTGCCTTGGTCATTCTTCCATGAAAATTTGGGTGATTTCTCCACCCCTGATTATATGTGTTGGAGAATGCATTGTTAGAGGGCCTCTGAAAATTTCCCACAGCCTGACATTGAGCCTGCTCCATTGAAATGTTGTTGGGATCAGTTGTTAGACATCTATCGAAGGTGTGTGGACCCCCCACAAATTTCACAAATTGCTTGCATCTGGACCGCCTTTACGGACATGGTATTCTGCTGGAGTTGCTTAGTCAAGAGAGCAACTTGTGCATTTAGTGCAGTGATGGAATCTAGCTCATGAACCCCAACTGCTCTTCTGCTACCTGTCCCTCTATCATCTGGCAAGTGATTGTTCGTGGCCATGTCTTCCAACAAGCCACGTGCTTCATGTGATGTTCTCTTCATGAAGGTGCCACCTGCAGCTGTATCAATAATTGTCCTAGTAGTCCCACTTAGACCATTGTAGAAAATGTGCACCAAGTTCCACTGCTCAAGACCATGATGTGGACACTTTCTTTGCAAATCTTTGAACCGCTACCAAGCATCATACAGTGACTCTGTATCCAGCTGATAAAAGTTATTAAGCTCACCTCTAAGTCTTGCTGCTTTGGCTGAAGGGAAGAATTTGACAAGAAACTTTTGAGACAAGTCTTGCCATGTGCTAATAAAATTCGCATGTAATGAATTCAACCAACTCTTTGCTCTATCCCTGAGTGAGAATGGAAAAAGTCTAAACCGAATGACATCATCAGTAACACCATTGTATTTGAAGTTTGCACACAACTCTAGGCAATTTGCTAGATGCAAGTGAGAATCTTCAGACGGTAATCCCCCAAACTGAACTTTGAACCATGTGCAATATGGCTGGTTTGATTTCAAAGTTATTGGCTTCAACAGCTGGAAGCCTGATGCAAGTCTGCACATGCAAGTCTGCACCCCTGTAATAGTTGACATCACATAGTCCCCCAAGCTCCTTTCTGCAGGGACTTGTCTTAAGGCAGACGGTAACTCATCATCTACCAAATTGTTGTTTCGCTGATCTCCCATTGCTAAGGAATCATCTGCTCTTTTCTCTTTTCTGTTCTGTCTGCACAATCTTTCAATCTCAGGGTTCAGAGGGATATGAGTGTCTGCTCCCCTCCTACTTCGCATAAACTAAGTTTCTGAGACTAATCAAAAACAACAAACAGATCACGACAAACAACACTAAAGAAAAATAAAAATAAAATAAAAATAACTGAAAATAGAAATCAAATTAGAATTAAGAATAGATAAATCGATATTAACAGTACGCCAGTCCCCGACAATGACGCCAAAAACTTGTTAACGATTTTTCAAATGCTCAACGCAAGTGTACGTATCGTCACAAGTAATATAGTCTGATAAGACCGAATATCGTCCACAGACTGGTTTATTAAGTACCGATTATCTATTCTATGATATATATTTGGTTGACGTTCTTTAGTTTGAGAATCATAGCTAAGAATTATGGCTAAGTGCAGAAAGTAACTAAAGATTATAATATTTTGGGTTTATAACAGTTATGAAGGAATATGACTTCCAATCTCCTCAACTATCCACTCTTTCACGTGTTAATGCAACGCTAATGATTCTTCTTCTTATTAAGATAGTAGGTTAACTAATCTGTCATCATATTCCGGTTAGGACATACGAGAGCTCAACATTGTGCAGAAACCTTCTATATTTCTATGATAGATTTTACCACACAGGAGGATTAAGAACAATAACCTTAAACACTACACAAGTATCGGGGTACTTTCGTCCACGATTTTAACCCATGTCTAAACAATTACAGCATCTCTCATCTCGGTTCTTGATTTGAAATCATATAAGTGATGACAATTAGTAGCTAATTAATTATCAAGCAATCATAACAGTAGAATAGATCTTAATACGCTGAAGAAGAAATCAATAACTAATGCATTAATTATATGAAAGAGTTTCAAGAAGATTCGATGGAAACCCTACTAAAGTGTTTAGCTCCTAGCCATAGACATGCTAAGAACTAATACAAATCCAAACATAAACTGAATTGAAAACTAAAGAAAGAAAAATTACTTAGAACTAGGTCTCCAATTGTAGCCTCATTTGTTGTCTTGTGTTTTGTGTTGTGTGGAATGCCCGACCTAAAAGCTGTCACAAGGGTTTATATATGTTGTCAAAAACGTGTGACTTGGACCCTTTTGCCCCTTGCCAATTCTATTTCGGATCTGAAAATTCCCGCATTGCCACCGCGGTTCTGCAGAATGGCACTGCGGTGCCGAAAGTACTGTGGCTTCTCAGGAGTTATGGCACCGCGGTGCCGAAAGTACTGCGGCTTGTGATTTGCCAACTTTCGTCCTTTTTTGCTTCGGGGCTCCTTCTGATTTCTTCTATACTTCCCGGGACTTTTTAGACTTCATTTCTTGGTCCTTTTAGTGTGCAATTCCATCTAAATCAAGCTCATTTAATCCTCTTTTTGCCATTTCTCCATTTAGGATTGATGTGATGTTAGCGATTTATCCACACGCTTAACGCAAATGTACGTATCGTTACAAGTAATATAGTCTAGGTAAGATCGAATATCGTCCTCAGAGACTGATTTTCAAGTACCGATTATCTATTCTATGGTATCTATTTGGTTAACGTTAATTTATTTGTGTTTTTAGACTAATAATTAAAACTAATGCAGGAAATAAACTAATTATGAAAATAAATCAGTTATGATGGAGAATTAGGGCTTCCAAGATCTTCAACTATCCACTCTATTCAATCCTTAATACAACTAGACTGACTTCTTCTTCTACGTTAAGATAGCAGGTTAACTAAGCCGTTTTATATTCCGGTAGGATATATAAACACTCAACCCCGATGCAGAATCTTTCTATCTTTCGATGATAATATTTACCACAAATGAGGATTAAGAACAATAACCTATTAAACTACACAAGTATTGGGGTACTTTCGTCCACGATTTTAACCTATGTTTACTCAACTATAGCATATTCACAATCTCCCCTTTCGGATCTCGATTAGAAATCATATATGTGATGATAATTAGTGATCAATTAATTACCAAGCACTCAAAGCAATTATTGAATAAATCTCAACTATATAAAGAATAAACAAAAACCATGTATTAATTCATAAATAAAAGTTTCAAGTGAATCACAAGGAAAACCCTAATAAAGTAATTAGCTCCTAGCCATAGTCACGCTAAGAACTAATACAATCTCCAACATGAACTGAAATAAAAGCAAAGAAAAAAGAAAGCAAATAATACTGAAAAGCCTTCAATGTTGCCTTGTCTCCTTGAATGGTGTTGTGGAATATTTACAAGATGGAATGTGTGGAATTAGGTCAAAGGTGGTCTAAAGGATGATCCATTAATGAGAAGGGTTTTAGGGATTATACAGGTTTTGTAGGTAGGAAAAGTTATCCCTTTTGGACTCTGAAAACGTGTCAAATTCGGCCCAAAACGTCAAAACTCCCGCGTCGGCGTCGTGGCCCTGAGATTGGGCGCCACGGCGCCGAAAAATCTGCAACTTTCGGAAAAATCAGAGGGCGGCGCCTGAGGCGGTAATTGGCAGATTTTTCGTCTCTTCGTATTTTCTTCGTCCGGGCTTCGTCTGATTTCTTCTATATTTTCCGGAACTTCTTAGGCTTCATTTCTTAGCCCTTTTAGTGTGCAATTCCATCTCAAATAAGCTCATTTTCTCTTCTTTTCGCCATTTCTCCATTTCTGACCGCTGTGACACAAAAGAAAGAAAAACGACCCTAATACTATACTAAACATAAATGAAATGAATAAAATACTAACTAAAAATGACTCAAAAAGTGTATATAAAATACACCTAACATGTGACTCAAAAGAAAGAAAACCGACCTAATAATATACTAAACACAAACGAAATGAGTAAAATATAATTCCATACATGACATGGGTTTCCATTGTCCGAGAGTGTGCCTCAGGATGCGGGATGAGAGGGGTGTGTGTGTGCCGCAGAACTACTGGGAAGAGGAGGAAGGGCATGGGTGGCGGGATCGGCTGACCGAGGCTCGGTATGCCGAGAGGTGGCTGCGGTATCACCCTGAGATGTGTTGTTCCGAGCCACCGTCAGTGGAACCGGGTGGGCAGTGTGTCCCAGACTGACCGTGGTGGATTCGGGTGTCGGGGACTGGGACACTAGATTATATAAATGATAAATTAGAAGGAGAGTTCAGACCATCATTTAGGAAGTCATAGGAATGCTGAGGTGGCGAGTTTAGTGAGGAAAAAGGAAATTGAGACTCATCAAATAGGATATGGCGTGAAATAATTATTTTATGGCTAGATAAGTCATAGCAGGAGTAACCACGATGATTGGTGGGGTAACCTAGAAACACACACGGAGAAGACCGGGGTTGGAGTTTGTGAGTGGTCGGATGGAGAGGATAGTAGAGATATCCAAAAATACGTAAGTGTTGGTAGGAGAGGTTCCTACAAAATAGAACTTGAGTGGGCGAACGTAGAGGTAGAGACTTGTTTGAGATTATATTGAGTAGATATGTGGCAATGGAGAGTGAGTAATGCCAGAATTGATGGGTAATTGAAGCGTGGGCAAGTAGGGCACGAATTAGGTTATTTATGGTTCAGATTTCCTGTTCGACTTTATAATTTTGGGAGGAGGTGTGAGGGCAGGAAAAATGAAAGGTAATACCGTTTTGGAACTGAGGCTAGTTTGTTGATGTAGTTTGAAATATGATAGAGATCTCCGGTGTTGTCACATCTCATTATTCGTCTTCCTGTCGTAAAATCCTTAACAGAAAAAACAAAAGGATCGACGTCAAGGGAAACATTATTATCAGTTGTGAAACATCACACATAAATTGGATTCTTAATGAATTTAGGGGCATGAATGACATTTTTTAAATTTGTGGTGGATGTGGTGGGGATAAGGATGAATGACCAAAACCACGATTATGAATGTCTTGTCCACTACCAACAATAATATTTCGATTTAAATTACTCAAATTGAAATAAGACGAGATAGTACTTTGTGATGCCGTCATGTGAGATGTAGCACATGTGCTAGAGAGGAAGAAGATTTTCAGAACTTTGCAAGTGTTGCAAGTCTTTCAAGTGTATCAAGTCTTTTTAGTATTCAATAATTGAGCCAAAGGCCTCAATTTATAGTAGTGTAAGAGTGACCTCTTCAAGTGCTCATGTAATGACCATTTAAATGTCATGTAATGACCATTCAGTCCACCAAGTAATGCAACCAAATAATGACTGATTTATGGAGGAAAAACTGACATGTTAATGCTCCAAAACGTTCCCATAATCAACCAAAATTTTGGACTTCCGTCGCTCAGACACTGCCTCGGAAGCGTCGCGGCTCAGCCATCGAGGCGCCACAACCCTGATGGTGGTGGCGCCACGACGCTCCCAGCTCCTCAGTGGTGTCGCGACCCCTTTTTCGGCTTCGCGGCCCTTTTCCAACAATCTTTTACACTATCCACCCTTCTTCCTTAATTTAAGTACGTGGAACACTCGTCATTTAGCCAACAATCGTCTATCATTCTATGTCTCAAACATTTTACTTACGTACCAATATCTCTTTCACTAATGAAATTTAAGATATTTGGCATTACGAGTGCACGTGTGTGAAAACGACATTTTCGACGTGCGGAGCCCCAATTGTTCGATTCATAAATAACGGAATAAACTTAATTTCAGGAAATTTCCAACAAAGGATGCGGCGTCTTGCGATCACGAAAGTTCATCTTAATTTCGGATAACTAAAGTTGTATCCTCTGTGTTTGAAAACCTACAAAAAGGTATAAAAGAGGAAGATGAAATTCGTTAAATCGCACGCGAATATGAAATAGCAGCGTATCAAAATTCATATTCTGAATATGAAATAGCAGCGTATCAAAATTCATATGCTGAACTTCAGAAAACAACCTTACAAATCCAGAGTTTATATGACTGTGAGTTTCGTATATGACGTAGCTCTTTGAGTCTACTTTTCAACGCCGCAAGTCATTTCTGATTTCAGTGTTCCTGCATCAAGATACAAGTCGTTTGGTGAGCTTGCACAAAGGTTAAAGCTGCAGAAACATCAGAAATCCTGATGCAACTTCAAAAAGAAGAATCAAGAGAATAACATAATGCACTCACAAGATTCATCAATAAAATTACATATTTTCCTTTTATTTTTTATTGCAGTTGATTTTTTGTTGTCAAAATAATCTGTATAAGTTTAAATAAAGTTTCTACACAATCTGTAAAACACATAGTAAAACAGACTACACAATATAAAATATTTAACAGTAAAATACTTAAAACCAGTAAACTACAGAAATTTGAAATTGAACCGAATCAGTGTTGGAAAAGTAAAAATATTCTTTCAGAGTATAATCGAGCCCACTTAGTTCAAAGTGTATCCTTAAGGAAATTATTCCCCTCACAGTACTCGAGGTTGATGGAATATCCCCTCCCAGGATAGAACGATTATCTTACTAGAATAGTAGTACTCCAAATTCAGGTAGCGGCGAACCACTCAACGACAGTTTATCACACAGAATAAAACAAGAGAAGTTTTTGGAGAGAGGTTTTATTTTGATTTTGAGTGCAAAAATATTTATTTGAATTCTGAAACAAATCAAGAATTTATAGCAGTTGGAGGTACTGATTCTGAATGTTTGCAACCATTCAGATCAGTCACCAGGTTTTTGGAGGGAAATTCGAAAATATTTGAGAAGAGAGAAACGGACCGGATCGATCACAAGTCGCGGGTCAGGGTCGATTCGTATTGGATGTTTTTGGTTATTTAATTAAATAATTAATTAGTTAAATAGATAAATAATTAATTAAATAATTAAAGAAAAGTTTGTCCAAAAAGATAATCAATCAATCGATCTTTGACAAATCCAAATCCAAATCCAAATCCGAATCTGAATCGGAATTCGAAGCCGGAGCCGAGCGAGCGAGCGACGACGGCGCGAGGGGTCCTTGCCCCCTCAACCCTTTTAGCAACTAGAGAAGGTGTAATGTAATATAATATATACACATCTCTTTTTCTCTCTCTTTCCTATGTGGGACAAATGTTTTAGCCAAAAAAAAAAAGAAATATTTTACATTCCTTACTCTTTTCATCCCATCATTTTCCATTCACCAATACCAAAACCCAACAATCCCCCACATGAATGGGGAATGACCATAATATAAAAGAATGCGCGGACAAGTGTGATATACAAGCGAGGATTGACTGCATCTGGATAAGTAGACTTCCCTTTGAACTTTCCGTAGTGAACTTATATCGGATATACTCGATCAATCGGTAGATTTGATATCTTTGAACCATCGAACTTTGTTGTATACCTAGAAAACATAAGTCACACAATCAATCCTCAACCATTTATGGTTCTCACGGTTGTGTTCGTTTCAGCCATGAACATCGCCTGGTTTCATGAGTGCATAGAGAATAGGCTTTCACTGTCATTCCCCGTTAAAACGGCTTACACTTAACTCTCACATAGGTGATTTCTAAACCCGTGGTCCTATAGCCACATTATCTGGTCATACACTGCCAGATTTAGATAATCATTAAAAATCTTAGTGCTTTATTAACTCATTAACAAGCCATAAAGTTTTATCCTTATTTCTGAACATAATGGGTTGAGTTATTTGACATTGTTGAACCGTCAGTCACAACTTTGTTTGATCTCCTTGAACCTAGTTCTTGGATCTCCAGTCTTCTAGGTAGAGTTACCGCCATGATGACTTGTCCTCGGCCTTAACCTCATTCCCATTGATGATCTACTAACTCTCTCTCTAGATAAGCCTTTTGTAAGCGGATCCGCCACGTTATCTATTGACTTTACATAGTCAATCGTGATAACGCCACTAGAGAGGAGTTGTCTAACGGTATTGTGTCTCCGTCGTATGTGATGAGATTTTCCGTTATACATTACACTCTCTGCCCTACCTATTGCTGCTTGACTGTCACAATGTATACATATATGAGCCAAGGGTTTGGGCCAGAATGGAATATCTTCTAAGAAATTCTGGAGCCATTCAGCTTCTTCCCCGGCCTTGTCTAAAGCTATAAATTCAGATTTCATTGTAGAGCGGGCGATGCATGTTTGTTTTGATGATTTCCAAGACATTGCTCTTCCACCAACGGTGAAAACATATCCACTCGTGGATTTAACTTCAGATGATCCAGTTTGCATCACTATATCCATCAAGTATTGAGGGATATTTATTATAATGCAAATCATAGTTTTGGGTGTGTTTTAAATACCCCAAGACTCGTTTCATTGCAATCTAATGAGTTTGATTAAGATTACTCGTGAACCGACTCAGCTTTCTTATAGCACATGTTATATCTGGTCGTGTACAATTCATAATATACATCAAACTTCCCAAAACTCGTGCATAGTCCAATTGTGGGTCACTTTCACCTTCATTCTTTTGAAGTTCAAAACTTACATCAATTGGAGTCTTTGCAACATTGAAGTTTAAATACTTGAACTTGTCAAGTACCTTTTCAATATAATGTGACTGTGATAATGCTAGACCTTGTGGAGTTTTATGGATCCTAATTCCTAAGATCAAATCAGCAACCCCTAAGTCTTTCATGTCAAATTTGCTAGCGAGCATACGCTTCGTAGCATTTACATCGGCAATATCTCTACTCATTATCAACATGTCATCAACATATAAACAAACAATAACTTCATGATTTGGAGTATTTTTAATGTAAACACATTTGTCACACTCATTAATATTAAATCCATTTGCCAATATTGTTTAGTCAAATTTCGCATACCATTGTTTGTGTGCTTGTTTAAGTCCATAAAGTGACTTAACAAGTTTGCATATTTTCCTTTCTTTACCAGGAACCACAAAACCCTCAGGTTGTTCCATGTAAATTTCTTCCTCCAATTCTCCATTTAAGAAAGTTGTCTTGACATCCATTTGATGGATTTCAAGACCATATACGGCCGACAATGCCATTAACACCTGAATAGATGTTATTCTTGTTACCGACGAGTATGTGTCAAAGTAATCAAGACCTTCTTTTTGTCTATAACCTTTGACCATAAGTCTTGCCTTATATTTGTCAATAGTGCCATCAACTTTCATTTTCCTTTTAAAAATCCATTTTGATCCTAAAGGTTTATTTTCAGGAGGAAGATCAACCAATTCTCATGTATGATTGTTCAAAATTGATTCAATCTCACTATTAACTGTCTCTTTCCAAAATGCTGAATCAGAAGATGACATCGCTGCTTTGAATGTTTGAAGCTCATTTTCAAGCAAGAATGTTGTCACGACCCGAACCTGGGCCCGTGACTGGTGCCTTACCCCGGGCACCCTAGTGATACAACATCAGAGTAATCAGCGGAACATAATACACATAAATGAAACAAATGAAGTACAAAACAGTAATTTGAGGAAAACTTGCCTTTCGGCATATATAAATAACAACTCTTACAAATGAACAGTTTAATCCTTTTTACAAACCACACTTGTAGCGATTACTCTCTAAGAAAAGATACGACAACAATGGCGGGACGGGGCCGCCATACCTGAATGTAAATACCTACAACGGGGACTATACAGATAAGCCTCGGAGAAGCGGAGCTTTCCCAATCTTGACTGTGACCCTAAGGCGAGGATCAACGGCGGTGTACCTTTACTGCGGCGTGAGCGGCCGAGAAGGTCGCATACTGGCAGTGCAGAGTATCGGCCCGAAAATCAGTAAATGAAATCATAGTAGTCTATATAAAGCGGGAGACATGTATGATAACCAAACTACGATTCCTGATAAATAGCGATCATATCAAGTCAGAACTCGCCTCGAAGTCATCACTCAAATACATAAATATGGGTCTCACGCCACAACATCAATCATGCGTGGAATACCTTCCATCCGGCGATCGATGATAGAAAAGCACCAAGGAACACACATGAACAATGGGTCCCACGTGCCCAAATAAAGCGATGCGGGGTAAGTCGAAGGCATAGCCGACTACTAACACCAGCGATACTAACAAGGTCGTAAATCGAATCATGATATCTGTGCACCGTCGCATGATCAAAGCCGGTCACTTCGCGCAATATCAAATGTGCGCGTCTAGCCAGAACTCCCGCGACTCCGCATAGGCCAATCTCATAGGCCGCGTGAGGTATAACCCGCATCGAGGTAGCTACTCCCCGGCATCGCCTGGACTCGCGATCCGCGTAGCGCGTAAATGCGTGACCATAAAGGCCGCCGCACTAACACGGAACTCTCGTAGCTCGCATAGGCCCCCAGGACCCGCATGAGGTATTCTCGAATCATGGTCCCAGACCGCCTGAGTCTACCCCGCATCGGAGGGCAGCTTAACCCCCGGAAACACGGTGAGTGGTATAATACCAACATAACAGTTTATCGTTTAAACATCATAAGCACAATCGAGGAAAATCCCTTTACACAAACATCACGAGAATACTAACACACGTAGCATCCTAATATGATTACTTATCAAATCAACACGAAGGTATTACAAGGCTATCACAAACCAACACAATCCACTTATACACACAAGGTACATTCTATTGTATGATTAACAAGATCGAGTATCTATTCTCAAAGTAATTCATACATTATCTTTTAAAAGATAAGTTACGTTTACAAAAGTCACACAATATCCGTAGTATATGAAAACTAGAGTGATTATCTTTTGAAGTAAAGCAAAACACTTCTCTTTGTAAAATCAAGTAACAACATTATTTCTCAAACGTCAAGTTTGCCTAATTTCAAATGTTCATTCTTACTTTAGAAAGGTTTCGTAGTTCATAGTCTTATTCATTTAAGAATATAATTCTCTTTTAAACTATCCGAGAAACATAAGCCTTATATGTGAGTAGGATATTCTTGTTTATAACAATCTTATTACAAAGACCATGATCTAGGAAATATCATTTTGTCTCATCTTAGCTTCTATGCATGGAAGTTTCTACCGGTTTTAATAATACTTAATCACAAAACATTTCCTTATTAACGCCGCAGTTGGTTTGTCGATACACATTCGATTTCCAAATCAAGAAACATTCTTAAGCCGTTATACCTAACTTCCCATAAAGCTAGTATAACTCTTATGTTTTCAAAACCAAGTATTACTTCTTCTTCAAATGATTCAAAATCTTTTGAAAAACTTCAAGTTCTTTATTAACACATAACAAGCCGCTTATAGTTCAAATCGATTACCTTTTAAAACCACAAGTATTTTCTTACCAACATAAAGTCGTTATAACCAACTTCCCATAAAGCCGTTATAACACTTTATGTTTTAAACCAATCAAATACATTTAGCACATGACGCTCACCGTACTACATAGTTCACACATATCATGCTAGAAGAGATAGGAAGAGGTTCACATACCTCGCGACGAGTATCGACTAATAGCAAAACGCCCAAGTACTTCCAACCGCTGGCCTACTCCTTAAGTCAAGTAGATCGCGCCACACGTAGTACTCAACCTATAAGGCCACAAGCGCGCTTATTAATATTTAGATCCCTACGTAGAACATTCTACGTAAAATTCGCAAAGACTCTCCCGCAACAACAGAAATCTCCTCCTCTATCTGGGCCGCTACTGCCAAGCCAACGCGGGTTATAAGTCTAAACCGGACGTGCACAATTCTACCTCACGTAAAAGCTACACAAGTCTCATCAGAATACATCCTATGTAAATACTGATTCAAGACTTTCTTCGAAAAGGTTTCTTATTATTCAGCTTAAGTCAAAAGACATCACGATAACTACGTTCGATTATATATAGTATACTTCAACTATATAATCATACAACATGTAATTTCCAATTACAATAGAGGACAAGATATTTACCTCGATAAGCCCATAATTATCCGAGTTTAAATGTCGATCCAGAGCAAGGTTTAGCTCCTACTCCGCAAGGCGCTCCAACCCGCTCCAAACAACCCTTAGAAGTTCTAACCAACTTCTACTTATTACTCCAACCAACCATGGAGATTTTCCTTGTGGTTTCGGTTTTGTGACTAAGGAAGTATAATAGTATTTCGGCTTTTCAGATAAGTATAACCTTAGAATACTACAAGGTATACTGGCTAAGGTAATTGGGCATTATAACAATACTTTTGAGAGTATTTCTACCAAGAGTGGGTATTATACGAAACAACTAGCAGTGGTACCCCACGGCTAGCACCCCAAGGAGTGGGAGAGTTTCTGCCAAGGGGCCTTTCAAAGGGGAGAGGCTCTGACGAGAGTCAACAAGAGGGGAGAGGAGGGATTTAACACTTAGAATTATTTGGAATGGATGAAGAAGTCATCCAGCGGGTATTTATAGGTCTAGCAAAGGCCAACCAACGCCAAGATCATGCCAAGTGCATAGCAAGTGTAGGGCCAAGATCTTGCCAAGTGCACCTTATCCATCTACCACAAAAATATCCTACCAACCCTTGACCAAACAAGGCCAATTCGGCCCACTTCAACCGCCCACAACGTGCTCCAACGAGAGTGCCAAGTGGCGCCTCTGTTGGTCTAAAATATTTCGCCTCTCGGAAAAATCCGTAAAAATTAAAAATGACATAGCCGGAAATTCCCTACGAAAGTCGTGGAAAACGTTTCGTCGAAAACGACTCTAACCGTGTTGTGCACAAATAAATTTCGCCAAGCCACTTTCTCAAGTTCAAATTTTCTACGCACGCCCTACGCATATACTGAAATACGGTATAACATTCTCTCCTTAGAAACATTCGTCCGAATGTTCCTTCTAAGTCTCAAAACAAACGCGGCGTCAAGATAGTCTTCACTACCATACTTACGAAACAATCTCGCCACAATGGCCACGAAACAATCACGCAAAATACTTACATCCAAGTCCACGAGGAATCACCTCTAACATCACCACAAACACCTCTCTCCGGGTCTAAAATATACTTCTCCACACTTTTTCCAAACAAAAGAAATGGTCACATCTATGCTCGCCATACATGCTCGCTTCTTCCGATACCACTTTTGTCACTTTGCCGCGAGGTTCTAGTGTCACCCGCGACCCAACAAATGGTACCGACTACGTGCGATCCCCGAGGTCGTGACACTCGAACTCTTACCACATTTGATACCGCTCGCCTCCAAAACTGGGTTATCATCTTCAACTTGGTCATCATTAGTCGAATACTGATGGATCTCCGATTTCCTTCTCGAACATAACACGAACGACTGGACGCACTGCCTCCTAAGTCGGACGGCAAATGCTAACATATAGGCAACCTGGCCTATTCTTCACATGAACTCAAAGGCCCAAAGTAACTCGGGCTAAGTTCCTCTCAGATTCCAAAACTCGCCACACCCAACCCGGTGGTATTTTCAAGACCGATCGACCACAACTCAACTCTAGCGTCGCCGATTATTCGCGACGATTTCTCCGAGCCGCCGTAACCTCTTCTAGACAAGCTTTACTCTATCCACAAATTACCGGAACAAGCTGAACCAACTATCTCAATCTCGCCAACATCGAACCAATCGACCGGCGAATCTCACATCCGCCCCTACAAGGCTTCATAAGGCGACATCCGAACACTGAAATGGTAGCTTAAACACTCCTTCAACAGGAGACAACAATTCTCGCAACTATCCCTGAAATCCAAACACTGGCCCGAGGGCGAATGTGATTCGAGACTTACTGAAGTTTCTAACCTTGCACGTAAAACCTCCGAAAAGAAAACCGCAACTGGCTCCCCTGTCTGCCATAAGGTGAAGGTAGGCACCTCGTGCCGGCTTACAACCTTTCTGATATATCATCTCGCATAAACCTCTGCCGAGTAAACGGTCTGTGCTAGGAGCCAAGGCGGTGACTCCTCGCCCGACATCGGGTCGAATCGTCCACGACCAGACGTTGGTTAACTAAACTCGCCTAACACCCTCGTGACTTATCACGCGGGACCACCACAACCGACCACCACCAACAGGCCGCGGGTTGACCCGCAACGTGGCCTCAACCCGACCCGGCAACGCGCACCATACTAGCTCCCCGAACCGGAACAATCTCACTAATCACGTTACGAAAACCTAGCGGTCTTCTTAGCTCAACTACCCTCTTTCCTTCCACACTACTCAGGGACTAATCCCACAAACATAACTCACGTGCACTATGCACTCCTATAAGTGGTCAAACATAAACAATACATCTTTTACTCGAGATGGCCTTACCTCTAAGGTCTCTACGTATAAAACTCTAAGGCTCACACCTTCTCTATCCCCCAAAATCTTACTCGGTTAACCCACCATGATTTCTAATCACAACTAACACACTGCTATCAGAACATAGCACTTAAGGTATACTCACCTTATCACATAAACAAAACTCTAGAGGGTTAAAGATATATCTATATTCATCGCTTCACTCCCTTAGTCGTTTCTAATCAAACTCGCCTGTAGGGCGCATAGCTAAGGAAGATGACAAACTACCCACCGATCCTGAAGGCTAAGTCCTCCCGCAAGGACACTCTTTCGACATCAGACCCTGACGGTCATAGGTACAACAAGTACCAACTAAAAGACGAAATTCCCTGAGATGACGCCTGCCACACTGTGAACACTGAGAAAAACTGAATCCAGATGGCTGGAACCTTCGCGGATCGTGAACCTAAGCTCGAGCTCACCAACTCCCGCATACCGAACGCCCCGAACCCCGCGGGACCTTCTCTCAGACCGTGGATGTGCAAATCTAATCTGCCGCGAGGCGATCGCCGAAAGTTACCAAAGGACCTCACGCTCGCCTCTTCTACCGCCCGTTAACCCGCCGATCTCTACACGCGTCTCGCCACGCGCAAAGCCCGCATACGTGCCATGCTCAAGCCTAATCAAGAATTACTTGCACAACCTCTTAGATAGTCATCAAGACTCGCGATACATCGGTATACTCTATACTCATCGTTCTCGCCGCGAATCGGCGTCCAAACATCGTGGCCGCAGTAGGAATCGCCGCCGTGCTAAAACTCTCTTGGCTAGTGACGCCGCAGAACTCCCGAATGAAGACTATCCTAGGTAATGATTGGCTCGTGCCTCGCCACCCTCGAACTCTACTGCAGCCTCCTCGCTTTGCCCTCCCGGGCCCGGGTTGCCTACGCGAGGCATAACGATAAGGAAATAATTTCGCGAGGTCCAACTAACAACACAAACTCTAAGGCACGATCTCGAGTGAGAAGAATAGAAACCAATCCTAAATACCCTATAGCCTCCGATTATCGGTGTGCACAACACACCGATAATCAAGACTTCATCGGATACGGTCGTAGACACATTCCGAGGATTAACTCCTATGATACCACTTTTGTCACGACCAACTCGGCCCGTGATCGTGCCTTACCCTGCACCCTAGTGATACAACATCGAGTAATCAATGAACATAATACACATAAATGAAACAAATGAAGTACAAAACAGTAATCTGATGAAATCTTGCCTTTCTTCATATATATAAATAACAACTCTTACAAATGAAAAGTTTATTCCTTTTACAAACCCCGCCACAACAGCATTTCATGCACTTAAGAAAAAGATACGACAACAACGGACAGTGGCCGCCATACCCCGAATGTAAATACCTACAACGACAGTGGACTATACTAAGATAAGCCTCCGAGAACTGAGCTTTCCAATGCCGAATCGTGACCCTAAGAGCGAGGATCAACGATCGTGTACCTTTACTCATGCAGATTTAACGCAGCTTCGGGCGAGGTCGCATAACAGTAAAGTATGAGAAATCAAAATATCAGAATGAAATCATAGTAGTCTATATAAAGCGAGACATGTATGATAACCAAACTACGCTCACAATAAATAAGCGAATATATCAAGTCGTGACTCACGCCAAGTCATCACTCAAATACATAAATATGGGTCTCACGCCACAACATCAATCATGCCCGTGGAATACCTTCCTCACCGGCGATCGATGATAGAAAAGCACCAAGGAACACACATGAACAACAGTCCCACTGTGCCCAAATAAATAAAGACAGTGGTAAAGACGAAGGCATAGCCGACTACTAACACCTACAAGATTAACAAGGTCGTCAAATCGAATCATGATATCTGTCTGCATCACATGATCAAAGCCGGTCACTCGCTCGCAATATCAAATGTGCGCGTCTAGCCCCGAACTCCCGCAGCCCGCATAGGCCAATCTCATAGGCCCGCATGAGGTATAACCCCGCATCGAGGGTAGCTACTCCCGATCGCCCCGACTCGCAATCGCATGGCCACATAGACCGCATGACCATAAAGGCCGCACACTAACTCGAACTCGTAGCTCGCATAGGCCCCTCGGACCCGCATGAGGTATTCTCGAATCACGGTCCTGCATCACCGAGTCTACCCCGCATCGGAGGCGCCTTAACCCCGGAAACACGGTGAGTGGTATAATACCAACATAATGCTTTATCGCTTAAACATCATAAGCACAATCGAGGAAAATCCCTTTACACAAACATCACGAATCACTAACACACGTAGCGTCCTAATATGATTACTTATCAAATCAACACGAAGGTATTACAAGGCTATCACAAACCAACACAATCCAGCTTATACACACAAGGTACATTCTATTGTATGATTAACAAGATCGAGTATCTATTCTCAAAGTACTTCATACATTATCTTTTAAAAGATACGTTACGTTTACAAAAGTCACACAATACCCGTAGTATATGAAAACTAGAGTGATTATCTTTTGAAGTAAAGCAAAACACTTCTCTTTGTAAAATCAAGTAACAACATTATTTCTCAAACGTCCAAGTTTGCCTAATTTCAAATGTTCACGTTTCTTACTTTAGAAAGGTTTCGTAGTTCATAGTCTTATTCATTTAAGAATATAATTCTCTTTTAAACTATCTGAGAAACATAAGCCTTATATGTGAGTAGGATATTCTTGTTTATAACAATCTTATTACAAAGACCATGATCTAGGAAATATCATTTTGTCTCATCTTAGCTTCATGCGGATGGAAGTTTCTACCGGTTTTAATAATACTTAATCACAAACATTTCCTTTTATTAACGCCGCAGTTGGTTTGTCGATACACATTCTCGATTTCAAATCAAGAAACATTCTTAAGCCGTTATACCTAACTTCCCATAAAGCTAGTATAACTCTTATGTTTTCAAAACCAAGTATTACTTCTTCTTTCAAATGATTCAAAAATCTTTTGAAAAACTTCAAGTTCTTTATTAACACATAACAAGCCGCTTATAGTTCAAATCGCTTACCTTTTAAAACCACAAGTATTTTCTTACCAACATAAAGTCGTTATAACCAACTTCCCATAAAGCCGTTATAACACTTTATGTTTTAAACCAATCAAATACATTTAGCACACGTGACGCTCACCGCACTACATAGTTCACACATATCATGCTGAAGAGATAGGAAGAGGTTCACATACCTCGCGACGAGTATCGACTAATAGCAAAACGCTCCAAGTACTTCCAACCGCCGGCTACTCCTTAAGTCAAGTAGATCGCGCCACACGTAGTACTCAACCTATAAGGCCACAAGCGCGCTTATTAATATTTAGATCCCTACGTAGAACATTCTACGTAAAATTCAAAGACTCTCCCGCAACATGACAGAAATCTCCTCCTCTATCTGGGGCCGCTACCAAGCCAACCAGGGGTTATAAGTCTAAACCGACGTGCACAATTCTACCTCACGTAAAAGCTACACAAGTCTCATCTGAATACACCCATGTAAATACAGTTCAGTACTCTTCTTTCGAAAAGGTTTCTTATTATTCAGGCTTAAGTCAAAAGACATTGCCGAAAACTACGTTCAGTTCTATATATAGTATACTTAAACTATATAATCATACAACATGTAATTTCCAATTACAATAGATGGACAAGATATTTACCTCGATAAGCCAATAATTATCCGAGTTTAAATGTCGATCCAGAGCAAGGTTTAGCTCCTACTCCGCGCGCTCAACCCGCTCCAAACAACCCTTAGAAGTTCTAACCAACTTCTACTTATTACTCCAACCAACCATGGAGATTTTCCTTGGGTTTCGGTTTTGTGACTAAGGGAAGTATAATAGTATTTACGGGCTTTTCAGATAAGTATAACCTTAGAATACTACAAGGTATACTGGCTAAGGTAATTTGGGCATTATAACAATACTTTTGAGAGTATTTCTACCAAGAGTGGTATTATACTAAAACAACTAGGCTAGTGGGTACCACTACTAGCACCCCAAGGAGGGGAGAGCTCTCGCTGGGCCTTTCAAAGGGGAGAGGGCTCGACGAGAGTCAACAAGAGGGGAGAGGGAGGGATTTAACACTTAGAATTATTTGGAATGGATGAAGAAGTCATCCAAAGGGGGGTATTTATAGGTCTAGCAAAGGCCAACCAATGGCCAAGATCATGCCAAGTGCATAGCAAGTGTAGGGCCAAGATCTTGCCAAGTGCACCTTATCCATCTACCACAAAAATATCCTACCAACCCTTGACCAAACAAGGCCAATTCGTCCACTTTGAACCGCCCACAACGTGCTCCAATGAGAGGGTGCCAAGTGGCGCCCTCTTTTTGGTCTAAAATATTTCGTCTCTCGAAAAAATCCGCAAAAATTAAAAATGACATAGCCGGAAATTCCCCTACGAAAGCTGTGAAAACGTTTCGTCGAAAAACGACTCTAACCGGGTGTTGTGCACAAATAAATTTCGGCCAAGCCACTTTCTCAAGTTCAAATTTTCTACGTACGTCCTTACGTACATACTCTGGAAATACGGGGTATAACAAATGTCACAAAATCTGGTCCAAAGAAAGTAGATGTCATTTGACGTTTGCTACGCCTTGGATCCTCTTTATTTGGTATACTTTCCTTTGGTTCTTCCCGCGGTCGTTTAGATTTTTCACTTGACGACTCACATTCAGTTTTATACGGATAAATGTTTTCAAATAATTCAGCATTATCTGATTCAATTACCGTATTAACATGAATTCGGGATTGTCCGATTTATGAACCAAAAACGACAAGCTTTGCTGTTTGTAGCGTAGCCAATAAAAACACAATCCACATTTTTTGGTCCGATTTTTACCCTTTTGGGTAAAGGAACTTGGACCTTTGCTAAACACCCCTACACTTTGAAATATTTCAAGTTGACTTCCTTTCCATAGTTCATATGGAAAAGATTGTGTTTTGTTGTGGGCACCCTGTTGAGTATTCAGTTAGCTGTAAGAATAGCTTCCCCCCACAAGCTCTGCGGTAAACCGAAACTTATTAGTAAGACATTCATTATTTCCTTTAATGTTCGGTTTTTCCTTTCCGCAATTCCATTTTATTGTGGTGTGTAAGGGGCAGTAGTTTGATGAATAATTCCATATTATAAGCATATCTCTGCAAAAGGAGATTCGTATTCTCCACCCGTATCACTTCTAATCATTTTTATTTTTTTATTCAATTGATTTTCCACTTCGTTCTTATATTGCTTAAATGCATCAATTGCTTCATCTTTACTATTAAACAAATACACATAACAATATCGAGTGCAATCGTCAATAAAGGTTATAAAATACTTTTTTCCACTGCGAGATGGTATTGACTTCATATCGCATATATCTGTGTGGATTAAGTCTAAATGATTTGAACTCCTATCAGTAGACTTATATGGATGTTTAACAAACTTAGATTCAACACAGATTTCACATTTTGATTTATTACACTCGAATTTAGGCAATACTTCTAAATTAATCAATTTCCGCAAGGTTTTGTAGTTGACATGTCCTAAACGAACATGCCATAAATCATTTGACTCCAATAAGTAAGACGAAGCTGAATTCTTATTAATACTGTCAACAACCATTACATTGAGTTTGAAAAGGCCCTCGGTGAGGTAGCCCTTTTCTATGAATATAACATTCTTACTTATTACAATTTTCTCACTAACCAGCACGCATTTAAACCCGTTTTTGTCGAGTAGTGCGGCTGAAACTAAATTCTTCCTAATTGTTGGAACATGCAGAACATTGTTGAGAGTCAGCACCTTGCCGGAAGTCATTTTCAGAAGTATCTTCCCATATCCTTCATTCTCGTCACAAAGATTTCCCATAAACGCTTTTATTCGTCCCGCGAGCATAGGTTGCAAATGCTTCTTTACAACAAGAAACACGTCGAGTGACACCGTAATCCGCCACCACTCCATTGGGTTTCCAACCAAATTGCACTCCGATGGCATTGCACATCCATATCATCATTCATTTCCACCATACTGTCTTGTCCTTTTCCCTTGTCCTTTTTTGGGAGACGACAATCTGGGGCTTTGTGTCCAACTTTCCCACAATTATAGCAGTTGCCCTTGAAATTTTTCTTGTTATGATCCTTCTCCTTTCCAGAAGGCCTCTTCCTTTTCTTGTTCTTTTTCGGAGCAGCATCTTCAACGACATTTGCCCCTTCAATCGGTGAACTCTTACGGTACCTCTTCTCAGCGGTTTTGATATCTTTCTCGATCTTGAGACGAATCACAAGATCCTACAACTTCATTTCTTTTCTCTTATGCTTAAGATAATTCTTGAAATCTTTCCATGAGGGCGGAAACATCTCAATCATTGCAGTCACTTGGAACACTTCATTCACTACCATACCTTCAGCAATAAGGTCATGGAAGATAAGTTAAAGCTCTTGAACTTGGGTTTCAACGATTTTTCCATCCACCATTTTGTAGTCTAGGAATTTGGCAACCACAAACTTCTTCAAGCAAGCATCTTCAGTTTTGTATTTCTTTTCAAGTGCACTCCATAGTTCTTTGTAGGTCTCTACTGCACTGTAGACGTTGTACAAGTCACTTCTAAGGCACTCAAAATGTAGCCTTTGCACAAGAAATCAGTCTGTTTCCAAGCCTCAGTAACCATGAACTTTTGGTTGTCAGGCATGTCGGCATCAGGCACGGGAGGGTCCTCACTGGTGAACTTTTGCATACCAATGGTGGTAAGCCAAAAGAACATTCTTTGTTGCCATCCTTTAAAGTTGGCACCAGTGAACTTCGCATGTTTCTCAGCCGGTGGCACAGCGGTAAAGGTTGTAGGAGTAACCGCTGGTGCAACATTCGCATAGGGAGTTCCAATCTCAATTGCCATTATTTGTTTGTCACTGTCAAATCGACAAACTGTTTTAGTTAATAAAACCAGAATAGCAATTAAATCACAAACTTAAACGATAAAAATTTTATTTCTTCAAATCGCAGTATAATTATGAACTTTGGTATTCCAACGAAGTATTATATCTTCGAGTCAGAATACTAATATTCATATGGAGTAGAAAACTACACAAGTTTTAATCTCCTTAAACAAAATACAAATTATAATATTATAGATAATTTCCTTAAGATTGTTGTCAAAATAATCTGTATAAGTTTAAATAAAGTTTCTACACAATCTGTAAAACAATTAGTAAAACAGATTACACAGTATAAAATACTTAAAACCAGTAAACTACAGAAACTGGAAATTGAACCGAATCAGTGTTAGAAGAGTAAAAATATTTTTTCAGAATATAATTGAGCCCACTTAGTTCAAGTGTATCCTTAAAGAAAATTATTCCCCTCACAATACTCGAGGTTGATGGAATATCCCCTCCCATGATAGAACGATTATCTTACCAGAATAGTAGTACTCCAAATTCAGGTAGCGGTGAACCACTCAACGGCAGTTTATCACACAGAATAAAACAAGAGAATTTTTTGGAGAGAAAGGTTTTATTTTGATTTTGTGCGCAGAAAAATTTATTTGAATTCTGGAACAAATCAAGAATTTATAGCAGTTGGAGGTACTGATTCTGAATGTTTGCAACCATTCAGATCAGTCACCAGGTTTTTGGAGGAAAATTTGGAAATATCTGAGAAGAGGGAAACAGACCGGGTTGGTCACAAGTCGCGGGTCAGGGTCGATCCGTATTGGATGTTTTTGGTTATTTAACTAAATAATTAATTAATTAAATAGATAATTAATTAATTAAATAATTAAAGAAAAGTTTATCCAAAAAGATAATCAATCTTTGACGAAGCCGAGCAAGCGACGACTACGACGCAAGAGGTTCTTGCCCCCTCAACCCTTTTAACAACTAAAGAAGGTGTAATGTAATATATACACATCTCTTTTCCTCTCTTTTTTCTATGTGGGACAAATGTTTTAGCCAAAACAAAATAAACCTTTTACATTCCCTTCACTTTTCATCCCATCATTTTTCATTCACCAATATCAAAATCCAACATTTTCGGCACTTAGAAAATTTGTTGCGAACAATGATATATTTATATAAATCGAAGGAAGAAAAAATAAAGAGAAAATCAAAGCAATGGTGCTGGAAAATTCTGGTGAAATATATAATTGCACAAAAAAGGACCACGTCTAGTTTTGATTAAGACCTATAACGTGATATTCACAACGTAATTATAAAGCCTAACACATCACACAGTCTTTAAGAACGTGTCCAAATCCGTTAACACACAGTTGAGGAAATGCATGGATAATAATAAACCAAAACCAAAACCAAAACCAGACATTTAATAATTGCAATGTCAACACTTTTGTGACATTTATCAGAAATTCAGCCAATTAATTCCTCTTTGTTTGTCTAATAAAAGGATGGACACACGCAACAAAAAAAAGTAGGGACAAATAAACTTTGTAGCTAAAAAGAAAAATTCGTAGCTAGTCTTATTTTGATATGAATAAGTAATGAACACAAAAAATTATGTAAGCTACGAGTAATTTTACGACGAATTAGCGCATACTTCATAGCTAATTTCCATTTTTTTTTGTAGTGGCTTGTTATTTGTTTTGCATTTATATTATGTAAATCATGAAAGATGAAATGCTTCTTACTTCAATTTTTTTATTCACAAAAATTGAATTCTAAATATTTGATTAAAGATGAAAATAGCATATTCATTTTACCATAATCATTGCTGATAAGATGCACTCCCTCCAATTTGTGTATTTTTTCTACATTTCGTTTGAATCATATTTAATAGTCTTACATTTTTCTTAGACATCCTACTTAGTTATAATTCTATTAATAATTGAGTATAAGAAGAAATCCGAGAGAAAGTAATATATAATGAATTACAACAATTTGGCTTAAATTTATGTGTTCGATAGGTATTACCATTAAATGATAAATTGAGGAAGTCGTCTATGTATCCTTCCTTCTTATTTTTAAAATGTGTCCATTTGTACCGCTAAAAGCGTCTTGTAAATATTCCATTTGTTTTATTTTACTTGTTAGGTATTCCTTTTGCATCGCTTTGAAGCCGCCGTTCAAGGGTGTTGGGGTCCCGTGGATTACACTATGGATTAATTAAAATTAAACAACAAAACAGATAAAAGCAGTACGCTGAAACAGTATCGAATGTCAGGAGAAATGTCGTCTGACACAAGTGGCGACACTAAGATAAAATTTAAGAAAACCCTTTGAAAGAGTTTAAAATGCAGCGGAATAAATTAAAGAACACAAAGGTTTAATTTTCATAGGTTATATATTAATATAACTCATGATGGTCAATGACCAAATGTATTGTATATATATAATTGATATATTCCTTCTTTACAATTTTACAAGAAGATACAAAAGAAATAAAAAGGTTAAGTCGCAGATGACTTATGCCTGAAAAATTTATCTGAAATAGAAGTGATCAACACCTCATTACAATTGCTTTAATGAAAGAACAAATCTAGAATCTAAACAACACTTGTAATGTCGTACAGAATGTCGTCACAAATACAGGCAACACTTGTTGATCCAGTTTTCAATCTTAAAATATGGAGAGCTCTCTCGATCTTTTCTCTTGTGATTTTCTGGATATTGAATCCTTGAAGTGACCTCTCTATTTATAGTAGAGATTTCCCTTAAAAGACTCATCGATCAGTTGTGTAGGTTGAGCAGAATGTGGAGCACGTGGGTAGTAGCTTGAGGCTGAAAAATCTCCAACAGTGTGGACTGTTTCTTCCACGTCTTGCTCCTCAAGTTATGCAACTTCTTGGACTTGGTCTTCATCGATCATTATCTGCTTGAAGACTCCTTGCTAATTCAATTTTCCCGTTTTTAAAAGAAAACACAGCCATCAAAATCGCGTGAAGATAGGCAAAATTGTTGCGTATCGCCGACGAATGTCAAGACATTTGTGCCGACATTTTCTGTTTTGTACTTAGTACGAAAAATGATATGTTAGGGAAAATGTCATGACACAGAACCTAACATTAACATTCTCCCCCTTTTTGTCTTTCTTCACAAAACCTAATAGAGAAAGTACACGTGATCTACAACAGCAGCACTATCCACACGACTGCTCCCCCTCAACCTGTGATGGTATATCAAAACAAGGCACATACCATATATATATATATATATATATATATATATATATATATAGGATTAGAAACAACTATTTAGAAAAGAATAAACATCCATGGCTTTACATTAAGACTGTTAAACCATTTTTACAACCCAAAAATATAATCAACCATTGTCTTTAAGTCTCCAAATGCTAAACAATTCGGCTTTAGCACATAATTAGTAACAACAAAAAAACTTCATTGAGCAGCATCTCAACAACAGCTCAGTAATACATCATCATCAGTCTCTCTGGAGGTTGATCAAGTAGTAGATTCCAACATCTTTCTACTTGAGTCGACACACCTTAATGCATATCTTCCCCTGCACCAGTACCAGGGCTACGAGCAGCTGCAGCTAGCTTGTCTCAGCTTCCTCTTTCTCCTCTGTCTCCCCCTGCTTGGCAGCATCAGTCTCCCCCTGTATCTCAAAATACTCTCCCCTTTTTTGGGAAGAAAGCAATGACATAAAATGATCCTTGGCTTGAATCAGAGCCAGCCTCACATTATCAATATCAAACAGTTGTTCATTGATTTTCGCAATTTGTCTCACAATCCAATCAGATGTCATCAGAGATTGTTCTGAATTAGTGTTGTAAAAAATGTTGGAAATATTTTTGTCAACATTTTCTCTGCTACTGCTTACCAGTTTTCAAGGGAGGTCAATTATTCTGATCGTGCTTTTCATGACTGTTTTATTCACAATGTACACCTCAAGTTCTTTTCTAATCATATTTTTCCTTGGTGGTTTGAACCTTTGAGATGTAAGCACTTTAAAGATCAAAGAGGGGAAAGGTAAGATTTGGTTTGAGTGTTTTTCAGCTAAGTTTACAATCTGTTGGAAGATTGTCTTTCCTAGATTGACTCGAAGACCTTTACCTAACTTAAAGAGAAGAATTGCTTGCTCTATGGTTACGATTGACTCATTCATTGAAGGAAGCCAATTATATATAACAATTTTGTGTAAGATAGCAAACAATGCGGTAAGCTTTGACGCTGGACACCTTGAGACCCATTTTGTAAACACACCTCCAGTGATATAACATATCACTTCATCCATGTCATTTATAACATCTCTCTTCTTTCTCCTTTAATTCATCACCCAGACCCATACATTGGTTTATTGTGGCAGGTGTGAAGTCATAAAATTTGTTATAGAGATAAATTTTGCCAAATTTCTTCGACTTGTTTTTCTCCATTTTAGTTTCTAGGTTCGCATAGAATAACCTCACAGTATCTTCAGCATATGGACATTTGTTATTCACAAAACCTAGTAGATTTCTTTCGGTGAAGAAATCCATCAGGCCATATTCATTACAAGAAGCAATGTCCATCACTTTTTCAGTTTTTATTATTCTATTATTGTACCACGACCAATGTGTACATTTTTCCTTTGTTAGAAATTTATCTGAGTAAGGATTTACCTCATTCTCCGATTCAGCTGATTTTGCTCGATGAGATTGGAGAAGACACAAGGCGTGATGTTACAGGAGATGTTGTGACATTTTCTGCAGCATTTGGTATTTCTACAGAGGATTCTTCAATCACTGACTTTTTCACTTCATTTCTGGACCGAAACCTCTTCAGTGGTGTATCATCTGGAATTTTCCTTTCTTCACTTGAGTTCATAGTGTTAGGAACAAAAAGGTTGGAGTATGATGGTGGTCGGGCTTCTTCAGCCGCTCGATCGATGGTGTTCTCTCAGCATCATCATTGCTGGTCCAACAAGTTGAATCGCTTCCACTCACCGCCAAACTTCGTGGCGATGGGATCGACAGAGGGAATGAAATCGCCCTTTGGTCGTTTTGTTGCTGGTTCATCCCTGCCGAATTCCTTCTCAAACTGTCGATTAGACCTTCTTGTGGGAAATTTTGAAGTCACTTCCCTCTTCGGTAACTCAGTGACATCTGGAGTATTTTTCAGATCAAAAGGGTTGTTGGTGTCTCCTGGGTATGCAGTGTTGAGTGGTTCTTGAAAATCACTCAACACAATGCTTTGCTCATAGGAGGGCTTGTGCTCATGGGTGTGCTTTCAGAAATGTTGGGTGACATTTTGGTAGACATAGGTGATATATCCATGGGTGATAAATGTGAAAAAGATGAAAGAGGATTTTGGTTAGGGTTTTGATAATTTGGGAAGGTGGAGTGTATTGAGTGCTTTGAGATGTATCGGTTGATTCCATCGGTTTCTTATAAAAATCGAGATGGTGGCTTCCCCCTAATTGTTTTTTTTCCCGACGGAAAAAACTTGGACTAGAAATAATAACAAATGAAGATACTTTTATACACTTGGCAAAATAATTCTGTTCCCTGAATTTAGGAATTTGAATTCTATTTAAATACTTGTTCCTAATTTTTAGAGATAAAATGATAGACATATTGATTTTACACTTATCAACAAAAGCATTTTAAAAAAAACAAAACAAAAACGACACATTACAGGGAAAAAATAACTGAATTTTCAAAAATCAGTTACATACTGCATCCCAAAAATATCATAATCTGAGAATGTCATCAGTAATGTTGGCAACATTTTGGACAACACATGTATCATTATTTCTTAAGAACACATTTCTATCGGCAACAAATCAAGACACGTTTTTATACGTGATTTTGTGAGTTTAATATTCAGACCAATGTAACATTTTCCCATTGACTCCTAAATCTAATCACAACAATACATACAAAATAATTTTCGTGTAAAAAATACAAAAATACTTATTTAGTATTCTCATAAAGTCTTTTGATTAAACACTTTGATACTCCTATAGAATAGGAACGGTATCAACTCTCAAGGGCTTTGCCCAAAGTTTATTTTTCTCAGTTGTCGAGACTTGAACAAAGGCTTTGCCTTATTTTTGATACTCCCTTTTTATGATAATATCATCGCAGAGAACGATATCAAATTAAAACCATGTTCTTACTTAAAAATATGCCTGTGTGAATGATAGGCGTATTTTATATATACTTTTTGAGTCATTTTTAGTTAGTATTTTACTTATTTTGTTGATGTGTAGTACAATATTAGGGTCGTTTTCCTTTCTTTTGTGTCACAACGGTAAAAAATGGAGAAATGACAAAAAGAAGATGAAATGAGCATAAATGAGATGGAATTGCATACAAAAGGGTCAAGAAATGAAGTCTAACAAGTTCCGGGAAGTATAGAGGAGATCACACGAAGTCCGGACGAAAAAAGGACGAAAAAACAAAAAAATGCCAAATTCACGCCTCCGGCGCCGCGGCGCCCAATGTTCTACTGAGTCCGAAAGTTGCAGATTTTTCAGCGCCGTGGCGCCCAATCTCAGGGCCACGGAGCCAACACGGTATTTTTGACGTTTTGGGCCGAATTTGACACGTTTTCAGAGTCCAAAAGGGATAACTTTTCCTACCTACAAAACCTATATAATCCCTAAAACCCTGCTCATTATCAATTCCATCCATTGTACATACAACACAACTCTAGGAGGCGAAGATTTGAGACCTAGTTCAAGTATTTTCTTTTCTTTTTCTTTTCTTTGTTTTATTTCAGTTCATGTATGAAGATTGTATTAGTTCTTAGCGTGAATATGACTAGGGGCTAATTACTTTATTAGGGATTTTCTTGTGATTCTCTTGAAACTCTTATTCGTGAATTAATACTTTAGTTGAATTTCTTCTTCACTTGTTAAAGATCTATTCAATATTTGGTTTGAATGCTTGATAGTTAATTAGCTACTAATTATCATCACATATATGATTTCGAATCGAAATCCGAAAGGAGAGATTCTGAATATGCTATAGTTGAATAAACATAGGTTAAAATCGTGGACGAAAGTACCCCGATACTTGTGTAGTTTAATAGGTTATTGTTCTTAATCCTCCTTTGTGTTAAATCCTATCATCGAAAGATAGAAGGGTTCTGCATCGGGGTTGAGTGATTATATTACCTTAACATGAGTATAAGACGGTCTAGTTAACCTGTTATCTTAACGTAGAAGAAGAAGTCAGTCTAATTGTATTAAAGATTGAATAGAATGGATAGTTGATGATCTTGGAAGCCCTAATGCTCCATCATAACTGATTTAATTCAAAGTATTTTCTTAATTAGTTTATTTCCTGCATTATCTTTAATTCTTAGTTATAATTCTCAACAAGTTAACGTTAACCAAATAGAAACTAAAGGATAGATAATCGGTACTTGAAAACCAGTCTCTGAGGACGATATTCGGTCTTACCTAGACTATATTACTTGTCACGATACGTGCACTTGCGTTAAGCGTGTGTATAAATCGCACATCAGTGAACAAAAATCAGCCATTACAAAATACTGAAAATCAGATTGTGATATTACATGGGTAAATGTCACCTGAAATGTTAGTGACATTTCGCATTTACATTCGCCAACAAAGATCTTAATTCAGACAAAACAGAGACCAAGAGAGCTTTTCAAGTTGGAAAATCTCTCATGATCTAAAGATTTTGTAAAAATATCAGCTAGTTGATGAAGTGTGTCAACATAATCAATTCGCACTAGCTGTTTTTCAACCAAATCTCTTAGAAAATGATGCCTAATATCTATATGTTTTGTACGAGAGTGCTGAACTGAATTTTTTGAAATGTTAATGGCATTCATATTATCACAATACAAAACTAAGACATTATTTGAAAACTCATAGTCGTATAACATGTGTCTTAACCATATTAATTTAGAACAACAACTCCCAGCTGCTACATATTCAGATTCAGCAGTTGAGGGTGAAACACAGTTTTGTTTGCGACTATACCAAGAAACCAAATTATTGTCAAGGTAAAAACATCTTCCACTAGTACTCTTTCTGTCCTCTACATCACCAGCACAATCCGAGTCACTATATCCTATTAGATTAGGATTAGTGTCTTTGGAATACAAAATTCCCAACTCACATGTGCCGGCGGCATATCTGATGACACGTTTACGACATTTAAGTGGGAGATTTTGGGACAGGCTTGGAATCGAGCACACACACACACGCTAAACATTAGATCAGGACGACTCGCGGTGAGATACAAGAGACTATCTATCATTGAACGATATAAAGTTGGGTCGACATTTTCCCTAACATCATCTTTGCATATAGTCTATGTTGATCCCATTGGAGTCTTCATATGTTTAGCATTCTCCAATCCAAAATTCTTGACCAAATTCTTGGCATACTTGCTTTGGGAGATGATGATTCCTTCCTCATTTTGCTTTATCTGCAAGCCTAAGAAAAAAGTTAGTTCCCCTATCATGCTCATCTCAAATGTTGAGGATATAGCTTCGACAAAAGTCTTAAGGTGGAACTATGAGGTCAAACAAAAAACTATGTCATCTACATAGATTTGAGCAATGATCATATCTACTCCATGGTGTTTAATAAACAATGTACAATCAGCTACACCACGTTTGAAACCAAATTCAAGAAGAAACTGAGTTAAATGACCATACCATGCACGTGGAGCTTGTTTTAATCCATACAAGGCCTTTTTCAGCTTGTATACACATTGTGGATGGTGGGGATCTTCGAATCCTTTAGGTTGTTCAACATAAACTTCCTTATCAATATATTCATTCAAGAAAGCACCTTTTACATCCATTTGATGGAGAGTGATCTTCAAACAACAAGCTATGGCAAGCAACAATCTAATTGACTCAATTCTAGCAACTGGGGCGAATGTTTCCTCATAGTCAATCTCTTCCACTTGAGAGTATCCTTGAGCAACTAATCTAGCCTTATTTCTCACAACAGTTCCAGATTCATCAGATTTGTTTTTAAAGATCCATTTAGTTCCAATAACATTAGTATCGTTGGGGCGAGGAACTAAATCTCAAACTTCATTTCTAGTGAATTGTTCTAATTCTTCTTGCATAGCTTGTATCCACCAACTATCCTTTAGTGCTTCATTGACATTCTTAGGTTCCAAAGTAGATATATAACAAGAAAGACTTACCTTAGGATATATGGTAGACATACACACATATATCTCACCATGTCTCGGTAATTCAGTGGTTCTTTCTTTCTTGTTCTCATTCCTTCATGCACTTCTCCTATTACTTGGCCAGTGGGATAGTTCTTTCTAATCCTGGATGAGGGATCCCGACGTACTGGGTCGTGAATTTCAGCCTCTGTTTCCTCATCCGAAACTTCAGTGTTCACTGGTTCTGCTTCAGGTGTTGCTGCAGATGTTGTGACATTTGGGGCAACATCTGAATTTCCTGCATCCTGCGCTTCTTCTACAGTAATTATAACATTGTTATCATAATTGTTTCCTGTAAGATCAGCATAATCATAAAAAACAATGTTAACAGACTCTTGTATTATTTTGGTTCGAAGATTATACACCCGATAAGCATGGCTATTTTGGGAATAGCCTACAAAAATTCTCTTATCACTTTTGGAATCAAACTTAGCTAGGTGATCTCGATCATTCAAGATGTAGCACACACACCAAAAAATGTGAAAATAACGCACAGTGGGATTTTTTCCATTAAGTATCTCATAGGGTGTCATTTTAGTTCTCGACCTAAGATAGACTCTATTGGTGATATGACTTGCGGTATTTAGAGCTTCTGTCCAAAAACGTTTAGACAACTTCTTAGAACTCAGCATTACTCTAGCCATTTCTTGTAAAGTCGTATTCTTCCTCTCTGCTACTCTATTTTGTTGTGGGGTTATGAGAGCAGAAAACTCATGAAAAATTTCCCCTTTCTCACAAAATGTAGAGAACTGATTATTCTCAAACTCTTTTTCATGGTCGAATCTAATCCGAAAAATAGAGGAATGATATGGATTTCTTATTCTAGAGTGTAATACTTTGAACATGCCAAACGTTTGAGACTTTTCCTTCAAAAAAAAATATCCAAGAATACCTGGAAAAGTTATCCACAATCACATAAGAATACCGCATACATCCTAGGCTGTCCACCTCAATTAGACCCATTAGATCCATGTGTAAAAGTTGAAAACAGTGAGACGTGCCTGAATGTTGTCTGTCATTTTGGACAACATTATGGTCGACACGGGTTTGCTTACCTTTGAGACAGTCTTCACAAACCATTGTTTTATCTTTATGACTGATTTTAGGGATTCCTCGTATAGCCTCATAAGAGATTAATCTCTCAAGATTACGATAATTAACATGCCCTAATTTTTTATGCCACAAGGTCGTGTCATTCATCCTAACATTATTGCAAATTTCTTGTTCTCCAACAAGATATCAATTATCGCCTGTTATTGTACCTGACATTACACATTGGTTAGAATCATTTGTAATTGTACAAGCATACTTATTGAATTTTACCTCTGGATCGTCATCACACAATTGACTTATGCTAACAAGGTTAGCCATTAAACCATCGATGTGCAAGACATTCTTCAAGGCCAAAATTCTTGGAACATTCAAAGTTCCTCTGCCAATGATTTTGCTTTTGCCACCTCCTCCATAAGTAACATTACCTCCATTTTGCGTTTCGTAGTCTTTTAGACACTCTTTTGTCCCCGTCATATGTCGAGAACATCCACTATCGAAGTACCACGAACCTGAAATGTTAGTCCTTAAAGTAGTTAAAGCAACATTACATCGCACATTCATTCTGGGCCTCCAAATTTTCTTTACCTTTTTACGGTTTCTCGATTCTAGAATGTCGCATCGAGTCTTTATTCGAATGTCGACAGATTCTCGATTTACATTCTGCTCCTGGACTTGTGCAATTTAAAGCAGTAAGGTTTTAAATGGTCAGTCTTCTTACAGTGATGACACACGTAGTCCCTTTCTCTTATGAAGCCCAATGTCTCGTTTTTGTCAAACAAGTTGGGGCATATCGCATTGAGGGAGTTCTTGTAGCCCAAACTTGCATGTTGTGGTTGACTAGCACTTAGTATCTCATCTAATTTTGAAGTACCGGTGTTGAGCTTTTGATGCGCGTAATATGCACACACTTTTAAACGCAAGTGCACGTTATCGTATCAAGTAGTATAGTCTTAGATAAGACCGAATATCGTCCTCTAGGATTAGGGTCCAAGTACCAGTTATCTATTTTTTTGTATCTATTTGGTGAATTAATAATTGATTGGGTTGTTTATAACTAAGAATTATTAAAGATAAGTAAATATAAAGAATTACTTCAGATGTGATGAGAGTAGGGCTTCTATGTATCCTTACTATCCGCTTATGTTACTTGTTAATGCATTACTTATGGTGTTCTTCTTTTGGAGAAAGCAGGTTTACGAAATCGTTTTATACTCCCGTTAGGGTTATATAAACACTCAACCCCAGTATTGTTCCTTACCTAACTTTCACGATAAGGGTAACTCTATGAGGATTAAGCACAAAACCTAGTTGACCGCCACGCACAATGCGCAAAATTAGGGTTGTTAAGCCTCTCATCAACGCTTACAAATCTAATTGAGGTATTTTCATCCCCAATTCAAGACCGTACCCAACTTACAAAGATATTCACAATCCTCCTTTTCGTAACTGATTAGAAATCATATAGTGATAACTAGTTGTCAATTAGCTACCAAGAATTCAACTCAATTATGGATAGATCTCAATAAGAATAATAACCATAAGCATGCATTACTTTATAACATAAGGTTCAAGAATTCAACATAGAAAGTCTTATAAGAGAATTAGTTCCTAGCCATGAATATGACAAGAACTAATTCAAAGTTCATCATGCAAAACCGAAATAAATAAAGGAAAGGAAAAGAAATTACTAAGCTAATGGTATCCAAACTCCAAGTCAAGAATCTTGAGTTGTGCAAGAAAGGGGAACCTCAAAACCGCCTAGGGTTCTCCTTATATAGTTTTAAAACGCCTCCTTCTTTTCCTTCCAGTTCGCCCAAAAATCCGCAAAAGACCTAATTTTTCCGCGCGGCCATGTTCGCTGGGCCAAGCGCGCTAAAGTTCTGCAATACTGAGTGTTTTGGCGCCGCGCTCGATATTCGCTGCTCGAGGCCAGCGCTGCAACTCCTGTGGCTTTGATGTTTAAGCGCCGCGCTCGTGATTCGCTGTTCGGTAGGCGCGCCGAAGCCTTCGCTTTGAATAGTGGGCGCCGCGATTTCGCGCCGCGCTCGATCTTCGCACCTTCTTCGAATGATAGCGCCGCGCTCGCTTCGATCGCAGGAGGCCGCGCTACTGGTCCGGTTTCGCTTGTTCGCCACTTTCTCTGCTACCGCATCTCCTCTTTGCCCTCTTTTGCTCCTTTTCCGCCATTTGGCCACTTTAGCCACTTTGACTCAAAAGAAAAGAAAATCTATCCTAATACGACACTTTGTATGTACAAAACGACAAAAGACTAACTAGATCGACTAAAAGGTGTATATAAAATACACCGATCAAATACCCAACTTAACCTTTGCTCACTCGAGCAAAGATAAAAAGAAAGAAATAAAATGACACTAATAAATAAGAAAATCAACAAAGAAAATAAACAGACTTCGCCATTGATCACTTTTGTTGCATTTAATGTTAACTAGAAAACATGAAGGTTAGCGTAATAATACGCAGAACATATAGCATGGAATTTCAACACATTGAGCTAGATATTTCGCAAACTCATACTTATCATGCTTAAATGGAAGTCACAGACTCAAGTATGCATATAAATTCAAAAATTCCTATGGCATGCTTACTTGCTATTCTCTACTAATTCGATATACATAAAAGAGATCTTCAGGACTTTGGGGTTGTAATGTAGGCTTAGGTAGGGTTGGTAAAGATAGGCATTTAGGCTCATTTTTCTGCACTATGCTCTTTGGCTTTTCAATTTTTCCCTTTTTCTTTTGATTCTTTCCTTCACTTCAATTCTATCCTTCCTCTTTGTTTTGGGAGAGTGAAGTGTATTATACTAACAGCACCCCCAAACTTAGGCTTTGCCTCTTCTTATTACTTTTCCATCAGTGCATCAACTTGTTCACTCTTTTTGTTTCTTCTTTTAACACAATGTACTCCACTTTTCATATTTTTACTTATGGCACAATTTATGGAATATAGTGTCAAAGAAAAAGTTTCAATTTTTGGCTCAAATTAGTGACTAGGGATATATTTTTAAAGTACAGGATAGAAAAGAGGTAAGAATCACTATCAAAGAAATGCCTGAGTCATCTCCCTAGCATGCATATCCTAATTATTTCGCCTCAAATAGCAAACAATCGTACACATAGGTTTTCAATCATTTAGTATGCACAATTCAAGCATGAAACTCCAAATAGACAGATTTTGTGAGTTTTTGGCATATCTAACCTAGGTGTTTAAATAGTTGCTACAATTCCGTTACATTATTTCACCTTCCTTCACTAGGTGTTTCTAGCAACTACAGCATACATGATCTTTGACAGGTAATTATGACTCAAAAAAGAAAAAATTTTGGTGACTCAAAATAAAACATGAAACACAAATAAAACTAAAACACAAAAACACACCCCCAAACTTAAATCACACATTGTCCCCAATGTGTGTAGACTCAAAGACAGTAAAAGAAAAAGGACACTTACAAACTTTGGCTAAAATGGTGGTGGTGGCGGTGGATAATGCATCGACCATCGTCAAGTGAGCTCAACTCTTCATATCACTAGCGCATTTGTGCCGCTTCCCGCCACTTGTTGCCTCTTGTCGCAACTCCGTTGTCACCGCCTCAACTCAGTTTGCCCTTGTAACAATGTGCCGGTTGCATCATCATCCTTCTGTTCGAGCACTTGCTCCATCATCGCTCTGAAGGTTCGCCGCTTTCTTTGGCCGTGGCTAGGTCTCGCCTCATAATGAGCCCTATTTCGTGCTCATCTTCATCCATGGTTGCCTCTGCTTCTTCTTCTTTGGTGGTGCTCTCCGTCACCGGGTGGGGTGCGAGGCAGTGCACTATCCCATAGGACACCGGTTGGAATTGGGAAAATCTGATTTTTAGGCGTTTTAAGTTTCGATTCCCGCCGCGGCCATGTTTTGGCGCGCGGCTGATCATCTGCGATCGCCGGATTTCATGCGCGCTTGACATTCTGGAAATACGGCTTAACTTGGCATATTTTTCGATTACTGCGTCGCGGCTGCTCGCAGCGCGCGCTTCCTGGCCATGGCGCTCAAAGCACTCTTTCAGATATTTCGCGCGTAGCTTCCTGGCGTATGGCTACCCACCACTTTTCTCGAAATCCTCGCTTCTTGCTTTATTTCCACTGCACTGTCAATCACAAAGACAAAACACAAGACTCAGAGCCGATCGTTTCTAGACAAATAAAATAAACTAAACTAAAGATGTAAATTAAAATAACATAATTGAAAACATTGGGTTGCCTCCCAACAAGCCCGTCTTTAACGTCTTTTAATGGGACGCAAGTTCCTTAGACTTACTAGCCTCAGGGTGGATTAAGTCCCCAACTAATCCATTTCCGCCACATTTGGCGTTTCCTTTCTCCATTTCTTTTTAGCATTATCGGTAGTAGGGAGTTCCGGAACAATTACCTCATTTAGTGTCATCTCAGCAAACCATGCTTGCTTTCTTGGGCTCATCACTCTTTGGTTGCATTGCAATGGCTCGCATGGGGGTTTGGTGGTGTTGATTGCAAAACACCCACTTACAGTTCTTGGCTCAATGACGTGTTTAAAGACTTTAAACACCATCTCTTCGTTCTCCACTCTTAGCGTTAGCTCTCCTCTTTCAACGCCAATCAAGGCTCTGCGTTCTTAGGAATGGCCTTCCCAATATGATCGGGATTTCTGCATCTTCTTCCATATCCAGAATGAGGAAATCTGCAGGAAAGAAAAAATTTCCTACCTTCACAATCACATCCTCGATCTTCCCTCGTGGATGAACCACTGTCCTGTCGGCTAGTTGCAGACTCACAGTGGTGGGTTTGGCTTCTCCTAACTCCAATCTTTTGAAACCGATAGGGCATCAAATTTATACTCGCCCTAAATCACAAGTGCTCATTGCAAGTCACCCCGCACCGTGCATGGTAGTGTAAAGCTTCCAGTCCTTTAGCTTTGGTGGCAATTTCTTTTGTAAGATAGCACTACACTCTTCTGTTAGTGCTACTATCTCATATTCGGCCAGTTTCCTCTTTTTCCCCAAGATTTCTTTCATGAACTTGAAATAAGATGGCATCTGCTCCAAAGCCTCTATAAACGGTATGTTGATGTGCAACTTCCTGAATACCTCCAAGAATTTGGAAAATTGTTTATCGACCGCCTTCCTTTGTAATCTCTGGGGGAAAGGAATCTTTTCTGTATACTCTTCTCCGAGTTTTCTATCACTGGCTAGGTTCACCCGCTTATCTTTTCTAACTCGCTTCCTCTCAACTATTGGTAGCGTTGTTGCTCCAATTGTTTTCCACTTCTCAACCGCATCGCCTTACATCGCTCCCCGGATTTACCTCGATATTGCTTGGCAAGGTCCGCGTGGCACGATGTTTTACTGCTTTGCTACCGCCCTACTGTGTTTCCAAGTTTCTGAACGAGGATCTAGATTCTGTTATAAACTGCGTCTGGGCGTTGGCAAGTGCTGTCATGGCTGCTTTAAGCTCATCTGGTTTTCTTCACGACTGGTGCGTTGAAATTGAGGTGGGGGCTTGAGTGAAGGTCATTGATTCTGCATCTTTGGTTCGCATCGCCCTATACTGATTCTGCTGCCCCTGATATTGGTTCTGTTGGCCTCAGTGCGATTTTCGCCCCGTGCGATTTTCTTGGCCCCGATCTCCTTTCCATGGAAGTTTGAGTGATTCCTCCACCGGATTATAAGTGTTTGAGTAGGGGTTGTTGTTGCCTCTGGTAGTTACCGATCGCTGACACTCTGCTGCTCCATTGGGATGTTGTTGGGATCCGAAGGACACCTATCAAATGTATGTGGGCCGCCACATATCTCACGATTTTAGCGGTTGCACAAAGATTCACCGACACGGTATGTTCTGCAATTGTTTCGCTAGAAGAGCCACTTGTGCGTTCAAAGCGTGATAGCATCTACTTCACGGACTTCACGCTTCTTCTCCCACTGGTTGCCTCTCTTGGTGACATGGTTGTTAGTGGCCATATCTTCTAATAACTCGTGGGCGTCGTGGTCATTTTCTCATGAATGCTCCACGGTACGCATCTATGATGGTTACGGTTGTCTTTGCTCGGCCGTTGTAGAAAATATGAACCAAGTTCCACAACTCAACGCAATGGTGTGGACACTTCCTCTGTAGATCCTCGAATCTCTCCCATGCTTCATATAAGGACTCTCCATCACTTGATAGAAGTTGTTCAACTCCCTCTTAATTTTGCTTTACGAGTGGAAAGAACTTGGCTAGGAATTTCGTGCGCTCGTGCCATGTAAATATCGAATCGGTGGCGGAATTCAACCATACTTTTGCTCTATCCGAGTGAGAAGGGAAAGAGCCTCAATCTGACGGCATCATCGATGCCGTTATATTCGAAAGTGGCACATAGCTCCAAGAAATTTGCTATGTGCGTATGTGGATCCTCCGATGGCGATCCTCCGAATCAGCGTGTGCCGCACATGCTCGAGAATCGGTTTTATCTCGAAATTGTTGGCTCTGTGTAGGGAGCCTAATGCAATCGTGCTCCATTCACTCTTGGTAGCACATAATCTCCCGCACTTCTTTCTGGATTCGAACCTATCCTCCATATCTATTGGCACTGCCGAGGATCTCCGGGTTAAGTTGATTTTCACCTAACCCCTTCTCTCATCCTCGTTATTGTTGGGAGCACCGCCCATTTCTATCAACGTTGCAATTCGATTCTTTCTGCTCGCTTGCGTGCTTTCTCAATTTCCGGATTGAAGGGAACAAGAGTGTCAGCTCCTCTTCTCCTTCGCATAAACTGATATCCTGAGAAAGATCAAAAACAAACAAAGAATCACGGCACCCTGATTTTCGTAGAAACTGAAAAAAAATAAAAAATTAAAAAATTAAATCCAAATTAGAAATTAAAAATAGATAATTTGATATTGAACTAATGCCTAATCCCCGGCAACGGCGCCAAAAACTTGATGCGCGTAATATGCACACACTTTTAAACGCAAGTGCACGTTATCGTATCAAGTAGTATAGTCTTAGATAAGACCGAATATCGTCCTCTAGGATTAGGGTCCAAGTACCAGTTATCTATTTTTTTGTATCTATTTGGTGAATTAATAATTGATTGGGTTGTTTATAACTAAGAATTATTAAAGATAAGTAAATATAAAGAATTACTTCAGATGTGATGAGAGTAGGGCTTCTATGTATCCTTACTATCCGCTTATGTTACTTGTTAATGCATTACTTATGGTGTTCTTCTTTTGGAGAAAGCAGGTTTACGAAATCGTTTTATACTCCCGTTAGGGTTATATAAACACTCAACCCCAGTATTGTTCCTTACCTAACTTTCGCTGATAAGGGTAACTCTATAGGAGGATTAAACACAAAAACCTAGTTGACCGTCACGCACAATGCGCAAAATTAGGGTTGTTAAGCCTCTCATCAACGCTACAAATCTAATTGAGGTATTTTCATCCCCAATTCAAGACCGTCTACCCAACTTACAGCATATTCACAATCCCTCCTTTTCGTAATCGATTAGAAATCATATAGTGATAACTAGTTGTCAATTAGCTACCAAGAATTCAACTCAATTATTGGATAGATCTCTCAATAAGAATAATAACCATAAGCATGCATTACTTTATAACATAAGGTTCAAGAATTCAACATAGAAAGCCCTATAAGAGAATTAGTTCCTAGCCATGAATATGACAAGAACTAATTCAAAGTTCATCATGCAAACCGAAATAAATAAAGGAAAGGAAAAGAAATTACTAAGCTAATGGTATCCAAACTCCAAGTCAAGAATCTTGAGTTGTGCAAGAAAGGAACCTCAAAACGCCTAGGGTTCTCCTTATATAGTTTTAAAACGCCTCCTTCTTTTCCTTCCAGTTCGCCCAAAAATCCGTCAAAAGACCTAATTTTTCGCGTCGGCCGCGGCCTGGCGCCAAGGCGCTAAAGTTCTGCAATACTTGGTGTTTTGGCGCGCGCCCGATATCTGCTGCGAGCGCGGCCGCACTGCAACTCCCGTGCTTTGATGTTTAGCGCGCGCCTGCATTCGCTGTCGGTAGCCGCGCCTGAGTCTTTCGCTCCGGAATAGTGGGCGCCGTTCCATTTCGCGCCGGCTCTGGATCTTCTGCACCTTCTCTGAATGATAGGCGCCGCTTCGATCGCAGTGAGGGGCGCGCTGGTCTGCTTTCGCCTTGTTCGCCACTTTCTCTGTTTTCAGCTCTGGCATCTCCTCTTTTGCCCACTTTTTGCTCCTTTTCCGCCATTTGGCCACTTTAGCCACTTTGACTCAAAAGAAAAGAAAATCTATCCTAATACGACACTTTGTATGTACAAAACGGGACAAAAGACTAACTAGACTGACTCAAAAGGTGTATATAAAATACACCGATCAGCTTTCGGAAGGTAGCTTCAGCCAGATCCAATTTCGCACTAATCTTACCAAATTCAAGATCCTTTTTGGTAAGGGTAACCTCTAGTCGGGTTATTGTGCCTTTCAAACCTGCATTCTCAAGATTAAAGATTTTACCCTTGCGTCAAGTTGTTTGGATTCAACAATTAAATCCTTGCAAAGATTTTGCAATTCTTTAATCATGTCGTCCTTCGAGTCGACTTGAGTCTCAGGGTCAGATTCACAATAGAAATAAAACCACTAAAGCAGTTAACATCGGGATAGTTAAAAAATTCATACCTGTAGGATATTACTGGACCTGCAGATGTCATCACTGATGTTGTCGAAAATGTTGTGACATTCAGGACAACACAGTCAGCGTCATTTTCATCATCTGATAGTGACTATTTGAAAACAGTGGCCAACATAGCCTGTGACTCTATTTCTGGTTCTTCTTCCTCTTCACCTTCATCGTCACTTAGAGAGATCCGTAGACTTTTCCCAGCTTTTCTTAACGTGTTTGCACACTCGTTGGCATAATGACCCCATCCCGAGCAAGCATGGCATTTAATACTTTCAAGCTGCATGGGGTCGAACTTGGTACGGTCTGAACTGGTTCTCCTAAGTTGATTTTCTTTTTGCGTTGTAGGAATGGTTTTAGTGAATCGTGGATTGAAGCCTTGACTTTGGTGCTCTTTTGGTTTAGATTTATTATTGTCACCGCTGAACCTTCTTAACATCGTATTGAATTTTCGAGTGAGAAGGGCAACCTTAGCACCATCCCCAATCTCTTCAAGGTTTTCGTCCTCTTCATTGACTTGTGTCTCTAAGGATTTTGCTTGAAGTGCAACATCTTTGCCTCTATACAATGTCCTTTGATTTTCCATATTCATCTCATATGTTTTGAGAATGTTCATTAGCGTATGGAGGTCCATTGTAGCAAGGTTGTGAGCTTCTTCAATCGCACATATCTTAATATTGAACTTTTCAGGAAGAGAGCGAAGCGCCTTTTCCACAAGTTGATTGTTGGTCAATGGAGACCCAAACACTTGACATTCGTTAGAAATGTCAATCAACTTTTCAAAATAAGTTTTGATATCCTTCGACTCTTCCATCCTTAAACGTTCGTATTTACTCATGAGCATGCGGAGCTTCGTTCTACGAACACTTGAGCTACCTTCACAATGAGTTTGTAGGGTATCCCAAACATCATTGGTTGTGGAGAAATTTTGGATAAGTTTAAATATATAGAGATCCACCCATCCGAAAATAGCATTTAAAGTCTTTTCATTGAAGCCTGCACTATTGATTTCTTCCACACTTCATTCAGCCTCTGGCTTAGGTAATATGTCGCCTTCCTCGTCCGGTGAGAGCATAGAAACATTATATCCATTTATAATAGATATCCGTGCTCTCACATCAATGGATTTGATATGAGAACGTATGCGAATTTTCCAATAGGGATAATTTGATCCATCTAAAATAGGAAGTCTACCAATATTTGGATTAGCCGGATCCATAGTTAAAGTAAAAGGACCTTAACACTTATTATGTTAAGTGTCAGCTCTGATACCACTTGTTGGGGTCCCGTGGATTACACTATGGATTAATTAAAATTAAATAGCAAAACAGACAAAAGCGTTATCTTTGAAAGCGAGGTCGAATGTCAGAGAAATGTAAATGCGACACAAGGTCATACACTAAGATAAAAATTAAGAAAAACCTTTGAAAGAGTTTAAAATGCAGCGGAATAAATTAAAGAACACAGGTTTAATTTTCATAGGTTATATATTAATATAACCCATGATGGTCAATGACCAAAGATATTGTATATATATATATATATACAATTGATATATTCCTTCTTTACAATGTTACAAGAAGATACAAAAGGAATAAAAAGGTTAAGTCGCAGATGACTTATGCCTGAAAAATCTATCTAAAATAGAAGTGATCAACACCTCATTACAATTGCTTCAATGAAAGAACAAATCTAGAATCTAAGCAACACTTGTAATGTTGTACAGAATGTCGTCACAAATACAGGCAACACTTGTTGCTCCAGTTTTCAATCTTAAAATATGGAGAGCTCTCTCGATCTTTTCTCTTGTGATTTTATGGATATTGAATCCTTGAAGTGACCTCTCTATTTATAGTAGAGAGTTCCCTTAATAGACTCCTCGATCAGTTATGTAGGTTGAGCAGAATGTGGAGCACGTGGGTAATAGCTTGAGGCTGAAAAATCTCCAACAGCGTGGACTGTTTCTTCCACGTATTGATCCTCAAGTTATGCAACTTCTTGGACTTGGTCTTCATCGATCATGATCTGCTTGAAGACTCCTTGCTAATTCAATTTGCCATGTTTTTATAAGAAAGCACAGTTTATTGAAAAACTGCCCGTGAAGATAGGTAAAACTGTTGCCAGAATGTCGGCCAGAATGTCAAGACATTTGTACCGATATTTTCTATTTTGGACTTAGTACGAAAAATGATATGTTAGGAAAAATGTCATGACACAGAACCTAACATTAACAAAGGGTGTGATGCAGACAATCTACTATAATAGAAGCATTAGGAATTATTTACACAGCTGAAACTCGTGACCTATAGATCATACAAAGACAATTTTACCGTCCAAGACTCTCCTTCCTACATCGCTCTTTAAGAAAATATTAATAAAAAGGACGATCCGACAAAATTATCCTTATTTATCTTTTGATTGTAGTTTAATAATTCTCAAACCAACTTGATATATTTGTGAGTACAATGGTGGATGTAATAATAACTAACTATTACAAGTGCTTCGAAAGGGTAAACAATAACAGTTACAATAGTAACAGAATTGTGGCCAACAAGAGTTATGGCTGCAACACATTTTGAGTTCTTGAATTCGTCTTGTATCTTCGTTACTATTGCAACAAGCTCCTTGATCTTGACAACCTGAAATCAAGAGACACTAAATCCCTACTTGTTACAACTGTGTTGAGTCGAGTGCTAGCACTCTTTCCTTAAGATATTATTGCCCCGTATTTATCCTTTTACGTTTATGGGCAACTGTCTCCCAAGATAAAACAACATCAAACAAATGAGAAAAAGAAACCCAAGTATTTCTAAAAGAAGAACCTTTGAGTGTTTGAAAGAATGCTTAGAGAGGAAGAACTTCAGAATTTTCTGAATTATACAAGTGTTGTGTTGAGTGTTGAACAATTGAGCCAAAGGCCTCAATTTATAGTAGTGTAAGAATGTCTCTTCAAGTACCCATGTAATGTCCATTTAAGTGCCATGTAATGACCGCTTAATTCATCAAGTAATGCATCCAAATAATGACTGATTTGTGGAGGAAAAACTGACATATGAATGCTCCAAAACGTCCCCATAATCAGCCAAACATTTGGACTTCCTTCGCACAAACACTAAAGGTGTCAACCGGGTCGATCCGGTCCGGACCGGTTGACCGGTACCTGATTGAAGCGGTTACCGGGCCTACCGGACCGGTCCCTTACCAAATTTCGATGAGCGTGCGGTTAAATTCGTCCGGTCGACTGGTCGATTTTTTTATTCCAAAAATGTAAATTAAATATTTAATATAATATAGTTTTATATTTTATATTTTAAAATTTAAAGTTAACTTTGTATTTTATAGTTTATAACTTTATACTTTAGTCTTTATATTGTAGTTATACTTTTATTAATTTATTAAATTAGAAGACAGAAGTTAACAACTAAAAAACTAATAAAATAAAAAATAATGATAAGATGTATACTTTCGAACTTTCATTATTCATAATGCAAAAAAGAGTACATAATGAAGTAATAATAATTTTATTTATATATTATGCATCCTTTTAACAAGTTTTTCGTAATTTATAGGTTGATTGAATTGTTGTTGCTCCATAGCCTCTAAATATGGAGTATTAATTCCAGTCCCGCTTCTGCCGCAACTTGTGCTCCCGCTTTCCAAAATATTATCGATTTCTTCATCTTCCGGAGAGTCAACGTCTACGTATCCTTGATTTCTTCTCTCTGATCTGATCCAATTCCTTAAGCAGACTAAGATTTCTAATGTGATTTCGCTCAATGAGTAACATGTGTCTCCTATTTGGTCTCGTGTTTGGCTGAATGCACTTTCAGAAGTCACTGTTGAGATAGACACATTAAGAACATCCCGTGTCATAGTTGCAAGTACCATAAATTGTCTTTTGTTATCCTGCCACCATTGTAAAGGTTGAAAGTTCTTCTTCGACTCCGTTGGATTTTGTAAATAAAATTGCATCTCATCACAATTTCGACTTGTGGTTGCTTGTGTTATTGTAAAAGTGCTCCAAAAATCTAAAGATTCATTATCATCGTCTTTATTGAATTCTGCAGATGTAGACACAGAAGCAGAACTAGAAGGAATATTAGTATCATAGTTGTTGTTATCAAGTAATGTAGCATAATATTCATATAATTTAGTTAAATTACTATCAAGTTTACTTATGCAATCAATTGAAGATGAAGTTTCTGTTGCACCTACTTCCATATAACTATATAAACTAAATATTAAATTATGACAATCTACTTTTTCAATAGAAGGATTTAAGACTGCACCAATACAATAAATATCGGGATTAGATTTTTTTTTTTTAACTTATCAGACATAACTGTAACTGCAACTTTATATTTTATATTTGATTTTAAACCCCAAAGTAAATATAAAATTTCAGCTATATGAGCTAAACCATTACAAACTGTTGGGTAATAAGATTCTGAAAATTCAACAGTAGCAGTGTAAAATTTACTTAAAAATTTTTTAAAAAAAATCAGAAATTGATTTCCAATGTTCGTCGGTTAACATATCAATCACGTTCTTACAATGAGCATTTGAAACATATGTTATTGAGTCTTTATACTTGTAACATTCTTTTAAAAATAAATAAATATAATTTCACCGTGTAACAACCTCACCTGACATGTATTTTGGTCTCAAATTAAATTGTTTACATTTTTCTTTAAATTCTATTACTCTATTTTTTCTATCATTACCTTGAACAACTCCAACAACTCTTCAGACAAGAGATAATTCAGTTGCAAATAAATTAAGACCACTTTGAACAATTAAATTATAAATACGAAAAACACAACGAACATGAAATATATCAGGAAGTGGCGGTTCTAATTTCACTTTTAAAATATCTATAACAGCAGTATTATTAGATGCATTATCGAATGATATACAAAGTATTTTTTTTATAAAGATTCATACTTATTGCAACAACACAAATAGTTTCGCTTATATATTTTCCAGTATGACTTTGATCCCCGTCATACGGAAAACCAATAATACGTTTTTTCATTTTAAAATTTTCATCAATCCAATGACACGTAATTGTTAAATAATCATTACCGTTTACAGCATGCCCAATGTCTGAGTAAAACTAACTAGGCATGAAAGGTTAGCGAACAAATGTTGCAAATAAATAACATAATCAGTATAAATTTTAAAAATATCGGCTCTACAAGTAGTACGAGGAACACCTTTAAACAAAGGATTATATACTCTTTGAATATATGTAATTAAATATGAAGAAGAAGCAAAAGAAAAAGGTAAACAACTTCCAACAACCATTTTTGTTAATTCAATGCGATTCTTCTTTGGATCATATTTAACAAGCCCCCGTTAATGGATTAAGTTGTTATTGACCGGGTTCTAAATCAGAGACAGAAAATTTGTGTGTCGGATGATCTTTCAGTAAATGTCTACCTATAGTGCCCGTCCTCCCGTCACCACCCCTCTCTTATGTTTATAAGTTCTCCCACAAATATTACACCTAACTCTATCAGTGCGCTCAATTCTATCATAAACGTTCCACACTTTACTCTTTTTTCTCCTACTCGATACTTCTAGCAAATGAGGTCTACCAGTAGTAGTACTAAGATTGACAGAAGACACACTAGTAGGTGTAGGAGTTTCAGTTTCAATAGTACTATCTATATCAACATTATCATATTCATTATCTTCTATTCCAAAATCTTTTTGCATTTGATCATAATCTATATTTTGATTAGATGATGAAGTAGAACCTAAAATAGATTTACCCATTCTCTTTAGCCTATTCATTATAAAATATTTAATTTAAATAATCAACAAATAAATATGACAATTTAATAAAATAATTAGAGAATGAAACGAGTGTACCAAACTTCGGGATTCAGAATTCAATTGAAAGTCGAAGTTCGAAGTCTTGCGTCTTGCTACTTTGAAAAATAATAATAAAGATAATAATAACTTGAGAATTGATAATAGAGAGACTTAAGAGAGTATGAGAATTGAGAGAATTGTAGAAATAATTGTGTGATTTAAAAATGAGAAGAATATAGAGTATTTTAAGGCTGGCCAGTGGGCCGGGCCGGGCCCACTAGGATCGGGATAGGCGGGGTCGGGATGGGGTCGGGACGGAGAGGAGGGGCGGGGGCTGGCTGGGGCGGGCCATGCGGGATCGGGCGGGGCGATTCGTGTCGATCCGATCTGGTCGATGGCGATTGGTCGGAGTCGGGGACGGGCGGGACATTTTTTTTTAAAATTTTCCACTAAATTAAAAATACTAACAAAGTAACATATAGTCATATAGTGATAGTCATATACTCATATTATAGTATTATACTCATATATATTTATAAACTAAATAATTAAACAAAGACAAGAAGAGAAAATGAAGTATTTATAGTTGGAAAATTGGGTTAAAGTGTAAATATAATAATTTAGGGGTTAAAAATAAATATAAAGGGAGTAGGGGGGTTGGGGGAGTGGGGGAGGCCAAAAATGACCGTTGTCTAACGGCCAAAATGTAAAATGGTCGTTATTGCAACGGTTATTTTTAGTGGGCGGGGAGGCGGGGACGGGCCAGTCCCAGCGGGGCCAGTCGGGCGGGACCATACCATGTTCCGTCCCGGTTCGAGCCCCGAACCCGCTAATTTTTTTTTATTTAATAGGGGCCGGGACGGGACCGGGCCACTGGTCAGCCCTAGAGTATTTATAGATTTTTTAAAGGGTAAAAATGTAATTAGGAAATAATAATAAACAAAAAAATATATAAAAAAATAAGGCCAAACGGTCCACTGACTGTTGCCCCCCCATCCCCTACCCCGCAACAGTAATGTTACCGTTGGCAGTCCATTGCCAATATCCCTTTTTTATTGGCGTTACCGGTCCTGATTAACCATTAACGTTATCGGTTTTCGTTACCGGTTCCAACCGGTCCGGACCTTACCGAATTTTATCTTAACCGTGCGGGTTGGGGGCCAAACCAACCCCCAACCCGTTAAAGCTTACCGGTCCGGACCGGGTTCGTTACTGGGTCGACCGATCCGATTCTGGGCATCCGGACCGTACGGCATGTGAACAGCTTTGTTCGCGAAAAGCGCGGCTGCAACATTAAGTCGTGGCGCGCGGCCGGGAAGCTACGCCCGTATGGTGTCGCGGCTGGCCGATTGGAACCGCGACTCATTTTGCCGTTCGACGGGTTGCGCGCGACCGCCGTGGCCAGCGACGTTTTCCGACTTATTTCATCTTACACTTCGAACACTTCTTCCTTCATTTACCAACGTGGAACACGCGTCATTTAACCAACGACCGTCCATCATTTTATGTCTCAAATGTTTACTCACGTACCAATATCTTTTTCACTAATGAAATTTACGATACTTGACATTACGAGTACACGTATGTGGAAACGACGTTTCCGACGTGCAAGACCTCAATTGTTCGAGTCATAAATAATGGGTTAAACTTAATTCCACATTAGTAAATTTCCAACAATATTGTTGTTTTATTTTTATTTAATTTTACTTCTTACTCTCACCATATTTTTCTCTCTACATTTATAAAGTAAGGTAAAAAAAGTCTCTCTCCTTTTTTTACATCAACAAATATTTTATAAAAAAAGACAGTTCGGTGCACAAAATATCCCGCATCAATGAAGAACCACACCTCAAGAAGTGTGTTGTAAACATCGAACCCTAATGAAAACATTGATAGCTTCTTACACGATAACGACAAGAATTTTATAAGAACTATAGTATTTAATAAATTTGAAGACTAAATGGAGGGAGTAATAAATATTCCTCCATTGTTAGACATAAAAAGGAAAAAGGAGGAGGACCATGAAACGAAGAGTGAGGTGTTAGTAAACACCACAACGCCATTTTCTTGGGGTCAATCTACCGCCCTGAAATTAATTGAGCTACGCCATGCGGGCACAACCCCATTTTCAACACAACTATTCAAGGTAGAGCATAGCTAATTTCGATATTTAAATAACGCTATTTCCAGAAAAGATTCCTGCAATTTGCAAGGATGCATAATTTACTCCCTTTGACTAATAACTAAGTATAAGTGAGTCAATGTGTATAATTTGTTTGTAAATGGATATATTGTAGTAAAATAATATAGTCTGTGAGTAATGCAATACGACTACTTTAAAGTCCGTGTGTTAATTAAAAGAAAAAAATTATTTAACCATATGATTTTTGCTCATTTGGTATTTACTTACGACAACAATAACAATATACTCAGTGAAATCCCATAATGGGGGTCTAAAAAGGATAAAATATACACATATCTCACCTCTACCTTTGACTAATTTTATATCCCGTAAGGTTCATCAAAAAAAAAAAACTTTCTATGATAGTTGAAGACTCATTACTTATTAGTAGTTGAAATTGAGTGGATAATATTTCATTAAACTTATATTTCCATCCTTAATAATTTGAATTAGGTGGGAGAAAATTGAATAATGTCATTATTGCATGTAGGGGTGTACAAAACAGGACCGGATCGGTCCGGTCCGTCGAAATGGTGGATTCCGGTTTTCCGGTCCGGACCGAAATTGTTTTTTTTTTAAATAATTGAATTTCTAATATTGAAATTGACATTCCCGGACACATTACCACGAAAATTGAACGTTGAAATATATTGTATATCGCGAGATATTTAGCTTTGAAAATAGAAAAAACGTAACAATTTGGGGGGAAATTCAAATTGAGCGGGGGAAAGGACGTTTATCAGAAAATTGGCCTGGCCGCGGTTTGACCACCCCCGTATCGAAAAAAATACGCGAAATCAATTTTTTTTTAGGTAAAACGGACGTCTGAGCGCAAAGTTATGATCATATAAAGTTTGATCAATTTACAACTACTTTACTTTCTTCTCTCCCTACCTATAATTTATGTCGATGCTTCAGGAATGTCCAAATTCCAAATAGAAAATAGAAAATATAAATGTGGTGTGTAACTTTAATTAATGAGTAGTTCAGTAGTTCGTATACGAACCAAGTACATTTGGTGGTTTTCTTTAAGTTAATCATATTAATGAAATAAAGTATATTGAAGGATAAGGAAAAAAACAAATATATTTAATGAGATTGATAAACGAACACATTGTTAAAAATTTATAATTTATAAATTGCATTTAAAAAAAAAAAAAACCGGTCCAAAACCGGAACCGGACCTGAATTTTCCGGTCCGGTCCTCGGTCCGGAAAATTTCCGGATTTCGGTTCCGGTCCATTCCGGTTTCGATCCGGTCCGGTTCGGTTCTGGACCGGTGAACACCCCTAATTACATGTTGTTGAGTTAAAACAAAATTTGTTAGAGAAGACAAATTGGTTCATTGAATTTTGTAGGTTCACGTTGAATCTCACAATTGAAAATGGTTGGGATTAGTACTAAAAGGATATTTATTAAATTTGGAGTTATTTCGAGCCGATAATTCGTTAGAATTTGTGATCAAAATTCAGATAAACTGTCAGATTTTAACTAACAAACGTCAATTTTTTTGAAATACATTTGGATTTTGACTCTTAATTTATGGTCAAAATTTTGGAGATATGACCAAATGTAAGTTGCTTATTAATTTAGCTAAATTCTGACGATCCATCAAATATTTTCAAAATTGTTAACAATTATTGTGACCCGACACCCTCATTAATTTAAAATCATAGCGATTCATATGGATTTCACCTTCTAATGTTAGTTGCAAATTTATTTTCATAAACATTTTTAGCAATGTTATAATTAAATAATGGCATTGATTTTTTTTATACAAATTACTTTAAAAAAATTATACCTATATAGAATTCATTTATTTCGCCACACATACCCTCATTATAGTCTAGACGAAATATATAATGAGTTTCATTCCTCCTTTGTGAGAGATGATTTCTTATGGGCATCACACACTCTGTGCCTTCACCTACTAGGTCATTGAGTCACCATGATTTACCTTCTTCACCAATCTCTGTCTGGCTAAGAGTGCGGGCGCCGCAGGCGAAGGACCCCAAATATATAAGGAGTCAAAGTAGTGGTACAAAGTATTCAACAAAAGGGCATATACGTCATCTAATTATCTGTTGAAGGCCATATTGATGGCAATGGCATGGCAGACAACAAAGAGACTGACTTGGATTTTGGGGTTTGGACCCATTTTACAAAAGAATAATGCAAATATTGAATCACACGCTCTCTCTCTCTCTCACACACATTTGCACATTAACCCAAAATATTTCTTTTGTTTTTCCTAACAAAAAATAAATACTTATTTTTTCATTAAAATAACAACATACCCAATATAATTTTATAAAAAGAATAATGTATAATACATTTTACTCCTACCGTGTGGTGATAAAAATGATGTTCCGATAGACCTTCGATTCAAAAAATAATACAATAGTTTTGGAAAAAGACAATATAAAGTGAAGAAGCTATGACAAATAATAAAAAAAACATTAAATAGCAAAAGAAAGGAATAGTAACAACAACAACAAAATACTATTGCTATGAAAGGAAAAACGAAATACGATGCTCCAAACTACCAACAAGCTTATCCCATAATGAAACGAAAAATGTTCAGCTATCTACTAACCGTCTATTCTAATCCACGACCTCCATATTCTCCTCTCTAAAGCTATATCATTCATAATCCCTTAAACTTGTTAATAAATTTTATCTAGACATTCGTACTACGACTTGTTTCAATTAAGCATCTAAACACATTGCTATTAGACTTTCGACTCATATCTTAAAAAGATTTCTGCACTTATTTCAAACGCCCATTGTACAAACAAATATATACATATACTGAATCGCCTCTCACACAAATTGCACAGAACGTCCAATATTGTCTTTTATATTTTTCAACAACAACAATAACAATATATTCAGTGTAATTTTATAAGTGGAGTTTCGAGAGAGTAAGAAGTTGATTTTATCCTTATTTTTTTTTTTTGATAATCCAGGTCTCGGGGTGGCCTTAGTACCCCATATCGCTAGTACCTGCACAAGTACTGGTACTATGCTCCTGGAGGCGAATGGAACCCGTTCTTGGCCGCCACCGTCAGGTAAATCGCGGGATGTGCGCCCCACATTCAGTGTCTGATCGCCACCAACGGATCAATGCTACAAGGTCCGACCCCGCGAGGATTATGCGAGGAGTATCAAACCCACACCGCAACACGCCCGCGGTTAAGCTACTGTGCTTTAATACGGCGATACGCCTATAACGTATCCGCCGAGAATCGAACTTGTGATCCTAAAGCCACAAATTTGACTAGTGACCACTGGGCCACTATCTCTGGATAGAAAGATGGGTTTTAATATATCCTTGACTCAAAAAAAAAATGTAATCAGATAAAAATTAAAAGAAAAATAGTGACAGTAAAATAATAATAAGAAAACTAAATAATTCCCTTTATCAAAAAGGAAAAAAAGAAGAAGTATATTTTGCTTTAGCCTCTTCTTCATTCGCCTGATAGTCCAAAGCATCTCTCATTCTCTATCTCTAAGTTGCTACACAGAACTAATCTGAAGGACTCTACAAAGAGCATTGTTTCTCATTTTCTTTTCACAGTTAAAGCTAAGATTTCAACTTGGGGTTAAAGGGTATATTATAATTCAGGTACTTAATCTTGCTGTTGTAATTTATATAGATTTTTCTTCTTGTTTCTCATCAAGATTCATTTTTTCCACATGGGTTATTTTTTTAATTGAAGATCTGATTTGGGTTTTGCTTAAAAATTTAATCTTCATCAAGATCTGATTTTTAAATTAATTGTGGCCCTTAATTATGTTCACAGATTTGTCCATGATGAATTCACTTTTAGGTTGATGTCTTGACTTACTTTTGTTAATTGAGTTACTTGTTAATATATATATTTTTCTCCATATTTTCTGGATTTTTATGCTTTTGTTTTGCTTCTTTTTGGTCTTAAATACATGTATGGTGTTGTATAAGCCTTAAAATAATGTAAGGTGTGTTTTAGCTATCAGTCTTTTGAGCAGAGGGTTTATTGGAAACAGCCTCGTAGGTTGTGTACATCTTAACCTCCCCGGACCCTACCGTGTTAGATTACACTGGGTATGTTGTTGTTGCTGTTGTTGTTTTAGCTATCAGTTTTCAGTTCTAAATAGAGCCTATTAGGTCCTGCATGCTAATTTGCTTGAGGCTAATAGATAATTAGATCTTGTACATAGTCCAAGGGATTGAGTTTTTGATTTGCTTTGCAGCATGGAAAATTAAACACTAAGCTGTAGTTTAGTTGATTCCCTCTTTGGTGTGTGATCCAGTGCTTATATGATCAGTTTTGCTCAAGAAATTCTGTTTATTGGTCAAGTAAAATGCCTAAATGGAATAGTGACGATTCATATAGCCAACCCCGACTTGTTTGGGACTGAGGTGAAGTTATTGTTGGTCAAGTAAAATGCTATTTCCCCCTTCTGATAGATACACCTTTTACACATTGAATCATCTCAAAGAAGAGACTTAATCTGAACAATTGTTTAGACACTGGGTGTGTTTGGTATGGAGGAAAATTTCTTATGTTCGGTTGGTCAAAATATTTGGAAAACGTTTTCTTTAGGAGAACAAGTTCCTTAAAAATGAGGAGAATGACTTCCGGAAGTAGGGAAACCAAGTTCCACAAGTGGCATTCCACATTAATTTTGTCCACCCCACCCTCTAACACACCTCATCTCAACCCCCACCCACGTAGCCCCATGCCCACCACCTCACACCCCTACTCCCCACCCCACCTCCCATATTATTTGTCAAGATTATATACAAATTCTTTTAGGATAATAGTTTTTACTAATGTACCGAACACAAGAAAATAAGAACCCACTTATTTTTCTGAAAAATATTTTCTAAGAAAACATTTTCCTTCATACTGAACACACCCTCTGTATCTCCTTTTAATGGGTAATTTTTTGTCTGTTGGCAGATACGCGAAGTACATCTCGTGAAGTTTTTAGCAGCATGATGACAATTGCAAATGGTTGACAGAGCACGGTGTTGTCCTTTGTAACTTATTCTCCTCTTTCATTGTGTCACTGATGGCTTCAAATTTTAGTGCTGGACCTCCCATTGAACCAAAACAAAAACCCATTGGAGCTAAAAAAACAGCAGAAACAAACGACTCTAGCTCTTTTCTTACACAGGTGTCAAAAATGAACGAACTCAGCCTTGGTCTTTCTGATAAATTGCCTGAATCTGGCAAATTTAGAACACATGATGCAGACGGGCCCCGGAATGATAAAAAGTCAGCTAACCATAATCGAAGGGGGTCTAATGATCTGTCAATTGATAAATCTAAAGATGCTCCCAATGTGTCGACACCTAAGCAACATGAAGTAAATGTAACTAGAAGCTCACTCGAGTCTTCTACCGATCAAGAAAAGAAAACATCTGAGAAAACTAGTGGAAAGAACAGTTCAGTTTCTGCAAAAGTCAGCGATGGTACTAGTAGTCTAACGAAAAATAGTGGACTTGTTGAGAGTGGAAAGAGCAGCATGTGTAGAGGAAGCACGAGCACTGATGTGAGTGACGAAAGCAACTTTAGCAATTTTAGCAGCAGTATAAACAAACCCCACAAAACAAATGATGTGAGATGGGAAGCTATCCAAGCTGTCCGATCAAAAGACGGTAGCTTAGGTTTAAGCCATTTCAGACTTTTAAAAAGGTTGGGTTGCGGAGATATTGGAAGTGTTTACTTGGCTGAACTGAGTGGAACTAAATGTTATTTTGCTATGAAAGTCATGGATAAAGCATCTTTAGCTAGCCGTAAGAAACTTCTTCGTGCTCAGACAGAAAGAGAAATTTTACAATCGCTTGATCATCCTTTTCTTCCGTCTCTCTATAGCCACTTTGAGACTGATAAGTTTTCATGTTTGGTCATGGAATTTTGCCCTGGAGGGGATCTGCACACTCTTAGGCAGAGACAGCCAGGGAAACATTTTTCTGAACAAGCAGTGAAGTATGACCTCCTTTCACTCTTTGGAAAATGATTTTTCCTATTGTTACTTTTTGAGTTCTGTATTATTTTACTGCTTTCTCACTGTTGTCAAAGGCACACTTAAGCCTTGAAGCGAGGCTCAAAACGTGTTGAGCCTTGCCTCGCTTAATGTGCGCTTCAGTATCATACTATCATCAAGGCTCTAAGACATACTATTCCTTGCCAACGAGCCTCCCCCCCTGAAGAGGCGACACTAAAAAATTGATATTTCACATTATCATAAAAAAAATCAAGTTCTTTGTCGACAGATTTGTTATTCATGCTTATAATTATTAGTCTTGGACTAAACATTTATATATTTGTATTTTTTCTCTATTTGCGCCTTTTTTCATTAAAACCCACACTTTATTTGCGCTTTGTGCTTAAAGCCCCAACGGACCTTAGAACTTTTTTACGCTTTTCGCTTTTGATAACACTGGGCCATTATTGTGTCCTCATCTTCAGGTTAGCATATTCCAAGGATTCATTTTAGAGATTAGATATGGATTTTAATGATTCCTTCAGCAAACAAATTGTCATGTGGTCCAACTAAGAAAATACGGTCTACTGCTTCCTGTGCGAAGAGAGTAATTTTTTCTATGTCAAGCGATTTATTGACAGTCTATTTACTGAAGGTTAACTTTCTCTGTTTTCAGATTTTATGTTGCTGAGGTCCTTCTAGCTCTAGAGTATCTCCATATGCTTGGGATTATCTACCGCGACCTTAAGCCAGAAAATGTCCTTGTTAGAGAAGATGGACATATAATGCTTTCGGACTTTGACCTCTCACTTTGTTGTGCATTTAGCCCAACTCTGGTCAAGACATCATCTCTAGAATCGGAGCCTCTGAGGAAAAACTCCGGTTACTGTGTCCAGCCGGCATGCATTGAACCTTCCTGCATTCAACCATCATGTGTGGTCCCCACAACATGCTTTTCTCGCCGCCTCTTTTCCAGCAAGTCCAAGAAGGAACGGAAACCCAAAAACGACATTAACAACCAAGTTAGGCCATTGCCGGAGCTCATGGCGGAACCTACTAGCGCTCGCTCTATGTCATTTGTCGGGACTCACGAGTACTTAGCACCGGAGATTATCAAAGGTGAAGGTCATGGAAGTGCAGTGGATTGGTGGACTTTTGGGATCTTTTTGTACGAGCTCTTGTTCGGTAAAACTCCGTTTAAAGGATCCGGTAACCGAGCTACGTTATTCAACGTAGTAGGGCAACCTCTTAGATTTCCGGAATCACCGGTTGTTAGTTTTGGGGCGAGGGATCTGATTAGGGGTTTACTCATAAAAGAACCACAGAACAGATTAGCATACAAAAGAGGGGCAACTGAGATAAAACAACACCCTTTCTTTGAAGGTGTTAATTGGGCACTAATACGGTGTGCTAGTCCTCCCGAGGTGCCTAAACCTGTTGAATTTGAGAGACTACCGATTCCAGCACCATCTACAAATCAAAAGACCGTTCCCGCAGCAGTAGCTCCCAGCCAAAAGGGTTCTGATAACTACCTCGAATTCGATTTCTTCTAGTAATTATCACCTGTAATTTTTCTGAATTGCTAGTGATGAGGATTGCATGTTCTTCTTATCAAAATGGTATATGAGCAAACCTTATTATTTGTGAATCTGTACGTGCTTCAAGCTAGAGCTGTCTCCTTATATTACAAGGGTGTCTAAACGGTAAAAAGGGAGTGAATTTCCAGAAAGGAGTTTTAGAAGTATGCAATTGGATTCCTCAAAATCAGTGTGTGACTTTAGGTGAGCTGGCATGCCATGAACAGGAAACTGTTTTTTGGCCACATGACATGTATATTGCTTTTCGATGCCTGCCTCGAATTTGTATTTGAACCCAAAGGTAAAGTACAGTGTGAGAAAGTTTAGATTCAATCTCTTAAGTTATGCGACAATCACCCAAAGGTAAAGTACAGTGTGAGAAAGTTTAGATTCAATCTCTTAAGTTATGCGACAATCATACTTTTGGATGTCCGTGTATTTCCAGACATTTAGACCATAGTGAATTTTGCTACATCTTACTTTCTCCTGTGTAATTATGCTTTTTGGCTCTTTCAGAAGAAAGGAGTTTCTCTCTTTTGCGTTTCCTTGTCATTGTGATTCCTCAATCCTCAGGCAATAACATCAGTATCTTCAGCCACTTATTTGTTAATGATATCTGACATTGGTGTATTACCTCTTGAATGTACAATAACTCTTAACAGTAACATGTAATATCTGGTATGATAAAGCCATAGGGGAATATTTGTGCGATAATGGAATGCACATATTAATAATCTATGATGATCTTAGTAAACAGTTGCTACTGACAAATATCATTATTGTTATGTCGACCACCAGGTCGTGAGGCTTTCCTAGGGGATGTTTTCTATTTACATTCTTCTCTTAGAAAGAGTGGGGATATATTCTATTTACATTCCCGTCTCTTAGAAAGAGCGGCTAATCGACCAGACCAAACAGGTGTAGGCAACAGTAACACCGGCTTGACAAAGTCAGTTGACTTTTTCAATTCATTCGTGAATAATAATTCAAGGGCGTGAAGCGAGTACTTCTAGCTGCTTCGCCTGCTTCTTATTATGGCGGCTATGTTTTCGTGGCGAAAATGAACGAAAAGCGAGATGAGCGTGCTATTTTAAAATCGATTGATAGATAGCCTGATCTGTTCTGATAGGGAGGAGATTCTTGTGAAAACAAGTTATTTGGTGATAGACATTTACATAGTCTTTGGTAGGACACTGAGCTATATGATATCTAAGACATGACCTTGGCTCTGAAACATCCTCCACATCCAATGGATTCATTCTGGACATTTTGATTCATACTTTGAATATGGCCTTCAATGGACTTTGGGCTGCCACTGGAGTATCGGAGAGAAGGAGATTCGGACATCTGCAGCTCTACAACTTCCTTGCCTTCGCATACGATCTTAACCTCACAGAACTCTGGTGCATTTTGTAATATCGCATCCGCCGTTCTGTTACCTTTTCTTGACTTGATTTTCCTATAAGAGGAATTCATGAAACAAGATTAAGAAATAAGAAGATGAAGAAAACTGATGGAAAAGTGGACTAGCAGTTAAGTGTGTCATACTTGAGATTGACTTTAGAAGTACCAAGAATCAGCTTTCTTATGTTGCAGATGGGAATGAGGTTTAGTATAGCTTTTGCTTCCATGTCACTCTCAATAAATATAGTGTCCACTTTAACCTGTTGAAAATGGCATATGTATCATATAGCCTTAGAGATACAGGCCATGCAAGAAGGTAACTTACACTTATCTATTTTTAGTGGCAGAGTCAGGAATTTTGTTATATGTATAAAATGTAATATTTGACGTATATACACAATATAATTTTCTTGCAAAGGGTGATTAGTATGTGCACCTTGGAAGCAGAGCAGATGTCAACAAATTTTTGAAGGAACTGCCTCCTCTTGCTTCTTTCTTGTGTCATATAGTTCTCCTTCTGCTCTTCATTCACTTGGCCTATTGGAATCATTCCCACTGTGTTGTTTCATAACAAAATAAGCATTCATCAAATTTTGGAGTCTTTGTAGAGTACAATAAACTAAAATACATCAAAAATTCAAAATAATTTTTTCTTTACAAAAAGGGCAAAGGATCAAGAATACCTCTTTACTATGCAAAATATCTTTATTTTTCCACTGTTATATTTTAGAAAATTGTCTTGTATTTACCCTTTGCCTGACGGAGCTCTAATATGAAGTATAACAAATGGTGATTTTAAATTGTAGTCAAGAGTAAACAAGTTAATTTGAACATTTTCCCCAAGTATATATTAACACATGGTATTCACTCAGTTCACGCTGGAGCTCTGTCAAAATAAAGGTATTTACGACGGAGGGTGGAGCCACCCCTTCAACTACGAGTCTGATAGAACCCAATAGCTTTGATTCAAACCCTATATTTAAGTTAATACGTTCATTTGATATGCATAAATAATAAATGCAGAATCCACTAAACAAAAAAGGTTGTGGTCCAGAACTCAAACAAAAGATTCTAACTCCACTTCTGATACGAGACTATTTCTTATGCATTTGTGTGTGTGTGTGTGAGAGAGAGAACTTACAAGGAGTAGGGATGAAATTGATTTGAGGAAATATATGAATGAGGAAAACAATGGTAGAAGATGGATTGATCACAACATTATTGAGTGTCCAAAGCAAAGCATCCATACTTGATTCCTCCTGGCTAACATTCTTGTTCCAAACAGCAACATAAACAACATCATGTTCATCATGATTGTGAAAGTCGAAGGAAAATAAACTTCCATCCACTTCACCATGATGATCAATTTCAAACAAATCACTTGTAGAATAATATAATTTCTCCTCTTCTACTTCTTCAATCTCATTGACCAAACTGTTGTCACTAATTTCTTTCATTGTTTTTCTTGCTTCAAATTAATGAAAATAACACAAAGATGAACAACCTTAATATTATCAAAATTCTAAGAGGGATTGATGACTCACTTTGTATTGTCTTTTCTTATTTGCTTCCAAAAGATTCAAGCTGTTTGTAAAGACTCAGACAGACAAGTGTAGGAAAAGGTTGTTACCAAGTGAGACATTTTTATATAGAAGTTAAACTAATGATGTAAGCAAGCAACTAAAAAATAAACCTTCTTTTGGAATTATAAGTCCCCTAAGATATTTAGAGGCTGATTAAGAAATTGAAATTTATGAATTCAGGATGCCATTGTGTCCACTTACCATTTGAATCAGTGGGGTAGGAATTTGATGTTTTACAAATCCAATAATACATATATAGGTTTGAGTCAAAGCTATTGAATTCGACTGTATCTATTGTACATCCGCACCGAAAAATATTCTACTCCATCATATGGCTCTTAAGGTGATCATGGGCGGAGCTAGGGGTGGAAGGGGGTTTATGTGGGTCCGCCCCATGGTCGGTATGCATAAAAATTATAGACTGAAAAGACATTATTTGTTCATTCGTTTTAATAAATCAAAGGGAAGAAATGAATATGAAATGATGTTACAAGTAAAAGGTTTTTAAATGTATTCTAATAGAGACATTTACAAGAATATACGAATATACGTACCAGCATCTCGGCTCCTTCAACCAATGAAATTGTCCAAAGTCAATGCATTTTGCTTACGATATAGTTCCTCTTGATTAATTATTTATTACTATAATAAGTATGATTAGTTGAAACTTAGTATGAGAATAGCAGTGCTAAATATGTTATAATTATATTGACTGGATTATTTAAATGGGACCTGATCATCAAATACCTTTTTGACAATAAGTTCGATGTATATTCGTATTGAAATCCAAAACACTTGCACATTAATTTTCTATATTAATCAAAGGCTCAAAGCTTAACAAGTACTATTACTTCTAATATTCTTTGATCACGGTGGTTACAGATAGTATGCGCTCATCTCAACTATTTCACTGAACAATGAGGGAGCCAATATTTATTAGGGATAATTGCATTTTTGGTCCTTATAACATTTGGTTACGCACATCTAACCTTCAGTTAACTAAAATGTGCGTTTTGGTCCCTTTCTAAAATAAATCTGTGATATTTAGACTATTTTAAGAATTATATTACTTTAAAATATAGGGTAACAGTAAATTATTAATATAACACATCGATAATTGAATGATTTAATACTTAATAAATCGTTAAATTTGTGAAGATTTATGGTTAAGAGTGATCAAAAGTGCATATATGAATTACTTGGAATTGGAAGTTAAATTTGTTTAACCCAATATCATATGGATTGAATAAGAATTTATCGATATTTGAGGGACTAAAAGTGCTAATTTCTCTATGCAATAAGGGCACTCAAAATATAAAAGAACTAAACGCACAAAAAATTAAGTGGATTCAACATATAATATATATAGATATTCTTTTTACCATCTACACAGTGTAATTTTGGACGACTTGGACAAGGATGACGGTCACTACCACCGGATATCGGCTACCTCCACCAACACATATATCAGGTAACCGTGTACATGAAAATTTAGGTAGATAAGAAGAAATTAACTTATGTTTTGTGTCCCCTTATCCTCAGGGTTTGCGCCTACTTCATAGACGATTAAACGAAACCCTCGGTGCGAATTAGTTACCAATATTTGAATGACATGGATTTGAATAAAAGTGGAAGTCAAGCTCCTATCTATCATGTTTGAGAACTCATGCCTTTGGTTATGAATGTAGATATGCAAGAAATTAAATAGACTTTGTATACTTGGTATCTAATGGAGAATATTTAACCTTAAACTGGCTAATTTAGCTAAAATAAACCATACAATACATAAAACCCAATACATAAGACATACACTTTCTGCACATTTGAAAGCCTCAAAGAATGAAATGAAAATCATAGATATAATACAACATTATACCAAATTAAATAATTTTTTCCCATTTTGTATCCCTTGGCTTAATTTAAGTTCTACAAAAATTTCTCATGTCCCTTGAGTATTTCCATAGATGATTCTCCAATTTCTTCCTCTTGTTGTTGTTCCTTTTGATGCCATTTTTGCAGCTCTCCTTCGACAACCAATTTTGCTGCTTCAGCCATTTCTGCAGTTTTTAATGCTTCTTTTGTTGCAGCTTCGATATCTTCTTTTTCTTTCAAGAACCCCTCGAATTTTTCCTTGGCTTGTTTTTCATTTGCATTGATTGTCTCCACTTGTGCCATGACAGTTTTAACTTTTATGTCAGCATCATTCTTGATCCCCTCGACCCTTTTTTTCAACGCCTCAAATTCCTCAACTGACAGTCTTATTTTCCCATTCGATGAATCAGAATCGTCGTTTTTTGTTGCTCTTGATGGATTGTTGTGTATCTTATCGTCTGCGATTTTCTCTGCTGCTTTTGCCTCTTCAGCCTCTTTTAGTGCAATTTTTAGTCTTTCCTCTGTTTTTTCCTCTGTTTCATTAGCTGTTTTCGCTTCTTGTCTGAGTAATTCGGCGTTTTTCTTCATATCCTCTGCTTCTTTTGAAAACTGATTCGCCTCAGAAGTTAACTGTTGGATTTTTGAAAGTAAATTATTGGAATCTCCTTCTGCTTGTGTTTTCGCCGAAATGCTTGTTTCAAGTTCCTTCTTGCTATTTTCAAGCTCCAATTTTAAGTTTTCGACGAGGGTCTCTGTTTCCCCTGTTTTCTTTTTCAGCTCAGAGAGTTCGACTTTCACGCGTTCTACTTCAAGTTTAAGGGAATCAATGAGGCCTCGGAGTGAGCTTTCCTCCGCGAATATCTCTTTCAACGCGTTCTTTGTAGCATCGAGCTCTGCATTTGCTTTATTATAAGCGTCCAAATCTAGGGCTCGGACTTGATTGAGTTGTTCTTGCAAGACGTGGATCGCCTCGTTGGTTACCTCGAGTTTCTCCACGAGGTTTTCGGTGACTAGTTGAGAGTCAGGGTCCTCTTTGAGTGCCCTGATTTTCTCCTCTGCTTCTTCTTTAGCTGTTCTAAGTGAATTCAAGTGAGCTTCTTTATCCGAAATAAGCTTTTCGTGCTCCTCTTGTGCTTGGAGGGACGCTATTTTTACTTGGCCTAACGTTTCTTGTAAAGTAGTGACTTCTTTCGAGAGCTTACCTAGCCTCGATAAAATTGGAATGATACAGAGAAGATTAGCATAGCCCCTGAGAAGGGAAAATAGAAGGAAAAAAGAAAAAACTTACCTAGCCTCTCTCGGTTGATGGCCGCGTTGTGTTGCGCGTCAGCAGCTTCTTGAAACGCGGCCAATTTTGCCTCGAGGGCCGCATCAAAGTCCTGACGGAGATTTGTTAGCTCTTGTTTCGCGGAATTTAGTTCCCCTGAAGAGGTTCGATACTGTTCTCTTTCGGCTTCAACATTTTGTTTCCAAGCATCTGTGCCTACCGGAGGCTTATTAGATTTGTGTTCTTCGAGCTCGATGGCTCGGGCCTTTGCCGATTCTGTTGTCTCAATGGCTGCTTGCTTCGATTCGCATAATGTCTCGAGCTTTCCAGTGAGTTCTTGGAGGGTTCTCTTGGCCTTTTCGAGTTCGCGGAGAGCATGAGCTTTTGTTGTCTCTGTACTTCTTATCTGTTCTTTAAAGCTGTCTAGTTCTCTTAGGGACAAGTGAAGTCTACTCTCCTTCTCCAGCACCCTCTGTAGAGGAGAAAAAAATAGTTATATGGTAATTCAAAACAATTTTTGAAGGATAAAAGATAGGATTTGATAGATAGCACATATTGGAATGAGATGGATGATAAATGTCTTAAAATGTGGCTAGAGCAATTGAACCTATTGCTTTTGGCATCAACCATGTAGACACATGAAAAAACAAACATTAAAATGTAAGCATACAGAGAAGTGGATCCAGAATTTAAGTTTGTCAGGTTCAACCTTTAGGTTCACTGTTTATATCACTAAGCTCATTTTATTTCATTCTTAAACTTCATGCACAATCAAACATTATCATATAAATGGGAGGGTGTACTCATTTTGAATCCGCCTGACTCTAGATGTTGAATTCGACCTATGAACATTTTATTATCCAAACAAGCATATAGCATACCTCTTCAATGGTTTTTGATCTTTTAATGGTGGGCTTAGCCTTAGGGGAAGAACCAGCTTCACCAAACAAACTAACAGCTGCTCTCACAGATTCAAAAGGCGCTCTTGTATCAATTTCTCCAACTTCTGCTCTTGGTGAACCTGTACTTTCTGCTGTTTTTGGTGAACCAACAGATGATGGAGACCCTGTTGATAATGGAGAACCTGAGGAATTTTGCCTCCCAGTTCTTATACTGAACCCAAACATTTCTTTGTGGATCTATAATACGATCTCTATAATAACTCTCCTGATAAATATTCAAGATTATGAGATTCTATTGTTTTGAGGGAAAAAAAGAGAAGAAATATGCATGTATGTAGTAGCGCATGCAGAATTTTACGTAGGCAGTGTTGGTATCATTTCACAATTCGGCTTCTAAATGAGTTTTGAGTCTAGGACAATTCGATTTTTAAGACACTCAAATCGACATTTACTTTTTATTATTCTAAAGTGGCGATTGCATATATTTCACGTATACAAGGTTCGTTTTTTTTTTGTTTGTAAAGTGATGTCGGATGACACTTTTTTTTCTTAAGGTGTATCTGCGACTGCATGCATAAAAATCTATGATCTTTTCTTGGCATGCAAAGACAAGTTTGACAATCACGATCTTTAGACGAACAATAATAACGTCTCAATCTCAAATAAAATGAGGATTATTGAATCTGCTTCATTAACATATGACAAATTAATATAATCATCATTTCGTTTGTAATGAGTTTGAATCTATGATTATTTTAAGTTAAATTTGAAAATGATATCGAATGACACCTTTTTCTAAATGCATAAAGACCTATGATCTTTTCTTGGCATGTCCAAGACAAGTTCGATAATCTCTAAACCTTTTTACAAACAATAACAACGTCTCAATCTCAAACAAATCGGCAACTACTGAATATGCTTAATTAACATATAGCGCACTAAAATATAAAGAGATAACTCACTTTTTATTCATAAAAGAGAAGTCACGATTCTCAAGATTGCCTATCCACCTTGTGCTATAAACGGGAGAAATGTGGGAGCTGTTTCTTGTCTATATGCAAGAAAATGATGATTATTGGCTATGAATAGAATGAAATAATATTAAAGAATAGGAAAAAAGAGAAGATGATAATTAGAATGAGATATGAATGTTTTCTAACATTGTGTAACACATGATGTTTGTGATTTCATTTTTCTGTTTTTATTTGCTGTTCTTTCGGTGATAAGACATTCATTTCCGAGGTTTTTGCGGGATAAGCGAAAAGAATATGGTGGTAATTAAACGATGATTATTAGTAATTTCCAACCATTCAACTATCAGTAATTTCCATAAAAGTCATGTTGAAAAAGGTTATTTGTCAACTTAAAAAAGAGTTCCCATACAAAAAAGAGTTCCTATGAGCTAACTGACCCAATAACTTTTTCTGTTAAAAATCTCTTATCCCACTCGTTATTGAACAATTCTAATTTTAGTTCTTGTGATATTTAATTAAGTACGTTTAACTTTAAATTAATTAATATGTGCATTTTTTTATCTCTTTACTTGTAAATATATTCACAAATCTACCATAGAGACGCATGAAAAAAGGGTATGAATCATATTATTAATGGTGCGGAGAATTTTTCGGCTTTATTATTTTGAGGAGAGGTATGGGGGCAAGAGAAATGAAAAATCATGTCATTAGCCGAACAAAAATTATGAAAAAAAGAGTTATTGAACTCACGACCATTATCACATTGAAACGTTTTGATGTCTTTTTCAAATTGCGTTTTAACCAATGTACATATACTCTGATGGATGATTATATAATGATAAACACATAGAAACTGTAATGCATCGATAGAACACTTACAATTTGCAAAATCTGGAATCTTCAAGTTTGTAAACCGAGGGTGAGCACGCAACCGTTCCTCGATTTGCAAGTCAAAACTCCAATGTAATTACTCTTTTGGAAAGCTAGGAAATTTGGCAGAGTTTAAGCAGAGAATAATTCTAGTGAATTGGGTGTGTTAAAATAATGATGGAACCCTCTATTTATAGCTGTAAAATCTATTAGGGTTTCCCACGTGAGCCATTCACAGAAACCGATGCAAATTTGGTCAGACGGACCCACTGGACAGTAGGCGCCGCGACCCTAAATGGGAGGCACTGCGGCGATATGGCGTCGTGGCCCTGGGTCCATCAATAGAAAAGACAAATCCCTTATGATACACCAGATCCGGCTCGGTTATTGATAGAGTGAATAGATCTGCCATTTCTTGAAATCTCTGGCCAATATCTCGGTGTTGTTGAAGGGTATCCGAGTCTGTGGTTTCATTCGAGGAATGAATCTTAATCTTGGCTCAACTACCACATTTAATCAACTTCGCAATGTACCCAAAACAAGCCGTATCTCAACCTATAAGACATTTGAGCTTAGGACAGGATCAAAGTACATTGCTCTGTAGACAATGTGCGTATCGACCTCAAGTCTAAGGATTTCTATCTCCCACACGCTGATCATACTTTAGACATGCAAAATAAACAGTATATTAGCAGGGTATATCAATACTTCCAAAAAGTATCCTTGTGTCCATCACGAGTTGCCATAACTCGTAGCAGGTGAGACATACTACATCCCCTAAGGATATGATGCAGACCACATGTCGACGTATCACATATCATCGATACCCCATTTTCCATGATCATTAGTTGAGCCAATTTTAAGAGTTACGTTATAATATTAATCTCACATTATTAATAACCACGTAACCTCTAGGGATGCATTTATAGAATATTATAAACAATCAACTAATAATTCAATAACTGTAAATGTCATAATATTAATCTCCATTAATATAGAAATATGAATGTGTATAAAGTACATTTGTCCTAATATAGATTATCTCTAGGACATAAATATACTTTCAAGTTTATGTGTTTGCATAATAAGATCTAGATTATGCACATACTTGATCAAATCTACAAATACCATTCACTTGAGTTCCAATATAAGAATGCCAAACATAGGCGCTTCTTCTACTAGACATGTCACATTGCGCTAACGCTGAAGTATACAGCTCAAACGAGACACGCGTTGATGTCATTGAAAACCATTCTACTTAGAGGGAGCAGCGCAGGAAAGATCAGTCAATTTGATCTTCAACTCTATATCCCTAGACTCCACATCACAAAGCCTTAACCAAACATCTTGCACGACTTCACCATTCACCCAACTAATGCTGCTATCGACTGCTATACAATTGTCTCTACCTGGGATAACCTTCCTTAATGTTGTCCCCTCAGAAGCAACCCCGAGAATATTTCTCAATCTAGCAGCTGCAACCAAAGGCTGAAGACTCAAATGAACATTTCCCTCTTGTCATCTGCCTTGAAACGGTCTTTGTCGAACGCTTCCTGTTACAATTGCATTTCAATGACATGGAATGAATTTCAAAGAAAGTTTTCACCAATGGAGATGAACTTGAAGCTTACTACTACTGAATTCGATCAACACACACCTGATGACTCTGTTTCCAAGTCACAACCAGACCTGTTGCTGCCTCCTACCATCTACAGAAGACTGATTGGGAGGTTATTGTATTTGACAAATACAAGGCCTGATATAGCTTTCTCGTTCAGTGTTTGAGCCAATTTATGCATGCTCCGAAATTATCACACATGGAAGCTGGTCTCAGGCTTGTGAGATATATCAAACAAGAGCCTGGTTTGGGTATCCTCATGAGGAGTTCCACTTCACATCAGTTGCGAGCATTTTGCGATGTTGATTGGGCATCGTGTGTTAATAGTAGAAGATCAGTGACTGGTTACTTGGTCTTCTTTGGATCTTCTTCAGTGTCATGGAAGTCCAAGAAGCAGGGCACTGTGTCCCTAAGTTCAGCCGAAGCAGAATATCGTGCCATGGCATCATCAGTGGCAGATGGTGATGTGGCTCACTGGTCTTTATCGAGCTTGTCATACATATCACTACACCAGTCCCTTTATATACAGATAGTAAGTCTGCACTTCAGATTGTTGTGAACCCTGTGTTCCATGAACGAACCAAACATATTGATATAGACTGTCACTTCATCCGAAAGCAAATTCAGAAGGGCTTGATTTCGACCTTGTTCTTGGCTTCTAATGAAGCAGATTTTCTGACCAAGTCTCTTAGTCGTCCTCACCATCAACACTTAGTTTTCAAGCTAGGGATGAAGAACATTTTCATCTCTCCTAGCTTGAGGGGGTGTTGATAATATGGTTGATGAAGTTAGTTAGATGTAGTTGGGGTTGTTAAAGTTTGTTAAAGAGGTAGTTAGTGAGTGTAATTAGTTGGTTGTAGCTAATTAGACTTACGCATATTCTAGAGTATTCTTTGTAAGACTACACAACACTAACCATTTCAAGAATAATACAAAATCATTCTCTCTTCTCTTCACCATCTTTCCCTCGTTCATCTCTCTCTCCATCTCTCTCACACTCTTCTTCTCCTTTCTCCTCTCTGTTCTTCATTTTCTGTCCATAGTATTTTCATTGTAGAATATTAGTTAACTGTACATACTCAATACGTATATTGCAAAGATCCACTGATCGTAGCTCTCAACAGTAACTGCACGGGAGAAAAATTCAAAAGGAAGAAGTTCTACTATTGTAGTTGGTAGACAAAGACAGTAGTACCATTTTTCTCCTTTTCTTAATCAAGGATAAAATGTGCATGAGCATGCATACATAAATATTTCACAAATGAAATCCACCAAATATACCTCTCGATGTTTTGAAAATGGTTCTATGAACAAGAAAAAAAGAAGGTGCATGAGACTTGAAAGGAAACAAGAAAATCCTATAATTAAAACTTGCTCCTTGGACCGGCGGCGAATTACGGATTTATGTGAATCCATTAGCTTTAGCTCAAACTCGATATATATATATATATATAGTGGCGAACGCAGAAATATTTTCAACTGGGTACACACATTTAATAAATAAGAGATAAATGGGTCATCATACATTATATATACATAAATTTAAAATTTTAACCTAGCTAAATCGTGTAATTTTCTGACGAAATTGGGTGCACTTGCACCCATAATGAAAGTTGTGCGTCCGCCTCTATATAATATATATATATATTAGGAAATTTACTAGATACATACAAAATACTTCCTTCATTTCAATTTACGTGACCTAATTCAGAATATATATGAGGATCAAATTATTTTTTGTGCGCATTTGGACATATTGTTACAATTCTAATTGTGACAATTCATTGTAGGAAACCTCCATGGAAGAGGGAGCTACAGTGTATGTGAAGCTGAAGAAGACGAGAGGAAAACGAGAAGGAAGGCAAAATGATTTTGTGGGAGCTTTTCTTCTTGTCATTAAAAATGTAACCAGCAATGTATATATAGTGCTAATGTTGCACTATATGCCCTTATTACAAATATAGCCAAGGACTAGTGAATATGAAGTGTAAATGTAAATATTGTATATCTAGTGTATATCAAGCGTATATCATCTATATAACTAGTGTATATCATCTATACTAGTGTATATCATCTATATCTTCAACACGCCCCTCAAGCTAGGAACTAAGAAGAGATTCTTCAGTCCTAGCTTGGACAATAGATAATCGTGTTGTCCAACCGTCAAGCCCTTCGTAAGGATGTCGCAGCCGCCAGCTCAGATATAAAGCTGGCCGACACTTGCTGCAGCTTTTCCCGAATAAAATGGCAGTCAATATCGATGTGTTTTGTCCTTTCGTGGAAGACGGGATTGGCAGCAATCTGCAAGGAGGATTTGCTATCACTGTGTATAGGAATAGAAAGGTGGACAGAGATAGACAGAGCAACAAAGAGACCAGTAAGCCATACGACTTCTGCAACTGCAGCTGCAAGACTTCGATATTCACCAAAGAGCCGAGACACGATGGTCTGCTTTTCGACTTCCACGATGAGAGAAGACCAGAAGACCGGATACCCGTGATGGATCTTTCTCGTAGCGAGCAGAAGCCCAATCAAGATCGCAAAGAGCGTGAGATGATCAGTAGCCCCGACAGGCATAAAGAGGCCCAAACCTGGAGCTTGTTTCAAATATCGGACCACGCGATGTGCAGCTTGAATATGGGAAGCCTTTGGGCACTGTAGGAACTGGCTCAAACTTTGTACAGCAAAAGAGATATCTGGTCTGGTGTTTGTCAAGTACAGCAACCTCCCAATAAGTCTTTGATAACCTGATGGATCCTCTAGCAGTGGATCCTTGGTAGTTGCGCACTTTGGCCTATACGCCGTCATATGCCACGTAAGTAAGCTCGTGTTGAGCTCACAGGGACTTGGCCGGTTTCCACAGAAGGCCAAGGTCGAGATCAATTCCAGGTCGCATTCTCTGATGCATCACCATCCCACTGCTATTCCTGGCAAACTCAAAACCAAGAAAATACCTCAGAATCCCCAAGTCTTTGATTTTGAAGTTCTGCTGCAGACTCAGTTTTGTTTCCTGAATGAGATTCTCATCATTCCCCGTAATGAGTAAATCATCCACATAAATGAGCACCACTACTATCTTAGCACCACTCTTCTTAGTGAGTAGGGAATGATCGAGTTGGCTTTGAACAAACCCCGAGCCTTGCAAAGCAGTGGTCAATTTGATGTTCCACCGCCGGAAGCTTGTTTCAAATTTAGAGTGACTTAATCAACTTGCACACCTTCCCTTGCTTGTTGGCAAAGCCTTGAGGCATGTTCATGTATACTTCTTCTACAAGATCACCTTGTAAAAATGCGTTATAGACATCCATTTGATAGACATTCCACTGATTTGAAGTTGCTACTGACACCACTGCCCTCACAGTAACCATTTTTGCCACCGGAGAGAAAGTTTCTTGATAATCAATTCCCTCCTTTTGATTGTAGCCTTTTGCCACTAGCCTTGCTTTAAACCTTTCAACTTCACCATTCGCTTTATACTTGATCTTGTAAACCCATTTACATCCAATGGCTCTCTTGTCTCTAGGAAGATCTATGACCTCCCAGGTATTGTTGTTTTCCAACGCCAGATCTCGCCGCATGGTCGCTACCCATCCGTTGTCTTTCACACCTCGTAATATGAAGATGGCTCTTGCTCACCCTCAATTTTTGCAATGTAACTTTGATAACTTGCTCGTAATCCAAAGATAGCTTAAGTGATCGCCATACGATACGTGCGCTTGGATACTTTCTGTGTTCCCTCTGTTGGAAGTCTGGATGAAATCCTTCATCCAGGCAGGTTGTTTTCTGGGTCTAGCAGACCTTCTCAGTTGTGGCTCTGACTCAGGACTGATATCTACATCTGTCTGTGCTGTGGATGGAAGATTGGACTCCTCCTGATGCCCCCTTCTAACTCCCAAAGCTTCCTGAGACTGGTAGGCAGTTGCATCAGGTGTAGTATCTACTGCATCAGATGTGGGAATATGTTGGAATATATCATCATCATCTAACAAAACTTCTTGCTGTGCTGGTAGTCCAGTAGCCCCTCCTAAAGACTCCTGCTGCTGAAAAGGAAAGATTTCCTCATAGAATGTTACATCCCTGCTTACAAACAGAGCATTAGTAGACAGATTTAATAGTTTGTAACCCTTCTGTCTGGATGAGTAGCCAAGCAGCACTGCCTTAATGGCCCTTGTGTCAAACTTATCAAGCTTGACTAGATTAGTAGCATAGCATAGACATCCAATGATTCTCAAATGAGACAGAACAAGTGCTTTCTTGTGCAACTTTTCATAAGGAGAAATGTTTCCAGCACTACAGAGGGCAGTCTATTTAAAACATACACAGTTGCTTCTATGCAATCCCCCCAAAAACTGGATGGTAGACAACCCTGGAACTTGATGGCTCTAGCAAGTTCTAATATGTATCTATGTCTTCTTTCAACTGTACCATTTTGCTGTGGGCTATAGGGGCAGGATGTCTGATGGATTATTCCTAAGTGTGCAAATAAATCTCTACAGGAGCTATTGATGAACTCTGAACCATTGTCTGATCTAATGCATTTAACCTTGCTACCAAACTGAGTTCTAATCATAATGCATAGTTGCTTAATCATAGTAGCCACATCTGACTTGATATGTAAAAGAAATACCCATGTCCATCGACTGAAATCATCAACCACAGTGAGAAAATATTTCATACCATTGTAAGTAGCAATCTTATATGGTCCTCAAACATCAAGGTGTAGCAAATCAAATGGAGAAGTAGTTACACTTTGACTAGTGGGAAAAGGTAATCTAGTTTGCCTAGCCATGGGACATATATCACAGTGGTGAATTGTAAAGTCAGAATTATGTCTGAATGTATTTATCTTCCTAAGAACACTCATTGGTGCATGTCCTAGCCTCTTGTGCCATAGAGCAGCCTTCAAATCTCCTGCTGTACTGTACTTTGACATGTGTGACTGAGCTGCTAAACCTCTGTCATGCTCCCTTGTAGAATCCAGCACATATAGACCATCAACTTCCCTACCAATCTCCTTCACCTTCCCAGTGAGGAGATCCTGCAGCACAAAGAAGTCAGGAAAGAACCTTGCACTACAGTTCAATTCCTTAGTCAATTTTGACACTGAAAGCAAATTAAATTGAAAGCTAGGCACACACAGCACATGTTTTATGGATTCACCTCCTTTCAATCTACACTCTCCAGTCTGTGTAATTGGAACTACACCTCCATTAGGCAGCTGCACATGACCTGGATTTGCTGACCAGTTAAGAGTCTCAATCATATGCCTATCCTTTACCATATGATTAGTGGCTCCAGAATCAACTATCCATGGACTACTATTACCTTCAAGGCACGATTACCTGCCATACATACTTTGGCAGCAATGGTGTGTTCAGTACCTTTTCCCTTGCTCTGGTTCATGGCAGACATCATCCTCTCCAGTTTTTCTGGTGTGCAGGTCCTCATGATCTGCTGGAGCTGATCCTGTTGCTGTGCAGAGAGTTGATGACTGCCTTCTCCACTTGTATACTCACCATAATGTCCTCCATACTCCTGCATAGATTTCTGACTGGAAGCATATCCTTCTGACTGTGGTCCTATAACTGCATTAACTCTATTTTTTCCTTTATGATCATATCCTATTAGCCTATAACATTTCTCAGATGTGGCCTGCTTTTCAAAGAGTCACAATAAGACAAAGAACTTATGACAACCTCTCTATCGTGGCCTTTCATATGACAAGAATCACGTAACGCAGTGATCTCCCGCTCTTATTAGTCAGAACTTGCTTGTCAGTGCTATATTATCCATGGAATTCCCCAATGAGGCAATCTGTTTTTGGCTCTCATCTTGTGCTATCATGGCAAAAGCTTGGTTTACACTAGGTGTGGGTGACATCAATAGAATGTGACTCCTTGCTTGGTTGTATCCATCATTTAACCCCAGAAGGAATTCTAACAGCCTTTGATTCCCCAGATGTGCTATATATTCTCTGGATTCGAGCATTCACAAGAGGAGGTGGAATAATTGAATCTATCTCGTCCCATAGGTCTTTCATTCTAGAATAGTATTGAGACACCGCGAAACTCCTTGGTTTAGCATCGTCAAATCCTTCTTAAGTTGATATACCGCGAGAGATTGATTTTGTCAAATCTCTCCTGCGTCCTTCCAAACAATTCCGCATTAGTCCTATAGAGGATTCCACTTAATGCACTTCATTCACATTTCGCATTATCCATGACATTACTAGGGCATTGCATCTGTCCCATTGCTTTGTGTGATTCAGTCCATATGTGTCTCGTCTTATAGATCCATCGACGAATCCAATTTTGTTCTTCGTGAGCAATGTCAATCGCACGCCCCGCCCATAAGGTGTAGTTTTCCATTCCGATTAGTTGAATGTCAACTCAGATGGCACCCATCGATCGGATGCACTCAGAATAGAGGTGATTGTGGTCGATGACCTCAATCGTAGATCGAACTTTCTCGAACACAAATGCACGGAATCGTTGTGGTATTCTCCATTAATGTTACTCAAATTCAGCTTGAAGCAGTAAAAAAAAATTGTCGATGCAGAAAACTTCGACCGCGACAACCAATACACAAATTGAAATCAATTTGTTGATTATGAATCGCACTTTAGTCAGAAACAATTTATAGATGTAGAACTATAAGAAACAACCTCAATCGACTATCAAACACTCGATCGTCGACCTCGCAAGACGAATCTCTCAGTTTCTGTTTTGCTTCCACAGAATAACTTCTGGATTCTCCTTGCATGGCTTTGATACCATGTTACAATTCTAATTGTGACAATTCATCAGAGGAAAGCTCCATGGAAGAGGAGCTACAGATGTATGTGAAGAAGACGAGAGGAAAACGAGAAGGAAGGCAAAATGATTTTGTGGGAGCTTTTCTTCTTGTCATTAAAAATGTAACCAGCAATGTATATATAGTGCTAATGTTGCACTATATACCCTTATTACAAATATAGCCAAGGACTAGTGAATATGAAGTGTAAATGTAAATATTGTATATCTAGTGTATATCAAGCGTATATCATCTATATATCATCTATATAACTAGTGTATATCATCTATACTAGTGTATATCATCTATATCTTCAACACATATATCTTCAATCTTTTTAAAATAATTTTTAGTATTTTATCTAGAAATTACATAAAAAATATTATAAACGATGATAGTTAATAATTTAAAATATTTAAAAAGTACTTGAATTTTTTTTTATCAAAGAAAATATCATTTGGCTCTCCAAATAGTAATTAGGACATATAAAGTGAAACAGATCTCTGGTTGAGACCATGAACAATGAATCCCTGGAGCAAAGCTCATGAGCAATGCTTGATATATATATATAACAGGGTAAACTGTTTAAATTATATCCTTTGGGATGCGTTCCTTTCTCAAACCATGTATGAAAGCAGAATTCTTCGTGCTCATCAGTTGGGGTAAATGTACGTACCAGATGTTTTTTTAGCAACGCTTCATCAGTTGGGCACAAATACAGTAAAACATCTATAAATGAATATTTTTGGGACCTGAAAAATTATTATCTTATACGAGGTTATTAATTTATTGATAAATAAATATTTTATTAATTTATAGAATAATTTTTATTTTATACATTATATTTCTCAAATTAAACAATTAATTTCTTCGGTAACTAAGAAAAGAAAATAAATAAACAATTAATTAATGATGGTGTTTGTATCTAAATTTATTAATCTTGTCAAAAAGAAGTTTATTAATCTTGGATTGGCGTGATTCAAAATAGAATTTATGTACATGTACATTAGAATATGAAGTATTGTGAATTATTTCAAGTACACAATATAGAGTTTATAAATAGACACATGTACTTTAACTTCATATACTAAAATATAAAAATTCATATATTATATCTTCTCTTCCATGGCTACTCATTTAAAAGGTGTAAAAAATCTACGCTAAATGATGAGATGAGAAGGCATTCAAGATTAGAGGAAGTTATTTCTATTCTACATTATAGAAATGCAGATTCTGAATTATCCTAGTGAAAATGAAGCTTTAATGGAATCGCCTACGGACGAATAAATTATTCAAGGAGTAATGGGTATGGAAGATGATGACAATCAAGATCTAGATGATAGTAATGCTATACCACATGTTTCTCCAAAAGAAGTTTTTCTTGGCGTAGAGACTTTGAAAAATTACTTGCTTCAAAATTAGAAGAATGTGCCGAATGTACTTTATGTCATCCAAAAAGTTAAAGATGAAATTGAGTTCAGTTCGCATGAAAAGAAGAATCAATTGACTATATATACATATTTTAGGAAAGCATAAAATTTGAAATATAAATTATTTAGGAAGTGCTTTATTTTATGAATTATATATGTAATTTTCATACGTATTTAATCAATTATTATTTTATATTTTCAGTGGGCCTCAAGGATTTTTTTTAAAATTATATCTTATGCATTTATCGAGGTTATTATTTTATCTCATTGGCCCAAGTCGGGATGAAAGAAAATTATTATTTAATCGAGGTTATTAATTTATCGAATATTCATTTATCGAGGTTTTACTATATAAGCATTGACCATGCACACATGAAAAAAATCATGCACACAGTCACATAGTAGTAAAGTGCTCCATTCGTCCCATAATAAGTCACCTTAGTCAAAAAAAAAATGTCTCATAACAAGTGTCACCTTAGTAAATCAAGAAATAAATTGACTAGTTTTTCCAACTCTACCTTTAGACAAAAATTGACAAGTAGTCACGAGTTCGATCCCCTGCATAAACCTTCTTGGTTGAGCCTGTCACACATGGCTTGCCAAGTGTGGTTTACATGGCTGACGTGGTTTGCAGGCTACTGCGTCAGTCCGGGGTTTACCCTGTGCGCACTCGAAAGAGTAGCGGCTGCGGGTTCCTTCGTCAACAAAAAAAAAAAAAAAAAATTGACAAGTTAAAGTAACATTTAAATGATGATTAGAAAAATCACATAGTAACCTTATATTGCTGGATATCCCAATGCCAAAAGGATTACTATTTGTGCATGTTCTAATAAAAAAAAAGTAAATTATTTTAATGATATATGGGTAATCTAGTGTTCATATTGCATTATTGATTTCTTAATATGCATGTTTATGGCTAAGATAACACTTATTATAAGACGGAATAGTATATTAGCAGAGATCTAGTAGCTCAGTTGGTTGACTACCTAATTTTTCACTTTGTTGGTGAGGGTGAGAATCCCCACATTGTAATCCCCTCCTCATTTCCCCTTCTCTGCTCATATATAATTAAAAAAAGAAGTAGAGTATATTAATTAATTTTGGCCATTTTGGCTGATCGATACTTACTTTGTTTCTTTCCAATCAAATTGAAATTGAATGATGCAAACTTAATTAGTCCTCGATTCATGTGACCAAAATCAACAAATCGCATATGTATATGAGCAACCAGGCCAATGTTACTTTAACTTGTAAACTTGATGTCTTCTTGTTGGTGTGGAACTTGGAACTTGATCCTTATAGAGTTATAGTCCTCATCTAATTGATCATTATGTTTCTCTCTTCTCCATCTCTTGAATGCCATATGTTAACCTTATTTTTTTTTAGATTTGTCTGTATTAAATATTATGTAATTAAATTTCAATACATATTTAATTAGAGATAGTTTAGTTAAATTACTTTTTTTTAAGGAGTTTGTATTTTTTTAAGGGGTGTGTAATTGATTAAGTGAATACTTTTTTTGATCCGGAGAAAATAATATTTTCAAATGAAATTTTAGTATAAATTCAGAGTCCGAACTAAATTTATTGGATTCCGTCGAAACTGAAACGCTAGCTCTGCCCTTGTTAATATGTTATTCTTATAAACATCAAGTCCATCTTGAAATAACATGTTTAGGTGTTGAAAAAGATTTTATAATTAAATAGTTACCTAAATTAAAAAATTAATTTAAAAGTATTTTTATAAATTAAAAAAAAAAAGACAAATGACAGAGATAGAATAGAAATACAATTATAAACTATGTTTTACCGGGAAGAATATTTTAAGATTACAAAAAAGATTATGAATAAAATCATAAAAGGCATGACGAAACCGAGCGTGCTTATAAAATATAGACTGTAAAATCATGCTTTTTACACCCTCCGGATAAAAATAAGTGTTCACTTCGCCTTTATTTTTTGAGTCAAAAAGAGTCTCCACTTACCAAATCAATAAAGAATTAATCTTAATTTTTCAGATTGTCCTTATTAAGCGTTAGATGACCAAATCCCAATACTCATTTAATTAAGGACATTTTAGTCAAATTATATATTTTTGTCTAGAAGTTGATATTTTCTTAAGAATATGTAAATCGCTACGTGAACACTTTTTTTTATTCGGAGGGAGTAACTTATAAGTTGATATCTTGTTACTGGTGGAACTTGGAACTAGCTAAGTCCCAGGTTGCTCCTTATATTCCTCATCCAAGTCCAACTGATTATGTTTCTGTCTGTGTTCCATCTTTTGGATATTATATGTCATTTTCATCACATTAACTTTACTCTGATTTTCCATATACTCTAGTGTGTGTTCAGAAATTTGCACAAGCAATGTCTGGTCAATTGTCATAATTTGGCTTGTAAGAAGTTGAGTTTGAAATTATGATAATTGATATTCCCTCTGTCCCAGTTGTTCAGAAAAAATGACATCTTTCTCTTTATGGAAACCATTTAATCCTAACATCCTCATTTACTCACAATGACATAACTCGTTTGGAGTTGAGACCAGAGGTCTCGGGTTCGAATTCGGAAATTATCGCCTTTCGTAGGAGCGTACCCCCACAATGAAACTTTCTAGAGTAAATATGGATTAGTCGAACTCCAAAAGGATAGACACGGGGTGGGAAACCAAAAAAAAACAACTCTCCAACTCGAACTTGTGTCAAATAACTTTCCGCCAGTAGCTCATCGACAACATGGAATTAAAATCACATTCCAAATTGCAATATTTTACACCAAAAAAGAAAACTGATTTGCTGTTTTGATTCAATTTGTGAAGATGAACCTAAGGATGTCCTGAACAAATCTACTACAAATAATGCCACAACCCACAACTGGCAATCGTATGATCTTAGGATTGACATTCAAAGGATCTTTCAATTGTCATCTCATCATAATGTTGTTCAAGCATTTGCACCAAATATGATGACAAATAAACATCAACCTAGTGTTGCTTCCCTTCTTAGTACCTGTACAAGCAGTAGTATCAAAGCACTCGTAAGCTTTTCCAAGAATACAACAACAAACAACATACCCAATCCCACAAGTGGGGTCTGGGATAATACGGATAATATGAAGTGTAAACAGAAATATCAAATAAAACTGATTTACCTCTTCAGCAAATTTTATCAAAATTGTCGTACGTGGTCGGTGCTGCCCCTCCACAGGGACAAAATGAGCTGTCACTACCGCTGGGAAACCCGCATTTTCAAGAACTCCCTATCAAGAAGAAAAAATAAATAAATAATAGCTCGCAGGAACAGTAGACGAAGCAAAGCCGATAATGTTCTTACCCTTACAATACCCGCAACAAAAGCTCCACAGTTGAAAGCACCCATATCTTTTGGAATTGAAATGAATCTAAAATGCAAATGTGTATCAGTCAAAAATCAAATATAAGAGTTACAACAGCAAGTAGACAATCGAAAATATTTGCAATGCTTCAGTAGCAATTACATCACCTGTTAATAAGGAGCTCCTTCTCACTAATCATATATTCATCTTCATGTTCAGTGCCTTTCTCAAGTGAGTCAGCAACCTGGTATACAAAAGCTAAAATGTTTCATCTAAACCAATCCTCAAACTAATTCATAGGCAGAACAACTTGGACACTAATTAAGCTAGAGGAGCTTGATGCCGCTCAATCCAAAGGAGCATGCCATTGAAGAAACAATTGATAAAAGCTTTAAGAAAAGGTCAGACAAGACGATGAAAATGAAAAAAAGATTTGCATAGAGATTTATGGTAGGTTGTAACTTGTAAGATTACCTTCAAGAAAACTATGAATTACTTAACCAAGAGACAGAGACACTTATATCACGGTCACAGGGACCTAAAACACATTCTAAGAGTAATAAACTAACTGAACTAAGTACTAAAAGAAACTATTCTATATAGTATAGGTCGTTATGAAATTAAACGTTAACTGTCGTGTTAGTGGAAGAGGCAGGGAATCTCTCTGAACCTATACATACACAAAGGAAAAGCACTTGCTTCTCATCAACGTGCAAATATTCTGAAACCATTTGTCAGCATTTAACAAAATGGCAGATTTCTTGTACTGAGGAAGTAGATATATATGATGATGAATTTCAGAAAAAATTAAGAGATAACATCAATTCGGATTATAGAGAAACTTAAAGAGGAAAAAGTCAAAACTTCAAACACAGTTTGAAACATGATTTTAGCTCCAACCACATTACATTTTCAGGCATGATTAAGATGGTGCCCGAAAAAGGTTCTTAATTTAGGTTACAGGAAAACAACGGAGTATATCAGAATATCAACTCCATTATGCTTCCTTATAAAGACATTTTTCTTTCTTCTGACTTCACTCAAGTGCGACCTCTCTCACAGTACACTGACGAATCCTAGCCAAAAGCTCACCAGCATATTGAATTGCCACAAAGCAACGTATCCACAAAGCCTACTTGATATTCCAACAAACAGAATTAAAATGAAGAAAAGCGGAACACAACTTTCACATGCTATGTGTAAAACATCCTAAGCAATTGAGAAAAGAATAGAGCATAGGCTAAAGTTTTCCATGCTTGCTACTAGATAAGTGAGTTACTTGAAAATATGGATAAACAGTAAGTTTTTCTCCTTCACTGAAAAAGTTTCTAGTCATCCCCATCCACACTGCTTAAAACCAAACATAAAAACAAACACCAATAAAACAAGAGAAAACTGAAGCACAGTCCACCAAGAAAACAAATTAGTATATTCAAAAAGAGATGGGAAAGGTGTTTAAGCAAAAAAGGGGAAGACAGAAAGAAGAACAAGAAGCTGACCTTCCCAAACAAAACCTTCCATACTGTGCTGTGCACAAACGATAATATACCCAGTAGTCGTGTCTCCCTTCTGTTTCCCTGCAGCATTATGAAGATTTTAGAACAATTACTATGTCAACTAGTATTACAAGTGACCATCACGATTTGCTTCCTAACATTAGAAAGTAACTTTTTAGGATTTTATGTAATATTACATTCTTCACCTAGTAAAGCAGCCATGATAGCAGCGGTAGAACTAGCTCTTCTCCCAGTTTATTGTGATTTTGACCAGATTCTGAACTTTCTATTGGGAATAAGTTAGGATATGGATGTGGCTAAGTGAACGAGTAGTCATCGTATTCTCCTCTAAAGTTTCCCCGTCTAAAGTGTCAAAACCAAATGATCAAGGTTGAAAAAGTCATAAACATGATTATTTTCGACATTACTGTAAGTAAATATGCTTATAGTATAGATTTCCATGTAATGGAATGGACACGGATTAAATGGAAATAACTGGTCTAGAGAATTATCGGTTAGTCAAGGTTTACTGGTTTGATAACGGATACCTAGCATCTAGATATGGAGTTTCTCTACGTGAAGAAGTTAAAAGAAGAATATTAGGGTGGCTATTGCAATTGAAGGTTCATACCTTTTCCCTATGGCAGAGGAGTTCTAGAATCCGTGCTCCAACAGCATAGCCAGCATCCTCTAACCTATTTTCCAGAAAATCATTAACATCCACAAGAATTAGTTCACAAATACAGCATGAAATTCTTGGCAACAGATAAACCTTACTGCAAAAACTATTTCAAACTTAAAAGGGCAGAAAACTGTAAGCTCAAGTTTGTGGAAGATTGCGCTTATCCTTTAATACTTTGTCAGCATCCTCTTAATTCATTTTCCAGATAATCATTAACATCCACCAGAATGTGCGTACAAAAAACAGTGTGAAATTTGTGGCGACAGCCAAAATCTTACTGCAAAAACTATTTCGAACTATGAGGGAAGAATAATTCAAGCTCAAGTTCGTGCAAGATTCTGCTTATCCTTTGGTACTTTACAAAATTAAACTGACATTCAAACATTACTGCAAAAACTATTTCAAACTTAAAAACAGGAAAATGTAAGCTCAAGTTTGTGGAAGATTCCGCTTATCCTTTAATACTTTGTCAGCATCCTCTTAACTCATTTTCCAGATAATCATTAACATCCACCAGAATGTGTACAAAAAACAGTGTGAAATTTGTGGCGACAGGCAAAATCTTACTGCAAAAGCTATTTCAAACTATGAGGGAAGAATAATTCAAGCTCAAGTTCGTGCAAGATTCTGCTTATCCTTTGGTACTTCAAAAAATTAGACTGACATTCATCCTCCTTTATTAATTCCTTTTTAGCACTAAATGATCAGATCATTTGTCAAGTATAATTGCCCAATAGTTCCATGCCCAAGTACAGTTGTCAACAAAAAAAAATTGCACCCAAAGTTCAAATTGAACATTAGGTGATTTCGTCCCATCTGCCTAAGTCTCAATGGGCAGAGTTACCCGATACACTTGTGCTGGTAAGACGTAATAGGGACCTAATAAAATAGTCTTTGTGCGCAAGCTGGCCGGACACAACCATCATAAAAAAAGATAGCAACTTTATTACTTTGATAAGGAAAGGTTTCAAGAAAATGGATGTAAAGGTATCAACCATGGCGTACGAGCAGTTAAAATAGCTAATCCTTGCCCCAAGGTGATCCTTCCTTTCATTTGACACTAATAATATGGAGATTCCAAATTCTTTTTATATTGATGATACCATGGAGATGACTCTTAATCACTTAAAAGAAACAATCAAATAAGAACTACAAAGGGCAGCTCCTTATGTACAGCAACACAATGTCACAATGTACATGATCAATCAATCAACAAAGCCTCCCCTCCAGAAAAGTTAACCTTCCATAACCATTTCGCCCTATTCGTGTCCATTCCAATACTAGTATTTCTCTAAGTTCACAGACATACAAGTAACTTTCCCTCTAATTTCAGCAATACAAGGTAAACAACAACTATGACTCAGTCTCAAACAAGTTGTGATCGACTATATGAATCCTCATTTCTTCATTTAAGGTGTGTTTGTTATGAAGCAAAATGTGTTCCACGGAAAATGTTTTCCTAAAAAAAATTCCTTGGAAAATAAATGGGTTTCTTACTTTATTTTTAGTGTTTGGTAAGTAAGTAAAAACATATTATTCGAAGATCATTTATATGTAAACTAAGAAAACACTATGGGGTGGGAGTGGGGTTTCAACTATTGGGTGGGTGGGGAGGAGACAGTGAACTTGGAATAACACTTACGGAACTTGTCTTCCCTACTTCCATTAAGTGAAGTCATTTTTCTCATTTTTAATGAACTTATTTTCTCAGAAAAAATGTTTTTAAAACATTTTGATGAACCAAACATGGTTAAATTGGAAACCAAACACATCCTTAAGTTCTCATTTCATTATGAATCCTCATAATTCAGCAATACTACAACAACAACAACAACGTACAATCCACAAGTGGGGTCTGTGGAGGGTAGAGTGTACGCAGACCTAACCCCTACCTCGGAAGGTAGAGAGACTATTTCTGAAAGACCTTCGGCTCAAGAAAAAACATAACAAAGAGGTCAGACAAGAGTTGACCAAAGTAGAGAAGTCAAGACAAAATACTACAGATAAACATTATGAAGAAAAGTAGCAGTAACCGCAATAACTAATACGTTAATCGAGTACAAGAGAGAGCAGATAGTAACAGAAATCGAAGCAAATACTGTAATGTTGAATTCACCAATACAAGAGCAAATTAACAAAAATTAAACAGAGTTCTTGAAAATTACCTTCGCTCTAATTCAGTAATGTTGTCCACTTGAGTCTGATTGTACTGAACAAGCTCCGAAAACAAGAAAGCAAAACCACTCAAACTGACCTGCAAAAGGGCCTCAATCACTAGTCTGCAAAGTATACCCCCCACCCCCACAAAACCTCCACCCCCACCAACCCCTTAGCTAAAAAGATTTAAAATTGGTAACATGGGTCAATGTTGGAAGGGAAACCGGTAAAGTTGCTTCCATTTGATCAGAAATTCATGAATTCAAGCCGTGAAAATAGTTTCTTACCATACACTCTTATGGGTTGCATAGGGGTTTACCGGGCTGTCTTTTTTTTAACATGGGTCAATGTTATTAGGATCTATAGTGAGAAAAAAATATCCCCCCAGCTAAAAACATTTAAAATTGATAACATGGGTCAATGTTATTAGGATCTATACCCTTTTTTTCTTTTTTTAGAGCACAATATTAAGTTTCTTCTTGATGTAATAAATTGAAAAGAGAAAGAAGAAGTACCTCTTGTTTGCCTTTGCTGAGGGGTTTCTCAAGAACATTTGTGTACTGCTTGATCTTCCCTACACTTATCATCTTCTTCCTTCGACTCTCTCTCTCTCTCTAGATCGATCAGCACTGTTGTGTTTACTGTTCCTTTTTAATTTCGAAGATTTCGCTACTCATAGGAAAATTGAAATGGAAGGCCGAAGATAAAAGAGAAAAAATGTCAAAAATGGTTCGTTTTGTTTCGGAAAACCTGTCTAACCGTCCGGGTTGATCCGCACCGGACCGATTGACCCGGTAGAAAATTTGATCCGAACCGGACCGGTAAGGACTTACCGGGCTGGGGTTGGGTTGGCCCCCAACCCCAACACGCACGGGTTATATAAAAATCCAGTAAGACTCGGACCGGTTAGATCCGGTAACGGAAATCGGTTACATTACCGGTTAACCGGTCCGGACCGGTAACACATAAATTTTAAAAAAAATGCACAATTTTTTCGATCCAAACGGTAATGTTAACGTTGGGAGGGGGTTGGGGATGCCAACGGTCATTTCGACCGTTTGGCTGGTTTCTTTTTTTGTTTTTTATTTTTTGTTTTGTTTATTATTATTTTTAATTATATTTTTATCCTTTAAAAAATCTATAAATTCTCTATATTTTTTTCATTTTTATCACACAACAATTCTCTCAATTCTCTTATTCTCAACTTCTCATACTCTCTTAATTATCTTTATTATCAATTTTCAAGTTATTATTATTAATAGTTTTCAAATTCAAAGTGGCAAGACGCAAGACTTAGAGCTTCGAGTTTTAATTGAATTCTGAATCCTGAAATTTGGTACACTCGTTTTATTCTCTAATTATTTTATTAAATTATCATATTTATTTGTTGATTATTTAAATATTTTATAATGTATTCGCTAAGGGCAAATTTGTCGGGACTACGCAGTAAATCTAGTTCAATGGGTAAAAAATCTATAGGTTCTTCATCATCTAATCAAAATATAGATTATAATCAAATGCAAGAAGATTTTAGAATAGAAGATAATGAATATGATAACGTTCAATTAGATAATATTGTTGAACTTGAAGAAAATGAACCTCCTACACCTACTAGTGTTCCTTCGGTCAATGTTGATACTGCTAGTGGTAGTCGTGAGCCTCCTTTACGTAACGAGTAAGAAAAAAAAAGAGTAAAGTGTGGCTCTTTTATGATAAAGTTATGGGCACTGATAGAGTTAGATGTAATATTTGTGGGAGAACTTATAAACATAAGACAGAGGTGGTGACGGGGGACGGGCACTATAGGTAGACATATAAAAAACGATCATACCACACAATGAAATGCTATCTCTGATTTAGAACACGATCAACAACAACTTAATTCATTAAATGGGGGTGGCTAAGTACGATCTAAAAAAGGATCGCATTGAATTAGCAAAAATGATTGTCGGAGGTTGTTTACCTTTTTCTTTTGCTTCTTCGTCATATTTAATTACATATATTCAAAGAGTATATAATCCTTTTTAAAGGTGTTCCTCGTAGTACTACGCCGATATTTTTATACTTCATAATGATTATGTTATTTTTTTACAATATTTGTTTGCTAACCTTCCATGTCTAGTTAGTTTTACTTCAGACATTAGACATGCTTTAAACAGTTATGATTATTTAACAATTACTTGTCATTGGATTGATGAAAATTTTAGAATGGAAAAACGTATTATTGATTTTGCGTATGACGAGGATCAAAGTCATACTGCAAAATATATAAGCGAAACTATTTGTTCATATGCCCAAAAATATAATCTTTATAATAAAATACTTTGTGTATCATTCGATAATGCATCTAATAATACTGCTGTTGTAGATCTTTTAAAAGCGGAAGTACAACCACCACTTTCTGATATATTTCATGTTCGTTGTGCTTGTCATATTTATAATTTAATTGTTAAAAGTGGTATTGATTTATTTGCACCTGAAATAAAATTTGTCAAAAGAGTTGTTGGAGTTATTCAGGGTAATAATAGGAAAAATAGAATTATAGAATTTAAAGAAAAATGTAAACAATTTAATTTGAGACCTAAATTAATGTCAGATGAGATTATTACACGGTGAAATTATACTTATTTATTGTTAAAATAATGTTATAAGTATAAAGACCTCATAACACATGTTGCAAATGCGCATTGTAAGAACGTGATGTATATGTTAACCGATGAACATTGAAAATCAATTAGTGAACTTTTAAAAAATTTACGTAAATTTTACACTGCTACTGTTGAATTTTCAGGATCTTATTACCCAACATTTTGTAATGCTTTAGCTCATATAGCTGAAATTTCATATTTACTTTATGGTTTAAAATTAAATGTGAAATATAAAGATGCAGTTACACTTATATTTGAAAAGTTTAAAAAATATTTTTTCCCTATTCCTGATATTTATTGTATTGGTGCAGTCTTAAATCCTTCTATTAAAAAAGTAGATTGTCATAATTTAATATGTAGTTTATATACTTATATGGAAGTAGGTGCAACAGAAACACCGTCTTCATTTGATTGCATAAGTAAACTTGATACTAATTTAACTACATTATATGAATATTATGCTACATTACATGATAACAACAACTTTGCTACTAATATTCCTTCTAGTTCTGCTTCTGTGTCTACACCTTCAGGATTCAATGAAAATAACGATGATGAATCTTTAGACATATGGAGCACTTTTACAACACAAGCAACCACAAGTCGATCTTGCGATGAGATGCAATTTTATTTGTAAAAGTCAGCGGAGCCGAAGAAAAGTTTTGACCCTTTACAATGGTGGCAAGATAACAAAAAACAATTCCCGATACTTGCAGCTATGACACGGGATGTTCTTAATGTGTCTATCTCAACAGTGGCTTCTGAAAGTGCATTTAGCCAAGCACGAGATCAAATATGAGACACACGTCACTCATTGGGTGGAAGCACATTAGAAGTGTTAGTCTGCTTAAGGGATTGGATCAGATCAGAGAGAAAAAATCAAGAATGTGTAGACGTTAATTCTCCGGAAGATGAAGCAATAGGCAATATTTTGAAAGGCGGGAGCGGAGGCGGGACTGGAATTAATACTCCAGATTTAGAGGCTATGGAGCATAACCAATTCAACCAACCTATAGATTACGAAGAACTTGCAAGAAGGATGCATAATATGTAAATAAAATTATTATTACTTCATTATGTACTCTTATTAATATTATGAAAGTTCAAAAGTTTACATATTATCATTAGTTTTAATTTTACTATCTATTTAGTTGTTAATTTGTTATTACTTATTTGTTAACTTATATCTACTAATCTAATAAATTAATAAAAGTATAATTACCATATAAAGTTATAAACTATAAAGTATAACTATAACAGTACTATAAAGTATAAACTATAAAATAAAGATAAAGTATAAACTATAAAGTATAAAGTATAAAGTTATAAACTATAAAATAGAAAGTTAACTTTAAAGTTTCAATTTTAATATAAAATTATATTATATATTATATTATTATATTACATATTTAAATTGAATTTAGTTTACATTGTAGAAAATAAATACTAGAAATTAAAAAAAAACGGACCGATAGGCGGTTCGCACTTCGACTCGCATCGCCGAAATCCGGTAATGAACCGGACCGGTTGGCCGATAGTTCGATGACCGGACCGATTAAACGTGAGGGCTACCGGTCCGGACCGGTTCGGCATACCAAAAAAGATCCTTCTGAAACATAATATTTTACTACCTCAATAAATGTCCGAGAGCATTCAAAAAATCAAATGGAATGAAAAGTGGGTCCATATAAATGATCAAGACATCGCAAACAACAACGCTCCTTCCCTATATGGAGTTCGGAATCCAAAGGCAACGTTAGACAGGTTAGTTCTAAATTAGTCACAACTAACATACCAAGTGTAATTTCACGGAGTAGGACCTCTATTTTTACGGGCCAAAAAGGCTATTTTCAATAATCTCTTAGGTATACTCTTAAATAAATTTGGTCCCAGTTTTATAAAAAATATATTTTTGGTCTTTGTTACTAACCATATCTGACCGTTAGATTTAACAGAAATTGTAAAAAAAAGGATAATAAGATATGAATCTTAGGTCTAAGTCAATCTCAAGTACATATAAGGAGTTCATGTGGATCATGGGTCTAACTCAATCCAAAAACTAGTTTGTATGGTAACAACTGTTCAAGTCTCATTCCATTACCGATTTAACATAGTATGTTGAAGCTTGGAAACTAGAAAATCAAAAATTGCACCGGACACAAAAAATGGATTAAAAGAAATTGAGATTGCACATCAAAACCCTGCACTGAGTGTTAAAAATAGACAAAATTGCAGAAATTGCAAAATCCATACCTCTAAATATAAGTTTCTATTATTGGCTTTTATTGCAACAACTATTTTTTGCTTCCCCCACTCCCTCAACCCCCCTATCCTCTTTATATTTATTTTTAACCCCTAAGTTATTATATTTACACTTTAACTCAATTTTCTAACTATAAATACCTCATTTTCTCTTCTTATTTCTCACAAATCTTCCTACAATCTCTAATATCTCAAATCTCAATCAATCTATTTTTATACAACATTGTCTACTACATATTCACTCTATTTATTAATTTGAGAATTGAGAGTGAAGTTGGCAACTAGCTTGAGGATTAATCTATCGAGCAAAGTTTCAATTTTCAACCTCTCTCGATTACACATCGACTCTACGTCGACGTTTGGTACATTTATTCTCTCATTAAATTATTATTTTGTTTTTATTTCATTTAGCACATTTAATTTCATTATCTTTAACTTTTTAAGTCTTTAACTATTTATTACCATAATTAAAATGAAAAGAACAAAAAATGTTTTGGGCAAGGCCTTGGGTATCAAGGGCAAGGGTACTTCTTCTAGTATCCTAGACAAGATGATTTTATAGATCCTGAACTGTTTCATGAAATACCATACCAACAGAGAAAAGAATATAAAAAAACTTGTCACGATTGTGGACTATCTTACAGAAAAATTCCCGAAGAAGTACCAACTAGGTGGAATTCTTTATATGACCAACTAGTTGTTGCTTATGACTATAGAAAATCTATCACTTTATTTTTTAATGCCCATAATCAAAATCCAAATGATATGATTGTGGATAATGATTGGGACAAAATTAAAGAACTTATTATATTTCTAGAGAATTTTCAACAAGCAACAAAAGAATTTTCTACTTTATATTATCCTACTATTTTAACTATGTTGTTTTATATAACTATAAATTTTTACTTCTTAAAGAATATATGGAAAAACCTGCTTATAAAGAAGCTATTAAAAAAATATTTATGAAATTAAAGAAATATTTTATTCATATTCCCCCTATTTATATTATTGGTGATGTATTAAACCCGACTATTAAAGTAGACGGTTGTAAAAGTCTTATTGAAAATATTTATAACTGTATAGACGTACTACCACCTCCAACTCTCAAAAATTTAAATGTTGAGCCACCTATTGACCAAACACTAGAAAAAATATTTTCAAATTGGTAAAATATTTCATTGCAATTTTAGTATTTTTTTCTATGTCTTTTGCAAATTTTTTCAACAACAGTACACTACAATGTTGTAATTCTGAATCTTGTATATTTCAATAAAATAATTAATAATATAAGAGGAACAAAAACAGTCTTGAGATGTTTTTTTTACACTCTTCTTGTCTTTGTTTAATTATTTAGTTTATAAATATATAAGTATAATATTATAATAGTATAATATGAGTATATGACTATCAATATATTACTATATGTTACTTTGTTAGTAATTTAGTATTTTTAATTTAGTGGATTTTTTTTTTAAAAAAAAAACCCGCACGTCCCATCCCGGCCCGACCTGTCCCGACCCGACCCGTCCCGACTGCTCACCTGACCGGTACTGGAACGGGACACGGTATCGTTCCGCTAGTACCGGTCCCGCCTGGCCCGCGTCAGCCTCTCCTCTTCGTTCTGACCCCGTCCCGAGCCCACCTATCCCGATCCCAATGGGCCCGGCCCGACCCATTGGCCAGCCCTATCATTTAACAATATAAATTTTGAATAAGCACTTCTATTATATTATGACAAACTGTTGACAAGTTAAACCACAGTGATTAATTTTCAGTATTTTTGCCTCGAAGTTTATTACAAGAATTATCATGCTGGTCCTTGCTTTTTGAGTATCTCAGTTAAGGTCCTGCAAGAATCATTCCCTATAACTGGAGTCATAGGAGATTATGTGCCTTTTGCAGAGACATCTAAATTACAAGGAGTATTTATTAACTGTTTATTACGTAGATTTAGGTAAGCATAAGCATTTAGCTGCATATTATCTCATTCAGTCTTAGGTTACATATTCATCCCATTCTGTTACTTGCTCCACGAGAGTCTATGGAAACATCCTCTCTACCTCCCAAATTAAGGGTAAGGACTGCATACATTCTATCCTTTACTGAGTATGATATTATTGTCTGTTACTTGCTCCAGGCATGTATAAGTCTGCAATTTCAAATCCATTGTATGTTCCTATTGTACATTTTTATATGTTTTGTTAAATATATATTTTTAGTGCATAATAAATTTTTAATGTAAATGTGTGCAACATAGTAGTAATAATATTACCTACCCATAATTAGAATATTTTCATATATTGGGTAAAAATAATTATGGTAAAACTAGAATTTTTCTTTTATATAGGCTTAGAAATCCTATTGTATAAAGAATGAATATTGTACTCTATATATACTTTGATATTAATGAGAAGACTCCCCAAGGGAGATTAATATCATCTTACATGGTATTAAGAGTCAATCACACAAAACCCTAGAAATTTTCTTCCTCCCACCTCCCACAGCCGCAGGCCCTTCTCCTGTTCCGCCGCGGCACCGAAAGCAAATTTCTTGGTTTTCTCCTTCCTTCCTCTCTTCTCTAAATGGATACTCAGGATTCTCCCACTGTTATTGACGCTTCTACCTCCACAAATTCCACCACCAAGTCATCACTCTCTTTTCATCCCGCCCTAACTGTTTCCAACATCAAGAACCATATCCCCATCATTCTTGATCAAGAAAGTAGTCAGTATTCTCCTTGAGTTGAACTGTTTCGCAATCATGCATGTCTCTATAACGTGCTTGATCATATTGATGACACCATTCGCGCCCTTCAGAGGTTGATGATTCTAATTGGCGTCGTCTAGACGCCGGCGTCAAACAATGAATATATGGTAATATTTCTCAGGATCTACTTCTTACTATCATGAAATCTGACTCCACAGCCCGTGACTTGTGGAATCGTTTGGAGGAATTTTTTCAGGACAACAAGCACACCCGTGCTGTATATTTAAAGGAGCAATTTAACAATACACGTCTTGAAAACTTTTCCAATGCGACTGAATACTGCAAACAGTTAAAGCTCCTGACGGATCAACTTGTTGTTGTCGACTCGCCGGTTACTGACATCAAATTGGTGTTACAATTGATTACTGGTCTCCCTAAAGGCGAATATGATACATTGACCACCATGATTCAACAGACGGATCCGTTACCCAGCTTTAAAAGCTCGCTCGCAGTTGCTGCTCGAAGAAACCCGCCGTGCTAAGCAGGATGCGCACAGTCAGCTGACATTAGTTGTCAACACACAACCCCAAGACCAGACGCCACCAGACAACTCCCAACCGCGCGCGAGGCGGCAGCGGGTGGCGGCGCGCGCGGAGAGGTCGTGGTCATGGCAAGTCGCGGTCGTGAGAACCAAGATCGCAGCAATAGGGCCCGTGATAATCGATTCGGCGTAGCGGCGCCCAACGATAGCTTGTACAACGCCGCGCAGCTTCGATGCAAGAACCTCGTCGGCAAAGATGACACCCATCGTGTTGGTCGGGCCTTGATTGTTTCAACATGCAACAGCCTGACAACAACTGGTACATGAACTCCTGTCACGCCCCGACTTTTCCTAAGTCTTTACTTAGGGCGTGATGGCACCTGGACAATTATTTTCCACCAGGAGCACCATTTAATTCCCTTTATTTAGAAATTTAAACTTATATTCAAATACGGAGCTATTAATAAAAATAACAATAAAGAAATTTGTTTATGACTTTATTGAAAATATAACGAGCCCATGCTCGTACAAATATTGTTTCTACATAGACATCTTGACAAATATTATTCTAAGTTGGAAGGAGACCATTCCACACGGGCATTTCGAGACATTGGGCGACATTCGAACTGGCGAGTACCAAGCCCAAACAATGGACTTGGTATGACAAGAGGTGCGGGACGATCGCTAGCCTTGGCGTGGAGCCTTTCTCTATCACGCTTTCTGAAACATGTTAAATAAAGAGTCACCCTACCATCCGGGTGGTGAGAACCTTACCCGCAATTCAAAGTAACACCACAATATTCCAAGCGCAATCACATTATAACGTAATAAGCATATTGCAAAACATATCGAGTTACAACATTTTTAAATATGCAACAACTCCTTATAGGAAATTCTCGGTTTAACTAACACTTGATTTATCTCGTATTATCGTTAGGACATTCCCTACATTTCCATATGTTTGTTACATTTATATATTTGTGAACGCGTATTCACTTTTCATATTTATATAATGTCGAACATGTATTCATCTATCATATTTGTTGCGTGCGCAACCCGATCCATTATATTTACGTATTTGTGAACACTTATTCACTTTACGTTTTGTTGCGGCGTGCAATCCGATCCATTCTGTTTACGTATTTGTGAACGCGTATTCACTTTACGTTTTGTTGCGGCGTGCGACCCATTATATTTACGTATTTGTGAACGCGTATTCACTTTACGTTTTGTTGCGGCGTCAACCCGACCCATTATATTTACGTATTTGTGAACACGTATTCACTTTACGCTTTGTTGCGGCGTGCAACCCGATCCATTATGTTTACGTATTTGTGAACGCGTATTCACTTTACGTTTTGTTGCGGCGTGCAACCCGATCCATTATATTTACGTATTTGTGAACACGTATTCACTTTACGTTTTGTTGCGGCGTGCAACCCGATCCATTATGTTTACGTATTTGTGAACGCGTATTCACTTTACGTTTTGTTGCGGCGTGCAACCCGATCCATTATATATTTATATATTTATGTGAACACGTATTCACTTTTCATATTTTTCAGAAGATCGAATAAATACTATTCTCTTTTCTAACGTTCTGTCATTCATACTTGTAACGATTATAACTTTTTAACCATAACTCCAACTAAGGTGTTTCTCAAGCGGAAACTAAGGTAAGACGGGGATCTTTCACTGTACCAAATTTCATTTAAAACTACTTTGGGTAACTAACACAAATTTATCCTCAAAACAGCTATATGAGATTTGTTTCGGCAGAATTTTTATTAAACAGAACCCAATCTTAGAATAGTCATAACTCCTAATCTGTAAACCCGTTCAAGCCCCATAAAATCTCAAAACGATGAGAAAAGAGAGCTACACGTCTCCATGTGAACCATCCTTTCATATTCTGTACCATTTGGTACAGTTTTACACTTTTATTCGCTGCCCTTCCTGGATCTCGATAGATCCGAGGCAGAAACTTTAAACAGCGATAACTCTCAATCCGTAAGTCGGATAGACCCCCGTAAGGTCTCAAAATGTCCAAAATAGAGATATCTATAACTTTCATTTAGAAACAATTTTCATATTCCCCACATATTAGTACAGTTTTACGTTTCCACGTCCTGCCCTTATGGATTCCGATGAATCCGAGGCAACAACTTCAAACTACAATAACTCTCAACTCGTAAGTCCGTTTTAATAACTCTTTATCTATATATGTCCGTAACAGAGAGATTTACAACCATGTAAATTTTCATATAATTCTAATAAGTAAAACTCAATAAAAAAAGTCCGTAATTATGTCTTTCCGAATTTCGACCAAATCTAAGGCAGGAACTTTGAACTATGATAACTTTCAAACCGTATGTCCATTTTACCTCATTTTTGGTTCTATATGATCATATTATAGAGGTGTACCACTCTTCCGAATTTCATCAAATTCTAACAATTATAACTCAGTGAGAACAGTTCGTAAAGTTCATGACGCAACTAGTCGTCTAAACAATCAAAAGTTCAATATTTCTTTTCAACACTCAATTCTTATTCTAACATGTATTGAACTAAAAATAAAGGATGTTACCAAGAATTTCTGAGTGAGAAAACTCACCTTGTAAGTGTGAAGATTATTGTTGTGTGGTTGCTAAAATTATCCTTACTCTCTAGTATTTTGCTTCTTGTTCTTCTTGTCCTCTTGGTATTTTTTCCTCTTCTTTTCACTTGTTTTTTTCTGATTTTCTAACCTTTATGTTATGTACTTTGTTTGTGTGTAAATACAATGTATAAGTGGAGAGTTTTCTATAACCTATGGGAGGTGAAATGACAAGAGTTGGAGGGGAAATGAAAAGGGGGGAAGGGGGGGAAGCAAAATGTACGTGCATGCTGCTGCACCTTTTTTTTTTCTTTTGTTTTCTTATTTTCATTTCATCTATCTATTTATCCAACTTTAACACTAACTCTATCCCATGCAATTTATTCTTTGTTTTCTTATACATATATATTTTTTTATTAACCCAACCACAACTATATATTATTATTTATTTTTTCCGGATTTCACATTCTCTCCTCCTTAAGCAACATTCGTCCTCGAATGTGAATAAGGTCGTAACATAATCACCTAGACACACAACAAATTTTGGAATTTTACATTCTCCTCTCCTTAAACAACATTCGTCCTCGAATGTGAATAAGGTCGTAACACATGCATCTAGACAAACAAAAATATAGTACACATATGAAGTACTATTTGACACATTTATTACCTCATTCAAAGATAAATAGATATTTTACTTTCATCGCGTCTTCAGCTTCCCAGGTGGCTTGTTATGTGGAGTGATTCCTCCATAGGACCTTCACCGAAGCAATATCTTTATTTCTAAGGCGTTGGACCTTTCTATCAAGTATTTCTACCGGAGCCTCTTCATATTGAAGCTCTTTATTAAGAACTATCTCTTGGGGAAGGATGACGTGACTTGGATCGTGCAAGTATTTTCGTAACATTGACACATGAAATACCGGATGCACTACTTCCAGCTCTTGTGGAAGTGCTAATTCGTAAGCCACATTCCCCACTCTTCGCAAGATCTCATATGGCCCAATAAACCTTGGGCTCAATTTACCTTTCTTACCAAAGCGCATCACTCCCTTCATTGGGGACACTTTTAAAAAAATACTTTCTCCCCCTCTTGGAATTGAAGATCTCTTTTCCGATGATCCGCATAGGATTTATGACGGCTATGAGCTGTTTTGATCCGCTCCCGAATCATCTGTACCTTATCATTTGTTTCTTGAATTACTTCAGGTCCGAACAGTTGCGTCTCACCCACCTCGAACCATCCAAGTGGAGACCTACATTTTCGTCCATATAATGCTTCAAACGGGGTCATTTGTATGCTAGAGTGAAAACTATTGTTGTAGGCGAACTCAATTAGACATAGATGGTCCAACCAGCTTCCCTGAAAATCTAACACACAAGATCGCAACATGTCCTCAAGTGTTTGGATTGTTCGCTCAGCTTGCCCATCTGTTTGCGGGTGGAAAGTCGTGCTTAACTTAACTTTTGTCCCGAGACCCTGCTGGAAACTTTGCCAAAAGTGTGAGGTGAACTGGGAACCCCTATCTGAAATAATTTGTAAGGGAATCCCGTGTAACCGCACAATTTCCTTCAAATAAATCTGTGTGTACTGTGGTGCGTGATACGTAGTCTTGACCGATAAGAAATGGGCTGACTTTGTAAGTCGATCAACAATCACCCAAATAGAATCATACCCTTCTCGAGTTTTCGATAGACCAGTTACGAAATCCATATGAATTGCCTCCCATTTCCACACGGGACTCGATGTCTGAAGTAATCCGCCAGGTTTTTGATGTTCAGCTTTCACCTGCTGACATATAAGACATCTCCCGACAACTCCGCAACATCTTTCTTCATCACGTCCCACCAGTAATTTACCTTGAGGTCCTGATACATTTTTGTTGACCCTGGATGAATGGAATATCTTGTGTTGTGACCCTCATCTAAGATCTTCCTCCTTAGATCCTTTACCTTAGGAACACATAACCTACCCTTATACCGAAGGGTTCCGTCATTATCTCCCAATGTAAACTGTGAAGGTTTTCGCTGTTGGATCCTCTGCCGAAATCCAACAAACTCCGTATCCTCAAACTGACTTTCTTTTATTTCTGAAGCTAAGGCAGACTGCGTGATATCATGTACCACCACCCTACCTTCACCGATCTCAGTTAAGCTAACCCCGAGGTTTCCCAATCTTTGTACCTCACGAACAATACCCCTCTTTTGTATTTCCAAATGGGCCAAGCTGCCCATTGATCTCCTACTTAGTCGTCGACCACCGTTAGCTTTCGAGGTGGTAAAGAATACTAAGGTCATAATCCTTAAGCAACTCTAACCATCTTCTTTGTCGGAGATTCAAATCCTTCTGCGTGGTTATGTACTGCAAACTCTTATGATCTGTAAATATGTCCACATGCACACCATACAAATAATGTCTCCATATTCGTAAGGCAAACACCACCGCAGCTAATTCCAAGTCATGAGTTGGGTAATTCTTCTCGTGTATCTTCAACTGTCTAGATGCATACGCAATAACCTTTCCAAACTACATCAAGACACATCCTAACCCAACTCTGAGGCATCGCATGATAGGCGTGAACCCTTCTTGTCCCGATGGTAAGGTTAGGGTAGTTCAAGATGTCAACAATTCCTTTAGTTTCAAAATTTGCTTCACATGCTTCGACCACTGGTACTTAACCGTTTTTGAGTCAATCGGGTCGAGGCGTGAAGACTAGAAAAATCTTTTACGAATCTTCTATAATACCCGGCCAAACCAGAAACTTCTAACCTCTGCCGGAGTGGTCGGTTTGGCGCTTCTTTCTTCTATCTTACGGGGTCTATCATAATTCCATCCCTTGACACCACATGGCCCAAAAAGGCTACCTTTTCCAACCAAAATTCACACTTTGAAAATTTAGCATATAGTTTCTCCTGTTTCAAGACTTGAAGCACTACCCTCAGATGCTCTTCATGTTCTTCAACACTCTTACTGTAAACTAGGATATCATCTATGAACACGATCACGAACAAATCTAGGAATGGTTTGAAGATTATGTTCATTAAATCCATAAAAGTTGTTGGGACATTGGTTAACCCAAAAGACATGACCAAGAACTCATAATGGCCGTATCGGGTTCTAAAGGCTGTTTTGGATATATCATCTGGATTTATTTTCAGCTGGTGATATTCCGAACGGAGATCAATCTTAGAAAAATAGCTAGCTCCCTGAATTTGGTCAAAGAGATCATCGATTCTTGGTAATGGGTATCGGTTCTTGATCGTGACCTTATTGAGCTGCCGATAATCGATGCACATTCGGAGCGATCCGTCTTTCTTTTTCACAAACAGGACTGGTGCACCCCAAGGGGAAACATTAGGCCTTATAAAGTCTTTATCCAGAAGATCCTTCAATTGTTCTTTTAACTTCCTCAATTCAGTTGGGGCCATTCGATATGGAGGAATAGAAATGGGTCTTGTACCCGGAATTAACTCTATAGCAAACTCCACTTCTCTATCCGGAGGAAGGCCTGGAAGATCTTCAGGAAAAAACCTCCGGAAAATTTCGAACAATAGGAACATCATTCACTGCTGGGGATTCCTTTTGGGTATCCACTTTATTAGCCATCTATGCATACTCCACTCTGTGACTTCTCAATAACTTTTGAGCCCCAAGGTAGGAAATAAACTGACCTGAAGATATTTCAATCCTACCCCTTATAACAACTTCTGGTTCTCCGGAAAAAGTTAATCTCACTATCTTTCGCCGATAATCTAACATGGCATAACATGCCGACAACCAATCCATACCCCAAATGACGTCGAAGTCTACCTTATCAAGTAGTACTAGGTTCACCATTGTTCACCTGCCATTCACTTCTAATGGGAAATTATTTACCACCAGAGAGGCCCAAATTGAGGCCCCTACTGGTGTCATAACCTCAAAAGGTTCACTTAAATAAGAAGGTCCTACGTGTAAATTCTTAGCAAAGCCCATTGACACATATGAAAATGTAGAGCCGGGATCGTACAATATAAATGCAGGAATACTCGAGACTAGCAAAATACCTGTGACCACCGCATTAGATGCTTCTGCCTCATTCCTCTGGGGCAAAGCGTAGAGCCGATTAGAATTGTTGGGTTGTTGACCTCCCTGACTCTGGCGGAGTTGGTTTCCCTGATTTCCCCTGTAGGCAGTTGTGGTTGCTTCTGACCTCCCCTGAATAGATTGCGTTTGGGTCCTCTTCTTGCAATCTCTGGCATAGTGGCATGACTCTCCACAGTTATAACATGTCTTCGTTAAGAGCCGACATTCTCCATTGTGTTTCCTTTGACAAATCTTACAAATCGGTTTGTCACCTCCTGTGTTAGGGTTGGTGGCCTTGTCCTTACTACCTTGGTAATTAGACCAACTGTGCCCCTTAGGCTTTAAATAAGACTGGCCCACAGATTGGTTCGGTCCTGAAGATCCCTTACTAAACTCATGCTTCCGATTTTGACTCTGGTTAAATGATCCTGACGTCCGAAATCTCTTCTGCGAATATTCTCTTTTTGCTTTAGCGAAACCTTCTACCCTCATTATCATACCGACGATCTTAAGGTATGCCCGATAATGGGCTAATGCCACTACCTTCTCTTCCAAGTTTGGGTTTAAACCCTTAACAACTCTTTTGACCTTCTCCCTTTCTGTATGAATAATATGTGCGTTGTATGCTGACAATCGGATGAATTAGGTATTGTATTCTATCACATTGCGGTCTCCTTGTTTCAACAGTTCAAACTCACGTCTGAGCGCATCTTTTCGGGAGTTAGGCATGTACTTTTCACCGAACGCGGCTCAACTCCCACGTCATCGGTGGTGACATCGAAAATGATTTCTTCTAAAATTTCTCCACCACACCCGTGTGTCGCCCACTAACCGATTACCAAATTGGCGTCATGCGTCTCCACACATCCTCGTGTAAGCGATGGGTTTTCTACCTCATCGAGAAATACTATTGGGTTAGACTTGTAGTCCTTCCCTTTATAGATATGTTCCTTCTTCTCACAAAATTTGCCCCATAGTTTATCTCGTACCTCTCCTACCTTTTGGTCGGTGGTGCGATCGCATCCGGTTATTTTATCGTTGTACACTCCTTCCACAATCCTTTGAAGGAGGTAGTACGAGAACCAAGTCTTTGAAAAGACTCAAGATAGGCACGAGAAGAGTATGAAAGAAGTGAAACTTTAGGATGTTATTAGCTTACTTATTACTAAGGTGGCGCGCCGTCAATAAGTAACCGCTCAAACACCCAACTCAAGAAACTTCCTAGAATCTCCTAACTGGTTTAGCTTTGATACCAACTTGTCACGCCCGACTTTTCCTAAGTCTTTACTTAGGCGTGATGACACTGGACAATTATTTTCCACCAGAGCACCATTTAATTCCCTTTATTTAGAAATTTAAACTTATATTCAAATACGAGCTATTAATAAAAATAACAATAAAGAAATTTGTTTATGACTTTATTGAAAATATAACGCGAGCCCATGCTCGCATAAATATTGTTTCTACATAGACATACCGACAAATATTATTCTAAGTTGGAAGGAGACCATTCCACGGGCATTTCAGAGACATTGGAACCGACATTCGAACTCGACAGTACCAAGCCCAAACAATGGACTTGGTATGACAAGAGGCGGGACGATCGCTAGCCTTCGCGTGGAGCCTTTCCTCTATCACGCTTTCAAACATGTTAAATAAAAGTCACCTACCATCCGGCCGAGTGAGAACCTTACCTGCAATTCAAAGTAACACCACAATATTCCAAGCGCAATCACATTATAACGTAATAAGCATATTGCAAAAACATATCAGGTTACAACATTTTTAAATATGCAACAACTCCTTATAGGAAATTCTCGGTTTAACTAACACTTCAGTTTATCTCGTATTATACGTTAGGACATTCCCCTACATTTCCATATGTTTGTTACATTTATATATTTGTGAACGCGTATTCACTTTTCATATTTATATAAAGGCGAACATGTATTCATCTTTCATATTTGTTGCGGCGTGCAACCCGATCCATTATATTTACGTATTTGTGAACACTTATTCACTTTACGTTTTGTTGCGGCGTGCAATCCGATCCATTATGTTTACGTATTTGTGAACGCGTATTCACTTTACGTTTTGTTGTGGCGTCTGGCAGGCCCATTATATTTACGTATTTGTGAACGCGTATTCATTTTACGTTTTGTTGCGGCGTGCAACCCGACCCATTATATTTACGTATTTGTGAACACGTATTCACTTTACTTTTTGTTGCGGCGTGCAACCCGATCCATTATATTTACGTATTTGTGAACGCGTATTCACTTTACGTTTTGTTGCGGCGTGCAACCCGATCCATTATATTTACGTATTTGTGAACACGTATTCACTTTACGTTTTGTTGCGGCGTGCAACCCGATCCATTATGTTTACGTATTTGTGAACGCGTATTCACTTTACGTTTTGTTGCGGCGTGCAACCCGATCCATTATATATTTATATATTTATGTGAACACGTATTCACTTTTCATATTTTTCAGAAGATCGAATAAATACTATTCTCTTTTCTGACTTGTAACGATTATAACTTTTTAACCATAACTCCAACTAAGGTGTTTCTCAAGCGGAAACTAAGGTAAGACGGGGATCTTTCACTGTACCAAATTTCATTTAAAACTACTTTGGGTAACTAACACAAATTTATCCTCAAAACAGCTATATGAGATTTGTTTCGGCAGATTTTTTATTAAACAGAACCCAATCTTAGAATAGTCATAACTCCTAATCTGTAAACCCGTTCAAGCCCCATAAAATCTCAAAACGACAAGAACAGAGAGCTACACGTCTCCATGTGAACCATCCTTTCATATTATGTACCATTTGGTACAGTTTTACACTTTTATTCGCTGCCCTTCCTGGATCTCGATAGATCCGAGGCAGAAACTTTAAACAGCGATAACTCTCATTCCGTAAGTCGGATAGACCCCCGTAAGGTCTCAAAATGTCCACAATAGAGATATCTATAACTTTCATTTAGAAACAATTTTCATATTCCCCACATATTAGTACAGTTTTACGTTTCCACGTCCTGCCCTTATGGATTCCGATGAATCCGAGGCAACAACTTCAAACTACAATAACTCTCAACTCGTAAGTCCGTTTTAATAACTCTTTATCTATATCTGTCCGTAACAGAGAGATTTACAACCATGTAAATTTTCATATAATTCTAATAAGTAAAACTCAATAAAAACAGTCCGTAATTATGTCTTTCCGAATTTCGACCAAATCTAAGGCAGGAACTTTGAACTATGATAACTTTCAAACCGTATGTCCATTTTACCTCATTTTTGGTTCTATATGATCATATTATAGAGGTGTACCACTCTTCCGAATTTCATCAAATTCTAACAATTATAACTCAGTGAGAACAGTTCGTAAAGTTCATGACGCAACTAGTCGTCTAAACAATCAAAAGTTCAATATTTCTTTTCAACACTCAATTCTTATTCTAACATGTATTGAACTAAAAATAAAGGATGTTACCAAGAATTTCTGAGTGAGAAAACTCACCTTGTAAGTGTGAAGATTATTGTTGTGTGGTTGCTAAAATTATCCTTACTCTCTAGTATTTTGCTTCTTGTTCTTCTTGTCCTCTTGGTATTTTTTCCTCTTCTTTTCACTTGTTTTTTTCTGATTTTCTAACCTTTATGTTATGTACTTTGTTTGTGTGTAAATACAATGTATAAGTGGAGAGTTTTCTATAACCTATGGGAGGTGAAATGATAAGAGTTGGAGGGGAAATGAAAAGGGGGGAAGGGGGGGAAGCAAAATGTACGTGCATGCTGCTGCACCTTTTTTTTTTTTCTTTTGTTTTCTTATTTTCATTTCATCTATCTATTTATCCAACTTTAACACTAACTCTATCCCATGCAATTTATTCTTTGTTTTCTTATACATATATATTTTTTTATTAACCCAACCACAACTATATATTATTATTTATTTTTTCCGGATTTCACAACTCCGGAGCCACTTCTCACCTCACCCGGTCTGCAGGTAATATTTCCAAACTGTTTAGTTTAAAGCATCATTAATTTGTGACAGTTGGTAGTGGCCACCGCATTCCAGTAAAGGGTTATGGTACATCCTACACACCACCTTTTCATCCATTCCCCCTTTAAAATACCCTATATGCCCCACATATGATTAAGAATCTAATCTCTATCCGCAAATTCACTCGTAATAACTCTGTCTCTGTTGATTTTGACCCTTTTGGTTTCACTGTGAAGGATCTTCATACGGGGACACCTCTTATGAGATGCAATAGCACGGGGGATCTCTATCCATTTACTCTCACCTCTGCTGCCAGATCTAGCTCTTCCGTCTCTCTAGCGGTCATTTCTTCTTCCACATGACATAATAGGCTTGGTCATCCAAGAGCCTCAATTTTAACTTTCTTAGAGGCAATAATTTCATTACATGTAATGGGAAGCTTGCTCAAAACTATGTTTCTTATTCTTTAGGCAAACATACTCGTCTTTCGTTTAAATCATCCATTAGTGTTACTTTTACACCATTTTGTCACGACCCGACCCCGGGGCCGCGACTGGTGCCCTACCGGGGCACCCCGTCAGGTATACATCAGAGAATAGCAGCGGAACATACATAACACAAAAACCTGTATACAATAAACATCACTGGCAAGCCGACAAGGCTGCCTTCCATAAAAATACACTTAATCAAAAGTATAACAGTACAACTATGTCTTTACAACCCAAAACCACAAACGTGACTACAGACCTCTAAGAATAACAACTGTGGCGGGACAGGGCCCCGCCATACCCCTGAATGTACATAAAACCTATATCATCAGGAAAAAACCGTACCAACAAAACAAGCCTCCGGAGGAATGGAGCTTCTGACACCAGAACAGTGATCCTAAGAATGAGGATCCACCACCGCTACCCTACTTGGCGTGATTAACGCAACCCCGAGGAAGGGGGTCAGTACACAATATGTACTAAGTATGCGAAACTGGAAAATACTGAAAATACCTCATAAGTCCAAAATAACTGGAGACATGCATAAAAATCAGTTTACAGAACATTGTGCCTTACTAACAATGAGAATATCAAGCATATAATATACTGCATGAAAATAGGAAGCTCAAGGTCAAAGCAAGGTCATCCGCCCCGCAGTATCATTAAGCACTCCTACTCCTGGGACTATTTCACCTGCATGGGTGACGTGGACCCGCATGAGGTATTCCTCGCATAGGCTGTACTCACCCTCATGGGACTATTTCACCCGCATGAGCCCTACGGACTCGCATGAGGTATTCCTCGCATCGTGGGTAGCAAATTCACGGAATATGCAAATGCCACAACCCGGGGAATGACCCCGTAATAAATAATAATATATATATCATTAGCACAAACCGGCTATCACACATAATACAAGCAAGTTAAGAAACCCCTTAACTTCTTATTAATCTTGTTCACACACCCTCTCATTTTAGTTTACTTAAGGCACTAACATGTCTTTTATGAAATCCGGAAATTTAACCCAAAGTATTATACTATGTGCTTCTACTCTTTTAAAACCTTAGACAATTAATGCCTTAAAATCAATTTGTCTTTCACAACCTCAAATCATTTATCCGTACTCATTTTACTTAGAGTAAATCTTCCTTTATTAACTTTCCATAAAGCTAATATAATCAACTTCCCATAAAGTCATTATATTAACGTTATACCTTAGTCAAATACATTTTCCTAAAACCCAAGGGACTTACACTTTTAAAAAGAAACAAGAATCATATACTTGAACACATCAAGTCCCTTAACTTTGAAAACTCAAGACATCCTTAGTACTTTTAAAGAAATGAGTTAATCCCCCCTTACTCACAAAACTTGACCATCCTTAAAACAAGTAAGGGATATCAACCCTTGTACGTCTATCGTACTACATAGGTAAAACCATTCTTGTCCAATTCTTTCATATCAAAACCATATTTCTTACATGCAATTTATCTAAGAGCAATAGTTACCACTACAAGATCTTTCTTCTTCACATGCAACACCAAAGGCTAGCTACAAGAGAAGAATTGTTACCTTAGAGCTTTTAGCCAAATTAATCCAACAAATTTGCTAGCCTCCTTTCCACAACCACCACCACAATAGCTCCTACAAGCTTGCCAACAAGTTTCCTTCTTGCCACACTTTTCAGATTTTTCTCAAACCTTGATTTCCTTTTGATTTTCTAGAGAGAAGGAAGAGCTTTTATCTTTAGAGAGAGAGAAGAACTTGAAGAATGACCAAGTCTTCAAGACTTGGTCAATAAGTAGTACATGCAAAATCAGATGGGGGGGAACACTTGTCACCCTCCCATGACCTTTTTTTTAAAACAAAACAGTTCAGATTTTTCCACTCAACTTCGTAGAACCCGCCTCGGCGCCGCGACCTGCGGCCGGCCATGCGCCAAACCTCCGCTACCGAACTTTCCCGCGCGACCGCTTCGGCCGCGGCTGCAACTTCAGCGAATACTCGGATCATCCGCGCCGCGTTCGCAACCGGCCATGCGTGGCTCCCGGCCAAACACTTTTCTCGTCCGATCACAGACCGAACTTGTAACCCCCATAACTTTCTACTCCGATGTCCTATCGACGAACGGTTGGTTGCGTTGGAACTAGACTCAACGAACTACGCACTAGGCCTTTGAAACACCTAGGAACTCTCAATGTAACGGGTCATAACCCGCCTCAAAGTTGACTAAAACCCGTCCGAAACAATCCGTCAACCTATCTTTCGAAAAATTTAAGTCTTAATCCCTTTCGTACGCTCTCACACGTATGGCCAGAACTACGAGGTATAACATTCTCCCCCCCCTTAGAAACATTCGTCCCGAATGTTCCTTCTAGGCTTACTCAAATCACAAAATCGACATAGACCCTCATAACTATTCTTTTTGCAATTAAAGACGCTCCACATGCCACAACAATACTTAAGCATAATTGCCAAATTAAAACTAACAAACAGGAAAGTGGGTTACCTGGGGGTATAGAGAATAAGTGAGGATACTTCTTCATCATGTCCGCCTCTGCTTCCCACATCATCTATTCCCTGTTCTCGTTCCGCCATAAGACCTTGACGGAAGCCACGTCCTTTGTCCGAAGTCGCCTAACCTGACGATCGAGTATCGCTATGGGACTCTCCTCATACGATAACCCCTATGTCACCTAGACATCACGAATCGGGCACTCTAGATGGATCTCCAATACATTTCCGCAACATAGACACGTGAAACACTGGATGTACAGCCTCCAGATCGGACGACAGATCCAACTCATAGGCAACCTTACCTACCCTACGGACAATCTGATAAGGCCCAATGTACCTTGGGCTAAGTTTCCCTTTCTTCCCAAATCTCATCACGCCCTTCATGGGTTATACCTTCAGGAAGACCCAATCATCTACCTCAAACTCCAAGTGTCGACGCCGATGATCTGCATACGACTTGCCGACTCGAAATGCCGACAATAACCGCCTCCCGGATAAGCTTCACCTTATCCATCGCTCGAATCAACCGCCCGACCAACTGAACTTCTCCTAACTCAAACCAACCTATCGGTGATCTGCACTTCCTCCCGTATAAGGCCTCATAAGGCGCCATCTGGATACTAGAATGGTAGCTGTTGTTATAAGCAAACTCCACAAGAGGTAAATGATCCTCCCACTGAAATCATAACACAAGCCCGCAGATATCCTCGCGGTCCGGATAAGACGCTACCGTCCCGCTTGGCTCGAGGATGAACGCAGATCGAGACTCACCTGTGTCCCTAACCCCTTCTGAAAAGACCTCCAGAAGTTAGCCGAGAACTGGGCTCCCCTGTCTAAAATAATCGATATAGGTACTCCGTGCAGTCTCACAATCTCTCTGATATACAGTCTAGCATAATCCTCGGCCGAAAACGTCGTCCTGACTGGAAGAAAATGGGTTGATTTCGTCAGCCTGTCGACAATAACCCAAATGGAATCATGCTTCCTCTGAGTGTGAGGTAACCCTGTAATAAAATCTATATTTACTACCTCCCACTTCTAAGTCGGAATATCAATAGCCTGCAATAGCTCACCGGCTCGTGCTCAACTCGACTGCGACAATTCGCATCGCGCCACAAACTCCGTAACGTCCCTCTTCAGGCCATCCCACCAATAGACACACCTGAGGTCATGGTACATCTTAGTCGACCCCGGATGAATAGAATAACGAGCGTTGTGTGCCTCCCCCAGAATCTGCTGACGAAGTCCTGTCACATCGGGAACACACAACCGGCCCTCAAATCTTAGCACCCCATCAGGCGTTACCTCAAATAGACTCTTCTCCTCCTGAAGAGTTGCATATAGATACCGTACCATAATCGGATCCTCATACTGTCGCCTCTTCACCTCCTCGACGATGGAAGACTCGGCAACCTCGCGAACCCGAACTCCATTACTATCAGAATCAACCAAACGAACCCCAAGGCTCGCTAGCTGATGTAACTCGCGGACCATGTCCCTCTTCTCTGGCTGCACACCTGACAGACTACCCATTGATCGGCAACAGCGGCGCTCAGAACTACATCGCCTTCCCCGATGGTATAGGATATCGACATCGTAATCCTTGCAGCCCAACCACCGCCTCGCCGCAAGTTCACTCTCTCGCTAAAGATATACCGAGACTCTTGTGGTGCGTGTAAATATCCACACGAACTTCATACAAATAATGTCTCCGGATCTTCAAGGCACGAATCATCGCCGCCAACTCTAAGTCATGTGGGATAGTTCTTTCATGCTTCCCGAGCCGTCGAGACGCGTAGCTATAACTTTGTCGCCGCATCAAGACGCACCTAAGCCCGACACCCGACGATCAAAATAAACCACATATCCGCTTAAACCTCCGAAGAGTAAGGATCGCGCCGTCAATTCTCCTTCAAGAATCGAAACTCCTCACAAGCATCCGCCCACCGAACATAGCCGCTCGAGTCACCTAGTCAAAGGTCCGAGATGGAAGCAAACTTCTCCACGAACCTCCGATAATAACTCGCAAGGCCCAAAAGTTGCGCACCTTCATCTGTAGTGGTCTAGGCCAAGTTTGATCGCCAATCTTTGTTGTATCTACCAATACCATCGGCCCATAACATGCCCTAAGAAAGCCACTGGCCAACCAAAACTCGCGTTTCGAGAACTGGCATACAATCGCTGGTCCCGAGGATTCCCAATACCGCCCTCGCCGATCCGCATGCTCGCTCAGGCGCGAATAAACCAAAGATATCATCAATGAATACTATAACGAACATATCCAAGAATGGCTTGAACACCCGTTCATCAAATCCATGAATACCGTTGGCGTTGTCAACCCGAAAGACATCACTCGAACTCATAGTGCCCATACCGGTCCCGAATGCGATCTTTGGGATATTCGCCTCTAACTCGCACTGATGATAACTGCATCGCATGTCTATCTTGGAAAAACACTCGCCTCGCAATCGTCAAACAAATCATCAATCCCGGGAAGGGGTATTCGTTTGATAGTTACCTTATTCACCGGTCAGAATCAACACACATACGCAGCGTCCCATCCTTCTTCTTTACAAATAGCACTGGCGCTCCCCAGGGAGAAACACTTGGCCTGATAAAGCTTTTTTCCAGCAAATCTTCCAGCTGGTCTTTCAACTCCTTCAACTCAGCAGGTGCCATCCTGTATGACGGAATAAATATCGGTCGAGTGTCTGGCGTCATGTCAATGCAAAACTCAATCTCCCTCTCGGGAGGGATACCCGGAAGCTCGTCTGGGAATACGTCTGGAAACTCTCTAACGACCGAATCGATCAAGGTCCAGATCCCACCTCCATATCGAATACCCGAACCATATGGTAGATATACCCCTTCCGCACCATCTTCCTAGCCTTGAGGTAAGAAATAAACCTACCCCTACGACGCAAAGATTCCCTTCCACTGATAATCGGCCACCAGAAACCGAACCGTACTCAATCTCTCTCATACCACATTGGCATAGCAAGACGCTAGCCAATCCATACCCATAATCACATCAAATTCCGCCATATCCAGCTTCTATCAAGTTTCGGCCAGTCGACGATCAGATATAGTCACCGACAAGCCTTATACACCCGCTCGGCTACCACCGAATTACCTACTGGCGTAGCTACCTCAAAAGGTTTTATGGACTCGGGCTCTATCCCTATTATACCAGCAATATGAGGAGATATATAGGACAAGGTAGAACCTAGATCTATCAAAGCATATACATCACAGCAAGAAACAAATAATCTACCTGTGACGACATCCGTGACGCCTTCCGTCCTCGACGGCCGACATAGCATAAATGCGGTTCGAGGACCGGAACTGGGACCCCACCACGACCTCTGCCGCGCCCGCTGGCCGTGAACCCCGCCTCGTGGCGCATAACCGTCGAAGACGAAGATCCAAAGAATCGACCGCTTACCGAACCATCACACTCCCGCCACCTCTGGTCGGACAATCTCTCTTCAAAGGGCCCTCTTGGCCGCAAGAGTAACAAGCTCCTGACGGAACACGACACGCGCCTGGGTGAGACCTACCGCATCGAGCACACCGAGACGGGTGGTCTCGATCGATGCGATCTCGCTCTGAAACTCAAGTCTGGAACCCCGACCGCTTCCCGAATGACCCGGCCGATCGGACCTCGCCGTAAAATCGAGAAGGAGCACTCTGTGTTGGCTGAAAAGTAGACCTAGTCTGCTGCTGAGGTTGTCCGCCTCAAATCGCCTCGAGACTCGCTGCCCCGCCTCTTGGGCCTAAGTCTAGCTGATCCTATCTCTCCTCGCCTCTATCCTCGCGATACGCTGCGTCCGGCAATATCCATCCCTGGCTGAAGAGCCACCCCTAAGCAAGCAGTAATCATGTGACGGTCTAGCCCCATCACATATCGATGAACCTTGTCTGTCATGTCAACCACAATGGTGTGTGCATACCTGGCCAAGGAGTCAAACTCCAGGCTGTACTCTCTGATAGTCCTTCCGTTCTGCCTCAAGGTCAAGAATCTATCTACGCGGGATCTCCTCATTTCAGGAGGCAAGAAGTGATCCGAGAAAGCCTCTGTGAACTCCTCCCAAACAGCTGGAAGAACATCCTCACCTCTAGACAATTCCCATGACTCAAACCAGTTCAACGCAATATCGCGTAACCGATAAGAGGCTAGCATGACGGACTCAGCCTCCGAGGTCCTAAGCACCTGCATAGTCCGCTGTAACTGCCGAACAAACTCCTGAGGATCCTCCTCAGATCTCGATCCATAGAACTCGGGTGGATGACAACCCAGGAAATCCCGAATCCAGAACCGGCTCTGGGTTGGCCGCTCGCCTGTCTTTGCCGCCGCCACTGCTAGTCAATAACCGGACCGCTCCGTAATCTTATACTCACCGGTGTGGACCGAGGCTCCTGCATCGGTCTCGATGGCCGCCGCTCGAACTCACCGAGGGCCAACGTCGTTGTCGCGCCCTTTTTCGGCCGCGACATTTTTTTAAATAATAGCGAGCCCTGCTTAATAATGCAAATGTTAGAGAATAAAAAATAAAAATGCTAAAAGGTTTAAAAGGGTTTTAAAAAATGCTAAAAGGATGCTAAAATTTAAAGGGTGCTAAAATGCTAAAGGGTTCGCGGAGTCGCCACCTAATTAATTTGGGTGAATTAGGACACCTAAATGTTTAACTAGTTTAAAGTAAAACATTAACTCCATTTTAATGGTCTGCTAAACTTAATGAGATTCTGGGTAAGGGTTCTTTATTAATCTAGAGGGAAGGGGTTAGGCACCCTCTAAGATCCGCTAACTCATGTTGTCCCGCCAAACCTGTGGTTAATTATTATGCTAAGTAAATGGTATATTAAAAACTTTTATGAGGAAGAGTATAAGATATACTTTCTAAAATATATTCTTTTTTTTGCAAAGTTTATGTATGAAAGCCAAGGCCAGTTTTGAAAAAAATATGCAATTAAGATGCCTAGATATTATATTAGCTATAGGTATAACAGGAGTAAAATGTGTGCAAATATTCCTTTACCTAAGGGGTAGTGCTTAGCATGAGAATATAATATTATTGTGATAAGAGGGAGGACGTATCTATTATGCAATCGCGGTATATCTTATTATGTATTAATAGGAAATTGTACCACGATTTTAAGAAATGTCTAGGCAAATAATATTCCAGCTTATTATGTAAGTGTAGATTATGAGATGGTTTATTATAACTATTAAACAAAGCAAGGCGAGCTTAAAGTAAGTGAGTCAAACTAATTTCTAACTATTGATTCAAGGTTTGACTATTCTAAGTATTCTATTAATTAGTATAGCGTTAGACAATTAATTACAATAAATAAACGGGGCGGGGTAGGAAATAAAAGAAGATGACTCGGAGGATCGCGGTGGCTTGGAATTCAACACATATGCGGCGTGGATGAAACGATATGCAAATCTGTGCCCTTTATAAAGCGATTGAGTCTCATATTAAGACTCGTCATTTGCTCCTGTGATATTGCGATTCATGCAAAGAAAGGAAAAGATAAAGATTAGCATCCATTCAAATAATATCAAGCATAGATAATTGTTATTCAAACTTTATCTACTAATGTAGTCATTCAAAGATAAGGATCGACACATGTATACCATACGAATCGGTAGTGCAATGAGCGATCGATAACGGAACCAAATGGAACGGACTGGACCCAAGTTTAGTTATTAAGACAAGATATAGCTTCGCATTCGCTTTCTTTCCAACTCAAATAGTTTTCATAAATGCGGCAATCAATGAAGACAAATCCATATATCCCAATATCAAAGGCATTGCTTATATTACTCACTGACGAATAACACATAACCTCGACATAAGTGGCGACCAATCATAAAGCGGCGGATCGCATACATATTACATAGATAAGGCATCATATCATTTTGACTTGGGCAACTTGATCAAAATGAAAAGTTATTTTTATTTAGTTAATGCAGTGGCAAACATGTGCACAAACCAGATAGGTACGCAGATCAGGATGTCTCATATCTACAAGGCTAACAAACTAAACATACGAAAAAACTTGTAAAAGATAGATAATCGTGAACAAACATCAACTTCTATATTCTCGTGATGCAAGTTAACAATACTAATACTCTTTGTCCAAGAAATGCAAATAATATCCCAACTAATAATTGAAGGAAAACAGAACTCGAACAAACTTTCAATCAGAATGAAGGCCAAGTAGCATAAAAGCGGGAGTTCATAACTCGATAACAAAGAATGAATAGGAACAAATCCTACCTAGACAATACGAAACCAGCTACAAGTAACCTGCATAACAAATTATGCAATTTCAAGGAGCTTCATATATTTGTACTATCTTAGACTAACATAATGAATGTTTAATCCAACTAAGCGGTTAATAAACATCCTAATAATTAGGCAAACAATGCCAAACTCATCTTAAACATGCCAAATGATAACGCCGATCGACATGATTGATAATCCTCTAGTAAGCTTCTACAAACATAACAATACACAATGCGACTATATAATCGGATATTACACTAAATGCCAACAGAGCTTAATAAGCCTATTAGTTATAATCTGAGATCGAATAAGTTATCATTTAACTTAATGATCACAATCATAATACTACTACTTGATTTTACTTTAAAACTCAAGCGGGTTTTCAAACAGGCTTAAATAACTTTCAATACCCAAATTAATTGGATGACACTTTAAACATGGATATTGATATGTCCGATTAACAAAGACTTAAGGGATATTATATGATAACAGGAGAGCGTAATCATATCAAACAGCAAGTGAATAGGTAGCCATTCTCTAAATTTAGATGCAGACAGTGGACAATTTAGGCTCCAAAAATGTATAGGAAACAAGATGTAGAGAAGAGGTACACAATAATTTAACCTATACAAATAGCATTCTATATGAAACATGCTTTAGTATAATCACACAATGTCCTACGACGTCAACATAGAGCATTCATACTACATTCTTAGTCACATAGGCATATGACTAAATCAAATCCACATGTATATAAGTTCATGAAGAAGCTAAGGATGTGCTACTCCTCAAATAAACTCAGAACATGTAAAAGAACAAATCAATAGGCAACATACTTGCATACAAATGACTCAAGTAGCAACAACAGCACACAATACGTCATTTATCTATCTAAAACATATTGCACAGTGACTTAACAGGCTCAACAACAATAATGAATGTTAACAGCGTCTTAAATTTGAATCATTATCGTAACACCGCTAATCAAAAATCAAACAACCATTAAAATAACGAATTCAGGTAGCATTGAGACAGCGTACACATCCTACAATCTTGACATATTCATCATTTAACACATATTTGATACAAATACGCACAGAAGTACAAGAATGGACTGAAATCGAGAGGGAGTCGAATTTACCTTCTCCGGACAGCGACCCGGGGCAGCGTATCAAGTCGTCGGTCCAATCGACGGGTTTTGGGGTTTGCGATGCGAATAGAAAAGTTGCTTGCTGATTTTTTTTTTTTTGGCTAGAATTGAGAGAGGGATTCAGATTACCTATTCTTGAGATGCTAATGGCCTAGGTACTGAGTTATGTTCTAATGTGCTCTTCATCTGTTGCTGTTGGACTCCTCTGAGCCTTCTCGTATATGCTCTGTGTTCGACCCGTCTCTGCCCTTGCTCACTGTGCTCGATTTGCATGTGCTTAAATAGCCCTCCTTTGAGTTCTAATAAGGTAAATGAGTAAAGGTTGATACTTGTGCTTGCGATTTGGTTCGATTTAGGGAAAATATTTATCACGATTTTGGACTGATTCGTACTGATTTGTTAAGGATTTGCGGGCTATTTTTGGGTCGATTCTCGTGGTTGACTTGGACTGATTTGAGGCTGGTTCTTATGATAAGCTTTGATTCTGGAAAATTTTGCTAGTTTGCTTATGGTAAGTAAATAAAAATTTGGGTGTGTGCAGGTAAGGAAGGTAAGTGATAAAGGCGGATTGGGACGAGATTTGGTACTGATTCGAACGATTTGCTGACGAGATTTGGGTAGATTCGGTTGATAATTGGGAGCTGGTTTATGGTAATAAATCGTTGGCTAGGTTAGTATGGGTAAGGAAGGTGAGGGAAAGGTCGCCGGATTCTCAGGCGAGAATCACGGCGACGGCAAGCTACGATTTTAGGGTTCTTTGGGTTATGTTTTTTTGGTGGGAGAGACGAAGTGAAAGGGAAAGAATGAGGCTTAGGGTCTAAAAGGGAAATGGGGCGGATGAAATTTGCGGTGTGGTGATCGGCGTGGGCTGGGTAGAAAATGGTGGGCTGATGATATTAATAAGGGTAGTTAGTTTAATTAGGTGGACGAAATTAATGGGTATTGGGCTATTAATTAGGTATTAGTTCTTTAATGGGCTGCGTTTTAAAGGTATTAATTTTAGGTGTTTAATTAGTTAATTAGTGGTAACTTGATAAACTAATGTGATTAAATTATTTAGGTGCTTTATTAATCTACTTGTTAAAATAATAAATGCGGGCGTGTTATTTAATTAATGCTAATGCTCTAGAATGCGGCGCTATTAAAAAATCTTATTATGCGAAGTTAAATTAAAATTGAATAGAGTTTAGATTAAATTATTTAAATGCTAAATGCGAGTATGATATTTAAGAATTGTTTAAAGCCTTATAAATGCGACGCTATTAAATAAAAAATTGATTTTTAAATTACAAATGATTACTAATAAATGCGGCTATGCTACCTGACACGACGTTATCGCTAAATTATTTATTTTATGCATTTATTAATTATTTAAGAATTACGACAAAGCTTAAAGTTAATTAATGCGGGCGCGAGACTCTAAGTGCTTAAAACTCTACGTAAGACGCAATGTCATTATTAAATTAATTATTTATGCCTGTATTTAATGTTTTATTCGCTGCATTTTATTATAAAAAATCATAAAAATTATTTTACAAAATTAGTGTAATTTTATAGTTAATGGCTGGACGGGAGGGTCAAAATTGGGTGTCAACAGTCGTGGAACTCGCCGTCCGAAACATCATCTCTGGTAAAGACTGGGCATGTGCCCTCGTGACCATCCGCGTCCTACTAGCGCCTCACCGCCATTTGCGCGCCGCCGGGCCACGGTTGCATGCGTGGAGGCATAATCGATACATAAAGGAAAATATCGTAGGAAGTTCAACCTATAACACGGCTCTATTGCACGATCTTAGAGTGAAAGAATGGAAACCAATCCTAAATATCCTGCGACCTCGATTATAGATGTGGTGCGCACAACACCGATAATCAAGACTACTAGACACGCGGTCTGTAGACACTTTCCGAGGACTAACTGCTCTGATACCACTTTTGTCACGACCCGACCCCGGGGCCGCGACTGGTGCCCTATCGGGGCACCCCGTCAGGTATACATCAGAGAATAACAGCAGAACATACATAACACACAAACTCAGATACAGAAACATCATCGCAATAAAGGCTGCCTTCCATAAAAATACACTTAATCAAAAGTATAACAGTACAACTATGTCTTTACAGCCCAAAACCACAAACGTGACTACAAACCTCTAAGAATAACAACTGTGGCGGGACAGGGCCCCGACATACCCCTGAATGTACATAAAACCTATATCATCAGGGAAAAACTGTACCAACAAAACAAGCCTCCGGAGGAATGGAGCTTCTGACACCAGAACAGTGATCCTAAGAATGAGGATCCACCACCTGCTTACCCCTACCTGCGGCATGAGCGCGGCCAGGAAGGGTCGCATCTGATATGTACTAAGTATGCGGCGGAAAATACGAAAATACCTCATAAGTCCAAAATAATCGAGACATGTATAAAAATCGCTTCTGAGTAACATGCCTTACTAACAATGAGAATATCAAGCATATAATATACTGCATGAAAATAGGAAGCTCATGGTCAAAGCAAGGTCATCCGCCCCGCAGTATCATTAAGCACTCCTACTCCTGGAACTATTTCACCCGCATGGGTCATGTGGACCCGCATGAGGTATTCCTCGCATAGGTTGTACTCACCTGCATGAGACTATTTCACCCGCATGAGCCCTACGGACTCGCATGAGGTATTCCTCACATCGTGGGTAGCAAATCCACGGAATATGCAAATACCACAACCCGGGGAATGACCCCGTAATAAATAATAATATATATATCATTAGCACAAACCGGCTATCACACATAATACAAGCAAGTTAAGAAACCCCTTAACTTCTTATTAATCTTGTTCACACACCCTCTCATTTTAGTTTACTTAAGGCACTAACATGTCTTTTATGAAATCCTGGAATTTAACCCAAAGTATTATACTATGTGCTTCTACTCTTTTAAAATCTTAGGCAATTAATGCCTTAAAAATCAACTTGTCTTTCACAACCTCAAATCATTTATCCGTACTCATTTTACTTAGAGTAAATCTTCCTTTATTAACTTTCCATAAAGCTAATATAATCAACTTCCCATAAAGTCATTATATTAACGTTATACCTTAGTCAAATACATTTTCCTAAAACCCAAGGGACTTACACTTTTAAAAAGAAACAAGAATCATATACTTGAACACATCAAGTCCCTTAACTTTGAAAACTCAAGACATCCTTAGTACTTTTAAAGAAATGAGTTAATCCCCCTTACTCACAAAACTTGACCATCCTTAAAACAAGTAAGGGATATCAACCCTTGTACGTCTATCGTACTACATAAGTAAAACCATTTATGCTCAAGAGATAGGAAAGTTCTACATACCTCTTCGGTCAATCCACTTGCTAAGTCCAAAATACCGCACGTAGTATGTCAACCTATAATGACCATAATACGTTCATTAACCTCTAGTTACAATGTAGAATATTCCAAGTTCAAAGTCACTAAATTCAATGAAAAATTGGGCAGCATTTCCTTTGTTTCTACATACTTTGCCACCTTTTTCAAGGCCGAATTCAACATCCAAACGCCACATTTAAGGCCCAACAATCCAAACATTTCAAAGGGGATTACACACCTAAATTTGGATGTGTAAAATTCTGCCCCACAATGTACAACAATTAACTTAACAAGTTTAAGGTAGTATTTTGGCTACAACATGCTTACATAACCTTTTTGTCCAATTCTTTCATATCCAAACCATATTTCTTACATGCAATTTATCTAAGAGCAATAGTTACCACTACAAGATCTTTCTTCTTCACATGCAACACCAAAGACTAGCTACAAGAGAAGAATTGTTACCTTAGAGCTTTTAGCCAAATTAATCCAACAAATTTGCTAGCCTCCTTTCCACAACCACCACCACAATAACTCCCACAAGCTTGCCAACAAGTTTCCTTCTTGCCACACTTTTCAGATTTTTCTCAAACCTTGATTTCCTCTTGATTTTCTAGAGAGAAGGAAGCGCTTTTATCTTTAGAGAGAGAGAAGAACTTGAAGAATGACCAAGTCTTCAAGACTTGGTCAATAAGTAGTACATGCAAAATCAGATGGGGGGAACACTTGTCACCCTCCCATGGCCTTTTTTTTAAAACAAAACAGTTCAGATTTTTCCACTCAACTCGAGAACCAGCGCCGGCGCGCGACCTGCGGCTGCGCGCACGCTGGAAACCTCTGCCGGCTCGGGAACTTTCCGGCGCGCAGCCTCGCTTCCGTGACTGCGGCGCTGCAACTTCAGCGTATACTCGGATTATCTGGCGCCGCGGCCCTATGGCTCCCGACCGAAACACTTTTCTGTCCGACTGCGCACTGAATTTGTAACCCCCATAATTTTCTACTCCGATGTCCTATCGACGAACGGTTGGTTGCGTTGGAAACTAGACTCAACGAACTACGCACTAGTCCTTTGAAACACCTAGGAACTCTCAATGTAACGGGTCATAACCCGCCTCAAAGTTGACTAAAACCCGTCCGAAACAATCCGTCAACCTATCTTTCAAAAAAATTTAAGTCTTTAATCCCTTTCGTACGCTCTCACACGTATGGCCAGAACTACGGGGTATAACACATTTGATATTATACATGCCGATTTATGGACATCACCTGTTGCTAGTTCTCTCGGTCATAAATACTATCTTATCCTACAAGATGATTTTTCTCACTTTTTTTTGTTGTATCCTCTCAAATTTAAATCGGAAGTGTTTGACAAATTTCTTGAGTTTCGAACATTCATCCAAACACAATTTGAAAAAGGTATAAAATCTTTTCAGTACGATAATGGTCGTGAATTTAATAATTCCATATTTCACCATTTTTGTACCAATAATGACATGATTTTTCGCTTCTCCTGCCCTCACACCTCACCACAAAACGGTAAAGCTGAAAGAATCATCTGCACCATTAACAATATGATTCACACCATATTGATTCATGCCTCCCTCCCACTACAACAACTCGCCCCAAAGAGGGCGATTTTTTTAAACCAAAGAGGGCGACTAAAAAATGCCCTTTTAGTTTCACCAAAGGGGGCGACTTTTTCAAATCGCCCTTTTTGGTCATCACAAAAGTCGCGCCTTTTGGTTTGGACCAAAAAGGTCGACTTGGAAAAGTCGCCCCTTTTGATTCGGACCAAAAATGGCGACTTAAAGTAGCCCCCTTTAGTTAGGACCAAAAAAGGGTGACTTAAAGTCGCTCCTTTGGTTCGGACCATCCAAGTCGCCCTTTTTTGTCTCAATTTATTAAAAATATATAATAAAGCAAGAAGGGCGACTTTTTGAAGTAGTCTTTTTTGGTCCTAACCAAAGGGGGCGACTTCAAATAGTCGCCTTCTTGATCCGAATTTATTAAAAATAAATAATAAAGCAAGAAGAGAGACGTCGCCCCTTTTGATTCAGACCATAAAAGGCGACTAAAAGTCGCCCCCTTTGGTTAGGACCAAAAAGGGCGACTTAAAGTCACCCCATTTGGTTAGGACCAAAAGGGGCGACTTCAAATAGTCGCCCTTCTTGCTTTATTATTTATTTTTAATAAATTCGGACTAAGAAGAGCGACTATTTGAAGTCGCTCCTTTTGGTTCGGTCAAAAGAGGCGACTTGGAAAAGTCGCCTCCTTTGGTGCTAAGAAGGGAGACTTGCAGAAGTAGCCCCTTTTGGTCCGATTAAAAAGCTTTGGTACTAAAAATGAAGTGTTTCACAAATTTTATTTTTAACTATTTACACATACCAATCCGTATTAATATTCTTCCAAATATTATATTAATATTAAGTATTCCATACTACTGCTCTTTATACAAAAAAAATGAACTTTTATCTTGGAATGCTAATAAATAATTAATTACCTCAATTAATGTTAAAATTTCAAATCAAAGTTAAAATATAAACTCACTCAATTTTAAAACTAACTACACTCTATGTTATTGTATTGCTCGTTAATATTGTCCAAAACTCCATGTTATTTTATTTCAAAATCGTTAGTAAGATACCATCGTTCTCCCCCCCCCCCCCCTTCCTTATTTTGTACTCCTTCCTAATTTTGTAATTTGTCATTCGTTTTCAAATATCATCGTGCTTTTTCTGTTTTCTGCAAATCAAAATAGTAACAAGCTAAATAAGTCACCAAAAAGTAAATAACATAAAATAACTTTCAATAAATATATATATGCATAAAAATGAAAGGGTTATTTTAAAATTTGAGTTAGCTCTTGAGCTATACCTAAGAAATAAAATGAGATGCAAGAAAGGGAAAACAAATCCGATTTTTTGTATATCCGAAATATTCGGATCCGAATCCGATCCGAAATTATTCAAAAATTACGAATATTCGATTTTTGGTATATCCGAAATATTCGGATCCGAATCCTATCTAAAATTTATCCGAAATATTTGGATCTGAATCCGACCCGAAATTTATCCAAAATATTCGGATCCGAAATTATCCGAAAATTATGGTAATCCAATTTTTTGTATATCCGATATATTCGGATCCGAATCCAATCCGAATTTTATTTGAAATAGTCGGATCCGATCCGAAATTATCCGACAATTATGGATATCCAATTTTTTGTACATCTAAAATATTCGGATCCGAATCCGATCCGAAATTATCCGAAAATTGCGGATATTCGATTTTTTGTATATCTTAAATATTCGGATTCGAATCCAATCCAAATTTTATCTGAAATATTCGGATCCGAATCCGATCCGAAAATTATGGATATCCGATTTTTTGTATATCTGAAATATTCGGATCCGAATCCGATCCGAAATTATTCAAAAATTACGGATATCCAATTTTTTGGTTATCCAAAATATTCGGATCCGGAATTATCCGAAAATTACGAATATCTGATTTTTTGAATATCCGAAATATTCAAATCTAAATCCGATTCGAAATTATCCGAAAATTGCGGATATTTAATTTTTTGGATATCCGAAATTTTCGGATCCGAAAATTACGAATATCCAATTTTTTGGATATCTGAAATATTCAAATCTGAATTCAAGAAATTTATGATTATGATGAGTATAAATATAACAAATATTGATGGCTGGTTTATGGTAGAATGACAATTGCACAGAGGATGCTCAGGTTCGATTCTTGGCAGAGGGTTGTATTTGTGGTGATTAATGTTGCATAACTAGTGGTCTAGTGGTAGAATAGTTCACAGTTCAGACCAGGGTTCGAATCCCAGTTGGTGCATTTAATTTTTCTGTTTTTTTGAACCAACGTCGCCCTCTTTGAGTTTTATAAAAAATGGGGCAACTGTAGTCGCCCTTTTTGATAAATCTCAAAGAGGGCGACTAACTGTAGTCTCAGCACTCCCTACTCAGTCAGCACCGCATCCCAATGTCCCCACTCACCAAATGGAAACTCGTGTCAAGCATGGAATTTTCAAACCCAAAATCCAATTTAACTTGTCTGCCCAAACCATTTCTCCAATTCCAAAGAATCCTATTTTGGCTAAACAAGACCCTAATTGAAATGCGACTATATATGAGGAATTCAATGCTTTAACTAAACTTCACACATGAGATCTAGTACCTAGACCTGAGGGGTGAATGTGATTCGTTGTCTGTGGTTTCGTCACAAATTCAGAGACAGTGAAGATCTTGAGAGGTATAAGGCACGACTTGTGGCTAATGGCACAAATCAACAGAAGGGTATTGATTGTGGTAAGACCTTCAGCCCGGTTGTCAAATCGGCTATCATTTACACAATTTTGAGCATTGCCATGGGCAAACACTGACCGATCCATCAAGCTGTGAAGAATGCATTCTTACATGGGGATCTGAGAGAGCGATCATATGTCATCGCCGTGGTTCACCCCGTCAACAATTCCCCACTATGTGTGTCGTCTCCGTAAGTCATTATATGGCCTGAAACAAGCCCATCGTGTGTGGTATGATCGCTTTGTCGGGTATATCTTGCAGATTGAGTTTGTATGCAACACGAGTGCTACATCACTATTCATTTTTCATCGAGGTAGTAGCACTGCTTACTTATTACTTTACGTGGATGATATTGTTCCTACTGCCTCTTCCGATGGATTGAAAAATGAAATTATTGCCTTGCTTAAGTCCGAATTTGCAATGACTGATTTGGGGAAGCTGGATTACTTTTTGGGGATAACAGTGACCAGGTCTGCCAACCACATGTTCTTGTGTCAGCGTAATATGCATAGAAAATCGTGTTCAGGGCTAAGATGGCGAATTGCAAAGTTTCACCTACTCCAGTTGATTCGAAATCTAAGCTCAGTGCTATGGATGGTGCTCCAGTATCCGACTCTACTCTGTATAGGAGCCTTGCAGGTGCATTTCAGTATCTCACATTCACAAGTTCTGACATTGTTTATGTTGTTCAGCAGGTATGCCTCTTCATGCATGCCTGCGAGTCTCATTTCATCGCTCTTGGCGTATCATCGATCTGATAAGAGGCACTTGATTATGGTTTGCACCTATACCCCTTTGCACCAAATAGGTTGCTCTCTTATACGGATGCAGATTGGGCAGGGTGTCCGGACACGCGACTCTCCACCTCCGGATTTTGTGTATTTTTAGGGGATAATCTGATTTCTTGGTCTGCCAAGCGACAAGCTACCCTATCTCGTTCCAGTGCCGAGGATGAGTACAAAGGCATTGCAAATGTGGTAGCTGAGATTTGTTGGCTCAGAAATTTACTGTTAGAACTTTAGTGTCCTTTGCGTCAGGCATCTATTGTGTATTCTGATAACATCTCTGCCATCTATCTGTCTTATAATCCGGTTCAACATCAGCGAACCAAGCACATTGAGATAGACCTACACTTTGTTCGTGAGAAAGTTGCACTAGGCCATGTCAGAGTATTACATGTTCCCTCATCTTATCAGTATGCAAATATATTTACCAATTTCTTGACTTCAGATCTAGTTTCAGCGTCCGACCTCGTCCCGCTCCGATTGAGGGGTGTGTAAATGTGTGCAACATAGTAGTAACAATATTCCCTATCTATAATTAACATATTTTCATATATTGTGTAAATATAATTATGGTAAGACTAAAATTCCTCTTTTGTATAGGCTTAGGATTCCTATTGTATAAGGGATGAATATTATACTCTATATATACTTTGATATTAATGAGAAGACTCCCTAAGAAAGATTAATATCATCTTACACTTAACGCTCTATCTATAATTATTAGTGATTTAAAATCCATTTAATTGGACATATAATTGCTATATGCAATGGATGCATGCATAGATTCGCATAAGTTGCAAATCTCACTACTTCTGTCTAAAGATTCTTGCAACTTTCTTCAATGGATGGTTCTGGAGTCATCATTAATAGTGCTCATATCATGAATGGATGAAGGATTCAAAATTTAGATAAACATTGTAAATTTTGAGTTCTTGTGATGAGATAAATATCTAATTTTATTATTACATATTATTTTCTTTGCTTCCCTGTAATTGTTATTGTTCTTTTCTCCATTATTTTTTTGCATGACTAAATATTTCCCTTTTCATACTTACTTTTATTATGTTTTAGGAGGATAGCGCAAACAACCTCTCTAACTTTACAAGTTATGGGGTAAGGCACAAGTACCACCCTTCCTATAGCCCACTTATAAAATTACATTGGAGATATTATTGTAGTGGTGGGTGAGGGAAGGGGGAAGTGATACCAGTGGTGGAGTTGCTGGTGGTTTTGGGTGGTAGATGTGGTGGTTGAAGAAGAAAAGGTATTGCGGGAGAGGGTAACATAGGGAAAAGCGTGGTGATGGCATGCGAGGTGGCGTCCACTTCACTCAAATGTCAAGTTATGTGGGATTTTACCAGATGAGTCCTAGCTGTGAACCTCCGCTAGCAATAGAGTTATATGTGATAAGAATGGTATCGACATGCGTATTTTTTATCGAAAAAATATAATGAAGTTTAAATATAGATACAGTAATATTTAAAAGTAGAGGAATAAATCTGATCGATCATCTCTACAGTCAGTTGGTAGAATTAACAGATCTGTATAATTAGAGGCAAAATCATCATTTCAATTTTATGGATTCTGAGTTTTACAATGACGATTTTAAGGGTTAATAATTAGCTTTTTAATTTACCGTCTTCACATATTTAATGAATTCTTTAACACAAAAACGTTGTATAACTAAAAGTTAATGGGTGTGGCCGAACCCGAATCCAAGCTTCTAGCTCTGCCCCTAAGTGTATTTACTAAATTGTGCTATTACCGTAATAATTATAATGATTTATTTATTTATCAGAATATAATTACAATATAATTTCACTATATTACATTTGGTTGCACAAATGTAGTACATCATTTGTTTTTTTTATATTTTAAATCAAAACCTAGTTACGGGAAATTAAAATCGGGTGAACGTGTAAATATGATGGAGTTATGATAAATATATGTACATATAAGAAATAGTATTAAAATTTAAAAATGAATTTGAAATGTCATTGGTACATGATGTAATTGTCATCAATTTTTTTCTTCATTCCGAGAATTAGAGTGTAATTTCTCTCCCTTAATTACTCTCAATTTTATGTTGATTAAGTAATTATTGGCTAGACAAACAGATCAAATTGTGTAATTACATTCAAATTCGGTAATATTCCAAACAAACCTAAATCTTTTAATGAACCAATTTTGTAAATTTTAAATCTTTTAATGTATTCTTTTCACAATGTTTCTATTCATTTTACCTTATATATATATATATATATATATATCTTATTATAGTTTCCCTGATTTATCTTTCCTTAGTTTCCAAGTAAAGGGATTTAGTTGCCAAACAGAAGATTCTGCCCATCTAGTACCAGCCTTTCCAAGAACAATGATGAATTATGAAATACCCTTTACTTTATTTATAAGTAAGGCAACTATATATCTCACGGAGAATCTGATCCCAGCTCAAGAAATAAACATTATCAGCATGATTAACGCATGTAAGTACGTCAGCAAGTGATGGTTTCAGCAGAGAACGAGTAACGCGTAATTAAGAACTTATCCTTAGGAGGTTGACAAAAACGAGATACGACTGCTAATACCCCATAGCTAGCTAGGTTGAGGAGCAAAAGAAGAAATCCGTTAACGAGGAATTTACGTCTGATTAGTTAATTGGTACAATAATAACTTATCAATGTGTTTGTCAATAACTCACCCGAAATAATGATTAGCCACACTGAAACTGAGACACGACCCATATTTCTATGGGAGGCATCAAAGGGTGATTTTTGTTTCAATATTTTGTTTTAATTCTGTAATAATATTAGTTTCATTGTCCACCTATCGCGATGAATTAATTAGGTGCTTAATTGAATAGAAACTGCAATTCTATTGGTTAATATATAAGAATTATAGTTCAAGATTTTGGTAATTAAAATTATAAGTTAAAATTTTAATTGCAGACGCACCGACAAGAAAAATGAAAAATGAAAAATGAGTGATATGGTGACAATATGAAAAACTATATGATCTACATTTAATGATGCCAACTCTTTTCTTTTTTCCTTTTTTTTCCGGAGAATTCATTTGTATTGGTCAAAGAGTGCACACACACGTTGGACCATATGTAAAAATATCTTATAAAGATCTTCTATATTTTATTTATTTATCTTTGGTATTATCTTTGGGTCATATTTGCCCTCAACGTTTAGAAAAAAGTTTGTATTTACCCTCTGTTAATGTTTGGGGTCAAATATGACATCCGTTAGTCCAAACTTATTATATTTGCCCTTATTTAACAGATCTGTCACGTGTACGCCATGTCGGAGCCACGTGGAGGACACGTGACAATTTCCAGCCAGCAGCTGCACCCCAAAACTTCCACTGCTGGCGTTGCCGCCACTGACTGCCGGAAATGGAAAATGGAAACTGAAACAGTCGAGCTTCGGGTGTGGGTGTAACTTGAAGAGGATGATGAGGCGAACACACCGGTACCACCCTCTGTCGTCGTCGATGCCGGATCTGACCGGAAAAAGCCAAAACCCCGTCGGAATTTTTGATTTGGTCGATCGGACGATTGACTTGAAATTGAAGGTCGTGGTTGGGTGCAAAATGTCGACGTGAGGAGATGGAAGAGACGATGGACGGCGTAGGTATGAAAATGACCGCCTTGAGACAACGGTCACAGTGGTGTAACCCACTGCCGTCGAATGTACCTCAGTTAGTCGGAATTTACAAAAAAACGAGCAACAGCCGACGATGGCAGGCGGCACTCCCGCGGCGGCGACTGGACAGCCGCCCACCGTCATTGTCCAGCAACACGTGGATGGCCGGAAATTGCCACGTGTCCTCCACGTGGCGTACACATGGCAGATCTGTTAAATAAGGGCAAATACAATAAGTTTGAACTAACGGAGGACATATTTGACCCCAAACGTTAACGGAGGACAGATACAAATCTTTTTCTAAACGTTGAGAGCAAATATAACCCTTTTCCATCACAAAATAAGTCATATAACAAAAATATTTTTTGTGATGAACAAAATCAAATATTCCGCTAAAGAGATGCATACACCAAATTTATTTTAAAGTACAGTGCCAACCAAAAAGGGTGAAAATTTCGGACAACTTGTATATAATATGATTTTATAAAGATGTTTTGTCTTTTATTTTTTTATCTTCATGTTAGGGTGGGGAGATTCGGACAACTGGTTAACCATATTTTATGTACTCTTGTTTATATTTTTAAAAAAAAAGGAAATTTACGCGGTATGTCCTAAAAAATCACTTTCATTTGTTGAACCGTTGTCCTTTTGAGGATCATTGATAGAATATTTATTTGATTAATTCTTTCAAATATTTGGTACTTTTAAAGTTTTCATCTTTTCAGCTAATATTGCCAGAAAGACGTCATTTAATTAATCATTATATTTTTTGACTCCATTACCGACTACATGTCGATAGGGATGTTATCGGTCCGTATACACCCGAAAATCATCCGAGAATCGGACTGAAATATCCGGACCGATACTCGGACCGAAAAGTTAACGGTCCGGATACGAGTATCAGACATAAGGATCCGGACCGATAAGGATCCGGTCCGACAACCCGGTCTGGTTACCCAATAACTTATATGTTATCAGTCTCGGTCCGATACCCGGTAACTATCTTATCAATCCTTAGAATATTGCTATTATATATTGCTTTAAGTTTGTTAATATATATTATGTAAAGCAGTAAAGGCAGCAAAACAGAGATTTTTATAAAAAAGTTATAAGTAAATCAGAGATATTTAAGTAAAGCAGGAATTTTAATATTTACGGGTTTGATCGGAAAGCGATTCGAGGACGGCCGTGCCTTATCGGTCGGTCGAATCTCTTTTCGGGGCCAATTTATCGGTCGATGCCGATCGGGACCGATAACCTTATCGGTCCGGTTTCGGTATATCGATACCCGGGACCGAACCGATAACAACCCCATGTGCATCGAACGATCCATGGATTTAATGATCAAATGCTAACATTTCGTATCGTGTAGGGGGCCAGCCAGAACTTGGACGTTCCAAGTGTTTGAATGAGACCAAATATATACTACTTAGCATTTTGTATTATATGGAAAATTATAGGGGCCCAAACGTCATAATCATTTCTCTAGGGTTATCATATATGGCAAAAAAATCTTAAAATTGAAACTCTATATGGTCACATCTAAAAGTTTATAAGCCAATAAAAACCACTAAAAGATTCTTGGTGTTTGGAGGAAGGAGAAGGGAAATGAGAGAAAAGAAATTCAAGATAAGCACGCTAGATAGTAAACTTATTTCTCTGTGGCATGTTGAGCTTTCACCTGATATTAATCTATGCATCAACAGAAGTTTAATTTATTCTAATCCAATATGAAACTAGTTTAAGTAGTGGGGAGCACTACTACATTTCTTACCTAATGCGACGTCCCATAGAAGGCTAATGCAATGCCCTATGTAGTACCGTTGCATTAGATATGACTAATGCGACGGGTTCTAGTGTAATAAATTAAAAAATTAGGCTAATGCAACGGTATAACAGGACCGTTGCATTAGCCTGTGTAATGCGACAGATAAAAAGGTCTAATGCAACGGTCTGGAGTGGTCGTTGCATTAGCCTATGTAATGCAACGGCCAGAAGAAGCTAATGCGACGGGAAGCCTTTTAAAATTTCAAACCCTTGTTTTATTTTCATTTAGCCGCGCGCAGTACCCTCCATTTCTAAAACCTGCGAATTTTTTTGCCTTCCCCATGCTTGCCGTCGCACCCCCTTCCCCCACTGCTAGCCGTCGCACCCCTTTCCCCCGCTGTCGTCGTCGCACCCCCTTCCCCCACTGCTCATCGCCGTCACCATCCCCTTCCCCCACTGCTCGTCATCGCCCTTTTCCATTCGTCGTCGCATCCACTTCGTCGAACTGCTCTTCCCTCCTCTCCAAGGTTAGATTACGTTTTACCTTCCCTTTAATTTCTGTTTCCTTTAATCTATTTAAATAAAAATCATAAAGAATATTAAAGCTGCAAGACCTTTATATAGTCTTACAAAGTGCTATGGACCGAAAGTTTTTAAGCAACAGATTATGATTGTTTTGCCCTTTTGCAACAGACTATGATTGTTTTGAATTTCTCGTTTATTTGTTTCTGATTGTGTAACAATTTTTGTAGATTATTGGCCCTATGGTGCCTGAGTGGTGTTAAAGCAGTCTTGAGTCTCAACTAATGTCGAATATCCACTTCAATGAGACGACTTTCAGGCTCTGGATATAAAGTACTATCAAACTTCTGGTTCTATATTTAGCTATCTTTATTATTAGTTGATCTTTTTGGATCCATGGTTATACAGTTCTGTTAAGTGAAAATGTGCAATGAAGCTAAAATAAAGTAGTAGTTACTTCGCGTTAATTGTAAAATGAAGTAAAGAGTTGTGCTTCTGTGGACATTTTTTGTCTTTTCAGTCTTCAGCAATTTGAAATCTCTAGTTGTGTTAGAACTAGAGAACTTTGACAATTGAACTGTTTTATGTGTATCTGTGTAGGTATCAAGAAAAAGAGAGGAGAGACTTTAGCTAATAAAATCTCCATTTGATTCTCGAAAAGTTAAACAAGATGAACTATTTGTCATACCGTCTTCATTAACACATCATACCTTATAAGGTCACATAGGTTTCCTATAACAGCAATGTACTGCAGAGAAATAACCCTTAATAAAGCTTGAAGTTGAGATTTTTGATAATATAGAGAAATGGCTTGTGATTATGTTAGAAATAGCTAGTGTTTATTTCTGCTAATCGGAGTATTAAGTCCAAAAAATTATACCCAATAATTTTGGACATGGGTGATCTTGAATTTTTTAACCCCGCTGGTTCATGGGGCAAAACTTGATGTAAAACAAACTCAAGATCACCTTGTCTCAAAAAACTTGACATACTTTCCTTATTAGTTTGTCCTTATTAATGTAGAAGCTTCCTTTCTTATTGGTCCATCCTATCCGATATACACAAATAGGTAAATAACTCAAGACATCATATTCAAAAGCTTTAAATATTAATCAATTCTTCTAATCATTGGATTGATTCTAAAAGATTAGCAAGAAACTATGCCTCTTTTTTCAAGAAGAAGAAACTATGCTTTTAATCTCAAAGATTTATCTTAATCCATTAACTTCAAATCTGAACATTTCACTGCTTTAGTAGAAGAAAACAATGTAAGGCTGGCAAGTTAGAATGAATTTTTTCCGGATTCGCTATTAACTAAGGAACATGTATAATACCATCACATTAAAACAATGTTGGATTTTTTCACTCTTCTACAATTGGTTTTCGATAGAACTATTTGGAAGGGAAGGGGAAGAGAGTGTAAAAGGCTAGCTTTCTCCTAAGATGTACTCCTACTATCCCATCTATTCTAATTTCTAAAGGAATAGGCTCCGAATGTAGAGTTAATCATAGATTTATTTGACTATATTGTGTGTTAGGCTCCATGAAGTCCATTTTTGGTTCAGTTGGCTTATTTGACTTAAGACCGCCAAAACTTGGCAAACTAATACCATGTTTAAAATGATAACATATGAGCTTATTTGGTATTACATAGTATGCCTTGTCTAGTTTACTTTACACCACAACAGGTCGGTTTGAGTATGTTGAGTTGGGAATACACAATTTGAGGTTCTATTTGGTTTGAATATATTGTGTGTGACTTTATTATATCCCTTATCCCATGTTTAAGTAAATAACTTGGAGCAACTGCTTCAGCAAATGCACCAACCTCCAAAACCAGGCCCTTCAAGGAGGAAGTACTCAAAGCCACCAGAAGCTAAAGGATAAGCAGCAGCAAGAACAACAAGAGCAACTACTTCAGCAAATGCACCAACTACTGCAGACCCTTTTAGGAGAAAATACACAAAGACACCAGTCTGGATATAGAAGTGTTAATGTAAGTGTTACTAAATCACTTGGGTGTTGCTATAGTTTTATGACACCAACCAATTTAAACTACAACAAGGAATGCCTAGCAGTAGGTTGGTATCCACACCTAGGGCACTAATTCAACAGTGGTGACATATGATATTGGATACAAACCAGCAAGGGATTGAAGTGGAAAGGAAAGCAAGCAATGACTGTTAGCGATTTTACAAATGCTCACGCAAGTGTACGTATCGTTCATAAGTAATATAGTCTAGTAATACCGAATATCGTTTTCAGAGAGATTGATTATCAAGTACCGATTATCTAAGCTTTAGTTTCTATTTGGTGAACGTTAATTTGTTTGTATTTTTATCTAATAACTAAGACTAAGTAATTGCAGAAAATAAACTAATTATGATAATACTTTGGTTTAAATCAGTTATGAAGGAATTAGGGGTTCCAATATCCTCGACTATCCACTATGTTCAATCCTTAATGCAACTAGAATGACTTCTTCTTCTACGTTAAGATAACGGTTAACTAGACTGTCTTATATTCCGGTTAGGATATATAATCGCTCAACCCCAGTGCAGAACCCTTCTATTTTCTATGATAGGATTTACCACATAGGAGAATTAAGAACAACAACCTATAATGCTACACAAGTATCGGGGTACTTTCGTCCGCGATTTTAACATATGCCTATTCAATTACAGCATATTCAAATCTCCCCTCTCGGTTCTTGATTCGAAATCATATAGATTATGATAATTAATGGCAAATTAACTATCAAATATTCATACCAATATTGAATAAATCTTAATCAAGTGAAGAAGAAATCAAACTAATGCATTAATTCATGAAATAGAGTTTCAAGAGATTCAATAGGAAATCCCTAATAAAGTAATTAATTCCTAGACATTGACATGCTAATAACTAATACAGAATCCAACATAAACTGAAATAAAACAAAGGAAAGAAAAAGAACTTGAGCCAAAATTGTCTCTAATCTTGTGTTGTAGCCTCATTTCTTCTCCTAAAGTAGAATGTGGAATTATGTACAAGATGCCCTCTTTAGGTTAGGGTTTTAGGGATTATATAGTTGAGAAAAATTTGTGTTTCGGACCCTTTTGCCCTTCAAAAATCGATATAGAAAATCGTAATCCGCGCCGGCCGCGCCTTGATGGCGCCATGGCTCGGAAACCCGAGCAAATCAGAGCCCGCAGTACATTAAACGTCGCGACGCCTGTGACGTTCTTGCCAGTTTTTCGATTCTGTGTCCTTTTTTCGTCCGGACTTCGTCTGATTTCTTCTATACTTCCGGAACTTCTTAGACTTCATTTCCTGACATTTTCTTGTGCAATTACACCTCAATTAAGCTCATTTCATCTTCTTTTTGTCATTTCTCCATTTAGGACCGCTGTGACTCAAAAGAAAGAAAAACGACCATAATATTATACTAAACACAAACAAAATGAGTAAAATACTAACTAAAAATGACTCAAAAAGTGTATATAAAATATGTCTAACAATGACACAAAGACAACTCCAAGATCAAAGTGCTAATAAAAGAATCCAAACAAGATCAAAGGCTTTTGGAGTTCAAACAAGATCAAGAACTGGAAAATATCCAATCAAGAAGTAGTCTTATATTTCTATATTTAAGCTAGCTATTTTTTGTGAACCTTGGATATGTAAGCAAACTATGTAGCTTTGTAGTTTTTGTCGATATTGGTCTTCTTTGTCTGATTATTTTGTGCATGACAATGACCCTTAGTGTCACTTAATTTGCATATGACAATGTCCTTCAATAGTGCTGCTTTGTGCGGCTTTTAATTGAATGGAACTTGGTATTTTATGTCTAGATTTTGTATTGATTGTAGTAAGACAATCTTTTTTTATTATTATCTCTCTTTTTATTATTTATTTTATAATATTGTACATTTTGTAATTTGTGAACTATGTAGCAATCAAACAGGTGCACATCTAATGCGACGACTGTATTTGGCCGTCATATTAGGTATATAGCCGTTGCATTAGGTGGCTCGAAATCCTCTCAAACAGTTGCATATCTAATGCGACGGCTCTATTTGGCCGTCGAATTAGGTTGGATGTGTCGTTGCATTAGATATGAAGCTGATGCGACAGCTTAGTACAACCGTCACATTAGGTTCATATCTAATGAACGGCTACAACAGCCGTCGCATTAGGGCCCTTTTTCCGTTGCATTAGGTCTAATGCAACGCCATCGGATGCAACAACTCCTTGTCGTTGCATTAGCCCTTTTGCCGTTGCATTAAGTCTAATGCAACGCCATCAGATGCAACAACTCCTTGTCGTTGCATTAGCCCTAATGCGACGGCCAAAGGACCCTATTGCGACGATTTTGAGGCGTCGCATTAGGCCAAAAATGTAATAGTGGAGGGAGATGTATATTTTAGCTAGTGAACTTACATTGGTTGTGTAAATATTGAGATCTGTTTATTACAAATGTTATTATTTTAGATATATATGACTCATTTTATAACAGATTGGCAAAAATAACATAAGAATAATGAATATATAAAAAGTTTATTCCACTCAAATAGTAACCAATCATAGGAGATTTTCTCATGTATTAGTTAAATCATTTTATGATTAAGGCAGTAGTATAGACTATAGTATGCAAAGGAAAGAAACTAGTGAACAAGTAACATGGGCTAAGCATACCTGCCATGTGGGGGTACATCTTCCATTATTGCAATAACCAAACTAATCCACTCCTTACTCTATTCCTCTGGGCCATGTTTGGTACGATGTATTACGTTGAACTGTACTGGACAAAAAAAAATATAGCGTTTGATGGGCATTTTCAGTCGGACTGCACTGTATTATTTTTAAAAATAGTACACTCCAACTGTCATTTTTGAGACCCATCTATTATATGAGTCTCCCCTGAACTGTACTAAACCTAAAAAAAATATAGTTCATTATATATTAATACTCTAATTCCGTCCATTATATATTAATACAGTACAGTCCATTACAATACAGTACAGTCCAATATAAATAATTCGTAGCAAAAATAATTCTTTTATAATTGTTTCTTCATTTAATGAGATTAACAACGAATTTTGCTATGTTAATTTTGATTTTTTCTGTAATATATATTGGTTACACATACTAACAATATAACAACATTTTACATCGAAATATAAATAATTGTTATAATTATATCTAGGGTGTGATATAGTTGTCATTGAAGTGATAGAAACTCTTGATGTTTTAATTTTAAATTTCAATTCGGCCCAATATATTAGATGATTTTTGTTCGATCTGTTCTATCTATGTATTTGTTTTTTTTTTTGTTGACAAGGGAACCCTCAGCCGCTATCTGTAGGTGCGCTTTGGGTAAACCCCAGACTGACGCGTAGCCTACAAACCACGTCAGCCAGATTAACCACACTAGGCAAGCCAGGTGTGACAGACTCCCCAAAAAGGCGAAGGTAGGCCAGTTGTAACACTGGAGAATTCGAACTTGTGACCTTGGCCCCAAACTCACCCACACCACCCCTTTGAATACCCCAGCATCCTTGACCAACGGGCCAAGTGCTTCGAATCTATCTACGTATTTGTGATGGTAGGAATACTTGAAGTGCCAACAAAGTGATTAAAATACCAACACATAAGTACAATATTGGCGGAGCTAGGGGTGTAAAAGGTTAATTCGAATTTCCTTCACCAAAAATTATAATCACTTTGTTGACGGATATTAAATCTTCTTGAATTCTTTGTATGTTCACTTTTTTTATATTCTAAATCTCCTTAGAAAATTTTTGACCCCGCCATTAAGTGGTTGTTTGGTTGCTGGTTAAAGTTATGCAGATATCAGTAATGGAAAAATTGGTAATGCAGGAATTCGTTAGGAAGGAATCTATGTATTATTTTATGCAAGATTTAATTATTCACGTATTCGTTATTCCAATAATACATAGATTTCCTCATAACTTATATATGTATTAGTTATGTGAGTTTCTAAAATGCAAACCAACAACATAATATTAAATGTGTTGAATCTTTTCACCTAGAAAAAACTGCTATCACACATAGTATTACTTGTGACGAATTTTATACATAAATAACTTAGCTCTTAACCATCATCTCCACCACCCCTAAATACATATCTTAGAAGTGATTATCAATCACTAATATTCCTACTATTGAGTAATTAAATAAATGTTTAGGTATGAAACAAAATAGAAAGATGAGGTGTGACAATCAAATCCAGCACATGCAAACGAGAGTATATAGTCGGCAATCGTAGGCAGGGCCCCACACAAACTGCCAATATATCAAGTTATCAATCAATTGAATGATATCATATCTTTAAGAGGAAAAAGACGAAATCCCTCGCCCACGGGCCGAATGATATCATATCTCTTTCCTAAGTCATATCATACTATTAATACACAACTCTTTTTGTTCATTCTCATTGCTCCAAAAAAGATGGAATCTCCCGCTCAGGAGTCCTATAACTCGATCTGATAGGTCTGTAAATAAAATAAATTATAATAATTTAATTAATTTTAAAAATTAAATTAGTATCACACTGCGCACAAGAGACTCTTTTATTTCAAGAATAAAACCCTCCACATTCCTCTTCTTCTGGTTTTGTTATATATATCACAAGGATATCTCCTTTTTCTCTCTGTGTGTGAAATTCAGATTTATCTTCTTACTTCTCTGGTTTACACTAATTTCAAGTGTTAGCCATGGGTGGTGGTGATCACAAAGAGAAGGTAATGCTTGCTTTTCAATCATCTTAATTTGTGTTCTTCTCATCTCTATCGGCCAATAAGTTACTCCGTCCGTCCTAATTTATGTGATCTTATTATTTTCTTTCTAGTCTATCTAAAAAGATTTTTCCCCCCCCCTAATATTGGATAAAATTATCATATTTTGAATACTCGAGTATTTCTGACCCTATTTCGTATTTAATAATAATTTAATTTTAAATTTTATTATTTATATATTCTAATGAAATGACTTATGAATATAAATATTTATGATTTATTTTAAATTAAAAAATTTATAAGTTTATTTATTCTTAAACTTCATAGGGAAAATCATATAAATTCGAACGAAAAAAGTCTTCCATAACACAACAATTTCAAGTTTTAAATATTATTTTTCTTTTTACTAATAAGGCAATAGCCTTACAATTCTTAATTTTATTTCTCAACAGACCACCATAATGGTGCTCAAGGCTGATCTTCAGTGCCCCTGCTGCTATAAGAAGGCCAAGAAAATTCTCTGCAAAATGCCCCGTGAGTTTTTTCTTCTTCAATTTTCCTATAAAATCATTTTTACATGTTGCAGCAGGTTACTGTGTTATTTTCAAGATTATAATTTTTAAAAAAACTTACTTTTAGATTTTGTATGAGTGATCTGATAATGTGATAACGATAACATGAACTCTTTATATAGACTTTGATACCGAGGATCCCGTCATAGAATATTTCAATTAGATCGAACCTTTCTCTACTAACAAGCAGAAGTCTAGTCTTCGAAGTAGTCGATTCCCTAAGCATTGGTTGTCGGCCAACTCAGCGAATGTTGAAATTGATTCGGCCGAAAGTTTTATTCTCACTCCAATCCATTCTTTACATGGTATTAGAGTCAGACTCATTCCAATTCTTTGTTCACCGAGGTTGGGCCCCAAATTATAATATTCACGCTCAGGTTACCAAGATCTGGGCGTGCTGAGTGTTAAAAGTCTCACATCGAATATGAAACTTTTTATATAAACTTGAATAATCTTCATCCTACAAGTTATCTTTTGGGATTGAGTTAGACACACGATTCATTCTTTACATATTTGATGTTTAAATGGTTTAAAATGCAGAGGTTAGAGACCAAGTGTATGATGAGAAGGCCAACACTATCACCATTATTGTAGTATGCTGCAGTCCTGAAAGAATTCGCGATAAATTGTGTTGTAAAGGAGGAAAAGTGATCAAGAGCATTGAGATCAAAGAGCCCGCGAAGCCCAAGGCTCCTGAAAAGTCCAAGGAGCCCGAGAAACCCAAAGGGCCAGAAAAGCCTAAAGGGCCCGAGAAACCCAAGGTTGTCACCTTTGAAAAGCCCAAGGAGGGTGAGAAGCCAAAGGAAAAGGCGAAGGAGGGTGAGAAGCCCAAGGAGCAAGAAAAGCCGACTGTAATTGATAAGCCCAAGGACAAACAAAAAGATCCCGAAAAGCCCAAGGATGGTCCTACAGCTGCAATGGTGGCAACACCATGGATGTCAGAACCGATGATGATGATGCCGCCAGTCCAAGGATACCCGCAAGCAGCAAATGGATGTGGTTGCGGGCAATGTTACTATACCGGGGGCCCGTGTTATCAGTATTATGGAACGCCTGTACCCCCACAACCCGCCCCATATTACGGTAACTACTCGTATGGTTATGGGCCTGGACATGGCCCATCTAGTTATGGAAAGGGCTGTTACGTGAACAATGATTACTTTAATGAAGAGAATGCTCAAGGATGCACAATTATGTAATGTGACCCAATCATTTGTGGGTCACTGAAAAGGGCCTACTTTGTACTTCTTTATTGGGCTTGTAAAAGGGTCCAGAACAAAGTTTTGGGCTCTATGTGGATGTCTTATTATTATTATATGGCTGGTGAACTGTCTTGTTATATACACTTTTCGTCTCAAATTATTTGTCGTGATTATTAAAAATAATTATCTCTAATTATCTGTCATTTTAGAAGTTCAAAACACAATCAATTATTTTTTCTCCTCTTTAGCCTTTAGTAGAATCTTGTCATTAGTGCAGAACTGCAGATGATACATAAATAGACATTTAGTGGAAATAAATTATAACTTAGACATAAATAAAAGTAAAGATAGTCAAATGTCCCTCCTAGTTAATATTTCTCAAGGGGCGACAAATAATTTGTTGGAACAAATCCCTCTCGTTCTTTTTTCTAAGGCTGGCGATGGTAGCCAGACCGACTTCGGTCCGACCAGGCTAACCGACACGACACCGCGATATTTAAAAAAACGGGAGCTCGAGCAGGCGGGGCGAGTATGGTCCCGCTGGCACCGCCAGACCCGATCCGCCCCGTCGACCCCGCCCCGCCATGATCCATGATTCGACCGCTGCGAGAAAATAGCGTTGTCAACGGCCATTTTACATTTTGGCCGTTGGACAACGTCCATTTAAACCTCCACTCCCCACCCACTACCCCTTTAACAATTTTCAACTATAAATACCTCATTACTCTTCTTATTATTTTCACAAATCTTTCTACACTCTAATCTCTCAATCAATCTCTAATTCTATACAACATTGTCTACATATTCAATCTATTTATTAATTTGAGAATTGGGAGTGAAGTTAGTACTAGCTGAGGATTATCTATCGAGCAAAGTTTCAATTTTCAACCTCTCGATTACACGTCGACTCTACGTCGGCGTTTGATATCGTTCTCTCATTAAATTATTATTTTGTCTTTATTTCATTTAGCACATTTAATTTCATTATCTTTAACTATTTATTAGCATAATTAAAATGAAAGGACTAAGAGGCGTGTTGGGTAAGGGTAAGGTCGAGCTTCTAGTAGGGGTGGTAACAAGGACAAGGTACTTTCTTCAGTATTCTGCTCCAACTATTCCTAGACAAGATGATTTTATAGATCCGAAATGTTTCTGAAATACCATATGATCTGACACAAATGATTATCACGAAAATGAAGAAGATTTTAATTTAGATGACACTCAGTTGATGATACACCTACTAATGAAGATGACGATACACCCATTAGTGAAATGCCTCCTATCCCCTTATGAGGCGAGTCCAGTAAACGACCATTAAAATCAGGTTGTATGGAAATATTTTGAGGACGTAGCTAATCAAGTAATTGTATGTAAAACTTGTAAAAATATTTATTCTTTTAAAAGCTGGACAAGGTCATGGTGGGACGGGGTTTAGGAAGACACACATTGCAAAAACACAAAGCCTTGCATGCCCAATACATGATTGAAAAAAGCGGTGAGCAAGCGTCCTCTCAATCGGGACAAGGTTCACATACTCATGTCGGAGAAAGTCTGGTCAAATTAACCACATGACGGGGAGTTGTAGGCTAAATACGATAAACATAAAGATAGGAAGCCTTAGCAAAATTAGTTCTTTGTGGAGGGTTTGCCTTTTCATTTCCCGAATCTCTGGTTTTATTCATTATATTAGAGATATGTATAATCCTCGCTTATAAAGGTTTTCCTAGATCAATTGTTAAAGAGATGTATTTAAATTTGCATGAATATCAACGATATTTACGTTATGCATTATATCATTTAAATTGCAAAGTCGCTCTAACTTCGATATAGCCGTAGTAGTACTAACGGCCATGATTATTTAAGCAGTAACATGTCATTGGATAGACTATAAATGGTCTATGCAAAAACGTATTTTAGCATATAGATATATAGATAGTAGGCACAATGGTGAGTTTATTTCAGAAAATATTTATTCAGTCTCGACATTACTTAATAACTGATAAAGTTATGAGTATTACATTAGATAATGCATCTTCTAACAATTCAGCTATTAGTATTTTAAGAGATGTTTTAACTCCTTTTCCAAAACATTTTCATATAAAATGTGCGTGCCATATTTATAACTTAGTTGTAAAGGATGGTCTTTCACTTTTTCAAGATATTCTTGAAAAAATACAATTTGCTATACACTTTATTTTTAAAAGTAATAGAATCCAACGGAAAAAAGATTATAAAAAAATTTGTCACGATTATGGACTATCTTATAGAAAAATTCCCGAAGAAGTACCAACTAGGTGGAATTCTTTATATGACCAACTAGTTGTTGCTTATGAGTATAGAAAACCTATTACTTTATTTTTTAACGCCCATAATCAAAATCCAAATGATATGATTGTGGATAATGATTGGGACAAAATTAGAGAACTTATTGTATTTTTAGAAAATTTTCAACGAGCAACAAAAGAATTTTCTACTTTATATTATCCTACTATTTCAACTATGTTGTTTTATATAGCTATAATATTTTTACTTCTTAAAGAATATATGGAAAAACACCTTATCTTTACTATTAAAAAAATGTTTATGAAATTAAAGAAATATTTTATTCCTATTCCCCCTATTTATATTATTGGTGCTGTATTAAACCCGACTATTAAAGTAGACGGTTGTAAAAGTCTTATTCAAAATATTTATACCTGTATGGACGTACTACCACCTCCAACTCCCAAAAATTTAAATGTTGAGCCACCTATTGAACTAACGCTAGAAGAAGTGTTGAATAGCGTAGAAGATGAATGCAAAAAAGTATATCGGCATTACCAAGTGAAAGTGCTAGTAACCAACCGACTTTTGTACCATCTTCTTCTTCAACCTAAAAAAGACAAGCACTTTCTTACGTGGCTAGGCCTAGTATTAATTCTATTGAAAGCCTCAGAAATAGAATGTGCGGTGGTAGCACTTCTAACCAAATTAGCGAGTTCGATGTTTTTATTTTGCAGGGTACTTTACCTTACCAAGCAGTAATCAATGAAGAAGGAAAGGAAGACTTCTTTGAAATATTGGAGCGAATGAGAAGACATTTCCACACTTTCAATGATGGCGAGATATTTTGAACATTCTGCGTCATCGATCGAAGCGCTTTTACTGCGGTGATTTCAAATAGGAGAAACGCAGACACTCATTAGCGGGAGCGGCTTGGAGATGGCGGTACTATTCGAGATTGGATACGAGCGGAGGCGAAGGAGTGCGATCGACGTAGATTAACGAAGAAGATGGCGACAACTACAACGACATTTTATCTCGAAGGCATGAGTAGCGGCGTGGAGCAGTTTGATCAAGATATACCAATTCCAATCAAGAGCCACGAAATTATAAAGAAATTAGAAAAGTATTTTCAAATTGGTAATTTATTTCATTGCAATTTTTAAATTTTCTATGTCTTTCACTCTTTTGCAATTTTTTCAACAACAATACAAAGACAATCTACAATGTAATTTTGAATCTTGTATATTTGATATTTGATATTTCAATGAAATTAATAATATAAAAGGCACAAAAACACCTTGGGATGTTTTTTTACACTATTCTTGTCTTTGTTTAATTTAATTATTTAGTTTATAACTTTATACTTTATAGTTTATAGTTTATACTTTATAGTTTATACTTTATAAATATATTATATATATGAGTATAATACTATAATTATAAATTATAATACTATAAGTCTATAAATTATACTGTGTTAGTAATTGAGTATTTTTAATTTAGTGAAAAATTAAAAAAAAAAAAACACACCTGAAACCCGCCAACCCGTCCGTCAGGCAGGCCGTCAGGCCCACTGCAGCGGGGCCGGGATCGGGGACGGGACATGTATGGTCCGCCCCGACCACTCCGGGCGCCCCACTCGACCCGCCCATTTTCCCCGCCCGAGCCGAGTCCGCTCATGAGCGACCGGTGGGCCGTCGACCAGGCGACCTACTTTTTTCTCAGAGAGTAACGATGGCGAATCAAGAAACAATGGTGATTTCAATGACAATGAAAGAATGAGGAAGACAACCAACAACAACCTAGTCACTTTGGTTTTGTCGGACAGAAGCTCAAAGGAAGTTGGGCTGATTATAAACAATGAGTTCTTTGGGCCTCAACAACAACTCGTATGGAAGGAGGTCCAACACGCAAAGACCAAATCTGCAGCCCAACCAAGATACACAGATATACAAATTGAGGATCCTATGTAAATATATTCTAGAGGCTGATCAGTGGGTGGTAGGGACTCGTGAGATCGGGATAGGCGGGTCGGGACGGAGAAGGAGAATTGGTCAGGGTGGGCGACCTGGCCAAGTGACATTTTTTTAAATTTTCCATTAAATTAAAAATACTAACAAAGTAACGTATAGTCATATAGTGATAGTCATATACTCATATTATAGTATTATACTCATATATATTTATAAACTAAATAATTAAACAAAGACAAGCATAGAAAATGAAATATTTATAGTTGAAAAATTGGGTTAAAGTGTAAATATAATAATTTAGGGGTTAAAAATAAATATAAAGGGGGTAGGGGGGTTGGGGGAGGTAAAAAATGGTCGTTGTCTAACGGCCAAAATGTAAAATGGTCGTTATTGCAACGACTATTTTTGGCAAGTGACTATTTTTGGGCGGGATTGGGACGGGACCGGAACGGGACCGGGTCCAAGCGGAACCGGATCGGGCGGGACCATACCATGTTCCGTCCCGATTCGAACCCCGGACCCGCTAATTTTTTTTATTATTATTTAATATGGGTCGGGCCGGGACGGGACCGAGACGGCCCGAGTCCAGCTCTAGGTGTGCATAAAGAAAAAATATGTTTAGCATAGCCGTAGTTGGAAATAATTTATTTTATTTGCATTTACACTAGAGTAAAATTGTATAAATGTTCAATGAATACAATAAAAATCTCTCAATTTGTTTCATAATTTGAGACAGAGGGAGTAGTAAATTGGGTATAATACCATTTGATTAAGAAAAAAACACTTCACTAATCATTGTCCTTTTTAAAATATTAGGTACTTTGTAATATAATACATCTTTGATTATTACTTTATTTTCCACTTTATTTGTTCTCCGTACATGTATGTGTGTTGTTTCTATATTTTGTGTCTATAATACTAAGTCCAAAAACTTTTGTCTTTGATCATCACCGCAGCCGGCCACATTGATCAATTGAATCCTCTAATTATTAGAAATAGCACCGTTAGGGCCGTCTTTGGACCCGTGCGAGGTATACTATCGTACAGAGCCCTTGAAAAACGAAATTTTTTAGGATTTATTTTTTTATTTTTTATTAAATAGTATTAGCCATAATTTATTGTAAATGTCAATAATTCGCAGGTGTTAGCCCAACTAAAAATCCATTTTTACGAATTAGAATATGCTCCCAAAATGTTTGAGACGACCCTGAGCACCGTGCATAGATAGAGTTTACCAAATCAAGATAAATTTGAGCATGAGAGGGAAATTTGTAACAATTTCTGCCGCCTCCATCTTTGGCACCGATATTGAGTTGACCTTTGGACTTTCATGTGGATACAATATCCAGAGAATATTACTTAGGTAAGGTTAATTATTAGAGTATAATATACATATACTACTTCCTACTTGGCAAAAAGTCAACCTCGAACTCAGCAGTGGATATCATGCGGATTCAATCGAACTCAATATCTTTTATACAGAATGTAAATACGATATTAAAATTTATTAAAATTTCGATAAATATTGAATTTGAACCTATAATCTCAAAACTACAATAAATTTAGTGCTAAAAATTTAAAAATTTAACTCATTAAATTAAATCTTGTATCCGCCTTAGCCTCCAGGTAGTGGTGTAACCACCTTGAATCAAGGGCGTCATTGACACTCTTTGAAAAATTACACTATGTAAATAGCTATAAAAAAGAAAAATTTATGTATATCCACTATATGTTAAATTCCTTTTTTTGATTCTTTATATTCTGATTCCCTTTATGAACATCTTGATTTCGTCACTACGGCTGTAAAAGAGCCTTAAAATAGCTCAAGAGCCTCTCGATGAGCTCTTTATTTTCATTTTCATATAGAGTAAAACCTCTATAAATGAATATTCGATAAATTAATAATTTTGATTAAATAATAAATTTTTCCGATTTTTATTTAGGCCAATGAGATAAACTAATAACCTCGATAAATAGTTAAATACATAAGATAATAATTTTAAAAAAAATTCTTGAGACCCACTGAAAATATAAAATAATAATTCATTAAATACGTGTGAAAATTACATATATAATTCATAAAATAAAGCACTTTTTAAACAATTTGTATTTCAAATTTTATGCTTTCCTAAAATATGTATCTATAGTCAATTTGTTCATCTTTTCATGCGAACTGAACTCAATTTCATCTTTAACTTTTTGGAGGGCATAAACTACATTCGACACATTATTCTCATTTTGAAGTAAGTAATTTTTCAAAGTCTCTACGGCAAGAAAAACTTCATTTGGAAAAACATGTGGTATAACGTTACTATCATCTGAATCTTGATTGTCATCATCTTCCATACCCATTACTCCTTGAATAATATCTTCGTCCGTAGGCGATTCCATTAAAGCTTCATTTTCACTAGGATAATTCTTCTTTTCATATAATTGTTTAATTTGAGAAATATAATGTACAAAATAAAAATTATTCTATATGTTAATAAATATTAATTTATCGATAAATTAATAACCCAGTATAAGATAATAATTTTTAAGGTCCCAAGGATATTCATTTATAGAGGTTTTACTGTACTACCTTCATCTCAAAATGATTGTCTTACTTTTCTAACTTCCTTCGTCTCAAATTATTTGTTGTTCTTTGAGTTACACGTCCCTTAAAAAAAATTAGGAAGGGTATTTGACCTACTTTACTCTATTTATGTCTAAGTTGTAATTTCTTTCCATTAAATGGTTAGTCTATGTGTCATCTTCGTTAATGACAAAATTCTACTAAGGGTAAAATGGAGAAAACATAACTAATTATGCCTCGAACTTCTAAAACGATAAATAATTTGAGATAACTATTTTTAGTAACCACGACAAATAATTTGATACGGAGGGAGTATTAGTTTGTCTCAAAAAGTTTTACACACTTCTATATTTAGAAACAATTAACTTTTTAAGATGATTTACAGCTACACAAATATTTAATGCTTGTTTTGAACAACACATTTCAAAAGTCTGTAATTATTTCTTAAATTTTGTGGCAACTCAAACTAAGATAATCGTTTTTGGGACCGAGGGAGTAATAATATACTTCACTCTTCCTTTTTCCTGAAATTAAAATATGCATGGTTGCACAATTTTAATAACTTAATGTTGCTTTTGCTAGAAAAAGGAAGCTCTTAAAGGTGGTCTGCACGTTTCAATATTTTTATCATTATAGCAACACTATAAATATAGATTGCCTTTGTAAAAATAACTCATTAACTTTTTCAAATTTCATGCAAAAATGGGAAATTGTATTGATACATTATTATCTCCATATCTTAATCAAGAAGATGAAGAGTTAAATGATTTAGCCAATGATACAAAGCTGGGATTATCTGATGAAGAGGTGCAATATTATGTTATTCAACAAGTATTTGAGCAATGTCATCCACCTAGATGTTTATCTAATGTCAATGATAGTTGCAAGAACAAGAGAATCAAGATTGTACTATCAAAGCAACAATTGAAGGTGCTTGTGAATAATGTTAAAGAGCTCCAATGTGGACAAATTTCAGTTCAATCTTTAATTGGAAAAAAATATTGTAATAGATGGAAGCCTTCTTTAGATACTATTCCAGAGTTGTAGAGTTTTTTTTTGTTTAACCATTTGGTACCACAAGCGTGATTAATCCAAATTCGCCCTGCGTAGAATCCATTCAAGAGGCAGAGACGGAGCTAGATTTTTGAGAATTCTAGTTGTTTTTATAAGAAGATGAGAGCTGCATCTTTTTTCTTTTCTTTATAGGTGCAAAGTTGACAACCTCTATTTTTCTTGATTTCTCCACATTATTTTGGGAAAGGAGAAGTCCAAAAATTGAGGTCAATTGTAATACAGTGACATAATTTTATAGAGAGGAAATTTCAGTTTTTCCTTTCCTTTTCCCGCATTTAGTAAAGGAGAGCCTTGAAGTAACTGGTAAAGTTGTTGCCATGTGATCAGAAGGTAATGAATTCAAGCCGTGAAAATAGCCTCTTGCAGAAATGTGAGGTAAGACTGTGTACAATAAACCCTTGTGATCCGGCCCTTTCTTGGACCCCGCGCATAGCGGGAGCTTAGTGCTCATATCAAACCAATAAATGCATGACATGCGTTAGTACATATGCCTTTAGCACTTATTCATGGTTAATTAACATGCATTATCACCTCATTAGATCACTTAACTATAGTAAATTTACATGATTTGGTGTAAACACCAGATGTTCTAGTCTCCTTATATAGTATTAGACGATATTCACCTCATGAATAGCTTTGAGGTAGAGTTAGGCCGATAGTCTATTTTCTTAAAATGGTATCAGAGCTAGACTTATCCAAATTTTTGATTTACGTAATGTTGGCCCCCATATTATATTGTCCACGCACTATTGGCTAGGCGTTCGGGCCTTAAGTGTTCCACATTCATTAAAGGATGAGTTGGTGTCTCCATTCAAGATTAATAGTTCCACTTCTTCTAATGTATATAATGTTAATACTAATAGTTCTATTCCTCGAGACAAATTAATACTTATATCATTAGAGAAATCAAGAACCACTCTGTTGTAAGAGTTGTGGGCATTAGCAAAAAAGATCAAACTTTCAATTCTTCTTACACATCTGAATAAACTGAGAATAACTATACAAACATGTAACTAAAACAAAAAGAATTACACTCCAGTTGTGACAGAATTAGTCACTCACTTGACACAGTACAAATGAATTGAAACTTTATTCCTTTGATCAATCACTTTCAGTCTTTGTATATACAAGAAATGCATGAATCAGATTGATGAACCAAGAGATTAGCTCCACTTTTTCTTCCATCTACACGAATCTTCAAGATGTTCTCACGCCCCTAATTCAAATGTAGACCATCTTTAAAATTAGTATGTTCCAATGATGGTGTACGAAAAACTATGTTGCTCGGATCACCGAAAATGTCTCCATGCCTGTGTCGGATCCTTCAAAAATGCATATGCATATTCTTTGGAGGATGCAACACACATCTGGTGGCATTTTTGGAGGGTCCGACTATCCAAGCAGCATAGCAAAAAGGAAAAAGAAGGGGGAATGGAGAATGAAGAGAAGCAGGGAAAATAATAGGGATCTTTATATAAATTGCCGGCGGAATTCATTGATTACTTTTCCTATATGGTATACATAGATTATACACTGATTATATACTGATTATACACTGTTATACCTATATTAAACATTAAATTTACATATATTATACATCCTCCGGCAACTTTTAGTTTAAATGGTTGGGTGAACGGCTATTTAGGTTAATTATTCAAAAAAGAAATATATACACTGACCTTGTTGCTTCACTTTTCGTTTTCTTGTTTCAACTTCTATAGCTTTCGACAGCATCTCAATCTTCTTCATTAGCATCTGTAAACACCAAACAGATTTTAAAAAAATGATAAAAGGAAGAAAAGGAGCAAGAGAGTTTTGTTTTATGGTAATACTTCACCTTAATTTCTTCATCTTTAGTATTCAAAGCTGACTCTTTTGTCTCACAGAACTTCCTCAAACAGATAACCTCTTTCTGTAGCCTGTCATACAAAAAACCAGATACTAAATCGTCGTTATCGCTCTGGCTGCATCCACTAGTCTTATTTACTTCCTGATCACCTCCTCTGTTCTTGATATTATGCGCGTCTGTGATTTCATTGCTGTTTATATCCATTATGGAATTCTCCTTCATTTCTGCATTTTCCTTTCCAACACTTGCAACATTCTTACTTCGAGAAGTCCATAAACTATTTTTTACCAAGCTATTTCCAAGATAGTGTTTAGTTTTTTGAGGTTTTGAGGATCCATTAGTATTGACAGAGACGTTGAACGCTTGTTTCAAGCCTTGTTCGAGTGTTTTGAGCCTCAATTTCAGCTTATCCTAAAGCAAAAAAAATTATCGGATGAGCAGAACACACATTTAGTTTCAAGAATCGCGTAGTGAATGACATTTGAAAAGCTCACCTTGAGTTGTGTTTCTGCCTTGGCTGTTCTCTCTGATATGGTTAATTTGTCTCTCAGCCGTTGCATCTCCGCCTATAATACAAAGGTGAAAAATATCTCAATAAGTCTAACTGATAAGTAATAAGAAATAGTACTTATTTAGTAGGCGTTTGGACATAGATTTGGTTGAAATTTGAAAAAAAAGAGTTTTTGAAGTAAAGTTGAAAAATAGTATTTGGAAGTTGATGTTTTGTTTGAACATGCATTTCACTTGAAAAAGTTGAAGCTTTGTGAGTGGAAAAAGATTTTTCACTTGAAAAGTCTTAGACCAACAAACAGACAATGTTTTGTAAAAAAAAAAGAAGAAAAAATTTCCATGTCCAAACGGCTCCTTAAGTCGCACAATAGTTTGCTTTGGTGACCTTAAACAGCCTTCTTTCTTCTAGCCACTGTTTTACGGGCATAACTTTGTCATTTTCATCTTTCCATTCATTTGCCATGACAGTTGCTACTCGGTTTGCTGAAACCTTAACTCTTGCTAGTTCCCTTTCCAATGTCCTCTTCTCCTCCTACAAGATTTGGAAATTCTCATGTCTTATTATCTATAACATGTTGTGTAGTAGCATTATTAAACATATGTCTACATGTTTTTTACTTGTAATTCAGAAATACGTCGTTTGTAGTCACGAAGTGTATTAGCTGCTGCTCCTCCAGCAAAAATTGCCTCCTCAAGTTCTATAATGGTTTGGCTAAGCTTTTCTATCTCAAGAACCTTTTGACGGTTCGTCTTATCAAGTATTTTGTTTTCTTCCTGCATTGAGCGAAATTCATATTAGGCCACACTCAGTAACATATAGCCACGATTTTCACTAAGGGGATTCAAAATATAAAGAAGTAAACTGAAACATACGATGAAGCCAAGGAGATTCAACATCTACTATAAGCACATAAAAATAATTTTAACCTTGCATATACAGTGTAATTTGAAACACCTACCTGGAATATTTCAATCTGTCTTCTAAGCTCAAAGTTCTGATTTTGAATCTCTTCTACTATTAATGCCCTTTCTAAAGCACATTTTAGTATCCTTTCTGCTTCAAGCAAAGCCGCTTCTTTCGACTTAGTGTGTCGATCCAAAGCCCTTTTATCCTCCAGTAATGCTGCAATCTAAAAAGTGGCCAAAGAAAACAAGTTAATGCTTTGCCAAAGCATTTGGAAAATGAAGCACTAGGAATGAGTTTTATCATTTTAAATTAAGTACCTCATTCTTATACATCTTAATTTCTGCCTCGAGGGGAGCAATAATGGACTCGAGAGGAGGAGCATCATCGTCCTTTTGATCTGCGTATACTCTTCTAAGAGTTGCTTCAGCAGCATATTGTGCAGCCAGTGCTTCTTTCTTCTCATTAGCGAGTCGTTTGATATCAAGATTCTGCATTTTGAAGTCATAGCCAATAATTCATATGCCCTTTTTGGTCTAGAAATGGTTTCTTTTGAATAGCATTACCTTTACATGAAAGACAAAATGACATACCTTTTGTTCAAGAAGAGTTTCGCCGATTTTCAGCTTCCCTTCCAATCTTTGAAATTCATTTCCGAGCTGTGGAAAGTAGAATTTGGATTATCAATACAATATAATAGTTCAAACATAACAAAGATGTGTATGCAAAGTAGCAAAATCCAAATATTCTTTTGAGAGTACCTCTTCAAGAGATTTTTCTTTGAGGACTTCTGTTGCTTTCAAAGCCTTAAATTCACTTTGCGCTGCTCCCAGTGCTCGATCCTTCTCTGATGAAAATTCACATCAAGAATTGAAATTCAATAGCTAAATTTCACTCTTATATCCGTATGCAGTGTGTTATAGGCATGCACATGTATATGTCGAAGCCAGTTACAGAAATTGATATCCTATCCCGAAATCAGGACTTTAGCAAGTCGTTTAAGCCAAAAGCGATGTAATGATTATACGAAAGTGCAAGTTTTACCTAATCGCCAAAATCATTTCGGTGTTAGCTTTATTATATGGCCTATTTTAAGCCAAGCTGGACAGATAGAATCAAAACAAACTTAAAGAAGTACCAAATTCTTGAATTGTTTTATCTTAGTTGTTATTGGTTCAATAAGTTAGTACTCAGATGACTGGTGCATAGGAAGTTGAAAGGGCACAGATAAAAACTAGTGCTTATGATCTAACAGTTCTCTGGACTGTTAAATTCTCAATTGTTTTGCCGTGCTGACTGAAAGTGTCACTAACTTATGTTGCTTAGACTCTTCAAAAATGCCGTGGGGTGCAAGTTAGATCCTTCAAAATTAGTGCTTTTTGGAGGATCTGACATGAGTACGACAACATTTTTCGAGAGTCCGGACAAATTACCACTGACTGTTTGAAAGAAAGAAAAAAAGGAAAGCTTGTCCCTTTGTTTTACAAGAATCAAAAGAGATCAAACATGTTTCCATATATCCAAATATGAAAGCTTTGGTAAACAGAATTGGTGTTAGCTTGTCTTTAACATCTTTGGCAGAGTAGTAGAACTTTAAGACAGAGAAACTTGTTAACTCCTCTAGCAACTACTGTTACTGATAATATGTCAAAAACAATCCAACTATGAAAGTAACAATAAGAAACATTCATCATTGAAACATGTTAGACATTGAGAAAAAAGAAAAGGGCAACTCGGTGTACTAAGCTCTAGCTATTCACGGGTTTCTGGGAAGGGTTGGACCACATTAGGTCTTATGTACGCAACCTTGACTTGCATTTCTGTCAGAGGCTATTTTGCGGCATAACCTGTGACCTCCTGGTCAAACGGAGGCAACTTTTTACCATTGCACCAAGGATTCTTTTCTCAATACGAAGGGGAGACTTGACGCAACGGTAAAAGTTGCCATCATGTGACCAGAAGGTCATTGATTCAAGCCGCGAAAATAACCTCTTGCAAAAATGCATCGGTAAGGCTGGATACACAAGACTCAGTGAAGCATGTTAGATATTGAGAAAAGAAGATTCTTACAAATGAACAGCTGAAGACATAATACTGTCATGGCAATAGGAATACACAGCTAGCAACAAAATCAAGAAGCACAACATAAAGTGAAAAGTAAAAGTAATTTTTTTTAACCTTTGAGTTGGTTATGCAAATTGTTGAGTTCCAAGCTAACAGGATCAGGATGAACATGAAAAATTTCCTCAGCACAAACTTCATAAAAGCCTGACATTTTTTTTTGTTTCCTCTTGTGTTGCTATAACTTGTCACTATAGTCCAATTCTTGAAAAACAAAAGGTACTAAGAAAGAAATAAGATGTTTATAGGACTTTGTAATTGTATTTGTAGCTGTTTGAAGTGTCCATTACTTATATATATATAAACTGAGTGGAATTAAGAGAGAATGGACTTCCCTTCTTGTGAAGCAAACTTCAGAAAATAACAAATCAAAACCAGCTTTGTCATTTTTAGTATATTTTATTTTCTTATTGACAGACTACTATATAATATTTCAATTTGTTTGAGACTTTAACATAATTCCACTTACTTTTTCCTAGTTTAATTTTAACTACTCAACTTTGAAAAAGATAGTAATGATTATATGGTACAATATCTCTATATGCTTCACACTTCTTTTATGCTTACTAATTTGTATGGTTTAGCTGTAACATATTCTTGAAGGTTGTCTTTAGTGGAAAGAAAAAAATAAAAAAATGTGGTACAAGAAATATTATTAAAAAATAGTGAATTTGTAACTAAGCATGACAAAATGCTAGGGGAATAAAGGCTAAGTTGTCCTACACTTATCTGGACTTTGCTTTTTGAAGCTTTCCTTAAGCAGAAAAAGGTGTTAGGTAATCAAGTTTCATTACTAAAATAAAGCTCTTTAATTTTTCTATTATGCCCCCTTTTTTCCTTTTAGGGAAGGAACTTTTTTTTTTGTTTAACTATAGGGTGTTCGGAACTCGCTGTCTCGATTAATTAGATTCTTATTGTGTAGGTTCCATTTAAGGGGGAAAACGCTTCGTATAAAAAGTTTCTTTATTCTCAGGTGCGTACCCACCATCTAAGATCAAGAATCCATTGGCTCGACTAAATTGAATCTGTGTCGCGTAAGTGTCATTTGAGGGCAAAATGTTCCCTACTAGAAATATATTTATTCTCAGGCTCGAAGTCACCATTTGGTATCCAGAAATCACTAACCCGACTAACCCAAACTTAAATCGCGTAGAGTTCGTTTCAGGGGAAACACTCCCCACTACTAGATGTTTCAATTAGCCAGGAAAAACTTGAGGATTGATGTGATATTTTCCAAACATAATCTCTAAATATTGATGGAAAGCTCCTCCACTTTAGATTAGAAGAATTTAAATTGCTTGAGCGTTAAACACTCCTTAAATTCTTGAAATCATTGACAAAATACAAAGAAAATGAGGTGTTGATGACAAATATAGGATTTCAAAATCTTAAGAAAAGTCATTAACCAAATTTTTATATACACAAGAGGAGCCTAATAAGGTCTTTCACTGTAAAGTATATCTCTTCTCACCATCCCTATAGTGTATGAGGCAATTCGGCCATTTACTCTTGCAACTGCTGAAGTTGCTACCACATTAGGGGATCGCCTGATGAGGGCGTACTGCTAGCCCCATTGAAGCTGGGTGATAGACCTCTTCCCTATTGTCGACAGATAGGCTCGTACTTCTTTTCTATTGAAAAGGGGTTCAAACTGAGTTGCTTTAAAGTACATAAACAAACTTTGTTGCTTTTAAGTATGAATGATATATAGAATATAATTGAATATAAGAGCAAAGGAAAAAACATATTCTCATAGTTCCTTATAGTAGATATGATATATAAAGCTTCTGATAGTTGGATGACACTTGGCAAATGGCAATATTCAAGCTGTACATGATTGGTGAGGCAAAAAAAAAAAACTTTAGAATAAAGAGAGTACACACACAAAAAAATTGATAATAAAAGCACACTAGATATTTACATCAATGGTAATAAGTGTATTTACTATGTTAAGTAATAAATAAGGTGAAAATACACTTGTTAACATATTTAGTACGAGTTCAGACAAATGTAGTATCGTTTGCTTTATATTAAACTCAGTAATTAAAACGAGTTATGAATTCAAGACATATTTAGAACTCATATTTCATAAATTTTAAATCTTGACTGCGCCTCTAACAGAAAACATACGTTACCTCGGTTTGTTGTAAGCATTGGGGCAGATAAATTTTTATCCAAGATAAATAATGTGATCCTAATGTTCAAAACAACTAAGATTACAAATATTCAAAGTTCAAACATGTCTTGATTGGGAAATGAGTTTTCTTTTCTACATTTAGTACTTAATGAAAACACAATATTTTATAATGAAATTCCCTGTTCATAGTTCTGAAAGTGAACTCAATGGGGTTTCAAGCTAAGCTGTAAAGGTTTCAATAATTTCTATTTGATAGTATCTTTTGATAATTAGCTTTAAGTAGGTAAAATATGATAAGGAATTTGTTCTAATCTTGATTTCCTAATAATTTCTTCCTTTTTTCTCCCTTTTTGTTTTTATATTACGTATGTCTCACTCCATTATTGATGCCTCTCAAGTACTTTTTTCTTGTTTAATTAGGAGTCATTATCTTATTAACCTCCGTTGACATATAAACCAAAACTCTAATTAAGGGGAATTTGTTTTTATTAAGATTAAAATATCTGAATCTGAATACACATTTGAATATTAAGATGTGATCTTTGAATCTGAACACTGAATGATTAAGACTGTTTGTTTTCTTAACATCTGAATGAGAAATTTATCAATAATTAAACATAATAAATATATAATCAAATAAAACAATGATTAAATTTGTTAGAATAATTATGGGGTCATCCTATAATTATCTCAAATCAAATCAATTGTAATCACATGATTAGGATATGATTATAAATTAGTATCAATTCATTTAGGATGATTAGATATGTCTTCCATAATATTAGCATTGTATACTTGTATATATATTTTCAATATGGGAATGAAATAGACCAAGGAATCAATTTCCTACAGGGTATCAAGAGCCACAAATTTTTGCCCTAAACCCTACCTTCCATTCGGCCTCCTCTTAGCCGAATTTTTTCTTTCATTTTTTCTCTTATTTTTCGGCTGAAGTAGGGTTTTCTCACAAAACCCTAAACCTAAAATTTCTACTTTAACCCTAAACCACTACCCCTCAGCTACCAACTTTCTTCCTCCAAATTTGATGACTTATTAAGGGAAAGACGAAGTAAGAGCATGCTATTGAAGACGTTGCAACATATGGTTGACGAACACCAAGCAAAGGAAAGATGAACCAGTAGTGGACTTCATCAATCAGTCTCTCTGAAAGCCTTAGCCGATACTTAGGGTTATCTACTACACTTCCACCAAACACAAAATAATTTTCTCTCATTCCTTTTGTTTTGACTTTTCGTGAAAAACTATGGCAGAAAATTCTAATTTATGGTATTGATCAAGTAAAACTTCCCTCACCTCACCCACCATCATATTTGTAATCTTAGTTCTCTTCGAACAATTCGAACAATTAACAATATCATTAGCTCTCTTCTTATGCATTTTTCCACCCCACCGATTTTTTGACATCATGCACTTCAAATAGCCACATATCCTTTAAACATTCTCCCTAGCAAACTACTCTCCAACATATCACCAACATATCACCAACACAAATGTTATACCATCGTCTCCCATCTTTTACACATTTGAGGGTGTTTGTGTTATCCTTTGTTTCCGTCCGCAATCATTCACAAACTTCAGGCCCCGTCAACTCTTTGTGTGTTTTTGAGATACCCACAAAATCATAGGAGATATAAATGTTTGATATGTCAAACAGAAAAATCATTATCAATCGTCACGTAAGTTTTTATGAGTCTACATTTCCGTTTGCTAATTCTCATGTGGCATCCTCACCTTCATATGATTTTTTGGATACCGAAATGTATCCAATTTTACAACATTATCTACATACCCAAAATCAGATGGGATCGGCCCAAAATGATCCTCTCACCTTATCGACCCAACCATAAAATGAGACTGGGCCAGACCACGGTGTGGAGGTCATTGCCTCTTTATCGTCGGTCTCGGCCCAGTCCATTTCTCGTGGCTAGATCGTATCCCCGACTCGGCTTTCAGACCTAATATTACAGGCCCACACTCATGTCTCCTTTCGGCCCAATAACCCGACTATAAGTCAACATATCCAGCCGACGGTCTTGGCCCAAAACCCGACTACTCCTCAGCCCACTACTATACCCGAGAGTCATGATCCCCAGTCTAGGTTTTAGCCTACCCATGGACCATTGAAACTCGTGCCATGTACAGGATTTTTCAGCCAAAACGTCATTTTAACCTGACATCTTCAGTCCAACCATCACCTCTTCCCAAAAATCCAAAATCGGCCCTATCAGACCCGAATTGGAAAGCTGCCATGTTAGATGAAATTGCTGCTCTTATTAAAAATAAGACGTGGGAATTGGTGCCCCATCCATCTAATGTTAACATAATCAGGTCTATGTGGGGTTTCTGTCATAAAAAGAATTATATGGCTCTTTTGCGAGATATAAAGCTCGTCTAGTTGGTGATGATATGTCTCAGTAGATTGGCGTGAATTTTGGTGAAATATTCAGTCTGGTGGTTAATCCAGCAACTATCAAGACTGTTCTTAGTCGGGCACTTTCAAAATCCTGATCCATTCATCAGTTGGATGTCAAAAATACATTCTTACATGACCACTTATAGGAGACGGTGTACATGCACCAACCTTTGGGTTTCCGAAATTCTACTCATCCAGATTATGTTTGTCTGTTTAAAAAAATCTGTATATGGTTTGAAACAGGCTCCCCGGGCATGGTATAACAGGTTTGCAGGGTTCGTATCAAAATTGGATTTCTCACACAGCAAGTTAGATCAGTCCTTGTTCATTTATAGGAAGAAAAATGACATGTCATATATCCTTCTATATGTAGATGACATTATTCTCACAACATCATCTACATCACTTCTTCAGTCTATTATGTCTCTTTTTGCAGTATAATTTGCAATGAAGGACTTTGGTCCTTTAAATTATTTTTTAGGCATTGTTGTGACTCAATATGCAGGTGATATATTCATCGGTCAAAAGAAATATGGTGAGGAAATAATTAAAAAGGCCGGAATGTCCTCCTTCAAACCATCACATACGCCGGTCGATACAAAGACAAAATTGAGTAACTCTACATGTACTCGATACAGCGATCCAACACATTACCGCAACCTAGCAGTATCTGACTTTCAGGAGACCCGATATTTTCTATGCGGAAGTTTGTTTACACATGCATGATCCGAAGAAAGATCATATGGGGTCCCTCAAGAGAATTTTGCGGTATGTTAAGGGTACTCTTCATATTGGTTTGCATTTGTATAAGTCCTCCATTTCGAGTCTCTCATCCTATACAGATGCGGATTGGGTGGCTGCCAAGACACACAACGTTCCACCTCTGATTATTGCATGCTCTTGGGGGACAATCTCATTTCATGATCGTCAAAACGACAACCAACGTTGTCTCGGTCGAGTGCTGAAGGAGAATACCGAGGGGTAGCCAATGTGGTTGCTGAATCATGTTGGCTCTATAATCTTCTGTTAGAGCTACATTGTTTGATTGAAAAGGCAACCGTGATTTATTGTGATAATGTGAGTGCGATATACTTATCCGGTAATCATGTTCAACATCAACGCACAAAACACATAGAAATTGATATATTATTTGTCAGAGAAAAGGTTGCACGTGACCAAGTCCGAGTTCTCCATGTACCGTTCCGTTATCTTATTGTTTTGATAGAAAAACAAATGCACGAACTGAAATCTTAACCATTCAAATTCAGACTCCCATTAAGTATAAATAAATGAAAGCTCGTTTCCAATGTTTGCAAGACTTTTGTCACGCAAAACAAAATAATTAAGATTCAAACTACTCGTTTTATATATGGTCATGTAAAATTGAAATTATATAAATTAAATTTGCAGTATTTAAGTAAAGGAATCTATTTTCTTTATCTATTTGTTCTATTCTTTCTCTATCCCCTCACCTGAAAATTGAAAACAAAATAAAAGATAGTCCCTCAGTTTCATTTTATGTGATACAATTTGATTGGGCAAAAAATTTAAGGGAACATATTAACATGTCATAAAATTTATGTTACAATAAGACCTTTTAACTTTGTGATCGTTAACATGCATGTCAATATAATAACATAAGGTTAATTATAAAAATATGTCATTAAAGAAAATGAAAAATTTAAGCTAATTTTTTTTATTTTAAAAAAGGATCATTCTTTTTTTAACCAAAATAAAAGATAATAAAAATTGGAATAGATGGAATAAAAACTATTAAGTATCATTCATTTGTTAAAGAATTGTGAGGATCAACGATTTTAATTAAAAAAATTTAATATATAATTTGTGTAAGAATTGTTAGGCGAGCCTCGAGGCGTTGAGCATGTTTAGGGCATACATTCGGATGCTTAGGGCATTCGGGTGCTTAGGACGTAAGCCTCAGAGGAACTAAGCCTCAGCATGTGAGCCTTGAGGCTGAGTTCTGAAACTACATTTTAAAACAATGGTCTCATGATGTTAGTGTACATCATTGAACCCTAAAATTTCAAAATTGTCTAGTAAATAATCATTTCGCTGTTTGCTTAACTGATATACCTTATATATGACCTGTTACAAACCACACAGCAGGGTATTAATTTGATCTAATGATGCTTTTGTTGATAATTAATGTAATTGAATATATGAACTAATGACATTGTGTCAAAGGGTTAAATCCTTACCAATGGACTAACACAACATTAAGTGCAATATCTTCGTAGTAGGTTTTGATGTGTATATGGGCAGCTCCTCTCCAGTACCTAATCCATCCAGTTCCTCCAGTGGCTTGTTAATTTTAATACACATGTCCACTTTGAGATATAAGGGTCAACATTAATCTAATTAAAATATTCTCCTAAACCATCGTTAAAACCCAGTTGACTTTCTGAAACTCCATGATTTCTTAAGCTGGGGTCTATCGAAAACAACCTCTCTACCTCCCGAGGTAGGGTAAGGTTCGCGTATACTCTACCTTCCTCAGACCTCACTTGTGAGATTACACTGAGTATGTTGTAAACTTCATGACATAATCCTGAAGTTTCACTTGTAAAATTTAAAACTCCGGAACAATAACTTTATTTCAATTACATGAACTGAAAAGTGACTATTTCAGAATTATTAAAACTCCCGAACAATAACTTTATTTCAATTACATGAACTGAAAAGGGACTATTTCAAAATGTTTTACTAGTTATGCCTTCCTTGAGTCCACAATTTCAATATGCAAAATATCAAAAGAAGCCAAGGTTGATAGGTTTCCTCCTCTTACAATTTTTTTTTTAGTATATCCTCAACATAAAGAAATCTAAGGCAATTTAGATTTTAGACTCACATAATCCATTTATTTAGACAAAACTGAATGCAAAGGTATCAAAGATTAGGATTACTTGTGAAACAATTTGGACATAACACAAAATCTTGTCACTTTGAACAAAGAATCTTAGTACAAAGACAAAAGTCTCTGCTTCTCTCTCTTTGAGAATACCCACATTGTGTTTGATTAGATCTCTAAACCAAACCCAAACATGGAAATCTTTGCCTGTCTTTTGAAGTTCAAGAATCATACTATCACACTGATTTTTGCATCAATTTTCATAACTTTCTTCTTTGTGTTGGCACCTAACATTCTATCTTATTTCTGGCCTCTTGTCCTCTCCACAACTCTACTTTTAATCACAATTCTGGCCTTCAACAATGTACCACCATTAGCTGTTGAATTTTCCAATGTAAAAGAAAGTGAAGGACTACTTGATTTTCTTGCAGAGCGCCAGCATCAGCAATTGGAAGACTTCTGATATTTGATCGCTGTTACAGGTTCGGCAAAATCCAGTAGCTTAGGCCAAAGCTCTGTATTACTGTTAATAAATCCACTTACAATGTATCATGTAGATTTGTTACTCCTTCCATCTCTTTTTAACTGTCGTTTTAGCTTTAAAAATTTGCCCCAAGATAATTGTCACTTTAGGAGTTCAAAACTGAAGTTGACAATTGTTTCCAATTATATCCTTAACATTAAAGAAGTATGTACAATATTTAAGACATAAATCAGGAACTTAGTAGACTGCACCTTGTATTTATTGTTTTCTTAGTTGGTGTGAAAAGAGCTAAGATGACAGTTAAAATGGTACCGAGAGAGTAGATAGTAAATGATTGATAAATGTACATTCTTGTCATGTTTAAAGAGCTACTAAGATGAAATGTAACACTTGTCTGACTTTTTTTTTACTTGTCTGAACTCAGTTCAAATTTACCATGATTAAACTTACATTCTCCAATAGTTTGAAATTGTGACAGGTTCTTGAATCTTGAATATGTGTATTTTCTATTTCCAAACACAAATAATAGGATTGAAACTTGCAAAATTTCTAAGCAATTCCATATAATTCTATCATCTATGAGCAAAATATAATGTGTTATCAGCTTTTGGATCGAGATGATTGCTGTAATAGTGCAATATCTTTTTCTGTCAATGTGCCTGAGTGATCAACATCAAGCATTTTGAAGCTCTCCATGACTACAGAGATGTCTTCCTCAGTTATCTTCCCCAACTCTTTAAGTTTATAGACGATAAATTCTGCAGCGCTGGATGAAGAAAATGAAAGTGATAATTAGAATGTAGAAATAACAACAACAATAACAACTATGCTGCAGTTCTAGACAAGTTCGTGTCTGCTATAAGTCCTCACTAACAGTGTTTCTTCATTTAAACTCATATGCAGCCAATATTATAGCAAATAGGGAAAAGGTTTAAAGTACTAGACGTTTTATATCTGAGTACAATGATGATTACAAGGAAACGGGAAGTAAGTGACTGTTACAAAGATTACAAACTGGAACAAGAACGAAAGGTAAACTACAATAGGGAATTTACTGAGTCGAGTGTTAACACTCTGTCCTTAAGACAATATTGCCCCGTATATATCCTTTCATGGTAATTGGCAACTTGTCTCCCAATATAAAACAACAACAAACAAATGAGCAAAGAAAACTCAAATGTTTACTAAAGAAGAACCTTTGAGTGTGTGAAAGAAAGCTTAGAGAGGAAAAAGAATATCTCAGTTTGGTGTGTTCTTCCAATTGAGCCAAAGACCTCAATTTATAGTTCAATTTATAGTGTAAGGAAGATGACCTCCAAACTAGTCAAGTAATGGCTTTCAATAGCCATGTAATGACACTTATAAGAGGTTACAATTCAGTCAAATAATGACTGAATTCAAGTGTCAAGTAATGGAGGATCAATGCTCCACAACCAGCCCAAAAGTCATAAACTTTTCGTCTCCCGTCGACCTCACTGCCTGTGAAGCGCCGCGACGCCTGAGCTCCAGTAGGTGACGGTCAATTAGAGTCGCGGCACTGGCTGGAGGCGCCGCGGCTCCGACGAGGATGCGCCGCGATCCTTCACGGCTCCGCGTCGATTTCTGCCTTGTTTCATCTTACACTTCGCACACTTCTTCCTTTGTTTACCAACAGAACACTTGTCATTTGGCCAATAATCATCCATCATTCTATCTCTTAAACATGTCACTTACGTACCAATATCTCTTTCATTAGCGAAATTTACGATATCTGGCACTACGTGTGTGGAAACGACGTTTCCGATGTGCGGGGCCCCAAATTGTTCCAGTCATAAATAATGGGATAAACTTAATTCCACATTTAGTAAATTTCCAACACTATATATCTTTTTACTAGCATAAGGCTAAGAGACTCCTAGAAAGCATGGGAACTTAAATATACAAAAAGGGCAGCCCGATGCACTAAGCTCTTGCTAAGCATGTGGTCCAGGAAGGGCTGGACCACATTAGGTCTTATGCATGCAACCTTACCTTGCATTGCTGCAAGAGGCCGTTTCTCCACTTGGACCCGTGACCTCCTGGTCACGTGGTAACAACATTTACCGGCCAAGGCTCCCCTTTATTAAACGTACTAACATGACTATAACATATTCCCAATCGTTTTCTTCCATTGTGATCTATCTTCACTAAGTCTATTGAATGTGAAATAACAACTTACCTCACTTCACTGTCATGATCAAGATCTGCAGCCTGCAGGTCTGAATTTGTCAACTCGCGAGTTAGAACCCATCTGAACATAGATTTTCGCCTTTGTTCGGTATATAGTTCAGCTAGGGAGTAAAATAATTGTCCCAAACAAATTGTACTCATCAATATCCAAAAAGACGCGAACAAACGCCCCCATTTTGTCGAAAAGCTCTTATCTCCATACCCCAGAGTAGTTATAGTAGCACAAACACAATAAAAAGCATCAAACAAACTCAAATCCTCAACTTGGCACAAAAAAATTGTTCCAAGCATAGAAAGTGCAAGAAGAAGTGCCAAGGCACTTAAAAACTTGTATTTTTCGATGTTCGTTTCAACCTCTTTCATGACCTCAGTTGAACTAGTACAATCTTTCCTCATTTTTATGGCTTTGAGAAAAAGGATTTGTTGCCTCTCAAGAAAACTATCTGCTGCTTTACTCAGAACAAATCCAACAAGAGCCATACCGGCGAACACAAAAATACACGTGAGAAGCTTAGCTAAGATGCTTTTAGGAACAAGATCACCATATCCAACAGTAGTCATTGTAACAATACACAAGTATATTGCATCAAGAATCCCATTAGTTTTTTTGCCCTCGATTTGATCGCTAATGACGAAGAAACAAATCGCTCCGATGCCTATATAGGCAGCCAAAAATAAGAGTACAATTCTGAGCCTAAAATTCTTTGTTGAAACGAACTCAGGGTAATGAAGGGATTCCTTATTATTTGTCTGTGTATGATTGATAGTACAACAAGTGCTGCTAGATTGAGGTCGCCTTGGCTTAAAAGAGTTTATATCACTAAATCGAATCGATGAATTTACATGGCCTCGTAATAGAGGTTCTTCAACATCGCCGTTGGCCATGACAGCTCAAAATATCATGCTTCTAGGTACCAAATAAAACTGCAATCAAGATAATGTACATTAAAAATCAACTATAATTCTAGCATAATATGAGGCGAAATATAAATTCATACATTTGAAACTCATGGGCACGAATATAATCGTTCTTTTGTGTGATTAACTCTAATATAGATCTCAAATATTACACCTAATACCTAAGTATTTCAAAGCCATTTTTAGTCTATAAAACATCTCATTTAAGTCCTTTTTATGGTTCTTTCCATCAGTCTCAAATGAAACCTAAAGGCATAGGCAAATGTTCATGTTTGTAACCTGAATCCAACATTTGTCACATAGTACATATATTTATGTAAAGCTTAATGAACTTTTCAAAACATTAAACTCTGAACCCATAATTTCAAAAGTTACAATTGGTAAAGGGCGAACTCATAAAGTTTAAAAATCTGAATCCGACTCCGATTGAGGGCTTGAAATCCTACAAGAAACGTACATTGTCTTCAAATTCGCGAAATACAGTTTTTCTACCTACCTTAGAAGTACATATGATGATCTATATAGATGAACCCCAAGATAGAAACTTTCTAATCCTATCATATAACATTATGAGAGAGTTTCAAAGGCAAAGTTTAATTTTAACTTCTGAACAGAGAAATCCAATCATGAGTATGGAAATCCAACAACTTTGAGTTATTTTAATCCAACTTCAAAACAAGAAACAAATGTGTTATAAGGAAAATCAAGAGAAAATTGCCAAAAAATATATGTCTTTTATGTTAAGAGTTGCACCCACAAACCTATAAATCTACATCATATACCCCTAGAATAACTATTAAATTAAATAAAAGGTGGAGAAGGTCATATTACCTTACATTAAGACTAATGTATTCATCAAATTGGTCCTTTTTGAATCCATGCATGCACTTGTTCTTCTTCTTGAATGAACAAAAGAAAAAAATAGTGTGTGTAATATCTCAAAAATTAAAGTTTTTTTTGCTATGGTTACAAAATTTGGAAAAAGAAGAAAGAGGGTTTTTAATTAGAGGATAAAAATAACATGTAACAGTGAATCACGAGAAATGTTCTCTCCACTCACCAACCAAAATTTATTGGACGTTTTTAATTGATTCTAATTTCTCAACAATAACATTATATGGTTACTCTCTTTTATCCTATACTTTGGCTTAATTTAGTAAATAATCTCCCATAGTTATCCTTCAATGACACTTATCATTGAATATCTTTTTTGCATGATTCTACTTTTCTCCTCTTGAAGGAAAACGTAGATAGAGACATTGTGTTAGGAGATCTTGAGCAATCTGGTAGGTGTCGGGATTTAGTTATTGTGAAAGCATTAAGGTTGAGGAGGTTCAGGGTGTTGTTCGCAGGATGCGCAGGGGACGAGCGACCGAGCCTGATGAGATCCCAGTTGAATTTTGGAAGAGCGCAAGCAGGACAGGTTTGGAGTGGCTGACGGAATTGTTTAACGTCATTTTAAGACTGTGAGAATGCCCGAAGAATGGAGGTGGAGTACAATGATTCATTTGTACAAGAACAAATGTGATATTCAGAGTTGCAAAAAATATAGGGGTATCAAGCTGTTAAGCCACACTATGAAAGTTTGGGAAAGAATTGTGGAGATGAGGGTGAGAAGAGGCGTGTCTATCTCTGAGAACTAGTTTGGATTCATGTCGGGGCGTTCGACTACAGAAGCTATTCATCTTATTAGGAGGTTGATGGAGCAGTATAGGGAGAGGAAGAGAGACTTACATATGGTTTTCATCGACCTCGAGAAGGCATATGACAAAGTCCACAGGGAGGTTCTATGGAGATGTTTGGAGGTTAGAGGTGTACATATGGCGTACACTAGGACAATCAATGATATGTCTGATGGAGCCAAGACCAGGGTACGGATAGTAAGAGGAGACTCGGAGCACTTTCCAATGATTATGGGGTTGCACCAGGGATCAGCTCTTAGCCCATTCCTATTTACCTTGGTGATGAATGGATTGACACGACAAATCTAAGGGGAGGTGTCATGGTGTATGTTATTCGCAGACGACATAGTCCTGATTGATGAGACTCGTAGTGGAGTGAACACCAAGCTGTAGGTTTGGAGACAGACTGTGGAGTCTAAAGGGTTCAGATTGAGTAGGACCAAGACATAATATTTGGAGTGCAAGTTCAGCAACGGGAGCGACCCTAAGACAAGCGTGGATGTGAGGCTTGGTACTAGGTCATTCCAAAGAAAGGAAGTACCTAGGGTCTATTATCCAATGGAATGGAGAGATTGATGACGACGTCACATATCGTATTGTGGCAGGGTGGATGAAATGGAGGCTCGCATCTGGAGTTTTGTGTGACAAAAATGTGCCACCAAAACTTAAAGGCAAATCGTATAAGGTGGTGGTTAGACCGACTATGTTGTATGAGGCGGAGTGTTATCAGTCAAGACATCGCACATACAAAAAATGAAAATTGTAAAGATGAGGATGTTAAGATGGATGTGTGGGCATACAAGGAGAGATAAGATTAGAAATGATGATATCCGGGATAAAGTAGGAGTGACCTTGATGGAGGATAAGATGCGGGAAGCGAGGTTGAGATGGTTCAGGCATGTGCAGAGAATAGACACAGGTACCCCAGTGTGGAGGTGTGAGAGGTTGGATATGGACGGGTTCAGGAGGAGTAGAGGTAGAACGAAGAAGTATTAGGAAGAGGTGATTAGATGTGATATGGCGCAGTGCAACTCACTAAGGAAATGACCTTAGATAGGGGGTTATAGAGGACACGTATTAAAGTAGAAGGTAGTAGGTAGTCCAGCGTAGTCCTACCTACGCTTACAAACTGGTAGTTATAGTGTTATTATTGTAGGCTCGCTTAGCATATCATACTAGTAGACACAATATTGTTTATAGTCCATCGTCGTTTGATTTATGCTGCTATGTGTATTTTGTTTATCTTATTTATCTACATTAGTTATTGCTTCTTTTTCAGAAGTTACTATCATGACTTAGTCGTTTTGTTTGTCTTACTTTACTTGTGTTTGTGCATTGTCTTGAGTCGAGGGTCTCTCGGAAACAACCATTCTACCTACCAAGGTAGAGGTAAGGTCTGCGTATACTCTACCCTTCTCAGACCCCACGTTGTGAGATTTCACTAGGTATATTGTTGTTGTTTACTTTTCTCCTCTCTCTGGAAGATGTTTTATATCTTATTACAAACTAGAAAATTTAATTGACTTATGTCAAATAGCAATAGCAGTGATTTTTCTATTACAAAACAATGAAAAGTGATTTTCTTGCGCAATTTCTATTAATTTAATTGAGTGATCTTCTGACTGATCAACTTCATAATATTTATACAATTGTAAAACTTTTAAAACTTGTGATCTTAGATGTACCACAATATTTGTATGACTACAAAATCTTATCATTATGGGTAAATGAGAACGTCTAAGTCAAACTCTTTCAAAATCTAACTAGAAATGTGATTTTTTAAAAATAAACTACTTAATAAGATATAATATCAAATTTTTAAATGGATGGAATATAAAATAAAGAAAAGAGAGAGTTTCCTGTAATAAATATTAGGCGGCTGACAACTACAATTATATCGACTACATCTGAGGAAAATCTGCATCCTGGAGCAGAGTCAGCTCGTTGGCGCCAGCAAGGAAACTCTCGCTACTAATCAACTACAATTTCTCGCTACTAATTTTATGTAAGGAAATTTCGTCTAACATTTGTGGAACTTTGACAAAATTTGTTGAAAATATTTATTAAACGTGAAATAAAGTAAATTTTATTAATTATGAATCGAATAATTGGGGCCCCGCACGTAAGAAACCTTGTTTTCACACACGTGCACACGTAGTGCCAATGAACAAAATTTTCTTAATGAAAGAGATATTGGTACGTATACGAATTGTTTGAGACGTAAGGTAATAGACAGTTATTGGCCAAATGACGAATGATTTTACGTTGATGAATGAAAGAAGAAGTGTATAATGTGTAAAGATGAAATGAATCAGAAATCACTATGAAATCGAGAAGGGTCGCGGCTCCTCCAAGTAAGGGTCACGGCGCTTGGAGGGCCGCGGCTTTAATTGACGTTTCAATTTCAGTAACTCACTGGAAACCGCAGCTCTAATTGGCGTTCCAGTAGTTACTGGAACTGAAGGGCCGCGGCTCCTCGACTATTTCAATCCGTTGGATGTGAATTAAAAACTGATTCTTGGCTGACTTTGGAGTATTTACTCTCCATTATTTTGCTCATGAATTCAGTCATTACTTGGCTGAATTGTAACTCTAAATTCAAGTCATTAACATGACATTCATGGTCATTACTTAGCCATTTGGAAGGTCATCATCTACACACTATAAAATGAGACACAATGCTCATTTGGAAAAACACTTGACATTGACTAAACAATTCTGAAATTGTCTTCCTCTCTTGCAATCACAAACACTCAAAAATCTTTCTTTCAAAGCAAACACTTAAGTTCCATTTGCTCATTTGTTTGATTACTGTTTTATCTTGGAAGATAAGTTGTCATTACAACCGTTGAATGGATATACGGAGCAATATTATCTTAAGGATATATCAAAAATTTAGTCGACTCAGCAAATCCTCATATTTAATCATTTTCAGATTTCTTACTTATTTATTGTTGTTATTGCATTTCCATTTTTCTTGTCTCACCTAGGACTGGCCAGTGGGCCGGGCCGGGCCCACCGGGGTCGGGTTAAGCGGGATCGGGGCGGGGTCGGGGCGGGGTCGAGTTGGGGCGGGCCTGGAGGGGTCGGGGCGGGCGGGACCATAACGTGTCCCGTCCGGCCCCGATCCCGGAGTAGAAGTCGGGGCAGTGTCAGCGGGTTTTGATTTTTTTTTTTTTTTTAAAATTTTTTCACTAAATTAAAAATACTAAATTACTAACAAAGTAACATTAACATATACTTGTCATATAGTCATATACATATACTATAATATTATAGACTTATAGTATTATAATTATAGTATTATACTCATATATATAATATATTTATAAACTATAAAGTATAAACTATAACAGTATAAACTATAAACTATAAACTATAAACTATAAAGTATAAACTAAATAATTAAACAAAGACAAGAAGAGTGTAAAAAAAACATCCCAATGCTGTTTTTGTGCCTCTTATATTATTAATTATTTCATTAAAATATACAAGATTCAAAATTACAACATTGTAGTGTACTGTTGTTGAAAAAAATTGCAAAAGACATAGAAAAATTAAAAAATTGCAATGAAATAAATTACCAATTTGAAAATATTTTTTCTAGTTTCTTTATAATTTCTTGTGGTTCTTCGGTTGAAATTGGTATATCTTGGTCAAATTGTTCCACGTCGCTACTCATGTCTTCAGATAAAATGTCGTTGTAGTTGTCGTCTTCTTCTTCGTTAATCTCTGGTTGACCGCACCTCCTTCGCTCCGCTCGTATCCAATCTCTGAATAGTACCGCCATCTCCAAGTTGTCTCCGGCTAATGAGTGTCTGTGCTCTCCTATTTGAAATCTGCCTGCAGAAAAAGCGCTTTCAGAAGCGATTGATGACGCTTGAATGTTCAAAATATCTCGGGCCATCATTGAAAGTGTCGGAAATGTCTTCTCATTCTGGCTCCAATATTTCAGCAAGTCTTCCTTTCCTTCTTCATTGATAACTGCTTGGTAAGGTAAATTATCCTGCAAAACAAAAACATCGAACTCGCTAATTTGGTTAGCACTGGTACCACCGCACATTCTATTTCTGAGGCTTTCAATAGAACTAATACTACTAGCCCCAGAAACAACATGCCTTTTTTTAGCCTGTGTTGAAGAAGAAGAAGATGGTACAAAAGTCGGTTGGTTACTAGCACTTTCTTGCTGGTAATGCCGATATACTTGTTTGCATTCATCTTCTACGCTATTCAACACTTCTTCTAGCGTTAGTTCAATAGGTGGCTCAACATTTAAATTTTTGGGAGTTGGAGGTGGTAGTACGTTCATACAGTTATAAATATTTTCAATAAGACTTTTACAACCCTCTACTTTAATAGTCGGGTTTAATACAACACCAATAATATAAATAGGGGGAATAGGAATAAAATATTTCTTTAATTTCATAAACATTTTTTTAATAGCTGCAGTTTAGGCAGGTTTTTCCATATATTCTTTAAGAAGTAATAATATTATAGCTATATAAAACAACATAGTTGAAATAGTAGGATAATATAAAGTAGAAAATTCTTTTGTTGCTCGTTGAAATTTTTCTAAAAATACAATAAGTTCTCTAATTTTCTCCCAATCATTATCCACAATCATATCATTTGGATTTTGATTATGGGCGTTAAAAAATAAAGTAATAGGTTTTCTATAGTCATAAGCAACAACTAGTTGGTCATATAAAGAATTCCACCTAGTTGGTACTTCTTCTAAATTTTTACGTAAGATAGTCCACAATCGTGGCAAGTTTTTTTATATTCTTTTCTCTGTTGAATTCTATTATTTTTAAAAATAAAGTGTATAGCAAATTGTATTTTTTCAAGAATATCTTGAAAAAGTGAAAGACTATCCTTTACAACTAAGTTATAAATATGACACTCACATTTGATATGAAAATGTTTTGAAAAAGACGGAGTTAAAACATCTCTTAAAATACTAATAGCAGAATTGTTAGAAGATGCATTATCTAATGTAATACTCATAATTTTATCGATTATTAGTAATAATCGCATCGAATAAATATTTTCAAATAAACTCACCAATTATTACTCTATCTATATATCTATATGCTAAAATACGTTTTGCATAGACCATTTATAATCTATCCAATGACAAAGTTCTAGTTAAATAATCATGGCCGTTAGTACTACGACCTATATCAGAAGTTAGAGCGACTTTGCAATTTAAATGATATAATGCATAACGTAAATACTGTTGATATTCATGTGCAAATTTAAATACATCTCTTTTAACAGTTGATCTAGGAAAATCTTTATAAGCAGGATTATACATATCTCTAATATAATGAATAAAACCAGGAGATTCAGAAAATGAAAAAGGCAAACCCTCCACAACAACTAATTTTGCTAGTGATTCCCTATCTTTATGTTTATCGTATTTAGGGCCTCTGACTCCGGTCATAGGGTTAATTTGACCCTGTACTTTTTCCGAAACAGTATGTGAACCTTGTTCCGATTGAGAGGACGCTTTCTCACCATTTTTTTCAATCATGTATTGGGCATGCAAGGCTTTGTGTTTTTGCAATAGGTGTCTTCCTAAACCCCCCGTCCCACCATGACCTTGTCCAATTTAAAAAGAATAAACATTTTTACAAGTTTTACATACAGCTACTTGATTAGCTACGTCTCTGTCAAAATATTTCCATACAACTGATTTTAATGGTTGTTTTGGGGGACCTCGTCTCATAGTAGGGGGGATAGGAGGCATTTCACTAGTGGGTGTATCATCTTCATTAGTAGGTGTATCATCATCTAGGGTGTCATCTAAATTAAAATCTTCTTCAATTTGAGGATAATCATTTGTGTCAAGATCATATGGTATTTCAGGAAACATTTCAGGATCTATAAAATCATCTTGTCTAGGAATAGCTGGAACATGAATACTAGAAGAAGTACCCTTGCCCTTGTTACCACCCCTACTAGAAGAAGTCTGACCCTTACCCAACATGCCTCTTAGTCCTTTCATTTTAATTATGCTAATAAATAGTTAAAGATAAATAGATAATGAAATTAAATGTGCTAAATGAAATAAAGATAAAATAATAATTTAATGAGAGAACGAATGTACCAAACGCCAACGTAGAGTCGACGTGTAATCGAGAGGTTGAAAATTGAAACTTTGCTCGATAGATAATCCTCAAGCTAGTTGCCAACTTCACTCCCAATTCTCAAATTAATAAATAGATTGAATATGTAGACAATGTTGTATAGAGATTGATTGATAATTGATTGAGAGATTAGAGAGTAGAAAGATTTGTGAAAATAATAAGAAGAGGAATGAGGTATTTATAGTTGAAAAATTGGGTTAAAGTGTAAATATAATAACTTCGGGGTGAAAAATAAATATAAAGGGGTAGGGGTAGGGGTAGGGGTAGGGCAGGGGGGAGGCCTAAAATGGTCGTTGTCCAACGGCCAAAATGTAAAATGGTCGTTGGACAACGGCTATTTTCTGCAAAGGGAGGGACTGGGGCGGGGTCGGGGCGGGGTCGGGGCGGGATCGAGGCCTGGCGGGGTCGGGTCGGGCGGGACCAGACCCTGTCCCGCCCCGGTTCGAGCCTCGGTCCCGCTTTTTTTTTATTTTTTATAGCGGGGTCATGTCGGGGTCGAAGTCGGATCGGAATCGGGATGGGGTCGGGTCAGCCCGACCCACTGGCCAGCCCTCACAAAAGTATCCCAAAGATAGAATAAGAGAGAGAGAGAAGAGAATGAAGAATTTTTTGTCTGCCCACTGTTTATTTCGTCCATTGTTCTGATTGTATTTTAATTATTCATTTCATCCTTTTAGACAGAGACACAATGCATAAATAATTAAAGAAAACTACAATGAGTCTAGCACACCAGGGGGTTGTAGTTTCTCTTATTTTATTTATTATTTTGACTTCAATCTTGTCTTCTTTTGATTTCTTAACAAGCCAAGAGAATTAAATATAAGATGATATTAATCTCTCTTGAGAATTTTTTTTTTATTAATATTAATATATATAGTGTATAATATTTATTCCTTATACAATAGAAATCCTAGTCCTAATTATAAGAGGAATCCTAGTCTTATCATAATTATATTTATACAATATATGGAATATATTCTAATTATGGGTAGAAATTTTATTATACTACTATACACGTTTACACACCCTCTCAGTCGGAGCGGGAGGAGGTCGGATGCTGAGACTGGATCTGAAGTCAAGAAATAACTGTCTGGGAAGTCTTTTGGTAAATATATCTGCATACTGATATGATGACGGAACATGTAACACTCTGACATGGCCTAGCGCAACTTTCTCACGAACAAAATGTATGTTCATCTCAACGTGCTTGGTTCGCTGATGTTGAACCGGGTTGTGAGATAGATAGATTGCAGAGATGTTATCACAGTACACAATAGATGTCTGACGCAAAGAACACTGAAGTTCTAATAGTAAATTTATGAGTCAACAAATCTGAGCTACCACATTTGCAACGCCTCTGTACTCAGCTGTCACGCCCCGAGTCGACGGGTCGCGACTGGTGCCTTACTTGGGCACCCTCATACACACACATCACATATACTCTACTGAGACTCAAAAAGAAAATATGAAAATCTGAAATCATATAAATACAGGCAAGCCGGCAAGGCTGCCACTATATACGGAATATCCAAAACGAGTACAACTCACACATGTCCAAATACATATACAACACACACCTGTCTACAAAACCTCTAAGAGTTTGATAATGACATGTGACGGGACAAGGCCCCGCCGTACCCCTGAATGTACATAAGTCTAAAATCAAAGACTATACCAAAATGACAAGCTTCGGAACAGTGGAGCTATCTCAAAAAGCTGGGCAATGATCCTAAGCACGCGGATCACCAAACTGAGTATCTACACCTGCGGGCATGAATGCAGCCACCCGGAGAAGTGGGTCAGTAGACCAGGTACCAAGTATGTAAACATAAAATACAGTAAATAAGATCATAACTGGCCAACAAATGACAGGGACAAGTATGAAAATCAAATACCAGATCCAATCGTGTCATATAAAATAAGAGTCAACTGTACCTTGTAAAACGTGAGAGTCATATACCGTCATAGATATCTATACTCACATCATGGATACATGTCCATGGAATCATATACTGTCGTGAGTATCTATACTCGCATCATGAATACATGTCCATGGAATCATATATGTCATAGGTGTCTATACCCGCATCATGGAATCATATACATATAAACATTACCGGCCCATTAAGCGACTCGATGTGAAATGGAATAAAACCAAGGTACCAACATATCATGTACCAATCATATCTTTAAGGCAAACCAATGTACCAACATATCATGTACCAATCCTTAAGATGTACTTTCCTTTTAGAAAAATCGAGGTACCATCATATCATGTACCAATCATTACAATGAACTTCCATTTTAGAAAAACCAAGGTACCATCAGATCATGTACCAATCCTTATAATGAACTTCTCATTTGAATAAATAGAGTGAACCATCGCTTGTAAAATCAAAGCACTAGCACTTTTAAAATCAAGTCACTTACTCTTTTAAATCAAGTCACTAACTCTTTTAAAATCAAGTCACTTACACTTTCATTTAGAAACACCCAAGACACTATCATATCTTTAAGGATTAGGATCAATAGAGCTATGTTTTCTAAGATAAAATCTGAGAGCTCTCTTGGAAGCTCTTCTTCTACAAATCTGGATAATCGATACACTGAAGTTTCCCTCTATTTATAGTGTGAAAATTCCCTTGAAATCCTCACTGGTTGTTGCGGAGGTTGATCAAAAGATGACAGCAGCTTGGACTGAGTCTTCCTCCTAAAAATCTTCAACGATCTGGACTTGGTCATACGCTACTTCTCTCCACTCTTTGACTGCGTCTTTCACCACGTTTTCAACACAGCATTCTTGTAAGCTTGCCTAGGTCATTTTTACTCGCATTAATATCAACTGCTTCGGCCGGAAGAATAGGCAAAACTGTTACAAAGATATTGACAGCATCACAGGCAACATTCTTGTCTACACAAGAGATGTTGTCCTGAGAGTTTTCAGATGTTGCCTCAACATCCATCCAACATCAAACACCCTGTATTAATATAAGCACAAACATTGTGATCAGAGACTAATTACTTTTTACCTATCAATTGCTTGTAAATATGGGCAAATATTAGCGGGGGAGTTAAGATTATCATGATTTATAATAAACATAAAAATAGTTGACTTGTAGATACGGGCTGATTTTCCGGCTAAGGGTTTTCGAAGAATCCCTTTGGCCTCTTGCAAATATAGCCAACTCCTATCTTGAGAAGGACATGGCGCGAATCATTAGGAGAGGACATATTTAAACCATTGCACATAATATCACAAGTTGTTTGTAAATAAGGGTAAATATAACTCATTTTTACAATGATAACAACATGATTTACCTAATTAACTATTATAATGGACACCATATTAGACCATTTTGCATATTTCAAGAGTAAATTTGAATCTTTATTTCTATATAATATTATTACTGAAATGACATTTGATCACCATAAAAAAAAGTGATACAATAACATACCCAGTGAAATCTCACAACGTGGAGTCTGTGGAAGATAGAGTGTACTCAGACTTTACCTCTACCTTGTTAGGTAGAGCGGTTGTTTTTGAGAGACCATCGACTCAAGACAGAGCGTAAGCACAATCAAAGCAACAACAAAAACAAAGCAAGAGAAACAATTAGAATGAAAATGATAACGGAAAAAGCAGGGGAGTATCCAATTTTGGAATAAATAAATGGAACAGGAGTAAGGGGGAAATCGTTGTAACTTCCCTTTCAATCATATGCTAATTTCTTTTTATTTACAAAAAGTTAAGCCACAAATTCAGTGGTAAATGAATAGTGTGTGTGTGACTACTGTTTGTTTCTACCTTCCTAGAACTTATTTAAAGAGAGTCAACCAAACAGCTCCTAACGTCACTCGCTTACGCAGTCATTTGGACCACATTATATACTTACCCTTGATTTATTTCTTATTTATTTAAAATGCCATCTACCCTTCGAAGCGAATCTAAAATTTAAATTTTATATTTACTATTTGTTGCAGTTTTATGAATATTACATATTAATTCATAGTATGTGTCAGAAGTAGTGAAAATTCCTCTGACTGCCCTTTGCCCTTGTCCGAGCTTGTAGCCGAAATCACGCTCCTTATTTCAATTTATGTGATACAACAACAACATCAACATATTCAGTGAAATCTCACACAATGGAATCTAAAAGGGTAGAGTGTACACAGATCTTACATCTACTTTGGTAAATAGAGCGACTGTTTTTTAAAAACCCTCGGCTCAAGACAATTTATGTGATGTAACAGAAAATTTAATTATCCTGTCCCATTGTTATTATCCTACTCAACTCGTTAGCCATGATCTAATCCATTTTAGGCAAAAAAATCAATGTAGTTTCTTGTATTTACTATGTCAAAATCTAAATGTTAAATTGGCAAAAAAAAAAAGTACTATATCAATATTTATATTTGAAGTGAAAGGAGTGATAGTATTACGTAGTATTTTAGGGAAAGTAGAGTTGTAGCTTAGTCTAACTTGCAACTTTAATTGCACTAATTTGATTAGGGTTGTTATCGATCTGATCCGGATATCGACATATCGGAACTGGACCGAGATCGGACCGATAAAAATTCGATCCTGAAAAGAGATACGGGACCGGACCGATAAGGTTACCGGTCCGGTTCTGGATACTGTTTCCAGTTCTAAACCGATCCAAAATATTAAAATCTCTGCTTTACTTATAATTTTTTATATAAATCTCTGCTTTACTGCATTTACTGCTTTACAAAATACATATTAACAAACTTAAAGCAATATTCCAAGGATTGATAAGATAGTTATCGGGTATCGGATCGGAAATAACATATAAGTTATCGGGTAATTAGATCAGGTTATCGGACCGGATCCTTATCAGTCCGGATCCTTATGTCTGATACTCGTATCCGGACCGTTAACTTTTCAATCCGAGTATCGATCCGGTTCTCGGATGGTTCTCGGGTGTATCTGGACCGATAACATCCCTAAATTTGATACAGGGTTTATTGGAAATATTTATTAAACGTGAAATATAGTTAATCCTATTTAATTACGAATTTAACAATTAGGGGGCCCACATGTCGGAATGCCAAAGATCATAATTTCCTTAATGGAAGAGATATTGATACGTATACGAATTGTTTGAGACGTAAGGTAATAGACGGTTATTGGCCAAATGACGTTGGTTTCACGTTGGTAAATGAAGGAAGAAATGTACAAAGTGTGAATGTCGAAACCAGTCGAAAAAAAATCGCGACACCGAAAAAACATCTCGACGCATGGCGCCGTCTCTCCAGCGCTGGCCACTCTGAAATCGGCTCGGTGGCGCGAAACACTCTGAAGTTCCGGCACCATGGCGCCAACCTGCAGGGCCGCGGCGCTGCGACAGTTTCAGTCTTTTGGAGAAGAATAAAAACTTACGTTTGAGCTGACTTTGGAGGATTAACTCTTCATTATGTTGTTCATGAATTCAGCCATTATTTGACTGAATTGTAACTCCATATTCAAGGCCATTGTATGGGCATTCAAGACCATTATTAGGCTAATGGAAGGTCATCTTCTCCAACACTATAAAATTATGCCTTGGACTAATTTGGAAACACACTTCACACACTTGACAATACACTTCTGAAAGTATTCTTCCTCTCTTGCAATCACGAACACTCAAAGATCTTTCTTCCAAAGCAAACACTTGAGTTTCATTTGCTCATTTGTTTGATTGTTGTTTTATCTTGGGAGATAAGTTGTCATTACAACCGTTGAAAGGATATACGATCTTAAGGAGAGATTGATCATCAATTGACTCAGCAAGACAAGTTACATTGTTCACATTGATTGTTGTTGTTGCATTCCCATTTCCTTTTCCCAAACAAATATCCAACAAGCTTAGGATAATATTCGCTATTTCAACAACAACAACATGTCTGCTGAAGATCAATTCAACGCCAATGCTCAAGGCAATCCTGCTGCCTTCAATCCCACCACTAAAGGCAATGACGCTGCCTACTCTCCCACTAATCCATGCATTCCAAATGCCTGGTGTCAACAATACATTTGGCACAACTAGTACTCTCACTGCTCCTCAAAGCGTTCACAACGCCCATGCTCCTGCTCAAGGTATTTACAATGCCTTTGCTACTAGTCAAGGGAGCACTCTTGTTCCAACTCCTGTTGGTTTCCACCATGAACGTCCCGAGAAGTTTATGGGTGCACATTTCAAGCGATGGCAGCAAAATATATTATTTTTCCTGACGGTTATGGGACTAAAACGTCTCCTAATCGAATATCCTCCACAAATTTTGGAAGACATGGACTCTCAGCCAAATGATTTGGCGGGAGGGGGCCGAGGTAACCATGTTGATGACGACATGAGGGTGGTTCGCGAAGCATGGAAACACAGTGATTTCATGTGCAGGAACTATATTTTAAACAGTTTGTCCGATCATCTCTACACGGTATATTGTACCGTTGAAACTGCCAAGCAGTTGTGGGACAAACTACAAAAGAATTACGACACCCAAGATGCGGGTAGCAAGAAGTTCATCATTGACAAATTTCTAAAATTTCAAATGGTGGACTACAAAAGTGTCATCCCAAGTCCAGGAATTTCAAATGATTCTACATCACCTAGACTTGGAAGGACTGAAGCCCAACGAACAATTCTTGGTTGGGGCATTAATCGAAAAGTTTCCTCCCTCGTGGAATGAGTTCATGAATTACTTGAAAGTTGAAACTCAAAACGAAATAGATGAATTTAAACAAACTTATTGTCAAACTCCAGATTTAAAAGGACAATAAGAAGGTCATGTCAAAGGAGAAATAACCCGCTGAGGCTAAGGCAAATCTGACGAAAGTCAAAAGGAATCCAAACAAAAAGCGGAAGTTCCAGAAGGATGACCAGTCCCAAACAACTGAAAAGTTTAAGGGAACATGCCACTATTGTGGTAAAGTTGGTCATATGGCCAAAGACTGCCGCAAGCAAAAACATGATAAAGGAAAGGATAAGGTAAACATCGTCGAAGACACGCTCCTAGATGATTGAAGAATTCTCAGCAGTGGTTCTAGAAGCAAACCTTGTTGACAATCCGACGCAATGGTGGTTGGACACGGGTGTTCCCCGTCACATTTGTTTCAATAAAGACGTTTTCTCCACGTATACACCAGTCACAGATAAGAATTTGTTCATGGGCAACAACTCTTCTTCAGAGGTGCTGGGGGTAGGAAAGGTAATCCTTAAGATGACGTCCGGAAAGGAGCCAATTCTCAAAGAAGTGATGCATGTCCCATAAATTCGACGAAATCTAATTTCTGGAAATCTATTAGTGAATGTTGGCTTTAGACTAGTGCTAGAGGCTAATAAGTTTGTAATCACTAAAAACTGAACATTTGTAGGAAGGGGCTTCGCATGTGAAGGTCTCCTTAAGGTTAATGTTACACCTATAATGTCGTCTACTTAGAAAGAGGCTTCGCCTGTGAAGGCCTCTTTAAGACAAATATTGTACTTGTACTGCCTTTATCAATAAAACTGAGCCTTCATTTTACCTGTTTGTGTTTTCTAATTTATGGCACCATAAATTAGACGTGTTAACTATCAATCCATATTAAGATTGGTAAAGTTGGAATCATTGATGTCTATCGATATAAACCCTCAACATAAGTGTGAGGTGGGCATAGAGGCAAAGACTCTCCAAGAAGTCCCATTAGATCCGTTTAAAGGGAAACCTCTCCTCTAGAACTCACACATATCAACATATGTGTTTTAAAGTTCGCTCAAGCTAGAGGGGGAACAAGTACTTTGTGACTTTCTTGGATGATGGCACAAGGTTGTGCTACCTTTACTTACTTAAAGTAAAGACGAAGCTTCTAAAAGCATCTAAGCGCCACAAAACAAAGTTGAGAACCAATAATGCCAATGGGTCTATAGATAAGTAAAAATCTAAGACATTCATATGTATGTTCACAACCATCGCCGTCTTGCGGAATCTTGAAATACATCAAATGAATCTTAAGACAGTCTTCCTAAATGATGATTTGGAAGGAGAAATATACATAGACAAACTAGAGGGGTATGTGGTTCCAGAATAAGATACAAAGGTATGTCTGCTTGTCAAATCATTATACAGGCTGAAACAGGACCAAAAAATGGCACGAGAAATTTGATAGTACCCTACTATCGAAAGGGGTCTCTTTTAACAAGTGTGACGGGTGTGTTTACTTGAAGAGGAAATGACTGATTCATTAGGCATAAGTAATGACCGATTCATTAGGCATAACATTCCTCTATGTAAACGACTTGTTGATCACTTGGTGTAGTCCTAGGGTAATCCTAGAGACTAAGAATGTTCTAAAAACAATGCTTTGACATGAAAGATATGGGAGTCATAGATGTTATCTTAGGGATAAAGATCTCCAAGACAACTAACGAATTGGTCTCGTCTTAATCTCACTACATCAAGGATGTGATGAAGAAATTTGAGATTTTCGACAGTTCACCGGTAACGACACTATTGGATAGAAGTCAAAAGATTGACAAACATCTTGGTGTGCTCGTACGCCAGGATCGATACACATAGGTAATTGGGAGTCTGATGTATATCAAACTACACTCGACCTAATATCGCGTATATAGTCAATAAATTGGCAAGACTCATTTGTAAGTTGAATGACTTCATGGTCTCTTATAAGATATTCCATATTGGGATAAATCCGTGACTTATGTAATGATCCACTGCGATAGTCAGTCGGCTCTAGGAAGGACACGAAGTTCTATTTACAATGACAAGTCTCGTCATATTTGACGGAGACATAAGTCCATTAGACAGCTGATCACCTCGGGTGTTATTTCTATTGATTACATAAAATCTAAAGAAAACATCCCAGATCCCTTGACGAAGGGAATGACCAGAGTTCAGATGTTCTGCCGGTCTAGGGGAATGGGATTAAAACCCAAACAATAAAAATCGATACAGTGGACACCCAACCTTACAGACTGGAGATCCCAGGAATAAGGTTCAATGGAAAATTAAATTGTAAAGGTTCCGTGAGCTCTTCGGTGGAAGCAAGAGTACTTCAGATTATGATTTCTTCTTAAGAAACATAATCCAAGGTCATTCCCATGATAGACAAGAAGTGCTACCTGTAGAGGGGTAAAGGATAAGTTTCCAAACCTTTAATGATCCTCAATACTTAAGGTTAGGTTGAGAAATTTTTAATGGTTCCTAACGCTTGTATAGCTGGGTATTGCAGGATACCTTGTGGGAGACCACCTATTTAAGTACGAGGACAGGCTGCCTCAAATGAACATACTTAAGAATCCAAGTGTGTCCACGACCCACGACGGACAAAACACTAGAAAGATTGAGCAGGAAAGGTGTTGTGTTGGTATCATTATCTTGGCATATACTAAACACTGACGGTTCAAGACATCATGTTCACCGCGCAGTAAATATGTCTGATGGTATTCTACTATGGAAGGTTCAAAGCTCCGGCTATCTCTTCAGATGCAACATCGTTCCGCCGAGTGATTGCTAGAACGACACCATACGCGTGCACTAAATCTCTTCCAAGAGGGGATTGTTGGAAATATTTATTAAACGTGAAATATAGTTAATCCTATTTAATTACGAATCGAAAAATTAGGGGCCCTACATGTCGGAAACGTTATTTCCATACACGTGTACATACAATGCCAAAGATCATAATTTCCTTAATGGAAGAGATATTGGTACGTATACGAATTATTTGAGACGTAAGGTAATAGACGCTTATTGACCAAATGACATTGGTTTCACGTTGGTAAATGAAGGAAGAAATGTATAAAGTGTGAATGTCGAAATCAGTCAGAAAAAAGACCGCGATGCCCGAAAAACATCTCGGCATCGCGGCGCCACCTGCAGAACCGCGGCGCCGGTGACGCCCGGAACTCTCTGAAGTTCCGGCGCCACCGCGCCAATCTGCAAGGCCACGGCGCTGCGACAGTTTCAGTCCGGTTGAGAAGAATAAAAACTAACGTTTGACCTGACTTTGGAGGATTAACTCTCCATTATGTTGCTCATGAATTCAGCCATTATTTGGCTGAATTGTAACTCCATATTCAAGGTCATTACATGGTCATTCAAGACCATTATTAGGCTAATGGAAGGTCATATTCTCCAAAACTATAAAATGATGCCTTGAGCTCATTTGGAAACACATTTTACACACTTGACAATACACTTCTGAAAGTATTATTCCTCTCTTGCAATCTCAAATACTCAAAGATCTTTCTTTCAAAGCAAAACACTTGAGTTTCCTTTGATCATTTGTTTGATTGCTGTTTTATCTTGGTAGATAAGTTGTCATTACAACCGTTGAAAGGATATACGGGGCAATATTATCTTAAGGAGAGATTGATCATCAATTGACTCAGCAAGACAAGTTACATTGTTCACATTGGTTGTTGTTGTTGCATTCCCATTTCCTTTTCCCACACAAATATCCAACAAGCTTAAGATTATATTCGCCATTTCAACAACAACAACATGTCTACTGAAGATAAATTCAACGTCAATGCTCAAGGCAAACTCGCTGCCTTTAATCCCATCACTCAAGGAAATGACTCTGCCTACTCTCCCACTAATCCAGGCATTCCAAATGCCTTCCAACCTGATGTGTTTGGCACAACTGGTGTCAACAATACGTTTGGCACAACTAGTACTCCCACTGCTCATCAAAGCGTACACAACGCCCATGCTCTTGCTCAAGGTATTTACAATGCCTTTGCTACTGGTCAAGAGAGCACTCCTGCTCCAACTCCTGCTGGTTTCCACCAAGAATGTCCCGAGAAGTTCATGGGTGCACATTTCAAGCGATGGCAGCAAAAGATGTTATTTTTCCTGACGGTTATGGGACTAAAACGTCTCTTAACCGAATATCCTCCACAAGTTGGGGAAGACACGGACTCTCAGCCAAATGATTTAGCGGGAAGGGGCCGAGTTAACCATGTTGATAACGACATGAGGGTGGTTCGCGAAGCATGGAAACACAGTGATTTCATGTGCAGGAACTATATTCTAAATAGTTTGTTCGATCCTATCTACACGGTATATTATACCGTTGAAACTGCCAAGCAGTTGTGGGACAAACTACAAAAGAAGTACGACACCTAAGATGCGGGTAGAAAGAAGTCATCATTGGAAAATTTCTGAAATTTTAAATGGTGGACAACAAAAATGTGTCATCCCAAGTCCAGGAATTTCAAATGATTCTACATCACCTAGACTTGGAAGGATTAAAGCCCAACGAGAAATTCTTGGTTGTGGCATTAATCGAGAAGTTGCCTCCCTCGTGGAATGAGTTCATGAATTACTTGAAACTCAAAACGAAGGAGATGAATTTAGACGAACTTATTGTCAAACTCCAGATTCAAGAGGACAATAAGATGGTCATGTCAAAGGGGAAACAACCCGCTGAGGCTAAGGCAAATCTGAAGGAAGTCAAAGTAAATCCAAGCAAAAAGCGGAAGTTCCAGAAGGATGGCTAGTCCCAAACAACTGAAAAGTTTAATGGAACATGCCACTATTGTGGTAAAGTTGGTCATATGGCCAAAGACTGCCGCAAACAAAAACATGATAAAGGCAAGGATAATGTAAACATCGTCACACGCTCCTAGATGATATGATTGAAGAATTCTCAGCAGTGGTGCTATAAGCAAACCTTGTTGACAATCCGACGCAATAGTGGTTGGACACGGATGCTACCCATCACATTTGTTTCAATAAAGACGATTTCTCTACGTATACACCAGTCACAGATAAGAAGTTGTTCATTGGCAACAACTCTTCTTCAGAGGTGCTGGGGGTAGGAAAGGTAATCCTTAAGATGACGTCCGGAAAAGAGCTGGTTCTCAAAGAAGTGATGTATGTCCCGGAAATTTGATGAAATTTAATTTCTGGAAATCTATTAGTGAATGTTGGCTTTAGACTAGTGCTAGAGGCTAATAAGTTTGTAATCACTAAAAACGGAACATTTGTAGGAAGGGGCTTCGCCTGTGAAGACCTCTTTAAGGCAAATATTGTACTTGTACTTCCTTTATCAATAAAACTGAGCCTTCCTTTTACCTGTTTGTGTTTTCTAATTTATGGCACCATAAATTAGACGTGTTAACTATCAATCCATATTAAGATTGGTAAAGTTGGAATCATTGTTGTTTATCGACATAAATCCTCAACATAAGTGTGAGGTGGGCATAGAGGCAAAGACTCTCCAAGAAGTCATCTTAGATCCGTCTAAAGGGAAACCGCTCCTCTAGAACTCACACATATCAACATATGTGTTGTAAAGTTCGCTCAAGGGGAAATGAAAGTAAGAACCATGCGCATGGATGAAAGAGCGCGCTTTGAAGGAAGATGGGAAGAAAGACTCTAGAGGGGGGAACAAGTACTTTGTGACTTTCTTGGATGATGGCACAAGGTTGTGCTACCTTTACTTACTTAAAGTAAAGACGAAGCTTCTAAAAGCATCTAAGCGCCACAAAAGAAAGTTGAGAACCAACAATGCCAATAGGTCTATAGACAAGTAAAATTCTAAGACATTCATATGTATGTTCACAACCATCGCCGCCTTGCGGGATCTTGAAATACATCAAATGAATTTTAAGACAATCTTCCTAAATGATGATTTGGAAGGAGAAATATACATAGACTAACTAGAGGGGTATGCGGTTCCAGAACAAGAGACAAATGTCTGTTTGCTTGTCAAATCATTGTACAGGCTGAAACAGGCCCAAATAATGGCACGAGAAATTTAATCGTACCCTACTATCGAAAGGGGTCTCTATTAACAAGTGTGACGAGTGTGTTTACATGAAGAGGAAATGACCGATTCATTAGACATAAGTAATGACCGATTCATTAGGCATAACATTCCACTATGTAAACGACTTGTTGATCACTTGGTGTAGTCCTAGGGTAATCCTAGAGACTAAGAATGTACTAAAAACAATGTTTTGACATGAAAGATATGGGAGTCATAGATGTTATCTTAGGAATCAAGATCTCTAAGACAACTAACGAATTGGTCTCGTCTCAATCTCACTACATCAAGGATGTGATGAAGAAATTTGAGATGTTTGATAGTTCACCGGTAACGACACTATTGGATAGAAGTCAAAAGATTGACAAACATTTTGGTGTGCTCGTACGCCAGGATCGATACACATAGGTAACTGGGAGTCTGATGTATATCAAACTACACTCGACCTAGTATCGCGTATGTAGTCAATAAATTGGCAAGACTCATTTGTAAGTTGAATAACTTCATGGTCTCTTATAAGATATTCCATATTGGGATAAATTTGTGACTTCTGTAATGATTCACTGCGATAGTCAGTCGGCTCTAGGAAGGACATGTTCTATTTACATTGATGTTAGCAATTTTCCTTATGTTGTACGCAAGTGTAGGTATCGCTCAAGTAATATAGTCTTGGTAAGACCGAATATCGTCCTCAGAGACTGGTTTTCAATTACCAAACATCTATCTATTTGACTATCAATATTTTGTTTTGATTTTATCTATAAACTACTGAAGTAATTGTAGAAATTAACTAAAATACTTTATTTGAATCAGTTATGGTGGAAATATGATTTTCAATCTCCTCGACTATCCACTCGCTTTAATCCTTAATGCATCAATAAAGGTTATTCTTCTATATTAAGATAGCAGGTTAGCTAGACTGTTTTATATTCTGGTTAGGATATATAAACGCTCAACCCCAGTGCAGAAATCTTCTATATTTCTATGATAGATTTTACCACATAGGAGGATTAAGAACAATAACCTATAAACTACACAAGTATCGGGGTACTTTCGTCCACGATTTTAACTTATGTTTATTCAACTACAGCATATCCAAATCTCCCATCTCGGTTCTTGATTCGAAATCATATACGTGATGATAACTAGTGATCAATTAATTATCAAACAATCAAATCAAATATTGAATAAATCTTAACTATATGAAGAAGAAACCAAAATACTGCATTAATTCATAAAGACGAGTTTCAAGCGATTCGAAAAGAAAACCCTAATTAAAAGTATAGCTCCTAGCCATAGACATGCTAAGAACCAAATTAATATCCAACATGAACTAAATTAAAATAAAGCAAAGAAAAGAAAATGCTTTGGAACAAGTCTCCAATCTTGTAGCCTCCAAAAACTATGTTGTGTTGTGAAGAAAGGTTGAGTCCCCTTTAAAAAAATCTGTCCAAATGGCTTTTTATAAGCTCCAAAAACGTGTACCCTTTTCCTCCTCGCCCTTGGCCAATTCCCTTTCGGATCTGGACAATTTTCCGCATCTGCGCCGCGGCCCTGCTGAGTGGCGCTGCGGCGCCTTAACTCCTGTAGCCTCTCAGATCTTTGGACGTTATGGCCCTGCATTCCTGCGCCACGGCGCTGCTTCGCCTTTGTCCGGATTGCCAGCTTTCATCAATTTTTGGCTCGGTAATTTCCTTTTTTGCCCAATTATTTCTCTTTTTCGCCACTTTACCTTTTTAAATCACTGTGACTCAAAAGAAAGAAAAATACCCTAACACGACACATATTTGAACAAAAATGAGCAAAATACTAACTGAAAATGTCTCTAAAAGTGCATATAAAATATGCCTAACAAATGACAAGTTTCATCATATTTGACGGAGACATAAGTCCATTAGGCAACTGATCACCTCGAATGTTATTTTTATTGATTACGTAAAATCTAAAGAAAACGTCGCAGATCCCTTGACGATGGGAATGACCAGAGATCATATGTTCTGCCGGTCTAGGGTAATGTGCTTAAAACCCAAACAATATGAACCGATTCAATGGACTCCCGACCTTATATACTGGAGATCCCATGAATAAGGTTCAATGGGAAAATTAAATTGTAAAGGTTCCGTGAGCTTTTCGGTGGAAGCAAGAGCACTTCGGATTATGATTTTTTCTCAAGAAACATAATCCAAGGTCATTGCCGTGATAGACAAAAAGTGCTACCTGTAGAGGGGTAAAGGGTAAGTTTTCAAACCTTTAATGATCCTCAATACTTGAGGTTAGGTTGGGAAATTTTTAATGGTTCCTAACGCTTGTATAGCTGGTGTCACGCCCTTTTTCGACCGCGACATTTTTTTTAAAATAAAATGGCTCCTGCTCAAATAAAAGTGTTAGACGATAAAATGCTAAAAAATGCTTAAAATATTAAAAGTTTTTAAAAGTGCTAAAAGTGCAAAAGAGGTGCTAGGAATTGCTAAGGGGTTCGCGGAGTCGCCACCTAATTAATTTGGTGAATTAGGACACCTAAATGTCAACTTAGGTTAAAGTCAACACTAACTCCATTCTATATGGTCTGCTAAACTTGGTGAGATTCTGGGTAAGGGTTCTTTATTAATCTAGAGGGAAGGGGTTAGGCACCCTCTAAGATCCGCTAACTTGCGGTTGTCCTGCCAAACCTAGGGTAATTATTATGTTTAAAAATGCAACATAAAAGCTCCTCCTGCTTAATAAAAATGCTAAAATGTTAACATGTTTAAAAGGTGCTTAAAGTATAAAAAGGGAAAAAAGTGTTATAAGCAAAAGAATGCTAAGAGGTGCTAAAATATTAAGGGTTAAAGATGCTAAAAAGGGTGCTAAATGCTAAAATGCTAAAGGTATTAAACGCCAAGGGGTGATTAAAAATGCTAAAAGGGCTAGAAATGCTAAAGAATGCTAAGAGGGTGTTTTATGGACTAATTATGTGTTCATGCAAAGGTTATTTATGAACTAGTTAGGTATACTGCTAGCTAAATTAATCTTGTCTAACCTGCGTACAATATTATATAAGAGGTGCTTTAAGATGATTCTTGAGAGTTTAGGAAGAAATCTGTTATGGATTTTAATAAGAAACAAAATATGATGCAAGTTAAATTATTTAGACATGCATGACAATCTTAAAAAGCAAGTAAGTTAAGCGATGAACTTTAAATTACCTTCCCCACTTATATGTTTGCAACTTAATTGTTCTAGATATCCTAAATATTACAGAAATAGAGTAATTGAATTACAATAAACAAACAAATAAATAGCAAGTAAAGAGAGAGGATGGGATTTAAGAATGCTCTTTACGACGGATGACGACGTCCTATTTGTTTTTCTAGGAGTTTCTGAAGCGGGAATGCGAACGCGGATGCGGGTCGCCATTTGAAATGGCTTGCGATGAATCTCGCCGTGAGACTTTTTATTTATTGCTCCGATGCGTGCCATGTAAAAATAAAGAAAGATAAGGATTAGTATATGTTCTTTATCAAATAACAAGCAATCATTGACACAATATCTAAACACATATGAATCACTTCATTTTAACAATAATCAGACCCGAAATGCAAGAAACAGGTCAGGTTTGTAATCAGCCGGAAAGTAATAAATGGTAGGACCAATAATTTTTAAGTTTACGGGTCTTCTTTAAGGTAACAAATTACAACAGCAACACCAAAGAAATAGCAGCAAAATAACATCAGTAGATTCAAATTTACAGTAGCAAAATAATATTAGCGAATAAAGAATACCAAAACAAAGAAAGAAGAACAACACCAAAACAATAGCACCGACAAAACAGTAGTAGCAAAACCAATAGTAACCAGTTATTTCTATTGCTTAGGAGGCTTTCTAGATGTACTAATTTAGAAATCTAAGTAAGACAAACATATACATCTTAGTAGGCAGATCAGGTAATCAAGATAAGCTAAGCATGAATATCCTAAGGGGAGGCATATATGCAGGTAATTAGTATAAAGAGGTTCAGCTTATTTAAACAACTTCTAAGCAGTCTTAGCATCTCAACTACACTTGCATGAAATCTGAATTTATAACCCGGATACATGTATACAAGTATATCTAGTTGACATGATATAGCTTGTCTCAATAAATAGGATGCTGGAACCAATATCGTCTGGGTATTGAAGGATTTAGAAGAATGGGTATATTACACACTGTCCTGGAGGAATTTTCCTGGTAGAAGTGGAAAAGCTGAATGCACAACCAGTTTTGTCAAGCCAACCGCATTATCTAGAAGTCTACTAGCACAAGGACAGTTTTTAAGAGTAACCAGCAGTCGCTTCACAAATATAGACAGTAAACGGAACACATAGATTAAAATTTAGGGACAGGTTCAATGATGCCTAATGCAGATGAGGCATAATCAACTCAAAACAGACATGGAAGGACAATAACATAGACTTCCATTGTCATTTGGGAGACAATATTTTGTGCAGGTCGCGGACACTAAAGACACATACTATCTAAACTACTTAAACTAACTACTCATATTATTAAAAATATACCCAAACCAGAACATACATCTGAGTCATACCAACCAAATAAACAGACTGACATAATTAAAGACAACCAAATTTGCAATCAACACTCATAAAACATAAACTAATAAAATACGAGAAGAATTCGAGTTTACCTTCTCCGGACAGCGACCCGGGGCAGCGTATCAAGTCGTCGGTCCAATCGACGGGTTTTGGGTTTGCGATGCGAATGAAAGGGCGAGGTTCGTTTGCTGATTTGTGGCTGAAATTGAAATAAGGGGGATTCGAACTGCCTATTCTTGCGATGCTAGTGGCCTAGGTACTGAGCCCTCTAACTCCCGATGTCCTGCTGTTCTCGATTCTTGCTATTGGGCTCTACTGTGTTCTTCCCCTAATTCTGTTGTGCTCTACTGTCTCCTCCCCGCTGAACTCTCCGTTCGAATGTTGTTATTGGACTCCGAGCCCCGCCTCGCCGCTATTGGACTCTTTGAGCCCCGCTCGCTATGCCCCGAATCCTCGACCGAGCTCAATCCTCGCTATGGGTCCGCCTCGCATGCCTAATCGTTCTTGTATTTATAGCTATTCATCTGGGTCTAAGTTCGGAACGTAATAATGGCTAAGGTGTGCTTGATTCGACGAGATTTCGTATTGATTGGCTAAGATTGTGAAGGATATTTTGTGCGATTTGTGCGCAGTTATGGTAAGGCGGTAGCTTCGCGTGGGTAAGGAAGGTCGATTCTCGCGAGAATCTCGGTCGAACAAGGTGCGTATTGGCGACGGGTTTAGGGTTTCGTTTAGGGGAGTGGGGGGGACGATGATGAAGGGGCTGATAAGGGAAAAGGGCCACTGGGCTGAGGATAATAAGGGTTGGGTCGATATAAGGCTGTGGGGGATTGGGCCTCGGGTCAGGGAAAATAATGGGCCGCAGGTTTGGGCTGGGTAGTTAAATTAGGGTATTAGTTTTAGGCTTTCAATTAGTTTTAGGCTGGTGATAAATTAATTGACTAAATTATTTAGGTGCTTTATTAATCTATGTTTGAGATTAAAATTATTACAAGAATAAAATGGGCGTGCTACTTAATTAATGCTTGAGTTTAAATTATTATAAAGAACAAAGACGGACGTGCTAATTAATCAATGCTTAATACTTTAGAATGCGGCGCTATTATTTAAAATCTTATTATTGTGCATTATTGCGAAGTTAAATTAAAATTGAATTGAGTTTAGATTAAATTATTTAAATGTTAAATGCAAGTATGATTTTTTAAGAATTGTTTAAAGCTTTTATAAATGCGACGCTATTAAATGTATGTATTAGATTAAAATTGATTTTAAATTACAAATGATTATGAAATTCTCTTGCGTATTAATAAACGCGGCTATGCTACTTGACGCAACGTCATTGCTAAATTATTTATTTTATGTATTTATTAATTATTTAAGAATTACGACAGAGCTTGAAATTAATTAATGCGGGCGCGAGACTCTAAGTGCTTAGTACTCTACGTAGAAAATGCGAAGTTATTATTAAATAATTTATTTATGCATGTATTAATATTTTATCGCTGCATTTTATTATAAAAAATCATAAAAAATTATTTTACAAAATTAGTCTAATTTTATAGCTAATGACTGGACGGGAGGGTCAAAATTGGGTGTCAACAGCTGGGTATGCAGGATACCTTGTAGGAGACCACCTATTTAAGTACGAGGGCAGGCCGCCTCAAATGAACGTACTTAAGAATTCAAGTGTGTTCACGGCCCACGACGGACAAAACACTAGAAAGATTGAGCAGGAAAGGTGTTGTATTGGTATCATTGTCTTGACATATACTAAACACTGACGGTTCAAGACATCATGTTCACCGCGCAGTAAATATGTCTGATGGTATTCTACTATGGAATGTTCAAAGCTCCGGCTACCTCTCCAGATGCAACATCGTTCCGCCGAATGATTGCTAGAACGACACCATACGCGTGCACCAAAATATCTTCCAAGAGGGGATTGTTGGAAATATTTATTAAACGTGAAATATAGTTAATCCTATTTAATTACGAATCGAACAATTAGGGGCCCCACACATCGGAAACGTTGTTTCCACACACGTGTACATACAATGCCAAAGATAATAATTTCCTTAATGGAAGAGATATTGGTACGTATACGAATTGTTTGAGACGTAAGGTAATAGACGGTTATTGGCCAAATGACGTTGGTTTCACGTTGGTAAATGTAGGAGGAAATGTACAAAGTGTGAATGTCGAAACCAGTCGGAAAAAGGACCGCGACGCCGAAAAAACATCTCGCCATGCGCCATTCGCAGAATCATGGCTGCCGCGACGCCGGAATTCTCTGAAGTTCCGGTACAACTGCGGCCGCTACCGCGACAGTTTCGGTCCGTTGGAGAAGAATAAAAACTGACGTTTGAACTGACTTTGAAGGATTAACTCTCCATTATGTTGCTCATGAATTCAGCCATTATTTGGCTGAATTGTAACTCCATATTCAAGGCCATTACATGGTCATTCAAGGTCATTATTAGGCTAATGGAAGGTCATCTTCTCCAACACAATGGAAGGTCATCTTCTCCAACACTATAAAATGATGCCTTGGGCTCATTTGGAAACACACTTTGCACACTTGACAATACACTTCTGAAAGTATTCTTCCTCTCTTGCAATCACAAACACTCAAATATCTTTCTTCCAAAGCTAACACTTGAGTTTCTTTTGCTCATTTGTTTGATTGTTGTTTTATCTTGGGAGATAAGTTGTCATTACAATCGTTGAAAGGATATACAGGGCAATATTATCTTAAGGAGAGATTGATCATCAATTGACTCAAGAAGACAAGTTACATTGTTCACATTGGTTGTTGTTGTTGCATTCCCATTTTCTTTTTCCACACAAATATCCAACAGGGTTCAAACTTTCAGTCAATTGCTATTTCCACACAAATTCCCATTTTCTTTGAGTAAGTACGTTATGACATTTGCTATCTTCGAGACACATAATATTCTTCAAACGACATGAATATAACGGCAAAAAAATGTCTTTAGCATCTTTTTTTTTATTTACGGATATAACATCCATTTGGAATTAAACACAAAAGTAGCACCTTTTTCTATAAAAGGTGAGAAATGGTGTAGTTTCTATTTTTTTATTTCTTAACTTATTTTGTTTTTTGTTTAAAAAATCAAAAATTGAATTAATTAATTAAAATAATTTAAATTTAATTGTAAGTTTACTAATTATTTTAATTAAATAATCAAAGTGGCTATTCTTTTAAACCCCACCACCACCACCCCAAGTCTCAACTCCATGTTTTCAATTTATTTTTTTTAACTTAAATTTTGTATTATAATAAACAAAAAATTTGAACTGACTAATAAATTAATAAAGTAATTAATTTATTATAAAATAGTAAATTAACTAATTACTTTATTTAAATTAATTAATTAACTATTTAATCAATTAAATATTCACATTAAAAATTATTAAATAAATTATATATTTACTAAGAGACCATAAAAATAACTAATGATATGATTGGAAGGAAAATAATTGAACTTGATTGAAAAAATTAAAATTCAAGATACAAAAGGGGCACAAATACACACAACACAAATTTTCTAGTTTTGCTGAAGTCTAGTACAGTTAGGGCACTGATTCTTGCTATGTCCCTCATTTCGACAAAGTCCTCTCTTGGGATGCCTACTCTTTTCTCTTTGATCCATCTCAGTCCGAATGCGAGTAGACTTTGGACGACCTTTTGGAGCTCTCCGCATGTTCGGATTGTGGCACACCGGTTCCAGATATTCGCCAAGATGATCAAGATAAATCGCTTGGCTCTTCGAGGTAAGTGCTGAAAACATATTACATTGTGTATTGTGGAGGCACATACATCATGTGGTCATGGCTAATATGCGAACAAGCAGCGATGACATGGGAACAAGAGTAATGTAATGCTTGGAATTCACCGCAGTCACACCATTTTCTTTCAAGGTCTACCACGAATGTCCCTGTTGGTCGGCCGCTTGGTGGGCGGACCAACTCTATCACTCTAAAAATACTACGTTCTCTATTGTGAATGCGAACTTCATGTGAGTTGGAAATTGTTCGTTGTTTCTCAATGTTCTCCATGACTAAATCTGTGTAAACCATACCAGATGTCATCATTGCTTGAGCTTGGCTACCCCTCTTGACAAATACTTCAGTCAGCTTGTGATAAGTTGCCTCTACCACTGAACTAACTGGAAGATTGCGTGTCCCCCTTAATACCTTGTTGATGCACTCAGCAAGATTAGTCGTCATATGCCCCCAACGTCGCCCTTCATCTCATGCTTGGAGCCACTGTTCCTTTGGGATATCGTCAACCCACCGGGCGACATCTTCATTCCAATCATTAATTTGGCTCCTGTAGTATGCAGCGCTCGGTTGAGTCATGGAGTATCCTAAAGAAACAATATTTCATATTAGTAAAGACAAAATAAAAACAAACAAAAATTATGAATGCAAATGAATGGTATACTAACCCATATTAGTGACAGTTCTTCTCATGTCTGCGTTCTTGAAAGTCCTCATAAAATTTTGGGATATGTGTCGAATGCAGAAGACATGAACCCAATTGTTGTTAAGACGACTAACATCACTTTTTATTGCTTCATGCCTATCTGAAATCAAGAATAGGCCAGGTTGGGATGTGACCCAATAACGCAAGCGTCGGAGGAAGAATAACCATGCATCCGACGTCTCACCCTCCACAAGGGCATACGCTATTGGAATGATGTTGTTCCTCCCATCCTGGGCGATTGCAATCAGTAAGGTCACTCTGTTGGAGGCATAATTTAGGAAGGAAATGGTGTAAAGAAGGTAAACAGATCGAGTTTGTGAGAGCAGAAGGATGAGTTGTGTGTGAAGAATAAGTTGCCAAGTGTGTCTATTTATAGGGGTCTGAGTAACTTACTAATTAGTGTGATGTGAAGAGGAATTCATAGTGTGAATATTAGGTTATTAGAACAAGGCACATAGTGTTGGTTTCATCTCATCCGTTTATTGTATCGATATGATCTTAGTCATTTAAATTGGAGGAGGATGCTCTGGTAAGTGTGAAGGAAAAGTAGTGGAGGAGAATGCACCGGACAATGTGTCTTTGATGTTTCTGTCTTTCTAGACAGAAAATGGAGTGGAGGAGGGTGCACCGACAAATGTGTCACTGATATTTTTATCTTTTTAGACAGGAAAAGGAGTGGAGGGGGATACACCGGACAGTGTGTTATTGATGTTTATGTCTTTTTAGACAGAAAAAAGAGTGGAGGAGGGTGCACCGGACAGTGTGCCATTAATTTCTATTAAATTTTTATGAATTTTTAATTCATTAAATAATCAATTAGCAATAGTAAAAAAAATAACCACTTTGATTATTTAATTAAATAATTAGTAAACTTACAATTAAATTTAAATTATTTTAATTAATTAATTCAATTTTTATTTTTTCTTACAAAAAATAAAATAAGTTAACAAATAAAAAAATAGAAACTATACCATTTCACCTTTTATAGAAAAAGGTGCTACTTTACTTTTGTGTTTAATTTTTGTTTATTATAATACGAAATTTAAGTTAAAAATAATAATTGAAAACATGGAGTTGGGACTTGGGGGGTGGTGGTGGGGTTTAAAAAATAGTCACTTTGATTATTTAATTAAAATCATTAGTAAACTTACAATTAAATTTAAATTATTTTAATTAATTAATTCAATTTTTGATTTTTTTAAACAAAAAATAAAATAAGTTAACAAATAAAAAAATAGAAACTATACCATTTCTCACCATTTATAGAAAAAGATGTTACTTTTGTGTTTAATTCCAAATGGGTGCTATATCCGTAAATAAAATAAAAAGATGCTAAAGACATTTTTTTTGCCTGAATATAACTATATAAGTACTCTCTCCATTTTACTTTACTTGTAGTTGTTAATAATTACTTCCCGTTCAGTTTTACTTATCATATATTAACTTGATACGCTTATTAAGAATTCAAAAATAGAATGAAAAGTTTATCATAATACCCCTAATTATTGCAATTATCTAATGATTGAAATCGATTAAAACTTACCAAAAAAAATGTACGATCAATTAATTTAATAATGAGTTTCAATAATTTACATATTTCCAATGAAAAAAGACTAAAGAAAGGACTAAAGAGTGAAGCATCGGAAAAAGGAATTGGGAAATTTGACTTATTAATACTAAGAGTAAAATAGAAAAAAATGATAAATTATCTCTTGATTTTTTAAAGTGGACAAGTAAATTGGACAACTATTTTTAGTACAGTGGACAAGTAAAACTAGGGAGTATTTTAGAAAATTAATTAATTAATTATTAGTAGTAATTTTTTCCTACCTCCCAAGATTGAGGTAAGATTAGTGTACACTCTACCCTTTCCAAACCTCACTTTGTGGGATTTTACTGAATATGTTGTTGTAATTATTTGTAGTAATTTTTACTTTTACTCAATAAGTATGGAGAGAAATTATATGAAGAAAAAAGAGTAGTACTCTGTCTGTTTCAATATATTTATTGTATTTTTCAATTACACACGCCTTAATATGAATTAGTTAATGTATTTGACTATTTTATCCTTATTTATATCTTAGGATATAATCTCTCTTTACTGAATCTACTCTATTAAATTAGTCAAACAATTAAAAAAATTATCTTAAACTTAATGACAAGTATTTGAAATAAATATTTTTAATAAAAATGACAAGTATGTTGAGATAAAGAAATATTAAATTAGTTAAAGAATAAACAACCTCTCTACCCCATACCCTAGACTTGTTGTTGTTGTTTTGTTAGTCTGAGTTATGTTTAATGTGTGTTTAGCAGAAGACAAAACGATTCTAACTTTCATCTGAATTCTTAAAAAAAAAAACATTTTTTGAGTAATCTTTTGAATTATTTCTATGATATTCATGTTACCCTTTTCTGATTTTTTGTGGTTCATAGCGAACTTAGTGCATCATCTTTTTGTTTATTAGTTATTATTATATATCTGGTTTTGCCTCTCTACCTCCCAAGGCAGAGGTAAAATCGCCGTACACTCTCCGGACACAACTGTGTGGGATTGTTATGGGTATGTTGTTGTTATTATATAGTATCTGGTTTTCTTGGAAAATTAGTCCTACTGGGAAGTGTTTGATTTTCTAGGGACCTTTGGTTTGTTTAATGTATGGTTAGTTTTTGGTGGTTTATATCAAGTTATTGTCTTTTGATATGGAGTCTATATTTCTGTTTTCTTCTTTGGAGTTCAGTTGATTCTTGGTATCAGGAAAGAATTAAAGTAGTCTCTTTTAGGTCTTGGCAATTTTTTTTTTTGGTCAAATAAAAGTGAAGCTTTGTTCATTTGTACTGGGGTCTTATTTGTTTTTAATGTATGTTTATCTCTCTTTCATTTCTATGGTAAAAAAGGTTGTACCTTTTTTTTTCCTGCCATTTGCTAACTTAGGTTCAATGAAGTAATCAGTAGGATGAGTTTTTTTGGTTTCCACCTGATTTTCGGTACCTGCATTAGGGTCCCAACTAATTCGGATTTTACGTAAGCCCATCAAAAAGGGAATCACCCTTAAGGAGATTTTTTCAAGATTCGACCCGAGATCACTGGGTAAGGGTGGTGGTTAAGGGTGGAGAGATTTTATCAATCCCACCACAACCCTTGGTGGTAATCAGTAAACGAGTCAATTCTTTATGAGTTAATGATCTGAGTTATCTTTGTAGATAAATTGGTTTGTTTTAGTTGTCCCTTGCTCTTTTTCATTTTTTTTTTGAGGTGCTGGTTGGGGTTAGAAACTGTAACATCTTATAATAAAGAAAGGGAAATCAACCTAGACTTTGTTAGTAGTGGCAAGGGAGAGGCAGTTTGGATTTTTTGAAGATAAACAAAGACGAAAATTCATTCTTATGCAAACTGTTGACTTCTTTTTTGTCGCGTTTCATTTAATTTGTTAAGAGGCTTAGTTATGGAGACGGAGCTTGAAGAGCGTAGCAAGCCGTACTAGCCTAGGTTGGGATTTCTTAATTTATCAATTGGTCTTGCTAGCTCTTCACGATTGCGCTTGAATTTGAAGATTTATCTCTTTGTTTAAGATTATCCAATGTTTCTAGTCTATAGAAAGATAGTATTTGATGTTAGGCGTATCATTTGTAAAGAGAATCAACAATGGGGCTTTCCTTTTAGTACTTTTTGTATTAATAGACTTATGATGGGATGATTATGAGTTGATCTTAATTTGGTAGTACTACTGCCTTTGTGTTTTTATGACGTCATTTTGGGAGTTATAGACCGAAGACAAAATCTGGTAAACTAAATGCAGGTAGTTACGTTTAATCTTCTGCTAATCCGTCTTTCCTCATTAGGAGCTGCAACACCATCTTCATTAGTTAGTGTCCTGTAATGTTTCCCTATTTCTTTCTTAGATATGTCAAGATCTCAATATGACAGTAATTGCTACATCTGTATTCGCTTGCATAGTTTAACACGAGACGAGCCTAACTTGCTTCTTTTTCTTTTTCCCTTTACCTTTTTATGTAATGTTCCTATTGAACTCCCCTCATGGCTATGCAAGACACCTTGTCTTGGTCAAGGTGAACAACCTTTTCATGAGGGTGACATGTTTGAGGATTGTTGAAGATTTTAAAACTATTGGATCTTCTGATCTGATATGCATTTTCCATTTTCCGAATGATTCAGGCTTTGATGAATGATTATATTTCAGGCTTTGATGAATGATTATACTTTGTATATTACCTCTTTTTTGGTATATTCTTCTTTTGATTCTACTTGTTTGTACTGTGCCAGCGAAAAAATGTGGAATCTTGTCATAACATTTCCCAATTCTGTGATGTTTTGTTTATGGTCATGAACATTATCCATAACTTCTTTGACACTGAGCAAATTTGCATTTTGTCTCTAAAATGAAGGCTTCTTTGTTCTATTGTGACAAATCTGTTGTGTATCTTTAGTATTCGTCTTAAAAGTTCGAACTCACCAAGCATACTGATTATGTTTTACTTCTTGGCAGATTTTTTTATTTGTTCTGACAATTTAATCGGCAGTGCACTCGAGTTATCCAGTTTAGTGAAACTCATTTGCTGATCACTGCATTCATCCTTCACCAAGTGTGGTTTAGCTCATCTAAGATAGTTTTCCTTTGAAACGGTTCCTTGAATTAGCCTATTCGAAGTGAGTAACTTATTGTTAGATGCAAGCATCTCAGGGACCACGAAGGTCGGGTAGTATACATAGATTGTACCATAAGCCAATGCAGCAAGTTCAGCAATACTACACCCCTTACCATTCTTTTGACAACAAAATTTATAACGATAGTAGCTGCTCCAGGACACATATTTCTTTTCAGACACAGAATGAACAGTTCTTCACTATGGACTCATTTCCGGCTACTGACTATGCAGCTCCTTCCGTAAGCGTCTCTTCCAACAGGAGTCCTTTCTCTCCTCAATGTTCTCAATCATACATGTCCAATCCACATCGTTCCTCCGACAACACTTGTGGTTCACCGGTAAGTGGTTGTTCAGGAGTTGATGATGGCAACGGAAAGAAGCACGTGCTGAGGGAACTTAAGAATAAGTTGCTACAGCCTGAATCCGATATTGATGACAGCGGAAGTTGCTCCTTCAATGGTGTGGTCTCAAAACTTTCAAGGTGGAATCAAGTATCAGACATAGCCTCAAGATTGGACTTGAAAGAGCTGCTCGTTGCCTGTGCCGAAGCAGTAGAAGAAGCCGACATCTCGACTGCAGAAGTTCTGATGAATGTTTTGGAGCAAAGGGTATCGGTTTCTGGTGAACCTATGCAACGACTGAGTGCATATATGCTGGAAGGGCTAAGAGCACGGTTATTGTCCTCGGGGAGTATCATCTACAAAAAACTGAAATGCAACGAACCAACAAGCTCGGAATTGTTATCTAACATGCAAGTCCTCTATCACATCTGCCCTTACTACAAGTTTGCTTATATGTCCGCCAATGTTGTCATCCTCGAAGCCATGAAGAACGAGAACAGAATCCATATCATTGATTTTCAAATTGCACAAGGAAGTCAATGGATGTTCCTCTTCCACGATCTTGCTCGTCAGCACGGTGGACCGCCATTTGTCCGCATAACAGGCATCGATGATTCCCAATCAGCTCATGCACGGGGCGGAGGGCTTCAGCTAGTTGGCGAAAAATTATCAAGCATTGCCGAGTCATATGGAGTGCCTTTCGAATTCCATGGTGCTGCATTGTCGGGCTGTAAGGTCAAACTAGAGCACCTACGAGTTAGACACGGAGAAGCCGTGGCAGTTAACTTCCCTTACATGTTGCACCACATGCCAGACGAGAGTGTAAGCACTATGAACCATCGAGACTGCCTATTAAGACTAGTTAAGAGCTTGTCTCCCAAAATCGTCACCCTAGTTGAACAAGAATCGAACACCAACACCGCCCCTTTCCTTCCTAGGTTCCGCGAAACTTTAGATTACTACAAAGCAATGTTCGAGTCAATCGATGCAGCTTGTCCGAGGGACGACATGCAGCGGATCAGTGCGGAGGAGCATTGTATTGCACGCGACGTTGTCAATATAATAGCGTGTGAAGGGGGTGACAGAGTAGAAAGGCATGAACTTTTTGGCAAATGGAGGTCGAGACTTTTGATGGCTGGATTTACACCATGCCCGCTGAGTCCATTGGTTGGTGAGACCATCAAGAACATGTTGAAGGAGTATAGCCCGAATTATAGGTTTGCCGAAAGCCAAGGGGAGCTTTATCTCGGATGGAAGAACAGAGCTTTAGCAACTTCTTCTGCTTGGCAATGACCTTGTTGCCTTCGCGAGTCTTGATATTAGCTTTCGGAAGAATAGAAGAGTGTTTCTTTGAAACTTTTTTCTTTTTACACAGAGATAAGTCTCTGAAATCTTGAACTTGTTTATCCCCGTGTAGGAACTAGCAGAGCAAATAGTTAAGCTCCATAGTAGACAACATCAACTCAACTGGAAGCTGTTAATCAAACATGAAATTAGCAGAGAAAATCTTGTAGCAATTGTCAAATTTTACCAAACTTCTTACTTAACCGAAATTTGAACCTTTAGCTGAGCTTGTATTATGCTGTGCCAACTTGTAATGATAAATCTGTTTTTGGCCTCCTCTCAGTGAAGCATAAGGTTTCTGTCTTATTCTTTTTAGTTTACATGTTTTCTTTGTTTGTCAACTGCTCTGAGCATAGTTGAAGGCCATATTCCTCGGGCCTCCAAAAATGTTACCGCACTTGTGTTGGACTTCCAAGAATGTACTACTTTTGTAGGATCCAACATGCACCTATCAACGTTTTTGAAGAGCCCTAGCAAAATAGGTTGAAGGTATGCACATTACTGGTATCTGCCCGACTTAAACTGCAAGATTCAGGTTATTTATCAGAACGTGCTACGTCTAAATATTTGACTAGTTTGAGTTTGGAGTCAAATTTGGAAAAGGATCACCTGAAATAAATAGTAGTTGTTGTAGAATGTATCTATTTTAGTTCTTTTAAGATCTCATATAGTACTAGAAAACAAAGGGATATATAGCTCACTAAGGAACTCATTTCATAGCAACAATATCTACTTGCTGTCAAGGAGAAACTAAGTTTGAGGCACTCTTTCAAGTATATGATGATGCCAAATGCCAATTTAAGATATTCTGCTATTACCATGACTATATTTCTTTTGAGCCGAGGATCTATCGGAAACAATTTCTTTATCCCACAAAAATAAAGGTAAGGTCTGCTTACATTCTACCTTCCCCAGACCTCAATTATAGGATTACACTGGATATGTTGTTGTTGTTTTGCTATTACCATCTGATTAACACAACCAACAAGCAATCACCTAAAATAATTGTTGACTGGTGATGTTGCAAAAGTAATACACAATACTCATTTTTTAGTCTTGGGACGGTTCGAAAGTGACTGTTAATTAGTTGTCATTTTGAATTTATTAAAGAATATATTAAATATTTTGCAAATAGCTGAGGCTGAGGCAAGATTTAAAAGTATGCTTGTTTCTGAACCTGCGACCGAATTCATATACTGCTTTTAAGTTATTGGATTCACAATTAAATATTTATATATATTTAACAGATATCCTATCACAAATACAAAATATAAGCATAAACTATTAGATTTGTGTAATAATGAATTTTGGGTCTAACTTAATCCCAAAAGCTAGCTTGTAGGGTGAAGATTGTCCAAGTCCATATAAGGAGTCCATGTTCCCATTACATTACCGATGTGGGACTCTTAACAATTTGTCTTATAGGTTCACCCCGAAAAATAACTTTCTTCACATTACTTATTAATTTCATCTGATTAGTTTTATGTTGGTTACTTGCCTACCGCAACGTCCCTCTTATATTTGGGTTTGGAGCCGACAATATGAGCGAGTTCGCTTTGACAAAGTGTTGAAGTCCTGATTACATCGTGATGAAGAAGGAAGAAGAAGAAGATAAGAAGGAGAAGAAGAAGAATCGATCAGTTGAGAGAGAGATGATCGAGAGAGAGATGGTGATCGAGAGAAGACATAAGTGAGAGGAAGAAAAAATATGTTGAATTAATGAGAATACACTTTTACATTGTATTTATATACAAGGCCCAAATATCATCCCATTATGCTAATCTACCATTATTAACTAGTAACCACCTTAACTACACTTATAACAAAATAGCCGACCTCCTCTAACTATGGTTAGTTACAACACCAAGTTCTAACCATAATTAACTTCAATGTTTATACTTTTACACCCCCTCAAGCTAGGATGTATGAAGATGTTCTTCAAGCCTAGCTTGGACAGTAAAGAAGTATGTTGCTGTCTACTCAATGCTTTTGTTAGTATGTCAGTTGGCTGCTCCTTCGTGGATATGAACTGAGCATTGATCAATCCACCTTGTATTTTCTCTCTAATAAAATGACAATCGATTTCTATATGCTTTGTTCTTTCGTGGAAGACTGGATTGTCAGCGATCTGGATGACAGATTTAATATCTGTGAACACTGCCACTGGTTTGGATATATCAAGTCCCAATTCTTGAAATAGTCTTGTCAACCAAACGACTTCAGCAGCAACAGAAGCCATAGCCCTGTATTCTGCTTCTGTTGAACTCCGGGATATTCTATCTTGTTTCTTCGATTTCCAGGAAATTGGTGATGATCCATACATTGCCAAATAACCAGTGACTGGTCTTCTAGTGTTGACACAGCCTCCCCAGTCTGCATCACAATACATCTTGAGCTGAGGGATACAATTAATGGAACTAGACATAAGTATGCTCATTCCTGGTGTTTGTTTAATGTATTTAACCAGTCTAAGACCAACCTCCATGTGGGAAGTCTTTGGTGTCTGCATGAACTGGCTGAGTGAGTTTACTGCAAAGGTAATATCTGGTCTCGTAGTGGTTAAGTACAGCAATCTGCCAATTAGTCTTCTATATACACCAGGGTCACTCAACAAATCATCAGCTCTCTGTGATGATCCAGAACTGATATCAATGAGCTTGTCCAGTTTCAGGTGCGACTAATCACATGATAAGTGACTCTAAACACCTACATAATAACTTGTTGACAGAAGGAATTGGGAAGGTACAGTTGCCAACAGGGGATTCAGCTAGAATCTCACATGTTGGTGATTATCAACTTGGAAAAGGTGATGTTCTCAGAAATGTTCTGTGTGTGCCAGCATTCAAGTTTAACTTAATGTCAGTGTCGAAAGTGACTAAGGAGTTTAATTGTAGCGTCTCTTTCTTTCCCTCATGTTGTGTGTTTCAGGATCTAGCATCTGGGAAGGTGAGGGGGATTGGTAGTGAGAAAGATGGGCTCTACATCTTGTGTTTGGATGCTAAGAATCAGGAGAAGGAACTGAGAAAGTGTATGGCTGCTACTCAACACATAGATACAATGACATGGCACCAGCGACTGTGTCATGTACCTATGATAGTGCTGAGAAATATTTTTTTGTTCAAAGACAATGATAATTTCATTTTAAATAAGTGTGAGATTTGCCCATTGGCTAGACAAATCAGATCTCCATTTTCTACTAGTGTTAGTAGATCAACAAAGTCTTTTCAATTGTTACACTTAGATGTTTGGGGACCATATAGAACTGAAACATACAATGGAATGAGGTACTTCTTAACCATTGTAGATGATTTTTCTAGATGGACATGGGTGTTTCTAATTAGATTGAAATCTGATGTGTCTACTATTCTGATTTTTTTTTTGCTGAAGTTACTACACAGTTTGAATCTAAAATTCAGAGAATTAGATCAGACAATGACACTGAATTTTTTAATCAGAATTGTAGGGAACTCTTTCAAACACTTGGGATTGTACATGAGAGTTATTGCCCATACACACCACAACAAAATGAGGTAGTTGAAAGGAAACACAGACACCTACTTGAGACAGCAAGAGCCATAAAAATTCAGGGTTGTTTGCCAGACAGATTCTGGGGGATGTGTATAGAAGCTGCAGCATATATCATCAATAGAATACCATCAACAGTCCTAAATAACGAGTATTCTTTTCACAAACTATACAACAAAACACCACAACTTAACCACTTGAGAGTTATATGTTGTTTATGTTTTGCCACTATACTTCATACACATGATAAGTTTAGTCCAAGAACAGTTAGATGTGTCCTACTTGGCTATGCACCTACACAAAAGGGATACAAACTCAATGATTTGGAGAATATAGTTATTTTTCTTAGTAGGGATGTGTTGTTCAGGGAAGACACTTTTCCTTTTAAAAATGGACAAAATGAGGAGTCATTGAATATAAAGGCTCAAGAGCAGTTCTGTTATGAAGAACTGATGAATATTCCTGTCACTAATGGTAATCCTGTCAGTGAAGCAGTTTTTGTAGGAGATGAATCAGCTTGTACATGTATTACTGATGATCATGCAGACCAGAACACCAGTAGTTGTGCAGATGAAGCTGAACAACATGAGAACAATCAGATGGATTTGATTAATGCACATGCAGCAAAGAAATCAGGAAGGAGTAGCAGACCTCCTATTTGGCACAAGAACTACATCACTACAAAAGGATCTCACAGATGTCTGTATTCAATCTCTGACAGCATTACATAAATAGGTTTATCTGCTGTCTACCAACATTTTGTTGCAAAGGTGTCTATAGATACTGAACCATTAGGATACTCAGCTGCTGTCAAGGATCCCATATGGGTTGCAGCTATGGAATCTGAAATCCAAGAATTGGAGGATAATGGAACATGAGAACTAGTCAAGCTACCTGAAGGAAAGAAGGTAATTGATTGTAGGTGGGTCTACAAGATTAAATATAAAGCATCAGGGGAGGTAGAGAGGTTCAAGACCAGACTTGTAGCCAAGGGATACAACCAAAATGAGGGGATCGATTATCAGGAGACATTCTCACCTGTGGTTAAGATGGCCATAGTCAGAACAGTGGTGTCTGTTGCAGCAGTGCAGCATTGGAAGATACATCAAACGGATGTTTACAATGCATTCCTTCAAGGGGATCTATCTGAAGAAGTGTTCATGACTGTCCCAGAGGGATTCAATGCTACACACAGGAGTACACATGTCTGCAGGTTAAAGAAGTCTTTATATGGCTTGAAACAAGCATCTAGACAGTGGAACATAAAGTTGACTACAGCTCTATTGTCATCAGGTTTTACACAGCCATAGGGATTACTCTTTTTTTACAATGAGGGAAAAGGAGAAGATTGTGGTGGTGTTGGTGTATGTGGATGATCTCTTACTAACTGAAAATGATGCAACTCTTATACAGTCCACAAATGAAGCACTTCAATCAGCCTTCAAGATCAAAGACTTGGGAGAGTTGAAGTACTTTCTTGGAATTGAATTTGCAAGGAACTCACAAAGTATTCTAATACATCAAAGGAAGTATGCACTTGAACTTATTTCTGACATGGGATTGGCAGGAGCCAAACCTGTTGTTCCTATGGAACCAAATCAGAAGCTCACTACTGTTGAACTGGACAAGCTCATTGATACAAGTTCTGGATCATCACATGGAGCTGATGATTTGTTGAGTGACCCTAGTGTATATAGAAGACTAATTGGCAGATTGTTGTACTTAACCACTACGAGACCAGATATTACCTTTGCAGTAAACTTACTCAGCCAGTTCATGCAGAAACCAAAGACTTCCCACATGGAGGCTGGTCTTAGACTGGTTAAATACATTAAACAAACACCAGGAATGGGCATACTTATGTCTAGTTCCATTAATTATATCCCTCAGAAACTCTTCAGAATCAGTAATATGTATACCTGCCATATTTACAATGTGAGTTCTACTCCTGTCCTTTTCTTCCAGCATGTGAAAGATCTGTTGTCTTTGGCTGGGGGTGAATTGATCATACATCATTGTCTCATTTGTGAAGTGATCCTGCTGCTGTGTCTGTACTCCAGATTGTTGTGCACCAAGACCTTGTCCTGTGTCTTCAAATTGACCTGTTACTGCATAAGCCTTCTTGGCCTTGGACTCAAAGTCATCCGGATATGGGTGTTCTCAGTCCGGTCCGGGTATCTGGATATCCGGACCAATAAGCTTATCGGTCCAAACCGAGAACCGGACAGATAAGCTTTCGATCCAGAGTCCAGATCCGGGATCGGACCGAAACCGTATCGGTCTGGTTCTCGGTCCGGGGCCTAATTTTATTTTATTTAAAAAAATGAATTTTCAATACTGAAATTGACATTCTCAGACATATTACCACGAAATTTGTACGTTAAAATCTATTGTATATCGCGAAATATTTAGATTTAAAAAGGGAAAAAACGTAACGATTTGGGGAAAAGGTGAAATTGATTGGCAAGATGGACGTTTTTGGATAAATCGGCTGAATCAAACTGCTTTATCAGTTTGTCCGACCCTGTCTCGAAAAAATACGCGAAATCAAAAACAAATTAGGTGAACGGACATCCGAGCGCAAAGTTATAACCATTTAAAGTTTTACTAATTTACAACTAATTTATATGTCAATGCTTCAAATTAAAACATAAAGTCTACCTCACATATATTTAAAACATGTAAAATAGTCGAACATTAAGGAATATTGTAAATAAATATAATTAGGGCCTTACGGGGAGTGGGTCCGTGCAGGGAGTGGTCTGGGGTGGGGTGTTACCGGGTATTTTATCGGGTTACCGATCCGGCTTCTTATCGGTCCGGATAATTTTTTGATACTCGTATCCGGACCGTTAAGGTTTCGGTCCGAATATCGGTCTGGGTTTACCGATCCGCTTACTATCCTTACCAACAATGGGTTGTGTTGTCCTTTAAAGAATAGGTTCTCGGGTAATTACCGGGAGTATCCTGACCGCTAACAGCCCTACATCCGGATAGCCAATTAGCTGATAGCAGCCCTCCTCTAAGTGACATGTCTTATGGCAGTGACTACATTTCATCAATTTGAAGCAATCCAGTTGAAAGTGCCTTTTCATTTTACAGTAATCACACTTAGCATTAGGATTGTATGACTTTTTTCGTGTATGACCTCCTCCATCCCTATTACTTCCATTCTTGGATGTAAAGAGTGTTGATGGCTCAATATGATCAGATACTGACCTGCTAGTACCAGCCAAAACTCTTTGTCTCTCCTCTTGATTAACTAGAGCATATGTTTGATTCAGACTTGGGACTTGTGGCATCATAAGAACTTGACTTCTTGCATGATGATAACTTTCTTTAAGTCACATTAGAAACTGCAACAACCTTTGATACTGCAGGTGATTGATAAAATCCTTAGCTTTGGTACAGCATGATGGTGTAGGTATGATTGAATCGTACTCATCCCAAATATCTTTCAGCCTTGAATAATATCCTGAGACTCACATTGTTCCTTGTCACAAAGTGAATATCTCTTTGTGAAGCTGGAAAGCTCTAGAACTATTCACCTTGTCGAATCTCTCCTTCAACTCCTCCCAGATGATGTGAGAATCAGCATTGAATAACATCCCTGTCAATAGACTCTTGCTGACATTTTTCATCAACCAAGATACCACAATAGCATTGCATCTGTCCCACACCTTTGCTAACTCATCACTGTAATGTTCTCTCTTAATTGTCCCATCAATGAAACCTATATTGTTCTTCCCCAACAGAGCCAACTTCATGGCTCTACTCTATAGTGTATAATTGTCCATTCCATTCAAGACAATTCCAACAGATAGGGAACCAAGTGCATCCGATGGAAACAAGTATAAGGGATGATTGTGATCTACAATATTCCTTGAACTTGTTGTATCTCCAACTTCATTCACTCCACCATCTCCAATAGTTTCTTATGTTGTCATTCCTTATACTTTTCTTATAGATCTCAATTTCACCAACAAAGACTAATCTCCTCAATTAACACCAAAAAAAAATTCTGAAATCAATTACGACTTCAAATCAACTACAACAGAAATGTAATTCCACCTTTTCCAGATTCATCTAGTGGAACAATTAGTTGTTCATTCTCGAATTCAATTTGCGTGTAACTCGATTACCTTCTATATGACAAAATCTTTCAGATTTTCCCAATTATGTCATTTATAATCGAAATTACCTTTATTCTTCAATTATCAAATCTACTTGTAGTCTCCGATCTACTTTCTGTCTCCATTTCTTTGATAATCCTCTTGCATGCACTTCGATATATTTGTATCTACAGATTTTCTGTCTCGATTATTCATTCGATTCTAATTTCTTTGATTCTGATGTGTTTAATGACGTTGGATCATCTACATAGCTCTGATACCATGTTGAAGTCCTGATTACATCGTGATGAAGAAGGAAGAAGAAGAAGAAGAAGATAATAAGGAGAAGAAAAAGAAAAAGCGATCAGTTGAGAGAGATGATCGAGAGAGAGATGGTGATCGAGAGAGAAGACAAAAGTGAGAGGAAGAAAAAATATGTTAAATTAATAAGAATACACTTTTACATTGTATTTATATACAAGGCCCAAATATCAGCCCATTATGCTAATCTACCATTATTAACTAGTAATCATATTAACTACACTTATAACAAACTAGTCAACCTCCTCTAACTATGGTTAGTTACAACACCAAGTTCTAATCATAATTAGCTTCAATGTTTATACTTTTACACAAAGTTAAATAAGAAACATGATCAATAAGAATTTATATAATCGAATTTTAATTTGTTTGAGAGAGACATAATTATTGTACTAACTTTCTTCATTAAGCCCTTTCTTCTTGTTTGCGTCATCCATGTGTATGCATTTATATATCCTTTTGGTATTTCTATTACTGTTTTATTCTTTCTGTGGGCCAAAAAGCAATGTTCCTTAATTATATTATTAAAGGATATTTGTAAGCATGTGATAGGGTGCCACCGTCCAGTGTTTGAGTTGGGGTTCATCCCTTTTCCTCCCACATGAAGGAAAACTAAGCCACAAATACTTTTGAATGATTAATGTTTATTCTCATTTTAATTTTTGCAATTACCTTAATTTCTCTTTAGATTTTTTTTTTGTACAACCAATAAATACTTCTCAGATAAATGTGAGATTATAGTAGGGTTGGAAAAGGAGGAGGGAATTGGTTGGGGTTTCGGCGGCGGAGCCACCTTGTAATTAGGGTGGGTCCGAGCTCCCCTCAAGTTTAAGTTTTTCCTAGTATACTACTAGTAATATTCATGATACTAGCACTGAGTTACTTTATTTCATGACATGTTTACATCCAAGTGACTCATTTTCAGCGTTTGACAAGAACATGCTTATTCACTTAGTTATTTTTTATCCAAATAATTTTTCTGAGATGGACTTGGTGATACTTGATGATCAACTTGAGACTTATATTGTCGATATGCGTACTACAACAGAATTTTCTAATTTAAAAGGGATTAGTCAGCTTGCAGAAAAAATGATTGAAACAAGAAGAGATAAAGTGTTCTCTCTAGTTTATTTGTTTTTGAAATTAGCATTGACACTACTTGTTGCTACTGCGACGGTAGAGAAGGTTTTTTCTGCAATGAAGATTGTGAAGAATAAATTACGAAACATAATGGAAGATCAATGGTTGAATGACATCATTGTTACTTATATTGAGAAAGATGTATTTGTTGAAATTGATAATGAAGATATCATAGATACGTTTCAGAAAATGAAAACTCGCAGAGGTCATTGTTGAATCTGTGATTGTCATGATTTTTAATACATATTAATTTCTTTAATAATATATTTTAATTATGTTTAAATATAAATAGGCTCCCCCTAGACTAAAATTTTGGCTTCACCCCTGGTTTCGGAGGTTTGTGGGAGGAATTGGTTGACGACCTTTTAGGTGTAGGTTGGGGGTGTTGTGGTGTATTGAGGTGCATAGGAATGATTGATTGTCTTTTTTCAACTAGTTTCTTTCCTTACATCAGCGAACAATTATTTTTTAGAAAACCTACACCCCAATAGATAATATAACAAGAATTAGAATAGCAACATTGGAAAGCCTATTGCACCAAGCTCCCGTTATGTGCGAAGTCCGGAGAAGGATTGGATCACAACGATCTGTTGTATGCAGTTTTACCTTGCATTTCTGCCAGAGGTTGTTTCCACGACTTGAACTCATAACCTCTTGGTCACATGACATCAACTTTACCAATAATTAAAATAGCAACATTAGTTTTTATAAGTGCGTTACCTAAAGCTCACCCAAAGCTACATGAGATTTGGTTTTTGTAATCCATTATAATGTTATTTTAACTATATACATAATTATTGTTCACATGAAATTACTAAAAAATAAATAAGAAATCTGTATCTAAAAATAAAATATAGAAATCTTTGTAGAGTTATTTCGAGGAAATAATCTTCTATGTTCATTTCATTTGAATTAAAAAAAATGACCTTAGGGAAGATCTCCTATATTTTACTCAAACCTGTCAACCGGTCCGGGTTGACCCGGAACCGGACCGGTTGACCCGGTAGTTTAACCGGCCGGACCGGAGGAGGCATCTGGGTTGGGGTTGGGTTGGCCTCAACCCCAACCCGCACGTTATTTAAAAACCCGTAAGGCGGACTTAGGCCGAGAACGGAAACCTTCCTGCTACGGTTAATCGGACCGACGACCAGAACAAAAAAAAAAAATTGCCCAACGGTCATTTTCACCGTTGGGCTTGGAAATTTGGGCGGGGCGTGGGCAATGCCAGTCGTCTCGGCCGTTAGTCGCTTTTGTTATTTTTTTGTTTTTTATTTTGTTTAATTATTTATTTTAATTCCATTTTACCCTTTAAAAATCTATAAATTCTCTACATTTTCTTCATTTTTATCACACAACATTTCTCTCAATTCTCTTATTCTCATACTCTTAATCATCTTTATTATCAATTTTCAAGTTATTAATATTATTAGTTTTCAAATTCAAAGTAGCAAGACGCAAGACTTGAGCTTGAGTTTCTATTGAATTCAATCCGAAGTTTGGTACACTCGTTTCAATCTCTAATTATTTTATTAAATTGTCATATTTATTTGTTGATTATTTAAATATTTTATAATGTCTTTACTAAGGGAATCGCGCTGTAGTAAATCTAGTTCAAGGGTAAAAATCAGAGGTTCTTCATCATCTAATCAAAATATAGATTATGATCAAATGCAAGAAAATTTTGGAATAGAAGATAATGAATGTGATAACGTTCAATTAGATAATATTGTTGAACTTGAAGAAACGAAAGAACCTCCTACACCTACTAGTGTTCCTTACATCAATGTTGGTGCTGCTAGTGGTAGTCGTAATCGTGAACCTCCTTTACCGAACCCGAGCAAGAAAAAAAGGAGTAAAGTGTGGCTCTTTTATGATAAAGTTGTAGATGCGATAGAGTTAAATTTAATTTTTGTGGTATAACTTATAAACATAAGACAGGGGGTGGGGACGGGGGGACGGGCACTATAGCTAGACATATAAAATTCGATCATACGACACAATGGAATCTTTGTCGATTTAGAACGATCAACAACAACTTAATCCATTAAGCGGGGTTGGCTAAGTACGATCCAAAAAGAACGCATTGAATTAGCAAAAATGATTGTCGGAGGTTGTTTGCCTTTTCTTTTTGCTTCTTCATATTTAATTACATATATTCAAAGAGTATATAATCCTTTTTTAAAGGTGTTCCTCGTAGTACTACTAGAGCGATATTTTTAGACTTCATAATGATTATGTTATTTTCTTGCAATATTTGTTTGCTAACCTTCCATGCCGTTAGTTTTACTTGGACATTGGACATCGTTGAGCAGTTATGATTATTTAACAATTACTTGTCATTTGATTGCTTAAAATTTTAAAATGTAAAAACGTATTATTGATTTTGCGTATGACGAGGATCAAAGTAATACTGGAAAATATATAATCGAAACTATTTGTTTTTATGACTAAAAATATAATCTTTATAATAAAATACTTTGTGTATCATTTGATAATGCATCTAATATCATTCTTGTAGATCTTTTAAAAGCGGAAGTACAACCACCACTTCGATATATTTCATGTTCGTTGTGTTTGTCATATTTATAATTTAATTGTTAAAAGTGGTCTTGATTTATTTTCACCAAATAAAACTTGTCAAAAGAAATTTGGAGTTATTCAGGTAATAATAGGAAAAATAGAATTATAGAATTTAAAGAAAAATGTAAACAATTTAATTTGAGACCTAAATTCATGCGGAAGAGATTATTACACGGTGGAATTATACTTATTTATTTTTAAAAGAATGTTATAAGTATAAAGACCCATAACACATGTTGCAAATGCGCATTGTAAGAACGTAATGTATATGTTAGCAAGCGAACATTGAAATCAATTGGTGAACTTTTAAAAATTTTACGTAAATTTTACATCGCAATCGTTGAATTTTCAGATCTTATTACCCAACATTTGTAATGCTTTAGCTCATATAAATAAATTTCCTATTTACTTTATGGTTTAAAATCAAATGTGAAATATACAGATGCGATTCTGATTATGTTTGAAAAGTTTAAAAATATTTTTTCCTATTCACGATGTTTATTGTATTGAGTGCGATCTTAAATCCTTCTATTAAAAGGTAGATTGTCATAATCTAATATTTAGTTTATATACTTATATGGAAATAGGTGGAGCAAACTCCATCTTCATTTGATTGCATAAATAAACTTGATACTAATTTAACAACATTATATGAATATTATGCTACATTACATGATAACACCAACTCGCTACTAATATTCCTTCTAGTTACGGTTACGTGTCTACACTGCAGGATTGATGATGATGGCGATGAAGAAGAATCTTTAGACATATGGAGCACTTTTACAACACAACCAACCACAAGCCGATCTTGCGATGAGATGCAATTTTATTTGCAAAAGCGAGTAGAAGAAAAATTTTGACCCTTTACAATGGTGGCAAGATAACAAAGGCAATTCCGGTACTTGCGGCGATGGCGGGATGTTCTTAATGTGTCGATCTCAACGGTGGCTTCGAAAGTGCATTTAGCCAAGCGAGATCAAATAGGAACACACGTCACTCGTTGGGTGGAAGCACATTAGAAGTGTTAGTGCTTGAGGATTGGATCGATCGCAGAGAAGAAATCAAGGATGTGGAGACGTTAATTCTCCGTAAGATGAAGAAATAGGTAATATTTTGGAAGGCGGGAGGCGAAGGCGGGATCGAATTAATACTCATTTAGAGGCTATGAAGCATAACCAATTCAATCAACCTATAGATTACGAAGAACTTGCAAAAAGGATGCATAATATGTAAATAAAATTATTATTACTTCATTATGTACTCTTATTAACGTTATGAAAGTTCAAAAGTTTACATCTTAGCATTAATTTTAATTTTACTATCTATTTAGTTGTTAATATGTTATTACTTATAAGTTATATGACTTATATCTACTAATCTAATAAATTAATAAAATTATAATTACAAATTTACAATATAAAGTTATAAACTATAAAGTATAAAGTTATAATCTATAATAAAGTATAAAGTTATAAACTATAAAATAAAAAGTTAACTTTAAAGTTTCAATTTTAATATATACAACTAAATTATATATTATATTATTATATTACATATTTAAATTGAATTTAGTTTATATTATAGAAAATAAATACTAGAATTTAAAAAAATTAAAAAAAAGAAAAGCAGGACCGGTTGGACTTGATTCGACCGAAACGCGGGCCAACACGGAATCCGTAACGAACGGACGGTTGGCGGTAGTCGATGAACCGGACGAGAACGTCCGGCAAGTTAAACGATGAGGACTACCGTCGGTCGGATCGACACCGTTAGCCGGGTATAATTTTACTTCATATCTCCTAAGTTACTTTTTACTAATCTCTCGTATATCAAAATCAATGTAATAGATTCTAAAATTAAATCTATTATTTTTTTATTCAAATAGCAAGTTATGTAGGAGATAATTCGCTCCGAAGCTATATTATTAATTTTTAAATTTATATTTCACGCAACGTTGAAATTTAACTAACGAATTTGCGCTGAGAAATTTTACTTTAGGATAAAGTGTGGTAAAAATTTACATGCACTAAATATTTATATCAAATTAATAAATATAATATATATATCTTGCATATATATTTATCATCACTAATTCATAATTAAGTAATATGCACTTTCACTTTAATTTGTTAAATTTGTAAGATTTATTATTTAGTTAGACATAAATATCAACGCAAATAAATAATAAGTATCATTTCCTATTATCCGCCCTGCAGGTTAGTGCTGCCGAGAAGGTATCATAGATGGGTGGTGTGGGAGAGCAAGTGCGAGTTGAAACGGTTAACCCCGTGTTAACGATCGACCGCTTCGCTGGGGAGTCTTACACACTGGCTTGACAAGTGGTTTAAGCTGGTTGGCGTTGCGCTTATCATGCGTCCACCACAAGACTGAAAGAAAGAATTACCGCGCCTTCACAACAAAAAAAAAAAAAAAAAAAAAAGTATCATTTCCTATTTATCTATCCAGAACGTGAGACATCGCTTATTTTATAAAAGTATTTGTTTGTTCAAATACTATAAAATAAAAATCAAAAGTCTCCATCTTCCACTCTCTTACCAGCTTCTACATTTCTCACACAAGAGGATAGACAAACCACCTCTGTCATTCACATTATAATACTATACAAATATGTTGTAGATCTTGAATTTCATCTTTTTTATCTGGGCCTTCATATTTTGGTAAATTTTACTTCTTAAGTTTTTACATATTGATATTTTTTTAATGTTTTATACTATCTCCGTTTCAAAATGATTTTCTGGTTTTGCTTTGTACGGAGTTTAAGTAAGTAAAGCTTTTTTTTTTTAATTATGTATATGTAGAATATATCAAAATGACCTTTAATGTGGAAAGTTAGAATAAAAAAGTTACCAAAAAAAGGGAAGAGACATTCATTTCGAAAGGAATAAATTTGAAAGTAAGAAACATTTTAAAACGGAGGGAGTATTAAAGTTTCAATCTTTATAGTTTTTTCATAATTTTGGTTTGTGGGTCTGTTTGTTTTTATATATGTGTATATTTTTTGGATGTTTTAAGTTAAAGTTTCAATCTTTATGATTTATTCAAGAATCTGATTTGTGGGTGTGTTGAATTTCTATCTGTTGAAGATTAAAGATCTCTAGTTGAATTGCAGATTATACATTCCTTGATAGAGTATTGTAATCTGTAAGTTCTTGGTAGTTTCTTCTGTTTGAGATGCAATACTATTTACTTAATCCACATTTTGATATTTAATATTGCTTGCGTCCCGATTTATGTGAAACTTTTTGTTTCTCAATTGACTAATCTTTGAATCTAAATTAGATTAGATCAACTTAATAGTTTAAAATAAAATTTGAATATTCAAAAACTATATGATAAGTACTACTATAAGTTTCTCATGTCAATTCAGAGTTCACATAGTTTGAATCTCGAGAAGCGAAAAAGGAGTATTGAATTGCTTGGTTGATGAAGTTATGAATTCTGGGTTGAGGAGTTCGTTAGAAAAGCTGAAGTTGAACTTTATGCAAATCGGTTAAAAAAAACAACTTCTGATTCTGTTTAGATCCTCTGATAAGGCTTTTTAGTTATGTCAAGCGGATGATTTGAATTATAGTTGGAAGATTGTCTTTTGCTAGCTTAATCAATTCACAATTATGTTTGGTTTCATTTTCGTATCGATGATTTCATAATGTTATCTGCAGAGAGGAAATGGAGAGTGGCAAAGTATTTGTTGGAGGGATTTCATGGGATACAAATGATGATAGGCTCAGAGAATATTTTCAAGCTTTTGGTGATGTAGTTGAAGCTGTGATCATGAAAGATCGAACCACTGGCCGTGCTCGTGGTTTTGGTTTTGTTGTCTTTGCAGACCCTTCCATTGCTGAAAAAGTTGTCAAAGAGAAACATGTGATTGATGGTAGAACTGTAAGTAACCTTGGTAATTTCTAGACTTAGTAATTCTTTGATACATCCTATATATTGTTCTTTTGGCATTTTTACTGAAATGTTATGTCAAATACTTAAGAAAATCCCCATGCTCCGATTATGAAGCATATCGAATTCTAATTTTTATTGAAAGTTTATGTCGAAATATCTAAGCAAATCCACATGCTCTAACTATGAAGGATATTGAATGCTAACCGTGTCGAGATTTCTCCTTATCCTCCCTATACTTATCACTGAAATGGTAATTTTTGTTTTTCCAGAAGAGCTGTAATTGCTTATGATCACCAAATTTACATTGGAAATGCACTTTCATGGACATATGTAAAACATTTGTATATTGCATCACTTCACCGACAAAATTGATTTTCGGTCTGATGAGTGTTAGTATTACATAAGTGAATCTGTTTGGGGCTTCAAATGATCTCTATAATAGATTGAATATTGGCGAGATAACATGTTGCATGAAATGGAAGGACGTAGTAATAAGTACTTGGAAATGTGGATCGAAAACCATGCGTCAATTAAGCAGCCTCAACTCTCGGATTTAGGATATTTATAGTAATATTATCTTTGAACGGCCAAGACTTTGCAACCCCTTAACGAGAAAACTGTATGTATGTAGAAATGTATGGAAAACCAAATAATTCAGTAATTGTATGCTCATGAAAACAATGTGTTTTCTTTCAAAAAAGTCAGATATTACGTGAAGTTTCTATTATCAGAAAGAGATGTATACTTTGTTGATTATTCCATTTTATAAACAGGTAGAGGCAAAAAAAGCTGTTCCGAGGGACGATCAACATGTTACTCGAACCAACGGAAGCATACAGGGTTCTCCCAGTCCTGCCCGCACCAAAAAGATTTTTGTCGGCGGTTTAGCATCCTCAGTCACCGAGAGTGACTTCAAGAATTATTTTGATCAATTCGGGACAATCACTGATGTTGTGGTGATGTATGACCACAACACACAAAGGCCTAGAGGTTTTGGATTCATCACCTATGACTCAGAGGAGGCAGTTGATAAAGTACTATACAAAACATTTCATGAACTTAACGGCAAAAGGGTCGAGGTCAAGCGTGCTGTTCCAAAAGAGTTATCGCCTGGGCCAACCCAAAGCCAATTAGGCAAATATAACTATGGTATGAACAGGGTAAACAATTTCCTTAATGCATATGCTCAAGGTAGATATAGTCCAATTCCCGTTGGTCAAAATGGATATTCTTTGTTTAGTCCAGCTGACTACAATATGGGAACAGAAGTAGACTCCAGATTGAGCTCAAGCTATGGGGGAAGTGAAAAATTCAGTTCCGTTATTGGTTATGGACGTAACTTAAACTCCTTTCAGAACGAGAATTCAAACGGATATAATGTTCCTGTTGGGTATCGCCCTGGAAGAGTTAGAAATGGTTCTATGTTGAATGCAACAGGTCAGAACATGTGGGAAAGTGAGAATCTTTATTACAGTACGGATTATGCAAACACTAGCGCCTTTGTTGGTTCTAGAAGTGGGAAAACAGGACTATCTGGTGCTTTTGGAGGTCTCGGGACAACATGGGGTTCCGCACCAATTTCTGACCAAGGTGGACGTAACGGTTCTTTTGGCGATGACAATATTTTCTGTGGTGGAGAGAATGGATTTGCAGGTGCGGCAGGGTATGGACAAAATGCAAGAAGCAATGCTGATGCTAAATCATCATATGCTCCAACACTAGGTGTTCATGTGGAGGATTTTGGGGATTTTTATGGAACGGGTTGCAGTTCAATTTTTGAGGACTCTACTTGGCGCGCATCGTCTCCAGAGCTAGACAGCTCCGGAGATTTTAGTTATGGACTCGGGAGTGTAGATTTCCTCGGCTATGTTGGTGGTTATAGTGTTGCAAATAGATCAACTAGAGGTAATTAAAGATACTTCTTTTCTCCTTCTCTTTATGTCATTCTATTGAATAGTTCTTCATTATATTTTCAATGCACAAGAACTGATTAAACTGGTATGACAAGATTGCTCTACAATATAAAAGGAAAAACAAAAAGAACAGAGTGAGAGGAAAATATTGCTCTCTACTAGGGCTGCACAAAAGGTCAAAACCGGACCGGACTGAGGACCGAAAAATCAAAACATCCGGACCGAAGACCGGACCGATAAATTCGGTCCGGTCCAGGTCATTTTCTGTCCGGTCCGGGTAAATGGACCGAATGGACCGATTTTATTATAATTATATATTTATTAGTATTTTTATTTAATATAAATTTTTTTATTAGTATTTTTATTTAATTCAATAAAAATAACCGGTAACACCCCCAGCCAGCCCGGACGTATTGACATATCAAATATAGGTTGTAAATTAGTGAAACTTTAAATCGTCATAACTTTGCGCTCGGACGTCCGTTTAGGGGTTTTTTTCGGTCCGGTCCATTTTTTGTGCAGTCCTACTCTCTACTCTATGTTGCTCAGCTCCTCCAAAAATGCCAACGTACCCGTATCCTGTTCTCTAAAAATGAATAATTTTTGGAGGATCCGCCACACACCCGTCTACATTTTTTAAGGAACCGAGCAACATAGGTTGTACTCCCTTCGTCCCATTTATGTGACACTTTATTTTAGTTGGTCCAAAAAAATGACACCTTTCCATATTTAGTAATAATTTAATTTCAAATTTCCCATTTTACCCTTACTGAAATGATTTATAGCCACAAAAATATCTATAGCTTATTTTAGACCACAAGTTTCAGAAGTCTTCCATTTTCTCTTAAACTCCATGCTCAGTCAAACACATTCACATAATTGGGATGGAAGGAGTACTAGATACCGGAAATGAAACTTAAGCCAACAACACAGGCCATAATGTTCCATGTCCTGCATTTCCTGTAAATTTGCTTATATATACTCTTGTTTTTTCTTCAGGTATTGCGGCCTAGGAAGATTATTCTATGGAAGTGTGCATATCAATTGTTTAACTTAGGTGGAAAATACAGCACGATCGAAGTCATAGATTGTGGATTACTTCAAGGCTAAAGGTACATTCACTTAGAGCTAATTCAATACCTACTATACAACTTAGTGCAAACGGATGTTTACAACGGAAAGGGACTTCCTTGTCAAGTTTGAATATGGCGTTTCTTTACTGTAGGTCTTCATTTTCTTTCTTCTTTTCTATGTTTGCCGTTTGATTGAGATGTAAAGTTGTAAAATATACTTGTGATAATTGTAAGATACATATCGGGTGAAACAATGAGACTTTAATCTTCTGTTTTACGTTATACTAGATTGTCCAACAAACTTTCTGGCTGTTGTTGAGTTGTTATCTTTCCCTTTCTGGTTCTGTTGCTTGCAAATTCGATAAACTTTTCAGTTTAACGGACATGTTCAAATTCCTTCACTCTTATCCGAATCATCGATAAACTTCTCATCTGAGTTGCTGGTTGGAAGAATTGTGATTTGTGAAACTGCATGAGCAACACATTACAGTCACAAAAATTGGAGAAGGAATTAGTGAATTTTGGTTTCATTCATAGTCATTTTAACTTTGGTCACATTTAAGATACATATTTTACACTATTAATGTATAAAACTTAAATTCATAAGAAAAAACAATAAAAGTCATAGAATAAAATGGGCGATAGTCCCTTGTAGTAAATTTGAAAGGCAGGGCAGGCATACGTTAAGCAAAAGGCTACCTTAATATAGTTTGATGAAAAATTAAGGTGAAAATGCATATTAATTAACTATAATTAAGTCTCAAGTACAAAACACATATTTCCTCAGTTCCAATTTATGTGAATTTTTTTGCTTTTTGGAATTCAAATTTCTTAATTTTGATTACAATTTGGACATAGAATCTTTTAGTTTTTTAAATAAAATTTGCATATTTAAAAATTACGTAAAAAGTATTATAAGTTACAATAATTAATAATTCAAAATATTTAAAGGCATATGAAAAAAAATTGTGGTTAAAAAATAATTCATTTGACTCTCAAAATTCACATAGAGGGATATCATGTAGTATTTATATATTGATTTGTCATAAACACCAAGCGGAACTAGGTTTTCTCCGACTATACAGTATGTGTTAACAGATAATTATAATAATTCATTATTGCACTTAAATGTTAATTATGATAGAATCAAATATGTAAGGTAAGTAGTAGAATACATTAAGAAGAAAATGATAATTAGGATAGAATAAATAATGTAATATACTATTATAATCAGAAGAATAATGATAAAAGTGGAAGACTTTCCTCATCCTTTTCCATATACAAAGAGAGTCAATATATACAAGTATGGGGAGAAGATTCCTAGCCATAATCTTCTCCTTACTAATTAAATGTAGTATACTATTTACCTTACATTATTTATTCTATCCTAATTATCATTATCTTCTCCTTAATGTATTCTACTACTTACATTACATATTTGATTCTATCATAATTAACATTTAAGTGCAATAATAATTCATTCATGAATTATTATAATTATCTGTTAACACACCCCCGCAGTCGAAACGGGAGGACGACGGATACTGAGACTGTCCCGAAAATCTTCAAATAAAATCAGCGGAAGCCCTTTAGTAAAGATATCTGCTATGTAACATCCGAGTTTGTCCGCGAGCCACAGTCTCACGAACGAAATGAATATCTAACTCAATATGTTTTGTGCGCTGATGATGAACTGGATTGCCTGAGAGATAGATGGCACTGATGTTGTCACAATAAACTAGTGTAGCCGTTGACATCGGGCAATGGAGTTCAAGTAATAGATTTCGAATCCAACATGATTCAGATACTACATTGGCCACAACACGATATTTTGCCTCAGCGCTGGAACGAGATACTGTGGGTTGCCGTTTGGATGACCAAGAGATCAGATTGTCTCCCAGAAATACACAGTAACCTGATGTGGAGCGTCTGGTATCTAGACAGCCTGCCCAATCTACATCTGGGTAGGAGACCAATTTGTATCCAAAAGATGAATACAAGTGTAAGCCATACTCCAATGTGCCCTTTATATAACGCACAGTCCTTTTGAGAGCATGCATATGTTCCTCCATAGGGTTGTGCATAAAGAGATAGACCTGCTGCACTGCATATGAGATATCCGGCCTGGTGAATGTCAAGTATTGTAGTTCCCCTGCCAAGCTCCTGTAAAGTGTGGGATCCTCAAATGGCTTACCGGAGACACCACTCAGTTTGAATTTAGTGTCAACTGGAGTAGCTGATGGTTTATATGAAGACATGTCAGCTCGTTCTACAATTTCTTCAGCATATTTCTTTTGTGATAAAAATAAACCACCTGGATGATGGGTGACAGCAATCCCGAGGAAGTAATAAAGAGGACCGAGATCCTTCATAGCAAACTCCGAACTGAGCTGTGACATGATTGACTAACGAAGAGCATCTGATGAGGTGGTTAGTATGATATCATCCACATATAAAAGAAGATATGCAATATTATTACCCTGTCGGTAAATGAATAAAGAATTATCCGACCGGCTATTGAAAAACCCCATTGTGGACACAAAATCTGCAAACCGTTTGTACCAGGCTCGTGGCGCTTGCTTCAAGCCGTATAAGGATTTTTTAAGTAAGCACACGTAGTGCGAAACTCGAGTCCTCAGTATCCAAAGGTGATCGTGTAGACTGTTTCATGGAGATGTCCATGAAGAAATGCATTATTGACATCCAACTGTCGAAGCACCCATCCTTTGGAAAGAGCCAGACTGAGTATTGTCCTGATAGTAGCTGATTTCACCACTGGACTAAATGTCTCTCCACAGTCCACGCCTACCTGTTGTGTTTTGCCATCACCTACAAGACGAGCTTTATGTCGCTCAAAAGTGTCATCAGATTTTTCCTTGTGACTGAAAATCCACATAGACCGAATAATATTAGCATTAGATGGACGTAGTACTAACTCTCACGTCCTATTTTTAATTAGAGCATTGTATTCGTCATCCATGACTATTTTCCAATTTATGTCACGTAAAGCAGACACTGAATTACGGGATAATGGTGATTTCATGACATAGGTGTGCAAGCTATATTTTGTGTTGGGCTTGTGTATACCATGTTGGCTGTGGGTGACAAGGCGTTGGACAGTGGGTATCGGTGTCACTGGTCTGGACACCACTGGCCCGTGAGTGGTTTACTGCGGGACTGAAGACTGGGCTTGAAAGAGTCAGCCCAGTGGATGTGTTGGGAACGATAGTGTCGTTATGGGTTGTAGATGCACTGGGCCCAGTCGACAAATGAGTAATGTCAGGGACTGTTGGGCCAGTGTTATTCGTGGTGATGAGATCAGTGAGTGGTACTGATCCACGACCTGTAGGTGGTGCCGATGAGGTGGATATTTGGGACAAGGCTGGGTGAAAAATGGGTGTAAGTCGGTATCCAGAAATTCATATGTGGGAGGTTGTGACTCATGAATTTTTCTGAATGGTAATTGTGATTCATGAAAAAGGACATGACGACTAATAAATATCCTATTGGAGGATAGATCATAGCATTTGTATCCCCTATGATGTGATGGATATCCCAAAACAATACACGGAGTAGACCTCGGTTGTAGTTTGTGGATGGTGGTAGATGGGAATAATGGATAACACAAGCAGCCAAAAATCCGTAGATGAAAATATGTTGGTGTGATGAGGTAAAGTATTTGAAGGGGTGTTTGGTTTGGTGTATTTTTGTTGGGTAGGATATTCAACAAATATATAGCCACTTGAAGTGCATGATGCCAAAAATTAGGGGGAGAGGCGTGTGCAAGGGATGTTCGGACAATGTTATTTATGGTTCGAATTTTTCGTTCTTTCCTTTCCGTTTTGGGAAGATGTGTGAGGGCATGAAAAATGAAAGTTCAAACCATTGGTTTTGCAAAAATCCCAGAATTGCCTATCATCAAACTCCCGCCCATTATCACATTGAATGTTTTTTATATCCCTTTCAAATTGTTTTTGGATGAATGCTTTAAAAATAAGGAAGGTGAAAAACACTTGTGATTTTTTCGATAGGGGAAACGTCCACAAGAAATTAGAGTAATCATCTAAAACAAACAAGTAATATCTATGTCCCGAGGAGCTCAAAATAGGGGATGTCCAAATATCACAATGGATAGTTTCAAAAGGCATAAATGTGCAATTAAAAGATGACTCAAATGACAGTTGAATATGTTTACCCAAAGGATAAGATTGACACTTATTTAAAGTCCGTCTACATGAAATAGAGTTATTGCGTTTGACAGAGTTCAAAATCGACTCTCCCGGATGTCCTAAACGCTCATGCCATAAATTAGAATTAAAAACAGCAAAATTAAAATGTTTCTTGTCCGGGTGGAGGAGTGAAGTAACTGGATAAAGCTCTTCTTGGCTATCACATCCAAAGGGATCAAAAGCTACAGTAACCCAATTATCTTTTGTAAACTTTCAGACGGAGATTACGTTTTTAATTAATTGTGGAGCATGAATAACATCTTTCAAAGATAATGGTGGATGTGGTTTGGATAATTTAGTAGAACCATAACCTTTAATTGGAATGGAATGGTCATTTCCGACAGTTATACCATTTGCTTTGCTCGAATTAAAATAGGACGTAAGGTTACCTTGGGAGGACGCCATATGGGACGTTGCACCTGAGTCCATATACCAATTCGTGTCTGGTGGATTAAGCCCGAGGGTTTGCATGGCTGCGTCGATGTCCGTGGGCTGGCCCACAGATGAGTGGGCCTCCTGCCACAGCTGTGTCGGCCCAACAGTGGGTGCTGGTCCTCCACTGCCAGCAAGAGAATATCATGTCTCACTGTTGGGCTTGCTGAAATTTGGCCCAACAGTGGGCTGAACGTATCCTGCAAAATTGTGAGTGTTAGGAGACTGTCTGGGCTGATAATATAGAGCTGATGCGTAAGGATTATTGGGCCTGGCCCAGTTTGCTGAGGGATAAGGGCATGGAGGTGCAGCCCAATTCTATTGTGGCGAGATCCATTGGGGTCTGGCCTGCTGCTGACGTTGTTGAGTGTTGTTGCTGCCACCACTGTTACTGCTGCTGTCGCGGCCCCCGGAACCACCACTGCCACCAGAATTCCTGTTGCCACCATTTTTGTGGTGATTTCCACCCTTCTTATTACCATTACGTCCTCTTTGTCCACGGTTATTTTGTGTATTTGCAAAATTATTTTCATTATTGGTGGCAACTAAGGCCGAGTCATTCGTGGTAGCCATCTTTTTAGAAAATTCTTGTTCTTCTAGAATCAATATGGACCGCGCTTGGTAAAATAAGGATATCGGATTACTTTGACGGATCACTGTTGCAACCTCGCTATAGGCCTCTGTTAATCCGACAACAAGTTGTAGAACCAAACGGTTGTTGGTTCCGAGATTGAGGTATGGAGTCGACAGCTTGCTGTCCTAAAGAATAATAAAGATATATCGCATTCTCTATAAGATATATATATAATTATTATAATCTATACATGTTATGAACAAAAATGGCAAATGGAAATCAAACAGCTCTTGCTAATTATGTTAAGAGATATGGAATAGGAACATGAACTTATATGGACTTGGACAATCCTCACCCTATAAGCTTGTTTTAGGGGTTGAGTTACGCCCAAGATCCATTCATTACATGGTACAAGACTCATTCTAATTCTTTGTTCACCGATGTTGGGCCCCCAAATTATATTATACACATTCCAGTTAACAAGATCTGGACATGCGGGAGAATGTTAATAGTCTCACATCGGATATGGAATGGGAACATGGACTCCTTATATAATATGAATTTGGACAATCATCATCTTACAAGCTAACTTTTGGGGTTGAGTTAGGCCCAAGATTCATTCATTACAAATTATTTATCAATGATATATTGAGGTTTTCATTGTGAATAATCCATTATTCATATATGACCATATTACTATTTGTATTTCACAATACCGATCAAATATGATGAAGTTGAGATATGTTAGAATATTATTAATTACTATTAATAATATAATTATGTAGAATCTTTTGTAAATGGTAAGTAGTATTATGTATTAAATAGATTAGTATTACTATAGGGAATAAGAATATATTATGGGATAGGTAAGAGGATTTTAAGGAAGACTTAATCTTCCTATTAATTGTTATTTAGTGTATATATTGTAACCATTTGGGATGAATGAGATTAAGGAAGATTTTCCAGTTCTAAATAATTCTTACATGGTATCAGAAGGTAATTCAAAGATCTTATTCTAAATAAAAATTTCCTTCCAAATTCGGTCATCTTCCCCATCCTTCCAACCGAATTTGTCTTCTCCATTGTTATACTTTATTTTTCTCCATTTTTGTTGTCAACCATGTCTGAATCAAAATCTTCGTTTCACTCAGCCCTTACAATTTCCAACATCAAAACACATATTTCTGTCAAACTAGAGATGGAAACTGTTCACTACGCAAATACGTGGGCGAGTTGTTCAAAATATGTTGTAGGGCTCACAAAGTTCTTCATCATATAATTCCACCAAAAATGGTACAACATCGTCAAGCGGCATAAAGAATTGTGGGATACCCGATGCCACGTTCTTGGTTGGATTTATGCAACAATATCCACGCACTTGTTGCGTACAATAATGGAACCAAATTCCCATCGCCACGTGGCGGCGTGAAAGCTTGAGAGACATTTTTCAAGATAATCAAAACTCTCGTGCGTTGCGTTGGAACAAGAATTTTCAACCATTGTCACGGCGGACTTCCTAACGCTTTCAACCTCATCGGCGTCTCAAAGTGGTGGCAGATCAATTGAGAAACGTAGGTTCACCGGTTTCTGACAACCGGTTAGTTTTACAGTTAGTTGTCGGTCTCACGGATGCTTATAGTGGCGTGGGGACACTAATCCGTCAAAGTAATCCCTTACCAAAGTTTTATCAAGCAAGATCCATGCTTGTTCTTGAAGAATCGAGTTTGATTAAGAAGGTTTCAACAAATTCCGCCATGGTTGCCACGTATTCAAATGAAGGTAATTATTTTGACTATTCTTCACAAAATAAGAGTCAAAAAAGACGTGGTAATAATAATAAGAAGGATGGAAATCGCGGAAATAATAAAGGTGGGGGTCACCGGAATTTCGGTGGCGGCGAAAATGGCGGCAACACCAACTCCGGCGGAGGCTATGGCGGCAGCGGCGCTTTCGGCGGCTCACTGGCGGCAACCGCGGCTGGCGCAGCCAATGCAGCAGCGGCCACCAGTAGCGGCAATGGTCGACGGGGTGGGCGAGCAAACCAACAGCCCAATGGCGATGCGTGACCCGTTCCAGCAGAGAAGCCAACAACAAATTTTTGAGCGGCCAGCCGAGCCATTCGCTGACACTTCAAAGTGGCGGCAATTTTGGGCGAGCCAGTTCACTGAAATGCTTGACGGCAAGCGATTTTGGGCCTCCTCCGCCCAATGGCGGGGAGCCCATTCAACCACGACCCATCCTACGGATATTGAAGCGAGCTATGCACACTCTTGGACTCAATCCACGGATTCTAATTGGTATATGGACTCGGCTCGTCGCGTATACGGCATCCCAAGGTACACTCTCACCCTATTATAATTTGAGCAAAGAAAATGGTATTATTGTCGGAAATGGCCATACAATTCCAATAAAAGGTTATGGGTCGAACACACTGTCACCACCACATCCGCCACTAGTTTTAAAAAATGTCTGCATGCTCCCAAATTAATAAAAATTTGGTTTCGTTAGGAAGTTTACTAGTGATAATTGGGTTTCTGTTAAATTTGACCCATTTGGTTTTTCCGCATACGACTTTCAGACGGGAAGCTTCTCATGAGATGTGATAGCAAGGGGGAGCTCTATCCAATAAGTTTACCAAATCCACAGTCTAAAGTTCCTTCCACTTTTGCAGCCTTGGCTCCATCATTATGGCATGAACGATTGGGACATCCGGGGGAGTCCGTTTTGGCCTCTCTTAAACAAAACAATTTTATTTCATGTACTCAAACTCATGTTTTGAATAAGTGTCAGGCTTGTGCCCTTGGTAAACATGTTAGGTTGCCATTTACTTCTTCTACTTCATGTTACTATGCCATTTGATATTTTACATTGTGATATTTGGACATCACCTGTTTTGAGTTCCTCAGGTCATAGATACTATTTACTGTTTCTTGATGATTACTCTAATTATTTGTGGACATTCCCTTTGTCGAAAAAATCACAAGTGTTTTCCACATTCCTAAACTTTAGAGCATTTATCCGAACTCAGTTTGAACGGGAGATTAAAAGTATTCAATGTGACAACGGGAGGGAATTTGACAATAATCAGTTTTGGGATTTTTTCAAAACAAATGGTTTACAATTTCGTTTATCCTGTCCCCACACATCTTCACAGAATGGGAAGGCGGAGCATAAAATTAGAACCATTAACAATATTGTGAGAACATCCCTTGCTCACGCTTCTATACCCTCATTTTTGGCACCATGCGCGCCGAATGGCAACCTACATGTTAAATATCCTTCCCACAAAACATGTCTTACCAAGCTCCACTAAAAATACTTTACTTACGAGAGCCCTCTCATATCATCATTTGAGAGTATTTGGTTGTCTTTGCTACCCCTATTTCCATCCACCACAATCACAAAACTTCAACCCCGCCTACTCCATTGTCTTCGGGATATCCTACGAATCACCGTGGTTACATGTGTTATGACATTTCTTCCAAACGTATGTTTATATGTCGTCATGTAATTTTGATGAGTCACAATTTCCCTTTGCCAAGATACATGACACAGGACAAATACTTATGATTTTTGGATGATGATAGGCCTCGTATCTAACTCATTTTCTCCACGGGACTCACAAAAATACAATCCAAAGAAACCGGCCATCGGTTCAAGGCCCGGTGAGCGAGAACCCCTACTTTACACCAGATGCCCTTCCGGTTGGGCCAACCTCCAACTCGTGCCCAACTACACACAAAATACTCGGCGGCCAAGACTGACCAGGTGGAGAAATTAGCAATAATCTGGCGATGGCGTTACCCGTGTCACTCGCTCCGTCGATGGCGTCGATCCATCGCCCACTAAACCGCCACACCGTAGTCAACATGGAATTACAAAACCCGATGCCAAATACGGTTTACACTCAAGTCTCCAAATCACCTTTGCTTGTAACCACGTATGCGCTAAAAGATCTAATTGGAAAATGGCCGTTGATGATGAATATCATGCTCTAATTAAAAATAGGACATGGGAGTTAGTACCTCGTCCATCTAATGCTAATATAATTCGTTACATGTGGATTTTTAGCCATAAAGAAAAATCGATGGTGCTTTTGAGCGGCATAAGGCCCGACTTGTAGGTGATGGCAAAACTCAACATGTGGGATTAGATTGCGGTGAGACATTCAGTCCAGTGGTTAAACCAGCAACCATCAGAATTGTTCTCAGTTTAGCCCTCTCAAAAGGATGGTTACTTCATCAATTGGATGTCAAGAATGCCTTCACATGGACATTTGAGTGAGGCGTATACACGCATCAACCATTGGGGTACGGAGATTCTCGTTATCCCAATCATGTGTTTACTTAAAAATCATTATATGGACTCAAAGCAGGCTCCCGTGACTTGTACAAGCGGTTTGCGATTTTGTGTTCAACATGGGTTTCTCAAACAAAGTTCGGATAATTCACTATTTATTTATCAACAGGTAATCATCGCTTATATTCTCTTATATGTAGATGATATTATCCTATGACCTCTTGGACTCTCTTCGAGAATATCATGGCCCGGTGAGTTAGAATTTGCTATGAAGGATCTTGGTCCACTTCACTACTTTCTAGGAATTGCGGTGACACGTCGTGCAGGTGGTTTATTTCTTTCCCAGAAGAAGTATGCATCAGAGATCGTAGAACGGGTTGGAATGTCATCTTGCAAACCGTCTGCAACTCCAGTAGATACCAAGTCAAAATTGAGTGTCATATCCAGTAGTCCTTTTGCCAATCCGACATTGTATCGCAGCTTGGCAGGAGCTTTACAATATCTCACATTCACCAGGCCAGATATTACATATGCGATGCATAACAAGTGTGTTTGTTCACGCAATCGATGGAAGAACATACGACGCACTCGGCGTATTATGCGATATATTCGTGGCACTCAAGTATGGATTGCATCTGTACCCGTCTTCCATGACCAAGCTTGTCACCTACACAGATGCAGACTGGGCAGGATGTCCAGACACCAGACGCTCCACCTCTGGCTATTGCGTCTTCCTCGGTGATAATTTAATCTCATGGTCCTCCAAAAGGCAACCCACCGTATCACGTTCGGTCTTGAAGGTGAATCTGTCGCGGTAGCAATGTTGTGTCGACTCATCTTTGGATTCTAATCTTTTACTTGAGCTTCATTGTCTATTCGGCGGCCGCGTGGTATCTTGTGATAACATTAGTGCAATTTATCTCTCCGGAAATCCAATCCATCATCAACGCACTAAGCATATTGAGTTAGATATTCATTTTGTCCGTGAAAAGGTGGCTCGCGGACAGGTGTGAGTGTTACATGTCCCGACGCGATATCAGATTGCAGATATCTTCACAAAAGGGCTTCACGATCTTATTTGAAGAATTTGGGGCGATCTCGATTCGCCCTCTCGATCATGCGGAGTGTTAGAATATTATTAATTACTATTAATAATATAATTATGTAGAATCTTTTGTAAATGGTAAGTAGTATTATGTATTAAATAGATTAGTATTAATATAGGGAATAAAAATATATTATGGGATAGGTAGGAGGATTTTAAGAAAGACTTAATCTTCCTATTAATTGTTATTTAGTGTATATATTGTAACCATTTGGGATGAATGAGATTAATGAAGATTTTCCAGTTCTAAATAATTCTTACAAGATATACCAAGTTATTTTACAAAATAAAAGAAATTAAAGATTGATACTCCATGCTTGGCTTAACCAAAAGATCATCGATAATAATTTTCAAAATATATCTATTACAACAACTAATACTCCTTTCGTTTCAGTTTATGTGATATTATTTTCTTATTAATCCATTTTAAAAAATAATAACAGACTTTTATTTTTATATATGAGGATAATTAATTTTACACTTTTCATTTGACTTTTAGTGAAAATTATTTATAACCACACAAATATTATTGTATATTTAATGCCACAAGTTTCAAAAGTTTATACCAAACAAATACTATAACATGTTTATATTCACAAGTTTAAAAAATCTTCATTTCTTTTTAAAACATGTATCAATTTAAATTTTGTCATAAATTAAGAAGGAGAATATTAGTGTTTGATCTCAAATTAGTTTAAAATTGAATATCGTGTTCGCTATAATTCCAACATAAACAGATCTTTGGCAACAATATAATAATTAATGCCTCCAACCTCTACAGTTGATGCTGTATCAACTGATGAAAACTCTTGGCGTTTATAGATTTTTATGTTTAATCAAATCTGTCCCAACTAAAATCTTTTGGATGTATATTCATTTCATCATTTGTAATTATGAATCTATATTTACAAGGATTACACACGATTCCAAAGAGAATTATTTAGATCAAGGATGACAAAAATTCATAGAACCAAGTAACATGTATAATGAGCGCGTACGTGTCGATTAGTTCAGAATGGTAGATTGCAGTAGTCGAGTTCGGCGCAGCAGTGCGATGTGGAGTTTTGGCTCCTTGTGAGCTGTGCGTCGTACTCTCATCCAGTGTCTTCTCTGATCGTAATTCCTCACTCATAATTTACCTCCATCAATTTCTCTGAAGATGCAGCGAGAAATTTCGCCTTTTGCCCAAGTAACATGTATAATGTAATACAAGTGGATTATACACCAACTGTCCATAGTTTTCTCATAGATATGCTAGAAAACTGAAATAGAAAGGAAAATGGCCCATCCAAACAGTAAGACAGATGATACTAACTTGTGGTGACAACTAATGCCCCTCTTATCTTCCTCCTTTTATTTATCTGTCAAATGTACTCAGAGACAACACTACATGTTATGACAAACAAATGTATTCCCTACGTCCCAATTGTGTGAAGGTGGTTGATTAGAAATGAAATTTAAGAATGACTTTTGAAACGGTGATCTAAACTAAATCATAAATATTTGTATGGCTATAAATCATCTCATCAAAGATAAAATGAAAAATTTAAAGTTAAACTGTTACTAAATATTAAGAAAATGTCAATTCTTTTTTAGACTAAAAAAAAAAGAAAAGATCACAAATTAAAAGGAAGAAGTAAATTGGATGTTGGCTACAAATATCATATATAATCTGCATGTATATTTTGATATAAAAATATTACAACCACTATATTTTCTAATAATGATAGTGTATGAATTGGAAGGAGAGTCTTAGAGTAACTGGTAAAATTATTATTATGTAATAAAAAAGTTACGAGTTCAAGTCGCGGAAACAATCTCTTACAGAAATGCAACGTAAGGTTGCAAAGTTGCATACAATAAACTCTTGTAGTCTGATCCTTCTCCGGACTCCGCGCATAGCGGGAGCTTAGTGCATCAGGCTGGTGACCTATTAACACCTGCTACTATCTCCCACCAACGCAGATTATAATCTGCGCAAAAAGCTCACACGTATACATGCATCCAAGAGAATGCCTAGTAATGGTGGTGGAGCCACCTTCCCAAGGAATGTCAATAATACCTCTCAACTGGAAAATTATACTTCATAAATAAGTAAGATTATATGCATATATACTAAATGTTAAATCTTCTTAATTTTTTCAAGTATTTACTTATTTATATTCCAATTCTTTTTAGTGAAAATTTTGGTTGCACCACTATCTAATTGTTGTCAAAGAAGTGGGAGAAGAACTGTAGTTCTCAGCTTCAAATCCTAGCGAATGTAAAAAATATTAGGTGATTTTTTTTCATTTGTCTAAACATTAATAGGAAAAAATTACACGGTACTTGTGCGGCTGTGCCGAGGAGAGATTACAGGTACCAGGAGAAATTTTGTTCCATCAGAAGCTAGGACACCACCACCGCCATCATTAAAAATGTGAAAAAGAGCCCACACTTTTTACACAAATTTTGCACACGGCGTTGGCTACAAAACCGGTCCTTGTAGGACCAAGCCACAGCAACTCCAATACCCTTTACAACAAGGAGTAATAATTCAAAAGGACCCTACCATGCCTCTGAGCAAATGCAGTGCTCATTTGGTCCATATGAAAGTGGAGAACAATTAAATATCACTGTCACAACGCTCTATTTAATGATTCATGACTAAGAGAGCTTTATCAAACATATCATATGCAATATTTTGAGAGTTGTGATTCTGGCATAATAAGTACTAGTATTCCATAGGTCCCATGGTATATAACAATAACTACTATCACCTGAATTTAACTATTGGGAGTCCAATAGAATTTGAAGTGTTGGATTACCCAACCAAATGTATAAGAGGGGAAAATTTTGAGGAACCACACACCCAAGAGATTGGCCTAGCGTGAATGAAGTGGAAAAGAACCGTGAGTTTTCAAGTTCAAATCCTAGTAGAGGTCAATGAGGTGGGAGAAGAACAATGAGTTATCAGGTTCAAAATCCGAGTGCTCTTTGTCTTTCTTTTGGTGTGACTATTTTTCTATCAATATCCAGTAATCAAAAGGAGAACTTAACTTCTCACCCATTGGCTACCCCTTCGTCTTTCTTTTCCTTGGCTACCCCTTCGTTTTTCTTTTGGTGCGACTATTTTTCTATCAATATCAAGTAATCAAAAAGAGAACGCCGTAATGGAATGGGCGAGCCTATTCTCATCTCTACCTCTCATCCAGTTCCTAGTTCCATGAATCTAGCTATGAGTTACCGCCGGTTGCTAGATGATTTCATTACGATTAATAAAGGAATCCATTCATTCATTGCATTTCACTTTGGTGGATAGAGTTATCAATACCAATGTTGATGAGAGGTAGCAAGCTCAAGCTCACCACTATAAAACAAAAAGGTTTGGACCACAAGGTGTGGCTAACCAACTCATTTAAGCATATTTAGAACACAATTCAATTGACTAAATCTTAAGCAACTCTGCCAGCTAAAAAGTCACAATGTAATAAGATATAGACAAATTTGAGCATAGATAAGTATGAGTACATGTTAGGAAAAAAAGGCTATAAATGATGCAAATAAGTAATAAGAGTGGTGGGGCTACAGCCCTTTGTACTCACACCAAGAAGGTAAGACAGACATCTGATGCTCTCTAGTTGTATACAAATTTAATAGCTGTAAAAATGCCAACCACCCAACCTTGGACCAAGCATTTAACCTTTGACATATTTCAATCATAAAATAAAGGAAGTATCTCATTACTGGCCAAATAAGTTTACAGTCATCAAATCAAGAAACTACCATATAATCTTTGTTCAAGAAAAAAGACTCGAGCATACTGAAATAGTTGCTTTTTTTACACACTAAGAATCAGAAAATTAGTAACCCTTTCAGCAGAATTTGGACCACCCAAACAAAACTAAGGGATCATAATCAAATTCTTACCAAACAACAGAGTAAAAAAAAATTACCTAAATAGGTCAGTTTCCTTAAACTAGATATTTATTTTCTTGATTACCTGAAATAGGTCATTAACTCCTAAATTTATCAACCACTCTGTACAAACTCTTCAAACCACTTTCTATAAACAGTAAATACCCAATGTAGAAGACCATCTACGCTACCTCTCTTAAGGAGTTGAAGTAGAAGCTTCTTGTCTTGGTTCCCTCAAGTATGCCAGTAATGTTTCCGCCTGACAAAATAATCAAAGCCCATTAAGATTAAGCCTTTCCATAACAAGACAACTATCTGAAAACCACAACTTCCATTTCATGGACCAAAAATGCATACGCAAGATCATACATCACAATCACTGAAAGCACACTGCAATAGGCATTCAGTGAATATATCATTACAAACACCAATTTTCAAAATATGACGGTAACAAATTCGAGTAAACGCAGTATTCATTAAAGGCACATATGGCAACTATAAAGGTCCATTTCCAAAATTTCTTTTTTGTTTTTTTCCTTCTTTTCCGTGTTCATCTTCCAAATCTACACCCAAAATGGGAACACTCTATGTGACATGACTAGGGGTAGAAGTGAAAATCTTGACATATTTCACCACTAATGTTCAGAACTTAAATTTGAAATTCCATCCCAATACTTGTTGTCTAGTTAAATTACTAAGCTGGTACCATTATTCAAATAAACTGCTATTTTCTCATCCCAAAAGTACACCTGAATCAGTCAATCAGTCAGCTACGCGTCAATCTCAATTAGTAGGATTTGGCTGTACCATTCCTTTGAGTTCATTACACTCCATTCATGTTCTACAAGTATACCCAAAGTAATACTACCCCTATAACTCAAAAAGATCAATGGCGATTTAGTGAAAATATTGACATAATTTACTCCCAACGTTCAAAAGTTAAATTTGAAGTTCAGTCCCAATATTTTGTTATCTAGTTAACTTACTAAGCTGTTACACCACTATTCAAATAAACTGCTATTTTTCTCATCCCAAATGTACACCCAAATCAATCAATCTGAATTTAGTTGGATTCTGCTATGATATTCCTTTAAATCCATTATGCTCCATTCATGTCTAACAAGTATACCTAAATAAATCTATAACTTGAAATGATCAATGGGGATTTTATGACAAACAATCGATAAAAAATCAATCTTTATGGTAAACAATAAGCACAAGTAATTCATCAGGATTCCATCTTTATGGTAAACAATAAGCACAAGTAATTGATCAAGATTCCGTCTTTATTGTAAACCACGAACACAAATAATTGATCAAGATTTCCTTCCAATGGCATCAAACAATAAACTCACCTTGTGCTTAGCTTTAGCAGTTCCGGTCTGTGACAAGGCGACAAGAGGAGGAATTCCTCCTTCCCTAACAAGAAGCCCTCTATTCCTTACACTATCAACACACAGCTGCAAAAGAGTCATTACTGCAAATTCCCTCCCTTTATCAGATCCATCTTCAATAACTTTCACAAGTGCAGCAATTCCACCTTCCTCTACTATACTTTCTTTCCCCATATCGATCCCCGCTAAGCTACTTAACACCACCATAGCCTTCTCAGCTAACCCTAATCCCTCCTCACACACTAATTCCACCAAAGGCTTAACAACACCCGCATTAACTGCCCGTTCTTTATTCAATCTAACACTACACAGCTTATATAACGTCGTTAATGCGTCCTTTTTTCCACGAATCGTCCCGTTTATTAACAGTACAACCAATGGAGCAATAGCACCACAAGCACCAATTGACAACTTGTTCTCATCTATCAAAGCTAAGCTTAACAATGCACAAGCAGCATTCTGTTTCGACGTTTCAGTACCGGTTTTGAGCACATAAATAAGCGATTTTATTGCACCGGAATTCGTAATTAACGTTTTGTTTGGTTCGTGAAGCGAGAGATTGAGAAGAGCCGTTACCGCGTGTTCCTGAGTAAACGGATCGGAGCACCGGAGAAGCGGTAACAATGCCGGAATAGCACCGGATTCGCCGATTAAAGCACGATTATCAGCTCGATTTTTTGCTAAAACCCTCAATTTCTCCGCCGCCGATCTCTTCACCGCCACCGACGGTGAATATAAACTGTCGACGCAGAGTTTCACCGTCGGTTGAAGATCCTCCGGTTCAATACTCTCTATTATCTCCGTCGAAAACGTTTCCCGCTGTAAAAAGCCAACACAAGGTTCGGGTTCCGGTTCGGAGCTACGAGCCGGATCCGAAACCGGTACATTAGCTAGACGTTCCAATTCGCCGGAAATATCACTGCTACAAGCCGAGAAATCACTGAAAGATCTGGAAAGTTCTAGAAACTCTAAATCAGAAGAAGAAGAAGATTTATTAACCGGCGGTTTTTTTGCTAGCTCGGCGAGGTTAAAATCAACGAATGAATCTGTAAGGTCCTCGTAAACCGTACCGGAGTTTTCACATCCGGTTTGATACAGATTGGACCGGATAGTGCGCATGGACCGGCCAATTGAACGGTGGTGGAGTTTCGGCGGTAGTGGAGTATAGTAATAAGGCCGTGTTTGGGTGTAATGGGTAGTTGTAGAAACATGAGAATTTTCTAGAAGAACCATATTTGGGAGCTAATTTTGGTGAAAATGGTATTTAGGGAATTTTCATGACAGAATTTAAGAGAGCTTGAAAGAGTGATGAAAATGGTGGATTTATAGAAAGTGGAAGAAGAAGAAGACCGTCACTTTCTTATATATCTTATATTATCTTTTAAATAATAATTTATAATATCTTTTACGTCACTTTTAAATATATAAATTTTATTTAATAAATTTTAAAAACTCTTTCTTCAAAAACTTGATCAAAATTTAAAATTTTGAATTTTGAAAAGAAAAAAATATCATACTATAAATTATAGCAGAGAAAATATTAGTTATTTTTAACTATAACATATATACTCCTAACTATAATATACTTTTACAGTTATAGCGAGCGATATTCTAACGCTTATAAGACATGAAACGAAACAAAGGAAGTAAAATGCTCCTGCCGTCAGAATTTGAGTGAGTCCATTCATTTTCTCTGTGAAGGCATCTAATTCTATCAACTTTTGACTACCTAGTTAAATATAAATATTATCTTTATCGTTCAAAACAAAGAGTCGAAGACACTTGGCAAATTAGTGATGTTTTAATGGGATAATATTTACTTATTAATTAGAGTCTTTGCTTTACCAAATGCAAACTTTATCAAGTGGATTTCAAGAATGAGCTGTGCCAATTCCGGTTGGTGTATTCTCGATTGTTTCAGGGTGATTATTCTCCAGAAGGTAGATTTGGCGCAGCGTGCGATGTGGGAGATTCGTTTGCTGTGAGGATAGCTCGTCATTTCATCTATGTCTCCCACCTACATAATGAAATGGAATGAATGTAGAAAGATTCCTACGTGGTATTATGGTTTACCACAAATATGACGACTATTGGGGACTGCGTTCTATGACACGTGGTGAAACTATTTTTTTATCAAATGTGTACAAAATTTGGGGTGGGGCTAGAGCTATTACAATACTGCTGCGAAATGAAAAAGTGGGTTGTCGTTGATAAATATATCCGTGATATATACGGTATATACACTATCTGTGTGTATATCGTGTATATTACGGAACACAGTATTATGTTAGACGATTTTAGAAGATATATTTATTGTATTTTATTAGTATTGTACACTTATCATAATTGAATAATTATTATACAAGTAAAATAAGATTTTGAGAGTAGAGTAGGAATAAGATTTTTTATATTATAGATATTGTAAATTGTATATATACTCATTAATTAATGAAAATAATCAGAGGATTATTTCTTTCATGGTATCAGAAATCTAGGTCTAAATCACTTCTTTCGAAATTATCTTTCGCTGCCTCGGTTTCCGTGACCCTTCTCGGAATCCGTGCAGTTCTTCCTCATCTCTTTTCAAATTTTCTTCCGAATTACTGATTCACCTATTATTCTTTCGTTATGTCTACATCGAAGAACATGTTTCATCTCGCCCTTGTTATTTCCAACATCAAGAACTACATCTCTATTGGTTTTTAGATGAAAAACGTTCAATGTATGACGTGGACAGAATTGTTCAAAATTAACGCACTCTTACATCAAGTCCTTCATCACATAATTCCTCCAGCACCTGGTACAACTAATGTACCTACTAGGGAAGAATCCTCAGTTATGGATAACCCTTGATGTTACCATCCTTCAGTGGATTTTCTCCACTATTTCTATCGATCTTTTAGAGACGATCATTGAACCAGACACTAAGGATATGACTACCTGGAATATATTGCGTGATATATTTCAAGATAACAAACATTCCCAAGTTGTCACTCTTGAGCAAGGTTTTCACAAGTCTGGAAGATTTTCCGAATGTTTCGGCTTATTGTAAACGACTCAAGAAATTGACGGACCAACTCCATAACGTTAGAGCGCCTGTTACCAATAATCATCTTGTTCTACGAATGGTTGCAGGTTTCTCTCATATCTAGGGGTGTTATCGGTCCGGGTATCCACTTACCGGTCCCGGATCGATAAGCTTACCGGTCCCGGACCGATAAGATTTCGGTCCTGAAACGAGATCCGGTCCCGGATCGAAATCTTATCGGTCCGATTCTCGGTCCGGACCGGTAAAAATTTTCCGGGTCAGGCCGATTTTTTTTTAAATTGAATTTCCAATACTGAAATCGACATTCTCGGACACATTACCACAAAATTTTTACGTTGAAATATATTGTATAGCGCGAGATATTTAGATTTGAAAATGGACAATTGGTAACAATTTGGGGTAAAAGTGAAATTGATTGGCAAGACGGATGTTTTTTGAGAAATCGACTGCTCCAAACTGCTTAAGCTATTTGTCCGGCCCTATCTCAAAAAAATATGCGAAATCAAAAAAACATTAGGTCAAACGGACATCCGAGCGCAAAGTTATGACCGTTTAAAGTTTCATTAATTTACAACTAATTAGAAATGCGGGAGGGACTGGTGAGAATTTGGTGGAGGTGGGGTGGGGAGGTTAGGGAGTGTTACTGGGTATTTTATCGGGTTATCGGTTCGTATTTTTGGTACTCGTGTCCCGATCGTTAAGATTTGGTCCGAGTATCGAGAAGTTTCTGGTCCGATTCTCGGATAATTCTAAGTATCGGACCGCCAATGTACTACTCATATCTAACATCTTTATCAACTAAATTTAAATAAAAGTACATTTATGTTCTCCATTTACTAGTTTACATTCTCCAACATAACGGACTCCGATCCTAATCCGGTTTGGAGCCCAATCCTAATTCGGTTGTTAATATACACTTATTATATTAAATAAATTCTAGACTTGGAGTTTAGAATAAACTTTCTCAAACCTCTATTAGGATTTTCTGACTTTCTTAACAGAGGAATACACTACAGGAAGGTGCTTGCAGTCGAAGGGACAATCGTGTGTACGCCCTTAGTAGAGATTGCAGATTAAACAACCTGTAAGTATTCTTGTTTAAGTCTTTACAGGTTTCGATTGTCATATAATCATACCAGAAGGAATTGTTGGGTAAGTAAATAAAATTTTAAACTTTCGTTGTGCCATTATTTAGATGTTTTGAACCCAACAAAACCCTACAGTTGGGCCCCCAAATTATATTGTTCACGCTCTAGTTAACTAGGTCTAGACGTGCGGAGGGGTGTTAAGAGTCTCACATCGAAAATTGAATGGGAATCTGGACTCCTTATATGAACTTAGACAATCATTACCCTACAAGCTAGCTTTTGGGATTGAGTTAGGCCAAGATCCATCTCTTAACAATATAGTAGTAATTGTTGTTATATATAACGAAACAATTAAAAAAATGTTTGGTATAGGACAATTAATTTGAAATTTTTATTTCCTTCTAATTTTCATGAAGGAGCACAAAGAGGCAAAATAATATTTTTCCTGGGTTAAGTGAAGTGGGAAACAAGTTAGTGTATCTCTTTTTTTTAATCTTGTTTTTTTTAAGAAAAGGAAAATAATTAGTGAGTATATGTTGATTATATATTTATTATACATAAACTATATAATAATGATATATTTTTATACATGTACTGTCGGAACATATATTTTATAAAATAATGATACAGTTTCTATACATATGATATATTTATATACATATATAGTAGTGATACATTTTCTATACAACAGTGATACAATTGCTATATATATGTTGCTGAACATTGTCTTTTAAGCTTTTTGGGTTATCTGGTGTCAATAGTTTCACCCGGATGACCATTTATGTCTTTATCTCTAGTATCATCTCTGTCCCAAAAAAATTGTCATACTTTCCTTATTAGTTTGTCACAAAAAATTGACATATTTTTATATTTAAAAATAATTTAATTTTATAATATGATTTACAGTCAAACAAATATCTAATGTTTGTTTTTTACGAAGTGAGTAATATTTTCCATTTAAGTGTCACCAGTGAAACATTGTATCAATCAAGAACGATTCTTGGTAATAAGATTTAAAGATAGCAATAATAAGAATGTTGACACAAGTAACAAAAATTAATCATGTGAAAAATAGAAACGCTTACCAACAAAATATTTTGAAGATTTTTTAAGTCCGATAAAATAATATTAATCATGTGAAATATACAAACGCATACCAATAAAATATTTTGACTTGATAGGCTTAAATTTTCATTTGTAGCACCACTTTGGATGGTTGATATCATCTGTGTAGACTTGAATCTTATATACACACTTTGTTAACCGTTGTTGGATATAAAAATTCCTATAATATATTATTATGACGTAAAACTCACTTGCTGTCCTAGAACCTTCGAGCCTAGCCTGTCCGATCCATAGCTCTTGGAGCAAAACTCCCTTGTAGAAGGACTCCACTTCAATTTCAACGGTCACTGTAACTGAAGCCCTACCCCTTCCACAGGAACTTGCTCGAAAGAAGAATAAGTAATGTAGTGAAATCTTTGTGATTGAAGTTCGCTTCTCCAGAGCGTCAATCGAAAAGATTGACTGACCACCCCTCTAACTAACCGAAGCACCCCCGGAGCAGATCAGAACGAAAATTTATTTCCTCTTCAAGCATTCATCTATCTACTTGACTGGACGAGTCAAGGTAAAAGATATGGTTGAAGCATGCTTCCGAAAATATTCAATAGAAAGAGTGAGACCCGCTAGAAAGCAATGTTTTAGTCTGGTAAACAAAGAAATAAAAAGATATTTCCTCGAGAGAACTCCAGTATGCAGTTTTAGCCTATTTGCATTCAAGCGGTGAGACTGGTGTTTATTCACAAAAAAAGGGGAAATGGTCATCAAGCTAATACTCCGTGGTAGTCCCAGATTTTTTGAGGAAGACAAAAGGAAGTTTCGAGAGATATGAAGCAGCGGACTTTAGAAGAAGACAGGAAAGGACGTAGTTTATTGATAAATTAATATATATACACTACCACAAGGGCACACTTAGTGTATGACTTAAATTAGACATAGAGATTCCTATAATATTGATGACTTGATAGGTACAGAACATACACATACCAATTGAAGATTCATTTCATTAACTTTTATAAATTATATTAAATTTCTTTCGAAGATTAGATACTTGGTTCAGATCTAACATCTTTATCAACAAAATTTAAACATAACTACCTTTTTGTTCTCCATTTTCATCGCTACATCCTAAATCTCTAAAGGAAATGAGGTTCCGATATTTCTGTTGCGACTTGTCCAACACCTCTGCCAAGTAATGATGCTGTGAATCACCGTCCTTGGCGGTGATGGTGGCGGCGATGGTTACACGATAATTTATTCCGTCAACGACTTGGCTTTCTCCTTTCGTTACTTGTTGAAATTTTAAGTTTGTCATTGCATCTAAGTTACGCTCATCCACCGCAAATTGTCCTATCCCAACCACCACAGGGTCCGTTAAGTTGGTTATGGTCTTCCAACCGCCCACTAACCCCTCTTTCCGGCTGCCATGTACGGCGGATATATGGAAGAGAATGGTGGCAACTACCACTAAGAATTTGATAGTCAATTTTTTCTGTGTGAGAAGAGAATGAATGTAAAATATAATCAAGATGTATTGTGATAATTAAAAAGACTTATGAATGGTTATATTTATAGCGGAGAACCTACACTTGTTGAATTGTCGACTTTGCCCTTTCACCCTAATATTCCAAATTTTCAAAATCTTTGAAATTTGACTAATTTTAGATTATATCATTAGTTTACCATAAGGACACGTTTGGTACGCTGGACAAAAAAAAATACAGCGTTTGGTGGACGTTTTCAGTCGGACTGAACTGCATTATTTTTAAAAATAGTACACGTCAACTGCTATTTTTTAAACTCATCTACTATATGGGTCTCTTCTGTACTGTACTAAAAATAAAAAATAAAAAAATACAGTCCATTATATATTAATACTATAATACCGTCCATTATATATTAATACAGTCCAGTTCATTACAATACAATACAGTCCAATATAAAAATATACAGTCCAGTGCGACGTACCAAACAAGTCCTAACTTCTTTTTCGTCATTTGAATTTAAGATCTGAAATCTAGTAAACACTTGTGTAAGTCATTAATTTTACTAAGATGTAGTAGTTGTTGCTGTGGTGGAAAAAAATAAGTAGGAAGTTGTTGTTGTTATATATGTAAACATGTATATTATAGAAATAATTGTATTCCTACTCATAATTAGAATATTTTCATATATTGTGTAAATATAATTATGGTAAGACTAGGATTTCTCTTTTGTATAGGTTTAGGATTTCTATTGTATAAGGGATGAATATTGTACTCTATATATACTTTGATTAATGAGAAGACTCTCTAAGAGAGATTAATAGCATCTTACATGGTATCAAGAGTCTACCACACAAAACCCTAGAAATTCCCTCTCCCTCCGCCGGCTCTCCCCACTGCACTGTCGCGGCCCTTCATAAAATTTCTCGGTTTTTGTGCTTCTTTCTTCCTCTTTCCTCTCTTCTCTAAATGGTTACCCCTGATTCTTCCACACTTTCTGAATCTTCTACCTCCACAAATCCCACCATCAAGTCGTCACCCTCTTTTCATCCCGTCCTAACTATTTCCAACATCAAGAACCATATTTCCATCCTTCTTGATCAAGAAAACAGACAGTATTCTCCTTGGGTTGAACTGTTTCGCAATCATGCATGTCTCTACAACGTGCTTGATCATATTGATGACACCATTCCGCGCCCTCCGGAGGTTGATGATTCTACTTGGCGTCGTTTAGACGCCGGCGTCAAACAATGGATATATGATAGTATTTCTCAGGATCTACTTCTTACTATCATGAAATCTGACTCCATAGCCCGTGCCTTGTGGAATTGTTTGGAGTAAAATTTTCAGGACAATAAGCACACCCGTGCTGTGTATTTAGAGGAGCAGTTTAACAATACACGTCTTGAAAACTTTTCCAATGTGGAAATCGCAAGCGATTAAAGCTCCCGACGGATCAACTTGTTGTTGTCGACTACTTTATCGACACTGGCGGGTGTTACAATTGATTGATGGTCTCCCTAAAGGCGAATATGATACATTGACCACCATGATTCAACAGGAAGATTCATTACCCAGTTTTAACAAAGTTCGCTCGCAGTTGTTGCTCGAAGAGACTCGACGTGCTAAGCAGGATGAGCACAATTAGAAGGCGTTAGCTGTCGAAACGCGCCCTCAAGATCCAACGCCGCCGAAAATCTCTCAACCGCAGCCGGGACGCGGTGGAAAGGGTGGCAATGGCCGCGGCATAGGAGGTCGTGGTTGTCACGACCCGTTCCGGGGCCCGTGACTGGTGCCTTAACCCGGGTACCCTAGTGATACAACATCAGAGAAAAACCAGCGGAAATAAAAACTTAAACATACAGTTTAGATATGGATCAAGATAAAAGAAAATAGGCCAACCAAAACGGTTGCCTTTCAACATATATAAATATAGACATTTGAGCGATTCTGATCCTACCTGACCTGCCACAATCTACTGCACCTCTAAGATTTTTACAACAACTATGACGGACGGGGCCCGTACCACAGAATGTACAAGAACATACGGACTGTGGTAACATACCAAAGATAAGCCTCCGAAGAACGGAGCTTCCCAATCTGTTGAAAGGTGATCCTAAGCGGGGATCGACAACCGATGTACTTACACTGCGGCGTGACGCGGCCCGAAGGAGTCGATCTGGCAGTACCAAGTATGTGAAAGCGGTAAAATCGTAAATGAAATCATAGCGATCTATATAAAGCGGGAGACATGTATGATAACCAAACTAGAGTCTGCAACATATAAACGATCATATCAAGTCGGGACTCACGCCTCAAATCATCACTCGTGCGTGAATTCCTTCCGCCGGCTGGCGATGCATGATATAATAACACGAGTACACCGAACACCAAGTCTACCGATGCCAAAGTCGTACCACAAGACTTCGCTAGACTCGCGAAGGCGACACGTGGCAAGTCGCGATAACCTATACCGATCCACGCGCGCACGTGGCGGCGGCAAGTATGACTACGCGCGATCACAACCGTAAGTCACGATACTTGCCGCGCGGTGACACGTGGAAAGTGCAACAACATGCGAGATCCACTGCGCCACGTAGGCGGCGGGGCAAGTAAGCAGTACGCGCAATCACAACCGTAAGTCACGATCTTCGCCATAACAAAAATGGCCACGTGTCGCGAGAATCCATCAACGGTGTAGACATGCCCGTGTACGATGCTAATGGGCATACGTGGAATCTCCGTCACCTGCCAGTGCGTCAAGTAAGTTCTCAATAAGTCAAGCGCCTCCATCGAGAGACGCGGTAGAATAGAAACACAATTCTTGCACAACAAAGACTATCTCAATAAGCATAGTCAAGTTACACAACAACAAGCATAGGCAAGTTACACAACAACAAGCATAGGCAAGTTACACAACAACAAGCATAGGCAAGTTACACAACAACAAGCATAGGCAAGTTACTCAACAACAAGCATAGGCAAGTTATACATAACTCTAAGTACTTTCATTTTATATCAAAGTCCGGGTTTTAACCCTAAAGTACTACGTACGTTAAATTCCTATTAAAGAAATCCATTCCTTTTATAAAAGTCACCCGATACCCGTAGTATAAAAAATAGAGTGACTTACATCTTTTAAGTAAACCAAAACAACTTCCATACTTTCCTTTTTAAAACCAATTAAGGCAATACCATGCCTTCTTTTTAGACCAAAACACTTCTCTTTTTAAAGTCAAGTTACCACATTAAAACCAATGATAAAACCCTTCTTTTGTTTTCATAAAGTCGTTATAACCAACTTCCCACAAAGCTTGTTATAACATTTTATGTTTTAAACCATTTTAAGACAACACAATGCCCTTCTTTTCCCTAAAGTTCCAGTTTGCCTAATTTCAATTACGCAAGTCTCTTTTTAGAAAAGTTTCATAGTTCAATGTCTTAATCTCTTTTTAAAACAATTGAGTAACATATGCCATGGCCAGTAGGTTATTCTTATTCTTGTTCATAATCAATCTTATTAAGCAGCCATGATCTAGGAAATGTAATGTCATTTTGTCTCATTTTTAGCTTCTATGCAGATGGAGGTTTCTACTGGTTTTAATAATACTTCATTATTCAATACATTTCCCTTTATTAACGCTGCAGTGGTTTGTCGATACACATTCTGATTTCCGAAATCAGTAAAACATTATTCCTTTTAAAAACCACGTACTCATTACTCACGAATGAGGTTTCACACAAAACTCATATTAATTCATTTAAGTTAAGTCTCTTATCTTATAAGATCAAGTCTCTTAACTTCTAAAATCAGTAAACCATTTTTTTTACCTCTCTTAAGACGTTATACCTAACTCCCCATAAAGCTAGTATAACTCTTTTTTAAAACCTTTAAAACCCAGTGTTACTCTTCTTTCAAAAAAATGGTTTCTTAACTCTTGTGACATACTTCAAGTTTCTTATTATTCAGGCTTAAGTCAAAAGACATTGTCGATAACTACGTTCAATTAGCACACACGTCGTCTGCGTACTATATATTATTCGGGCTTAAGTCGAAAGACATTTGCGTACTATATATATCTTCCTTTAAAATATCATGCTCGAGTATAGGAAGAATCACATACCTCGACGATTATCGACTATAAGCAAAACGCTACGGCTATAACCGCTAGCCTTGTCACCTTCTAAGTAGCACATGCTACTTGCAAAACATTCAACCAATAAAGGTTATCGATCTCTTTATGTCTGATCACATGTAAGTACAGTTTAACTTCTACTTATATTCTTCTGAAGTGATTTCAGTTCAATCCTTTTTCTATAATATCCTTCTATTACAGTTCAAGTCTCTTCTTATGAATCTTATATTCATTTATATACTACTACAGTATGTAATTTCCAATTACAATAGAAGGACAGTAGTATTTACCTCGATGAGCCCATAAATTATCCAAGTATAAAGTCGCTCCTGAGCAACGTTAAGCTCTACTCGAGTGCTCGATCCGCTCCAAAACAACCTTAGAAGTTCTAACCAACTTACTTAAATCCTTCAACTATCAATGAAGATTTTCCTTAGGGTTTCGTTTAGTGGCTAAAGAAAGTATAATAGTATTTTCTGGGCTTTTGTATAAGTGTAACCTTGAGAATACTACAAGGTATTTGGGTCAAGGTATTTGGGCATTATAACAATACTAGGAGAGTATTTCTATACCACACAAGGGGGGTATTTATACGAGACAACTAGGCTAGGGGGGTACCCTCTCGGCCTAGCCTCACTCGAGGGGTGTGGCTCTCGGCCAAGGGCTCTCAAAGGGGGAGGGTGGCGGACGAAACTCAAGAGGGAGGGAGTAGTTTGAGACTTAGATAGATTTCTCAAGTTTGGATGAAATAACTCTTCAACAAGGGGGGGTATTTATAGGTCAAGAAATGACCAACCAATGGCCAAGATTCATCCAAGTGTTAGGCAAGTGTAAGGCCAAGATCAAGCCAAGTGCACCTTATCCATCTACCACCAAAATATCCTACCTAACCCTTGACCAAGAAATCAACACAAAAAAACGTGCAAGGAGGCCCCATGTTTGTCGTCCATTGAGGGTGACAAGTGTCACCCTCCCGTTGGTCCAAAATGTTTCGTCTCTCGAAAAAATCCGCAAAAATTAGAAATGACATAGCCGGAATTTTCCCTTCGCAAGTTTAGTAAAACGTTTCATCGAAAAACGACTCTATTCGGCACTTGTGCACAAAATTCGCCACTTGCCTACTTTAAGGCTCAAACTCTTCTACGTATGCCCACACGTACATACTCTGGAAATACGGGGTATAACAGTGGTCATGGTAAGGGTCGCGACAAGCAGTAACAAGCAAAGAACAACAACAGGCCCGCAGACCGCTCAGTACATGCGGCCCCTTCAAAATACCCTATATGCCCCACATGTAATTAAGAATCTAATCTCAATCCGCAAATTCACTCGTAACAATTCTGTCTCAGTTGATTTTGACCCATTTGGTTTCACTGTGAAGGATCTTCATACGGGGACACCTCTTACGAGATGCAATAGCACGGGGGATTTATACCCATTCACTCCCACCTCCGCTGCCAGATCTAGCTCTCCCATCTCTCCATTTCTTCTTCAACATGGCATAATATGCTTGGTCATCCAGGAGCTCCAGTTTTTAGTTTTCTTAGAGGCAATAATTTCATTACTTGTAATGGGATGCTTGCCCAAAATTGTGTTTTTTGTTCTTTAGGCAAACATACTCGTCTTCCGTTTAAATCATCTACTAGTGTTACTTTTGCACCTTTTGATATTATACATGCCGATTTATGGACATCACCTGTTGCTAGTTCTCTCGGTCATAAATACTATATTATCCTACTAGATGATTTTTCTCACTTTGTTTGTCAGTATCCTCTCAAATTTAAATCGAAAGTGTTTGTCAAATTTCTTGAGTTTCGAACATTATTCAAACACAATTTGAAAAAGGTATAAAACAAATTCAGTGCAATAATAATCGTGAATTCAACAACTCTATGTTTCACCGTTTTTGTACTAATAATGACATGGTTTTTCGTTTCTCCTGCCCTCACACCTCTCCTCAAAACGGTAAAGCTGAAAGAATCATCTGCACCATTAACAATATGATACACACTCTATTGATTCATGTCTCCCTACCTCCGTCCTTCTGGGTCTATGCTGCTAAAATGTCAGAATACGTCCTCAATATTCTCCCAACTAGCACCCTTCACAATATGACCCCTACCGAAATCATCTATCATAGAGTCCCATCATATGAGCATCTTCGGATTTTCGGTTGTCTATGTTATCCTAACCTTGTTTCTACTGCTCCTCACAAATTAGCCCCTCGGTCCACTCCATGTGTCTACCTAGGCTTTCCGCCAAATCATAGGGGCTATCTATGTTATGACTGGTCCACTCGTCAGATTCACATCTCCGGTCACGTCACATTCGACGAGATCACATTTCCGTTTTCGAATCTTAAAAAGTTCCAAAAACAGGATTACTCTTTTCTTGACGAGTCTGCCATCTCTCCCATCATCCTCATCAGTCAACTAGAGCATAGCACTGTCGCAGAATCAGCGTCAGCGCCGCGGCGCCAAAACTCCTGCGAACAGGTTCCTGCTTCACCGTTGACAGCGCCGCGGCCCAATGCTGAGGCATCGCAGCGCCAAAACTTCAGCTGTCAGTCCTCCACCGCCGCAGCCCTTGATCACGAATTAAAAAGATAATTTGTCTTCTACCTCTTTTTTAGTTCTTTCTTGTCAAGAAAAGCGAAATAAGTGAGCTGAAGATTTTTTTTTCTTCTTTTATGGAAGAAAACAATTTGAATTCAGTAATTTACGGTCAATGTGGGATAAGGACACATTGACTTGTGAACTATCCGTTAATTTGTTTATATATGATGAAATTTATAATATTGTCAGTAATCAGTTATTACTGAATCACTCCGATGCACTAAGCTTCCGTCATGTGCGGGATTTGGAGAAAGGCCGAACCACAATGGTCTTTTGTAGGCAGTCTTATTTTGCCTTTGTGTCCTTTATTACTATTTGCAAGATTTGATATTGATTTGACCAAAATTTGCTTCATTTAATACATTCATCATAATCGCATACTTACTTTTTTAAGTGTCAATGATGAAATATTTTGTCAATTAAAAAAGATTAATATCTAAAGATCCCAAAAGTACCAGGCTTAGCAGAATGATTAATTCTTCATTTGTAGAGGCACTTTTATGGTTCATATCAATTATGTAGACTTGAGTGCTTCATATTTACCGTACTGGGCATTGAGAAATCAAGATTTTAAACTTTATAAGTTCTAAATTCTAGGATACCGTCAATGACAGGTGTTAATAATTTAATTTTAAATTTATTTTTTATATATATTTTATGAATTTTTAATATTAATATAAATTTTGAACTAAAGTTACTGGATTCGATCGAAACCATATGTTGGCTTCTAGCTCCACCTCGGTGAGCATTCCTGTAAGTCTGTAACACATTCCTATGACGCGGTCTATTGATAATAGATATCTATACTACAACATTATCAGACGCGTTTAATATATTATAACTTAAATCGTAAATTTTGAACTCAATACATTGAATGAATTTTGAAAATCCCAAAATGAGTTTTCTGGCCCAAATCCCGTGTCCAGCTCTCTGCTTCCCGTGTCCAGTTCTGGGCCAGCAGGCCCACTGCCTGTTGGCCAGCACGTTCTGTGTCTCGAAAATTCTCAAAATTTATCTAATTCTGCCCCGAGTTTTGGTCCAGTCATCCGAAGTCAACGGGGTATTTTTAAATCAAAAAAATATTTTAATTTAAATTTTAATGTTCTTAAATCACCATTATCCCGTAATCATGTGTCTGCTTTAAATGACTCAAATTAAAAGATTGTCATGACCGATGAATATAATGCTCTTATTGATAATAATACGTGAGAGTTGGTACCCCGTCCAGATGTTAATATTATTCGGTCTTATGTATATTGGACTAAATAGTATTGGCCAGCCCATCACAGGCTTCACGGGCAGAAGCCCAATCTCGGCAGTAGCCCTTCACGGGCAGAAGACTTTGTTGTATATTAGGAATGTATATTATAGTATAATTAGTCTTGTATTATTATCATAATTGTATAATTAATCTCCAAATAAAATATGATTTTAAATGTAGAGTATGAAAATGATTTTTCTATTGTAACTTGTATTTATACACCTTTAATCAATGAGAATAATCAAGGGATAATCCGCGATGATTTGTTTCTCTCCTATTACGACTTTTTGATACTCCAATATTTGTTTTTTCGCGTCTTTGTTGTGCTCATTCACTGTAAATATTTCCTATCTCAACGACCTTAGGGTCTGTTACGCCTACTGAATTCCAACCCCCAACCAGAGGTTCTCTCCGAGTCTCCGGCCGTCCTGTGCGTTAGAGACATGAGGAGAACAATGGCAACCATTAATGAGAGAGTCTCAAGGATGTGATTGCATTTGATAGCCATTGTTTTTCTTTGTAAGAAGAGAATGAATGAAAAATATTTATATTTTGACAATTAAGACTTATGAGTGGACTTATCTATAGGGGACAACCCACATTAATCATGATTCAAATTTTCATCAAGAATTGTCAACATCTGAATATAATTTACAATTTGCATTTCCTTCACTATGAACATCGAGTTGCTCACATAATCCCCCCTCGAGTGATCTCGCAGTTCCTATAAGATGGAGATGGTGGATATTAGATTCGCTCTATATTAAATTAAAATTTTGATTTCGCCTCTTACTTCTACACATGTGAGGGTATACTGTCTGTTTTTTGAAAAATATTTTCCATTGCTTTCACGTTGTGTTGATCAAGTTTCACAAATGACATTTCATATTAATTGTGTCTCAGTGAATATTCTTTAAATATTTACAATATATATTGTATTTATTAATATAATGTATTTAAGATAACTTAGGATTCTTACTGTATTAAGAATCACTTTTGTACAACTATATATATTGTGATTAATGAAAGAAATCTCTAAGAGAAATTATTCCAATATCTTACATGGTATCAATAGCCTAACATCTCAAAACCCTAGAAATTCTCATTTCCTCTCCCTCGGCCGCTCCCTCCCCGCGGTGCCTCTTCTTGGAATTTCTACTTTTGTGGCTATCATGTCTCCTCTCACATCTCCTAAATCTAATGGTTATACCTCTGACTTAGTTGACACTCCACTTCCTTCCTCAAAGTTTTCTTTTCATCCGGCTTTTGCTATCACAAACATCAAGAATTATGATCCTATTATTCTTGATCAAGAAGACTGTCAATAATCTATGTGGGTGGAACTATTTTATATTCATGCATGTGCCTACAACGTGCTCGACCATATTGATGAGTCAATCCCTCGCCCATCTGACATTGACGATTCAACATGGCGTCGTCTTGACGCTATTGTCAAACAATGGATCTATGGTACCATCTCAAAGGATTTGTTGTGTACTATCCTGAAAACAGGTGTTTCGGCACGTGAACTTTGGGTACGCCTGGAGGAAATTTTTCAAAATAATAAAAATACTAGGGTTGTGTATTTAGAGGAGCATTTCAACAACACACGCCTTGAGAATTTCAACAACATGACAGAATACTGCAAACAACTAAAATTTGTCGCAGACCAACTTTCTCATGTTGGGACTTGGGACTGCTGTGTCTGAAACTAATATGGTACTACAACTTGTTGCAGGATTACCGAAGGGGGAATATGACACTCTTACAGCAATGATCCAACAGGCTGATCCACTTCCAACTTTCAACAAGGCGCGTTCACAATTGTTGTTGGAAGAAACACGGCGTGCTAAACAGGACGAGCACAACCAAAAAGCACTAGCCGTTGAAAACTTGCAGTCGACGACTACTGCTCCACCACCGCTGGACCACCAGCAGCAGAACCGCGGTGGAGGCAGAGACAACAGAGATCGTGGACAAGTACACAAAGGAAAGGGTCGCGGCAAAGGAAAAGGACAGCAACAACATTCCACGCCCCGGCCTCAGCAGTGGACGAATGTCCAGCAGCAACAACAGCAGTTCGCACCGCCTCAGCAGTGGTCGAACAATCAGCAGCAATAGTGGCGCTCCAACCCTGCAAACTGGGTCTAGTTTCAGCAGCAGTGGCGGCCCAGTGTCTTCAGTCCAGTACCAACAGGCCTATCTCCTCAACAGACTCATCTGATGTCGGCCCAACAATTTCCTCCAGTCCAGCAGATGCAACCCACTGATTTGGGCCAAGCTTTCAATACCCTCACTCTGCAACAAGCCCGACAATAATAGGTATATGGATTCCGGAGCCACATCATACCTGATCAACTCTTCAGGTAACTTTTCTCAACTGCTTCAGTTAAAGTATCCTCAATACATTACTGTTGGCAATGGTCATCGCATTCCAATTGAAGGTTATGGTAACACACATATCAAAAATCTCCATGCACCATTCTCACTTAACCATGTCCTCTACGCACCCCAAATTATTAAAAAGTTGATATCTGTTAGGAAATTCACTCGTAATAATTAGGTGTTTGTCAATTTTGACCCTTTTGGTTTCTCTGTGAAGGATCTCAATACAGGGAGAATTCTTACGCGCTGCAATAGTGTGAGAGACCTCTACCCTTTCACCAACTCTTTCGCTGTCAGAACTCAACCACCAGTCTCCCTTGATGCATTATATCCATCCACCTGGCACAACAGACTCGGACATTCAGGAGATCATGTTTTTTCCTTTCTTAGACATAATCAGCGTATTCAATGTAATAATGAAAAATTTGCCCAAAACTATTTTTCTTGTCCGCTTGGCAATCATACTCGTCTCCCTTTTATGTCTTCAATGAGTATTACAGTTTCACCATTTGATATTGTCCATGCTGACTTATGGACCTCTCCTGTTGTTAGGTCTCTAGGCTACAAATTCTATCTTGTTTTATTAGATGACTTTTCACATTTTTATGGATTTACCCACTCAAATTCAAATCTGAGGTTTTTGCTAAATTTCTTGAGTTTCACAGATTTATTAAAACTCAGTTTGAAAAATCAATAAAATCTTTTCAATGTGATAACAGACGTGAATTTAATAATTCGGCTTTTCATAACTTTTGCTCTCAACAAGGCAATGGTATTCCGCTTATCTTGCCCTTATAGCTCACCTCAAAATGGTAAAAGAACGTATTATTCGCACTATTAATAACATGGTTCGTACCCTCCTCTTTCATGCATGTCTGTCATCATCTTTCTGGGTTTACGCTGTCAAAATGGCAGAACACCTCCTAAATATTTTACCTACTAGCACCCTACAAAACAAGATCCCCACAGACATTCTGTATCGTAGGACTCCATCTTATGACCACCTACGGATCTTTGGCTGTTTGTGCTACCCAATCTTACCTCCACCGCCCCTCATAAGTTGGCTCCTAGAACTACACCCTGTGTATTCTTCGGTTTCCCACCTAACTATAGGGATTATCTGTGGTATGACTTATTCACTCGTCAAATTCACATCTCTCGTCACGTCACCTTCGATGAGACGATCTTTCCATTTTCGAATCCTCAAAAATACCGAAAACCAGACTATTCATTTCTTGATGAACCAGCCATATCCTCCACCATTCTAAGTCAGCTTACCCAAATTTCGACTTCAGAACCGCGGTCCATAGTTGATACACCGCCTTCCAGTGAGCCCCCTCTTCCTGCAGAACTTTTAGCACCGCGGTCCCTCGAGGATGCACCGCGGTGCCTGTCTTCTAGTGAGCCCCCTCTTCCTGCAGAACTTTTAGCACCGCGGTCCCTCGAGGATGCAACGCGGTGCCCCTCTTCCAGAGAGTTCAATGCTCCTCCATCGCCTTCAGCACCGCGGTCCCCTGCGGATGCACCGCGGTGCCACCTTTCCAGTGAACTAACCTCTGAACCTGTCACTTCAACAATGCCACCACCCAATTTCCCCGGTCATCAAATGGAAACTCGTGCCAAACACGGGATTTTCAAACCTAAAGTCCAGTTTAACCTGTGTGTTCAAACCATTTCTCCACTCCCAAAGAACCCCAAATTGGCCAAACTTGACCCTAATTGAAATGCAGTCATGTCTGAGTAATATAATGCTTTAACTAAGCAGCATACTTGAGATCTTGTTCCTATACCAGAGGGGGTGAATGTGATCAGATGCTTGTGGATTTTTCGTCATAAATTCAGAGATAGTGGAGTTTTGGAACGATACAAGGCTAGACTTGTGGCAAATGACACTAATCAGCATGAGGGCATTGATTGTGGTGATACTTTTAGCCCGATTGTTAAACCGGATACGATTCATACTGTTCTTAGCCTTGCTATGGGTAAGAAGTTGTCGATTCATCAGCTGGATGTCAAGAATGCATTTCTTCATGGGGATTTGAAAGAAACTGTATACATGCATCAGCCACCTGGTTTTGTTCATCCTATTGTTCCTCATTATGTATGTCGTCTCAAGAAGTCACTCTATGGTCTAAAGCAGGCACATCGTGCTTGGTATGACCGGTTTGCCAGGTATATTATGCAGATTGGGTTTATTTGCATCAGGTGTGAAACCTCTCTGTTTATTTTCATCATGGTAGTGACATCGCTTACTTGTTATTATATGTTGATGACATTGTTCTCACTGCCTTATCTGATAAGTTGAAAATGACATTATTGCTCTTCTCAAAACTGAATTTGCTATGACTGATTTGGGGAAGGTGAGTTACTTCTTGGGTATATCAGTCACTAGATCTGCATATACTATGTTTCTGAGTCAGCGTAAGTATGCAGAAGAAATTGTGTTCAGAGCTAAGATGTCGAATTGCAAGGCTATGTCCACTCCTGTTGATTCGAAATCCAAACTCAGTGCTTCTGAGGGTGATTCAGTGTCTGATCCTACGCTCTATCGAAGTCTTGCAGGTGCTCTTCAGTACCTCACTTTCACCAGACCCGACATTGCATATGGCGTCCCAAAGTGTCTGCTCACGTACGCTCAGGAACCTCATTTTGCTGCTCTTAAGCGTATTATCAGATACATTAAGGGTACTCCTGACTATGGGTTGCATCACTACCCCTCCGCTCCGAACAGGTTACTTTCCTACACAGATGTTGATTGGGCAGGGTGTCCGGATACGAGACGCTCTACTTCAGGCTATTGTGTGTTCTTAGGGGATAATCTGATCTCTTGGTCTGTCAAGCGACAAGCCACATTATCCCGATCCAGTGCCGAAGCAGAGTATAGGGGTGTTGCTAATGTAGTTGCTGAGATCTGTTGGCTCCAGAATCTTCTCTTGGAGATGAGTTGTCCATTGCGTAAGACATCTATAGTCTATTGTGATAACATATCTGATGTCTATATGTCTCATAATCCAGTCCAACATCAGCGGATCAAACATATTGAGATGAATATTCATTTTGTTCGTGAGAAGGTGGCACATGGTCTTGTCAAAATTCTACATGTACCTTCCTCTTATCAGTATGCAGACATCTTCACAAAGGGACTCCCCAGACAACTGTTCACAGACTTCAGATCCAGCCTGAGCATTCGGCCTCCTCCTGCTCCGTCTGAGGGGATGTGTTAGCGAATATTCTTCAAATATTTACAGTATATATTGTATTTATTAGTATCATGTATATAAGGTAACTTAAGATTCTTACTGTATTAAGAATCACTTTTGTACAACTATATATATTGTGATCAATGAAAAAAATTCCTAAAGAAAATTATTCCAATATTTTACAGTGTCCTCCCCGCATTCCAACACACTCCTTCTTCAACCCCACCACAGCCACCCCGCACCCCTATCCCCCACTTTCACTTCCGATAGTATGTCTAGATTATAATTTATATACACGTTTAGGTTAATATCTTTTTGTTACATACCTAATATAAAAATTAATAATAAGAAATTCACTTATTTTTCAAAAAGACATTCTCTTTCATGTCGAACACACCTCAGTTTTGCCCAAAATTTAGGACATTTTGGTGTATTAAACTTTCATTATTTAGTGATTTACTAACCTCCTGATTATAAACTCTATCGGTTGCCCCAAGCTCAGCATTTGCCCAAAATTGCCCGCTAGATTTGTTCCACATTTCACCTCTACTATGTCTAAATCATATCATCTCCACGAGATATAGGTCACCCCAATTCTATTGGGTTGACACATAACTGCTGGAAAAAGCATAAAGTCATAGATGGGACGATATATGCCCACATGTATGGCCGCAGTTTTAAAAGGGTTTATTTATACGAATCGTCCAATCAATCAATCAACTAAAATTTAATTTCAAATTGGTTAGGATTGTTTATTACGACAATTTTTCTATCAAGTTTATTTTTTTAATAATCTATGGCTACTCCGTTAAATAGGATCAGCCACGTATTTAGTTGTTTTAGTGTGAACAATAAAGAAACATAGAAACTGTTTTAACTAACGTAAATCATGGAAAAAGATGCAGACACGAAAAAGATCTTAAAAGAGGACGACCAACACTCTGGTTCAAAATCTTAGGAGTGAAGAAACTCTTGATAGCTGGCTGCAGTGGCGGACCGCTTGTGTTCACATGAACTGATTTTTTTTTACAAAGTTATTTTCCACTTTTGAACAAGCACAACATTTTCATTCCATTATACAACGCTGTGAATTTTTTTCCTCTATATATTTCCAACAATCACTTCAAACGAGGTAGATCCGCCACTGGCTAGCTGGTAACTCTTGTTCCTCGATCCAACACGATCAATAAATACCGGATATTAGACGATTATATGGAATAAAGATTAGGCAAGAAGAATTTTTTTTGAAGCAGGGTTGCAAGAAGACACATTTACAGTATAGCAATTCAATGAAAGAAGCAATTCTTATTATTCAAATGCAGAGATCAAATCTCATCTCATCTCATCTCATCTCTCATCAAGTGAACAGAGAGACAAACTGATCATCCATATATGGGACTAGAAAACCAACCCTCTCCCCCTTCTAGCTAGCACTCTCAACTTGCTAAACAAATAAACAAAAAAAGATAACACCACTCATAACCAAACCTTATTATGCTTAGAAATAAAACATGTTCAAAAAGCATAATAATACAATAATCATTTACTAAGAGTAAACTCTCTCTACTCTGAAGTCTTTTCAACTGGAACTTCAGTGATAGCTGCTTTCTCCTCCACAGCTTCAGCAGGAGCAGCAACTTCTGGTTCTTGTGCCTTAACCTCTTCAACAGCTTCTGGTGCTGGTGTTTCAGTTACTACTGCTGGTTCTTCTGTAGGTGCTTCTGTTGTGGGCTTCACTTCAACTTCAGCTGCTGGAGTTGGCTCTACTACTGGTGTTGCTGCTGCTGCCTTAAAATCCACCAAAAATATTTCATCAGTGACAAAAGTATAAGCAGAAGAGTTTTAAGTTTCATGCACTAATAATATAAACTATAGTGAAAGTTACAGACATGTGCAGTTAGGCCAACTAGTTTACCACCATGCAGGACCGTCTCAAATATTTTGGGGGTCCTGTTCTAATTCGTAAAAGTGGACCCTTAATTGGGTTAAGACCTGCGAATTATGAATATTTACTAGCTAATACTACTTAATAAAAAATAAAAAAAGGCGTCCTAAAATTTTTCGTTTTTCGGGGACCCTGTGCGCCTCGCACGGGTCCAAAGATAGCCCTGCCACCATGGCCGAAATATACACAAAAATAACAAACTGCATATTTTAGTATAAGTATACACAACTTATACATGTTGTATATATTTTTTAAACTAGTTGATCGAAGTGTTTAGGGCCGTAATTATAAACTAAAATGTATCTATACAATCAGGTCGTTTATTAGGTAAGTACAAGTAATACTACTAAAAAGCTAATTTCCTGATGAAAGACTTCACGTTGAAAATTGGCTCGTCGAAAACGTTTGCGATAGAAATCTCTTAATTCACCTTTTTTTAGGTAGTGATATAAATCTCTTGATAGATATTAATTGACAATCTGATAAAAATGGTAACTTAACTACTAACTGTGTAAAAAAAATATAAAATTGTTGGTAAGTATAACTTAAATCCTAAGAAAATACTGATCGATAATCATCTAGCTTTTTTATACAATTAGATTACTTATTATGTAACTGTATGTAGTTGATAGAAATAAACTTGTAATTTTTAATATTATAAAAATGGTATTGACCTGCTATTACAAGTTAAGATTTATTAATATTATACAAAAACTAAACTGATAGTGTCTATAATTCAATCTTAAGAAAATATTGATCCCATTATCAAAGCTAATTTAGATAAATGATCAAGTAAAGATCGCTATATATAGTTCAAAGAATTACATAAAAGATCAATTAAGAAGTGCTGATTTTTTTTTTTTTGTTGACGAAGGAACCGCATGTGCGATCTTTCGAAGTACTTGTAGTGCGGTGTAAACACTTGGCAAGCCCAGTGTGGTTTCCCCAAGCGGCGGTCGGGCGTTATCACAGGGTTCGAACTTGTGACCAATTTCTCCTTGCGCCGATGAGGATCTACCTTCAAGCACTAACCTGCCCAGTGCAGGGCGGATAGAAGTGCTAATTTTTATTTCATAGATAAAGCCAAATTAAGTGTAAACATTTACCATAGTAATGAAGAATTACTTTTTTATTTATTTTTCGAAATTTCATTATATATATATATGAAACGATTTTGATTCAGCTTCATATGTGTATGTTATTTAACATACGCAACTACGCAAGTGGATCTAGCTAGCCAGCTGACCTTGATCCGAGGGCTAGATTTAATCTGAAAAAATAGAGAGGAAACACCAACAACAATAACAACATACTCAGTCAAATCTCACAATGTGGGTCTGGGAGAATAGAATGTACACAAACCTTACCTCTATCTTAGTAGGTAGAACGACTGTTTTCGAAAAAAATATGCATAAATCAATAAGAAAAAGTACCTGATCAACACTTGCCATTGGAAAAGGAGGAATTAATAACTTGATAATAAGAAAATGGGAATTAGAGGGAAAATTATGAAATTACAAGTGATTTGGTTGTGAGATTGGTGATGAAAAGTGAGAAGAGGAGAGAGCTATTTATAAAGAGAATAACATCAACTTTATTAATAATTTAATGGGAAATTGAGAAATGGTACACTTTAACAAATAGAAAAAAAGGAAGAGAGAATCTTGAAAGCTGCACAAAATGACATCTCATATCACTCACACTAATTAAAGGGACTAGGAAAAAAGTTATGCCTATTCCTTGATTCTTAATTAAATATTTTAAGATTTGAAATTTGAGAATCAAATCGCCTTTAATAGAAAATGATATTTTTGATAAGAAATGTTTTACTCCGGCATAAAAAATTTTGATGCAAATTTAAATTAGTCAGACCAAAAAATAAGTATCCGATATGAGTGCGAAACTTAAAAAAATAAAATTAGGATGTCTAGTAGTCAATGTGTTTACGTCTCTATATACATTAAAATTAAATAATTCAACAATCTTTATTATTGTTTCTTCTCTCCTTTTTTTTCTTTTTTAAGATGAGGATTTCACTTTTTTTTTTGTAGATATTACTGAAAGTATGTATGTCTTAGAAACAATTATTTTAGGGATAAATGTACTTGAACACATTCGTATTACTAATGAGATTAATATATTTTAGCATTTTGCAATTACTGAATTATGATTTTGATTGTTTGTGATTATTCATTAATGTGCATCCCTTGAGTTTACGTTGTCATTAATAAAGTGAGATATTAATGATAGAGCGTAACTCTCAAAATAGTCTCTACTGATGATCATTGAGAATGAGATATCAATGATATGTTATAAGTCGATATGTGGTCTGCATCACATTCTTAGAGAATGTAGCATGTCTCACTTACTACTAGTAATGGGTACTAGTGATGGACACATGGATACTCTTAGAGGGTATTTGTATGCTCTGCTGATAAACTATTTGTTATACATGTCTAGAGTATTATCAGCATGTGAGAGATATAAATCCTTTGACTTGAGGTCAATACACACCTAATTTGCAGAGTAATGTACTTTGATCATGTCCTAAACTTAAATTTCTTATAGGATAAGACATGGCTTTGTATTGGGTACACTGCGATGCAAACTAAGGTGGTAGTTGAGCCAAGAATAAGATTCATTCCTCGATTGGATATTCGAGAGGAACACTCATCTTCTCAGTGATATTAGGTCGACAGTCATTGGCCAATGCAAGAGACATATTTAGGATATGATCTAGTTGTCAACTAATATAGATGAGATAAAGTGATCAAGCCATTTGGATAGACACTTGACAAATCCTAAGCTTGATCGAGCGTGTCGCGAATGAAAGAAATTTATCATCTCACATAAAGGTTATGTTTACTGGAGTCATGTAAACGTACTTCACATATTGAGTTCGTTATATGACGCAGTCTAGGAGTTCCGTATCAACCTTAATTTAATTAAGTGTCGATGTGTGAAGGCCTATAGGGTCACACTAAGTCGATTGTCTTTTCGGTCTAAGGGTATATTGAGAAAGTATAAAATATTCAATTTAGAATCGATATATTTAAATCAATAATAAATTATGAAATAATTTCTATTTGATGGAAATTATTTAATTAAGTTAAAATTGGATTGTCAGAGTTAAAACGAAAAACGTGTTGAATATTTTGGGGAAGCACCGCGACGCCTGTACGGCAGTGGGCCCAGTTCGTCTGGCCCACTGCATCTCGAAATTTGGGTCAGGTTTTAAGCCTAATCCTAATCTGATTTGTATCCTAACTTTCCCTATATATTCAGCACTTAACCCCATTATTTGGTTACTGAAATTGATAACTCAATTCTTACTTTCTGAACTCAAAGTTCAGAATATAAAATTCTCTCAAACCTCTGCCAAAATTTCCTAGCTTTCCTGATAGAGGAATATACCACAACAAGGCTTGCGGTCGAAAGGATACTCGCGTGCGCTTCCTTCAGTAAAGACTCCAAGAATATCCACTGTAAGTTTGTATCTCATGTCTTTACGGGTTTCAATTATAACGTAATCATACCAGAAACGGAATTGTTGGGGTAAATAAATTAAACAAATTTTAAACTTCCGTTATGTCTTACTTACGTGTTTTAGATCCAACAAAACACTACAATTACATATGTATTTTCGTTCTCCATTTTACATGACATTGTTTAAATAGAAGTTAAGTTAGTTAATTTGATTCATGTATTTACTAGTAGTAGTAGAGTAGCGGAAAAAAATATGTACTAACCTAATAGTTGAAACTTGAAATGTTATTTTGAGAGATATCACATTAATTATGTCTACAGAAAAAAGCTATTTGTAGTGTTAAAAACTATGAAATTTATTTAATTATAGAGAGGTGTTAAATAGTTATGATGTCATAAAATACAAGGTCTACAATATACACCGACTAAGCATTATTTAATTCATTTTTTGTCTAAGCCAATTGCTTTTGACATCTGTTATATCATTTTTAGTTTTTGCCTCGAGTTGTTTATCCGGAGGATGACCGTTTTTGGATCCGTGTGAGGTGTGCTATCGCACATGGTCCCCGAAAAATAAAAATATTTAGAGGTTTTTTTTATTTTTTATTAAGTAGTATTAGCCAGAATTTACTGTATAGACTCTAATTCGCAGCTATTAGCTCAATTAAAGATCCACTTTTACGAATTAGAACAGAACCTCCAAAATATTTAAGACCCTTAAAATGTTTGAGACGATCTTGATTCTTACTCATACACTGCTAGACATGTAGGGTGAAAAGGACTATCAAGTATCTGCTTTCACGTCTCTTTAATTTGTTTTTATTCTCCTTTATTCATGAAACTGTAGTTACTTTCTTGATGTGTTAGTTTAAGTAGCGATCTCGATAAGAATAGTGTTGTTTAATCTAAAATTAGTTAAGTAATTAGGCTAAATCATTCATATTAAGCATGAGTATATATATACAGTAAACTTCTAAAATATATTTCAATTAACATGTATTGCTTATACCAAAAAAAAAAAAATCATTGTGCCCTACATATTTTAACTCTATCCTTCCCCAAAAATTATAAGTCCTAAACAATTTCTTTTTATTTTGATTATAGGTTACATCGTTCTCTTTTAATGCGCATTCACCAATCATAGTCTTCCACCTATGCATGACCCATCGAAAGGTCGATGCATGACATAATCAAATTAAATGATCATTTCTTTTCATTTTATCCTCGATATATGTTACTTGAACTATATATTCATTTTAGTATTGTATTATTGTATCTCTACAACGTCCGTTTGTGGATATAATATTATTAGTCATATAATTATTATATAGAACTTAATTTTGTCAATAAAACAGTCCCGATGAGCCTCAACATAGTAATTGATCTTTCTTAGAAGCTGAAAGACAGTAGTAAAGAAAATGTGGGAACATTTTTGGCAACACTGAATCAAGACAGCCTCCTATGACAGCTAATTGGATTGTGAGACAAATTGCTAAAATCAATGAACAGTTGTTTGAAATTGATAATGCGAAATTAGCTCTGACTCAAGCTAGGGATCATTTTATATCTTTGTTTTCTTCCCAAAAAGGGGGAGATGATGATGGAGCTGAACAAAGGAAAAAACATAAAAAGAAGGGAGTCAAGGCATGCAGCATAAGAACCGTAGCAGCGTGAGCATTCGCGAAAAAGAAGTTATCGTCGAAGACCTGGAGCTGGTGCGGGGGAGCAAGGCAGTGAAGTTGGAAGAAGTAGAAAGAGACTGGAATCTACTACTTCTATCAACTTCTGTTGAGACTGATGCCGACGATGTCGATCTTTGAGAAGCTACATCGTGATGATGAGATCTTTATTCTTTGGTGAAGAATATGCTCACTAAAATATGGTTGTGCTGAAAAAATGTCCAGTAGTGATGGGATAATGTTTTGGTGATGGGATGATGTTTTTCATATTTTGAATTGAACTGTAAATGACACTAATCTGTTTTATTTTGCTTGGATGATGATTCGTGTTAACTATATAAGATGGCATATCTGTGGATACTGTATATTGTTTGTATGTTAGTTTCAGGTTGAGGGGGGACATTTGTGAGAATTTGCCATTGTTAGATCACTTATACTTAGTTGTTTAAGTTTTGTGAAGAAAGGCAAAAAGAGGAGAATGTTAATGTTAGGATTGGTGTTATGACATTTTTCTTAACATATCGTTTTTCAGAAAATGTCAGAACAAATGTCTTGACATTTAGGATGACATTCTGATAACAGTTTTGCCTATCTTCTTGGACAGTTTTTCAGGAATTTGTGATCTTTGTGTCACATGACAAATTGACTTAGCAAGGAGTCTTCAAAGCAGATTGGGATCGATGAAGACCAAGTCCAAGAGGTTGCATAACTTGAGGAGCAAGACGTGGAAGAAACAGTTCACTTAGTTGGAGATTTTTAGCCTTAAGCTACTGCCCACGTGCTCCATATTTGGCTCAACCTACACAACTAATCGAGGAGTCTTTCAATGGAACTCTCTACTATAAATAGAGAGGTCACTTCAAGGATTCGATATCCAGAATTTAACAAGAAAAAAGATCGAGAGAGCTCTCCAAACTTTAAGATCGAAAACTGGATCAACAAGTGTTGCCTGTATTTGTGACGACATTCTGTACGACATTACAAGTGCTGCATAGATTCTAGGTTTGTTCTTTCATTGAAGCAATTGTAATGAGGTGTTGATCACTTCTATTTAGATAGATTTTTCAGGCATAAGTCATCTGCGACTTAACCTTTTTATTCCTTTTTGTATCTTCTTGTAACATTGTAAGAGAAGGAATTTATTCAATTGTATATACATATATACAATACATTTGGTCATTGACCATCATGAGTTATATTAATATATAACCTATGAAAATTAAACTTTTGTGTTCTTTATTTTATTTTGTTGCATTTTAACTCTCTCAAATGTTTTCTTAAATTTTATCTTAGTTTCGCCACTTGTGTCAGACGACACTTCTACTGACATTCAATACTGTTTCAGCATACTGTTTTTGTCTGTTTTGCTGTTTGAGTTTAATTAATCCATAGTATAATCCACGGGAACTAACATGATGAATGAGTACTTACAACTTCACCGTAATTCTTGTGGATGATTTTGTTTATTTTTCACTTCTATAGAAGTTATTTTTTTGTTTCTTGCTTTTGCCCTTGCTTTTCTTTGTTCCTATTGTATGGGTTATGTAAATACCTTCATAGCAGTGTAAAATATGGTCCTTTATGAATGTTCATTTTCAATTTTATACTCCCTTCGTTCTATTTTACGTGAATGTGTTACTATTTGAAGAGCAGTACAAATTTGTTCTCAAATTTCTTAAAAATATATAGAATTTCGAACTCATACTACTTTTCATGTACTTTGCACACATATAAACTTAATTTTTAAAGAATATAGAGGATCTATAACCGAATTTACCTTAAAAATTAAAGTGTTTCGATCTCGTATCACATAAATTGAAACATCAAGAGTGCTTTTATTAATAACATAGAAACTTTTATAACCGATGACAACTATTCTAAACTTCATAAATAATAGATCCGTTCTTCTACCTTTTCCACTTAAATATTACAATTAGAGATTTTTGTTTATATATGACCAATGAAAAAGGATAAAAAATTCTTGGTAGAATTAGAATAGCTCGGCCACTATTATTTTTTTTCAATTGAGAAAAGTAGTACTCCATTGACTCACCCTGGTAGGCTCGCCCTCTGTTATCGACGACACAGAGAGTGTGATCCAAGCATTAGCAAAGAAATAAACTAGATTATATGGAAAGTATTCTGGGTAAAAAAAAAAAACTGACAATCGAGAATTATTTCTTTTAAAATAATTATAAGTTTTCATTAATTTTGTTAAATGAGGCCCAGAGCCCAATCCGCGGCCCAGTCCAGACACTGTTCCGTGAACAGTGGTATTTTATTGTATATATTAGACTTTTGTAATATTATCATAATTGTATAGTTAGTCTCCTTATAGAATAGGGATTTAGATGTAAAGTAGGAATATGATTCTCTTATCGTAAATTGTATATATATATATATATATATATGTCTTTCATCAATAAGAATAATCAAGAGATTAATTCTTTCATGGTATCAAGAGTCTAGGTTCTTCTCCTTGCTTCCGCTTCTCACTTTTGTTCTTGACAAGTCTTGAAAACTGTGACACTATGCCTCCCCCCCTCGGAATTCCAAAAATTCGAATCTTCGTGTTTTATTCACCATGACTGATAAAAACATGTTTCATCATGCCCTCACAATTTCTAACATCAAGAGCGTTCTCCTTATTGTTCTTAACCTCGAAAACGTCCAATATGAGACGTGGGCAGAATTATTCAAGATTCATGTTATGACACATCCGATTTTTCACCACATCATCCCTCCACCTACTCCTACGGAGGGTGATACGGCGACTACAGAGATTGTGCCTACCAAAGAAGACGATCCAAAATTATGGGTCACATGTCACGACTGCCCGGTCCGTGGATCGTGCGCCACCGGCACCCAAGTAGTCATACATCGAGTAATCGGAAATATAAAGCAAGACATGAAACAGTTTATAAAATAAGACATACGCTTTATGAGAAAACATCGCTTTCTGATATATATATAAACAGTGGTTTAGCGATTCATCCGACATCGCATAATATGACTGCACTCTAAGAAAATATACAACTATGGCGACAGTGGCCCGCCATACCCTCGATCAGACAAAACTATCTACAACAGTGAGATCATACCCAAAAGTAGAGCCTCCTAAAAGATGGAGCTCACGACACCAACGTAGAGATCCTAAGAATGTGGATCTAGCACTGCCGCTTACTGCGGATGAACGCAGCCTCGGCGAGGTCGATAACAGTACTAAGTATATGAAATCAGAAATACTTAAATGAAACATATCATTTTTTAAAAATGCTTTTAAGTATGTATAAAACAACCAAGGAAACCGCATATAGTGCACATCACAAACAAGAGCGTGATAGGTAAACTGTAATGTGTCTTTTCTAGGTCGCGAATGATCGCAGGCCAATTGCCTGTAGTATCACCATGCAAGCCTAATCTCGACTCCCGTAGTCCGCATAGGCCAATCACATAAGCCCGCATAGTACATAACCCCGCATCGGTGGTAGCTACTCGGCGATCGCCCCGACTCGCCGTCCGCACGCCACATGCATCGCATGAGGTATAACCCCGCACACTAACCTCGAACTCCCGTAGCTCGCATAGGTCCTTGACCCGCATGAGGTATTCTCGAATCATGGTCCTGCATCACCGAGTCTACCCGCGACGGAGGCACTTAACCCCTTAATATGTCAAGAGGTGGTGATGCTATACTAACCTAACAAACTTATCGTTAAACAACATAAGCACAACAAGAATACTCTTTTCACAAACGTTACAAGACACTAACACACATAGCATCATATCATGTCTACTTATCAAACCATCTTATTATTCTTTTCACAATTCAATATAAGTCTGTTATAAACACATAGGCAAACTGTTTCTTTTATCAATCTTAAGTGGTTATACTTAACTTCCCATAAGGCTAGTATAACTCTTAAGCTTCTGTTTAAAAACCAATTAGTTCTCCTTAAAAATGATTCAGTATTCTTTTTGAAATGCTTTCAGATTTTTATTATTCAGGCTTAAGCCGTGAGGCATTGCCGTAAGTGTTATTCAAAGCTTAAGCCAGGCATCACAGTAAGTGTTATTCAGAGCTTAAGCCGAGGCATTGCCGTAGTTATATATATTGTAAAATATCATGCTTTAGGAAGAATCACATACCTTCTCAAATAAAACCACCGCCAAGTTCAATATGTCGCAAGCAGAGTCACCTATAATAGTCACGCACATCTATCAAAGACTACTCGAGGTCATTCTAAACAGAGGGTTCACAATTTATGGAAAGTCGGGCAGCACTTCCTACCCGAGCTATATAAGTTCACTGTGAAACACCCATGTAAGTACAATTTGATTATTCTTCTTTAAACCCTTCTACTGGTAATAGCTCAATTCTATTCTGTGATATTCTTCTAAGTATTTATACTTATTCTTATACTACAACAGTATATATTCTCTAATTCAAAAGAGGGTTAGGATTAGTTACCTCGGTAAGCCCAATAATATCCTAGAAAAAGTCGCGCCTGAGCAAGGTTTTGCTCCTAAGTTGTATGCTCCAAAGAAACCTTAGAAGTTCTTCACAACTTCTACTAAGTACTAAGGTATTTGGGCTAGGTATTTTGGGCATTATAACAATACAAGAAGGCAACTTTTCTACCATGAGGGGGTAGATTTCTTAGGCTAGGGGATAAGCCTCGGCGGTCACTTAGGCTGTAGGGGAAGAGGGCTTGGACGAAATGGCTAACAAGGGAGAAGGGAGGATTTTCAAGACTTGGAAAGTAATTTGTGGATGAAGAACTCTTCATCTCTAAGGGTATTTATAGGTCGAAGTGGCCAACCAATGGCCAAGATTAAGACAAGTGCAAGGCAAGTGTAGGGTGAGGATTAACTATACACAAATATCCTACCAACTCTCGACTTGTGCACAAGGCACAAAAACGTGTTCTCTTAGTCCAAATCGTCCAAATGGACGATTTCAAGTCCATCAATCGGAGGTGACAAGTGTCGCCTCCCGCTGGTCCAAAATGTTTCGCCTCTCTAAAAATCCGCAAAAATTAGAAATGGCATAGCCGAATTTACCCTACGAAGTCGTGGAAACGCTTCTGAAAAACTATTCGTTTTGTGAGTTGTGCCCAAAAAAAAACGTTTTGCCTAAACTTTAAGGCTAGACTTTTTGTACGTATTCCCTTACGTACATACTCTGGAAATACGGGGTATAACATCACACTTGATGCAAAGGTTCTCCAATGGATTTATGCTACTATCTCCATGGACCTTTTACAGACGATTATGGAGCCCAACTCCACGGCTATGGCTGCATGGAATCGATTGCGTGATATTTTCCAACATAACAGTCATTCCCGCATTGTTATCCTTGAGCAAGAATTTTTGCAAGTTACTATGGCGAATTTTCCTAACGTTTCTTCTTATTGTAAATGACTCAAGGACTTGGCAGATCAACTTCGCAACGTGGGTTCTCCTGTTACTAATAATCGTCTCGTCCTTTAGATGGTTGTCGATCTGTCTAAGGACTATACAGGGGTTGCTTCGATTATTCGCCAAAGTAACCCCCTTCCGTAGTTCTATCAAGCATGATTCATGCTCATATTGGAAGAAACGAGTTTGGCTAAAAAGGCGTCTATAGGGGCTAGTCCCGTCGTCATGATGACTGCTTCAAATTTTCTCCCTTCCAATTCCGCCAACGTGACCCAAAATCACAACAACGGTGGTAATAAAGGGCCAAAATCGGAAAACTAATGACAAAAATCACAGCGGCAACAACGGAGGCAATCGAAACAATGGCGAGTGGTCGGGCCATCACGCGCAACAAGAATCAGCAGCCCACAGATGGGCCTCGAAAGTGGCATGGTCCCACCAAGATAACACCGCGGAGCCACGATCTCATGCCAGTCGGCGCCAACTTCTTCCAGGGTCAGGCTCCGGGTTTCAGACTAGCTTATGGGCCAGGACAGCAGTTCGAAATACTCGGGCCTAGGCCCCCTCAAGCCCATCACGCAACAGGACCCACACAAACCAACATTGAAGCAGCAATGCACACGCTTGACTTGACTCAACCGGACCCTAATTGGTACTTGGACACAGGTGCCACTACCCACATGACATCCGACCAAGGTACTCTCTCGTCTTATTCCAATTTGAGCAGTAATTGTGGTATAATTATTGGTAATGACAATTGAATTTCAATTAAGGGTTATGGTCATAAAACTTTGTCTCCTCCTCATCCACCACTTGTCTTGAAAAATACCCTTCATTCCCCAAAACTAATTAAAAATTTGGTGTCTGTCACTAAATTCACCACTGATAATTGAGTTTCTATTAATTTTGATCAGTTTGGATTTTCTGTGAAGGATTTCAAGACAGGGAGTCCTCTCATGAGGTGTGACAGTATGAGGGATCTTTATCCAACCACACCAAGTCTCAGCCTCCCGCGTCAAGCCATGCCATCCACTTTTGCAGCTCTTACTCCTTCCTTGTGGCATGCTCGTCTAGGTCATCTGGGGTCGTCTATTTTATCTGCTTTAGATAGACATAAGTTTATTTCTTGTAAGGGTACACGTAGTACTCCAAATTGTCAATCTTGTTCTTTAGAAAAAAAATATTAAGTTACCGTTTGTAGCTTCGAATTCTCATACTTCAATACCATTTAATATTATTCATAGCGATTTATGGACTTCTTCAGTTCTCAGTTCTATGGGTCATCGATATTATGTTTTATTCTTGGATAATATTCTAAATTTTATGGACGTTTCCAATTGCGAAAAATCACAAGTTTTTTCCATCTTCGTAAAATTTAGAGCTTTCATAAGAACTCAATTCGAACGAGAAATAAAGAACATTCAATGTGATAATAACAAAGAGTATGACAATGGGGAGTTTAGGGAATTCTGTGCTCAAAATGAGATAAATTTTCATTTTTCTTGTCCACACACGTCTTCACAAAATGGGAATGCTGAATGAAAAAATTGTATCATTAATAACATTATCCGCATCTTATTGGTTCATTCTTCCGTCCCTCCGTTGTTTTGGCATCATGCGCTACAAATTGCTACATATCTACTTAATATTCTTCCCTCTAAAGGTTTGACATATTCATCCTCTCTTCAAGTATTATACAACAAAACTCCTTCGTATTCTCATCTTAGGGTCTTTGGATGCTTATGTTATCCACCGTTTTCATCCACCACAATCAACAAACTTCAGGCACGTTCTATCCCTTTTGTGTTTTTGGGTTATCCGTCAAATCACCGAAGTTATAAATGCTTTGATTTATCTTCTAAACGAATCATCATTAGTCGTCATGTTATCTTTGATGAGTCTCAATTCCCTTTTTCTAAAGTAGAAAAACTTGTGCCTAGTTCGTATGAGTTTTTGGATGATGATATCTCCCCATATATTCTCCGTCATGTTTCGGATCTATCCCAAAGTTCGTCTCCAGTGCCGCGGCCCTTCGGGGAAGCGCCGTGACGCCAAACTTCCGGTAGTAACTGAAAGTTTGGCGTCGCGGTGCCTCCGACTGTCCAGCCATAAATGCCTGTAGAAAATTCCCAAAATTCACTCAATCCAGCCCCGAGTCATGGTCCAGTCACCCGCAGTCAAAAGGGTATTTTTATACCAAGAAGACATTTTAATTTAAATTATAATGTTCTTAAATCACTTTTACCCCGTAATCACGTGTCTGCCTTAAATGACCCTAATTGAAAAATCGTCATGACCGATGAATATAATGCTCTTATTGATAATAGACGTGAGAGTTGGTACCCCGTCCATCCGGTGTTAATATTATTCGGTCTATGTAGAGTTTTGCTCATAAGAAAAATTCTGACGGTTCATTTGCAAGGCATAAGGCTCGGCTTGTAGGTGATGGTAAGACTCATCAGGTTGGTGTGGATTGTGGTGAGACGTTAGCCTTGGTGGTCGCCGCTATCATTCGCATCTTGTGCTCACTGACTCTTTCGAAATCATGGCCCATTCATCAGCTAGATGTGAAGAATGTTTTCCTACACGGTGATCTCAAGGAGACAGTGTATATGCATCAACCCTTGGGGTTTAGGGATACTAGGTATCGTAATCATGTCTATTTATTGAAGAAGTACTTGTATGGGCTTAAACAGTCCCCACGGGCTTGGTATAAGAAGTTTGCTGATTATGTTTCGACTATGGGTTTCTCTCACAGCAGGTCTGATAATTCATTATTCATATATCGTCGGAGTTCTTCCATGGCTTATATATTATTATATGTTGATGATATTATCTTGACTGCCTCTTCAGATGCTCTGCGAAAGTCTATTATGATAATGCTCAGTTCTGAGTTTGACATGAAGGACTTGGGTCCATTGAGTTACTTTTTGGGGGTTGCTTACACTCGTCATGCAGGTGGATTGTTCTTATCACAGAGAAATTATGCAGCAGAGATCATTGAGAGGGCTGGGGTGTCATCATGTAAGTCCACTTCTACTACAGTTGATACTAAACCCAAGTTGGATGCTGCAGCTGGCTCTCCTTATGAGGATCCGACCAATTATCGTAGTCTTACAGGCGCACTTTCAGTATCTTATGTTCAAGCGACCAGATATTACATATGTCGTCCAGCAGGTGAGTTTGTTTATGCATGATCCCAGAGTTGAACATATGAATGCGCTCAAACGCATTCTTAGGTACCAGGGCCGTCTTTGGGCCCGTGCGAGCTGTGTTACTGCACAAGGCCCCCGAAAAACGAAAATTTTTAGGAGCCCCATTTTGTTATTTTTATTAAGTAGTATTAGTCAGAATTTACTGTAAATGCCCATAATTAGTAGGTCTTGGCCCAATCAAAGTAAAGTGATACAGTTCGAGTGACACGCGCATGTAGAGGCCCAAATTCAGGTTATTGAAATAGTATATTTACTTATATTAAGGGCTCACTTTTACAACAGGGCCCCCAAAAAGTTTGAGACGGCTTTGTTAGGTACATTAAAGGAACACTTGAGTATGACTTGCATTTGTATCCTTCGTCGACGTCTACACTTGTCTCCTATACAGATGCTGATTGGGGTGGTCGTCCTGACACCAGACGGTCTACGTCTGACTATTATATATTTTTAGGTAATAACTTGGTCTCATGGTCTGTCAAGCGTCAATCCACACTTTCACGTTCAAGTGCAGAGGCCGAGTATCGAGGGGTAGCCAATGTGGTTTCTGAGTCATGTTGGTTACGTAATCTTCTGTTAAAACTCCATTGTCCTATCGAGAAAGCTACATTGGTGTATTGTGATAATATAAGTGTCATCTATCTTTCTGATAATCCAGTTCAGCACCAGCGCACAAAACACATAGAGATGGATATTCACTTTGTTCGAGAGAAGGTAGCTAAAGGACAAGTACGCGTCTGCCATGTCCCTTTCAGATATCAAATTGCAGACATCTTTACAAAGGGTCTTCCATCGGTCATTTTTGAAGATTTTAGAGACAGTCTCAGCGTACGAAGACCGCCCGCTATGACGCGGGGTGTGTTAAATGAGGCCCAGCGCCGCGACCCTAGTCTCACAGCGCCGCAGTGGTATTTTATTGTATATATGGTATATATTAGACTTAGTCTTTTACCTTAATTAGGATTGTAATATTATCATAATTGTATAGTTAGTATTCTTATAGAATATGAATTTAGATGTAAAGTAGAAATATGATTTTCCTATGGTATAAAAATAATGAATGGATTAATTCTTTCAAATTTAATGATCAATTATTGTTACTTTATTAAAGCCTCTCTTTTTTGTTTGTTTGGTGAAGGACGTTGGTCTCAACTCCTATTCCCTCCATCATCAAATTATTAGATGTTGAATAACAAAAATAATCAGAACCCAATATTTTAATTTACTGGCATTATAATTCCTTGCCATATGTCATTTTTTAATCTTTTTTGGGTAAACATTGATAACCCATTATTTAAAGTAATGGTATTATAATTCCTTGCCATATGTCATTATTTGTTTTTTTAGATATTTTTGGTAAGAACATTGACCTATTTCCTCCATCATCAAATTATTTGAGGTTGAATAAAAATATACAAAATTCGCTCTTCGATTTAATGAATTATAATACTTATCTTGGATCCCCTTATCATTATTCTTCACAAAGCTTCGTATTATAATCTCTTTTCTGATGGAAATATCAAAATTTCTACTGAGAATATTTATTATTGACAATTCTCACTAAAATAATCCAAAATATAAAAAAGTAAATATATGAAGAAGTCACGAAATAAAATATTTATTATACATATACAAAAAATAATAATTTTGTCCTTGTGTATATAATTCCGATGAAGAGTGTTCTGAACTCCTCTTCATCCCCTAACTCTGCCCCTAATACCATGTTGGTCCAATACTTTCGACTCGACCTTTATGGGCTCGCAGACGTCAGACCTGACCGCATTTAATTTCATCGGACCTGATCAGATCAGACAATATATAATGGACCAGATAGAAAGTATTAATATATAATGAACTATATTTTTATTTTTAAGATATCATGGCACTCCACCGTTAGATGGGTCTCAAAAATGGCACTTGAACTATACTACACCCAGCACGGTAACGCCCACCAAACGTCAGATTATTTTTGTCCAAAGATACCACCTTAATACAATGCATCAAACGCGCTTCTATATGTATAAACACTTATAGAGTGTGCATGTGTGGTTAATACTCAGTGCACCAACCGGTAAAAGTTGAACATCGAAAATCAATCAGCAGGACCCTTACGGTCTGTTCAGATACCATACTATAAATGGAATGATAATGGACTTTGTCTCCGGATTAGTCATTAGTCAAAGTCTATGACTATAATTTATCAAATATTACACATAACTATCATAAGGGCTTTTCTTTGATTTACGAGTGGTTTGTGACCAATTCAAAATTAAATCTACGTGGAGCATTTTCCTGGAAGAAGAGTCAACTAGCTGTTGAATGAGTCTTTCTACGTCTGGAACAAGTCAAGAAAAATGTTGAAATTAGTGTTTTTGGTACTATCTAGGAAAGTGGAAATTTTTTGCCATTGAATTTAAGTCCTAAAAATTAATAATAATGTCTAAATGTTAACTCGAGCAAGTAACATGAAGTCAGGGGCGGAGCCACAATCACCCACACCCTTCGCCAGAAAATTATAATGTGTATATAGATCAAATACCACATTCTATGACCATATATTGTAATATGAACCCCATTAACACAAGTAAGAGCTACAGCCCAACGGTCTAGGTGTACAGAATGTGCTTGGAGGCACTGGTTTTATTCCCAGCCCGCGCAGGTTCATGCTCATTTTGGACCATTTTGTTGGTGGCTTCTATGTGTTATATTTGATAAATTAAAATTGTGTTATATTTGTTGGAACCTATACAAGAAGGGGGAAAAAGTGAGAAAAAATAGATGAAGCGCCGCGGCGCCCAGGAACAGGGTCGTGGCGCTGGAACAGTAAAGTTCTCATCGACAGCGCCACTACAGTGGGAACTGGGAAGAAGCGCCACATCGCAGAAACTTCAGAGAGCTCTGCATGAAATTCAGGGCCGCAGCGCTGAGAGGCAGAGCCGCGACGTTGTCCAACGGTAATTTCTGAAAAATTTCAAAAGTTGTGTCTATTCACATATAGTCACAACCTTTGGGTGAAAAGCTGCATGATCACTTGATAAAAGAGACAACAAGATACAATACAACAAAAACAATCAATCATTAACACATTTAATGATCTAAGATTGTTGATACTCTTCTTCTTTTTCATAAACATTCCTGAAGAATACATATAGTAAATTCACCAGAAGTGAAGTTCTTGTGCTAGAACTCTCACTTAGATAGTTGTATCCTCTAGACAGACGTCCGTAAAACTACAACACAAGTGGGGGCGATTTTTTGTCTTAGGACATTGCATTGCAGGCCTCTATCGACATCAAGTTAGTATGTGTTTTTCAATTTGCTGAATTCATTGTTGTTAATTTCAAGTTACATTGAATTATTATTGTGCTTATTCATTGATGATACTAGATTGACACTAACACTCTAAGAAAAAAATTCTTAGAAAATTTTATTTTTTTCTGATTTGTTGAGTTTGCAAAAAAAAATCAAAGAATTCAATTTCCTGATTTGCAAAGATGGATCAATCTGGATCGTCAATGGTGAAAAACCATGTTGAGAAGCCTGAGAAATTCAAGGGCTCTGATTTCAAACGCTGGCAACAGAAGATGTTGTTCTACTTGACAGCTCTTCACGTGGCAAACGTATTGATTGTTGAGGCTCCTATGGCTTTTTAGGAAGGAGAATGGGAGAATTCTCCGACTGATGTGGATAAGGCTGAAAGGCTGAAAGACATTCAAACTTGGGAAAGTTAGGAGTTTCTTTGTAGAAACTATATTCTCAATGCATTGGATGATTCTCTCTAGGACATCTACTCCACGTTCAGAACAACACGAGAGTTGTGGCAATCATTGGATAACAAGTACAAAACTGAGGTTGCTTGTTTCAAGAAGTTCGTCATCGGAAAGTTTATGAACTTTAAGATGAGTGATGCCAAGGCGGTTGTCAAGCAAGTGGAGGAACTCCAAGTCATTTTTCATGAACTAGAGGTTGAAGGTATGTGCCTTAACCCAAATTTCCTTGTTGGTGTTATTATTGAGAAATTACCTCCTTCTTGGAAGAATTTTAAGGTTTATCTGAAGTATCCAACCGAGGAAATGAATTTTGAGCAACTGGTTCGTGTTGAAGAGGACAGTCGGAAGAGTGAAAGGGTTGATGTTGTTTCATTGGAGCCTAATGCCAACATGGTTGAAGGCAATGCTTCCAAGACCAAGTTTCAGAAAGGCAATGGCAAATTTGTTGGTGCCAAGCCATCTTTTGCAACCGGGAGGAATTCACTCGCCCCACAAAAGACCAATGAATTCAAGAAACCACAACCAGGACTCTGTTGGGTATGTGGCAAACCTGGGTACAAAGTAAAAGATTGTCGCCTTCGCAAGAGTCAAGGTGGTGGTGTTGGAGGTTCGAGTAATGTCAACCAATCCAACCGGACTGAAACTAAAAATCAATTCATTGGGGTTGTGGCTGCTCAAGCAAATCTGGTTACAAATTCAACCGATTGGTGGATGGATATGAGTACTACAATGCACATATGTTCTGAAAATGACATGTTTTCATCCTACCGGGCCATCAAGGTTGGAGAACCATTGTTCGTAGGGAATGCTGCTTCTGTGAAGGTGGAAGGGAAAGGGAAGGTGACTTTGAAACTCACTTCCGGCAATGATCTTGTGCTCACTAATGTGTTGCACGTGTCTGAAATTTATAAGAATTTAATTTTTGGGTCTGTTCTAAGTAACAAAGGCTTCAAAATTGTATTTGAATATGACAAATTTGTACTCACCAAAGGTAGGGTGTATGTAGGGAAGAGTTACCTTAGTGAGGGACTCTTCAAACTATCTATTGTACCTAATCAGGCAATTGCCATTATTAATGAAAATGCAGGCACTAGCACTGCTTCTATGTATATGGTTGATTCCCCTTCTTTATGACATTCAAGATTAGGTCATGTTAATTATCGCTCTTTACAAAGAATGATAAAGTTAGACATGTTGCCAAAATGCTCAATGAACAAAATGACTAAGTGTGGAGTTTGCATAGAATCGAAATGTTACACATCATAATTTAGGGGCGTTAATTTGAGGGCGTAATTAAGGAAATAAAATTTAAGTATTGGGAATTAGTATACATACGAATCTGATCTCGAAATAAATTTTGGATACGACGAGTATGACGACGGGAATTTATATCAATAGTTATACGTTTCCAATGGGTTACGGATTAGCGTCATATTATATAAATTTCGACGTCATGAAAATGAGACTCATGGAATTTTCCGAATTTAAGTTATGTGAGATTAATTTTAGTGGAGATGATGATAAATAGACAAAAACTATGGAGACATGGGCATAAAAAAACGTGTGAAACATGCCACACTTTTTAGATTTTTGCTTATACTCACATTTCTCTCATTATTTAATTTACTTCAATTTGAACTCACTTCTCTCATCTCTCTCATATCTCTCATCTTCCCCATAGATTTTCTTCTTCCTCTCCGTCATTTCTTAGCCAAGTTAAAGACTAATTAACTCTCTCTTCCGAGATAAAGTTCCCCTACTAAATTTAAAATCAAAAAAACACCAAAATAGTGGGCATTTTCGGCCACTCCCCAGTTTTTATGGCCAAGAAATTCAAGGCTTGGAGATGATTAATTCAGAAGAAAAACATATAAGGAAGATAGATTTAAACTAGTAGATTACATGCATGTCAATTGGAGTGGGAAAATTGGTGATAATAGTGTAAAAATGATGGCGAAAATGGGAGCAGTGGTGCATTTTGGGGGCAAAAATTAAGGTAATAATTCTTCTTCTTATAGTTTAAATGAAGTTGCATGATGTTGTAAATTAAGGAATGAAATTGTGTTAAGAGAAAACTTAGAATTAAGGCAATGCATGTGACTATTTGAGTGATTTGGCCGAATTTGAGACTGATTTTAGTACATTGGATTTAATTGTTGTTGTTGTTATCGTTGTCACTAATTGCATGTTGATATTAAAGGAAATATTGATATTAAAAGTTGTAATTGATTATGAAAGTGTTGAAATATGAATTGGATGTTAAGGAGAGGAAAAAAGAGCTAAGGTAGTGTGTTCTTGGACCATAACATCTAAGAAATTGTTGGACATTGTCGCGTTGTAGTTAAGAGTTTTTTTCGTGGTAAAGTTTATGTCTTTAGAGGCTGATTTTGTTAAGTTAAAATGCTGGAAATTTCATTAAGAAGATGCATGAACAATGTAGTAATTGCTAGTGTATGTCCTAAAGGAATAAAGGTATAAAAAGTGTAGAAAAGCTTCACATTTTCCTCTCGTTGTTGATTGAAGTGTGGGATGTTTTAATGGACTATTTTAATATGGATTAAGGGTTGGATGAACATGATAAATAGGTGTATTAATCACCTTAATTATTGTTTTGATTATATTCTAAGGAGAAAGGATGTATAATGGTGGTATATGTCAAGTATATGGACTGTTTTGGCTATATTCTTAAGTTATGACTTGTTATTGGTATTATTGGCATTTGTTGTAAATTGTGGGTGTACATATAAACAGGGGAAGTGATGCCCGAATTTTTACAGAATAGGAAGTCGTCATTCGATATAAAGTATGCTAGTGATCATAGAATTGACGAACGTATTACCATTATTATAGGTTGACGTACTAGATGAGACGTATCTTATTATTGAGTTGATTAGTTCGACTAAGAGGTATGTGAAACTATCCTTTCTTTCCTTGGCATGATTTTTCAAATGACGATTTAAAATGATACATGATAGGATAAGCGCCTTGAGTTTCCAAATGATGATTTAAAATGATATATGATATGATAGTGCCTTTCATTTATTCCCTTGAGAGTCAAGTGATGATGTAATATGTATAAAGCTACTCATGATATTCTATTCGTGGAGATATGATTATATAACTTTACCGCGTCCCAGAATGGGGCGGCAGTAGGGGTGCACAATTTTCGGTCCGGACCGAAAAATCGGACCGGACCGGACCGAACCGGACCGAGGTTATCGGTCCGGTCTTCGGTCCTTTAAAATTCTTGTTTCGGTTTTCGGTCCGGTCCGGTCAGTGGTCGTCCATCGGACGATTTTTTTAATTTTTTTATAATATATATAATTTATATAATTCCTAATATATATAATATATTTAATATATATAATTTCTAATATATATAATATATATAATTCCTAATTTTCTAAATTCCTTCCTAATATATATAATTCCTAATTTTCTAAATTCCTAATATATATAATTTATATAATTCCTAATATATATAATTTCTAATATATATAATTCCTAATATATATAATTCCTAATTTTCTAAATTCCTAATATATAATATATATATATAATTCCGGGTCGGGTTCCGGGGCCCGTTTTTTTTTTAAAATTGAATTTCCAATACTGAAATTGACATTTTCGGACACATTACCACAAAAAATTTACGTTGAAATCTATTGTACATCGCGAGATATTTAGATTTGAAAAGGAGAAAAACGTAACGATTTTGGGGAAAAGTAAAATTGAGGGGAAAGATGGACGGTTTTGGAGAAATCCGGTCCATTTGGGATTATTCGTCTCGAAAAAATACGCGAAATCAAAAAAAAATTAGATCAAACGGACGTCCGAGCGCAAAGTTATGACCATTTAAAGTTTCACTAATTTACAACTTATATTTGATATGTCAATACGTACGGGCTGGCTGGGGGGGCTGGCTGGCGGGGGGTGGCTGGGGGGGGGATTCGGTCCATTCGGTCCAGTAGTCCGGACCGGACCGAAAATGACCCGGACCGGACCGAGAAATTCGGTCCGGTCTTCGGTCCGGACAATCCGAATGTTCGGTCCTCGGTCCGGTCCGGTCCGGTTTTGACCCTTTGTGCACCCTTAGTCGGCAGTATACCTTATATGACTTTAACGCGTTCCGGAATGGGCCGGGTGATCGGTGTATTTTATATACACCTTTTGAGTCAGTTTTAGTTAGTCTTTTGTCCTTTTTTGTACAAATAAGTGTCGTATTAGGATAGTTTTCCTTTCTTTTGAGTCAAAGTGGTTAAAATGGCCAAATGGCGGAAAAGGAGCTAAAAGAGGGCAAAAGAGGAGGTTCCAGAGCTAAAAACAGAAAAAGTGACGAACGAGACTGAAACCTGCAGCGCCAGCCGCCTCGCAAGCGAGGCCGCGACGCCCAACATCCAGAGAGGTGCGAAGACCAGCGCACGGCGCCATGCCAACAGATAGCAGGCGCGCGCTAATCATCGAGAGGCTACAGAAGTAAGCGCCACGGCGCCTACGCATGCCAGAATCGGGCGGCGCCAAATCACCCGGCGACCACGAAGTTCCGGCCGCGGCTAGCAAAGCAGGTGGCGCCACCGGAAAAATCAGTCTTTGGACGAAATTCTGGGTCAGGCCTGAAGGAAAAGAGAGAGACGGTTTTCAACCTATAAAAGGAGAACCCTAGGCAGATTTTAAGGGTTCCCCTTCTTGCACAACACAAGGCTTTCTTGCTTGGAGATTGGAGACCATAGTTTAGTAAATTTCCTTTCCTTTTCTTGTTTTTTATTTCAGTTTTATGAAGAACATGGAATTAGTTCTTGTCATGTCAATGTCTAGGAACTAATTCCTCTATAGGGCTTTCCATGTTGAATCTCTAGAAACTTATGTTATGATTTAATGCATGCTTATGGTTATTCTTCTTCTTGTTGAGATCTATCCAATAATTGAATTGAATGCTTGGTAGTTAATTGACAACTAATTATCACTATATGATTTCTAATCAGACTCCGAAAGGAGGGGATTGTGAATATGCTGTAAGTTGGGTAGACATTCTTGGATTGGGGATGAAAATACCTCAATTATTTATGTAGCGTTAACGAGAGGCTTAACAACCCTAATGTAACACCCCATTTCAACCGGAGTCGGAAACGGGGTTACTGCTACATGGTTGGATTCCTAAATGCTATTTAAAGGAGTCGCCACCTAATTATTATAGTGAATTAGGACACTGAAAATGTAGCATAAAATACTACGAATGATCTCCATTTTTAAGGTCTGTGAAACTATGTGAGATTCTAGGTAAGGGTTCTTTATTATCCTAAAGGGAAGGGGTTAGGCATCCTAAAGGATCCGCTAACTTGCGGTTGTCCGTTCAAACTTAGGTTTAATATTATTGTGCTAACATGTAATCTTTTATAAATGTTTAAATAAAAGACGTTGCAAGTTTTTAATAACAAAAGACGCATTCTTGACAACATAAAAGAGTTGTAAGACTTGTTTATAAAAATACATATATAGGTAAAAATATGCATTTATTTTATTTGTAAAATACTTATGTTTTGGCAATTGAAAGTAAAGAGAAAACAATTTTATTTATAATACCAAGAGATGATTTTTTGTGAAAGTTTATTTTTTAGCAAATTAGGTAAAAGTAAAACCTTATTTTTTTCCTATGATTAATCATACAAATAAAAGGTGACCAAATTGTTTTGAAAGCTTAGACATGTATAACGAGCCTAAAATAATCTAGCGTTGGGTTTCCAGTTTTAGAACCACCCCCTTTTTTATTGTTAATCTAGGTCTAACTATTCTAAGCATTTCAATAATTATACAGGGTTACATAATAAGATAACAAGGCGACAAATAAAGATGACGGAATTTAAAGAATTAAAACGACTAAAGCGAGTGACGATGTCATCCCGCCCTATTTTGTTTTGAGATTTCTGAAGTCGGGAATGCAAGGGACATGGATGCGGATCTTCATTTCGTCATGGTTGCATTGAGTCTCATAACGAGACTCTTCGTTGCTCCCGATGCATTTCATGTAAAACAATGAAAAGGACAAGAATTAGAACATACCTTAGAATTTATTAAATAAAGTAAACAATCATTGGCTATAAAAATTAGTGACTAAATTATGAGTAGATTCGAGAATGAGATTCAATTAGCATCTGACCCAAATATTCAACAGGTACTTGACACGATGGAACACCTAGTATTTTAAAGAAAGAACTGTATGGTCTGCTCCTGGGTATACGAAGGTGTAAATTCTAGTATGTACTAGGTACATACCTGGGCTTTACTTCTGGTATATTCAAGGCATATTACAGGTATATTTTCATGTAACGTACACAAATGACAAGTTCCCAAATTGTAAAGTAAACAAAGAGCATATATCGACATATTTAACACCTATCACAGTTGAGCCTTTCATATTAACCCTATTCTTACATGCTCATATGAACCACACTAACACATTATATATGAATTAATGATCAGTGATACTGGGACAGAGACACCAAACATGGGTGAAATAATATGGCAACACATAGCATGCTAGTCTAATTTAAGATACGTGTCTCAAAATCATAATGAATGATCAGATTTTCATTAGCTCGAACTATCTCAATATCAAATTATTTTCCTCATATGCTCACTAATTAGACACAACCAGTGGTGGCCTAATATGACACAAAATAATCCAAATAGATATAAAATGGTGGTACAAAACTGAAACTGTCCCAAATGATTCGACCACAGACCCTTTTATGAGAGTGCTTAAGTTAGTGATAGATTCATAGAAGTATTTTCAGATACTCATTTCTCTAAGACAGTTTTACAAAACTAACATGCTCATTATATATTTAAAACAAAACAGAGAGAGGTCAACACTTTGTTTTTTTTTTTTCTTCCAAACAGAACTTAAGGCAGGTCTCTCATTTAGCTACATTCGTCAACAAAACTGGTAAAAGATTGACACCTTCACTTTGAGAACGCTGAACTGTAGACACAACCCATCCATCCCAAAACAGATCATACAATACTGGTCCCTTCACATTAAAACTAATGATCAAGCTGTTGAATTTTCTCATACCCATGTTTCTCAACCAAAACAAATTATACCGGAACATGATCCGTCTTATACCAAGCAACATGTACTTATCTAAACCAAATAGACAATCAAATAATGGTCGTATCCAATTCTAACACAACAAATCATCTCAGGGACAAATTAATCATGGATACCATAACTTGACATAGTCGTATAAGATTAATTTAAGCCTAAGCTAACAAGACAAATCATTATAAACCTTAACATCGATTCATATTCGACTGTACATGCTTAATAACTTATCAAACAATCTTAATAGTCGTCATTAATCAGAATATGATTAATAAACAGTTGGAACAAATACAGACAAGCACTACCGTCAATTAGACATGTTATCAGGCATACGAATACATCACATAGATCATATTAAGCAAAGTAAACCAGAAACTAAAGTTGGCATCGTATTTACCTTCTCCGGGTGGCGAACTGAGGCGTCGTCTCAAGTCGTCGAATCCACTCGGAGTGGTTATGTGTGTGTGCAACTGAAGATAGCTAAGCTTGAATATTTGCGATTTGAGTCCCGAATAAGAGTAAAAGATTTCTTAGTATTTTTAAGAGGGGAGTCCCTTTTTTTTTGAAAAATCGAGTTCTGTTCTCGTCTTTTTTAAGGGGGGAAAAAAACTGATCCTTTTAATGCAACCAAAGGGTTGTATTTATAACCCCCCAAAATCAGGGGATTCGAAATTGAAAATTAAATTCAAAAGAGGGGGTAAACCTGTGGAAAAGACGCTGGATTTTATGTGAATAACGTTGGGACAGAGGTATTGACTTGTTCCTCTGGATTAAACTTTGAACGACTTCGAATCAGTGTTTTACCCACTGAATCGAAGAGAGGAAGGTCTAGAAACCGCGGACCTTCATTCATACGCTGATTCACCGTTAAAACAAGATTCATGGTTCCAGCGATATTCGTAAAAAGAGACGGTCGGTGATGGAGAGGTGGCGTGTTGGGGTTTGGCGTCGAGATGGGGTTAATCCCGTGGGTAAAAGACGTGGGGTGATGGGAGATGATGGTTCTTTGCCACAATCTGGTTTTGAGAGAGTTTGGTTGGTTTACGATGGGGAGGGTAAGAGTATTTAGGATCTAGTTTAGGATTAAAGGGAGTGGGTATTTAGTTGAGAATAGATATTGGGCTCGGGTCGACGGATTTGGGTTGTTTATTAATGTAGAATCAATGAAATGGGGTTTAAAAAGTTGGGAAACTAATTGACTCAAATGATGAATTAATTGGTAACTAATCCAATTCTCCTAATTAATTAAAACCTGCTTCTTCGACATAATTAATTTAAAAATGTGCACGCATAAAACACGATACAAAAGATTTAATATATGTATTTAATTTTGAATATAATATTCATAAAAATGATTAATTTAGTAATTGAAGAACATATTAAAGAGAAAATCGATCATCAATACTGACGACGAGATATTAAAATTGTTTTGCTTATATTTTAATTATAAAAAATGTAATACTCGATATTGTAAAATTATGCGATAATTAGTGAAGAATATTAAAACTACTTATTTTTCGACGATTTTCAAGACTGAGAAGCATAGTAAAATTAATTGGAGATAAAAGGACGATCTAAATGAAATGTTCAGTAAAGATGGGACAAAATTGGGTGTCAACACCTAATTTTACGCATGGGGCGTGACGGTTAACTAGGTTCTTAGTCTTAATCCTCCTATAGAGTTATCCTTATCACCGAAAGGTAGGTAAGGTGCAATACTGGGGTTGAGTGTTTATATAACCCTAACGGGAGTATAAAACGATTTAGTGAACCTGCTTTCTCCAAAAGAAGAAGACCATAAGTTATTGCATTAATAAGTAACATAAGCGGATAGTGAGGAGACGTGGAAGCCCTATTCTCATCACAACTGAAGTAAACTCATTAGTTAAATTAGCCTTTATAATTCGTAGTTATAAACCACAAAATCAAGTATCAATTTACCAAATAGATACCAAAAGATAGATATTCGGTACTTGAACCCTAATCCTTGTGGACGATATTCGGTCTTGCTAAGACTATATTACTTGTCACGATAACGTGCACTTGCGTTTAAGTGTGTGCATCTTTTCGCGCATCACCCGGCAATATACCTTATATGACTTTACCACATCCCAGGATGGGCCGGACAGTATACCTTATATGTTCACTGCGTCCCTCACCAGAGGGCCGGACAATTTATGTATATATGATGATTTTATATGGACATACATGACTCTCGCTTTATAAGACACAATTGACTCTCATTTGTATATGACACAGTTAGAATGACAATTTTATTATTATACTTGTCTCATGATATCCTTTGGCCAGTTATGATCTTTCTTACAGTACTTCATGTTTTACATACTCGGTACATTATTTCGTACTGACCCCCTTTCCTCGGGGGATGCGTTCATGCCCGCAGGTAAATGTGCTCAGTTTGGTGATCCTCCTGTCTAGGATCCGTTCAGCTGTTTGGAGAGCTTCATTGATTCGGAGCTTGTCATTTTGGTACAAAACCTTTATTTTTGACTTATGTCTATTTAGAGGCACGACGGGGCCCTGTCCCGTCACATGTTGTTATCCTTCTCATAGAGGTCAGACAGTTGTGTCTTGTACTTATGTTGAGTTATAAATCTATTTTGGTCAGCCATGTTATTGTACTCTGTGTTGGGGTGTTCCCGTGTATATGTGATACTATTTGGTGGCAGCCTTGTCGGCTTGCCTGTTATATTATGTTGACTAGTTGTGACTCCCCAGGAGGCAGGTACATTCTTGTGTAAAGGCAGCCTTGTTGGCTTGCATATTCTGACATATGTTATTGTTGCAGCGTTATGCTGCCGGATTTCATATTTTCCTTAAGTGTTAGTTGGATTATGTGTGACAGGTTAGTATAATGACGTTCAATTAGGGCACTGAGTCGCGGCCCGTCGGGTCGGGTCGTGACACGAAATATGCAAGTCATCCTCATAAATCGATTTTTGAAATCAAATGAAGTGCCTGGTTTAATTCATAGTGATTTGTGTGATTACCAAACAACCTCATTGCGTGGAGGAAAGAATTATTACATATCATTCACATATGATTGCAGTAAATTTTGTTATGTATACTGTCGCGCCCTTTTTCGGCCGCGGCATTTTCTAAATAATAGCGAACCCTGCTCAAAATGCAATAATGTTAGAAAATAAATAATAAAATGCTAAAAGGTTTAAAAGGGTTTTAAAATGTAACAGGGGTGCTTAAAATTGCAAAAGATGCTTAAAAGCTTAAAAGATGCTAAAGGTGCAAAATGCTAAGAAGTGCTAAAGTTTAAAAATGCTAAAATATAAAGAGGGCTGCTAAAGGGTTGCTATAATGCTAAGGGTTCGCGGAGTCGCCACCTAATTAATTGGGTGAATTAGGACACCTAAATGTTTAACTAGTTTGAAGTAAAACATTAACTCCATTTTATGGTCTGCCAAACTTGGTGAGATTCTGGGTAAGGGTTCTTTATTAATCTAGAGGGAAGGGGTTAGGCACCCTCTAAGATCCGCTAACTTGCGGTTGTCCTGCCAAACCTAGGGTAATTATTATATTTTAAAAAAATGCAAAGTAAAAGATCTTCCTGCTTAATAAAATGCTAAAAAAAATGTTAAAATGTGCTTAAGTCTAAAAAGGGGAAAAAGTGCTATATGCGAAAGAATGCTAAGAGGTGCTAAAATATTAAGGGTTAAAGACGCTTAACAAAAGTGCTAGCAATTTAAAAGTGCCGAGTGTAAACAAAGTAATGCTAGGGTGCTTAAATATTAAAAGGGTGCTAAGATATTAAAAGTGCTAAAAGGTTAAAAATGCTAGAAAATGCTAAAGTTTTAAAAATGCATAGAAGGCTTAAAAGAAAGGGGTCAAAGGTGCAAAAGGAGTGCTAGCATTTTAAAGGTGCTAGAAGTGCTAAGAGGGGCTAAAAAGGCTAAAGGTGCTAAAGATTAATTTTAAGGTAAATGGTGCTAAAAGTGCTTAAAATACTAAAGGTTGCTAAAAGGTTTTAAATGATAGAAGGGTGCTAAAGGTGCTAAGAGGTGCTTAAAAGTCCTAAATGCTAAAGCGCCGAATAATTAATAAAATGTTGGGAAATAAATGCTAGCATGTTAAAATGTTTAAAAGGTGCTTAAAGTATCAAAAGGGGCTAAAGGGTGCTAAGGAATGCAAAATGTTAAGATGCTATTTTGAGAGTTTAAGAGAAAATCTGTTTATGGATTTTAACAAATTGTTGGTTTTATGATGCAAGTTAGATTATTATTTTTTGCCGCTTTTGAACATGCCTAATAGCCCCAAAAGACAAATAAAGTAGAAGCGTATTCCTAAAATGTAACTACTTCCCGTCTCATATATTTAAAGACCTAATTGCTAGAAGTTCTCCTATTAATTACAAAATTAAATAATAAAATTACAATAAACAAATAAAGGCATAAAAATAAGACAAGAAAGTTAAGAGAGTGAAGGGATTGGAGCGGATGACTCAGTCCTGTTTGTTTTTCTAGGAGTTTCTGAAGCGGGAATGCGAACGCGGATGCGGGTCGCCATTTGAAATGGCTTGCGATGAGTCTCGCCGTGAGACTCTTTGTTTTGCTCCGATGCGTGCCATGTAAACAAGGAAAACATAAGGAGTTAGTATATGTCCCAAACCTTAATACGAATAAACATTGACATTTATATGTACATGAATCACATCATATCAACAGTCCAAGAGGGTTTGGAAGAAACAACCAAATAATTCAGATTAGGCGATGGATTTCAAGATGTTGACAAGACGTGTATTTCTTTTAGGAGGGAAAATTAAATTACAAACAAGTGTAACTATTGGAAGAATGAGCAGGCTTCAAATAGGAGATATTGACCATATGCACCAAAATACCAGGCCTGCTAACATGTTTCTAAACTTATTGGATTCATAACAGTTAATCCGGGAGAGGCAGATTTCCTAACTCTACACAAACAGGTTCATTCATTTCTGCACATATAGGAGACAAATGCATATTTTCTTTAATTCAACTGAAAGGTCGAGGTTTAAACTTAGCTTTCTACCCAGAACTTAAGGTGTCGCATACTTAGTCATGCAAAGACATCCCATAAGGTAACACACTCCATATGACCGAAGAGACAAGTCAGAACCAAATATGCAAAGAGAAGAATAACTAAAGCATAAAAGATGCACCAGTACACATATTGCAGTATATTACAATCGACCCTCTAGCTTCCTAAGGTGCATTGACGTCCTAAATACTCTAGATGTAAACAAACCTGGATGCAAAGATAACAAGCAGGGTGTTTTTAGACCTGGAGAGCATTTAGAGGTTTAATGGGCCTTTATGGATACATTCCTTGAACTTATTGCAAGTTGATAGACTAAGTGTACAAGTTAGTTAAGATATTGTACTATTTTAGCATACAAAGACATCCCCAAACCCGGAGAGCTAAGGCAAGATCATGGAACATGGTGCATATTTAAGAATGACCCCAGATTGAGCTATTCCACTAAATGAACTGAAGGGATTTAAACAAGCAATTCTTAGGCAAAGGACCAACTGAGGCTGATTCATAAAGGAACACGTTGGATGGTCTCAATACTTGGACTAATTTCTTTACTTCATCTATTTCATAACATACCGGACATACAATTAATCTTAATGAAATCAAACTAACATATATTTAAGCGAACAACCATCACAATACATTGACGTGATGTCTGAATACGATAAGCACACAATCGAGCGATTAAATCGAGTCGATCAAAATCACACTCGAGCGAGATCCTAACATTACAAACTCGACCTATATGAAAGTAGACAGACACAGACACAACATTTTTAAGTATTGATAGTCAAATGAATAGGTTAACAAACAATCAAACAGTAGCCGACATCACCTTCATGCATTCATGAACACAATAGTATGAACGAACTAACTAACACACATCTAACACCCAAAACAAAAATGCAGAAATACAAAGATGCAATGAAATCGATAGGAAGCTGATTTTACCTTCTCCGGACAGCGACCCGGGGCAGCGTATCAAGTCGTCGGTCCGCTCGGAAGGCTAGCTAATTCTGTGGAACGAGATGGTTGCGAAAATTGCTGACTTTGCGGGTTGGGTTCTTTTCTGGATCACTCGACTAGACTACTGCCTTTCGAATCTCTTCCTGAGCTCTCAGATATGCCATCTGCGCTCGCCTCGTAAAGAAAAACGATTACTCGACTCATCGTGCGACTTCGCTCGACATCACGCTGCGGTCATTCATCGCTTCTCCATCGATGCCTTTGCATGCTCTTATATAGCCCCCATTGAGTTCCAAGTTAGGTCAATAGTAAGGGCTGATTCTAGGCTTGATATTGGTGCTGATTTTGTGTGATTCTTGCCATAAAATGGGCGATTTTATTGTAAGATTTTCGGGTTGATTTAGATAAGGTAAACGATTTGGAGAGATTCATTTGGTTATGGAAAGAGGAGCTGGCTAGGGTGCGTGGGTAAGGGAAGGCTCCCGGATTCTCCGGCGAGAATCCGGGCATGGCGGCGACTGAAAAACTTAGATTTTTTAGGGTTTCGTTTAGGGCTGCGAAGGTTCTCGAACTGGATGAGACGAAAATGGCAAACAAGTGAGGTATAATCGTATAAGAGGCGGTGGGCGCAATGAGCATAGAGGCGAGTGTTGGGCGCGCGATCAATGTGTTTTGAGGGGGACGATGATGGGCTGAGGTTTCCTTTTTGTTTTGTTTCGGATTGTGGACGAGAAGGGTACAATAAAAGGGCTTGCGGGGCTGAAGAGGAGTTGGGCCTGCGTGCTGGGTATTGGGATGGGTAGAATTAGGTATTAGTTAGGTATTTAATTAATAGTTTTAGGCTTTTAATTAGTGATTAATTAATTAATTAATTGTGATTAAATTAAATAAATGCGGGCGTGCTGCTTAATATTTTAGAATGCGGCGCTATTATTTAAAAACTTATTATTGTGCATTATTGCGAAGTTAAATTAAAATTACATTGAGTTTTAGATTAAATTATTTAAATGCTAAATGCAAGTATGATATTTAAGAATTGTTTAAAGCTTTTATAAATGCGACGCTATTAAATGCATATATTAGATTAAATTGATTTTAAATTACAAATGATTATTAATAAATGCGGCTATGCTACCTGACACGACGTCATTGCTAAATTACTTATTTTATGTATTTATTAATGACGACAGGGCTTAAAATTAATTAATGCGGGCGCGAGACTCTAAGCGCTTAGTACTCTACGTAAAATGCGGTGCCATTACTAAATTGTTTATTTATGCCTGTATTTATGTTTTATTGTTGTATTTTATTATAAAAATCCTAAAAAATTATTTTTACAAAATTAGTGTAATTTTATGGTTAATGGCTGGACGGGAGGGTCAAAATTGGGTGTCAACAGATGTCCCTCTTTGTATGGAGATGATGGAAGAATCTTCGGACAAAGACGTTGACTCATAGCCAATTTTGTCTCGATCTTCAGAATTGCAAAAATGCTGGGCAGGTAGACAAGGCTGACGCAAAATCAAAAACTGTCCCAGTGTCGAGTTATGACGACACTGGGATACCATGGTCAAAACACCAAGGCGGGCTAACGCGGACTTAAAGCTGTCCCAGTGTCGAGTTATGACGACACTGGGCTACCATGGTCAAAACACTGCGCGCTAACGCGACTTAAAACATCGATGTCGAGTTATGATGACACCGGGTTATGGTGCAAAAAGTAAAAGAAAATAAGCGGCTTGAACACGGGTGTACCGCTATGGCTTATGGTCTTTGGGTTTTATGGTGATGTGGAGCGAGTGGACCGACGCTGAGGTCGCTTCGCCAATCGTTGGGAAGGTTGGCCCCAACGATTGCCGGTTATTGTAAGAGAAAATCCACGCCAGGCTCCTGCCGCATGCTAAGACTTGAACAAACGGTTAGTGCATAGCGTTAAGGCAAAATGATGATGCATAATTTTAAAGTAATGCAACCGTGTGAGTAGAAAAGGTTATCTGCAAAAATACGATGCTCATGTGTTGATGCGATCTTGCAAATCTGTGATTTCGCCTTGCGGACGTGTTGCGATTGTGAATGCGGATATGTTGTCGCTTGCGCAATTGTCCTCAGATACTAAAGCTCAAGAAAGAGTTAGTGCATAAGCGCTAAGACGAATAATAAAGCATGCGTAAGAAATGCAATTTCGGAGTATAGAAATCGCCCCCTGCGTGATATCGATGATGGCGTCGTTTCGGACTTGGCGTCGTTTTGATGGCGTCGTTTCGGACTTAGCGTCGTTTCGGACTTAAGCGTCGTTTCGGACGTGGCGTCGTTTCGGACGGAGTCGTTTGGACTGAGTCGTTTTGGACTTAGCGTCGTTTTGGTGACCGTCGTTTCGTCCCCTGCGTGATAGGGCATCAAATTTATACTCGCCCCAGATCACAAGGCTCTGTTGCAAGTCACCCTGCCCACTGTGCATGGTAGTGTAAAGCTTCCAGGGTCCTTTAGCTTTGGTGGCAATTTCTTTTGTAAGATAGCACTACACTTTTCTGTTAGTGCTACTATCTCATATTCGGCCGCTTTCCTCTTTTTCCCAAGATTTCTTTCATGAACTTGAAGTAAGATGGCATCTGCTCCAAAGCCTCTATAAACGGTATGTTGATGTGCAACTTCCCGAATACCTCCAAGAATTTGGAAAATTGTTTATCGACCGCCTTCCTTTGTAATCTCCGGGAAAGGAATCTTTCAGATACTCTTCTCCTGAGTTTTCTATCATCGGGCTAGGTTCACCACCTTATCTTTTCTAACTCGCTCTCTCAACTATTGGGCTGCGCCGTTGCTCCAATTGTTTTCCACTTCTCAATCGCATCGCCTTACATTGCTCCTCTGATTTACCTCGGTATTGCTTGGCAATGTCCTCGTGGCTTGATGTTTACTGCTTTGCTACCGCCCTACCTGTGTTACCAAGTTTCTGAACGAGGATCTAGATTATGTTATAAACTGCGTCGCGCGTGCGCAGTCATGGCCGCTAAGCTCATCCGGTTTTTTCACGACTGCGACCGTTGAGGCCGTGGGGCTTGAGTGAAGGTCGCTGATTCTGCATCGCGTTCTGCATCGCCCCTATACCGATTCTCGCCCACGATATTGGTTTGTTGGCCCCTGCATCGATTTTCTTGCCCCGATCTCTCTCCATGAGAAGTTTGGGTGATTCCTCCACCGGATTATAAGTGTTTGAGTAGGGTTGTTCTTGCCTCTGGTAGTTACCTGCCGCTGACACTCGCGCTCCATTGGGATGTTGTTGGGATCCGCCAAGGACACCTATCAAATGTGTGTGGCCGCCACATATCTCACGATTTTAGCGCTTGCACAAAGATTCACTGACACAGTATGTTGCTGCAATTGTTTCGCTAGAAGAGCCACTTGTGCGTTCAAAGCAACAATAGCATCTACTTCATGGACCCCCACAGTTCTTCTCCCACTGGTTGCCCTCTCTTCAGTGACATGGTTGTTAGTGGCCATATCTTCTAATAACTCGTGGCGTCGTGGCTTTTTCTCATGAATGCCCCACCGCGGTGCATCTATGATGGTTCTCGGTTGTCTTGCTTTCGGCCAGTTGTAGAAAATATGAACCAAGTTCCACAACTCAACGCAATGGTGTGGACACTTCCTCTGTAGATCCTTGAATCTCTCCCATGCCGTATAAGGACTCTCCATCACCGATAGAAGTTGTTCAACTCCCTCTTAATTTTCTTTGCTTTACAGGTGGAAAGAACTTGGCTAGGAATTTCGTGCCACCGTGCCATGTAAATATCGAATCACCGGGCAGGAATTCAACCATACTTTTGCTCTATCCTCGAGTGAAGGGAAAGAGCCTCAATCTGACGGCATCATCGAACGCCGTTATATCCGAAAGTGGCACATAGCTCCAAGAAATTTGCTATGCGTATACGTGATCCTCATGGCGATCTCCGAATCGCATCACAGTGTCTTGCACCATGCTCAGAATCGGTTTTATCTCGAAATTGTTGGCTCTGTTATCAGGGAGCCTAATGCAAGTCTGTGCTCCATTCACTCTTGGTAGCACATAATCTCCCAGACTTCTTTCTGGCTGGATTCGAACCCTGTCCTCCATATCTATTGGCACTTGCTGAGGATCTCCTGGGTTAAGTTGATTTTCACCTAACCCTTCTCTCATCCTGTTATTGTTGGGAGCACCGTCCATTTCTATCAACGTTGCAATTCGCTGATTCTTTCGCTCGTTTGCAGGCTTTCTCAATTTCCGGATTGAAGGGAACGAGAGTGTCAGCTCCTCTTCTCCTTCGCATAAACTGATATCCTGAGAAAGATCAAAAACAAACAAAGAATCACGGCACCCTGATTTTCGTAGAAACTAAAAATAAATAAAAAAAATGAAAAATTAAATCCAAATTAGAAATTAAAAATAGATAATTTGATATTGAACTATTGCCTAATCCCCGGCAACAGCGCCAAAAATTTGATGCGCGTAATATGCACACACTTTTAAACGCAAGTGCACGTTATCGTATCAAGTAGTATAGTCTTAGATAAGACCGAATATCGTCCTCTGGGATTAGGGTTCAAGTACCAATTGTCTATTTTTTAGTATCTAATTGGTGAATTAATGAGTGATTGGTTGTTTATGACTAAGAATTATAAAAGCTAATTAAATATAAAGATTTAATTCAGATGTGATGAGAATAGGGCTTCTATGTATCCTTACTATCCGCTTATGCTACTTACTAATGCATTACTTATGGTGTTCTTCTTTTGGAGAAAGCAGGTTTACGAAATCGTTTTATACTCCCGTTAGGGTTATATAAACACTCAACCCCAGTATTGTTCCTTACCTAACTTTCACGATAAGGGTAACTCTATAGGAGGATTAAGCACAAAAACCTAGTTGACCGTCACGCACAATGCGCAAAATTAGGGTTGTTAAGCCTCTCATCAACGCTACAAATCTAATTGAGGTATTTTCATCCCCAATTCAAGACCGTCTACCCAACTTACAACATATTCACAATCCTCCTTTCGTAACTGATTAGAAATCATATAGTGATAACTAGTTGTCAATTAGCTACCAAGAATTCAACTCAATTATTGGATAGATCTCTCAATAAGAATAATAACCATAAGCATGCATTACTTTATAACATAAGGTTCAAGAATTCAACATAGAAAGCCCTATAAGAGAATTAGTTCCTAGCCATGAATATGACAAGAACTAATTCAAAGTTCATCATGCAAAAACTGAATTAAAGAAAAGAAAAAGGAAAGAAATTACTAATGTTTAGGTCTCCAATCTCCTAGGCAAGAAAACCTTGTGTTTGGCCAGAAAGGGAACCCTTGAAAACTGCCTAGGGTTCTCCTTTTATAGGTTTAAAACGTCTCCCCTCTTTTTCCTGCAGGCCTGGCCCAAAAATCCGTCAAAAGACCTAATTTTTCCGCGTCGGCGCCATGCCACGCTCTGGCGCGCCTAAAGTTCTGCAATACGGTGTTTTGGCGCCGCCCCGATATCGCTGTCGAGGCGCGCGGCCACGCAACTCTGTGGCTTCTGATGTTTAGCGCGCGCCCTGCTACGGTCTTCGAGCGCGCGGCGCTGGATCTTCGCAGCTTCTGAATAATAGCGCCGCGCCCGCTTCGATCGCAGGAGGCGCCAGCGCAGTCCGATTTCATCCTCGTTTGCCACTTTCTCCGTTTTCAGCTCTAGTACCTCCTCTTTTTCCCTCTTTTCGCTCCTTTTCCGCCATTTGGCCACTTTAGCCACTTTGACTCAAAAGAAAGAAAATCTATCCTAATACGACACTTTGTATGTACAAACCGGGACAAAAGACTCACTAGATCGACTCAAAGGTGTATATAAAATACACCGATCAAATACCCCAAACTTAACCTTTGCTCGCCTCGAGCAAAGATAAAAAGAAAGAAATAAAATAGCGGACTCAATAAATAAGAAAATCAACAAAGAAAATAAATGGACTCCTCGCCATTGATCACTTTTCTTTGCATTTAATGTTAACTAGAAAAACATGAAGGTTAGCGTAATAATACGCAGAACATATAGCATGGAATGTCAACACATTGAGCTAGATATTTCGCAAACTCATACTTATCATGCTTAATCGAAGTCGGTGTACTCAAGTATGCATATAAATTCAAAAATTCCTATGGCATGCTTACTTGCTATTCTCCACTAATTCGGATATACATAAAGAGATCTTCAGGACTTTGGGGGTTGTAATGTAGGCTTAGGTAGGGGTTGGTAAAGATAGGCATTTAGGCTCATTTTTCTGTACCATAAGCTCTTTGGCTTTTCAATTTTTCCCTTTTTCTTTTGATTCTTTACTTCACTTCAATTCTATCCTTCCCCTCTTTTGTTTTGGGAGAATGAAGTATATAATAATGACAAGCACTTCAAACTTAGGCTTTTGCCTATTTCTTATTACTTTTGTATTGGGGTGCAACAGACTTTATTCATTCTTTTTGTTTTCTTTTTAACACAATGTACTCCTATTGTTTCATAATTTCACTTATGGTACACTTTGTGGGAATATAGGGTGTCAAAGAAGAAGTTTCAAATTTTAGGCTCAATGGGGCTAACTAGTGATATTTTTAAAGTACGGGATAGAAAAGAATGGTAAGAATTGGCTATCAAAGAAATGCCTGAGTCATCTCCCTAACATGCATATCCTAACTATTTCGCCTCAAATAGCAAGCAGTTATAACACATAAGCATTTATCATTTAGCATACATAACTCAAGCAAGAGACTCCAAATAGACAGATTCTGTGAGTTTTTGGCATCTCTAACCTAAGTGTTTAGATAGCTGCTTCCATTCCTTTACATTATTCCACCTTACTTCACTAGGTGTTTCTAGCAACTACAGCATACATGATCTTTGACAGGCAATTATGACTCAAAAAAGAAAAATTTTGGTGACTCAAAATAAACATGAAACAAATAAAAAGACTTAAATAAAACATAACATGACACACAAATAAAAACTAAAACACAAAAACACACCCCCAAACTTAAATCACACATTGCCCCCAATGTGTGTAGACTCAAAGACAGTAAAAGAAAACGACACTTACAAACTTTGGCTAAAATGGTGGTGGTGGCGGTGGATAATGATCGACCGTTGGTTGAACAAGGCACTCACTGTCGATTTGTTGCCTTGTTTCTTGCTGCCCTTGTACTCGCTTGCAAGGTCTGCATCATCTCCTTCCGTGTTGGTACAATTGCCCTATTGTGGGCTCCAAGGTTCTCGCTGTGGTTGGCCGGTGGCTGGGTCTCGCTCATATTGAGCCCCTATTTCGTGCTCATCTTCATCCATGGTTGCCTCTGCCGCTTGTTGCCGCCTTCTTTGGGGTTGTACTCTTCGCCCGTCACGGGCTGGGGTCTGAAAAGAGTGCACTATCCCATAGACACCGGATTGGTTTCTTTCATGAGTATCTGTAGGTAGTTGCGGATCGCACTCATGTGGCATAGATCGGTAATAAGTGAACCGTGTCCCAATCCACTGTTGTCACCAACTGCTGATTTCTTCGATGCTCGCACTATCTCTTTTCCCACATCAATTATCGCCTCATAATTCCATAAATCAACTTAATCTCGTCTTCGCACTCGTGAAGTCGTGGTCGAATCACGCGGCATCGACGAAATACACCAAGCCTTGGCCGCTTTGTTAATCGGGCACCGCCGGTTTCTAGATCCATTCCTTCCGATCTCAAAAAAATTTCGGGGTAGTTCACATGTTCGCGATATTATTCCGCCAATGTTGTTGCACGCTCAGACCATGTTCTAAAATGGTTCCAATCGCTACTTTCTTCAACATCAACTGTTTTTAGCGTTGTATTTATTGCTTCGCAATACAGCATATAATTTCTTACAAAGCACCCTTTCGCCTTCTCCGGAAAGTTTGCATAAAATTCCCGCACCATTGTTGTATTCACTGGTGTTATCTTCTCCGGATTGACAAATCTCTTCCACCCCCTTAGCTCAATCATCGCCCGGATGGGCTCATAAACGTCTTCATCCCCATAGGATCCCCTTTGGTAATCCGTTCCCTTCTCGGAATTACGGGTCTAGTATCAAGTCTTTTGTATCTTTGGTAGGCCTGGTAACTCACGAACCTATTTTCATCGTATTGGGGTGTTGGGGTGGATGTGGAGCCTCTTCTCTTCCTGGTGGCCATGGTTAAAACAGCTGAGCTTTTAACTTAGTGGCACAACGTCTCCTACACACTCAACAACTAGCAGCGAAAAACAACACCCCCAAACTTCAATCTTTCTACTCAATACCCACAACCTTCTTTTCTACTCCTTTCTCCAACTTCACAATCACTTTTCAGCCTCCGAACTACTCCAACTACAATACTTCTCCAAACTACTACCTCCTATGACTTTTAGTAAAAGGATTCAAGAACAAGGATAGGGATTACCTTTTTATGAGAAGATTCAAGCTTGTTCTTGTTTCAATTGGTGGGTTGAGGCTATGGAATGGAGCTTTGTTGTTTTGAGATAGTTGGGGGGTTTTGGGAATTTAAGAGTTTAGGTTGTGGTTGGGTTGGATTTGTGGGGGAGTTTCTGAAATTTCGTGGGTTTTGGAGAGGGAAGGTTAATTTTTTTTTTTGAAGTTGGAATTGGGAAAGATCTGATTTTTGGGCGTTTTAAGTTCTGGATTTTCCGCTTGGCCGCGTTCGCTTTAGCCGCGCGCTAATCATCTGCCTCGCCGGATTTTCGCGCCACTGCTTCCCTGGCGCGCGCCTAAATCCGCCAACTTTCGAATTCCACCGCCGCGCTCGCTCGGAGCCGCGGCTCTAAACTTCCGAGCTGTTCAGATCTTTTGGCGCCGCCTCGCTTCCCTGGCGCGCTACTCCGCTCTGGAAATCCTTGCTTTTCTTGATTTATTTCGCCCCGGTTTAATTTCTTGTACACACAATCACAAAACAACAAGATCCAATACCGGTAGATCGTTCTTAGACAAACTAAAATAAAATAACGAGAAATTAAAATAACATAATAAAAACGTTGGGTTGCTCCCAACAAGCGCTATCTTTAACGCTTTTTAGCCGGACGCAGTTCTTTAGACTTACTAGCCCTGGGGTGGATTAAGTCCCCAACCTATCCATTTCCGCCACATTTGGCGTTTCCTTTTTCTCCTTTTCTTTTTAGCATTATCGGTAGTAGGGAGTTCCGGAACAATTACCTCATTTAGTGTCATCTCATAATACCATGCTTGCTTTCTTGGGCTCATCATTATTTGGTTGCATTGCTATGGCTCGCATGGGGTTTGGTGGTGTTGATTGCAAAACACCCACTTACGCTTGGCTCAACGACGTGTTTAAAGACTTTAAACACCATCTCTTCGTTCTCCACTCTTGGCGTTAGCTCTCCTCTTTCAACGTCAATCAAGGCTCTACCCGTTGCTAGGAATGGCCTCCCAATATGATCGGGATTTGCATCTTCTTCCATATCCGAATGAGGAAGTCCGCAGAAAGAAAAATTTTCCTACCTTCACAATCACATCCTCGATCTTCCTCGTGGATGAACCACCGCCCCGCTGGCTAGTCGGACTCACAGCCGTGGTGGGCTTCTCCTAACTCCATCTTTGAAAACCGATAGGGCATCAAATTTATACTCGCCTAGATCACACAAGGCTCATGCAAGTCACCCCGCCCATTGTGCATGGTAGTGTAAAGCTTCCAGGTCCTTTAGCTTTGGTGGCAATTTCTTTTGTAAGATAGCACTACACTCTTCTCATAGTGCTACTATCTCATATTCGCCGCTTCTTTTTCCCAAGATTTCTTTCATGAACTTGAAGTAAGATGGCATCTGCTCAAAGCCTCTATAAACGGTATGTTGATGTGCAACTTCTGAATACCTCCAAGAATTTGGAAAATTGTTTATCGACCGCCTTCCTTTGTAATCTCTGGGAAAGGAATCTTTTTCGTATACTCCTTCTCCGAGTTTTCTACATCACTGGGCTAGGTTCACCACCTTATCTTTTCTAACTCGCTTCCTCTCAACTATTGGTGAAGTATTTGTTGCTCAATTGTTTTCCACTTCTCAACCGCATCGCTTACATTGCTCCTGATTTACCTCGCATTGCTTGGCAATGTCCCGTGGCACGATGTTTGCTCGCTTTGCTAGCCGCCCTACTGTGTTTCCAAGTTTCAACGAGGATCTAGATTCGTTATAAAGCCGCGCAGGCGTTGGCAAGTCTTTGTCATGGCCGCTAAGCTCATCTGGTTTTTCTTGCTGACCTGGTGCATTGAGCTGTTGAGGCTGGGGGCTTGAGTGAAGAAGCTGATTCTGCATCGCTGGTTCGCATCGCCCCTATACTGATTCTGCTGCCCCTGATATTGGTTTTGTTGGCCCTGGTACTGATTTTGCTGGCCCTGATCTCCTCTCCATGAGAAGTTTGGGTGATTCCTCCACCCTGGATTATAAGTGTTTGAGTAGGGGTTGTTCTGTTGCCTCTGGTAGTTACCTACTGCTTGACACTCTGCCTGCTCCATTGGGATGTTGTTGGGATCCGCTGAAGGACACCTATCAAATGTGTGTGGGCCGCCACATATCTCACAGTTTTTCGGCAGTTGCACAGCATTCACTGACACAGTATGTTGCTGCAATTGTTTCGCTAGAAGAGCCACTTGTGCGTTCAAAGCAGCAATAGCATCTACTTCATGGACCCACGCTTCTTCTCCCACCGGTTGCCTCTCTTGGTGACATGGTTGTTAGTGGCCATATCTTCTAATAACTCGTGGCGCGTGGTCGCTTTCCTCATGAATGCCTCACCGCGTGCATCTATGATGGTTCTCGTTGTCTTGCTTCACCGTTGTAGAAAATATGAACCAAGTTCCACAACTCAATGCAATGGTGTGGACACTTCCTCTCAGATCCTTGAATCTCTCCCATGCTTCATATAAGGACTCTCCATCACTTGATAGAAGTTGTTCAACTCCTCTTAATTTTGCCGCTTATTGTGGTGGAAAGAACTTGGCTAGGAATTTACGTGCGGTACCGTGCCATGTAAATATCGAATCACCGGCAGGAATTCAACCATACTTTTGCTCTATCCTCGAGTGAGAAGGAAAGAGCCTCAATCTGACGGCATCATCGCAACGCCGTTATATTCGAAAGTGGCACATAGCTCCAAGAAATTTGCTATGTATATGTGATCCTCAGATGGCGGTCCTCCGAATCGCATCTGGCCGCACCATGCTCGTAATCGCCGGTTTTATCTCGAAATTGTTGGCTCTGTCAGGGAGCCTAATGCAAGTCTGTGCTCCATTCACTTGGTAGCACATAATCTCCTGCACTTCTTTCTCGGTGGATTCGAACCCCGCCCTCCATATCTATCGCACTTGCCGAGGATCTCCAGGTTAAGTTGATTTTCACCTAACCCTTCTCTCATCCTGTTATTGTTGGGAGCACCGTCATTTCTATCAACGTTGCATTGGCGATTCTTTCGCTCGTTTGCAGGCTTTCTCAATTTCCGGATTGAAGGGAACGAGAGTGTCAGCTCCTCTTCTCCTTCGCATAAACTGATATCCTGAGAAAGATCAAAAACAAACAAAGAATCACGGCACCCTGATTTTCGTAGAAACTAAAAATAAATAAAAAAAATGAAAAATTAAATCCAAATTAGAAATTAAAAATAGATAATTTTATATTGAACTATTGCCTAATCCCCGGCGCCAAAAATTTGATGCGCGTAATATGCACACACTTTTAAACGCAAGTGCGTTATCGTATCAAGTAGTATAGTCTTAGATAAGACCGAATATCGCCCTGCGGGATTAGGGTTCAAGTACCAATTTTCTATTTTCTAGTATCTAATTGGTGAATTAATGAGTGATTGGTTGTTTATGACTAAGAATTATAAAAGCTAATTAAATATAAAGATTTAATTCAGATGTGATGAGAATAGGGCTTCTATGTATCCTTACTATCCGCTTATGCTACTTACTAATGCATTACTTATGGTGTTCTTCTTTTGGAGAAAGCAGGTTTACGAAATCGTTTTATACTCCCGTTAGGTTATATAAACACTCAACCCAGTATTGTTCCTTACCTAACTTTCACGATAAGGGTAACTACATAGGAGGATTAAGCACAAAAACCTAGTTGGCCGTCACGCACAATGCGCAAAATTAGGGTTGTTAAGCCTCATCAACGCTTACAAATCTAATTGAGGTATTTTCATCCCCAATTCAAGACCGTCTACCCAACTTACGAGATATTCACAATCCTCATTTTCGTAATCGATTAGAAATCATATAGTGATAACTAGTTGTCAATTAGCTACCAAGAATTCAACTCAATTATTGGATAGATCTCTCAATAAGAATAATAACCATAAGCATGCATTACTTTATAACATAAGGTTCAAGAATTCAACATAGAAAGCCTATAAGAGAATTAGTTCTAGCCATGAATATGACAAGAACTAATTCAAAGTTCATCATGCAAAACCGAATTAAAGAAAAGAAAAAGGAAAGAAATTACTAATGTTTAGGTCTCCAATCTCTAGGCAAGAAAACCTTGTGTTTGGCCGTAAGGGAACCTTGAAAACCGCCTAGGGTTCTCCTTTTATAGGTTTAAACGTCTCCTCTTTTTCCTGCAGTTCGCCCAAAACTCAAAAGACCTAATTTTTCGCGTCGGCGCGGCCTTCGCTCTGGCGCGCGGCCTAAAGTTCTGCAATACTGGTGTTTTGGCGCCGCTCGATATCTGTGGCATGAGCGCATGCACTAGCTCTGTGGCTTTCGGATGTTTAGCGCCGCGGCTGCTTTCTCAGTCTCGAGAGCGCCCGCACTGAATCTTCTGCGCACTTCTACGAATAGGCGCCATGCTGCCAGCTGCAGAAGCGCCATGCGCAGTCTGAATTTCAGCCTCGTTTGCCACTTTCTCCGTTTCGCTCTGTACCTCCTCTTTTTCCTCTTTTTCGCTCCTTTTCCGCCATTTGGCCACTTTAGCCACTTTGACTCAAAAGAAAGAAAATCTATCCTAATACGACACTTTGTATGTACAAAACGGGACAAAAGACTAACTAGACTGACTCAAAAGGTGTATATAAAATACACCGATCAACTTCAGTGGCATTCTTGAGGCATATTATTGGAGTTGATGGTATTCAGCTAGATACGCAGAAGATAGAGGCGGTTAAGACTTGGCCCAGACCCACGACGCCTAATGAGGCACGCAGTTTTCTGGGGTTAGCAGGATATTACCGAAGGTTTGTAGAAAAGTTTGACTCGATTTCAGCGCCTTTAACAAGGCTAACTCAGAAGGCAGCTAAGTTCCAATGGACGGATGCTTGTGAGCAAAGCTTTCAGTCGTTGTAAGACAAGTTGACTACAACTCCAGTTCTTACTCTTCCTGAGGGGCCAGATGGTTATGTTATCTATTGTGATATTTCCGGTGTTGGACTAGGTTGTGTGTTGATGCAACATGGCAGAGTTATAACTTATGCCTCCTGACAGCTCAGAAAGCACGAGAAGAACTACCCTACTCATGATTTGGAGTTGGCAGCGGTGATTCATGCCTTGCAGATATGAAGACATTATTTGTATGGTGTTCATGTTGATATTTATACGGATGACAAGAGTCTCCAATATATCTTTAGGTAGAAAGAGTTGAATCTGCGACAGAGACGATGGCTGGAGTTTCTAAAGGATTATGATGTTGATATTCTGTACCATCCCGGGAAAACAAATATGGTGGCGGATGCTGTCACGACCGACCACAGGGCGGCCCGGTACCTAGGGGTACCTGTCAGTACATGTCGAGAATAGCAAATGAACATACATAACACATAACTTATAAAAGGTAAACATCATCGCCAGATAAAAGCCTTCCATAAAACATTCTTTAAACAAAAGTATAGTAGTACAACGGGTTCTTATAGCCCAAAATACATAGGTGACCACGCACTCTAAAGATAACAATCGTGGCGGGACAGGGGCCGCCATACCTGAATGTACAAAATACCTATAGCATCGAGAATATCCGTACGATAGACAAGCTTCCGAGGAATGGAGCTTCGACAGGAATAGTGATCCTAGAACGAGGATCCTCAATCGCTTACCCACTGCGGCATGAACGCAGCCAGGAAGAAGGGTCGACACAATATGTACCAAGTATGTAAAGCTGGAAAATACTATAATAATGATATCATAAGTCTAAAAGTAAGCTGGAGTCATGGAAGACAATAAAATACCTTTTACTGTGCCTTACTAACAATGAGAGTGACAAGTATATATATATAATACTGCATAAAATAGGGGCCTTAGGATCAAAACAGGGTACCTCGCCCGTAGTATCAATAAGCACCCCTACTCCTGGGACTATTTCACCCGCATAGGTCCTGTGGACCCGCATGAGGTATTCGCATAAATGTACCGCCCGCATGGGACTATTTCACCCGCATAAGCCCATAAGGACTCGCATGAGGTATTCCTCGCATCATGGGTAGCAAATCCATGGAACAGGTGGTATAACAATCTTGGGAACTTTCCCCTCAGATATACTCTTACCCCGAAGCAGATGGTATAACGATCTTGGAGACTTTCCCCTCAGATATACTCTTACACTGAAGCTGCTGGTATGACGATCTTGAGGCTTGCCCCTCAGACATACTCTTACACTGAAGAAGGTGGTATGACAATCTTGGGGCTTGCCCCTCAGACATACTCTTACCCTGGAGAAGGTGGTATAACGATCTTGGGGCTTGCCCCTCAGATATACTCTTACCCTAGCTCAAACTGTCATCATATCATAATCATAAATAAGTTAAGAAAATTTATAACTTCTTATTAGTCTTGTTCATATACCCTCTCATTTTAGTTTACTTAAGGCACTTAATCATATCTTTAATAAAAGAAAACCGGGAATTTAACCCAAGTACTACATACTTCAATTCTTTTAAAAGTGACTCTTTTTCATACATAAAGCTCTTGGGCAATTGATGCCTTAAAATCAATTTGTCTTTCATAAATCAAATCATTTGTCCTTACTTGTCTTACTTAGAGTAAATCTCTTCTCATTAATCTTTTATAAAGCTAATAAGCCAACTTCCCATAAAGTTGTTATATTAACCCTTCACTTTAGTAAAATTACACTTTTCCCCTAACTAAGAGACTTATACATTCTTAAAACGACACAAGTCTTTATATACTTAAAACAAGTAAGAATACCAAATCTTGTACGTCTACCGTACTACATAGTTACATCTATTCATGCTCAAGAGATAGGAAAGCTTCACATACCTCTTTGGTCAATCCACTTGCTAAGTCCAAACTACCGCAAGTAATATGTCAACCTAAAATAACCATGATACGTTTATTAACCTCTAATCTTAATGTAGAACAATCCAAGTTCAAAGTCACTAAATTCTATGGAAAATTGGGCAGCATTTCCTTTGTTTCTACTCACTTTGCCACCTTTCTCAAGACCGAATTTATCATCCAATTGCCACTTTTAAGGCTCAATCAATCCAACAATTCAAAGGGGATTACACACCTAAACTTGGGTGTAAAATTCTGCCCCATAAGTTACAACAATTCACTTAACAATTCTAAGGTAGTTTTTAGGCTACAACATGCTCATAATCTCTTCTTAACCCATTTTTTATATCCAAACCACATTTCTAGCATGCAATGACTCTAAGAGCATTATTTACTACCACAAGTTCTTTCTTCTTAACATGCAACACTATAAACTAAATCTAAAAGAAGAATCATTACCTTAGAGTTTTAGCCAAACTTATTCCAAATATTTTTCTAGCTTCCTTGCCAAGAACACCACCACAAGCTAGCCACAAGCTTCCTTTTTTGTTCTTAACTTTTCAGATTTTTCCTTAGGCTTGGATTTCCTTTGGAAATGTAGAGAGAAGGAGGAACTGATTTTTAGAGAGAGGGAGAGAAATTGGAAGATGACCAAGTCTTCAAGACTTGGTCAATATATTGCATCTGAAATCAGATGGGGACACTTGTCACCCTCCCAAGGTCTTTTAAAAGAAAAATCGACTTTTCTAAGTTTTTCCGCCCAAAAATCCACACGCTGAAACCCCGCAGCCTCTCGATCTTTCGCGCCGCGCTGCCTCAGCTGGCGCTGCAACTTCAGCGACCCTCGGTACTTTTCGGCGCGCCAGCCCTGCATCCGCGCCGCGGCCGCGCTTTGTCCAAACACATTTGTCCGATCAGCACTGAACTTGTAACTCTCATAACTTCCTACTCCGACGTCCTATCGACGAACGGTTGGTTGCATTGGAATCTAGACTCCACGAACTACGCCCTAGGCCTTTGAAACACTTAGGAACTCTCAATGTATCGGGTCATAACCCGCATCAAGGTTGACTAAAACCCGTCCGGAATAATCCGTCAACCTATCATTTGAAAATTTTAAGTCTTACATGCTTTAGACGCTCTCATACGTAGGTCGGGACTACGGTATAACATTCTCCCCCTTAGAAACATTCGTCCCGAATGTTCCTTCTAGGTTTACTCAAATCACAACATCGACATAGACCTCTTAAGCTTCTTTTGCAAATAAAGAAGCTCCGCGAGCCACAACATACTGAAGCGTAAATGCTAAATCAAAACTAACAAGCAGGAAAGTGGGTTACCTGGAGGTATAGGAAATATGTGAGGGTACTTCTTCATCATGTCATCCTCTGCTTCCCACATCATTTCCTCCCTGTTTTCGTTCCGCCATAGGACCTTGACGGAAGCCACGTCTTTCGTCCGAAGTCGCCTAACCTGACGATCGAGTATCGCTATGGGACTCTCCTCATACGATAACTCCTCTGTCACCTAGACAACATCTACTGGGAAGACTCTGGAAGGATCACCGATACACTTACGCAGCATCGACACATGAAGACTGGATGTACCGCTTCCAAGTTAGATGGTAGATCCAACTCATATGCAACCTTGCCTATCCTTCGAATAATCTGGTAAGACTTATCGGCTGGCCAGTGATATTTACCTTTTTATAAGTTATGTGTTATGTATGTTCCGCTGCTATTCTCTGACATGTACACGGGGTACCCGGTAAGTACGATCAGCGGCCGGGTCGGGTCGTGACAAAAGTGGTATCAGAGCAGTTAGTCCTCGGAAAGTGTCCACAGACCGTGTCTAGTAGAGTCTTGATTATCGGTGTGCTTAGCCCAAGATATATTGGGTCTTACCAGATTATTCGAAGGATAGGCAAGGTTGCATATGAGTTGGATCTACCATCTAACTTGGAAGCGGTACATCCAGTCTTCATGTGTCGATGCTGCGTAAGTGTATCGGTGATCCTTCCAGAGTCTTCCCAGTAGATGTTGTCTAGGTGACAGAGGAGTTATCTTATGAGGAGAGTCTCATAGCCATACTTGATCGCCAGGTCATAAGGTTACGGACTAAGGATGTGGCTTCCGTCAAAGTTTTGTGGCGGAATAATAATAGGGAAAAGATGACTTGGGAAGCAGAAAATGAAATGAAGAAGAAGTATCCTCACTTGTTCTCTATGCCTACAGGTAATTCAACTTGATCCCTTATTTGATTATAGTAATTGATGAATTATATATGTGTTATTGTGGCCCTGTGAGGCATCTGTTGGTTTGCTGAATATAGGTGGATATGCATAGTTATAAAGGAGACTCTGCCAAAATTCTTCTAGCATAAGACATATTATGAACATTAGAAGACGAATATTTCTAAGGGGGGAAAGATGTTACACCTCGTAAGTTTAAGGCGATAATTAGAGAACGTAATTAAGAAATAAGATTCGAGTTGAAAATTAGTGATAATAGTTGTATATTCCCGTTATGAACTAGTGTCGTATTATGAGAATTATGACATTGAGAATCCGATGCCTTATGAAATTTTCGGGAGTTAAAAGAAGTGAGACCTAAGATTAATAAATTGTGGGAATTAGACCAAATTGAACTTATAATTTTTAGATTTCACATAACCCTTAAAACTCCTCATCTTCCCGCATTTCATTCCAAATTACATTTCACTCTCCTCTCCTCTCTTATCCTCACTCCAGCTGAAACACACCCTTATTACATAACAAAAATTGAAGTTTTATTTCCTTTATCCAAGATTAATCCTTCTACAAATTAGAAGCCAAAAATTGCACCAAAACAGTGAGCAAATTAACGCCACTGCTGCCGAGAAAACTGCCCAGATTTTTCCAATTATAAGAGGAAATTTTTGGAAGAGAAACATGTGAGAAAGGTGGATTAAACTTATAGAATTCATGCATGTCGTTTTGGAGTTGAAGAAGTGAGAAAATTGGTGCAAATGGAGCTGTGAATGCCGAGAGTTAGGGACTGTTTTGGCGAAAAATTGAGGTAAATAATTCTTCTTTCTATAGAGTATTTGGAAGATTAAATGATGATGTAGTTAAGAGATAAATTCATGTTAAAGAATAATTGGAAATAAGAGATTGCATGTGAATATTGTTGGTGTTGTTAAGCCAAATGGAATGACTATTATCGATTTTTATGGACTGTTTTTGTATACATTGAATTCGATTGTTGTTACTGTTATTATCGTCACTAATTGCATGTAGGAAATTGAAGGAAAACCTTGATGTTAAGTTATAATTAGTTATATGGAAGTATTGAAATATGAAATTGGATTTTAGGAACTAAGAGAAGAGTTATGGAATTATGACATGATTGTGGCCGAGAACTTCATAAAATTATTGGACATTGTTGTGATGTATTAGGGGTTGTTTTGTTAATATTATAATCCTGGAAAGTAAGCTATGAACATGCATATACATTGTTGTAATTATAGATATATGTTCTAAAGGAATTAAGGTTGGAAAAGGTTGAACATTGCACTCTCGTTGTAGTTGGAATACCTTTTGTTGTTGATAGAATGTGGACTGTTTTTATGAACTATTTTAACATGGATTAAGGGTTGTATTAACATGAGGAATATGTGTAGTAATCACCTTGATTGTTGTAGTTGTTGTATTACCTGAATGTAAAGAGAAAGAATGCATAACTATGGTATAGACATAGTATATGGACTGATTTTGTTATATCCTGGAATTGTGCTTGGTTATTGATATTGTTGACTTTGTTTGTAAATTGTGGACATATATATAAATAGGGGAAGTGCTGCCCAAATTGTTATAGAAAAGAAAGCAAGTTATCATTCGATTATAACGTATGTTAGTAATCATAAACTTAATGGGCATGTTAGTATTATTATAGGTTGAAGTGCTAGTCAAGGAGTATTTAGATTATTGAGTTGGTTAGTTCGTCATTAAGGTATGTGAAACTCTTCTTTCTTTTTGGCATGATTTATATAAAATGAACGTACGGCGGACGTACATGATTTCTACACAGTCTAACTCCTAATGATATGTGTTATGAGAAGTACCTTTGATTTTTTAGTAAAAAGTTCATTTTAATGAGGGCAATATTATCAATATCATACTTGTATAGATTATGTATGTAACTCCATAGGCCTATGTGGGCAACATAGATGCATAATACATATATATATTTTATTGAGAGTCAAATGATGATTTAAATTGCATATGGTTGCTCATGATATTTACTCGTGCAAGTGTTATTATTCCACCTCACTGAGTCCCGGGCCGGCAATGTTCGTGCGCAGACTTGCATTTATTCACCGAGTCCCTCACTAGAGGGTCGACAATGTTTATATATATATATATATGATGATTCCATGGACATGTATCCATAATGCGAGTACAGATACCCATGATAGTATATGATGATTTCATAGACATGTATCCATGATGCGGGTACAAGTATCCATGACAGTACAGATACCCATGATAGTACATGTCCCGTCGTATTTCATTATCATACTCTTAGAGGTCTGTAGACAGTCGTGGGTGGTGGGTGTATTTTGTATATGTGTTTTGGTCAGCTGTACTACTGTTACACTTTATTTTGGGATGTTCCCGTATATAACGGCAGCCTTGTCGGCTCTCCTATTTTGTTATGACTGACTAGTTGTGACTCCTCAGGAGACAGGTTCATTTGATATGTATACATAGCGTCATGAGTCAGCAGCTTACTTTTATAAGTTTTTTACGTTATCATTGGTATCTGTGTGATTATATGTGACAGGTAGGTATAATGGTGTCCAGGTAGGGCATCGGGTCGGGTCGTGACAATATCCTCATGTGTAAGAAGGATATTGTGATGCTAATTGTATTTCCAACCATTCAGAAAGTAAGTCCACAAGTGGTTATGTATTTACACTTGGTGGAGCATCGGTATCTTGAAGTCATCAAAGCAAACGGTAAAAACGAGATCAACTATGGAAGCAGAGTTTGTAGCCTTGGACAAAGCTGCCGAAGAGACATAATGGATCAGAAACTTCCTTGAAGGTATTCCGTTGTGGACAAAGCCTGCTACATCCATTTGCATACATTGTGATAGTATGGCTGCCCTGACGAGGGCAAAGAATCAAATATATAATGGCAAGTCAAGAATATAAGGCGACGATATAATACAATACGAAGCTTGCTGAAGAATGGAATTATCTCCATTGATTATGTAAAATCAAAGGACAATATATCTGATCCTTTTACAAAAGGCCTTAACAGAGAGCAAGTCGTATTTACATCGAGGGGAATGGGCTTAAAGCCAACATAATGAATCGTTAACTAGCGGAAACCTAACCTATCATAATTGAAAATCCCATGGTTTAGGTTCAATAGAAAAACTAGTTGGGGAAGACTCAGTGAGCATAAAACACACATATGCTCATTCCTATGGTGTACTAAGTGTGTTAATCCATTGATGATTAAGGGATGAATATTATTCTTAATAATACTCAAAAGCCTTTATGGTGGGATAGTACGGACTATTCTTGTTTGGTATTACCTATACAATATTGATGTGGGGTCGCATCTGGGAGAACCGATATGGCTACGTTCTCTAGAAAATCTCACGAAGAATGAGTTGTTCACGACCGAAATGAACACAACCGTAAGAATTGAAATATGTGGATATGACATGTGTGATACTTGTTATCTTGATTTACTACAAAACGTGAATAGTTCAAGACATTTCATTCACTATTTCACAAAGTAGATCCGATAAGTATTCACTACGAACAGTTCAAGTCCAAAAGACACATTTTCCGATGTATGTCATATCTAGTTTTTCGAAAATAACAATAAGTTCCTCATTATCTTATTTTCTATTCAAATGTGGGGTATTGTTGATGTTTGAATAGAAAATGTGGGGTATTGTTGGAACTTGTACAAGAAGAAGGGAAAAAAGTGATCGAATCCTGGGAAAAATAGAGGAAGCATCGCGGCGCCGAGCAGTCGCGTGTTTGGAGCGATAAAGTTCGTCGGCAGCGCACGACATCGGGAAGCGCTGAAACTTCAGAGAGCTCTATAGGAAATTCGGTCGCGGTAGGAGAGCGGCCAGCAGTCATCGGCGATAATTTCTGAAAATTTCCAAAAGTTGTGTCTATTCACATATAGTCACAACCTTTGGGTGAAAAGATGCATGATCACTTGATAAAAGAGACAACAAGATACAATACAACAAAAACAATCAATCATTAACACATTTAATGATCTAAGATTGTTGATAATCTTCTTCTTCTTCATAAACTTCCTGAAGAACGCATATAGTAAATTCGCCAGAAGTGAAGTTCTTGTGCTACAACTCTCACTTAGATAGTTGTATCCTCTAGACATACGTCCGTAAAACTACAGCACAAGTGGGGGCGAATTTTCGTCTTAGGACACTACATTGCAGGCCTCTATCGACATCAAGTTAGTATGTGTTTTTCAATTTGCTGAATTCATTGTTGTTGATTTCAAGTTACATTGAATTATTATTATATTATTGTGCTTATTCATTGATGATACTAGATTGACACTAACAATATTTGGGCTTCTATGTGAAAAAATTAGATAATCATGTCACTTATAAAGATAATTATAGATAAATTTATATAATATTGCATTAATAGGTCCCAATGATTCATAGTCACCCCGGACGACGGGCATGCATATAGACAAAACATATGAAATGCGCCACAAAAATATAATTGCAAGTAGGACTGCACAATAGGGTAAAATCGGACCGGACCGGACCGACCCGGACCGAGGACCGAATTTTCAGAAAATTAAGATCGAAGACCGGACCAAATTTATCGGTTCGGTCCGGACCGAATTTTGTGCAGCCCTAATTGCAAGTCAAGGCTGATGTCATGATATAAAACGGGTGGCACTGCTGAAGCTAAGCCTCTGATGCAAGCTTCGCCATAAGCATAGGATTTTGCCAAGAAACTTGGTGTATAAGCTGTGGCAGATCCAGAATTTTCACTCAAGAGTTTGAAAAATGAAAATTTAAACGTCCGAACAAACAAAAAAAATATATAATTCCGGTGTAATTTTGTCCTTGAGAATTAAATGGAAAAAAAATAGTGTAATTGTGATGAACACCCTGGACCACATTGTTATCCCTAATATTCGAACCTGGGACACTGTAGTGCATTTGAACAATCCAGATCGCTTGAGTTACCCTTTTACATTTATTTAGAATATTCCAAACTAATATATACATAAAACACAAAAAATCTACTCTATATATACAATATAATTTTCTTGATGAGGGTGTTTCCGCCCTCCTAAATCTACCCCGTGTATAAGAGAAGACTGACTTGTAATAAGGTGTGACTAGGGCGCCACACGGGCTATTTGTGTACCGCTGACACTAAGGAGAATAATTAACATGCTATTATCGGCTAAGCTACGCGGATCATCTTAGTAAATATTTATAATATCAGAGCGTATAACTTGAATCTATTTTGATAGTTCCTCCGTCCCAATTAAGTGTCTCTTTCTAAAGTTGAATTGCAAGTTTAAAACTATAATATTCAAAAGACATTTAGTACATTACACACATTTTTAATTTAGGACCATAGATTTAAAAGTTTTTTTTTATTCCTTAAACTTTGTGTCAAGTCAAACTAAAAAACTTAAAATGAGACGCATGGAGTATATAAGTAGAGAATATCTGAGAATGCTCTGCTTGTAGCATGTCTTTAAGAGTCAATCATAGACAATGGTAGTTGAAATGACACCTTTGAAGTCCATTCACAGTAATGTTGATCAAATTTCCTCAACACAACACAAGTAGCTAGTAATTTATCAATTATCTGTTGAACAATTAGAATGATACTATTTAATGACTAAGAATTTTTATTGATAGACAAAGATTCATACATGTACAGGTATAGATGAAGAACTCATGGATACACATCCTTTCAAGCGTTCAATAATGACGTTACGGCTAACTAATCCTGAATGAAGGATCATCGGAAGCCCTTCCTTGACACATTCATCGTACTTTTCTAGAGCAGATACAATGTATGTGAAATCTGGCCTCTTTGCAGGATTAGCTGCCCAACAGCGCTTTATGAGTTGTGCAAGCGCGGGTTGACAACTCGCTGGCATGGGTGGTCGTTCATTCTGCAAAATAACGAACGTCAATCAATCAATTAACCAACTTAAATAGCGAAAACTTTTGAAAAATGGGTAACGTGACGCCAAATGTAAAGAAACTAAGGCCATGAGTTCCTGTTGGCTAGACGGTGGCACATCACCAGGAATAGGACTCTAAGCTTCGTGTTTAAAATGCTGGGTTCAGTTGAACCCGTACCACCTTAAGCTACTATGTTCTAAGTAGGGAATTTTTTTTGGTATTTTTGTGCTTCTAAGAACATAAACCATCCAACACTAATGCATTGTTTGTAGGTAATATAAGAGGTTATGTACTCTATTTTATTAATTATATATGGAGCAAAGAACATGTGCAGTTAAGAAGTAAATTGCAGCGTTAATGATATTCAAAAATACCATCTGTCCTGTATTATTATTATCGTCTCTCTTAGTATAAGTTATGATGGCATGACATAAATAGTGAACTTTTAGACACAAGAAGTCAGGGGCGGGTGCGGTGTATAAGACAATGTGTTTAAACGCACACTACGGGTCGTTTGGTACATCTTATTAAAAAGAGCTTTTAGAAGTATAACTTTTAGGAGTAGAATTTTTCAAGTAAAACTTTTTATCAAAAAGTGGTTAGGTAAATGGTTGTCAATAAAAAAAGTGTTTTTGGCTTAAAAATGGGCAAAATCAACCTCTACTTCCAAAAATCCAAAATTTGAGCTTTTGGAAATAGAGGCCAAAAGTGTTTTTTTGATTTTGAACCAAACACTCCAATTTTTGGACAAAAGCACTTTTGGCAAATACAAAAGCCCAACCAGTTTGATACAGCATATTAAAAAGAGTTTTTAGAAGTAGAGTTTTTAGGAGTAGAGTTTTTCAAGTAAAATTATTTATTAAAAAGTGGTTAGGTGTTTGGTTGTCAATAAAAAAATGTTATTGTATAAAAGACAAAAAAGTTATAAGCCAAAATTACCTCTACTCAATTTGGGCTTCTTCCAAAAGTGTTTTTGGTTCCAAAAACACTTTTGGATTTGTTAACCAAACACTCCAATTAAAGGCCAAAAGTGCTTTTGGCTTTCCAAAAGCACTTCTGGCCTTTGGAAAAGCCCAACCAAACGGGCACTTAATAAGTAGGAAAATAGATTTCGAACCCAGTAAACCAAATAGATTGTGATGGAATTTCGAACTCGAACCCTTAAAGTTCAAATTCTGGATCCGCTTTTGAAAGATGTAACATCTAACGGAGGCCATTTGCACCCTAGGCTACTTGGCCTAGCTCAGGAGTCGGGGCAATTTCAATTAAACAAAAAACACAAATCAACTATGAACTTTCATTATATGAAGAAAAAAATGAGTTTAAACTTTTAAATAAGGCAAACCTTTTCAGCAACAGCAAAAGCAGCCTGAACTGGTGTCATTCCTTGAAATGGTAGCAAAGCTGTTGTGAGTTCCCATAGCACAATCCCAAAACTGTAAACATCAACTTTCCGCGCATAAGGTTTCTCCTTGACCATCTCCGGTGCCATCCATCGATACGTTCCCATGTTACCTTTCGCCTCTCTGCACTGTGTTTCTAGACACGACGTGCCAAAATCCGCGACCTTAACGCGCATCTCATCATTTAAGAGTAAATTACTCGATTTCAGGTCTCTATGGATCACCCCTTGTGAATGAAGATACTCCATTCCTCGCGATATATCGAGTGCTAACCTCAGAATTGTTTCTGTTGAGAGTGAATATGGCTCTTTCTTGTTGAGGTACATCCTTAGAGTTCCTTGTGACATGTATTCAGTGATGATACAGTATACAGGAGGTTTCTTACACGCGGCGATGAACTGTAGATAAACAAGAGATGTTTTAGTAAGAAAACTTGCACTCCTTGGCAAGCATTTATCAGTAGCTATGTTGCTCGGATCCTCCAAAAATGCTACTGTACCCATGTCGGATCCTCCAAAAATGGATAGCTTTTGCAGGATCCGTCACACACAGACATTATTTTTGAAGAGTCCGAGCAACACAGATCAGTAGGCTATGCATTAATTTGTTGAAGCTGCAGCACATTGATCAAACTGATAATGTTAAAGTACAGCCAAAGATAAAAGAGTTAAAAGGTAAAGCATTTGGCTCATTTTATGTTGAATAAAACTAGTTAGTGACATTGTTCTCTGAAGCTGAACAGGAAAAAATATAAAAGGAAAATCATGCTCCTTAACACTTGGAAACCAAAAACATACTAGATGTGAATGTACCAAGTGCTACAAAGATACTTTAAATTGAAAATTTTCTTCACCTATAGTGTTTGCCTAAATTATGTATAAATACTCTTGGGATAACACCTTCTAGGAAACATTTGCCTAAATTATGTATAAATACTCTTGGGATAACACTTTCTAGGAAACATTTTCTACGAACATTTTTGAGGAAAATATTTTCCATATAAAATATTTTCCCTCACCAAACACACCCTTAATGAAAAACTTCTATGACAATACATATGTTATGACATGTTTAAGACTAAAGTTAGTCTTATAGTCACACATGTTATGACATATTTAAGACCACAAGTTTCAAAAGTCTAACCGCCACACAAATGTTAGAACACGTTCAACAAGTCTCAAAACTCTTACTTTCTATCTTAAACATTGCCATCAACTCAAACTACATCACATAAATCGGAACAGATGGAATATAAGAAGAGGAATTTTGACCTGAACTATATTGGGATGATAGAGTCTAGAAAGCAAAGCAACTTCAGACTTGAACTGTTGTTCAAGCTTAGCTCTAGCCTCCTCCTTATGAGTTGGAATCCTCACCATTTTCACAGCAACTGCTCTCTGCTTGTAAATCCCTCTATAAATCCTGCTATGTGCACCTGATGCAAATTTATTACCAATAAAAAGCTGTGATAAATCAGCTGTCCATTCTTCTTTTTGATCCTCCTTTGATGTTTCCCATGTCTCAACATTATCAGATTCCAATATCATTGACCATGACTCTAAACTATCAAATCTCTTCTTCTCCATTGTCTCTACATTTGCTGAATTCCATTGTGTTCTTGATGATGATGATGGAACTGATAACGGTTTGCTCCTCGCCCTTCGCAGCCTAAACTGATTGAAACAAGAAGAAGCCATTGAAATAGTAACCAATTTTTTTTTTTGTTAAAGATCAAATATTTTCCACTTGTTTCAGCCTAAAAACAACGACAACGTACGCAGTGTAATCCCATAAGTGGGGTCTGGGGAGGGTGGAGTGTACGCAGACTGCCTTGGGAGGTAGAGAGGTCGTTTACGAAAGACCCTCGGCTCGGAAAGATGTTGGAAAGTGCTAACAAGAATAGAGACCAATTATTGGTTAAAAATCAAATCTTTTTCACTTGTTTCAGCCTAAGCCATTGAAAGAGAAACCAATTGTTGGTTAAAGATCAAATCTTTTTCACTTGTTTTAGCCTATTAAGATGTTGGAAAGTTTCAAAATTGAGACACTTCAAAGGGTGTTTTTCTTTTGAATGTTTGCATTGATTTCAAGAAACATGGATTTCAAAGGGTGTAAGTTAAAAAGAAGTGAACTTTTAATTGTATCTATCAAAGAAGAAGGAAAGATGAGTTAATCTCCATAGAAGAAAAAAAACCATCAAGACTTCTACAAGTTACAAGAAACAACTAAGGAAAAAAGTACATAAAATTGATTAAAGATCAAATATTTTTCACTTATTTCAGCTTAAAAAGTGTTGAAAAATGTCAAGATAGAAACTTTTTTCCAAAGGGTGTTTGTGTTTTTTGATCTTGTTAATGTGTGCATTGATTTCAAGAAATAAGTGAACTTTCATGTATCTATCAAGACTTGCAAGTTACAGGACACAGAAATGGAAAAAGCCCATCAAGAATTGCAAGTAACAAAAAACAAAAATGGAAAAAGTAAACTTGATACTCGAGCATCAAATTTAAGAAATAAGGGAAGACTTTGGTGGTGTTTTGCCAAGCTTCTCAAAAACGCTTCTTTGGCCAAACACCCTCTTTACAGAAGTATAGAAACATTTTTTTCAGAAGCCAAAAAGTGTTTCTAGTTGGGAAGAGAAGCAGAAACACCAATTTGATGCTTCTGGAGAAGCTCTTTTTGCTCATTCATTGAATTTTTTTTTGGACCCATTTACCATTTTCTTTTCACAAAATTCATTTTAATCTCATATAATATCCTCATATAAAATAGAAATTTGAAAATAGGTGGGGTCGTGGGGGTAGGGCGGGGATAAGAAAAAAATTCATTTTTTTTTATAAAAGTAACAAAAAAATATGAAATATAAATTTGAGGATGGGTAGGGCAATGGGGTGGGATGAGTTGGGGGTAGGGGTAGGGCGGGGGGTAAGAATTTTTATTTTATTTTTTTATAAAAGTAACAAAAAATATGAAATTGAAATTTGAGGATGGGTAGGGCAATGGGGTGGAGGTGGGGTGAGGGGTAGGCGGGGGTAAGAAAAAAATTCATATTTTTAATAATTGTTTTTATAAAAGTAACAAAAAATATGAAATAGAAATTTGAAGATGGATAGGACAGTGGGGTGAGGGGCAGGGGGTAAGAAAAAATTCATATTTTTTAATATTTTTTTTTATAAAAGTAACAAAAAATATGAAATAGAAATTTGAGAATGGGCTAGGCAATGGGGTGGGGTGGGGTAGGGTGGGTAAGAAAATTTTCATATTTTTTAATATTTTTTTATAAAAGTAACAAAAAATATGAAATAGAAATTTGAGGATGGGGTAAGGCAATGGGGTGGGGCGGGGGAGAAAAAAATTCATATTTTCAATCATTTTTTATAAAAGTAACAAAAAATATGAAATAGAAATTTGAGGATAGGGTAAGGCAATGGGGTGGGGGTAGGGGTAGGGCGGGGGGAAGAAAAATTCATATTTTTTTATAAAAGTTAAAAATATGACATAGAAATTTGAGGATGGGGTGGGGGTAGGGCGGTGGTAGGTTTTGACATATTTGAGTCATTGACTATCATATTGTTGTTACATTTCTTATGTACAATATAATATTATTTTTTGATTAAAAGTTGCAATTAAATAATTTTAAAAAATTATTAAATGTTGCAATTAAATAATTTTAAAAAATTATTAAATTGTAAAGATATACTAATTTTTAGAAACATATGATAGAAAAGAATATTTAAAATAGTTTTAAATCTATTAAAAAGAATATTCTAGTAAATTTGCATAAATGTTGGCCAAAGAGGAAACTGTTTCTGTTTCTCAGAAGCACTTCTATAATTATAGTCCAAACACCATAACTGATTCTCCAAAACAGTTTCTGCAGAACTACTTCTGAGAAACAGAAACACATTTCCAGAAGCTTGGCCAAACAGACCCTTTGTTATATTTACTAAATTGCTCTTATTTTTTGTATCTACTTTTATTGACTTTTAAAATTAAGTGGAATCCAACAATGATAAAATAGAAATAGTGTCATTAAATAATTGTCAAATAAGAAAATGTGACATTCATTTTAGGACTGAATTAAAAAATGAGTGTCATAAAAATTAGGACGGGAGAGTAATAAAGAAGAAGAAGGCTCATGAAAGTGCACATTTTTTTTCCAGAAAGAAAGAGAGTTGTTGTCAGTGAGATTGCCATAACTTTTTCTCTAATAGTCATCTGAAAAAAAAGATTAGATGAATTTTTCAAAGCAAAGAGTTTTATTCAGGGGTGTCTCGTGAATGTCATTGAGAGAGGAAATTAAAATCCTAACTCTTGTCTTGTTCTCCTTTTTGCATCAATCAATCAATGCTAAAAGTGTGGAAGTGGCCACATTGTCAAAGCTTTATCAACATATTTACCTCTTTTTTCAATTTTTCTGGATTTTTAGTTCCCAGATAATTAACAAGAAATAAGAACATCTTTAGATTAATAATTAGTAAGGCTGGCCAGTGGGCCGGGCCGACCCGACCCCGTCCCGGTCCCGACTCGACCCCGACATGACACCGGTATTAAAAAAAAAAAAAAAGCGGGACCGGGGCTCGAACCGGGGCGGGACAGGGTATGGTCCCGCCAGGCCCCGATCCCGCCCCGACCCCACCCCAAATCCCGCCCCAGTTCGACCCTTTGCACAAAATAGTCGTTGTCCAACGACCATTTTACATTTTGTGCTGACAACTAGCCATTTTAGGCCTCCTCCCCAACCCCTACCCCCTTTATATTTATTTTTAACCCCTATAAATACCTCATTCCTCTTCTTATTATTTTCACAAATCTTTGTAACGCCCCATTTTCGACCGTAGCCGGAAACGGGAGTGCCGCTACATATGGTTGGATTCCTGAAATGTTATTTAAAGGAGTCGCCACCTAATTATTATAGTGAATTAGGACACTGAAAATGTAGCATAAAATACTACGAATGATCTCCATTTTAAAGGTCTGCGAAAGCTATGCGAGATTCTAGGTAAGAGTTCTTTATTATCCTAAAGGGAAGGGGTTAGGCATCCTAAAGGATCCGCTAACTTGCGGTTGTCCGTTCAAACTTAGGTTTAAAATTATTGTGCTAACATGCAATTCTAAGGGTATTCTAATTATTAAACTAATCAAAAAGATATTTAAACTAGGCATGCAAATATTTAAAATAGATATATATTTAAAGAGATAGTAATAAAAGCAAATAATCATAAAAGATGCAATGAAGAGAAATTAGCGACATTTCGCTTTTATTTTATGCGAATGATTTAACTTTGGGGTGCGCCTCCGGGTACCTGCAAAAGACACTTAGTAGAAGAGTTAGTAAATAATAAATAAATTACCAAACAAACACACTGTATGTATATATAGATATAGATATATATGTAGAAGATATTGCAAAAGATATATTTTTATATAGTGTGGGCTCAGCCAGTGTTATGCCAAGGATACTAAGACATGAGAAGCTAATATCGCTACTACATGGCCGACTCGCCTCCGTGAACGATACTATGCATTCTCGCCCAATCTTTTCACTTTCCTCCTCGCCCACATATTCCGTCTCGCTTACCACGGAGGCCTCGGATCGACGGATAAATCCTTCTTTGGCGCAGTAGTATCAAATTCAAAATCGTTTAATGCCAAGTGCAAGAACTTGTTCAAAAATCGATAAAATACAAATTGTAGTATCATATTCAAAAATCGGTTTAATAAAGTAATAAGAGGCAAAATCGTCCAAATCATCGTGGAATCCCAAAAACAAAGAATAACAAATAAACAAGATGCAACATAGCCCCAAAATGAATACGCAAACAAATGACATAGCAACAACAATACCAAACGAAACGCAAGCAAAGAACACGGTAAGCAACAACACCAACAAAAAAATGCACTGCGTGAGAACAGGTGTCCGCCGGAGTTCAAACTCCGGCCATTATACCGAAATGAGGTCGAATCAGCCCAACAATAATCATAAGCAGTGAAGCAATGCCAGCAAAAAATGGTCCAGAAACCAATTGGAAACAACAACAAGTTCGCCCGAAAAAGGGAGAAATCAGTCCACAACCAACAACATACCAAACAGAGTATAAACCGAACAAACGGGGAAATGGGTGGCGTCACTTCCACGGCTATCGCCGGAGCGACACCACCCCAGTGGTGGGTTCGACGGAGATGGCGACGGGAAAGTAATGGTTCGCCGACAACCAGTTGACGGTTCGCACAATGAGGTGTTCGTCGAAACAGTGGGTGTGTCGACGGGTTTTGAGGAGTGGGAAAGGCGAGGTGTTGATGGTGGTGTTCGTCGCCGCGAGGCAGCGACGTGATGGGTGGTTCGACGAGTGGAGAGAGAGGCGGGTAGGTGCGGGGTGTTAAAGGAGTTCGCCGAGTTCTAAAACTCCGCGGCGGCGGAGGCGCGGCGGCAGTGGCGCGGCGAAGGGAGGTCACGAGGTCCTCTTTCTTTTAAAGTGAAAAATGGGCTCAGCCCTTTATTTGTGTTGTGCTGAACGTGTGGGCTGCCCCTCTTTATTTAATAAAGGGGGGTAAGGTAAGAATTAAATAATAGGGGGATAGATTAGGGTTTGGTATTTTTAGGGGGGAATGAAAAGTGGGGTTTGAAATTTAAAAAGATGGGGGGGAAAATAAGAGGGGGTGTTTGGATGAAATAAAAATGGTGTTGGATTGGAATGATTTGGATTGGGTTCCGTACTGGACTGGTTTTGACAAAATGCAACGCGGGTTAATTATTTAAAGAAAAATTATTTAAAAAGATGCAAAATTATTAAAATGCAAATGCCGACGCAAAAATGCAATATTTAAGACATGTTTAATGTCTGATTAAAATTAAAGCAGGACGTCAATTAATTATTTAAAGAGATGCAAAATATTATTATAATAGAAACATAATATTAACAAAACATAATGCTTAAATAAAAATAAAAAGATGCAATGTCATTTTGTGAATAAATAAACATAGAATATTATATAAAATATGCAAAAATAACGATTAAAATGCGGTGTGCTAAAATACTTAAAATCGCACGAAATATACAAAAAACGGGTCAAAATTGACTGTCAACAATCTTTCTACTCTCTAATCTCTCAATCAATCTCTAATTCTCTATACAACATTGTCTACATATTCAATCTATTTATTAATTTGAGAATTGGGAGTGAAGTTGGCAACTAGCTTGAGGATTATCTATCGAGCAAAGTTTCAATTTTCAACCTCTCGATTACACGTCGACTCTACGTCGCTTGGTACATTCGTTCTCTCATTAAATTATTATTTTGTCTTTATTTCATTTAGCACATTTAATTTCATTATCTTTAACTATTTATTAGCATAATTAAAATGAAAGGACTAAGAGGCATGTTGGGTAAGTGGGTAAGTCAGACTTCTTCTAGTAGGGGTGGTAACAAGGGCAAGGGTACTTCTTCTAGTATTCCTGTTCCAGCTATTCCTAGACAAGATGATTTTATAGATCCTGAAATGTTTCCTGAAATACCATATGATCTTGACACAAATGATTATCCTGAAATTGAAGAAGATTTTAATTTAGATGACACTCTAGTTGATGATACACCTATTAACGATGATGATACACCCACTAGTGAAATGCCTCATATCCCCCCTACTATGAGACGAGGTCCGGCAAAACGACCATTAAAATCAGTTGTATGGAAATATTTTGACAGGGACGTAGCTAATCAAGTAGCTGTATGTAAAACTTGTAAAAATGTTTATTCTTTTAAAATCGACAAGGTCACGGTGGGACGGGGTTTAGGAAGACACTGTTGCAAAACACAAAGCCTTGCATGCCCAATACATGATTGAAAAATCGGTGAGCAAACGTCCTCTCAATCGGGACAAGGTTCACATACTATCGTCCTGAGAAAGTCTGGTCAAATTAACCTATGACGGAGTCAGAGTTCTAAATATGATAAACATAAAGATAGGGAAGCACTAGCAAAATTAGTTGCTGTGGAGGGTTTGCCTTTTTCATTTCCTGAATCTCCTGGTTTTATTCATTATATTAGAGATATGTATAATCCTGCTTATAAAGGTTTTCCTAGATCAACTGTTAAAAGAGATGTATTTAAATTTGCACATGAATATCAACAGTATTTACGTTATGCATTATATCATTTAAATTGCAAAGTTACTTTAACTTCTGATATAGGTCGTAGTACTAACGACCATGATTATTTAACGGTAACTTGTCATTGGATAGATTATAAATGGTCTATGCAAAAACGTATTTTAGCATATAGATATATAGATAGTAGGCACACTGGTGAGTTTATTTCAGAAAATATTTATTCAGTCGCCGATTATTACGGAATAACCGATAAAGTTATGAGTATTACATTAGATAATGCATCTTCTAACAATTCTGCTATTAGTATTTTAAGAAATGTTTTAACTCCGTCTTTTCCAAAACATTTTCATATCAAATGTGCGTGCCATATTTATAACTTAGTTGTAAAGGATGGTCTTTCACTTTTCAAGATATTCTTGAAAAATATAATTTGCTATACACTTTATTTTTAAAAATTATATAATTCAACAAAGTAAAGAATTTAAAACTTGCCACGATTGTGGACTATCTTACAGAAAAATTCCCGAAGAAGTACCAACTAGGTGGAATTCGTTATATGACCAACTAGTTGTTGCTTATGACTATAGAAAACCTATTACTTTATTTTTTAACGCCCATAATCAAAATCCAAATGATATGATTGTGGATACTGATTGGGAGAAAATTAGAGAACTTATTGTATTTTTAGAAAATTTTCAACGAGCAACAAAAGAATTTTCTACTTTATATTATCCTACTATTTCAACTATGTTGTTTTATATAGCTATAATATTTTTACTTCTTAAAGAATATATGGAAAAACCTGCTTATACTGCAGCTATTCAAAAATGTTTATGAAATTAAAAATATTTTATTCCTATTCCCCTATTTATATTATTGGTCTTTGTATTAAACCCGACTATTAAAGTAGAGGGTTGTAAAAGTCTTATTGAAAATATATATAAGCTGTATGGACGCATTACCACCTCCAACTCCCAAAAATTTAAATGTTGAACCACCTATTGAACTAACGCTAGAAGAAGTGTTGAATAGCGTAGAAGATGAATGCAAAAAGTATATCGGCATTACCAGAAGAAAGTGCTAGTAACCAACCGACTTTTATATCATCTTCTTCTTCAACACAACCTAAAAAAAGACAAGCAGTTTCTGTGGCTAGGCCTAATATTAATTCTATTGAAAGCCTCAGAAATAAAATATGCGGTGGTAGCAGCTAACCAAATTAGTGAGTTCGATATTTTTGTTTTGCGAGGTAATTTACCTTACCAAGCGATTATCAATGAAAGGAAAATAAGACTTTGAAATATTGGAGCGAATGAGAAGACATTTCCGACACTTTCAATGATGGCGAGATATTTTGAACATTCTGCGTCATCGCTTCGAAAGCGCTTTTTCTGCATGATTTCAAATAGAGAGCACGACACTCATTAGCCGGAGATACTGAGATGGCGGTACTATTCAGATTGGATACGAAATGAGCGAAGGAGGTCGCACAACCAGAGATTAACGAAGATGACGACAACTACAACGACATTTTATCTGAAGGCATGAGTAGCGACGTGGAACAATTTGATCAAGATATACCAATTCCAACCGAAGAACCACAAGAAATTATAAAGAAATTAGAAAAAATATTTTCAAATTGGTAATTTATTTCATTGCAATTTTTAAATTTTTCTATGTCTTTCACTCTTGTGCAATTTTTTCAACAACGAGACACTACACTGTAATTTTGAATCTTGTATATTTGATATTTCAATGAAATTAATAATATAAAAGGCACAAAAACAAATTTGGGATGTTTTTTTACACTATTCTTGTCTTTGTATAATTATTTAGTTTATAACTTTATACTTTATACTTTATAGTTTATAGTTTATAGTTTATAAATATATTATATATATGAGTATAATACTATAATACTATAATTATAAATTATAATACTATAAGTCTATAATATTATAGTATATGTATATGACATTATGACTATATGACAAGTATATGTTAATGTTACTTTGTTAGTACTTAGTAATTTATTATTTTTAATTTAGTGAAAAAAAAAAAAAAAAAAACCGCCAACCCGACCCGCAGTCAGGCCCCGACTCCCCGACTTCTACCCAACGGATCGGATCGGACGACATGGTATGGTCCCGCCCGACCCGACTCTCCAGCCCGCCCACCCGACCGCCTTTTCTCCGCCCGACCCCGCCCGACCCGCCAAACCCGACTCGGTGGCTGCCCTACCATCGGCGGCCTGATAATTAGAGATAATAGTCAAGAACACATCTGAAGTATCACTTTTTGCGAGTTTTATACTTGAACGATAGGTCAATAGGTGTTTGTGCTTCCTACCGAACTATCACCAATTTTTTTTATCAAAACACACCTCGAAACTGACTAGTCCAAGTGTTTGAATACAATCGTCAAAAGGTGTGTGACGGTTTTATTTGCCATAAAATTTCATCCACATAGTAGTTGATTCACTAATTTTGAGATTTGTTTTGATAAATAGTTGATGATAGTTCAGGTAGGAAACGCAAGCATCTGATAGTTCAGATAGAAAACTGGCAAAAAAGTTATGCTTCATGTGTTTTTTTATCATTATCTCTTAATTGTTTAATAAGAAAAAATCAACTAATTTTTTTAATTATCCACGTGGAGTTTCATTTGACATCATTTTTTAACATATAAAAAGAGTGTACACCACGCGCCATCAAATACTAGTCGAAGTGTATTTTGATAAATAGTTGATAATAGTTCAAGTAGTAAACACAAACATCTGATAGTTCAAGTAGGAAACCTGTCAAAAAGTAACAATTCATGTGTTTTTTTACCATTATCTCTAATAATTACCGTTGAATATTGTGATGAGATTGAAAGGATCCCTTCACGTTGAAAACCTTAATCATAGGTCTCAAATTCGAACGGGATTTCTCTTTAATGAGTTTTATATGGCGTGAATCCAAATAAATCGGGGCCGGACAACGGAAAATCAAAAAGATAAGTATTGAAGATTATATTTTATGTTACAACTTCTGAAGTATAGCTCAATTATTTTTATTAAGATTAAAACTTTGAATCTGAATATTAAGATATTATATATTTTTTTTTTAAATAATTTATTTTGAAATCCTTGCCATTTGTTAGCATTCCAGTCCCTTTTTAATTTCCTTCACGTCTATATTACATCACTTTATTTTACTATGTACTACACATTAATTGGTGACAACTGCATGGAATAATTTCAAAAACTATTTGTTAATGGTATTAGCATTATATTGTCATTTCAACACTTGTTATATTCTCAAGGATAAGAGAAGCCTTAATAGGCAATCCTTACTAAAACTTTATTATTCTTGTTAATATTGTATTTGTTTGATTTGGGAAACATTTGAACCAAGATATAGGATATTCTTATAGCCATAGGAATCAAAGTATAGCCTCATGTGTCTTCAATCTGCTTGTAAGACAAGTCTATTATTCCAAAATAATTCCTATAAGTTTGGAATTGTTTCAACTTCAAGTAGGATACCATCCAATTCAAGATATGATATACCTAAATTTATTAGATATTGATTCTTACAAGCATTGCCACAAAATGAAGTTGTTTGGGTCTTTAATTGTTTGTTTTCAAATGACAAAGTTTTCATGTCATGTATCTCTATAATGTCAATGTTTCACATTGTTGGGTCCCGGGCTACGAATAAGTAAGACTAAAGTAAGAAAATAAATCGACAGCTCAGTAAACTAGAAACAGTTCGTGGATGTTGCCTTCAATGTTGGGTCAACATTTGAGGCAACATTGAGATAAACCGAGATAAACCTTGTTAGAGTAAATGCAGCGAAAAAGTAAAAAGAACACAAGATTTGTATTTTCAAGGGTATATTTTAATATCCCTTGATGGTCGTGACCAAAAGAATTGTATAAATTATACACAATTACAAATGAATTTCTTTTACAAGATATAGCGTAAAATACATAAAAGAAATTACAAATAAAATAAAGCCGCAGATGACTTCGCCTAAAGTCACAAATTCTAAAAGATAAAATACAACATCTTCATTACACTCGCTTGAACAATGAGCTTAATCTAGAATAGAGATAGCAATTGCAATGTGGGACAAGATGTTAAAATAACTTTAGGCTGATTGGTGATCCAGTTTTATCTTGTAAAATCTGAGAGATCTCTTGACTTGTTGTCGTTATAAATCTGGATATCGAATGTACTGAAGTTCCCCTCTATTATAGTGTGGAACTTCCCTTGAAATTCTCACTGCTTGTTATGGAGGTTGAGTAAAATGTGGCAGCAGCATTGAGCCATTGACCGATTCATCCTCCTGAAAATCCTCAACTTCTTCCTGAAAATCTTCACATTTCGGACTGAGTCTTCCTCTGCTTTCTCTACACGCTTTGACTGAATTTTTCACCACGTTTTAAACATAACAGACTTTGTGAGCTTACTTGAGTCATTTTTTTACTCGCAGTAACTTCTCATGCTTAGGCCGGAAGAATAGGCAAAATTGTTACTTAGATGTTGGCTGAAATATTGCCACAACATCGCAGGCAACATTCTTGTCCACACAAGAGATGTTATCCTGAGTATTTTCAGATGTTGCCACAACATTCTTTCAACATCAACAATCTCTCCCTTTTTGCCTTTCTTCACAAAACTCCATACGTTGCAAAAATGACCAGGATACTGAATCTAGACATAGTCCTCGATAATCTAAGACACAGTAAGATTATTTGTCGTGCTCCCCCTTAACCTGCAGTGGTAGATTTCAAGAAAAAAAAATTCTCTTTTTATTTTTTTTTATATTTTAAGATTAGTTAATCATGACTTACAGCAGAAAGCAGTAAACATTCATAACACATCATACATAGTAACAATCCATCGCATTAACCAAAAAATATCTAAAATAAATATTTACAAGCCCAAATAACATAACCAATTGTCTGTTAGTCGCAATCAACCAAATGAGTCACAAAAAATAATATCAGATTTCACAGCAACTTCACTCATCACATCTTCAATCTTCATCAATCAATTCTCTCCTCTCTCCCTGCGTACTTAGCCCAGCATTATCTCTCCCTTTTTGTCTGCTTCCTTCAGCAACATTATCATCATTATCATCATCTCCCCTTTTTGTGAAGAAAGGACATCCTCATAATAGTTTTTGGCACGTACAAGCTCCAGGATTTGCCTATCGAGCTCTGCAATGTGCTTTCTCAATCATTCTTTAGACGTCGGGACATTATCCTTGATGTTGCCAGGAATGCTGGCTACATCTGTGGTAACATTCTGTGTTTGAGCTTTGTCCCAACGTTCTTTCTTCCAGGGTAGATCCACTACCCTGTCTTTTCTGTTCACTACTACTTTCTGGACTGGATAAACATCTAGAGATTTACTCAGTTTCTCTCCTTTTGGAGGTTTAAAGCCTTGGTTAAGCAGTTTTTGGTAGATCAGTGAGGGATATGGAAGGGCAGAGTTCGACTATTTTTCAGCCAAGTTAGCAGCATGGTTGAAAAATAATGTTCCTAGATCAACTTTGTGGTTTCTTCCCAGCTTATACAAAAGTGTTGCTTGGTCAAGTGTTACAATAGTTTTATTGAAGGAAGGCAACCAGTTGTATATAGCAATTCTGTGCAATGTTGCAAACAGGGCAGTGAGTTTTGACACTGGACTGCGATGAGCCCAAGAGGTGATCAAATTCCCAATGAGGTATTTGATCATCCCATTAAGCTCTTCAGCAGTGGGGGATGTTTCAGAGGTTGTCTCATCTATAGGTATCCCAAGAGTGAAATTTATGATTTTAGGGGGAAAATCGTACATCTTGTCATAGAGATACACCTTACCGAATTTCTTCGATGATGTGTCTTTTACAGCATGTGTCAAGTTAGCATAGAATATCCTAATAACCTTTTAACAAAAGGGATTTTTTCCAAATACGGAGCTTAAGACATTGCGACTGCTCAAAAAATCAATTAATCCATACTCAACGAATGAAGATGAATCTATTATCTTTTCACTTCTAATGCTCCTGTTTTTAAACCAGTTCCATTTATTTGAGCATGTCTACTGTGGAACATAGGAGAGTATGACATTACCTCAGAATTCGATTCGGATTCTGGCTGCTCTTGCTCAGACGGTGTTGAGGATACTGGTGTTGCCTTGGATATTGGGGCAACATACTCTGGGTCAGTTTCCTCTGGCCTTTTTGTTGCCTTTGATGTTGAGGCATTATTTGCATTAGAACTCCAGTAGGTTCTTCGAACCCTTTTTGGCATGAATTTTCTTAGAGGGGTGTCATTGGATAACTCATCTTCTTCCCTTCTGGTTCAGCTGGAGGTGTGGCAACCGGTGGTGTTGGTGAACTTGGTGAACTCTCGATTTCAAAATCAGAATCAGTGCTACTAGTAGTGATGGGATCAACTGGGACAGTTGATTTCTGAAAAGGGGCACCTGATTCTCCCCTTGACCTCTTTGTTGATCTTTCTTCAGTACAATGACGTTTAAAAACCCTAGTCGATCTTCTTGTTGGCATCGCTGATTTGGAGTGCCTCGATGCAAGCTTTGTGACGTCGGGTGTTGTATCAACATCTATTGGGTTCTTGAAGTCACTTGGGTATGTCACATTTAAAGGTTCATCTGAACCCAGCAAAATCATCGCCATAGAAGCATCTTCTTCATCGGGTTTCAACTCGTTGATGGCTTTGTAATGCTTATACATCTTTTGGTGTTTTTGGGACTAATCGACATTGGTGAATAGTCTTTTGATGTTGTGGACTTGGGGGAAATGGACATAGGAGAGGGTTTGGAAGATGGAGGTGTATTAGAGAATATTTGGGGTTTTAAGGAAAATAAAGACTGATGATATTCCATCGAATTGACTGCATTGTGTGTGCAGTGTAATGATGTGGCGGTTCAGGGATGGACATGGTGGTTAATTATGACGATATATACAAACATACAACTCTTTTTCCTTAAACTTAGGTAGTGTAGAAGAGTAAGGAATTTTTACACACCTAAACCAAAGAAATTTGCATAGTACAAGACATCATTCAAAATTTAAAAAATTGTTTTCCATATTTTTGGGACTTTCTGTTTAGAACGAGACTAAATAAAATACACAAACCAGTTATTAGGATAATCAAAATCACTAATCAAAGTACTAGACTTCAATATTGCGATGAATGTTGGCAACATTTCAATTTAAACAGGCAACACCGGATTTTAAGGATGTACTGATTTGACAAAAAAAAACTTTTGCGTATGTTCCCTATGAGATTGATCACTGGACTAATGTAATATTTTACCATTGTCCTTAACCAATTTAGTTGAACATATACAAATTTCTTGAGGTGTTTTCACCTATTTCTTTTTACAGCACGTGGTACTCCTATAGAATAGGAACGATACCAATCTAGGAGCTTTGCTCCTGTTTAATAACAAAACAGCCAAATTTTTGTTGAAGGCTTTGCCTTTCGTTGATACTCCTTTTTTATAGAATGCATAATGATTTTATGCAATTTATCGCAGGGAACGGTATCACATTTAAAGAACTTATCCTTTGAAAAATCTTGCCTGATTATTTTGAGATATTGTTCAGCATAAACACAACTTACATCCAATATCTTGATTTTTTTCAGCAGATGTTATCCAAAATGTTAGGACAACATTTTCCTACTCAGCTTACCTTTCAGAGGAAACAAATACCGAGAGATTTTTTCAACTTTAAAAATCTCTCATGATCTAAAGGTTTGGTAAAAATATTAGCTAGTTGATGTAGTGTATCCACATGTTCGATTTGGACTAGCTGTTTTTCCACTAAGTCTCTCAAAAAATGATGTCTTATGTCTATATGCTTGGTACGTGAGTGTTGTACAGGATTTTTGGAAATATTTATAGCACTCAGGTTATCACAATATAAAATCATGGAGTTGTTAGAAAATCCACAGTCATCGAGCATTTGCCTTAACCAAACTAATTGAGCACAACAACTTCCGGCTGCCACATATTCGGATTCGGCAGTCGAAAGTGACACACAATTTTGTTTACGGTTGTACCATGAGACTAGGTTATTGCCAAGATAGAAACATCCACCACTAGTACTCTTCCTATCGTCTACATCACCGACTCAATCTGAGTCACTGTACCCTATTAGATTAGGATTAATGTCTCTAGAATATCATATATCAAAGTCACTTGTACCGGCAATATATCTTATAATACGTTTCACGACATTAAGATGAGATTCCTTGGGACAGGCTTGGAACCGTGCACACACACACAATAAACATGATATCTGGGCGACTGGAAGTAAGGTACAAAAGACTACCTATCATGGATCGGTACAATGTTGGGTCAACATCGTCTTTACATATCTGTTGCGTTGAGCCATTGAAGTCTTCATGTGTTTTGCATTTTCCAGACCAAAATTTCTGACAAGATTCTTGGCATATTTTCTTTGGGATACAAATATCCCTTCTTCATTCTGTTTGATCTGCAAGCCTAAGAAAAATGTTAGTTCTCCAATCATGCTCATTTCGAATGTAATGGACATTGCTTCGACAAATGACTTCAAGAATGACTCTGAAGTTGATCCAAAAACAATGTCATCGACATAGATCTGAGCAATTATTACATCTCCTCTGTGTCTTCTAATGAACAAGGTTCTATCAGCTTCTCCACGGTGAACCCAAATTCGATAAGAAAGGTAGTTAAACGACCATACCATGCTCGTGGTGCTTGCTTCAATCCATACAAGGCTTTCTTGAGCTTGTATACATGTTGTGGATTGTGTGGATCTTCAAATCTCTTGGGTTGTTCAACATACACTTCTTTATCCAAGTATCCATTGAGAAATGCACCTTTAACGTCCATTTGGTGCAAGGTAATCCCTAGTTAGCAAGCAATGGCAAGTAGTAGTCTTATTGACTCAATTCTAGCCACAGGGGCGAAGGTCTCTTCATAGTCGATCCCTTCAACTTGTGTATATCTTTGAGCAACAAATCTTGCTTTATTTCTCACAGTTTTCCCTAACTCATCCGATTTGTTTTTGAATATCCACTTTGTCCCAATCACATTAGTATTTTTGGGTGTTGGTACCAAGTATCAAACCTCGTTTCGGAAGAATTGTTCAAGTTCCTCTTGCATCGCTTGTATCCAAAAATTATCTTTCAATGCTTCCCCAATATTCTTAGGTTCTAATGTAGATGTAAAGCAATAAAGACTAACCTGTTGGTATATGGTGGACATGCACACATACCTTACCATTTCTCGGTAATTGACTGGTTCTTTCTCTCTTGTGCGCCTCCTCTCAAACACTCCCCCTATCACTTGGTCGGGCGGATGGTTCCTTATGATTCTCGAATGAGGATTTCTTCTTACTTGATCGTTGAGGTCAGTGTCAGATTCCTCCTCGACTTCATTCCCGGTGTTCTCCTCTTGAGGGTCAGATGTGTCTTTTGATGTTGGGTCAATATTTGGTACAACATCTGCATCTTCAGTGGGTCGCTCCTCATCCACTGCAACTATAATGTTGTTTTCTGACGATCTGCCAAATATATCCAGCATATCATCGAAAATAATATTGAAAGACTCATGTATGGTTTTGGTTCGAAGATTGTATACCCGGTAGGCATGGCTATTCTGAGAGTAGCCAACGAACACACCCTTGTCGCTCTTTGAATCGAACTTGGTCAGTTGATCCCTGTCATTAAGAATATAACATACACACCTAAAGACATGAAAGTATCGCAGGGTGGGTTTCTTTCCATTTAGTAGTTCATAGGGTGTCATCTTGGTGCCTGACCTAAGATATACTCTATTTGATATGTGACACGCTGTATTCAAGGCTTCAGCCCAAAATCTTTTTGACAAGTGCTCAGAGCTTAAAATGACTCTAGCCATTTCTTGTAAGGTTCTGTTCTTCCTTTCGGCAACCCCATTTTGTTGAGGTATTTTTGGTGCCGAAAACTCATGGAATATGCCTTTCTTTTCACAAAACTTTGCAAAGGTTTGATTTTCAATTTTTTTTCCATAGTCAGAACGAATTCTGAAAATGGAAGAACAAAACAAGTTTCTTATTCTAGACTCTAGAGTGAAGTGCTTTAAACATGTCAAAGGCTTGTGATTTTTCCTTTAAGAAATATATTCATGTAAACCTGGAAAAATCATCAACTATCACATACGAGTATCTCATTCCACCTAGGCTGTCTACTTCAATTTGACCAATAAGATCCATATGTAACAATTGAAAACAATGAGACGTACCTGAATGTTGGGCAACATTGTAAGAGACTCGGGTCTGCTTTCCTTTTAAACAATTTTCGCACAGTGTTTTCTCATTTGGATCCAGTTTGGGGATTCCTCTTACAGCCTCAAACGATATCAGCTTTTTCAAGGTGCCGTAGTTGACAGGTCCCAACTTTTGGTGTCAAAGTGCCAAGTCACTTATCTTCGCTGAATTGCACACTCCTAGTCCACCTACTAGATAGCAATTATCTCCAGTTCTTGTTCCTGACATGACACATTTATTCGCAGAGTATGTAACCTTGCATCCAAGCTTGTTGAACTTCACCTCGAGATCATCGTCTCACAGTTGACTTATGTTTAGGAGATTAGCAACTAAGCCTTCCACGAGAAGAACATCTTTCAAGGTGGGTACATTCAGAACATTGAGAGTTCCTTTCCCGATAATCGTACTCTTACTTCCTCCTTCAAAGGTCACGTATCCTCCATTGAATGCTCCAAAATCCTTCAATAAACTTTTGGTACCTGTCATGTGACGTGAGCAGCCACTATCGAAATATCATGATCTTGTAATGTTAGTTCGTAAGGCAGTTATACACACATTACAATTCAGTTTAGGTATCCACACCTTTTCAGAACTATACTTCTTTCTGTTTTCAGACTTTTTGATTTGAATGTTGTCAGTGATATTGGGCAACATTTATGGCAACACTTGAGGCATGGGTCTGACAGCAGAATTTCAAAGTTTGTAGCAGTAGGGCGTTAAGTGTCCTGTCTTTTTACAGAAACTGCACACAAACTTTGATCCAATCATGGAGATATGAGAGTCACTATTGGTATTTTCTTTGATGAATTTTATCCCCTCAGTTTTTCTATGGATCCTAGAAGTATTGAGTTTACTTGGTGATTTATACCCAAGACCTGCTCTCGAAGTATTATTGAGATTCAGGATTTCATCTAATTTGGACTTTCCCGTGTTGAGCCTTTAGAAAGTGGTCTCAGCTGTGTTCAGTCTTGCACGAATTTTACCAAGTTTAAAATCCTTCTTGGTAAGCATTACCTCCAAGTGGTTGATTGTGCCTTTAAGACTTTTATTCTCAAGAACCAGTGATTGTGCCTTTGAATCTAGTTGTTCTGATTCAGTGATTAGAGTCTTACAAAGATCTTGCAATTCTTTTATCACTTCCTCTTTGGAGTCAACCAGATCTAAGTTTACAGTCTCAGATGAAGAAATAAACTCACTAAAACAGTTTACATCAGAATAGTTAAAGAAAACATACCTTTCTGATGATGCAGCTCTTCCAGCGTTCGATATAATTCCTGATGTTGAGGCAACATTGTCAGCAACATTTGATGTTGAGACAGCATTGTCAACAACATCTTCATCGTCGGACAGTGAGTGTTCGAACATGGCTGCCAACATTGCTTGTGGTTCTTCTTCTTGACTTTCTTCCTCCTCATCATCTTCATCGTCACTGAGAGTAACCCACATGGATTTACCAATTTTCCTAAGGGTGTTTGCACACTCATTAGCATAGTGTCCCCAACTCGAGCATGCATGACATTGCACACCTTCGAGTTGTTTCGGATTGAAATTGGTATTGTCGGAGTTGGATTTTCTCAGTGAATTGTTATTTCGATTTTCAGGAAATGGTTTGTTTGGTTGTTTGTTGAAGAGTGGGTTTTGGTGCTGTTTGTATTTTGCTTTGTTGCGGTCATTGTTGATCTTCCTCATCATTGAATTGAATCGACGAGTGAGCAAGACAACAATAGCACCATCCCCTACTTCATCCAGGTTTTCCTCCTCGGTTTTTATAGTTCTTGAGGTTTGACCTTGGAGTGTCAATGTCTTGTCTTGATACAGATATCGTTGGCTCTTCATGTTCATCTCATAGTTTTGAAAGATGCTCATCAAGACATGAAGATTCATATTAGCAAGATTATGGGTCTCTTCAATTGCACAAATTTTAGTATTAAATCTTTCAGGAAGAGATCTGAGAGCTTTATCCACAAGTTGTGTGTTGGTCAGAGGAGACCCAAGCACTTGACATTGATTAGCGATGTCAATTAACTTTTCAAAATAGGACTTTATGTCCTCAGACTCTTTCATCCTTAAGCGTTCGTATTGGCTCAATATCATGCGAAGCTTTGTACGTCGGACACTTGATGTACCTTCACAATGAGTTTGCAATGTTTCTCAAGCATCATTGGTCGTTGAACAATTCTGGATGAGTTTAAACATATACGGATCCACCCATCCAAAAATAGCATTTGGGGCCTTTTCATTATAGCTTGCGCTGTTGATATCTTCCTGGGTCCATTCAGACTCGGGCTTTGTAAGAACATCACTGTCTTCGTCTGCTGGATATTTGGGAACCATATATCCCTCGGAGACAGATCTTCATGCTCTAACATCAATTGATTTGATATGAGAGCGAAGACGTATCTTCCAATAGGCGTAATTTGTCCCATCTAGAATTGGAAGACGACCAACGTTATGGTTAGCCGAGTCCATAGTCGTAATAATCAGAATCAGACACTTATTGTATCAAGTGTTGGCTCTGATACCACTTGTTGGGTTTCGAGCTACGAATAAGTAAGATTAAAGTAAGAAAATAAATCGACAGCTCAGTAAACTAGAAACAGTTCTTGGATGTTGCCTTCAATGTTGGGTCAACATTTGAGGCAATATCGAGATAAACCTTGTTAGAGTAAATGCAGCGAAAAAGTAAAAAGAACACAAGATTTATATTTTTAAGGGTATATTTTAATATCACTTGATGGTCGGTGACCAAAAGAATTGTATAAATTATACACAATTACAAATGAATTTCTTTTACAAGATATAGCGTAAAGTACATAAAAAAAATTACAAACAAAATGAAGTCGCAGATGACTTCGCCTAAAGTCACAAATTCTAAAAGATAAAATACAACATCTTCATTACACTCGCTTGAACAATGGGCTTAATCTAGAATAGAGATAGCGATTGCAATGTGGGACAAGATGTTGTTAAAACACTTTAGGCTGATTGGTGATCCAGTTTTCTCTTGACTTGTTGTCGTTATAAATCTGGATATCGAATGTACTGAAGTTCCCCTCTATTTTATAGTGTGGAACTTCCCTTGAAATCCTCACTGCTTGTTGTGGAGGTTGAGTAAAATGTGACAGCAGCATTGACCGATTCATTCTCCTGAAAATCCTCAATTTCTTCCTGAAAATCTTCACTTTTCGGACTGAGTCTTCCTCTGCTTTCTCTACACACTTTGACTGAGTTTTTCACCACGTTTTAAACACATCAGACTTTGTGAGCTTACCTGAGTCATTTTTTACTCGCAGTAACTTCTCCTGCTTAGGTCGGAAGAATAGGCAAAATTGTTACTTAGATGTTGGCTGAAATGTTGTCACAACATCGCAGGCAACATTCTTGTCCACACAAAAGATATTGTCCAAAGTATTTTCAGATGTTGCCACAACATTCTTCCAACATCAACACACATTATGTTTTTTCTCCAAATTATATTAAAAAAATCATTAAAATTTAAGAAGGTGCATCATATAACTGAAAGTCAGAAATTATACTTGTCTAACCCTTGGCTCTGATGGACCATAAATAAAAATGTGCCATTTAGATCGCCTTATTCATCCAAAAAGACAGGGAAGGGATCGATGATATGCATGATCCCTACAGATTTAGCCCTATTCACACCTGGAGTCATTCCCATAGCAGTCCTGCCCCACACCGTAAAAAGGAACTCATGTGGAACCTCTATTGGATAACACTCACTTAAGGCATATATTGTTTGTATGAGTCAACTTTATGGTGCAAATAGAATAAAATAAACAAGTAATGTGTTAGGAGAAGTAGAATTACATGAATTCATGTGAAGTTATCTATAGTTAAATATAGTTCTCATGTTTAAATTCCAGTTAAGGCAAGAATATTAGGTTATTTCCACGTATAAGTTAGTCAAGATATACATAAATTGGCCCGAACACTAAATCTTTATTTTGGAATAAGGACATAAATGGTCATCCGGGTGAAACTATTGACACCCGGTGGCCCAAGAATCTTAAAGGTCATTTTTTAACCTTTCAAAATAATTTCATTTTCTAGCCATTTTTCAACTAATTTAAGCATATGTATATAGACTGTATCATTCTTGTGTATAGAATATGTATCACTACTGTATATATAGAAAATGTATCACACGGATAGAAATTATATCATTATCATATAGAGTATGTATTCCTAAAGTATATGTATAGAAAATATATCATTGTTGTATAATTTGTGAATAATCAATGTATAATTTTTGTTTAATAAATGTATAATTAATGTATACATACTAATTATACATTTTTATATACATATACAGTAGTGATACATATTCTATAAAAAAAATGATACAGTTTTTGAAGGCTTAATAATAGTATTTTTTTCGTTATCTTTAGTGGACGAGGACGTGCAGCTTGATACTCAGGTCATCAGATCATCCCCAAGAAAGAAAGTTTCAAGTACCTGAGGTCGATCATCCAAGGTAATGGCTAGATTGACGATGATGTCACACACCGTATTGGGACGGGTTAGATGAAAGGGAAGCTCGCATCAGGTGTGTTGTGCGATAAGAATGTGCCACCTAGACTTAAGGGAAAGTTCTACAAAGTGGTGGTTGTATGGGGCGGAGTGTTGACCAGTTAAGAAAGCTCATGCCCAGACGATAAATGTAGTTGAGATGGATGTGCGGGCATACCAAGAGAGATACAATTCAGAATGAAGTGATTCGAGATAAGGTGGGAGTGACCCCCTTGGTGGACAAGATACATGAAGGAAGGTTGAGATGATTCAGTCATGTGCAGAGGAGATGCACATATGCTCTAGTAAGGAGGTGTGAGAGGTTGGGAGTCGTGGGTTTGAGAAGAGGGAGGGGCAGGCCAAAGAAGTTCTGAGGAGAGGTGATTAGGTAGGATATGATGCAACTTCAGCTTACCGAGGACATGACCCTTAATAGGAGGGTATGGAGGTCGAGTATCAGGGTAGAAGGCTAGTGGGTTTCCGCGAGAATTTCTTTTTTGTACTAGGGAGTATTATTATCTTTGTGCACTAACTTATACTTTTTTAGATCTCTATTACGACTTGATTGTTGTATTACTTCATTTATCTTATTCTATTATTGTTATAATTGTCCATTTACATGTGGTATGTCGCGCCCATTTTCGACCGCAACTTTTATTTTCTAACTCCTGCTTAAATAAAAGGTTAGAAAATAAATAACAAAATGCTAAAGTGCAAAAAGGGTGCTAAAATGTAAAAGTGCTAAAGAATGCTAAAAGGTGCTAAGGGAGGTGCTTAAATGCTAAGGGGTTCGCGGAGTCGCCACCTAATTAATTTGGGTGAATTAGGACACCTAAATGTTAACTAGTTTAAAGTAAACATTAACTCCATTTAATGGTCTGCTAAACTTTAATGAGATTCTGGGTAAGAGTTCTTTATTATCCTAAAGGGAAGGGTCAGCACCCTAAAGGATCCGCTAACTCATGGTTGTCCGTTCAAACCTAGGGTTAATTATTTCTGCTAAGAATGCATGTTTGAAAAGTTTAAGTGAAGAGGTGCCTGCAAATTAAAAAATAAAAAATAATGCATTATTTTATAACCTAAAAAAAAAGGTTTATAAGATTTGTTTATAAAGTTAGTTTTCGAAAGAGGTCATATAAAGTATTATACATAAGAAGTTAAAAATATAACTGTGCAGAGTTGACTTAGTGATTAAAGGTAGGCTTTTGTTTGCAAAGTCGGTGGATAATAAGTATTAATGAAAGAGTTATTAATTCTTTTAAGATGCATTAGTCTCGTGATTAGATGTTCAAAAATAAGTTAAGCAAGCTAAAATAATTAACTTAATGAGAAGCAAATTTCTAGTATCGAATTAATTTCTAACGGTGACCCAAAGTTTAATTATTCTAGGCAACTTACTGCTAATGTACGAGTGTTAGACAGTTAATTACACAAATAAATGGGGCGGGATAGGAAATAAAAGGACTCGACAGAGTGGCGATGCTATTTGCCGGCGGGTTGGAATTCGCCAATGTGGATAGAGAAATGCACATAGATGCGGGTATTAATTTGCCACGATGAGTCTCGCCATGAGACTCTTTGTTTTGCTCCGGTGCGTGCCATGTAAAAAAAAAGGAAGATAAAGATTAGTAAATGCCCAAAGTTATGGGATCATAAAATCTAAATGCACATACGCAGAAACCGATCTACAAGAATAAGCAAATAAGAGTTATTGCAAGAATAAGCAAATAATAAGAGAAAATAATAAGAGCTAGGCCAAATGGGCTTAGCCCCCTGCCAAACATACATATAGGAAGGGACTTTATTATTCTCTAGAAGAGAAATGCGGCTGGAAAGGTTAAATAACCCCTTTTTAAGGAGAAAACCAGTAGCCCCCTCTAAGACTTATATCTCAAACCTTATCGGCCTCCCAAAACAGGAATGAGAAAACCAGTTCATTCATTTTTCTTTGTTGTATAAAAAGGTGAAGTGGACAAACATGTTGACTTAGGGATAACTGTTATAGACAAGGTCTCTACAAGCTCGCCTTCAGAATAGTATATTATCAGACGCTAGACGTGTTTAGTTCATTCTAAAACTTAAACTAATACTAAATGGCATACCAAACCTAATGAGACATAGATTGATCTATTAATAACCCCTGATGTATTGGTCATGCTTTAGGATCACTGTGTTAGTTTCTTAAATCAGACACTTAAGTAGATATGATTAGATCAGAATCGATTTACATGCGACCTTTATCATAGCAACCATTTATATGCGAGTATGTTTTATCCCAATTGGCCTATACATCTTCATATCAAGCATGGATTTTATGAATGCAAAATAATCCTAATTAGACAAGAAACATGGCATACGATATAGGCGAGGCAGAATTACACTAACAAGGACCAGATTAATATCAAGGCGGAGGGAATAGATCGCGTCACAGAGCGATGGTATGCCCGGGCTGTCACCACCAATTCTTGATAAGAATATTAAGTTTGGAGAGAATATATGACTTAACCAAATACCAAGACATTTTTAGTTCAAATGAAATATTTTCCAATCATTTATGAGGCCAATTCTACTTGCTTAATGATTTCTAAGACAAGATTGCATTCCTAGTATACTACATGGTCACTGAATGCTAACAGGGAGCACAACACACCGGTATAGTCAAATTTGACATTTTTTTTTTTTGTTTTTTGCAAACAAATTCCATAAACCTTACTGCAATTTTAAAGCTCAAGAGAGATATGTTCACCATGTCCAATGTTTCAAGCTTATTGTATGGCCACAAAAGCACACATCGTATTAACACCTTAACATGATGTAGTGGAGTTTGAGGTCCTGAACCGTATGGCAAGTTAATTAGTTTAACATGTAACATCTTCCCATCTTACCGGGTGGACCGATTAAGAAGATTAGTAGAAAACAACAAGTGGCTGATTTCAGATACCTATCCCTACTATGACTATCGTGCATCCGAACATCCTTCACGAGGTTAGTATATACAATGCATGCATTTTATACACCACAGGCATGCTTCTCCAAAACACACTAAGTTTTCTCGCAAATGTTATTAAACACATTAACAAGTACGGACATGACAGATAACATCTATTAAAACAGGTTCAATAATCAGTTTAATAGACATAAGTCATTGCAAGAGACATATACCATACGCATACATAGACAGTCGTCGACACCTACCAACTTAAATAGAATCTGTCACAATAACACACATTTCACGCCAAAAAGGAATCAAAGCGAAAGGGATGATAAATTACCTTCTCCGGACAGCGACCCGGGGCAGCGTATCAAGTCGTCTGTCCGCTCGACGGGTTATTGCGATGCGATTGAAAAGGGTAGAACTTGTTTATGAGAATACTTACTGATTGCGATTGAGAAGAAGAGGTTTTGAATCGGATGTTCTTCGCTTCCCATCGAACCACAGACGATCGATGATCACGCTAGGGGATTCGAATCGATGCTATGAGTTTCCTCCCTATTTTCGAATGTCGTTCTCCTGTCTCTGAATCGATGCTATCGGTGGCTCTATTGTGCTTCGCCCTGTCTCTGCTCTCTCCTTTTCTGTCGATGCTCTTTGCATGTTCTTATATAGCCCCTCTTCGGGTTCTATGTTTGGTATGCATTTAAGGCTGAGATTTCTATGCCTATTCTTGCTCTGAATTCGCACGATTCGTACTTGATATGCTAAGGTAAACGATTTGGAAGGATTTGTTTAATTATGGTAGGAAAATCGTTGGTTGGGGGGTGTGTATAAAGGAAACCCCGGATTCTCCGGCGAGAAATCCGGGCTAGGGTGCTGCGATGGGGAGGGGAAGGTGCGAGGTGCGGCGGTTGCTTTTAGGTTTAGGGTTCGTTTTGTGCCTTTGAGGGAGGACGAGGGGCTGATAAGGGCTGCTGAATGTTTAAAGCGGCGCGGCGTGGGTCGATAAATTTGAGCTGCGCGGGTCGACGAATGGGTCGCGGGTTTGGGTCAAGGCGTGGGCTGCTGGGTAGTGGGCTGGTATTTAGGGTAGTGTTATAATTAGGTGGACGAAATTAATGGGTATTGGGCTATTAGTTAGGTATTAGTTCTTTAATGGGCTGCGTTTTAAAGGTATTAATTTTAGGTGTTTAATTAGTGTTAGGTTAGTGTTATAATTAATTAATTAACAAATGTGATTAAATTAATTAGGTGCTTTATTATAATTATCTAGGTGCTACATTAGTCTAATTATTTAGGTGTTAAATTAGTCTAATAAATGCGGGCGGGCTATTTAGTTAATGCTTAATATTTTAGAAATGCGGTGCTATTATTTAGATGCTTATTATTATGCATTATTGCGAGGTTAAATTAAAATTGAATTGAGTTTAGATTAAATTATTTAAATGCTAAATGCAAGTATGATATTTAAGAATCGTTTAAAGCTTTATAAATGTGGTGCATATATCAGATTAAAATTGATTTTAAATTGCAAATGATTACTAATAAATGCGGCTATGCTACCTGGCACGACGTTATCGCTAAATTATTTATTTTATGCATTTATTAATTATTTAAGAATTACGACAAAGCTTAAAGCTAATTAATGCGGGCGCGAGACTCTAAGTGCTTAAAACTCTACGCGATGCCATTATTAAATTGTTTATTTATGCCTGTATTTATGTTTTATTCGCTGCATCTTATTATAAAAATCCTAAAAAATTATTTTACAAAATTAGTGTAATTTTATAGTTAATGGCTGGACGGGAGGGTCAAAATTGGGTGTCAACAGATGTCCCTCTTTGTATGGAGATGATGGAAGAATCTTCGGACAAAGACGTTGACTCATAGCCAATTTTGTCTCGATCTTCAGAATTGCAAAATGCCGGCGGTAGACAAGCCGACGAAAATCAAAATCGCCCCAATGTCGAGTTATGGCGACACCGATACCATGGTCAAAACACTGGCGGGCTAACGCGACTCAAAGATCGCCCGATGTCGAGTTATGGCGACACCGGGCTACCATGGCCAAACACTGGCGCGCCGACGCGACTTAGCCGCCCCTGTCGAGTTATGATGACATCAAGGCTATGGTGCAAAAAGTAAAAGAAAATAAGCGGCTTGAACACAGGGTGTCTGCTATGGCTTGTGGTCTGGTTCTACGGTGATGTGGAGCGAGTGGGCCGACGCTGAGGTCGCTTTCGCCAATCGTTGGGAAGGTTGCCCCAACAGATTGCCCTGTTAGAAGAGAAAATCCACGCCAGGCTCCCGCTTCCTGCATGCTAAGACTTGAACAAACGGTTAGTGCATAATCATAAGGCAAAATAATGATCGTAAATTTAAAGTAATGCAACCGTGAGTGTAAAAGGTTATCCCGCAAAAATATGATGCCGCCGTGTTGATGCGATGTTGCAAATGCCGTGATTTCGCCGCACGGACGTGTTGCGATTGTGAATGCGGATCGTTGTCTCCGCATTGCCCTGTAGACTAAAGCTCAAGAAAGAGTTAGTGCGTAACTGCTAAGACAGGATAATAAAGCATGCGTACGAAATGCAATTTCGGGAGTACAGAAATCGTCCCTGTGTGATGTGCTGATGATGGCGTCGTTTTCGGACTTGTTGTATTGATAACGCCGCTTGACGTGGGCCGCCTGGCGTCGTTGCGTAGACTTCTGCGGCCGATAACGTCATCGCTGGGCGTATTTTGCCGGCGTCGTTGGTGGACTTCTTTGTCCGATAACGCCGTTATCGACGTATTCGCCGGGCGCCGTTGCATGGACTTGCCGATCACGCCGTTGTTCGACGCGTTGCCGCCGGGCGTCGTTGCGTGGACTTGCCGATTACGTCGTTATGCGGACGTGCCGCCGGGCGTCGTTGCATGGACTTGCCGATTACGTCGTTGTGCGGGCGTGTTCGACACGCCGTTGCGTGGACTTGCCGATTACGCCGTTATGCGGACGCGTGTTCTTCGGGCGCCGTTGCATGGACTTGCCGTTACGTCGTTGTGCGACGCGTTGCCGCCGGGCGTCGTTGCATGGACTTGCCGATTCCGCCGCCGTGCGGACGTTGCCGCCGGGCGTCGTTGCGGACTTCTTTGGCCGATAACGCCGTTGTTTGGGCGTATTGCCGGGCGTCGCCGCGTGGACTTCTTTGGCCGATAACGCCGTTGTTTGGGCGTATTCGCCGGCGTCGTTGCATGGACTTGCCGATTACGCCGTTATGCGGGCGTGTTCTTTCCGGGCGTCGTTGCATGGACTTGCTGATTACGCTGCTGGACGTGTCGCCGCTTCCCGTAGAATAAATGCTCGCAAGCTAAGCTTGAGAAGACGTTAGTGTATACCGTTTAAATGAAATGATAAATACATACGAGAAGTGCAATTTTGTGGGTAGAGATGTCATCCCCGAGATGTTGTCTTTGCGGACACGCCGAACGTTGCGGTGACGAATTGCCATGATGCCTTTGTCGCGATCGTGGGTTGCCAATTTGACTTTATGCTCGAGTTGATGCGCTAGGTTTTGTTGCGAACTCAACTTTGATTGTCGATTGTTGATGCCGCTTTCACGCTGCTTCGATGCGTGCTTTGAATTTTGGGATTTTTGTCATATCTTACGCCTCATTGCTTTCTTCATAAGAAACTTCTTGCCGTATTTTCTGCTTCGGCTATTGCATTTGCTGCTTTTGTTAATATGAAAAGACCTGCGCTCAAAGAAAAAATTGTGAGTTTGGGGGGGGGGGTCGATTCATATTTGACTTTGCTGCCTTGTTCCTTGATATCTGCGTGCCTGGCTTGTTTGGACTTGCAACCCCTGTCTGTTTTCCCAGTTTTGAAAAGGGGGTCTGGCCTAAAATGGGTCTCAATGTAGTTGCTTGTAGGCTATGTGTATTCTTGTCATTTTCAAAGCAAAAGGGAAAGTTTCCTAATGGTGTGACCGAAGCCGATTTAGGCCGCCTACGTATCCCCATGAGGGAATCAGGTCGAACGTAGTTCATTACAAGCAAAACGAAAGAAAACATTATTAAATATGAGTTTATAAATTATTCTGCTAAAATAAATCGCTTTTCCTATCCAGGCTCTAGGCGGACCAAGACAGGGGTGCAAATCCAATCAATAGGCCTTCATGCTCTGCTTCGTGGATGGCTGGGTCTTCATGCTCCGCTATCTCCCTCTTCTGGCCTCTGCGTGGTGCATGCTCGGATAAATGGCGATTCGAGGCGGAATGGGCGTGGCGGTGTGTATTCTCATCTAAGGTTATCAGTGCACACGTGGCGTGGTTTGGCAAGGGGTTATCATGCACATTGGGGCGTGATCCTTTGAATTACCCTTCTCCGATCGGTGCCTCGATTTTGTCCACGAGGAGTGGCAACCTTCGATGTCATGTCCTGGGCTATTGGGTGATACGGCAGCCTTGTTCTCATCATACCATCTTGGGATAGGGTCGTGATCCTTCCGGAATCGGTTGGATTAGGCTCGCTCATGACCTTTCATATATTTGAGGTATGGGTTCACTAGTGGGGTGCGACTTTGGGTGGTTTTCCTTGAGAATTCTTATTTGCTCCAGGCGTTGGGTGCTCTATTATGTTGGCGGGCTTGATGGGTGGATCTATGCGGGGCAGGATAAACGGGTGCTTGTGAAGTGTTATATATAGGCTGTGTGTGGTAGTTGTGGTAGTATGATGGGTTTTGGTATGTCATAAATGCTTCGGGCTTGCGTTCTTGTACAAACATGGAAGGGGAAACTGTCTCTTTCTTCCTCTGTGAAGTACTCCCGAGTGTCCCTGACTGAATCGCCTTATTAGTTGCCTGTAATCTTTGCGATTTGTAATCCTACCGGTTTAATACCTTCTTCTGAAGTCGCCCATTCTAATAACTTCGCAAATTCCGCCCGATGGCGCTTATCATCCGCTCATAGTAGGTTCATCCTTCAAAGATGCGAATAATGTGGTCATTTCACTCTCCACGTGGGTGGTTGCACTTTCGCGCCTCTGACGCCACCTCATGGCGTATTCTCCGAATGTTTCGTAGTCTTCTTCTCAACTTCATTAAGTAGAACCTATCCACAACGGTTTACGTGTTGAAATGGAATCGCCCACAAAATCACGGGCGATGCATTCCGGTTGTGCCATTTCGCGGATCTTGGTGGTATACCAATCTAGTGCCTCACGGCCAAGCTCGAATGAACAACTTCATAATGACCGTGGGTTCTTCCTACCCGATTAGCTTGTCGCAATATGACCTTAAGTGTGCGGGGTTCCTTTTCCATCAAATAGTTCAAACTTCGCACCTTGTACCCATAGGCGGTTCATCGTGCGGATGCATGCAAAGATCCTCGTAGTCTAGTCCTTCGTGACCTTTGTCCGATCGCATGCCCGAACCGCTTCTTTCGGACTATGAATTTCTTTGGCCACGTCTCGTCCATTTTGGCTCGGACTTCCTCCATTTCTTCGTAATGATCCCCTTGGTAAGCACGGACGGTAAAAGGCCGGGCTTCATTGCGTAAGTTAGTATGCAGGTTGTTTCTTTGGTAATGGGTGTGGTGCGTGGGTATTGGTTGGCTGGCGATTAGGGCTGATTATGGTGAAGTAGCGGGCCGAGGTATATGGGTAGTAGGAGGTCATTTTGAAGGTGGGGTTGAGGTTGGTCAGGCGGCGGTTTGTTCGGTGACTAGTGGCCTTTGTGGAGTTTTGGGAGATATGTGGTGGTGGAGGTTGATGCGGGATGGTTTGTGAAGTAGTGGCCCTTTGATCCGCATAGGTATTCAAGCTAATGGATAGGTTGGTCGATTCGTAGCCTCTCCATCTCAACTGCATATCGACAATTTGTTGCAGCGGTATTGCAATACATTCTTCCCGATCGTGATATTCCTCCCTTCGAAGGTTACTGTTTACCGACAGAATAATTCCCAAACCATTTGGCTCGAGCGCCGAGCCATCATATCATCATTTCTTGCCTTGGACCTGGTGAAGTGTGGATGCTCCGACATTGTTGAGTCAAATACGAACCGACCCTTTGGGGAGGATGATAAATTTTCTTCTAAAAAATGCAACAAACGGTGTTAGCATAAAACACATAATTTGCAGGCATGTAGCAGATATATCACACATAGTACATTCAAACGTTTCCTAACATGCAGGGGGACCTCTTTATGCCGGAGGTAGGCCTAAACGTCACTCATGCGAGATTATGACGGATTTGTCCAAGTCGTCCAACTATAATGCCTTTGTTGGAAATGGCGACCAAATGACGGTGCACTTTTCCCAATTTCAGCATGTCATGATTGGGTTTGGATTTGTCTGTCATTGCTACGCTACACATAATATGCTGGTTGGTCGTTGGGTTGAGAAACCCGTCGACAAGTTTGGTGTCTTCTTAATTGTGGTGTCGATGCCAAGGACCGATCCACCTAAGGTAAATGCATGCATGCTCTAAAATAAGGGTGGTATAGCTCTATCTTAAGTTTCTAAGATTTGGCTTTTCTAGACCTTGAGTTCCCGAGCGGACAACTCGAGTGAGAAGGCTACGCGACCACCGGTTGGGCCTGATTCTCGCGCAAAATACCAACTCTCTTAGCGTGGGTGTTTGAAAGAAATTTGCAGTCGCGAAGCACACCCGCGTGTTGTGTGTGATAGTGTGAATTTTCCAGAGTGGAAGAAATATGAGCGGAATGCCAGTTTAAGGAAAGCAGTAAAACAAATAGCAATTAAACAGTTAAACATACAAAATTAAGCGAGCAATTTTAAGGCATTTAAAACAAACAAATAAAGCTAAGCAATAATAAACCTAGGTTTGTTATGGTCAAGAACCTAAAATCCCCAGCGGAGTCGCCATTTCTGTCGCGCCCATTTTCGACCGCGACTTTTATTTTCTAACTCCTGCTTAAATAAAAGGTTAGAAAATAAATAACAAAATGCTAAAGTGCAAAAAGGGTGCTAAAATGTAAAAGTGCTAAAGAATGCTAAAAGGTGCTAAGGGAGGTGCTTAAATGCTAAGGGGTTCGCGGAGTCGCCACCTAATTAATTTGGGTGAATTAGGACACCTAAATGTTAACTAGTTTAAAGTAAACATTAACTCCATTTAATGGTCTGCTAAACTTTAATGAGATTCTGGGTAAGAGTTCTTTATTATCCTAAAGGGAAGGGGTCAGGCACCCTAAAGGATCCGCTAACTTGCGGTTGTCCGTTCAAACCTAGGGTTAATTATTTCTGCTAAGAATGCATGTTTGAAAAGTTTAAGTGAAGAGGTGCCTGCAAATTAAAAAATAAAAAATAATGCATTATTTTATAACCTAAAAAAAAAGGTTTATAAGATGTGTTTATAAAGTTAGTTTTCGAAAGAGATCATATAAAGTATTATACATAAGAAGTTAAAAATATAACTGTGCAGAGTTGACTTAGTGATTAAAGGTAGGCTTTTGTTTGCAAAGTCGGTGGATAATAAGTATTAATGAAAGAGTTATTAATTCTTTTAAGATGCATTAGTCTCGTGATTAGATGTTCAAAAATAAGTTAAGCAAGCTAAAATAATTAACTTAATGAGAAGCAAATTTCTAGTATCGAATTAATTTCTAACGGTGACCCAAAGTTTAATTATTCTAGGCAACTTACTGCTAATGTACGAGTGTTAGACAGTTAATTACACAAATAAACGGGGCGGGATAGGAAATAAAAGGACTCGACAGAGTGGCGATGCTATTTGCCGGCGGGTTGGAATTCGCCAATGTGGATAGAGAAATGCACATAGATGCGGGTATTAATTTGCCACGATGAGTCTCGCCATGAGACTCTTTGTTTTGCTCCGGTGCGTGCCATGTAAAAAAAAAGGAAGATAAAGATTAGTAAATGCCCAAAGTTATGGGATCATAAAATCTAAATGCACATATGCAGCAAACCGTGACTGCTACAAGAATAAGCAAATAAGAGTTATTGCAAGAATAAGCAAATAATAAGAGAAAATAATAAGAGCTAGGCCAAATGGGCTTAGCCCCCTGCCAAACATACATATATGAAGGGACTTTATTATTCTCTAGAAGAGAAATGCGGCTGGAAAGGTTAAATAACCCCTTTTTAAGGAGAAAACCAAGAGCCTCTAAGACTTATATCTCAAACCTTATCGGCCTCCCAAAACAGAATGAGAAAACCAGTTCATTCATTTTTCTTTGTTGTATAAAAGGTGAAGTGGACAAACATGTTGACTTAGGGATAACTGTTATAGACAAGGTCTCTACAAGCTCGCCTTCAGAATAGTATATTATCAGACGCTAGACGTGTTTAGTTCATTCTAAAACTTAAACTAATACTAAATGGCATACCAAACCTAATGAGACATAGATTGATCTATTAATAACCCCTGATGTATTGGTCATGCTTTAGGATCACTGTGTTAGTTTCTTAAATCAGACACTTAAGTAGATAGGATTAGATCAGAATCGATTTACATGTGACCTTTATCATAGCAACCATTTATATGCGAGTATGTTTTATCCCAATTGGCCTATACATCTTCATATCAAGCATGGATTTTATGAATGCAAAATAATCCTAATTAGACAAGAAACATGGCATACGATATAGGCGAGGCAGAATTACACTAACAAGGACCAGATTAATATCAAGGCGGAGGGAATAGGACTGCGTCTGCAGAACAGTGGTATGCCCAGTTCTGGCACCACCAATTCTTGATAAGAATATTAAGTTTGGAGAGAATATATGACTTAACCAAATACCAAGACATTTTTAGTTCAAATGAAATATTTTCCAATCATTTATGAGGCCAATTCTACTTGCTTAATGATTTCTAAGACAAGATTGCATTCCTAGTATACTACATGGTCACTGAATGCTAACAGGGAGCACAACACACCGGTATAGTCAAATTTGACATTTTTTTTTTTTGCAAACAAATTCCATAAACCTTACTGCAATTTTAAAGCTCAAGAGAGATATGTTCACCATGTCCAATGTTTCAAGCTTATTGTATGGCCACAAAAGCACACATCGTATTAACACCTTAACATGATGTAGTGGAGTTTGGAGGTCCTAGACCATATGGCAAGTTAATTAGTTTAACATGTAACATCTTCCCATCTTACTGGGGTGGACCAGTTAAGAAGATTAGTAGAAAAACAACAAGGGCCTGATTCTGTATTACCTATCCCTACTATGACTATCAGGTATCCAGAACATCCTTCAGTCGAGGTTAGTATAGACAATGCATCCATTTAATACACCACAGGGCATGCTTCTCCAAAACACACTAAGTTTTCCTCGCAAATGTTATTAAAACACATTAACAAGTACAGTCGCGGACATTAACAGCAGATAACATCTATTAAAACAGGTTCAATAATCAGTTTAATAGACATAAGTCATTGCAAGAGACATATACCATACGCATACATAGACAGTCGTCGACACCTACCAACTTAAATAGAATCTGTCACAATAACACACATTTCACGCCAAAAAGGAATCAAATACGAAAGGGATGATAAATTACCTTCTCCGGACAAATGACCGGCAAGGCGTATCAAGTCGTCATCCATTCGGCGACGGGTTATTGCGATGCGATTGAAAAGGGTAGAACTTGTTTATGAGAATACTTACTGATTGCGATTGAGAAGAAGAGGTTTTGAATCGGATGTTCTTACTGCTTCCCTACTGAACCCTGGACGATCGATGACTGCTGCTAGGGGATTCGAATCGATGCTATGAGTTTCCTCCCTATTTTCGAATGTCGTTCTCCTGTCTCTGAATCGATGCTATCGGTGGCTCTATTGTGCTTCGCCCTGTCTCTGCTCTCTCCTTTTCTGTCGATGCTCTTTGCATGTTCTTATATAGCCCCTCTTCGGGTTCTATGTTTGGTATGCATTTAAATTTGAGATTTACGCCTATTCTTGCTCGAATTATACGATTCGTACTTGATATGCTAAGGTAAACGATTTGGAAGGATTTGTTTAATTATGGTAGGAAAATCGTTGGTTGGGGGGTGTGTATAAAGAAAACCCCGGATTCTCCGGCGAGAAATCCGGGCTAGGGTGCTGCGATGGGGAGGGGAAGGTGCGAGGTGCGGCGGTTGCTTTTAGGTTTAGGGTTCGTTTTGTGCCTTTGAGGGAGGACGAGGGGCTGATAAGAAGTCCGAATGTTTAAAGGAGCGGCGCGTGGGCGTCGATAAGGTCAGCTTGCGGTCGTGGACCGACGAATGGGTCGCGGGTTTGGGCCAAGGCGTGGGCTGCTGGGTAGTGGGCTGGTATTTAGGGTAGTGTTATAATTAGGTGGACGAAATTAATGGGTATTGGGCTATTAGTTAGGTATTAGTTCTTTAATGGGCTGCGTTTTAAAGGTATTAATTTTAGGTGTTTAATTAGTGTTAGGTTAGTGTTATAATTAATTAATTAACAAATGTGATTAAATTAATTAGGTGCTTTATTATAATTATCTAGGTGCTACATTAGTCTAATTATTTAGGTGTTAAATTAGTCTAATAAATGCGGGCGTGCTATTTAGTTAATGCTTAATATTTTAGAAATGCGGTGCTATTATTTAGATGCTTATTATTATGCATTATTGCGAGGTTAAATTAAAATTGAATTGAGTTTAGATTAAATTATTTAAATGCTAAATGCAAGTATGATATTTAAGAATCGTTTAAAGCTTTATAAATGCGGTGCATATATCAGATTAAAATTGATTTTAAATTGCAAATGATTACTAATAAATGCGGCTATGCTACCTGGCACGACGTTATCGCTAAATTATTTATTTTATGCATTTATTAATTATTTAAGAATTACGACAAAGCTTAAAGCTAATTAATGCGGGCGCGAGACTCTAAGTGCTTAAAACTCTACGCGATGCCATTATTAAATTGTTTATTTATGCCTGTATTTATGTTTTATTCGCTGCATCTTATTATAAAAATCCTAAAAAATTATTTTACAAAATTAGTGTAATTTTATAGTTAATGGCTGGACGGGAGGGTCAAAATTGGGTGTCAACATGGTAGTTATTACTTTTTTTCCAGAATGTTTTATCATGACTTATTCGCTTCCGTTACTTGTAGTTTCATATTGCTTTAAATTTCTTTCACGTGTCTGACTGTTTCTTTTATTTTTGCTTTTGCTTTCTCTTGAGCCGATGGTCTTTCGGAAACAACCTCTCTACCTACCAAGGTAGAGATAAGGTCTGCGTACACTCTACCCTCCCCAGACCCCCACGTTGTGGGATTTCACTGGTATGTTGTTGTTGTTAATCTTTAGTGGAATAGTCCTGCTCTTTTTGCAGCGAACCTTTTAGTGAAGATTTTTCGATCTTTTAGTCACAAAAAAAAGTCATTTTTTTCTTAGTGAATGGACTGAGCGGCTAGCGTCTGGGATTATTTTGGGCCGAAGGGCCAGCTCGCGGTACGACATGCTATTTTTACCATTCATTCCCTTTCAGGATCAGTCGTGGTCTTCCAAACTTTACCGAGAGTATGGAGCTCTGGTATTGCAGAATATTTAATAAATCCAGTTTCACGAACTCTCAAGTAAAAGACCTTATTAAGCCCAAAATGAGGCCTTTTTGAGCCTTTATTTTTGCTTGTGGGCTCTCAATGTCCTTTTAATTTTTTTGAAAAAAAATGAGTTGAATCCTTATCATTTAATAATAAGATGGACAAATATCATAGATATATTAGATTGGGTCTAAAATTTCAGTCTTGTAAGAACAACCAAAAGATGGCTCTTTGAGTTCCTTTAAAATGTGGATGGTCCATGAGGAAGATGACGGATCTAGAAGTGACTTCAGGCCCAACAATTGAAAAACACACAACTGTCCTGGGCTGGGTAGGAGCCCAAATCAATCTTAGGTGCCTATGTAATTAATCAAAAAAATTGGCGAATTGTCCTTCCTAGAATAGTTATTTAGTAAATGATCTTCTTTTATTTTTCTTATAATTTATGCACCTCTTAGGACTTAGATTATGGTCTAGAAATGACTTAGATTATGATCTAGAAATCCTTTTTTAGCAAATTAAAAGTTATGAGAAAACTTTAGACAACGATCTAAAATCTTGTAAGATCGATACTTTCACATATTATGAATAAGGTAGGAGACATCTCTATTTTTCTGACAGTCTAATATTTTTCGTGTCCTAAAGGCTATGTTGTCATTATATATTCTAATAAAATTTTGATTATCTCCCCTTGTCTCTTTAATCTCTCCGATTGAAAATTGTAAACATGTATATTCTAAAAACAATTGTATTCTTACTCATAATTAGAATATTTTTATATATTGTGTAAATATAATTATGGTAAGACTAGAATCCTCTTTTGTATAGGCTTAGGATTCCTATTGTATAAGGGATGCACATTGTACTTTATATATAATTTGATATAAATGAGAAGATTCTCCAAGGGAGATTGAAAAATGAGATTATTGCCTTGCTTAAGTCCGAATTTGCAATGACTGATTTGGGAAAGTTGAGTTATTTTTTGGAGATATCAGTGATCAGGTCTGTCAACCACATGTTCTTGTGTCAGCGTAAGTATGCAGAGGAGATCGTGTACAGGGCTAAGATGACGAATTGCAAAGTTTCACCTACTCCTGTTGATTCAAAATCTGAGTTCAGTGCTATGGATGGTGCTTCAGTCTCCGATCTTACTATGTATATGAGTCTTGCAGGTGCACTTCAGTATCTCACATTTACAAGGCTAGACATTGCTTATGTTGTTCAGCAGGTATGTCTATTCATGCATGCCCCAGGAGTCTCATTCACTGCTCTTAAGCGTATCATCTGATACATTAAGGGCACACTTGATTATGGTTTGCACATATACCCCTCTGCACCAAACAGGTTGCTCTCTTATACGGATGCAGATGGGCAGGGTGTCCGGACACGCGACGCTCCACCTCCGTCTTTGTGTATTTTTAGGGGATAATCTGATTTCTTAGTCCGCGGCGGCACTACCCTATCTCGCTTCAGGCCGAAATTTGATACAGAGGCGTTGCAAATGTGGTGGTGAGATTTGTTGGCTCGTAAATTTCTTGTTAGAACTTGATGTCCTGCGTCGGCATCTATCAGGTATCGTGATAACATCTCTGTCATCTATCTTTCTCATAATTCGGTTCAACATCAGCGAACCAAGCACATTGAAATAGACCTACACTTCGTTCGTGAGAAAGTTGCGGTAGGTCATGTCAGAGTGTTACATGTTCCATCATCCTATCAGAAGTATGCAGATATATTCACCAAATGACTCCCGATCGCTTATTTCGACTTGATTCGCCATTTGCTCGCCTCTCGCTCCGACTGAGGGGGTGTGTAAACATGTATATTATAGAAACAATTGTATCCCTACCCATAATTAGAATATTTTCATAGATTGTGTAAATATAATTATGATAAGACTAGGATTTCTCTTTTGTATAGGCTTAGGATTCCTATTATATAAGGAATGAACATTGTACTCTATATATATTTTGATATTAATAAGAAGACTCCCTAACAAAAATTAATATCATCTTACAAAAATTCTTTCTCCACTCAGATTCTTACCTGTCTTCATCTCTGATAAATACTCGTGCTAATAAACCAAAGAAACATAAAATTTACGCCTTTGATCAATCATTATTAACTGATAAATAGAGTGAGAGATCAAAAAATGAATATGATAAGAGTACCAATCAATCATTGGTTGACTTCTCTCTGATCAAATCACAAGACTCTCTACTTAGTTGGAAACACAAACTATATAGAAAGTCATTTTTACGCCTAATTACTAACAAGAACGGATCTAGGAGCGTAAAGGGTTCATCCATACCTTCTTCGTTGAAAAATTACATTACAATAGATGTTAAATTCTGATATTTTTTCGTGTATTTACTTTCTTGTATTTTATTTAGTGAAAATTATAGTTCCGCTGCTAATTATTAGTATCAATTGGTATAAGCTAAGTAGCTAGCCATCATAGTTAGTATCTAATAATTATCAATTGTCAATAATAATGAGTACCAAACATAGCGTAAAAAAATAGCTTTCTTAAGCCTAAAAGTTAGGTGTTTGTTTATTTATGTAGCTCAAGTTGGTGCTTTATTAAAATTATTATATCGTTGAAGCATATGATTAGCTCTAAGTTATTTAATAGAATGATATGGTTGGTACGGTCTTAAACTTTTAAAATTAGAAACGTTGCCTAAGTTTAGTCAACAAATGCATTTATTTCTGTCTACGTCAAATAAGAACCTTGCTATTTTAAGAAAGATAAAAGAAATAAATTAACAACTTATAAATGATTTTCCCATGAAAATTACAAATTATAATAAATAAGTAGAAAAAGTTACAAGTTATTTCATGTATCTAGTCACGTCAAAAGATTTTTATGAGTCCTTTAAATGTATAATTTTCTTCAGTTTTTCTAGAAAATTATAGATTAATTATTATACTCAGTAAAGATAAAATCTTGATCTAATTTTCTTTAGATTTTTTTTATTATATTGCATCACGCCAGAGCCGTCTCAAATATTTGGGGCCCTGTTCTAATTCGTAAAAGTGGACCTTTAATTGGGCTAAGACCTGCGAATTATGAGTTTTTACTAGGGGTGACAAAATTAGTCCAAACCCAAATGACCCGCCCAACCAGCCCAAGATTTTATGGGTTTGGGCAAGAGTGATTTTGATGATAGGTTGGTTTGGACTAGCTCAAGTTGACTCATCATAAATCAACAGCACAAATAAGCCCATGATGATGCTCAAACTTGACCCATCAAAATACTTAATTTTAATGATTAAAGTTTCACTCTAGATTAAGATTTTTATTTATAAATAATACTATTATCCATAACTAAGTATATTAAATATAATTAGAGGTGGCAGATGGGCCGTTTATAAAATAATTATTTATAAATATAAAACTTTTGCGTACCTCTCCCCCGTCCCTATCCCCATCTCCCGCCCTACCCCCCTCCACATTCTCAAATTTCTATTTTATATTTCTTTACTTTTATAAACAATTAATAAAAAATATGAAATTTTTCTTATCCCTCCCTGCCCTAACCCCCCACCTCACCCTCTTACCTCCACACCCCCCTCTACATTCTCAAATTTCTATTTTATATTTCTTTATTTTTATAAACAATTTATAAAAATATGAATTTTTCTTACTCATCTCGCTCTAACCCCACCTCACCCTCTTACCTCCACCACCCCACCCCCCTACTAACCCACCTCCCGCCTAACCCTCCACATTCTCAAATATCTATTTTATATTTCTTTACTTTTATAAACAATTTATAAAAATATGAAATTTTTCTTACCTCTCTTTCCCTAACCCCACCTCACCCTCTTACCTCCACCACCCCCACCCAACCTCCCGCCCTAACCCCTCCACATTCTCAAATTTTTATTTTATATTTATTTACTTTTATAAACAATTTACAAAAATATGAATTTTTTCTTATCCTCTCTGCCTCTAACCCCACCTCACCATCTTACCTCCACACACACACCCCCACACCCTACCCCACCTCCCGCCTACCCTTCACATTCTCAAATTTCTATTTTATATTTCTTTAATTTTATAAACAATTTATAAAAATATGAAATTTTCTTACCCTCTCTGCCCTAACCCCACCCCACCTCACCTCTTACCTCCCGACCCCCAACCTAACCCACCTCCCGTCCTAACCCCTCCACATTCTCAAATTTCTATTTTATATTTCTTTACTTTTATAAACAATTTATAAAAAATATGATTTTTACCTCCAATCCCCACTACCACATTCTCAAATTTCTATTTTATATTTGTTTTTACTTTTATAAATAATTTATAAAAAAATGAATTTTTACCTCCACCCCCCGCCTCCGCTCCTTGTGCCCTACCACATTCTCAAATTTATATTTTATATTTGTTTTTACTTTTATAAATAATTTATAAAAAATGAATTTTTCTTACCCTCCGCCTACCCCCACACACACACCTCACCCTCTTACCTCCACCACTCTCCGCCCTACCACATTCTCAAATTTCTAATTTATATATTTTTACTTTTATAAACAATTTATAAAAAATATGATTTTTTTTTTACCTCCACCCCCCTAACCCGCCCTACCCCGTCTACCCTATCACATTCTCAAATTTCTATTTTATATTTTTTTACTTTCATAAATAATTTACAAAAAATATGATTTTTTTTCTTACCCCGCCCCTATCCACACCTACCCCTTCCACCCCTCCATCATCAAATTTCTATTTCATAATATTTTTGCTTTTATAAAAAATAAAAAAAATCTTTAAAATATTATTCTTATTTTTAAAATAAAGATATGGAAAAATCAAATATCATACAAAATAAAATAACATCATAGAAGGTAAGTTTGAATTTTGTAAAAGTAATGGATCAAGTTGGGCAATATGGGTTATGACCCATCATTTTAGTCCATCTTGACCCGTCCATCTTAGTCCATGTAAGTTTTGTGCCGGTTGGACATTGACCCATCTACAGCTTCAGCTCATCTTGACCCGTCCAATTTCAGCCCAAACGGCCCATCTGTCACCTCTAGTCTTTACAGTAAATTATGACTAATACTACTTAATAAAAAATGAAAAAAAGACCCTAAAATTTTGTATTTTTCGAGGGGCCCTGTGCGATAGCACACCTCGCGCGAATCCAAATACGGCTCTGAATCACGTGAGTCATGAACTCGTGAAATAGGCTAATAAAGCAAATATCTAACTCGAACTTTTACAATGTCGGAGTAATAAGCAACAAAATTATAATAAAATTATTGATAACCATATGTAGAAGTTCATATTATTCTGTTCATCTTGTTACTCTACATAAAATTTTGATTATTCAAAACTGGTGAATAACAAAATAGTTACGGAAAGGTGGTGATTCTTTGCAACAAGGCTCTCCGAGTAGAAATTAAATTGAAATTGATGGAAAGGTGGTGTTTCTTATTCATTTGAGGTACAATATTCATTTTGGGACTAACTATGAATTTGCGTAGAAAAGTCTCACTTCACACGCAATACATTTCAGTCACTATATTAATAGGAACCTGGCTTATTCTTTTTCAAATGGCACCACAAAGTTTTCATCGTACATGGGGTTTTTAGAGTGTTTTTATTATTAAAAATCGTCATGATTTTTCAATCTACATATCGATTCAGCAAATAAATGATAATTCTTTCTGTCAACATAAATATGGTCTTGGATCATTTCTCTTTAAACTTCGAATACTTGATCGATCAATCCACTTCAATTATATCAATATGAATCACTAATGTTAGTGGTAAAGCCTTCATATCAAAATGGACTTTATTTTCAGAACGCGAATCCAAAATCTCTGATTATGATTAAAAGGGTACAAATCACTTTATCATAACCTTTAATAGTAAATTCGAGATTATTTTCATTGACCATTACACAATCATAGCTTGGTATATTTGATAATGAGGTGCTAATTGCAAAATGGTCTCATATTAGAGCTTATTAAGCCTGAGAAAATGAATGTGTTTAATTAATTTGAGTCTAAATTGCGACAGCAAAAGGTCAACTACCCTTTTGGACACAAGATTTGAAAGTGACTATACCAGTTTAACAAATGAAGAAGTTCAAACATCAATTATCTTGCACTCATTTAGGTACCTTTTAAATCTCTAATATATTTATCTTCTTAACGTCTTTTTTTTTTTAACGTTAAGACGCATAAATTTGAAAATATATCTTAACTATCAGAATAGATATTCTCTAAATTTCGAAATGAATATGAACTTTTTTCTCGGCATGTGAATACATAAGTATAATTATTATTTTTAAATGATAATAGAATTATACATAATCAAAAGTATTATAGAATACGGTGATATAAATTCTTTTTAAAGCTTGCACTTAATAAAGTGATTGAAAGAAATAATCTCTTGATTATTCTTATTGATAAAAAAGACATATATATATACAAATTACAATAGAAGAATCATATTCCTACTTTACATCTAAAATCATATTCTATAAGGAGACTAACTATACAGTTATGGTAATATTACAATAGTAATTAAGGTACAAAACTAATTATAATATATACCAAATATACAAGATTTCAGAACACTGTTCACGGAATTAGGATCGCGGTGCTAAGCACTTTTTGGACATTGTTTAACACACTCACGCAAATGATCATGTGGCGTCTTCGTCTGTTGAGATTGTCTAAAATATTCAAAAGGACCAGGAAGACCACTGTAAAGATGTCAAACCGATATCTGAAAGGGACATGTGCATATGTATTTGTCCTTTAGCTACCTTCTCGAACAAAGTGAATAATCATCTCTACGTGTTTAGTATCTTTGGTCTTTGAATCGATTACGAGAAGGTAGATGACACTTATATTATCACAATACACCAATGTAGCCTTTTCAATAGGACAATGGAGCTCTAACAGTAGATCACGTAACCAACATGACTCGAAAACCACATTGGCTACCCCTCGATACTCAGCCTCTACACTTGAACGTGAAAGAATGGATTGACGTTTGGCAGACCATGAGACCAAGTTATTACCTAAAAACATGCAATAGCCAGACGTAGACCGTCTGGTGTCAGGACAACCACCCAAATCAACATCTGTATAGGAGACTAGTGTAGACGTCGACAAAGGATACAAATGCAAGTCATACTCAAGTGTTCCCTGAATGTACCTAAGAATGTGTTTGAGCGCATTCATATGTTCAACTCTGGGATCATGCATAAAAAAAACACCTGTTGTACGGCATATGTAATATCAGGTCGCGTGAACGTCAGTTACTGAAGGGCGTCTACAAGACTACGATAGCGGGTCGGATCCTCATAGAAAGAGCCAGCTGCAACACCCAAATTGGGTTTAGTATCAACTGGAGTATAAGTGGACTTAAAGGATGACATCACAACCCTCTCAATGATCTCTGCTGCATACTTCCTCTGTGATAAGAACAATCCACCTGCATGACGAGTTACAACAATCCCAAAAAAGTAACTCAATGGCCCCAAATCCTTCATGGCAAACTCATAACTGAGCATTGTCATAATAGACTTTCGCAAAGCATCAGAAGAGACAATCAAAATAATATCATCAACATATAATAGAATATAAACCATGGAAAATCTCTGACGGTATATGAATAATGAGTTATCAGACCTGCTGTGAGAGACCCATAGTTGAAACATAGTCAGCAAACCTCTTATACCATTCCCGTGGAGACTGCTTAAGACCATACAAGGACTTCCTCAATCGTATCCCTAAACCCCAAGGGTTGATGCATATATACTGTCTCATGAAGATCATCATGTAGGAAAACATTCTTTATATCTAGCTGATGAATGAGCCATGATTTTGAAAGAGTCAAGCTGAGTACAGTATGAATAGTCGCTGGTTTGATCATCGGGCTAAAAGTCTCACCACAATCCACATCAACCTGCTGAATCTTACCATCATCTGCAAGTCGAGCCTTATGTCTTGCAAACGAACCATCAGAATTATCTTTATGAACAAAAATCCACATAGACCAAATAATATTAACACCAGATGGACGGGGCACCAACTCCCACGTCTTATAATCAATAAGAGCATTATATTCATCGGTCATAATAATTTTCCAATTATGGTCATTTAGGGCAGACACAAGATTACGGGGTAAGGAAGACTTAAGAACATTATAATTTAAATTAAAACGTCTTCTTGGTTTAACAATACCATGTTGACTGCGAGTGATTGAACCATGACTTAGGGCTAGATGGTGAGAATTTTGAGAATTTTTGGGAGATGGGACGGACTGGCCAGCAGGCAGTGGGCCTACTGGCTGAATTTTAGAAATTACCATCTTGGGCACCGCGGTGCCTCCCCTAAGGGTTGCGACGCTGACGACGGGACTGAATGTGGTTGTTCACTGGAAGGCAGGCGCAGCGGCGCTGTCGACATATTTTCTGAAAAAATTGAAAACTGACGGAGAACATAGGGGAAGATATCATCATCCAAAAAATCATAAGAATTAGGCACAGGTTTTTCTACTTTAAAAAATGGAAATTGGGATTCATCAAAGAGAACATGACGACTAATGATGATTCGTTTAGAGAACAAATCAAAGAATTTATAACTACAGTAATTTGACGGATAACCCAAAAACACACACGGGGTAGAACGTGTCTGGAGTTTGTTGATTATGGTGGATGGAAACAATGAATAACATAAGCAGCCAAAGACCTTAAAATGAGAATACAAAGAAGTCTTTTTATATAAAACTTGAAAAGGGGAGAAATATGTCAAACCTTTAGAGGGAAGAATATTAAGTAGATCGGTAGCCATTTGTAGCGCATGATGCCAAAACAATGGAGGGACGAAAGAATAAACCAATAAGGTGCGGATAATGTTATTAATGATACGAATTTTTCGTTCAGCTTTCCCATTTTGTGAAGACGTATGGGGACAAGAAAAATGAAAATTTATCCCATTTTTAGCACACAACTCCCTAAACTCTTCATTGTCATACTCTTTACCATTATCACATTGGTTGTTCTTTATTTCCCGTTCGAATTGGATTTTTATGAAAACTCTAAATTTTACGAAGATGGAAAAAACTTGTGATTTTTTCGCAATTGGAAACGTCCATATAAATTTAGAATAATATCCAAGAATAAAATATAATATCGATGACCCATAGAACTGAGAACTGGAGAAGTCCATAAATCGATATGAATAATATCAAATGGTATTGAAGTATGAGAATTCGAAGCTACAAACGGTAACTTAATATTTTTTTCTAAAGAACAAGATTGACAATTTGGAGTACTACGCGTACCCTTACAGGAAATAAACTTATGTCTATCTAAAGCAAATAAAATAGACGACCCAGATGACCTAGACGAACATGCCACAAGGAAGGAGTAAGAGCTGCAAAAGTGGATGACTTGGCTTGACGCGAGAGGCTGAGACTTGGTGTGATTGGATAAAGATCTCTCATACTGTCACACCTCATGAGAGGACTCCCCGTCTTGAAATCTTTCACAGAAAATCCAAACGGATCAAAATTAATAGAAACTCAATTATCAGTGGTGAATTTAGTGTCAGACACCAAATTTTTAATTAGTTTTGGGGCATGAAGTGTATTTTTCAAGACAAGTGGTGGATGAGGAGGGGACAAAGTTTTATGACCATAACCTTTAATTGAAATTCAATTGTCAATACCAATAATTATACCACGATTACTGCTCAAATTGAAATAAGACGAGAGAGTACCTTGATCGGATGTCATGTGGGTAGTGGCACTGGTGTCCATATACCAATTCGGGTGTGGTGGAGTCATACCAAGTGTGTGCATTGCTGCCTCAATGTTAGTCTGTGTGGGTCCCATCGCGTGATGAGCCTGAGGGGGCGAGGCTCAAGTATGTCGGACTGCTGGGGCGGTCCATAAGCTAGTCTGAAACTTGGAGTCGACGAACCGCCCGAAGGACCGGGCCGCGGTCTTTGAATCATGCGAGATAGGGCGTTGCGGCGTTATCGAGGTCGCCGTGGCTGGAACCATCCATCGCGTTGGCCAGGCCCACTGTGGCGATGTTCGCTAAAGGTTTCCTCCATTGTTGCCGTCACGATTTTTGCCATTATTTTTTCTATTTTGGCCCTTTTTAGCACCCCCGTTGTTGCAATTTTGGTTAGAGTTGGTGGAACCGAAAGGAGAAAAAATGGACTCAGTCACCATGACAACAGGACTGGCCCCAATCACCACTTTCTTAGCCAATCCGTCTTCTTCCAAAGTAAGCATAGAACGGGCTTGATAAAATCCTTTTAGGGGGTTACTCTGACGAATAACCAAAGCAACACCGCTATAGGCCTCTGACAGGCCTGCAACTATCTGAAGAACTAGACGACTGTCAGAAACAGAAAAACCCACGTTGCGAAGTTGGTCTGCCAAGTCCTTGAGGCGTTTGCAATAAGAAGAAACGTTTGAAAAAGTTGCCATAGCAACCTGTCAAATTCCTGCTCAAGGATAATAATTCGAGAATGATTGTTATCTTGGAAGATGTCCTGCAATCGATCCCATGCCGCCATAACTGTGGAGTTAGGTTTCATAATCGTCTGTAAAAGATCCAAGGAGATAGTGACATAAATCCACTGAAGAACCTTAGCATCAAGCATGACCCATAAGTCTGGATCTGCTGCTTTAGTGGGCATAACCGTTGTAGATGTAGACGTCATATCACCCTCCTTTGGAGGAGCAGGGGGAATGATGTGGTGAATAATTTTATGTGCCAAAGCATGAATCTTAAACAATTCTGCCCATGTCCCATATTGAACGTTCTCCAGATCAAGAACAATAGGAATAACGTTCTTGATGTTAGAGACTGTGATGGCAGGATGAAAAGTGTTTTTATCAGTCATGGTGAATAAAACACGAAGATTCGGAGAAGGGAATTTGTGAGAAAGAATTTTCTGGAGGAGAAGGACCACGGCGCTGGAAAGATTCCGAGAGGAGGGTCGCGGCGCTTGGTCAAGAAAACCGAGAAAAGAAAGAGAAATTTGAGGAGCGGAAGCAGGGTAAAGAGAATCAAGACTCTTGATACCATGAAAGAAATAATCTCTTGATTATTCTTATTGATGAAAGACATATATATACAAGTTACAATATGAGAATCATATTCTTACTTTACATCTAAAACTCTATTCTATAAGGAGACTAACTATACAATTATGGTAATATTACAATAATAATTAAGGTATAAAGCTAATTTTAATATATACCAAATATACAAGATTCCGGAACATTGTTCACGAAATTAAGGCCGCGACGCTATGTCTTAAGGACCGCGATGCTGAGCACTTTTTGGACATTGTTTAACAGTGATCATAATATAAGGGGTTAATATACTAAAAGGTCACTCAAACTTGATGAGTTTAACTAGTAAAGACTTTTTTTTTCTTTTATGTCAAAAAAGACTCAAATTTTCATTTATTTCTCTAAAAGTCATGCATGTTTATGAAAATTATCCAATCTGAAACAAATGAAATAATACTCAAGTAGTGGCGTTTGAGACATAATTAAACACCAAGTGCTAGATAATTAAATACAATTTTGAGGGATGGGTAAAACTGTCCTTTTAATGAAAATTAGCTTTTCAGGTGGTGTATAACAAATGAAAAATTGAGTGACTTTTTGGATAGAAAATGCAAAAAAAGTGACTTTACTAAGTAAACTCATCAAGTTGAGTGACCTTTTAGGATAATAAGGGCTCGTTTGGTACAATTTATTAACTAGAGCTTTTAGGAATAGAATTTTTTAAGTAGAACTTTTTATCAAAAAGTGGTTAGGTGTTTGATTGTCAATAAAAAAAGTGTTTTTATATAAAAGACAAAAAATTATAAGCCAAAATTACCTCTACTCAAAAAGCTCAAATTTTGGACTTCTTCCAAAAGTGCTTTTGAAACCCAAAAACACTTTTGAATTTGTCAACCAAACACTCCAATTAAAGGTCAAAAGTGCTTATGGAGAGCGAAAAACACTTTTGACTTAAAGTGTTTGGTTGTGGAATCCAAAAGAGCTTTTGGAAGAAGTTCAAAGTTTGGGTTTCTTGAGTAGAGCTTATTTTGGCCTTTAATTTTTTTGTTTTTTATACAAAAATATTTTTTTTATTGACAATCAAACACTTAACCACTTTTTAATAAAAAGTTCTACTCCTAAAAGCTCTACTTGAAAAATTTTACTCTTAAAAATTCTTTTTAATAAGCTGTACCAAACGGACCCTAACTCTAACATAAGGACAAGAATTTAATTTAAATGGAATTATATAACTAAAAAGGAATAGTCCTTTAAATACATCCAAACCTCTTTATTACAATCATTTTTTTATAATAATATTTCATTATAACACCCACGATTTTTTTAATCTATTCTTATGTCATGTTATATTATTATATGTTTTCTGTAATATTTCGTTATATCAAAAAAGAATCAGACAAATGACATCGTTATAGAGAAGTTTGATTGTACTTATCTTTGTAGTATAATAGATATTACTCATAATAATCAAAATTTCAAGTTAAAACATTATTTACTAAAGGGTTTATTTTATTCATTTAATGATTTAATTGAACTTTGAACAGTAATTAGGTGGACCTTGGACAAGTTATTCACATGTGAATGTGACATGACAAACAAGGGACATAGAGATGCCAATAGTTTATTTGCCATCGACACAAATATATAAAAGAGAAAAAAATGGCAAGAATATGGAAATAAATTAATACTAGATTTTAAGGATTATTGTAACTGTCAACTCAAGATCTGCTGTCGAACAACGTCATTAGCTTTCTATTAACAACGTAAATAGAAAATGCTTTGTCCTCTTCAACTTTACATGACACTTTCAATTTTAAAATGAAGTAATTAATAGTAGTAAGAGTATTATTTTATGTGACATTCCTAACTTTCATAATGGTTAAATTAATTGAATTATTTAAGTTTTAAACTTAATGTAATAAGCTATTAACCAAGATAACTTTCAACAATTATTCTAAAATTTATCCCAATTCTAATAGAATGAATGAACCAAAATAACAATTTAATTCATTTCTAATCAAATATAATCATATAAATTAAGGGAAATGGGAGATAAATATAATCATATGTTTATGAGTAGGTGTTTGAAAAAGAAATTGAAGTTTAAATTGGAAAAGGCGTATTTGAACTTGTCATTTTTACATTTCATCATAATTTGATTAGTTTGCTTTATAGTTTTGGTAAAATATATTTCACAGATTCATTAATTAAATTTTATTGAAAATAGCCTTTCTACTTTATTTATTTATAAAATTATATCGAATATGTTATTGTAATTGAAAGATTCATTAATTGAGTTGCACCACATCTACCACGAAAGCTTGTGCGCATGGATTTGTACTCTATTCTCTGGTAGGCTTATGTTTCCTAACATAGATATTGTCACACCCTCGGTATGCTATTATAAATTTTTCGCACACAAAGACGTGAAGGTAGTCGGTAATATCTCTTGCCAACTTCAGCCAAACACTTAGTTCTTTCAAGATCAAAAGAACGTAAGAACGCGGAAGCAATTAAACACACTTGAAGGAGGTTTAAAATGACAAGTTTAATCACAACACACCAAGAGTTACTGGCAAACACAACCCAACCTTTCTTTTATTTCAACTCAAATAAACAAAGGAAATGTCTCTCGGCTTTACAATGTAGTGATAAAACTAGCGTCTAACACTTGAACACTCAAACTAAACTAGCCTCACTCACTATTTAGTTTTGACTCTCGGAAACACAAGAACAAGAACAAGATTTGCTTTTAGCTTTGAACACTTAAGCTCAACACTAGCTCACTCTCGGGTTAAAGGAATTTCTGGTTGTTGAATTCGTGAATAAGTTATCCTAACTTATTCTACTTATAGGGAAAGGAATGGCTTATCATGCCTTACAAAAGGGGACGTGTTAAGGGAGTGGGTGTAGTAACACACACCCGCAAGTAATCATCCATCACACACAAACACACACATACACTTCACACGACCAACACTACTTCAAGACTTGGTCAATTTGCACGTTTCTTTATTTCTTCAAGCAAGTGTCTTGTTGACCAATTCAATCTGCACCATCCACAATATGTCTAGATCACCACACACCAAGGTTGCACAAAATCCGGAAGTTGGTTGAGACCATTCTGTCTGAGTTGAGTCATTGAAGCTCACCCACTTCAGTACTCACCCAAACTAGCTCGAACCACTTCCTACGTATCCCGAAGACCTGTAAGGAGTTACTCGAACCCGCCCCAAGTTACCCGGTGCTCCATCGTGACCCGTACTTGAACCGTATTTCCCTTGGACTTAGTCAATCTTGCATCTCAGTTTTCCACGTGTATATAGTTCGGTCGAACTCTTAGCATCACCACCTCTTGTGATCTAGTTAACCCATATGAACCATAGAAGTCTCGAAACACCTTCCTCGTATCCCGCACCCACACCTTAGCCCGTAGCCATACTTGCAAACATTAACTCATGCCCTATTTTCTCGGCTTCTAGTTCATTCCATCGGACTTTGTCAACTATCTTTTGTAACTCTTAGCTAGACTTGTAAGATGTATTAATGTGAATATTAATACCTTGTCATGTGCTCCACACATGTCTGGATATCCCGTGACTTGCACATGCCCATTGAACACGTGTAACACCTTCTCGGACACCCATCACCAATGTACATCCTTAGCCGAATGTTGTTGATCCTTTGTGTTACACCCCGTAATACCAGGGCTAATAATTGAGAACGTGATTAAGAATTTAAGATTTGAATTTTGGAAGGAAAGAATATTACATTTTCTTAAGGAAAAATTCGAAAAAAAATGTGACGACGGAAAAATTATTAACTTGGAGTATAATACTTCTAATTGAATTTATGGACTTAGTATTGGATTATAAGGTGTTAGAATTGATAATATGGGGTCCGCTGAGAATTTCACAATTTCGTAGGGACCTTCGAAAAATTATAATATTTTGAACCAATCGGAGGGCGACATGTGGCACCCCTCCACTTGTCTTGCTAAGATGACAACAAAATAGATATTTTGAGAGGGGACAAGTGGACATGGGTCCCACTCCACTTAGCTATACATATCCAAGTCTTGCAAGACTTGGATCACTTTACACTTAGACAAAAAAATAAGCTCTCATCTTCTCCCCTTTAGCTCCATAATTTCGAGAGCCCCTTGGCTAAGAACAACCATTGTTGATCAATTTATTTCTCCAAGATTAAGCCCTTAAATCAAGTGCTAAGCCTAGATTATTATTCTACACGTTTTTACTTGTCTTGACCGAAAGTTGATGCCAAAATCCTAGGGGTTCCGTCGACTTTTTGTAAGTGAGATTCAAAGAGAAGTTGCTCCTAAGGTTGTAGGGGGTACATATATGTGATTGGAACTTGAAGAAGTGGAGCGAAACGAAAACTGCGCACCAATAAAGACCGGACTGTTTTGGGACGTTTTTGGGCAATAAATGAGGTAAAAGTCCTTCTTTTAAAGTAATTGGATATTACTTATTGTTATTATGTATGGATGAACTTGTGTTAGAAAAGAATGAAGAATAATAAGCGTTTGAGCCATTTTTGGGGCTAAAACCGATTTGGGACAGATTTGGTGCAAATAGAATTCGTTGGTTATTGTCGTTGTTATCTTCACCTATTGCATGTTATAATGGATTAATATTATTTTTAATAAGTTGTTATAACTTATGTAGAAGTTTTGGAACTCGAATTGGAATAAAATGGATTAAGAAACGAGTTATCGGGTTGTAGTTGTTGTGGCCGAGAAACTGACCAAAACTGTTAGACGTGGTTGTGTCGTTTAGTGGACTGTTTTGAGGTATTAAATGCTGGAAATTTAGTTGTTGTTATGCATGTTTAAGTGTAGTAGTTGCTAATTAAAGTCCTAAGGGAATAAGGGTGTGGAAAGGCGTTAAAAGGCCTCACATTTTTAGTTGTTGTTATGCATGTTTAAGTGTAGTAGCTGCTAATTAAAGTCCTAAGGGAATAAGGGTGTGGAAAGGCGTTAAAAGGCCTCACATTTTATCCTCGTTATGGTTGGATTGCGGACTATTTTTATGGGCTGATTTGTGGGTATTTTGTATAATCGTAGGCAGAATGTTACACGTCCAGTTAGGCGTGTAATCCCCTTTGGCTAACTGTTGGTTGTGCCTTAAATGTGGCTTGTTGGTTGATGAATACGGGCCTTGGAAAAGGTGGAAAAGTACGTAGAAACAAAGGAAGTGCTGCCCAATTTTTCCATAGAATTAGAGGGCCATTATTTGGTATAAGTCCTACACTTGATAGCTTGTAGTTGATAGAAGTGCTATTGTCATTTTAGGTTGAAGTACTACGTGTAGCACATTCTACTTGGCTTGTGGAATAGCCAATAAGGTTGAAGTACATTGGAGCGTATTGCTACTTGTCGTTTGGGTTAGTCGCCAACGAGGTATGTGAACTTCTTCCTTCCTTTGACATGATTATTTGGTAAGTCTACGTGACTAAATTTTAGTGAGTCTATATGACTTGATTTGGTAAGTCTATGCGACTTAATTCATTTGAAGTAAGTAAGTCCATTTTGGAAATATATGAGTCTTGATTATGAAAGTATGAGTGGCTTAGTCAAAATTGTATAAGTTACGTGAAGTACTTTAAAGTTAAGAGATTTGATTTAAGGTTAAGAGACTTGATTTCTTTACAAGTTATGAGACTTTATTTTTCAAGAAATGGGACTTGATTTCTAAAGTTAAGAGATTTGATTTAAAGTTATGAGACTTGATTTCTTTACAAGTTATGAGACTTTATTTTTCAAGATATGAGACTTGATTTCTAAAGTTAAGAGATTTGATTTAAAGTTATGAAACTTGATTTCTTTACAAGTTATGAGACTTTATTTTTCAAGATATGTGACCTGATTTCTAAAGTTAAGAGATTTGATTTAAAGTTATGAGACTTGATCTCTTTACAAGTTATGAGATTTTATTGTTCAAGATATGGGTTACTTGATTTACTTCTAAAGTTAAGAGGCTTGATTTCGAAAGAGTATGTGACTTGAGTTTTAAAAGTATTCGTTTATTGATTTAAAGAGAAGGAGTTTTATGATTCTTTTTAAGTATGTATGTACGTAGTAATTTTGGGTCTAGTTTCCCCAATGTGATAAGAAATAAAAGTGCCTTAAGTTCTCTAAAATGAAAGGTTGTTATAATAGCTTTATGGGAAGTTGTTATAACGACTTAAGAAGAAGTGAAATGGTGGTTAAAATGTTATGTAAGGAAAATCACACCGAGCCTACAAATAGGCCGGATTATGTTATGAGATACATCGAGCCTACAAATAGGCCGGATTACGCCAAATCACACCGAGCTTACAAATAGGCCGGATTATGTTATGAGATACACCGAGCCTACAAATAGGTCGGATTACGCCATATTACCCCAAGCCTACACATAGGCCGGGTTACGTCATCTTACAAGCTCACAGCGGGCGGATTATGCTACATGATTCCACAAGACACCGAGCCCCACAGCGGGCGGATTATGCCACATGATTCATCAAGACACCGTGTCCCGCAATGGGCGGACACGTTATCACGTATGGATAATCAAAGTAAGCTCCCAAATAAGAAGTTCCTCCATAAAGGGTCGGATTATGTTATGTAAGATATGTAAGTTATGTGGAAAAACTTGATTGAATTCTTAAGTATGTATGTAAGAATATGATGTTAATTCTTATTAAAAGAAGGAAAAGAATGATTAATGTACGATTGATTTCATGAGTTAAAATGGCACGGTAGGATCTGGTATTTTAATTTTTATACTTTCCCCTGTCATTCTTTTGTACAGTTATGATCTTGTTTAATGTACTTTATTTCCGTTCCATACTTAGTACTTGTTATCGACCCCAGCGGGCTGCGTTCATGTCCGCAGTCTAGGTACACGATTCGATCCGCGAGCTTAGGATCCTTGTTCATTTTGAGATGGCTCCAAGTTCCGAGTTTGTCATTATGGCTAGGTACATTCGAAGTGCAGCGGGTCTTGTCCGTCATAGTTGTTATCACCTTCTTAGAGGTATGTATTCATATGTAAGTGGCCGGATCGTAAGTTGTATTTACATTGTTGTATAGCGTAGACCCTTTCGGGTGATTTATATTTATACGGAAGCCTTTCCGGCTTTGCCTTTGTTTAAAAAAAAATGAGTGTTATTTATCTTCCGCGGTTTATTTATGTTGTATGGGTAGAAGGGTGCCCAGGTAGGGGCACCAGTCACGGGCCCGGGATTTGGGGCGTGACACTTTGTATATGTCGTACCCTTTTGAAAAGTTCCTCAATGTCTTCCTATATCCGAACCTTATCCCTTAGCTTTGTTGAACACCATGTTCCTTCGTATCATGCCTTGACTCGCATATATGAATTGGTTTTACAAGATGATCCATTTAAGTCTAAATTCGTGTCTCAACTCACGCCGAATTTTCCATGGACCAATTCAAGGGTGTGACATATACCTAGTAATTATGTCTTATCAAGGCTTGGCTGATGAAGAATCGCCTCCTAGGCTATACATCAGGTAGATAGTGATACTGCACGGGGTTCCCACATCTATGATATCAGACAGAGGAGCTCAGTTTACATCTAGCTTCTAGAGATCATTCCAGAAGGGATTGGGGACACATGTGAGTCTCAGTACAACATTTCATCATCAGACCGATGGGCAGGTAGAGCATACTATTCAGACGCTTGAGGATATGTTGAGAGCCAGTATTATTGACTTCAGAGGTAGCTGGGAGAATCATTTGCCACTCGTTGAGTTTGCGTATAACAACAACTACCATTCTAGTATTCAGTTGGCCCCGTAAGAGGCCTTATATGGGAGGAAGTGCAGGTCACCAATTGGTTGGTTTGAGGTAGGCGAGACTAAGTTACTTGGCCCAGACATGATTCAGCAAGCTGTGGATAAGGTGAAGCTTATTCAGGAGAGATTATTAGCGACCCAGTCGTGATCGTATGCGGATAATCGACGCCGACAGAGTTTCACGATGGTAGGTATTATTGAAGGTATCGCACATGAAGGGTATGATGAGGTTCAGTAAGAAGGGGAAGCTTAGCCAGAGATACATTAGACCTTATCATATTATTCGCAGGGTAGGCAAGATTGCCTATGAGTTGGATCTACCATCTGATTTGGAAGCGGTACATCCAGTCTTCTATGTATCGATGCTACGTAAGTGTATTGGTGATCCTTCTAGAGTCTTCCCAGTAGATGATGTCCAGGTGACAGAGAAGTTGACTTATGAGGAGAGTCTCATAGCCATACTTGATCGCCAGGTTAGATGGTTACAGACTAAGGATGTGGCTTCCATCAAGGTATTGTGGCAGAACAATAATAGGGAAGAGATGATGTGGGAAGCAGAAGATGAGATGAAGGAGAAGTATCCTCACTTGTTCCCGATGCCTACAGGTAATTCCAATCCCTATTTGACTATTTTGATTGACGAATGAGACTATGTGTTATATTGTGGCCATATGAGGCATCCTTGTTGTTGCTGAATATTGGTTGTTAGGTATAGTTAAAGGAGACTATGCCGAAATTTGTATAACTTGAGACCTATTATGAACATTCGGAACGAATATTTCTAAGGAGGGAAAAATGTTACACCCCGTAATTCCAGGGTATATAAGTGAGAAAATGCGTCTTTGAGAATTTGAGCCTGTGTGCGCGATGCAAAGAACATGGCCGTGGTCTGAAACTTCGAGGCTGCGATTTGCGGCACCACGGTGCCATGGTGCAGTACCGCGGTGTCGATGAGGGAATTTCACGATTTTGACTAAGTATGGGAGATATTTTATGGAGGAAGACAAGTAGACAAGTGGGGTTCATGGACCCCGTTTGTCCTACAAGCCCATATTAGACACAAGTCTTATCACAAATATCTTATCATCCAAACCCTCATATCTCTCCCTTGTTCTTGAAGTTTTCGAAAAACATAGAAGTGAAGAACAAGATTAACTTATCCTCCAAGATTAAGCTCCTTAATCAAGTTCTAGGCAAAGTGGTTACTCCAAAACAGTGGGTCACGGTTTGGCTTAAAAACCCTAAGCCTGGAATGAACTTTTTGAAAGAAAAATAATAAAGCAAGATGGTTACAAGCTTATAGGGGATACGTGTGTGTGATTGTAACTTGAAGAAGAGGTGCAAAAGGTGAAGCAGGGCCGAGAACCTTAGAGATCATTTTGTGATAAAACTAAGGTAAGATTTCTTCTTCCTCTTGAAGTAATTGGAAGTTACATGAGGTTATAAATGATAGATGAACTTGTGTTAAGAGAAATGGAGAATAAGAAATGCATGAGACTGAAAATTTAGTTACAATTATGCATGTTTAAATGTGGTAATTGCTAACGCATGTCCTAAAACAATAGGGGTATAAGAAGGTGTAGAAAGACTTCGCATTTTACCCTCGTTGTGTTGGATTTTGAACTGTTTCTAGTGAACTGTTTTATATGGATTAAGAGGGCGGATTAACATGAGAAGTAGGTGTGTGAATCACCTTGGTTGTTGTTTTGGTTGTGTACTTAATTGGTACTTGGTTATTGATGTTATTGGCATTATTTGTAAGGTGGAAACGTATGTATAAGTAAAGGAAGTGTTTCCGAATTTTTATATGAAAGGAGAGTCATTATGTGGTATAGTGTATACTAGTATCATGAAGTTGATAGATGTGTTATCGTCATTATAGGTTGAAGTACTACTTGAGGCGTATTCTACTTGTTGAGTTGGTATAGCCTATAAGGTATGTGAAACCATCATTTCTTCTTTGGCATGATATTTATATGACATGGGTGTACGGCGGACGTACCTAATTCCATTGATTCTTTATTATTATTGATACATGATATATAATGTCTTGAGTTTCCAAATGACGATTTTAAAGGATACATGACATGATAGTGCCTTGGTTTTTCTAAAATGAAAGTTCATTTTAAAAATTTGTTGAGAGTCCAAAGATGATTTAAATTTCATATGGTTGCTTATGATAGCTATCTGTGCACAATCCCTCATATGTTCGTCGTGTCCTTCATTAGAGGGCCGAACAATTGTGTATATTATTCCATGGACCTACCTCCATGATGCGAGTATATATATATATATATATATATGATTCCATGGACTTGCAACCCATGATGCGAGTACAGGATACTCAGGCTAGTATATGTAAGTATATGATTCCATGGACATGTATCCATGATGCGAGTATAGATACTCAGGCAGCATATGATTCCATGGACATGTATCCATGATGCGAGTATAGATACTCAGACAATTATGATTATATGGACAGACACCCATGCTTTTGAAATGACTCTCACATTTTTAAAAGGCACGTTTGATTTTCTATTTGTACAAGGTACAGTTGGCTCTTATTTTATATGGCGCGGTTGGATCTGATATTTGATTTTCATACTTGTCCCTGTCATCTTTTGGCCAGTTATAATCCCATTTATTGTACTTATGTTTACATACTTGGTACAATGTTGTACTGACCCCTTTCTCCGGGGGGCTGAATTCATTCCCGCATGTACAAGTACACAGTTTGGTGATCCTCGAGCTTAGGATCCTTGCCCAACTTTTTGAGATAGCTCCATTGTTCCGGAGTCTAGTCATTTTGGTACAATTTTGCTATTACATGCTTATGTTTATTCAGGGGTACGTCGGGGCCTTTTCCCGTCACATGTCATTATCAAACTCTTAGAGGTCTTGTAGACAGGCGTGGGTTGTATATGTATTTGGACATGTGTGAGTTGTACTCGTTTTGGACATTCTGTATATAGTGGCAGCCTTGCCGGCTTGCCTGCATTTATATGATTTCAGATTTCCATATTTGTCTTCCGAGTCTCAGTAGAGTACATGTGATGTATGGGTAGAAGGGTGCCCAGGTAGGGCATCAGTCGCGGCCCGTCGGCCCGAGTCATAACAAAAGTGGTATCAGAGCAGTTAGTCCTCGGAATGTCTATAGACCGTGTGCAGTAGAGTCTTGGTTATCGGTGTATTGTGCACCACACCTATAAACAGGAGCCTACAATACATTTAGGATTGGTTTCTATTCTTTTATCTCATAGATTGTGTGATAGAGCTGTGTTATTAGGAAAATTCCCCTCTCTAACGTATTATTGTGTTACAGCTATGCCTCTGAAGAGGGCAACAGTGGCCCAGAAGGGCAAGTCAGTAGCAGGGGCTACTAGTCAAGTCAGTAGCAGGGGCTACTAGTCAGACACAGAGAGTTACTAGGGCACATGCCCAGTCTATGCCAGAGATTGTGCGCCAGTCGGCGAGCTCAGTTACACCGCCATCACCAGATGAGCTTAGAGCAGCTCCAAAGGCCCCGATACTTGAGCCTCCGCCTCACCAAAGGCGGAGGATAGGCCATGAGAGATGCAGTTCAGCTGCTGACTAGATTGATGGCAGGCGTAACCGCAGCGAGGACCGTGAGTTGACCCTGTGTCCGATTTGAGGTTCGTGATTTCTTGAATTGTAACCTTCCAGAGTTTTTCGGGTCACAGCCCAAGGATGATCCGCAGGAGTTCATCCGACAGATGCAGCGTACACTGAGGGTAATAAAGTCTTCAGAGAATGAGTCGGTTGACTTGGCTTCATACCAGTTGCGTGATATAGCTACTAACAGGTATGAGGCTAGGGAGTTGTCTAGAGGAGAGGATGTTCCTCCAGCTACATGGGATGAGTTCACAGAGGCCTTCCTTGGTCACTTCTTGCCTCCAGAGATGATGAGGGATAGAGTTGACAGATTCCTACAGTTGCGGCAGAGTGGCAGGCCCATTCGCGAGTATAGCCTGGAGTTTGATTCATTGGCAAGGTATGCACCTACGATTGTGGCTGATATGGCCGATAGAGTTCATCTCTATGTGATGGGACTCGACCACTATTGATCGATGGGTGTATGACAGTGGATCTTTAGCCGGGTATGGATATTGCTCGTATCTAGGCGTATGCACAGGGGGTCGAGGACCGACATAGAGGGCGGCAGCCAGACAGAGGTCATGACAGAGGCCATCCGAAGAGGGCCAGGACGACGGAGTATTCGGGTGAGTTTCGAGGCGGGCAGCCTCAGCAGTAGTTCAGACATTCATCCCAGCAAGCACAAAGTGCTCCTCTACAGTCTTCAGGCAGGAGGTTCGACCGTCTGGGGTATTCAGGAGCCGGTCAGAGCTTCAGGGCTTCGGGTTCTCAGAGGAACAAGGGTCCTAGTCAGTCGAGGCCACCGTTGCCTCGGTGTTCTAAGTGCGGTAAGTCCCATGTTGGGGAATACCATTCTGCTATGGGAGCCTATTATTCTTACGGCCGGCAGGGCCATAGGATGAGGCAGTGTCCGTATAGAGATGGCACGGGTAGTATGGCTCAGCCTACTGGATCAGCTGTTGGGTCATCATCTTCTATAGCTATGCGCCCCGCAGGGCATGGTATTCATACGCCAGCAGGCCGTAGTAGAGGTCGTGGCGGAGTTTCTAGTTCTGGCGGTCCTTCGAACCACATTTATGCTTTGGCCAGTAGACACGACCAAGAGGAGTCACCGGATGTTGTCACATGTTTATTGTTGATCTTTTTCCGTGATGTTTATGCATTGAGAGATTCGGGTTCCACTTTATCCTATATGTCTCCCCTTGTTGCTAGTAGAATTGGAATAGAACCTGAGTCTATAAAACCATTTGAGGTGTCTACACCGGTGTCGCGCTCCTTTTTCGATCGCGACATTTTGAATAAACTCCTGCTTAATAAAAGTGTTAGAAAATAAAAATGCTAAAAAGTGCTAAAAGAATGCTAAAATGCTTAAAAAGTGCAAAAGGGTGCTTAAAATGCTAAAGGTTGCTAGGGATGCTAAAGGTGCTAAGGGTTCGCGGAGTCGCCACCTAATTAGTTTGGGTGAATTAGGACACCTAAATGTTTAACTAGTTTAAAGTAAAACATTAACTCCATTTTAATGGTCTGCTAAACTTAATGAGGTTCTGGGTAAGGGTTCTTTATTGATCTAGAGGGAAGGGGTTAGGCACCCTCTAAGATCCGCTAACTTGCGGTTGTCCTGCCAAACCTAGGGTAATTATTATGTTAGAGAAAATGCATGTTTAAAAGGATGCTGCAAGTGTTTTATAAAAGAATGCATTGCATTTTGGATAAAAGATTTATAAGACTAATGCTACAAAAATAAACGTAAAGTTTAAAAGTATGATGCAAAATTGATGTGGTTATTAAAGATATGCATTTCATTTTTTGCAAAATCGATTTGATTAATATACGCAAGGTATGATATAAAAATGCTATTTTTTACCATTGATAATAAGGAGATAATTTTATTATGAAATGAGTCATAATGTCATTAAGTGATTTATGAGAAAATCAATTTCTTTTGTTATGCATTAACTTCATGATTAGATATGCAATTTTAATTGTTATGCAAGAGATTAGACATGCGTGACGAGCCTAAGATAAATAACTAGAAGTGCATTTCTAATTTTAAATTACCTTACCACCTTATATGTTCAAAGACTAATTGCTCTAGATCTCCTGTTAATTACAAAGTTAAATAATAAAATTACAAGAAACAAATAAAGACATAGAAATGAGGTAAGGAGGTTAAGAGAGTAAAGGAATTGAAGCGGATGACTCCGTCTGTTGACACCCAATTTTGACCCTCCCGTCCAGCCATTAACCATAAAATTACACTAATTTTGTAAAATAATTTTTTAGGATTTTTATAATAAAATACAACAATAAAACATAAATACAGGCATAAATAAACAATTTAATAATGGCATCGCATCTTACGTAGAGTTTCAAGCACTTAGAGTCCCGCGCCCGCATTAATTGATTTCAAGCCCTGTCAGGATTCTTAATTAATAATAAATACATAAAATAAATAATTTAGCAACGACGTCGTGTCAAGTAGCATAGCCGCATTTATTAATACGCAAATCAATTTCATAACTTATCTTAAATAATAATGCGCAATAAATAAGGTTTTAAAATAATAGCACCGCGTTTTGAGTAAAAGCTTTTCTTAGATATCATACTTCATTTAGCATTTTAATAATTTAATCTAAACTCAATTCAATTTTAATTTAACTTCGCAATAATGCACAATAATAAGATGTTAAATAATAGCGCCGCATTCTAAAATGTTAAGCATTAATCAAATAGCACGCCCGTCTTCATTTGTTATAATAATTCAAATTTAAACTTAGGCTAATAGAACACCTAAATAATTTAAGCGCAATTTATTGTTTTAATTTACTACTAATTAATTAAATAGCACCTAAAACTAGCACTAATTAAATAACTAATTAAACACCTAAAATTAATGCCTTTAAAAACGCAGCCCATTAAAACACCTAAGAACTAATACCCTTAAAACTCTACCCAAATTAAATACCTAATTAAACCTAACTACCCTAACTAATAGCCCAATACCCATTAATTTCGTCCACCTAATTATAACACTACCCTAAATACCAGCCCACTACCCAGCAGCCCACGCCTTGGCCCAAACCCGCGACCCATTCGTCCAGTCCGCGACCCGCAAGCCCAGCCTTATCGACCCGGCCCACGCCCTTGCCCTTTAAACATTCAGCAGCCCTTATCAGCCCCTCGTCCTCCCTCAAAGGCACAAAACCAGCAACCCTAAAATATTAAAAACCGCCGCGCCTCGCACCTTCACCTCACGCCTTCGTCGCCGTGATTCTCGCCTGAGAATCCGGCGACTTTCCTTTCCCTTCACCTGCACACACGTCTTCAGTGATTTTTTACCATAAACCAGCACCCAATTATCAATCGAATCGACCCAAATCTTTTCGAAATCTCAGCCTAGAATCAGCCATAATTGCTCACCAATATTAGAACCTAGGGTTAGCCTATATAACGACATGCAACAGACCAATCGAAAGGGGAGAACATCGACGAGAGCAGAGCATAGGAGAGCATATAACAGGGAGATGGGTCGAACATAGGTCAGAGTCAGGGGAATCGTTTTCTTTAGGAGCAGAGCAGTAAGGCATCGAACAATAGCAGATACGGGGAGAGCAGGAGCAAGACACCAGACCCATAGCATCGAAACAGGGAGATGGGTCGAACATAAGTCAGCGCCCAGAGAATTAGCATCGCAAGAATAAAGGTTCGAATCCCTTCTCTTTTAATTCCAGCAAAGAAACCTACAAGCAAACCTTGCCCCTTTTTCGCACCTTAAATCCAAAACCCGTCGATTGGACCGACGACTTGATACGCTGCCCCGGCTCGCTGTCCGGAGAAGGTAATTCACTTCCCTGTCGAATCTCAGTCCTTTATGTGAATTTATGCATTTTTGTTATGTATTTCCAGACTTATGTGTTTATGTATTTTATGTTGTCTGTTATTCGATTAAGTATGTTTAGTTCTTTTTTTTAAAATCAGAATCTTTATACATTATGTTATAACAGTTCAAGCTTGTGCGTTTACGTATTTTATGTTGTCTGTTATTCGATTAAGTATGTTTAGTTCTCTTTGGATCAGATAGATGTGAGGATTTCACTCAGTAGTGGAGTTCTGATTTAGTAATAAGTATTTGCTGTTTGGTCGTGTGAATGTCGGCAGATTTTATTACTGGGAAATACCCTGTGATGGGTGACATTGTTCTAAGGTTCAGTCAATAAATTGCTATTATGAATTGGTTATTCTAATGTAATACGAATAATACGAGACTAAGGCGTCAGCTTACGCCATGCCCCATTTCTTTAACCGCTTGCCGCTTATAATCTACACTTTTTCTGATCAAAATTGCACACATATGTCTGATTCATCTTTTGCCAGCTTGTATTCGTCGCGTCTGGTTTTTCTGAAACTGTCCAGTCATACATTTGCTTTTACTAGTTGCTTAAGTATGTGTATTTGAATTGGTCTTAACTTTAGTTGGGCTGCTATCATTCCTTGTCAAGAAATACAGTCATATCGACACTTGCCTAAGTTGTCATGCATCGTATCAGTTTAATAAGTGGCTAAATGAATATGTGTTTACATCCACCTAGAGAATCTCTGTTAGATATACTCTTCCTCTAGCTGCAAGTTGTAAACCTAAGCATGTATTTACCGCCTCAAGATTTCGATTTGATTCGTGAGTATAATTGCCTCCACGTAGTTATAATAGTGTGTTCTAAGACCACGAGCATTCATTCCCGCTTTGCATTATGCTAAGTCCGGATTAAACCATTTTCTCACGATTCTCGATCACGACCTTGTTTAATCACGGTACACAAATTCGATTACTTATTATGCTGAATGATCTCTATACTAAATGCTCGCTTCTTCCTGGTACTGTTGATAAAGTGGATACATATTAATTATCTACATATAAGCCTTCCCTCGGGATATCCATGCATAGCTTATCTTAATTTCCTGAATTGCCTACTAAGATGTACATGTTTGTCTTACGTGGATTTTTCCTTAAAAAATTAGTACATTTGTAAGGTCTCTTAAACCATAGAATAACCGTTAATATTAGTTTTGCTACTATCGCTCGTGGCGTTATCGCTTAGCGGTATTATCGCCGCTACTATTTGGAATTGTTGCTTCTTTGTTATTGTGTTCATGCATCGCCCTTACCGTAAGTTGCTCCAATATGCCAATATGTTTTTGCCCTTTGTCTTGTCGAGATTTTAGTAGTGACTTAGTTAAATACCAATGAAATCGCATATGTTCATCTATATTATATTATTTGGACATGTACTAATCCTTATCTTTCTTGTTTTTACATGGCACGCACCGGAGCAAAATAAAGAGTCTCACGGCGAGACTCATCGCAAGTCATTTCAAATGGCAACCGCACCCGCATTTGTATTCCCGCTTCAGAAATTCCTAAGACAAAATAGGATAAGACGATGTCGCCACGCATCTTGGAAGCCGCGATCATATCCACCCTATATACTATTTGTTTGAAATTTGTTGCCTAATTATTTAACTTTGTAATTAATAGGATATCTAGAATAATTAGCCTTTAAACATATAAGTGGGGAAGGTAATTTAAAATTCATCGCTTAATTTACTTGCCTTTAAGATTGTCATGCATGTCTAATTTTTGCCAAAATGATTTAACTTGCATTATAAAACCAACATTTTGCGTATTAAAATTCATAACAGGTTTCTTCCTAAACTCTCAAAAATCATCTTAAAACATCGCTTACATAATATTGTACGCAGGCTAGACAAGATTAATTTAGCTAGCATGAGCATATAATTAGTCTATAAAGCACTTTAGCATTTAGCACTTTCTAGCATCTTAACAGTTTTTGCATTCTTAGCCCCTCTTTAAACTTTAGTAACATTTTAGCACCTTCCGAGCATTCTTTGTACTTTAGCATATAGCACCTTTTGCCCTTTCAATACTTTAAGCACCTTTTAAACATTTTAACATGCTAGCATCTATTTCCTAACATTCAGCACTTTAGCATTTAACACTTTTAAGCACCTCTTAGCACCTTTAGCACCCTTCTATCATTTAATGCCTTTTAGCAACCTTTAGTATTTTAAGCGCTTTAAACATTTAGCATTTGGCTCTTTTATTTATTTATAACACCTTTTGCCCTTTTTAGACTTAAGCACCTTTAAACATTTTAGCATTTTATTAAGCGGGAAGATCTTTTACTTTGCATTTTTAAAATACAATAATTACCCTAGGTTTGGCAGGACAACCGCAAGTTAGCGGATCTTAGAGGGTGTCTAACCCCTTCCCTCTAGATTAATAAAGAACCCTTACCCAGAATCTCACTAAGTTTAGCAGACCATTAAAATGGAGTTAATGTTTTACTTTAAACTAGTTAAACATTTAGGTGTCCTAATTCACCCAAATAATTAGGTGGCGACTCCCGCGAACCCTTTGGCACTTTTAGCACCCTTTTTTAAACTTTAACATTTTTAGCACTTTTAAGCACCCCTTTTACATTTTAGCACCCTTTTTAATTATTTAGCATTTTATTATTTATTTTCTAACATTTGCATTTTATTAAGCAGGGCTCGCTATTATTATTTAAAAAATGCCGCGGCCGAAAAAGGGCGCGACACCGTCCTATTTTGTTTTTCTAGGAATTGCCGAGGAGGGAACGCGATGGATGTAGATGTGGGCCTTCATTGGCGAAAGTCGTGATGAGTCTCGCCATGAGACTCTTCATTTTGCTCCGATGCATTTCATGTAAAAAGGTACGAGAAGATAAGGATTAGTATATGTTCAATTTTCATCAACAATGCAAGTAAATAAAAATGCTCAGATGATCTTAATCAAGTAAGGGCACCTGATTACGGGCAAACTCACATATTCACAAAAGCAAATAGAGTGTGGACATTTTCTTATATTTGAACAAACAGGATAATCACGTGTAATCAAGATGCCGGACTCACTTGAGCAAAATCGACTAATCAGAGATGTATTTCTTGCAGATTAGGACTATACGAGCTGAATTGAAGATGCAACTTATTATTGGGGAGAGAATATGTATGCTTACATAGCCTCTTCTAAGAACTATAATGAGATTAATACATGATCTTTATACCATTGGATGACTCAGAGACGCAACATATATTATAACAGGCAGTTGACATGCAGGTGTATATCTCAGCACTTAGACATACCAATATAGAGATATAACTAATAAAAGACAAGAAGTAAAGAGGCATCAATATGCTGGAGACCATCACATATGATCAAAAAGGTAATGCAAACAATGAGATAGGTAGGCATGTTTTAATCTAGTTCCAATGGCACACATATCTTAATTCTTGACCTGGAGGCAGTTGAGAATATGCTAATTAGAACTAAACTTAATGGAACTATCCCATTTCGTATTCCAACACCCAACTTAATGACCCATATTATATTGACAAATAGAAGGGGCACAGAGACCTCTATCGGCAGATTAACACAGAATTTAACACAACGACGTAGTAGGCAGATTGTTTAACTCAGGTACTATGCCAAATGCTGGATGTTATGCTAACAGATTCATGCACCCAATAATCTTCCTCAAACAGTCTTCGAATTAGTTTAACACACATACATGAAGAAACTACATTGCTAATCATACTTCGGTTATTTACCCAAACAGAATAGAGCATACTTAAGGCGGGATAGCAGGCTATAACCCAACATATGAACACAATGTCAATAATATGAATGAACTAAACAACACATGTTTACTCACACATACACACAGGAACACAAAGTGAACTGAGAAGAATTCAGATTTACCTTCTCCGCGCGAGCCGGCAACAGATCAAGTCGCTTCCCAATCGACGGGTTTTGGGTTTTTGCGATGCGGATGAAAGGGAGAAGGTTTACTCACCGATTTTTTGGTGGAATTAAGAGGCGGTTCGATGATGCTAAGGGTGTCCCCGTCGATGCTATGGGTCCTCGCTTTTTCTCGCTCGTGTTCTTAATCGCCGCCGGGGTCCTCGATTTTTGAATCTCTCCCCTCTCTGCCCTAAATTGCTATGTTTCTATTGGACTCCTCTGAGCCCTGCCTTACTCTGTTCGACCCCCCCTCTGCTCTGTGTTTCTTAACTGCTGCTGAGGTGCCCTCTATCGATGCCTTTGCATGTTCTTATATAGCCCCCATTGAGTTCCAATAATGGCACCTTGCAATCGGATCGCCATTCGTTGAGTCTTGATTTTGTGCGCGTATGTGGTAAGTAAGAAATCGGAGAGATTTGAAGGATACTTGCTGGTTTTGAAGTGATTCGATAATGTAAATGTTTTGAAGGATTTGGTAGGAAGATCTGGCTGGATGTGCATGGGTAAGGAAGGTAAGGGAGAGGTCGCCGGATTCTAAGGCGAGAATCACGACGACGAAGGCGGCGACTGTAATTTAGGGTTCTTCTTGAAGGTTCTATGTGACGGGCGGTAAGTGAAAGGTGAGCGTCACGCTTCTGGGCGTTGTAAGGGATTAAAACATAACGGGGCCTTGCGGGTCGCGGGTATTGGGCCGGGCGGTAGTGGGCTGGAGCATTAGTTAGGGTAGTTAGTTTAATTAGGTTAGTTATTTTAATTAGGTTAGTTATTTTAATTAGGTAGAGTTTTAAGTGTTTAATTAGCTAATTAGTAGTAAATTAGATTAATAAATTGTGCTTAAATTATCTAGGTGCTTTATTAATCTAAGCTTGAATTTTAAAATTATTGCAAAAAATAAAGACGGGCGTGCTATTTAATTAATGCTTAATATTTTGGAATGCGGCGCTATTATTAAATCGTTTATTTATGCATGTGTTAATGTATTATTATTGCATTTTATTATTTTAAAATTATTAAAATTATTGTTGAAAATTAGTGTAATTCTATAGTTAATGACTGGACGGGAGGGTCAAAATTGGGTGTCAACAACCGGTAGGAGATTCGGTCATGGCTAGGCGAGTATATAAAAATTGTTCGGTGTTATATATAGTCATCGCACCATAGCAGATTTAATAGAATTTGACATGACCGACTTTGATGTGATCATGGGTATGGATTGGTTAGCTTCTTGTTTTGCCAATGTCGACTATAGAGAGAAGTTGGTTCGATTCCAGTGTCCAGGCGAACCAGTTATAGAGTGAAAAGGGAATATATCGTCGCCGAGGGGTAGGTTTATTTCATACCTCAAGGCAAGGAAGATGGTTAGAAAAGGGTATTTACCATTTGGTTCGGGTACATAATACGGAAGCTGAGGTACCAGCTCTTCAATCAGTTCCGATAGTTAGTGAGTTCCCGAATGTATTCCCTGATGGACTTCCAGGTATTCCTCCAGAGCGGGAGATAGAGTTCAGTATAAATGTACTTCCAGATACCCGATTGATATCCATTCCTCCTTATAGGATGGCACCTGCAGAGTTGAAGGAGTTGAAGGAGCACCTGAGAGACTTGCCGGAAAAAGGCTTCATTAAGCTTAGTACATCTCTTTGGGGAGCTCCGGTATTATTTGTGAAGAAGAAATATGGGTCGCTGCGGATGTGTATCGATTATAGGCAGCTGAATTAGGTAACCATTAAGAACAGGTATCCCCTCCCCAGGATTGATGATTTGTTTGACCATTTGCAGAGTGCTAAGTGTTTCTCGAAGATAGACCTGCGGTCAGGTTATCATCAGGTGCGGGTAAGAGAGGCAGATATCCCGAAGATAGCATTCAGGACCCGATACGGACATTATGAGTTTAGGGTGATGTCTTTTGGGTTGACCAATGCTCCAACAGTGTTGATGGATTTAATGAACCGGGTGTTCAAGCCATTCCTGGATACATTTGTTATAGTATTCATCGATGACATCCTGGTTTATTCTCGTTCAGAGCAGAAGCATGCAGACCATTTGAGGACAGTACTTGGGGTCCTCCAACACCGGCAGTTGTATGTCATGTTTTCTAAGTGTGAATTCTAGTTAGCCTCAGTGGAATTCTTGGGGCATATTATTGGAGTTGATGGTATTCAGGTGGATACCCATAAGATTGAGGCAGTTAATACTTGGCCCAGACCTACTACACCAACTGAGGTACGCAGTTTTTTGGGGCTTGCAGTGTATTACCAGAGGTTTGTGGAGAAGTTTGCCTCTATCTCAGCGCCTTTGACTAGGCTAACTCAGAAGGCGGCTAAGTTCCAATGGACGGATGCTTGTGAGCAAGGCTTCCAGTTGTTGAAGGACAAGTTGACTACGGCTCCAGTTCTAACTCTTTCGGGAGGACTAGAGGGGTATGTTGTTTATTGTGATGTTTCGGGTATTGGGCTAGGTTGTGTGTTGATGCAACATAGTAAGGTTATAGCTTATGCCTCCCGACAGCTCAGAAAACACAAAAAGAATTACCCTACTCACGATTTGGAGTTAGCGGCAGTGATACATGCTTTGAAGATATGAAGACATTATTTATATAGAGTTCATGTGGATATTTTTACGGATCACAAGAGTCTCCATTATATCTTCAAATAGAAGGAGTTGAACTTACGGCAGAGACGGTGGTTAGAGTTACTTAATGACTATGATGTTGATATCTTGTACAACCTGGAAAAAGCCAATGTGGTAGCGGATGCTCTTAGTCGTTGGTCTATTGGTAGTTTGACAGATGTGCAGCCGGAAAGAAAGGAGATGGTTCATGAGATACACCAGTTAGCGAGCCTTGGTGTCACGACCCAATCCGACGGGTCGCGACTAAACGCCCTAATGACGCCATTCTACTAACATGTCACACGTAATCCGACTAATACTAAGGGAAGTATGAATTCCGGTAGCACAACACCATAACAACAACATCTGCCAGAATAAGCGAACTGACAAGGTTGCCTTTACACAAGACTCTACCTACCTCCTGAGGAGTCATAACTAGCCAACATAATATAATAAGCAAGCCGACAAGGCTGCCATCAAATAATGTCACGTATACACGGGAACATCCCAACATAGACTACAATAACATAGCTGACCAAAACAGATTCATAAGTCTACATACGTACAACCCACAATCGTTTCTGCACTTCTAGGAAGGATAACATCATGTGATGGGACAGGGTCCCGTCATGCCCCTGAATATATACATAAGTCTGAAAGAGGTTCTGTATCAAAAGACAAAGCTCTGGATCAAATGAGTTTTTCCAACCAGCTGAGTAGGAGTCTTAGGCCTGAGGATCACTAAACTGAGAACATGTACCTGCGGGCATAAACGCATCCCCCCGAGAAAAGGGGGTCAGTACGAAATAATGTACTGAGTATGTAAAACATGTAATACTGTAAGAAAGATCATAAGTGTCCAATAGGTAACGGGAGACATGTAAGATTATCAATTACCAATTTAACAGTGCCATGGAAAATAGAGGATCATATCAGTGATCATGAATACTTATCCATCTAATCATCCTATATACATATATTCATCTTTACGTGGTATTCAGACCGCATCATGGATGCATGTCCATGAAATCATATCTACTGTCATGAGTAACTATACCCGCATCGTGGATACATGTCCATGGAATCATATCTACTGTCATGGGTATCTATACCCGCATCATAGATACATGTCTATGGAATCATATCTACTGTCATGGGTATCTATACCCGCATCATGGATACAGGTCCATGGAATCATATCTACTGTCATGGATATCTATATCCGCATCATGGATACATGTCCATAGAATCATATCTACTGACATGGGTATCTATACCCGCATCATGGATACATGTCCATGGAATCATATCTATTGTCATGGGTATCTATACCCACATCATGGATACATGTCCATGAAATCATATCTAATGTCATGGGTATACTGCCTGACCCCTTGTGAGACGCGGTAAAGTTATATAATCACATTAGCACCAATAGAATATCCTGAGTAGCTTTACACATATTAAATCATCACTCGTCTCTCAATGGAATAGAAAAAGGGCACTATCATATTAAGTATCATTTTTAGACATCATTTGAAAATTCGATAAAATCATTAAAATGAACCTTTTGCTAGAGAATCAAGGATACTTCTCATAACTCACATTACTAGGAATTAGACTGTATAGGAACCATGTACGTCCGTCGTACGTTTACTTTATGAAAAATCATGCCAAAAGAAAGAAGGAAGAGTTTCACATACCTCGTCGTCTCTATCAATTCGAATATCTAATAATCGCCTCGACTAGCACCTTGACCTATAATAATAACAACATGCCTGTCAACTCTATGATTCCTAACGTGAGTCATATTAAAAGACGACTCTCTTATTCTATAAAAATTCGGGCAACACTTCCTCTGTTTATATGTACATTCATAATTTTCAAACTAAGCCAGCAATACCAACAGCAAATCGTAACTCAAAGATAAAACCACAATATTCTCAAATATTCTATTTATGTCAACATAACATATTCCTTCTCTTTTATATTTATGCAATATCACAACTACAACAACAAGTAGTGCAAGTCCTACAATTTTCAACATAATATCATTTTACTCCTTAATCATTTAAGACGGATATTAGTAATTACCACGACGTATATATACATGTTTCTAATCAAATCTTCAACATTTAAACTTCACAAAATCAGCCCCTAACTTGACGCAATAACATCCAACAATTTCAAGCAAGTTTCCGGTCAATCTCCATAAACCAATTCTTTTCTTAATCCCTAGAATCCAATTCATGTTTCAATAATTTCTTATGAACCAATATAATCTAAATGTCAAGATTTATTTCAATACTTCCTTCAATTTTAACGTGCCATTAGCGGCGATAAAAATAACAACGACAATTAAATCCAACAACTACAAAATTGGTAAAACTAGTTCCAAAATCTGTCCAATAACATTACAACAATCACATGCATGTTTAAATTCCCATTTTTCCTTAATCACAAAGTCATTTTCTTAATTCTAACAACATGCATTCCAATTATATCATAGAAGGAAGAATTTTATACCTCAAATCGCCCCAAAACAGTCCCAGATTTTCGTCCACTGCCCCAGTCCGATTTCCCTCTGATTTATCGAGTTTCTTACACCAATTTCTCACTTTTTCAACTCCGAATTGACATACATATATTCGACAATGTTAACCCATCATTTATACATGTTTTTCTTCTAAAAAACTTATCCAAAAATTTGAAATTCTTTGCTCAAAATTGGCCCAGCAGTAGCAATTTTTTTCTTCACTGTTTTGTGCGATCTTGTCCACTGTTTGGGGAGATTTTGGCTTCTAATTTTTGTGAATAATATAGTCTAAGAAGAGGAGAAAACCTTAAATTTTTGGTATGTTTTGGGGTGGGTTTCGGCTGGGATTTGGAGGAAGAGAGGAGGAGATGAAGTCTTAAAAAGAGATGAAGAATGAAGAGGTGAAGAGTTTTTCTTAAGACTTAAACAATAAAATTCTGAAAATTCTTAATTGATATTAGGCACACTTCTTTTACTTTTTTATCTAAATTAATCACCTCTTCTTAAAATAAATCCCACATAACTCCTCTTTCATAAAATCTGAAAATTATAAGTTCATTTTGGTCCAATTCCCAAAATTTATTAACCTTAGGTCCCACTACTTTTAAATCCCAAAAATTCCATAAGATCTCGTATTCTCAATGTCATAACTCTTATAGAACGTTACTAATCCTTAATGGAAATAAATACAACTATCATTTTCCATTTCCATTGACACGCTCGTAGTAACTAAAAAAAAAATCGGGCTCACATTCTTTGAATACCAACTTCCAGATTAGCTTGTATAGATATACTTTATATCCAATATCCGAATCTTATTTCCTAATGACGTTCTTAATTATCATCTTAATCTTATGAGGTGTAACACTTGGAGTCCGGTTGGCCGATTCTGGAGACAGTGGAGTTCTTGTTCGAGGAGTTGCCGAGTCCTCTATCGTGGAAGAGGTGAAAAGGCATCAGTATGAGGATCATATTCTGACACGGTATAGAGATACAACTTTTCGAAAGGAGGAGACTCTATTTGAGGTTGAACCTGATGGGGTGCTACGGTACAAAGGCAGATTGTGTGTACCTGATGTTGCAGGGCTGCGACAACAGGTTATGGGAGAGGCACACAATGCTCGGTATTCTATTCATCCGGGGTCAACAAAGATGTATCATGACCTCAGATGTGTATATTGGTGGAATGGCCTGAAAAGGGACGTATCGGGGTTTGTCGCTCAGTGTCTGAATTGTTAACAGGTTAAGGTTGAGAACCAGAAGCCTGATGGGCTACTACAGGAGATAGAGATCCCGACTTGGAAGTGGGAGGTGATTAATATGGATTACGTTACAAGCTTACCTCGTACTCAGAGGAAGTATGACTCCATATGGGTTATTGTGGATAGGCTGATGAAATCAGCACATTGTCTTCCAGTTAGGACTACTTACTCAGCCGAGGACTATGCTAGGCTATACATCAGGGAGATAGTGAGACTGCACGGGGTTCCCACATCTATCATATCAGACGGAGGAGCTCAGTTTATAGCTAACTTCTGGAGATCATTCCAGAAGGGATTGGGGACACATGTGAGTCTTAGTACAACATTTCATCCTCAGACCGATGGGCAGGCAGAATATACTATTCAGACGCTTTAGGATATGTTGAGAGCCTGTGTTATTGACTTCAGAGGTAGCTGGGAGGATCATTTGCCACTCGTTGAGTTTGCGTATAACAACAACTACCATTCTAGTATTTAGATGGCCCCATACGAGGCCTTATATGAGAGGAAGTGCATGTCACCAATTGGTTGGTTTGAGGTAGGCGAGACCAAGTTACTTGGCCCAGACATGATTCAGCAAGCTGTGGATAATGTAAAGCTTATCCAAGAGATATTATTAGCAGCCCAGAGTCGACAGAAGTCGTATGCAGATAATCGACGTCGACACTTAGAGTTTCAGCTTGATGACTGGGTATTCTTAAAGGTATCGCCCATGATGGGTGTGATGAGGTTCGGTAAGAAGGGGAAGCTTAGCCAGAGATACATTGGACCTTATCATATTATTCGCAGGGTAGGCAAGGTTGCCTATGAGTTGGATCTACCATCTGATTTGGAAGAGGTGCATCCAGTCTTCCACGTATCGATGCTACGTAAGTGTATTGGTGATCCTTCTAGAGTCTTCCCAGTAGATGATGTCCAGGTGACAGAGGATTTGACTTATGAGGAGAGTCCCATAGCCATACTTGATCGCCAGGTTAGACGGTTATGGACTAAGGATGTGGCTTCCGTCAAGGTATTGTGGCGGAACAAAAATAGGGAAGAGATGACGTGGGAAGCAGAAGATGAGATGAATGAAAAGTATCCTCACTTGTTCCCGATGCCTACATGTAATTCCAATCCCTATTTTACTATTTTGATTGATGAATGATACTATGTGTTATATTGTGGCCATATGAGACTTCCTTGTTGTTGCTGAATATTGGTTGTTAGGTATAGTTAAAGAAGACTATGCCAAAATTTGTATAGCTTGAGACCTATTATGAACATTCGGGACGAATGTTTCTAAGGAGGGAAGAATATTACACCCCGTAATTTCAGGGCATATAAGTGAGAAAATGCGTCTTTGAGAATTTCGAGCACAAAGATCGCGGTACAAAGAACAGACCGTGGTCAAACTATGGAGAGGCTGCGATCTTGCGGCATCGCGTGCCATGGTGCGATCGCATTATCGCCATGCGGGAATTTCAGGATTTTGGCTAAGTGTGAGAGATATTTTATGGAGGAAGACAAGTGGACAAGTGGGGTTCATGGGTCCCCCTTCACTTGTCCTACAAGCCCATATTAGACACAAGTCTTGCAAGACTTAACATCACAAATATCTTATCATCCAAACCCTCATATCTCTCCATTGTTCTTGAAGTTTTCGAAAAACATAAAAGTGAAGAACAAGATTAACTTATCCTCCAAGATTAAGCTCCTTAATCAAGTTCTGGCAAAATGGTTACTCCAAAACAGTGGGTCGCGGTTTGGCTTAAAAACCCTAAGCTTGGAATGGACTTTTTGGAAGAAAAACAAGAAAGCAAGATGGTTACAAGCTTGTAGGGGATACATGTGTGTGATTGTAACTTGAAGAAGAGGTGCAAAAGGTGAAGCAGGGCCGAGAACCTTAGGGACTGTTTTGTGATAAAACTAAAGTAATATTTCTTCTTCCTCTTGAAGTAATTGAAAGTTACATGAGGTTATAATTGATAGATGAACTTGTGTTAAGAGAAATGGAGAATAAGAAATGCATGAGACAATTTTGGCATGTTAGCCGATTCTGGACAATTTTTGGTGTTGTTGGATTTGTTGGTTATTGTTGTTATTCTCGTCACTACTCACATGTTAAAATGAAGGAAATCTTGTTATTACAAGTTGTTATGGTTTATATAAACGTGTTGAAATGTAAATTGGATTTTAAGAAGTTGTGGAAAGGGCTGTGTGTGGTTGTTGGCCGAAAACTGCATGAAATGGTGGGACGTTATAATGTTGGAATTTAGTTACAATTATGCATGTTTAAATGTGGTAATTTCTAACGTATGTCCTAAAAGAATAGGGGTATAAGAAGGTATAGAAAGGCTTCACATTTTACCCTCGTTGTGTTGGATTTTGGATTGTTTTTAGTGGACTGTTTTATATGGATTAAGAGGGCGGATTAACATGAGAAGTAGGTGTGTGAATCACTTTGGTTGTTGTTTTGGTTGTGTACTTAATTGGTACTTGGTTATTGATGTTATTGGCCTTATTTGTAAGGTGGAAACGTATGTATAAGTAGGGGAAGTGCTGCCAAAATTTTTATATGAAAGGAGAGTCATTATGTGTTATAGTGTATACTAGTATCATAAAGTTGATAGATGTGTTATCGTCATTATAGGTTGAAGTACTACTTGAGGCGTATTCTACTTGTTGAGTTGGTATAGCCTATAAGGTATGTGAAACTATCTTTTCTTTTTGGTATGATATTTATATGACATGGGTGTACGGCGGACGTACGTAATTCCATTGAGTGTTTATTCTTATTGATACATGATATATAGTGCCTTGAGTTTCCAAATGATGATTTTAAAGGATACATGACATGATAGTGCCTTGGTTTTTCTAAAATGAAAGTTCATTCTAAAGATTTGTTGAGAGTCAAAAGATGATTTAAATTTCATATGGTTGCTTATGATAGCTATTTGTGCACAATCCCTCATATGTTCGTCGTGTCCCTTATTAGAGGGCCTAGCAGTATAAGTATATTATTCCATGAACCGACCTCCGTGATGCGAGTACTGGATACTTATGCGTGTATATATATATGTATATGATTTCATGGACTTGCAACCCATGATGCGAGTACAGGATACCCAGGCTAGTATATATAAGTATTTGATTCCGTGGACATGTATCCATGATGCGAGTATAGATACTCAGGAAGCATATGTTCCATGGACATGTATCCATGATGCGAGTATAGATACTCATGCAGTATATGATTATATGGACAGACACTCATGCCTTTGAAATGACTCTCACATTTTTAAAAGGCACAGTTGATTTTTTATTTGTACAAGGTACAATTGACTCTTATTTTATATGACACGGTTGGATCTGGTATTTGATTTTCATACTTGTCCCTGTCATTTTTTGGCAAGTTATGATCTCATTTACTGTACTTATGTTTACATACTTGGTACAATGTTGTACTGACCCCCTTCTCCGGGGGGCTACGTTCATGCCGCAGGTACAGGTACACAGTTTGGTGATCCTCGAGCTTAGGATTCTTGCCCAACTTTTTGAGATAGCTCCATTAGTTCGGAGTCTAGTCATTTTGGTACAGTTTTCTATTACAGGCTTATGTTTATTCAGGGGTACGGTGGAGCCTTGTCCCGTCACATGTCATTATCAAACTCTTAGAGGTCTTGTAGACAGGTGTGGGTTGTATATGTATTTGGACATGTGTGAGTTGTACTCGTTTTAGATATTCTGTATATAGTGGCAGCTTTGCCGGCTTGCCTACATTTATATGATTTCAGATTTCCATATTTTTCTTCCGAGTCTCAGTAGAGTACATGTGATGTATGGGTATGGTGCCTGTGTAGGCATCGCCGCGCCCGTCACTGTCATGACAATTAAGATTCAATAAATAGAATGATAATATTACTATATCACTCCTAATTTTACAAGTCATCTAAATAATTAAAATCAATCAAACATAGTTTAAAAGATGTGCACCCACTAACAATTTTTTGAAGTTTCTAATTTAAAAATTAATAATAAGAGTGAAATAAGTATGAAAGATAAATTATCTTTTATATGAGGCGGAGTGGTGACCAATCAAGAACTCTCACGTTTAGAGGATGAAGGTGGCAGAAATGAGGATGTTGCAACATACGAGGAGAAATATGATTAGAAACAAAGGCAAAGCCGATAAGACAACCATAATATAAGTCACCCGAAAGGGCCTACACTATTCAACAATGTAAATACAACTCTAGCCACTCCATTTCACATACGAATACAGCACTTCTAGATTGGGACAAGAACCGCGACGGAAAAGGCCCGCCGCACCACGAATGAAATGAAGATATTTGAGACAAGGTGGGGTGACCTTGGAGGACAAGATGAGGGTAGCTAGACTGAGATGGTTCGGGCATGTGAATATGAGATGCTCATATGCTCAGGTGCGGAGGTGTGAGATGTTGACTATGGATGGTTTCAAGAGACATAGAGGTAGACCAGAGAAGTATTTGAGAGAGGTGATTAAGCAAGACATGACAAAGTTACAGCTCAACGAGGACATGACCGTAGATAGGGGATCTTGGAGGACACATATCACCGGATTATGGTAGAACGCTAGTCGGTAGTTGAGCGTTGTCATGTTTCGCATTACTGTTGTAGTTTCTTGTCCTTTGATTTATGTTATTATCGGATGTGTCTTGCATTTCGATTGTTGTATGATTTGATGGTAGTTAGGTTATTGTTACTTCTTTTTTTTCAAACTGTTTTATCATGCCTTATTAAGTATTTTGCTTTGGCTTCTAGACTTCTATTACTTCCTTTTGTGGATTGCTTTAGGTTGCTTTCTTCAAGTCGAATGTCCATAAAAAATAACCTCTCTATCTCTGATGATAGAGGTAAGGTCTGCATACATTATATCCTTCTCAAATTCCACTTATGAAATTATACTGAATATATTATTATTGTTATCGTTGTTGTTGTTGTTTCAAACAGAAAAAATACAAATGGACGGAAGAAGTAATATTCTCAACCACTTCATTGATCATTCATCACGAACGTCACATTGTAAATGTATCCTTTAGTTAGTTTGGAGAATGTAATGTAGGAGTAACAAATATAGAACTTATTAAATCTTAAGACCGCGTAATATAGAGACATACCAAGACTAGAAAGACAGCTCACGTTGTACTGCAATATATAGACAGGGGACACAAACGTCATTATCAATAACCTTCAACTCCTTTTTCGTCCTTTCACACATCACTTCCCTCTTCTTCAGTCTCACTCACTCTTAAGTTAACACACACAACACTCTCCTTCTGCAACTTCACACACACACACTTTTTCTCTCTCTCTCTCTCAAAAATGGGTTCTCGAACAGGGTCGCACCAGCTAAGCAACGGGTTGATAGTATCGGGTCGACCCGAACAGCTCAAGGAACGTCAGCCCACAATGGGGTCCCGCGCAGTGCCGTACACCGGCGGCGACGTCAAGAAGTCCGGCGAGCTTGGGAAAATGTACGGTGTAGGTGGGGACCACCACCACCCTGGACCACCGCCAATTCTGAAACCCTCAAGAGGATCATCTAGCAGTGGTGGATCCGTTAGATCCGGCCCAAATTCCGGCCTCAAACACACCAATTCCGGCCCGATTAAGAAATCTTCATCCGGTCAGCTTATTATGACTACTCCGATACAACCTACCGGTCTAATCACCTCCGGTCCGTTGAGTTCCAATACGGGTCGGAGGTCGGGTCAGCTTGAACCTGCCGGTTCGCTTAAGAAAGTTGTATACGGTTCGTCGGTGACGAGTTTAAGTGATGAGATAAAATTGGGATTTAGGGTTTCAAGGGTGGCAATGTGGGTGTTTCTGGTGGTGGTGTTGATGGGTTTGGTAGTGGGTGCTTTTCTGATGGTGGCGGTGAAAAAGCCGATGATTCTTGTTGCGGTAGCTGGAGTTTTAGCTCCATTGGTGGTGATATTAATTTGGAATTTCTCGTATAAAGAACGAGGCTTGTTGGGTTATCTGAAGAGATATCCTGATGCTGAGCTTAGAGGTGCCATTGATGGTCAATTTGTCAAGGTCACTGGGGTAATTTCACATCCACTTTACTTGTCGTCCTGATGCCTCCGGTCCACTTTACTTGTCGTCCTTACATTGGTTCAAAATAGTTGTCATCTTAGAAAACCAAGATATAATTAATTATTAGTTTACACCTTTACCCTTACTCGACAAATATGGGGAGATTAATGTGGTGAAAAGAGAGTAGTATTAATTGAGATTAAAGAATAAATTTGGATAATTTAGTCAAATTACCCTTTCAGTTAATGTTTTCTTGGGTTTTCTTAAAGGCGTGCTGAAAAAAAAAACATGACAAGTATAATGGACTAGAGGGAGTATTATTTCTCAATTTGCATTCTTATTATTGAGTATGATTTGGTGAAGTTGACGGGTCTAACTCTTGTCTTTAGTTATGGTTTGTCATTAGGGGGTAGTTGATTGTAGTTGGTTTAGCAGGACATAACTGATGCTAGGTTTGAGATTTACCATTTTGTCCTTGGAGGTATAGATTAGTAAAGATTGCTTATGTTCTGGAATGAGATACTATAAGTCAGGATCTTTATTGTGCTTTAGTTTCGAGTTAGACAGAAAATATGCCCATATTGGTTTAGTTAGAAGTAACCAAGATTCTGCTTAAGGAAGGGTTAAAGCATATAACTTTATCTGTGGTTGCAACATATTGGCTGCTGTGGTATTGATACTTGAACGGGTTCTAGGTTCTTAATGGGGTAGATTTGTTGTAGGAATGTCAGGGGGATTAGTGTCATAACACAAATCTATAGAATCCGTGATGGGCACCCGGACACTACTCCTGCGAGTGCACTCTGACTTATTGACATTCCAAGGCAATAAGTAGTAGTTTAAAATACCAATATAATCCATGATGTTGAGTTAACTAGCTAAGTAAATCACAAAGTACGCTGATACAATCCGAAGTACACAGTGAGCATCTTAGACATAATATCTGAATCCTATACAGAGTACATGGAGCGTCTATGAGTACTAGTTTGGATACAACTCGATGACAAATGAAACAAAACCAGAAAATACGCCATAGTAGAAAAGTGGATGGCTCACCTCTATGTGGAAGCTCAATGTAATCTACTAGCCAGGCTGCTCACTAGTGCTAGGCGCCGAATAGGAATTTTATGCAATTTTTGGTCATAAGATTTTATAAATATATTCCAAATTTTAAGGGAAATTGAAATACATAGTGTCAAAGGAAAAGTTCAGTAGAGAAAGAGTATTTGAGTATATTATCAAAGGCCAGAATTTTTTACCGGGAAATCTGTCTGGAGCCAACCCTTGGGACCAACCATAACCTTCAAAACAGTAATTGACCTGCCCCTCTATTCTTCCCCACTTAAATACTAGGGTTAGTTCGCATGACGCAAGGTTCGAACTTATGATCTAAGTCACAAGTTCCTCAATCTTTGCCACTTGAACTAAGCCGCCTTGGGAGCTATTACTGATGGCGAGAGTAGAATGCAAATGCTTTTAGTAGGAAAATTTAGATCAAGGTGAAAAGTTCATCTCAAGGCTGTATTATTAAAGAGGCAAAGCTTGAAAGGAAGATTCTCTTGTTGGCACGAATTTGAGGTTTATGAACCTCAAGTCCTCCTAAAAAGAAAAGTAGAATGATCTGGGATTAAAATTGCAAGTAGGCCCCGGGGGTTTTGTTTAGTGATAAGATCACAACACGTGATGTGTTGGTTAGGCGTACAAGAGTTTGAACCCTGTAGTGAACTAAAAAGCTTGGTATTCAAGTGAAGAAGCATAGAGGGGTGAGTCTATTATTTATGAGTTTAAAACCCTGTGTCAGTTCTCCCTCAGAAATCTCTCGGTTATCAAAAGAAAGTTGCACTTCTATAACCCCCCTTAAGTAATGGTTGTGAATTTTATGTATTTACTGAATGTCTGTACCTTCTTGTGGGATTACACCGGGTATGTTGTTGTTACTAAAGGTATGTCTTATTGTTTTGGCAACCGAAAATTATGAGGGCTGTGGCGCACAGTTCCATAGTTGGTGGACAATAGCCCCCTACTCTACCCTTCTCCCTTTAAATATCAAGTTTTTGTCTATCTTACACTCTTAGCCTCTTACCACTAGCCACTAGGCCTAAGGCCCTAGGGCTCTTAATGTATGGACCTTATTCTGGTAATATGAAGCCTATTCTTAAACCTTTCCTCTCGCGTCCTTCAGTAAGTCAAAAGGGCGGCCCGGTACACTAAGCTTCCACTATGCGCGGGGTCCGGAGAAGGGTCAGACCACGAGGGTCTATTGCACGCAGTCTTATCTTGCATTTCTACAAGAGTCTGTTTCCACATAGAAAAATAAATATCCAATCGGAAGTTCTCCTGATAAAAAAATAAAAATCCAAACAGATGTTTTCTGTGATGAAACAAATGAAAAAAGTGGAGATAGATAGGAAGAGAGAGAAAAGCCAGGATGTTTATTGATGGGCAAGCTCTCCCCTTTCCTATAGTAATAATTTGTGTTCTCCAAAAAAAATCTCTCCACTGTTCGCATGCAAGCCAAGCGGTATTATTCCGTAGGGTCAGGATGGAGGTGGGATTTTCTGGGGTATGGAGTCATAATGCAGTGGAACCCCAATCACTTTAAAAAACTTACCCTACCACAGTTTTATCCAATGTGTTTGGCCCAGTGGCCATTTCACTAGAATATTGTTGTCTGGGGTCTCGTGTTCGATTCCCCTGACTAGCGAGAGTGGAACTGTGTTCCCCAAAAAAATTCCTCCACTGTTCGCATGCAAGCCAAGCGGTACTATTCCGTAGGGCCAGGATGGAGGTGAGATTTTCTGGGGTATGGAGCCGTAATGCGGTGGAACCAGTCACTTTAAAAAGTTTACCCTACCACAGTTTGACTCCCGGGGCATAGTCCAGGGCGCTATAAGGCGCGCGGGCTGCGCAGCATGGGTTCGATCCCCGACAAGCACATAGAGAGGATTAACCTTGTGTCAGTGATCCGTTGTACGCTCTCAGTGGGAGCACATCCCGCGATTTTTCTGGTAATAGTGTTGAGGGACAGATGCTATTACCCCAGGAGCCTAGTACCAGTACTAGCGATAGGGAGGCGCAAGCCTCGAGACATGGGCATAAAAAAAAAGAAAAAGAAAGTTCTATAAACTTGTTGCATGAGATTGTGTAAATCAATTTCCAGGGGTCCATCTTTAAGGTTCCATGGTAACCATCCTTAAGATTACTTAAGAGTGATGGTTATCCTGTGGGATGAATGCCTACTTAATGAAAAAAATTCTTTGTTATATTCCTCTAAATTTACTTTTGAGTTCAAAAGTTGGGCTAAGTGGGTTCTGCATATTTGGCTGGACACTTGACAGAAATTAGCTCACAGTTATTAATGTTTGTCTTGAATTGTTTTAGCATGCTGTTATGGTGTAGTCAGATATCCAATTCTACATTTAAACTTCTTCCATTCCAAGAACAATATGAAAGGTGTAATATATTGTTTTGTGTAGGTTGTCACTTGTGGAAGTATCCCACTTGAAACTTCTTTTCAGCAGACGCCGAGATGCGTATATGCTTCTACAGAACTGTACGAATACAAAGGTTGGGGTGGAAAATCAGCACATCCTAGCCATCGTTGCTTCTCATGGGGACGCAGGCATTCGGAGGTTAGGTTTGCATATATTACCATTGCATTTCTAGGCTTGCTTGGCAGACTGAATGGCTATTAGCCATCTTGGTGTTTTATCTCAAGTATAACATTATTCTTTTATAGCACAGTTGCAAAGGTATACTATCTGTTGGTCCGTAAATCACTTTATCCCCATTAGAAGTTTGTAATGCTTCCAAGTGACTGCCAAAATACTATAGTTTTTTTTTTTGAAATTGAGTACATAGTTTTATTATGTAGGAATTTGACTAAAGTTCTATTAGCTTTATGAGTTGAAAGGTTCGGAGCTATTGCAAGATTGACTGTTACTGTTCAAGATTTAACAACTAATGCAACATGTTAACCTTTGCAAGTTCATAGAATGTCAAAAGGCCTGCCATGGGCTGTCGCTGTTCAAGGTCGAACAAATTTACATGACATGCCAACTCCTGCAAGTTGGTGGAATGTCAACAGGCATCTTGATCAACATCATATGCTAACAACTGGACTTACTATATATCAGAAACTTCATCATATGCTAATTTCCTGACTAAGGCTTCGGCTGGTGACTGATTAGCATTTGCATGGTTGTTGACTTTCTATTGCTGTAGTATTGGTGATTGTAAATTTTTCTGATGCTGTTTTAACTCCCAAGACATAGATGCTTCTTGCCAACCGGGTTTCTATATTGGGCCTAACTCCAAATATTTTGTGCAAAACTCCTATTGGAAATTCATGGGTTGTGTTTACCTCTTGATAACAGAAATATGTGGCTGATTTCTATATCTCGGACTTCCAGTCTGGATTAAGAGCAATGGTGAAGGCGGGTTATGGAGCAAAAGTTGTCCCATTTGTCAAGCCAACTACAGTCATTGATGTAACAAAGAGTAACAGAGAGTTGTCTCCCAACTTCCTGCGCTGGCTTGCTGATCGGAGCCTCTCAAGTGATGACCGCATAATGCGCCTCAAAGAAGGGTAAGTTGTGGATTTCACATGGATTTTCATATTTATGTGTGTTCATTATAAAATTGTGACAACTTTCTGAGTCTTTGCTGATTTTTTTATGGTTGCTCCTAACGACAGTTACATCAAAGAAGGAAGCACTGTTAGTGTAATGGGGGTTGTTAGGCGCCATGAGAATGTCCTAATGATTGTTCCACCAGCTGAGCCTATTTCAACAGGATGTCAGTGGGCCCGTTTTCTTCTCCCTACTTACATTGAAGGTCTCATCTTGACGTGTGACGACAGTCAAAATGCAGATGTGATCCCTGTATAAGTTTTCTCATATAGTTTCAATTTTTGATTTCTGACGAGTCATGGCGAAAGAGTTAAGCCAATGGCAATGTGAGGGCAGCAGAACCCACAAGCCCGTGCAAAGACTCTCATAGGGAACATGAGCTGAGAAAAACTGAAGATTGTAGATGTCCGAAGTTGGTTTTCCCACGTTTTCATTGTTTTAGCTGAGATCCAGAAGGAACAGGAGGAAAGAAACATTCTACTTTACGCAGCTAGGCGTGTTTTATGCTGCAGATCTCATTCTAGTTTGGTTCTAGCTACTTTATTATGTACATAAACTATCTGAGGTATTTATATATGTTCATATCTTGGCTCTAGCTTTCGCTTCATTGCACATTCAACTGTGCAATAACGAGTTTCCATATCAGTGTAATAATTCAGCATCTCCTATGATTGTATGAGTTCATTAGTTCTGAGTATCTATGATCACCGATTAATGAAGAATGTATTTCTCACTTTCTGTTGTGGCGTTACCTAGCTCAAGGTTTTCAATGTCTAGTCCAGCCAATGGCAGTTTGTGACCTCCTCAAGGCTAGGAGTTTAACCCACTTTTAAACCAAAGGCATGGGATCAGCTGTATGTTCTTTGTTTACACTGGCTAGTTGCCTACGCTAACGTCCTTTATCCAGTCTTGCGACCGGCCATGGAAGCAAGCTCACACTGGCGAAGTTATTCATTCTAGTTGCTTTTGGGAAATCATTACCTATCTTTTCCTTTAAGCAATTGATAGAAACAAGTGAACAATGGCCTACGCGTGTTCAGGCGCCGTGGCCCTATCCCATTTTTTGCCTCGTTTCCATTTCTTTCTAATGTCTCGATCATCAACCGAACATATATATATAATCTCTTATCTAATTATATCCTTCAATCGGCGGAATATTTGACTTAGTGTTACTCTTCAGGTCTTTACATATCGACACTAACAACATTAGGGTCTTCACGGAACTCCTAGACAGCGCCGGAAGACGAACTCAATATGTGAACTGAACCTCTATGTGGGAAGATAAAATCCTTTCATTCACGACACACTCAATCAAACTTAGGATTTGTCAAGTGTCTATCCAAAGGACTTGATTATTATACCTCATCTATATTAGTTGACAACATGACCATATCAAAGACATGTCCATTGCGTTGGCCAACGACTTAGTCAACCTAATACCATATGAGAATCTGAGTGCTCTCTCGAAGATACATTCGAGGAATGAATCATAATCTTGGCTCAACTACCACCTTTAATCTACTTCGTAACGTACCCAAAACAAGTTGTGTCTCAACCTATAAGACATTTGAGCTTAGGACATGATCAAAATACATTACTCCGTAAACAGGGTGGTATCGACATCAAATCTAAGGACTTCTATCTCCCACACGCCGATGACATTATAGACATATAACAAAACAATACATCAGCAGGGTATACCAATACTTCAACAAGTATTCATGCGTCCATCATGAGTTGTCATAACTCGTAGAAAGTGAGACATACTACATCCCCTAAGAATATGATGCAGACCACATGTCGACGTATCGCATATCATCGATATCCCAATCTCGATGATCATTAGTCGAGGCTATTTAAGAGTTACGTTATAATATTAATTCTCACACCATTAATAACCACGTAAACTCTGGTGATGCATTTATAGAATATTATAAACAATCAACTAATAATTCAACAAATGCAAATGTCATAATATTAATTATCATTAATATAAATACAAATGTGTATAAAGTACATTTTGTCCTAATACTGATTATCTTTAGACATACATATACTTTCACGGCGGCCATATCTGTTTTGTTCCAAGCCTATTGAGTAATGTCTTGCCCTCCAGAGGGAAGTTAGAAGAAAATTACTATTAGGATATCGTTATTACATGCTATAAATGCCAAGTTAAACATTAATACCTTAGTTAGTCCAAAAAGCGCAGTTTTTGTCAACCCCATACATACCCATTAAAGCTGGTGGCGCGTAACCAGCAATTGAGGAAATTAGAACAACTGATGAACCCTTCTTAAGGTAAGGAGCAGCATCCTATAACAGGATGAAAGAGCATAACGTCATGCACAATAGCCAAAACATGAAGAAAAAAAAAGAATTCAGACAAAGTAATTTGATATTTGGACTCTTCAAAAATGTCGAGGGGCACACGACGAATCCATTAAAAGTAGTGCATTTTTGGAGGATCCGATACAGTGCGTAAACATTTTTTTAGAGTTGGAGCAACATAGCAAGGAAGTAAGACATGCATTTGGAACATTGTTCTTGTGGATTTATTCTCATCAACTTACTTGTAGGAATAGTATAGATGCTTTGACATTGATATCCCACAGCTTGTCAATGACCGATTCTTTAGTTTCTAATATTGCATCAACTGAAGGACTGACAGCAACATTTGACACAATCACATCTAATTTCCCGTATTTCTGGAAAATTACATATTTCACTTAAACAAAGCTAGATCATATTGTAGGAATGTAATAATTTTCAAATAAATTTGATTTTAAGTAAAGCAATAATCTCGTTTTTTAACCCATCAGATGAGGCAGTAAGAACAATATCATCCACATATAGCAGTAAGTAAGTACTGCTACTACCTCAATGAAAAATGAAAAGAGAATTATCACACATGCTGCATACAAACTCAATCTGCATAATATACCTGACAAATCGATCATATCAATCACGTGGGGCATGCTTGAGGCCATACAGTGACTTACGGAGACAACAAACATAATGGAGGGTTGTTGGATAGACAAACTCATGTGGCTGGTGCATGTACATTGTTTCTTTCAAGTCCACATGTAAAAATACATTCTTCACATCAAGTTGATGTATCAGTCAGTGCTTGCCCATGGCTATATTCAAGACTGTGCGAATGGTAGCCGGTTTGACAACCATGTTGAACGTCTTACCACAATCAATACACTCTTGCTGATTTGTGTCATTGCCACAAGTCGTGCCTTATACCTCTCTAAGTCTCCACTGTCTCTGAATTTGTGATGAAATAGCCACATGCAATGGATCACATTCACCTACTCCGGTCTAGATACTAAATCTCACGTAAGTTATTTCGTTAAAGCACTAAATTTCTCACACAAAGCGGCATTCCAATTCGGGTCCTGTTTGGCTAATTTAGGGTTTTTAGGAATTGGGGAAATTGTTTGGACATACAGGTAGTTTTGGGTTTGAAAATTCCATGTTTGGTACGAGTTTCCATTTGATGGGTTGGGGCAGTGGGTGGGTTGGACTGTTGTTGCTAATGGTTGTTGCGAGTTGGTTTTTGGTGGTGAGGCGTCCGAACATTGGGTTGACGTGATGGGGTATGTTGGATCTGGTGAGGTCGACGATGGTGGTGTATCGAGCAGTGATGATGGTGGTGGGGTAGTGTCACGCCCCAAATTTTCCTAAGTCTTTACTTAGGGCGTGATGGCACCTGGACAATTATTTTCCATCAGGAGCACCATTTAATTCTCTTTATTTAGAAATTTAAACTTATATTCAAATACGGAGCTATTAATAAAAATAACAATAAAGAAATTTGTTTATGACTTTATTGAAAATATAACGCGAGCCCATACTCGTGCAAATATTGTTTCTACATAGACATCTTGACAAATATTATTCTAAGTTGGAAGGAGCCCGTTCCACACGGCATTTCGAGACACTGGACCGACGTTACGAACTGACGAGTACCAAGCCGGCGATGGACTTGGTGTGACAAGAGGTCATGGACGATCGCTAGCCTTGGCGTGGAGCCTTTCCTCTATCACGCTTTCCTGAAACATGTTAAATAAAGAGTCAGCCCTACCATCTGGGGCTGAGTGAGATCCTTACCCTGCAATTCAAAGTAACACCACAATATTCCAAGTGCAATCACATTATAACGTAATAAGCATATTGCAAAACATATCGAAGTTACAACATCTTTAAATATGCAACAACTCCTCATAGAAATTCGTTTAACTAACACTTCATTTTATCTCGTATTATCGTTAAGACATTCCCTGCATTTCCACATGTTTATTACATTTATATATTTGTGAACGCGTATTCACTTTTCATATTTATATATAGGTGAACATGTATTCATCTTTCATATTTGTTGCGGCGTGCAACCCGATCCATTATATTTACGTATTTGTGAACACGTATTCACTTTACGTTTTGTTGCGCGCAACCCGATCCATTATGTTTACGTATTTGTGAGCGTGTATTCACTTTACGTTTTGTTGCGGCGCAACCCGATCCATTATATTTACGTATTTGTGAACATATATTCACTTTACGTTTTGTTGCGCGTGCAACCCGATCCATTATATTTACGTATTTGTGAACGCGTATTCACTTTACGTTTTGTTGCGCGCAACCCGATCCATTATTTTATGTATTTGTGAACATATATTCACTTTACGTTTTGTTGCGTGCAACCCGATCCATTATGTTTACGTATTTGTGAACGCGTATTCACTTTACGTTTTGTTGCGGCGTGCAACCCGATCCATTATGTTTACGTATTTGTGAACGCAGCGTATTCACTTTACGTTTTGTTGCGGCGCAACCCGATCCATTATATATTTATATATTTATGTGAACACGTATTCACTTTTCATATTTTTCAGAAGATCAAATAAATACTATTCTCTTCTCTAACATTCTGTCATTCATACTTGTAACGATTATAACTTTTTAACCATAACTCCAACTAAGGTGTTTCTCAAGCGGAAAGTAAGGTAAGACGGGGATCTTTCACTGTACCAAATTTCATTTAAAACTACTTTGAGTAACTAACACAAATTTATCCTCAAAACAGCCACATGAAATTTATTTCGGCAGAATATTTATTAAACTGTCAATCTTAGAATAGTCATAACTCCTAATCTGTAAACCCGTTCAAGCCCCATAAAATCTCAAAACGACGAGAACAGAGAGCTACACGTCTCCATGTGAACCATACTTTCATATTCTGTACCATTTGGTACAGTTTTACACTTTTATTCGCTGCCCTTCCTGGATCTCGATAGATCCGAGGCAGAAACTTTAAACAGCGATAACTCTCAATCCGTAAGTCGGATAGACCCCCGTAAGGTCTCAAAATGTCCACAACAAAGAGATCTAGAACTTTTATTTAGCAACAATTTTCATATTCCCTACATATTAGTACAGTTTTACGTTTCAACGTCCTGCCCTTCTGGATTCCGACGAATCCGAGGCAGCAACTTCAAACTACAATAACTCTCAACTCGTAAGTCCGTTTTAATAAATCTTTATATATATATGTCCGTAACAGAGAGATTTACAACCATGTAAATTTTCATATAATTTTAATAAGTAAAACTCAATAAAAACAGTCCGTAATTATGCCTTTCCGAATTTCGACCAAATCTAAGGCAGGAACTTTGAACTATGATAACTTTCAAACCGTATGTCCATTTTACCTCATTTTTGGTTCTATATGATCATATTAGAGAGGTGTACAATTATTCCGAATTTCATCAAATTCTAACAGTTATAACTCAGTGAGAACAGTTTGTAAAGTTCATGACGCAACTAGTTATCTAAACCATCAAAAGTTCAATATTTCTTTTCAACATTCAATTCTTATTCTAACATGTATTGAACTTAAAATAAAGGATATTACCAAGAATTTCTGAGTGAGAAAACTCACCTTGTAAGTGTGAAGATTATTGTTGTGTGGTTGCTAAAATTATCCTTACTTCTCTAGTATTTTGCTTCTTGTTCTTCTTGCACTCTTGGTATTTTTTTCCTCTTCTTTTCACTTGTTTTTTTCTGATTTTCTAACCTTTATGTTATGTACTTTGTTTGTGTGTAAATACAATGTATAAGTGGAGAGTTTTCTATAACCTATGGGAGGTGAAATGACAAGAGTTGGAGGGGAAATGAAAAGGGGGGAAGGGGTAAAGGGAAGGGGATGGACGTGCAAATGCACTGCATGCCTTCATTTTTTTTTTGTTTTCTTTTTTTTTTTTTTTCTTCTTATTTTCATTTTATATATCTATTTATCCAACTTTAACACTAACTCTATCCCATGCAATTTATTCTTTGTTTTCTTATATATATATATTTTTATTAACTCAACCACAACTATATATTATTATTATTATTTTTTTCCGGATTTTACATTCTCTCCTCCTTAAGCAACATTCGTCCTCGAATGTGAATAAGGTCGTAACATAATCTCATAGACACAATAATGTTTATTGTTATTGTAACAAATTTGGGGCTTCACAGGTAGGTATTGTCAGATACGGGGAAGGAGGTGTATAGGTTGATGGATCTCGTCGACGGTGGCTGGGTTTTTGTCGGGTTGGTCAGAATGACCGATTTAAGGATGAGATATGTAGACGGTTATGGGCTTCATAGTGAGGTGGTCTGCTGGTGGTGGACCGAAGTAGGGACGGTGGTAGTGGATCGATTGCCGAAGTTAGGTGCAACCGATGACGAGATTGAAGAGGACAACGCCGACAGCAGTGCCGCCGGTCGAGTGACTGTAGTGGTGGAAATGGGTGGCAGAGATGGGTTTCTGGTGGCGGACGGAATAAATTGACTGAGGATTACGGGAGAGACGGTGGACTCATCAAGAAAAGAGTAGTCCGGTTTTCAATTTTTTTAGAGATTTAAAAATGAGAATGTGGTCTCGTCAAACGTGATGTGACGAAAAATGTGAATTTGACGAGTGGATAAGTCATAACACAGATAACCCATATGATTATGCAGAAAACCTACGAAGACACATGGAGTTGTCCGAGGTGCTAGTTTGTGAGGGGCAGTGGAGGCAAGGTTGGGATAACACAGACAACCGAATATCCGTAACTGATCGTAAGATGGAATCATGCGGCATATGATTTTAGTTGGAGTCAAATTATGAAGGGTACTAGTGGATAGGATATTCAGAATATATTCAGACATTTTTACGGCATAGACCTAGAAGGACGGATGAAGAGAGACATAAAACAAGAGAGTACAAACCATGTTATTAATGGTGCTGATACGCTCAGCCTTACCATTTTGAGGTGAGATGTGGGGGCAGGAAAACCGAAAAATCTTGCCATTATTACTACAAAATCGGTGAAACGTAGAATTGTTGAATTCACGACCATTATCAAACTGAAATGATTTTATAGATTTTTCAAATTGTGTTTTGAAAAAGTGCGGAACTCAATTTTTTTTGCAAACACTTCCGATTTAAATTTTAATGGAAATATCCAAATATAATGAGAAAAATCATCTAACAAGACCAGATAATATTTATGACCAAGGGACTAGAAACATGAGAGGACATATTAGCATGTATAATATCAAACGGTAAAAAAGTAATGCTGGTAGATGATTTAAACGGAAGATGAACATGTTTGACTAAATAACACAAAATACAGTTTTGGGCAAGTTTTTCATTATTACATTTGATAAAGTTATTGCCTCTAAGAAAATTAAAAACTGGGGTGATTGGGTGGCCGAGCCGATTATGCCAAACTAACGGAGAGATAACAACCAGAGAGACTGGAGAGCAGGATCCGACAGCGGAGGTGGATGGAAATGGATATAGATCCCCGTGCTATTGCATCTCGTAAGATGGATCCCCGTACTAACATCCTTCACAGTAAAACCAAACGGGTTGGGTCCCCAGCGTACAAAAAGAAAAAAAACATCTTTCGGTCAAATTCATCAGAGACAGAATTATCACTAGAAAACTTGCGGACAATAATAAGGTTCTTAATGATGTTAGGGGCATACAGAACATTTTTAAGGGCAAAGGGCGGATGTGGTGGCTGTGTGTGAGAGGTAGCATAACCCTGTGTTGGAAAGTGATGACCATTATCAACAATAATGTATTGAGAATGCTTTAATGGAAACAATATAGGAATATTACCTGCAGAGCGGGTGAGGTAAGATGTGGCGCCCGTGTTCGTATACGATTTTTATTGAGGTCATTGTAAATTGAGGCTGCTAAAAGCACAGCCCCAAATCGGTTGTGGCCAACCGGTGTGAAATTTCTGGTAATGGGCGTGGTGTGGGCGACTTGTGCATTAAACTTCTTTGGTGAATGGATGGGTATTGGGTCGGCTGTTGTGTAGTGGTCGAGGCCCAATGTTGTTATTAGGCGGGTGGAAGTGGGCTGGTCCAGTGAGGTGTTGGACTGGGCTGCGACTTGTTGTAATTTTGGTGCTGGCCGCAGCTTTTTCCTCGGCCTCTGCCACCCCTACCGCCGCGGCCGCTGCCACCCCTGTCGCCGCAGTTCTGTCGTGGCTGAGTGTTTTCTGGCGGAGGTGGACCAGCGGTGGTGTTATTTTGTGGAGGCGTTTCAACTAGTGCCTTTTGGGTGTGTTCGTCTTGTTTCGCACGACGGGTTTTTCCTCTAGCAATAATTGCGAGCGAGCCTTGTTGAAACTGGAGAACGGAACAACCCGTTGGATCATGGTGGCCAAAGTGTCATATTCACCTTTTGGAAGGCCAACAACAAGTTACAAAACCATCTTTGTTTCAGGAACAGGAGTGCCGACGTGAGATAGTTGATCCGCCACAAGTTTCAACTGTTTGCAATAGTCAGTCATGTTAGAGAAATTTTCAAGACGTACATTATTAAATTGATCCTCCAAATACACAACACGAATGTGCTTGTTGTCATGAAAAATCTCCTCCAACCGAAGCCATAAATCGCGAGCCGAGGCGCCAGATTTCATGATAGTGAGAAGCAACTCCTGGGATATACTGCAATATATCCACTGTTTGACGACAACGTCGAGGCGAAGCCATGTAGCGTCTTTAACCTCAGTAGGACGAGGGAATGAGTCATCTATGTGATCAAGCACGTTGTAAAGACAAGAATGAATACGAAACAGTTCAACCCATGGGGAGTACTGATCGGTTTCTTGGTCAAGAATGATTGGGAGGCAGTGTTTGATGTTTGTGACGGTGAGGACTGGATGAATTGAGGTATAAAATGATGATTTTGGTATTTCGGGAGTGACGACTGTGGAAGATGTGGCTTCTGTGGGAGATTGAGGAGAAGACATTGCAGTGGATGAACTTTAGTGGATTAGGAGAAAGAAGAGGAGTAGACGAACTTGGAAAAATACGACTGTAGAAACCGTAGGGTTTTGGATTCTGATACCATGTAGGAATATAATAATTTCTCTTGGGGAGTATTTTCATTATTACAAAATATACATAGTGTGTAAAAGAGAGGAATCCTAATTCGGTAAGGATCCTAATATACCATAAATATACATTAATCATAATTACACAATATATGACGAATATTCGCTAATACATACGATGTAAAACAACATTAACCTCCACTAAATGTAAGCACATACCAAGAAGCGTTAACAAAAGGACGATAGACAAACATTAAAAATGTAAACTAAATTAGTTTCCGCTGGTGAAAACATGAGCTATTGAAAAGATTGCAAATACAACAACAAGAAGCCAGTGAAATTCCACAGAGTAGGGTCTGAAGAGGATAGAGTGTACGCAAATCTTGCTCCTACCTTGGAAGGTAGGGAGGTTGTTCCCGATAAAGATTACAAACACTGAGATACCTAAAAGAACCCTCATTGATTCAAAATTCTGAACCAAAGATACAATTTTAAATCAATTCAAGGGTCAGGCAATTGATACCTGAATGGTCTTCTCTATCAAATTATTCATTTGTTGTGCATTTGAGACATGACATACTAATCCCAACACTTCAATTCCTCCGTCACAAGGTTGATAATCTATTAGATACACTTGTTTTGAAAAGGTTCATTATTCCTCATTCTCCTTTAGGTCGGTGTTAAATGATAAACAAATTATGAAGTTTTTGTAGTATTGTTATACTTGTTTTTAATTTTATGAAGAAAAAATAGTAGGAAGTTTATTTGCATTGAGCAACCAAAACTGAATTTCCAGCTTCAACGGATGTTCATCATAGGTTGATCAATCCTACAAAGACACTCTGAATGCAACCGATCAAGCATATGACGAACATCCGTTAAACCTGGAAATTTTTCAAATCTGAACTTGCATCAGTTAGAAAAATCAAGAATTTAAACTGTTCATTGAAATTTATTTCAGGCGGATGAACCCAAAACTAACACTCCGTTTGGATGGTCATTACCGATTGTATTGTATTATTAGTTTAAAACTTTAAATTAAGGTTGTCAATGGACCGGGTCGGCCCGATCCCCCTAAAAGATTTTTTTATCGGTGACGGGACTCGAAATCGGGACGGGACCTGAGCTCATCCCGATCCGACCTGTCCCCATCCCACCCCCGTCCCAACCCCCCACCCCATAAATCCCCTACCCCCTTAATATTTATTACTATAATCCTATTTCTCAACTACAAATTATTGACTCCAGTATTGCTATTATTTATATAATATAGATAATTGTTCGTAGAGTTTACGAGGACTCGAAAAACTTGAATAACATGTAAGAATTGTTTATAGAATACCATGCAATAATCATATTATGAACAAATAAAGTAGCAATGTCTCTTGAAGCCTTTGTAGCTGATCCTGGACTTTGGCTAGGTCCACCAGAAAGAAAAGTTGTTGGCAAAAGCCTGGGTTAAAAAAATCTGTAAAGTTGTCTATAAATGTAAAATCATATATAAGATGTGTTATTATAGTAAATATATTGAAGCTAATTTATGAAGCTTTATTGACATTTAATGGTACATTTGTCTTTGAGTGGCTAGATTTTATGAAAGTCAAATGCGACATGAACTTAATTCTCTTGTCACGAAAGCATTGGCATAAGTAGTTGTTAAAAATCTAATTCAATTGTAGAAAAACGTAGGGAGAGAAAGTAGTTATAAATTAGTGCAATTTTAAATGATCATAACTCTACGCTCGAATGTCTGTTTTACGCGATTTTTTTTTATTTTGCGTATTTTTTTAGACTTAGACGGTCTTTGGCGTCGCCAATTTTTAGGAAAACATCCGTTTTGCCAATCAATTTGAATTTTCCCCCAAATTGATTTCTAATTTTCATTTTTTTAGTAAAGATATGACGTTATACAATAGATTTCAACGTCGAAATTTCGTAGTAATGTAGGTGTAAATGTCAATTTCAGTGTTGGAAATTCAATTTAAATAAATTGTCTAAAAAAAATCATATTTTTATTAAATAATATAAGAGACACAAAAACAACTTTGGTATGTTTTTATTACACTATTTTGTTCAATTATTTAAGAGTTTATATTCACAGCTTTTTTGAAATTAAGTGTAAAAAAAAAATCACGAACCCGCCCCTCCCGTCCCACCAGTCCCGACCCGCTGGTCACGCCGAAGGACCCGGCACAACCATTTCCCAATCCCGTCGGGATCCACCCCACCCTGAACTTTAAACATAATGTTGTTTATGTTATTTTAATTTTATAACTGAAAAGGACCAAAAATATCCATAACATATTGGAAATGGCTCATAAGTACCCTTTATCCACCTTTTGGTCCAAAAAATACCCCTAAAATTTATTTTTGGCTCAAGAACACCCCTCAAACTAGGGCTGTTAGTGGTTCGGATATACTCGAGAACCGGATCGAAACCGACCAGAATCGGACCGCTTTAATGGTCGGATCGAGTATCAAAAAATACCCGGACCGAGATGAACCTGATCGTAACCCAGAAAATACCCAGAACTTGGTCCCCACCCCACCCCCACCCACCCCCCGGGCCCCTCCAGCTCTAATTAGTTGTAAATTGATCAAACTTTATATGGTCATAACTTTGCGCTCGGACGTCCGTTTTACCTAAAAAAAAAAATTGATTTCGCGTATTTTTTCGAGACGAATAATCCATTTGTTTCAGCCGATTTCTCCAAAAACGTCCATATTGCCCCTCAATTTCACTTTTCCCCCAAATCGTTACGTTTTTTCCCTTTTCAAATCTAAATATCTCGCGATGTACAATTGATTTCAACGTAAAAATTGCGTGGAACCGCGTCCGAGAATGTCAATTTCAGTATTGGAAATTCAATTTAAAAAAAAATGGCCCGACTTGAAAATTCTTACGGCCCGGACAAGAACCGACCGATAAGGTTTTTCGGCCCGACTCGTTCGGGCAGAAACCCAGTCGGTCCTGGCCCTGCCCGACCGGTAAGCTTATCGGACCGGTCCCGATAAGCTGATACCCGGACCGGACCGGTCCGATAACAGCACTACCTCAAACTAACATGAATAAGTTTGAGTCTTTAAAATAGCCCTTATAATAAAAATTAAAACCCACCCATATCTTAAAAAATTCAACCCTCTTTACCCTATAACTCGTTTCTTTAAAAATTGCACCCACGATCCCTATCTCAAACACTTACCATACAGGGTTAGTTTAATCCTTATGACTATCCAGATCTTCCTTTTTCTACTGCGCAAAGGGTGTTTCCTTAGCTGAATCTTTTAGTTAGGTTTAGGAACTGATTATCCCATGACAATTATGGTTTCTGATTTGCAGGCTAAATTTTATTGTTCAAGAGACACAAAAACAGGCTATCCTACTTTCTTATTCTATTCTTGGGGGGCGACACCCATCGACAAAGGAAGAGTTAAATCATGATGACTCAGCAATGAGAGACATAGTGACTGGTGTTACAAGGAGTCATCCCACAAAAAAAGAATGAAACTCTCACACTGCGTCTGTCAGGGCTCGAACTTGACTACTTAGGAGCAATCTACCATGCTGAACCAACTGTAATACGCCCATGCGCGTAAAAATAATTATAGAAGAAATTCTAATTCTATTCTTTAACACACATAGCTGTGTAACACTATCCTACTTTCTTACAGATTTATCCATTGCGGCATTTAGAGCTTTCCTTAGATAGGTTCTACTAATCCTCCTATTCCTTCATTAAGTCACTTAACTTGTTGTGTTGATTGCAGATTGAATATAGGCTTTCAATAGAATACATCTGGTAGCTTTCTTGATTTTATTCAGTGCCTCTTCCTGCCAATTTCATTTGTTTCCTTATTTCCTATGTTTATTCACTCCAAGCCAGGCTCTTTGGTATAAAAATAGTGTGGAATGCTGCTGGTTTATATCAGAATGTTGCTCATATTTTCACTGCATTTTTGAGTATTTACTTATGCTATGTTAAAGCTCTAAATTGAGTATTTTCTAATTTGAGTTTATCCGCTCAAGGGAAAAGCATATGATTTTCCTGGAATGGTCCGAATTGAGGGAAAATATATAAAAAAGATGTATGTTTGCCAAGAAGCAAAGTTCAGCATTTATGCCTCCCAAAATATTTATTTATTTGTGAAAGGAGAAAAACAGAAGGTACTTTGAAGGTAGAAGAACTCCAGTTAACAACTGAAATATATTTCATCTATTTGGTATCTTGGAATATGAATAGCATAGATCAAATTTCTAGATTTCATTAACTTCCCCAATAGCTAGAAGTATTGGTATGCTTTAGCGTGAGTTATCTATTTATTGTGATTATTTTGTTTGAAGATCAAAGTAATTGGAACAATAGAAAGTTATCTTTGATGGTGGATTGGATGTCTACTGTCTTCTGAGAGTTGAATCTTCAAAATTGAGTTTTTTTGTTTCTTAAGCTTAGCTTTGGTAATCCTTTGTATAACGATTTATTTTTTGCTGGATTAGTTTTTTCCTCAACTAAGTGACTAGAGTCTTTTCTATTAGTGTATTTTCTATTATGAGGTATTTTCTATTTGTGACTAGGTTGCGTGGACTCTTCACTTTCGATGCCGCACCCATGTCGGATTATCCAAAATACACTACTTTTGGAGAATCCGACACGCACCCGTTGACATTTTTGAAGAGTCTGAATAACATAGATTTGTGATCACCAACAGTCTTGTTTCTGAAAATAAGTCTGGTTTCCAGAATGGAGTTCAATTACCAGAGAATGTTGCAGGACGCCTTCCAGTATTGAAGGGGTGACTGGAGAAGAGTTTCTCTTAGCTCGTTTCATTACTCTTACTAACAGTAAATGAGACTTTATATGTAGTACAAACTCCTATTTGTATGATGCATAATTATGTAGCTACTGCAATATTGGTCTGCGTATGGTCGTTAAATGTTAAAAATGTTTAATTTCTATATCTTCTTCCTTTGTTGCCGCTTACATGTTTACAAACAGCCAAAGGCAAGAAGAGCGCACCGGAAAATATGGGACTCCTAGGGTGCAGTACCTTCAGGTTAATTCTGCAACTCATTATATTGATCGCCTTCCATTATGAAAGAAAGAACACTGGAACTCTAAAATTTTACATGTTGATACTGACTAAATTTTCTTATGCATGACAATTCCTTGATTAGCACAGATCGTGTTTGCATGTTTTCCCAATCAGTTCTTTGCTTCTTGTTTCAGGAATTGGTGACTCAGTTTCAGAATGCATCTGCAGAAGGTATTCTTAGAGATATATTCAACTTCTTTGTTCTGTATCTACAAACTTAGTTGCTGAATGAGACGAAATATTTAATCAGAATTTCATGTTGACCTTCTTGTTGAGTCAAGTCCAATTTTTTATCAAGGAGTTCGTAGGTGTTTTCCAGCTTACAATAGTGCATATATTAACGTAAGAACAAGGTAAACTAGCATTAATACTGTCAAGTCACAAGGAAGTTGTGTTCATATTTGCGATTTCAAGGCGATTTATTGTGGCTTTGAGTTTTCATGCAAGAAGTTGAATGACGAAGCAACTGTTACTCTAACCAACAGATATCTGTTAGGTGTGGCAACACGACCACTTTTTCCCCTCGAGAAAAAATGGAAAAGAAATTATGGGAATAATAACTGCCAAAGTACTAATGTATGTCCTCTCAATAGCATCAGGCAAACACTCAGAGAGCAATCAATAATGCTAACTGATAGAGTCTGGTAGGCTGAAATTTTGGTAGCTGTTAAGTGGAAAGTTAATTTCATGTTCTCAAGATTACAGCATACATAGTAGCCAGTAACTACAATTTGCTTTCGTTTTTTACTTCTTGTTTTGGCCTGTATATGGTTTGATACATTCTTGATTTTACAGAGACAAAAGAGAAGATTGTTGCTAATTTGGCGAACTTTGCATATGATCCTTTCAACTTTACCTTTTTGCGCCAGGTCAAGAATCTTCTGATGAGTAGTTTATTTTTGTTATACAATCATCTTTTTCTCTTCTGTTTGCCTCAACATGTCTTGTAATATTAAACAGCTTAATGTGATAGAACTGTTTCTCGACTGTTTAACCGAGCCTAGCGAGAGGCTTGTAGAATTTGGGATTGGAGGAATCTGCAATGCTTGTGCTGGTAAGATCAAAGCTTTTGGTTATTTATGTTGATTTCATGATTTGGAACCTTTTTTATGCTGCCCAGAAAATTAACTCATTATAATTTGTGCTTGCAGATCCAGCAAATGCTGCTGTTGTCACTCAAAACGATGGTATCCCTCTTGTCATCCAGTGTTTGTCAAGTCCTGTTAGGAACACGGTAAGGACATAAACAAACAGTTTGTGTTCACTCGTTAAAATTGCACATATACATATTACTTGAACTTTTGAGTACCATTGATCTGTCAATCTGTCGATAACTTTGATAAGAGTTTTCCGAACATCGGACTTAATCACTCTTATAGAACTTAACCGTTTTTAACGGTTGGCATCATATGAACTTCTGCTACTTTAGACGGCATCTAGAATGAAATGATGTTGATCATCATTCTGGAATTTAGGTGTTTTGTGCAGGAAGATTTTTCAAATTTTACTAATTTTGTTCCCTGGCTAAAACTGTTTTATACTTTGGTGGTCAATTTTACTTCTCAAAGTCTAATGTAAATCACTCATCGATATCCTCTTCTAATACAAATTGTTCCTCTCTGCATATCTAGGAGCGGAAGGGGGTTCATCCGGACCCCTTCCACCGGTAAATTACTATGTATATATAAGGTCAAATTTAACGGTTATGTTTGTATAGTAGATGTTGAATTCCTTTGGCTTCATTATGTATTTTCTTATTCATATTTTGAATCCCTAGTAAAAATCATGTTCCGCCACTGCACACACGTATATGGATGTATGTACATGGGTTTCACTCACGGCTCTAACAAATGAACTTCAAACTGGCAGGTGAATTATTCTCTAGGAGCTCTGTATTATCTTTGTAATGCATCAAACAATGAAGAGATATTAAAGCCAGAAGTAATTGATGCAATCAAGAGTTATGCAGCTGCAGGTAGAGTTAGTACAAGCTTCAGTAATTTAGCTCAGGCTTTCTTAGATAAACATGTTCCCCATCTTAATTGAAATGTATGAAGCCAAAAGAATTCAACATCTTAAAAAGCATGGAATCCAATTTTGGAATTTTAAAATTATTCGTCAAATTAAACGGATTAGAATGTACCTTATTGTTTACTCATCTTGATTCGTCCATCTATAAAATTCGTCCATTTTTTTAATCCTAACTTGTGGAAATTTAGTATAAATCGCTCATTTGAACTATAGGAAAGGAATCTGTCCTCTCGTTAAATATGTTAGTTGGATACTCAAAATATCTGTCCTCTCATTAAATATGTTATTCGGATACTCAAAAATTATTTTTTAAATATTGTCCTCTCTTTAATTTAAATATGATATCCGGATACTCGAAAAAATGTCATATACGTATCAAACCTTCAAAGAAATGTCACAAATACGTACCGGATCTTTCAACAGAAATATTTACAAGTAACATTTTCAAAGAATTTGAACAACATAGCTCATTAACATTTATAAAAAGGGACTTCACAATGTTTTTTTCCAGCTCACAAGTGAAACATGATCAGCTTTTGATAAAGTCCATAAAAAAGATAGCTCGATGCACTAAGCTTTCACTATGTGTGGGATCTTAAATAATAAGAAGCTTGTAATAACAGTGCAAACTACTGCACTTATAGAAGCTCATTAACAGTGCAAAGACAAACATTCATATTCATTTCTGGTATAAAAGATCTCAAAAGCTAACATAAGATGAGTACTTAGTAAAAAAATTAAAAAAAACTGGTGGTGCAGTTGCACCACCATGTTTATAGTCTGTCCGCCAATGGGTGTTGTAATCTTCATGGCCAATTATTACTAAGAATAAAATGACAAATAATTTTAAACGTGTTATAAAATAATAAAATTAGAACAAGAATATTATGAAAAAGGAAAGAGGAGGGGAAAATTCTTTATTTCTCTTGAGGGCAATACAATGAAGGAAACATTTCTATTTATAATAGAAAACTGACTTGGTCTCAAAGTTACTAACCCTAATTTTTCTTGTAGAGATAGATTATTCACAATAATCATATTTATAACACTCCCTTAAATGTCTATTTGGTAGATAATGTGTCTCGTTAAGACCTTACTAGAAAAAATTCTAGTGAAGGTAAAAGAGTACATATTTCTAATAATATGCATTATAACCGCCTCATTAAAAATCTTACAAGGAAAATTCAGTGGGACTAAACCTTGAAGGGAAAAAAGAGTATAACACATATTAACTCTCCCTAATGTGAACTTTAATTCAGATACTTGAGTCTTCACATCCTAATCTTGTGCATCATTTTCTCTAAAGTTGCAGTTGATAGAAATTTGGTGAACAAAAATCACTCATATTATCACTTGAACGAATTTGTTACACGTTGATATCATCATTTTTTTGGAGATCATGTGTGAAGAAGGTGAAATATATTTTGTTATGTCTCCTTTTATGAATTCTCCCTTTAGTTGGGCTATGTATGCTACTGCGTCTTCAGTCTTTAGATAGAGTTGCACCGACATATAATATTGTTTAAATCACTCCAAGTGCATTCTTGACTTGCTTTATAAACATATGTTATCTTTAAATGATTTCACTTTCATGTAGAACAACATCGTTGTAATCTAGCATAGGGATAGCAAAAGATATAAATGCATCAATTGCATACAAATATGACACTTCAAGACCAAAGAGTTCTGCAAGTTTCTCAATTCAACTTCTTTCAGCAGATAATCTATTGCTTTTGAAACTCTTCAAGAGTTCGAATAATATTCAAGTAATAAATATACACTCATAAAGACGTAAGGATAATTAGAGTCATTTGTACCCTTAGTTAGTGAATATTCATTAAGGTGATCAAATCGTGTCCACCTTGCTTAACTTAATTCAAATAAGAATTATGAATAAATTTCTACAACTTGTATATGCTTCATGCATTTAAAATTCTTCAAGAATTTTCACATAAATTTTGTCATGTGACCAAATCCATTAATATTTAAATGTGTTACATTTTCTATTGTCTGGATTGCATGTCCAATAAGCTTGAAGCTTACCAAAATGAGTCATTTCACTTGGTAATAATATCTACGCCATCATGCGTTATAGACGTATAACTCAGATTCTCACAATTTTTTACAATATTGTACCAAGGATATTGTAGACGATATATCATTTGAACCGGTTCACAGTGTGACATAACTTGTTGAGATCTCATCACTTTCATTATTTTAGGTACCTAAACAAGTTTCATGTAATGTTATGTCGTATGCTCTTCAAGAGTATATTGCCTCCCTATTATAACAATTTTGGTCATTTGCTCCTCTCATTTTTTCAAGGATTATTTATTTGAAATGGATTGGTCTACCACGCTTCCTGCATGTTGTAGACTCTGTCCTTAAGGGACATTAATTTAATAGGGGCATATTTCAGCTGAAATTAGAATTTAATTTTGGGTCAGCAAATACTTCTAGCACTTGACTTGAACTATCTTTGAATGAGGATCATACCAATTATAATTCATAACATATTTCTGATCTAATAAAGTGTTATTTTTATGGGCTATATATAAATTTCATGTTATAAGGTATGAATTTTATATGCATAGAAACCTAGTTAACTTTTCAGTTATAATTGATGGGTTCATAACTGAAGAGCTACACATCTTCTGAAAGGTTACCTTTGAAGAGTTATGTTTCTTTGAAGAGTTAGTCTTACTATTATATATACAGTTGTGGTCCCTAAGTCTGCTACTGAATTATTTTCCTCTCTACCCCATTAAGAGAAATACCATAAAAAAGTAACAAGACTTAGAAGATCATGACTTCTTTCTATCGAGTCTTACAATGTATCAAGGTAAGTGTCCTTACTAACCTTCTAGATTTATATCCATATCTAATAATTTACTTGCGATCTTGTGTGGATTGTATAAAAATTTTCAACAATCATTCTCCTTGCACGATACAAATCCATGTTAGTCGGGTCCTATACATAGCATTGAAATATGATTAGTTGGGACATTGAATACCAAATACTAGATGGTTTTATTAATCACAAGATGGTAGGTGGAGTGTTATGATACATGTCCTTAATAAGAGGTTTCGAGTTCCAAATTTGAAAAAAAAAAAATCATATAGGAAGCACCCTCCTTTATAGTTTTACATGGAGAATCTAAATTAATTGGAGTATTGTACCCAACATGGCGGCAATCTAAATTAGTCCGTTTAATGTGTATCAAATATTGAAGAATTAGTACATAGCTCAGTTGGTTCTAAGATGATAGATTGCCCCCAAATATTAAAGAATTGTATCAAAATATATACTAAATAGAAGTAGATGGACTGATCGTTGTACTCTCCTTTGCCATGTTCATCTTCATGATCCAAACATTGCTAGCGCAGAATTTATTCTTAACAATCCCTTTCTTTATATTTGCGAATACTTATTTGTATCGGGTGTTTATCTTAAATTAAGTAATTTAATTTTATAATTAAGAATTGAAGTAAACATACATATATCACTTGACTATAATTACATGAAAATGTGTCTATGAAAGACAAATGCTTTATATTTATTAATTTCATATAAATTACGCATATAAATAAATTTTTACTCTTTATATTTATCTATCTATAGTATTAGAAAAAAAGGAAAACTGAAAGGAAGTTTACTCCTGTCCTAATCAGGCAAATTTAGGACATTGAATGGGTAATGAACTTGAAACCACAATTGAGGTAAATTATCATTAGATTTCTAACTTAAGTAGAGATATCAACTAAACTAATAGGATTCATAGCCTAATTAAATTAAATTGTTAATTAACATTTAACAAGTTAGACAAAGTGTGTTCCTTAAATGTGTGTGTTTTCATAGAATCAACATAGGATGAATATCATTTTCTCTTAAAAAATAAAAGAAAAGAAATTGGTCTAAATTTTGATATTCCGTACTGATTATCCGAACAAATTCATAATTAAGTAGCATAAGGTTATTATAGGTAATAGAATATTTTCCAATATTTTTTCATTAATTGTATATTTTCTATTTTAAATAGAATTATAATCCTTTTGTAATTAGGTTAATTACTTACCTAGTTTGTATCAAAGTAAATATTCTTGTAACCTTATATATATTATAAATCATTCATCCATAAACATCAAGGAACATATTCTTTTATGGTATAAGTAGCCTAAAACTACAAACCCCACCCTAGCTGCCGATACACCTTCTCGGCCGACACCTTTTTTCCACGTCGGCACCTAGCCCACGTCGGAACCCTAGCCGCGGCCTCTCTCGGTCGTCCACCCCCTCTTTTTCCACGACGGAACTCTAGTTTTTTCGCCCATTCTTCCTCCTAAATTTCATCTTCCATGACTGACAAAATCAAATTTCATCATGCACTTGCCGTAAACAACATTAAAAACTTCATCCCTATGACTCTTGAGATGGAAAAGGGGTAATACTCCTCGTGGGCTGAACTTTTTAAGATCTATTGTCGTGTTTATGAAGTTATCGACCACATCATCTCTCCCACACCGAAGTCCATAGACATACCATCGGCTTCGACTTCTAATGATGCACTCTAATCTCGTTTGGACGCAGTCGTCCTCCAGTGGATATACGACACGATATCTAATGACCTGTTGCACACCATCATTGAGATCGATGTCACTGCTCGCCAAACGTGGGAACGTTTGAAAAGTATTTTTCACGACAACAAAACTCAACGAGCGTTATATCTTGAAAATCAGTTCAAGGACGTTCATCAGGACGATTTCTCAAACATGTCTGCTTATTGTTAAGAACTTAAGATGCTTGTCGATTACCCAACTCTCTAATGTCGGCGCACCAATCACTAATCAGCGATTGGTCATGCAACTTATTATAGGTTTGAATGAATTCTATGATGGCATTGCCACCATCCTTCGCCGATTATGTCACCTCTATCATTTTTCACACAACAGATCTGATCATTCCCTATTCATCTACAACAAGGGTACATACACGGCTTACCTATTATTATATGTTGATGACATCATCCTCGCCACATCATCTGATGCTCTCCGCTTGTCCATTATGTCTCTCATTTCCTCTAAGTTTGTTATGAAATATATGAGCCCCTTGAGTTATTTCTTGAGCATCTCTGTCACTCGACATTCCGGTAGTCTATTTCTATGTCAGAAGAAGTATGCCGAAGAGATCCTTGATCGTGCACACATGACATCTTGCAAACCATCTCACACGTCTGTAGACACCAATTCCAATTAGCGTTGATTTCGATCCTTTATATTCATACCCAACTCACTATCGTAGCCTGGCTAGGGCCCTACAGTACCTCACATTCACGAGACCAGACATATTCTATGTCGTGCAATAAATTTGCTTGCACATGCACAGTCCGACGGAAGCACACATGTATGCCCTCAAATATATTTTACGATACGTCCAAGGTACACTTCACGTCGGATTACATCTATACATGTCTTCGCTCACTAGTCTCACTGCTTATTCTGATGCTGACTGAGTGGATGTCCTGACACCCGACGCTCTATGTTTGTTTATTGCGTTTTCTTTGGAGATAACCTATTGTCTTGTTCTTCAAAAGGCAACCTATATTATCCAGATCTAGTGTGGAAGTAGAGTACATATGTGTCGCTAACGTCGTCTTTGAGTCTTGTTGGATTTGTAACCTTCTATTTGAGCTTCACTTCCCTATTCAAAAGGAAACACTGGTCTACTGCGATAATATTAGCGCAATATATCTTTCCAGCAATCCCGTTCAATATGACCGCACTAAGCACATTGAGACGGACATTCATTTCGTTCGCGAAAAAGTGACTCGTGTTCAAGTTCGTGTCCTTCATATTCCTTGCAGATATCAGATTGCCGGCATCTTCACCAAAGGACTTCCGCGCATACTATTTGATGATTTTCGAGCCAGTCTCAGTGTTCGTGAACCTCCTGCTTCGACTGCGGGGGTACAACATAATATTTCTCAATATTCTTTCATTAATTGTATTATTGAATATCTCATATTTTAGGTAGAATTATAATCCTTTTATAATTAGGTTAATTAGTTACCTAGTTTGTATCAAAGTAAATATTCTTTTTAACCTTATATACATATATTGTTCATCAAGAAACATATTCCTTTAATAGGAGGAAGCGATTCCTATAAGAGATTTTTCTTTCAAATCTTGAACTCAAAAACTCCATTATAAAAGGAACAGTTCGGTATTAAACTTTCACTATACACGAGGTTCGAATCACAAGAGTCTATTGTATTACCCTGCATTTCTGTAAGAGATTGTCTTCACAGCTCGAACCCGTGACCTCCTGGTCACACGACAACAAGTTTACATGTTATACCAAGATTCCCTTAAAACTATACAACAACAACAACAACATACTCAGTGAAATCTCATAACGTGACGTCTGAGAATGGTAGAATGTACGCAGTAGGCAGAGTGACTGTTTTCGAGAGACACTCGATTCAAGACAATAACTTTACGTGTTACACCAAGATTCCCTTACAAAAAACTATACAACAACACAGGGGCGGACCCTGGGGGCTTCAAGGTATTCATGTGAATCCCCCACAACATAATAAATGTGTAGTTGAGATGGTAGAAATATGAATTTTTACCCCAATGAAGTCCGGTTCGATTCTCAGCAAAGACATTTTTTCTTCATTATATCATCTTTTTGCTTTTATTTTTTTTTTACTATTGGGTCATGAAAGATGGATGTACAAGCCCATATAAAAAAAACTCAATCCAAAATTTAAAAAATAATTGACTGAGTCCATTAAAATCAACACAGACTCCCAAGTGCCAAATAAATAGATCTATAAATTAAAAAGAAAAAGCAAAAAAAAAACGAAAAAAAAGAAAAAACATTTGACTTGGTGCACATACCGCAAAAAGGTCAGTTAGGCCACTACGACGAGTCCTTCAGGTAAAAATATCTCCAAAAGTACACTTTCTTGCCATTGTTATATAACTAGTATTTTTCTCACACAAGGACCTCAACTTCACTTTCTCTTTGTTTGTTTTTTAAAAGATAATAATTAATTAGGGTTTTTCTTTTATGTGTATACTTTTATTTATTTATTTATGTATGAATCGAAAGAGGGATTTTGATGCTTTAATTATTGTTGTTTTTGGATATTTTAAAGTGATTATGCTTCTTCTATGTTGTTAGTTTAGTTTTTGTATAAGAAGTATCTGTTTGTATTACTGTTTGTTTAGTTTTATATTTATTGTTAGTATAGATTATTTATTCTATTTATTGATATTTGTTACTTTAATCTAATAATTTTATTATTATTTTAGGATGCTTAAGTTTCTAACTAAAAAATCAAGACACATTGAGTCAAGTACTCCACCGAACCCCCCAAATGAAGCTCCAATTCCAATTGAAGCATCAATTCCAATTGAGGCTCCAATTTCAAACGAAACTTATGTGAAAGGGGCATATTTGGAGTCTGATCCCGCAAAAAGAAAATAAATCTTGAAATTTCATCCAAATCAGCAAGATGAGGTAAGACGAGCTTACCTTTTGAAAGGTCCAACTCAAATTAGGTTGAAGGAATATCCTCCTGACTATGCTTCAGGGGTAAAGCGTAGTTTTGCCGTAAGTTGGTATAAATATGATTGGTTGGAATATAGTGTAAAAAATGATGTTTTTTTTTTGCTTGCCTTGCTATTTGTTCTACAATGGTTCTAGTAATAGTCAAACAACATTTGTTCTACAAGCTTGTGAAGTTGGTTTTGACTTTACCAGTAGCAACTACAACTGTTGAGAGGGCTTTTTCAGGGATGAAATATGTGAAGGATGAACTAAGAAACAAAATAGCGAACCAGTGGCTTAATGATTGCTTGGTTACTTTTGTTGAGAAAGATGTATTTAGTACAATTGTTTATCGAGATATTATCAGTCGGTTTCAAGGAATGGGAGCCAGAAGAATGCAAATAAATTTGAAGTTATTTGAGTGACTTATATTTTGATTATGTAATACACATATTTTAATAGACGTTTATCATTATTGTTAGTATTAAACATTTTTTTAATATAGTAGTATTAATATTGAATGGTTGAATGAATTCTCTGTTTTTGAATTTTGGGTCCGCCCCTGCAACAACATACCTAAGAGTGGCAGATGGGTCGTTTGGGCTGAAGTTGGGCGGGTCAAGATGGGCTGAAGTTCTAGATGGACCGTTTGGGATGAAGTTGGGCCGGTCAAGATGGGCTGAAGTTCTAGATGGGCCAATGCACAACCCGCCCAAAACTTATATGGGCTACGATGGACGGGTCAAGATGGGCTAAATGATGGGTCATAACTCATAACCCAAATTGTCCAACTTGATCCATTTCTTTTACAAATTTCAAACTTACCTTCTATGATGTTATTTTATTTTGTATGATATTTGATTTTCCATATCTTTATTTTTTAAATAAGAATAATATTTTAAAGAATTTTTTCATTTTTTATAAAAGCAAAAAAATATGAAATATAAATTTGAGGATGATGTGGAGGTGGAAGGGGTAGGTTATAGGTATGGATAGGAGCAAAAAAATCATATTTTTTATAAATTATTTATAAAAGTAAATAAAATATAAAAGAAATTTGAGAATGGGGTAGGGGTAGGGCTGTTATCGGTCCGGATAACTCGAGAACTGGACTGAAATACCCGGACTGAAAAGTTAACAGTCCGGATACGAGTACCAGACAAGGATCCGGTCCGACAACCATGTCTAACTATCTGATACCTTATATGTTATCAGTCTCGGTCTGGTACCCTTATAATAGTTTGGAAATTGGGATGATGAATTGATGACAATCCTTGGAATATTGCTATTATATATTGCTTTAAGTTTGTTAATATGTATTATGTAAAACAGTAAAAGCAGTAAAGCAGAGATTTTTATAAAAAAAATTATAAGTAAAGTTGATATTTTTAAGTAAAGCAGGAATTTTAATATTTTGGATCGGGTACCAGCCCGATAAGGTATCGGTCCGGTCCCGGATCTCTTTTCAGGACCGAATTCTTATCGGTCCGATCTCGGTCCGGACCAGTAACCTTATCAGTCCGATTTCGATATGTCGATATCCGAATCAAACCGGACCGATAACAATCCTAGGTGAGGGTGAAGTGAGGTGGGGTGGGGGGTAGGGCAGAGGGGGTAAGAAAAAAATTTCATATTTTTTTATAAATTATTTATAAAAATATAAAATAAAAATTTGAGAATGTGATAGTAGGGGTAGGGAGGTGCGGAAAAAATTCATATTTTTAATATTTCCTTTATAAAAGTAACAAAAATATGAAATATAAATTTGAGGATGGGGTGGGGTAGAGGGGTAGGGAGGTAAGAATTTTTTTCATATTTTTAATTTTTTTTTTATAAAAGTAACAAAAAATATGAAATATAAATTTGAGAATGTGGTGGGGGGTGGAGGGTAAGAAAAAATTTCATATTTTTAATAATTTTTTTATAAAAGTAACAAAAAATATAAAATAAAAATTTGAGGGTGGGGTGGGGTGGGGTGGGGTGGAGGGGTAGGGGGAGGGGGAGGAGGGGTAGGTAAGTAAAAAATTTATATTTTTAATAATTGTTTTATAAAAGTAAAAAAAATATGAAATAAAAATTTGAGGATGAAATGGGGTGGGGTAAGGCGGGGTGGTAGGGTGGTCTAGGGTCGGATGTGGGGTTAGGTGGGGTAGAAGTGGGTGGGGTGGGGTGGAGTAGGAAATGTATGGGCATAGATGTAAGAGTGGTTCAGTGCTTGAGTGGGGGTTGGTGTAGGGGAAGGTGTAAGGTTGATTGATAGTGTGGTTGGGGTGCGTTGGTGTATTTTTATTGTTCCGAAATAATAAAAGAATTTTAAATAATTATCTATAAATAAAAACATTAATCTAGAGTGGAACTCTAATTATTAAAATTAAGTATTTTGATGAGTCAAGTTTGAGCATCATCATGGGCTCATTTGGATTGTTGATTTATGATGGGTCAACTTAGGCTAGCCCAAACCAACTCATCATCAAAATTACTCTTGTCTAAATCCATGAAAACTTGGGCAGATTATTTAGGTTTGGGCTAATTTTGTCGCCCCTAAACATAACTAGTGAAAGAAAAAAATATAAAAATAAAAATAAACAGTATTAAGTTGATGAGTCACGTTCTTCTACATCCGTTCACAAGTAGGGATGTCAGTGGGGCGGGTAAATGCGGGTATCGCCCCGCACCCGCTCCAATTGGGGCGGGTATGGGGAATAGTTTGGTGGGTGGTGGGGCGGGTATGGGTATCAAAAGTGCTACCCGTCATGGGTAGTGGGGCGGAGGTGGATTTCATATAAGATCCGCCCCGCACTTCCCCGCTACCCGCACTGCACTCCACAATACCGCTGCACTCCCATATCCGTATCATCTATTAGTTTAATTAGGCTATTTACGAATTTATTTGGCCCTTTCTTGATTTAAAATGTGACTTGAGCTAACCCGCACCGTGTCTTGCTTGTTAAACACAAATGCATCACGTTTCTTTTTCTTATTCGTTTTGTTCTCCTTTTTTTTATATTTTTACTGTTTTTTAATATTCATAATATTTTGGCAAGGTTTTAGACTTATATTCGATACACCATAGTGGAAAAGTTCCTTTTTTTTCCTTTTTCTTATATAACTTTCATTTTGGTGACTAAAATAATTGCTAGACATTATTTGAGCATTTTATTAATGGGTACCCGTCGGGTAAGTGGGTATCCGCGTGAAGTAAGTGGGGTGGGGGCGGGTGGAGAAATTACTACCCGTGATGGGTGGTGGGGCAGGGTGGAGATGTGTTTTAGGTGGTGGATACGGGTATGGATACCCTCCCCGCCCCCGCCCCGCCCCCATTGACATCCCTATTCACAAGTGGACGTTGTTTTTTGAGCTTCACTCTCTGTAGAAGCGCGTGAGTAAATCACTTACTAGTCTAGTAGTAGTGAATAAGACCTCTCCTCCATATCTATTTCCCCATTTCTTTTCTCAGGGAGATCGAGATCTGTGCTCCCTTCACACCAACCCCTACCCCCTCGCACCCCACCCCCACCCCGCCAAATTCTCATAAATATATACACACAATTGTATTATATACAACATTGAGGTGCACAAATTTAATGAAGGAAATGGAGAAGATGACGTGGTACGTCGTCGTTTTGCTCATTATCAGCTTTGCATCGCCGGCGAGATCGGACGGTTCAGATCACAAGTATAAGGCCGGAGATCCAGTTCCTCTATATGCTAACAAAGTCGGTCCTTTCCATAATCCAAGGTAATCAATTATAATTAATTAATTAATCGCAATTAGATCTTTTATTATGAGCTGAATTAACATTGTGTGTTCTCTCTGGCATGATCGAGCTAGAAGCTATGTGATTTATCGTTGAAATGTAGTAGTGTTGATTTTATTGTGCTCGGAAAATTGTCGGTGGTTATAAAAAATGAGTGATTTATGTTGAAATACGTGATGCTTGTGTATGATAAATAGTTGGTGATAGTTCAGATAAGAAATGCAAATGGAAATGACTGATAGTTGAGGTAATAAACTCGCAAAAAGTGATACTTCGGGTGTGCCGTGTGTTATAAAAATGAAAAAATTCTGTTGAGCTGTGTGATGCTTATGTGTGAGCTGGCCTACAATGTAGAAAGAACTAAGATTTAGTGAAATTGAGATCTCCTATGCTATGATTCGAGGAATTAGTTAGTGATTGTTCAGGTAGGAAATGCAATACCTGATAGTTCAGGTAGGAAACTCTAAAAGTGATACTTCAGGTGTGTGTTTTACTATTATCTTGATTGCATCAGTGTGTGTGAGCTGACCTACTTATTGTACAATGTAGAAAGAGCTAAGATTTGGTGAAATTTAGATCTCCTATTGCTATGATTCCTTAGAATTAGTTGATGATAGTTCAGGTAGGAAACACAAACACCTCATAGTTCAGGTAGGAAACTCTAAAAAAAGTGATACTTTTGGTGTGGTTTTGACCATTATCTCTTATAAAAATGAATGATTTTCTGTTGAACTATGTAATGCCTGTGGCTGAGCTGACCTACTTATTGTACGATGTACAAAGAGGTAAGATTTGGTGAAATTGAGATCTCTTATTGCTGTGACTCCATTTTTATGTCGGGACTAAGAGTTAGTTGGTGTTGATAAGCTTAAATTAAGTCTTTTTCGGGAGTTCGTTTAGTCTAATTAAAATTTGTACATTCATGATGGAATAAGGGTGAGATTTAGAGAACCTCTAGTTTTAGAACTACTAATTTGCATTAATAGAGCAATTGGATATAGAGGATTTATATATGTAGCTAATTTGAGATCGAGGTCTAGTTGATTGATTGGTCGATCTTTTTAACTGAAACTTGGATTGCAGCTCACTGGGGGCCTATGACCTATGACAAGGCTGGTTGCATTTATTTTTTTGATTTGCAAGGCCTAGCTCTTGTTACTCTCTTATAAGTGCCATAATCACCTACAGCCCTGTAAATAAGCTAGTTGATGCAAATCTAATGCGCAATGTTGAGGCTTAGATGGTATTATATTCCTGTGTGTAGCAAGCTCTAGTTATTAATTTTCGAGTGTACATGTTGATGCATACAAATGTGTATGCTTAGCGACTCTTCTGAAGATTGTTAAAAAGATCAAATAAAATGACAGTGCCCCCTCCCGCTCTTTACTTCTTTCTTAGTTTGATCCTTAACAAGATTAATTTCTAGTTGGTCTATCTGCCATTCTAATAGGACTGATGCACACACACATATATAGAGGAGTTAGTTATATAAGTTATCATAGGACTTATTAACATCTTTCATGAGGATATTTAAGCTATGGAGGAGCAATTTTGTGTGGAATTTAATAAATAAAAGAGTCAGTTCCATCCTTGGCATGTTACAACAAATTTAACTAAAGGAACAAAGCCAAACTTAATGTGAATTGTAGATGGTGTACTTATCAAAACAGGAAAAGAAAATGTTACCTTCTTAAAAAAAGGAAAAGAAAAGATTAAAAAATGTAGAGCATTATACTCATAGTAGCTTTCTCACCAAAGAATTTGCACAAGTAGTTGATACTGAATCCCCTAAACTGTCACTACTTCTCTTGTCCTGTAACAAATGGGTGGTAATAGTAGTAAGTGAGGAATTCACAAGTTTTTATGTTCAAATTCCCTTTGATGTTCAAATTTTTTGGAAAGAAATAGTTGCCTATGTCTTTTTTTTCCATGAGTTTTGACGTTCAAATTCCCTTCGATGTTCAAATCTTTGGAAATAAATAGTGTCTATGGCTCTGCATATATCATATATGAATGAACATGTCTCTGTTCTGTGTTTTTTAAAATTATCTGGGTAATAACTGATGGCTTGTTATTTTTGGATTTTCCTTCCAGTGAAACATACCGGTTCTTTGATCTTCCTTTTTGTACTCCAGGTATGTAACTATTGTTTGTAAGTTTCCTTTCTTAAGTTACCCCGTAGACTTCAAATTTTAATGTACTGCGGAATGTTCTTGCAGATCACGTGAAAGAGAAAAAGGAAGCTCTTGGTGAGGTCTTGAATGGTGACCGATTGGTCAGTGCCCCTTACAAGCTTGACTTTTTGCACGACAAGGACTCAGAAATAGTTTGCAAGAAAAAGTTGTCCAAGGAAGAAGTTTCTCAATTCCGCAGCGCTGTTGCTAAAGACTACTACTTCCAAATGTATTACGATGACTTGCCCATTTGGGGTTTCTTAGGGAAAGTTGACAAGGAAGGAAAATCTGACCCCAGCGAGTACACATATTACCTGTTTAAACATCTCCATTTTGAGATCTTTTACAACAATGATCGTGTGATTGAGATCAATGCACGAACTGATCCTAATGCCCTGGTAGATATCACAGACGATAAAGAGGTTGGTGTTGACTTCATGTACTCTGTAAAATGGAAAGAGTCAAAAACGCATTTCAATAAGAGGATGGAGAAGTACTCACAATCTTCATCGTTGCCACATCACTTGGAAATCCATTGGTTCTCAATTATCAATTCCTGTGTGACAGTTCTTCTCTTAACTGGTTTTCTTGCCACAATTCTTATGCGGGTCCTTAAGAATGACTTTGTCAAGTATGTAGTAATTTGGTTAATTTGTTTGGTATGTACTTTTGTGGGTCTTCCGACACATAGTTTTGTCTTAGTCTTTGGCTCAAATATTATTCATTTTCTCTTTTAAAGATATGCACATGATGAGGAGGCAGCTGATGACCAAGAAGAAACTGGGTGGAAATACATCCATGGTGATGTTTTTAGATACCCAAGTCACAAATCCTTGATGGCTGCAGCACTTGGTAGTGGCACCCAGCTATTTACACTGTAAGTATTCTGTGAATGGTTTACTCTGGAAAATAAAGTTTTCCTTTAGAATACTCAAAAGGTCCGTTCAATGTGTATTTAATCTGACAGCTTCCTACTTGGTAATTAGGAAATTTGTCGTCTCAAACATGCCTTTGCTAACACTGTTTTTCCTTTCAATTCCCAGGACCATCTTTATTTTCCTTCTCTCACTTGTTGGTGTTTTCTATCCATACAACCGTGGAGCTTTATTCACGGCACTGGTCGTCATATATGCTCTCACATCTGGGATTGCAGGCTATACTGCTGCCTCTTTCTATTGCCAGCTAGAAGGAACAAACTGGGTTTGTTTTCTTGTCTCTATTATATTGCTTTTTCGTTTGATTTTATCTTCTGTAGTAACTTTAAATCCCTAATTCTGAATATATGCTTATTATCATCCCAAAACAAGGGTAAAAGCTTTGATTTTTTTCCCGATCATACTTTGTTGCTTCAGTGGAATAATTTTTCTATGTCGTTTTCTTAGGATGCCGAAAATGGAAGGCTTGTAAATAGCTAGTGAAGTCATCTGTTTGCTGTGAAGGCACATACTCTAATGGCGTAACTTTTTTTTTTGGTAACCAACATTGTATTTATCACCAAGAGCAAACGTTAATAATGGCATAACTTTTGACTCTCTATATTAAGGGTTTAGAGTTTAGACGATTCATCTGTTATCTCATTGTTCTTTTGCTAATCAAAGGAAAAACAGATCTAGGTTACTCAGGAATCTTATTCTAGCAGGGAAAACAAGCTGAACATAGGGTTTTGCTCTTTATCCTTGATTTAGGCGCGTGATGTTTTGTATGATAGATGATTTGTTCCTTTAGAGAAGTATTCATACCAGAGCATGTGGCTGGCCAGTTCTGCTTCATTCTTTTTTGGTTTGTCTGTGCCATCAAATAACTATGTTAGTTTAGTTCGCTGTTGCCTTAACTAATGAACGAAAGGCTGAAAATTGAAGCGCACAGCAAACCTAATCATTAGATTTCCTTTCTTCCCTGCAGGTCAGGAATTTGATATTGACTGGAGGCTTGTTTTGTGGACCCATGTTTCTCACATTCTGTTTCCTTAACAGCGTGGCAATTGCATACAGTGCCACTGCTGCACTGCCTTTTGGAACCATTGTGGTCATCTTTCTAATATGGGCTCTTGTAACGTCACCTTTGCTTGTATTGGGAGGGATAGCTGGAAAGAACAGCAGGGCTGAGTTCCAAGCTCCTTGTCGAACCACCAAATACCCAAGAGAGATCCCACCATTACCTTGGTACCGTGGAACTCTACCTCAAATGGCAATGGCTGGATTTTTGCCTTTCAGCGCCATATATATCGAGCTTTACTATATATTTGCAAGTGTTTGGGGTCACAGGATTTACACAATATACAGCATCTTATTTATAGTCTTTATTATTCTCATAATTGTCACTGCTTTTATAACCGTGGCCTTGACATACTTTCAACTCGCTGCTGAAGATCATGAATGGTGGTGGAGGTATGTCTCTCATTTACTCGTGTGACTATTCCTTGATCTATCTTATGAATAATCTTATGCATTTGGCACACTGACATTCACACATCATGATACATTCCTGACTCGTACATGTTTGATCTTAATAGGGCTTTCCTTTGTGGTGGATCGACTGGATTGTTCATCTATGGCTACTGTTTGTATTACTACTATGCCCGTTCCGATATGTCTGGCTTCATGCAAACCTCATTCTTCTTTGGATACATGGCTTGCATCTGCTATGGTTTCTTCCTCATGCTCGGAACTGTTGGTTTCCATGCAGCCCTATTTTTTGTCCGTCATATATACCGGTCAATCAAGTGCGAGTAGGAAGCTGGTGAGACGGTCTTCTGTCTCTTTCAGAATGCTTTACAGATCTGGTAGGGCAATGGTGTATCCAAGAAGACCATGTAGTCTCTTTCAGAATGCTTTACAGATCTGGTAGGGCAATGGTGTATCCAAGAAGACCATGTAGGATCTTAGGATCTCTTGAGTTGAAGCATGTATTATCTTACACCGGGAAATTTAAGAAGTTTTTGCCATTTTTCATTTACAGTTCAGCAATTTATATCGAGTAAGAGATTTAGAGTCTTCCATATTCTAATCCGTCCAACACAGATTATCCTAGTCTGTCTAGTATTCCTTGTACTGCATCGGACAAACTTTGAGCTATAATTGTATTGGTCCAAGTTTTAGAAGATTGTATGAAATGAGTCATTCACTGATTGAGCAATGTCCAATTTGTTTTAAATCTTGGTTTCAATTTCAACTAAGAACGCATATCTCCACACATGCATATTCTCACATGGTAGTCTCTATCTATTGGAACGACACAAGCTTTTACTTATAACATGTTACATGCTCTTATTCGAGTTCAACACAGTAGTAATTTCATGATTTAGCTTTTCAATGGAAATCTTGCGATGAATCAATTTGCTATTAGTGCTTTTAACCCACTTGGCAAGTACGGAGGTTATATCATGAAAATAACTTCATATCCAGGGCAACATTTCATATATAATCATTCCATAATCATCAGGACGTACGTGAAAACTTAATTTTAACTTGACCTTTTAGTTCTTTGACGGAGTAGTGAGCTTATGAAATTTCATGGATTAACTTTGCCTTTCTTTGACATTAAAAACGTAATAAACATGCATTATTATCGTTATCACAAAAATCATGTACTTTAACTGGTTCTGATGACCTTATTATTCAAATTAATGATTTCATTTCATCTATCTCAATCCTGGCATTTGATATCAAATGTTTTGAAGCATTACTGAAGAATCTTTAATTTCTACACCAAGACATTGAGTTGACAAAGAAGATTATTATATAGAAATTTAGGAACTTGAAGGGGTATTGGTTACATACTCTCCTCTGTGTGTGTTTGAGGGAAGAGGACATATGAATAGTGGAAACTCAGTTAATCAATGCCTCAAATGCAAGTTAATTGTTCATACTACCAAAAGAGGGAAGAGATGAACCAGAACTGACCAAAAATAAGAGGAAGAAAATGAAGAAATAATAATTGCACTTACATGAGCAACTTGCATTAAATACTTGTCGATCACTCTATCAAGCTAGGGAATAAGCAAATCATAGAAGAGTGCAATAATCAGTCTTATAAGTTTGTCAAGCTCAAGAGTCAGCTCCATCTAACGTAGTAATAATGTTTGAACAACAAACGGACATTTGAAATCCATCCAATAAACACTCAGAATAGTAAATGGAATCCAGTTTACACACAGCTCTGGCCGACTGCACAATCCTGAAACAGTATGTCCTCGCCGCAGCTATCAGTTGCATATTCCCCTTTGACAAAAGGCATGACCAAAACGTGCTCTTCTGGGCAGGTGAGAGGGTGAGAGTATCCAAACGCCTCTTACAAAGTGTAAATGTTACCAACTACCTCCATGAACCACCAAGTCTGATAACCTCCTCAGTACTTCTATCCCTATTTGGAGCCCTGTCGTCGCTTACGTTCTCCTTTTGATTGCCGAAGTCACCATATAGATCTTTAAGCTTGGCCAGATTGCTAGATACAGCCTTCTTCTCCTTGCTTTCATCTCTAGGTGGAGTTCGCTGTTGATCAAGACTGGTGCCTTGATCATGCAAGCTTCGGCTGTGGCTTCTACTTCTACTACGACTCCTGCTCCTCTCATAGTCTCTTCTGCTTCTCTCTATTGACCTTCGATCATAATCATACCTCCTGTCTCTATCCCTTTCCCGATCTCTGTCATAATCACGTCTCCTGTATCTATCCCTTTCATCATACCTCCTATCTCTATCCCGATCCCTGTCCCTTTCATGGTCCCTATACCGATCCCTATCACGGTCTCTGTCTCTAGTTCTTTCCTTGTCTCTCTCTCTATCCCGGCCTCTGTCCCTTTCAGAAATTTCTCGGTCAGATAAATCACGGCTTTGACTCCGGCGCATGCTGGGGGAATGTCTTGCATCATCTGCACCATCCTTATCATAGGGTGGTGGTGCAATTGTTCGTCGGATGGGAGATGAATCTCTGGTTGATGCACGATGAGGTGCACGCTGACCAAAGGACACTGAAAGGGAAGCTTTGACAGAAGGTGGCCGGCGGGAAGTTTCCTCAGATCCGCGACTAGAGTCCCCGATAGACCCAGAGGGTTTGGTTGGTAGATTCATTTTTTCGAGATTCGCAACTGCTGTCCGCATAACAGGAACAGGAATGCGCGGTAGTAGCGTGTCAAAATAATACTGCAATTAAGAAAATTGTGCAAGTTAATCACGGGAATAGGTGTGAGATACAATAGTAACATTATCCGAGAAAGTCTCAGGTAGTAATTGATGCATATGAACGGAAATTGAAGACCTATCCACCAATGCATAATTCAACATAGGGGTGGCAAAATCAGCCCATAAAATCACGACCCGCCCAACCCGCTTATGTTTGGGCGGGTTAATGACCCGCTTATTTTGTTAACTCCTCCCATTTTGACCTGTTTAATTCAGCCTATTTAAAAACTGGGCTGATAAGTAGCCCAAATTGATCCATGAGAAATTGTCTAAATATATTTTAAAAGATATTATTTAATTTGATATGTTATACATAGCTATTATATAAGGAAAAAAGTTTTACTAAGCACTTAAACAAATTATAAGAAAACAAATAAAGAACTTAAATCTTAGTAAGAGTTGGGCGGGTTGGGTTATGACCCGTTTTTTAGCTCATTTCAACCCAACCTATTTCAGTGCAAGTAACATTTACATGGGTCATTTGACCCGCCCAATATTAACTCAGCCCAACCCATTTCAGCACAAGTAACATTACCCGTCCAATTATTAACTCAACCCATTTTAACCCTCCCAAATTCAGCCCAACCCGCCAAATTTGACACCCCTAGTTCAAAATCATGAGTGTATATCTATTGCATCACTGTGCTAAAATATTCTCAACAAGGTCGGTTTTAGAGGTGGCACCTTACCTGCCCGAGAAACAAGTCACGCACATATACGCCCATTGTGGTCATTTTGCCACTGGATCCAGGAGAGAATTCCTGACATAAATAGTTAATAATCAAAATGAGCCCCAAAAATCAACTTTGACCATGAAGAATAAACATTGTAGGTGAACATAATAAAGACACGATGGTTCAGTTTTCTGAGATGCTGCTAAAACTACTGAAAAGGCTCCTACTGCTTCAAAACCCCGATTCACAGAAAAAGAAGGAATAGAAGACGGAAACTGTATAAAAATAAAGCGCAACAGATAAAATATCAGAAGTATACCACCATACAAATATTAAAGTAAAAAAAACATGTCCACGCACCTTCAAGCAAGAGTGGTCCTTGCATCCTAAGGCATAAGGTATGAGAATCATAGTATAAAGTATGAACAGATCATGCAATACTTACGACACACAATCAAGATCAATATCTCAGAAGCAGAGCTAAGAAAAACATGGTTCTACACATACTAATAGCCTGTTTGGCCAAGCTTCTAGGAAGCCAAAAGTGCTTATTTTAGAAAGTTGAGGTGTTTGGCCAAGCGTTAATGAAAAAAATAAGTGCTCTTGAGTAGTAGTAGAAGCCGTTTTACAGAAGCTAAAAAAAATAGTTTTCTCGAAAAGCACTGGAACATTGGCCAAGCACAAAATACTACTCTAATATTGGCAAAAGTGTTTTTCAAATTTATTAGCCAAACACAAGCTGCTTCTCTCTAAAAGTACTTTTTCGAAAATCACTTCTGACAAAAACACTTTTCAAACAGATTCTGGAGCCTTGGCCAAACATGCTATAAAAGAGAGGAAAAAAGACAATTCCACCACTAAAGCTATTGGTAAGAGAGCTCTTGTAGTAGAACCATTAAGTGGTGATTCAAAGGAGACCATTAAGATTAAAAATATGCTGATTCAGAACAGATTGATCAGCTTGTTGATATAGAACGAAAAAAGAGAGGAAATCATTATTGTTTCATGAAAATAGTCCGAGTCACACACAAATCTATAGCTAGAATGCTAATCGAATGCTCCTATGCAACATCTCTATCCAGAATAACACAAATTGAATGATCTAGTTCAGGTAGAGCACTTCATTTTTACCTCATCATCCTTGAGATAAGGCTCATACCAACTCCATAGTGTCTTAAAATCAGCAAGATATCTCAGATAAAGGAACCCAACCTGCAAAAGAATAATACAAGCATTAAATACATTGCAAGAGGCTCAAGAATGTAATTGTAAGTACAACAATGTAAGAAAATAAAAGCACACAAATTTGAGGAAGCAGGGACATGGTTTAATTGGGAATGCAACTAAAATATCTATTCATACATGTGCTACTTTCAACAGATCATGAAAGGAACTGATGTGCATTAGAGAAATTCCAAAAGCCTCATTTGACTCATTACTTGGTAAAGCAGAGAAGGAGATGGCAAGGAAGTGGTGGAGTTGGTTCCATGGTGCTTAAAATCTAAGCATCAGCAAATACAAACGGTAATTTTGTTAGCTTTCTGCAGCAGTTAGAGGAGAAGAATAGAGAGACAGAAAAGTACGACATAACCTAGCTGGTAAAGAAAAGACGAACTTGGTACGCCTCATTCCTTAATATTACCTGAAGGATGAAGTGGGCCAATTCTCTCTCAAAAAACACATGACACACTCCATGAATGACTCCACTCCTTCAGTTCCAAATAGAAACCTTTTAATAGAAAATACTGTTAGAGGCGGCTAAAGCTGCGGATTAGGGTTCTTATTTTATCCAGCTCCATTTATCATTTTTTATTCTATTACGGCACCTCTGACGCAATAGTGTCGCAAATTGGACAAACTTCCAAGCCAACTGAAGCATAAAAAACTCTCAACTTTCATTAATGGTCCTAAAGGCTGTACCAATCAACACTTAAAAAGAAACGAAGATTTTTAAGGGGGGAAATATACGCACTACTAGTCTACTACTAAACAGGCATGCTCATCAGCTGATAATAAAAGCAAACATCCCCTAAATATCTATACAAAAATCCTTAGGGAATCACAGCCAGTATATCGCAAAAAAGGAAATAATTCACAGCTAAGAAAGCAACAAATCTAATACTGTAGATAAAGTGTAAGATACAAAACACCACTTACAGCTCTAATGTAGGGAGAATCTGGATGCTTTAACAGGCCATGCATTTGCTTGACAGTAAGTTTCATTGTAAAGAACTTGTAGAGAAGGCAGAATGCTGTTGAAGGACCACGACAGTTGCCAGTCATCCATGGTTCCACATGGTCAACTTGATTATAGATTTCATCAATCACTTCATGATAAGTTTTCAGGCGCAATAGGTCTCTGAAGTAATCAGAAGAAAGAATGTTCATGCAGAGAACCTTCTCCAATAATTGGTCGATAGGTCTCCCAGAAGTCTTTACCTCAGCCATGCCCTTAGTGATGTAGACACCAGAGTCTTATCTTATCCTTCCCTTATGTGGCCAACAATAAAAATGATATTGGGAAAGATTGAGGTTCAGATACTGAATTACCTGTCACAGGAAAAAGTGAATAAATTATAAACATAAAGGCATTGAGTGAACTGAAACTTGCAAAAGAAGGTACAATGATATAACCCAGTTTGAGCTAAGACAACTATAACATATCTGAACAACTAAGGGTCTGTTTGGAAAGCCACCTGGTAATTGGAATTGGTGTAATTACTAGGGTAGTAATTCCACAGCCTAGTAATTACGATGTATTGTAATTACAATGACCTGTTTGTTTGTCATAATGTAATTACAGTGTAATTACAAGCTTGATGTTTGGTTACACAAGTGTAATTACACAGTTAATTTAATTTAAAAATAAAATCTAATTATAAAAAAATTAAAATTAATATTTAAAAGTATGTGCCTTTATAAATGATATTAAATTAGTTATTTAATAACACATTGTTTCTTGAAAATATATTAATTAATAATCATATATTTGTAACTAATATGTAAAAAGTAATTTATATTTTTTTTTCAAATAATAATATTTTTATTTTAATTAAATATAAAACTTAAAGAAGACTGTTTTTTGTGAGAACATCATGAATTGGATGTTTGACCAAAAAAATAATATTTATAAATATAATGTCATATTCAAATGTTTGACAAAAAATCTATCAGTAAAAAAAAAACAGCATGCAATGTGAAATAACAAGTCAATAGTACTAAAGCAAATAAAAAAATATAAACTAAATTCAAATCCAAAAGAATATGTCAAATTCTAACATTACATAAGTAAGTTCCAACATAAATTAAGTAAATATAATTCAAAAGAAAGGGAAAATATAAATCTATAACCTCATTCACAACGAAATTCTACTATAATAACGTTACTCATTATATGTCAAGTTTGTTAATGATTCATTCTTTTTAATATTAAGAGGCGTATTTTCAAAAATTAGATAATAACACGGTTATGTTAAATGAATAAAATAAAAAAATAAAAAAACGAGAAATTACATGGAACCACAAGAAGTAAAGGTTGAGAATGAGAAGAAGCAAATGAAAAATAAATAATATAAAAAGAAAAATATATGTTAAAAATAAAAATAATTAAAAGTAAAAACAAAAAAGAAATTAAAATAATAGAAATAAAAAATAATTAAAATAAAATAAAAAAGAAAGAAACTCAAAAGTAACTCTGTAATTACAGGATGTAAATACACCTAATTCTCAACCCCTCTTGAGAATTGAAGGGTGTAATTACACCCTCTCAATTACACCAAATTCACACCTAATTGTGTAATTACTAGGTCATACAAACATGTCAAACTATGTAATTACACCCAATTCCAATTATCTGGGTGGCTTTCCAAACAGGCCCGAAAGGATTATTATTGTTTGGCACATTCATACAATCAATCAACTAAGTGCTAATCCAACTTAATTGTGATCAACTATATGAATCCTCTTTAATCATTCAGCTCTATTTAGGGTCCAGTTCATCTCAATAGCAAGCAATTATTTTTCAAGGCAAATTGTGAGTTAATTAAAAGGCCTCTAAAACTGACACTCACAAATATGCACACACGTCTCGTACCAAAACAAAAAGACTATTGACAAACATCAGGCCTAAGGTAAGTATACCGATGCTTCTTACAAACATCCACAAAATCATTACTTTCTTGCTGTTATGGATCCACTACTTCTTCATTCAGAGGGAGCAAGGGAGACTAGCCTTATAACTTTCCATTGGGTGATAGCACCTAACTCACCAAGCGACTCATCAACACGATGTTCAACTAACTAGCAATAGTAGACTCCTATTGTATTGGAATTAAGTGGCTGTCTTTTTATTGTTGTCAAAGGTTTTCCTTCATGTTTGATATTTCTGAATAACATTTTTTTTCACTGGAAAGCCTTAAAGAGCCTTCTTCAAACCATCTTTGATGCCATTGAGGGCAACAGAAGGATACCAAAATCACAAAACAAGAAGATAACATATGTTCCTCATCAGATCAGTTCTGTCATTTCAGATGCAAAAATAGGAAAGACAAAAACCATCTTTACATCAAACTCACTTCTTAATACTAATTCATCAGGCTTTCAAATACACCCTATAGCTCATAGAAACTACATAAATGAAAATACCACCTAAAACAACTAGCTTGAGAAAACCGAAAAAGCAAGTAGCAAACCATGAAACTGAACCAAACAAATCAGCCAACAACGTTTTGAGCTATATTTTCCTCCAACATAAGACTCAAATTACACATTCAAACGAATGAGAACAACATACCCAGTGAAATCCCACAACGTGGGGTCTGGGAGGGTAGAGTGTACGCACACCTTACCTCTACCTTGATAGGTAGAAAGGTTGTTTCCGAAAGACTCTCGGCTCAAGAGAAAGCATAAGAAAAATCAAAAGAAAAGGTCAGACACGTGCAAGAAATTTAAAGCAGTATAAAAATGCAAGTTACGAAAGCGAATAAGCCATAATAAAACATTCTGAAAAAGAAGCATTAATTACCATAAGTAAATAAACAGTAATAGCAATAATTTAATAAGATAAATGAAGCAATGCAACAATCAAGCCGTAATAGAGATCTAAAAAAATATAAGCTAGTGCACAAAGATAATAATACTCCTAGTACAAAAAAGAAATCATCGCGGAAACCTACTAGCCTTCTACCCTGATATTCGACCTCCATATCCTCCTATCAAGGGTCATGTCCTCGGTAAGCTGAAGTTGCGTCATATCTTGTCTAATCACCTCTCTCCATGACTTATTTGGCCTACCTCCCCTCTCGTCAGGCCCACGACTGCCAAGCTCTCACACCTCCTCACTGGAGCATCTGTGCATCTCCTCTACACATAACCAAACCATCTCAACCTTCCTTCCTGCACTTGTCTCGAATCACTTCATTCCGAATCATCTCTCCTGGTATGCCCACACATCCATCTCAGCATCCGCATCTCAACTACCTTCATCTTCTGGGCATGAGCTTTCTTAAGTGGTCAACACTCCGCCTCATACAACATAGTCGGTCTGATCACCGCTTGTAGAACTTTCTCATAAGTCTAGGCGGCACATTTTTATCGCACAACACACCTGATGCGAGCTTCCCTTACATCCACCCGCCCCAATACGGTGTGTGACATTGTCGTCAATCTAGCCATTGCCTTGGATAATCGACCCCAGGTACTTGAAATTTTCTTTCTTAGGGATGACCTGAGTATCAAGCCGAACATCCTCATCCGTTACCTGAATCCGGCCGCTAAACTTGCACTCCAAGTACTTTGTCTTAATTCTGCTCTACTTGAAACCTTTCAATTCCAAGGTTTGTCTCCAAACCGCCATCTTCTAGTCAATCAAAACAATGTCACCGGCAAATAGCATACACCAAGACACCTCTCCTTGAATAACCATATATCAACAACAAAAGGGGAAATTGAAATGTTTACAAATAAGTGCCCGCCTGGCCATGATAATTTCACTTTTTCCGAAATTTTATCCGGAAAAATTGTTTGGTTATAGAATTGTTACAATTTTCCGGAATTCAATTTAAAGTTGAATTTCGGGAATTTGAAAAATTCCAAAAAACCATTCACTCCAAATCATTCAAAAAATTCAAGAAAAACTCCAATTAGTATTCATGTCCAAACACAACTCCGATTTCCAAATACCATATTCAACTTGAAAACAAAAACTAATTTTTTTTTTCAAATTTCACAATTTGTATGTCCAAACGCCCACTAAATATGATGCATCACAAACAAGTAACTCAACTCTTTATGTGGTGACCACTTTGTCAACACAATTTAGATTAAACCAAAGATGTCCAAGGAAATGTTGTTGGCTATGCGAACTATTCAACAAGGGGACCCGTTGGCCCCACTTAACTTAAGTTTCAATGTACTTGAATGAAAAAGCAAACACGAAAACAGATTTCTTCTTTATTGCAAACTTTACAAATGAAAATAAAATATTTTTCAAACTCAATTTCTTCCTCCTAATTCTTCATATAAAAATACACCCTCCAACTCATGGAAATAACAAAATTACCACCAAAAACACATCTAGCTCGAAGTAAAAAAGAAAGCAGCGGTAAAGAATGGATCTCGGGCCTAACTCATAACATGGGGGATTGCCCAATTCATATAAAGAGTCCAAGGACCCATAACACAAAGGATGTGCAACTCCAACACCACCACCCCCACGCCCTGGAGAGTGAATAATATAAGGTGGGGGCCCAACATCGGAAATAATGAATCGGGATGAGTCTCGCTCTAATACCATATTGAAGTGTGTGACCATCTCATCTAAAAGCTTAAGTTGTTAGAGAGATCACACTTTTAATATTTAATTATTTATTCTCAACAAAAACAGGAAACCGAAACGAACAAATCTTCTAGGAACCTTTTCATCTATGTTACCCCAAAATTCCTTCACTAAAGCTTAAACTAAGCATTTGAGTAATACTTGAACCCGAAAAAGAGCTTAAAAGGAAAAAATGATAACTTTATGCAAATTAAACAACTGACCTCTTGCTTTTACACAACAGACTACTACCAAAACTTTAATGACAAATTAGAAACACTAAAAAGGAGCTATATTTTAAACCTAACTCTACACAAAAATTCAGAAAGCCTAGATTTCAATTGAAACCAAATCGAGAAGATTTTAATGCTTTCAAGCTGATAAAATTGATTAATAACTGGAAAATTTGAATTAAAACAGCAAACTGAAACGAACAAATCTACTAGGAACAATTTCAGCTATGTTGTCCCAATAGTTCCTACACTAAAGCTTAAATTAAGCATTAACTAATACTTGAACCAAAAAAAAAACTTAAAAAAGAAAAAAATGATAACTTTATGCAATTAAAAAACTAAACTCTTGCTTTTACACAACAGACTATTAAAAAAAACTTAAATTACAAGTTCGAAACACTACAAAAGAGCTAAATTTTAGACCTAACTCTAATCGAATATTCAGAAACCCTTGATTTCAATTAAAATCCAAATCGAGAATATTTTAATGCTTTAAAGCTAATAAAATCGATTAATAACAAGAAAGTTTGAATTAATTTTTACCGTTATTAAAAAAAATAACTTTACAAATTAAAAAAACAGTACAAAGGAGCTAAATTTTAAACCTAACTCTACACGAACATTCAGAAACCCTAGATCTCAATTAAAAGCCAAATTGAGAAGATTTAAATGCTTTAAACCTGAATAAATTGATTAATAACTGGAAAATTTGAATTAAAATTTTAAATTTACGAATTTAAAACACTACAAAGGAGCTAAATTTTAAACCCTAACTCTACACGAATATTTAGAAACCCTAGATTTCAATTAAAAGCTTAATTGAAAAGATTATGATGCTTAGAAGCTGATGAAATCGATAAGTAACTAGAAAATTTAAAAACTGAATTAAATTTTACCTTTTTCGTTGTTTATCGAAGAATTGATGAGGAATAATGGAGAATTGAAGAGAGAGAGCGAAGAACCGGGGATACGAGGGTACAAATGTAGTGATAAAGTCAATAGTGGGCTTTGAGAGATCCAATTGAAAGAGTTTGGGCTGAATATTTAATGGGCTTCCTGTGAATAAAAAAGTTAACGGGCTTCACGTTAAGCGGAGCCCAACGTGATAGGGCAATTCGTAGGAATACCCTTACTTTGCGGTGTCTTTAATATTTTCCCATAAATTAGAAATTTTTAAATTTTTTTCCTTTGCCTAAATATTTTAGGTTTTGGATTCGAACTAGCTCAATAAAAAAAAAAAAATCATAAGGCAGTGCCTGAAGGAAAACTTTTCCTTCAGACATAACAGAGTTTGCATTATGCCGCCTTGCATTTTTAATTTTTTTTAACTGAGTGGGGATTCGAATCTGAAACCTCAAGATATTTTCGATCACTTTTTTAAGCGAAGGGAAAAAAATTAAAGAACCAACAATTTGAGAAGACCAACGCTTTTGAAGGACAATCCACGCAAAATTTTGAAACTTAAATCGAGGTTGTGATTCAAGGGATGACAACGGAAAGAGTAGGATACCGAACTAATTAACTCTTATGTGTTTATTTAAGTTGGAAATTTACTTTTCAAAATCTAATTGTAACAAAAGAAATAAGTCAAAATATATGAATAGAATTGAAAAGCATATGAACGTGTCATTTCTATGTAACAGAACTATAAATTGCATTTCTTTATTCAACAACATCAAATATTTAAAATACACACAAGTAGATATTAACCCCTAGCTAGAATCTACAATAACCTAATCAAAATTACAAAAAAAATTGATATTACAAAACAAACCCTTTAATTTTTATTCAACAATGAAAATTAGATGTAAAAAAAATTAGTTATACAGAGCATTTATCTACAATAGACACGAAGGACAATTATGAATTATCTTCATGTTGCCTTCAAGATTAGTCACTTGACTTGGTTCATTGTGCTGAAAATTGAGAAGTTCATGTAGCTAGAGCATTTGCCATTCAACATGAAACTTGGTTCTTTTGGAATTGTCAAAGGCCTTGTTGATCTGAGGTAAAAGTAGAACATAAAGTCTTAGCCAGAGGCGAAATCAGAATTTTTTCTAAGAGTGTTCAAGCTTTAATATATTTTTATAAAAAATATTTTTGACTTATATATATAATATGCTTTTTCGATTAAGAATATTCAATTGAACAATTTTCACTTTATGTGGCTATGTCATTAGTTAGAGGCGGACCTATAGTGTTGGGGATGGATTCAATTGAACCAGTTATTTTGACGTATATGACTATATATGTGTGAAAATCCCGTGATATAGTATAAATGTTAGGTTTTGAATTGATATTCTCAAAGCGCTCATATCTTTCAATTCATTTAAATTCTAAAACAGTCGTTGCAATACAATCTCTTGAGTAAAATATAAAAACTTAGATCGTCATTCAACGAATCTTCATATTATTCTCCAGGGCGGAACCATCCTTATAATTACGGTTCGACAAAAATCAGTAGTTTTGGCTCAAATTCTATAATTGCATTAAAATACTCATTTAATATGTACAATAATTGTTAATTTTCAGTTAATCCAAGTAATTGGATCGATATTTGGAAGAACAGTGAAGAGAAGAGGATATTTGGGAGCAAACGTGCTCTTCTACATTCTATTTTCTTAACCCAAATGAATTGTTATTACAGCCTATTAATAATAATAGCTTTGCAGAAAGTACCATTACAGAAAAATAACCACTAGCTAAACTAACTAACCACATATATATACAATGTATATATGTGGTATACACTTGGTGTATCTCAACAATAATCATATCTAGAATCCAATGAACAAAAAAGAATTGCGGTCCAATACGTACTCCTAAACTAAAAATTATGAATCCACCTCTGACCATCCTTCGTATAATAAACGCTTGTTCTTTGGCTCAATTTCATTTTTTTCTAATTAGAATTATGAATTTAATATTTTCATCAATTCTTTTAATTTGTTGAGAGGGGAATTTTTCTAATAGAGAACCAACTTTTGTCCTTTCAATTTGGTTAATTATCATACCTTTGTGGAAGGAAGGGCTTATCAAAAAATGGCATCAATTGAGCTCTTGGTATCATTTCTTTTCTTAGCATACGAACTTCTTCTTCCTCTATCATCTGTCCAGAGAAAATATTTATTTGTTACCCTAAAAAAGGTATTATATAATAAGAATGTGAATGTTATAAAATAATTAATGATTCTTAAGAGATATATAATCTTACCTTTTTGTACCTTCTCTATTGTTTTCTTCTGTTGCTCTATGAAGTAAAACTTGGTTTCCATCTTTGAATTTCTTTTGTTAGAGTAATATTTTAAGAGTATTCATTTTTTTTTCTTGTAAGTGAAATTAGAGCAATGATAAGAGGATTTTCTTCAACAACTAAAAATGTTTAAGATAATTCTTGAATAATCACTACAAATATATTATGTCTTTAATCACATTTGAGAAATATGACTTAAACTATCAAGAAAAGTAAAGTGTTTGATCAACAATCACACTTTTCGATCTAAAACAATACTTTTTAAGAGTGACTTATACAAGTGCAACATTTTTATTCAAGAGAAAGGATATGATTTACAAAAAGCGTCTATCTTTAAAAAATATTGAAATTAACGGCAGATAAATTCTATAGTTAAATAATAAAATTCGTTGCAAATTATATTTAGTGACGGATTAACATGCGATATATCATAAAAAAAAATTGTTAGTTACTAGCTATTTAGCGATGAAATTTGTAACTAATTTTCAATTTATTTTTTGTAGTGTGTGGCCTTTTCATTGACCAAATGTATGTTACGCTTGCACGTACTCTATATAGCTACGCTTTTCATACCCTACGACTACATTTTTGAAGCGTGTCGTTTGTTATTTTATAGGCCAAAATTTGCAAGTATGATTTCTAAAGCAACACTTGTAAACGTAGTGCCTTTGTTGCTATACTTACCAATACCCTACCACCCCCTTGGGTACAGATTCACCGGGAATGCTTTGCCCTCAATGTGGGACTATCCGGCACGAATCCGGATTAGTCGGGGCCCAATGCAGGTACCGGACATCGAATGAGAGACCAAAAAAAAACAATACCCTATCACCACACTTTTGTGAATAACAAAATATATTTTTTCGTATATATCATGTAATCACATTCAGTAGGCATTTGGTCATAGAAATCAAATATTTTTTTTATTTTTTTTTTGAAGTTAGCGTTGAAGTTTTTGCGAAGAATATTTGGTTGTTTGTAGATATTGAAAGTGAAAAAAACAAGGTTTCGAAATTCATTTTAAACTGAAATTAACCACTTTAATGACAAGAATAAACATTAATTAAACACTTACTGAGTAATTGAATAAAGCACGTCTCCTTGCTCTTTGTTGTGTATGAAGTTTGATCTCCACTAGTCTTGAGTTATCCCTTGCTAATGACTTTTGTATTTGAGCCTATACATAATTAAGTTTAATTTTAATTAGCTCTCAATTTTTGTGCTTAATTTTGAAGGTAACTTAATTAATCAGACTAGTATTATATTGTACCTTGTTTTTGTCAACTGATTTATCTTTTGGCTCATCTCTCAACTGTAAAGACATTTTAAAGTATTATAATGTTGAAGCACAGGCATAACATATACAAATATGTCATATTTGAGAAAATTAAGTAAAAAATTAGCCTTTTCATTAAAGTTCAATTACAAAAGAAAATGACACCAATGTCTTTTTTGTCTTTAGTAACTAGTAAATGTATCTCTACTAAAAAAAATCGACGTTTCTGTCAGAACACCATAAAAAATATGATATTTCCGATAAAAAGTTTGTCGATAAACATTTTTAGCGAATCAATTTCCATTTCCAACGAACTCCGTCAAAAATTCGTGATTTTTAATAGTATATGAATTGGTAATTTGGAAAAACAAATTAAGTAGCTTAAATGAGACATTAAAGTTTAAATCATCTTAATTACCACATTATTGTTCTTTATCAATTGATGTCGAGGAGAACTTGATCTCGTTACTCTTCCAGGAGATTGGATTGGAGATTGTGAATTGCTCCTCACAAGCTGAAATTTAAACAATCAAAAAGAAAAGAAAAAAGTTGAAAATATTAAACCAAATAGTAAATGATCAGTTTGAAAGTATGTTGTCCTAGAAACAATCATTTTAGGAGCAGATGTATTTGAACACATTCATATTATTAATAAGATTAATATATACTTGACATTTGCAATTATTGAATTATTATTTGATTGTTTATATTATTCATTAATGTGCATCCCTTGAACTTACATTGTCATTAATAGTGTGAGATATTAATGATAGAGTGTAGTTTTTAAAATAGACTAGACTAATGATCATTGAGAATGAGATATCAATGATATTTTATAAATCGACATGTGGTCTGCATCACATTTTTAGAGAATGTAGTATATCTCACTTACTGCTAGCGATAGTTGCTAGTGATAGACACATGGATACTCTTAGAAGAGTATTGACATACCCTACTGATAAACTATTTGTTATACATGTCTAGAGTATTATCAGCATGTGGAAGATAGATGTCCTTAGACTTGAGGTCAATATCGCTTTGTTTACGGAGCAATGCACTTTGATCCCGTCCTAAGCTCAAATGACTTATAGGTTGAGACGCGGCTTGTATTGGGTGCATTACGAAGTAGATTGAAGATGGTAGTTGAGCCAAGAATAGGATTCATTCCTCGATTGGAATTTCGAGAGAACACTCAGCTTCTCAGAGATGTTAGGTCGACCAAGTCATTGGCCAATGCAAGAGACGTATCTAGGATATGGTCTAGTTGTCGACTAATATAGATGAGATAAAGTGATCAAGCCATTTGGATATGCACTTGGCAAATCTTAAGCTTGATCGAGTGTGTCGCGAATGAAAGGAATTTATCATCTCACATGAGGTTCTGCTTACTCGAGTCTTGTAACGATTTCACATATCGTCCGTCACCGACACCGTCTAGGAGTTCCGTGTGAACCTTGATTTGATCAAGTGCCGATGTGTGAAGGTCTAAAGGGTCACACTAAGTCGATTGTCTTTTCGGTCTAAGAGTATATTGAGAGAATGTAAAATATCGGATTTTGAATCAAGATATTTTATTTTATAATAAATTATGGGATAATTTTCATTTGATGAAAATTAATTAATTAAGTCAAAATTAAATTTTGGATTTAATTAGAACTAAAACGTGCAGAAAATAAATAGAGGAGCCGCATAACAGTGGGCCCAGTTCGACTGGCCCACTGCAATTTGGATTTGGGTCAAGTCTTGAAGCCTGATCCAAATCTGATTTGGTTTAGGGTTTCCTCCACTATATATTTGGCACTTAACCCATAATTTCAGAAGAACTCACTTCCACTTTCTGAACTCAGAGTTCAGGAAATAAAATTCTCTCAAACATCTGCCAAGATTTCCTAGCTTTCTTGGGCAAAGGAATATACCGAAGCAAGGCTTGCACCCGGATTGACAATCGCGTGCGCTCCCTTTAGTAAAGACTAACAAAGCTTAAACTGTAAGTTTTCTTTATGTCTTTGCAGATTATAATTATCGCATAATCATACCAGAAACGTTTGTTGGAGCAAGTAAGTTTACTCAAAATTTTAAACTTCCGTTGTGCCTTACTTGTGTGTTTTACACCCAACAAATCTCTACAGTGGTATCAGAGTCCAGGATGGTTTAATGATTATACGATAATCTTTAATAACGATATGTGAGATAATTAATTGCTTTGATTTAAAACTGATTTTCGGAATTTATAAAAAAAATAAAAAAAAATGGCGTGAACAGTGATTTCCGATGATTTTTTTTTGACGACTCGACGTGTACTAACACCGTTTCCACTATTATCGAGAAATCCACTTCTTAAGATGGTCGATAAAGGTGTTGAGAGGTGGCGGAACGCGATGAAGACGCCGGAAAAAGTCGCCGGAAAAAGTCATCGGAAACCGCCAACGGCGGGACTGTTTCCGGCCACCATGGGCGACGAAATCATTAAGTAATAATACCATCGTGTTCGTCTCGACGAGAGGAATCTAATGGTGGTATTGTTGCTCGGCAACGATGACCGAAAAAGAAGCACCACCGACGGTTTTAGAAACCGTCGGCGGCGCCGCCTATTCCGGCCACCGTGGGCCACCAAATCGGTGGTGAAAACCACCTGTGAGTTCGTCCCGATGTGTGTCATCGTTTGGTGAGTTTTAATTCCGTCAATTTCGCCCCGAAATCCGAATCCCAAATTTGATTTGGGGTTGGAATTGGTTTTGAAAATTTAAAATAGTTTGAGGACCTTTTTGCAATTAAAACTAGGGTTTTAAAATTGAAGATTGGTCCTTAAACAAATCTGAAAATATTTTAAGTTCTGAAAATTACAAATTAGTCCCTGAGATATTTTCTGGAAATTTAAAAGTTTTTAAAATCAGCAAATTCAGTCCCTGGGTCAATCTGTAAATTTCAGAAAAGCACATTTGGTCCTTGGGTAAATATGTAAATATTTTAAGGTTCTGAAAATTGCAGAAATATCCCTGAAAATTAAATTTTAATTTCTGAATTATTAAGGGACTGTTTGGATGAGCAGAAAATTCCTAAAATTGAAAATTGAGTTTAAATTTTGAATTTAAATATTTTCTAAATTGAAACAAATTAATTAACCCACAATTATTGTTATTTGGCATATTATTTGATAATGTGTGCACAAATTAATTGTTTCTCTTAATTGTTTAATTGGTTGTCATTTAAACAATTAGAATAGAGTCCGCAAATATATGTCTGGGTAGGCGGCACCCAGTATTTGTTAGTCCGCAATTATTGTCTGGGTAGGCGGCTCCCAGTAATTATTTACTTTCAATGACCGCTATAATTGTCTGGGTAGACGGCGCTCAGTATGTGATTAAAACCATCTTATATCATGTATATTGAGTTTGATGGTTTCCCATCTAAATGTGTTTAGAAATTGCATGATAGGATGTCATATGATGTATGATATAATAGTTGATCTTGGTCATAACCCTGAATTAAAATATTCCCCAAATTTAATACAAGTCTCATTTAAAATGAACGCGTCGTCCGTTATAATTGATTGTGGTGCAAACTCCTTTTCGGCGAGATGAGTATTTATGCACCAACATTTGCTCTAAGTCTACGAGGACTCGCACTTTCATGACGTATACATGTCAGTAGGTGATAAACCTTCGTAAGTATTTACACCTCGGTGTTTGCTTGATGGCTAAGCCCGCAGATGCATAATTGTAGTCGCATAACGGGTTGACTTGCTAGCTATCCTGGCGCCCGGTGTCGGACAAATGAGGACGCAGATCGAAATGTTTAGAACATTCGTCAACCAAGAGTTGCAAATTGTTTGCAATTGGTTTGTAGACCTACCAGATCGTGTTGTTGAAGTTATCACCTCGCCTAAGGTCGCTGTCGGCCGCCGACCGACTTCGCCCCGCCCCGACCCGACCCCGACACCGACCCCGACACGACACCGTTTTTATTTAAAAAAACGGACCGGAGCTCGAACCGGCGGGATGTATGGTCCCGCTGCCCGACTCGCCAGACCCGATCCCGCCCGACCCCGCCCCGACCCGCCCCTGGCCCCGCCCCTGGGCCGACCTTTGCAGAAAATAGTCGTTGTCCAACGGCCATTTTACATTTTGGCCGCTGACAACGCCCATTTTCGCCTCCTCCCCAACCCCTACCCCCTTTAACCCAATTTTTCAACTATAAATACCTCATTACTCTTCTTATTATTTTCACAAATCTTTCTACACTCTAATCTCTCAATCAATCTCTAATTCTATACAACATTGTCTACATATTCAATCTATTTATTAATTTGAGAATTGGGAGTAAGTTGGCAACTAGTTTGAGGATTATCTATCGAGCAAAGTTTCAATTTTCAACCTTCGATTATCGTCGACTTACGTCAGCTTGGTACATCTGCTCTCTCATTAAATTATTATTTTGTCTTTATTTCATTTAGCACATTTAATTTCATTATCTTTAACTATTTATTAGCATAATTAAAATGAAAGGACTAAGAGGTACGTTGGGTAAGGGTAAGTGGTCGCTTTTTCTAGTAGGGTGGTAACAAGGACAAGTGGTACTTCTTCTAGTATTCTGCTCCAACTATTCCTAGACAAGATGATTTTATAGATCCCAAATGTTTCTGAAATACCATATGATCTAGACACAAATGATTATCCCGAAATGAAGAAGATTTTAATTTAGATGACACTCTAGTTGATGATACACCTACTAATGAAGATGACGATACACCCACTAGTGAAATGCCTCCTATCCCCTACTATGAGACGAGGTCCCAGAAACGACCATTAAAATCTTGTATGGAAATATTTTGACAGGGACGTAGCTAATCAAGTAGCGTATGTAAAACTTGTAAAAATGTTTATTCTTTTAAAATCGACAAGCGTCACGCGGACGGGGTTTAGGAAGACACTGTTGCAAAACACAAAGCCTTGCATGCCCAATACATGATTGAAAAATCGTGAGCAAGCGTCCTCTCAATCGGGACAAGGTTCACATACTACTGTCCCGAGAAAGTACAGGTCAAATTAACCCTATGACGTGGAGTCAGAGGCCCTAAATACGATAAACATAAAGATAGGGAAGCACTAGCAAAATTAGTCACGTGAGGGTTTGCCTTTTTCATTTCCGAATCTCCTGGTTTTATTCATTATATTAGAGATATGTATAATCCTCGCTTATAAAGGTTTTCCTAGATCAACTGTTAAAAGAGATGTATTTAAATTTGCATGAATATCAATGATTTACGTTATGCATTATATCATTTAAATTGCAAAGTCGCTCTAACTTCGATATAGCCGTAGTACTAACTGGCCATGATTATTTAACGTAACATGTCATTGGATAGACTATAAATGGTCTATGCAAAAACGTATTTTAGCATATAGATATATAGATAGTAGGCAATAATCGTGAGTTTATTTTAAAATATTTATTCATCTCCGACATTACTAATAACCGATAAAGTTATGAGTATTACATTAGATAATGCATCTTCTAACAATTCAGGTATTAGTATTTTAAGAGATGTTTTAACTCCTTCTTTTCCAAAACATTTTCATATAAAATGTTCTTGCCATATTTATAACTTAGTTGTAAAGGATGGTCTTTCACTTTTTCAAGATATTCTTGAAAAAATACAATTTGCTATACACTTTATTTTTAAAAGTAATAGAATCCAACGGAAAAAAGATTATAAAAAAATTTGTCACGATTATGGACTATCTTATAGAAAAATTCCCGAAGAAGTACCAACTAGGTGGAATTCTTTATATGACCAACTAGTTGTTGCTTATGAGTATAGAAAACCTATTACTTTATTTTTTAACGCCCATAATCAAAATCCAAATGATATGATTGTGGATAATGATTGGGACAAAATTAGAGAACTTATTGTATTTTTAGAAAATTTTCAACGAGCAACAAAAGAATTTTCTACTTTATATTATCCTACTATTTCAACTATGTTGTTTTATATAGCTATAATATTTTTACTTCTTAAAGAATATATGGAAAAACCTGTTTATACTGCAGCTATTAAAAAAATGTTTATGAAATTAAAGAAATATTTTATTCCTATTCCCCCTATTTATATTATTGGTGCTGTTTTAAACCCGACTATTAAAGTAGATGGTTGTAAAAATCTTATTACAAATATTTATACATGTATGGACGGACTACCACCTCCAACGCCCAAAAATTTACATGTTGAGCCACCTATTGAACTAACGCTAGAAGAAGTGTTGAATAGCGTAGAAGATGAATGCAAAAAAGTATATCGGCATCACCGAAGAAAGTGCTAGTAACCAACCGACTTTTGTACCATCTTCTTCTTCAACACAACCTAAAAAGACAAGCACTTTCTTCTTCCGTGGCTAGGCCTAGTATTAATTCTATTGAAAGCCTCGTAAATAGAATGTGCGGTGGTAGCACTTCTAACCAAATTAGCGAGTTCGATGTTTTTATTTTGCAGGTACTTTACCTTACCAAGCAAGAATCAATGAAGAAGAAAGGAAGACTTGAAATATCGAGCGAATGAGAAGACATTTCCGACACTTTCAATGATGGCGAGATATTTTGAACATTCAGCGTCATCGTCGCTTCGAAAGCGCTTTTTCGCAGCAGATTTCAAATAGAGAGCATGACACTCATTAGCCGGAGACACTGAGATGGCGGATTTATTCAGATTGGATACGAGCGAGCGAAGGAGGCGATCAACCAGAGATTAACGAAGATGGCGACAACTACAACGACATTTTATCTCAAGGCATGAGTAGCGGCGTGGAACAATTTGATCAAGATATACCAATTCCAACCAAGAGCTACAAGAAATTATAAAGAAATTAGAAAAGTATTTTCAAATTGGTAATTTATTTCATTGCAATTTTTAAATTTTTCTATGTCTTTCACTCTTTTGCAATTTTTTCAACAACAATACAAGATAATCTACAATGTAATTTTGAATCTTGTATATTTGATATTTGATATTTCAATGAAATTAATAATATAAAAGGCACAAAACAAATTTGGGATGTTTTTTTACACTATTCTTGTCTTTGTTTAATTTAATTATTTAGTTTATAACTTTATACTTTATAGTTTATAGTTTATACTTTATAGTTTATACTTTATAAATATATTATATATATGAGTATAATACTATAATTATAAATTATAATACTATAAGTCTATAAATTATACTTTGTTAGTAATTTAGTATTTTTAATTTAGTGAAAAAATTAAAAAAAAAAAAAAATCACACAAAACCCGCCAACCCGGCCCGTCCCGACAGTCCCAGTCGCCCCGACTTCTACCCAGCGGGGACGGGATCGGGGCGGGACATGTATGGTCCCGCCGACCCGACCCTCCAGCCCGCCCACCGACCCCGCCATTTTCTCCGCCCCGACCCGCCCCGCTCCGCCAAACCCGACCGGTGCTGGTCTGCCCCTGGCCAGCCACAACCTCGTGAAACACGGAGACAACATGAGTTTGAATCTTGACCCATTATGACCGTATTTGATATGAGTCTGTATTCTTTATGGGGTAAAAGAGTATGTTAAAATAGTGGTAGCTAATTAAACTAAATACCATGTTAGTTAGTTAATGAATGTGTTCAATAGAAATTATATTAAAGTATTAATTTCAAGTCTATCTTTTCTTCAGTTACAATGTCGAATCTGTCACTTAAAATGTTGGTTGAAACGAACAAGTTGAATGGAGCCAATTTTTCTGACCGGTTAAGAAATCTGCGTTTGGTACTGCGATTAGAAAAGATTGAGTATGTATAGGATACATTACTCCCTACAGTCCTTGCTGAAGATTCTGAAGAGTATGCTCTGTTTGACAAAGCAGCCTATCAGAAATATCTTGATGATGTTGTTGCAGCACAATGTGTTATGCTATCTTCTATGACTCCAGAGTTACAAAGACAGCATGAAAATATGGGCCCCAACGAGATGCTAGAACACTTGAAGAGTCTCTATGACTCACAATCTCAGACAGTGAAGTATGAACTGTTGAGAGATCTCTTTAAGTGTAAGCTGAACGAAGGGGGTCAGGTGTCACAACATGTTTTGAAGATGATTGGATTAATTGAAAGGTTGACTTGATCGAACGGTTCGCTGCAAATGTTTCTGTTAATCTAATCTTGAACTCGCTTCCTGGTTTCTTTGAGAACTTCATTGTGAATTACAACATGAATGGAACGAAAGCAAGTCTCCCAGAACTTCATAATATGTTGAAGACCTTCGAGTCGTCCACCTCCAAAGGTAAAGTTGTGCTCATGGTGGGCTCATCTAGCAAGCTCAAACCTAAGGGTAAGAATATGCAGAAGAAGAAGGGTAAGACGGTTGCCGCCAAACCCACAACTATGAAATCTAAAGGAGTTGTTCGAAAGAAGGCCAAGATAGCTGCTGATGTTTGCCTCAATTGTAAGAGAAATGAACATTGGAAGAAGGACTGTACAGCCCCAGCGGCGCCAAGGCGGGAAAATTGCCAAATCCGAATTGGAATGAGCCAAGGCCAAGAAGGAAAAGGTTTGGGACGTTTTTGAGGTTATAAAAAGGACCTTTTAGGTAAGATTTTGGGAGTTCCACACTTGACAATTCATCACAACTTGGAGATCAAGATTGGAGACTTACTTTTGTGTAATTTCTTGTTCTTTATTTTATGTTGGATATTAGTTTAGTTCTTGGCATGTCTATGACTAGGAACTAACTTAATTTAGGGGTTTTCATGTCGAATCACTTGAACCTCGTTCTTATGAATTAATGCATGTTTTGGTTTCTTCTTATTATTGTTGAGATTTATTCAATAATTGTTTTGATTGCTTGGTAATTAATTGATCACTAATTATCATAACTTATATGATTTCTAATCGAAAGCCGAAAGGGGAGATTGTGAATATGCTATAGTTGAATAAACATAGGTTTAAATCGTGGATGAAAGTACCCCGATACTTGTGTAGCTTAATAGGTTATTGCTCTTAATCCTCCTTTGTAGTCAATTTTGTCATCGAAAGATAGAAGGGTTCTACATTGGGGTTGAGTGTTTATATTACCTTAACAGGAGTATAAAACGGCTTAGTTAACCTGCTATCTCAAAATAGAAGAAGAACCATAATTAGTTGCATTAACGAGTAAAGCGAGCGGATAGTTAAGGAGATTTGGAAGCCCTATTTCCACCATATCTAAAGTAAAGTAAAGTAAATTAGTTAGCATTGTCGCGCCCTTTTTCGGCCGCGGCATTTTTTAAATAAAAACTCCTGCTTAAAAAACAAAGGTTAGAAAATGAAAATAAAAGCTAAAATGTTTTAAAAGAATGCTAAAATGTTAAAAAGGGTTTTAAAAGTTCTAAAAATGCTAAAAGGATGCTAAAATTGCAAAAGATGTTTAAAAGCTTAAAAGGTGCTAAAGGTGCAAAATGCTAAGAAGTGCTAAAAGGCTAAGGGTTCGCGGAGTCGCCACCTAATTAGTTTGGGTGAATTAGGACACCTAAATGTTTAACTAGTTTAAAGTAAAACATTAACTCCATTTTTATGGTCTGCTAAACTTAATGAGATTAAGTAAGGTTCTTTATTAATCTAGAGGAAGGGTTAGGCACCCTCTAAGATCCGCTAACTTGCGGTTGTCCTGCCAAACCTAGGGTAGTTATTATATTTAAAAAATGCAAAGTAAAAGATCTATAAAAAAGTGCAATGTTAGAAAATAAAGTGCTAGATGTTAAAATAGTGCTAAGTAGTTAAAAAGGTTTTAAAATGTTGGAAGATGTTTAAAGGTGCTAAGAGGTTAATTTTAAAGCTAAAGGGTGCTAAGGTGCTAAGAAGTATAAAAGGGCAAAAGTGTTATGAATAAATAATAGAGCCAAATGCTAAATGTTTAAAAAGTGCTTAAAATACTAAAGGTTGCTAAAAGGTTCTAAATGATAGAAGGGTGCTAAATGTGCTAAGAGGTGCTTAAAAGTGCTAAATGCTAAAGCGCCGAATAATTAATAAAATGTTAGGAAATAAATGCTAGCTTGTTAAAATGTTTAAAAGGTGCTTAAAGTATCAAAGGGGCTAAAGGAAATAAAATGCTAAAAGGTTTAAAAGGCTTAAGGTGCTTAATAGTGCTAAAGATTAATTTTGAAAGTAAAAGGTGCTAAAAGTGCAAAAGGATGCTAAATGTTAAAGAGTGCTTAAAAGGTGCTAGAAATGCTAAAGAATGCTAGGAGGGTGTTTTAGAGACTAATTATGTGTTCATGCAAAGGTTATTTATAGACTAACTATATGTCCTGCTAGCTAAACTAATCATGCTTAACCTACATGTAGTATAAAATGTTAAGACGATTTTTTGAGAGTTTAAGAGAAAATCTTCTTATGGATTTTAACACATTGTTGGCTTTATGATGCAAGTTAGATTATTATTTTTGCCGCTTTTGAACATGCCTAATAGCCCCAAAAGACAAATAAAGTAAAAGCGTATTCCTAAAATGTAATTACTTCCCGTCTCATATATTTAAAGACCTAATTGCTAGAAGTTCTCCTATTAATTACAAGATTAAATAATAAAATTACAATAACCAAATAAAGGCATAAAAATAAGACAAGAAAGTTAAGAGAGTGAAGGGATTGGAGCGGATGACTCAGTCCTGTTTGTTTTTCTAGGAGTTTCTGAAGCGGGAATGCGAATGCGGACGCGGTAATAGGAGAAATGGCTCATGAGTCTAGTGAGACTCTTCATTTTGCTCCGTCGTGCCATGCCAATAAAAGAAGAGAAAAGATTAGTATATATTTTATGAAAGACACAAACAGATAAATGATTATTTACACATACATATCACGATTTCATTTTTATTATATCAATCCGAATAAAAACCCGGCATTATTCTACCCAAATTTAGGATACAAACAGCAAGTAGTAGGAACGGACTAAAGGCACATAATTTCGGATTTTAAAGAAGAGGAAAAGGAAAGGACAACCAAATATGCGAGGCCCTGAAATAAATTTGATTCTTTAAAAGCGGGACCGATCGCCCAATGATAGGCCCGAGAATTACATAGCGTTATCATCAATATATAGGTCGATGTCTTGGTGTTTTCCACTCGTATGCATCGAAGTGTTGATCAAGTGCTAATATTAGTAGCTTGGCTTGTGTATTATAACTTATGTCTTTTTTCGATTCAAAGAAGAGGAACACTTGCGAGATACAAGCAAATTTCTTTGGAGGATCTACATCGACGCCACGTATATAGATCGAGGTCACACATATACAGTGGTAATATTCAACAAGTGTGCAAACAAGCTATCATGTTTTAAGCGTGCATCGAATATGGTATTATGGCTAAGGCATGTATATTAGTATGCAGTAAGTAAGGCATATGAGAGAGGCAGAGACATACTCAGATTAGTTAATAACTACTTGACATATAGTGTCGATAAGGATCCTAAAGGCACGTGGGTAATTTGAGAAAAATTCCAGATCCGTATAATGCTACTCTAGGACATTTATATGTTTAGACAAACCAACAAACCGATATGATTGACTTAGAGATTGCTACCGCTATCATATGTATACTTTGTGATTAGCGGATGAATGGATGACCACGCTAACTTATTCAAGAACAAACCACATTTTAATATAGTATGCATATTGTAGTAGACTAGGATATCCCTCGACATATTTCAAACCCAGGCTAAGTTGGATAGGCTAAACAAATAAGATAACAGAAGACATGATACTGATGTGTTCGAACAGAACATGCTAGCCCAAAAATACGGCAGGTTCGACCAATGTGAATATAATATAAGGCTAACGATAGATAATAACATTAATTCCACCAATATCACTCTGATTCAAGACACATGCATATTATTAGTTGAATAGTTATCTAGCTCTGTACATGTCATATATTACATTGAGTCTTTAAGGAATATTGACTTCGTTGTCTTAAATCCAAATGCTAACCTATTCGATCCCTTTCTAATTAAGGCTAACACTGAACCACTGCACCAAATTGAAACCTCTAAGACACACTCCTTAATATCTAACCACACTTATAATTCAATCACATAACAAATGCTAGTAAAATAATTAACAGTCGCAGATATAATAACAGTTAATATCAACTAAATAGATTCAGCAATCAAATTAATACACCTAAGTCGTCGCACGAAACACAGATTTCACACATACTATCACAAAATATCAATCGAAGGAGAAAATAAGAAAGGAGGCGAGATTACCTTCTCCGGACAGCGACCCGGGGCAGCGTATCAAGTCGTCGGTCCGCTCGACGGGCTTTGGGTTTGCGATGCGAATGAAAGGGCGAGTTCGTTTACTAATTTCTGGCTGGAATTGAAAGGAAAGGATTCGAATTTCCTATTTTATGCGAAGCTAATTCTCTGGATGCTGAGTCCCCTAATTCCCGATGCCTGTCGAGTCTCCCCGATTGAGCTCTGTCCTCTGCTCTACTGGACTGCTTTCGTTGCTGTTCTCCAATGTTTCGATGCTATCTCCCCTAAGATGAACTCTACTGTGCTATCCGTTTCGATGCTATCTATGCTGACTGATGAAAAGAACCCCCCCTGTTGTATGTCGAAACTTGGGTATTTATAGCACTTAGTTAGGTTTCCTTTTAAGGTAGGTTTAGGACGCGATTTGAGGGCGATTTCGCACTGGTTTTGTTATGGTAAGTCCATAAGGAAGACATGCGATTTGTTGCCATTTTCGCACTGATTCGAGACAGAAAGGAGGATATTTCTGGTAGTGTTTAGTTATGGAAAGTCTATAAGGTATAGGTTGGCGATTTGGATGCTGATTTAGAGCGATTTTTAAGGAGATTTGGTATGATTAGGTGTTTATATGGTAAGGTATTCGCTGGATGTGGGTGCATGGGTAAGGGAAGCTGGCTAGGGTGCGTGGGTGAAGGAAAGCCCGGATTCTCCGGCGAGAAATCCGGGCGGCGACGAAAGCAGAAGGGTTGCTGGTTTCTAGGGTTTGGAAGAGAAAGGGCTGCGTTTGTTCTCGAACTGGATGAGAGAGATGGGCGTGGCTGGAAATAACGGCGTGGAGTTGAAGTCATGGTCGCGTTTGGGCCAGGCGGTAGTGGGCTGGGTAGTTAAAATAAGAGGGCTGGTTTTAATTAGTGGGTATTATTTAACTAGGGTATTAGATTAGGGTAGTATTAAAATCTAGGAGTTTAATTAGTTTTTAGGCTAGTTAATTAATTAGCTAATTAATTCTAGGCAAGTGTATTAATTAATTAGTGATAACTTAAATTAACAAATGTGATTAAAATAATTAGGTGCTTCATTAATCTAATTGTTATAATAAATAAATGCGGGCGTGCTATTTAATTAATGCTTAATACTTTAGAATGCGACGCTATTATTTAAAATTTTATTGTTATGCATTATTGCGAAGTTAAATTAAAATTGCATTGAGTTTATATTAAATTACTTAAATGCTGAATGCAAGTACGATATTTAAGAATCGTTTAAAGCTTTATAAATGCGGTGCTATTAAATGCATATATCAGATTAAAATTGATTTTAAATTACAAATGATTACTAATAAATGCGGCTATGCTACCTGACACGACGTTATCGCTAAATTATTTATTTTATGCGTTTATTAATTATATTATTATTTAAGAATTACGACAAAGATTAAAGTTAATAAATGCGGGCGCGGGACTCTAAATGCTTGAAACTCTACGTAAGATGCGATGCCATTATTAAATTAATTATTTATGCCTGTATTTAATGTTTTATTCGCTGCATTTTATTATAAAAATCCTAAAAAATTATTTTACAAAATTAGTGTAATTTTATGGTTAATGGCCGACGAGGTCAAAATCAGTGTCAACAGATGTCCCTCTTTGTATGGAGATGATGGAAGAATCTTCTGACAAAGACGCTGACTCATGCCAATTTTGTCTCGATCTTCGTACTGCGTAAATGCCGGGCAGTAGACAAGGCCGACGCAAAAATCAAACCGCCCCAAAGGTCGAGTTACGACGACACCGGGTTACCATGGTCTAAACACTGGCGCGCTAACGCGACTTAGCCGCCCCAAAGGTCGAAGTTATGACGACACCGGGCTACCATGGTCAAAACACCGCGCGCTAACGCGGCTTAAGATGTCCCGTTGTCGAGTTATGACATCAAGCGGTGCAAAAAGTAAAAGAATATAATCGCTTGAACTCAGGCGCATCGCATGACTTGCGCTGGTTCTATGGTGATGCGAGCGAGCGACTGACGCTGAGGTCGCTTTCGCCAATCGCCGGAAGCGTCGCCCCAAATGATTGCCCCGTCAGAAGAGAAAATCCACGCCAGGCTCTCGCCACGCACGCTAAGACTTGAACAAACGGTTAGTGCATAATCATAAGGCAAAATAATGATGCATAATTTTAAAGTAATGCAACCGTGAGTGTAAAAGGTTATCCCGCAAAAATATGATGTCACGCTTGTGTTGACGCGACGCCGCAAACGCCGTGATTTCGCCTGCACGGACGTGTTGCGATTGTGAACGCGATACGCTGTCCTTGCCGCACCGCTTCGTAGACTAAAGCTCAAGAAAGAGTTAGTGCATAATCGCTAAGACGTAATAATAAAGCACGTAAGAAATGCAATTTCGAGTATAGAAATCGCCCCCGCGTGATATGCCACGATGGCGCTGCTGACTTGTTGGCGGCGTTGCCGGGCGCCGCGTAGACTTGCCGGCCGATAACGCCATCGCTCGGACGTATTGCCGGGCGCCGTTGCGCGACTTCCGTGGCCGATAACGCCGTTGTTTGACGATTCGCCGGCGCCGCCGTACATGGACTTGCCGATTACGCCGCTGTTCGACGCGGCCGCCGGGCGCCGCTGTACGGACTTGCCGACACGCCGCTGTTCGACGCGTGCCGGCCGGCGCCGCTGCGTGACTTGCCGACACGCCGCTGTTCGACGTGCCGCCGGGCGCCGCTGCGTGGACTTGCTTGGCCGACACGCCGCCGTTCGACGCGGCCGCCGGGCGCTGCTGCACGGACTTCGCCGACACGCCGTTGTTCGACGTGTTGCCGCCGGGCGCCGCTGCATGGACTTTCGCCGACACGCCGTTGTTCGACGTGCAGCCGGGCGCCGCTGCACGGACTGCCGACACGCCGTTTCGGACGCGGCCGCCGGGCGCCGCTGCACGGACTTGCCGATTACGCCGTTGTTCGGACGTGCCGCCGCCGGGCGCCGCTGCATGGACTTGCCGACACGCCGTTGTCCGGACGTGCCGCCGCCGGGCGCCGCTGCGTGGACTGCCGATTACGCCGCTGTTCGACGGCTGCCGCCGCGCCGCTGCACGGACTTGCCGATTACGCCGTTGTCGGACGTGTTGCCGCTGTGCGATGCTGGTTGCCAATTTGACTTTATGCCCGAGTTGATGCGCCAGGTTTTGTTGCGAACTCAACTTTGATCGATCGATTGTTGATGCCCTTTCGCCCACGCTTCACGCGACTTTGATTGTTGTCATCCTCTCGCTTTTGCTTTTTCCCGCTTCGCAAGAGACTTTTCGCCGATTTTCTTTTTACCGTTGCACTTTATGCTTCATAATATTAAAACACCGCGCCAAAGAAAAATTTGTGAGTTTTGGGGTCGATTCATATTTGACTTTGTCGCTTTGTTCTTTGATATCCGCGCCCGCTTGTTGGACTTGCAACCCCCATCGTTTCCTACACCGCCCCGCTTGAAAAGTGGTGTCCGCCTAAAACGGGTCTCAATGTAGTTGCCAGGCTATGTGTATTCTTGTCGCTTTCAAAGCAAAGGAAAGTTTCCTAACGCGTGACCGGCCGATTTAGGTCGCCACGATCCCCACGAGGAATCAGTCGAACGTAGTTCATTACAAGTGAATATTGAAAAATTAAAATTTCTAGATGCTGGACCGCTCGAGACGCCGCCACGATCCACTAAGCGGAATCAGTCAAACGTAGTTCATTACAAGCAAAACGAAGAAAACATTATTAAAGCTTAAATATGAGTTTATAAATTATTCGCTAAAATAAATCGCTTTTTCCTATCCGTGCTCTAGCGACCAAGACGGGTGCAAATCCAATCAATATGCCTTCATGCTCGCTTCGGACGGCCGGGTCTTCATGCTCGCTATCTCCTCTTCCGCCTCTCGCGCGCATGCGCCGATAAATGATCGATTCGAGGGCGGAATGGGCATGTGCAGTGAGTGTATTCTCATCTAAGGTTATCAGTGCACATCGACGTGGTCGTGGTTTGCGCGGGTTATCATGCACATTCGGGCGTGATCCTTTAGCCGAATTACCCTTCTCCGATCGCTCGATTCTCGCCCCCGAGGAGTGGCAACCTTCGTGTCATGTCCCGGCTATCGGAGTGATACGCGCAGCGCTTGTTCTCATCATACCATCTTGGGATAGGTCGTGATCCTTCCCCGAATCGGCCGATTAGCTCGCACCGCAACCTTTCATATATTCGAGGTATGGGTTCAATGGTGCGCACTGGGTGGTTTTCCTTCAAAATTCTTATTTGCTCAAAGCATTGGGTGCTCTATTCTCTGGCGGGCTTGATGGGTGGATCTATGCGCGGTGATAAACGGTGCTTGTGGTGTTATATATAGCCGTGTGGTAGTTGTGGTAGTATGATGGGTTTGGTATGTTATGAATGCTTCGGTTTATGCTTCAGACAAACACGGAAGCGGAAATCGCTCTTTCTTCCTCTCGAAGTACTCCCGTTGTCCCCGATCAATCGCCTTATTAGTTGCTCGAATGCCGCCAGATTTGTAATCCTACCGCTTTAATACCTTCTTCTACGGTCGCCATTCTAATAACTTCCGCAAAATTCCGCCACGACGCTTTATCATCCGCTCATGTAGGTCAGATCCTTCAAAGATTGTACAAATAATGTGGTCATCTCACTTCCACCACGGGTGGTTGCACTTTCCGCCTCAACGCCACCTCACGGCGTATTCTCCGAATGTTTCGTAGTCTTCTCCAACTTCATTAAGTAAAACCCGCCCACAACGGTTTCGTGTTCAACTCAACCGCCCACAAAATCTTGGGCCAATGCACTCAAATGCCATTTCCGCGATTCGCCGTATACCAATCTAGTGCCTCACGGCCAAGCTCCGAATGAACAACTTCATAACGATCACTGGGTTCTTCCTACCCCGACATTAGCTTGTCGCAATATGACCTCAAGTGCACGGGATTCCCTTTTCCATCAAATAGTTCAAACTTCGCACTTTGTACCCCATGTGCGCTCCATCGCTCGATTTACGCAGCGTCCTCGTAGTCTAGTCCTTCGTGACCTTTGTCCGATCGAATGCCCCGAATCGCTTCTTTCAAACTATGAATTTCTTTCGCCACGCCTCGCCCATTTTGGCTCTGACTTCCTCCATTTCTTCGTAATGATCCCCTTCGCGGCAGCACGGACGGTAAAAGACCGGGCTTCGCTGCATGTTAGCCGTTCGGGTTGTCATTGGGCCGTAATGGGCGCGCGCGGGTATTGGTTGGCCCGGCGACAGGGCTGATTATGGTAAGGCGGGGCCGAGGTATACGGGTAGTAGGAGGATCATTTCGCGCCGAGGTCGGGTCCGGGCGAGGGCGGTTTGTTCGCGATCGTGGCCTCAGGAGAGTTTTGGGAGATATGCGCGCGAGGTCGATCCGACGGTTTGGGCGTAGGGCCCTTTGATCCGCATGGGGTATTCAAGCTAATGGATAGGTTGGTCGATTCGTAGCCTCTCCATCTCAACCTCGCATATCGAATTTGTCGCAGTTGTCAGGCAATACATTCTTCCCGATCGTGATATTCCTCCTTCAAGGTTCTGCTACCGACAGAATAATTCCCAAACCATTTGGCTCGCACTTCGAGCCACCATATCATCATTTCTGCCTCGACTCGTGAAGTGTGGATGCTCCGACATTGTTGAGTCAAATACGAACCGACTTTCGGGGAGGATGATAAATTTCTTCTAAAATGCAACAAACTGTTAGCATAAAGCACATAATTTGCAAGATGTAGCGTATATATCGCACATAGCACATTCAAACGCTTTCCTAACACGCAGGGGACCTCTTTATGCCGCAGGTAAGCCTAAACGCCACTTACGCGAGATTATGACGGATTTGTCCAAGTCGCCCAACTATAATGCCTTTGTTGGAAATGGCGACCAAACGACGGTGCACTTTTCCCAATTTCGCACGCCATGATCGGGTTTGGATTTGTCCGCCATTGCCACGCTACACATAATATCGGTTGGTCGTTTGGGTTGAGAAACCCGTCGACAAGTTTGGTGTCTTCCTAATCGCGCGTCGATGCCAGGACCAACCCACCTAAGGTAAATGCACGCACGCCTAAAATAAAGCGTGGTATAGCTCTATCTTAAGTTTCTAAGATTTGGCTTTTCCGACGCAGCGTTCCCGAGCGACAACTCGAGCGAAGGCTACGCTACCGATCGATTTAACCGATCTAACTCACACAGCGCCAACTCTCCTAAAATTTGGATATTTTTGAAAGAAATTTATGGCGCGAGCACACCAAATAGCGAGTGTGTGATTTGTGTGAATTTTCCAGAATGGAAGAAATATGAGCGGAATGCCAGTTTAGGGAAAGCAGTAAAGCAAGTAGCAAAAAATAAACAAAATACAATACACAAAAAATTAAATGCAAAATAATTGCCGAATAATAGCCCTAAGTCTGTTGTGGTTAAGAACCTAAAATCCCCAGTGGAGTCGCCATTTCTGTCGCGCCCTTTTTCGGCCGCGGCATTTTTTAAATAAAAACTCCTGGTTAAAAAACAAAGGTTAGAAAATGAAAATAAAAGCTAAAATGTTTTAAAAGAATGCTAAAATGTTAAAAAGGGTTTTAAAAGTTCTAAAAATGCTAAAAGGATGCTAAAATTGCAAAAGATGTTTAAAAGCTTAAAAAGTGCTAAAGGTGCAAAATGCTAAGAAGTGCTAAAAGGCTAAGGGTTCGCGGAGTCGCCACCTAATTAGTTTGGGTGAATTAGGACACCTAAATGTTTAACTAGTTTAAAGTAAAACATTAACTCCATTTTTATGGTCTGCTAAACTTAATGAGATTCCGGGTAAGGGTTCTTTATTAATCTAGAGGGAAGGGTTAGGCACCCTCAAGATCCGCTAACTCATATTGTCCCGCCAAACCTAGGGTAGTTATTATATTTAAAAATGCAAAGTAAAAGATCTATAAAAAGTGCAATGTTAGAAAATAAAGTGCTAGATGTTAAAATAGTGCTAAGTAGTTAAAAAGGTTTTAAAATGTTGGAAGATGTTTAAAGGTGCTAAGAGGTTAATTTTAAAGCTAAAGGGTGCTAAGGTGCTAAGAAGTATAAAAGGGCAAAAGTGTTATGAATAAATAATAGAGCCAAATGCTAAATGTTTAAAAAGTGCTTAAAATACTAAAGGTTGCTAAAAGGTTCTAAATGATAGAAGGGTGCTAAAGGTGCTAAGAGGTGCTTAAAAGTGCTAAATGCTAAAGCTACTAATAATTAATAAAATGTTAGGAAATAAATGCTAGCTTGTTAAAATGTTTAAAAGGTGCTTAAAGTATCAAAGTGGCTAAAGGAAATAAAATGCTAAAAGGTTTAAAAGGCTTAAGGTGCTTAATAGTGCTAAAGATTAATTTTGAAAGTAAAAGGTGCTAAAAGTGCAAAAGGATGCTAAATGTTAAAGAGTGCTTAAAAGGTGCTAGAAATGCTAAAGAATGCTAGGAGGGTGTTTTAGAGACTAATTATGTGTTCATGCAAAGGTTATTTATAGACTAACTATATGTCCTGCTAGCTAAACTAATCATGCTTAACCTACATGTAGTATAAAATGTTAAGACGATTTTTTGAGAGTTTAAGAGAAAATCTTCTTATGGATTTTAACACATTGTTGGCTTTATGATGCAAGTTAGATTATTATTTTTTGCCGCTTTTGAACATGCCTAATAGCCCCAAAAGACAAATAAAGTAGAAGCGTATTCCTAAAATGTAATTACTTCCCGTCTCATATATTTAAAGACCTAATTGCTAGAAGTTCTCCTATTAATTACAAGATTAAATAATAAAATTACAATAACCAAATAAAGGCATAAAAATAAGACAAGAAAGTTAAGAGAGTGAAGGGATTGGAGCGGATGACTCAGTCCTGTTTGTTTTTCTAGGAGTTTCTGAAGCGGGAATGCGAATGCGGATGCGGGTAATAGGAGAAATGGCTTGCGATGAGTCTAGCCGTGAGACTCTTCATTTTGCTCCGATGCGTGCCATGCCAATAAAAGAAGAGAAAAGATTAGTATATATTTTATGAAAGACACAAATAGATAAATGATTATTTACACATACATATCACGATTTCATTTTTATTATATCAATCCGAATAAAAACCCGGCATTATTCTACCCAAATTTAGGATACAAACACAGCAAAGAGAGCAAGGAACGGACTCAAAGGCACATAATTTCGGATTTTAAAGAAGAGGAAAAGGAAAGGACAACCAAATATGTGCGAGGGCCCCAGAAATAAATTTCAGATTCTTTAAAAGGCAGGACCGATCGGCCCAATGATAGGCCCAGTAATTACATAGCGTTATCAATATATAGGTTCGATGTCGTGTTTTCCACTCGTATGATCCAAGTGTTGATCAAGTGCTAATATTAGTAGCTTGGCTTGTGTATTATAACTTATGTCTTTTTTTCGATTCAAAGAAGAGGAACACTCTGCGAGATACAAGCAAATTTCTTTGGAGGATCTACGATGGGACGCCACGATATAGATCGAGGTCACACATATACAGGTAATATTCAACAAGTGTGCAAACAAGCTATCATGTTTTAAGCGTGCATCGAACATGGTATTATGGCTAAGGCATGTATATTATTAGTACGCAGTAAGTAAGGCATATGAGAGAGCAGACATACTCGATTAGTTAATAACTACTTGACATATAGGTCGATAAGGATCCTAAAGCAGACGCGGTAATTTCGTAAAAATTCCAGATCCGTATAATGCTACTCTAGGACATTTATATGTTTAGACAAACCAACAAACTGATATGATTGACTTAGAGATTGCTACCGCTATCATATGTATACTTTGTGCAGATGCATTTAACGGATGACACTCGCTAACTTATTCTAAGAACAAACCACATTTTAATATAGTATGCATATCAGTAGTAGACTAGGATATCCTCGACATATTTCAAACCCGTGCTAAGTTGGATAGGCTAAACAAATAAGATAATGAAGACATGATAATCATGTGTTCGAACAATACGCTAGCCCAAAATACGGCAGTTCGACCAACGTGAATATAATATAAGGCTAACGATAGATAATAACATTAATTCCACCAATATCACTCGATTCAAGACACATGCATATTATTAGTTGAATAGTTATCTAGCTCAGACATGTCATATATTACATCGAGTCTTTAAGGAATATTGACTTCGTTGTCTTAAATCCAAATGCTAACCTATTCGATCCCTTTCTAATTAAGGCTAACATCAACCATCGCACCAAATTGAAACCTCTAAGACACACTCCTTAATATCTAACCACACTTATAATTCAATCACATAACAAATGCTAGTAAAATAATTAACAGTCGCAGATATAATAACAGTTAATATCAACTAAATAGATTCAAAGAATCAAATTAATACACCTAAGTCGCCGCACGAAACACGATTTCACACATACTATCACAAAATATCAATCGAAGGAGAAAATAAGAAAGCGAGGCGAGATTACCTTCTCCTGACAAATACCAGGCAAGTCGTCGGTCCGCTCGACGGGTTTTTGGTTTGCGATGCGAATGAAAGGGCGAGTTCGTTTACTAATTTCTGGCTGGAATTGAAAGGAAAGGATTCGAATTTCCTATTTTATGCGAAGCTAATTCTCTGGATGCTCAGTCCCCTAATTCCGACGCTCGCCGAGTCTCCCGATTGAGCTCGCCTCCGCTTCATCGGATCGCTTTGTTCTCCAATGTTTCGATGCTATCTCCCCTAAGATGAACTCTACTGTGCTATCGGTTTCGATGCTATCTATGCTGACTGATGAAAAGAACCCCCCCTGTTGTATGTCGAAACTTGGGTATTTATAGCACTTAGTTAGGTTTCCTTTTAAGGTAGGTTTAGGACGCGATTTGAGGGCGATTTCGCACTGGTTTTGTTATGGTAAGTCCATAAGGAAGACATGCGATTTGTTGCCATTTTCGCGATCGATTCGAGAAAGCGAGGATATTTCGGTAGTGTTTAGTTATGGAAAGTCTATAAGGTATAGGTTGGCGATTTGGATCTTGATTTAGAGCGATTTTAAGGAGATTTGGTATGATTAGGTGTTTATACGGTAAGGTATTCATTGGATGCGGTGCATGGTAAGGAAGTCGCTAGTGCGCGTGAAGGAAAGCCGGATTCTCCGAGAAATCCGCGCGACGCAGCGTATGGTTCGGTTTCTGTGGTTTGGAAGAGAAAGTGCGCGCTTGTTCTCGAACCGATGAGAGACGGGCGTGGGTGGAAATAACGCTGGCGTGGAGTTGAAGTGCGGTCGCGTTTGGGCCAGCAGGTAGTGGGTAGTTAAAATAAGAGGGCTGGTTTTAATTAGTGGGTATTATTTAACTAGGGTATTAGATTACTAATAAATGCGGCTATGCTACCTGACACGACGTTATCGCTAAATTATTTATTTTATGCGTTTATTAATTATATTATTATTTAAGAATTACGACAAAGCTTAAAGTTAATAAATGCGGGCGCGGGACTCTAAATGCTTGAAACTCTACGTAAGATGCGATGCCATTATTAAATTAATTATTTATGCCTGTATTTAATGTTTTATTCGCTGCATTTTATTATAAAAATCCTAAAAAATTATTTTACAAAATTAGTGTAATTTTATGGTTAATGGCTGGACGGGAGGGTCAAAATTGGGTGTCAACAAGCATCTATAATCATAGCTATAAACAATTCATCAAATTATCGGCTACCAAATAGATACGACAGAATAGAGGTTGATAATTGAATACTAATCCCTGAGGACGATAACTCGGTCTTCTAGACTATATTACTTGTCACGACACGTGCACTTGCATTTAGTGTGTGCATAAATCGCGCATCACCTCCAACCGGGAACTATTAACTACTGGGCATCCTCTCCTTTACCTCTTTCACCTTTTTAATTTTTTATTTTAGTTTAGTTGTCTTTCATTTCCTTTGGAATCAAAAAAAAAAAACTCAGCTCATGTACTACACCGATACTTGGGGTTTGCACGTGGACTGAAGTTTATTTTTTGGTTGCATTTTTTAGAAGTTGAAAGAGCAGGCCAACAGAATGGACCTGAAGTAATGTGAAACAGATTATGCTCAACATGCTAATTTTTGGGCTACAACAATGCTAGTGGCTCGATTCAGTGGTGGAGCTATGTATGATGAAGGGGTTCAATTGAATGTTTCTCCAGAAAATTGTACTGCGTAAAAAATATCCTTGTGTATATGTATAACACTATAACTAATTGACTCCCCTTTACAATTAGAGTTAATGTTTTTTGAATCCCTTATTAGAATTTCTGGCTGTAGGTTGATCGGCTGGTCTGAGAGAGAGCGATAAGAACACGAGGAGATAACAAAGACACTTTGGTATAGATCTCATTTGGATGATCAGAAGCACCTATAACAAAGTTGCAAGTTTCCTGTGGCATATATTCTGGAGTTTGGATGATAACTGGCACTAAAATAAAGAAAATTAATGCATTGGAGTGTTGAAATGCGATAATAGATGAATGACATACACATTTCAACTGTTTGAAACAAATTTAAGACATTTAAGTTTCTGCAATCAATAGCCCATTTTCAGCAAATTGATCAAATTCTGCATATTTGTGCACACATTATGCTACTCATTGGAGAAAAAGCAATTACAATTGCAGTATAAAACTATAAATAAACTGTCCAGGGCATTAGTACAAACACAAAACTCTGTTTTTCTATTAAGATTATGATCACACACACCAAGGGATTTGTTCCCCTATCTTAAGTCAATTACAATCATAGCCTACTTAAAAACAACAATATTTGTGAAAGTAAATACTAAAATCAGACCATTGTTACAAGTCATAATCAATACATTCACATTGTACAACAATCAACTAACATTCTCAATACACTGACCTGAAGATCGAGCTCTTATGTCCGATAAGTTATATATATATATATTCTAAAATGCATACATTTTCCGTTATTCCAATGTCTCGCGCTAGGATCAAAGCCTCAGTGTCAGATCGGGTGTCAATTCGTCTTTCTCGACAGACGGAGTCCACTCGACAGAATTCACATTTGAACATCCAGTAAAAGTAATAGTAGGACGATGAGAGCCATCAACGTTAGTTACTTGACGAAAACTGCCAGGCCATAATAAGTGATCAGCCTCACCGATATCCTCCACATATAAGGGCGGACTTTGCTGGTGCTGGTATCCGTACTCAAATCTCGCGCTCGTCCTGAAATCAAGTGACCCCATTGCTGGTGGAAATCCGTGCACTGACGAATGCTCTTTGATTCCTAGCGACCGTGCAGTAGACCCGTGCAATGGCAGTGCAGCCAAATTAGCATACCTTTCTGAGAAGATCCCCATTCTCATAGCTCGTTTTGCTAACGTTCTCTCACGTTTGTGAGCGTTCTGGTGTCCGCCAAGTGCCTGCAAGCAGGAGTGGCAAAATTAGCCCATGAAACATATCCGCCTAATTATTAGCTCAGCCTGTTTTAGTCCGTCAAAATATTGAGCTTGACCAATGCGAAATCTTGCCAAAAATATTTTCAGAAAGACTTTTTTTAATTTGATATATTATATATAGCTATAATAAATAAAAAATATAGATTTATGTGGTACTACAAAATTATTATAAAAGAATAAGCAAATAGATTAAAACTTAGTAAGAATTGGGTTGGGTTATGATCCGTCTCTTAGCCCATTTCAACTCAAGTTAACTTTTGGACGGGTCAATAACCCCCTCATTATTAAATTACTAATATGTAGGCCAAACTTATTTACCAATATGGTCGCAGTACACAAAACCTATACACTGATTATATTATATGTATAGATATGTATATTATATGTATAGGTATGCATATTATATATAGGCCAAACTTATAATATATGTAAATTATACGTACAAATATACAAAATCTATACATTTGATCATATTTCATAAACTAGATCATCCAAATTCAGCCCAAACCGCCCAATTGACACCCGTACCTGTGAGCTGTAGAATTTACGCTTGCAGAAATTGCAAGTGAAAACTCTTCTAACTGCTGCTTCTCCTGAATTTTGTGTTGTTGCGAGTTCATTGCTGCTTTCGCACGTGCTGGATACTGAAAATCCTATCAAATCTTGGCTGACCAATTCATCGATACCAGAATTAAACCCCAGAGACATGTCAAGTGATACAAGTTCGGGACTTAATTGAGAAAACTCGCCGTTAGAAGCAACCTGGCTAGTGATATCACAATCATTTCCAGATGAGGCTTGTACTTCAATGTCGAACTTTAATGCTTCCATCTTAATTCGTTATAATCCGTTACAACGGAGGGACCAATTTACAGAATTTAGTGATCGATAACGAGATCTAAGGAAACCAAAGGACTACATCTGCATTACTAACGTCGTCCTGCACGTGACAAGAAATAACATATCATTTTCTGGAAGAAAAAAGAATCTATGTTGCTCGTACTCTCCAGAATTGCTTCTGCGCCCGTGTCGGACCCTCCAAAAATGTACTACTTTTGGAGGATCCAACATGCACCATCGACATTTTTGAAAAGTCCGATCAATGAAAGAAGGAAATCTTGAAAACACAGTATTGGCAGTCATACACGAATTTCACAATCTCTGTGTCTAAAAGTAACTGTTTTAAAGTGTATGGCCAGGTTTTGTGGTGGATTCTTCAAAAGTTATGCATTTTTGGAGGATCGGAAAAGGGTGCAACAACATTTTTGGAGGGTACGAGCAACATCCAACAACAACAACATACCCAGTGAAATCCCACAAAGTGGGGAGAGTACGGGCAACATAGTATAGCAATATAGCAGACTGCTGAAACTCATTTTATGTCAAATTTATAACTAAAACTTCAGCGACAATGATTAGAGGCCAGAGATACGCGAAATACTAGTTATACATAGTACACAAACAAGACAGATGGTCTGGTCCTGGAAAATACTCCCTTGGAACCATTGCCCTTATTGATCTACAAACTTCAGCAGAAGAACTTAACTGGCATTTGAACTGATTTATGATTGATAGGCTATTAGCAGCAAATCAATATTGAGAAACATAGTACTAAAAAGGGCAGCCCGGTGCACTAAGCTCCCGCTATGCACGGGGTCCAGCGAAGGGCCGGACCACGGTCTATTGTACGCAGCCTTACCTTGCATTTCTGCAAGAGGATGTTTCCACGGCTTGAACCCGTGACCTCCTGGTCACATGACATCAACTTTACCAGTTACTCCAAGACTCCCTTCAAGAAAAACATAGTACTGGTAAAAAATAAATATGGCACAGAAGTTTGTTAAGTGAGTTGTGACTAGAAATTCATTGCAGCAAGTTGTGATTAGATGGCCAAATTGTTACTTGATCTCACTACACATAATTATAGACAACTACCAAGACACTTAATTGAATATACCTGTGCTAATTATTATGTGAAAGCACTCAAAAGAGTAAAGATTTATAACAAGTAGAAGCATGATGTAGTCGCTATAAGAAGAATGAAGATGAAGTGAGATTAGATAAGATTGTAGTTCCTAAATGCAGACATTCAAATATTTGGACTCCATACATCTTCCAACAAAATGATACACAAATCAAGATGTAACACGTCGAATTAATAAGTATGACGTCTAAGATGGGAGAGAGTTTTAGCAGTGCTATGCGATCGGAAGATACCTAAAAAATGTGAAAATCATTTTTTTATAGAACAGTCACAACATCAGCAATGTTATATATAGGAGGAAATGTTGGGCTGTAGAAGCTAAAAATATCCAAAAGATGATTGTTTTAAATATGTGAATATTAAGATGGAGCGCGATTACATAAGACTGGAGAAGATCAGAAATGAGCAAGTAGTGCAAGTAACACACATAGATGATAAAAATGGAAGAAAATCGTGTTTAACAACCATACATGTCCCACGTAGACCTCCAAATGAACCGAGGCAAGGGCTCATACTATGATAATTGAGGATGCTAAAAGAAAACGAATTACATGTAAAATCGCGTGGAGATAAGTTATCTTAAAAGATCTACAATTTCTTCAAGTGAAAACTTCACTTAGAAAGAGATCCGACCTAGTTGGTATTGAAATTTTAGCTGTTACATTGTTCACACTTACATTAGGTTCACTGTTTGTCAAGAATCTCTTTAGTTTGATCAGAGAGATTTGCATTTAAAAAAAAAAGTGTGAGAACAAAAAGAAGTAATCCTATTTAGCAGTATTTGAATGAAGGAGCTCAAAATAAACACTAACCAACCCCAACTAATTTGAAACTAAGACGTAGTTGAGTGCATTAATACGAGTGCATTTCAGAGATATGTAAGAAATAAGGTACGATGGAACAGAAAGCTCATCTTTTTTCTTTTTCTTTTTGAGAAAACGTCAGGTATACGGAATTTATTGGTCTGACTAATCTAAATGCATGACATGTAGGACCCATTAAAGAAAAAGAACCTCAAACTACCAGAAATCTCTTAATTTCAAAGCTCGAGATATCTGATTGAAGATATCCCATTCAACCCACCAAGCTACCCCGTCCCTTGCTGATATAAAGCATAGCTAGAAATCAGTTTATCGGCTTCTATTATTTATGACCTTGAAAGTCTAAGAGAAAAACATGAACGACTGAATTGCATTTTGCAACAATTTTCCAACTATTGATGAACAAGATAAGTTATTGAGTTTTCTTGACCCATGATATACACAAATAACTAAGTCCAAGTCCATATTCTCATTCAATTTCCGATGTGAGACTCTTAACACTCCCCCGCACGCCCATACATCGTTAACTAGAGCGTGAACAATATAATTTAGGGCCCAACATCACAAAGAATTGGAATGAATCTGACTCTGATACCATGTAAAGAATGAATTTTGGGCCTAACTTAACCCCAAAAGCTAGCTTGTAGGGTGAGGATTGTCCAAGTCCATATAAGGAGTCCATGTTCTCATTCCATTTTCGACGTGGGACTTTTAACATGTAAAGAATGGATCTTGGGCCTAACTCAACCTCAAAAGCTAGCTTGTAGGTTGAAGATTGTCCAAGTCCATATAAGGAGTCCATGTTTCCATTTCATTTACGATGTGAGACTCTTAACAATATAATATACTACACGGTTATTGAGGAAGACATTAGAACAAGGAACTCACTTGAAACTAGATTTATATATGAGATAATGATCAAAAACACAACTCAAGTATCACTTTTTTGTGAGTTTCCTCCCTGAACTATCAGGTATTTGTGTTTTCTACCTAAACTATCATCAACTATTTATCAAAACACACCTTCACTAGTATCTAATGATGGGTGGTGTGCATTTTTTTTTTTGTTTAAAAATGGTGTCAAATGGGATAATTAAAGGAATTAATTAATTTATTTTTAAAATTAAGAGAGAATTGTCAAAAACACATCTTAAGTCTCATTTTTTGCGAGTTTTCAACACCATCAAATATTAATTGAGATGTGCTTTGATAAATAGTTGGTGATAGTTCAGGTAGAAAACGCAGACACCTAATAGTTGAGGTAAAAAACTCACAAAAAATGATACTTGAGTTGTGTTTTTTACCATTATCTCTTTACATATAACACACCATATGTGAACTTAACAAGTTTATACTCGCAAGAACAAATTGTATAGCTTCAAGTTTGCAACAAGACATGATAAATTCTTGCACATAAACTTGTTCCCCCCCTCCCCCGTGTATATTGCAGAATATACATTTTATGATCAAAGTTCAAGACTGATGAAAATAAAAGAAATACAATTAAAGCAACACAAAACATTTGAGGCTTTTTATCATGATGTAAAGAGAATTGCATAGGATACATGCACATATAAATTTATTTAGTTATATAAAGAGACTATTAATTCCTTGCAAGCTAAAATACTTCAAGATTTGACACACAAGTATGAAGAAGCAACAAGATAGTATATGCTTGTTCACCAAAATCCAAGCTGAAAAAAAGACAAAATTAACCAACAACACACACACAAAAAAAAACTTCAGTTGAAACAACCTAATACAAGATCAAATGATAAAAATTGAACAACTACGAAATTCAAAACACCAAAGCATATACAAAGAACAAAATAAGCTAACAAGATACCTGTGGTAGCATACACATGTTCTTGAAGAGGAAGGGGGAGTTGTTGTTAAGTGGTACCAATAGTACTTTTCATCAAAAGACAAAATATGGTGCTGTATAAAATAGGCCCACACTTTCAAAGTGTACAAGAAAAAAAAGGAACTTTAATTAGGAGTGGGGATATGGAGGTGTTCTTTCATGTTTAATTCTGAGAAACCCAAGGTCAGTTTGTGGGGTGGGGGGAATGGTAAACTTTATTTACGGGGATAGCTTTACTGTTGTTCCTATATTCCCTTCAAAACTTTAGTTACAAAGGACACGTACAGAGAATCTTTGGTGGGACTGACGACATGAATGACTATAGTATAACTGTTTTTTGCTTTTTTTCAATTATTAGAATCTCATCTTTTTAGGTTACCTATGATCTGCTCTGGATTTTCTTGAAACTCTCATTTTTCCAATAAAAAGGTGAAACTTCCACGTAGGAGCTTCATATCTCGATCCGACAGGTCTGTAAAGAAGGTTAATCATGGTAATTCAATCGATTTAAAATATTAGATCACTAACACACTGAGCACAAAGAATTCTTCATTATTTCAAGAAAAAAAACCCCACATTATCGCTGACGAAATTCGATCTTGATCATTTTTTAATTATTCCTTGAGAACCAGTGAAGCTGTCCGCGGACTTCTTCAAACTCACCATATTTTAACAAACATGGGAGAGCCTTATCTGTCTTTTTCCTTTTTCTTTAGTTTAACTCACAATATCTTTACAATTGTTCCTCTTATAATTCTCTCATAAAAAATTACTCGTATTTGATATTTAAATAAAATCAATAAACATAAATTATATATTTTTCATATGAAATTGTCATTTAGTTATGATTAAATAATATGAACGCATAATTTCATTAAAAGTTTAGGAAGTTCAATATTAGAATTTTAAAATTTGTACACATTAAGGGTGTGTTTGTTATGGAGGAAAATAATTTTAAATTTTTCATGTTAGTCGATCATTTTTGAAAATTATTTTTTTTAAGAAAATAAATTCCTTAAAAATGAAAAAAATGACTTTGAATAAATTTCAAGTATTGCACTCCTCTCCCGACCCACTCTCATAGTGTTCGTCTAGATTATGTATAGAGACTCTTTGGACAATATGTTTTGCTTACTTGCCGGATACCAAAAAAATAAGTAAGAAAATCATTTCTATAATTTTCAATAATTTTTTTTTCATGAAAATATTATTTGCATGGAAATACTTATCTCCTACTCTTTCCCATCAGTTCGTTCTTTACTATGCATCTAGGCAAATCCTTTGTACTAATTACTTATCTCCTAAATATTTTTATTATATCAAACACACTTAAAATTTAAATTTTAAATCATAAATCAACGTTTGGGTCACAATAAAGAGAAAGATAAACTTTCATTGTGATGACTTCATACAAATTTCACCATTCACTTACCTACTTTTCTTTTGTTGTTGCATGTCCAGTTGTCCACCAACTTATTCATTCACCATGCAGTATTGCAGACTGCATATATAGAATAAGTAAGTTTTTTTTTTGTTTCCTTATTATACAGTCTGCTTCTGCCTACCAAAACACACTGGCCAACATGCCTGGTGCAGTTTGTTCACTGTCAAGTGTCAACTGTGAACTGCACCCTCTTTAATTACTTTCTCTAATATTAAAGTTTTAGCTTTCGTTTTAATTTCTTTTCAAATTTCTTGCACAAATCTTTGAATAACTGATTCTCTTTGTGTGTCTAAATTCTAATTAACACACAGACACGCACGTATGTAAGCATGGGTGGAGCCGTGGAGGTAGGGTACCGCGAGGGTTCATTCAAACTCCTTAGTCGAAAAATTACGCTATATATATACTATTAAAATTATTTTTTATGTATATATAGCAAGTGTTCAATCCCTTTGATTTCTTTCTATTACCATATATTATTAAATATACTCCATATATTTTATAATATTTAGTGTTGTATAATTATGGTAGAAATATGATCTTTATTGTATTAGGATTCCACATTGTACACACTATATATATTTGTATTAATGTGACCTCATCTCCGCCACCTTTGCCTGCCACTGCCACCACCAGCAGTTTGTCAACCAACCATCTTGTCAGTCCAGTCGATGTCTTTGGCACCACACTCACCCTGTCGCACGCCTCTCAGTTCCGACCCACCACTGTATTACCTACCTGCCAACAATAGTAATCAGGTCACCCAATGTCGCCATCAACCACTGTTGCTCCTCCAATCGACCAACTCGATAACCAATCAACCTCTCTACAACACCGAAACCTCTTTCCTAACATATCACCTGCGCAGGCACCAAAATCGTCTCAAACTCCTCCCCGTGATCTGACTAAACCCCATGTTGCGATATTTCTAGATGCTTACGCAAGTGTACGTATCATTCAAGTAATAAAGATCTGTAAGACCGAGTTTATCGTTCACAGAGACTGGTTTATTAAGTACCGGTTATTTATTCTATGGTATCTATTTGGTTGAATTTCTTTGGTTTTAGATTTATGACTAAGTGCAGAAAATAAACTAAAGATTCTAATACTTTGGATTTATAACAGTTATGAAGGAGATATGACATTCCAATCTCCTCAACTATCCACGCTTTCACGTGTTAATGCAATGCTAATGATTCTTCTTCTTATTAAGATAGCAGGTTAACTAATCTGTCATTATATTCCGGTTAGGACATACAAGAGCTCAACCTTGTGCAAAAACCTTCTATATTTCTATGATAAATTTTACCACACAGGAGGATTAAGAACAGTAACCTTAATTACTACACAAGTATCGGGGTACTTTCGTCCACGATTTTAATCTATGTCTAGACAATTACAACATATTCAAATCTCACCTTTCAGACTTTTGATTCGAAATCATATAAGTGATGACAATTAATAACTAGTTAATTATCAAGCAATCATAACAATATTGAATAGATCTTAATACGCTAAAGAAGAAATCAATAACTAATGCATTAACTATATGAAAGAGCTTCAAGAAGATTCGATGGAAACCCTACTAAAGTATTTAGCTCCTAAACATTGTCATGTCAAGAACTAAATTACAATCCAACATAAACTGAAATAAAGTACAGGAAAGAAAAAGAACTTGAACAAGAGTCTCCAATTATAGCCTCCTGCTTGCCTCCAATTTGTAATATGGTATAATGTATATTAGAAGTCCTCAAAGCTGTCAGGGTTTAGGGGTTGTATAACTAGGAAAAGTTGTCTTTCGGACCCTCAAAACCGTGTCAAATTCGGCCCAAAAAATCAGATTTTCCGCGTCGGCACCGTGGCCCTGCAGGCTGGCGCCACGGCGAAAATCTTTGGGAAATCAGACCACGCGCGTGTGTTTTAGCGCCGACGTCTTTTCCCGCTTTACATTTACGTGTCCTTTTTCGTCCGACTTCACGATTTTTTCTATGCTTCCCGGGACTTCTTAGGCTTCATTTCTTGGCCTTTTTAGTGTGCATTTCCATCTCAATTAAACTCATTTCATCCTCGATTATGTACTTCCTCCTTTATAACCGCTGTGACACAAAATGAAAGAAAAATACACCTAACACTATACTAAACGCGAAATAAAAGAGTAAAATACTAACTAAAAATGACTCAAAAGTGTATACAAAATACACTTAACAAACACCCCCAAACTTACACTTTACTCGCCCTAGAGTAAGCATTAAACAAAAAAACAAAAACAAATAAAAGACTCAATGAAATTGATCAAGTAGCTATAGCAATGCTTCTTCAAAATCATGGATGAAAATTGGGATAATATGTTAGAACATACATAGCATGAATATTTAGCAATCTAGAATTTTAAGTTAGATATTTCGCAAATTCACTTAGATCATGATCAATTGGAAATACAAACACCTAACCTATGCATGTCAATTTTATTCCATCTTTCTCAAATGCTATAAATCTGTTTATTTGATATTCTTCACTAATCATAGACACACACATTTAAAGATCATCAGGACTTTCAAGGGTTGTAATGTAGGCTTAGGCAGGGGTAGATAAAGGTAGGCATTTAGGCTCAAATTACGTACCATAAACATTTTTCATTCAACTCCTTTTTTTTCTTCTTTCTGATTTTCTTTTTAATCTCATACCTACTTTTTCCCTCTTTTCTTTTGAGAGAATGAGATACATTATAAATAACAGGCACCCCCAAACTTAGGTTTTTGCATATTGTTCATTGGGGTGCATCAAATTTTTACTCTCTTCTTGTTTCTTTTTCAACACTTTTCATCCCACTAACTTTCAATTATTACTTATGGCACAAAACAGAGAATCATAAGGTGTCAAAGAAAGATCTTATTTAAGACTCAACGGGGCTGACTAGTGATACAATTTATGTCAGGATATGTAATAAGTGGTCAGAAGGGCTATCAAAGAAATGTCTGAATCATCTCCTTAAACATGTACATCTTAACTATTTCGCCTCAAATAATAACCAAAGGGGATTACACGTCTACTTGACGTGTAAAATTCTGCCCCACAATCACATAAAAACAGTCATGTCACGACCCAACCCCGGGCCCGCGACTGGTGCCCTACCTGGGCACCCTTATAGGTATACATCAGAGATAACCAGCGAAATATAAATAAAGCTCATAGACATGCAGTAATGTGAAATAATAACCAGGCTAGCCGATAAGGCCACCTTTATGCATCTATACATAACAAAGGGATACATCTTTTACAAGTTCAACCCACAAAATATGACTACAGACCTCTAAGAGTTTGGACTCTATCTATGACGGGACAGGGCCCCGCCATACCCCTGAATATACATAAATCTACAACAACAGGGATCCGTACCAAAAGGTAAGCCTCCGGAGTAATGGAGCCTCCCAAAAACTGAATAGTGATCCTAATAGTGAGGATCAACAACCTGTTTACTCTACCACAGATTTAACGCAGCCCCGAGGAAAGGGGTCAAGACAAAATATGTACCAAGTATATGAACCGAAAGATCAGAATGAAATCATATAGTCTAAAATAAAGTCGAGACATGTATGATAACCAAATTAATAAAGATAATCGTGCCTTACTAATAATGAGAATAAATAAGAGTAAACCTTACTGTTTAAAAATAGGAAGCTTATGATCAAACTAGGGCCAACCGTCCGTAGTATCATTATGTAATCCTACTCCTGGGACTATTTCACCCGCATATGCCTTGTGTACCCGCATGAGGCAATTTGCCTCGCATGAGACTATTTCACCCGCATAGGACTATTTCACCCGCATGAACCCTGTGGGCCCGCAATGAGCATATACGCCATACTCGCATCGTGGGGAGCAAATCCACGGAAATGCAAAATGACATGACCCGGATTGACCCGTAATAAATAATATAACACTAGCACTAACGGCCATTAGGGATGTCACCGATGGGCGGGCGGGGCGGTACTCATACCCATACCTGCCACCTAAAACCCACCCCCATCCCCGCCCCACCACCCATCACGGATAGTAATTCCTCCACCCGCCCGCCCCACTCCCATGTACCCACCTAAATAAGTTGAATGAAACTGCATAGCAGAATTTTGTTTTTTTAGTAGTGAATCTCTAACATCTATGAACCTAGGTAGCTAGTTTAAAGATACTATGCAGCTGCGGTGACAATAATATGAATAATCCCACCGCTATTATCGATGGCGCCCAATCTGTTCCCATTTTTTATGCAACACTTCGTCTTGCTATATTTTATATCTCTACTTGTTTGGTACTTTGTAAATAAGTGGTATAGAGGAGATTTTTGTAAGACAAATATAGTGAGTTTTACTTACTGGAGAAGGAGAAAGGATGCTAAACTTGAGAGTGAAATGCACGTATGGTATTAAAAAGGAAGAAAGGCGGGTACGGGCGGTGCGGATACGGTGCGGGTAGCGTGGCGGGGCGGGTACGGTGCGGGTCTTATATGAAATCCACCTCCGCCCCACTACCCATGGCGGGTAGCACTTTTGATACCCATACCCGCTCCACCACCCACCAAACCATCCTCCATATCCGCCCCAACTGGAGCGGGTGCGGGGCGGTACCCGCATTTACCCGCCCCACTGACATCCCTAACGGCCATCATGAACAACATATGCAAGTTAGCAATCTTTAACTCTCATTAATTAAACTTAAGGCACTATCATGTAAAATTCGGGAATTTAACCCCAAAGTACTATGTACTTCTATACCTTTAAAAAGAACCTTTTTCATATAAAAGCCACAAGATACCAACACCCGTAGTATCAAGGCATGTCTATTTTTCAAATCAAGTTACTACACCTTTAGAAATTCATTTCTAGTCTTTGAAACCATGTAACTCCTACTTTTCAAACTCAAGTAACCTATACCTTTAAATCAAGTTACTTATACTCTTTAAGTCAAGTATCGTATACTTTCAAAATCAAATCGTTTATTCTCTTTTAAATCATTCAAGTAAACCACTCTTTTAACTTCCCATAAAGTCGTTATAACTAACTTCTCATAAAGCCATTATAACACTTTATGTTTTTAGAAAACTAAGGCATTTACATCCTTTAAAAACCAAGTGAGTTTAACTTTTCAACTCAACTAAACTTGTACCCTTTTAAATCAAATCAATGGTACCAAAATGAAACCGAATTCATTTAAGACATGTACGTCAACCGTACTATACATTTATAAGAATCATGCTCAAGAAGATAAGGAAAGTTCCACATAGCTCTTCAGCTAATCCACCCGCTAAGTTGAATACGCCGCACGTAGAATGTCAACCTATAATGACCATAATACGTCTATCAATTTCTAGCTTTCTAAGGTAGAATAATACTAAGTATAAGGTCTCTTATTCTACGGAAAATTGGACAGCACTTCCCCTGTTTTTACGTACTTTTCCACTTTTTTCAAGGCCCAAAATCAATAACCAATACGCCACATTTAAGGCACAACCATCAAACAACAATACAGCATTAGTCCTTTTTCAATTCTTTAATCCAAGTCGTTACTCCAACATGTTAATACGTCATAACAATTATAACAACTAAATTCCATTTCTTGTATAACATGTGACGATTATAACTAACAACCAAATTGATTAACAACTTCAATGGCTAGCATGCCATATTTCGGTATTCACCCTCCAAATTCCCCAACACTTATAAATCTTTATTCCTTATATCACAAGCTCATTTATCAACTAATATAACATGTAATCTTCAATTACATTAGGAAGACAAAGATCATTACCTCAATAAGCCCAAATATAATCCAAGATTAAAAGTAGATCCTTAGCAACTTTAGCTCATTTTCTTTACGTTCCAATCCACTCCAAGCAACCCTTAGAAGTTCATAACCAAATTCTCTTCAAGTTCCAACTCAAAATATGAAGAATACCTTAGGGTTTCAAGGTGCGACTAGTGGATTAATGTAGTATTTCCGGGATTTAAGAGGTTGTTTATGCTTAGTATACTACTAGGGATCCTTGGTTTGAATATGGGGATTTATCAACAACATTTGAAGAATTTTCTTGTTCTTCATGGAGCTTGGCCGAGAGCTCCTAAGTGTGCACAAAGTTTTCTTGAAATTTTTCTAAGTGTTAAAGTCTTGCACTAGTATGGATATATAATGAAACCAAGTTAAGATTAAAACAAATATGTGGCCAAGATTGAGATGGACAAATATCTTGAGTCAACTTGGCCACTTGGCCATGCCATTCTCGCCCAACATGGGCCATGTGGGGGTGACACGTGTCACCCTCCTATTGGTCCAAAATATTTTATCTCTTCATAATTCTAATAAATTCCATAAGTCTCACATACCAAATTTGAGAACCAAATTCCAATTATTAATTTTTTTTTCCTTCACGAGGTTCGGAATATTTTCCGTAGGAAAAAATAATCTTTCTTTCATTTCAAACTAAGGTCGTATTTTCTCACGTAGGTCCTTATATACATGTCCTGGAACTACAGGGTGTAACAAGTCCATAAAACAGTCCACCATTAATCAACATTAAGGGTACAATGTGAAGCATTTAACACTCTTATTCCTTAGGACATTCATTAGCCATTTTACCACATTAATCATGCATGTTGGGGCTGATTTTCCAGCATAATAACACCCCAAAACAGTCCATAAAAACGATACCACAACGTCTAACAGTTTTGGGCAGGTTCTCGGCCACAACAACTACAACAATCCAAAGCCCTTTTCCAAAATTTTTTATAATCCAATTCACATTTCAATACTTATATACACTCCATAGCCACTTGTAATAATAGGATTACTTCATTATAACATGCAATAGGTGACGTTAACAACAACAAATCAACGAATCCAATTGTCACCAACAATGGTCTAGTCTCGGACAACCCCCAAAAATGGGACATGCACTTCTTATTTTCCATATCTTCCTTAATACAAGTTCACATACTAGCTATAACAACATATAATATCCAATTACTTCAAGAGGAAGAAGATTTTTTACCTTAAAAATGACTCAAAACGTCCAAAACAGTCCGCACCAATTTGGCCCACCGTTTTCGTTTTGCTCCACTTCTTCAAGTTCCAATCACACACAAGCATCCACTACAAGCTTATAACCAACTTTTCTTCACATTTTACCTCCAAAAAGTCGACGAACAAGCTAGGGTTCTAATGGCCATTCTCGGCCCAAATGGTTTCTTGGAGGGTTTTGGAGAGTTAACTTGGTTTAAGACTTGATTAGGGTGCTTAACCTTGGATAATAATCAACTCTTATTCTTGGAAAAATCTTGGGATTTTCGAAAATTAAACAAGGAGAAGAGAGAAAAGAAAGTCTTGGAAGATAATGAAATAATGAGCTAAGTCTTCAATCTCTATCTCTAATATAGATATTTTCCTTTCAAAACAAGTGGATGAGGACACATGTCATTCTCCCATTGGCCAAAATTTCCTTCTTTAGAAAAATATCTAGATATTTCCAAAATATCTTAAAATCGAAGGGCCCCGCGAAATTGTGAAATTCTCGACGGACCCCAGTTTATCAATTCCAATTCTTCGTAATTCAATAATAATCCCATAAATCCAATTAGAAGTATTAAACTCTAAGTTAATAATTTTTTCGTCGTCACATTTGTCACGACCCAACCCCGGCGCATCGTACCTACAAGGTACCGTCAGTATATGTCGAGAAAGAATGAACATACATAACACGTAACTTATAAGAAGGTAACATCACCGCCACCGAGCGGTAGTTTTCCATAAAACATACTTAAACAAGGTATAGTAGTACAACCGTTCTTAGAGCCCAAAACATAAATGTGACCACGCACTTAACGATAACAACTGTGGCGGGACAGGGCCCCGCCATACCCCTGAATGTACAAAATACCTATAGCATCAGGGAATGTCCGTACCAATAAACAAGCTTCCGGAGGAATGGAGCTTCTGACACCGGAATAGTGATCCTAAGAACGAGGATCCACAATCTGCTTACCCTTACCTGCGGCATGAACGCAGCCCCCGAGGAAGAGGTCGATGCACAACGCGTACAGTATGTAAAACTGGAAAATATTGTAGTAATATCATAAGTCAAAAATAAGCTGGAGTCATAAACGAAAATCAGTTTACTTTGCACTGTGCCTTACTAACAATGAGAGCAACAAATGTATATATATATACTGCATAAAAATAGGAAGCTCATGATCAAAACAGGGTACCTCGCCCGTAGTATCATTAAGCAATCCTACTCCTGGGACTATTTCACCCGCATAGGTCCTGTGGACCCGCATGAGGTCATCCGCCTCGTCATGGACTATTTCACCCGCATGGAACTATTTTGTTATACCCCGTAGTTCTGACCCTACGTATGAGAGCGTACGAAAGCATGTAAGACTTAAAATTTTCAAAGGGTAGGTTGACGGGTCGTTCCAGACGGGTTTTAGTCAACTTTGAAGCGGGTTATGACCTGGTACATTGAGAGTTCCTAAGTGTTTCAAAGGCCTAGGGCGTAGTTCGTTGAGTCTAGATTCTAACGCAACCAACCGTTCGTCGATAGGACATCAGAGTAGGAAGTTATGAGAGTTACAAGTTCGGTCGCAATGACGAAATGTGTTTGGACAAAGCGGCGAGGCATGGCGCCGGATCTGGCCGCGCCGAAAATCGGGGTCGCTGAAGTTTCAGCCGCGGCAGGAAGCAGGCAGCGGCCGGAAGATCTGGTCCGCAGAGTTGCGCGCGCCGAAGCAGCGCGCCGAGGCGGGATTCTGGGCGGAAAAACTTAGGAAAAGGCTGATTTCTCTTTTAAAAAGGCCATGGGAGGGTGACAAGTGTCCCCCCCATCTGATTTTGCTTGCATGGCTTATATTGACCAAGTCTTGTAGACTTGGTCATCTCTCAAACATCTTCCTCTCTCTAAAAATCAGCTCCTCCTTCTCTCTAAAAACCCAAGAAAAATTTGAAAGTTAAGAACAAGAAAAGGAAGCTTGTAGCTAGCTTGTGGTGGTGTTCTCGGCAAGGAAGCTAGCAACATTTGGAATAAGTTTGGCTAACACTTTAAGGTAATGATTCTTCCTTTAGATTTAGTTTATAGTGTTGCATGTTAAGAAGAAAGAACTTGTGGTAGTAAATAATGCTCCTAGAGTCATTGCATGCTAGAAATGAGGTTTGGATATGAAGAATGGGTTAAGAAGAGATTATGAGCATGTTGTAGCCTAAAAACTACCTTAGAATTGTTAAGTGAATTGTTGTAAACTTATGGGACAGGATTTTGGGTATGTAATCCCCTTTGAATTGTTGGATTGATTGAGCCTTAAATGTGGTGTTTTGATGGTAATTTCGGCCTTGAGGAAGGTGGCAAAGTGAGTAGAAACAAAGGAAATGCTGCCCAATTTTTCCCTAGAATTTAGTGGCTTGGAGTTAGATTATTCTACATTGAAATTAGAGGTTAATGAACGTATCATGGTTATTATAGGTTGAAATATTACTTGCGGTAGTTGAGCTTGGCAAGCGGATTGACCAAAGAGGTATGTGGAGCCTTCTTATCTCTTGAGCATGAGTAATTTGAACTATATAGTACGGTAGACGTACGTGTTTTAAATGAAGTAAATCTACTTGTTGTATTTGACTTGTTTTAAGAAAATGTCTAAGTTGGTTGGGTTAGAGAGTTAACCCACTTATTCCTTAGTAATGGTTTAACCTAAATAAGGTAGATAAGGATTTCGTGACATGAAGAAGTATTACGGAAATTGTGTGAGTTTGATTTGAAGTATAAGTCTCTTGGTTAATAAAAAGAACGAAATATTTTGAAACATAAGGAGTTATAACGGCCTTATGGGAGGTTAGTTGTAACGACCTTATGAAAGAGTATGAACGTCTAAAGCTTTAAAGCATAAAGTTAGTATAACGGCTTTATGGGGAGTTGGTTATAATAACTTTATGAAGGGTTAAAGAGTTGGGTTTTCTTGGATAAGGTCACGAAAATGAGATTCATTTTGTGTGTTAATGAAAGCCTAAAGAAGTTATGAGTTTACTTGGACGTACCGCCAGTGATGAAGGATTCCACGGGTATGCTTCCATTGTTCAGTTATGAGTTTACTTGGACGTACCGCCAGTGATGAAGGATTCCACGGGTATGCTTCCATTGTTCAATTATGAGTTTACTTGGACGTGCCGCCAGTGATGAAGGATTCCACGGGTATGCTTCCATTGTTCAGTTATGAGTTTACTTGGACGCGTCGCCCGGTGATGAAGGATTCCACGTATGCTTCCATTGTTCGATTATGAGTTTACTTGGGCGTCGCCATGATGAAGGATTCCACGTATGCTTCCATTGTTCGATTATGAGTTTACTTGGGCGTCGCCGGTGATGAAGGATTCCCGGGTATGCTTCCATTGTTCGATTATGAGTTTACTTGGGCGTCGCCCGGTGATGAAGTATTCCACGTATGCTTCCATTGTTCGATTATGAGTTTACTTGGGCGTCGCCCGATGATGAAGGATTCCACGGGTATGCTTCCATTGTTCGATTATGAGTTTACTTGGACGTGCGTCGGTGATGAAGGATTCCACGCACGCCCATTGTATTTTGATTATGAGCTTCCTATTCTTCATGCGTGTAGTATATGATTGATGTTCTTATTGTTAGTAAGGCACAATAAAAGGTAATTTGATTTCATCCCGATCCCACTTGTTTTGGACTTATGTTTTCATTCTGACATTTTGATTTCACATACATGGTACTGTTATCGACCTCGCCCGAGTGCGTTCATGCCGCAGTCGAGATACGTCGTAACTTGGGTCCACACTTAGGATCACTGCTCATTTTCCGAAAGCTCCATCCTCCGAGGCTTTGTCTTTAGGTATGATTCCCTGAGGTTATTTACTTTTGTATATTCAGGGGGTATGGCGGGGCCCGCCACTTGTGATATTCCTAGAGTGCGTAGTCTCGTTTGTGGTTTGGGCTGTAATGATAAGATGTACTGTTTCACTTTCTGTTAAGTTATTTTATGAAAGGCGGCCTTATCGGCTTGCTAGTGATGTTTACCTTATACAGATTTTGTTTCATGTATGTTCACCGCTATTCTCGATGATACCGATAGGTACCGGTAGGGTACTAGTCGCGGCCCCGGGGTCGGGTCGTGACAAAAGTGGTATCAGAGCAGTTAGTCCTCGGAAAGTGTCTACAGACCGTATCTAGTAGTGTCTTGATTATCGGTGTGTTGTGCACCACATCTATAATCAGGAGGCTGCAGGATATTTAGGATTGGTTTCCATTCTTCTCACTCTGAGATCGTGCCTTAGAGCTGTGTTATAAGTTGGACTCCCTCTGACGTATTCTTTTATAGCAGTGATGCCTCCCCGTAAGACAACCAGAGCCCAGAAGGGCAAGACAGTTGAGGGAACTGCAAGTAGGACGCAGAGGGCTACGAGGGCCCAGGCCCAGTCTTTGCCGGAGATGATGTTTCAGGCGGCGAGTTCCACGACGTCGCCCGGCCTCAATGAGTTCGAGGCGGCGGCTATCGAGACAGCGGTACCAGATCCTCCGTTCCACGTACCGGCGAGTATAGGGATTACGGGAGCGGTCGTGTTGTTGACTAGCATTGTGGCGGCGATGCCGAGGCCAGTGGCTAACCCTAGAGCCGATAGTTTAAGGATTCGGGACTTTCTAAGTTGTGATCCACCCGAGTTCTATGGTTCGAGGTCTGAGGAGGATCCTCAGGAGTTTATCCGACAAGTGCGGCGGACTACGCAGGTGCTTAGGGCCTCGGAGACGAGTCCGCTGTGTTAGCTTCAGGATTACGCGATATTGCGTTGAATTTGTTTGATTCGTGTGTGTTGTCAATAGGTGTGGGTTATCCTCTAGCTGCTTGGGATGAGTTATCTGATGCCTTCCTTGGTTACTTTTTGCCTCTCGATACGAGGAGAGCACGCTTGGATAGGTTGTTGGCATTGAGACAGACTGGGAAGACCATCGTGAATACAACCTAGAGTTTGATTCATTGGCCAGGTATGCGCCCACTATTGTGGCAAACATGGCAGACCGAGTTCACCGCTATGTGATGGGATTAGATCGTTACATGATTCTGCGTATGCAGGGTGGCTCTTCACGTGTATGGATATTGCCGGAGACGCAGCGTTTGCACGTGGATTGAGGGCGAGGGAGAGTGAGGGCGGCCAGTCGGCCCGGCCCAAGAGGCGGGGCAGCGAGGTTTCAGGATAGCTTTGGTGGGCGACCTCGGCAGCAGTTGGGTCTACATTCTCGCCAACGCAGTGCCCTTCCCGGTCTTCCGCGGGTGGTTTGACCGTCGAGGATATTCGTGAGTGGTCAAGCTCCGGGCGACAGTTGTGTATCCAAGATATTATGCAGGGGGGGCCACCTTTGCCTCGATGTGGTCATTGTGGTAGATCTCATTTTGGGGAGTGTCGGACTAGATCGACAAAAGTTACACTGCTGCGCCAGCAGGCCATTTGGCGAGAGACTGTCCGACCAGGGGTAGCCCTGGTGGGATGGCACAATCTATTGGATCAGTTGTAGGTTCTTCACTTTCAATGGCTAGGCAGGATTGTTATACCCCGTATTTCCAGTGTAGGTACGTAAGGACGTACGTAGAAAATTTTTGAAGCTTAAGTAGGCTTGGCCGATTTTCACTTTGTGCACAACACCCGATTAGAGTCGTTTTTTTACGAAAAGTTTGCACAGCTTTAGTAGGGAAAATTACGGCTATGCCAATTTTATTTTTTTCGGATTTTTACGAGAGACGAAACATTTTGGACCAACAAGAGGGCGACACTTGTCACCCTCTCATTGGTTAGGCTTGGGCGGTAAAGGGGTGGCCGAAAGTGTGGTTAAAGTGGTCAAGGGTTGGTAGGATATTTTGTGTGTAGTTGGTTAGGGTGCACTTGGCAAGATCTTGGCCCTACACTTGCTATGCACTTGGCATGATCTTGGCCATTGGTTGGCCTTGGCTTGTCCTATAAATACCCCCCCTTGGAAGACTTGTTCATCCATTCCTAAATATTTCTAAGTGTTAAAATCCTCCTCCCTCCCCTTTGTGTAGAGTTCGGCCAAGAGCCTCCCCTCCCTCGGCGAGAGCCCTTCCCTCCTCGGTGCTAGCCGGGTACCCTAGCCTAGTTGTTTTCGTATAATACCCCCCCTCTTGGTAGAAATACTCTCAAAAGTATTGTTATAATGCCCAAATTACCTTAGCCGTATACCTTGTAGTATTCTAAGGTTATACTTATACGAAAAGCCCAGAAATACTATTATACTTCCCTTCCGTCACAAAACCGAAACCCTAAGGAAAATCTCCATGGTTAGTTGGAGTAATAAGTAGAAGTTGGTTAGAACTTCTAAGGGTTGTTTGGAGCGGGTCGGAGCGCACGGAGTAGGAGCTAAACCTTGCTCAGGATCGACATTTAAACTCGGATAATTATGGGCTTATCGAGGTAAATATCTTGTCCCTCTATTGTAATTGGAAATTACATGTTGTATGATTATATAGTTGAAGTATACTATATATATAGAACTGAACGTAGTTATCGGCAATGTCTTTTGACTTAAGCCTGAATAATAAGAAACCTTTTCGAAAGAAAGTCTTGAATCAGAATTACATAGGACCGTATTATGAGACTTGTTTAGCTTTGCTGTGTTGTAGAATCGTACACGGCCGGTTAGACGTGCAAACCCCCCCTGGTTGGCTTGGTAGCCGGCCTCGATAAAGGCGGAGATTTACGCTGCTGTTGCGGGGAGGTCTTCTTACGTAGAATGTTCTACGATAAGATCTAAATGTTAATAAGCGCGCGTGGCCTTATAGGTCGAGTACTACGCGTGGCGCGATCTACTTGGCTTAAGGAGTAGCCGACGGTTTGAGGTACTTGGAGCGTTTTGCTATTAGTCGATAATCGTCGCGAGGTATGTGAACCTCTTCCTATCTCTTCTAGCATGATATGTGTGAACTATGTAGTACGGTGACGTCATGTGCTAAATGTATTTGATTGGTTTAGAACATAAAGTGATATAACGGCTTTATGGGAAGTTGGTTATAACTTTATGTAGGAAGAAAATACTTGTGGTTTTAAAAGGTAATCGATTTGAACTATAACCGCTTGTTATGTGATAATAAAGAACTTGAAGTATTTCAAAAGATTTTTGAATCATGTGGAAAGAAGCGTAATACTTGGGTTTTTGAAAACTTAAGAGTTATACTAGCTTTATGGGAAGTTAGGTATAACGGCTTAAGAATGTTTTATCGATTTCGAAATCGAACGTATCGACAAACCATCTGCAGCCAATAAAAGGAAATGTTTTGAATAATTAAGCATTGTTAAAACCAAGAGAAACTTCCATCCGCATGTAGCTAAGATGAGACAAAATGATATTTCCTAGATCATGGTCACGTAATAAGATTGTTATAAACAAGAATATCCTACTCACATATAAGGCTTATCTTTCTCAGATTGTTTAAAGGAGAATTATATTCCTAAAAGTATAAGACTATGAACTATTTAAACCTTTTTAAAATAAGAAACTGAACATTTGAAATTAGGCAAACTTGGACGTTGATAATAATGTTGTTACTTGATTTTACAAAGATAAGTGTTTTGATTTACTTCAAAAGATAATCACTCTATTGTTATATACTACGTATTGTGTGACTTTTGTGAAAGTAACATATCTTTAAAGAGTTATTGTATAAAGTACTTGGGGATAAAACCCGATCTCGTTAATCATATAGTAGAAAGTACCTTATGTGTGAATAACTTGATTGTATTGGTTTGTGATAGCCTTGTAATACCTTCGTGTTGATTTGATAAGTAATCATATTAGGATGCTACGTGTTAGTATTCGTGATGTTTGTGTAGCGGTTTTCCTCGATTGTGCTTATGTTGTTTAAACGATAAACCGCATGTGGGTATTATACCACTCACCGTGTTTCCGGGTTAAGCCTCCGACGCGGGTAGACTCGGCGATGCAGGACCATGATTCGAGAATACCTCACGCGGGTCCCGGCCTATGCGGAGCTACGAGAGTTCCGTGTTAGTGTGCGGCCTTTATGGTCACGCGATGCATACGCGCTACGCGATCGCGAGTCCGTGATTTACGCCGGAGTAGCTACCCTCGACGCGGGGTTATACCTCACGCGCCTACGATTGGCCTACGCGAGTCGCGGAGTTCCAGGCTAGACGCGCACATTTGATATCGCGCGGCGACCACCTTTGATCATGTGACGGCCAGACAGATATCATGATACGCTTTATGACCTTGTTAGTACCGCGGTGTTAGTAGTCGTTATGCCTTCGCATTTACCCCGCATCGCTTTATTTGGACACAGCGGACTCTGCTCACGTGTATTTCGTGCTTTTCTATCATCGATCGCCAGCGAGGAAGGTATTCCACGCATGATTGATGTTGTGGGCGTGAGACCCATTGTTATATCGAGTGATGACTTTGAGGCGCGAGTCCCCGACTGACATACGATCGCTATTTATCGCGAATCGTAGTTTGGTTATCATACATGTCTCCCGCTTCATAGACTACTATGATTTCATTTACTGATCTTCATGTTTCACATACTTGGTACCGCTTGACCTCCTTCGGGCCGCTCATGCCGCAGTAAAGGTACACCGCCGTTGATCCTCGCCTAGTGGTCACAGCTCATTTGAAGCTCCGCCTCCGAGGCTTATCTTCGTACGGTCCCCGCTGATTGTAGGTGCTACATTCAGGTATGACGCCCCGCCCCGTCAGTTGTCATATCATTCTTAGAGGTCCGTAGTATCGCATGGGCGTAGTGGTAGAAAGGGATGTAATCGTCAAATTGTTATTTATATATACCGACAGAACTGCTTTGGTTAGCCGCTTTCTTATTTCACCGCCTTATTACATTGGTTTCATGTATTGTCTTTATGTTCACATTACTCGATGTTGTATCACTAGGTGCCCGGTAGGCATCACCACGGCCCCGAACGGGTCGTGACAAGGATGTTCATACACCGGCAGACGCGCAGAGGTCGTGGTAGCGTTTCCGCTTAGCGGTCATTTGACCCGCCATATGACGCCGTATACCTTTGACCCTTTAGAGATTAGTATGCATGATAGGATTGTTGTATGATGGAATTCCATGAGTGGATGATATTAAGGTTATGTATGTATGCTAGCGAGAGGTTGGAAGTACGATAAGAGAATCCTTTTAGGCCTCAAGAGAAGTAAGATAGCGTTAGCGCACTGGGGTCCGTTGTCTTGTGTGATAGTGATGAGTAGATATGTGGTACGATATCTTAGGACCACGCATGGCATAATAAAGTTCCATTAGTGTAAAGTACGGCGGGTACCGAGGATATTAGATTGGTTTCCAAAAGAACATTCGGGACGAATGTTTCTAAGGGGAGAATGTTATACCCGTAGTTCGACCCTACGATGAGAGCGCATTTAAAGCATGTAAGACTTAAAATTTTCAAAGGGTAGGTTGACGGTCGTTCAGCACGGTTTTAGTCAACTTTGAAGCGTTATGACCCGGTACATCGAGAGTTCCTGGTGTTTCAAAGGCCTAGGCGTAGTTCGTTGAGTCTAGATTCCAACGCAACCAACCGCTCGTCGATAGGACATCGAGTAGGAAGTTATGAGAGTTACAAGTTCAGGCGCAATGGACATAAATGTGTTTCGACAAAGCGACTGGCCGCGCGGATGCAGTGGCGCGCCAAAGTACGGGGTCGCTGAAGTTTCAGCGCCACGCGCAGAGAAAGCCGCGCCGGAAGATCCGAGGGTCCGCTGGAGTTGCGGCGCTGGGAAGCAGGGCCGCGGGATTCTCGCGAAAAACTTAGGAAAAGGCCGATTTCTTTGTAAAGGCCATGGGAGGGTGACAAGTGTCCCCCCATCTGATTTTGCTTGCATGGCTTATATTGACCAAGTCTTGTAGACTTGATCATCTCTCAAACATCTTCTCTCTAAAAATCAGCTCCTCCTTCTCTCTAAAAACCCAAGAAAAATTTGAAAGTTAAGAACAAGAAAAGGAAGCTTTCAGAGCTAGCTTGTGGTGTTCTCAGCTTAAGCTAGCAACATTTGGAATAAGTTTGGCTAACACTTTAAGGTAATGATTTTTCCTTTAGATTTAGTTTATAGTGTCGCATGTTAAGAAGAAAGAACTTGTGGTAGTAAATAATGCTCCTAGAGTCATCAGATGCTAGAAATGAGGTTGGATATGAAGAATGGGTTAAGAAGAGATTATGAGCATGTTGTAGCCTAAAACTACCTTAGAATTGTTAAGTGAATTGTTGTAAACTTATGGGACAGGATTTTGGGTATGTAATCCCTTTGAATTGTTGGATTGATCGAGCCTTAAATGTGGTGTTTTGATGGTAATTTTACTAAGGTGGCAAAGTGAGTAGAAACAAAGGAAATGTCGCCAATTTTTCCCTAGAATTTAGTGGCTTGGAGTTAGATTATTCTACATTGAAATTAGAGGTTAATGAACGATCATGGTTATTATAGGTTGAAATATTACTCATGAGTTGAGCTTGGCAAGCGGATTGACCAAAGAGGTATGCGAGCCTTCTTATCTCTCGAGTACGAGTAATTTGAACTATATAGTACCAGAGACGACGTGTTTTAAATGAAGTAAATCTACTTGTCAGACTTGACTTGTTTTAAGAAAATGTCTAAGTTGGGTTAGAGAGTTAACCCACTTATTCCTTAGTAATGGTTTAACCTAAATAAGGTAGATAAGGATTTCGTGACACGGAAGTATTACGAAATTGTGAGTTTGATTTGAAGTATAAGTCTCTTGGTTAATAAAAAGAACGAAATCTTTTGAAACATAGGAGTTATAACTACTTTATGGGAGGTTAGTTAGAACGGCCTTATGAAAGAGTATGAACGTCTAAAGTTAAAGCATAAAGTTAGTATAACGGCTTTATGGGAGTTGGTTATAATAACTTTATGAAGGGTTAAAGAGTTGGGTTTTCTTGGATAAGGTCACGAAAATGAGATTCATTTTGTGTGTTAATGAAAGCCTAAAGAAGTTATGAGTTTACTTGGACGCATCGCCAAATGACGGCGATTCCACGTATGCTTCCATTGTTCGCTATGAGTTTACTTGACGCATCGCCAGTGACGGCGATTCCACGGGTATGCTTCCATTGTTCAGTTATGAGTTTACTTGGACGTGCCGCCGCGATGAAGCGATTCCACGTATGCTTCCATTGTTCGCCATGAGTTTACTCGACGCATCGCCAAATGACGGGCGATTCCACGTATGCTTCCATTGTTCGATTATGAGTTTACTTGACGCGCCGCCATGATGGCGATTCCACGTATGCTTCCATTGTTCGATTATGAGTTTACTTGACGCGTCGCCGATGACGGCGATTCCACGTATGCTTCCATTGTTCGATTATGAGTTTACTTGGACGTGCGCCAGCGATGAAGCGATTCCACCGTATGCTTCCATTGTTCGCCATGAGTTTACTTGACGCGTCGCCGCTGATGGCGATTCCACGTATGCTTCCATTGTTCGATTATGAGTTTACTTGACGCGCCGCCGTGATGGCGATTCCACTGCACGCCTCATTGTATTTTGATTACGAGCTTCCTATTCTTCATGCCGTAGTATATGATTGATGTTCTTATCATAGTAAGGCACAAGAAAAGGTAATTTGATTTCATCCCCGATCCCACTTGTTTTCGCACTTATGTTTTCATTACGATTTTCGGGCCACATACACGGTAATTGCAGATCGACTCTCCTTCGGCCGCGTTCACGCCGCAGTCGAGATATCGTAGTCACGGTCCACACTCTAGGATCACTGCTCATTTTCTGAAAGCTCCATCCTCCGAGGCTTTGTCTTTTGCATGATTCTCGAGGTTATTTACTTTGTACATTTAGGGGTATGGCGGGCCCCGTCCCGCCACGATGTATTCCTGAGGTTTGTAGTCACGTTTGTGGTTTGGGTCAGAATGATAAGATGTACTGCTTCACTTTCTGCTAAGTTATTTTATGAAAGGCGCCTTATCGGCCATAGTGATGTTTACCTTATACGATTTTGTTTCACGATGTTCACCGCTATTCTCTCGACGATACCGATAGTGGTACCCCTGCAGGTACTAGTCGCGCCCGGCCTGGGTCGTGACATATTTCACCCGCATGGATCCTGTGGACCCGCATGAGTACCATCGCCAGACTCGCACGGGACTATTTCACCCGCACGGATCCCGTGGACCGATCCGCACGAGTACAAACGCCGCGACTCGCATCATGGGTAGCAAATCCATGGCATAAGTAGTAAACCATCCTATCGAGCATACCCGGACACCCATCGGCCGGATGTCCAAAGGAAATAACAAGAATCCGCATACCCGTGGGCCACCCAACGTGTCAGTATGCCAACAGGAATTAACAAGAATAAGTAGTGAACCACCCTAATGAACGCATACCCGTGGACCATCCATCGTGTCAGTATGTCAAAAAGAAATAACAAGAATAACCCGGGGTCTACCCCGTAAGAACATATCACCTAGCACAACCGACTATCATACATAACATAAGCGCTACCAGCCTATCATAACATAAGCAAGTTAAGAAATCCCCTAACTTCTTATTAACATTATTAACATATCCTCTCATTTTAGTATACCTAAGGCACCAACATGTCTTTTAATAGAAAAATCTGGGAATTCAACCCAAGTACCATGCACTTCTAACTTTTAAGAAAAACTCTTTTTATACAAAGATTCCAAGATACTATTCACCCTAGTATCAAGTTACGATTTCTTTTCAAGACAAGTCACATTTCCTTTTAGAAATATAATAGGCTTCTAAATCAAGTGACTTCATTTCCTTTAAAACCTTAGGCAACCAATGCCTAAAAATCAATTCACATTTCTTAGTTTCAAATCCTTTACCCGCATTTCTGTTTTAATTAGAGTAAACCTTTCTTTGTGAACCTTTCAAGAAAACTAACATAACCAACTTCCCATAAAGTCATTATATTAGCGTTATCCCTTTGTCAAATACATTTTCCTCAATCCAAGGACTTATACTTTTGAAATGAAACAAGTATCATATACTTTAAAACAAGTGTAGATTATCAAATCTTGTCGATACCGCATCTACATAGATACAACTATTCATGCTCAAGAGATAGGAAAGCTCTACATACCTCTTTCTGGTCAATCCACTTGCTAAGTCCAACTACCGCAAGTAATATGTCAACCTATAATAACCATAGCGTTTATTAACCTCTAATTTCAATGTAGAAATTCCAAATTCAAGTTACCAATTCCTAAGGAAAATTGGACAGCATTTCCTTTGTTTCTACTCACTTTGCCACATTTTCAAAGGCCGATTTTCAACACTCAAACGCCTCATTAAGGCCCAACATCCAAACCAACACAAAGGGAATTACACACCTAATCTTGGGTGTGTAAAATTCTGCCCCACAAGTTACAACAATTCACTTAACAATTCTAAAGTAGTTTTTAGGCTACAACATGCTCATAATATCTCTTTAGCCAAATCCTTCATACCCAACCCACATTTCTTGCATGCAATGACTCTAATAGCATTATTTACTACCACAAGTACTTTCTTCTTAACATGCAACACTAAAAACTAATAATAGAGGGAGAATCATTACCTTAGAGCTTTAGCCAAATTTATCCAACAATTTGCTAGCTTCTATTCCAAGAACACCACCACAACAACCTTCACAAGCTAGCCACAAGCTTCCTTCTTGCTTTTATTTTTCTCAGATTTTTCCTAAGGCTAGAATGTCTCTTGGGATTTTAGAGAGAAGGAGGAGCTTGAACTTTTAAGAGAGAATGAAGAGCTTTTGTCAAAGAGAGAGAGAGAGAGAGAGAGATGAAGTATGACCAAGTCTTGAAGACTTGGTCAATATAATGCATGCAAAATCAGATGGGGGGGACACTTGTCACCCTCCCAAGGTCTTTTAAAAGAAAAATCTGACTTTTCCTAAGATTTTCCGCCTGAATCCCGCTGGCGGCCGCTTCCCGCACGCAACTCCTGCGGACTCGGATCTTCCGGCCGCGCCCTACTTCCTGTGCGCGGCGCTGAAACTTCAGCGACCTCTCAAGATTTCGCGCGCTGCCCGTGATCCGCGCCGCGCCCTGCGCTTTGTCCAAACACATTTCGTCCGATCACAAGACCGAACTTGTAATTTCTCATAACTTCCTACTCGATGTCCTATCGATTTAACGGTTGGTCAAGTTTGAATCTAGACTCAACAAACTACGCCCAGGCCTTTGAAACACTTAGGAACTCTCAATGTACCGGGTCATAACCCGCCTCAAAGTTGACTAAAACCCGTCCGGAACAATCCGTCAACCTATCCTTTGGAAATTTTAAGTCTTACATGCTTTCGTACACTCTCATACGTAGGGTCAGAACTACGGAGTATAACAACATTATTCCAAAAATTTTCTTAAGAAAATGTAATAATTCTTTCTTTCCAAAATTCAAATCTTAAATCCTTAATCACGTTCTCAATTAGTAGCCCTGGTATTACGGGATGTAACAATAACAACAGCTACCATTCTAGTATTCAGATGGCCCCGTATGAGGCCTTATATGGAAGGAAGTGCAGGTCGCCGATTGATTGGTTTGATGTTGGCGAGGCTACGTTAGTAGGTCCAGACTTGGTTCAGCAGGCTGTGGGTAAGGTGAAGCTTATCCAAGAGAGGTTATTAGAAGCCCAGAGTCGACAGAAGTCTTATGCAGATAATCGACGTCGACCCTTGGAGTTTCAGCTTGACGATTGGGTTTTCTTGAAGATATCACCCATGAAGGGTGTGATGAGGTTTGGTAAGAAGGGGAAGCTTAGACCGATGTACATTGGGCCTTATCGATCGTTTCGTAGCGTAGGCGCGTTGCTATGAGTTGGATCTACCACCGATTGGAAGTCGTTCATCCCAGATTCCACGATCGACGCGACTGTTGTATCGTGATCCTTCCGAGTTTTCCGGTTGATGATGTCCGAGTGACAGAGGAGTTATCATACGAGGAGAGTCCTATCGCCATACTTGATCGCCAGTCGACGACATGCACTAAGGACGTGGCTTCCGCCGAGGTCTTGTGGCGAATAATAATAGAGAGATGACGACTCAAAGCGTAAGAGGAAATGAAGAAGAAGTATCCTCAATTGTTCCCTACACCTACAGGTAATTTGATTCCGTACTTGTTGATATTGACTGATGTTTATGCAAGAGTGATTTATTGTGGCCATGTGTGGCATATTTGATTGTGTTGGGTATAGTTAAAAGGAGACTATGACGATATATATTTAGCTTGAACCTAGTATGAACATTCGGGACGAATGTTTCTAAGGGGGAAGGATGTTACACCCCGTATTTCCAAGAGAATGAGATGAGAACGTACGTGAGAAAATAAGATTTGAATTTTGGAATGAAAGAAAAAATATATTTTTTGGAAATCTCGAAAAAATTATGTGAAGGAAAAAGTTTATAATTTGAAATTTGATTCTATATTTGGTGTGTGATATTAGTATATGATTATAAAGGATTGGATCTAATAATATAGGGCCCGTCAAAATTTCACAATTTCGCGGGACCCTTCGTTTGTAAGGGAATTGGAAAATATCTAGATATTTTATGATTGGATTTCGGCCAATGGAAGGGGGACACTTGTCCCCCATTAACTTGAACACTTGTCTTGAAGAATTTGACTAGGGAGATATTATATATATCTAGAGAGGCTTGCAAGACTTATCATTCTACACTTAGATAATTTCAAGAAAATATTCTATCTCTCTTCTCTCTCAACTCACGGCCCAAGCACAAAATTGAAGAACAAAATCTCTAACCTTTCAAGCTTGTGTATGTTAGTACAAGATTAAGGTCTCTAACCAAGTGATAAACCAAGATAACACTCCATTAACCCCTAAAATTCCATTTGGGCCGAGAATAGGGTTTGAAACCCTAGGGTTTTCCGTTGACTTTTTGGTGTTGAAACGTGAAGGGAGTTGATCATAAGCTTATAGGGGTTGCGTATATGTGATTGGAACATGGAGAAGTGGAGCAAAACGAAAACCGCGGGCCAAATACCTACGGACTATTTTTACCGATTTTGGGGCTAAATATAAGGTAATAATTCTTCTTCTTTTAAAGTAATTGGATATTACTTATTGTTAATATATATGGATGAGCTTGTACTAAAAATAATGAAGATTAAAAAGGGTTTGGGCATTTTTGGAAGTTAAGGCCGAAAGTGGACAGATTTCGGGTCTTGATTTCGTTGGTCATTTTTGTTGTTAATTTCACTTGTTGCATGTTATTTAATGAAGAAAATATTGTTGTTGATAGTTTATATGATTTATATAATATGTTGAAATATGAATTGGATATTAAGAAATTGTGGGAAAGGGTTTTGGATAAGTGGTTGTTGTTGTGGCAGAGAATGGCCCTTTAAATTGACGGATATTGTGGGCAGTTTTGGGACTGTTTTAGACATGTATATATGCTGGAAAATCAGCCACCAACTTGCATGTTTAATGTGGTAAAATGGCTAATGAAAGTCCTAAGGAATAAGGGTGTTAAAGGCTTCACATTGTACCCTTAATGTTGATTTATTATGGACTGTTTTATGGACTGCTTTTATATGATTGTGGGGCAGAATTTTACACGTCAAGTTGGCGTGTAATCCCCTTTAGTTGTGCCTTAAATGGGGCTTGTTTTGTTGTTGAATTCGGGCCTTGGAAAAGGTGGAAAAGTACGTATAAACAGGGGAAGTGCTGCCCAATTTTCGATAGAATAAGAGACCCTTACTTGATATTAACCTACCTTACAAAGCTTGAAGTTGATAGAAATGTTATTGTCATTTTAGGTTGAAGTACTACGGGTGTCACATTCTACTTAGCGTGTGGATTAAGCCGAAGAGGTATGTGAAACTCTTCCTATATTTCTTTGAGCATGAACCTTATAAAATGTGTAGTACGGTGGACGTACATATTTTAAATGAAATCGGATTCATTATAGTACATTATTTGAAATGTACAAGTTTACTTGATTTTAAAAGATATGAGTGACTTTATTGGAAAATGATGAGTTACTTGATTTGAAAGAATAAGTGCCTTAATGTTGAGAGTAGAAGTTACTTGATTTTAAAGTCTTGAGTTGAATTTAAAAAGTGTAGTAACTTGATTTTAAAGAGGAAGTGTCTTGGTACTACGGGTGTTAGTATCTTGGGGTTTATTACACAAAAGGATTCTTTTTACAAGAATGAGTGTACGTAGTACTTTGGGTTCAAGTCCCTAATATTGCATGAAATAATTTTTTTTATAAAGAAAAGATGTACGTAGTACTTTGGGGTTCAAGTCCCTAATATTGCATGAAATAATTCTTTTTATAAAGAATAGATGTACGTAGTACTTTGGGGTTCAAGTCCCTAATTTTGCATGAAATGATTATTTTTATAAAGAATAGATGTACATAGTACTTTTGTTGTTCAAGTCCTTAATTTTACATGAAATGAAAATGTCTTGAGTTTATAAAATGATAGTTCATTCTACGTGTTTTAATGAGATTCAAAGAGTATTTTAACTTGCATATGTTTGCTCATGATAGCCTTTCGTGCAAGTGTTGTATTCCTATATCACCGTGTCCCTCACAAAAGGGGCGGTAACATTATCGATGTATGGTGGGTTCGAGTCCCATGACATCATATCATTCAATGGACTATCTCTCGATGTATGGTGGGTTCGAGTCCCATGACATCATATCATTCCATGGACCATATCTCGATGTATGGTGGGTTCGAGTCCCATGACATCGTATCATTCCATGGATTAGATCTCCATGATGTGGGTTAAAATCCCAGGTTACCATTTGTACAGTGCGTGGGTTCGAGTCCCATGACACCATTTATACTCGTGCGGGTTCGAGTCCCGTGACATTATATTCTGAGGGCAGGAGTCCCTGATTTTGGCATGACTTGCATATTCTGAAAAGGTAAGAATTGACTCTCATTACTTTCATATTGATAAGGCACAGTTGTACTGTTATTTTGGTTATCATACATGTCTCATGCTTTATTTTAGACTGTTATGATTTCATTACAGTACATTCAGTTTCACATACTTGGTAAATCTTTAGTACTGACCCCCTTTTCTCGGGGGGCTACATTTCATGCCGCAGGTGTAGATACACAGGTTGGTGATCCTCACTCCTAGGATCTCTGTTCAGTTTTTGGGAAAAAACTCTATTACTCCGGAGGCTTATCTTTTGATACGGATCCCTGGTATGGTAGGTTTTTGTACATTCAGGGGTATGGCGGAGTCCTGTCACGTCACGGTTGGGTGTCCAAATTCTTAGAGGTATGTATTCATATGTGGGCTGGTCTTACGAGAGTTGTATTTATTATTGAACTGATGTATAACTGTATTGTCGGGGTGTACCCGTTGTTTATATAGCGGCTGTCGCGCCCGTTTCCGGCCGCGGCTTTATTTTCTTTTTTTCTAAACTCCTGCTGCTCAAATTAAAAGGTTAGAAAATAAAATAATAAAATGCTAAAAGAAAGTTAAAGAAAGATAATAGAGTTTAAGAGGCTTTAAAGGTTTTAAAATTGCAAAAGATGTTTAAAAGCTTAAAAAGTGCTAAAGGTGCAAAATGCTAAGAAGTGCTAAAAGGCTAAGGTTCATGAGTCGCCACCTAATTAGTTTGGGTGAATTAGGACACCTAAATGTTTAACTAGTTTAAAGTAAAACATTAACTCCATTTTAATGGTCTGCTAAACTTAGTGAGATTCTGGGTAAGGGTTCTTCATTAATCTAGAGGGAAGGGGTTAGGCACCCTCTAAGATCCGCTAACTTGCGGTTGTCCTGCCAAACCTAGGGTAGTTATTATATTTTAAAAAATGCGAAGTAAAAAGATCTAAAAAAAGTGCAATGTTAGAGAATAAAGTGCTGGATGTTAAAATAATGCTAAGTAGTTAAAAAGGTTTTAAAATGTTGGAAGATGTTTAAAGTATTGAAAGGGCAAAAGGTGCTATATGTGAAAGAATGCTAAGAGATGCTAAAATATTAAAGGTTAAGGACGCTTAACAAAAGTGCTAGCAAAAAGTGCTAAGTGTAAACAAAGTGGTGCTAGGGTGCTAAAAATTAATTTTGAAAGTAAAAGGTGCTAAGAGTGCAAAAGGATGCTAAATGTTAAAGAGTGCTTAAAAGGTGCTAGAAATGCTAAGATGCTACAGGTGCTTTATGGACTAATTATATGCTCATGCAAAGATTATTTGTGGACTAATTGTGTATACTGCTAGCTAAATTAATCTTGCCTAACCTGCGTACAGTAGTATATAAGAGATGCTTTAAGACGATTTTTGAGAGTTTATGAAGAAATCTGTTATGAGTTTTAATAAGAAACAAAAAGTTTGATTTTATGATGCAAATTAAATTGTTTAGATTATTTTGTCAGAATTTAGACATGCTTAATAGTCCTAAAAGACAAATAAAGTAGAAGTGCATTTCTGATTATGAATTACTTCCCCACCTTATATGTTTGAAGGCTAATTATTCTAGATATCCTAAATATTACAGAAATAGAGTAATCAAATTACAATAAACAAATAAATGAATGAATAGTGAGTAAAGAGAGGACGGGATTTAAGAATGCTCTTTACGCGGATGACGACATCCTATTTGTTTTTTTCTAGGAATTCTGAGCGAACGGAATGCGGATCGCAGACGCGTTGCCATTTGAAATAGCTCATGAGTCTCAAGAACGAAACTCTTCATTTTTGCTCCGTCGTGCGCTATGTAAAAATAAAGAAAAGATAAGGATTAGTATCAACTCAATGAACACCGATGAGGATAATTAAACGCAATGCACACACATGTCCATAATTTAATTATATTATTCTAAAAGGATGACAATTTCAGGCAAAGAAAAGCACTATCTACCACGAATGGGTCATGAAAATGCAGACAGTGGGCAAACAAACAAGAAACTCAGCAGGCCCAAATGACAAAGCTCAAATTCTAAAGTAGATAGCTGGTCCAAAAGCAGTTTCAGATTTAAAGAAGGCAGACCAGCCTACTGTATGTGAATATTTGTCACATACCTATATGAATCCAAGCATATCATACAGGGAAGCAAACATGTATATCAAAGGAGTTTAGGCAGGGATGATGCAGGCCAAGTATGCACACTGAATTAAGTATAAGGATTCAATAAGATAGTTTATCTTAACATGTTGGTTTTAGAAGCCAATAAGCATATAAAAAGAAACTCAGGTTAAGTATACTCAGATTTTCAGGTATATAGCACTTCTAATGCATATTCAAAGCAAAAAAAAAAACCTAAATCGTATCACTCTTAATTTGTAGAAAGACTTGAATAACACATACCAAAGACATACGCAAACTTACAAAGGCAACTAGGCTCTTGTCACTACTTAGTATGAGGTTCGGATGAGTTAAAAAAATCAAGGTGCGAACAACATCTAAGGCTTAGCTATGCATAACATAACTCTTAAAATGGAAACAAGCTCAGACTAATCATCCCAACCCCATGCTTCACTTAAACAAATCACATAATAGTATAATAGCAAATCTGAAACTTAATACACACATCTAGATAATGCTAAGATTGCACAACATTGATCATCCAGGTACAAGGCAGTCTTAATACTAAGTTATACACTATACTTGATTTCTTATGAAGGCACGACATGGATCAGATACAAAATGCCGACAGAGGTTGTAACTTAACATGGTGCAGATTAGTTATGCACATATAGTGAACCATACAACAATGCAAAGCAGGGATGGGAACATGACAGGCCCAAAGACATATACCCTGTGATATACACAGCAATATACTAAACATATAGGTATGATATGCTGGGTATAGTATTTATATATTTTTTGCATATATGCATTTTAATGCATAAACAAAGCAACCTCGATTGAACAAATGCTCATTAAAATTGAACTTTCAGAATTTGTGCAGAGTTTTCAATTTCCAATTTTCACTACAGTGAATTTAGATTAAAAATGCAAATGAGTTTAGCTATTTCACAAGAGTCAACAACACAACATTGAATAACCTCAAGACCGCCCAAACCGCAACTCATTTTTAACAAGTTCGATTCCAAATGAAAGAAGCGATGCATAAAATGCATGCACAAACTGCACAGAGTTCCAGTTTGGTATTAGCACCTCTTATTCGCGAGCAAAGGCAGCGAGAAGGGCTTCTAACATCCGATAAACCACATAACTGGACTAGAAGGACAACTTTAGAGAAACAGATATTCATGACCCCAGTTGTCCAGATACGAATATGTTATTTTCAGATTATAACATTTACAAATATAGGCGAGAGACACTGTAGTAAATTAAAAACAGCCAAAACATGTTTCATATGGACTTAGCGCACATAAACAACATCCCTCATACTCACATATTGCAAAGCATACGAAGATATACAGTTGCGATACACATCCAATGTATAAGGAAAGCAATATACCTTGTATAGATGGTCATAGATTCAGCCAGGCAAATAGAAAACAAAGGTGGTTAATGATTCACATTATTTACTATTTTAAAACACTTGGACTACCAAATTAACTAATCGCGACATGGAGAATCCAACTAAGAAAACCAATCTGATTTATATAGGCCAAGCAAACAGATTAATGTAATTAACATCGATTAAATGCGTGATAAACCCACATAGCACAGAAATCTAACAAATACGAGAGGAGTTCGATTTTACCTTCTCGCAAATGACCCGAGCAACAGATCAAGTCGTCGGTCCAATCGACGGGTTTTGGGTTTGCGATGCGAATAGAAGCAAGGTTTAGTTGCTGATTTCTGATTGATTTTGAAAGAAAAGGTTTCGAGACCCTCGCTTCGCGACTCTAATTATCTGTCATTGGACTCCTCCGCCTTCTCGTATATGCTCGTGTTCGACCCGCCTCACGTGTTTCTTAGATGCTGTCGAGGTGTCCCCTATCGATGCCTTTGCATGTGTTTATATAGCCATGTTTTGGGTTCCCTATTAGGTAAGTAATAAAAGGCTGATTCTGGGCCCGATTTCGTGCTTGATTGTGGCGATATCAGGTGCGATTTCACGATTTTGAAGCAAGATTCGTGTTGGTTATGGTAAGGGTGAGCTGGCGCGGTGCGCTGGTGGTGGAAACCGGATTCTCCTACGAGAATCCGCACTACGGCGACGGTTTTTCTTAGTGGTCACGTTTTTAGGTTTTGTTTCGCGCGCGAGGCGACGTGAAAGCGGAACGAAATAAGGCTTAGGTGCGGGCTTCGGTGATAAGGATGATGGGATCGCTCATGTCGCGGTTTTTTCGGGTCGCGGTGGGCCGGGTAGTATTAGTATAAAGTATTGGGTAATGGGTAATCAATTGTGGTATTAGTATTAAGAGTTTTAATTAGTTTAATTAGTTTTTAGGCTAGTTAATTAATTAGCTAATTAATTCTAGGTAAGTGTTTTAGGTATTTAATTAGTTAATTAAATAAATTGTGCTCAAATTATTTAAGTGTTTTATTAGCCTAATTGTTATAAATGCTAGCGTCGTTTAATTAAAGAATAAAGACGGACGTATATTTAATTAATGCTTAATATTTTAGAATGCGCGCTATTATTTAAAAACTTATTATTATGCATTATTGCGGTTAAATTAAAATTGAATTGAGTTTAGATTAAATTTATTTAAATACTAAATGCAAGTATGATATTTAAGAATTGTTTAAAACTTTATAAATGCGACGCTATTAAAATGCATGTATTAGATTAAGATTGATTTTAAATTATAAATGACTATGACATTCTCTTGCGTATTAATAAATGCGTTATGCTACTTGACACGACGCCATTGCTAAATTATTTATTTTATGTATTTATTAATTATTTAAGAATTACGACAAAGCTTAAAGTTAATAAAGTGCGCGCTGGACTCTAAATGCTTAAAACTCTACGTAAGACGCGATGTCGTTATTAAATTAATTATTTAAGCTCAGATTTAATGTTTTATTCACGCATTTTATTATAAAAATCCTAAAATTATTTTACAAAATTAGTGTAATTTTATAGTTAATGGCCGACGAGGGTTAAAATTGGGTGTCAACAGATGTCCCTCTTTGTATGGAGACGATGGAAGAATCTTCTGACAAAGACGCTGACTCATGCCAATTTTGTCTCGATCTTCGCACTGCGTAAATGCCGCGCGTAGACGCGCCGACACAAAAATCAAACCGCCCCAAAGGTCGAAGCGACGACATCGGGTTACCATGGTCTAAACACTGGCGCGCTAACGCGACTAAGCCGTCCGAGTGTCGAGTTATGACGACACTGGGCTACCATGGTCAAAACACCAAGCGCGCTAACGCGACTTAAAGCCGCCCCGGTCGAGTTATGATGACATCAAGTTACGGTGCAAAAAGTAAAAGAAAATAATCGCTTGAACTCGCATGGTGTACGGCTTATGGTCTTGGGTTCTATGGTGATGTGGAGCGAGTGGACCGACGCTGAGGCCGCTTTCGCCAATCGTTGGAAGGCCGCCCCAACAGATTGCCCGTTGTCAGAAGAGAAAATCCACGCCAGGCTCTCGGCCGCATGCTAAGACTTGAACAAACGGTTAGTGCATAATCGCTAAGGCAAAATAATTTTAAAAACAATAATCCGTGAATGAAAAGGTTATCCTACAAAACGCGACGCTGTTGTGTTGATGCGATTTTGCGAACGCCGTGATTTTCGCCCCGCACGCACGTGTTGCGATTGTGAACGCGTATGTTGTCCTTGCCGCAATTGTCCCCGTACTAAAGCTCGAGAAAGAGTTAGTGCATAATCGCTAAGACGTAATAATAAAGCGCGCGTAGAAATGCAATTTCGGAGTATAGAAATCGCCCGCGTGATATCACGATGGCGTCTGCCGGACTTCTTTGTCGGCCGATAAGCGCCGCTTGGACGGTTTCTTCGGGCGCTGTTGCGTGACTTGCTGTGGCCGATAACGCTATTGTGCGGACGTATTGCCGCGCGCGCCGCTGGACTTGCCGATTACGCCGTTGTGCGGACGTGTTGCCGGGCGCCGCTGCGTGGATCAGGCCGATAACGCCGTTGTTTGACGCGTATTCTTCCGGGCGCCGCTGTATGGACTTGCCGATTACGCCGTTGTTCGGACGTGCCGCCGGGCGCCGCTGCATGGACTTGCCGACACGCCGCCGTCGACGCCGGGCCGGGCGCCGCTTGCGTGGACTTGCCGATTACGCCGTTGTGCGGACGTGCCGCCGCCGGGCGCCGCTGCGTGGACTTGCCGATTACGCCGTTGTTTTGGACGTGTTGCCGCGCCGCTGCATGGACTTGCCGATTACGCCGTTGTTCGACGTGTTACCGGGCGCCGCTGCACGGACTTGCCGACACGCCGCCGTTCGGACGTATTGCCGCCGGGCGCCGCGTGGACTTGCCGACACGCCGTTCCGGACGTGTTGCCGCCGGGCGCCGCGTGGATCAGGCCGATAACGCCGTTGTTTGGACGTATCGCCGCTTCCCGTAGAATAAATGCTCCCGCAAGCTAAGCTTCGAGAAAACGTTAGTGTATACCGCTTAAATGAAATGATAAATACATACGAAGTGCAATTTGTGGTAGAGATGTCATCCCGAGATGTTGTCTTTGTACGACACGCCGAACGTTGCGGTGACGAATTGCCATGATGCCTTTGCCGCGCGCGCGTGGGTTGCCAATTTGACTTTATGCTCGAGTTGACGCGCTAGGTTTTGTTGCGAACTCAACTTTGATCATTGATTGCTGATGCCGCTTCTTCGCCACGCTTTGCTGCGACTTTGGGTTGTTGTCATCCTCTCGCTTTCTTCGTTAGTATGAAAAGACTCGCTCAAAGAAAAATTTGTGAGTTTTGTGGGGTTGTTTCATATTTGACTTTCTTTGCCTTTCGATATCTGCGTGCGCTTGTTTGGACTTGCAACCCCGTGCGTTTCCTACACCGCCCGCTTTGAAAAGTGCGGTCCGCCTAAATGGGTCTCAATGTAGTTGCCAGAGGCTATGTGTATTCTTGTCATTTTTCAAAGCAAAGGAAAGTTTCCTAACGCGTGACCGGCCGATTTAGGCCGCCACGATCCCCACGAGGAATCAGTCGAACGTAGTTCATTACAAGCGAATATTGGGAAAATTAAAATTTCTAGATGTGGGACCGCTCGAGACGGCCGCCACGTATCCACTAAGGGAATCAGTCAAACGTAGTTCATTACAAGCGAATATTGGGAAAATTAAAATTTCTAGATGCTGGACCGCTCGAGACTACGCCACGTATCCACTAAGGAATCAGTCAAACGTAGTTCATTACAAGCAAAACGAAAGAAAACATTATTAAAGCTTAAAAATGAGTTTATAAATTATTCGCTAAAATAAATTGTTTTTCCTATCCGTGCTCTGAGCGACCAAGACAGGTGCAAATCCAATCAATATGCCTTCATGCTCGCTTCGTGGACGGCTGGTCTTCACGCTCGCTATCTCCTCTTCCGGCCTCTCGCGCGTGCACGCCGGATAAATGATCGATTCGAGGCGGAATGGGCGAAAGGCGTGGAGTGTATTCTCATCTAAGGTTATCATGTGCACATTGACGCGTGGCCGTGGTTTGGCAAGGGGTTATCATGCACATTTGGGGCGTGATCCTTTAGCCGATTACCCTTCTCCGATCGCCTCGATTCTCGCCCCCGGAGGAGTGGCAACCTTCAAAGTCATGTCCCGGCTATTGGAGTGATACGCGCAGCGCTTGTTCTCATCATACCATCTGGGATAGGTCGTGATCCTTCCCGAATCGGCTGATTAGGCTGCACCGCAACCTTTCATATATTCGAGGTATGGGTTCAAGTGGTGCGAACTTTGGGTGGTTTTCCTTCGTAATTCTTATTTGCTCGTGCATTGGGTGCTCTATTCTGGCGGGCTTGATGGGTGGATCTATGCGCGGTGATAAACGTGCTTGCAAGTGTTATATATAGCCGTGTGTGGTAGTTGTGGTAGTATGATGGGTTTTGGTATGTCATAAATGCTTCTGCTCGTTTCAGACAAACACGGAAGCGGGAATCGCCTCTTTCTTCCTCCGTGAAGTACTCCTGTTGCCTCGATCAATCGCCTTATTAGTTGCTAATGCCGCCGATTTGTAATCCTACCGCTTTAATACCTTCTTCTACGGTCGCCCATTCTAATAACTTCCGCAAATTCCGCCCACGACGCTTATCATCCGCTCGTAGTAGGTTGCATCCTTCAAAGATCAGACGAATAATGTGGTCATCTCACTCTCCACCACGGGTGGTTGCACTTTCGCCGCTCAACGCCACCTCACGGCGTATTCTCCAATGTTTCGTAGTCTTCTCCAACTTCATTAAGTAGAACTCGCCTACAACGGTTTCGTGTCAACCCGAACCGCTCCACAAAATCTTGGGCCAATGCATTCCAAATATGCCATTTCCGCGTCTTGGCCGGTATACCAATCTAGTGCCTCACGGCCAAGCTCGAATGAACAACTTCATAATGACACTGGTTCTTCCTACCCCGATTAGCTTGTCGCAATATGACCTCGTGTGTGCACGGGGTTCCTTTTCCATCAAATGGTTCAAACTTCGCACCTTGTACCCCATGTGCGCCCACGCCTGATGCATGCAAAGATCCTCGTAGTCTAGTCCTTCGTGACCTCGTCCGATCGCATGCCCCGAATCGCTTCTTTCAGACTATGAATTTCTTTGCCACGCCTCGCCCATTTTGGCTCTGACTTCCTCTCCATCTCTTCATAATGATCCCTTCAGCGGCTACGTGGACGGTAAAGCGTCGGTTTCGCTGCATAATTCAAATGTCCGGGTTGCTCACGGGCCAGAATGGGCGCGCGGGTATTGGTTGGCCCGCGTTGTGGCTGATTATGGTGAAAGCAGCGGGGCCGAGGTATACGGGTAGTGAGGGTCATTTCGCGGGCCGAGGGTCACCGGGCGGCGGGCGTTTGTTCGGTGATCGTGGCCTTTGTGGGAGAGTTTTGGGAGATATGCGCGCGAGGTCGATCCGGGATGGTTTGTGAAGTAGTGGCCCTTTGATCCGCATGTGGTATTCGCTAATGGATAGGTTGGTCGATTCCGTAGCCTCTCCATCTCAACTCGCATATCGCAATTTGTCGCAGCACTGCAATACATTCTTCCCGATCGTGATATTCCTCCCTTCAAGGTTCTGCTACCGACAGAATAATTCCCAAACCATTTGGCTCAGACGCCCCGAGCCACCATATCATCATTTCTTGCCTTGGACTCGCGAAGTGTGGATGCTCCGACATTGTTGAGTCAAATACGAACCGACTTTCGTGGAGGATGATAAATTTTCTAAAATGCAACAAACGATGTTAGCATAAAGCACATAATTTGCAGGTATGTAGCAGATCGCACATAGCACATTCAAACGCTTCCTAACATGCAGGGGGACCTCTTTATGCCAGAGGTAAGCCTAAACGTCACTTATGCGAGATTATGACGGATTTGTCCAAGTCGTCCAACTATAATGCCTTTGTTGGAAATGGCGACCAAATGACGGTGCACTTTTCCCAATTTCAGCATGTCATGATTGGGCTTGGATTTGTCTGTCATTGTCACGCTACACATAATACGTGGTTAGTCGTTGGGTCGAGAAACCCGTCGACAAGTTTGGTGTCTTCCTAATTGCGTGTCGATGCGCGACCGACCCACCTAAGGTAAATGCATGCATGCCCTAAAATAAGGGTGGTATAGCTCTATCTTAAGTTTGCTAAGATTTGGCTTTTCTAGACGCAAGGTTCCCGAGCGGACCACTCGAGTGAGAAGGCTACGCGCCACCTGCTAGACCGCACTCCACGATATTACCAACTCTCCTAAATTTGGTTTTGAAGAAAGAATTTTGCTGATGCACCCAGCGCACCTCGCATGTAGTGTGTGATTGTGTGAATTTTCCAGAGTGGAAGAAATATGAGCGGAATGCCAGTTTAAGGAAAGCAGTAAAGCAGGTAGCAATTTAAAATAAACAAAACAAAATACAGCACACAAAAAATTAAATGCAAAAGTAATTGCCAAATAATTATCCTGTGTCCATTGTGGTTAAGAACCTAAAATCCCCAATGAGTCGCCATTATTCGCGCCTGCTTTCCATGCGCTTTATTTTCTTTTTTTCTAAACTCCTGCTGCTCAAATTAAAAGGTTAGAAAATAAAATAATAAAATGCTAAAAGAAATTTAAAGAAAGATAATAGAGTTTAAGAGGCTTTAAAGGTTTTAAAATTGCAAAAGATGTTTAAAAGCTTAAAAAGTGCTAAAGGTGCAAAATGCTAAGAAGTGCTAAAAGGCTAAGGGTTCGCGGAGTCGCCACCTAATTAGTTTGGGTGAATTAGGACACCTAAATGTTTAACTAGTTTAAAGTAAAACATTAACTCCATTTTAATGGTCTGCTAAACTTAGTGAGATTCTGGGTAAGGGTTCTTCATTAATCTAGAGGGAAGGGGTTAGGCACCCTCTAAGATCCGCTAACTTGCGGTTGTCCTGCCAAACCTAGGGTAGTTATTATATTTTAAAAAATGCGAAGTAAAAAGATCTAAAAAAAAGTGCAATGTTAGAGAATAAAGTGCTGGATGTTAAAATAATGCTAAGTAGTTAAAAAGGTTTTAAAATGTTGGAAGATGTTTAAAGTATTGAAAGGGCAAAAGGTGCTATATGTGAAAGAATGCTAAGAGATGCTAAAATATTAAAGGTTAAGGACGCTTAACAAAAGTGCTAGCAAAAAGTGCTAAGTGTAAACAAAGTGGTGCTAGGTGCTAAAAATTAATTTTGAAAGTAAAAGGTGCTAAGAGTGCAAAAGGATGCTAAATGTTAAAGAGTGCTTAAAAGGTGCTAGAAATGCTAAGATGCTACAGGTGCTTTATGGACTAATTATATGCTCATGCAAAGATTATTTGTGGACTAATTGTAATCGCTAGCTAAATTAATCTTGCCTAACCTGCGTACAGTAGTATATAAGAGATGCTTTAAGACGATTTTTGAGAGTTTATGAAGAAATCTGTTATGAGTTTTAATAAGAAACAAAAAGTTTGATTTTATGATGCAAATTAAATTGTTTAGATTATTTTGTCAGAATTTAGACATGCTTAATAGTCCTAAAAGACAAATAAAGTAGAAGTGCATTTCTGATTATGAATTACTTCCCCACCTTATATGTTTGAAGGCTAATTATTCTAGATATCCTAAATATTACAGAAATAGAGTAATCAAATTACAATAAACAAATAAATGAATGAATAGTGAGTAAAGAGAGGACGGGATTTAAGAATGCTCTTTACGCGGATGACGACATCCTATTTGTTTTTTTCTAGGAATTCCTGAAGCGGGAATGCGGATGCAGATGCGGGTTGCCATTTGAAATAGCTCGCGATGAGTCTCGCAACGAAACTCTTCATTTTTGCTCCGATGCGTGCCATGTAAAAATAAAGAAAAGATAAGGATTAGTATCAACTCAATGAACACCGATGAGGATAATTAAACGCAATGCACACACATGTCCATAATTTAATTATATTATTCTAAAAGGATGACAATTTCAGGCAAAGAAAAGCACTATCTACCACACAACGGGTCGTGAAAATGCGCATAAATGGGCAAACAAACAAGAAACTCAAGAGCCCAAATGACAAAGCTCAAATTCTAAAGTAGATAGTGGTCCAAAAGCGCTTCAGATTTAAAGCATAAATCATTACCATCAGATGTGAATATTTGTCACATACCTATATGAATCCAAGATATCATACAGGAAGCAAACATGATATCAAAGGAGTTTAGCAGTGGACGATGCAGCCAAGTATGCATAATCGAATTAAGTATAAGGATTCAATAAGATAGTTTATCTTAACATGTTGGTTTTAGAAGCCAATAAGCATATAAAAAGAAACTCAGGTTAAGTATACTCAGATTTTCAGGTATATAGCACTTCTAATGCATATTCAAAGCAAAAAAAAAAAAAAAACCTAAATCGTACCACTCTTAATTTGTAGAAAGACTTGTGAATAACACATACCAGCACATACGCAAACTTACAGTGCAACTAGGCTCTTGTCACTACTTAGTATGAGGTTCAGATGAGTTAAAAAAAAAATCAAGGTGCGAACAACATCTAAGGCTTAGCTATGCATAACATAACTCTTAAAATGGAAACAAGCTTCGTACTAATCATCCCAACCCCATGCTTCACTTAAACAAATCACATAATAGTATAATAGCAAATCTGAAACTTAATACACACATCTAGATAATGCTAAGATTGCACAACATCGTCATCCAGTACAAGGCATTTTAATACTAAGTTATACACTATACTTGATTTCTTATGAAGGCCCTGACATGGATCAGATACAAAATGCCGAAGAGGTTGTAACTTAACATGGTGCGCATTAGTTATGCATATAGTGAACCATACAACAATGCAAAGCGGGGATGGGAACATGACAGCCCAAAGACATATACTCATGATATACACAAAGAATATACTAAACATATAGGTATGATACTGGTATAGTATTTATATATTTTTTGCATATATGCATTTTAACAGACAAACAGGCCAACCTCGATTGAACAAATGCTCATTAAAATTGAACTTTCAGAATTTGTGCAGAGTTTTCAATTTCCAATTTTCACTACAGTGAATTTAGATTAAAAATGCAAATGAGTTTAGCTATTTCATGAAGAGTCAACAACACAACATTGAATAACCTCGAAGACTGTCCAAACCGCAACTCATTTTTAACAAGTTCAGATTCCAATAAAGCGATGGATGCATAAACAGCATGCATAAACCGCATAGAGTTCCAGTTTGGTATTAGCACCTCTTATTCGCGAGCAAAGGCAGCGAGAAGGGCTTCTAACATCCGATAAACCACATAACTGGACTAGAAGGACAACTTTAGAGAAACAGATATTCATGACCCCAGTTGTCCAGATACGAATATGTTATTTTCAGATTATAACATTTACAAATATAGGCGAGAGACACTGCAGTAAATTAAAAACAGCCAAAACATGCTTCATATGGACTTAGCGCACATAAACAACATCCCTCATACTCACATATTGCAAAGCATACGAAGATATACAGTTGCGATATACATCCAATGTATAAGGAAAGCAATATACCTTGTATAGATGGTCATAGATTCAGCCAGGCAAATAGAAAACAGTTAGGTGGTTACTGATTCTGTTACTATTTACTATTTTAAAACACTTGGACTACCAAATTAACTAATCGCGACATGGAGAATCCAACTAAGAAAACCAATCTGATTTATATAGGCCAAGCAAACAGATTAATGTAATTAACATCGATTAAATGCATGATAAACCCACATAGCACAGAAATCTAACAAATACGAGAGGAGTTCGATTTTACCTTCTCCGCACACCGAGCAACAGACGTCGCTTCGGTCCAATCGACGGTTTTGGGTTTCATGCGAATAGGGCAAGGTTTGGTTGCTGATTTCTGATTGATTTTGAAAGAAAAGGTTTCGAGACCCCTGTTTCTGGTGACTCTAATTATCCGTCTTTGTTGACTCCTCCGCCTTCTCGTATATGCTCCGTGTTCGACCCGTCTCGCTGTGTTTCTTAGACTTTGTCGAGGTGCCCCTATCGACGCCGCACGTGTTTATATAGCCATGTTTTGGGTTCCCTATTAGGTAAGTAATAAAAGGTCGATTCGGGCCCGATTTCGTGCTTGATTGTGAAGGATATCAGGTGCGATTTCACGATTTTGAAGCAAGATTTGGGTGTTGGTTATGGTAAGGGTGAGCTGGTCGTGTGTGCGTGGTAGAAACCCTGATTCTCGGCGAGAATCCAGCACTACGGCGACGGTTTTTCTTTAGTGGTCACTGGTTTTTAGGTTTTGTTTTCGCGCGATGACGGCGAAAGCGGAACGAAATAAGGCTTAGGTGTGGGGCTTTGGTGATAAGGGGATGATGGGATCGCTCATGTCGCGGTTTTTGGGTCGCTGGGTGGGTAGTATTAGTATAAAGTATGGGTAATGGGTAGAATCAATTGTGGTATGAGTATTAAGAGTTTTAATTAGTTTAATTAGTTTTTAGGCTAGTTAATTAATTAGCTAATTAATTCTAGGTAAGTGTTTTAGGTATTTAATTAGTTAATTAAATAAATTGTGCTCAAATCATTTAAGTGTTTTATTAGCCTAATTGTTACAAATGCGCGTCTTTGTTTAATTAAAGAATAAAGACGACGTGCTATTTAATTAATGCTTAATATTTTAGAATGCGGCGCTATTATTTAAAAACTTATTATTATGCATTATTGCGAAGTTAAATTAAAATTGAATTGAGTTTAGATTAAATTTATTTAAATACTAAATGCAAGTATGATATTTAAGAATTGTTTAAAACTTTATAAATGCGACGCTATTAAAATGCATGTATTAGATTAAGATTGATTTTAAATTATAAATGACTATGACATTCTCTTGCGTATTAATAAATGCGGTTATGCTACTTGACACGACGTCATTGCTAAATTATTTATTTTATGTATTTATTAATTATTTAAGAATTACGACAAAGCTTAAAGTTAATAAAGCGCGGGACTCTAAATGCTTAAAACTCTACGTAAGACGCGATGTCGTTATTAAATTAATTATTTAAGCCTGTACTTAATGTTTTATTCGCTGCATTTTATTATAAAAATCCTAAAATTATTTTACAAAATTAGTGTAATTTTATAGTTAATGGCTGGACGGGAGGGTTAAAATTGGGTGTCAACAGCGGCAACCTCACCGGCTCGCCTTGTTGCTATTCATACAGTTTCTTCGGTTTGTTTACTGGCCTATTTTTTATATGTGATATGAGGGTAATAGAGGGGCAGTCGCGAGCTCGGGGTCGGGTCGTGACAGTCATGTCAAGAACTAAATTACAATCCAACATAAACTGAAATAAAGTACATGAAAGAAAAAGAACTTGAACAAGAGTCTCCAATTGTAGTCTCCTTCTTGCCTCCAAAAGTATGATTTGTAATATGGTATAAGGTATATTAGAAGTCCTCAAAGCTGACAGGGTTTAGGGGTTGTATAACTACTTTCAGACCCTCAAAACCGTGTCAAATTCGGCCCAAAAAATTAGATTTTACGCGTCGGCGTCGTGGGCCTGCAGGCTGGCGCCACAACGCCGAAAATACTGGGGAAAAATCATACCACGCAGGTGTTTTGGCGTCGCGGCGCTGCCGACGTATTTTTCCGGTTTTTCTGTTTCTGTGTCCTTTTTTCGTCCGGACTTCGTCAGATTTTTTCTATTCTTCCCGAGACTTCTTAGACTTCATTTCTTGGTCTTTTTAGTGTGCAATTCCATCTCAATTAAGCTCATTTCATCCTCGATTATGCACTTCCTCCTTTATAACCGTTGTGACACAAAATGAAAGAAAAACACACATAACACTATACTAAACGCGAAATAAAAGAGTAAAATACTAACTAAAAATGACTCAAAAGTGTATACAAAATACAATTAACACCCCATCTTCACCCATTATGGCTCGGTCACCCGACACATTATATCCAAACCCCTACCCCATCCCCCCACCCCAACAAAACCCTCCCACAGTCACATAGGCCCATATTCCAACCTAAGCCCGCTCTTCTGTCGATTCCCCACAGATACCCACCCCTCATTCTGACAGACCCGCCACACCACAAAAATATTGAACCTGCACTTCCCCCACGCACCGTATGGAAACCTATTCCCAACATGAAATTTTTAAACCCAAAGTTCAATTTAACATGTCCACACAAATAATATCCCCAATTCCCAAAAATAAAAAATTATCCAAACTTGACCCCAATTGGAATGCAGCCATGCGTGAGAAATTTAATGCTTTAACAAAATATCACACTTGGTATTTGGTTTCTACACCGGAGGGGGTGAATGTGATCTGATGCATGTGGCTTTTTCGTCACAAATATAGAGACAGTGATGATCTAGAGAGATATAAGGCAAGAATTGTGGCCAATGACACTAATCATCATGAGGATATTGATTGTGGTGAGACATTCAGTCCGATTGTTAAATCGGCTACCATTCGCTCCGTCTGAGTATTGTTATGGGTAAGCATTGGCCGATTTATCAGATTGATGTGGAAAATGTGTTTCTACATGAAGACTTGAAAGAAATTGTTTACATGCACCAGTTGTCTAGGTTTGTATACTCAGCAGCCCCTCAGTATGTATGTCGTCTTCGTAAGTCATTTTTTGGCTTGAAACATGCCCCTAGAGCATGGTATGATCGCTTTGCACGGTACATTATGCAGATTGAGTTTGTTTGCAGCAAGTGTGATAATTCTCTATTTATTTTTCATAGAGGTAGTTGTTTTGCCTATTTGTTGTTATATGTGGATGACATTGTGCTTAATGTCTCATCTGATTTGTTGAAAACTGAGATCATTGCACTGTTTAAAACTGAATTTGCTATGACTGACTTAGAGAAGTTGAGCTATTTTTTTGGGATATCAGTGACTATATCTGGAGATTCTATATTTTTGTGTCAGCACAAGTATGCATAGGAAATACTATACAGGGCTAAAATGGCGAACTACAAGATAATGTCCACTCTGATTGACTTTAAATCAAAGCTTAGTGTTGTTGATGGTAATCCAGTGGCAGATCCCACCCTTTACAAGAGCCTTGCAGGTGCACTACCATATCTTACTTTCACCAGGACTGATATTGCTTATGTTGTTCAGCAGGTGTGCTTATTCATGCATGCCCCAACGAGCCTTATTTTACTGGCCTTAAGTGTATCATTCAATACGTTAAGGGCACACTTGATTATGGATTGCATCTATACCCCTCAACACTGACCATATTGTTATCATATACGAATACTGATTGGGCAGGTTTTCCGGACACCTGACGCTCCACCTCCTAATATTGTGTGTTCTTAGGGGATCATCTCCTTTCTTGGTCTGCCAAGAGGCAAGCCACATTATCTCTTTCGAGTGTAGAAACAGAGTATATAGACGTTGCAAATATTGTTGCTGAGATCTGTTGGCTCCGAAATCTTCTTTTGGAGCTTCAGTGTCCCCTGTGTAAGGCGTCTTAGTTTAATGTGATAATTTATATCCGCAATATATTTATCTCATAATCCGGTTCAACATCAACGAACCAAACACATTGAGTGGATATACATTTTGTTCGTGATAAGGTTGTTATTCGGTCATGTTAAAGTGTTGCATGCTATCAATATGAGGATATCTTCACGAAAGGTTTTCCTAGACAATTATTCCTCTACTTCAGATCCAGTCTTAGCGTCCGGCCTCCTCCGCTCCGACTGAGGGTGTGTCTTAACGTATATTATTAAATATACTCCATATATTTTGTAATATTTAGTGTTGTATAATTATGGTAGAAATAAGATTTTTATTGTATTAGGATTTCACATTGTACACACTATATATATTTGTATTAATGAGAAATATTTCACAATTTGTAATCTATAATTAATTTTATCATAATCTTTGAGGAAGCCCATACCATATTTCATTTTCACCAATCTTTAGGACTTGCCCAACTAACACTATTACACTACTACTCTTTGGTAAGTACCCTTCTCTTAATTAACACCACTATCCTAGGTTAGTTTTAAACTTATATAAGTTAAACCATTTTTATTTTCATTTTATTCCAATTTTAAAAAAATATTTTGTCCCCAAGTCCATCACACAACTTGCACGTGACTCCCTTAGATCCAACATAAACCATAGATTAAAATCAAGTTTTGGCTTAATCCCAAAATTAACAGACAAATGCACGTTCGCGCCACTTAAAACGTGGTTCAAGACAGTTGCTTTAGACCCTTTAACCTTAAACTAATCTTCAATTAAGTACCCTTTGAGGATTAATTTATCTAATTGAAGCTTTTGTCAACTTGTAGTAATTTTATTTTACTACACACTCATTGTTCCCCACCACCTAATAAAGCACACACTTAGCTTTATTTTCCTTTTTTAAAGATTAAATTAATTGTAATGATCCAAAATTTATAATACTGGGTTAATAATGAAGATAAGGTACTATAATGAGAGGCCCTTGATACAATACTCCTAATTAATTTGGTATACATTCCTCCACCAAGTTAAGGTAGTGCTTGCTTTTGTATATTCACATGCTTTACTTTTATTAATTGCCCTTTGGTTAATTGTTTATCTATAGCATATTTCTCTACATCTAAGTGGTATATGCCTCTTCTTTTGGTATTAGATTCTCCAATTTGGTAGGATAAGGAGGGAAATTGAAAAATATGTATAGTCAAAATTGTTGAGTTGTCAATATCAAAATTAAATTAATAGCTTATGCTGGATATGATTATACAATGCCAAAATTTTCAGGCTTCAGTTGCTAAGTATAGTTTTTGACAAAAAAATATGTTAATATTGACTGAAAATTGTAGAAAGGTGTCAATATCCCAAAATTTTGCCTTTGGATCCAAACGTGAGGCCCATCACATGTCCAACTTAAATGGAGTTTTAGTGAAAAACGATGAATTATCTTCACAAAACCCAATTGGCGGCCCAATCATAAGTTCTGTCTTTTCATGGATTTGAACCCTGGTAGATTGTTGTTAGACGATTTCCACACTCGCAAAACGCAAGTGTACGTATCGTCTCAAGTAATATAGTCTGTAAGACCGAATATCGTCCACAGAGACTGATTTCTAAGTACCGAGCATCTATTTTGTGTTATCTATTTGACAAGCGAATATTGATTGGAGTTTTTATTTAACTACTGGAATGATTGCAAGAAATAAGTAAACTAATTAGGTTGTATTCAGATTATGAAGAAATGAGGGCTTCCAAAATCATCAAACTATTCACTTTATTCAATTCTTAATGCGTTCTAGAATGATTCTTCTTCTATGTTAAGATAGCGGTTAACTAGACTGTCTTATATTCCGGTTAGGATATATAATCACTCAACCCCAGTGCAAAATCCTTCTATATTTCTATGATAGGATTTACCACATAGGAGGATTACGAACAGTAACCTATAAAGCTACACAAGTATCGGGGTACTGTCGTCCACGATTTTAACCTATGTCTATTCAACTACAACATATCCAAATCTCTCCTCTCGGTTGTTGATTCGAAATAATGTTATGATAATTAGTGATCAATTAACCATCAAGCATTCACATCAATTATTGAATAGATCTTAACAACTGAAGAAGTAATCAAACTATTGCATCAAATCATGAATAAAGGTTCAAGTGAATCATAAGGAAAGCCCTAATTAAGTGTTTAGTTCCTAGCCATAGACATGCTACGAACTAACACAATATCCAACATAAAACTGAAATAAAAACTAAAGATAGAAAATTACGAAGATTAAAGTCTCCAATTGTTGCTCCAAGTGCCGTGTGTTGTTCTTGTGTTCAAGAATGGACTCTCCTCCTAAAAACTGATCTCTAGGGCTTTAAATAGGTATCAATTTCGTGCCCTAGGGACCCTATTGCCCTTGACCAATTCCAACTCGGGCGAAAAATTGCATGCCGTGCGCGATTACAGTCGACCGCGTGCCAAAACTCTGCGACTCTGAATAAATGGCAACACGATTCATGCGAATGCACGGTCTTTGAAAGTCCCGCGGATTCTGCTATTTTGCACCGCGATCCGCCTCTGGGCACCGCTGGTCTTCGGATTTTTCCGAGTCATCGATTTTTGACCTTTTTCTGCCTCGGGACCTCCTTTTATGCCCACTTTTCGCTCTTTTTTGTCATTTTGCCTTTTTGAACCGTTGTAACTCAAAAGAAAGAAAAAACCCGTAAAATTGTACTAGACGCAACGAAAATGGGTAAAATACTAATCGAAAATGACTCAAAATAGGTATATGAAATATTCCTAACAAACCCTCAAACTTAAACTTTGCTCGCCCTCGAGCAAACAAGAAAACAAAACAAAGAAATAAATTCAAAAAGACTCAAAGACTCACGTCAAGCAGTTGCAAAATGTCACTTAGAAACACATGAACGTTAGTTAGGACAATATGTAGGAATAAATGTAGCATGCATTGAACAATCTAGAATTTCAAGTTAGACATTTCGCAGATTCATTTCAGTCACAATCACTGAAAGCATGAATACCTAACCTATGCATGTCAATGTCATTGCATTTTTGTCAAGATACTATAGCATGTTTACTTGTTATTCTCCACTAATCATGGACATACATACTAGGGATCGTCAAGACTTTTCATGGTTGTAATGTAGGCTTAGGCATGTGTAGGTAAAAATAGGTATTTAGGCTCAAATTACGTACCATAAGCGCTTTTCATTCAACTTGTTTCTCTTCCTTGCTGTATTCTTTTTTAATTTATACCCATTACTCCCTTTTCTCTTTTTGTTGAGAGAGGAACATACACATTCACATTGGCACCCCTAAACTTAAGCTTTTTCATATTTTAATTGGGGTGCATAATTTATTTTTGCTCTCTTTTGTATTTCTTTTTTACTTTTTTTTCCTCCGTATCATCAGTTATTGCTTATGGCACATGAGGGAATTGAGGTGTCAAAGAAATAGCTTTTCATTTTAGGCTCAAATGGCTGACTAGGGATACAATTCATTGTTAGGGTAGGTAATGAAAGGTAAGAAGGGCTAACAAAGAAATGTCTGAATCCTCCCTCTAACATGTACATCATAATTATTTCGCCTCAAATAGCAAGCATGCATGACATTTTTTCACAATTAACATACACAGTCTAAGCACACAATATTTCAACTAATCGGGTTTTCATGAATCTTTGACATATTTAATTTAAGCACACAGATTTTTACATATCATTCCATTACATTATCCTACTTAATTCACTAGGCGTTTCAAGCAACTACAACATGCATGATAAAAAAAATTGTGACTCATATAGACACATAAAAGACACAAATCAACGACTCAAAATTATAAGAAAATACAAGTACCCCCCCCCCCCCAAACTTAATTGACATATTGTCCCAAATGTGTATGACTCAAAGATGAAACAGGGACGACTTACAGATGTACAACGACTCAAAATGATGGTGGTGGCGGCGGATATTGCATTGTGACGGTATCTGTGGGAAGAGATTTGGCGATTCCGGGCCTTTTCAAATTTTCGGGGATCATGAACTGGCACCGTAGTTCTGCCTCTGTGGCACCGCGGTGCATAAATTATTGAGGCTTTCCTGAAGAGTCGACACCGCAGTTCTGCAGATCGGTACCGCGGTGCTGACTCGATTTCGTGTCTTTTCGCCCTTTACTTCATGCTCCATCATCTGAGTCCTTCACCTGGCATCACAACATAACAAACACACCAAAAGTGAGAATGTCCTAATTAAAATAAATTACATAATTTAAACATTGAGTTGCCTCCCAAGTAGCGCTGTCTTTAACGTCTTTTAGCCGGACGCAGGTTACTTATCAAAAATCATTGGGGTAATTTATCCCCACAACCTATCCATTTCATAATCATCCTCCTCTTTCTCATTCTATTTTTCTTCTTCACCAGGGGGGGTTCAGTAATACTTACCTTTTCGAGGGCTTTCATCTCATCAATTTTTGTTCCTGCCACCTTGCTGACCAGTGGGTTTAATGCTGTAGGGATGGTCTCTCTAGCTTTGGCCTGCACTGGCTGAACTGTTGGGGCAGCTGTGCTTGCTGCGAAACACTTGTCAATGGCATGGGACTCAATGACGCATTTTAACACCTTAAACACTATCTCCTCCTCCTGAACCCTTAGTCTCATTTCCCCCTTTTCCACATCAATCAAGGCTCTCCCAGTAGCAAGGAATGGTCTCCCCAAGATAATTGGTATCTCATCATCTTCTTTCATATCAAGAATAAAGAAGTCTGCAGGGAAAAATAATTTTTCTACCTTAACCAACACATCTTTGATTATGCCTCTGGGATGCACCACAGTTCGGTCGGCTAGTTGCAGATTTACTGTGATCGGTTTGGCTTCCCCCAAACTCAACCTCTTGAAGACAGATAGGGGCATTAGATTGATGCTAGCCCCTAGATCACACAACGCCCTGTTGAATGTCACTCTACCAATAGTGCAGGGCAAAGTGAAGCTCTCTGAATCCTTAAGCTTATGAGGCAGTTTCTTTTGCAAGATGGCACTACACTCCTCTGTCACTGACACTTTCTCATAATCTGCTAGCCTCCTCTTTTTCCCAAGTATCTCCTTCATGAACTTGAAGTATGCGGACATCTGCTCTAGCACCTCAATGAAGGGAATATTTATGTGTAGCTTTTTGAACATCTCCAAGAACTTGGAAAACTGCTTGGCAACTGCCTTCCTTTGTAGCCTCTGAGGGTAAGGGATTTTATCAACATATTCCCTCAAAGGTGCTGGTGGAACTTTTTCAACTGTAGGGCGGTCCTCAGTGACCCCCTCTTTCTCTACTTCAACTTCCTTCTCACCCTCATTCTCACTTACCACTGCGGGCTGGGGAGCAACGTGCTCCAACTGTTTTCCATTTCTCAACAATACTGCTTGACATTGTTCTCTAGGATTCACCTCTATATTGCTTGGGAGAGCGCTCTGTGGCCTGTTGGTTACCATCTTTGCAAGCTGCCCAACCTGTGTTTCCAAGTTCCTAAGAGAGGACCTGGTTTCTGACATGAACTGATTCTGTGAGTTGGTCAGTTTGAGCAGTGCAACTCTCAGTTCAACAGAATTTTCCTGCTACTGTGCAGGTGGCCTAAACTATTGGGATGAAGTGGCCTGATTGTGTCCCTGTTGGTTCTGGTAACCACTTTGATATGTCTGCTGCTGGGGTTGGTCGTTCCTCCATGAAAAGTTAGGGTGATTTCTCCACTCTGGATTGTACTTGTTGGAGTTGTAAAGCCTCTGAAAGTTCTCAACCGCCTGAACCTGCTCCATTGGCACATTGTTGGGATCAACTGCTGTGCATCTGTCAAAATAATGTGGGCCCCCATAAATCTCACAATTTACAGGCGTCTGATCGCATTCATCATGGTGTTCTCTTTGTAGTTGCTTTGTCGGAAGGGCTACTGCGGCATTCGAAGCGATGATTGCATCTAATTCATGAATACCCATGGCCTTCCTGCTGGTCACTGACCTGTCATCTGCTCCCTGATGGTTGTTGGCTGTCATATCCTCTAGTAAATCATGTGCCTCATTGGCACTCTTTTTCATGAAGGCACCCCCTGTTGTTGCATCAATGATGGTACGCGTAGTACCACTCAGCCCATTATAAAAGATGTGGACCAACATCCACTTCTCTATGCCATGATGTGGGCACTTCCTCTGCAGATCCTTAAATCGCTCTCATGCATCATAGAGTGACTCACCGTCCACCTGGTAATAATTGTTCAACTCTCCTCTTAACTTTGCTGCTTTGGAAGGAGGGAAGAACTTTGCTAGAAACTTTTGGGCGGTCGCGGTGTAGTGACGAGTTGGCGGCGATGAGTTCAACCAACTTTTGGCTCTATCCCTCAGTGAGAATGGGAAGAGCCTCAGTCTGATGGCATCTTCAGTGACACCATTGTATTTGAAAGTAGCACACAGCTCCAGGGAGTTTGCAATGTGCATGTGGGGATCTTCAAATGGCAGTCCCCCAAACTGTACTGTGTTTTGGACCATGCTCAGATGGCTGGCTTGATCTCAAAATTATTAGCCCCTATAGCTGGGAGCCTGATGCAAGTCTGTGCTCCCGTGACTGTGGGAAGAACATAGTCCCCCAAACTCATCTCCGCAGGTGGTGGGACTTGTCCTGGGGCAACTGATACCTCATTATTCAACCCCTCTACTGGTATCCATTGTTGTTCTGCTGATCTCTCATTGCTAACAATGCAGCAGTTCTTTTATCTTTCCCGTTTTGTCTGCAAAGTCTCTCAATCTCAGGGTTCAGAGGGATAAGAGTGTCTGCTCCTCTCCTACTTCGCATACACTAGATTCCTGAAATAGATCACAATCAACAAACAGATCACGGCACACGATTCTAACAATAAAAATAAAAATAAAAATAAAGCCAAATTAGAAATAAAAATAGATGGTTCGATATTAGATATACGTCAGTCCCCGGCAACGGCGCCAAACACTTGTTAGGTGATTTCCACACGTGCAAAACGCAAATGTACGTATCGTCTCAAGCAATATAGTATGTAAGACCGAATATCGTCCACAGAGACTGATTTTTAAGTACCGAGCATCTATTTTGTGTTATCTATTTGGCGAACGAATATTGATTGGGTTTTTTATTTAACTACTGGAATGATTGCAAGAAATAAGTAAACTAATTAGGTTGTATTCAGAGTATGAAGAAATTATGGCTTCCAAAATCATCAAACTATCCACTTTATTCAATCCTTAATGCGTTCTAGAATGATTCTTCTTCTATGTTAAGATAACGGTTAACTAGATTGTTTTATATTCCGGTTAGGATATATAATCACTCAACCCCAGTGCAGAACCCTTCTATATTTCTATGATAGGATTTACCACATATGAGGATTAAGAAGAGTAACCTATAAAGCTACACAAGTATCGGGGTACTGTCGTCCACAATTTTAACTTATGTCTATTCAACTACAACATATTCAAATCTCTCCTCTCGGTTGTTGATTCGAAATCATATATGTTATGATAATTAATGATCAATTAACCATCAAGCATTCACATCAATTATTGAATAGATCTTAACAACTGAAGAAGTAATCAAACTATTGCATCAAATCATGAATAAAGGTTCAAGTGAATCATAAGGAAAGCCCTTATTAAGTGTTTAGTTCCTAGCTATAGACATGCTACGAACTAACACAATATCCAACATAAAACTGAAATAAAAACTAAAGATAGAAAATTACGAAGATTAAAGTCTCCAATTGTTGCTCCAAGTGCCTTGTGTTGTTCTTGTGTTCAAGAATGAACTCTCCTCCTAAAAACTGATCCCTAGGGCTTTAAATAGGTATCAATTTCGTGCCCTAGGGACCCTATTTCCCTTGTCCAATTCCAACCACATTTACAGAGCTAACCCTTGTCCAGTGCTTGGCAGAGCTAAGGGGGCTTCAATCATTACTCTTTATCCCCATCTTCGCCCAGGATTGCTATTAGCGCATCAAGTCGAATAGTGTTGTTTAACAATCTTAAGCAGCTTTAAGGTAAAGATGACATTCAGGCTCATAAGAAGCTCTTGTCGCCAACTACATCGGAAAATGCAAGAAACTTTGAATTGGACGTAGATAGCATTTTCCATCTTTTCTTTTTGATTGGAGTAGGTGCTTGCTAGGGCAGGGCACTTTTCGTTCTTCATTCGAAACTAACAAGTGTCGGAAGCTCCGGGTAGATTTATTCCACCAGCTCCAACAACTATCGATTGATAGGTGACCCTATCTCTATTCAGAAGGAGGAGTGGTCATCGAATAAGGTTTCTTTTCATGTACTTTTTTTTCTTATCTGAATCTTAAGGACAGGACCCTACCCTATTCTTGAACCCTTTGTCGAGCTCTACCCTGCCCGCATTTCCTTGTGTTCGACTGAAAATTTTAAATGCACGCAGATCGCAGTCAAGATCGCGGTGCGAAACTCCTACAACTCTCTGAATAAATGGCAACGCGATTCGCTAAATGCACCCGGTCTTTGAAAAGTCACAGATCGCTATTTTGGCATGATCTTCTTTGTAGTTTTCCGAGTCATCGATTTCGACCTTTTTTTGCCTCGGGACCTCCTTTTATGTCCACTTTTTGCTTCTTTTTGCCATTTTGCCTTTTTGAACCGTTGTGACTCAAAAGAAAGAAAAAAACCCTAAAAATGTACTAGACGCAACGAAAATGGGTAAAATACTAATCGAAAATGACTCAAAATAGGTATATGAAATATGCCTAACAACTATTACCAATCCCAGTTCAGATATTCAATCCAAGTAAAAAATGAGGGACCAGTGCATTAAGCTCCCGCTATGTGTATGGTCCGGGGAAGGGCGAGACCACAAGGGTCTATTATACGTAGGCTTACCATGGTTTGCTACAAGAGATTGTTTTCACGGACTTGAATCCGTGACCTCTTAGTCACATGACAACAAATTTATCAGTTACATCAGGACTCTCCTTAGATATTCAATTCAAGGTTTTTGCATGATACCTTTTTAGGCCTCAGTCCATATTGGTAAAATGAAGATAGTATCACATCTGACCAGTCCGACAAAAAATATGACACAAGAACTAGACATGCAAGTATGTCTAATCTAATAGAACTTGCGAACAATTTAACAAGATATGAAGAATGAATATATTACAAGTCTTGTTAGACAGACAAAACTTTTGAATTATTGAACAATACAAACAATAACTTATGAATAATTTAACAAGTTAGGTAAAATGAAGATGGTACGAACTCTTATCAGTCTAACAAAACTTGTTAATTGAACAACACATACAAATCTTTGTCAATCTGACAGAACTTGTGAACAATCTGAGTCGAAGTTACAACCGCATATCATAACTTGTGAACGAGACAAATTTTGTCCATTCGATAAAACTTATGAAAAAATTATACTAAAATTACGCCCGTCCCTGACATATAAAAATAGCAACAAGGCATGTCAATGCGGGACGGGTTAAAATTATTCAACCTGTTAAACATCACAATGTGGTCAAGTCGGGTACCATTCGCATTGTGCTCAGCTTGACTCTTTCGAAATCTTGGCCCATTCATCAGCTAGATTTGAAGAATGCTTTCCTACATGGTGATCTTCAGGAGACAGTATATATGCATCAACCTTTGGGGTTTAGGGATACTAGATATCCTAATCATGTATGTATATTGAAGAAGTCCTTGTATGGGCTCAAGCAGACTCCACGGGCTTAGTATAAGAGGTTTGTTGACTTTGTTTCGACTATGGGTTTTTCGCACAACAGATCTGATAATTCATTATTCATTTATCGCCGGGGTTCTTCCATGGCTTATATATTGTTATATGTTGATGATATTATCTTGACTGCCTCTTCTGATGCTTTGTGAAGGTCTATTATGACAATGATCAGTTCTGAGTTTGCCATGAAAAACTTTGGCCCATTGAGTTATTTTTTAGGGAATGCAGTCACTCGTCATGCAGGCGGATTGTTCTTATCATAGAGGAAGTATGCAGCAGAGATCATTGAGAGGGCTGAGATATCATACTGTAAGTCCACTTCTACTCCAGTTGATACTAAACCCAAGTTGGGTGCTGCAGCTGGCTCTCCCTGTGAGGATCCGACCAGCTATCGTAGTCTTGCAGGCGTCTTTCAGTATCTGACGTTTACGCGACCTGACATTACATATGCCGTACATCAGGTGTGTTTGTTTATGCATGATCCCAGAGTTGAACATATGAATGCACTCAAACACATTCTTAGGTACATTCAGGGAACACTTGAGTATGGTCTGCATTTGTATCCTTCGTCGACGTTGATGCGCGGTAAGATGCACACACTTTAAACGCAAGTGCACGTTATCGTGACAAGTAGTATAGTCTTGATAAGACCGAATATCGTCCTCTAGGATTAGGGTTCAAGTATCAACTATCTATTTTCTAGTATCTATTTGGCGAATTGATAGATGATTGGTTGTTTATAACTAAGAATTATGAAAGCTATTTAAATATAAAGATTTACTTCAGATGTGATGAGAATAGGGCTTCCATGTATCCTTACTATCCGCTTATGCTACGTACTAATGCATTAACTTATGGTATTCTTCTTTGGAGAAAGCAGTTTATTTAAATCATTTTATACTCCCGTTAGGGTTATATAAACACTCAACCTCAAAGATCGCACCTTACCTACCTTTCTGATAAGGATAACTTTATAGGAGGATTAAGAACAAAACCTAGTTGACCGTCACGCACAATGCACAAAATTAGGGTTGTTAAGCCTCTCATCAACGCTTACATAAATAATTGAGGTATTTTCATCCCCAATCCAAGAATGTCTACCCAACTTACAAAGATATTCACAATCCCCTTTCTAACTGATTAGAAATCATATAGTGATAATTAGTTGTCTATTAATTACCAAGAATTCAACTCAATTATTGGATAGATCTCACAATAAGAAAAATAACCATAAGCATGCATTAATTTATAACATAAGTTTCTAGCAATTCAACAATGGAAAGCCTATAAGAGAATTAGTTCCTAGCCATTGACATGACAAGAACTAATTCCATGCTCATCATACAAAACCAAATAAAGAACAAGAAAGGGAAAAGAAATTACTAAACTAATGGTATCCAATCTCCAAGCAAAAGTCTTGTGTTGTGCAGAAGGAACCCCAAAAGCGCCTAGGGTTCTCCTTTATAAATGAAAACCGCTCCTCTTTTCCTTCGTGCCGCCTGCAATTTCAAAAGACCTAATTTTCAGCGTCGCATGCCTGCGCAGACAATGCGCCACGAAGTTTTGCAATCCGGTGTTGCAGCTTAGCCGCTACGAGTCTTCGCAGCCTTCTCGAATAGTGGGCGCCGCGCTCT